>CM077013.1:122403739-125085405 GCA_039090855.1 Macrothele yani
TTAAAAATCATATGACAGTCCTAAAAAATAAACAGATAGTGTAACATGACTTGTGCTAATTTAGTAGACTTAACATTCTGAAGACTATAACGAAGTAAATTTCTCCGTCATTTTTGTCCACGCCGGGCATCGGACCCGCGTCCCCTTATTCCGGAATAAGTCGCTCTACCAACTGAGCTACGCAAACGTATGCTCTCGCTGCTAACTGCCTTTATCTCATGTGCGTCCTGCGGAGCAGGCACGTCACATCTTTTGAACTCCAAAAGGCATTATTTCTTTTAATTGGAGGTTTAATGACTACCCTGAGGAACTCATTGGTCTATAAGCAGTCGCCCGTCCCTAATTTAGGGTCACTGGTTCCCAGAAAGGGAGACAGCCAGAGTCCTAAGAAAAACAGAACACCCGTGCCACACCGGGATTCGAACCCTGACCCACGTCGGACGAACAATCAGAAGACATCGCTTAGACCACTGCGCCACCGGGACGGCGGACAAGGTTTCAAGTTTCTCCCTCCCATATAAAAAAAGGTTACTCCTGCTGTGATTTGAGCCCCGTGGATTTTGAATGTCTTGAAATGCAGAGATCGACTTTTCATACAATTGAAAAAGGAGTTAATAGGTATTAAGGAGTACTTGAATGCCGGTGCTAAATTTTGCTATAACTTGTTTTTAAAAGCCCTATAAAATTGATGAAACAAAAAAAAATGTAGAACCATATCTTTATCAATAAATAAATACCTCTAACAAAATAGGTCGCTGAACAGGATTCACTTTAATCACTAAATGAATGTTCTCTTACTGTATCTGAATATCATAAAATTCAGTGATCTGGATAAGGAGTTTTTGGTTCTTAAAACCTGCTTTTTTTTTCTGAACAGCTGAACCCAACAGCACACTTTTACAGCTTGAAAGCAAAAATATTGCGTTTGATGTTTATATATCAGTTCGATACGACGTTTACAACATGAACTTTTGTTTTGTGACAAGTAAATTTCACGTATTTCATCCTACACGTTTTACAAGCGACTGAATTTCTCTTTATCATCGGTTATTAAACTAGATCTTGGTGACCTCTGAAATTAGTCTTCGGACTTGCACTCACTACTGAAATTATTATTTGTTTAGTTAGAACGATTTGAAATAATTTGACCTAAACGTTACACTGAAAACACCTGGCAAAGTACTACACCACTATCTATAACACAGGCCAATCAGCATAACAAACAGTTCCTGAACAGACGTCTGATGTCCCGTTGTATTTTATCCTACAAATGCTCCATGGGTTGGGATCTGGGAACTAATATGGCCAATACAAAGTGGAAAAGTCTTTATTGGCCAAACGTTTATCACTACGGTTGCGGAGAGTGAGGATTATGGTTGGATGAACTTGATCAATAACGATGCTAAAATGTACCATGGAATTTGAACGTGGGGCCACTCGGTTCAAAAAACATAGTCTTATTCTATATAAACATTACCGATATGACTGTACTGTATCAGCTAGGATATAGTCGTGGCCATGTAAGTTGGACCCATTCTGTCATGACGTTGGGTTCAAATTTCCACTCCCCAGTCGACATGACGCAAGTGATTTGATATTTTAATGAAGAAGCAGCTTTTTGCAACATGTTTTGCACTGATTTCTCATATTTCAATGTAGACCTTATTTTTTTTACAAATTCCTGGTATTTCAATGAAGATCAGTATCTCCACGTGCTATTCATATTCTAACGAAAACCACCAATCTTTGTAAACGTGCTGTAAAATGTAAGCAGTGGATGATCATTTTGTTGTTCTTAATGGCAGTAGTGTTGTTTGCTGTGTTCCAGTACAAAATTTCTTGGCTTGCTTAATTTTGAGTCTTCGAGGAAACATTTTTATTTCTAAATTGTGCCACTGATAATGTTTGCACTGGCCCGGCAGATAGGTAGTTCTGCAGATCCGCGTTGTAATACCTCCACACAAAGCAGGGAGCTTCCACTACCCAAGAAATAGAGGTAGTAAAGAACAATCTGGTATGTGGCGCTAGCTATAGGAATCTTTCTTGAAATTATGCGAGTTATCACTGTCTTGTGTGAAAATATCTCCCATTCTACAGTCTAGAGTATGAAATTACCTATAATCATAAAGTAGGCTTTGCCATCAAGAAATTTTTCAATGTGATCATAAAATTTTAATTCGTTTGTTATTTAATTGTTGCAACAGCACATCGTATTTAAAATACCCTAAAAAAATCTGCTGTGAAAACTAATTCTTTTGTTGGTATCAGCAAAACATTGCTGTATGGAAATATTATTGCAGCTTTAACATTGACATGAGAAGAATGTGAGGCAAGACAAATATGCCGATGCTTTCTTCTACATGTTACGAATTTAACTGTGAACCTAAATCTTTTAAAATACAAGCAGAAAATAACTGATTTAATTCCTAAAAAATGTGTTCAACCTAACTGTCCTACCTGAACTGTGACACTCTCTTTTCGAAAGCCTTATGAGCAAACTTTTGAAACGATCACTCTTTCCAAATACAGTACTTTGGTATGAGGTATTGCCTGCTGTGTAACTTGCAAGTGTTACCAATTATGCAAGTGCCGCCCCGGTGGCGCAGTGGTCTAAGCGATGGCCTCTGATCACTCGTCCGAAAGGGGTCCGGGTTCGAATCCCGGTTAGGCATGGATGTTGTGTTTGTCTTACGGCACTGGCTCTTTCCCTTCCCTGGAACCAGTGACCCTAAATTAGGGACGGGCGATTGCTTACAGCCCATTGAGTTGCTCACGGTGGTCGTTAAACCTCCAATAAAAAAAAAAAAAAATTATACAAGTGTATTTACATTATCAGTAGGAAACACAGACGCGTCATACACTGGTTCACTGTAAACCGCCACACAGTAAAACTGCCACACAAGAAAACTGCTACACCGGAAGATTGCCACAGAAGAAAACTGCCACACCGGAAGATTGCCACACAGGAAAACTGCCACACGCTTTTCATGAAGGGTCCGGGCACAAATTGCTATTCCTTCGAGGAACACTTTGAATGTGTGGCAGTTTTCTGGTGTTGCAGTTTTCCAAGTTTACTTAAGGCAACTGGCCACAGAAGTTCGATGGGGAAGGGGGTATATAAAGATTGCCGTTTCTTGGACTATATTGAGAACTGAATTGGGAACTCCAAACAAATTTCGAGAAAACGTTCTATTTAAGCGCCAAGCGTTCAGGAGAGAACAATAAGGTGGGATTTTTTAATAACGCTGCACTTTTACTTAGGCACTAAATATTTACATGTCAAATTTGTAATATTTTTCTTTTACTTAATTAATTCATAGGCCCTACACCTCGGCCTTTTTACAGCTTTTAATTCGCCGACTTTATATTCATAACGCTTATTACGTATCAAATCAAGTCAATAGCATTGCTCGTTTACTTAGGCACTAAATAGTCATAGGCCACAGGCACAGGCCTTTTTAACAGGTTTTATTCTACCAGTGTCATATTCACAACGTTTACACATCAAATCAAGTTAATAATATTGCGCTTTTATTTAGACACGAAATATTTATTCACAGACCCTCGGCCTAGTCTTAGGCCCTTTTACCAGTTTTTATTCTACCAATGCCATATTCACAACGTTTACGCAACGAATAAATGTAATAATATTGCGCTTTTACTTAGGCACGAAATATTAATTCACTGGCCCTAGGCCTAGGCCTTGTTAATAGTTTTTACTCTATCAATGACATATTCACACTGTTTACACACACACACACACACACACTAATGTAATAATATTGCTCTTTTACTTAGGCACGAAAAATTCGTTTATAGGCCCTAGGTCTGGGCCTATGAATTAATATTTCGTGCCCAAATAAAAGCGTAATATTATTAAATTGATTTGTCGTGTAAACGTAGTGAATATGGTATTGATAGAGTCAAAACTATTAAAAAGGCCTACGGCCTATGAATTTATATTTCGTGCCTCAGTAAACGCCCAATATTATTAACACGATTCGCTGTGTAAACGTTGTGAATATGACACTGGTAGAACAAAAACCTGTTAAGAAAGCCCTATGCCTGTGGCCTATTATGACTATTTAGTGCCTAAGTAAAAGAGCAATGACTTGATTTGATGCGTAAGCGTTATGAATATAAAGTCGGTGAATTAAAATCTGTTAAAAAGGCCGAGGTGTAGGGCCTATGAATTAATTAGGTAAAAGAAAAATACTACAAATTTGACATCTTATGTAAATATTTAGTGCCTAAGTAAAAGTGCAGTGTTATTAAAAAATTCCCATCTCATTGGTCTTTCCTAAACAAAACAATTTTTGCTTGGCTTACATAGAACGTTTTCTCGAAATTTGTTTGGAGTTCCCAATTCAATTCTCAATATAGGCCAAGAAACGGCAATCTGTTAATAACCTAACTACTCTACGAAGGGATCGAGATCGAGCCCGGCTTCGTTATGTGTGCTCTATGGACTATGTTCCTGCAGTTGTAAATGTCATAAAGAACAGTTTCCGCAATAACCACTTAGATGTCGGGATCCGGACTAAAAATATTCTTTCTATAGTCCAGGAAGACAGGGATTTAACTACTTTGGACAACAAATATGGAGTGTGCCATATCTCTTTGAAATCCATAGACGATTCAACCCCGCATCAAGTATACATTGGCTCTACTGTTCGGACCTTCAAAACAAGACTCTTGAAGCACAAATACAGTTTAAAAACAGGTTCCCAAATCAACAGCTCTTGCTCGTCTAACTAGCCAAGGGACCCATTACCCTAAATGGGAAGATATGAAAATTCTGTCTACCCCTACTACGAAACTTCATACTTTGTTTGCAGAAAGTCTATACATTCATAAGTTTGTTGATACAGCTTGTAATGATGATGCTCCTTTTCTCATTCCTCAACTCTAGAAGCGGATTTTGTAGTGTTTTTAAAATACTCTTGGATTATACAGATTATATTATAAGTGTTAATTTCTTTAATTCTGTATTCTGTTATTTTTAGGGTCTCGGTTGCTAAGAAACTTTTCACAGAAACATGCGCAAATGTTTGGACACACTATAGACGTCACACTTAAACTTTAACCTTGATTGATATACGTATATAACTTTGTTGCATATAACTTGAATGTTTTTAGTCATCTGATGACGGCCCTATAGTAGGTGCCGAAAGGTCTTATGTACTAGTTTTTTCATTTTAAGTGTAAATGTGAAGGGTTTTAACTGAGAATGTGGTATATTAACGTTTTTTAATATATCATCAATTTTTATATCATCATTCACATTTCAGATCGTGCAACTACGGCTATATGTTCAAACTGGTACTTCTCGCATGACTTATTGTTCTAAGCTTCCGAAGCGAAGGCGGTGCTGCAGTAACCACACATAGAGAAGGAATGCAGCGTGCGAAGTACTTATTTGGTGTGACGCGTTGAATATGAGTAATCAAAGAAACGTAAACAACCTATCTCATTGATGCCTTCAGGCAGGCACAGTGAGCTGTGATCCAATTTTTGACAAAACAGGGAAGCGTATCGACAGAAATCTTATCATGCGCGCAGGTGATTTAAGATGCAAGCAGTTGGTTTAAGGGAATGCGTGCCTCGCACGCTGTGGGGCCTTGAAGTGATGTAAAGGATTTCAGGCTGGACGTGAAAGCACTATGGATCTGCCCAAACCTGGCCAAACACATGCCGCCATCACACTGGACACAATCGCAGAAGTTAACAGTTAAAAAGTAACCGCAGAAACAATTAGCGAGTTAGCAGCTGGGAGTGGCATCATCATAGGCTCAGTTGGCACAATCCTCCATCAAGAACTCTGGTATTCGAAAGTGTGTGGGTAGTGGACTCCAAAGTACCTTACAGAGGATCCATAAATTTATCCACCGATGGGACCCCTGCCTATACATTAGGGGTGCCTATATATATTATATCATCATAATCATCATTGTCAACCATTATCAATCCACTGCTGGACGAAGGTCTCCCCAAGTTTCCTCCACAACGGCCTGTCTTGTGCAAGTCTCCTCCATGTCACTCCCGCATACTTTCGAATTTCATCCACCCATCTTCCATGTGGTCTTCTTCTGGGTCTTTTCCTGTCCCTTGGAATCCAATTTAAAATTTCGGCTGTCCATCGATGGTCTGTCCTTCTGGCAGTATGTCCAGCCCATTGCCATTTCAGGGATTTAACTCTGATCATGATGTCTTCCACTCTTGTCATTTTTCGGATCCACGAGTTCCTCTTCTTATGTCTCCTGGTTACACCAAGCATGCACCTCTCCATGCTGCTTTGAGTTGTCTGCAGCCTTTGTATGTCTCTTTTAATTAAGGTCCACGTCTCTGCACCATACGTAAGCACTGGAAGAATGCATTGATCAAACACTTTTCTTTTAAGACATAATGGCATATTGCTCTTGAAAATTATGCTGTTTCTTCCAAAAGCTCTCCAGGCAAGTTTTGTACGCCGATTAATTTCTTCATCAATGTGACCTTCACTTGATATCTGCTGTCCAAGATAAACGTACGTGTCTGTTATCTCCAGCTTTTCTCCGTCAATCGATAAATCTTCATTTCTTGTAAAAGCATTGAACATCACTTTTGTCTTCTGAAAGTTCATTTTTAATCCCACTTCTTTTCTCTTGTCAGAAAGTTCCTGGATCATACTCTGCAGTTCTGATGGGGTATTTGTAAAAATGACTATGTCATCAGCAAAATGAAGGTGGGTTAGATAATCTCCATTAATCTTTATCCCTTTGTTTTCCCAGTTCAGTGATTGAAAGACATTTTCCAATGTGGCATTAAAGAGCTTCGGAGATATGGTGTCACCTTGTCTCACTCCCTTTCCAATTTTTATGTGTGTTGTATTTTCAAACAGCCGAATCTTTGCACTTGCATTTTCATAGATGTTATTAATAATATTAACGTATGCATCTTCAATACCGCAGGATTTCAGAGCCATTGTAACTGCTGATGGTTTCACTGAATCAAAGGCTTTTTCATATTCGATAAAAGCCATGCACAATGGAAGTTCATATTCCCTCGCTCTTTCAATTAGTTCTCTCAGTACGTGGATATGATCTATTGTTATGTAGCCACTCCTGAATCCAGCTTGTTCTCTCGGTTGAGCCATGTCCAGTGTTACCTTCAAACGGTGTGAAAGAACTTTAGTGAAGATTTTATAAACCATTTACGTGTGTACGTAAGCACACCGGACAAAACAATATTAGGAAGTTACTGGTTGCACAGAGGGTGCAGTAATATCATTGGTGGAAGATAAATAGCACTGACGTGGATCACTTTTGTCTCGTGTAGTGGTGAAGAGCAACGTGCGTGTTGAAGTTAGTCTGCAATATGGGTGGTAAGACAAACGTTTGGCAGAAAGGAGAAATCGTGTTTGACTATGCCCACGGACACAAAATGAATGAAGTCGCACAATTTGTTGGTGTGTCGAAGCCTACTGTCCATTGGGTCTACAAACAGTCATATAGTTCGCAGTCTACTGAAAATCGGTGACGTAACTATGGCCGGAAAACGATTCTCACCAACAGGGACCGCCACAATGTTTCACGCCTAGTAACTGCAAATCGGTTTCAAACCAGGCAACAAGTGCTCCAAACAGTCAATGAAAGTCCACTCCGACCAATTTCCGAAAGGACATTGCGACGAAAGCTGCATGCGATAGGTATCTGGAGCAGAGTACCAGAGAAGAGACCTCTTTTAACAGCAAGTCACAAAGTCGCACGCTACCAATGAGCTCAGAGGCACCAAAACTTTACAGTGAAAAATTGGAAACAGGTAATGTGGTCTGATGAGTTTCCTTTTTTTGTACTCCACTGATGGGAGGCGACGAATACATCGCAGGCCCAATGAAGCCTTTAATCCTGATTGTGTCTAAGGTAGTGTTCAAGATGGAGGGATTTCTGTGATGTTTTGGGGATGTTTTTCGTACCACGAAATGGACCCACTTGTTGCAATGACGATGAAGTTGAACCAGCACGTGTATCTCCGCATTCTGAATGACGAAGTGTTGCCCTTTGCCCCACAACTACAGGAGAAGCATCACATTGCCACTCCTGTCTTCCAAGACGAAAATTACCGTCTGTCCAGGGCTAAACATGTGTCTGAGTGGCACGATGAACAATCATCAACGCTGTCTCAACTCGACTGGCCCATCAAATCCTTAGATTTAAATCCTATTGAAAATCTGTGGGATCATTTGGAACAGAAGGTGAAACGCTGGAATAGACATCCACATACTCGGGTGGAACGTCGGGACCAAATGACGCACGAGTGGATGTAAATCGATGTTCAACACATCCACCACCTCGTGGAGTCTCTACCACGCCGGATACATGCCGAAGAATAATTTCAGAGGTCACCAAGATCGAGTTTAATAACCGATGATAAAGAGAAATTCAGTCGCTTGTAAAACGTGTATAAAGGTGAAATACATGAAATTCAGTTGTCAATGAATAAAAGTTCACGTTGTTAATGTCGTGTCGAACTGATGTATAAACATCAAACGCAATATTTTTGCTTTCAAGCTATAAATGTTCTGTTGGGTTCAGCTGTTTAGAGAATAAAAGCAGGCATAAGAAACAAAAAACTCCTTATCCAGATCACTAAATTTTATGATATTCAGATACAATAACAGATCATTCATTTAGTGATTAAAGTGGATCCCGTTCAGCGGTTTATTTTGTTAGAGATACTTATTTATTGATGAAGATACGTTTCCACAATTTTTTGTCACCAATTTTCAGAGCTATTCCTTCGAGGAACAGCCCTAATACCTATTAAGTACTTCTTAATACCTATTAACTACTTTATCAATTTGTATGGAAAGTCGATCTTTACAATTCAAGACATTCAAAATCCATGTGGCTTAGATCACAGCTGGAGTAAGCTCTTCTTATCCGCAAGGGCGAAACTTGAAATTATGCCCTTTGGAGTTCAAAAGTTCTCCACTTTCTCTCAAGTAATGTGATTTTTACTTTCTTACATCTCCGTAATAGGAAGTATCATCACTCTTAAAAAATATCCCTTCTGATTTCTGACATATTTTTAAAAAAACATTAAGCTAGGTAAATATCCAAGAGCCATTTATTATGATTATTATCAAAGAAAACGTAAAAGTAATGCCAATGAGGATGCCCACAACACAGTACGCTATAGAAATTCAGCGTGCAAAACAGATCAGTATGGGATAAGCAAGTATTAGATACTGAACGTAACAATAGGATACATAATATCTGGATTCTGATACTGAACGTAACAATAGGATACATAACATATGGATTCTGATACTGAACGTAACAATAGGATACATAACATATATCCATTCTGATGCTGAACGTAACAATAGGATACATAACATATGGATTCTGATACTGAACGTAACAATAGGATACATAACATGTGGATTCTGATACTGAACGTAACAATAGGACACGTAACATATTGATTCTGATACTGAACGTAACAATAGGATACATATATGGATTCTGATACTGAACGTAACAATAGGATACATATATGGATTCTGATACTGAACGTAACAATAGGATACGTAATACACTGGCGGAAAGTGAAAAAAGAACACCAAGAAGGAGACGTCTGATACCAACGAGATTTATACAGCATAATAACGGAATACAGAGGATAACGTGATCAAAACATTATGGCAAAATACAGCTGTATTTGCTGGTAAACTGAAAAATAACATTTCCATGTAACATGGTTAGTACGGGTTGAACCGCCATGAACTGCGTCACACTGTGCAATTCTGGCATGGAGTCTGTCGTACGGATGTTGGATGTAAGTTTGGGGTATTGAGTTCCAGGCATCCTCAACCTGGACGCGTAAATCGGGGTTGGTCGTGGCTGGCCGTGGAGACCGGATAAGTCGTTGTCCCATAAAATCCCACACGTGCTCAATGGGGGACAAATCCGGTGAATGTGCAGACCATGAAAGTTGTCTCACACCCTGAAGTGCATGTTGCGTTGCACGTGCCGTGTGAGGGCGTGCGTTATCTTGCTGGAAAAGACCACGATGAACCGATCTTACAAATGGCACAACAACGGGCTGAATGATGTTGTTGATGTAGGAGGTGCTTTTTAACGTGCCCGGTACAAACACTAGTTGTGTACGGGAGTGATAGCTGATCGCTCCCCACAGCAGGAGACCAGGTGTAGGCCCTGTGTGTCGCTGGCAGATGCAAGAAGGGTGGAGACGCTCCCCTGTGCGTCTGCGAACACGCATACGGCCATCGGAGGTTTCCAAGCAGAATCTGCTTTCATCGCTGAACACGACAGATCGCCATTGTGTTCTCCAGTGCAGACGTTGGCGACACCAATGCAGCCATTCCTGACGGTGGGCTGGAGTCAGAGGTACACATGCCAGAGGCACACGTGCACGTAGTCCTGCATCCAGTAGACGGTTGCGGATTGTTCGCACAGTCACCTCAGGTGCAACGGCAACTTGGATTTGCGTCGCAGTGGATGTTGTGCTTGACAACGCCGCTCTTCTTATGCGTCGATCGGTCCGCTCATCAGTCCGTCTGTGACTCCCGATTCCACGTCTGCTGGTGTGGAAATGTTCCTCGAACCATCTACGCCACCATCGGATCACCACCGATACTTCCCGTCCAATTCGCTCCGCAATACGACGATACGACCACAAGGCCTCGAGGAGTCCGACTAGACGACCACGCCCAAGTTCGATAAATGCTGAAATCGTACACGTCTTCCATGTCCAGGCATGCAACTTCTTCAGGATCTTCGTACGTTTCCGTACGCCGACGACTGATTACCATTCACTTCGCCGCACTCCTTAAATACCGCCGACGATAATTTACATATTATGCCGTGCTGTGGCGTAAGCACTCACCGGCTGGTCCCGAAATTAACATCACACCTACGTAAACTGGACCCCATTAACATATGTAAATTTCATGATCGTCCGCCAATTCCTTCTTGGTGTTCTTTTTTCACTTTCCGCCAGTGTATATGGATTCTGATACTGAACGTAACAATATGGATTCTGATACTGTACGCATACTTTAGGTATGAGGCTTGGAAAAATTCCATTCAAGGTCAAATGCTCAGAGGATCTTTCTGCGACAAAGCACAAATGACTGATTAGCACTTTGTCCCTACCGGTTGTTCGGATATGTCACGGAGGTTATTCATAGCTGCACTTTGTTTTGTATTCCTCGATCCGCTGTTGATAAATTTTTTCGTACACGTGAGAGGTTTGCAGTGTAGAGAGGTACACTGTGGGTAGCTGCACGGAATACTTGTAATAGGCTAACGAAAGTCCAAAAAAATACTGAAGTGTGTAACTTTGTCGGTAAGTTTATTTACATGGTGTGCGTTTCTATCTCTTACTCCCCTCAGAGCATGAATTTACACTCCTGGTGATAGTTGTGCTAAATAGTTATTGTTCCCCAAATACCGTGTACAAACTTGCTTGGTAACCCCCGTGGTGCAGTGACTTAAGCATTGGCTTTTGACCATTTCTTCGAGAACATTCAGATCTAAATCCTGGATGAGGCATGGATGGTGTGTTTGTCTTACAGTATTGAATCTTTCCCTTCTCTGTAACCGTTGGCCCTAAATTAGGGACGGGCGACTGTTTACAGGCCATTGAGTTGATCGCAGTATCGTTCAACGCACAAATAAACAAAAATTACTTATCATATACAGTAGATTCTGGGGGACTGGGACATCGTTTAATCTGGGCAGCCGTTTATTTGGTACAACTCTCTTCAAGAACACTCCAAATTAGTTCTTTGGGATGAAATTTAGAAATTTGGGACAGCCGCTCAATTGGACTAAAGTTTGTAATCCCAATATGCCCCAATTAACTGAAATTTACTGCAGTTAGGATAGTGTTTTTTTTTCTTTTTCATTGCAGGTATCACAATAAATAAATAATCTACACACAGATTTGTCTATGCACCATTTCAGTTGTGACATGTCATAGCAGCCTTTAATTTTTGGCTTTGTGAGATATTAATTTTTGAGAAACTAAAATAATTTAGCTCTTCGGTTGAAGTCCCTCTCTACCTTATTTTCGTTTGACAATCAACACTATCTTAGGCCAAACAACTCCTCATTATGATATAAGAGATGACTTGCCAGAAAAAGAATTAAGTAATAGCAATTGGATTGCAGTGGAGATGAGGAAAGGAGAAGAAAGAAAACATGCACAAGCAACTTTTGCATGTCTTTTATAGAGTGTTTTCAGAATGTTTTAGAATGTTAAGTCTACCAAATTAGCACACGTCATGTACACTATCTGTTCATTTTTGAAAATTGTCATACAAATTTTTAATGATAATTTTGTGTGAAAATTATATTTTATGATAGCATAGATTAAAATATCTAAATAAGTCTTATGTTTCAAATGTTAGCACCGTTAAATCTGCAATATGAGTAAAAATTCAGTACTTTTGCTGTTTATCCCTGACCGACCATTACAATAGAAATTCTGCTCATGCCCAATGTCAGCTAATGTTTATTGAATAATTGCTGTTTGAAATAAGTTAAACAGATTCCTTTGTATTTCTCAAATCAATAAGTGTTCTATTCATTTACAGGTCTGAATTGAAAGTTTTTTCAAGCTGAGCTAGGAAATACTGTATATTTGGATGGAAGTGTGAAGCAAATTTTCGCGACGTTTGGACTATATGAGACAAGCTCATAGACAGGAGCCTTTCTTTCACCATACATGTGGACTAAAGTGCTGTCCAAGAACATTTAATTCGTTTTCTGTGCTCCGAGTTCATGTACACCGAACACACATGTATTGGCAAAAAGGAATCCAAAGGAAAACCAGAGTCATGAAACATTCATGCAGTTCGCGTGGATTCCAGCCCTATTTATGATCACGATTTATATCACTTTGTATCAAGGATAGCACATTAATTTGTCCTTACAGTCAGGGCCCTAAAGCATTCAATGTGTACTCCTCATTCACTTCACATTTGTTAAGATGTCATCCCAAAGGTAAAATTGCTAATATAAAGGTTTCGTCATTTGAGTTCAGAAATGGTGAAGAAATGTGTGGTACCCAAACCATTGAGGACATTGAAAGCACACATATTTAAGTAAATGAATGTACAGTATAAGTTCAATACCCGACTATGAAACTATTTTTGACCTGTATAAACGCAAATGCTGATGTTTACATTAAAAATGCGAGAAAAGTTTTTTTTTTTTGCCTTCGTCAAAACTGCAGAAATTAATACCAAGGCAGTGGCGGCTTCTCAGGTGAAGTAGGTGAAGTGCCTCTTCACCTATTTTACTCAAAATAAAGTTTTATTCAGTATTTTTTTATAATATATTATTTTTTGCCTTTATTCAGTTCCAAAATACACAAAATTTTGAATATATATTAATTCATATGGCGCGCTCAATAAGGAAAACAAATCCTTATACGCAAAACAGTGCAAGTGAAGAGCCGAAATGAGAATGCTTGGAAGTCTGCAGTAGTCCGCCGAGTTGCTATGGTAACCGTGACGTCACCCTCCCCAATCTGCTCGCTCAAGTGAAGTGTTTCAGCTTCACGCGCCTTACCTCTGCATCTTTCAGTTTTTTAGCGTAAAGTCGTGAGAGATCACTTTGGAGTGGGCGGACTACCAGGCTACCATGCAATCTGCTAGGGCTTTTTCCTTGTAATGCTGTGGTACATTATTTTCCGAAAGGAATTTGTTCTTTCGTGCTTTGTGATTATTTGTTGAAAGCTTTAACTGATATTTTAGGTTTCTGTACAATTTAACTGAGAGTGATAGTTTTTAGTATGCATCCTGTGGACGACATTGTTTGTAATTTATTGCAAACTCCATTTACTCTGTGGAAAGATGAAGATGAAAGAGACATTTTGCTTCAAGGACGACCAACGGATTCACTGACAATTGTTGCCAAGAACGAAATCAAAAAGAGCGGTAAATCTAACAATATTAATTTTAAAAATTGTTAGTTTACTGAATATAAATGGATTTGCAGCACTTCTGTGTTCATTTTTTTGGGCCCTGCTTACGTTTTAGTAATAAACATTCGGCGTGGAATAAAGATGGATTCTCAGATTTATTAAGCGTAACACGGTCACTTCATAAACATCGTGATTCTAGCGAACTCCTGAAATGCGGATTAATGTTAAGGAATTTTGAAAAAATTCAAAACACCATTGCCGATGCCCTGAGGAAGATTGCTAGGCTTTTGAAAACGCATTTTTACGATAACGTTCTTTTAAATAGACTTTTCCTGCAGACAGTGATTAATGTAGTATTAGTCTATACTGTATTTGAGGAAACAAGAACTAGCGTTCCATTGCCATGGCGAAAGCATGGGCTCGATAAATCGTGGAAATTTCATTGAATTACTTTCATTGTTGATATGAAGAAGTTCTTTAGAAATTGAAAATCAATACGAAAGGATAAAAAACTATTCAAAATGAATTAATTGAATGTATTTCTGAATATATAAACGATCACGTCAAAAATTAAATAATTTTTGATTGTTGATTCGGAAGGTGTATTGGTTGAAGGATGTTTGGTTTTCCATGATGTGAATGAAGATAGAACGGCAGGAGCTTTATACAAAATGCTAGACAAAATTTTGGAACAGTTTGATAACCAACACAAATAAATAGGACAATGTTACGATGGGGCAAGTATAATGTCTGGACACTTAAATGGGCTACAGGAAAAAAAAGTCAAGGATAAAGCTTCTCAATCTGTTTTCGTTCAGTGCTTAGTTCATCGTTTGAATCTTGTATTACACCAGAGTTTTTCTAAAATTTTTAAGTGTCGAATACTTTTTGCGAGCCTCAGTGGAATTGCTTCGTTTGTTCACCATTCTGCGAAGCGGTCTTATAGACTTATATCAACAACCGCAAGATGCAGACCAACCATAACAGAAACTCGATGGTCCTCCACTTCGAAATTAGTAAGTGTAGTTGTTGAAGATTGATATAAATTGAAGGAAGTGTTCGGATTTCTGACGAATAGCGAATAATCAGACAAAAAATCAATTCATATTGCCAAGGGGTTTTTGAATGATATGAACACTTTCGAATTTACATTTTTGGCTCCACCGATCTATTATTCGAACTTTTGAAGAAAAAATAACTAAACATAAACTACTGTGTAACTCAAATTAAAAAAAAAAACTCGTGAAATTTTGAGCTATAAAAGGAACGATGAGTTATTTGAAACACAGTTTGGAAAAGCTAGCAAAATCACAGAAATAAGCACGGGAATATGCTGCTCTTACATAGGAAACAATTTTTCAAAATTATAAACAATTGTATTTTGAAATTTTGGACCACATTCTTATGAAAATGGATATAAGATTTCAAGACTGTAAGAAACTTCAATTTGTCTGACTTGCTGACACAACTAAATTTGAATAATTTAATGCATGCTTTGCCACTCGCGCTCTTGAAAATCTACATTTTTACGGAAACATATTTACTAAACACCAGCGCCTTTAAAATGAACTGAGTCTTGTATATTCCGATGAAAAATTAGGGAATATATTTACTCAAGAACTCCTTCGAGTGTTTCACGGAGACAAAGACATTTTTACAGAAGATTATAAATTGGTTTTCCTCAGTTTAACAATTCCATCTATAAGTGTGCCAGAGGAAAGAAGTTTTCTTAAAAGAATACAAACTTGCTCAAGAAACACTAGTTCCCAAGATAGACTTGCTTCTTTGGCAAATATTTCTATTCAGGAAGACATTTTATTGATGCTCACGAAGAAACAACCATCTAACCATCTTATGACGACATAATCGACAAATTTGCAGCTTTAGAAGAAAAAAAAAATGATTTAATATACCAAAAAAAAAAAAAAAAAAAAAAACCTCAATAAGGGATTTTCATTGTAGACAGTATATATCTTTTCATACTGCTCTTGTACCTCTTCACCTATTTTTCCAACCACGAGCCGCCACTGTACCAAGGTTAGTTGATCTGCAAACCGATTAGATCAATTTAACAAAATCTGCTGTACTGCAGTCATTGAGCAACGAAGGACTGCTTGTGAGGAAGTACCAAATGCTGTTAGAAAAGTGAAAATGTCTAATGATATGCATGAAGTTTCGAAACAAATGAAATGAAAGTATACCCAGGATAAAATTGGTTTATACACTGAGTGGCCACTTTATTAGGACCACCCCCTCAGTACTTCGTTGGGCCACCTTTTGCCTTTAATACTGCTTCGATC
The DNA here is from genome assembly GCA_039090855.1 of Macrothele yani. NCBI lineage: Eukaryota > Metazoa > Arthropoda > Arachnida > Araneae > Macrothelidae > Macrothele > Macrothele yani. Next base: position 122,419,981 of record CM077013.1, read on the forward strand.
CTTCGTGGCATTGATTCCACGAGATGTTGATAGGTGGTTTGTGGAAACTGAGACCACATGCTTGATGAATAGCACTTTCCAAGAGTGGGAGATTGCAGGGTTGTGGATCCAGCTGTCTGATGGCTCATTCAACTTCATCCCACAAATTATCAATGGCGTTGAGATCTGGAGATTGTGGGTGCCACATAAGCAAAGCAAACTCACCGGCATGTTCCTGAAACCAATCCTGTACAATACGAGCACTATGGCAGGACGCATTATCTTGTTGAAAGTAGCTATCGTCATTGGGATAAACCATCCACATGACAGGATGCACTTGGTCCGCGACGATGTTTAGATATGATGTGCCAGTCATACGTTGATCAACACGAATTAAAGGGCCCAAAGCATGCCAGGAAAACATTCCCCAAACCATAAAGTTGCTTCCACCAGCTCGAACGGTTGTAGCAATGCATTTGGGGCCCATGCTTTCGTGCTGTTTCCGCCAAATTCTCACTCGGCCATCGGCATGGTCCAACTGAAAACGTGATTCATCGGACCACATAATTTGTTTCCAATTATCAACTGTCCAATCCTTGTGCTCCTGTGCGAACTGGAGACGTTTTCTCTTGTTAACTGCAGACAGCAAAGTGTTCGAACAGGCCTTCGGCTTCCATATCCCATCCGATGCAGTGTACGGCGGACAGTGCGTGCAGAGATCATTTGAGGGGGTCCTTGATTAAGATGGTCTGTAATTTGCTGCACCATTGCCCTTCTTTTGTCTGTTACAAGTCTGGATACTCTCCGTTCCGCCCGAGCAGTCACTAGTCGATGACGACCACACGTTGCACGTAGAGACCCAGTTTTTTAGCTGACAGTCCAGTTTTAAACACTTTAACAACAGCTGCTCTTGGACACTTTACGAATGCGGTGGTTTCGGTGATGCTCGCTCCATGGCTCCGAGCTCCTACAATCATCCCACGTTGAAAGTTCGTCAAATTGCATTTTTTACCCATCTCGTCACCCAAATATCACTGCTGCTACTGTCGCAAGCACTAAGCCTTCCCTTTTTATACTAGCCTCGCCCTCTGGCGGCAACAGCGTGCAGCCATAGCTCATTTGCTTAAAACTGTCAGGTGGTCATAATAAAGTGGATACTCAGTGTATAGTCATTGGTTTATATAGCAAGGAGAATACCCTGGATGATATTGGCTTTTATAATTAGTCCAGTGCAGTATGAACTTGGCTTTGGTATAAACAATGTAAAAGCTAAACACACCGGACAAAAAGATATGGAATGCTGATTGAAACGTACTTAAGTATAAAGTTGATGAACGTGTCGAGTTGTATAAACATGGAGAGTGAAACTGCTGGATTATGATTGTGGATATCTGAGGTGTGTGTGTTTAAAGCTTCTGTAGCATTCTGCATTTCTTTTTACAGGTTCGACTATGGGTCGTAAAGGTGACGTTATTGAGTGGCAAACGGTGGTCATTGTTTTTGGACGAGAACATGGTCATTCCTTGCAAGAGGTGGCGAAGTTTAGTTGAACTATCCGAGTCAATAGCTAGTAGTGTCCATTTCCAGTGAAAGAAGTATGGAAGCTATCACTGTAGGCGGAGCAACTGTGGTATCTAGAAGCTATATGATCACAAATCGGAATCGCATCGTTCGGGACGATTAACGGCTGCTGCACGTTTTCAGAATCGTCAAGAACAGCTTCAACTGTTTAGAGCTGAACCCAGTAAATCAGTCTCAGAACGAACGCTAAGGAGACAACTGCATGGCTAGGGCATTTTCAGTGTTGTTGCCTATGTACGTCCAAAGTAATAACGGTCCACAAGAAAAATCACCTTGCTTGGGCAAAACAGCATCAATGGACCACTGACAGTGGGGACGAATAATATGCTCGACGATAAATATATTCCAAATGTATTCCAGTGATGGTCACACCAGGGTCGTGCTGAAGGCTGGAGAAGCATTTAACCCAGAATGTGTCCAAAGAGCTGGGCAAAAAGTAGGTGGAAGAGTATTGTTTTGGGGTTGTATTTCAAGTACTGGTGTCGGACCATTCCTTGAGGTGTCCACTCGCATGCAACCTGTGGATTATGTGCCAATTTTAAATAATGCATTATTGCCATTTGTCCAGTTTTTGGAAACAAGAAGGGCACATAGCGGATACTGTGTTTCAAGATGGTAGCTCTCGTGTCCGTCAAGCAGGATTTGTGCTGGATTGGTTTGAAGAACATAAGAGAGACATTTCACATCTCAAGGGGCCTGCAAATTTATCCGATCTAAATGATTGGAAAAATCTGGAACACGTTAGAAAGGGCCGTGAAGAAGAAAAAACAACACCCTGCAAATTTGGCAGAATTAGAGGATCTTTTCAGCATAAACTTAATATACTTGTGATACTGAGTCATACGGGGGTTGTCCAAAATAATGGAAATACCTTGAAACAATAGGTGTTACGCACCTAATATGGTGTGGGACCACCCTTGGCATTTAAAACTGCTTGAACCCTCCTTGGAATGGGCGCATACAAGTCCTGGATGGCGGTAAGTGGTATGTTGTACCATTCTTCCTGCAGAAACTGCTCCAATTCTTTGAGAGACGCAGGAGGATAACGGGATCGCACTCTGTTTTCCAACAGAGACCACAGGGACTCAATGATGTTTAAGTCCGGTGATTGTGCAGGCCAGGAAAGGTGTGCAACTTCATCCTCATGCTCCTCAAACCATGATTGAACAGTTCGACTTCTGTGAATCGGGGCATTATCATCTTGAAAGGTGCAATCCCCTGACGGAAACAATGTCTGCGCCACTGAATGCACATGGTCCACCAAAAGAGTGAAATAGTCACCGCTAGTGATCCGTCCGTGTAAAGTGATAATGGGACCAGCTGCAAACCACAAGATCATGGACCAAACCATTACGGAACCGCCCCGATGCTTCACTGTAGGAAGGAGACAGTCTGGATTGTAAGCTTCTGCGGAATAGTGAGGAACTTGATTCACCGGAAAACAAGACATGTTTCCATTGATCCGCACTCCACGTTTTATGTTCCTGGCACCACTGTAGTCTCCGTTTCATATTCACCTGTGACACCAGGGGTTTTGCACTCGCAGCTCTGCCGTCAAAAACAACAACAAAAAAAAAAAACAATTTTTCGGTTGCTGTGTGTTTCTGGAACGTGGAAAGAGCGATGTATTTATCTATTAACTGTCGCCACGTATTTGGAATATTTTCAAGCTGTCATGACCTTCGATTCGGCACCTCTCGATACCCTCAACACCTGTGCCACTGTGGTTACCGACGCACCAACCAGACGGGCTCCTACAATCTGCCGTCTTTGGAACTCTGAAAGGTTACCCATTACGCCTTCACCTGGAACGAAATTAAGCAAACACCGGTTTACAATGCAATCACACAGACCCTTGAGACTATAAGCAACACTTTTTTACCCCCTCCCCAAAAAAATGTAGGTACATGTTCGTTTTACTCAAAAAGAAGCATATACCAATGTCGCTGTTTTCAGCGAGGTGTTTCCATTATTTTGGACAACTCCTGTATTGACAGCATGCGAAACAAAATTCAAGCTGTTATTAAAGCAGGTGGGGATATAACTCTATATTAAAAAATAAAGTTCACATTTCCTAATTTTTTGTCCGGTGTGTTTAATTTTCAGTATATTCGAGTAATAAAAATTTTTCATGAATTTTGCAAAACTGATCAAGTTCTTGTTCACATAATGGCTGTACCTTCAGCAAGAGGTAAATGATTGATGAATGACATTTGCGATGGAACATCATTTCAAAAATATGAAATATTTCAGGATTTTCCAAATCTACAAATCATACTGTACTTTGACGAGTTTCAGGTTACTAATCCGCTTAGAGAGAACCATGAGAAACATAAACTATCTTCATTCTAATATTTATTATTCCCTATTGGAAATTCGCCCACTTTACACAGGTTTGGTGTTCAGGACATTCAGTTGACCATAATGTGTAAATCTGCATATACAGGGTGTCGGAAGAATGACGGTGCACTGAATGTACGAACTGGAGTAATGAAATAATAACGAAATTTTGAAAGTTGAATGCATCGTGCTAATCATCAATCAAAAAACAAAAGTGCTTTGACTATAAGATAATAATAAAGTACATATCCTTTCACAGGCTAATAATCTTTTAACTACTAAGACATATGTACAAGATCTTTCGGAGCACCATGTACTCCATGCGATCTTGTATAACGAAGTAAATTTCTCCGTCATTTTTGGTCTACGCCGGGATTCGAACCCGAGGCCGCTTATTCCGGAACAAGTCGCTCTACCAACTGAGCTACGCAGACATTTGTTCTGATTCCTATCTGCCTTTATGTCGTGTGCGTCCTGCTGGCAGATACGTCACATCTCCCCCCGCCCGAAAGAGGGCCGGGGGCATGGCCCACGGGTCAGCCGTGACCATTAATCGTTGCAGGCAGCCATCCACTGTAGAACGTGCACTTGAGAACTCCCAGTCAATCTGCTGTGTGGAATGCAACATCACACATTTTTATTTTTCGAAGCGCTGGAGAAGGAATTCTCTGATTTTTCCTATCTCGCGGTGTGGAAATAACATCACACCAATGCGAGATTTCGAACGGCCGGGTCATCCGGATAGTTCGGGCGCCATTATAACGAAGTAAATTTCTCCGTCATTTTTGGTCTACGCCGGGATTCGAACCCGAGGCCGCTTATTCCGGAACAAGTCGCTCTACCAACTGAGCTACGCAGACATTTGTTCTGATTCTAATCTGCCTTTATGTCGTGTGCGTCCTGCTGGCAGGTACGTCACACTTGCACATATGCCTTAGTAATTAAAAGATTATTAGACTGTGAGAGGATATGTACGAGTACTTTATCATTATCGTGTAGCGACGGCACTTTGGTTTCTTGACTGAAGAAATTTTGAATAGAGATACAGTAGAAATGACCAGCCCCGTGGAAGTGCTCTTTGTCTGGTAACCTTCATGTGTCCGCACCCCGAGGCGCGCGCAGCTGTCATTCTGAACGAAGGTCATTCCCGAACGCTTGGTCGACGGAGGCAGACGCGTCGACTGTTCACTCGTCTCGACACAAGGACAATGGTGTTGACGGTTGAAAAGAGAATGTTTTTTGGTATGATATGTTTTTTGCCTTGACGACAAGTACACGTACAAAGTGCAAAAACAGTTCGCTAGGAAATTTCGTGATACAGACGTCCCCCACCGTAATGCGGTACGTCAGATCGTAGTGAAGTTTCGGGAAACTGGCAGAGTTCTAAATGCTCCCAGCCCCGATAGTCCGTCCACGGCAGACGAGACTGTATAGGATATCCAGGACAGGAAACAGAGGAGTCCAGACAAGTCTATGAGGCGGCTTTCACAAGAAGCTCATGTGCCAAAGAGTACAGCCCACGATATTCAGAAAAGGAAGTTGCGTTTCCACCCGTACAAGGTGTCTGTCGTGCAATAGCTGAAAGAAACAGACCACGTGACCCGTGTTCGGTACTGCACGTGGTTCCAAGAGTTGCTGTCTGAAGAATGGGAGGACTTTCGAAACGTGACTTTCTTTACAGATGAGGCATGGTTCCTCTTGTCTTAGTACATCAACAACCAAAATACTCGTCTGTGGGGCACTGAAAATCCCCACGAATTTAAGGACGCTTCTTCAATATACGGTTAGAAAGCGTAAAAAAGTCGTACTAAAAAGAGTGATACAGAAGATGAGATTTAGTTTTGTAAAATTATACTAATAAATTCACGGGTTTTCGTAAAAGTTCCCCCCAAAAAATATGCTGTAAGTTTGGAGACAAAGTGTTCTGGTATAGTTTCAGCAGAACAAAAAAAATAAATAAATAAAAGCTAGAGGTTAAGAAACAGATGAAGATGATAGAGGAAATGAAATGAATTTCTGAATGATCATAAAAAGCAAAAGGTGAGCTTTGTTCTATTTTTTTGCATTATCTGGCATCATCAATAATTGGGAGCAGCGAAAGTCACCGCGTGCGATAGACTTTAAAGTGTGTATGAGATGGTGTGTTTGAGACAGAGAGCAAAGTACGTACCTCGCTTAGGCTATAAACAAAAAATTGTAACAAATCTCCAAGTCAGGAAAATTTCTTTTAAAATAACCCACCTGAATAGAAGAAATAACATTTTATTTTGAGAGATTTCATTCAGATGTGAATTTAAAACGTATCGAGCTGGTTTCTTCGAAAAGCGGGCAATTGTAAACTATTAAAATTGTTCCAAATTTTCAGTTCTCTTTCGCAGTTTTGGATTTAAAAATTTTGTAAAATTGTTATGGAAGCCTTGCGATGACAGTAAGGGTGGGGCGTGGGGGTGGGGGGTGGGGGGTTAGCGCTGCAAGATGTGTGTGTGTGCCCTCCACAGAGTCTCTCTCTTTTTTTTTTTTTGGACTGGAGCAACCGCCTCCCCACCCGAAGACGAGCTTCTAAATCCGCCACTGCACTGGAAAGCATACAACCTTGATTATTATATCTTATATCTGATTATTATATCCCCCCCCCCGACACACACACACACTGGCAACACTTCGAACCATTATTATATATTATATCTGATTATTATATCCCCCCCGACACACACACACACTGGCAACACTTCGAACCATTATTATATATTATATCTGATTATTATATCCCCCCGACACACACACACTCGCAACACTTCGAACCATGGCAGATGTGGTTCCCGAAATAGGAATGTTACATATCAAAACGTGAAGGGTGTAGGATTCAATAGTTTATGTTTTATTGAAAAAAAAACCTGTAAAATTTCCCAGGAAATACACCGGCTTAAGTCTCACAACTTCGGAAAAACAAGAGAGAGAGAAAGAGAGAGAGAGAGAGAGAGAGAGAGAGGAGAGAAAGAGAGAGGACAAGAGAGAGAGGGCGAGGAGAGAAGAAGAGAGAAAGGAGAGAAAGGACAGAGAGGCAAAAAGAGGGAAATTATAGAGACCGGGAGAGGAGAGAGAGAGAGAGAGAGAGAGAGAGAGAGAGAGAGAGAGAGAGAGAGAGAGAGAGAGCAGGCTAATAAAAAATATTCTACACTAGTTCGAACATGAAAATAATAGTTTCATAGTCCCAGGCGTGAGCTTAGCCGATATTTCTTCCCCCGAAGTCTCATCTAATTCATACATTGTTCGTTACACAAGAAGAAAAGTTATTTCGCCTAACTGAACATTATCCATTGTTAGACGATCAGAAACGTTCTACTGTTTACAAGGACGAATTATAAGTTAATAGCCTCTATTTTACATGAATTGCAACAAAAGAAACCAACCGCTGTTAGTGATCTAGCAGGTAAGACTGCTGTAATACAGAGAATAGAGGAAATCATTCCTCACATTCAGGTCTAATGTCAACGCCCTTGTTTTTTCTGCATCGATATAAATTGCTGTTTTTATGGACTTATAATGCCCTCATCTGAAGACAACTGAATTTATCTACCCTTCCCTAAAATTGAGACTACTACTGTCAAGAGACATCTGCCGGCATTTGCGTTTGAGATACATGCATTAGAAAATTTATCGTTTCAGAGTGACGTAACAATGGACGATAACCGTTTTAAACGTATCAGAGAATTGGAAGCCATAATACGAAGCATGGAACTTCGAAAAGGAAGCACAGATGGTATTTTAGACTGGCCACCTGTTCACCGAAACACGACTAATTATCGAGATTTCTTAAGAATCGAAACACTTTTGGACATCACGTTGAGGAGGCTGAGAAACGAACTGGAAGCAGAAAGAGATGTGGCCGCGAAGAAGAACCCAGACAAACAACAACCACTTCGAGGACCCAAGAGGTGGTCTGCAATGAGAAATGTGAAAAGCAGTCCTCTTGGACGGAAATGCTGTCCTTCTAATTAGAGTACGCAAAAACAAAAGTAAGTCTGGATGTTTTCATTGTTAACGCTGTTAGTGTTAAAATGAGACTTTTGAAACTTTTCGGCGTCTGTAATGTCACTATCCCTATTCTTCGTTGAAGAAAGCCCGGAAAAATTTCGCTGGAAAATTTTCCGCAATGCCAGTAAAAGAGTTGATGTTACTAACTTCCCGGGACACAGTATACCAATGAGCCATTACATTATGACCAGCTACCTAGTAAGCTGTAGGACCCACTTTAGCCCTCGAAACAGCAGCCACTAGGCGATGTATCGATTCGATAAAGTGGCGATAGGTATCCTGGAGTATCTGGTACCATAATGCCAACAGTAGGTCCGCCAGCGCGAACCCGTTTTTCCAAATTATAACGTAGAAGTCTTTTCGTACTTCTACGTTAATTTAAAACAGCAGCATACTAAGAAATAGTTCCTAAATGAAAGAAACCTTAACGGCCAGACGAAACATGTAAACAACAGAAGTCAAACTTACGGAAAAAGATGCTTTATTCAGGATGTAGCAAACACATCGTAGCATAGCATACTGCACTAAACTCTCCACACACCATACAACTCTTAACACAACGCTCTTTTCACAACGCTCCTTTCAACAATCAGTTTACAACCCAACGCTCACCAAGCAACAGATTAGTCGTCGTTTTTATCCCTCGTTCTTATCAAATCTCAGGCATACGTCACGTGCATTCAACCTCAATTGTATTGCCAAACGTATTCGTTTGAGGGAAAAGATATTACGTTAAGAGTGAAGAATAACTGAGAATAAACTCAAGATTTACATAGAGAAAGGAACTAGGAAAGGAAAGTTAATCTAGAATATGCGTCACAAAGTCTAACCACAAATGTTCAATTGGGTTCATATCAGGTGAATTTGGAGTCCAGGACATTAACAGAAAGCCCCCAACCTGTTCCTCAAACCACTCCTTGACGATTCTAGCATTGCGTATTATCCTGTTGGTAATGGCCAACACCAGCAGGGAACACAGTTGCTATGAATGGGTGAACATGGTCCGCAACGATGTTCAAATACCTGACAGCCGTCAGGGATTGTGCTATTGGAATAATGGGGTCTAAATTTACCCAAGAAAACATCGCCCACAGCATAACACCGCCGCCGTCGCCCGGTTTTCGCCCCAAAAGTGTATCCAGGTGCCATAGCCTCCGTTGGCAATCGGGGTATCCGTACGCGGCCGTCTACGTGATGCACTAGGAATCTTGATTCGTCACGCCTTCTTCCAATCATCTATGGTCCAATCTTGATGGTCTTGAGCTCATTGCGCACTTTGTTGGCGATGACGTGCAGTGATCATTAAATTTTTGAGCTGGAAATTTCAGAACAGTCATTAAACTTTTGAGCTGGAAATTTCAGAACTTTATAGGAAGCCAGCGTAATGCACATGTTTTTTATTAAACGCTGCTTTATATTGGAGCAAAACAGCGAAATTTAGCTGTTCGATCGGTGATGATCAGTTTAGCGTGAGGGATTGTACTTGATTACTAAGATTATTTGTACTATGTGAATAGTATTTATTTGACAGTATGATTCAAGTAAAACATCTCTCACCAGTATATGCTTTTGTGTTACAGGCATGTCACCGACGCCAGAATATCTCATTGTCATTTGAGGCGTGCTGATCATCCCATGATAACCTTCGAGCCTCCAAAGTACTCCTGCTTTGTCTGTACGGAGCGGTGCATCGAGCAATATGAATATGTTAACCACGCAGGAAGTCAGTAATAATATGGGACATGCAAAGAGCACTAAAATATTAGTGCTGAGTTCTTCTATTTTCGCCTGGAAGAGACAATCAAGTCCTCACGCCGAGATGAGTGTACAGTGGTCTTCACAATTTTTTTAAAATTGCAATATTTCTTCGATTCTCGTAATCTTATGGTTATCACATGTTTCAAAAGTAGAATGGTTTCTTATATGGTTTTAATTCCATCTGAAAGAAAATGAAAAATCTACTCCTGTTTAGTTTTTTATTGATTCGTTCTTTCTGTTTAACCATTATCATTTACGAGATGAAAGCCCGTCAATAATGGGAAAAATACAGTTTATGATACAGAAATTATTGATATTTATTTATTAAGTTTCTGAGTTCCACGTCAATAGATGGCAACGTTGGCTCACAGCTTTCTGAAAATTTCCCGAGCAGTCGGTTATGGAATTTGATACGACGGGCTGTCTGTTTGTTATGTGTTTTGTATAAAACCTTTAGTCCCTATTTCGTCAACACTTCCTTGTACATAACATTTTTCGTATACACTGACTGTGAACCCTGAATAGGCGTCCCGGTGGCTCAGTGGTCTAAGCGATGGTCTCTGATCATTCGTCCGAAAGGGGTCCGGGTTCGAATCTCGGTGAGGCATGGATGTTGTGTTTGTCTTACGGCACTGGCTCTCTCCCTTCCCGGGAACCAGTGACCCTAAATTAGGGACGGGCGACTGCTTATAGCCCATTGAGTTGCTTACGGTGGTCGTTAAACCTCCAACCAAAAAAAAAAAAAAAAAAATAAGAGAACCCTGAATCAATTTCCCCTGTTCTTTTCCGTGAACTATTTCTATCTTGATGTCGTCAGATCTTCGTACTCTTGATGTTGCCACATACAGATGGCTAAACACCGGTTCAGGTAGTGAACCAAGATTCCTGATGTAAAGTTTTCGTATCGTTAGTTTTATGACAACACAATATGAATACTCAAGAAACTCATATAGCGAATTAAATCCGTTTATTACTTATGCTGTAATAATCACAGATATTCGCCAAGCTTTCGCACTCCACTGGGAGGCTTTTTCAAGGCAATGGTAGACATAAAAATGCCTTTTTTATATGTCTACCATTGCCTTGAAAAAGCCTCCAAGTGGAGTGCGAAAGCTTGGCGAATATCTGTGATTATTACGCCATAAATAATAAACGGATTTTATTTGCTATATGCGTTTCTTGAGTGGATTAGATGACGTCACACCAGCAGCTGTGTTCTTTGTTGCTATGACAAAAAAACAAAGTGATATACGCGTGGACTGTGCGCGTGTAGGTGATGACGTCACCTACACGAAAAGCCAAGCGTGACGTCACAAATATTTGTTTCTCGGTTGTTGCTATGACGACTTAAAAAGTGGCACGAAGGAAGAGGAGGAGGAGGAGGAGTGGGGCTCTAGCAAATTATGTATTTGGATCCCAAACTTTTAGCTCAACTTTTTACTTGAACTTTCAGTCCTGAACTGACTAGTTTTCTTGAACTAAAACAAACAATACACTCAGTGTACAAAACATTGCAGATGTTTACCTAATGACGTGGTGGTCATTATCTAACGCGAATAACTACCGGTACACCCCGCGGCGTCAACTGCACTATAGATACCGGAGTGCTTCCGGAGATAATACCTGCCTTGCCTGTTGAAACCTTGTCCACAACTCCGCCCGAGACGTCGTGTCGGTCCAGTTCGGGGGTCATAACAAAAGTTCTGCACACTGTCCATTTTTGAGTAAAGTGTGAAGTAACGGAGAAAACTTACTTTATTGCCGTTCAATGTACTCCCCTTCGCTGCTAATGACAGCTTGCCAGCGGTGAGGCAAATCCTGGATTCCCCGTAGTACGCCATCTTTGTTCAGCTGTCGTATTACTCGGGTCACGTCCAATGACAGTTCGTCCAGCGATTAGTAGCCGATGCCACGGAGCCGATCTTTCCCTTTGGGAAAAAGATCGAGTGGACTGAGATCAGGGCTGTATGGTGGATGGGATAGTTTCCCAGCCGTATTTCGACAAAGGTCTCCGTACCGACTCTGCAGCATGACACAATGCCTTGTCATGCAACAAGATCGCTCCCGCTTCCAGCAAGGATTTTGAGGAATTTTCGGTCTCAACTTTGTTCTCAGAAAGTCACGATAATATTGCGTTTTGACATTTTGCCTTACCGGCACTCGATCAGAGACCACAACACCCTGGGCAACGTACGCGAAAATCATCATTTGTTTCGTTTCGGATTGTTGCCGACGACACTATGAGGGGCGTGGGGAACTTGGATGCCTCCATTCCTCTGATTGTGACTTCAGTTTCGGCTCAGAATCAGGGGTCCAAGTCTCACCAATTGCGACAATTCTGTTCAGGAAGGTGTCGTCCTCCCTTTTGAACATGTGTGGAGGTGATCCCGTTCAATGCTCACTCTGGCTGCCTTCTCTTCGGGGGTGAGTTGATGGTTTCCCCAGAGCACGGCAATTTTTCTTTTTCCCAGTGAGTCAGTCAAAATCCAGTGAACAGACATGGTGGACAAATTGCTTGATGAGCAATCTCTTCGACTCTTGATCTCAAAGACTACAGTTTTGTGACGATTATATATATTATTAAGAGAACACAACGTGGTCCACGAGATTCTATGCTCTCCCTAAAATACATAAATCTGGCATTCCCTTTCGGCTTATAGTGAGTAACATCGGCACAGCAGCATATAAGTTATCCAAGTTCTTATCTTCAAAATTATCTACCTTGACCACATCAAACGAAACATCTGCGAAAAATTCCATTGCGTTAATCAATCTACTCAAACTACACCCCTGCGTAGATAAACTTATGCTATCCTTTGATGTGGCATCTACGTTCATCAATGTTCCAGGAAAAGGAGCTCTGGAATCCCTAAAAGCAAGTCTTATAGAGTATCATTACAGCCAACCCGAAGTAGAAGAAATAAGAAGATTAGTGGACATTTGCATAAAACAGAACAGTTTTAATTTCCATAGAACGTTTTATGAACAAACGGAAGGTCTAGCCATGGGCAACCCACTGTCACCTATATGATGTGAAATCTACATGCGTCGATTCGATTTGTAGAAAAACTTTTCAAACTCGTGAAATTGGACTTATGGATACGATATGTAGACGATACTTTCGTTCTATGGAAAGGAAAAAAATCTGAAATTCCGGAATTAGTCAAACTTCCAAATTCCATTGATCCTCACATTCAATTCAGCTACGAAACTGAAAATAACGGATGCCTACCATTCCTTGACGTCCTGGTTACTCGCTCAAATGAATTTCTCGCAACCACAATTTGTCGGAAACCTAACGCTTTCTCACCTCCACATGTTAAGCCCAATCACCCTTGGCTAAAAAAAAAAAAAAAAACAACTCAGCGCCTTTTACAGTTGCGTATATCACGCGATACATATATGTTCAAATATAGACAGTTTGTGAAAATAACTTTATTTCCTCGAACGTGTTGCAGTACAGCGAGGATACAACCCATCCATTATAGACAAGGCTCTAACAAAATTCCGGAAACAGAAGCCTATCTCTATGTTAACTCCTGTGACGCGGCCATTGCGAGAGGATTTTGCCATTATTCCATTTTTGACATTGCCTTCAAAATTTCAAAAATTCCCCAAACCTTTAATTTTAAAGTGATTTTTAAACCCATAAACAAAATGAACTTTTTAGGATCAAAGGACTAGGTTGATGACAAAAACTCGTGGGGAATTTATCAAATTCCATGTGAATGTGGCGCTTCGTATATAGGACAGATCCGTAGAGCCTTGCGTTTTCGATTGAAGGAGCACAAGACCTACATTCGCAACTGTGACCTAAAGAAGTCATCGATGGGTAAACACTGTTGCGAAAAGAACCACAAATTTCAATTTGAAGAAGCAAAACTAATTGAGAAGCCTGATTTAACCACCAAACTTGATATTTTGAAAGCTTTCCATATATATCAGAAGCCTTCGCAACTTGTTAATGACATGATATCCACCCTATTTCTATCAAGCGCGTGGAACCAACTAACCAAAACCCGTGACTGTAAACACCATTTATGATATCATATACAATTTGAATATTTACGTGTTATTCGTTCTGATGAAGCATGGTCAATACCCAGCGAAACCATGTTCGACTTTAAAAAATAAATATTTGTGGCAAACCACGTTGCATTCTCTTAATATATATAATCTCCTCGACTGTCAAACGGCGATTCTCTTCGATGTTGCTTCAGCCCTCCCGAAAGTGCGATGCCCAGCAAGAAATTGTGCTTCGATCAAGAGTTCCTTCCCCTCAAACTTCTTGCAAGGCAGTGTGGATCTGTGTGGGAGTTTCCCCCGCAGAGTTCTTATTTTCACGTACGAGCGCTGGTCTAACACCATGTCTCGACCTGAGGAGCTGCACGCTTCCATTTCTAAACTCTCCTACGTCAACACAGCAAATGATAGCGCGTCGTACTGACACCACTGCGTTGCTGAGAGTCCGACCTTGACATGACGCAATATTTTCTCGATTACATCATCCACTTTCGTTTTAGATTAACGTGTCCAGAACTTTTGTTATGACCTTCGTATCTATGGATGTGATGTTCCTTTCCACGTCATTTCAGAAAGTTTCTACAGAGTTTAATACCGAGGCCATTGGTGGCCATTGGATGGTTCCAAACTCAGATGAGTGTTCCTCGAGCTGTGTCTGAGTGGTTGTGTCCCGCTGGGGATTGTACTTCTGGGACAGTCCATCGGCTGCAGGATACGCGAAGTCCATGAAAGCGTATAGGGGATAAGCCAGCACATCTGCTAGGGCGCAGCGGTTAAGAACCTCTCCAGACCACATTAAGGGACCTAACGTGCACATCGGCAAATATTGAATAGCATTAAACCGTAATGAACATGGATTATATTTTGCTGTAAAAATAACGGGTTGTTTGTAAAACTGTAGTGGAATTATTTTTAACAAACACAATCCAGCCATGCAAACAACGCGAAAACTGTATTGTTTGTACCTTGGGACGCAGTGCCATCTAACGGCAGAAATCGTCTTGGCCATTCACTAAAAGTCTATTATCTCTAAGCAGGAACGTAGCAAGCTTTTATTATCTGGGACGGTTTTTATATTGTATTTTTTTTTATTTTACTCCCTTTTTTGTTATACTCCCCTTGAGTTCAAAAGTTCCCTACTTCCACTCAAATAGTAGGCAGTTTTTACTTTCTCGTACCCCCGTTGTGAGAAAGAATTATGAACGTTCAAAAGCAGCATATCCGGTTTACGGCACAATGTGAAAAATAGGTAAATATCCAAGAATCGAGAAAATGTTATGTGAATGCTACAACGTAATGTCTTTTTCGTGAGCAAGATTGGTGTTACGCTATGTCTAAAACCATGATTAAGGAATTTTGAATTAAAAAAGAATACGATGCAATATTTCCTAAATAAGCTTTTACGGCCAGACGAAACATATACAGAAGTCAGACCTTTTATTGGTCCAGCACTCTTTCAGTAGATCCAACATATAACACAGCAGATGAATTTCACATTTATCTTAACGATCGAACGTCTACACACAGACACATACCAATGAGCAACTGTTGTATCGTCTTTTTCTTATCACATTCATACGTCACTTTCTCTCTGACCTCAAAGTGTACCTCATTCTTGTGAGAGAGAAGATATCACATTAAGTTTGGAAGTATAAAGGAGAACAAACTCAAATTTGCATAGGAAAAGGAACTAAAAATGAAAATTATTTTAGAATATACGTCACAGTACTGATACCTAGTACTCAGCAGAAATGCAGACTGGCAAACGAACCAGCACAGAATAATGAGTATCAGCTACTGAGCCTAACAATTAGAAGAGGAAAAAACAATTAGAAGAGGCTAGGAAAAATTCCGTTCAAGGTTAAACGTTCAGAAGGGCTTTTTACGATGGAACACAGATGACTAATTGGTTCTTTATCGCTTTAGCGTGTTTGGAAAGATCACGGAGGTTCGTCATATCCGCATATTTCTTTACATGCCTCTCTTCGCTGTTTTGAAAAACTCCTTTCGTGCATATGAGAGTTTACACATAACAGGGCATGCTACTCTGTTCCCTGGTTAGCTGCGTGGAATACGTTATGCTGCTAACTAAAGTCTGAAAAAGAAAATACTAAAGTGTATAATTTCTTTTCCAGTTAAAATTTTCAGTACATTTATTTTCACACACTCTTTTACGTTCCTCAGAGCATGAGTTTACGCCCCCAGTCTGACCATTCTGGAAGGGCAACCTCCCCCTCCTGCTCTCCCGGTAGCTACGGCCCTGTCTGTAAGGTTAATGTTATAAGCCTGTCATTCATCCAGTTCAGCCTTGGTTGAACAAAGTTACTACTTGCAAAACATAAACTTTAGAAACTGAGTGTGCGATCTAGCAAACTAAAGCATGAGAACATTTTTTCCGTTCACAAAATGTTTTTGAAAAACAAAGAACTTCTTCAGTTGAGTTCCAGTTGGGAGCATGAAATGAACTATAAGCAGTGGCGTATATTTGAGGCTACTTAGGCTACCTGTGAAACCCGTAGAATGCATGAATAAAAGTAAATTAGTAATGGTATTAAGATATTTCGATGCTTTCGGTGCGAAAAACAAAAACAAAACACACACGTGCGGATTCGCTTCTTTTGACTAAGTTAATCAGTCTCGCGAGCGAAGCCCAACGGGGCTCCTAGAGACGGGATGGTGTCATCGTAACGCAAACAGCTCTACCAGTCAGTCTTCGCTGTTCTGATCAGAAGACCTTCGATACGATTGCCAGCTAGCGTTTCCATTACAACATGAATGAGCGGGTGAAGGGTAATGCTTTGGCAACAGTTCCCTTAGAAAAGAGAAGACTTGGACTACATTAGTCACTCGCATGCTCCGGCCGGTAACAGTATGCGGCTCGCGAGAGTTGTTTCAGTTTGTGTGAAGTGTCAATGAATTAAAATCAGTGATATTGTATCTTAAATTCGTGGCTTTTTGGATTCGAACTGTTTGGATAAATTTTGTGAAAGCTTCCCTGAACATCTACTATTAGAACTTTAAGAACTCTGTACTTCAAATTTTGATACAACTCGGCTAAAAACTGAGCTAAAGGAGTTTGATTCCCTTGATGAATACAAAAACAAATCAGTAAGAGGCATTACTTGTTACATAAAGTAGAAAACATTTTTTGACATTGTGTTTGATGAGGTGTACAAATCAGCAGACCTAATATTAAAGTTTTCATCAACAACTGCAACTTCCGAAAGAATTTTTTTTCTGCATTAAAAAGAATCAAGGCATATATTAGAGCCACACAAAGACATGTACACTTGAGCAACTTGGCTGTTTTGTCAATAGAGAAAAACATTCTTTTTAAATATGTAAAAGTACTCCGAAGAAACTTTTTATGAAAACGTAACACTCAAGTTCACACAAAAGGACAGAAGAATGGAGTTCAAGTGCAAGCAAAGTATTCAGAAGAAGAACGGAGTTCGTGTACAAACAAGTGTTCAAATACTAATCCTTATAAATATTTGGTATCATGTTAACAATAGCATTACCTAAATTTTAGAAAAAAGTTAATTCTATTACTTAACAGCTGAAAAAAAACCTTCTCAATTAAAAAAAAACAGTACTGGAGGGGGGGGGGTTGAGTAGCCCAGGTCTTGGACCAAAGATACGCCACTGGGTAGAAGGTACCCGTTACAAGTAAATTAGCCGACTTTATTTATTGTAGCAAATAAAATACTGTATGTGATGATGACTCCAGCAAAGCTGAGAAGCGTACTTCGTCTCAGTACTATTACATTCCATAGTGTCAGGACCGGTTCTCTACGTTGGACATTCAGCGTCAGAGTTATTAATTCTAAAGACGTGTTTTCTTCAGCTGCTAAAATATGAATTGTGTCACTTATCTTGTTAGAAGCTTCGGTAACTTGTGACGCTGCTAGTGTCATGACTGTTAAGTACGACGCATATTCGACGACACTAGAACCAGCAACACACAGTACGGTGATATCGTTATCATGAGCAAAATACAGATTAAATATACAAAAAAACAAATTTACTGAGATGAAGAGGACTGTAAGAGCTGCTACTTCACAAAGAGCCGCGTCGACGAAAGAAACCGTTTCTCTCAGTTTCGCGTTGAGTTTCGATAACCAGGTAAAGTTAAAGAGTTTCTTTGCTCTCAGCTGACCTCCACAATTTTCGAACGCTCTTCTCAGTGTGTAGCAAATGACGCAATAGTAAACGAGGAAAATCCACGGAACGAGATTCACAACCAGGAATTCACTGAAGTCTAGTGCATAGGCCATCACGGTCGCAATTTTCAGGCTGGATGTGGAACACAAATTAAATAGACTGTACGAAAACTGTTGAAATATATTGATTTGCTTGATTTTCCAAGTGCAAAGATAGACTCGTGTAATGGATTCCAAGAGCAGTCCCGGTAAAAAATACTTGAAAGATTGGCTTCGTGCTTCAGTCACATCCCGTTCTGTTATAAATGTGCCATAAATTTGTGATAATTTTTCCAGGGGCTTCCCAGCTGCTTCCATTTCAGAAATGCAAACCATCTGATAAATAGACCTAGGAACTGAACTATTAACATTGATGCTACAATACGTGTACGCAACATTGATCGAATTTTTATCTTGTATGGCAACATGTAAACCAGTTGTAAACATAAGACCAATGATACTATTATTGGAAGGTATATAAAGCATCGAGTCTTGAATCCCTTGGCTTTCTCCATCCAATGAGCAGAAGTATTGATTCCTGAAATATGAAAAAGTAACAGCGATGGGAGGAATGATTTCCTTACCTTATCTTTAATACTCGCATTCACAGGAGTGGTAAATCTAATATTCCGCACAAATAAATTTCTGCTTTTGAAAAGTTTTTTCTTTACCTTCGGCAAATGTTTGTTAGTAGCATCGTGGAAAATTTTTTGCAGCTGAAACATTTTCTTCTTTTGTCAGTCCTACATAAATGTTTAAGTTTCAGCCAAGAACATCTGTATATGACCTGTTCTTGAGAATGGGGTTTAGTCTGTGTACTGCTACCGTTCAGGATCTGTGCTTCAAAAAAATTCCGTGGGATTATAGTTTTCCACGAGATTCTCTACACGATGTTAGTGCCTTGCCTGTCCTTTTGGTGTCTTGTGATCTAGTGTAACGCAGTTTCAAACCGCTTTTTACTTGTATACCGAGTCATCTCTTTGTGAGGGGACTCAAAATCGATGTAATGTGAAACACACAAAATGAACTACGCTTTTAGCAAACAATTTTCTCGAAAAATGATATTATCGAGAACAAGGTGCTATCCTCCTTGTTGAGGATATTTCGATTAGTATTGAAATGGAGCGTGTTCTGTTTATCTCTGTTGATTACGTTGCCTAGACAACGTAATCAACAGTGACAAACAAAATCATAGCATACATACAGTAAGAATGGAAACTAAAACGAGTCATACGTAGAGGGCTGGAAATCTCAAATAGAAGGTATAATTAAAAATCCTTGTAAGATCCAGATTAAACTACATAACCTTTTTCCGCACTCGAAGTAACTGAAGAGTTTTCTTCGAAAGAAGTTGATTAGTTTAGGCAAAATCCAGACTCGTTTCACTGATCTTGCCGAAAATCACGGAGAGCAATACTGTCTGATATAAAAGAAATTGATGTTGAACTAAAAAAACTTATTTTGCTCTGATGAAAAAATGCTGATGATATTCCAAATAAAATTCAAGTTTGCCTCTCAGACAAACTTGGCCTGTTTAACAGTTCTGAGAGCAAACATAGAGCAGTGATGTCACAGAAACAACACTATATGTAGTGACATTGTGCATACACTTGTTTTCTCTGAAATGCTCATACATTTGTATGTTTCTTTTATTATTTTAAGACAAACGTGATCCATTCATTATGCATCAGTGATCTGTAGTTTGTTATGAGTGCATTTCTTTGCTCTCAGAGGAAGGCTAATGCTCAGAATGACGCCTTTGTGGCCGAGTGGGCAGGGGTGTTCGTTTGGAATAATCGTTCGAGTCAGGTATGGGTTAGAATCCAGGATGAAGTATGGGTTCTCTCTCTCTCTCTCTCTCTCTCTCTCTGCCTTGCTTGGAAATTCAAGACATACGATCTCTTATAGCATTGGACGCTCATAGTAGTCATTAAACCGCGAAAACAAAGAACATTTAATGTTCCTGAAATAAATACTTCTCATGGTGGAAGAACTGCGAAGAGGGTCTTCCCGGTATCGCAGTGCTCTAAGCTGGGTCAGGGTTCGAGTCCCGATGAAGCATTAACGTTGTGTTTGTTTTACGGCGCTGGCTCTCTCTTCCCTGGAACCAGTGACATTACATTAGGGACGGGCGACTGCTTATAGCCCACTGAGTTACTGATGATGGTCCTTAAACCTCCAATAAAAAAAAAGATCCGCAAAGACGTAGGTGTTATCTCGAACTTATACGGAAGACTGTTTCATATTGGTTGTGTGATAATTATGTGTGATATATAAAACAGAATGTTTATCTATCTACAATTTATCGTTGGTGCCTTTCGGAAGCTAGCAGCGCAATGTTCCTATGGCAGACTTAAAACTTCGGAAAAGAAGAATTATAGCATGCATGAACGAACTTACTTTGAATGGTATCCTTTGATAAAAATCAACTATTTAATAAAATAACGCAATCGGAGCACTATACACAGAACATATCGAAAATTAATTTTATAGCTTGCATTAAAACATTGCAGTTGATAAAGAACACCTCTCTGTTAGGTTGCTACTTAGCGTATGAGGGTTCACGTGATTTGTGTAACTTTCTTTAGTGGCTCTTCATCATATTTGTTGATGACATCCTTTATTTTTGAACTTTGATGAAGTTTGTAACTTCCATCATTGTCTCTTTCCACCTGTATGCCCAAATAATTTGTCACCTTCCCAAGATCTTTTATTTCAAACATGGTTTCAAACATTTTCTGGATTTTTTTATGTTTTCCATGAGATCAGATGCAATTAAAATGTCGTCCACATAGACGATTATATATGTGAAGGAATCCCCTTCCTTGCGTGTGAAACAGCATGAGTCTGTTTATCCTTGGACGTTACCATTTTTAGATAAGAAATTTGCAATGGTTTGATTTCATACTCTGGCAGATTGCTTGAGTCCATACATGGATTTATTAAGTTTACATACTTTCGCTTCTTGGCCTTTTTCTATGTAACCTTCGGATTGAGACATAAAGATTTCCTCTTCTAAATTGCCGTACAAAAAAGAAGCTTTCATATCAAAGTGGTGGACATGCATTTTTCTGTATGCTGCTATTGTAAGTAGAATGTGAATTGTAGTGTATTTTACGATACGAGCAAATGTTTGATCGTAATCTTCACCAGGCCTTTAATTAAAACCTTTTGCTACAAGCCGTGCTTTGTATCTATCTATGTCCCCATTAGCATGGTATTTTATTTTAAATGTTCATTTGCTACCAATGGTTTTCTTCTCTTTGGGCAAATCAGTAAGTTCCTAGGTTTTATTCTTCTTTAGCGATTTCATTTCTTCATTTGTGGCTTCCAGCCATTTTTGTCTTTCTTCTTCTGGCAATTTCTGTATTTCATGCTAGTTGGTAGGCTCAGGCTTAGGTTTTACTTTGGCAATGTATGCTAACCGGTCAGGCAGTTTTCCCTTTGTAGTTCTAGCTGATCTCCTGGGTTGTGTACTTGTGCTTTCACCTGTTGACCCATTTGATTCTAACAAAGGATTTTCACTTTCAAAAACAATATCTTGTGTGTTTTTGCCTGATTTTGAAATTGGCCTACAATCCCGTACACTGAGACTTCAATCAAATTTTACACTACAACTTATTATTACTCTGTTTGTTCCTGGTATTAGGATACGGTATCCTTTGGTTCTTTCATTGTATCTTCTTGAGCATGATTGTCAAATTTTTTCGGACTTGTTTTGGCACATAAGCATATGTTTTGCAGCCAAACACATATGTCCCATGTAAGGCTTGTAGCCGTTCCATAGTTCAAATGGTGTTTTCCCTGTAGATCTGGTTGGTAACCTATTTTTGCAGGTATGTTGCGGCGATGAAGGCTTCTCTCCAAAACTTGTTTTCTATTTTCGAATCCAAGAGCATTGTCTTTGCCATTTCAACGAGACATCGATTTTTCCTTTTTGCCACGACATTTTACTGTGGTGAATATGGTACACTCGTTTGGTGCTCAATTCTATTCTCGGCAAGATATTTTTTGAATTCTGAATCAACGTATTCTTCTCCGTTGTTAGTTTTGATTGTACCAGGCTTGATTTTTAATCTGTTGCTTATGACTGCAATGTATTGCTTCAATTTTTTTGCAGCTTCATTTTTATTGCTCATTAGATAAACATACGTATGTAAATCTGCTGAAATCATCATGAAAAGTTATGAAGTATCTTTTCCTTCCAGGAGTTATAGATTCCATAGGACCACATATGTCGCTATGAATGATCTCTAGTGGCTTTTGTGCTTTATGTACACTCTCCTTGGGATATGGTTTTTGTGCTAGTTTGCCCTTTATGCAGCGTTCACAATTTATATTTCTTTTGAAATCAGACAATTTTAATGATTTTACCATTTCCTTTCCTTGCATCTCTCGGATGATGTTGGGATCTCTGTGCCCCAAACGCCTATACCACAAGTTTATACAGTTTTGTTTTTCGCAGTGTTCAGCAAAATTAGCTTTTTCAGTTTTTCCCACTGTATTCAGCTTATAGAGATTTGTGTTATCAGTAGTGCCTGTGGCTGCAGTGATTTTACCGCGCTTTATTATGCATTGGCCTTCACCGAAATTAACACTATAACCTTTTTCAGCAATTTTTCTCACTGATAGCAGGCTGGTTTCTAACTCTCGGACGTAAAGAACTTCTTATATTTTTACACTGGCGGAAAGTGAAAAAAGAACATCAAGAAGGAATTGGCGGACGATCATGAAATTGACATATGTTAATGGGGTCCAGTTTACGTAGGTGTGATGTTAATTTCGGGACAAACCGGTGATCGCTTACGCCACAGCACGGCATAATATGCAAATTATCGTCGCTGGTATTTAAGGAGTACGGCGAAGTGAATGTAATCAGTCGTCGGCGTACGGACACGTGCGAAGACCCTGAAGAAGCTGCAATGCCTGGACATGGAAGACGTGTACGATTTCAGCATTTATCGAACTTGGGCGTGGTCGTCTAGTCGGACTCCGCGAGGCCGGGTGGTCGTATCGTCGTATTGTGGAGCGAATTCGACGGGAAGTATCGGTGGTGGTACGATGGTAGCGTAGATGGTCCGAGGAACACTCCCACACGAGAAGACGTGGAACCGGGAGTCACAGACGGACTGATGAGCGGACCGATCGACGCATAAGAAGAGCGGCGTTGTCAAGCAGAACATCCACTGCGACGCAAATCCGAGCTGCCGTTGCACCTGAGGTGACTGTGCGAACAATCCGTAACCGTCTACTGGATGCAGGACTACGTGCACGTGTGCCTCTGGCATGTGTACCTCTGACTCCAGCCCACCGTCAGGAACGGCTGCAGTGGTGTTGCCAACGTCTGCACTGGGGAAACCAATGGCGATCTGTCGTGTTCAGCGATGAAAGCAGATTCTGCTTGGGAGCCTCCGATGGCCGTATGCGTGTTCGCAGACGCACAGGGGAGCGTCTCCACCCTTCTTGCATCCGCCAGCGACACACAGGGCCTACACCTGGTCTCCTGGTGTGGGGAGCAATCAGCTATCACTCCCGTACACAACTAGTGTTTGTACCGGGTACGTTAAACATCACCTCCTACATCAACAACATCATTCAGCCCGTTGTTGTGCCATTTGTAAGGTCGGTCCATCGTGGTGTTTTTCAGCAAGATAACGCACGCCCAAACACGGCACGTGCAACGCAACATGCACTTCAGGGTATGAGACAATTTCCATGGCCTGCACGTTCACCGGATTTGTCCCCCATTGAGCACGTGTGGGATTTTATGGGACAACGACTTATCCGGTCTCCACGGCCAGCCACGACCAACCCTGATTTACGCGTCCAGGTTGAGGATGCTTGGAACTCAATACCACAAACTTACATCCAACATCCGTACGACAGACTCCATGCCAGAATTGCACAGTGTGACGCAATTCATGGCGATTCCACCTCGCACTAACCATGTTACATGGAAATGTTATTTTTCAGTTTACCAGAAAATACAGCTGTATTTTGCCATAATGTTTTGATCACGTTATCTTCTGTATTCCGTTCGTATGCTGTAAAAATTTCGTTGGTATCAGACGTCTCCTTCTTCGTGTTATTTTTTCACTTTCTGCCAGTGTATATTCTTTACTTCCGGTTTATCATTTATGTGTATATTCTTTACTTCCGGTTTATCAAATATCCAGTTCCCTTTCCAGCAGATTGCATTTTTGCTCTGTTGGCGGTTGTGATATCCTACTTAGCATCTGGGTCAATTTCTGTGAACAAATTTTCCTTATTTGTCATATGGCTAGTGGCGCTTTAATCGATTGACCATTTTGTATGTTCAACTTTGGCTAGTATTGTTTTAAATGTGAACTCTTCTGTTTCATGTTTGAATTTCAGCTCATCATTTTTGTTTGATTCAAAATTATTTCTGGCAGTTTTAGTCTGATTTCTTGTCTGTGTGTTTGTATTCTTCTGTATATTCTTATTCCCTTTTAGTTTCCCCCAATGCCAACATTCATTTTTAGTGTGACCTCTTTTATATTGCAATATTTGATTCTTTTGCATTTCTGTTAGATTTGTCACTTGTTTGAAATGTTGTTATGGAATATGTGTTTGTTTGTGCTCTCTCTCTCTTTTCGACTATTATATTCGTCGATGGGTTTATTTTTAACATATTCTTATGTTAGTTCATCTTCATATTTTGCTTCAAGAGCTGTTAAGAGTGTGCCATATGTGGATGGTAGACCACACAACATGATAGCTGCTAGGTGTGAATCTTTAATTTCTTCACCTATTGATTTTAGTTTATTTGTAATTTCTAATATCTGGTTAATGTGTTCCAGCATATTTTCGAAGTTATTGTACCTTTTACTGAACAGTTTTCTAAGCAAATAGAGCTTATTGCTTAAATTTGCTCTTTCATGAATTCTCTGTAACGCTAACCACATATTTCGTCAGTCGTTTCATTTATGGCATTTATTATTTGTTCATCAATCAAAATTAGAGCTTTTGTTGACATCGCTTGTGCGTTTTTCTTAATGTAGTTCTCAGTTTTAACTGTAGGTTCCTCTTGGGAAACAACATTCCAAGTATCTTCTTTAATGATAATCATTTGGATTTTAAATTTCTTAACCGTATAATTTTCATTATTCAATTTTGCGATGGAAAAATTTGTCGCATTTATTGGACTAGAAAAAGCCATTTCTATTGTTTAAGAGCAAGAGTTTCATTTCTTTATCAACTACGCATGCAACATGGCTTATGAAATGAAACGCTTAACTTTTTACTTTCGGTTTCGGAAACCCTTTGTTAGCGTTTATCGTTATTGCATTCCATTTAGCATTTCATTCCGAGTTCATTTTCGTCTCATCCCAAAAAAAGTCAGTCTCATAATCAAATTATTGGTTGTGTGATAATTATGTGTGATATATAAAACAGAATGTTTATCTATCTGCACTTTCTCTTTGATGCCTTTCGGAAGCTAGCAGCGCAATGCAGACTTAAAACTTCGGAAAAGAAGAATTATAGCATGCATGAACGAACTCACCTTGAATAATGGTATCTTTTGATGCAAAAAAGCTATTTAATAAAATAACGTAATAGGAGCACTATACACAGAACATATTGAAGATTCATTTTATAGCTTGCATTAAGGCATTTCAACTGATGATGAATACCTTATCTGTTCGGTTGCCACTTAGCGTATGAGGGTTCACGTGATTTGACACGCTCTCGATGCAACGAGAATTTCTAAACAATTCTTTCTCCTCCTCGCTTGTGCGGACTACTTTTACCCTGCGACTACTACGAAGCACAACACCGTATGTTCCCTTGTGTTTCCAACATTTCAGACATATGCATTCAGTTCAACGCTGGACCTTGTTAAAAATAGTAGTCTGAAGATGTACATTTTGATTTCACTTCGCACAAAAAGTTTTTAAAGATGCTCTCCATGAATTTAATCTTGACACCAAGAAACTTCTGGTTATAGGACTTTCACACTTCCTGGAAGGTCCCGATTTCCAAGTTATCTAATGCGTTCTTCCAAGATAGCGCCTACCTTAAAAGAGTGGTTTAAGAGGGTGGTCATGGGTATATAACGAAGTAAATTTCTCCGTCATTTCTATCCGCGCCAGGATTCGAATCCGGGTCCCCTCACTCCGGAATAAGTCACTCTACCAATTGAGCTACGCGGACGTTTTATTCTGATTCCTATCTGCCTTTATGTCGTGTGCGTCCTTCTGGCAGGTACGTCACATTTCCTGGTACGTTACAGGTAATCCACTTGACCGACGGCGCTGGTATTGTACTTTCCCAGAAACCAGTGTCCCAAAGTTAAGGAAGAGCGATTTCTTATTGCTCACGGTAGTCGTACACTCTCAAAACAAACAAACAACAACTAAAAAAACTTTCCGTAAACTGTTTTCTCTGGGTGTGTTTTCTGCTCTTTGGCGTGTAACACATACGAAGCGCTGTCTTCCTGATCTTAACATTTATTACTCAATGTTACGTTTAGGTCCCTTCCAGGCATTCTGTTTTGATCTTAAAGATTCTACTACCTGCTCTTCTGATCTTAAACATTCAATGTTCGACGTTACGTTTGAGTTCTTTCAGGCTACAGTCTGCTCTTCTGATCACATCGCTTTACTCTCGACGTAGAATCAATGGGGATTACATTTTAATACACTTACAAAAGAAAAAAGAAATCAACAAAAATTGAAGACTCGTGCGACATAAATAACTGAAACGATGAACGTTTTCCGTCTTTAGCACGATTTTAATGGTAAAAGATGAATAATATATACAATTAAAAATATGAGCACTTTCGAGGCAGCGGCTGCCTCATCCTCAGATGTAACGAATAAAGCCACATTTGATCTATATATAATATAGATCATTGCATTGGGCGAAGCTTGGTAAGTTAATAGCCAATAGTAATCTACATGCGCCAAACTGTTGCATATACTGTTGGCCCAATGGTCTGTGAAGAAATCATAGTAATTATAGAAATAAGATATGGTGTAGGGTGGGTAAACATTCAATTTAAATTTATATTACAATTTATAATTTACTGTTTTAATGAGTGACTTCCAAACATTATGTAACTCATAGGGGGCATGTTCATTACAACATTGCACTTCAGAAGCCTCAATATATACACTTTCTGCAATTAAAAGGTCCCCAAGTTTACTAGGAGTGTTAATTATTTTTGTATTACTCCAGTCGGGATTAAGATCATCTTGGATAACAGATTTGGCAAGGGATGTACAATACATGCCTGTTTTAATATTGTATTTATGTTCTTTTATTCGTAATCCTAGATTACGTTTTGTAGAACCCACATAATTAGTGGCTGTTTGTTCTGTAGTTGCCTTAACCAGCAGGATATTGTAAATACCCCACTGTCCCATTTTGCTGTTCTTGATGCGGTCTCATTGTACCCTAATGTACCTGTTGAGGCCACACATCAGATAATTGAGGCAAAACTTGCTGATTTCCATATCCCAAGTTTAGAAATTAATGCTATTATGAACGCACTTCGTCTTGTTAAGAAACGTTCATATTTTAAATTTCAAAACAGCATTTACCAACAGTTGGAGGGTTCCCCAATGGGTTCCCCCCTGTCTGCTGTTCTAGCTGAAATTTTGTTACAGCACATCGAAAATCAGGTCATTATGTTCTTTCCCTTACCGCTCGTTGCTTTATTTAAGGTACGTTGACGACATCCTGGTTGCATGGCCTCACAACCGGGGTGATTTATACTTATTCGTCAACGAACTATCATCCATGTACCCAACTATCAGGCTCACGGTAGAATTTGAAGTTGATAATTGTTTACCTTACTTGGATATTCTTATTTGCAACACCTATAATCTTAATTGCATTACCACTTGTGTATATAGAAAACCTTGTCATACACCTGTTTTAATAACTTTTCATTCATCACACCCTAAACAACAAAAATTGTCAGCATTATTCTATTTGTTTAGAACAGCTCACTCACATTCATCAACTACTGAATTATTTGAGCAAGAAGTTAACTACATTTTTGGTTTAGCTGAGCAATATAAGTTTCCTAAATATCTGATTAGGCAAGTGTTTAGCAAAGTCAAATATGCTCTGCATACTAGCTTGTCAAGAAACTCCAAATGCAGTTCCATATATGTTGGCTCTATGCAATATAATCCACCTTTAACGATAACCTTAACACAACTATGTAAACGATATGGCTTGAAATTCGGTTCACGAACACGAAACTTATTTTCTGTAGTTTGTAAGGATCGTGAACAGAAGAGCAAAACGGGACAGTGGGGTATTTACAATATCCCGCTGGTTAAGGCAACTACAGGACAAACAGCCACTAATTATGTGGGTTCTACAAAACTTAATCAAGGATTACGAATAAAAGAACATAAATACAATATGCATACTAGCTTGTCAAGAAACTCCAACTGCAGTTCCATATATGTTGGCTCTGTGCAATATAATCCACCTTTAACGAGAACCTTAACACAACTATGTAAACGATATGGCTTGAAATTCGGTTCACGAACACGTAACTTATTTTCTGTAGTTTGTAAGGATCGTGAACAGAACAGCAAAACGGGACAGTGGGGTATTTACAATATCCCGCTGGTTAAGGCAACTACAGGACAAACAGCCACTAATTATGTGGGTTCTACAAAACTTAATCAAGGATTACGAATAAAAGAACATAAATACAATATTAAAACAGGCAAGTATTGTACATCCCTTGACAAATCTGTTATCCAAGATGATCCTAATCCCGATTGGAGTAATGCAAGAACACTTAACACTCCTAGTAAACTTGGCGACCTTTTAACTGCAGAAAGTGTATATATTGAAGCATCCGGAGTGTAATGTTGTAATAAACATGCCCCCTATGAGTTACATAATGTTTGGAAGTCACTCATTAAAACAGTAAATTATAAATTGTGATATAAACTTAAATTGAATGTTTACCCACCCTACACCATATCTTATTTCTATTATATATTACCATGATTTCTTCACAGACCATTGGGCCAACAGTATGCGCAACAGTTTGGCGCATGTATATTACTATTGGTTATTAACTTACCAAGCTTCCCACAATGCAATGATCTATATTATATATAGATCAAATGTGTCTTTATCCATTACATCTGAGGATGAGGCAGCCGCTGCTTCGAAAGTGCTCATGTTTTTAATTGTATATATTATTCATCTATTACAATTAAAATCGTGCTAAACACGGAAAACTTTCATCGTTTCAGTGAAAAACGAAACTGCATAACTTAACGTTCAGAAATTATTCTCACCAATTTCACAATAGAAATAACTATTCCAGCTATACTAGCAGAGGCAAAGATATCTTATCCAGATGTGAAAAGTATGGAAAACGGTAAGTGCTACTCTATTTTTCAAAGACATGAGCTCTCGGCAAAATAATTTCTGGAAAATTAACGATACTTTCCTGTCCTTAATTTTTATCCTGTTTTCAGGTCAGTTTTATCCTGTTGATAACGAACTTTTTTGGTGCTTCCTCTCCATGTCCACAAACACAATATTGCCAAAAGTATTCTGACACCTCGCTGAAGTTGCAACAAACGCTTTGATTTCAAAGTCGTAGTTCGCGGAAGGGCTTTAATTTAACAACAGCGGCAACAATTTTGGGCATGCTATACTACATTCTGGTAAGTTATTCCCCCACTGTTTCCACAAACTGCTGCCAAAGCTGATTTGGAGAAATATCACTGTGGTTAAAATCAGATACAATACGTCCCATTGGTACTGTACTCAATTGAGGTCTGGACTTCGTGTTGTGCTGTCCAGCATTTTAGCGTGGTTCCGCACAAACTAGTCTTGTGTACATCGTGGCATGTGTCAAGAAGCAGGGTGATGTTGAACTAAGTATATGATTGTACGTTCCGAAGTTTTGCTACAGGACATGGAGCGAGGAATTGTTTAGAACACAAAGACAGATGTTGAACTTCCTGGTTCACATATAAAACCACCAAGGGACCAAGACCTATCCATTTGAAACAACCAACAGCCCCTAGCCCTTAGAAAAGCCACAAAACTTGGCAAATGGAACGATGCCGTCTTGAAACACAATTACATACCCAAATATGTCCATCGTAGTGAAACAGTGTGAAGTGTAGCTTTTCCGCTCTAGAAAACATTCTCCCAGTGTTATACTCCCCGCGAAAGGTTGACATGACACTAGTCCAAATGTCGTTAAATACTTGATATAGAAAGGGCCATACCAAGAAATGTTTGTTGAAGCGCCATGCAAATTGGTGGACATGTGTCAACATTTGGGTTATATAAATATTTGCAGTCGCGATTCGCGAACCAATCACATGATTACTAAATGAGATACAAGGGGGAAAAGTTCGCCGTAGCTAGGTTTGGTCGTTCTCAGCTAGGCGTGTTGAATAATGTATCGGAGTGACCTCGGTGGTGAAAGAGTTCGTAAGGAGTGAGAATGTGTGGACGACGTCATCGTGAATCCTACCATCGGACGAACACTTTTATCAGAGGCTTCAGCATAGGGCTAAGGAAGTATGGTTGGTCTCTGCTTGCAATGCGGCTGAAACGCTTCGTGATGCAACAACTGTCAGCCGAACGTAGCGATAGAATAACGCAACGTGCGACGCCGTAGTTGAACGTCCGAGTGCCTGAATCGCCCCATTCGACGGCAAGTCTTAGGAGCCCCACAGTCCACAGCGGATGTCACTCGACGATGTGTACAAGCAGCTGTAGATATTCCCGTATTGACACGGAATGTTAACCGCAGATTGACTTAGTCTGGCTTGCTCTCTCGCCATCCACTGCGTTGACTGCCACTCACAGGAGAACATCGTTGCGCAAGGCTGCAGTGATGCCTCACTAGACACGCGTGGCGGGACGAATGGAACAACGTCGTATTCAGCGACGAGTCTCGTTTCTGTCTCAATGTCGTATTCAGCGACGAGTCTCGCTTCTGTCTCAATGTCGTATTCAGCGACGAGTTTCGCTTCTGTCTCAACATCGTATTCGACGACGAGTCTCACTTCTATCTCAACGTCGTATTCAGCGACGAGTCTCGCTTCTGTCTCAACGTCGTATTCAGCGACGAGTTTCGCTTCTGTCTCAACGTCGTATTCAGCGACGAGTTTCGCTTCTGTCTCAACGTCGTCTTCAACGACGAGTCTCGCTTCTGTCTCAATATCGTATTCAGCGACGAGTTTCGCTTCTGTCTCAACGTCGTATTCAGCGACGAGTCTCGCTTCTGTCTCAATATCGTATTCAGCGATGAGTTTCGCTTCTGTCTCAACGTCGAGGATCGTCGATTAAAAGTCTGGAAACGCACCGGATTGATACTGCTGCCGTGAGTGTCTCCTTATCACGGTGTCATGGTTTGGGACACTATCATTATGAACAGCACAGGACTGATATTGCTGCCGTGAGTGTCTCCTTATCATAGTGTCATGGTTTGCGACACTATCATTATCAACGCACCGGATTGATATTGCTGCCGTGAGAGAGAGTCTGCTTATCATGGGTGTCATGGTTTGGGCTATCATTATCAACAGCCGTTCACCGCCTGTATGCATAGTAGGTACATTCACAGCATGATGACACGTCGATATAGTCCGTGTTGTTGCCATATCTCCGTGGAATCCCTGGTGCCCAGTTTCAATAAGATAACACCCGCCCTCACACTGCCAACATCAGCAGACAGTGCCTACAAGGCCGCCCCGGTGGCGCAGTGGTCTAAGGCGCTGGCCTCTGATCATTCGTCCGTAAGGGGTCCGGGTTCGAATCCCGGTCAGGCATGGATGTTGTGTTTGTCTTACGGCACTGGCTCTCTCCCTTCCCTGGAACCAGTGACCCTAAATTAGGGACGGGCGACTGCTTATAGCCCATTGAGTTGCTCACGGTGGTCGTTAAATCTCCAATCAAAAAAAAAAAAAAAAAAGTGCCTACAAGGTATCCAGGTGCTGCGCTGCCGTGGCCAGCGCGGTCCCGAAACTTCTCCACAACAGAGAACGTGTGGTACGTCATTGGCAGAAGATTTAATGGCTCTGCAAGATGCCCTTGCAAGGTCGAAGAACTGTGGACACAGGTCAATAACGCATGATCAGCGGTACCTCAGTGCATCTACCGGGGAACATTTTCACTTCAGGCCACGCCGCCATGTTGCCGCATTTATAGCCCAGTATGGCTGTCATACGATCTACTGCCTAAGGCCATATTACTCTGTCTTTTCACCCATTGAATTCATGTAATTCCTCAGAAATTAAATTACTTCTTTCCCACGACAATGTGCTCAGGGCTGGATTTAAATCTTGGGGGCCAGGGCAGTGGCGTATACTTCAAGGGATCTATGGAATCAGAGATGGACCATCTTTTTCTTAAATCAATTGCTTATGAAATTTTCTGTGACGCATTTATTTTCATTTATTTAAGTAATCACTCAAATCTGAAATGGTGAAATTTGAGGCTGCTATCTTAGTGCGAAGCAAACGGATATCTCTTGAAGTTCGGAGATATCCGCCTTACAGTAGAGGGGAATCTCAGCTCATCGAAGATTCCCTCGCGCTCCCGGAGATGCCAAGGTTTAACCTTAGGAACGAGAAACGAGGTTACTGCGCATGCTTGACTTCGAACAAGCCAAGGGAAAGCGGAGAAATAAGACCATCTCTCGATTGAGAGATGGCCTATTCCGAAGGCGGGTGTTTAAAAGTTCGCGAGTTAAAAGCCACGGGACACAACTTTACCACGCTGATATTTTTTTATTTTTTTATGTTTTTTAATCGTTTCAGTTAATTTGAAATTTTTGTAAACTGAGTATATATTTTTGTATTAAGCGTCATAGAATCGCACAAATGATCAGATCAAATCAGATGTAGAGGATTTTAGGAAGGGAGTGTCTGACCCCAGGTCTTAGAAATAGGAAGCTAGGAAATTTGGGCTATAGTTTCCGATAGAAAGTGATACGGAAACGAAGTAGAAAGACGCCCTTATTAATTACCGGGGCCCGACGGCTTAACGTGCCCATCCAACGCACAGCGAATATTTAGTGGTTCGAGCGTTCGCACCTGCCTGGGATCGAACCGGGATCTTCTCCATGGAAGTCACGAATGTTGACCACTAGGCCACCTGCGGCCCTGTATTATAGATGATTTGAAAGGATGCCTTTTCGGAAGAAAAGATTACGGGAAAAAACTGATTATTAATACCAAATCCTGAACTAAGTCTTACTGCAAAATACAAAGATAAAAATCGTGAATACACTACGCACTTTTCCAATTCCGTTTATTCTAAATCTCGGTGATTAGCAGGATGTTCAAATGTAAATAACGTTTGCTGGCCGTGTTGGCATTTTAGTCCCGAAAAAACTGTGTGGAAAAATCACCGAAGCCAAGAAAGACTTAATTGTTAAGCTCTCCTCAGTCAATGTCTTTACGGGAACAGCTGAGAAATGATCCCCAGTTTAATTTCTATAACGCTGTAATATAAATTTTTTGGCCCAAACGAGACCTTTAGAATTAATGTCTAAGTCAACAGAATGTAGTTATATAATTAGTTATGTAAATTAGTATGTAAATTAGTTGTCATATACACTATATTGGCAAAAGTCACCGAACACCCTTTCGAAAGCAAATAACCGGATCCGCTGCGTTGTTAAGATGCGCGGTACAGCGGCAAACGATATAAAACAAGCTGACCGCGATCGTATCGCACTCTGAGGTTAAGTGAAAATGTCGCGGCGGGAGAGAACTGACTATGAGAAAGGAAAGATTGCTGGGTGTTATATTAGTGGGTTGTACATAAGAGAAACCGAGAGGCGTTTAAACATACCCAAGTCAACTGTTTTAGATGTACTGAATAAGTGGAAGACACATGGCGTGCCTGAAGCAGCGAAACGTACCGGCAGACCAAAGAAAATAAGTGATAAAGGACGTCGAAGCCTCAGGAGAGTCGTTACAGCTAATCGACGGAGTACTGCACAAGACCTCAGTGTACAGGTGAGTAAAAATGCTGTAACCTTAGTATGTACACGTACCATTCGCAGAGAATTGCGTTCCATGGGTTATTGTGGTCGTGCGGCAGCTCATAAGCCTTTCATCTCTAGTCGGAATACTACTCGTCGTTTAGCATGGTGTAAAGAATATTTATCGTGAACCGTAGATCAACGGAAACGGGTCGTATGGACTGATGAATCCAGATACACGATCCATCAGTCTGATGGCCGTGTGTAGCTATGGCGGCAGCCTGGAATACGCTATTTACCACAGTGTACTGTTCCTACGGTCAAGGTTTGAGTTTCCAGTGTACTCGTGTTGGTTTTTTTTATGTGATATGGCCTCGGTCCACTGGTTATCGTGGACAACCCTGTTAATCAGCTCAGCACGTCTACTTCGATATTTTGGACAATTATGCCCTACCAACTGTGTGACAATACTATGGAACCAAGCCTTGTTGGTATCCGCAAGATAATGCACCGAGCCATAAAGCAAGGACTGTTAAGGCGTGGTTTGACGATAGTTCCGTATCGCGTGTGGACTGGCCAGCACAGAGCTCTGATCTTAATCCCATAGAGTGGAATGAATTAGAATGCCGCATAAGAAGTTTGGAACCAAAGCCTACTACTAAGCAACAGTTTGCTGCAGCATTATGCACTGCATAGAAGCGCATACCAATCGTTGTGTTCCAAAACCTTGTCGAAATCATGTCTCGAAGGGTCAGTGCATGCATTAAGGCCAAAGGTGGACCGACACCATACTAATTTATGTCAATAAATGCTATGTTGGTTTTCTCTTCTAGGTGTCCCGTGACTTTTGTCAATATAGTGTACAATTATATTATGATGTACATTGTCTAAAACGCTCTTAAATCTGCAATTGCAATGGCAATTTGAATGTTGCGGTGAAATGAATTTTTTAATGTGTGTGTTTGTATATGAATTCCTTCGATTTACAACTAAGTATAGATTACTGTCTTCTCGGAATAAGCATACGCCATTGGCCCAGGGCACTTTAGATTCGGTGGGACCCTCGGACTCACAAACTAAAATACGCAGCAAAAAGGACAACGCCCCAAATTTACGCATGACAACCATTTTGCTCATGTGACTGGAACCGAAAAATTATGCAAACATGCAACGGCAGTTACATAAAAACTGAGATAAAATCTCACAAAATGAAGAAATATAGGTGCAGCAAAATATATGTTAGTCCTTCTCAAAGTATCTTCTCTCGGATGATATGCAACAGTGCCATCTTTCAGTACACTTTTCAAAGCATGTGACGAAGGCATTTTGTAGAAGATACTTTAGCGACCCCTGTACAGCTTGAATAACGTCAGCATCTGTGTTGAATGTTGCGCCACGAAACTTCTCCTTCAGTGTTGGAAACAACCGAAAAATACACGGGGCGAGATCAGGACTGTAGGCAGGCTGTGGCATGATTTCAGTACTGCATTCCGTAAGAAACTGTTGAACATACGCAGCCACATGTGGACGGGTGTTATCATGGTGTAGGGTCCACTTGCCTACCAGTTCCGGTCGCTTACTCGATATGTGTCGTCGCAGACGCTTCAACACTGAAATGTAATATATTGACAGAAATTTGTGGAGGAACGACATGCTGGTACACTACACCTTTATGAACAAAGAAAATTATCATCATCTTCTTCCCAGCTCATTTGGTTTGGCCGACTTTTTTCGGAGGATGCTAGCCTGTGTGTTTCCAGACACTCAATGCGCTGTTTGTGAGGGAGTCGAAATAGTGGACCCATGCTTCATCGGCAGTTATTACTGTGTTTAGAAAGTTTAGATCCTTTGCAATCATTTATTTCCACTCATGGGACACATAAACTCTGGCTAACAATTGTTCTCTCGTCAGGTGATGAGGTACCCATCTGGAACGCACACGATGCAGCAGTAATTTGTCGCGTAGAATGCGGAATGCCGACGTTTTTGAAATATTAGTTGACGCCGCTATGTCCTCACACTTCATTCTTCGATCTTATTGCAGGATTGCCCAAACAGTGTTAACAAAACGCTCCGTAACAACACTTACCAGACCTACGAGCGAGTTCTGCCGACAAACGCCCCTTCTTGAAGTCATGGTATCATCTAAAAATCGTTGACTAACCCAAACATTTATATTTGTAAGCTTTTTTCATTAAATCAACTGTTTCTGGAGCCGTTTTGCCCAAACGATAGCAAAATTTTATCTCACAGCGCATTTCACTTCTTAACTCTGAATAACTCACCTGCATAGCTGTATGGCAAAATGCAGACGTACCTTAAACAACTGCGCAATAACAAAACCGGAATCGTCTGCCAGGGATAATAATTGTTTTCAAAAATACTTCCCTAATTCAGCTAGTCGGCTGCATGGTTATTTTCCCCCTTCGCACTATTGCCAACTCAAAAAGAAATTACTCTCAGTTTTTATGAACCGGCTTTTTTAGAAAGATACATACATAGAAACAATACAATACCTACAAAAAGTCTTTCTTTCTACAATTGACGTTTGTAAAACCTTTGCCGCCTGGTGGCGCAGTGGCATAAGCGATGGTTTGTGATCATTCGCCCGAGATGTTTCCCGGTTCGCATCTCGGTGAGGCATGGATGTTGGGTTTGTCTTATGGCACTGGCGCTCTTTTTTCTTTGGGGCCAGTGGGTTGCTCACGGTGGTCGTTCAACCGCAATAAAAAAATCTGTAATAAATACCTCAAATTGCATCATCTTTAAAACACTGCTTTCTACATCCAGTAGGCACAGAGCACTTAGCCTTTCATGGGGTCATCGTGGTTCTCAAATAACTCCTTATCAGTGCCAATTTGATGCATGATCTTTCTCCTGAACAGCTAGTGAGCATCATGTTCGAATATATATTCGAAGAGCTGCATTAAAACACTTGGAAAGTTATCACCAAACCCTTCATCATGGAATAAAACCGTTTATTTAGATAGAGTGAAACTGAACTGAGTTTGGTAAAGGCTGGACAATTTCCCCTTTCCTTTATGAGAGCAAACACCCCCGAAATTTCAGATGTAATCGCAACATTAGTAATGAAAATTAAAAAGTAGGTATTGTTAAAAATTGTTCATCACATTTCTTATTTTTTTGTTTTAATAAAATAATCTTTTAATTATTATATTTTTTCGTAAGGGGGCCTTCTTTAGATAAGGGGCCCGGAAAAATTGCCCCTCATCCTTCCTTTATAAATCCGGACCTCAGTGTACTGCGGTGAGTGGCAGTTGTCGCAATGACTGGCGAGAGCGAAAAACTTGCGTGACGTACTACAGAGGTGAAAACGTGTATCAAAACGACAAATCTGCAGCGCGATATTCTGTCTGCGTAGCTCAGTTGGGAGAGCGACTTACTCCGGAGTGAGGGGACACGGGTTGGATGTCGGAGCGGACAAACTTGTGTTTTCAGTTTTCACACCTGCCTCAGCCAATCTGTGATGCATAGTTCGTGTAAATACTGGGATGTGCACAGTTGCCTTTAAACTCTTCCAATGTCATCCTCTGTAGTTTGTGGAGATGCTGCGGTTTGCCGTCGAATGCCGCTGGGTATGCGCACCAGTCCCACTACTACGGAGATGCACGTTCCCTTAGTACAACTACTGTTGCCACATCTGGCCGATAGTTGTTGCAACCCAATGCGCTTCTGCCGAAATTTGATGCAGGGAGCAACCAGAGGTAAGTACCACTTGATGCTGCCCCTAGTAAATTTGTCCGGGTGATGGTGGGATTCCGGACTACTTCTCTTAGGCATTCTCGTGCGTCACATGTGCTTTCGCCATCGAGAACAGTCCAGTGCGGTGGTCTACACGCCAACTCATCACGTGACTGTTTTGCAACTGTAATAAAACCTATATAATAGACTACGTCTGTCCCTAACGCTCTGATGGCATTCAGTATCTGCAGCGCCATCTGCTTTTATCTGGTGGCTGCAAGCGGAACTAAGCTCACCGCCATTGTACGATACGTAAAATCAATGAGAAATACCGGAAACGCTCTGACATCAATCAGTACTTGTGGCGCCATCTGCTTTTATCTGGTGGCCGAAACCGGAACTAAGCTCACCGCTATCGCACGATACGAAAATTCAAGGAGAAATCCCTGAAACTAAATTAAAGTTAGTAAGACAAACGACTTCATCTGTAGTAACATGTACGTGCTCGAAGAACTGTCTGCGAAGATTGCTCTGTTACGTACGTCTTGTG
Source organism: Macrothele yani (assembly GCA_039090855.1). NCBI lineage: Eukaryota > Metazoa > Arthropoda > Arachnida > Araneae > Macrothelidae > Macrothele > Macrothele yani. The sequence continues at coordinate 122,458,115 of CM077013.1, forward strand.
TCGTGTTTTATTTCATTTTCTTCGTATTGCAGAGTAATTTAATGAAAGGAATAAATAATCTGCGTTATTTTATCTCTTAAAAAGGAACAAGTAAAATTGTAAGAAAGTAACTGCAGGCGTAGGTTTGATTCACTGTGATGGAAATTAAAAAAAATATGGTTTCCGTGGAATCTTTTCTTTGAAGTACAAAATTACAAAATACGATTAAAAATATGGATCAATGGAATAAGTTGCTCCTCTGAAACAAATTTTATAACCCTAGGATGTATGTTATCGAGCCCCGCACTTTTGGACGGGTCCAATTCACTCATTAGCTTCAAGAGGTCGTCATCCAGTGGTTTAAAAAAGAATGAAGAATCAGACGGCGGAGGTAGGTAATCAGAGAAATGGCTAGTATCATGAGGAATTTCAGACAACAGAATGTCCGGCAACTCCAAAAAATATTTATTAAAAATATCAACAACCTCCTCTTAATTAGACGTTGTAATTCCATTGTATTCAATTATAGTTGGTGATTGGGCATCCCTCGAGGCTGCCAACAGTTCATTAATTGAACGCCAGATCTTATTGCCGTCAGTAGTAGTACCGAAGTAATTAAAATAATAGTTTTATTTAGCCAGTCTTAGTTTAGAATTATACCAATTTCTATACCTACGAAAATTAGACAAATGAATTGGGTCCCTGGAACGGAGGAAAACAGCAAATAATTTTTTTTTCTACTTAAACAACGTAACAAACTCCGGTTAAACCAAGGTTCCCTGCAACGCGACGTCGTACGAGTCAAGTTACAAAATGGATACGCAACATCGTAAGAATTCCAAAAAATTCTCCAGAATTCATGATATGACTCAATTGGATCATCCAACTGAAGTACAAAAGTCCAATCACTTAGAGATAAAGCCCCACGAAACAGAAGTAAATTATAATAACTATAATTTTTTATTAACATAGAACAGGAGTCAGATCTGAGTACTACTGAACAGTCCGCCAAAAAAATAAAAAATCAGTAGATGATCACTGATATGAAATGAGAGAACCCTCGAGCATTTACCATAGTTATTTGTTATACATAAATCTAATAAAGAAGAAGTTGAATCTGTAACTCTAGTGGGAATAGTTATTACATATAACATTCCGGAAGAAATAATTTTATCTCTAAATAAGGCAGCACCCATTACGGAGGAATTCATATCAAATTAAAGTCACCGAAAGAGTATAGTGTCTTACAAGAGCAGTTTATGTCATCCAACAAACCAGAATAAAAGTTCAAAAAAAACAATATTACCGTGTGGTGCGCGGTACGTAACACTTATTATTGATTGCTGTAAGACAATTGAAAGTATTTCATAATCTTCAGTTATAACAGTGTATTTATCAAATGGAATGCGGTAACCCCGGACCCAGAACGGGAAGCCGCGAAAACCTGGTAACCAGGTATATTACATACAAAACCAGCATCAGCATCATACCAAGTTCCTGAGACATATAAAATCTAATTGGTAGCTTATGTGACATGCAGGAAGCAGACTAAAGCATCTAACTTACTATATAGACTTCAGGCATTCAAGTGCAAATATTTCCAACTGTAAGTATTTGATGAAATCAAATACTTACAATTCTGCAACTGTTACATAGTCCGGAACACAATTCGCCATCAGACACAAAATATGTAATCAAAAGAAATACAATCAACAACAGAAATAATTATATCAATTTAAAGCGTTAAAACCGCTCCAAATTCAAATCCAGCTTACTCCTAATATGAACTGGATTCTTTTTTTTTTTTTTTTTTTTTTGATTGGAGGTTTAACGACCACCGTGAGCAACTCAATGGGCTATAAGCAGTCGCCCGTCCCTAATTTAGGGTCACTGGTTCCAGGGAAGGGAGAGAGCCAGTGCCGTAAGACAAACACAACATCCATGCCTGACCACGATTCGAACCCGGACCCCTTACGGACGAATGATCAGAGGCCAACGCCTTAGACCACTGCGCCACCGGAGCGGCTGAACTGGATTCGAACCCTCCGCCAGCCGGCAGAAAATCCTTCCGTTTCTGTACCAACAGAACTTAACATTATTGTTTTTCGAAAGATCACGTGCCTCCCAAAAGAGCTGTCTATTATAAACAGTTAAATTTTCATTATATACAACAACCCATCACCCTCAGACCAGTCCTACCCCTCACAAGGAATTCGTTCCTCATTTCTCTCTACCTTTAAACTGAACAATTATTGGGGACACTTTACGGGACTCTCTTCCACGCAGCCTGTGAATTGCCTCAATGTCAATCACAGAAAATCCATCAATGTTCAATTTACCCGCAATGCGATGTACCAAGTCCTTGAGATCATCAACTCCCTCTCCCTGCACCTCCTTGATTCCGTGGAACCTGAAGTTTTTATTTCTGACATACTGATTCAAATTATTCAAGTATTATATGCATTTCCAGTGCTGTAGTCGTAAAATCAGCAGAGGGTATACTATGTGCAAATCCTAAAAAATCTGAGGTTATACTACATGGATAAAAAAAAAGAAAGAAAAGGCACGGTACCCTCGTGGGGGTACCGTGCCTTTTTAACAATTATGACTATGAGCTCACTTACCGATGTGAATAAAGTATCTTCTACTCTCTTCTGCCAATGTCGAAGAGCATGCACAAGATTATTTTAATTTTTATTGAAATATATCCCATAAAACCTGCGCCGGCCCGGTAGCGCTGTGGCCTAAGTGATGGCCTCTGATCATTCGTCCGAAAGGAGTCCTGGATCGAATCCTGTGAGGCATGGATGTTGTGTTGACAGTTGTCTTACGGCACTGGCTCTCTTCCTTCCCTGAAACCAGTGACCATAAATTAGGAACGGCCGAATGCTTATAGCCAATTGAGTTACACACGGCGGTCGTTAAATCTCCAATAAAAAAAAAGCCTGACGAGATAAATCCTTACAGCACTGTTTTTCTCTAGAAGAAACTCTTGATCTACTATCAGTTGCTGAACGATGATTCATCAACCAAGATCTTACATGTTTTTTTATTAAATCGTTCAATGGGCGGCCATTTGAATTTATGAACATCAGGTTAGATACATTGTAGATGAACAAAGATGCTCTGAGATCGGTTATAATGTTGTTCATTGAACTGAATCCACGTTCGCATTCAGCTGTCGAACAAGGCAGAGTTGAAATCGTTCTTAAGAGGGGTTTTAAGCTTTCTGGCACAACTTGGACGTTTTCAGTATATTTTCTCAGTCTCTGAGAGAATATATTGAAAACGAAAGAGTGTTCTCTCAGTTTATGGAGAACACAACTTTGACGTTTTCAGTATATTCCCCAATTAATGAGATTTCGTCAACATTAAAACGTCTACTGATTCGACGAATTGAGGTAGTCGACGAATTTGTCCTCGAAGAATTGACACTCGACGAATCGTAGTGGTCGACGAATTTGTCCTCGAAGAATTTGTCCTCGAAGAATTGACGCTCGACGAATCGTAGTGGTCGACGAATTGACGCGCGACGAACTGACGCAGGCGACGAATTGTCGTAGTCGACGAATTGATGTAGTCGACGAATTGACGCACGCGACGAATTGACGTAGTCGACGAATTGACGCACGCGACGAATTGACGTGACACTCTACTGATTCGCCTTGTTTCTAGTTCTCCATAGCGCACGTAGTCTGTTTTAATATTTATTCGCTCTAATGAAGAAATATCTTTAACAAGTTGTACATTTTCACTGTTCGAATCTGAACACAGTCTTGATTTCATCCTGTCAACCGTGCTTTGAATAAACTGGTTTGGTTAATACGTACAATTTCGTTGTTGTGAATCAATGGGATATTTTTAAATAATAATTCCTCGTTCGCTGCTAATGCTAAATGAGTTCTTTCCCCAAGATTTCCTCCGAATCTCTCTATAATTCTTATGGTTCTTTTTTTAGATGTTCAGCTCTTAGCAGCGATGTTGTTCGAGATTGACGTTTTGTTGATAATATGGACATTGAAAGTATACGCTCTTCTGTCAAAAAAAAGAGAAAAGCAGAGGGTATACAGCGTATAACGTCGTATACCCTCCACTACATCCCTGTGAATTTCAAGATTCGTGTTATAAAAGATTCAGTCACAGTTTTTTCACCCGTGTCTGGCACGGGCTTGTATGAAAAACATCCTTATCTTGTAACGTACGAAAAATTGTGCTGTCATTTCTGATTTTGAGCAACCACAACACGCGAAAGAATTTTTTTTTTTTTTTTTGATTGGAGGTTTAACGACCACCGTGAGCAACTCAATGGGCTATAAGCAGTCGCCCGTCCCTAATTTAGGGTCACTGGTTCCAGGGAAGGGAGAGAGCCAGTGCCGCAAGACAAACACAACATCCATGCCTCACCGGGATTCGAACCCGGACCCCGTTCGGACGAATAATCAGAGGCCAGCGCCTTAGACCACTGCGCCACCGGGGCGGCAAAAAGAAATTATAGGTAAATTCTGTAATTCTGTACTACAAACCGGTGCAAAAGTTCAAATTCCGATTTTAATCAGATTATGCGCAGTGACTTCTGCGCCCTCTCTTGAGCAGGCCACGGGGCAGCCTAACCGTCTGCCCCTCCCTAGTTACGCCTCTGATACCACCGGTGAAATGTTACAAGCTTAGAACATACATTGGTGAGCGTGTAGCTGTCTGTTGTTTATGTTTAATCTCTGAAGCGTTTGCATCACAAGACAAGAAAGTTGTAGTATCAAACACATCTGATTGGTTCGTGAAGTTCAGAAGTAGAGACGGACAAGCAGCGTAGCGCGCAGCCGAAGGAGAGGCAAAACGTATATCTACGTCTTCTTTTGCTGTACAGAGCGCTGGCACATCTATTGAACCACAAATCTTTGGAAACTTATTCATAGACCTAACATACGCCGATGAGCAATTACATTATGACCACCTGCCTAGTAAGCTGTAGGACCCCTTTTAGCCCGAAAAACAGAGGCCACTCGGCGAGGCATTGATTCGATGAGGTGGCGATAAGTATCTTGGGGTATTTGGTACCATAATGCCAACAGCAGATTCTCGAGTTCCCGTACATTTCAGTCTGGTGGTGATTTAGCGCGAACCCGCTTTTCCAAGTCGAACCACAAATGTTCGATTGGGTTCATGTCAGACAAATTTGTAGGCCAGGGCATTAGCATAAAGTCAACAGCATGTTCCCCTAACCACTCCTTGACAATTCTGGCAGTGTGGCATGGAGCATTATACTGTTGGTAATGGCCATCACCAGCAGGGAACACAGTTGTCATGAATGGAAGAACTTGGTCCTCAACGATGTTCAAATACCTGACAGCTGTCAGGGATTGTGCTATTGGGATAATGGGGTCTAAAGTGTCCCAAGAAAACATCGCCCACAGCATAACACTGCCGCCGCCGGACAGTTTTCGCCCAACGATGCATCCAGGTTCTATAACCTCCGTTGGTAATCGGAGTATCCGCGCTCCACCATCTACGTGATGCAACAGGAATCTTGATTCGTCAGACCACGCCACTTTCTTCCAATCATCCACGGTCCAATCTCGATTATCTTCAGCCCATTTCATGCGCTGTTTGCGATGACGTGCATTGATCATGGGGACCTTGCTGAGTCTTCGGCTACGAAGGCCCATGCACAGAAGGATGCGATGAACTGTGTGCTATGACACAGTTACCTCATCACCTTTGTTGTAGCTGCGGGTGATATGTCGCACTGTGGTCGCGGTCGCTGTGAACAATGTGCGAAAGTCTCCGCTCTCCTCTGGCATTAATGAGCTGCAGACGACACGGCTGGACGACAGTTCGTCGTTTGGCCATTTGTGCACCACTTTTGAAGCGTACTCATTACAGAGGTACGTGAACAACCCACGGGTCGCGTCATTTCCGAGATCGTAGTTCTGAGGAGCCGTGTCACCACAATTTGTCCTTTTTCAAACTCCGACAAATTGGTAGCTTTTCCCATTCTGTCGCCGAACACTCTACTAACCAAAAGTCGATGCTCCGGTTGTATATATACTGCTCTGTGAACTTCCCCTACGCCACCGTTCGGTCTCCAGGCGCGCTCATTTCTCTAAGATGTGGTGGTCATAATGTAATGTCTCATCGGTGTATAGAGATACCATGTGCTGAGACTTCAGGGAGATCTTAAAAAACGAGACAGGCGGATTTTTCTGTTTCAAAAATATCCTAAATTAGAAATGAGTACTTTTTTCACTACATTCCTCATTCCATGAAAACAAAGACATCATGCTACAATACTTCTTGGCTGCATTATCTCGAGATCCATAGCACAATTACTAAGCACATTAACTTACACAGGCAGTTGCGTTTTATTTGCATAAAATTTATATATATATATATACTTTTCGAAATTTGACTACTTTTTGTCGAATTTCTGCTTTCAAAAATTTTAGAATAATGTTTTGCAAGATTTTCCGTGAAAATTTAGATCTTTCTTTGCTATAGGGTTTTAAATATTCAACGCTGAAAGGAGTGCCATCCCTAAGTTAGTAACAATTGTTTTAAGTAATGGGTTAAATACAATATTTATGTTTAACCTTGGGTACGAACAGTTAGAAATTACTAAATAGCCAGAAGCAAGCGCTTCTGACCATTCAGACAGCAGCAGAAAAGATTTTCTAACAGTATTCTTTTAATATATCATAAGTTCAAGGTTAATAAATAATAAAACCAGTTTCTTATTTTCAGCCAAAAAAAAAAAAAAAAAAAAAAAATCAACAACCAGAAAACGAAAACATGTTGCCCGCTATATAGTGTCATAAAGACGATAATTTTGAATGTGGAACTTAGGTTTACCTTTTAATATACCCTACATTGACAAAAGTCACCGGACACTTAGAAGAGAAACGCAACATAGCATTTATTGGCATACATTAGTACGGTGTCGGTCCACCTTTGGACTTAATGCAATCACTGACCCTTTGAGACATGCTTTCGACAAGGTTTTGGAACACAACCATACGTATGCGCTTCCATTCGGCACAAAATACTGCCGCTAACTGTTGCTTAGTAGTAGGCCTTGGTTCCAAACTTCTTATGCGGCGCTATAATTCATCCCATAATTATTCTATGGCATTAATATCAGGGCTCTGTGCTGGCCAGTCCACACAAGATACGGAATTATCGTCAAACCACGCCGTAACAGTTCTTGCTTTATGGTTCGGTGCATTATCCTGCTGGTATCAGCAAGGCTCGGTTCCATAGTATTGCCACAGAGTTGGTAGGGCATAATTGTCCAGAATATCGAGGTAGACGTGGCGGTTAACAGGTTACTCCAGATAATCAATGGGCTGGGACCATAACACGAAAAAAACCCCCACATGAGCACACTGCCAGCTCCAAACTTGATCGCAGGAACACTACACTGTGGTAAATGGCGTTACCCCGGCTGCCTCCATACCCTCACACGGCCATCAGACTGAACTGATGGTTCGTGTATCTGGATTCATCTGTCCATACGACCCGTTTCCATTGTTCTACGATCCACGATAAATGTTCTTTACACCATGTTAAACGACGAGTAGCATTCCGAGTGGAGATGAAAGGCTTATGAGCTTCCGCCCACCGGTAACCCATGGAATGAAGTTCTCTGCGAATGGTACCTGTACGTACCGACGTTCCAGCATTTTTACTGACCTGTACACTGAGGTCTTGTGCAGTACTCCGTCGATTAGCTGTAACGGCTATACTAAGGTTTCGAATTCCCCTATCACTGATTTTCTTTGGTCTGCCGGTAAGTTTTGCTGCTTCAGGCACGCCATGTGTTTTCTACCTTTCCAGTAGTTGGGTATGTTTAAACGCCTCTCGGCTTCTCTTATGGACAACCCACTAATATAACAGCCAAAAATATTTCCTTTCTCAAAGTCAGTTCTCTACCGCCGCGACATTTTTACTCTACCTCGCAGAGCGATATGATCGCGGTCAGCTGCTGCAGGCTTGTTTTTATACCGTTTGCAGCTGTACCGCGCATTTTAACAACGCAGTGTATCCGTTCATTTGCTTTTGAAGGGGAGTCCGGTGACTTTTGTCAATACAGTGTATGTACATGTAAGGAAATTTTGTGTTAAGCTATCAATCCTGAGAACCAAAACACAAACACCGTTATCCGGACATATATGCTTTTTACACTTTTATGGAAAGCCTTTTTATTCTTTACACATACTTAAGTATTGATTTCTCTGTTTCTGATAGAATTCAGAGCGCAAACAGATTATTTTTACTTAAAGTGTTGGCAATTAGAAACCGCCACTCTATCAAAATTTCCACAGTTTTGTAGAAAAGAAATTCTGCAATTTCGGTGCATCGATTGAAGATATGGAAATGTCATTGTTGACACGTTTCGACTTGAAAATGTTCTACAATCAATTGTGAAGCTTCCGGAATTTTCTTCATTTAAGTACCTGTAACAGAAAAACAAGGAATCATTATGTTTATGGTGAGTTCAATAAAGGAAGCTTTGCAATTGAAAGGTGTCAACTGACTTAATTTGAATTTAAAATTCGATGACTTGAAGAACTGTTTTACTTAAAGTACATTGACTTAAATGGTGCAGTCATTGTAGTGATGAAGCACAAGTTCAGCAAATGGTGCAGATAATTTTCAATTACGGTATGCTCACTTTCGTCTGAAGAAATTCTGCAGCAACTTTGTAGTTGCCCTGCGTTCGACAGGTTTCCTTGTTGCAGTTAGTTTCGGAACTCATAACCATAATGTAAGCAGCATCTGTGAGCGTGCGACGTACAGTGAACCAAAGCATGGGAACGTCTTTTCCATTCATGAAATGTTTTTGACAAAGAAAGATCTTATTCAGTTGTGTTTCAGCTGAAATTGCAAATCAGGAGGTATATGGTACACTTTGTACATTAACCAACTTTATTTATTGTAGCAAATAGAATACTGTAAGTGATAGTGACTCCTGCAAAGCTCAGCAACGTACTTCTTCTCAATGCTATTACATTCCACAACGTCAGGACCGGTTCACTATGTTGAACATTCAACGTCAGAGTTATTAATTCCAAGGACGTTTTTTCTTCAGCAACGGAACTATGAAATGTGTCACTTACCTTTACAGAAGCTTTGGTAACTTGTGACGCTGCTAGTATCATGACTGTTAAATGCGTAGTACATCCGGTGATCCGACATACAGTAATGCACAGTGTGCTGATACTGCTACCAACAGAAAAATACAGATTAAATACAAAAAAGAAATGATTTACTGACATGAAGAGGACTGTAAGGGCTGCTACTTCACAAAGAGCGTCGTCCACGAAAGAAACGGTTTCTTTCAGTTTCATGTTGCGTTTCGATAACCACGTAAAATCTAAGGGATTTTTTGCACTCAGCTGAACTTCATAATTTTCGAACGCTCTTCTGAATGTGTAGCAAATGGCGGAATAGTAAACGAGGAAAATCCACGGAACGAGATTCACAACCAGGAATTCATTGAAGTCGAGTGCGTATGTCATCATGGTCGCAATCTTCAGGCTGGATGTGGAACACAAATTAAATAAACTGTACGAAAACACCTCAAATACATTAGCTTTCCTCATTTGCAAAGTAAGAATGACACGGGCAAGGCACTCTATGAGCAATACGGGAAGAGAATAATTGAACGCTTGCTTCCGTGCTTGATCCACATCCCGTTCTGTTAAGAAAATGTCATAAATTTGTGACAGCTTTTCCAAAGGGTATCCGAGTTGCTTCCATTTTAGAAATACAAACCATCTGATAAAAAGACCAAGTAACATCATCATTACCATTGCAACTACAGTACGTGTAGGAAACATTGATGGAAATCTTATCTTGTATGGCAATAAGTAAAGCATATGTAAACTTAAGACTAGTAAGACTATTTTTGGTAGGTATATATAGCATCTAGCTTTGAAACTCTTTTTTGTCCTTCATCCAGTGATCAGAAGTATTGATTCCTGAAATATGAAATAATAACAGTATTGGGAGGAATGATTTCCTAATCTTTTCTTTAATAATCACATGAATAGTAGCCGGAAATCTAGTATTCTGTTCAGCTGAATCTTCGCTCCTGAAAAGACGCATCGTTCCCGTTTGAAATATCAGAGCAAATCTATTGCTTCTATTATGGAAAATATTATTCAACTGATGCACGATCTACTTTTTTAAGCTCCCTAGTTAATCTTAAGAATTCGTTTAAATAGTTCAATATTGGTTCTTAGGAACCGCGCCTTGAACAAATTTCCGAGGATTTATGATTTTTTAAAGTTTGTGGACGAAAGTTTAACTCATTTCCAATACTCTGCAATACGCACTTTTAAACTAGTCGTATTTCTGGAGTCAGATTTTCCTGAAAACAATTTAATTCAAAGAGTTTATACACGAAACGAGGTCTTTCCTTTGGAACTAAAAGATTCACAAAGAATTCCTAAAACAATTTATACAAGAAACGAGCTCTTTCCTTTGGAACTAAAAGATTCACTGTGAAAAACGCAATTTCGGGCAGGGAAAGAATCACTTATACGTTCCGTCTTCTTTTTGGATTAGTGTTACATGGAATGATATCCTATCGACAGGTTGTCCAGGTGACAAAACTACAGACTAGGTACTACTGGAAAACAAAATAAGGTTATACGCAGACAACTGAAAATTGCAAATGTGAAGCATATTGTTACATTCAGATATCGGATTTTTCACATATTAAAGTGACTGATGATTAAACTCCAAGTTCCCATGAGTTTATGAAAAAAGCTTATCTGGATGCCTTTCTTCATTTTGGCACGAAAAGTTTGATTAATTCGCGGTGCGTCAATCGATATCACTGAGTACAATAGAAATGTTTCGAAGGGTGTTTGTTATGTTGTTGTTAGGGGAAACTTACTATGTTCGCGTGCTTTGAGTACAGCTTTCGTGATGGGTGAATCGTACAAAAAAATGCTATCGTTAATTAAGTAACCCATAGTCCGTCCTAGGACGGTTGTTTTTAAACTTTAAATAAATATTAATATGTATAGGATGTTTCCCGTCTTAAGATTGGGTGAAACTTTTAATTGAAGCAGACTAAAAACAAATCAAATAGACGCCGGCTTTTTGTAAGGAAATGTAGTAAAAACTTATATAGTAGGAACTCATTCATGTTAGAACTGAAAATTATATGCTATTTATTTTCGTTTTTCAAAAAGACTTCGCGATAAATAAACATTCTGTGTAAAGTATTTGTTGTTGTTTAACAATTTTCCTCATAGTCCAGTTGTTTTCGTGTAAACTTATCTCAATAACTTTTGCTTTGAATTTGCGCGTTAAATGACTTTTCCCTGCGGCACTCTTGTTATTCAGTTCACGGCTTGTTTTAGACTGTCCTATTCGACGGTTAGTTTTAAACTTTACATCCAAGCTTTTTCTACAAAATAATGCTACATCTGGCATTACAAATTGGAACTATCTAAATTATCGACAATGTGCTGCTGTGATCTACATCTGTTTTCAGATTCAATTTTGCTCACGTTGCCATCTCAAGATTTCAGTTTTTACTGTAGGTTAGAGCATTTAGATAGATCGATATTTTGCAAAATGTGTAATATAATCAGCACTAAACTCGGAAAGTTAATTAAACTAAAGAATAAAAATAGGTTGTGGAAGACAGCGTCGCGACTGGAATTGTTAATGTGTAATGAAGTGCAATGATGTGAAGACAGTGAATCAGTAACGTCGAACTAGGATCTGCGTTGTGAATTTAATAGTAGTCCTGAACTTTTAACTGATCTAATACTGAACAGCATGGTTAACGAGTGGTGTGTGCTCTGTGCCGATGTATGCATTTCCGCCATCTAATAAATTTTGTGTATGAATAAAACTGAGGTGAAGGATAAAAGACGATAAGCTGCTATGGCACCTATTTGTCGCAGTGAATTTATGAGGGGCCACCCAACCGTGGGAAAATTTTGTGTATCAATAAAATTGAGGTGCGAGACTAAAAGACGATAAGCTGCTATGGCACTTATTTGTCGCGGGGAATTTATGAGGGGTCACCCAACCTTGGGAAAATTTTGTGTATCAATAAAATTGACGTGCAAGGATAAAAGACGATAAGCTGCTATGGCACCTATTTGTCGCGGTGAATTTATGAGGGGTCACCCAACCTTGGGAAAATTTTGTGTATCAATAAAACTGAGGTGCAAGGATAAAAGACGATAAGCTGCTATGGCACCTATTTGTCGCGGTGAATTTATGAGGGGTCACCCAACCTTGGGAAAATTTTGTGTATGAATAAAACTGAGGTGCAAGGATAAAAGACGATAAGCTGCTATGGCACCTATTTGTCGCGGTGAATTTATGAGGGGTCACCCAACCTTGGGAAAGTTTTGTGTATATGAATAAAACTGAGGTGCAAGATTAAAAGACGATAAGCTGCTATGGCACCTATTTGTCGCGGTGAATTTATGAGGGGTCACCCAACCTTGGGAAAATTTTGTGTATGAATAAAACTGAGGTGCAAGGATAAAAGACGATAAGCTGCTATGACATCTATTTGTCGCGGTGAATTTATGAGGGGTCACCCAACCTTGGGAAAATTTTGTGTATGAATAAAACTGAGGTGCAAGGATAAAAGACGATAAGCTGCTGTGGCACCTATTCGTCGCGGTGAATTTTGATGAGGTGTCACCCAACCTTGGGAAAATTTTGTGTCGCTTCGGTGGCGCAGTTGTCTAAGCCCTGGCTTATGATCATTCGTCCGTGGAGGGTCTGGGTTCGAACTTCGGTGAGACATTGATGTTGTGTTTGTCTTACGGCGCTGGCTCTCTCGCTTCCCTGGAACCAGTGACCCTAAATTAGGGACAGGCGAATGCTTATAGCCCATTAAGTTGCTCACGGTGGTCGTTAATCCTTCAATCAAAAAAAAAAAAAAAAAAAGAAATTCTGTGCTCCACGCTGTTCCCCTCAACCCCTTGGAAAATTTCTGGGTGCGCCACTGGAACGTAGTGTTTAGTATTTAAAAGTCTTGGGGTGAATTTATACACACACAAAAGGAGGAAAAACGAAGAAGGGAAAGATGAGTTACATAGCCTAATACAGCAGAAGATATGATATTTGCTAAGAAACAGCTGATGTTACTGTATTTCACCGCAGACGCTATTCCTACCTAAGTGTAAGTTTCCTAAGTAACCACTGCTGTTACACACCACTTTAACCCTTTAAGCGGCCGATATACTTAAACTAAACGATGCCCAAGACTTTTGCTCTCTTTAAACAGAAATGTTTACATAGCGATGGGCTTTTGCGAAATCTATGACAAAACAATTTATTTTTACCCCCTCTGATCTCTGCAACACTAAAAATAAACCTGTCACAGGTGATAAGCTCTCCCTTCTTGTCTTATATTACCTATTATATGACCCAAAATATGATATTGAAGGGCGTGCCCCTTACACGAACATCATGCAACTGGGTAAAAATAAGTAATTCAAACATCTTCTCTCTCCTTCCTTAAATTCCCCTCCACTGCCATAGCCCTTTATCAGTTAATTAGTCAGAGAGGATTCGTGTCAATCATAAGTCTGAATAACAAATCTAAGGGCGAAAGCAACTCTTTTTATGCTCTACTTTTTAAGTTAACTCTTATGAGCAGAACTTTGGGACCACTAAACATACGCTGAACGAATTCGTCCGAGTCGCATTCAGCCCACTCCTTCGACAAAGAATATGTTTGTTCGAGTTGATTTCAGCCCATTTTGTCAAAACCCGAGTTAATTCGTTCCGGCCAGTTAAGGTGGTTCCACCTAAAATCTCTGCTTCCAATTTTAAAACTTCTTTACATATTTTCTTCACAATTAATGTATTCCCAAGTATGAAAATTTGCACATCGATAAAACTAACTTTCAGTTATAGCATGGGATACATAATACGTGCTAAAACATAACCATTATTAAGCAATCCAACATTTGTTTGTCTACTGACGTCATCAGTGTACAGGTCGCGCCACCTATTAACAGGTCTGAACATTACTCAAAGAAAAATAATCGATTTTTAATATAATGGTTATGTTTTTAGCAAGTATTAAGTATATCATACTATAACTTAAAGTTAGTTTTATTGATGTGCAAATTTTCATCCTTGGGAACACATTAATTACGAAGAAAATATGTAAATAAGTTTTACCATTAGAAACATAAAACAGAGATTTTAGATGGAACCACTTTAAAGGGTAAAAACAATTAAAGAATGTCGTCTCCCTCGCAGTACTGCATTAGTCAGCAGCTATGAACCTGTCAATGAAACACTCCCACCTTTGAGTTCGGTGTTGTAAAGCTAGTCTGCAGCACTATTACTAGTACACGATTCCACCCTGCGAAATAACATACGGGCACTGTTAAATATTCGTACTTAGAAATAAGCAAAATATACTCGTTTTTGAGTACATTCTGGGCTTATAAAATAGCTCCGAGTACTTGTGTCACATATTTCAAAAGACACGTACTCATTTTTGAATACATACAAGGAATCAATTGTGAGTACAGGGTGATTCACAAAGAAGTATACAGTTTCAACGCACTATAAAACAAGAACAATGTAAGATATTTTATGTTACCTGTAACAGAATTGTAGGGGAATGTTTCAAGCTTTTTTAGAGACAGTCACATATGTTCTAGGCGTGCACCCTTAGTCACACGACACATATCGAGCCGGTAATTCATTTCCGCTCAAACGCAAGGTAAGATATCTGAATCAAGTGCAGTGATAGTGGATGTGATACTCTTTGTATGGAATAATTTTCAGCTTCTTTCTAAAAATTTTCCAGACAGTGGGCTGTGAAATCTGCACTTCACGACTCACCCTCCGCGTTGATTTTCCCGGTCTTCGTTGAATGGCGGTGCAAACATTATCGACAACGTCTTCCGATACACGCGGTGGTCCAGGACTTTTAAGTGCGCACAAACAGCCCGTAGTTTCAAATTTTTTATGCCTGTCGTAGATAGATTTTCTGGTTCGAGGTTCTTTTCCGAATCGTGATCAAAAATACCGTTGCACAACAGTTACAGATTCCGTTTTGCTCAATTCAAGAACACAAAACGCCTTCTCCACTGCATACGCTGCCATTTTGACTGACTAGTCACGTGACACGCGCGCTATCGCCTACGTCACTTCCCTCAGTAGCGGGACACAAACTTTATTAGTACACAGACATTTGACGTGGACTAGAAACATCAAACAGAAGTCATCGCTCTTTCCACGTTTATAAGTGAGTCACGGGAAAATTCTCATTGGCAGCCACCGGGAATCGAACCCAGGGTCTTCCAGTTACGCGCCGGATATGCTTCCACTGCACCACAGCGGCCTCGAATTCCACCAGACTCACATACACTAACTGCCAAGCCAATTGGCAGATTGCTTCTTGGAGCCCCGCACAATGCTTTGGTGAATCCCCAGCATTGTGCGGGGCTCCAAGAAGCAATCTGACAATTGGCTTGGCAGTTAGTGTATGTGAGTCTGGAGGAATTCGAGGCATGGTGAATCCCCAGCATTGTGCGGGGCTCCAAGAAGTAATCTGCCAATTGGCTTGGCAGTTGGTGTATGTGAGTCTGGAGGAATTCGAGGCCGCTGTGGCGCAGTGGAAGCATATCCGGCGTGTAACTGAACGACCCTGGGTCCGATACCCGGTGGCGGTCAATGAGAAATTTTCCGTGACTCACTTATAAACGTGAAATGGTCGATTATTTCTGTTTTATGAGTACATCTACCTAACGGTTCGCAGTTGTGACCCGTGTCTTCAACTGTTACTGTTTTACAGCATCTGGAAACTGTATACTTCTTTATGAATCAGGGTGTATATCTGGTATTTCTAATTTGAAATATAAGTACTCATTCAGAGGCGGAGATAACGGGGGATGGCTATGGGGCATGTGCCCCGAGCGCCGGCGATAAGGGGGCGCCGAGCCAGGCGACATGGAGTGACGGGACGCAGACGCTCATAAACCCCTTACGTGTTTTTGAATTACATTTCAAATTTCATAATGCAATTTTTTAATCAAAAGTGAGTAATGGCTCGAGCGCAGTTGTTGTAAACTTTGGTAAAATATACAACTTTCACAACTGTACAAATAAGATCACTGAGCTTATTCGTGCAGTAAAGAAAAAGCTACTCAGTTCATGATGCTGTAATTCTCATGCTCCGCTCTGTGGACGAGACAGCTCGAAGACGATTATTCTGTTAGTGACGTCGCGCATGCCTCCCTCATTGCTCCAAAATTCTCGGCTATCACCTACTGGCTGCCACCGTAGATCAAGATGGGTACTGTCATGTACGCTGTAGTTTTTGGTTGTTGATGTCTTCTTGTACTTGGCACAGCAAGGAAGTGCACTACGGGATGAGACGAAGAAAGATTTCTACTAGGAAGTCTTCGAAGTAGAACATTTTTGTACACCATTGAACTTGTTTCTCACTACCATCCTCCACTTAAGGAACATTTGGAACGCCACAAAAGAGGCCAAGTTGGATACTTCTCTCATGAAATTCCGGATGGGTTTTTAGAAATCATTGCTGGTAAGATAAGGCAAAAAATTCTAGATGATATCAGAGTAACAAAATTCTAGATGACATCCAACACCCGACGTTAGTCATACTTATAAAGATCAGATATCTCAGGTAATATTATGTGAAGATGGCGGAAGAAGGTCCTTAGGTCACAGAAAGTTTCATTGAGTTTTTTTGTCAGTGGGAAAACAGGTGAAACTTTTGCTGAAGCAATAGTCAAAAAATTACAAAACGATGGTTTAGTTCTCGCAAACTGCAGAGGATAGTTGTACGACAATGGAGCTTACACGGCAAAAAGGTGGAAGGGTGTTTTCCACTGACTAAAAAACTCAATGAAACTCTCTGTGACTTAAGGACCTTCTTCGCATCCTTAAAGAATATAATCTTGCATTTTTCTTGCCAAATGCAGTGGGAGTTCAAGCTGCTAGTGCAAATTCAGGCGCAGGTATTTACTTTCGAGTTCTCCACTGTTTGTACTTATTTTTTGTATCTTCAACAGCTAGGTGGGAAATATTACAGAAACGTGTTAAAATGTCCCTCGAATCTCGATCTAAGACAAGGTGGTCCACAAAGATAGAAGCTGTTCCAATGAAAGAAAGTTTTAGTAACCTGAAACTTATCAAAACATATCTGCGGAACACAGTTGTCCAACAGAGATTAACAAATTTAAATGTGATATCCATAGAACACGAGTTTGCGTCAAAACTTTTCTTATGATGGTATCATAAAGGCTTTTGCTGCCAGAAAAGTCAAGCTGTAGACATGCCTGTCCCTGGATATCTTTCTCGAAGTTTAAAAAACTGGGCTTCATCTTAAATTGTAATGCTCAGCTGTATTCAAATGTTCAAATGTTTATGTCATACAAATGTTTAAAACGTAAAACTTAAAGGTTTGTGTATTGAATTAAGAGTTATTTTAATAACAGTGCATTAATGTTACAGTTATTTATTTAAAACCAAAGCGATAGAAGAGTGTGGTGAAAGACCAGTTGACCAGTTTTTGAACACGGGAAACTTATTAATTGGTAACACTAAAATATAAAATTAATTATTGTTTTTACTGTAAAAGAACGCTTGATTTTATTAACTGTCAAGAGTGGTTTAAGAATAAACTGGCAGGCTGCGCTGGCTTATAATCATTCGTTCTCATGGGCTCGGGTTCGAGTTCCGGTGAGGCATGGATGCTGTGCTTGTGTTACGGCACTGCCTCCCTCCATTCCCTATAACCAGTTGTCCTAAATTAAGGACGGGCGATTGCTTATAGCCCATCGAGTTGCTTACGGTGATCGTTAAACCTCCAAGCAAAAACAAAAATAAAAAAATAAACTGAATTTCTTTAATAAGTCGTTTGTGCTCAATATCACAAAACCCCATGATTGTTTTGATATTAATAAACGAGTTTTATTCATTTTGAACCTCGAAAAAACAAAACTGCAAATCAGGTGCAATTGTAAAATTTAACGAAATGCTAGGAGGTGGAATCTCAAAAACTAAAAAATAAATTTTAGTTAATATGTTGTTGATGAAGGAAGGGTTAGGGGAATGAGAGACGCCAAACTCTGCTTTGCCCCTGGTGAAAGAAATCATAGCTCCGCCTCTGAATCATTTTTGAGTACATGTATTTTAAAATCCATATATTTCAAATATATGTGCTCTAACTTCATTCAGTGTTTGTGCCCTTTTGAGCAGGGCACAGAAACAAGTTAGAGTGTCATCAAACAAAAGTCCACGTTTACAAGTGATTCACGGAAAAATTCTCATTGGCCGCCACCGGGAATCGAACCTAGGGTCTTCCAGTTAAGAGCCGGATAAGCTTCCACTGCACCACATCGGCCTCGAATATCTCCAGACTCACACACACTAACTGCCAAGCCAATTTGGTAGGTTGTTTCTTGGAGCCCCGCACAATGCTGGGGATTCACCAAAGATGGCAAGCTGCAACTGAACAAAGAATTAGAAGGCGAATGAAGAATTAATACAGACATTAGACGTGGACCAGGAACATCAAACAAAGGTCATCGCTCTTTCTACGTTTATAAGTGAGTCACGGAAAAATTCTCATTGGCCGCCACCAACAAGTCAGAGTGAATCTAGCGATTCTGACAAGAAAATTTGTAAGAGCGCGTTATCTAGTGATAACGCCCCCTAATGATTTTGCATATAGAATCCAGAGAAAAATTGGGGGTTGGGGAGAGCTAAGAAACTTTAATCGGGGATTTTTACCCGGTGGCAGTCACGGCGGATATTCAGCAATTGTTAGAAATTCTCACTACCAGGCTTGGTTTGAACCTGGGGCCCCTCCACCCGTAGTCTGAATCTCTAACCACTAAGCCATCCACGGCTCGATTTCAAATTTGGAATACGTGTACTGCAAACATACTTATTTATTCATCGAATCAACTGGAAGTATATATTATTCGATGGCACATCTGGGATAATAGATATACTCGTTGTCACATGCTATGCAAGTGGATCGCACAATTTTATGACAAATATAGTGATGAAGCGGCAATATATTGATCCAATCTACCGGGCCGAGCTAGGTTAATCATCCCACCGCTCGCCGCCAATTGATCAGAACGTACCGTGGGTAGTTATCCCACCGTTGACCACCAAATGTTACGAAATTTCGCCGGTGCCACCAATTGTTACGACAGTGGGTCATTATCCCACCGCTGTCAATCAAATGTTACGCTACCGGGCCGAGTGGTATAAGTATACTTCTTCACTGATCTTCTTCGACGGAGTTCTTGGCGCGAAAACTGTAATTTATGGGCATACACTTAAACAATTTGAACTAATCACCTGCGTACACATAAATAATGTGTTCTATGACTGCGCTGACTGCCTAAACAAATATTTAATTGGCTATGAAAACATAACAATGGCACACATATGAACAAAATTTAGCTGTCTTCTGAACATGAGTATTGGGTCAACTTTGACCTAAATCAGTTCCCGCGAGATAGTTTTAATGAACTTAAATTTCACAGTTCAGTCTCACTATTTCTCAGTTCAGTTCTTGAAATACATTAGTTCAGTTCCTCAACTAACTTCCGTAGCAGAAATTATAACAAAAGCAAAATGTTTCTACTTACATGGATGCTGTTAAGAATAAATCCAAATTGTGATGCACCAGTAAAGAGATATACACCTCCCTTTTTACATGGAAGGTTTCATTGCAGGAGCTGCGTCCCCTGGGCGCTACCGTACTCATACACACACACACGCACATCCAGGCGTTTTGTTGAAGGAGCCTTCGCTTCGCCTCGTAAGATAAGCGCGTCTCTTCACTTCCTCCACAGTAGGGGATGAATGGGGGTGACGATTCCACACTGCAGTGGTTGGCATCCGAACCCGACTTTGCTTGGCTTCGCTTCTCATTGGAATGACCACTGTCCACTAGCAGACTTCTTAATTCCCCTGTAACTTGGCTTTCATTGGGCCAAACAGTCGCTGATTTCCATTACGCTCCAGCCTAGAAATTTCTGCGTTATCACGCGGATTTAGGCATTCCGCTGTCTTTATGGCAAACTGGCATCTCCATCAGCCGCCTCGAGTTGTCTCCATTTCTTACCCAATGCGGGGAGGTTCGCTGCTTCATTTTTCCCAATTCATTTTTCAGATCCAAGGCATCCAGCCTTTCACATCGGAGAGCGTACAGACAACTAAACTTTCTTCCTTATTTTCATGCTAAGTGCGAACTCTTATTTTTCTGCACGGACCACACAGAGAGCAATTGTTCTCGAAAATGCCCCAAACAATTGACGAATTTACGATTATTCGCTAAACCTTTTGTCCCCATCTTCATTCATTTACTCAAGTGGACTCCTCTTCGAAATGTACCTCTTTCCCTTTCCGTGTTGCTTAGGCTTCCCGTCAGCTGCGCCTTGATATTTATGACCTAACAGAGCTATTCTGAGACCACCCAGCCAGAGAGAGAATTCTTCGTCGCTTTTCTGTCCTAACCAGCAGATAAAACTTTATCTGTTGTTTACACTTTTAAACTCCAATCAAGCCTCGAACATAATTAATACCTAATTAATTTCATACATCAACCACGCCCATTAATTACTAAATTAATGGCGGGGGTGGGTCGTAACAATATTATTTATGAGATTGAAACAATTACACTTAATCCAAAAACGTGCACAAGGATACTTTATACATAATTGAATTACTTGTGATCAGTGAATTTGTTGTACTAATTATTTATGTGTGTCACTTTACACATTTATTAAACAATTTCTTTTGAAATCTATAATCTAAAATGAAGCAATACGAGATTATATTTATATTTATTGACGCAGTTATTTGTAAGTACGTATGGTTAATTATATTTGAGCATGTCATCTACTCGTTTACGATACGATTGTACTTAAAAACAAGTGAATAAAATCATGCAATGCATTGATTATAATACGCTTTCCAACATACCAGAAATCATTACTCAAGTTATCACTCAAGTTATGAGGATAATGGCAGTGGAATAAATCTCGGTCCTGTGCCTTGACCTTTGATCCTATTTCGATGATATTCAACAGAACTGGTTCAGTATACCTCCGAAATAGCATGATAAAGGTTGGTCGCAATGGAAGCATTTTTACGTAAGTTAGGACGCATAATGGCGATGGAAGTGATTCCGCACCGATGTCCTGACCTTTGGCCCCATTTCGTTCATTTTCATTAAGGTTTGACCCCAGGTGGTCTCCTTCCACATACTAAAATTTAATCGAAATCGAACTATTTTTACGCACGTTATGACACATAAGGGCAATGGAATGCATCCCGCTCCTATGTCCTGACCTTTGATACCACTTCACATATTTTCAACAGGGATCATTCCCGGGTAGTCCCCTACCACATACTAAAATTTCATCGAACTCGAACCATTAGCACGTGAGTTATCGTGCGGACGGACGGACAAAGCTGGAGCATATACGCTTCTTCAACCTACGGTTGGAAAGAGTAAACAAGTTAGTAAAATCATGCAATGCATTGATTATGATACGCTTTCCAACATACCAGAAATCATTACTCAAGTTATGAGGATAATGGCTGTAGAATAAATCTCGCTCCTATAATCTGACCTTTGACCCCATTTCGTTGATATTCGACAGAACCGGTAAAGTATACTTCCGGAACAACATGATAAAGTTTTGTCTCAATCGAAACATTTTTACGTATGTTATAACGCATCAGGGCGATAAAATGGATCCCGATCCCATGCCCGGATCTTTGACCCCAATTCGTCCATTTTCAATAGGGTTTGTCCCCAGGTGGTCTTCTATCACATACAAAAGTTTCATCGAAATCGAACACTTTTTATGCGTTAGTTATGACGCATAAGAGCAGTGGAATTAATCTCGCTCCTATGTCCTGACCTTTGACCCCATTTCGTTCACTTTCAATAGGGTTCCTTCCCAGATGTTTCCCTACCACATACTAAAAGTTTACCGAAATCAAACCATTTTTACGGGAGTTATCGTGCGGACAGACAGACGGACAAAGCTGGATCATATACGCTTCTTCAACAAACCTTCTACGGATTTACGTGAGTTATCGTGCGGACGGCATACGCACACAACACGTGACGTAATGAGGCCGATGGGAATCGCGACCATCTGCTCGCAAGAGTGTGACGTCATAAAACTTTAATATGATCCACACACAACGCGTGACGTAATGAGACACATTGCGTGACCGTGCGCCAACATCTCTATCACAAGAGTAAGACGTCATAAGATTTCTAAGCATGGGCAACATTAATGGGACGACGCCATGACACTAAAAACGTGGTAATTCGGGGTGGTTATTTAACCCACTAAACGAATTTTCCTAAAGTCGAGATCAAGCTGAATCGATTTCCAGTACCAGAAAACGGTTGGTTAACGACTTTCATCAAAATCCTCAGAGCCGTCTCAAAATAAAATTTACATACATAAAAGAATTTCTCCTTTAATAGTATGGGATAAGGGCGATGGAATTAATCCCGATCCTATGTCATGACCTTTGACCACATTTCGTTCATTTTCAATGGGGTTCGTTCCCAGGTGGTCCCCTGCCACATAATAAAAATTCATCGAAATCGAACCATATTTACGCACGTTGTGACGCACAAGGGCAATGGAATGCATCCCGCTCCTATGTCCTGACGTGTGATCCCACTTCACCCATTTTCAACAGGGTTCATCTCCAGGTAGTGCCTTACGACATAGTAAAATTTCATCGATATCGAACCATATTTACACAAGTTATGACGCATAAGGGCAATGGAATGCATTCCGCTCCTATGTCCTGACATTTGATCCCACTTCACCCATTTTCAATAGGGTTCGTCCCTAGGTGGTGCCCTATCACATACTAAAATTTCATCGAAATCGAACCATTTTTACGCGAGTTATCGTGCTGACAGGCAGACAGGCGGACGGACGGACGGACGGACAAAGCTGGAGCATATACATTTCTTCAACCTACGGTTGGAAAGCGTAAAAAGCTGGAGCATATACACTTCTTCAACCTACGGTTGGAAAGCGTAAAAAAAGAGTAAGTTCAGGTTCTCATTTTTAAGTAGATTTTTTAACAGTGCGATAATACGAAAATAAAACAGTGTCGAATACGAGTATCTCCTCCAGCAATGTGCCGGTAGCTAAGTACCTGAAGGACAAATTATATGCAGAGGGTGAGTCGAAAGTTTTGCAATATTTGCATAAACGCATGTGCTGCGGCGGGTAGGTCACGTGTTTAAACTAGTTCAAGTCGCGCACTCCAGTCGGTCGAAAGGGATATAAAGTGGTAGTCGTTGCTGTGAACAGCATTGCATGTTGTCGTTCTATCTGTGGTTGGGACGCCCAAAAGATGAACAGCCACAACCGGCTAATTACAGAACTTTTGCTTTACGAGTTTGAACTCGGCCATTACGCTGCTCAAGCAACACGGAACATTTGTCATGCGAGAGGGGAAGATTCCCTGGACCGCAGCACCGCAACTAGATGGTTTAAGGAATTTCGCTCAGGTGACAGAAACCCCAGAGTGTCAGCCAAGGTCAGGTAGGCCGCGAACCGCGGATTCGGAGGACGTGTGACAGGCCATAAAGGCAAATCCTATAACCAGCGCTCGGAGATTATCAGGCAAGCTGGGCATATCACAGACCACCGTGGTGCGTCACTTTCATGGCCTCGGCAAGGTTCCTCACTAACTGATGGCAGCTGAAGCAAATCACCGAGTGGAAAATGTGCACAAAACTAGAAAATTCGCGGGATGTACGTTTCATCAAGAGAATTGTTACGTGTGATGAAAAGTGGGTTTATTTCCGTAATCTTAACACACAACTGCACTGGTTGAGACCCTGTCAGCTTCCCTGAACCTGTTGCCAAACGTAGGTGCTTCGAGCTCTGCGTCTGGTGGAATTTCGAGGTGATAATCCATTAAGAATTTGTTCCAGACGGTCGGACCATCAACGCCAACCTCTGCTCTGAACAGCTGGAGCGGATGTATGCCGTTTTAAAGGAGAAGTACTCTGCACTGGTGAACAGAAAGCTCGCTCTGCAACATCAGGATAAGGCTAGTTCGCATACCACGCGAACGACCCGGGCAAAACTCTAGGAACTTGAGGGCATCGAACTGATACCACACCCAGCATATAGTCCCGATTTTGCATCGTCAGATTATTACTTGTTCCTGTCCATGGCCCACTTCCTTTGCGGGTGGCATTTCAACAACCAAGAGGAGGAGGCAGCTAGGGTGAAGGAGTTCTTCGCCTCAAAGGGCAAGAACTGGTATCGCCGCGGAATTGAAAAACCGGCAGACAGAAAGCCAAAGACGGTGCAGCACGATGGCCTATACTTTTAATGCTAGACAGCTTTCGTCGTAAAGGTACACTGGCGTGCAAAAATTAAGGACGAGACGGATTTTCGAATGTAACGTCGTGCAGAAGTTCTCCACATCGATTCAAATCATACCATAAGATCCCCAAGATGGAAGAATACGGGACAAGTGAGCAAAACCGTCCAAACAAGGAATCCAAAGGATACAAAGGCACTTTATTGAAAAGGTAGCTTTGAGCACAACTGGACAGAAGACAGAAACGTCCATGTGACAGGCGGCTGCCAAGAAAAAATCAGTCTTTAGTAGGATATATGATCACACCTGACTGTGTTGCAGGATTTACAACGTCTGTCCACGCTGAGGACGAGGTTGTCAAGGAGCTGTTGAGGCATCGCGGCCCATTCCTCTTGGCGACTGGTAACGTGCTTCCAAGCGTTTCCCGAGAATGTCCCACATGTGTTCGATTGTATTTAGGTCCGGGGAACTTGCGGGCTAATCCATGCTTTGAATATCTTCGCTCTCCAACAGCTCTGCGACAGCCACTGTACGATGAGGTGTAGCGTTGTCGTCCATGAAGAGGAACTCAGGACCCACAGCACCCCTAAACAAACGCACGTGAGGCAGGAGAACCTCGGTACAATAGCGGACATCAATGACTGAACCTCCTTGGCTTGGAAGATGTGGAGGTCAGTACGGCTACCAAGCATGATACCGCCCCAAACGAGAGCTTCGCCACCTCCAAACTGGTCCCTTTCGATGATGTTGGAGGTGTGATTGCGTGTTCCCTGCTCTCTCCAGATATGTATACGTCCAGAATCACTCGTCAGACTAAATCGGCTCTCATCCGTAAAGAGAACTCGACCCCACTGCTGATGTGTCCAGTTCTTGTGTTCCTGGTACCACAGAAACCGCCGTTTTCCGATGAGCAGGCGTTAATGGCACACACCGTATTGGCCGTCGTGCAAATAGACCACCTTTGTGCAGCTTTCCTGGCCATGGTAAAACGCGATAACGGACGTCCAGTTGTCTGTTCTATGTGCCTTGCGATTTCTCCCACTGCCTGCCGTCTGTCTCTTCTCGCCTGTAGGACAATATACCGGTTGTCCGCCGCCGTGGTTGCTCGTGGACGACCACTGCTAAACTCTTGGACAGCTGTTGCTGTCGTTTGAAATGCTCTCCAAGCTCGTGAAACGATGCTGTGAGCGATCCCGAACTCCTCGGCCTCACTAGTCACACTTTGACCTTCTTCCAACTTCCCAATGACGCGACCTCGGGTAAAGTCATCCAGATGTCGTCTACTAGATTGCCTGTTGGCCATATCACACGGTGGCAGCAACTCGACGTCGTTCAAACCGATGTACACCGTGCAATAGCTTTCACTCAGCGAATTGCTGAGCGTACACCGCCTGTGTGCTTTATACCCTTCAGACACTCCCCCCCGTCATGCTACATATATGCGCATGCCGTACCGTATCGAACCCTAGTCTATCTCCTGAGTGGTCTTTCGGTCCGTTCTGCCTGCTCGTACCGCTGTTATGCTAATTGCTAATTTCTCCTCTTCGTCCTTAATTTTTGCACACCAGTGTACGTATGAAGACATAAAATGAGCCAAATATTGCAAAACTTTCGACACACCCTCTGTATTCTCAGGGCAAAAGCTCTGACAACTGCAAAATCAGAGACAAATTTTTTTTTTTGAAACATTAAAATTTTACACAAAATATGAATAGAATTCATAGATGTAAATGAATAGCGATCCTAAATTTCCTCGGTATAGTTTAGTAGCACATTTCTTTTTATCGAATTTCTATGTATTTCTGTTCATAACTATTTTACACAAGGGAACGCCGTTCCCTACAGTTCCCGCCGACTTTCCTCGCTGCTACGTAGTAAAAGCCATTCTGCCAAACTTTCCACAGAAAAGAAATCTTGCAATTTCGGTAATCAATTGCGCCAATGAAGGAACTTTCTTAATTTACAGTCACATTTATCTGAGTTGAATAAAGGAACGTGAGTTGAATAAGGAGAATTAGCCTTAAAAATTTGTATTTAAAACACATTAACTAAAGGAACTTTTTTAGTTGAAGTTTATTGACTTGACTTCAGTGGTAGAACACTTACAATTGTGATGCGTTGAGTTCAGCAAATGGTAGTAGTAATTTGTACAGTAATTATGATGCATTAACTTGCGTTTTAAGAATTTTCGCATTTGATGTGCGAAGGCTTAGATGAGAAAATTTGTAGTTCTCCACGTTGAACAAAGGAACGTGAGTTGAATAGAGAAAATTAAGGCGCGTTGTCTGCTTTAAGAATTTGTATTAGAACACATTGACTAAAAGAATTTTCTTGGTCAGTTTACTAGCTTTGCTGATGCAGCACTTACAATTATGATGCGTTGAGTTCAGCAAATGGTAGTGGTAATTAGGAATTACGATACATTAACTTGCCTTCTAAGAATTTTTGTATTTGATGTGCGACGACTTAGGTGTGGAATTTTGTAGTTCCCCACGTTGAACAAGGTAACTAACTTTCATACTTGCAGTGCATAAACGTGTGAAAACACAAATTTGTCCACGGCCCCTCACTTCAGAGTAAGTTGCTTTCCAAACTAAGCTAAACGGACGGAATGTAGCGCTGCAGATTTGTCATCTTGATACGTGATTCACCTCCGTAGTACGTCCAAAATGTTAGGTACTCATAATCATAACGTGTGCAGCATCAGTGGTGTATATTCGAGGCTAGCTGCGAAGCCCAGAGAATGCGCAAATTAAAGCTAATTAAATATACACAAATAAATGTCAAATTATCAACGGTTGTAACGTATACTCTATATTCACTTTCCTTTTGATTTTACTATCTCTGGTTATTTTACTATGTAAATTATCTTCCTACTGAACGAAATATTATTTCACCCGCTGAATGAGATCTGGCAATGAGTGTAAGTCATGACGTGGTGGTAGCTAGTATATAGGCGCGTTCATCGAGACTTAGTGAGAGCGTTTGTGTTGTTATGAGGAGAGCTTGTGGTCGTTAAGAGAGAGCGTGTATAAAACGAGGAGAGATTATTCATTATTGTTCTACAAGTGTTGTGTGTGCCTTAGTTGATTAAGAGTCGTTGAAATAAAGAAGTCTTCAGTAAGTCAGTCTTTCTCAATTCATAGTTTTTGTCAGACCTCTGTCTGGCTGTTAGGTTTATAACATTTATTTGATTCCTATAAATAACCAGCGTTGAGACTTTGTTTAAGTTCGTAATTAACTAGTAACAACACCCTTTTGAATTCATTATTTTGAAGCTTAGTACAAGTATATCATTAGCTAGCTGGTAGGAAGAGAATCATTCATAATAATTAGCTTAGCGGAAAGTGAATAAAGCTAATTCATTATACGGTATTAAGATATGTCGATGCTTTCGGTGCGAAAAAAACACACGAGCGGATTTGCTTCTTTCGATTATGAGAATCAGTCTGGAGAGCTATGATCAACGGCATAACGCAGTAGGTCTGCGAGAGCCTTCGTTGTTCTGATGCGAAGAGCTTCAATACTATCTCCTGCTAGAGTTTCCATGACAACATGAATGAGCTACGGAGGTGAGTAGACCACTGCTTGGCGCAAAGGGTTCGCTGAAAAAAACGAAGAATTCAGACTGTCTCAGTCCCTCCATGCTTCCAGCGCGTGTTTAGCGAGAGTTGTTTCAGTTTGTGTGAAGTGTCAATGAATTAAAAATCAGTGATATTATCATATCTTAAATTCGTGGCTTTGTTGGATTCGAACTGTTTTGATAAATTTTGTGAAAACTTTCCTGAACATCTACTATCAGAGCTTAAAGAACTCTATGCTTTAAAGTTTGATACAGCTCGATTAAAAAATGAACTGAAGGTGTTTTATTTCCTTGATGAATACAAAACAAATCAGTAAGCGACATTACTTGCTTACATAAAGTTGAATAATTGGACATAGTGTTTATTGAGGTGTACAAATTAGCAGATCTAATATTAAACTTTTCATCAACAACTGCAACTGTCTAAAGAAGTTTTTCCGTATTAAAAAGAATCAAGATATATCTTAGAGCCACACAAGGACATGCACATTCGAGCAACTTGGCTGGTTTGTTAATAGAGAAAAACATTAATTTTAAATATGAAGAAGTACTGGGAGGAAACATTTTTGTGAAAACGTGACACTCAAGTTAACACAAAAGGAAAGAAGAATGGAGTTCATGTACAAATAAGTCTTCAAATCTTAATCCTCATAATCATTTGTTATCATGTTAGCAATAGCATGCACCTAAAATTTAGGAAAAATGTTATTACTTTACAATTAAAAAATAAACTTCGCAATTTAAAAAAAAACAGTATCGTGAGGGGGGTGGGGGGGGGGGGGTGAGATAGCCCAGGTCTCGAACCCAAGATACGCCACTGCGCAGCATATGTGTGCATACGACATCCAGTAAACCAAACAACCATGTAGACATCTTTTACATTCACTGGAGGTTTATGAGAAAAAAGAGGAAGTGATTTTTGCATTTGAATCGCAAGTGAAAGCGGAAATGGTGGTATGAGATGGTCTTCTAGGTTAGGTGACTTTATTTATTGTGGCAAATAGAATACCGTAAGTGATAGTAACTCCTGCAAAACTCAGTAGCGTATCTCTTCTCAGTGTTATTACATTCCATAACGTCAGGACCGGTTCTCTACGTTGAACATTCAGCGTGAGAGTTATTAATTCCAAAGACGTATTTTCTTCAGCTGCTAAATTATGAATTGTTTCACTTATCTTGTTAGAAGCTTCGGTAACTTGTGACGCTGCTAGTATCATGACTGTTAAGTACGAAGCATATGCGATGACGCGAAATCCAGTAGTACACAGTATGGTGATATCATTAACAGGAGCGAAATACAGATTAAACACACAAATAAAAAGATTTAATGAGATGTAGAGGGCTGTAAGAGCTGCTACTTCACAAAGGGCTGCGTCCACGAAAGAAACTGTTTCTCTCAGTTTGGCGTTGAGTTTAGACAACCAGATAAAGTTTATGGGTTTATTTGCTCTTAGCTGAACTCCAAAATTTCCGAACACTCTTCTCAGTGTGTAGCAAATGGCGGAATAGTAAACGAGGAAAATCCACGGAACAAGATTCACAACCAAGAATTCATTTAGGTCGAGTATATATGACATCACGGTCGCAATCTTCAGACTGGATGTGGAACACAAATTAAATAAACTGTAGGAAAATTGCTGAAATAGTTTAGTGTTCCTTTCGGTTCTCCATGAACAAAGAACGGCAAGCGTAATGAATTCTATGAGCATTGCGGGCAGAGAATACCTGAACGCTTGCTTTCGTGCTTCGTCCAAATCCCGTTCTGTCATAAATGTGTTATGAATTTGTGATAACTTTTCCAAGGGGCTTCTTATTTGCTTGTGTTTCAGAAATATAAACCATCTGATAAACAAACCTAGTAACCCAACCATTGTTCTTGAAAGCACAATACGTGTAGGGCTTTCCAATCGAATTTTTATCTTGTATGGTAACATGTAAATAAGATGTAAACTCAAAACCAGTAAAACTATTTCTGGCAGGTGTATACAGCATCGAGTCTTGAAACCCTTTGTTTTCGTCATCCAGTGAGAAGAAGTATTGATTCCTGAAACATGAAAGCATAACAGTGTTGAGAGGAATGACTTCCTTATTTTATCTTTAACACTCACGTTCACAGGAGTAAAAAATCCAATATTCTGCACAAATGGGTTATTCCTTCTTAAAAATTTTGTCGTTCCCTTTTGGAATATCAGAAAAAGTTTATTTGCAGCATCACGGAAAATGTTTTTCATTTTCAGCATTTTCTTCTTTTATGAGTCCCGCATTAGTAGTAAAAATTTTGCCAAGAACTATTGAATGCGATCAGTTCTTGAGAACAAGTTTAGAATGTATGATGCGACCGTTCAAAGTCCGAGCCTCAAAAAAAATTTCAGTGGGACGGCGTTTCTCCCGAAGATTACATATGTACATCACATTCGTGGCTTGACTGCATTTTCAGTGTCTTGTAATAGAGTGTCACGCAGTTTCACACTTCCGCAAGTTACCTTTTATAGTGAGAAATCGAAATGAATGTAATGAGAAACCCACAAAGTAAACTCCTTGTTTTTGAGCAAACAGTTTTCGCGGAGAAATAGATTATTATCGAGCATGAAGTACGTACACTATCCATCTTCTTATAGGTATCTTTCGATTAGTATCGGAGAGGAAGATACTATACTTGCTTTTACCGATTAAGTTGTCTAGGAAACAACTCTCGAAACACATGACGCATGTCAACGGAAAATAAAAAACGTCATGCGCAGATGATAGCAAATCGCCAATTTAAAGGCACAATTGAAAAAATCTTTGTTACATCCAGGCTAAATTATACGATGGTTGTACCAAAAGTAATGTGAAAGTAGGCATAACTTTTTTATTAACTGACAGAGGTCGTTCAAATTGTACATGTTGGTAGAGTAACTCTTTTTCTATACAAAGGTACTACTCAACGTAGTCTCCATCACAACCGATGGATTTGCGCCATCGTTGAACCCAACTCTCGAATCCTCTTTGAAGCCGCCCCGGTGGCGCAGTGGTCTAAGCGATGGCTTCTGACCATTCATCCGAGATGGATCCGGGTTCGAATCCCAGTAAGGTATGGATGTTGTGTTTGTCTTACACCCCTGGATCTCTCCCTGACCTGGCGTCAGTGGTTGTAAATTAGGGACGGGCGACTACTTATAGCACATTAAGTTGCTCACGGTGGTCATTAAACCTCGATCAAAAAAAAAAAAAAATCCTTTTTGAAAATATTCAAATGTGGACTGTTGTACCCACTTTTTCACAGCCAGTTTCACCGCGTCTGCGTCATCAAATCATTGTCCCCGGAGACTTTCCTTCATTAGACCAAACAGGCGGAAGTCGGAGGGCGCCAGATCTGGGCTGTACGGTGGATGGGGGACCACCGACAAGCCTAATTTGCTGATCACCTGGTTTGTTGCCAAAGATGTGTGTGGTCTCGCATTGTCATGATGAATGTGGATCCTTTTCAGATTCTTGTTCGGTCTCTTCCTCCTTATGGCTTCTCAAAGCTTCTGATGTGACATGCCTGCACCGCAGGACGCACATGAGGTAAAGGCAGATAGCAGCGGAAGCATAGGTTCGCGTAGCTCAATTGGGAGAGCGACGTACTCTGGCGTGGACGAAGATGATGGAGAAATTTACTTTGTCTTATGTCCTAGATGAGGTATCTGTGTAATGGCTGCCTTTTGGAGACGATTAGACAAAAAAACAAACAAAAAAAAACAAAAACAAAAAAACGACTCTTCTCACTTCACTTGAATCTGCAACCTTATATTAATACATACATTAGGAGGAAAGGTGACTCTTTATAGTCTTCGATGAGTCTTTAAACCGCGGAAAAAATGTTTAGCATGCCCCAAGTAAACGGGTCTGGTACGATTCGTCCAACGACGATTGGTCCAATGCCGATTCCTCCAATGCCCATTGGTCCAATGCCGATTCGTCCAATGGACAATTGGTCCAAAGGTACGATTCGTCCAATGGTACGATTGGACCAATGCCGATTCGTCCAATGGTACGATTAGTACAATGCCGATTCGTCCAATAGACGATTGGTCCATTTCCGTCCTATCTGTCCGTGCTATAAAAGTCTCATCTGTTCTGATTCTATCTCCGATGTTATACGAAAGTACCGGTAGATCAAAGAATGTAAAATAATGTTACATTTCATGCGTAATACTGTGGTTACAGATTTCTTTTCTTTTTTTTTTTTTTTTTTTGGAATCGCGTTTTCTTGTTATACTGTCCTTGCTGCCGTATGAAATCACTGATGTACGAGCCGTTCTATCAACTTCAATGTTTGTGCTTTGCATGAAATAATATAAAATACTAGTGTTCCGTTTCTGTTTGTAGAATGCAGTGGGGCTTTCCGCCAACTGCCCAATGGAAACAACTGGTCAGGGTTTGGACAGTGGCCTTTTCAACAGTTTTTATTCCAGCGATGTCATATTCATAACGTTTAATATTAAATCAAGTTAATAATATTGATCTTTTACTTATGCACGAAATATTAATTCATAGGCTCTAGGCCTAGGCCTTTTTAGGACTTTTTATTCTACCGATGTCATATTCATAACGTTTACATATTAAATCAAGTTAATAATATTGCGCTTTCATTTAAGCACGAAATATTAATTCATAGGCCCGCGGCCTAGGTGCCTAGCAAATACCTCAGAAATGAAACGATGAGTGCCTTTTATAAAGTTTTATAAAATGTTTACAAATACCAAATATCTAGGTTGTAACTTAAAATCTTCTAAACTGGCCCGCGGCCTAGGTGCCTTGCAAAGACCTCAGAAATGATACGATGAATGCCTTTTATAAAGTTTTATAACATATTTACAAATACCAAATATCTAGGTTGTAAATTAAAATCTTCAAAAAATGCCCACGGCCTAGGTGCTTTGCTAACAGCTGAGAAATGCTCCATTGAGTGCCTTTTACTGTAAAATGTTTACAATTACTAAATATGCGGAAATTATCTTTCAAAAGGGTATAAAGAGGAGAATAATTAAAATTATTATTCCTTTCTGGAAAATAAAAAGTTTACCGTTGGTAAGATGATACCATTGGACGAATCGGCGTTGGACTAATCGTACCATTGGACGAATCGGCGTTGGACCAATCGTACCATTGGACGAATCGGTATTGGACGAATCGGACATTGGACCAATCGTCTCTTTGGACGAATTGGCATTGGAACAATCGTCGTTGGACAAATCGTCCGGGACCGCAAGTAAACACTTTTCGTGATAAAAGAACTGCAAGCAGATGTTAACAGTAAAACCTATGCGAAAAACTATTTCTGGCATGTTCACTCAGTTTAAAGCTGGATCGTGTTAAAAATTGTCGCCTGAAGACGCATTTTTCGTCCTCATTGAGCATAGTGAAATTTTAAGGATTTCTTCCATAGATTTAATTTTGAAAGTGAGATAAGTCTGGTTGTAAACTCGGAAGCTTTTCATAAGCTGTTCCCTCGGGTTTGCCTACTGCTCGTTCGCGTGGAACGTAAGAAACACCGACATTCTGATCTTAACCATTTATTGCTCGACGATACATTTCGGTTCCTCCCAGGCTACGTACAGCCTACTCTTCTGTGATCTTAACTATTTTTACTCAAAGCTGTGTTTGAGCACCTTCCAGGCTACTGCTCGCTCTTCTGATCTTAACGATTTACTACTGGAAGCTATGTTTGAGTTCCTCCGAGGCTACTTCTTCCTTTTCTGAATTTCGCGATTTTCGATATCATGCATCTTTACCGACAAAAGTAAAGTAAATCCTAAATAAAAAACCTCGATGTATCGAAAATGAGTAACGGAAGCAGTCAAGACCATCGTCGAAATCTGATTTTTCAATGCTGTCACATGCCACCCCAGTGGCGCGTGGGACAAAAATCAGATAAAAAAATATTCAAAAATCAGACTTGACAATGGTTTTAACTACTTCCGTTACCCTGACCACTCGTCCGAGATGGGTCCGGGTTCGAATCCCAGTGAGGCATAGATGTTGTGTTTGTCTTGCGGCACTGGCTCTCTCCCTTCCCTGGAACCAGTGGCACTAAATAAGGACCGGGCGACCGCTTATAGTGACTTATACTCATTTATTTAGTTTTAAGATTCCTTTTGCGAACCTAAATTGCTTATTTTAGATTGTCCAACCAGTTTCTTTATTCATTTAAGTCTTAAAATAGAGAGTTTCAATACAGTAGGTAACAGTGTGTTATTATTATTTCATGCCTACTCTGAAGAAATATGATTTGGGAACTTTCTTTTTCCTTAAACTACGCAATTCTCAGAATATAACTAAATTTTTCTCGCAGAATATAACCAGGTATCCCTTTATCTGTACCTGTAGGAGAAATAAAAAAGAAAGAAAAAATAAAAGAAGAAAATACTGTTTGTGCTTCTGCGCGTGAACTATCAAACCATTTTAACATTTGCAACTGAACAATTCTAAGTTCGCAAACAAAAAAGAAATCACCTGGTTATTTAAAAATTACTTTACATTCTTATTTCTCCCGTCACTGTTGACGTGCTTTCACTTAGTAATTTATATAATTTGTTTCCTCTCTTGATTTGATATACTGAATGCAGCTGTCAAACAAAACAAATATCTGAGACATCTTGAAGAGGTTCTGTAAGATAATCAATAAAAGCACTAATTGCTGAAAGTGTTTTATTCTAAGCTTTTACATCCTTTTACACACGCAACAGGTAAAAAATATAATGTATATAATTTGTACAGATATTTGACGTGGACCAGGAATATCAAACAGAAGTCATCGCTCTTTCCACGTTTATACGTGAGTCGCGGAAAAATTCTCATTGGCCGCCACAGGGAATCGAACCCAGGTTCTTCCAGTTACGCGCCGGATATGCTTCCACTACACCACAGTGGCCTCGAATTTCTCCAAACTCACACACACAAACTGCCAAGCCAATTTGGCAGGTTGCTTCTTGGAGCCCCGCACAATGCTGGGGATTCACCAAAGATGATAAGCAGCAACTGAAGAAATAATTAGAAGGCGAATGAATAATTAATACAGACATTAGACGTGGACCAGGAACATCAAACAGAGGTCATCGCTCTTTCCACACTTATAAGTGAGTCACGGAAAAATTCTCATTGGCTGCCAACGGGAATCGTAACCGGAAGATCCTGGGTTCGATTCCCGTGACTAACTTATAAACGTGAAAAGAGCGATGACCTCTGTTTGATGTATATAATTTATTTTGCCTTTTGTTTTGGCATGGTGAATGTAGCTGTCACACAAATCAAATCTCTGACACATTTTGAACAGCTTGTGATGTGCCTGTCCTGCAGGACGCACATGAGATAAAGGCAGATAGCAGCGAGAACATACGTCTACGTAGCTCGGTTGGGAAAGCGACTGATTTCCGGAATGAGGGGACCCGGGTTCCATGCCCGGCGTTGACAAAAATGCCGGAATAACTTACTTCGTTATAAGCTTCTGTAAGCCAATCAATACAAACACTGATTGCTGTGAACCCTGCAGGAACAAAGTGACGAGATATGAATGATGCCATTCCAACTGCTAAAAGCCGTGAACTGTTCTTGAACTTTGCCAGAGGACTCCTAGAATCACCCTAAATTGAAAAAAATAGTAATTTTTAATGTTAAAGAATCTACATTGACACAAACAACTGAACTTCGTGGATCTGCAAGAAAAAAAAATTAAGACCTATCTTATGAGCAGTCTTTCGACACTACAACCTTTTTCACCGGAGACAGTAGGGCTGGCTTTAGCATATAATAACAAAGCTTCTGCTTTGTGCCGCTGTCTTTAGGAGCTGATGATTTTATCAACCAGGAAGCTACCGGAAGTGTGTTCAATTCAGCGACCTTGCTGCGTATGGGCCTCCGATGCAGACGGATGGTCACTGCACCTATCCCAACGAAGGTGCATCGGCAGAAAATGCTTACATTTCCACTTCAGTATCGGAATTAGACCTCCGCTGAATGGCAAAGGATTGCCTGCTTGTTCTCCGATGAGTTACGTGTTCTGCTTTATCGAACGGATGAACATTGGCGTATAAGGCGAGGAACAAACACACTTCAACCACTGCTGCAAGAACACAAGCCGGTGGGGGTAGCGTTATGGTCTGGATAATGTTTTCCTGGCATATTCTGGGTCCGCTCATACCTGTGGAAGTCAATATGGATCGAATTCGTTATGAATTCATCCTTGCAGATCACGTGCACTCATACATTCCGATTGTCTTCCCTGGGGCGGATGGGATCTTTTAGCACGACAATACGACGTGTCACCCAGCTGGAAATGTCCGAGAGTAGTTGGAAGAACATGATGAAGACATCAAAGTACTTCCCTGGCCCCCTAATTCTCCAGACTTAAATCCAATTGAGCATCTGTGGAACCACCTCGATCGTGTTGTTTTCTCTATGGATTCTCCACCACGCACCCTCCTGCAACAGTCAGGTGCACTGAAGTCTGCATGACTCCACATACCTGTGGAACACCTTCCTGCATCTTCATCTTCATCTTCATCGTCACTTTCAGCCCGTCCGCGCTGCACACGGCGGTTACTCTGGATATTAGCTGGTGGTTACAATAATGTGACTCGATCGTGTATTTATCAATGACAGTGAAAGAGCACATCGTGCAAAAATAGTTTGTTGAGCTCGAGGATGACTTCTATCATTCACTGTGGCATTCATAGTCTTTTATTATGAACCCTATTGAAAATGTGAGGGATATGCTGAAGAAATAGTTCTGTGTCGATGTATTCTTCCGTCAATATTGACATTGCTCGTTATTTGGCTGCAAGAATAGCTATCTTTGCACGAAAATGAAATCAAACATTTCATAGAATCCCTGCCGTGTCGCATACTTGCAGTCATATTCAACAGCAGTGGTCCTATTCAATACGAAGCAAAGGTCCGCATTTTTTGGACAATTTGTGTAGTTGGTAATTTATTCAGAAACTTGCCAATGAAAGGGATACTTTTTACCCCCAGTTGTTTCGGGGTTTAACAACCATCATGAGCATCTAGAATTCTAGATGATACTTAAAAATTTCCTACAGTTTGCAATTCACTCATTTACACGTCTCTGTCATACACTGTCTGGCAGACAAAATGCCACATCACGAAGATAACATCGCAGCGCCATGCAAATTGCAGAGTGGATGCATGCACACGTACAAGTTATTCAAAGGATGGCATTTTCAGGCCAATGTCACCACCGGCGCGCGGAGTGTAAGTGGACAACTAGCCCGTGAGACCATCAGTCAAGGCATCGAGTC
Organism: Macrothele yani; assembly: GCA_039090855.1. Classification (NCBI taxonomy): domain Eukaryota; kingdom Metazoa; phylum Arthropoda; class Arachnida; order Araneae; family Macrothelidae; genus Macrothele; species Macrothele yani. Next base: position 122,495,351 of record CM077013.1, read on the forward strand.
GTCACGGCCGCGAGAAGTGAGTGGTTCTGCTGTAACCGTGTCTAGAGAAAGAACAAGGGGTGCCAATGCCGTTAAGACGCCGTCGTACGCAATTTCACGAGAAGTGTCATCGTAGGATTTCGTATCGCCGGATGATCCTTGCGTCGTATATTGCGGAAGAAACGCAACGTGATGCAATAACAGTCTGTCGGATTTGGAGACAGTGGTCCCAGGAAGCATCTGGGGAACGCAGTAAGGGGACCGGAGCACGGAGACGGACGTATGAGCCCACCGATCGTCGCATCTGACGTCATGTCGTAGCGGACCCACAGGCCACAAAAAACGCCATTTTGCGGAGTGTACGGGGAGGCGTGGAAGATCCGATATCGACGCGGACAGTGTCGTGCCAATTGGCTGCGTCTATTTTCTAGATGCTCACGATGTCCAGCCGTTCGTTGCTATGGCTACCCATAACAGCGAACCATCGTCATCACCGTTTGGCGTGGTGTCGCTCCAGAGCTGCGTGGGGTGACGTATATGGAACAGTATGGTGTTCAGCGACGAATCACGGTTGTCTCACCACAGATAATTGCCGTGTGAGAGACTGGAGGCGACGTGGGGAACGGTCACGTCATTGTGGAACAATGGCATGACCAAAACAATGGCGTACCATTATGGAACGCCACACGGCCCGGCAATGTGGAATCACGGTGTGGGGTGCTATCAGCTCCACCAACCGCTCACCGTTGGTACGCATTATGGACACAATGACGGCACGCCGCCATGTTGATGACGTGCTGCCGCCTGTGCCTCTTCCGTATTTACAGGGCATCCCAAACACCGTTTTTCAACAAGATAACGCCCGGTTTCGTAGATACATGTACTTGGAGTGCCACTTTTCCAAAATAAGAAATCAACGCTGCCAACGTTTTGTACTAGTTTTGTACAGTTTTGTACACCCAAAAGAAAATTTTGTACACCACCGGAAGTGGTACTTTTCGGCTCTTTAAAAGTGGCACTCCAAGTACATGCTGGAGTGCCACTTTTTCAAAATCGAAAATAAATACTGCCAAAGTTTTGTACTAGTTTTGTACAGTTTTGTACACCCAAAAGAAAATTTTGTACACCACCGGAAGTAGTACTTTTCGGCTCTTTAAAAGTGGCACTCCAAGTACATGCTGAGTGCCACTTTCTCAAAATCGAAAATAACTACTGCCAAAGTTTTGTACTAGTTTTGTACAGTTTTGTACACCCCAAAGAAAATTTTGTACACCACCGGAAGTGGTACTTTTCGGCTCTCTAAAAGTGGCACTCCAAGTACATGCTGAGTGCCACTTTCTCAAAATCGAAAATAACTACTGCCAAAGTTTTGTACTAGTTTTGTACAGTTTTGTACACCCAAAAGAAAATTCTGTACACCACCGGAAGTGGTATTTTTCGGCTCTTTAAAAGTGGCACTCCAAGTACATGCTGGAGTGCCACTTTTCAAAATCGAAAATAACTACCGCCAAAGTTTTGTACTAGTTTTGTACAGTTTTGTACACCCAAAAGAAAATTTTGTACACCACCAGAAGTAGTACTTTTCGGCTCTCTAAAAGTGGCACTCCAAGTACATGCTGAGTGCCACTTCTCAAAATCGAAAATAACTACTGCCAAAGTTTTGTACAAGTTTTGTACAGTTTTGTACATCCAAAAGAAAATTTTGTACACCACCGGAAGTGGTATTTTTCGGCTCTTTAAAAGTGGCACTCCAAGTACATGCTGGAGTGCCACTTTTTCAAAATCGAAAATAAATACTGCCAAAGTTTTGTACTAGTTTTGTACAGTTTTGTACACCCAAAAGAAAATTTTGTACACCACCGGAAGTAGTACTTTTCGGCTCTCTAAAAGTGGCACTCCAAGTACATGCTGGAGTGCCACTTTTTCAAAATAGAAAATAACTACTGCCAAAGTTTTGTACTAGTTTTGTACAGTTTTGTACACCCAAAAGAAAATTTTGTACACCACCGGAAGTAGTACTTTTCGGCTCTGTTAAAGTGGCACTCCAAGTACATGCTGAGTGCCACTTTCTCAAAATCAAAAATAACTGCTGCCAAAATTTTGTACTAGTTTTGTACAGTTTTGTACACTCAAAAGAAAATTTTGTACACCACGGGAAGTGGTATTTTTCGACTCTTTAAAACTGGCACTCCAAGTACATGCTGAGTGCCACTTTCTCAAAATCGAAAATAAATACTGCCAAAGTTTTGTATTAGTTTTGTACACCCAAAAGAAAATTTTGTACACCACCGGAAGTGGTACTTTTTGGCTCTCCTTTGTGGCTCTCGACCTTGTACTTGTAGTGCCACTTTTCCAAAATTGAAAAAAAAAACACTGCCAGAGTGTTGTCCTAGTTTTGTACACCCAAAAGAAAATGTTGTACACCACCGGAAGTGGTACTTTTTGGCTCTCCTTTGTGGCTCTCGACCTTGTACTTGTAGTGCCACTTTTCCAAAATTGAAAAAAAAACACTGCCAGAGTGTTGTCCTAGTTTTGTACACCCAAAAGAAAATGTTGTACACCACCGGAAGTGGTACTTTTTGACTCTCCTTTTGTGGCACTCGAGCATGTACTTGGAGTGCCATATTTCTAAAATCGAAAATAAACACTGCCAGAATAGTGTACTAGTTTTGTACAGACAAAAAGAGAGTTATGTACTCCTCCGGCGATGGTTCTCTTTGGTTGTCCAGCATGCTCTTAGAGTGTCATCTTTCGAAATCCAGAAGTTAACACTACTATCTCTTTCCAGTTTATTACATACTTTTACTCCTGTTAATTATACACAACCAGCTGTTTTTGTGTTCATTATACGCAACTTTTATTTGTTCAAGGTCGCAAATTTTCGTGCGGTTGTCTTGTATAAACTAAGACATTGTCGGAGCCTTCATTTTTATAGCAAAGGAAGAAAAGAAACAGTTTTTTGTTGCTTTGTTAAGCAATGCTTTCGGCAAAAGCATTTCGGAAATGCGAGGAAAAGGAATTCAAATCAGCGCATATCATCGCTTCCAGTCTAGCAGCCATGCCGAGCAAGGTTGGGGGAGAGGGAAGTTGCAAAACACCTCGGCGCATTCGCAGTGGCGTAACTAGCACCACTTGTACAACCCCGGAAAGTTTATTTCAGCACCCCTAAGCATAATAATTTTTCCAGAATTTCGGACACTAGGGAGGATGTGTTTTTCACGGTGTTTGTTTTGGGAAAATGGGGATGTCAGGAAGTTAGGGAGACTGATGTCTGGTAAAGTAAAGGAACTACCTATAGAGCCCTGTAGTTTTAACTTTTAAAATAAATTTTGGAACAGAAGTACATAATGCAAGGTTATCAATCAGCCAGTCAGATTTAACACGGTGAGCTGTCAGATGCATAATCATGAATATACGTTTTATCGCATTGAAACGAATTCGGTAAAATACATTTAAATGTTTAAGGTTAACAACTATGAGACTTTAGTGATCGTTATTGGATATGGTTGTATACAAACAGGGAATTCAGTATTCTACACTGCAAGAATGCAATATGGATTTCGTAGCTGCAGATATTAATTTGCATGTACAACAAAACTTCAATGCAGGCCAGAAAAAAAGTGCGTGTGGAAATACAATGTGCAGGTATGTGTTGTTTACAAATATACGAGTACTATAATACCCAGTGTTCGAAATGTGCCGGTATGGCATACCGGTAGTTAACAAAATGGAAGTGAGCATACCGGCAGTTAAAAAAAACGTTATTTACCATCCCGGTATGTAATAAATTATAAACCCTTCACAAACTACGTAAAGATATCAGGATGAAAGAACAAATTTTAACGCAAAAAACGGCAAATGGCATTTTTAACGGATAAAATTGATAATTAGCAGCTGAGACTGAAAGAGACCGACCACAAACCGTTCAATGAAGTTTTTTTAATTTTTACATTAATTTTATAAAATTATATAAATTAATTTTTCAATACCCAAAAAAAAAAAAAAAAAAAAAAAAAGCGATTATACGGAATGGAATGTATTTCTTTCGAAACCTCCTATTTATACTATGTGGATCTATGGTCTACACCATACTGGCAGTAGCTCTGTGCCACTTCGACCACTGAGTGTACCACATAACTACATAATACAGATATAATATAAATTATAATTGTATGATTAAAATACAAGTGGAAAATTAATTATGCGATAAGTGGACATTTTCATGTTTTTAGACCTAAGTCTTTCTTTCTAGCCTTCATTTTTTGGCGAAATTATTAAGCGTTGAGGTCCATTCTTTTGGCAAACTGCCTTTCTATGCAGTGACAATTCCTGCAGCCTATCTTGTGACATGATGCTTCTCAAATAGTTTTTACAAATTTTAATTTGGAAAACGATCTCTTTACAGATGCAATCTGTGACGGGTAGCCGTGAGTGTTAAGAAAAACATCAAGGCAATAATTACATAGTTTAGTACAACCACCGACAATTGTAGGATCCACATCCTCCACGAGGAATCTCCATGTGGCCTCGCACTTTCCTTCAGCAGTGCACCAATAAGGCGATTGCAGAGCGATCGTATCACAACCCGGAGCCAAAGGGTCGAATAGCTTTAATGTGTAGGACATCCAGCAACCGAAAAATTGTTATGCCGTGTGTTGATAAAACGTGAAAGTGCGATGTATTTGTTTATTCAACTGACGCCATGTATTTGGGGGATTTGCACTTAGGATATCAGTGCTTCCAAAGTGTACCATCCATTTTTTAGTGTTCACAAATTTGGTACACATGTAAACAATAATTACTTATTTTACACTTGCAGGTGTCACAGCTCATCGTAAATTCAAATAACGCAAACTTTCAATAATAACTTTTGGAATGTCGTAATAACTTTTGGAATGTCCTAATTCCATTGCATTTTATTTTCATTTATCATGGCCTTAATTGATTGAATTTACTTTTTGTTTCGAAATGCATCCACCCGTCTCCCAAATTTTAATTTTCACCTAAAGTCAATATTTACTTTAATTTTAATATTTGCTAAATTTAACTATTAATTACACACATGAGCAAAACCTATCCATAACAGTTTGAAATGTGGTCAGGAAGGAAAAAACAAGATGATGGATGTGAAGACGAACTTTAGGCGTGCTCAAACACAGTGATCTGTTTCCTTCTGTTCGACAGGCTATTCTTATTGTTCAAACATTACCAGTAACAACCTGCCCAGTGGAGAGGTCCTTCAGTACTATGAGAACGGTTAAAAACCTGGTTAAGGTCAAAAATGGCAGATGGACGTTTATCTGGACTGTGCATGATGAGTATTCATCGAGAAAAGGTTTTTGAGAATAAACATGAACTCATTCAAAATGTAATTGATAGATTTGGACAAAACCCAAGACGTTTGCAGTTTTTATTTCATAGTATCTCTTCTAAAGTGCAAGAAAGAGAAAATTGAAGGGGATATAAAATTAACAGATAAATGTCTATAAAAAAAGGGGGTTTATTACTCATACTCAATAAAGGACGATGGAGCAGTGCAATTGTTTTACGTAACCCCAAGTGAATGCAATAAAGGACGATGGAGCAGTGCAATTGTTTTACGTAACCCCAAGTGAATGTTTCCATACAAAAGGACTTTATTAAGTTGATTATTAAATTTAGCAAGAAGCCTACAGTAAGGTTAAACTTTTGACTCGGATATGAATAATCAGTGACCAGTAATTGGTAAATGACATAATTATTATTATTGTCCGTTATTTCAATACTAAATATTGACTATAGAAAGAAAGATGTGTCCAAGTTCCCAAACTTTGGGGGCGGGGGGGGGGGATATCAGTGCTCCGAACCCACTCCCTAGCTTTAGGGGCTCGATGCACTCGCCTGACCCAACCCCACTATGCCATATAAAGACGCAGGGGTACTATAAATTTAAGCAATAATTATGATAGTGGGAGTATACCAGTTTTCCCCCTCCCCGGAAAAGTTGCAGCGGACGCCCATGCTCATGGGGGATAACGCAGCAGGAAAAAGTTTCCGGCCCTATATATGATTTTTTATCACCAAAATGGCGGTTAAACAAGTTCCCAAAGTTTGGCCAAATATTTTAAAAACTACATGACAAAATGATTATGTACAATTTCGCATTTTCAATACATGAAAAAAAAAATCTTTACTTTTTAAAAACTTTGTTGTAAATCCGAATGTTATTTTGTTTTTATATTCATACCCCTACTACTACTTCTTTATTAGCATCGCTCTTTTCAAAGCAAATTGTTTACAAGTTGATTTCTCAATAGTATTGAGTAAAATATTCTCTAATCTTTGCTTGTTTAAAATTTGTCAAAGTCAGAGAAAAAACATAACTATGAACGTTATTAAGTTTTGCACCATCTATTTCATGGCTGAACTACAGGTGCATTTCACCAGCCCCCACACCACGGATTTTTTTAATTTTTCAGACACCATTCGTTTGTACCACGTATGAACCGGAATGAACTCGATTTTTTTCGTTTGAACCGCAAAAGTTTTGGAGATATTTAAAAAACAAAGTGGGGGATGGGGGGGGGGGCTGGTGAAACGATAGCCCCCCACCATGGAATTTTTAAATTTCTTTTGCACCATTCGTTTGTACCACGTATGAACAAGAATAAACTCAATTTTTTTCGTTTGAACCGCAATAGTTTTTGAGTTATTTAAAAAACAAAGTGGGGGCTGGTGAAATGGTACCCCCAAAAAATAGATATTTCAAATTTCAGCATAGCCATTCGTTAATAAATCGTATGAACCGGAATGAACTCCATTTTCATCGTTTGAACCACAATAGTTTTTGAGATATTTAACAAATAATATTGAGCATTTGCATATAAATATAGGAGGCCGACCATTTCACCAGCCCCCACCATGGAAATTCAAAATTTCGAAATAGCCATTCGTTAGTAAATCGTATGAACCGGAATGAACTCCATTTCTATCGTTTGAACCGCAATAGGTTTTGAGATATTTAAAAAATAATATTGAGAATTTGCATACATACAGAAAGACCGACCATTTCACCAGCCCCCCACCATGGAAATTCAAAATTTCAAAATAGGCATTCGTTAGCAAATCGTATGAACTGAAAAGAACTCCATTTTCATCGTTTGAACGGCAATAGTTTTTGAGATATTTAAAAAAGAATGTTACACGCCATTTCATCCCCCTCCCCCCTCATCATAGAAATTTGAAATTCCGAAATAGCCATTCGTTAGTAAATCGTATGAACAGGAATGAGCTCCATTTTTAACGTTTGAACCGCAATAGTTTTTGAGATATTTAAAAAATAATATTGAGAATTTGCACATATACAGAGAGACCGACCATTTCCCCAGCCCCCCCCCCCATGGAAATTCAAAATTTCAAAATAGCCATTTGTCAGCTAATCGTATAAACAGAAAAGAACTGCATTTTCATTGTTTGAACCGCAATAGGTTTTGAGATATTTAAAAAAGAATGTCACAGGCCTACACCATTTACCCCCTCCCCCTTCATCATGGAAATTCAAAATTTCAAAATAGCCATTCGTTAGCAAATCGTATGAACCGAAAAGAACTCTATTTTCATCGTTTGAACCGCAATAATTTTTGAAATATTTAATAAATAATATTGAGAATTTGCATATATACAGAGACCGACCATTTCACCCCCCCCCCCCATGGAAATTCAAAATTTCAAAATAGCCATTCGTTAGCAAATCGTATGAACCGAAAATAACTCCATTTTCATCGTTTAAACCGCAATAGTTTTTGAGGTATTGAAAAAAAGGATGTTACAAGCCTACACCATTAACCCAACCCCCCACCCACCATGGAATTCGAAATTTCATAGCCATTCGTTAGTAAATCGTATGGCCGCCCCGGTGGCTCAGAGGTCTAAGGCGTTGGCCTCTGATCATTCGTCCGTAAGGGGTCCGGGTTGGAATCCCGGTCAGGCATAGATGTTGTGTTTGTCTTACGGCACTGGCTATCTCCCTTCCCTGGAACCAGTGACCCTAAGTCGGTGGCAGATACAACACGAGGCGAAGCACACAGGGAACAGTCACTGAGCAGAGGAACGGCTGAGCCAGCAAATAGAGAAAGCACCATACCTGGAACCACGGAGCAACATGATGAGTAGAAAACCCAGGAACTATTCCTTCTTCCTTTTAAGGAAAAAACGAAATTATTGGTGCGAAATTATTGCTGTCCATCTGTGGTTAAATAATGGCCACATTGAAAAGAAAAACATTAAGGAAAAACTATTACTTTCTTTAAAATTGGCATTTTCTGTCTAACAGTGGCATAGCAGTTAGACATACTATACAAAACATAGCAGGGTAGGAAGCAACACATGGCACTCCGAGAAAATCGGGCAGGGGGCATGCTTGAACCACAGAAAAACAGAAGCAGAACGAACGGTGCGAGGCAGTTGGTGATGGTCATGTAAAGCGGATGCAGGCATGACATCGTAAGACAAAACACACAGAAAAAGGTCACAAAGCAGAATGATGAGGGGAAAAAAACGAGGCACGAGAGAAAACACTTCACAAAGAGGAGAACGAAACAACAAGGGCTCAAAGAGACAGGGAGAAACATAGCTAAGAAAACACAACAGAAATCAATCATCAAACAAAACCACACAGGAGCTAATCAGATGGACACCGAAGAAGGAGACGATGTTGAGCATGAAAAATGAAGTGGTCAAGACAACCATAGTAACATTCAACTTCCGGGTAAGAGCCCGAAAGGTGAAAAAATGCAAAGTAAAAAGCGCTAAGATTGTCAACCAGAGATGAGTAAACTGCCGGATCGTTGGAAGCAATAAAGTGATTAAGTGGAGCATCGTGAGAAGAGTCAAAGAACAATGGGAAAGCGGCATCTAGAGAAAGAGTCTGCGTAAACTCGGGAACAACTTGAAGGCGAGCAACAAGATCAGGCACAACAGAGGGACTGTCAAGAACGCGAGCAAAAGTGACGGCAGCAAGATCAGGAGCGAAGCCTTGCGAAGAACGATGAGGAGGAGACATAAATACAGCGGCACGCTTAGCGCGAATCTTGCGATTAGACCGATGACGACGCTTCTTATTAGGAGCAATACCAGTAGGGAAATGCTGACGAAGAGGACGAGACGACGTAGAAGGAACAACAGGCGGCGTCTCGGGAATCTGGCGAGGTGAATAGGGTACAAAGTCGGATGACACATGTAAGGAGGTAACTGCAGGAACAACAGAACCCGGGGAGGGTGGGGTTTCAAACGAGTCTAGAAGAGGAGCTGTGCGAAAGAGCGGGGACCGATCATGGCGACCAGAAGGTGAAACAAAGACAACGGTACTAGAAGCATCAGAAGAGCCCCGAGAAGGTGAAAAGGGCGGAGAGCACACCGGAGTACTGGAACCAGTGGAGGAAAGATGAGCGTCTGAGGGTGGCGAAGCCGCGTACGCAGCGGCGATGGTGGAGCAGAAAATCCCGGGATCGGGATAGATGAGGTGACTTGCGAAAACAAAGAAGGCAGCACCTGAACAGGCGGAGAAGGTGCAGCAACAGGATGTGACAAAGCGCAAACATCAGACGATGAAAAAGAAAGAAATACAGACGAAGGCACCAAAACAGGAGCAGTAGATCCAGATGTACCCACAACAGACGATGCTGGCGAGGAAGGAAAAAGACCAACGGAGGCAGATGATGGAGATGGAGACTAAGAAGGTGTGAACGGATCAGGCGAAAGCGTGGTGACTGGAAGCGAAGAAAGAGGTTCTGTGACGGGAACTTGAGCAGCCGTTGAAGAAGACTAGGAAGAAATGAGGGGGCATTGCGAGAAATGGTGACCAGGCTGTTTACATGAGATGCAATGATAGGCAGTGAATACGTTGATTGCGACGTTGTGATGACAACAAATCACCAGAAAAGTTGTGGGGCAGTAAGAAACAGTCTGTGTCAGGGAAAAAAACTAAGTCTTGGCGGCGGAAGCCAAAATAAGGACGATCACCTTGATCAACATGGGCGGCGGGTATCTTGCGGATATCACCAAGAACGCGGCCACACCGAGAAGGAAAAGCATGTAAAAACTCATCGGAAACGTCCGGAGGTACAGGTTACAAATTAAGAAAAACGGGAGAATTTGCAAGGGGGATAGGGACCAAGCTATGATCTCCAACGGAAAGGCTAGTCGATAGGACTTGAGGAACAAACTCAGGTGAAAAAATATATACAAGAATGGACTTAGGCTTGCTGGCGAAATGTGTAATTGCACCGGAAGGGAGAAACGACAATGCAGACATACACTGTATAGACGTGCAACTTGACATTGGGTAAGGCGTCGAACTTGACACTTAAACTAAGAGTTGAAAGCATTGTACGTGTGCAATAAGCGTGGAACCTTGACGTGAAATATGGGAGTCCAAGGCTGTCGCGAGGAAAGTCGGAGACGTTGAACACGGATCTGTAGCAGGATGAGGAGAAGAGCAGTCCTGGGACGCATCCAACACACTTGGAGGACAAGTGATCGAAGCAGCACATAGTGACGTGAGAGGGAAATAGAATTTAGAAGCAGAAGCACAGGCCATGGACAATGTGTAGAAATGCACGGCAGAAGGGCACACAGATCCACTATAACAAGGTGGAGCACCAGGAAGGCGATCAGCATACTGAAGAAGGCTGCGCAGAGAACCACTGTCAATGGGTGGAACACAAGGAAGGTAATCCACACACCGGTGAAGGCAGCGCAGAGAACCATTAACGATGATTGGAGCGCAAACACGGAAGGCAAACGTAGACACAGCAGCAGGAAGGCTACTACATGCAGCAGACAGTTTTAGAGCAAAAAGTTAAGGCGAGTCACGATGGGCAGATTGTAAACAGGCCCAACGAGATGAATTGTAAACAGGCCCAACGAAATGAATTGTAAACAGGCCCAACGAGATGAATTATAAAGGAATATCGGCAAAATATGCATGTACCAACTCGAAAGAATGACTAGGAAGAGAGCGCAGACATTCATGCACGAGAGAAACACAAATTAATTCGGCGGTGGGCGCTAGATACTGGCGGAGCACAAAATGCAGAGCTCGAAAGGGCGTGGCCAGCAGAGCAACGTGACGGGATGCTGTGTGAGTCAAATATCGTACAAAGACAATTGTTTGGATGGGACCATTTCAAGAATGTTTGTTTTAAATTTAAGGGTGCATCTGCTTTGCACTTCCTTTCGACCGAAGCGTGTTAAAGTGGAAAAGTTTCCTGCACGTTCTTTGAAAACTAAAGGATGTACTTATACCTTCACTATATACATGTATCTGTCTGTATACGTTTATCTGTGTACCTCTAAGTCTGATTTAATATCAGCCTCTTTTTGCTTTGGGAAGCTAGAACAGTGACAACGATGATCCTAGCATTTTAATCTTTATCTGATCCATAATTTCGCCGCCAAGAGCGAAATGCAAATTCCACCGATTTCAAAATACATTTTGCTTCATATCGTTGCTCAAAAATCAGATTGAAACACTTTCGACGCCTATTGAATATACCATTTTTACGTACAGCTTATTGTATCTTAATATTACCGAATTTTTCTGTTACGACGAGCAAATACGTACATTACTGTTTGTGAAAATTGCAACGCCAAAAAAGAATCGCACTATTCAAAAGAAATTTATATCACAGATTCCTCATGTTGCAGGAGATAACTGATTTTATTTTTAGATCTATAGAAGATTTTGTCAATTCAAATCTCAGTACTATTTGTTCAGTTGCTGCCTACCAAAGATGGTAGGCAGCAACTGAACAAATAACTAGTATACGAATGAATAATTAATACACACAATTGACGTAGATTTGGGACATCAAACAGATGGCATGGCTCTTTCCACGGTTTTAAGTGAGTCACGGGAAAAGTATCATCGCCCGCCAACGGAAATCGAACCAAGGGTCTTCCAGTTACTCGCTGGACATGCTACCACTGCACCAATTGCTTCTTACCATCTTTGGGGAATCCCCACCATTGTGCGGGTCTCCAAGAAGCAACCAGCCATGTGGTTTGGCAATTAATCACATGTGAGTCTGGAGAATTCGAGGCCGCTGCGGTGCAGTGGTAGCATGTCCAGCGCGTAACTGGAAGACCATGAATTCAATTCCCGGTGGCGGCCGATGATAGTTTTTCCGTGACTCACTTAAAAACGTGGAAAGAGAAATGACTTCTGTTTGATGTTCCTAATCCACGTCGATTGTGTGTATTAATGCAGGACAATTACAGAGGCATCTGTGGCACGTAGTCCGGTCATCTTCAATAGCGCGTCGCACCGCTTTGTGCGGTGATACATGTTGCAATATGGTCCAGCATAGAGGCGAACAGACGCCTGATGTCCTGCTGAAGAGGGCCCACACTTGTTGGACGGTGTGCTGCAAATCCCGGATAGTGCGGCACAGAGCAACCGGCGTTTCAACTGGTCCCACGCATGCTCGATAGAGGACATGTTCGGTGAGCGGGCAGGCCATGGAACTGTATGGACATGACGTAGGCAGTCCTAGAAAACCCGAGCCGTGTGCGGGATGGCACTATCCTGCTGGTATAGCGCACCTAGAATTCCGCCCAGGAGTGGGAGCACATGGGGCCATATGATCTCATCCACATACCGCTGGCCCGACAATGATCCACGTACTACTACTAGAGCTGATCGGCTATCGTAGGCAATAAACCATAAAGGCTCCCTAGACCATAATGCCTGCAGTGGGGTAGGTGGGACGCTCGATAGCAACGTTGGAATTGTGCCGTTGACACCGGGACCTCCACACCCGGGCACGATGATCATCTGTCCCCAAAACGAACCGACACCAATCGCTGAACACCACACGTCGCCAGTCTGTGGCGTTCCACGTTGCTCTCGCCTGGCACCATTGCAAACGGAGCCGGCGATGATCCGGTGTTAATGGCAGAACACGTAAGAGGCGCTGGGATCGCAGATTCGCTTCCGGGAGGCTTCAGGAAATGGCTCGTTGGCACACAAGAGCCGCTACATTTGCCTGGGGAGAGGACAGGGTTCTCGTGGGATCCATTCGTGCCTGCCGTACGAACTGTCGATCCTCTCTACGGATGGTCCTCCTGGTTCGTTCGGAGACACCCGCCGTGTGGCAGTGCCGTCACGTGTCCATTGCTCCCAACACAGTCGGACGATATGGTCAGAACGATCCACGTGGTGGGTTATACGGCGCACCGACCGACCTGCTGTTTTCAGCCCGATGATCAGGCCTCTCTCATAGCCCGTAAGTTGCGTACATCGACGTCTCTGGTGTCTACCCGGCATTCTTGTCACTCTATACTCTTGCTTGCGCCGGCCGGTGCTTTTCTCTTTCATGGGGCATCGACTACACGCCGGTTTATAAGGCTGCCGGTTCGTGCTAGCAGCGCCGCCGCAAGGTGTGCGGTTATGCGCACTCGCACCAAACGCACCCTAGCTATTTGCAAAGTTTCGCGGTTGTAGCATGTTTTCTTCTAGGTGTGCAAATTTCTTGTCCACGAGTGTACAAGAAGCAAGTGGAAGAATTGAAACTTCACTCGTCCAAGTTTTCACCAGCTGTCTCAACGAAGGTAAGATTCCTGAGTATTGGGATAATGGTACAATGATCCTGCTACATGAAAAAGGTGACGTTGAGGATCTCAGGACCTACAGGCTCATCAGCCTCCTATCAGTTATTTATAAAATTTTCACTTAGGTTCTTTCACATCGCATGAAGGTAAAACTGGACATGGCTCAAGCAAGAGAAGAAGCTGAATTCAGGAGTGGCTACAGCACTGAAGATCATGTCCATGTACTTAGAGAACTAACTGAAAGAACAAGAGAATATGAACTCCCATTATGCAAGGCTTCTATTGATTACAAAAAGGCCTTCGATTCCGTAAAACCATCAGCAGTTACAACTGCTTTGAAAACCTGCGGTATTGCAGATGCATACATTAGCATTATTAATAGTATCTCTGAAAATGCAATTGCAAAAGTTTGGATATTTGGGGATGCAGCACTAATAAAAATTGGAAAGCTAGTGACAAAGTAAAATCATATCTCCCAAACTCTTTAATCCTACATAGCAAAATATTTTTTAATTACTGAACTGGGACAAAGAAAAAAATATTTATGCAGATAATTCAAATCTCGTTCGTTTTGCTGATGACGTTGTCATTTTTGCAACTACGACTTCTGAACCGCAGAATACGATCCAGGAACTTGCTGACAAGAGTAAAGAAGTGGAATTAAAAATGAACTTTCAGAAGGCAAAAGTGACGTATATTGCTTTTACAAGAAACGAAGATTTATTTATTGATGGTGAAAAGCTTGAGACAACCGATACCTACATTTATCTTGGGCAGCAGATATGAAGTAATTATCACATTGATGAAGAAATTAATCGGCGTGTAAAACTTGGATGGATAGTTTTTGGAAGAAGAAGTACAATTTTTACGAAAGGTATGCCATTGTGTCTTAAAAGATAAGGGTTTAATCAGTTCATCCTGCCAGTGCTTACGTATAGAGCAGAGACATGGACCAAATAATGCACTGCATTGAATATGATACGCTTTCCAACATACCAGAAATAATTACTCAAGTTATGCGAATAATGGCTGTGGAATAAATCTCGGTCCTGTGCCCTGACCTTTGATCCCATTTCGATGATATTCAACAGAACCGGTTCGGTATACCTCCGAAATAACATGATAACGTTTTGTTGCAATCGAAGCATTTTTACGTAAGTTATGATGCATAAGGACTATGGAATAGATCCCGCTCCTGTGTCCTAACCTTTGACCCTATTTTGTCCATTTTCCATAGGGTTTGTCCCCAGGGGGTTCCCTACCACATACTAAACTTTCACCGAAATCGAACCATTTTTACGTGAGTTATCATGCCGACAGACGGACGGACAGACGGACGGAAAACGCTGAAGCATATACGCTTTTTCAACCTACGGTTGGAAAGCGTAAAAAAGACAAACAAAGACTGCAGACAACGCAAAAAGCCCTGGAGAGAATCATGCTTGGTGTAAACAGGAAAGATAAGCAGAGGAACTCATGGATAAGGAAAACGACAAGAGTTGACGACATCATGACCACAATGAAATCACTGAAATGGTAAGGGCATGACATGTTGCTAGAAGAACGACCACCGACGGAAAACCGAAATTTTATAATGAATTTCGAGGGACAGGAAAAGACCCAGAAGAAGACCCTATGGTAGATTGATGGATGAAATTCGAAAGCATAGAGGTGTGTCATCGAGGAGACACGCTCAAGACAGACAATTGTGGAAGAAACTTGGGAGACCTTTTTTTTTTTTTTTTTTGATTGGAGGTTTAACGACTACCGTGAGCAACTCAATGGGCTATAAGCAGTCGCCCGTCCCTAATTTAGGGTCACTGGTTCCAGGGAAGGGAGAGAGCCAGTGCCGTAAGACAAACACAACATCCATGCCTGACCGGGATTCGAACCCGTACCCCTTACGGACGAACGATCGAGGCCTGCGCCTTAGACCACTACGCCACCGGGGAGGCTGGGGAGACCTTCATCCAGTAGTGGATTCAAAGCAGTTGACAATGATGATGATATATATCATTGTCAACCATTATCAATCCACGGCTGGACGAAGGTCTCCCCAAATTTTCTCCACAACGGTCTGTCTTGTGCCAGTCTCCTCCATGTCACTCCCGCATACTTTCGAATTTCATCCACCCATCTTCCATGTGGTCTTCTTCTGGGTCTTTTCCTGTTCCTTGGAATCCAATCTAAAATTTCGGCTGTCCATCGATGGTCTGTTCTTCTGGCAGTATGTCCAGCCCATTGCCATTTCAGGGATTTAACTCTGATCATGATGTCTTCCACTCTTGTCATTTTTCGGATCCACGTGTTCCTCTTCTTATCTCTCCTGGTTACACCAAGCATGCACCTCTCCATGCTACTTTGAGTTGTCTGCAGCCTTTGTATGTCTCTTTTAGCTGAGGTCCACGTCTGTGCACCATACGTAAGCACTGGAAGGATGAATTGATCAAACACTTTTCTTTTAAGACATAATGGCATATTGCTCTTGAAAATTATGCTGTTTCTTCCAAAAGCTCTCCAGGCAAGTTTTGTACGCCGATTAATTTCTTCACCAATGTGACCCTCATTTGATATCTGCTGTCCAAGATAAACGTACGTGTCTGTTATCTCCAGCTTTTCTCCATCAATCGATAAATCTTCATTTCTTGTAAAAGCATTGTACATCACTTTTGTCTTCTGAAAGTTCATTTTTAATCCCACTTCTTTACTCTTGTCAGCAAGTTCCTGGATCATACTCTGTAGCTCTGATGGGGTAGTTGCAAAAATGACTATGTCATCAGCAAAACGAAGGTGGGTTAGATAATCTCCATTAATCTTTATCCCTTTGTTTTCCCAGTTCAGTGATTGAAAGACATTTTCCAATGTGGCATTAAAGAGCTTCGGAGATATGGTGTCACCTTGTCTCACTCCTTTTCCAATTTTTATGTGTGTTGTATTTTCAAACAGCCGAATCTTTGCACTTGCATTTTCATAGACGTTATTAATAATATTAATGTATGCATCTTCAATACTGCAGGATTTCAGAGCCATTGCAACTTCTGATGGTTTCACCGAATCAAAGGCTTTTTCATAATCGATAAAAGCCATGCACAATGGAAGCTCATATTCCCTCGCTCTTTCAATTAGTTCTCTCAGTACGTGGATATGATCTATTGTGCTGTAGCCACTCCTGAATCCAGCTTGTTCTCTCGGTTGAGCCATGTCCAGTGTCACCTTCAAGCGGTGTGAAAGAACTTTAGTGAAGATTTTATAAACCACTGATAGGAGGCTGATAGGTCTGTAGTTCCTGAGATCCTCAATGTCACCTTTTTTATGTAGCAAGATCATCGTAGCGTTGTTCTAATCCTCATTAAGAATTTTCCCTTCATTAAGGCATCGAGTGAAAATTTGGGCGAGTACTGTTTCGATTTCTCCACTTGCTTCTTGTGTGATGTCTATAGTAATTCCATCTTCTCCTAGAATTTTCCCTTCATTAAGGCATCGAGTGAAAATTTGGGCGAGTACTGTTTCGATTTCTCCACTTGCTTCTTGTGTGATGTCTATAGTAATTCCATCTTCTCCTGGAGCGTTTCCCCGCTTCACGTTCTTGATTGCATGTGCAACTTCTGCTGGAAGGACTGGAAGAACTCTGGTACTGGTACCTTTCATGATGTCTGGAGTACATGTATCATCCCTTTCATATAATTTGGTGTAGAAATCCTTCACTCTTGTCAAAATTTCGCCTCTATTTCTTGTTACAGAACCATCTTCTTTTCTCAGTGCCATAATCTGTTTTTTCCCCTTACTGAGATGTCCCTTTGCTATCTTTAGGCTTTGGTTGTTTTCAATTGCTTTCCTTACTAGTTCACAGTTGAATTTCCTTACGTCTTCAGTGATACTTTTTCGTACTGTCTTGCATAGCTCTATATATTCCACTTTGGAAGTCACATCTTCTTTAGTTGTCCTCATCACTCTTCTTTTTTGCATCAACATTTTGGTTTTTCCTGATAATTTGTTCACATGCAATTTGTTCTTAGACCCAGCCAATTTTGTTGCTGTTTCCATAAGAGCTTTGGTTACTTTTCTGTTAACTTCAGAAATATCCACTTCTTCCGATGTTAGGCCTTCTAAAGCAGAGAATCTGTTCTTCAGTTCCAATTTGAAGGTATTATGGTGTTTTTTAAGGTTGGTTATGTCAATACATTTTGTTTGTCTTATGAGCTTGCTACGTTCGAGTTTAGTGTTGAGGTGCATCTTACATCTCACCAATGTATGGTCACTGCCTGTGTTGAACTTGTTTAGCACACTGCAGTCTTCTATGACGAATTTTTTGTTACACATAATAAAATCAATTTCACTTGTCGTCCCATTTGGATGTCTCCATGTCCATTTCCTGTGTGGCTTTTTCTTGAAAAAGGAGTTCAAGATGAAAAACCCTTCTGCCTCTGCAAACTCTACGAGAGTATTTCCACGCTGGTTTCTGTTGCCGTGACCGAATTTACCTACTGAAGTTTCATTCTGTTGCCGTTGCCCTATTTTTGCATTGAAAACTCCCATAATTATCTTCAAGTGCTGCTTACCTTTATTATTTAGATGACGAATTTCCTCATAAAATTCTTCAATTTCTTCTTCAGCATGACTTGTGGTGGGTGCATAAGTTTGAATAATCTGACCCTGGTATCTTCTCGAGAGTTGGATAACGAGTCGTGCAGCTCTGTCAGAGGAACTTTCAACTTCTACAACTTTATCCTTCAGTTTCTTGTTTATTATAAATCCAACACCACTAGTTCTGCCTATATATATATATATAAACGAACGAAGAGTTACATCCGCAGGTGTGGCAGAATTAACACGCATCCCATTGCTTGGAAAGACGACGCATCCCATTGCTGGGAAAGACGACGCATACCGTCTGGAAAGAGGAACTTTAGTTTCTCTTTGAACCATTTGGATCTGTCAACATGAAAGTCACATGTTGACAGATCCGGGCTATAGGCTGGGTGGTGCAGAACCTCTCACCCTTTCCGTGCTAACGCATCCTGCATAATGTGTGCAACAGAATCACACCACGCGAAAGCATGCCAGGTCACCCATTCCTGATGGCTTTATGCAGCTTGTCCACTGCTTCGATGTAGTGGTTGGCATTGCTGTTCACGTGAGGCTCTTTAAAGTCCACCAACAAAAGCCCTTCATGGTCAAAAAATTCGGTCAGCATAACCTCCCCGGCGGAGTCTTGTGACTTGAATTTTATGTGTTTTGGTGATCCGGGATGTTTCCATTGCATGCTCGCTGGTTTGCTGGATGGCTCAAAGTGGTGGCACCGCGATTCGTCATCTGCCACTATGCGCAAAGTAAATGCATCACCCTCTGCTTTGTAACGCAGCAAGTGGTTCAAACTCCAACCCATACATTCTTCCTTATGGTGGTCAGTCAGCATCCGCGGGATTAATTGTAAACATACTTTCCGATATTGCAGTATCTTCGTAACCACAGTTTGAACTGTAACAAATGTCATAGCAAAGTCCTCCGTTTGCGAACGTCAGCCCCGACGACTGTTTTACATGCATTTCTTTCTCGGTGTGGGCGCATTGTTTGTGTTATTCGCACGCTCCCCGCCGATCAAGGTGATCGTCCTTATTTAGGCTTCCGACGCCAAGCCTTAGTTCTCTTCCCTGATATGGACTCCATTACTTCCTGCCCCACTGCTTTCCAGGTGCTTTGTGTTCATCACAATGTCGTTATAAACGTTTTCACTGCGTATCATTGCTTCTCATGTAAAACGCCTGGTCATCATCGCTTGCAGTGTCCGCTCACCTCTTCTTGTTCTTCCTCAACGGCTGCTCAAGTGCCCATCACAGAACCCCTTCTTCACTTCCGGTCACCACGCCTGCGCTTGTTTCGCTTCCACCTTCTTAGTATCCATCTCGATTGTCGTTGCCTTTCTCTGCAGGTCTTTTTTCTTCTCCACTAGCGTTGCCTCTTGTGGATACATCTGGATCTATTGCTCCTGCTTCGGTGCCTTCGTCCGTCTTGCTTTCTTCTTCGTCTTCTGTTGTCTGTGCTTTGTCACATCCCGTTGCCGACCTTTCTCCGCCTGTTCAGGTGCTGCCTTCTTTGTTTTCGCACGTCACCTCGACAATCCCAACCCCGGGATTCTCTGCTCCATCATCTTCGCTGTGTACGTCAGCCTCGTCACCCTCAGACGCTCATCCTTTCTTCAGCCGTTCCAGTACTCCGGTGTGTTCTCCGCCCGTTTCACCTTCTCCGAGCTCTTCTGATGCCTCTAGTATTGTTGCCTTCCTTTCGATTTCTGGTCCAATGATCGGTCCCCGCTTTCCAGCACAGCTAATCTTCTGGATTTGTGTGAAGCTTCACCTTCACCAGCTCCTGTTGCCCCATCAGTTGCCTCTTTGCTTGCGTTATGCGCACATGATCCAGATCTTCCTTGTCAGACTTCTCACTTGCTGTCGGTTACTCCTTCTTCATCACCACGTCCCTGTTGGTACTGCTTCTAATAAGAAGTGCAGTCGTCGCTCTAATCGAGAGACTCGTACTAAGCGAACCGCGGTCGCTCAGCCTTCTCTTCATCGTTCTTCAGGTTCCGCTCCTAATTCTACTGTTGCTGCTTTCGCCGACCTTATTGGCACTCCCTCCGTTTCCACTGCAATTGTCGCTCGCCTCCAAGCTGTCCCTGGGTATTCGAAGATTCTCTTCCCAGATGCTGCCAACCCTTGTTCTTTGCCTCTTCTTGTGACGCTGGTTTGGATCCCCTTCTTGACTCACATGATCCAGCTGATTACTCGAATATGATCGAGGATATTCGCTGCTTCCTCCAAGTTTTCGTTGACCTCACGAGATCTTACCCCTGAGATATTTCGTTATTAAAGTTTTCTTAATTGCTACCTTGGTGGTACTCAAAATCGCCTCATTGATCTGGTTCTGACCGATTAGTTTCTGTCTGCACTTGCATGATGTTTCGCTTCCTGCCGTCTTTGCCTTGCTGCTGTTCCGTCTTACTCCTTTGCATGTTTCTGTTATGCGTTGTACCCAACCTTTTTCTTTCCGTTGTATCCTATGTACCGCCATGTTTTCTCCACATCTCGGTTCTTTCAAACATCCGCCCGGTGCCTACTTCCGTGAACCCATCACATCGTTTTGTTCACAGAGCTTCTTCCTGTGTGCATTGTTATGCGCGATTCTTCTCTTATACCTTTCGTCACTGTCCTGGATTGCCCTATGTTGCTGTTCGCACCCAGTTAGTTTTTTCAGGTGTTCCGTGGGTTTGTTTTTCCTGTCTCGTCGAGTATTTGTCTTATGTCATGCCATGTGCCTCAGCATACCTTCTACTGTTGTGCTACGTTACTTGCTCATCCAGTGTGACTCATCTCGTCAGATACTTACCGTTATTGCTTTGCCTCATGCTAATTGATTGCCCCGTGCTGTTACCTACACCATGCCATCTTTGCAAGTGTTATCTGTTGCACCTCGTTTTCTGCTTTTCATGCTGCGCCCCGGAGCATGAAAAGCAGCCTCCAGTTCGATGTATTCTCCATCTCCATGTCCGTCGTTCTTTCTGCTCAGTGACTGTTCCAGTGTGCTTCGCCTATCACAGATTGCCTTGTGCTGCTCGTTCAGCTTCGTTTATCTTTGTATGTCCTGATTGGCTTTTACAGACTGCTTTGTGCTGCTCGTCCAGTACCGTTATTCTTATTGTTTTATCATGCCATTTATTTTCCGTTCTCCTGTGTACTAGTCCTCGATACCTAATAAAGCAACGTCACGTTGTTTTTGGAATGTCTTTTCAACTGCTGGGGTTCAAAGCTAGAAACGGGGAGTTCTTTCAGCTAATGTCAGGAACGAATGAAAGACTTTGTGCAAAACAAATTACTTCTTCATTATCCTCCATTACCCTTATTACAAATATCTCAAAAACTATCAAGATTCGAACGATGAAGAAGGAGGTCTTTCTGATTCACACCATGCTAACGAATAGCTATCCTGAAATGGGAAATGTCCAGGTTGGGGTGGGCGGGGGGGTGGAAGGCAGGTGAAATCGTGGGCTACTAACATTCTTTTTAAACATCTCCCAAACTATTGCTATTCAAACTATGAAAATGGCGTTTATTCCGGTTCACACCATTTACTAACGAATGACTATCTTGAAATTTTTAATGAATTTACATGGTGAGAGGGGGGGGGGGTGATTGTCGGTCTCGAATATATATATACATAAGTTCTCAATATTGTTATTTTTTTCTCAAAAACTGTTGTGGTTCAAACGATGAAAATGGATTTCCCCTCGGTTCATACGATTTGCTAACGAATGGCTATTTTGAAATTTTGAATTTTTCCATGGGGGTGTGTGCAATGGTCGTCCCCCAATTTTCTCAAACTTTTTTTTTTTTTAAATCTATCAAAAACTGTTGGCAGCTCCGGTGACGCAGTGGTCTAAGCGACGGACTCTGATCATTCGTTCGAACAGGGTCCGGGTTCGAATCCCGGTGAGGCATGAATGTTGTGTTTGTTTTACGGCACTGGCTCTCTCCCTTCCCTGGAACCAGTGACCCTGAATTAGGTACGGGCGACTGCTTATAGCCCATTGAGTTGCTCACGGTGGTCGTTAAATCTCCAATAAAAAAAACTGTTGCGGTTCAAACGATAAAAATGGAGTTCATTCCTATTCATACGATTTACTAACGAATGGCTATTTCGCAATTTTGAATTTCCATGATGAGGGGGGGGTGAAATGGTAGGCCTGTAATATTATTTGTTAAATTTCTCAAAAACTATTGCGGTTCAAACGATGAAAATGGAGTTCTTTTCGGTTCATACGATTTGCTAACGAATGGCTATTTTGAAATTTTGAATTTCCATGGGGGGGGGGGGGGGGGCTGGTGAAATGGTCGGTCTCTCTGTATATATGCAAATTCTCAATATTATTTATTAAATATTTCAAAAACTATTTAACTATTGCGCTTCAAACGATAAAAAGGAGTCCATTCCTGTTCATACGATTTACTAACGAATGGCTATTTCGGAATTTTGAATTTCCATGATGAGGGGGGGGTGAAATGGTAGGCCTGTAACATTATTTGTTAAATTTCTCAAAAATTATTGCGGTTCAAACGATGAAAATGGAGTTCTTTTCGGTTCATACGATTTGCTAACGAATGGCTATTTCGGAATTTCAAATTTCTATGATGAGGGGGGACCGGGGATGAAATGGCCTGTAACATTCTTTTTTAAATATCTCAAAAACTATTGCGGTTCAAACGATGAAAATGGAGTTCTTTTCGGTTCATACGATTTGCTAACGAATGGCTATTTTGAAATTTTGAATTTCCATGGTGGGGGGCTGGTGAAATGGTCGGTCTCTCTGTATATATGCAAAATCTCAATATTATTTTTTAAATATCTCAAAAACTATTGCGGTTCAAACGATAAAAATGGAGTTCATTCCTGTTCATACGATTTACTAACGAATGGCTATTTCGGAATTTTGAATTTCCATGATGAAGGGGGGTGAAATGATAAGCCTGTAACATTATTTTTTAAATATCTCAAAAACTATTGCGGTTCAAACGATAGAAATGGAGTTCATTCCGGTTCACTAACGAATGGCTATTTCGAAATTTTGAATTTCCATGGGGGGGGGGGCTGGTGAAATGGTCGGCCTCCTATATTTATATGTAAATTCTCAATATTATTTGTTGAATATCTCAAAAACTATTGTGGTTCAAACGATGAAACTGGAGTTCATTCCGGTTCATACGATTTATTAACGAATGGCTATGCTGAAATTTGAAATATCTATTTTTTGGGGGGACCATTTCACCAGCCCCCCCCCCCCACTTTGTTTTTTAAATAACTCAAAAACTATTGTGATTCAAACGAAAAAAATTGAGTTCATTCCGGTTCATACGTGGTACAAACGAATGGTGCAAAAAAAATTTAAAAATTCCATGGTGGGGGCTATCGTTTCACCAGCCCCCTCACTTTGTTTTTTAAATATCTCCAAATCTTTTGCGGTTCAAACGAAAAAAATCGAGTTCATTCCGGTTCATACGTGGTACAAACGAATGGTGTCTGAAAAATTAAAAAATTCCGTGGTGTGTGTGTGGGGGGGGGGGCTGGTGAAATGCACCTCTGAACTACAACAACAAAAAGACGTTCGCACCATGCTAAGAGTTGTAGCTTGCCGAAGTGCACGTTTTATTCAGAGCAAAGATTGCGAAATAAATTTTTCATCCAAACCGAAACTAAACAACATATCCCTCTCTGATGAGATCAAGGTGCAACTTTGCACGAAGAAGGAACACAAGAACGCTAACCGAAAGTAAACAGCATACCCTTCTCTGATGGGATGAAGGTTCAACTTTGGCTGCACCAAGAACTCAGTAACGCTGTCTCGATTCTCTCAAACTTGTCATATACCGGTTACGTAAACGAATCAAAGAACTGTGAGTTTGTGATAATCAGAAATTACAAAATTTATGTACATCGCAAAAAGCGTATAAATGAATTAATTAGCTATTATCGAATTGGAAAAGCTTAGGAAATACAGTAAAATATCGGGACTAATGCAGAATTACGTATAAATATCAAAAAATATAACTGGAGTACGCATAGCCGAAGTTTCACTGAATATCTTTTTATTTCTACAAAGCAATGCTTAAATATAAAAATTTTGTTTAAACTGAAAACCACTAGATTGAAAAAACATTGCGCAGAAATTCAAATTGCTTGAATTTCAGTCTGTGACTTATACCTGTAACTTAACCCTCCTTTCGAGTTGCTTCTAAACTAAAGATTTTCCCACTGAAGAGTCCGCTACTTCTCTAACAGCTTGTACATTTTAGCGACACTGACAGTGAGTCACAGCAAAATTTATAGACAACCTTGATTGTAAAAATGGGGGGGGGTGTAGAGAGTAAGATTACAAGTAATTGTGGGGAACTGATATAAAGAAAGAGATTTAAACGAATACGTATTGTTGCTATATGTTGATCTAAGAGCTATTTTGTGTCAAATGATGAATCACAATGTGACGATTTTTTATAAAGATGACCTTCGAACTTTCATTGAGTGGAAAATTAAGGGAAAGGAGATTTTAAACATAAATTCTTTTGCTGATTCTTCCAACTTGGCCGTTCGGCTTCTGGGTTATTACAAAAGTGTGTTTTATATGCAACAAACTAGGAATATTAATCAAATTAGTTAACCATTAAGCTACTGCTTCGAAAATCAAGAGTCAAAAAGTACCACTTCTGGTGGTGTACAAAATCTTCTTTTGGGTGTACAAAACTATGACATCACTCTGGCAGTGTTTTCTTTTAAATTTTGGAAAAGTGGCACTCCAAGTTCATGCTCGAGGGCCACAAAGGAGAGTCAAAAAGTACCACTTCCGGTGTTGTACAAAATTTTCTTTTGGGTGTACAAAACTAGGACAACACTCTAACAGTGTTTTTTTTTTCAATTTTGGAAAATTGGCTCTCCAAGTACATGCTCGAGGGCCACAAAGAAAAATCAAAAAGTACTACTTCCGGTGGTGTACACAATTTTCTTTTGAGTGTACAAAACTGTACAAAACTAGGACTGCACTCTGGCAGTGTTTATTTTCGTTTTCGGAAAAATGGCACTCCAAGTACATGCTCGAGGGCCACAAAGGAGAGTCAAAAAAAAAATTTCCGGTGGTGTACAAAATTTTCTTTTGGGTGTACAAAACTGTACAAAACTAAAACAGTGCTTATTTTCCTTTTTTGGAAAAGTGGCACTCCAAGTACATGCTCGAGGGCCACAAAGGGGAGTCAAAAAGTACCACTTCCTGTGGTGTACAAAATTTTCTTTTGGGTGTACAAAACTGTACAAAACTAGGACAACACTCTGGCAGTGTTTATTTTTGTTTTTGGAAAAGTGGCACACCAAGTACATGCTCGAGGGCTACAAAGGGAGTCAAAAAGTACCACTTCTAGTGGTGTACAAAATTTTCTTTTGGATGTACAAAACTTTGGCAGTAGTTATTTTCGATTTTGAGAAAGTGGCACTCAGCATGTACTTGGAGTGCCACTTTTAGAGAGCCGAAAAGTACCACTTCTGGTGGTGTACAAAATTTTCTTTTGGGTGTACAAAACTGTACAAAACTAGTACAAAACTTTGGCAGTAGTTATTTTCGATTTTGAGAAAGTGGCACTCAGCATGTACTTGGAGTGCCACTTTTAGAAAACCGAAAAGTACTACTTCCGGTGGTGTACAAAATTTTCTTTTGGGTGTACAAAACTGTACAAAACTAGTACAAAACTTTGGCAGTATTTATTTTCGATTTCGAAAAAGTGGCACTCCAGCATGTACTTGGAGTGCCACTTTTAAAGAGCCGAAAAGTACCACTTCCGGTGGTGTACAAAATTTTCTTTTGGGTGTACAAAACTGTACAAAACTAGTACAAAACTTTGGCAGTATTTATTTTCGATTTCGAAAAAGTGGCACTCCAGCATGTACTTGGAGTGCCACTTTTAAAGAGCCGAAAAGTACCACTTCCGGTGGTGTACAAAATTTTCTTTTGGGTGTACAAAACTGTACAAAACTAGTACAAAACTTTGGCAGTAGTTATTTTCGATTTTGAGAAAGTGGCACTCAGCATGTACTTGGAGCGCCACTTTTAGATAGCCGAAAAGTACTACTTCCGGTGGTGTACAAAATTTTCTTTTGGGTGTACAAAACTGTACAAAACTAGTACAAAACTTTGGCAGTATTTATTTTCGATTTTGAAAAAGTGGCACTCCAGCATGTACTTGGAGTGCCACTTTTAAAGAGCCGAAAAATACCACTTCCGGTGGTGTACAGAAATTTCTTTTGGGTGTACAAAACTAGTACAAAACTTTGGCAGTAGTTATTTTCGATTTTGAGAAAGTGGCACTCAGCATGTACTTGGAGTGCCACTTTTAGAGAGCCGAAAGGTACCACTTCTGGTGGTGTACAAAATTTTCTTTTGGGTGTACAAAACTGTACAAAACTAGTACAAAACTTTGGCAGTAGTTATTTTCGATTTTGAGAAAGTGGCACTCAGCATGTACTTGGAGTGCCACTTTTAGAGAGCCGAAAAGTACTACTTCCGGTGGTGTACAAAATTTTCTTTTGGGTGTACAAAACTAGTACAAAACTTTGGCAGTATTTATTTTCGATTTCGAAAAAGTGGCACTCCAGCATGTACTTGGAGCGCCACTTTTAGAGAGCCGAAAAGTACTACTTCCGGTGGTGTACAAAATTTTCTTTTGGGTGTACAAAACTGTACAAAACTAGTACAAAACTTTGGCAGTATTTATTTTCGATTTCGAAAAAGTGGCACTCCAGCATGTACTTGGAGTGCCACTTTTAAAGAGCCGAAAAGTACCACTTCCGGTGGTGTACAGAAATTTCTTTTGGGTGTACAAAACTAGTACAAAACTTTGGCAGTAGTTATTTTCGATTTTGAGAAAGTGGCACTCAGCATGTACTTGGAGCGCCACTTTTAGATAGCCGAAAAGTACTACTTCCGGTGGTGTACAAAATTTTCTTTTGGGTGTACAAAACTGTACAAAACTAGTACAAAACTTTGGCAGTATTTATTTTCGATTTTGAAAAAGTGGCACTCCAGCATGTACTTGGAGTGCCACTTTTAAAGAGCCGAAAAATACCACTTCCGGTGGTGTACAAAATTTTCTTTTGGGTGTACAAAACTGTACAAAACTAGTACAAAACTTTGGCAGTAGTTATTTTCGATTTTGAGAAAGTGGCACTCAGCATGTACTTGGAGTGCCACTTTTAAAGAGCCGAAAAGTACTACTTCCGGTGGTGTACAAAATTTTCTTTGGGGTGTACAAAACTGTACAAAACTAGTACAAAACTTTGGCAGTATTTATTTTCGATTTTGAAAAAGTGGCACTCCAGCATGTACTTGGAGTGCCACTTTTAAAGAGCCGAAAAGTACCACTTCCGGTGGTGTACAGAAATTTCTTTTGGGTGTACAAAACTAGTACAAAACTTTGGCAGTAGTTATTTTCGATTTTGAGAAAGTGGCACTGAGCATGTACTTGGAGTGCCACTTTTAGAGAGCCGAAAAGTACTACTTCCGGTGGTGTACAAAATTTTCTTTTGGGTGTACAAAACTGTACAAAACTAGTACAAAACTTTGGCAGTATTTATTTTCGATTTCGAAAAAGTGGCACTCCAGCATGTACTTGGAGTGCCACTTTTAAAGAGCCGAAAAGTACCACTTCCGGTGGTGTACAAAATTTTCTTTTGGGTGTACAAAACTGTACAAAACTAGTACAAAACTTTGGCAGTAGTTATTTTCGATTTTGAGAAAGTGGCACTCAGCATGTACTTGGAGCGCCACTTTTAGATAGCCGAAAAGTACTACTTCCGGTGGTGTACAAAATTTTCTTTGGGGTGTACAAAACTGTACAAAACTAGTACAAAACTTTGGCAGTAGTTATTTTCGATTTTGAGAAAGTGGCACTCAGCGTGTACTTGGAGTGCCACTTTTAGAGAGCCGAAAAGTACTACTTCCGGTGGTGTACAAAATTTTCTTTTGGGTGTACAAAACTGTACAAAACTAGTACAAAACTTTGGCAGTATTTATTTTCGATTTTGAAAAAGTGGCACTCCAGCATGTACTTGGAGTGCCACTTTTAAAGAGCCGAAAAGTACCACTTCCGGTGGTGTATAAAATTTTCTTTTGGGTGTACAAAACTGTACAAAACTAGTACAAAACGTTGGCAGCGTTTATTTCTTATTTTGGAAAAGTGGCACTCCAAGTACATGTATCTCGGTTTCGTACCACTTGGATCAACCTGAATGCTTTACACGGTGTGCGGATGATTTCCTGGCCAGTACGATCCCCCGACCTCTCGCCCATCGAGCATCTCTGGGACACGATTGGTCGTCGGCTGAGTTCCCTCCCACCCCCGCAAAGTGAAGGTGAACTGTGGACTCGGATAAATACCACATGGTCAACGGTACTCCAGGACTCTATTCGGACTCTCATTGCCTCGATGTAACGTCGGATTCAACGCTGTATCGCCGAATTGGGAGCCACACTCCTTATTGATCATCCTGTACATTCTTCCACTGGAGCCTAGTCTGTATGTGATAAATCATTTGTTCAGAAACTACTTGGCTATCTGGGTGTGCAGTTTGGTCTGTTTTCGAGCATTTCTTTATGTTGTGGTATTTTCTCTTGAGGCAGTGCACTTGTGATTGATTGACACAACTGCGATCTTCGTGTGCGCTTCCTAGATAGTTCTGTGGTTAACCATTCTACATGAAAGTATAATAATCATTCTAACATGAAGTATTCATAAAAATGCAAATTTTATACGACCCACTAACACTTTTGGGGCCAGTTGTCCGCCAGGTCTTTTATCCAGAAAATCATAAATATCTTCCAATTTCTTAATAATAAGAAGATATGAAGGAAAATATTTTTGTATACAAATATTAGTCAAGGAGGGAAATATCAGAACAATTTTTTTTATGGAGAGCAGTATCATGGCTTCAGAATTGTATGTCGCCAGTGTCCACCTAATCTTAAATTCAAGGTAAAATCAAAAGAACTCCCAATTCGCGAATAAGGTATAGGGCCCCCTAACGCCTTTGCACTAAGGTATATGGCCCCCTAAATTTTTGCATCAAGATATACTGTGCTGTAACGCTTATCTAAGTACAGGTGCGAAGGTGAGCCAGAGTAATACGTGTGTACCTAGAAAGGCATTTTGAAAATTGAGTGCCCTAAACGGAGAAATTACAAAATTACTATAAAAAAGGACTGCAGCTTGGTCTCCTTTTAAACATCCAATGATTGATATATATAGCCCTGTAAAAAAATTGTGACCACCTGTTACCATCAAGTATGACATTTTTTTTAACCGTGAGCAACTCAACAACTCAATGGGCTATAAGCAGTCGCCCGTCCCTAATTTAGGGCCACTGGTTATACGGAACGGGTGAGAGCCAGCGTCGTAAGACAACACATCATCCATGCCTCAATAGGATTCGAACCTGGACACATCTCGGACGAATGATCAGAAGCCGCGCTTAGACCACTGGGCCACCGGGGTGGCTAGGTATGGCCTCCTGGTACAAACAATATCGCACATATATGGCGCTGCATTGATTCAGTGAGGTCTCTGAACGTTTCTGTAATGATGCTATACCATGCTAACAGCAGAGCTTCTCGCAGATCATCAAGAGTCATCAGTGGTAGATCCATTTACATTATATTGACAAAAGTCACCGGACACCTAAGAGAGAAACGCAACATAGCATTTATTGACATACATTAGTACGGTGTCGGTCTACTTTTGGCTTTATGCAAGCACTGACCTTTTGAGACATGCTTTCGACAAGATTTTGGAACACAGCGATAGGTATGCACTTCCATTCAGTACATAATGCTGCCGCTAACTGTTGCTTAATAGTAAACGTCTTATGCGGCACTCTAATTCATCCCATAGCTGCTCTATGGGATTAAGATCAGGTCTCTGTGCTGGCCAGTCCACACGCGATACGGAATTATCGTCAAACCACGCCGTAACAGTTCTTGCTTATGGCTCGGGGCATTATCCGGCTGGTACAAACAAGGTTAGGTTCCATAGTATTGCCACAGATTTGGTACGGCATAATTGTCCAGAACATCGAGGTAGACGTGCTGGTTAACAGGTTGTCCACGATAACCAATGGGCCGGGTCCATAACACGAAAACAACCCCCACACGAGTACACTGCCAGCTCCAAACTTGACCGTAGGAACAGTAACACTGTGGTAAATTGCGTTCCCCCGGCTGCCACACACGGCCATCAGACTGATGAATCGTGTATCTGGATTCATCAGTCCATCCGACCCGTTTCCATTTATCTACGGTCCACGACAAATGTTCTTTACACCATGCTAAACGACGAGTAGCATTCCGAGTGGAGATGAAAGGCTTATGAACAACCGCACGACCACGGTAACCCATGGAATGAAGATCTCTGCGAATGGTACGTGTACATACCAAGGTTCCAGCATTTTTACTCATCTGTACACTGAGGTCTTGTGCTGTACTCCGTCGATTAGCTGTAACGACTCTCCTGAGGTTTCGACGACCTCTCTCAGTGATTTTCTTTGGTCTGCCGGTACGTTTTGCTGCTTCATGCATGTCATGTCTCTTCTACTGATTCAGTACTTTCAAAACAGTTGACTTGGGTATGTTTAAACCCCTATCGGTTTCTCTTATGGACAACCCATGAATATAACACCCAACAATCTTTCCTTTCTCAAAGTCAGTTCTCTCCCGCCGCGACATTTTTACTCAACCTTACAGTGCGATATGATCTCGGTCAGTTGCAGGCTTGTTTTTATACCGTTTTCATCTGTACCGCGCATCTTAACAACGCAGCGGGTTTCTTCATTTGCTTTTGAACTGAATATTCGGTGACGTTTGCCAATATAGTGTATTCCACAGATGTGCATTGGATTTGATGTCCGTCGAGTACGATGGCTAGGATAGTAAGCTATAGCAATTGGAATGCTCCTCAAACTATCCTCCCACATGCATAACAACATGGCAAGGAGTATTACCTTGCTGGAAGCATCGGGGCATACTGTCATCATAAATGGGAGCACCTGATGCGCCACAATAGATAGGTACGCAGCTTTAAGCGTTCATCGTGCGATCAAGGCGGATGATTGCGTCCAATGATTTTCAGGAAAACATGCCCCACACAAACATATTGCTAGACCTCCTGCCAGTTTCTTCTCGAGCATCATGTCGAGATGATTTCCGTCAGCTGTGCTCTCCATCGACCATCCACACAATAAAGTAGAAAACGTGATTGGTCAGAAAAGGCGACTTTGTTGCATTATTCGATGGTCTAATGGTTCGTCTCATATTCAAATTCACGCTATAATCGTCGATGTCTGGCAGTCAGCATTGATATCTTCACTGGTCGGCAGCTCCGGAAACCAATAGAGAGCAGAGTTCGTTGGGCTGTGGTCTGCGATGCGCTCCTAAGGCTGTCTTTGAATGAGTGTTAGGGTTCATCTTCTACCCTATATCTGTAATGTAAATTCTTTTGTACACATTTTCTCGAAGACTATTATTTTGTAGTGTTTGAAATGTTGAGCACAAATAAAAAGTTAATGAAATCACGCAATGCATTGATTATAATACGCTTTCCAACATACCAGAAATCATTACTCAAGTTATAAGGATAATGGCTGTGGAATAAATTACGCTCCTGTGCCCTGACCTTTGACCTCATTTTGATGATATTCAAAAGAACCGATTCAGTGTACCTCCAGAACAGCACGATAAACTTTTGTTGCAATCGAAGCATTTTTAGTCAAGTTATGAAAATCATCGCTGTGGAATAAATATCACTCCTGTGTCTTGACCTTTGATCCCATTGCGATGATATTCAACAGAACCGGTTCAGTATACCTCCGGAACAACATACTAAAGTTTTGTCGCAAACGAAGCATTTTTACGCAAGTTATGACGAATGAGGGCAGTGGAATAGATCCCGCTCCTATGTGACCTTTGACCCATTTCGCCCATTTTCAATAGGGTTCGTCCCCAGGTTTCCCCTACCACATACTAAAATTTCATCGAAATCGAACCATTTTTACCTCAAGTTGTGACGCATAAGGGCAATCGAATGGATCCCGCTCTTATGTCCTGACCTTTGACCCCATTTCGTCCATTTTCAATAGGGTTCGTACCCAGGTAGTTCCCTACCACATACTAAAATTTCATCGAAATCCAACCATTTTTACATAAGTTGTGACGCACAAGGGCAATCGAATGGATCCCGCTCCTATGTCTTGACGTTTGACCCCCTTTCGCCCATTTTAAATAGGGTTTGTCCCTAGGTAATCCTCTACCACATACTAAAATTTAATCGAAATCGAAGCTTTTTACGTGAGTAATCGTGCGGTCAGGTAGACGGACGAACAGACAGACAGACAGACAGACGGGCAAAGCTAGGGCATATACGTTTCTTCAACCTACAGTTGGAAAGCGTAAAAAACGACCCATAGCTAATATATTCCTGTCATTATTCCAAAAAAAATGTTAGAATGTTTTTTGTAAATTCAATTTATCTGACTCGAACACATTCAAATTTGGCGCTAGATGGCGCGATAAGTTAGCATGGAGGTGTTTCTGCCTGGTATCAACAAAATCTCTTATTTGCGTTAATTATCTGAGCGAAATAGAAATCAATAAATAGGGGCAAAAGTGAGATTGGAATCTTATCTTCTATAGAGTATCTTCAATCCTACTGTATGCTCATTTTTTGAAGAGAAAATGTATACATTAGCAGGGAACACTTGAGTTTGAGCTATAGAAACTCTGTCAACTTACTGAGCTCCACCCCCAAATAACGTCATTGGTTAAAACCTAACAGCGCGTATTTTGTCTTCTTACTGTGGAGCCAACAAGAAACCGCTTCCATCCTGAGTATGGTTAGATTTGCAGTGATTCGCAAGTTCTAGGACAGTCACTCAAGTCATAAAAGCCACGCCCAAGGAATGATTTTTTACGCCATCTATCGCAGAAGATGAACCCTAACATTCATTCAAAGATAGTCTTAAATTAAATGTTCTTGCTAGTTGTTTCACTGTGATTCGTTTGTTGGATCGAACTAGTCGGGATAGTCGTCGCTTCCCACGGTCATTAATGTTCCGTGGGCGTCCACTATTAGCCCGATTACTGCAGGTGTTGCTGGTTTATTTCCTTTCCTGGAACAACTGCGCAACGTGAACGGCCCACAATATCGGCCGTTTCAGTAATGTCACCACCCTTTAGTCGGTAGCCCACAATCATTCCTTTTGAAACTCTGTTAGGCTCCGTCTTATTTTCATCGGAAACTGTATATCGTCCGCGAGTTTGTGTCCTTTTAAATGCTTTATATGATTTGCATATATTACAAAGCACGTCCTCTGGCTGCTGATTATAGTTCTTTCTTACATCGGGGGAGATGATAATTTTTTGACTGGACTCTGTAAATTGCCTCCTATTTATTACTTACGTGCTAAATAGCAAGATTGTAATAAAAATGTTTTTAAGGCTACCTTTGAATGAGTGTTAGGGTTCATTTTGTGCGATAGATGGCGCAAAAATCACTCCTTGGGCGTGGCTTTTTCGTCTTGAGTGACTGTCCCAGAAATTGGCGTCAGAGAATCACTGTAGACCTCACCATATTCAGAATGGAAGAGGTCTCTTTGGCTCCATAATGAAAATACAAAATACGCGATGTCACGTTTTAACCAATGACATCATTTGGGGGTGGAGCTTAGTAAGTAGGTGGATTATCTATAGCTAAAATTCAGGGGTTCTCTGTACACATTTTCTCTTCAAAAAATGAACGTACAGCAGGAGTTAAGATGATCTGTAGAAGACAAGATCCCAGTCTCATTTTTGTCCCTACTCATTGATTTCTATTTGGCTCAGATAATTAGAAAAATCAGGAAGAAGTAAGATATTTCGTTGCTTCCATACAGAAACTGTGCTGTGCTAACTTATCGCGCCATCTAGCGCCAAACTGGAACGCTTTCGAGTTAGGTAAATTAAAATTACAAAAAAATTCTAACATTTTTTTCGGACTAATAACTGTGGCATATATTAGCGTTTTTATTTGTGCTCAAAATTTCAAACACTACAAAGTAATAGTCTGCAAGAAAATGTGTATAAAAGAATTTACATTGCAGATATACGATAGAAGATGAATCCTAACTCTCATTTAAAGACAGCCTTAACAGGACCGAGGCCTAGGTACTTTTTTTTTTTTTTTTTGATTCGAGGTTTAACGACCACCGTGAGCATCTCATTGGGTTATAAAGCTGTCGCCCGTCCCTAATTTAGGGTAACTGGTTCCAGGGAAGGGAGAGAGCCAGTGTCGTAAGACAAACACAACACCCATGCCTCACCGGAATTCGAACCCAGACCCCTTTCGGACGAATGATCAGAGGACATCGCTTAGACCACTGCGCCACCGGCAGCTTAGTTGCTTTGCACAAGTGTCTTCACCAATGTGTTGCGTGTTCTTCATTAGTGCATATCACCCGTGTACGTAAATGAAAGGTAAAGCGTTTAATTGAATGGTTGCCAAAAACATCTTAGGCCTAAGTGCTTGAAGGATTGATGTGCTGCTTCTCTTATCTCAGTTTTGATATGCATTTGTGTGCTTCTCGTCATGAAATCCAAGACTGAAAGTAAAATATCGTTGAAATATCCTTGGCTTAGGGACTTTTTTAAGCGTTTCACGTTTAATTCGCTACTCTGGCTCTTGGTAATATTTTATGATTGCTAAGTCGAAATTTTAATTTCTTTCTTCATGAAATTAAAACAACCCCATGTTTCTAACAGACATAGGAAAAAATCAGTCAGCAGCTGGCGTGTTATAGTACAGGGTGTCCTATAAAAGTATAACCGATTTCAAATAATCATAACAGTTTTAATATACAACATTCACGGACAATGAAATTTGCGCACCTACAACCGCAAAACTTTGCAAATAACTGGAGTGCATGCTGGTATGCAAATGATTCACGTTTGGTGCGATTGCGCATGACCGCACACCCTTTGGTGGCGCTGAACCCACGAACCGGCAGCCTCACAAACCGGCGTGTAGCCGATGCCCCATGAAAGCGAAAAGCATCGGCCGACGTAAGCAAGAGTGCATAGTGGCAAGGATGCCGGGTAGCCGCCAGAGACGTATATTTACGCACCTTACGGACTTTCAGAGAGGCCTGATCATCGGGCTGAAAACCGCAGGGTGTTCGGCGCGCCGTATAGCCCGCCAGATGTATCGTTAAGAGCGACAGAGCGACGTGGAACACCACAGACGGGTGACGTGCGGTGTTTAGCGATAAGTGCCGTTTCGTTTTTGGGACAGATAATCATCGTGTCCGGGTGTGGAGGTCCCGAGGTCAACGGCACAATTCCAACCTCGCTATCGAGCGCCATACCTTCCCCACTGCCGGCATTGGGGTCTGGGTAGCCGTTGCCTACGTAGCCGATCAGCTCTAGTAGTGATACGTGGATCATTGACGGTCCAGCAGTATGTGGGTGAGATCCTACGGGCCCATGTGCTTCCATTCCTGGCCAGGATTCCAGGTGCGCCATACCAGAAGGATAATGCCCACCCGCACACTGCTCAGGTTTGCCCAGAACTGCCTCCGTCATGTTCAGACGCCTCCACGGACTGCCCGCTTCTCGGACATGTCCCCTATAGAGTATGTGTTGGATGCACACCGTTCAACACGCGTAAGCCAGTCTGCCGCAGGAAAACATCAGGCGTCTGTTCGCCTCCAAGCCGGACCGTATTGCAGCATGTATTGCCTCACAAGACGGTGCGACGCGCTATTGAAGATGACCGGACTGCATGCCACAGATCCCTTTGTAATGTCCTGCAGCTCTGTTTTTGCCATCATGTGTATCATTCATCTGTATCAATACGTTCATAAAATTTCAGTTCAATCCGATGCTTCCTTCTTGGTGCGTAAATTTTATTGTCCGTGAGTGTAAATGATCTCAATACACCACTTGTGTTAATTGACAGAACAGAACATGAAGTTTTTACAGACATTCGACATGAGCACCATTTATCACCCGAACAGTCTCTAAACGGTATTTCAGTTTCAACCATGTTCGCTCGAGAATATCAGTATTAACTTTTTGCAGTGCGTGCGTAATCCTCCTCTTTAGCTCAGCAATGTCTGCAACAGGGGTGCTCTAAACCTCACCTTTGGTGAATCCCCATAAAAAAAAAGGTCACAGGGTGTTAAGTCCTGCGAACGTGGGGGACGTGAAATGGGCCACCACGCCCAATCCATCGATTGGGAAATTTGGAATCTAGAGACCTCCTCACAATCAAACCACAATGAGGTGTCCCCCCATCTTGTTCGAAAATGATCGGAGTTGCAAGTGCATCCAACTGCGGATAAATAAACCGCTCAATCATGTCCAGGTAATTAGCTGCTCTTACGGTAACTTCCTGAAAGAAAAAGGATACAACAACACGGTCGACCATTATACCACACCAAACGTTCACTTTTGGGTTGGCATGCTCATGTTCCATTGTGCAATGAGGGTTTTCAGTTCCCAAAATTCTCACATTCTCTTTATTAACCTTTCCAGAAATATAGAAAGTGCACTCACCCGAGAAACGGACTTGTCTCAGGAAAGATTCAGCATTTGCACTGTTCTCCAACATCTCTTCAGCAAACTGTTTACGCTTCACATGATTATCTGGGGTTATGTGATGGGTTATCCGCTGTTTATACGGGTGTATATCGAATCTCTGACATAACACTCTGTGCACTGGCGACTTGGGGTTGGCAAGCTGTAACGCTGCTTGTCTGATTTACTTTCGCGGGCTACGAGGGAATGTTTGTCTCACAACCTCCTCCCTTTCTGGAACCATTGATCTGTCGTCCAGGGATTTTCTTTGTTAGGACGCTACCAGTTTCCTCGAATAACTTGCACCACTTTCTGATGCTGTTACGTGTGGGAGGTTTGCTCCTATATTTTGTTCCGAAATTCCGCTGAACCTGCGTTTCGGATCGGGTTTCAATAAACCAGTGGCGCACCGACGGAGGGATTCAACGGGTCCGGACCCATCCTTAAAAATAATAGCGATGTCCCTAAGACATTGTGCTATTACAAAAATAATACATAGTTAATTCATGCATACCATATTGCACGCACACGCAAGATATGTTCTTTAAATTAAGAAAAAAATAGTTAAAGCATGGGTATTCTTTCATTTTTTCATGAGAGAAGTTCCTCCTGGGGAAACAAGTTAGTAAAATCATGCAATGCAGTGATTATGATACGCTTTCAAACATACCAGAAATCATTACTCAAGTTAATACTCAAGTTAAGAGGATAGTGGCTGTAGAATAAATCTCGCTCCTACGCCTGACCTTTGACCTCACTTCACCCATTTTCAATAGGAGTCATTCCCAGGTGGTCCTCTACAATATGCTAAAATTTCATCGACATCGAACCATATTTACGCAAGTTATGACGCATAAGGGCAATGGAATGGATCTCGCTCCTATGCCGTGACCCCTTTGAACCCATTTCGTCCATTTTCAATAGGGTCCGTCCCCAGGTGGTCCCCTACCACATACTAAAATTTCATCGAAATCGAACCATTTTTACGCGAGTAATCGTGCGGTCAGGCAGACAGACGGACAGACGGACGGACAAAGCTGGAGCATATACGCTTCTTCAACCTACGGTGGGAAAGCGTAAAAAATGAGCTTCACCTAGGATCTGAGTGTTTGTTGTACGTCTACGGGGAGGTGTGGAAGTGAGCTACTGACTTTCGCAGTATCTTAGTTATACTGTTGCGTTAATCGGTCGGATGGCAAGCGTGTAACCCTGTTGATACATCTGCTCGGTAAAAGAGCCTGTGACCTTGGTGAATGCTGGAGTGACCTCTAATCCTTCGTTTTTCGGACAGAGTTACTTCAGGTTCCTAATGGCTATCCGGAAATTTTCTTGCTTTCGTACCAAACTGCTCCCTAGATATTAATCGAAAACATAGGATAGACGGACGGACGGACGGACACACAAAGTGCAAACATGATGTGACAGTTGCGTGCAGTCAGAAAAAATTATCCACAAAATATTTAATATATCTTCAACGGTTAGCAAGATGTTTATCAAAAACAAGCGAACGTACAGACAGACGGACAACAAGAAAGATGACACCAAATTTTCGGGTGTAATTAGCACGTCTTTTGAACCCATTCTGATGCAAATTAAATTTATCAAAGCTATTCAAAGTCAATGGAACCGGTACGGGAAACAATGGTATCTGACGGAAGAAAGAAGTTTTTCAATCGTGTTTTTAATCCCTCAGATATTGCTGTAAACGGAGTCGTGAGCTTACGCCCTTTAGTTGGAGACTTGTACGTTAAGAAAAATATGAATTTATATGAGAAACATTTCGCACCGGAAACGCTCTACAACAAGAAAGAATTTTTCAAACCGGACTCTCAGAAACAGAGATATCGTCAAAAATAATATGTGACTTTACGCCTCCTGGTGGGAAAACCAGGTATTGTTTTAAGAAGAAAGTATTCGCAAAAGGTTTTTCGATATGAGCGGCATCAGTCCAAGAAAAAAAAATTAGTCGATTTTTAAGGAGCCCAGATTTTGCTGCTAATACATCAAAAGCAGAAATTAACACTTATGCCGCGTGGTGGCCAAACTATTCTTTACGAAACATTAGAAATTGTATGAAAAATATTTGCCATCAGGTGTTGTATGCGATACAAGAAGAATTTTTAACATCGGAGTTTTAGAAGCAGAAATAACGCAGAAAATGCAATTTACCTTTGCGCCCCCTAGCGGAAAGTCTGTGATTTACTTGAAAATTTTGAATTTATATGAAAAACATTTCGCATCGGAAACACTATCCAACAAAGAAGGAATTTTTCAAATCGGATTTTTAGAAGTAGAGATATTGACAAAAATAAGACATGCATCTACGCCCCTGGCGTAGAAACCATGCATTATTTCAAGAAGAAAATGTTCCTAAAAGGGTTTGTCAACATGAGTAGTATCGGCCCACAAACGACTTTTTTTTCAATCGAGATTTTAGAAGCTCATATTTTGCTGCAAATACATCAGAATCGGAAATTAAGACTTACGCTCCCTGGTGGCCAAACGATTTTTATAAAAATTAGAAATTGTGTGCAAAGGATTTCCCATCAGGAGCTGTATGCGCCGCAGGAAGAATTTTTGAAATCGGAGATTTAGAAGCAGAGATATAGGGAAAACGCAATTTACCTTTACGCCCCCTAGCGGAAAGTCTATGAATCACTTGAAAAATTTTGAAATTATATGGAAAACATGTCAAACTGGAAACTCTATCTAATAACGAAAGAATGTTTCAAATCGAACCATTAGAAGCAGAGATATTGGCAAAAATAAGATATACATCTACGCCCCTGGCGGAGAAACCATGGAATATTTTAAGAAGAAAATATTCCGGAAAGGTTTATCGCCGTGAGTGACATCGGTCCACGAAAAAAAAATTTTCAATCGACATTTTAGAAGCTCAGATTTTATGGCAAATACATCAGAAGGAAAAATTATCACTTACGCCCCCTGGTGGCCAAAGTATTCTTTACCAAAAATTAGAAATGATATGAAAAAGATTTTCCGTCAGGAGCTGCATCAGCTAAAGAAAACAATTTTCAAATCGGAGGTTTAGAAGAAGAGTTATCGGGGAAAACGTAATTTAGCTTTACGCCCCCTAGCGGAAAATCTATGCGTAATTTGGAAAAGCAACTATTCCTAAAATACTCTTCGACATAAATGGAATCGAAAGATAAAATATTTTTTTCAATCGGATGTTTAGAAGCAAATATGTGGAATAAAACGTATTTTTGAATTCGACATCATCTGCATTTACGCCCTCTAGCGGCGAAATTGTACATCGTAAAAAAAACAAAAACGAAATAAAGGATCATCATTCGTATATTTCAAGCCTCCCAATACTAAAAATAATTTTCCAAATCGGACTAATAGTTGCAGAGATATCGTGTCTACAGACGAACGGACTGACAAACCGATAACATAAGCACGATCTTTTTCTACAAAAGACGTGCTAAAAATGTGCTAACGTGGTGTTAGGTGTAAGAGTTGCTTTCTGACCTTGTAGTCATCCTGTAAATTTCATGTCTCCGATCAAGGTGGTTCAACGAAGTACTAAGTAAGTGTCCAATCCATGATAATATTTCTAGTGTAAGTATTTATCTACACTAGGTTGACACACACACACTTGTTTTTACGAGAAGTTATTTTCTGGACACCCCCCTCCCCTTGTCAAAATCCTGTGTCCGCCACTGCAATAAACCTCTCCACAATCTGTGCTTTCGTTGGAGGATGCATTGGATACACTTCTGGAAAACGTGAGGGTATTCCTGTACCACCTGCAACAAATAGAATGCTGATATTAGCTTTGTCCCAAAAGTTTTCATCATTTGAAATTGGTTACACCTTTTTGGGACACCTTGTATTTTCAAGAAGTGGGCATTTTTTTACAATTTTTGAGAATTGAACTTTTTTGCTGTGGGCATATTTTCAATGGGCATTCTTTCGGTGATTTGGCTGAGTCTGACAATGATGATTAGCAAGAAGCCCTCACCTCTAACAATTCTGTCACTGGAACGGCAGGGAATCATTTTGTTGTTAAGTTTTCATGGACATCTGTAGTAAAAATTAGCGTGAACCTGGGCGTTTTGCAGGTGCTCGTTGTGTGATCGAAAAACAAAACAAAGCAAAACAAAACACCAGACTGTATTTATTTATTTTTGAGACTTATCCACTTCCACAAGTATCCAATGTTAGAAAGAGAACACCATCCACAATTTAGTGCCTCTATTTCTATGGGGCATGAAAGAATCGGTGCTGTGAGAATGATCAAAAAATTAATGTTTCACGCCTAATCTGAACCAGAGACCCAGCAATGCGAAGAACGCCACAGCCCGCTTATGAGATTCCTCGACCAGCGGAAGACCACCATCACTAATAGAGACCTGCATCATCATTGTCAACCATTATCACTGCTGGACGAAGGTCTCCCCAAGTTTCTTCCACAACGGTCTGTCTTGTGCCAGTCGCTTCCATGTTATTCCGGCATACTTTCGAATTTCATCCGCCCATCTCCCATGTGGTCTTCTTCTGGGTCTTTTCCTGTCCCTTGGAATCCAGTCTAAAATTTCAGCTGTCCATCGATGGTCTGTCCTTCTGGCAATATGTCCAGCCCATTGCCATTTCAGGGATTTAACTCTGATCATGATGTTTTCCACTCTTGTCATTTTTCAGATATACGAGTTCCTCTTCTTATCTCTCCTGGTTACACCAAGCATGCGTCTCTCCATGCTGCTTTGAGTTGTCTGCAGCCTTTGTATGTCTCTTTTAGTTAAGGTCCACGTCTCTGCACCATACGTAAGCACTGGAAGGATGCATTGATCAAACACTTTTCTTTTAAGACATAATGGCATATTGCTCTTGAAAATTATGCTGTTTCTTCCAAAAGCTCTCCAGGCAAGTTTTATACGTCGATTAATTTCTTCATCAATGTGACCCTCACTTGATATCTGCTGTCCAAGATAAATGTAGGTATTGGCTATCTCCAGCTTTACCCCATCAATCTTCATTTCTTGTAAAAGCATTGTACATCACTTTTGTCTTCTGAAAGTTCATTTTTAATCCCACTTCCTTACTTTTGTCAGCAAGTTCCTGGATCATACGCTGCAGCTCTGATGGGGTAGTTGCAAAAATGACTATGTCATCAGCAAAACGAAGATGAGTTAGATAATCTCCATTAAAGACCTGCATGTACATATGAAAA
Organism: Macrothele yani; assembly: GCA_039090855.1. Classification (NCBI taxonomy): domain Eukaryota; kingdom Metazoa; phylum Arthropoda; class Arachnida; order Araneae; family Macrothelidae; genus Macrothele; species Macrothele yani. The sequence goes on from CM077013.1 coordinate 122,537,296, forward strand.
TGCATTCAAACTCCTTTAAACAACCAACAGTTTTTGCACATGTTTTTCTGGCGGTAAACGTGTGTGGCGGTATAAATATCATAAGTGACAAAGCCGGCGCTTAATTTTGGCCTTGTGGTATCCGCCTACGGACAGTCCTCGTTTCCCTTATTAATTATGGCCTTGTGGTATCCGCCTACCGACAGTCTTCGTTTCCCCTATTAATTATGGCCTTGTGGTATCCGCCTACCGACAGTCCTCGTTTCCCTTATTAATTATGGCCTTGTGGTATCCGTCTACCGACAGTACTCGTTTCCTTTATTAATTATGGCCTTGTGGTATCCGCCTACTGACAGTCCTCGTTTCCCTTATTAATTATGGCCTTGTGGTATCCGCCTACCGACAGTCCTCGTTTCCCTTATTAATTATGGCCTTGTGGTATCCGCCTACCGACAGTCCTCGTTTCCCCTATTAATTATGGCCTTGTGGTATCCGCCTACCGACAGTCCTCGTTTCCCTTATTAATTATGGCCTTGTGGTATCCGTCTACCGACAGTCCTCGTTTCCCTTATTAATTATGGCCTTGTGGTATCCGCCTACTGACAGTCCTCGTTTCCCTTATTAATTATGGCCTTGTGGTATCCGCCTACCGACAGTCCTCGTTTCCCTTATTAATTATGGCCTTGTGGTATCCGCCTACCGACAAAAGTGTCTCGGATTCGATGCCCATTAGGCTATGATGTGTTGATCTACAAAATATTCGCCGTGCGCATCCTTGTATTGTGACGTACTACATAGGTAAAGCACGTGTCAAGACGACAAATCTGCAGCGATACATTCCGTCCGTGTAGCTTAGTTAGAAGAACAACTTACTCCCGAGTAAGGGGGCGTATACAGACTTGCGTTTCCACAAATGTGTACTGCGAATATTACCACTTTAAAGAATGCAAAATTTTCCCACTACGGGCATGTATGCATAAATTGCTTTCTTGCTATCTCTGCTTAAAAATGTCTTTCTCGAAAAACTGTGTTTTCATCGCATGGTTGCCAATGTGAAAAATATCTTCAAAATGTATTTTTTCTTTTCATGATGCACAGTTCAGCTGATATGCCCTGACGTTTCACCCCATTTCGCCCATTTTCAGTAGGGTTCGTCCTTAGGTTCTTAACTACTACATACTAAAATTTCATCGAAATCGAACCATTCTTACGGGAGTTATTGTGCGGAGAGCAGACAGGCACACAGACGGACAAAGCTGGAGCATATGCGCTTCTTCAGCCTACGGTTGGAAAGCGTAAAAAACTAGTAAATATAACTTTAATTTCTCGCCATCCTGACTACTTTATGTAGAAAACTTGAGCTTTAGTGAGGACGATCACCCCAAGCACCCATCTGTTTTTCCTCGAGAGATTCACGCAGATTTTAAAGTCATACAGATATGTAATTATAAATACATCACACTGTGAATACTAAAGAGCCGCAAATAGCGTATTAAATCCGTTTATTTTTGCCGCGTAGTAAGTATAAAGATTCGCCAAGCTTTCGCACTCCACTGGGAGGCTTTCTCAAGGCAATGGTAGACATAAAAATGCAGGGAATTGGAACACGTAAGGAACAAAGACGATTTTTGAAATAACGCGGGTGACATCACGAGCGTATTATACGAATTTTCATCACGCAATTATACGGTGTGTCGCGATGTGTTTCCATCTTTTAATAATGCATGCCAAGCTCTTGGTAGTTTAGTAGAAACTATATCATTGCACGCTAGTTTGCTGGATAGGATTTCGACTGTTTTCCTGATGGCAGTCTCTTTAAAATTCGTGTATGGGGCAATTCTTCTAATATTATTCCATTGAGGAGCAGCCGAGGAATGCATGACTTCTCTGGCGATGGCTGTATTCTGCATGTCCTGGTTGACACTTCGCACGTGCTCTTTACACCTAGTGTCCAAGGATCGCTTTGTCATTCCGATATATACCTTTTCCGAGTTGTCAGGGTATACTAACGGTATAGCGTATACACCTGCCTTTTCTTTCTCACACTGTGTATCCTTGCAATTTGATATCATATGTGATAACGGAGTCGGGGACTTCAGTGCTATCAGTACGTTGTATTTACGTAATAAATTATTTAACCAGTATGTAAAACCTGGAACATATGTGACAGATCCTGTGAATCTCACCGTCTTATTAGGGGAGTTTGTTATTGCTGACATTACACGATTTCTCACAGTTGTATGTATTCTGTCTATGTCATCTTTCTTATATCCAGCCTTTAGACCTTTGCTATAAATATTACCGATTTCTTTATTCTTTAGGTAGTCGGGTTTGCATACGTTATATGATCTATAGAGCCATGCTCTGAACGCAGAAAGTTTATACTCTTTTGGGCAGTGCGAATCAGGAGGAACAAGGTTCGGTACTGCGGTCGGTTTATAATAAACGTCAAAATCGAAGCTGGATGTTCTGTTTCTTCTGAGCGTGACGTCACGATAATTCAACGCTGCATCTACTTCAAGCTCCAAGGTGAACTTTATCGTATTGTGTAGTTCGTTTATCTTGTGCATGAAATCATTTAATTCATCTGCTCCGTGTTCCCATATGAAGAATATGTCGTCAGTATAACGGATCCACACTCGGGATTTCTTGATACAATTTAGAAAGATCAAATCTTCTAGCGGTCTAAGTACTGCTTCGGCAAGGACTGAAGATAGAGGTGAACCCATCGGTGCTCCTTTTGTTTGTTTGTAGATGCTTCCATTCAATTTGAAATAGTTGTGGTTGGTAACCAAATTTAAGGCACCAACAATTTTCTTTGTTTGAGTTGGTGTGAATTCACGGGAGGTGTCGATTATTTTCTCTAGGTTTGTAACGGCCTCTGGTATAGGTATAGATGGATATAAAGACAAGATTTTTTGTTGCAATTCGCTTAGGTCCACTACGGCCAATGCGCACATTAATGCTGAAATGGGCTATCGCTCCATCATACTGAAACCACAGTCCTTGTTGAACGGCCAGTGGTACGTCTTGAAGAAATTCTGGTAAAACCTCTTCCAGAAAAAACAATAACATCTGCCATCGAGTCGCGTTGGTAGTAGATATGGGCCAAGCAGGAAGTCGTTCACAATACCCGCCCACACATTCACAGAGAATCGTTATAACGAAGTAAATTTCTCCGTCATTTTTATCCGCGCCGGGGTTCGAACCCGGATCCCCTTATTCCGGAATAAGTCACTCTACCAATTGAGCTACGCGGACGTTTTATTCTGATTCCTATCTGCCTTTATGTCGTGTGCGTCCTTCTGGCAGGTACGTCACCTCTCCTGGTATACGTTACATCGTTCTTGGTACGCGTGTGGACGTGTAGCGTGTGAGTTAGAGGTTGCCCACACATGACAATTGTGCACATTGAAAACATTTTCGTGGGTAAAAATCGCCTCACTCTGAATAGCACAAGAGCTGGGAATTTCTTGTGTTTGTGCGTCAACGCGTCACTTGTGCCCATACATTCCTATACAAAAATGGTTGTTGCAGTGTGCTCTACCACCCCTTAAAGTGTGTCCCATGAGTTTTGAATCACCCTGTATAGTCATCATGAATGCTGAATGATATCAGAGTACGGTGGCCAGGATAGTAAGCTAAATTCATTGTAATGCACCTCAAACCATTCCTTCACACGCATAGCAACATGGCAAGGGCATTATCTTGCTGGAAGTAACCCATGCATCGGGGTATACAGTAATCATGAATGGTGAATCATATTAGAGTACGGTGGCCAGGATAGTAAGCTAAAGTCACTGGAATTCTCCTCAAACCATTCTCGCGCACGCATAGCTGGAAGCAACACCATGCATCGTGTTATACGGTCATTATGATTGGTGAATCATATCAGAGTATGGTGGCCTGGATAGTAAACTAAAGTCACTGGAATGCTCCTCAAATCATTCTATAACGAAGTAAATTTCTCCGTCATTTTCGGTCTACGCCGGGATTCGAACCCGAGGCCGCTTATTCCGGAACAAGTTGCTCTACCAATTAAGCTACGCTGACGTTTTATTCTGATTCCTATCTGCCTTTATGTCGTGTGCGTCCTTCTGGCAGGTACGTCACATCTCCTGGTACGTTACGTCATCTCCCCCTTATTTTTTTTTTTTTTTTTTTTTTTTTTCGAAGTGCTGGAGAAAGGATTCTCTGATTTTTCCTATCGCGCGGTGTGGAAATAACATCACACCAATGCGAGATTTTGAACGGTCGGGTCATCCGGGTAGTTCGGGCGCCATTATAACGAAGTAAATTTCTCCGTCATTTTTGGTCTACGCCGGGATTCGAACCCGAGGCCGCTTATTCCGGAACAAGTCGCTCTACCAATTAAGCTACGCGGACGTTTTATTCTGATTCCTATCTGCCTTTATGTCGTGTGCGTCCTTCTGGCAGGTACGTCACATCTCCTGGTACGTTACAATTCTAGCACACGCATAGCAGCATAGTAAGAGGCAATATCTCGCTGGGAGCAACTCATGCAGCGGGGTATGCAGTCATCATGAATGGTGAATCATATCGGAGTACGGTGACCAGGATAGTAAGCTAAAGCCACTGGAATGCTCCTCAAACCATTCTCGCGCACGCATACCATCATGGCAAGGGACATTATCTTTCTGGAAGCAACCTATGCCATCGGGGTAGACAGTCATCATGAATGGCAGTACCTGATCCGCCACAATGTGTAAATACTTTGAAGCGTTCATTATGAAATCGAGGAGGGTAATTGTTCCAAATGAGTTCCAAGAAAATATGCTCCACACGAGCACATTACCACCTCCTGCCTGTTTCTTCTCGGATATATTGTCTGGATGATTTCTATCAGCAATGCTTCCCCGTACTCTTAACATTGCATTCCAGGGAGAACTAGTAGATAAAACAGAAAACGTGATTCGTCTGAAAAGGAGTCTTTCTACCACTGTTCAATGATCCAATTATCTCTTACCAAGTGAAAATTCATGCCGTAATTGCCGATATCTACTCATCAACATGGGTAGCTTGAGTGGAGGGCGTCTTCGGAGACCATTACGAGCAGAGTTCGTTGGACTGTGGTCTGCGATGCGCTGCACGATGTGCCTGCATTAAATTTCCTTGTTCCACTGTGGCCTGCCTGTTGGATCGTACCAGTCGGTAAAGCCGTCCTGTCCTCGGTCTTCAATTATCTGTGGGAGTCAACTATTACACCGATTACTGCAGGTCTTTTCGATTTCCTTCCATTACTGGAATACTTTCACAACTGCACCACACGAACAGCCCTGAATATCGGCCGTTTCTGTAATGCTACCACACTTTAGTCAGTGGCCAACAATTATTCCTTTTTCAAACTCTGTTAGGTCACATCCTTTCCGCGTTTTTACGCGAAACTGCATACCGTCAACGAGTTCGTGTCCTTTTAAATGCCTTACGTGATTTACATATGTTTTTTCTTCTGTTTTTGATTGGAAGTTTGACGACCACTGTGAGCAACTCAATGAGCTATAAGCAATAGCCCGTCCCTAATTTAAGGCCACTGGTTCCATGGAAGGGAGAGAGTCAGTGCCGTAAGACAAACACAACATCCATGCTTCACCGGGATTCGAACTCGGTCCCATTTCGGACGAATGATCAGAAGCTACCGCTTAGACCACTGCGCCACCGGGGCGGCTTTGCATACACTACATTGACAAAAGGCACCAGACACCCCTCCAAACGCTAATGAACGGATCCGCTGCGATGTTATAGTGCGCGGTACAGCTTCAAACAGTATAAAAACAAGCCTACAGCTGACCGCGAATCGCACTGTGAGCTTGAGTAAAAATGTCGCGGCAGAAGAGAACTGACTTTGAGAAAGGAAAGATTGTTGAGTGTTACATTAGTGTGCTGTCTATAAGAGAAACCGAGAGGTGTTTAAACATACCCAAGTCAACTGTTTTGGATGTACTGAATAAGTGAAAGACACAGAGCGTGCCCGAAGCAGCAAGAAGACCAAAGAAAATCAGTGACAGAAGACATCGAATCCTCAGGAGAGTCGTTACAGCTAATCGACGAAGTACTGCACAAGACCTCAGTGTACAGGTGAGTAAAAATGCTGTAACCTTGGTATGTACACTTACCATTCGCAGGGAATTGCATTCCATGGGTTATTGTGGTCGTGCGGCAGCTCATAAGCATTTCATCTCCACTCGGAATACTACTCGTCGTTTAGCATGGTGTCAAGAACATTTATCGTGGACCGTAGATCAATGGAAAGGAGTTATATGGACTGATGAATCCAGATACACGATCCATCAGTCTGAATGCCGTGTGTGGGTATGGAGGCTGCCGGGGGAATGCTATTTACCACAGTGTTACAGTTTCTACGGTCAAGTTTGGAGCTGGCAGTGTACTCGTGTGGGTTTTTTTCGTGGTATGGACTCAGCCCATTGGTTATCGTGGACAAACCTGTTGACCAGCACGTCTACCTCGATATTCTGGACAATTATGCCGTACCAACTCTGTGGCAATACTATGGAACCGAGCCTTGTTGATACCAGCAGGATAATGCATCGAGCTATAAAGCAAGGACTGTTACGGCATGGTTTGACGATAATTTCGTATCGTGTGTGAACTGGCCAGCGCAGAGCCCTGATCTTAATCCCATAGATCTATGAGATGAATTAGAGCGCCACATAAGAAGTTTGGAACCAAGTACTACTACTAAGCAACAGTTGGCGGCAGCATTATGTACTGAATGGAAGCGCATACTTATAACTGTGTTCCAAAACATTGTCGAAAGTATGTCTCGAAGGGTCAGTGCATGTATTAAGGCCAAAGATGGACCGACACCGTACTAATGTATGTCAATAAATACTATGTTGTGTTTCTCTTCTAGGTGTCCGGTGACCTTTGTCAATATAGTGCATGCTGCTACGCACGTCATCTGGCTGCGGTTTAAGGAGTGGTCATAATTTTTTTGACAGGACTGTGAATAATTTGTTTTCCCTTTTGCTTTGATACAGTGAATGCAGCTGTCAAACAGAAAAAAAAAATGATTAATTCAGACATTTAACGTGGACTAGGAACATCAAACAAAGATCTTCGCTCTTTCCATGTTTATAAGTGAGTCACGGAAAAATTTGCCTTGGCCGCCACCCGGAGTCGAACCTAGGGTCACACTAGAGGAATTCGAGGCCGCTGTGGTGTAGCGGAAGCATATCCGGCGCGTAACTGGAAGACCCTGGGTTCGACTCCCGGTGGCGGCCAATGACAATTTTCCCGTGACTCACTTAGAAACATGGAAAGAGCGAAGATCTTTGTTTGATGTTCCTGTTCCACGTTAAATGTCAGTATTAATTATTCATTCACCTTCTAATTATTTCTTCAGTTGCTGCTTACCATCTTTGGTGAATCCCCAGCATTGTGCGGGTCTCCAAGAAGCAAACTGACAAGTTGGCTTGGCAGTTAACATGTGTGAGTCTGGAGGAATTCGAGGCCGCTGTGGTGTAGAGGAAGCATATCCAGCGCGTAACTGGAAGACCCTGGGTTCGACTCCCGGTGGCGGCCAATGAGAACATTTCCGTGACTCACTTATAAACGTCGAAAGAGCGAAGATCTTTGTTTGAAGAAACAAATGAGACATCTTGAAGTTTCTGTAAGTCAATCAATACAACACTGATTGCTGAAAGTTTTTTATTCTAAACTTTTAAATTCTTTTACATTTCCAACATTTGAAAATAATATATATAAAATTATATATAGTTTGGTTTCCCTTTTGCTTTAGCATGGTGAATGCAGCTTTCAAACAAAACAAATCTCTGAGACATTTTGAACAGCTGCTCTGAGCCAATCAATGCAAACACTGATTGCGGTGAACCCCGCAGGAACAAAGAGTTGAGCACATGTTCTTGAATATACGAATGATGCAACTCCAATTGCAAAAGGCAGTGAATTTCTACTGTCATTCAACCGTACCAGCGGACCCCCGGAATCACCCTAAATGTGGGAAAAAAAGTCATTTTTAATGATCAAGGACCTGCATTGATACAAAGAACTGAACTTCGTGGATCTGCAAAATAATAATAATAAAACTAAACACGATAACTAACATTTTTGCAGTGTTTCGCTACGATAACACTTTCCATTGGAGTCCATAAGGCTGGCTGTTAACATTTGCAAGCAAACGTTTGTGCTGCCATCTTTACGCGCCGCTGATTTTAATCATACAGCGCTCGGAATAGAAAATGCCACACCAAGAAGGAACACACGAAACAAGACGTACACTGCTAGCCACCCAAAATGCAACACCAAGAAGGACACGAGATAGCATAGCCAGATTTACTGGACACATAATAACAGATACAAAGATGAAACGATTGAGCTTACAGGCCCGTGCGACTTGCGGAACACGCAGGCATCAATTGTTCGTGTGGCCCCCATGGCTGGCAATAACGGCCGCTACACGCCGCGACATCGAACGGAAGAGACTTTGGATGTGGGCTTGGGGTATGTCGGTCCAGGATGCTTCCACACGTTGTCACAGTTCATTAGGCGTAGCCGCGGGTGGTGCTTGCCGGGCCACTCGGTTACCGATTAGTGACCAGACGTGTTCGATGGGCGACATATCGGAAGAACAGGCGGGCCAACGGCAGCAGTGACGCTTGGTGGACCGTGAAGAATTTTTGCACGTTACGTGTCACGTGCGGGCGCGCATTGTCCTGTTGAAACATGGCCGCTGGCAGTTCCTGCAGGTAAGGGAGGACTACAGGCTCCAAAACGTCGGAGATGTAGTGGTGGCTGTTCCAGTGTACCGGCGTTGCGTACCGGAGAGGTGCCGGTGTCATATCCAATTGCGCTCCAAAACATAACGCCAGGCGACGGACCAGTATGGCGATGCATAATGCAGGCGTCATACAGTCTCTCCCCGCGGGGCCGCCACACGCGTATCCGGCCATCGCAGTGTTGCAGGCAGAAGCGGGATTCGTCGAAGAAAAAAATGTCGTGCCATTCCGTAGTCCACGTGCGGCGTTCAACGGCCCACTGCCGCCGCACTCGACGGTTGTGTAACATCAATGGCAATCAGGGCAATGGGCGCCGTGTGACAAGTCTCCGCTCCTGCAGGCGACGTCGAACGGTACGTGCTACACGTGTTCTTGCACAACACACTCTAATTCCTGCGGTAACGTTCGTAATGTGGCGGTGCGAGCAGTCAACGCCCGCCGCACAACATGCCGGTCCTCTCGTTTGGTGGTGTGCCGCGGTTGCGGCAATCACTCACGTCGGTCCGTCCGTCCGTCCCTCCTGCACCCACCGAATCCATACTCGCCTCACTGTGGCTGGATGTTGTCCCACACGGGCGCCGATGTCTCGATACAATACACCGCTGTCGCGATAAGCCAATATTCGTCCTCTGTCGAACTCCGAAACGTGCTGGAATGACTGCCGTATTCTGCGACGAGGCATCAGGAAGCTTCCCACGCACAAGTCCGGCAGCACAACACACTTCCTCTACTTGCACCCCGCCTTCTGTGCACCCTTCTTATAGTGCTTCTTGGTGGCGTGTCGGGCGCACATGATTTGCATATGCCCTGCAATGCTAATCGTTTGCATGTCCTCTCGCGGGCGACGCATGCTGCGAATTTCAGGCAAATTGGATTCTTGGTGCTGCATTTTGGGTGGCAAGCAGTGTTGGTGGGAAAGAAGTGATTGAATTTCTAAGGTTTTAAATTATTGCGGGGAGCGAGAAGACAGTGTGGCTTGAGTTAATGTGAATACATTCGGCATCGATTGGAAAAGACTCTGGATAATGCTCAGAAGTATCGTTGACCACGCATCTTAGACCTGTATTGAGAGTATATCCACGCTGCGAGGAGATCACTCTGAGGCGTTAAGTTGTCTGCCTATGACGTCCCACTCGTTCTCTATTGAACAGAATTTTGGGATTGCGCTGATCATGGCAGCATCTGATTGCCTTATCTGCTGATAATGGCCGTGTGCTGGCGGGATATATCTTGTTCAAACTGGACATCAAGTATACCCTGAAGATACGGCAATAAAAGGGGTTGCAGCTCCCAATCGGTGCATCGTGTTACTATGATTGTACCCATTATGCACACGAGCGGGGAAAAGCTGTTGAAACTGATAGTTCTCTAAGCCATGGCACCAGGCTGAGATGTTGTGTCTAGCTCACGGATGGCAGCAAAATGAACCTGGTGGTAAAGTCGTCTCCAGACAACCAATCGGCAATTGTCGGCCTTGAGACAGAAGCGAGGCTCTTTGGTTAATACGACATGGTTTTACTAGTCCCATCAAGCCTGACTGCAACCTTCGACATGGTTGCTTTCGTCCAGCCACGCCTGATTGTAACCAACGGCGTAGTTTCATTCGTCCCGACACGTCTGACTAACCTACGACATGGTTTTATTTGTCCCGCCACGCCTGACCGCAACCTATGGCATGGGTGTATTTGCCCCGCCACGCCTGATCGCAACCTACGACATGATTTCATTCGTCCCGCCGCGCCTGATTACAACCTTCGACTGGGTTTCATTCGTACCGCCATGCCTGACTGCAACCTACGACATGGTTTCATTCTTCCCGCCACGACTGACTGCAACCTACGACATGGCTTTGTTCGTCTCGACACGCCTGACTGCAGCTTACGGCGTGGTTTTATCCATCCCATCACGCCTGACTGGAACCTACGGCATGGTTTCATTCGTCCCACCACACCTAACTGCAACCTACGACATATTTTCGTTTGTCCCTCTACGCCTGACTAACCTACGACAGGGTTTCATTCGTCCCGGCACTCCTGACTAACCTATTCCATGGTTTCATTCGTACCACCACGACTGACTGCAACCTACGAAATGGTTTTATTCGTACCACCACGCCTGACAGCAAACTACGGCGTGGTTTCATTTGTCACGGCACGCGCCTGACTGTAACCTACTTCATGGCTTCATTCGTCCCGACACGCCTGACTAACCTACGACATGGTTTAATTTGTCTCGCCACGCCTGATTGCAACGTCCGGCATGGTTTAATTTGTCCCGCAACGCCTGACTGTAGCCTACGACAGGGTTTCATTTGTCCCGGCACTCCTCACTAAAAATGTACCATGGTTAGTTTATGGTTAGTCATGGTTAGTACATGGTTTCATTCGTACCACCACGCCTGACTGCGACCTACGACATGGTATAATTAGTACCACAAGCCACCACGCCTGACTGCAACCCTGCACAATGATGAGTTGCGGTGAGTGGCAATTCGTCGCAATAACTGGGGAGATCACAAACTGGCTAGACATACAGAATTAGTGTCGATACTGGGATGTCTATAGCTATCAGTGTACATCAAGGAATGTCTTCCGCTGTGGACTGTGGGGTGGTACTGCGTGCAGTAGAATGCTGCCATCGAGGCTTTCGGACATCTGCTTATGTGTAGCAGTTCCACTACGGTGATGCAGGTTTCCTTTCTCCGACCACTATTGCCACATTCGCCTGCCAGTTGTTGCATCCCAAGGCGGTTTTACAACGATGCGACACGTCAGTGGCCAACCATCCGTACGTTGCCTTATGACAAAGCCTCTCGCAAAGTGTTCCACAGAGGAAGTTCTCAATTATTCGATATTCACTACAGGAAACAATTATGCAAAACAGAAAACTTTTTCACATTTTAAAACGTAAATTTTCCACAATTGACAATGTACAAAGACGTTGTTGTACATTCAAATGAATCAATGCTATTAATGTTCATGTCTATGCAATGAAAGCACAGTTTGTTATATGCACCAACCCCCCTGGGGGATTGGGATGATCGCATTATTGTGTTAAAATACACTGAAGAGCAATTGAATTAGAGATACCTGTCTATTAACGTGTAGCACCACCTTTCGCCCTGATGACGGCGACGATTCGTCTCGGCATGGACTCGACAAGATACCGGAAGCGTTGGGAAGCCATACGGATCTACGACCCCTGAACAAGCTCCCACAGTTCACGAAGATTTGATGGAGGAGGTAAGAGCCTCGAACATCGCTATCGATGGCACCCCAGAGGGGCTCGATGGGATTGAGGTCAGGTGACCTAGCTGGCCAAGGAAGCGAGGTCACGTCGGTGGAGTGTTCATTCAACCATTCGGATACAATTCGGGAGCGATGGCACGGTGCATTGTCTTATTGCAGGATGAGGTCCCCAGTGGGATGTTGAAGACGCACAAACGAGAGAAAATGGTCGTCCAGGATATCCCGGTAACGTTGGCCTGTGAGGGACGATGTCACACGTACCGGAGATTCCATTTCAGTCCACGTAAACAGTTTTCCGACGAGAATGCCACCCCCACTAGCTTGAAGACTACCCTGTTGGCAAGAAGGATCCATCGCTTCATGTGGTTTGCGCCCTACTCGTATCCTGCCATCCGCATGTACCAAAGTGAATCTTGACTCATCAGTTCAAGCAACATTTTCCCCCATGTCTAGGGTCCAGTGGCGATGTTGCCGCGCCCATGCTAATCTTTGCACCCTGTGATGTGCGGTAAGCAGCGGTACCCTCGTGGGACGATGGCTTGTACCCCATAGCGAAGAGATGGCTCTGGATAGCGTGGCTGCTTACACGTTTTTGTGCACCAGCGTTAAATTGCCGAGTGATTTCTTGCACTGTGGCTCGTCTATCCGCTGTTACAATGCGAGCTAGCCGACGACGACCCCGCTCATCCACACGCTGTTGTCCACAGCAGTTGGCCCTTGCAGGGATGGTTTTACCGGATTCGATGTACTCACGGTGCACCCGTGACGCAGTGGCTCGTGAAAATCTCAGTGCCTGCACGACTTCCGAGATGGAGTAACCCATTCGTCGGGCCCCGACAATTTGCCCACGATTAGATCCTTCGTCTTACCCACACTGCGTCCGACTCTTACTGATTCCCTTCGCATCACTCCTTATATTGTCAGATCGCTGCATACGTCATGTGGTTTCCGTTTACAGGGCCGCCCACAGCGCCACATTTTCATAACGCCAGCTGTCGCTAATTCAATTGCTCTTGAGTGCATAAACAGGTTCTATTCATGTTTGATGCACATCATATGTGCAAACTTGGTGACCCGAGAAAATTCGATCGTCGGCAGTCAGTAGATGTGACGAAGACGAGGGAGCTCCATAGCTGAGATTTCCGTGTCCGACCTCCAAACTTGCGTACCAGAACTGCATCAAAACAGGGAGCCACCAAGAATCAGTTGGCCATAACTGGGCTGCTAATATTCGAGGTGAGCGCAGTCACTCCCGTATCACGACGTCGAAACGGAGGGCCACTGCCTAGAATATAACGTCGGCATTCGACGATAAGGCTCTTACGATGACTTATGCTAAGACCATTCGAAGTTGGACGGTATGACTAGGCTATCGCAGCCGATGCCCACGTTGAGTACCCTTGTTGACAGCACATCACCGGACTATAAGACTGTGGTGGGTGGAGGCAAATCCCCTTTCTACTGTGGAAGACGGGAAACAGGTAGCGTGGTCCCACGAATCCATGTTACAGCTACAACTTATTGAAGGGATGGTGCAGGCGTGACCTAGACCCAGGAGGCCATGGACCACAACGCCCAAATAGGTTCATTACAGAATGATTGAGGCACTGTGATGTTCTGGAATGTATCTATGTGGGCACCGTGAGGATCCTTGTAGCTATTGAAACCACCTTGTCGCACAGCATTATATTAACATAATTGTAAACCACCTATACCCTTTCACAGCTATCCCTTTTCTCACAGCAGGATGCCTTCTTTCAACAAGACAATGCGTTTTCGCATTGCTCCCGTTTGGAGAATGACAGCTACGAAAAGAGTTATCAATCCCCAAATCGCCCTCACAGTCTTCGGATTTGAACCCAATTGAGCATGTACGGGGACGAAATGGAGTGTTGCATTCTAACCCGAAATCCACCACCGGCAACTCTCGGTGCTTTACGGACTGTTTCCCTGGAACCATGAACCTCAATGCCAACAGAGCATTTACAACACCTAATTTAATTCTATGCAATAACATGGTGCTAATGATGTGAGGACGAAAAATCAATCCTTATCAGGTGGATGTATATATTAATTTGTCATTGGAGTATAATTATACATATTTTGCAGTTTAACGAACCCAGTGAGCCATTAAGTTTATAAAGGCCCTGTCACCCCTGATTTAAATTAATTGGTTCCAGGAAGTAGAAGGAGCCAATACCGGGATACAAGCTCACAAGCCATGCTTTATCTGAGACTCGAGATTGGGAGGTCAAGTCGATGCCTTTTGCTCTGACCAATCAAGGGGTTAAAAATGTTTGTCATGATTGACATCGCTCTAGTTTGTAAAATATTACTGGAATGCCTTTAAACCATCCGCTGAGATGTTTTCTTCCAGCGATGACAGACCCGTAGTATATCTATGTGTGTTTAGAATATTACCATTACGTAAGGTGTGCAGAAAGTTCTTGGCGTGCATCTGAAGGAAAAAGACCGATGCAGTTACCTCAAGGAAACTTTTACTGTCCTTCATCCAACTCCTCCAGCATTTAAGCAAAGTTCTTTACACGCATATTCAGAACAAAAACAGTTACATTTTCATCAAGGAAACTTTTACTGTGCTCTAAAGAACCTCCATCCAGCATATGTGGAAAGTTATTGACATGCTTATGCAGAATAAAAATTATTGCAGTTACCACAAGAAATATTTTACTGTCCTTCAAAGTACTCCCATCCAGTATCTGCAGAAGTTTACGCAATTCTGAAACATTTAGTGCAGTTCCTATTTAAGAATTCTCTGTAACTTCAAATGTATGCATTTTCCAAGTTTTTTCGACCTTGAAAGGTCTTTCCAGAAAGTTTTTTTTTTTTTTTAATTTTTGGAAACAACCAAAAACTCGCATGGTATTAGTTCGAGGGAATATCAACAATGGGATATCTGTTGAATTTTTTCCTCCACCAGATGCCATAACTTGTCGGGTTTTATGAGCACCGGCATTGTCATGAAGAAACCCTTGACAAGTCTGCTGTTAGGAGCTGCTCCTTCATCTCCTTAACTATTCGAGGAAAAACCAATTATGTTGAATTGGCCATTTTTGTTGGCAATTAAGGCGTTCACGGCTACCACTCCACCAGAAGTGAACAAAAACAATATTGCTAGCATCTTCTTCCTTGGGAGAGATAGTCGTATCTCGCATGATTTGGGGACGCAGTACGTTTTCCTCAACTCAAATATACACCGGTGTCCAAAATTATAGTCCGCAAGGCAATAGCCAGAAAGTAATATAAAGTGCTCAATGAAATGTTACAATATTCAAACGCTATTACACTCACGGAAAATGAAATTTGCGCACCAAGAAGAAACATGCCACAACCTAGCGAAACCGCAAATAGCTAGAGTACGTGCTGGTGTATGCAAATGATCCACGTTTGGTGCGATTACGCATGACCGCACACCCTGTAGGGGCGCTGCAAGCACGAACCGGCAGCCTTATAAACCGGCGTGTAGTCGGTGCCTCATGAAAGTGAAAAGCACCGGCCGACACAAGCAAGGGTACATAGTGAAAAGAATGCCAGGTAGATGCCAGTGACATCGATTTATGCAACTTATGGACTTTGAGAGAGGCCGTATCATCGAGCTGAAAACCGCAGGGTGGTCGGCGCGCAGTATAGCCCGCCTATTGGATCGTTCTGACCATACCGTCCGTTTGTGTTGGGAGCAGTAGGCACGTGACGGCACTGCTACACATCTGAGTGGCTCCGGACGGACCAAGAGCACCACCGGTAGAGAGGATCGACGGATCGTGCTCCAGGCACGAACGGATCCTATGGGGACCCGTCTACTATACATGCCGATGTAGCGGCTCCTGTGTGCCCACGAACCATTTCTAGACGTCTCGCGGAAACGCATCTGCTTTCCCAGCGCTTATCACGTGTGTTGCCATTAACACCGGAACATTGCTGCCTCCGTATGCGGTGGTGCCAGCCCTCAGCGAAGTGAAGTTCCATTGACTGGAGATCTGTGGTGTTTAGCGATGAGTGCCGCTTTGTTTTGGGGACAGATGATCATCGTATTCGGGTGTGGAGGTCTCCAGTTCAACGGCCTAAACCCAACCTCGCTATCAAGTGCCACACTTGCCCCACTGCAGGCATTATGGCGTGGGGAGTCATAACCTACAATAGCCGATCAGCTATAGTAGTGGTACGTGGATCATTGACGGGCCAGCAGTATGTGGATGAGATCCTACGGCCCCATGTGCTCCCTTTCTTGGCCGGTATTCCAGGTGTGCTATACCAGCAGTATAATGCCTGCTCGCACATGGCTCAGGTTACCCAGGACTGCCTACGTCGTGTCCAGACACTTCCATGGCCTGCCCGCTCCCCGGACAAGTCCCCTATTGAGCATGTGTGGGGTGGGACCAGTTGAAACGCGAGCGGTCGCCGTGCCGTACTATTCGGAATTTGGAGCACACCGTCAGACACGTGTGGCCTAGTCTGCCGCATGACAACATCAGGCGCCTGTCTGCCTCCACGCCGGACCGTATTGCAGCAGACATGTATCGCCGCAAGAGGCGGTGCGACGCGCTATTGTAGATGACCGGACTGCGTACCAGAAACCCCTCTGTAATTGTCTTAAAGCTCTGTTTTTGCAATCATGTGTATCATTCATCTGTATCATTAGGTCCATAAAATTTCAGTTCAATCCGAAGCTTCCTTCTTGGTGCGCAAATTTAATTGTCCGTGTGTGTATATCCAAACGAACACAAGAAACACATGCTTCCAGTGATATTTGCATATTAGTGGGCAATATACTGTCCAATATGTAAATTGAGTTACATACTTAAAGCCAACTAGGAACAGAAGTGGCTTTTCTCGTTGACAGCGCGTGTAAGAGGTGTTCATGTGGCTGCAAATGCTTTCCTTATGTCTCACACACGTCTATCCGACGTCGTTGTACAGTGGTGAGCGGTAGGCCGACTAGAAACAGGCCCGTATTAGGCCTGGGTCGTAAGGGACTTGAATATGCTCCCCAGAGTGGTTTCATGGTGATGGCAGCAATTCAACAACACCGACGGGGTCCCGATGGCCTAGCTGAGGTTGTCCATGGGGGACAAACCTCTTGAGGACCGTTATGTTGCTTTAACCACATGGCGTCATAGGTCCTATCCGGCCTGGCATTTGTCCTCGGAGCTCTCCGCTGCCACTGGAACTACCGAATCAGGACAAACGATAAATCAAGGACTTAATGCAATTAGCTTTTATGTCAGGAGGTTCATGATTTGTGTCCCGCTAATCGCATCTCACAGAACTAGCTTTAACAATGCAAGCAACCTACTTCCTAGAACACAAACGAGTGGGCTGGCGTTAATTTTATAGATGGTTCGATATTCAATCCACAAACGGATTCTAGTCGGCGTTTCTTCTGGAGAAGGAAAAGAGAACCCGTAATGATACCGTAAACGTCCACGAATGGGGTTCCTCCAGGGGCAGTTGTCTGCTTTTGTGGGGGTGGCATTAAGACCAACGCCCGCACATCACTCCACGTGTTCTCAAGAGGCACTGTGAATGCTGAGCCCTACAAGAACAAGACCCTAGAGGCCCTACGTCAGATTTTTTATAGGAACGAGACCCGAGAGCCCCCATGTCACATTTTGTCAGGGATCTGTTGCCTCTCACTTTCTTTTAATGGAAGATGACGCCCACCCGAGCAGGGATCAGTTTGTATATGATTTTCTGTAGAGTAAGGACATCCGACGTATCGACTGCCTAGTAAGGTCTCTGGACTGGCTAGTAATCGCTCCAGGCATTGCGCCAGTTGTGAGTCGGACTTCAGTTCAAAGTTGTGTTTACGTTTGCTGGCTAATTGGTTCCTGTTCCGAAACATTCTACCTAGAAGTGGAGGAAGAAAGTGTGTCAGGTCAGATCTCGCATATCGATCAGCGATCCTACATTAAAATTAAAATTTTGCGAGGAAAATTCCCTACCGAAATTCGTAAAGCTTTGTGTGAAGTTTGTGGGGTTAGTGTAGTGGATCGTAGCACAGTGTCACAGTGGGCTTCTCGTTCCCGCCAAGGTTGGGAAATTCATAAAGCTTTGTGTGAAGCTTGTGAGGTTAGTGTAGTGGATCGTAGCACAGTGTCACGGTGGGTTTCTCGTTTCCGCCAAGGTTGGTAAATTCATAAAGCTTTGGGTGAAATTTGTGGGGTGAGTGTAGTGGATCGTAGCACAGTGTCACGGTGGGGCTTTGGGTGAAATTTGTGGGGTGAGTGTAGTGGATCGTAGCACAGTGCCACGGTAGGCTTCTCGTTTCCGCCAAGATTGGGAAATTCATAAAGCTTTGTGTGAAGTTTGTGGGGTTAGTGAAGTGGATCGTAGCACAGTGTCACGGTGGGCTTCTCGTTTCCTCCATTAAAATTGAAACTTTGCAAGGAAAATTCCCTACCGAAATTCATAAAGCTTTGTGTGGAGTTTGTGGGGTTAGTGTAATGAATTCTAGCACAGTGTCACGGTGGGTTTCTCGTTTCCGCCAAGGTTGGTAAATTCATAAAGCTTTGGGTGAAATTTGTGGGGTGAGTGTAGTGGATCGTAGCACAGTGTCACGGTGGGCTTCTCGTTTCCGCCAAGGTTGGTAAATTCATAAAGCTTTGGGTGAAATTTGTGGGGTGAGTGTAGTGGATCGTAGCACAGTGTCACGGTGGGCTTCTCGTTTCCTCCATTAAAACTGAAACTTTGCGAGGAAAATCCCCTACCGAGATTCATAAAGCTTTGTGTGAAGTTTGTGGCTTTAGTGTAGTGGATCGTAGCACAGTGTCACGGTGGGCTTCTCGTTTCCGCCAAGGTTGGTAAATTCATAAAGCTTTGGGTGAAATTTGTGGGGTGGGTGTAGTGGATCGTAGCACAGTGTCACGGTGGGCTTCTCGTTTCCGCCAAGGTTGGTAAATTCATAAAGCTTTGGGTGAAATTTGTGGGGTGAGTGTAGTGGATCGTAGCACAGTGCCACGGTAGGCTTCTCGTTTCCGCCAAGGTGGGGAAATTCATAAAGCTTTGTGTGAAGTTTGTGGGGTTAGTGTAGTGGATTCTAGCACAGTGTCACGGTGGGCTTCTCGTTTACGCCAAGGGTGGGAAATTCATAAAGCTTTGTGTGAAGTTTGTGGGGTTAGTGTAGTGGATCGTAGCACAGTGTCACGGTGGGTTTCTCGTTTCCGCCAAGGTTGGTAAATTCATAAAGCTTTGGGTGAAATTTGTGGGGTGAGTGTAGTGGATCGTAGCACAGTGTCACGGTGGGCTTCTCGTTTCCTCCATTAAAACTGAAACTTTGCGAGGAAAATCCCCTACCGAGATTCATAAAGCTTTGTGTGAAGTTTGTGGGGTTAGTGTAGTGGATCGTAGCACAGTGTCACGGTGGGCTTCTCGTTTCCGCCAAGGTTGGTAAATTCATAAAGCTTTGGGTGAAATTTGTGGGGTGGGTGTAGTGGATCGTAGCACAGTGTCACGGTGGGCTTCTCGTTTCCGCCAAGGTTGGTAAATTCATAAAGCTTTGGGTGAAATTTGTGGGGTGAGTGTAGTGGATCGTAGCACAGTGCCACGGTAGGCTTCTCGTTTCCGCCAAGGTTGGGAAATTCATAAAGCTTTGTGTGAAGTTTGTTGGGTTAGTGAAGTGGATCGTAGCACAGTGTCACGGTGGGCGTCTCGTTTCCTCCATTAAAATTGAAACTTTGCGAGGAAAACCCCTACCGAGATTCATAAAGCTTTGTGTGAAGTTTGTGGGGTTAGTGTAGTGGATTCTAGCACAGTGTCACGGTGGGCTTCTCGTTTACGCCAAGGGTGGGAAATTCATAAAGCTTTGTGTGAAGTTTGTGGGGTTAGTGTAGTGGATCGTAGCACAGTGTCACGGTGGGCTTCTCGTTTCCGCCAAGGTTGGGAAATTCATAAAGCTTTGTGTGAAGTTTGTGGGGTTAGTGTAGTGGATCGTATTACATTGTCACGGTGGGCTTCTCGTTTCCACCATTAAAATTGAAACTTTGCAAGGAAAATTCCCTACCGAAATTCATAAAGCTTTGTGTGGAGTTTGTGGGGTTAGTGTAGTGGATTCTAGCACAGTGTCACGGTGGGCTTCTCGTTTCCGCCAAGGGTGGGAAGTTCATAAAGCTTTGTGTGAAGTTTGTAGGGTTAGTGTAGTGGATCGTAGCACAGTGCCACGGTAGGCTTCTCGTTTCCGCCAAGGTTGGGAAATTCATAAAGCTTTGTGTGAAGTTTGTTGGGTTAGTGAAGTGGATCGTAGCACAGTGTCACGGTGGGCTTCTCGTTTCCACCATTAAAATTGAAACTTTGCAAGGAAAATTCCCTACCGAAATTCATAAAGCTTTGTGTGGAGTTTGTGGGGTTAGTGTAGTGGATCGTAGCACAGTGTCACGGTGGGCTTTTCATTTCCGCCAAGGTTGGGAAATTCATAAAGCTTTGTGTGAAGTTTGTGGGGTTAGTGTAGTGGATCGTAGCACGGTGCCACGGTAGGCTTCTCGTTTCCGCCAAGGTTGGGAAATTCATAAAGCTTTGTGTGAAGTTTGTTGGGTTAGTGAAGTGGATCGTAGCACAGTGTCACGGTGGGCTTCTCGTTTCCTCCATTAAAATTGAAACTTTGCGAGGAATATCCCCTACCGAGATTCATAAAGCTTTGTGTGAAGTTTGTGGGGTTAGTGTAGTGGATTCTAGCACAGTGTCACGGTGGGCTTCTCGTTTCCGCCAAGGGTGGGAAATTCATAAAGCTTTGTGTGAAGTTTGTGGGGTTAGTGAAGTGGATCGTAGCACAGTGTCACGGTGGGCTTCTCGTTTCCTCCATTAAAATTGAAACTTTGCAAGGAAAATTCCCTACCGAAATTCATAAAGCTTTGTGTGGAGTTTGTGGGGTTAGTGTAATGAATTCTAGCACAGTGTCACGGTGGGTTTCTCGTTTCCGCCAAGGTTGGTAAATTCATAAAGCTTTGGGTGAAATTTGTGGGGTGAGTGTAGTGGATCGTAGCACAGTGTCACGGTGGGCTTCTCGTTTCCGCCAAGGTTGGTAAATACATAAAGCTTTGGGTGAAATTTGTGGGGTGAGTGTAGTGGATCGTAGCACAGTGTCACGGTGGGCTTCTCGTTTCCTCCATTAAAACTGAAACTTTGCGAGGAAAATCCCCTACCGAGATTCATAAAGCTTTGTGTGAAGTTTGTGGCTTTAGTGTAGTGGATCGTAGCACAGTGTCACGGTGGGCTTCTCGTTTCCGCCAAGGTTGGTAAATTCATAAAGCTTTGGGTGAAATTTGTGGGGTGTATGTAGTGGATCGTAGCACAGTGTCACGGTGGGCTTCTCGTTTCCGCCAAGGTTGGTAAATTCATAAAGCTTTGGGTGAAATTTGTGGGGTGAGTGTAGTGGATCGTAGCACAGTGCCACGGTAGGCTTCTCGTATCCGCCAAGGTGGGGAAATTCATAAAGCTTTGTGTGAAGTTTGTTGGGTTAGTGAAGTGGATCGTAGCACAGTGTCACGGTGGGCTTCTCGTTTCCTCCATTAAAATTGAAACTTTGCGAGGAAAATCCCCTACCGAGATTCATAAAGCTTTGTGTGAAGTTTGTGGGGTTAGTGTAGTGGATTCTAGCACAGTGTCACGGTGGGCTTCTCGTTTACGCCAAGGGTGGGAAATTCATAAAGCTTTGTGTGAAGTTTGTGGGGTTAGTGTAGTGGATCGTATCACAGTGTCACGGTGGGTTTCTCGTTTCCGCCAAGGTTGGTAAATTCATAAAGCTTTGGGTGAAATTTGTGGGGTGAGTGTAGTGGATCGTAGCACAGTGTCACGGTGGGCTTCTCGTTTCCTCCATTAAAACTGAAACTTTGCGAGGAAAATCCCCTACCGAGATTCATAAAGCTTTGTGTGAAGTTTGTGGGGTTAGTGTAGTGGATCGTAGCACAGTGTCACGGTGGGCTTCTCGTTTCCGCCAAGGTTGGTAAATTCATAAAGCTTTGGGTGAAATTTGTGGGGTGGGTGTAGTGGATCGTAGCACAGTGTCACGGTGGGCTTCTCGTTTCCGCCAAGGTTGGTAAATTCATAAAGCTTTGGGTGAAATTTGTGGGGTGAGTGTAGTGGATCGTAGCACAGTGCCACGGTAGGCTTCTCGTTTCCGCCAAGGTTGGGAAATTCATAAAGCTTTGTGTGAAGTTTGTTGGGTTAGTGAAGTGGATCGTAGCACAGTGTCACGGTGGGCGTCTCGTTTCCTCCATTAAAATTGAAACTTTGCGAGGAAAACCCCTACCGAGATTCATAAAGCTTTGTGTGAAGTTTGTGGGGTTAGTGTAGTGGATTCTAGCACAGTGTCACGGTGGGCTTCTCGTTTCCGCCAAGGTTGGTAAATTCATAAAGCTTTGGGTGAAATTTGTGGGGTGAGTGTAGTGGATCGTAGCACAGTGCCACGGTAGGCTTCTCGTTTCCGCCAAGGTTGGGAAATTCATAAAGCTTTGTGTGAAGTTTGTTGGGTTAGTGAAGTGGATCGTAGCACAGTGTCACGGTGGGCGTCTCGTTTCCTCCATTAAAATTGAAACTTTGCGAGGAAAACCCCCTACCGAGATTCATAAAGCTTTGTGTGAAGTTTGTGGGGTTAGTGTAGTGGATTCTAGCACAGTGTCACGGTGGGCTTCTCGTTTACGCCAAGGGTGGGAAATTCATAAAGCTTTGTGTGAAGTTTGTGGGGTTAGTGTAGTGGATCGTAGCACAGTGTCACGGTGGGCTTCTCGTTTCCGCCAAGGTTGGGAAATTCATAAAGCTTTGTGTGAAGTTCGTGGGGTTAGTGTAGTGGATCGTATTACATTGTCACGGTGGGCTTCTCGTTTCCACCATTAAAATTGAAACTTTGCAAGGAAAATTCCCTACCGAAATTCATAAAGCTTTGTGTGGAGTTTGTGGGGTTAGTGTAGTGGATTCTAGCACAGTGTCACGGTGGGCTTCTCGTTTCCGCCAAGGGTGGGAAGTTCATAAAGCTTTGTGTGAAGTTTGTAGGGTTAGTGTAGTGGATCGTAGCACAGTGCCACGGTAGGCTTCTCGTTTCCGCCAAGGTTGGGAAATTCATAAAACTTTGTGTGAAGTTTGTTGGGTTAGTGAAGTGGATCGTAGCACAGTGTCACGGTGGGCTTCTCGTTTCCACCATTAAAATTGAAACTTTGCAAGGAAAATTCCCTACCGAAATTCATAAAGCTTTGTGTGGAGTTTGTGGGGTTAGTGTAGTGGATCGTAGCACAGTGTCACGGTGGGCTTTTCATTTCCGCCAAGGTTGGGAAATTCATAAAGCTTTGTGTGAAGTTTGTGGGGTTAGTGTAGTGGATCGTAGCACGGTGCCACGGTAGGCTTCTCGTTTCCGCCAAGGTTGGGAAATTCATAAAGCTTTGTGTGAAGTTTGTTGGGTTAGTGAAGTGGATCGTAGCACAGTGTCACGGTGGGCTTCTCGTTTCCTCCATTAAAATTGAAACTTTGCGAGGAATATCCCCTACCGAGATTCATAAAGCTTTGTGTGAAGTTTGTGGGGTTAGTGTAGTGGATTCTAGCACAGTGTCACGGTGGGCTTCTCGTTTCCGCCAAGGGTGGGAAATTCATAAAGCTTTGTGTGAAGTTTGTGGGGTTAGTGTAGTGGATCGTATTACATTGTCACGGTGGGCTTCTCGTTTCCACCATTAAAATTGAAACTTTGCAAGGAAAATTCCCTACCGAAATTCATAAAGCTTTGTGTGGAGTTTGTGGGGTTAGTGTAGTGGATCGTAGCACAGTGTCACGGTGGGCTTTTCGTTTCCGCCAAGGTTGGGAAATTCATGAAGCTTTGTGTGAAGTTTGTGGGGTTAGTGTAGTGGATCGTAGCACAGTGTCACGGTGGGCTTCTCGTTTCCGCCAAGGTTGGGAAATTCATAAAGCTATGTGTGAAGTTTGTGGGGTTAGTGTAGTGGATCGTAGCACAGTGTCACGGTGGGCTTCTCGTTTCCTCCATTAAAATTGAAACTTTGCAAGGAAAATCCCCTACCGGAATTCATAAAGCTTTGTGTGAAGTTTGTGGGGTTAGTGTAGTGGATTCTAGCACAGTGTCACGGTGGGCTTCTAGTTTCCGCCAAGGGTGGGAAATTCATAAAGCTTTGTGTGAAGTTTGTGAGGTTAGTGTAGTGGATCGTAGCACAGTGTCACGGTGGGCTTCTCCTTTCCGCCAAGGTTGGGAAATTCATAAAGCTTTGTGTGAAGTTTGTGGGGTTAGTGTAGTGGATCGTATTACATTGTCACGGTGGGCTTCTCGTTTCCACCATTAAAATTGAAACTTTGCAAGAAAAATTCCCTACCGAAATTCATAAAGCTTTGTGTGGAGTTTGTAGGGTTAGGGTAGTGGATCGTAGCACATTATCACGGTGGGTTTCTCATTTCCGCCAAGGTTGGGAAAGCATCGAAGACTACCCAAGAAGCGGCCAGCCATCAGATGCAACGGGCGGACACTTCGGTGTTTATAGTCAACAGCATTTTGGATGAAGATCAACGGAAAATATGTAAACAGATTGCATATGAAGCAAACATGTCTCCGCTTCGGTTTTCAGAAACCTAACTGAAAAATTACGGAAGCGAAAAGTGGCTACCAAATGGGTTCCGCATAATATGGGTGAAGAGCAGCAAGCTGTTGGCAATGGGATCGCAGAAGAATTGCCTCAGCGGTACGAGACAGAAGGCGAGCAAGTCTTTGGAGAGAATTGTGGCTATAGACGAAACCTGGATGCAAGATTTTGAACCAGAATTGAAATCTCAGTCCCCTCAGTGGAAACATCCAGAATCACATCGCCAGAAAGAAGACCTCCGCTAAAAATCGAAAGTTAAGCTGATGATGCTTCTTATTGATGAGAGCTAGGTAGAATTGGCGAAGAGCATCATGGACCCGCTGCAAGGATTCAGCACAGAAGTTCCCGTCCACAGCCTAATCACCTGGCATGAGTCTCCCGTGCACAGGAGTCTCATAGTTCCACAAAATGAGCAGCACGACTTTCCACTCGAACCGCCTTCTTTGCATAACCTGGCTGTGCTTCCTGAAGTGCTCTTAGGCACTGATTTTCAGTAATAGGACAACGCAGGAATTTCCACTTCTCACCGCGTGCGACTATACAGCACCAAAACCTATTGTCCTACGGATTTGACCGCGATCTGCAACACAGATCGATCTGTTGTTCCGCCTGCAGTGTGAAAAATTGGAAGATGCCTAGAGGAGATACCAAGCTCTCGCATATGACGAGCAAAGGTGGACTGGGAAGACTCCACCTCAGCTGCGAATTGCCGATGACGCCTGGAGGAGATAACAAGCTCGAGCATATGACGAGCAATGGTGGTCTGGGAAGATTCCAAATCAGCTGCCAATTGCCAATGACGCCTGGAGGGGAAACCACTGGCGCATATGACGAGCAATGGTAAACTGGGAAGACTCCACTTCAGCTGCCAATTGCCGATGACGCCTGGAGGAGAAACCACTGGCGCATATGACGGGCAATAATGAACTGGTAAGACTCCACCTCAGTTATCGATGACGCAGGAAGGAGAAATCACTGGCGCATATGACGAGCAATGGACTGGGAAGACTCCACCTCAGTTGTCGATGACGCCTGAAGGAGAAATCACTGGCGCATATGACGAGCAATGATGGACTGGGAATACTCTACCTCAGCTGCCAATTGCCGATGACGCGTGGAGGAGGAACCACCGGCGCATATGACGAGCTATAGTGAACTAGGAAGACCACATCAGTTGTCGTTGATGTCTGGAGGAGAAATCACTGGCGCATGTGACGAGCAATGGTGGACTGGGAAGACTCCACCTCAGCTACCGATTATTGTTGCTGGTAAAGGGATTCACCGTGACAGCTTCCTGCCGAGTGGCAATATTGACGGTCGTTTGGCATTGCGACTTCGGCTTGTCTTCGAAACCGGTGTCCCCAGTGATGAAAAGCTGGAACCATTTACGTAAACTGTTGCTATTCACTCTTTCTTCGTCTTCAACGGCACAAATTTCTGTTGTTGCTGCTGCGCGTCTAAACATTTTCACAATAACGACCTACGAGCACCCGAACAGCACGTTCATCGATTTCCATTCCCTGCTCACATGGTAACGCAATGCTGCTCCTCGCCAAATGCACGTCATCATCCTTGTGTGTTCCACGTCGCCGCGATCCGCGGTCGAAGAAGGCGCGCATTTACTAAAAATGAAAACCCAACGTTATGTGTGGCTCAAAAATGGACGAACTTTCCACTCACCCTTGTACTTATGGCAAAGCGGCATGAATTTTCCCGTCGTCCCCAGGCTTCATCTTTGCAAAAATGTAAAATCTATCGCCGTCTACAGTGGGCTTCATAGGGGGAAGCACTGGTTAGCGCCACAGGGGAAAAGTACTGGTGGGCTCCATAGCAAAACAAAGTGGGCTGCATAGTGAAAAAGCATCACTGGGCTTCATGGAAAAAAATTACTTGTGGGCTCCAAAGGGAGGTAAGCACTGGTGCGCTGCATAGCAGAAAAAAGTGGCCTCCATAGGAAAAAAAAGAACAGATTTCCTAAACCGACCTTTACGTGTCATCAGCAAAAAGATAAATGATGGTACGGCCCTACCACACACACACACACACACACACACACACACATACATACACACACGCACACACACACACACACACACACACACACATACATACACATACACACACACACTTTGAAAGGTTTAACCAAGCTTTCAAACAAAACTTTGGTAAAAAAGAGAGCAAATCTGCAAACACTTGCCAAAAACGTTTTGAAAGCTTCAAGGATTTGTAATTACCGTCATAATACTGTTTAACATTTTCTTCCGAACCAGCCACTGAGCTGGCGAAGTGTTCTCTAACCCCAATCTCCAGTGAATGAAAAGATTTCTTTGCCAAAAAAAATGTCTTTATATTTAAGGGAGAATGATTTTTTTCTTTATTGGGAAAAAATCATTCTCCCTTAAATATAAAGAAATTCCCGTTCAATTTTATTTGCTGCGAGCAAAGGTGTTTTGCGTGATTTGTAGACTTTTTGGAGTTTTCTAAATGCTTATGATTAGTCACAAATTTTTGTAGAAATCCTCAAGTACAACTTACCAAGCATATGCCTTGAGTGTATAGTCCTGCACAAATATGCTTGTCTGTTATCTTAGTTCTTATCCGGCTATAAATCATTGCACATATGCTTCGTGGAACAACTGGAAGTGAAGCTGTCTGAAGAATTTCAGCCGGTTCATCATCCACTATGGGAAAAACAAGAAAGAAAGACTAATAAGAAAAAATTAAAAAACAGAAAAAAAAAAAAAAAGCACCGTGTTTATATTTATACACTGCACTGAAAAACGTTTTGGCAGTTAAATCTGTTCAAGGGAAAAAAAGATATCACTGCTTTCTTTTCAACGGTAGCTAACATCCACACCAACTGACATACGCTCGGTGGACAAAACATTAGAGATACCTACCTAATAGCGTGTTGGTCTTACTCTACCACGAGTAACAGACTGTACACGCCGAGGCATCGACCACATCGTATGATGGAGGGTTTCCGGAGGTAATGCCATCCATGACTGTTGCAGCATTGTTCACAACTCCGCCAGAGACGTCAATCCAGGGTCCATGAATCTCTGATGTTTTGCTCCACGGTATACCAGAGAGCTTCCACAGGATTTAAATACGGTAACCTTGGGTGCCAATGGATAGTTCCAAACTCAGGTGACTGTTTTTTAATTCAGGCATGGGTGGTTGCGACCCGGTGAGGCGGAGCATCGTCCTGCTGGAACAGACCATCAGCCGCAGGATGCGCGAAGGACATGGAAGCGTGTCGGTGATCAGCCAGCACATGCTGGTGGCACGAAGCGGTTAAAGACATCTCCAGTCACACTAAGGGACCTAATAAGCCCCACGAGGGAATTGTGGATCATGAATACGCCCCATCAAGCCACACAACCAAAAAGGAATACTACTGCCAACGGCGTTTGAGGGACGTTGTTAGTCGTAAAAGGCTAGCGAATGGCAAGTGGCAATTCCACCATGAGAACGAGCCTGCCAATGCATCGCAACTTCTGACGCAGTTTCTTGCTAATTACTGCGCAGGTTGTAACGTGCCTGCCCCGCAGGACGCACATGAGATAAAGGCAGATAGCAGTGAGTGCACGCGGAGCTCCGGAGCCAAGAGTTGTGGATTCTAATCTCGCCCCTGTCATAAAAAATGATGGAGAAATTTACTTCGTCATTTTGGCGCCCGAACTTCTAGGATGGTCTGGCTGTTAGGGTTTCGCGCCATGGTGTGATGTTCTTTTCACACCGCGAGACAGGAAAAATGGGAATCCCTTCTTCAGTGCTTCGAAAAAAAAAACAACAAAAAAAAACAAGTCAGTGTGATGTTACTTTCCACATGTCAATTTGTCTGGGATTTCTCAAATGCACGTTCTTCATCAGTTCATGGTCCCCACTTACCCGTGGGCCGTGTCCCCGGCCCTCTTTCGCAGGGAGGGGAAGACATGTGACGTGCCTACCCTGCAGGACGCACATGAGATAAAGAAAGATAGCACTGAGAGCACAGGCTAGTGTTATATAATGGATAGCACTCCGAGAGTTGTGGGTTCGAATCCCGCCCTTGGTGTAAAAATGATGGAGATACAGTAGCGAACAAAAGTATTTGGCGAAACACTTTTTCGACCATAATTTTTTTTTCTTCTGGACCAAATCGTGTCATTTTGCGATATGATATGTGTTGATTCGTGGGTTACAATGCCGCGTAGTTTGTGTTTCGGTCAGAGTGAATTTGTCGTTCGAAATGGGCCATATTCCAGAGTCGCCAATTATTACCCATTAGTTTGCTGCATGTATTAATGTTTTTCTTGTGATTTTTGTTGGTTTTGTGTTGTGTAGTGTGATAATAAGTCAATCTTAGGTTTTCAGAAATGGGTCAAAAGGCGGAGATCCCTGTGGGAGCTCGCCAGGCGGCCGTGAACATGATGGAATCCGGAATGCGCGTCACCGACATTGCGAGGGCCTTGAAGATCCGACACCAGTCCATTTCAGCTATAACAGTCCGCGATGTGTTAGGCCTCGTTCTACTGCATTGCGTCAGGATAGACGCATCCTCCTTCGATCTCGTGCTGATCCCACCTTGACTGCTGTGGACATCGCCACCGAATTCCGCGACAGCGACGACCTGAACGTCAGCCGAATGACCATCTTCCGTCGTCTCATTGCTGGTGGATTGAATGGAAGACGCCCCGCCAAGAAACCACTCGTCGGAGTCAAGAACCGACGAGATAGAGTCGCGTTCACGCGCCGCCATCGACAGTGGACTGCGGCGGACTGGAGTAAGGTACTTTTCATCGACGAGAGCAAGTTCAACTTGTTTGGAAGTGATGGCATCCGATAAGTACGACGTCCGTGTGGCCAGAGATTCAACCCATAGTTCATTCAGCCGACTGTCAAGCACGGAGGAGAATTGCTCATGGTTTACGGCGCCTTCTCTTGCAATGGAATGGGCCCCATCATCAAGATTAACGGAATAATGACCGGCCAGAGCTATACGAACATGCTCATCAACGATGTCTTCCCGTGGGCAAACCAGAACATGCCACCCGGATGGATCATGCAGCAAGACAAGGACCCGAAGCACACCTCCAGAGTAGCGAAGGCGGCCTTCCAGCAGCAACAGGTCAAACTTCTAGACTGGCCAAGCCAATCTCCAGACCTCATCCCCATCGAGCACATGTGGGAGGAGCTGGAGAGACGATGTGCGAAGAAAACCTGCCGGAATAGGGCCCAGAAGTTCGACCAGCTGTCTGCAGAATGGGCGCGAATTCCGTAGGTCACCAGCGAGAAGCTAGTGGACGCGATGCCGGCCCGTTGTACAGCTGTTATTAAGTCTCGTTTTGCCGTTTTCTCGTACTTGTTTTCTGTTATCGTTGCATTAAATGAATGCGATACACACCTACTTTGTTGGTCAATTTGTATGATCTTTGTGATTAAGCTCGGTACGTGATCTGTGTTAAGGTTTCCGATCATTCTGCACATGGGTCATGTTTACAACTGAATAACACATATCATATCCCAAAATGATCCGATTTGGTCCAGCAGAAAAAAATTATGGTCGAAAAAGTGTTTCGCCAAATACTTTTGTTCGCTACTGCATTTACTTTGTCCTAAGAGCCGACAGCTACCCTCTTTGCCAGATATCGCTCCCTGCGACTTTTTCTTTTCCCATAAATCAAATACCATTTGAAATGAAAAAGATTTCAAGATATTGAGCTGATACAACAGAATGCGACACGAAGCAGCTGTTTTTGGATTTTAGATGATTCAAAAAATGCTTCAACCAGTGAAAACAGCCCTTGACTAAGAGTGTAGCTTTGGAAAAGGACTACGATTGAGTTTCATATCTGTAAGTTTTGTACTGTTCTTTATAAATCTAGTCTGGACACTACACTGGTATAAATGGAAAGTGATACACCCGGAAGGAATTAGTGAAATTACATGAAACTTGGTAGATAGGTACAGAGTCCTAACCACAATAAATGAAACCAAACTTATGTGAATCAGCTCAGGTTTATTGCTGTTCAGCACACGTTTCAGTATGAAGTGTGCCCACCATGAACAGCTGTGCACTCCTGGATCTTTACCGGCATGGAATCAATAAGTCTGTACACTCCTGGATCAAAGATCCAGGAGTGTACAGACTAACAACAGATAGACTGTAAGTCTGTACACTCCTGGATCACAGCTGTACACTCATGGATCTTTGCCGGCATGGAATCAATAAGTCTGTACACTCCTGGATCACAGAGTCTGTACACTCCTGGATCACAGAGTCTGTACACTCCTGGATCACAGAGTCTGTACACTCCTGGATCATAGAGTCTGTACACTCCTGATCTTTGATCCAGGGGGTACAGACTAACAACAGATAGACTGTTAGTCTGTACACTCCTGGATCTTTGCCGGCATGGAATCAATAAGTCTGCGGATGTAGTCTTGGGTATTTCTCTCCAAGCTTGCATAACGTGCTCAGTCAATTCTTGCACAGTTTGCTCTGGGTGGTGACGAGTCGTAATGCGTCTACACATGGCATCCCACATATGCTCTATGGACAGCGTTTGCGGTAAGTTTTTGGGCAGGGAGTAAAAATACTTCTTACATGATTCCTTAGAAGTATTTTGTGATTTTTAGAAGTAGCACAACGGTCCATCCCCCTCCTCAGTTTGCAAACGACTGCCATAAAAATTCTCACTTCTAAAAACTGTCTTTTTTTAAATTATATTAAAAATACTGCATATGCATTTTAATAAAATCTGCCTTTTTTTAGGCATGAAGTTATTTTATTTACTGTATTTTAAGTATAGCAAAATTTAAAACAGAGTAATAAATTCTATGAGGTTAAACCATGCATCCTTACCTCTGCAGCAAAAATGAAAATTCTGTTATATATGTGCGTACAATTCTTCCTACACATGCACTTGTAATAGGTTGTAATCAATCAGTCTTTCATATTTTTAATAAAAAATACAGTCTGTTTTGTCAAGTACAATTCTGTTCATTTGTTAGAAGTCACTTATCTGTACACCGAGAATTAAAATTCATTGCACATTCAAGCTGTTCTTTTAATGGATATAACAGAGTGTCTACAGTAGATTTTACTTTGATATAGTGTTGCAATTATTCATAAATGTAACCCTTTCTTGCTGCTTTTTCAGTGAGTAACAACAGCGGAAAAGTCCAGATAACATACAACCTCTCCATCTTTTATTAGGAATGGAGGTCCTGTCTCTGAAATGCTTGCTAAATTTTACAGATGAATGTCATTAACACGGTTCTGCTTCTCATTCATAATGCGGTTTTGAGTAGAAGAAGCTCTTTCACAAGATCCTATGGTCAATACCATCTGAGCAAATACTGCGAAGCTTTCTTAAAAAAGAGATCCATCAACAGCTGATAAAACGATTAAGTGACAAAAGTCCCTCATTTTCATTCCTCTATACCTTGTTAGCAATGACAAAATTTCTAAAAATTATGTTCTTACATTTTCTTCCTTCAAAACTAAAGTTTCAGCGAAACAGTATGTTCAGTGAATCATGTTTTGATACACGAGAGGGCAATGCAGAGGCACTTAAAATTTGATAAAAATGAGTGAGCAAATTCATGGATCTCAAGTTAGATCTTTCATTCAAATTTTCTTGCAATTTCTTTACAAAAAACTTCGCAACTCTCGAAAAATGTTGCTTCCACCCATTTCGATCGGGCTTGCACGCACACGCACACGCACTTTACAGTCCTTTTGTAACTCTGTCGTTTGCCGGGCGTGACAGCAGAGCTCAATGTCACTGGAAATTGTCCTCTCAAGTTGTGACATAGCTAACACATTTTTTCACACATGCCATAGGCCTTTCGGGTCGTGTTTTCCAGCAGCCCGAGATATACGAAACCCTGGAGAAATGCAGAGCGGGGGTGGGAGACGAGGATGGAATTACGTTATCGATGGCGCAACTGCTGTGTTGAACAGTAGATGAAAATAATAATAGTAATAGCAATAATTAAAAAACAAAAAATACAAAAAAATATAGACTTCGGTTTATAAATACGGTTGGATAATTTTTGGTGCAGTAAAAATACGTCCCGGTATTTTTCCAGGAAATAATTTTCGTTTTTGATGCGGGAAATACGCCTGTCCAAGCGTTAACGCTATCTCTATCTATGGGAGGAAATTATGGGGAGCGCGGAGTCCAATCCATGATCGCTACACCTTGCAAGGCTTTTCTTGTGATGGCCGCAGTATGTGGACGGGCATTGTCCTGCTGGAAGAGACCATTTGGGATGGTGGCTATGAAGGGTATGACAGCAGGTTGTATCACCCTGTATACATATTAGTGGGCAGTCATGGTGCCTTCAACAATCACCAACGGAATCCTGCTGTCATAACTGATGTCCCCTCAAACCATGACGCCAGGGGTTGAACCTCTGTTGCGCTCTGAAATCACAGCAGGGTTGGCTTTTTCAACAACGCCGCCGGATATGTTGTCGGTTATCACTTTGGCGCAGATAGAATAGAAACTCGTCGCTGAACACAATTGTAAGCCATTCGCGTGTCCAGTTGCGTCCACCATTACACCAGGTAAACCGTTTATAGCATTGGAAACTGGTTAACAGAATACTCTGCATGGCCGTACGAGAATGTAACCCAGCATCAAGCAATCGGTTGACAATTGTCCGTGGAGTCGAACTGGCTGTCACCACTGCTCGGATCTGTGCTGCGATCGTCCGTCTGTCCGCAACTGCCAGCCGGACAATATGACCGTCGTCACGTGTTATCGTTCTCCTAAGTAGACCTGTGCCAGATCTGCGAGTACTCACGCCTTCCCGCGTCGACTGTGTCACCACTCTCCGTACTGACATGGCACTACGGCACATCCGTCGGCCGATTTCACGATACGAATCTCCCATTTTAGACATAAAAATGATGCGACCTCGCTCCAAGTCCGAAATGTGGGTGTATGGAGTTCTCACTCTAAGACGTGGCATAGCTGGTTACCGGCAACCTGTGGACAAAAACGACCTTGTGACATCCCACAGTTAACGACTTATGAACGAAACAACATAGAAATTTTTCATAATAAATCGACACGTAATTTACATATCACTACACTACTGCTTAAACTTTTTAATCATTCAATACCAGTCCTACGGAGATATTTCGGTCCATGTTTCATGCAATTCCACCAGTTCCTTCTGGGTGTATCACTTTCCATTTCCACCAGTGTATTTTATTACACCTTGTACAATGTACAATCTCTTAAGTCAGCGGTTCTCAAACTTCTGACACCGCGGAGCCTTTTTACGCTTTTCAACCGTAGGTCGAAGAAACGTATATGCTCTAGCTTTGTCCGTCCGTCTGTCTGTCTGTCGGCACGATCGCTCGCGAAAAAATGGTTCGATTTCGATGAAATGTTAGAATGTTGTAGGGGACAACCTGGGGACGAACCCTATTGAAAATGGGTGAAAGGTCAGGACATAGGAGCGGGATCCATTCCATCGCCCTTATGCGTCATAACGTACGTAAAAATCCATCGATTGCTACAAAACTTTATCATGTTGTCCGGAGATATACTGAACCAGTTCTGTTGAATATCATCGAAACGGGGTCAAAGGTCAGGGCACAGGAGCGAGATTTATGCCACAGCCATTACCCTCATAACTTGATTAATAACTTGAGTAATGATTTCCGGTATGTTGGAAAGCGTATCACAATCACTGCAGTGCATGGTTTTACTAACTTGTTCAACTAAGGACGAGACCACGGATCCCCAACATTTCCCCATGCCTGTTTATATTCACTGCAAAACTGTTTATGAGGATTTAAGAATTTCATTTCTGAGAAATCTGAGAAGTATTGATTTCATTTTTGAGAAGTATTGGTTTTATTTCTGAGAAGTATTCGTTTTATTTCTGAGAAGTATTGGTTTTATTTCTGAGAAGTATTGGTTTTATTTAGTAAACGCATACTTAACACTATTAGTGTTTCCGATGTTCAAGTATTCTCGCATAATAAAATCAATAGAGATGCAAAGAAGAAAGAAAACGCTATTACAAATGCATGGCAAGTATTCGTAAGAAAAAGTGAT
The DNA here is from genome assembly GCA_039090855.1 of Macrothele yani. NCBI lineage: Eukaryota > Metazoa > Arthropoda > Arachnida > Araneae > Macrothelidae > Macrothele > Macrothele yani. Next base: position 122,571,951 of record CM077013.1, read on the forward strand.
TGAAATGCTGACCTCAATGAAACGAGTGGAGCAGTTGTTTCTCCTCCTTACAAGGTTCTTTCACGCCCGGCTCCATGGAGAAGAGTTGCAGTCACATGTTCGGCTCTGCAACCACTCTGAGGCAATTCTTCAATTTTGTGGAAACGTCAGAGAAGCCAGTATCGCACAGATATACGTACTGACAAAGAAAGTGGGTTCTGCTTCTTAACACTGCACCAAAATTCGCATAACTGTAGTTTATTAAACGCTGCCTTTTCAGATGTGTTAGATGTCAGAGGGATGAGATTTTCATATTCACTTGCAGTCATGCTAAGAGGTTTGTCTTTAACAGCAAACGAATCTTTTACCTATGTATGATTTTCAAAATTGTGGTGCGTTACATTTGGTAAGTGTTGCAAGAGGGCATCACTTATTTCTTGTAGGTGCTGTGTGAATTATCCAAAAATTTTGTCAAATTTACGGATTATAACGAAGTAAATTTCTCCGTCATTTTTGGTCTACGCCGGGATTCGAACCCGAGGCCGCTTATTCCGGAACAAGTCGCTCTACCAACTGAGCTACGCAGACGATTATTCTGATTCCTATCTGCCTTTATGTCGTGTGCGTCCTGCTGGCAGGTACGTCACATCTCCCCCCCCGAAAGAGGGCCGGGGGCATGGCCCACGGGTCAGCCGTGACCATGAATCGTTGCAGGCAGCCATCCACTGTAGAACGTGCACTTGAGAACTCCCAGTCAATCTGCTGTGTGGAATGCAACATCACACATTTTTTTTATTTTTCGAAGCGCTGGAGAAGGAATTCTCTGATTTTTCCTGTCTCGCGGTGCGGAAATAACATCACACCAATGCGAGATTTTGAACGGCCGGGTCATCCGGATAGTTCGGGCGCCATTATAGCGAAGTAAATTTCTCCTTCATTTTTGGTCTACGCCGGGATTCGAACCCGAGGCCGCTTATTCCGGAACAAGTCGCTCTACCAACTGAGCTACGCAGACATTTGTTCTGATTGCTATGTGCCTTTATGTCGTGTGCGTCCTGCTGGCAGGTACGTCACAGGATGCTTCTTCCGAGCTCTTCCAGGAGGTCCGTAAGTATTGGGAAGCTATCAACCTCACGGTTTCGGAATCATCCAGTTCAGAACTGCACCTTCTCTTGAAAGCGCGGATTTTGTCAGTGGTTGTGAAAAGAATAGCATTCTCTCCTTGGAGACCTGCACATGCTTTGAAGAAAGCATTATGCACATTCAAGATATAAGGAAATTGAGGCAGTACGTGGATTTTTCCAGTGTAATTTCGTTGTCGAACATGACGGTGCTACCAGGGAGTTTTCACTAAAAGCGTTAATTCTGAAGAATCGCTCATCACTTCCTCTTAAAAATGATTCCTCATACTCACTGGCACATAATATATTTTTTTTGATTGGAGGTTTAACGACCACCGTGAGCAACTCAATGGGCTATAAGCAGTCGCCCGTCCCTAATTTAGGGTCATTGGTTCCAGGGAAGGGAGAGAGCCAGTACCGTAAGACAAACACAACATCCATGCCTCACCGGGATTTGTACCCGGACCCCTTTCGGACGAATGATCAGAGGCCATCGCTTAGACCACTGCGCCACCGGGGTGGCCTACACCTAATCAGTGATTAATTAAGACAACGTTTCTCAAAGCGTGCTCAGCGGAGCCCCGGAAGTCTGGAAGAAACGCAAGTCTTAAAGTCTGCAGGTTTAGAAGAAACGGTCACACAGATGGCACATCGGGTAATACCGAAAGGGTTGATGTAAGTCCATATATAACGAAGTAAATTTCTCCGTCATTTTTGGTCTACGCCGGGATTCGAACCCGAGTACGCTTATTCCGGAACAAGCAGCTCTACCAACTGAGCTACGCAGACATGTATTCTGATTCCTATCTGCCTTTAAGTCATGTGCGTCCTGTTGGCAGGTACGTCACATCTCCCCCCCCCGAAAGAGGGCCGGGGGCATGGCCCACGGATCAGCCGTGACCATGAATCGCTGCAGGCAGACAACCACTGTAGAACGTGCACTTGAGAACTCCCAGTCAATCTGGTGTGTGGAATGCAGCGTCGCACACATTTATTTTTCGAAGCACTGGAGAAGGGATTCTCTGATTTTTCCTATCTCGCGGTGTGGAAAGAACATCACACCATTGCGAGATTTTGAACGGTCGGGTCATCCGGGTAGTTCGGGCGCCATTATAACGAAGTAAATTTCTCCGTCATTTTTGGTCTACGCCGGGATTCGAACCCGAGTACGCTTATTCCGGAACAAGCAGCTCTACCAACTGAGCTACGCAGACATGTATTCTGATTCCTATCTGCCTTTAAGTCATGTGCGTCCTGCTGGCAGGTACGTCACACATATCTGGTGATCCACTGCAGAAAGAGAGTGCAAAGGGCCTTCTTGACCGTTTGTTACTTATTGTATTGCTGTCCGACACGATCAGCCTGTCGGAGAGATCGGACAGAGGTTTCCAACGAAATCAACAGTGAAAATTTGCAAGACCACTTCAATCCCTGCAATAAGCCACGTAGAGTAGGCGAAGAAGCAGAGACGTGGGGGATGGAGGCCAGAGTTGTAAAACAGCGGTTCCAACAACAATTCTTTAGCCGAGGAAGTGTCCTCAAAATTTTCAAACACTGCTCATATTATTCAGAGAGATCAGATGGCATGAGCTGGTAATAATTCCCCTTCACTAAAAATAGAGACAGTAAGGTGGCGATTGTATTGAGCAATTTTTTTATTAATTAGTGCGGATGTAGGTGATTTAGATTGATTTAGATTCATCACCTGAATCACCTGACTTTTGTTGCTTTTTCAATTTCTGTTAACAGACACATAAGGACAGCAAGACACAAAATATTGAATTTTATCTGTACATAGACTAAAGCTGCACTACTACAATCTAGGGGCAATGTGAGGTTCGTATCAACCACTCAATGTCTAGAGTTCCATATCAATCTAACCATTAATGATTGGGCTTGACGTAGAAGCAGTGGCGAGGGAGGTACAACTTTGGCGGTGTGCCACAATAACGATACTGCCAGCGTGTTGGCACTTACCTTTCTGCTTCGGTGAGAGGTGAATGATCGGACACAATTCCACTTTCGAAAAACAGAATGTACGTTCTGTAAAAGTCTTGAATAGTTTAAAAGGCGACCAGCGCCATTATTTCCAAGCAGGACACCACAAAACAGCTGACTTTCTGGTTACTAGAGAGGAGTCCATGGTAACTCCTGGCAGTCAAGCCATGATCTGCACCACAAGCCGGTGCACTACATTTTATTTAGGCTAGCTCCTGAGGGGTTGTCATATAGCGGACAGGCAACATCAAGAACGACAGATTCATAATCATTACGGATAAAAATTGAAAGATCATAAGCATACGCTGGCATTGTAGTTGAATGATGACTGAGCTCATGAGGTAAAGTGACAAAACGGTAGCAAAAATCCTGCACAAGTAATGGAGGAAAGGCTCAAAGGCCAAAGAGTAAGGTGAGCAGTTTTTTGAATACGAAATTCAGGACAAAATGACATTTGTCCACAATTTCAATTCAAAATTGAGGACAATTTCGTTCCAAAATGAGGACATAATTGAGGACAACGTTTGGCATATTATGGTAAAGCCGAAGATTAGTAAAGAATTTATGAAATGTATCATAATTGTCCATTGTGAAACGTACGATGAATATGAGGGAAAATTTTCATGCGAAATAAGCATAAAATAGGAATAAAGTACTATCATGCAGAATATTACTTCTGATAAATTTTGAATGTTACTCATAAGGGGCAGCACATGAAAACAAAGCTACATTTTGACTTTGTACTGAAATTTCATTGTGATTCTGCACAAAAAATATCTCAAGCTAAAAAATTACTGTACACGAGAAGGAATATTCCAAGTCCAGTAACTTTGCTTGAAGAAACAGTTTAATGAAAAACATGTACTTAACAAAAGTTGTAGAACTCTCAGTGGAAGATGCAACCAAATTTGGCATCATTTACTTATTTAATTGCAAGAAAGTGGATGCTGAAAAAGATGGGATTTATTCCTCATTCTAAAAAATATTTCAGTTAAAACAGAAACGAAGTAACACCGCGATCATTGAGATGACCTAGTTCGATGCTTCGGCATGTCTTCCATTAATATAGCATAATTTCTAAATTCAAGGGAAAATTCATCCGCTTCAGAAAATAGTTCCATACCTTTTTGAGCTCATTTTTTTTTCTTGCAGTTAAATAAGTAATTGTTGCCAAATTTAGTTGCACTGGTATATTCAATTGAGTTCTACGGCCTGTGTTCAGCACATTCTTTCTACTTCAATTATTTTGGAAAATGTCAAAAATTGAGGACAAAAAAAAATAAAAAAAACGAAATTGAGGACATTTGATGTCCTCAATCAGTTTTAACGGAATTGAGGACAAAGCATGAAAATTGAGGACTGTCCCCAGAAAATGAGGACGTCTGGTCACCTTACCAAAGAGGGAAGCTTCCCGGAAAGTAGGCAGCATTGTCTTACGCCAGTGAAAAAGGATACTGCCGCGTTCATCAAAGAGCCAACTCGAATAAAAAGTCTTGAGCTGCAATACAGAGCAGACAATGTGGATCTAAACTGTTGTGGCAGGCCAAAGGTCTCCGAAGTGGCAAAAAAGTACTCATGTGTCGCACGATCAAAACGTCTGAGGGTGCTAAAACTTTAGAACAGCCAGGGTTTCTCTCCGGATATTAGTGAGATGTAGAATTTCACGAATACTTACAATTTTACGATGAATGGTACGGTCCAGAACTTCATATGTTTGCAACAGGTGAATCAATATACACTGGCGTGCAAAATTAAGGATGAGACGGTTTTTCGAAGGTAACGTCGTGCAGAAGTGCTCCACATCGACTCAAATCATACCATAAGATCCCAAAATGTAAGAATACGGGACAAGTGAGCAAAACCGTCCAAACAAGGAATCCAAAGGATACAAAGGCACTTTATTGAAAAGGTAGCTTCGAGCACAACTGGACAGAAGACAGAAACGTCCATGTGACAGGCGACTGCCAAGAAAAATCCAGTCTTTAGTAGGATATATGATCACCCCTGACTGTGTTGCAGGATTTACAACGTCTGCCCACGCTGAGGACGAGGTTGTCAAGGAGCTGTTGAGGCATCGCTGCCCATTCCTCTTGTAGCGCCAATCGTAGCTGCGGAATCGTTGCTGGCGGTTGGTGACGTGCTGCCAAGCGTCTCCCGAGAAGGTCCCACACGTGTTCGATTGGATTTAGGTTCGGGGAACTTGCGGGCCAATCCATGCGTTGAATATCTTCACTCTTCAACAGCTCTGCGACAGCCACTTTACGATGAGATGTAGCATTGTCGTCCATGAAGAGGAACTCAGGACCCACAGCACCCCTAAATAGACGACGTGAGGCTAGACAACCTCGGTACAAAAGCGGACACCAGTGACTGAACCTCCTTGGAATATGTGGAGGTCAGTACGGCTACCAAGCATGATACCACCCCAAACGAGAACTCCGCCACATCCAAACCGGTCCCTTTAGATAATGTTGGAGGTGTGATTGCGTGTTTCCTGCTCTCTCCAGATGTGTATACGTCCAGAATCGCTGGTCAGACTAAATTGGCTCTCATCCGTAAAGAGAACTCGACCCCATTGCTGATGCGTCCAGTTCTTTTGTTCCTGGCACCACAGAAACCACCGTCTCCGACGAGCAGGCGTTAATGGCACACACCGTATTGGACGTCGTGCAAATAGACCACCTTTGTGCAGCCTCCTGGCCACCGTAAAACGCGATAACGGACGTTCAGTTGTCTGTTGTATGTGCCTTGTGATTTCTCCTGCTGTCTGCCGTCTGTCTCTTCTCGCTTGTAGGACAATATACCGGTGGTTCGCCACCGTTGTTGCTCGTGGACGACCACTGCTAAACTCTCGGGCAGCTGTTCCTGTCGTTTGAAATGCTCTCCAAGCTCGTGAAACGATGCTGTGAGTGATCCCGAACTCCTCGGCCACACTAGTCACACTTCGACCTTCTTCCAACTTCCCAATGACGCGACCTCGGGCAAAGTCATCCAGATGTCGTCTACTGGATTGCCTGTTGGCCATATCACACGGTGGCAGCAACTCGACGTCGTTCAAACCGATGTACACCGTGCAATAGCTTTCAGCGAATTGCTGAGCGTACGCCGCCCGTGTGTTTTATACCCTTCCAACATCCCCCCCCTTAAGTCATGCTGCATATATGCACATGCCCTACCGTACCGGATCCTAGTATATCTCCTGAGTGGTCTTTCAGTCCGTTCTGCCTGCTCGTTCCGCTGTAATGCTAATTTCTCCTCTTCGTCCTTAATTTTTGTACACCAGTGTATGTAAAACCCTATTCAAGAAAGCAGATATTATTTTTATCTAAATTTTGTAGTCTTTTGAAGCAAAGCGGTCTCCAATTCTGGATGGAGGTCAGGCCTCCTTTCTAAGGGATTAAATTCAGAACTGCTTCAGTGAAAGTCTGGGGTAGCTCATTTGTAGACATTATAGCGCTGTAAAAGGTGGTTAAGATGGGAAGAAGAAGCGTAAGAAAAGGAGACTAGAAAGAGCTCGTTAGCCCATCCTCCTCTGGTGCAGCAGTAGAATTCGGAGATGCTACTACTGCACCAGAGAAGGATGCTACTGCTGCCCATGAGTAATCTCAACTTCAGTGATGGGCAGGTACAACGGTATAGTTTCAGTCGGAATAAGGTGTGGCAAATCTTCAAACAAATTCGTAATGAACGATGCTCGTAAAAGCGGGCGAAAATATTTGGCAACAAAATGAGAGTGTGAGCACACAAATCTTGAGGCTTCGTAATAAGCTCGCCAGAAGCTGACGGCAAAATAGAAGGAGATATTAGGCTGAGCGTCGCTGACGTTCCATCGAAAGAAAATATTTTGTTGGGCTGTCAGAGGACAAATTCTACATTGTTTGAAGTATGGTGGTGTACTTCAAACGATGTAAACTTTTCTGAGTGGCGGAGAAATGACGTTTATACAAACCCCTGTAAAAAGCTGATGTTTCGGAGGATCTGGAACCAACCAGCAGAGCTTGTAAAGCAGATATGTCCACTCGTGTTGAATGCATAAGAGTAATCGTGGTAGCCCTAAGAGCAGTGGTGTATTCCGGCATCTTCTCGGGGGTGCTTAGCCCCCGAAAATCCATGAAATCCCCCGCCCCTGAAGGTTATTGTGGGATTTCCCTTATATTTAGTATAATTGTTTCCGTTTATAACTGAATATTTAGAGAAATTAATTTAAAAAAAAATTAAGAAGATGATGGAAAATATTCTAATAATAGAAAAGAAACATCCACATGGACTTCAATCTGAAATTTTTATTATCCTTCAACAAAACATTAAACAGTCCTTGCTGAGGGGGCAATTTTTCAAGCACTGACAATTCAGACTACTTCCCAATAAAAACCTAATTCCACAGAGTATAGATGTTTGCACTGCAATACATAATCATATTTTGGAAGCTGGCATTCAGCTTTATGTCAGTCTTCTGGATGCCGACTTTCCGTATATGCAGTTAAGCCTCAGTGTAGCAAAAGGGACGTTAGTGCTTCCAATGCAACAAAATATTTGCTACCTAATTTTTTACAATACCAAATTATTAGAAATCAATCCCATAAAAAAAAATTCCCTTCCGGTTAGTGGTTTACACTCTGTGTCGAACACATAATCGAGGCATCTCAAACTGGCATCAAAACGGTTAGTTAGTTTATTTTTGTCACTACTATGTGCTGATCGAAATAATCTAAAGGGGCTGAACTAAGTCGCAAGGGAATGATTAAAGTGAAAATAATCCAAATACGTGGGTGGCGTCAGTGAATAAACAAAAACATCGCTCTTTCCACGTTTAGCAACGCACAGTAACCGAAAAATTGTTATTAGGCAGCCGCCGGGAATTGAATCTCGGATCTCTCGATATCTAGCCGAGTGCGTTAGCCTTACACCACGGTGGCCAACAATTCACAGAGCTATACGCGTTTTTCTGTCAGCATCTGACATTATAAATCCGTAAGATACCATCTTACGAATTTATAATGTCAGCCTCTGACAGAAAAACGCACATAGTGCCGTGAATTGTTGGCAACCGTGTGGTGTAAGGCTAACGCGCTCGGCTAGATATCGAGAGATCCGGGATTCAATTCTTCGGTGGCGGCCGAATAACAATTTTTCGGTTGCTGTGTGTTGCCAAACGTGGAAAGAGCGATATCTTTGTTTATTCACTGACGCCACGTATTTGGTGGATTTTCACTTTGAATCTCGCCGTTTGGATTTAACTGCTGTAATTAATATGTAGCCAGTGCCATTAATGCCCACCAGATGGAGACGTCTCAGTAGCTGAGCCCATCTTACGGATTTATAATGTCAGATGCTGGCAGAAAAACGCACATAGCGTCGTGAATTGTTGACCACCGTGGTGTAAGGCTAACGCGCTCAGCTAGATATCGAGAGATCCGAGGTTCAATTCCCCGGCGGCGGCCTAATAACAATTTTTCGGTTACTGTGCGTTGCTAAACGTGGAAAGAGTGATGTCTTTGTTTATGGAATGATTAAAACCATACGTTTTCAGGCAGATAACACGGTAATGATTCCTTAATAATCAGAAACACACTTGCTTTAAGGCGATGACATTTTTACCACTCCGAATATTTTGAAAGGGGGGGGGGATTTCTCCTGCCCATCGTGAAATATGTGGTGCGTCACTGAATTAAAGCAAAGGTATAACATTTTAACATTTTTTATCACTTGTACGTGTAGATTTCTTGGAATTCGCATTTGCGATATACGAGCATAAGAAATTTTTTTATTCAATTTACAATTTTTAGACGTATTAATGCATATACACTGGCGGAAAGTGAAAAAAGAACACCAAGAAGGAATTGGCGGACTATCATGAAATTTACATATGTTAATGGGGTCGAGTTTACGTAGGTGTGATGTTAATTTCGGGACCAACCGGTGAGCGCTTACGCCACAGCACGGCATAATATGCAAATTATCGTCGGTGGTATTTAAATAGTACGGCGAAGTGAATGTAATCAGTCGTCGGCGTACGGACACGTGCGAAGACCCTGAAGAAGCTGAAGTGCCTGGACATGGTAGACGTGTACGATTTCAGCAGTTATCGGACTTTGAGTGAGGTCGTCTAGTTGGACTCCGCGAGGCCGGGTGGTCGTATCGTCGTATTGCGGAGCGAATTGGACGGGAAGTATCGGTGGTGGTACGATGGTGGCGTAGATGGTCCGAGGAACATTCCCACACGAGAAGACGTGGAACCGGGAGTCACAGACGGACTGATGAGCGGACCAATCGACGCATAAGAAGAGCGGCGTTGTCAAGCAGAACATCCACTGCGACGCAAATCCGAGCTGCCGTTGCACCTGAGGTGACCGTGCGAACAATCAGCAACCGTCTACTGGATGCAGGACTACGTGCACGTGTGCCTCTGGCATGTGTACCTCTGACTCCAGCCCATCGTCAGGAACGGCTGCAGTGGTGTCGCCAACGTCTGCACTATAGAACGCAATGGCGATCAGTCGTGTTCAGCGATGAAAGCAGATTCTGCTTGGGAGCCTCCGATGGCCGTATGCGTGTTCGCAGACGCACAGGGGAGCGTCTACACCCTTCTTGCATCCGCCAGCGACACACAGGGCCTACACCTGGTCTCCTGCTGTGGGGAGCGATCAGCTATCCCTCCCGTACACAACTAGTGTTTGTACCGGGCACGTTGAAAAGCACCTCCTACATCAACAACATCATTCAGCCCGTTGTTGTGCCCTTTGTAAGATCGGTCCAACATGGTGTTTTTCAGCAAGATAACGCACGCCCACACACGGCACGTGCAACGCAACATGCACTTCAGGGTGTGAAACAACTTCCATGACATGCATGTTTACGGGATTTGTCCCACATTGAGCACGTGTGGGATTTTATGGGACAACGACTTATCCGGTCTCCACGGCCAGCTATAACCATCCCCGATTTACGCGTCCAGGTTGAGGATGCTTGGAACTCAATACCCCAAACTTACATCCAACATCTGTACGACAGACTCCATGCCAGAATTGCACAGTGTGACGCAGTTCATGGCGGTTCAACCTCGTACTAACCATGTTACATGGAAATGTTATTTTTCAGTTTACCAGCAAATACAGCTGTATTTTGCCATAATGTTTTGATCACGTTATCCTCTGTATTCCGTTATTATGCTGTATAAATTTCGTTGGTATCAGACGTTTCCTTCTTGGTGTTCTTTTTCACTTTCCACCAGTGTATAAATAACAAAACTGTGATTATATGTATATATAATCAGCCAACAAGTTTGAGCCAACTCAAAATTTGTAATCGCCCCCATCCCTGTCCCAGAAAAAACTGTTTGAATGCAACGCTGCCTAAGAGGACGTAATTTCAATCTGAACCACCGTTCGATGGGATTTGAAATTGCAGGTTCAAAATCCCCCCACCCCCCTCCCAAAAAAAAACTGACTGAATGCGACGCTGCCTAAGAGGTCGTAATTTCATTCTGAACCACCGTTCGATGGGATTTGAAATTGTAGGTTCAAAAAACTCCGGTGAGATAATCACTGAAGTACCTAAAGCTTTAAAATCATCACGATTTAACAGGCGCATGTCCATGTTCGAACCCGATAATTGTAAACAGCTTCATGATCCTTAATCAATACGAGTGATCAGCACTTGTCATTGGGTGATAAGAAACAGTAGACACGCGCAGCACAGTTGGAGAGACATAAACACGGTTCAAGACGAGCTTCAAACGTACGAGAGAAACGTGTAACTCTCCAAGGGAAGACACAGAAGTCAAGATTCAGCACACGAAAAACATCCTGTAATTGGCTGGCTTGAACTAACGACAATAAATTTGGAGCTAAAATTGGTCGAGGCTCAGACGACACAAGGCGATCTCGCTAAGAATCTATAACGCACGATTGCAGTGTCCTTCAAAGAGAACATGGCCATCCTCAGAGATACAAGAAAAGTGAGCTTCAGTACCTTGGAGAACAGCCAACGCAGCGACAACATGCTAAAACAAATGTACATTGATAATGAAATTTGGTATTTCGGAACTTATAACATGTGTAAATAAAAGACTTATCACGTTGATCAATAGTTTGACACTCACTAACATTTTCCATAAAACGGTTGTGAAAGGCAATCGCAACGTTGGAACGTGGAGCAAATTTGTGATAAAACACATACGGCCATGCGCACTATCTATAAAGCATAGTGAATTATGAGCAGTTTGTCTCTTGAAACGTTAAAACATATGCAAAAAAACGGTAGAAAGTCGTGCAATAAAACTTCATTCTTTAAGGGAGTCGACATCCCCTACAATTTAATGTAGGAAATGTGATCATGTTTTCACCGCTTTAAGCTGAGAAATAAATTTAACAGCTGCTGGCGTAAGAGTCTTGACGAGTTTGCTTAATCGTATCTTCAAAGCCTTCCCAACAGGATACTTGACATCTAGAAACGGAATAACAGACTGGATTTGAGCAAAAAGGTTCGGGAATTCATTAGTGTATCCTGCACAGGTGCCATTTATTCTGTTATTTGATGTTTTAATAGCAACTAAATACACGACGAGATTTTTTGAAGACATGCGCCCACAAGGCATGTTCAATTGCTGAAGATATTCCACTTCGATGTCTTGCAGATCAGATCACGAATATTTCTGTTTATACCCGGGGACAAGGCATACCAGATAGGCGTGGTAACTCCCGCCACAAACCGGCGTCGTTGGAAGGAGCTCCTGTAGAAAGTGGCGCCTATTGATACTCAGAAGGAGAAGTAAGATGACAGCCGGAGATCTGAGGAGAAAGTGGCGCCTATTGATATTCAAAAGAAGAAGTAAGATGACAGCCAGAGATCTGAGGAGAAAGTGGCGCCTATTGATATTCAGAAGGAGAAGTAAGATGACAGCCAGAGATCCGAGGTTCAGTAACCATTTCAGATGCTGGGGTTTTTTGGGGGTTTTTTATATGCTTGAGCATCTACGTCCATAGCATCATCTTTGGAATCGGACTCTGAAACATAAGTTGCGATCATTCCCTGCAACAATAAAGTCTTAATAAACGATTCAGCAGCATTTTGTTTGAAAGAGGTAGGAGGCAGAGTATATGTGGAGAAACATCACAAGATTAGGTAGGTACCTGCGTCTTGGAAGACTTCGTAAGTTTAGTCATTGTGAAACCAGTGCAATCAACGACCATGCAGAGCTAGTGGTGGGGGAAGAAGGGTCTGTTCTCCTAGAGCCGGAACATTAACTGTAACAGAATCCCCAGGTTGAGAAGAGTGAATTGGCAGCTGTGGATGCTCATCCACAGTCTCCAGAGAGTGTGGAGGAGCTGATGTAATAGGTGAGGACATATCGCTCGTACACAACCTAAGTGTTAATAAGATGAGTGACGGCACAGCATTAGCAGCCGCATCATCAGGACAGGCAACGGGTCAAAAGCTATAGACATGACCAACTTTTGTGTCAGAGAGGATAGCCCACATTCTCCTTATCGAGCCAAGAACTTTCCCGTATTTTTTAAAACCTCAAGTACAACTGAATCGGGAAAATTGGGAGATATATTTTGAGACAAGATGACGAGACTTAACATCCAGACCACTAGCTAGCAAGTTATCTTTCACTCAAAGCGTCTTCAGATAAACAGCAGTGTCTTGCGCAATATCACCAATATCATCCGGCACCCTGCACTGTGATATTAGAAATATTTGTGTTATCCAACGCTTCAAAAACAACAGCGGGGTCACGAATGTGATGTACCTCTTTCCGAGAATTAGGGAACGTGGGAAGCAGTATTTTAGAAGAGGGTAATTAAAACTGTCCCTGGATTAGTTTGTTTAAGGCCTGGTTGATCAGTCATTTGGGACCACGATTTTGATGGAGCAGAAGAGGTAGCAGGCTTGAGAATGAGGTCAGTAGTCGACGTGATTGACGTCAGTCTACTATTGGAAGAATAGGCGTGGGAATGGACTGCTGGATATTGTGTAGCTACCATAGTGCCATACGTGCATTCAGACGACTGCCGTCAGTCTACTATTGGAAGAATAGGCGTGGGAATGGACTGGTGGAGATTGTGTAGCTACCATAGTGTCATACGTGCATTCAGACGCCTCCATTGGTTGTGGCACTTGCTCAATACAGAGCTAGAAGGTCCTTTACCCTCGGCAGCATCACTGAACCTGGACTGCCGCCTCGGTGGTACAGTGGCCTAAGCGCTGGCTTAGACCATTCGTCTGAGAAGGGTCCGGGTCCGGATCTCGGTCTGGCATGGATGTTGTGTTTGTCTTACGGCACTGGCTCTTTCCCTTCCCTGGAACCAGTGGCCCTAAATTAGGAGCTGACGACTGCTTATAGCCCATTGAGTTGCTCACAGTAATCGCTAAACCTTCAAAATAAAAAAAAGAAAAAAAAAAAAAAAGAAAAAGAACCCTGGCACTTGCTGATTGGCAGAAGTGATGCAGGATTTGTGATAACAATGGCGGTCTCCGCCATGACTTCAAAAACTCAAGATGGGAAAACAGCGAGATAGGAACCGAAAAAAAGGTACAATACCTGACTTCTTCCACGCACAGAGATACCGTGAACAATAAATTTCCAAAAGGCTGTCTGCGTATGATACGTACGCAGACAGCCTTTGTACGCAGACAGCCTTTTGGAAATTTATCGCACGCAGACAGCCGTTTGGAAATTTATTGTAACAATCCTTTTGAAAATACTTGCTTTTATTATTGATACCGTGAACTTTCACGGGAAGCGTATGCAGCAATAAACTAAGAAACAACGTCAAAAACACACAGTAAAGTACGAACTACAGGGTGTGCCATATAAAAGAGCCCGAGTATAATGAACGACAACAGTCAGGCAATGTTACTATATATGGTAAAGAATTCTTGAAATGAGAGTAAACAGTAGTAATTTACCTGCGTTTACAACAGTTGCTGAAAGTGCTGTCCTCCGACATCAAGACACAGCTGCACACGACGGAACATGTTGTTTGCAACGCGCCACAACTCATCGGCAGTAATATGGGCTATGGCATCCGTAATGTTCACTTTTAATTCATAAAGGGTGTGCGGATTAGTTGCGTACACTTTCCCTTTGAATGCTCCCCAGAGATAAAAGTCACAGGTGGAGAGATTGGGTGATCTGGGTGGCCATAGTCCCTTCCATTCCGTTGCCTTTGTTCTCTCTTCACTTATACTTATGACAGCGTACCTACACTCCTCTGGCTGTGACTAACCACTCCGGAGAATTCCTTTTTAGGTGTACACGCAGAAACCGGTTAGAAGTGGAACAAAGCGGTTTTAACTGGAAACCTGCCAAACACATTTAACCCGCTTTACAACTTCTGGCCACGGGGTCTCTTTTATATGACGCACCCGGTATTAAGGATCATACAAAACGTACTTGCGGGTTTAACAACCACCGTGGGCAACTCAGTAGATTGTAAGAAGTCGTTGTCCCGAGTTTAGAGATACTGGTTTCAGATAAGAGAGAGAATCAATGCCGTAAGACAAACACAACATTCATATCTCACGGAGACTCGTACCCGGACCTGTCTTGGACGAATGGCCAGAAGTCAGGACTTAGACCACTGCGCAACCGCGGCGGCCTTTAAAGGGTATTCGGATACTCTGAACATTTGGTATAATTAAAACGTCCCAACGACAGCACCACTTTATAGTTTTTTTAATAGCACCTCTGCATCGTATATTGCTTACCAAGTTAAGAGCAGTATTTTGGTCTTCCGCGCAACTATGTTTCCACCTTCATCTCACTTTATTTTTTGTTTGTTTTGTTTTGGTAGTTCTTTCCCAGGTTTAGTAAGAGTTCTTCAGGTAAGAGTTCTAAGAGTTTAGTAGTTCTAAGACTTCTAAGAGTTTAGTAAGAGTTTTTAAAGTTTAGTAAGAGTTAGTAAGAGTTTAGTAAGAGTTTTTAAGAGTTTAGTAAGAGTTAGTAAGAGTTAGTTTAAAGTTTAGTAAGAGCTTAGTAATAGTTTAGTTAGAGTTAAGTTTAGTTTAGTTTAGTTTTAGAGTTAATTTAGTTTAGTTTTAGAGTTTAGTAAGAGTTTTTTAGAGTTTAGTTTTAGAGTTTAGTAAGAGTTTTTTAGAGTTTAGTAAGAGTTTTTTAGAGTTTAGTAAGAGCTTAGTAAGAGTTTTTTAGAGTTTAGTAAGAGCTTAGTAAGAGTTTTAAGAGCTTAGTAAGAGTTCTAAGAGTTTAGCAAGAGTTCTAAGAGTTTAGTAAGAGTTCTTCAGGTTTAGTTTAGTAAGAGCTTAGTAAGAGTTCTAAGAGCTTAGTAAGAGTTCTAAGAGTTTAGCAAGAGTTCTAAGAGTTTAGTAAGAGTTCTTCAGGTTTAGTTTAGTAAGAGTTCTTCAGCTTTAGTTTAGTAAGAGTTCTTCAGCTTTAGTTTAGTAAGAGTTTTAAGAGTTCTAAGAGTTTAGTAAGAGTATTTTAGAGTTTAGTAAGAGCTTAGTAAGAGTTTAGTAAGAGTATTTTAGAGTTTAATAAGAGCTTAGTAAGAGTTTAGTAAGAGTTCTAAGAGTTTAGCAAGAGTTCTAAGAGTTTAGTAAGAGTTCTAAGAATTCTAAGAGTTTAGTAAGAGTTCTTCAGGTTTAGTTTAGTAAGAGTTCTAAGAGTTCTAAAAGTTTAGTAAGAGTTCTTCAGGTTTAGTTTAGTAAGAGTTTTTGGTAGTTCTTTCGCAGGTTTAGTAAAAGTAATTTCCGTAAACCACTAAAAATGAAATTTCGAAGAATGTACATCAACATCCATTTTCCACGGGGTCTTACAGAAGGAGACCTCATCTAGATCCTTGTTAGCTGCTTCCCTGATTACTTAACTAAAAACATATCTAGCAATCATAAAAGACTTACAATTATTGGTGAATCCCCAACCCATAGCCTGAGCTTCCAAAAGGTTGTCGAACATTCGCCCTGCAGATGGTATACACACAGTTTGAACTCGTTCATTCATTTCCACTCTTTCAGAGGTTCGAAGCACTGCAATATCGTATAGATAAGCGTTTTTATCATCGTAATCCGGGTGAGTTAACACTTCCAAGAACGTTATTCTTTGCTCAGGTCCTGTCCTTGCTACGTTGCCAATTATGGCATAGAATTTGTTCGCGGGTTCTGCAACCTTATCATCAGTTCTGAAACAAAAAAATGTTTTCCACAGATCATGATTTTAATTCAAAAAGCTTCCATTTCTTTTAAAACACTACAGTAAATACTTATTCATGAACAGAATGTAAAACTATTTTAAGTACTTACATATTTAGCAAACAAAGATGAAGAGGAATTAGACCTCAACAACAGGCAAATAGTAAAAACCAAGCTCAGTCCGTCTCCCTATAATGCATTAATAAGAACATGTACTGAAATTGAACAATACAAAAGAGGGACGAAGTGCAAATGTACGTTCTTAGACAAAAATATCGAAGCACCTTGATATAGTCATCAGCAAACCGTTAAAGCTGTATGCAAATACCTGATTAACAGGCATACAAATAACTAAAATTTCATCCAGATAACAGGTTCTAGTGCGGAATGAGTCAATTACAAAAACTTAAGGTAGCAATCTTAAAAGCACGATGCCGCCCCGGTGGCGCAGTGGTCTAAGGCGTTGGCCTCTGATCATTCGTCCGTAAGGGGTCCGGGTTCGAATCCCGGTCAGGCATGGATGTTGTGTTTGTCTTACGGCACTGGCTCCCTCCCTTCCCTGGAACCAGTGGCCCTAAATTAGGGACGGGCGACTGCTTATAGCCCATTGAGTTGCTCACGGTGGTCGTTAAACCTCCAATCAAAAAAAAAAAAAAAAAAAAAAAGCACGATAATTAAAACACTATGCAGGCTTCCGATGAAGTGAGGAACTTATTTAATGTATAAGTTAAAAGATTAAAAATAAAGCCATAAGAACTTTCGGTCTTCCTAAAGACCATCATCAGATGGAAGTGATGATGGTCTTTAGGAAGACCGAAAGTTCTTATGGCTTTATTTTTAATCTTTTAACTTATACATTAAATAAGTTCCTCACTTCATCGGAAGCCTGCATTGTGTTTTAATTATGGCGCTTTTAAGATTGCTACCTTAATTTTTTGTAATTAAAATTTCATCCCCAATGAACGTCCAGATCGTTCCAGAGTTCATTTGAATTGCTCCCTCAGTTGCCTAGATAAAGGCTGTCGGACGCTTGCTGTGAACATCTTGACAACGTTATTAGGTGCGTTCATTTTAGTTGCCATTTATCATGCCTAGAAGTCCCAATGAACTTCTGAGCACATTTCATAGGAGCAGCATCGTGGGATTGCCGGAAGCAGGGTAGTCTTATCGACGAGAAGACTCCGGTTATTTCAAACCGTGCATGCAGCAAAGCGATGCGTAAGAACTCGTGCGACCCGTCGTCTTGCTTAGGATGTCACATCTGCCACTGGCGATCTACCAGCAGGATAATCCCCGGCCACACATGACTTGCCTCTCCGGGGAATGCCTCCAATCAAGGCTGCCCAGTAAGTAAAAGACGTTGGCATTAACCCTTTAACGACCAAAACGCCCAAAACGCCCAAAACGCCCGTATGTACAAACAGCCATAGACGCCCGAAACGCTTGTCTAGTGTGAGTCAGATTTCTTATCCTTACTGATTCTTCAAATTTTCTCGACCTATGGAGGATCAGCAGGAGTCATCACCCTCAGTCACTATTGTTGTTATTAAAGAAAGAAGTGAAACAACAGACAGTTTCGAGTGTTATGTCATTTAGAGTGATGCAAAATTTTTGGATCATGGTCGTTAAAGAGATACGTTTCTTCCTTTTGTGACTTCACTCACGGGTAGGACCGGAGCAAAGTTTTTTTTTATCTGGGAGGGCGGAACTTATAGTTACGCCCTTTCCAATTCAAAAGTTCTCCGCTTCTACTTTAATCACGCGCAGTGTTTACTTTCCCACGATCCAGTTTTAGGAAAGTATTAAATGTAGAAATTATATAAATATCCGAGAGTCAATGGTTGTAAATATCAAGTAAAAGATGAAAGTTATGCAAACGTCGACAACACAGTCCGTCACGGAAATGTAGATGTACAGTAAGTAGATGCTTTTGGGGAAAGGCTTGAAAAAATTATCTTCAAAGTTAAACTTTCAGAGGAGCTTTCTGCGACAGAGCACAAATGACTAATTAGTCTTCATCCCTACAGCGCGTTTAGAAGGAACGCGGAGGTTGGGCATGTTCATTTATACGCCTCCATCCGTTATTTCGAAATAATTCCTTCCATGCTTACGAGGGGTTCATGCCTCCACAGTATGGGTTCCTTTGTATCTTTGATAGCTACGTAGGATACCGTTAACGGCTCATAAAGTCTTAAAAAATATTGGTGTCTAACTTCCTTTTTCATTTACGATGTTCTGTAAATTTATTCACAATTTTTATTTTTACATCCCTCAGATCATGAATTTTTGCCCTGACATGACCACTCCGAGTGGACAACCGGCCTTCCTGCCCACCCGGTAGCTAAGGGTCTGCTGGCCCAATACGTCGATGTCGTGTTGTACGTCACACATGAGAGCGTTTAAAACCAATCGGAAACCTTTGTTTCGGCGTGATGACACGAAAAGAGGGAACTCGCCACTCCAATGAAAACTAAAAGAGGGAACTCGCCACTCCAATGAAAACTAAAAGAGGGAACTCGCCACTCCAATGAAAACTAAAAGAGGGAACTGGCCACTCCAATGAAAACTAAAAGAGGGAACTGGCCACTCCAATGAAAACTAAAAGAGGGAACTGGCCACTCCAATGAAAACTAAAAGAGGGAACTCGCCACTCCAACTAAAAGAGGGAACTCGCCACTCCAACTAAAAGAGGGAACTCGCCACTCCAACTAAAAGAGGAACTCGCCACTCCAACTAAAAGAGGGAACTCGCCACTCCAACTAAAAGAGGGAACTCGCCACTCCAATGAAAACTAAAAGAGGGAACTCGTGTCCCTTTCTTTCTAGACAGCTTTGCTCCAATTCGCCCATGACCAGATTTGTCAGAATCGCTCTTAGACCCTAGTCGGAGGGTACTTGCTCCAGGCCCTGAATCTCAGGAGGGCCCCGCTCAACATAAGCGCTAAAAATTATGAATGTTACTATATTCAGAATAAAACAAAATCATTATGAATGACTTGAATAACCATGGGAATGTTACCTTATTTGTATGGGATATAGGGATGTCTGAATACATCTAAACTAAGCCAGCTAATTGTACTGCATTGCACTGGACTAGACTGGGATAGTTTCGAATTCAGATATCCCCGGATGCCGTATGTAATTTTTATACTTTTCGTGTTTCAGTGTCTTCAAACTACCGAAAACAATAAAAAAACAAGATGGAATGCAATTTTTAATACGAAAACATTGTTATACGTTTATATCAGCAATTGAAATGTAAGTTCTATTTCATTTCTAATACTCGCAAACACATATAACGTATTAAATCTGTTTATTTTTGTGGTGTAATAACCATAAAGATTCGCCATGCTTTTGCACTCCACTGGGAGGCTTTTTCAAGGCAATGGCAGACATACAACTGCAGGGTATTGGAACCCGTAAGGAACAAAGATGTTTTTTGAAAATGACGTGGTTACATGACGAGCAAATTACATGAATTTTTATCACGTAATTATACCGTGAGCCGCGATGTGTTTCCGTCTTTTAATAAAGCATTCCAAACCATTGGTAGTTCAGTAGAGACCATATCACTGCATGCTAGTTTGCTGGAGAGAATTTCAACTCTTCCCCTGATAGCAGTCTTATTAAAGTTCGTGTAAGGGGCAATGGTTCTAATATTATTCCATACAGGAGCTGCAGATGAATGCATGACTTCTCTGGCGAGGGCTGTATTCTGCATACCCTGATTGACACTTCGCACCTGTTCTTTACATCTAGTGTCCAAGGATCACTTTGTCATTCCGATATATATTAGGGGTATGCAAAAGTTACCGCCGCTTCTGATAACAGACCATGTGGGGGTCTAACAGACCGGTGACCCATGCTGTCAGTTCGTACATGAAGCCAAGCAGGTAGATAAAGTTCATTTGCGGTACTTTTTGTTATTGATATTTAATTTAGGGAAAAGTGCGAGTGAAGCATATGGTTCAATATGTCAGGCGTATAACGAAACGTATTATGGGTGAGCGGACGTATCAAGAATGGTTAACTAGGTTTAAGAAAGGTGATCTAAGCTTGGAAGACAAGCCACGTGCAAGTAGACCGCAGGAACTCACAGACGAAGAGTTGGAAACGCTGTTGCAAGAGGATGCCACGCAATGGATTGCGCAATTGGTGAAACGTTTGGAAGTGGCTCAATCGTTTTTCCAGTGGGAAGAATTTCTTGTGAAAGGGTGTCACCGGGGATGAAAACTGGGTCTATTGCGACACGCCCGTACGCAAGCGATCCTGTGTCAGCCCAGGCCAGCCATCAACATCCACAGCAAATCAGGATATCGACGGGAAAAAGGTGATGTTGTGTGTGTGTGGTGGATTTACATGGAGTGCTGTACTTCGAACTGTTGAAACCGGGCGAAGCAATCACTTCACAACGATATAGCGATCAGTTGATCCAAGCCTCGAGGAAGATGCAGAAGATTAGTGAGTGGGTTCCATTAACGGAACGTAATACTGGTCAACGATTAGGCATCTGCATGTCGTTTCTGAAGAGGTTTCAAGGGATAAATTTCTTGTGGAAGTCTGTCACCGGGGATGAAAAATGGGTCTATTCCGACAACTCTGTACGCAAGCGATTCTGGATCGACCCAGGTCAGCCATCAATAACCACTTCAAAACAGGATATACACGGGGGAAAGGTGTTGTTGCGTGTGTGGTGTGATTTGCATGCAGTGCTGTACTTCGAACAGTTGAAACCTGGCGAAACAATCACTGCACAACGATATAGCAATCAGTTGATGAAACGGAATGCCGTAATCGAGCCAAAACTCCCGTGGAACGGTAAAGGACGCTGCCCAGTCATCCTGTTGCTCGATAATGCCAGACCACATGTCGATGCCACCATGAAATCAACCCTTGCACAGTTACACTGGGAGGTTTTACCGCACCATGCTTACTCCACAGACATTGCACCCTCAGACTTACATCTGTTTCGCTCTATGCAACATCCCTAGCCCAACAGCGGTTAATCACAGTTCCAAAGAAGGGAAATTTTGTCACTGGGTTCTTAAGCTCAAAACCTGAGTCCTTCTATCACACGGGCCATTTGTTGCCTGGAAAATGGCAAAAGGTCATTGATGCTAACGGCCAATATTTCCCTGAATAAATATGTACAGGTTTCCTGATTGTTCCTGTCTCCTTTCTCCTGCGGAAACTTTTTGCATATCATTAATATATTGTTTCGTGCTGTCAGCATATACCAACGGTATAGCGTACAGACCCGCCTTTTATTTTTCACACTGTCTCTCTTTGCACCTTGGTAGTATGTGCAACAAAGAGGTCGGGGACTTTATTGCTCTTAATATGTTGTATTTACGTAATAAATTGTTCAACCAATATGTAAAGCTTGGGACATATGTGATGGATCCTGCGTATTTCATTGTCTGTAACGTACCAGGAGATGTGACGTATCTGCCCGAAGGACGCACACGACATAAAGGCAGATAGGAATCAGAATAAAACGTCCGCGTAGCTCAATTGGTAGAGTGACTTGTTCCGGAATGAGGGGATCCGGGTTCGAATCCTGGCGTGGACAGAAATGACCGAGAAATTAATTTCGTTATATGTCTTACTAAGTGACTGTGTTATCGCTGGCATTATACGATTTATTACAATTCTATGTATTCTGTCTAGGTCACCCTTCTTATATTCAGCCTTTAGACCTTTTTTATAAATATTATCAATTTCTTTATTATTTCGGTTGTCGGGTTTGCGTACGTTATACTTTATATAGAACCATGCTCTAAACGCAGAATTTTTTTACTTATTTGGGCAGTGTGAATCAGGAGGTACAACGTTCCGCACTGCGGTCGGTTAATAATAAACGTCAGAATCGAAGCTGGATGATCTATTTCTTCTGAGCGCGACGTCAGAATAATTCAACGTCTCATCCAGTTCAAGCTCCATGGTGAACTTTATCGTATTGTGTAGGTTGTTTATCTTGTGCATGAAATCATTTAATTCGTCTATTCCATGTTCCCATATGAAGAATATATCATCAGCGTAGCGGATCCACACTCAGGTTGTCTTGATACAATTTAGAAATGAGATCTTTTCGCGTCTAAGTACTACTTCCGCAAAGACTGAAGACAGAGGTAAACCCATCGCTTCTCCCTTTGTAGATGTCCCATCCAACTCGGAAATACTTGTGGTTACTAACAAGATTTAAGGCGCCGCTCATTTTCTTTGTTTGGGTCGGTGTAGATTCACGAGAAGTGACGATTATTACTTCAAGGTTTCCAACAGCTTCTGGTATAGGTATAGATGGATATACAGACACTATGTCGAAACTTCCCATTACATCACTATCCAATACACCGATGAGCCGTTACATTATGACCACCCCCCAGCCTAGAGAAATGAGCGCGCCCGGAGACCGAACGGTGGCGCAGGTGAAGGTTCTATTTATAATTTTTATTTTTTTTATTAGAGATTTAACGACCACCGTGAGCAACTCAATCGGCTATAAGCAGTCGCTCGTCCCAAATTTAGGGTCACTGGTTCCAGTAGAGGGAGAGAGCCAGTGCCGTAAGAGAAACACAGCATTCATGCCTCACCGGGATTCGAACCCGGACCTCTTTCGGACGAATGATCAGAGGCCATCGCTTAGACCACTGCGCCAACGGGGAGGCAGGTGAAGTTCACAGAGCAGCATATATTAGATGTGCAAACAAGTTTTAAAGCGTTTTAAGACAACGCAATATGTAATTTGAAAGAAAACAACAATACCTTTACGAATCAAAACATTCGCCGTCATTATCTATCACCTTCCGCCATCGGTTGGGCAGCTAACGGATTCCAGCTATGAAGAATACTTCGTCGTGTGACTGTCAACCCATTTTTGCACTTCGTTAAATGTACGGGACCGTACAGCAGACAAACCATGTTGTATCGATCGAAACAAATGGTAGTCTGAAAGGGCTATATCGGGACTATACGCCGGATGTTCCACACCTTGCCAGCCAAGCGTCAATAGCGTTTTCTTGACGGATTTTGCGGCCTAGCGTTGTCATGCAGTAATTTCAAGGGACGCATTCTTTTGCCTATGAATGGACGTTTCCCACAGATTTCCTGGTTCTATCGCAGCAATTGTTGCTTGTAGCGATTAGCAGCAACTGTTTGACCCTGTTTCGATAGTTCATAATAGAGCACACCCTTCATATCCCGCCAGATGCACAGCAGAACTTTCTTGGAGTGAATATTGCGTTTCGGTGTCGAAGCCGTTGCTTCACCGGGGTCTATCCAGTGTTTTTTTGCGTTTATGATTGTCGGACCATATGCACTTTTCATCCCCCGGAGCGGTTTTCCACAAGAAAGACTTTCTGCGTTGTTTACTCAACAGATTCAAACACTTCAGGAGACGCTCATCCTTGTTTCTCTGGCTCAGGTCATGTGGTACGCATTTTCCTTCCTTCTGAATCTTTCCCATTGCACGTAAACGATTGGAAATGGTTTGTTGTGTCACCCCCAGTTGTTCAGCTAGTTTGTTTTGCGTTTGAGTCGAATCTTCATGCAGCAATGCTTTCAGTTCCTCAAGTGCAACCTTCTGCAGGGCACTGCTACGTTCTCGATCGCTAGCATCAAAATCACCTGCTTTAAATCATCTAAACCAAAACACACGTGCTTTTCGATACAATATTCTCTCCCAGAACAGAAAAGATCGATGCACACGCTTTTGCAGCACTTTTCCTTGATGACATTCGTAACGAATGCAGTGTCGAATAAATGCAGTATCGCTGGCCATCTTTCACCTACCGATGTGCAAGTGCGGTTGACTTTTGGACAAAGTTCTGTGTCACATTTTCTACTCTGGACCAGTTACGGTCACATGACAACAACGCGGGGAATGTCAGATATTTAAATTAGCGGTATACGTCACACAGAGAACGCTTTAAAACTTATTTTTACACTTAATATACAACGCAAGGACCGGCTTTCAGTCCTCGGGTGGTATATTCACTGCAGTGCAATTGAATTAGAGACAGCTGGCGTTATGCAAATGTGGGGCTGTGGGCGGCCCTGTAAACGAAAACGACATGACGCATGCAGCAGCTGTCCGACAATAAAAGGAGTGATGCGACGGGAATTAGTAAGCGTCGGACGCAGTATGGGTAAGACGAAGGATCTAAGTGCATTTGATCGTGGGCAAATTGTCGAGGCCCGACGAATGGGTCACTCCATCTCGGAAGCCGTGCAGGCACTGGGATTTTCACGAACCACTGTGTCACGAGTGCACCGTAAGTACATCGAATCCGGTAAAACCATCCCTGCGAAGGCCATCTGCCGTGAATAACAGCGTGTGGATGAGCGGGGTCAACATCGGCTAGCTCACATTGTAACAGCGGATAGACGGGCCACAGTGCAAGAAATCACTCTGCAATTTAACGCTGGTGCACAAAAACGTGTAAGCAGCCACACCATCCAGAACCATCTCCTCGCTATGGGGTACAGAAGCCATCGCCCCACGAGGGTACCGCTGCTGACCGCACACCACAGGGTGCAAAGATTAGCATGGGCGCGGCAACATCGCCACTGGACCCTAGACATGTGGGAAAATTTTGCCTGGACTGATGAGTCGAGATTCACGTTGGTACATGCGGATGGCAGGATACGAGTACGGCGCAAACCACATGAAGCGATGGATCCTTCTTGCCAGCAGGGTTCTCTTCAAGCTAGTAGGGGTAGCATTCTCGTCTGGGGACTGTTTACGTGGACTGAAATTGGACCCTTGGTACGTGAGACATCGTCCCTCACAGGTCAACGTTACCGGGATATCCTGGACGACCATTTGCTCCCGTTTGTGCGTCTTCAACATCCCACTGGGGACCTCACCCTGCAACAAGACAATGCGCCGTGCCATCGTTCCCGATTTGTATACGAATGGTTGGATGAACACTCCACCGACGTGTCCTCACTTCCTTGACCAGCTAGGTCCCCTGACATCAATCCCATCGAGCACATCTGAGATGCCATCGAGAGAGATGTTAGAGGTTCTGACCTCCTCCATCAAATCTTCGTGAACTGTGGGAGCTTGTTCAGGGGTCGTAGATCCGTATGGCTTCCCAACGCTTCCGGTGTCTTGTCGAGTCCATGCCGAGACGAATCGCCGCCGTCATCAGGGCGAAATGTGGTGCTACCAGTTACTAGACAGGTATTTCTAATTCAATTGCTCTTCAGTGTGTATTGTTGTGATTTGTGGTTCGACTTGGAAAAGCGGGTTCGCACTAAATCAACACCACCCCGAAATTTACGAGAACTGGAGGACCCGCTGTTGACATTATGGTATCGGATATCCCTGAATACCTATCGCCACCACATCGAATCATTGCCTAAACGAGTGGCTGCTGTTTTGCGAGCTAAAGGGGTCCTATAGTTTATTTCGTAGGTGGTCATAATGTAATGGTTCATCTGAGTAAATTCACTCTTCTTGCGCGCTCCACAAATTCTTTTGTTGACTTGATCAAATAATCGGAGTGTTTTAAACGTTCGGAGAAGAATTTAGCTAGGGATCTTTCTAATATGTACGTAAGAGATTTATTCTTTGCTACTATAAGTCTAAGGGCAAATTCAGGTTTATGATTCTTTAGCCGTCCAAAGAGTGGTAGAATTGTAGGTCGCAAAGTAAATTTCGCTGAAATTCTAATAATATCCGGTAGATCTTTGGTTAGAGCTTGAACTTTCCGTATAGAGTTTAAACTTTCCGTATTACGCTGCTTAAAGGATTCCGCGACTGCAGAATTGAGTCCGATTAATCAGCAAATTCTTTAAGTTTTCTAATATAGTCAGACCTGTTTATAGTGGCAATCTGATTCGACTTGTCGGTTAGGGTAATTTGTATTCTACAATCATTACGAAGGTTCTGTAATTAATCTTACTGTCACTTTTCTTAATGCTCCTTCTTTCAATATTCCTCCTTTTAAAATTCACTATACTCCGGGCACATCTAACCTGATAATGGGTCAAAAGCTTAGTGCAGGATGATACCGCCATTGCAATATAGTTCGCACTTTCGCCTATTAACAGAGTTGATAAAAGATACATTACAGACATAAAACATTAAAATGATGGTTGAACTGATAAAACGTAGGGATATTTGAGCAACTGAAACGCGGTCTGTAATCACTGGCGTACCTTGGGTCCGAGACCTGGGCGATCTCCCCCCCAGTACTGCTTTTTTTTAAATTGCAAAGTTTAATTTTTAATTGTTAAGTAATAGAAGTAACTCTTTTTGTAAATTTTAGGTGCATACCATTGCTAACATGATACCAAATGATTATGAAGATTACGATTTGAACACTTATTTGTACATGAACTCCATTCTTCATCTGAATACTTTATTTGTACATGAATTCCATTATTCTTTCCTTTTATGTGAACTTGAGTGTTACGTTTTTATAAAATGTTTCTTCCGAGTACTTTTTCATATTTAAAAATAATGTTTTTCTCTATTGACAAATCAGCAAAGTTGTTCGAATGTGAATGTCCTTGTGTGGCTCTAAGATATATCTTGATTCTTTTTAATGCAGGAAAACTTCTTTCGGCAGTTGTAGTTTTTGATGGATCTGTCTCTAGTCTATATGGCATTTCACTCTTTGAAGTGGCGTAGAGATACTCGTGCAGTGAGTGTGAATAGGTCGCCGTAGCGTATCTCCTGTAATCAGGTTAGGTGCGCCCGGACTATAGACTGCTTCTCATTTTACAATGAGTGTTCAAATGAAAAGGTACGAAGCGACACTGTGGGTATAAATGAAGACTTTATTCAAAGTATACACCATAGGCCGTAGCACAACGATCCCATTGATTAACAAGCCGATGGATTCCTTGTTCCCACAATTCCTGTGGCCGTGACGAGACCCAGTCCTGCACACCGTCCTTGAGTTCGTCGTCCGAGTGGAAGCGCTTCCCTTTCAGATGTTTTTTCAGGGGACCAAACACATGGAAATCGCAGGGCGACATGTCCGGGCTGTAGGGCGGATGGTCAAGCTGCTCCCACTGGAACTTGGCCAGTTCCGCGTGTGTGACCCTGGAGACGTGTGGACGCGCGTTATCATGGAGCATAACCACACCCTCCGCGATGAATACCGGCCGGTTTAACACCTTCCGCTGTCAGAAATCGGATAACGCCTCGCTGCTCCTCAATCGTCGAATTTTGCAATGTGAACGCCATCCTGTCCTCACACGCACTGCCGCGTCAATTGGACGGCGCTCTTTATAAGAGCCTGTGCTCTCTACTGCGCATGCGGGCACCCGCGCAAGCTCCGATCCACGCCGGCGACTCCAATCGCATCCCTAGATGTGTCGCTACGTTCTCCCATAGTGGCATAGGCAAATATGTTAACGGTTACGTTCTTATGACGTTTCGTACCTTTTCATTTGAACACCCCTAGTAGTTACCACTAAACATCTGGTCATATCAAGATCTTCTTCTGGAACTTGGCGAATTATACTTTCTGCATTGTGGAAGAAAAGGCATTGATTCATTATAATTGGACGCTTCCTTTGAGGCTGGTAATTTTTTTTTCTATGAGTGTATGATATACGTATAAAAGAGAGGGTAGAAGTCGGGCTGTACTTGACAACAAGAGATTTTAGATGTTGCACTTACAAAATAACACAATGCGCTGCTGTCATGACAATCGTGGGTGAGATGAGGAAAGAACTGCAAATGAAGCGGTCGATGTAGTAGAGAGCAACCTTTACAAAATAGGAAAAAAATAAAATTATTAGTTTTAAGGTAGCACAAGCAGATTTTATGAATTAAAAAATAAAAACACTTACAAATAAAAGTGTCATGAACAAAAACACCATTGGAAGCCTGTCCTTAGAAAGACCTACTTCATTCGAACAACTTGCTGACATTCATGAACTAGCTTTGATTTTAATCTCCTTTAAAGATAGTCCTTAGAAAAGAACTCTGAGTCGAATACTGTGCCTTTGCTGAAAGTTAAACAACAATTCCTATGCAAGTTCATTTCTTATGAAGGTTTCAGGATTCTAATAACGCAACTAACTCTTCATGACAACAACGGGACTTATTGAACCCTTTGCCCAACGATTAAATGTCGATTTGTCGGACCAAAACGTACTATTTCAATTCGCCTGACGCTCTGAATGTACTGAGGTGAAAAATAAGGTAATTTGTACTGCTGTAACCCTAACGCCCTGAATTGAAAAAAGAGGAAAATAAAATAATTTGTACAGCTTTAAAAGCAATACGTTTATGTAAGACAGTTATGTTGTTCTGACATACAATATGTTTACCGTTTAGAATGAAAAAATAAAAATAGTAAATTAGACTAATACACTAGCGTGCGAAAATTAAGGACGAGACGGTTTTTCGAATGTGAAGTCGTGCAGTAGTGCTCCACATCGACTTAAATCATACCATAAGATCCCCAAGATGTAAGAATATGGGACAAGTGAGCAAAACCGTCCAAATAAGGTATTCAAAGGCACTTTATTAAAAAGGTAGCTTCGAGCACAACTGGACAGAAGACAGAAATGTCCATGTGACAGGCGGCTGCCAAGAAAATCCAGTCTTTAGTAGGGGATATGACCACCCCTGACTACGTTGCAGGATTTACAAAGTCTGTCCATGCTGAGGACGAGGTTGTCAAGAAGCTGTTGAGGCATCGCGGCCCATTCGTCTGGTAGCGCCAATCGCAGCTGGAGCCTGGTGACGTAGCCAAGCGTCTCCCGAGAAGGTCCCACACGTGTTCGATTGGATTTGGGTCCGGGTACCTTGGGGGCCAATCCATGCGCTGAATATCTTCACTCTCCAACAGCTCTGCGACAGCCACTGTACGATGTGGTGTAGCGTTATCGTCCATGAAGAGGAACTCAGGACCCACAGCACCTCTAAACAGATGCACGTGAGGCAGGAGAACCTCGGGACAATAGTAGACACCAGTGACTGAACCTCCTTGGAAGACGTGGATGTCAGTACGGCTACCAAGCATGTTACCACCCCCCAAAAAATCCGCCACCTCCAAACCGGTCCCTTTAGATGACGTTGGAGGTGTTATTGCGTGTTCCCTGCTCTCTTCAGATGTGTATACGTCCAGAATCGCTCGTGAGACTAAATCTGCTCTCATCCGTAAAGAGAACTCGACCCCATTGCTGATGTGTCCAGTTCTTGTGTTCATGACACCACAGAAACCGCCGTTTCCGATGAGCAAGCGTTAATGGCACACACCGTACTGGTCGCCGTGCAAATAGGCCACCTTTGTGCAGCCTCCTGGCCACGGTAAAACGCGGTAACGGACGTCCAGTTGTCTGTTGCATGTGCCTTGCGATTTCTCCCGCTGTCTGCCGTCTGTCTCTTCTCGCCTTTAGGACAATATACCGGTCGTCCGCCGCCGTGGTTGCTCGTGGACGACCACTGCTAAACTCTCGGACAGCTGTTCCTGTCGTTTGAAATGCTCTCCAAGCTCGTGAAACGATGCTGAGAGCGATCCCGAACTCTTTGGCCACACTAGTCACACTTCGACCTTCTTCCAACTTCCCAATGACGCGACCTCAAGTAAAATCATTCAGATGTCGTCTACTGGATTGCCTGTTGTCCATATCACACGGTGTCAGCAACTCGACGTCGTTCAAACCGATGTTCACCGTGCAATAGCTTTCACCGAATTGCTGAGCGTACACTGCCCGTGTGCTTTATACCCGGCCCCGACACTCCCCCCCCCTTACGTCATGCTGCATATATGCGCATGCTCTACCGTACTGGACCCTAGTCTATCTCCTGAATGGTCTTTCGGTCCGTTCTGCCTGCTCGTTCCGCTGTTATGCTAATTTCTCCTCTTCGTCCTTAGTTTTTGCACACCAGTGTAGTTTTGGTGCATATGATACTTTTCTAAACAATCAGGAACGCGGAGAGATATGTGCAGAGGCGACTTTAGTTAGATCTTTAGTGATAAATAAATGCTAAAAGTCTATCGTACGAAAGGTCACTAAAGTAATTCACCGATGCTGTCACACGTACGGTCATGCACAAACATAATTTTCAAATTGTAGGTCAAGATTAAAAACACTTTATTTACAATTAAAAACTAATGATGGGTGCTATGTTCAGCCCCGAAAGATCTCGAGTGTAAATTTTAGTTTTTAATTCTAAATAAAGTGTTTTTAATCTTGACCTACAATTTGAAAATTATGTTTGTGAATGACCGTACGTGTGACAGCATCGGTGAATTACTTTAGAGATCTTTAGTGGTTTTAGGCGCTCAAAGATTCAGGGGGCCTTCGTCAGATTAACAAAAAAACAAAAGTTGAGAAAAAAGTTTTTACCCTTTTTAAAATTCCATTCTATCTCCCTATTATTAGAACGATTTGTAAGAAACAGTGCTAGTGTAATCATTGTCTTTCCGTGCACATCGAACTTTTACTTTTTAGAGACATTTCAAAAATTATTTTTTGCGGCTAATAGGAAATCTAAGGATATTAAGTTCGGCACTTTAAATTCTGCTAAGGGCTGTCCAGTCGAAAATTCAAAAAAATAAAGTTCTGTTGTGAAGAAACTATTCAACTTAAGGGAAAAAAATATTTTTTGTGCCTCTCAGATTAGGCTTTAACTGTTGATTCTCAAAATTTTAGTTTCCAATTAGTTCGTTAATTCCCTGTTAAAGGCGCTGAAAACCATTAAAAAAGTTTTTACAGATTTTTCAAAAATTATTTTTGTGAATGATCGGACATCCAAATTACTGCAGTTAAAATTTTCCCATCTTAAATTTCACTAGTTCATAAATTTCCCGCTAGGAGTTCTCAAAGTGAAAAACTTCGCTTGCCATCTTTCACCTACCGATGTGCAAGTGCGTTTGACCTTCGGGTAAACTTCTGTGTCACATTTTATACTCTGGACCAGTTACGGTCACATGACAACAACGCGGGGGAATGTCGGATATGTAAATTAGCGGTATACGTCACACAGAGAATGCTTTAAACTTTATTTTTACACCTAATATACAACGCAAGGACCGGCTTTCGGTCTTCGGGTGGGGTGGTATGTATACTGCTCTGATTTGTGGTTCGACTTGGAAAAGCGGGTTCGCACTAAATCTCCACCACCCCGAAATTTACGAGTTTTGCGAAGAGACTATTTCAGTTACCGCAAAAGTTCTTTTTGAGTTTGATACGTTAGGCAAAACTGATTACTTTAACACCTTTTCAGTTGCAAGTTTCTCGGCAAATTCAACGCTAAGGGAGCTGAAAATGGAATTTCGTACATCGCGTGTAAATTGACATAAAATTTCACAAAAACTAGAATTCATTTCTATTATAAAACGTGCTCTTTCCATTGCTTCAGCTTTGGAAAATCATCTTGCTTTTTACATTTTGAACAAATTACTAGAAAACGAGCATGGTATCAAGCAAAAATAAAAAATACTTGAAGGCATTGACAACCGGAAAAGTTCTCCACATTAGAAAATACGGGTAAAATGCAATTTACGCACAGTGCTTCGCTTGAAAAAGGTGGATGACATTTCGTGGAGCAGTTTTCGCATAGGCGAATGCCATGGACGAAGAAAGTCAGCCGCCCGGGTGGCGCAGTGGTCTAAGCGATGGCCTCTGATCATATGTCCGAACGGGGTCCGGGTTCGAATCCCGGTGAGGCATGGATGTTGTGTTTGTCTTACGGTACTGGTTCTCTCCCTTCCCTGGAATCAGTGACCCTAAATTAGGGACGGGCGACTGCTTATAGCCCATTGAGTTGCTCACGGTGGTCGTTAAACCTCCAATCAAAAAAAAAAAAAAAAAAAAAAAAAAAAAAAAAGAAGAAAGTCATCAGTCACTGCAGGAAAGCGAGAATGTGAAGAGTTTTTTGAAAGCATTTTTCTTATTATTTGCATCGGAAAATTGAGAAGGTCTGCATTTTTATGTTTCAGTTTGTGAAAACCAAAACAATACTGGCAATCCAATTATACGTTTTCGGGGCCACTCAAGCTCTGGGGCCTTAGGCGCACGCCTAATGCGCCTAATTGGAATCTTGAAGTTTTGGATGGAATGTACTGGACGTAACTTAGTCGTCCTTTGAATTTCATTAGTGATTCATCAATACACACGTTGTTCTCTGGTGTGTTAGAGATCACGAAACTTTTCATTCAGATAACTTACTATATTTCTGATTTTCCTTATTCTATCAGAATTATCATACTTCGCGTTATCTGAAAAACGTAGAAATCTTGATATGGTTAGAAATCTTTTTACGGCATAATTTTTGCAAATATAGGATTGTGTATGATTTCTCTTTTGGACCAGTGGTGTCGTACTACAGAGGTGAAAATATGTGTCAAGACGAAAATCTGAAGCGAGACTTCCTGTCCGCGTAGCTCAGTTGGGAGAGCGACTTACTCCGGAGTGAGGATACACGGTTTCGATGCTCGTCGTGGACATATTTGTGTTTCTACACAGTGCAATTGTATCTCCGGTTATTTTACTTGTGGCATTATGAAACATAGTGCAAAAATGCTTTCATTTGATCACACGTCACGGCAAACCATTCTTGATCTATATTTTCCCTTCTACATCTGTCACTGTTCATCACTACATTTCCATAACGATTCGTCTCCTCCACTATAATTTTCCAGAATTCCTCGTCCAATACTGCATGGAAAACGCATAAAGGGGTAGGATTTTCTGCTAATTTTGCAAAACTCTATAATTTATGCCAGGGACATTCGTAAAGGGTTTTACATTTGGAACGTTCATGCTTTCTTTCCAATTCCATTGTGGTACAGTGGTACTAGAAATTTCATCGTCATCACTTGATTAACATCTCACACACTTCCGACGTTTTGGTTGAATAACGCTGTCATCACTTTGTACATTTTCATCAAAAGTACTTCTACATTCTTCTACACCATGTAATTGCTCACTCGTAAGACTTTCGACTTCGCTACCGTACACATCCGTTGAACTCATTATGGTCTCGATCGAACAACTTTCTCTTTCGCCCTGTGATTTTCAACTAACGAATCTTTCTAGTCCTGAGATTACAGACTTGCATTATATAGGGCCTCGTGACGCGATAACATGCAAACATAGCATGTGCGTCAGACAATCTAATCTACATTTCCACACGTAACAGGATCTGACCGGCGGTTATCGATTCAATTTATCCGTATATTATTCTCCATTCCTTTGGGAAAAGCATATGATTTACACAGACGAATAGCATTATAAGTGAAAAAAAGTCTGTCTAAGAAAACAAGTTAGTAAAATCATGCAATGCATTGATTATGATCCGCTTTCCAGCATACGAGCAATCATTACTCAAGTTATTACTCAAGTTATGAGGATAATGACTGTAGAATAAATCTCGCTCCTATTCCCTGACCTTTGACTCCATTTCGATGACATTCAACAGAACCGGTTACGTATACTTGGGCAACAACATGATAACGTTTTGTCTCAATCGAAGCATTTTTACGTAAGTTGTGACGCATAAGGGCAATGAAATGGATCCCGCTCCTATATCCTGACCTTTAACCCCTCTTTGCCCATTT
The DNA here is from genome assembly GCA_039090855.1 of Macrothele yani. NCBI lineage: Eukaryota > Metazoa > Arthropoda > Arachnida > Araneae > Macrothelidae > Macrothele > Macrothele yani. Next base: position 122,605,740 of record CM077013.1, read on the forward strand.
TCAACAGGATTTGTCCCCAAGTGGTCCCCTAACATATAATAAAATTTCATTGAAATCGAACCATTTGTACGGAGGTTATGATGCATGAGGGCAATGGAGTGAATCCCGCTCCTATGTCCTGATCTTTGACCCCATTTCGCACATTTTCAATAGGATTCATCACCAGGTGGTCCCCTACCACATACTAAAATTTCATCGAAATCGAACCACTTTTACGCGAGTTATCGTGCGGACGGACAGACGGACAAAGCTGGAGCATATACGCTTCTTCAAACTACTGTTGGAAAGCGTGAAAAACGTTGTGAATAGCTTCTAAAATCGCATAACGTCTCCGAGACGTCATAGTCAGGTTTGACTCCCGAACACCATGACGTCTCCGAGACGTCATTTTAGGCGAAGGAGTTAAATCACGTTGCAAACTCGAAGAGATTTAAGTCAGCAAGTCTTCCCGAACTTCAGTCTGGCAGGAAACACGACTATTTGAAGAAGACTTGGTCCAAGATCCATTGAAGTTCCCTCCTTGCCAGTAGTAGTATTTAAAATCGCTGTAGAAGGCTGCCGTTTGGTTCCACACATTGTTGCAGGCTCATGATTATTAGGACCGTCTTTACTCCAGTTCCGTTACAGTCTTCTTCTTTCGATCTCCGAGGTTCGAATCGCACTCAATACACATCTTTTTGCCATCCCACAAAAATAAATATGTGAATTTAAATGCCACCCCAACCTTTGCTTTTAGAAAGACGTTTTTGCTAAAGTTGGGCTGAAAACCGTTATGGCAAAAATGCCTCTGTTTTCAAATCGGGTTTTAAAAACTTAAGAACTGGACCAAACTGGAATCTTTAAAGAACCAATCCAGACTTTGAACACGACTTTCTTTTCAAGTCATATTGCCACCTAACCTTTAGATAACCTTTGTATACAACTTTAGAATCTGAGATTTGCAAGCCATTTTCTGAATTTTTCTTACTTCTAAACGTGCATATTTCCTTTTTTACGCGTTCCAACCGTAGGTTAAGGAAACGTACATGCTCCAGTTTGGTCTGCCTGTCTGTCTATCCGTCTGTCCGCACGATAACTCGCGTAAAAATGCTACGATTTCGATGAAATTTTAGTATGTGGTAGGGAGCAACTGGGGACAAACCCTATTGAAAATAGGCGATATGAGGTTAAAGGTAAGGACATAGGAGCGAGATTTATTCTACAGCCTTTATCCTCATAACTTGAGTAATAACTTGAGTAGCGATTTCTGGTATGTTGGAAAGCGTATCACAATCAATGCATTGCATGATTTTACGAACTTGTTTACGCTTTCCAACTGTAGGTTGAAGAAGCGTACGTGCTCCATCTTTTCCAGTCTCTCTGTCTGTCCGCACGATAACTTGCGCAAAAGTGGTTCGATTTCGATGTAATTTTAGTACGTGGTAGGGACAACCTGGGAACGAACCCTATTGAAAATGTGCGAAAGGTCAGGACATAGGAGGGGATCCATTCCATCGCCCTTATGAGGCGTAACTTAGGTTAAAATGCTTCGATTGCGACAAAACGTGGTCGTGCTGTTTCGAAGGTATACTGAAGCAGTTCTGTTGAGTATAATCGAAATGAGGGCAAAGATCAGGGCACAGGAGCGAGATTTATTCCATAGCCATTATCTTCATATCGGCGAAAAAAAACCCAGCAGCCACTGGGTGAAGCATTGAACCGATGCTTCGTCCAGTGGCTGCTGATTTTTGGGCTGAAGGGTGTCCTACAGCTTATTAGGAAGGAGGTCATAATGTAAAGGCTCGTGGGTGTAATCCAACAGTCTTCGTGATTCACTGGTTTAAGCACTGGCTTCTGATCATTCTTCCTCGATGAGCTGAGTTCGAATCCCGAAGAGGCCTGGATTGTTGTGTCTGTCTTGCGACAGTAGCTCTCTCTCCCCTTTCCTAGAACCAATAGCCCCACATTACGGACAAGTAACTGCTCATAGTCCACCGAGTTACTTATGGTGGTTGATAAACTTCCAATAAGAAAATTAGACATAATTCGTGACGCAACTGTTGAACTTGGGAAAAAATTACTCAAAGAGCAGGTGAACAAATTTAGAATTTCGCAAATTTTATGAGCCCAGGGAAAATATTTAATGCAGTGTTTCTATAAACATTTGAAAGAAAATCGCCAGTAAGCCGTTGACGGCGCAGTGGAGTAACTGCAAACTGAAATATCTTTTGAATGAAGTGACAGTCAGGCACACGGCTGATCGTGAGCATCCCACAAGAGTTGCCGTCTGACGAAGACTAAAATTGCAGTGGCCAATCGTCTGGTCATTACAATTTGGGCATTGTTCAAACTCTCTTATGTCCAATTAATACAGACATTTAACGTGGACCAGGAACCTCATAATACAGACATTTAACGAGGACCAGGAACCTTATAAACGTGGAAAGAGCGAAGATCTTTGTTTGAGGCTCTCTTATGTCCGCTGCCTTTCCCATCTGATGAACAAGAATAACACTGATTAACAGAGCTCAGTGTCAAATGTTATGTATGCCGTTTCATGATCTACGAGTATACACGTGCTGCCGTTACGTGCTATCGTTACGTGCAGTTCCTGCAATTTACATTAAGACACACTGGTCCTTGGCTCTTCAGTGCACATACGTATGCCTCACCAGAACAAAATGCGTCGGTATAGCATTTAGTGATATACACCGATAAGCCATTACATTATGACCACATACCTAATAAGCTGTAGGACCCCCTTTAGCACCGAAAACAGTGGCCACTCTGCAAGGCATCGATTGGATGAGGGATATCTGGTACTATAATGTCAACAGCAGGTCCTCCAGTTCCCGTACATTTCCGGGTGGTGGTGATTTAGCGCGAACCCGTTTTTCCACGTCGAACCACAAACGTTCGATTGCGTTCATGTCAGGTGAATTTGTTGGTGACCAGGGCATTAACAGAAAGTCACTAGCATGTTCCTTGAACCACTTCCTGATTATTTTGGCAGTGTCGCATGGCGCATTATCCTCTTGGTAATAGCCATAGCCATCAGGCAACACAGTTGCCATGAATGGGCGAACTTGGTCCGCAACGATGTTCATATACCTGAGGGATTGTGCTATTGGGATGATGGGGTCTAAAATTTACAAAGAAAACATCGTCCATAGCATCACACCGCTGCCGCCGGCCTGTTTCCGCCCAACAGTGCATACAGGTGTCATAGCCTCCGTTGATAATTGGCATATACACAGTCTGCCGTCTACGGGATGCACCAGGAATCTTGATTCGTCGGACCAGGGCACTTCCTTCCAATCATCCACGGTCCAATCTCGATGATCTTGGGACCATTTCGTGCGTTGTTGTCGATGACGTGCAGTAAGCATGGGGACCCGACGGGGTCTTCTGCTACTCAGGTCCATGCGTGGAAGGCTGTAATGGAATGTGTGCTGTGACGCATTGCTCTGATCACCACTGTTGTAACTGCGTATGATTTGTCGCACTGCGGTCCTCCGGTCGCTGCGAACAATGCGCGACAGAGTCCGTACCCCTCTGGTATCATTGAGCTGCAGACGGTACATGGCTGGAGGACGGTTCGTCGATTGGCCATCTGTGTACCACTTTTGATACGTACTCACTACAGCGGTAGGTGAACAACCCACAAGCTGTGTCGTTTCCCAGATTGTTGTTCCGAGGCTCCGTGCCATCACAATTTGTCCTTTATCAAACTCCGATAAATCAGCAGCTTTTCCCATCCTGAGAACGAAAACTCTACTAACAGAAGGCCGATCAGATCAGATCATATGTCAGATCAGATCATATACAGAGGATTTTAGAAAGTGAGTGTCTGATCCCAGGTCTTATAACGAAGTAAATTTTTCCGTCATTTCTGTCCACGCCAGGATTCGAACCCGGGTCCCCTCATTCCGGAATAAGTCATTCTACCAATTGAGCTACGCGGACGTTTTATTCTGATTCCTATCTGCCTTTATGTCGTGTGCTTCCTTCGGGCAGGTACGTCACATCTCATGGTACGTTACAGTCTTAAATAACCCTTAGAAATAGGAAGCTAAGGGATTTGGGCTAGAGTGCCCGATAGGAAAGTGACATGGAAGCTAGGTAAAAAGGGGGAGGAAGACGCCCTTATTTTTTACCGGGGGCCAGTACCCGGGGTCCGACGGATTAACGTGCCCATCCGACGCACGGCTGGTATTTAGTGGTTCGAACGTTCGTACCTGCCCAGGATCAAACCTGAGGTTATATCCATGGCAGTCACGAACGTTGACCACTAGGCCACCCGCGCACCACTAACGGAAAGCCGGGTCTCGAGTTGTATATATACTGCTCTGTGAACTTCACTTGCGCCACAGTTCGGTCTACAGGTGCGGTCATTTCTCTAGAGTAGGGGTGATCATAATGGAATGATTCGTCGGTGTATGCACTAAGAGTAATAAAATAATAAGAAAAACTTTTTGATTTGTGAGGGCACACATGGAACTGAGACTTTAGTATCATCGTGATACACAACACAGCAAATTTTAAACGCATACCAAAGACGCGTAAAAACCCGTTCAGCGGTCTTCTGTAGACTTCTGCTAAACACCCAAACTACGGTGAGTAGATTTTTTTTTTTTTTTTTTTTTTTTTTTTGATTGGAGGTTTAACGACCACCGTGAGCAACTCAATGGGCTATAAGCAGTCGCCCGTCCCTAATTTAGGGTCACTGGTTCCAGGGAAGGGAGAGAGCCAGTGCCGTAAGACAAACACAACATCCATGCCTGACCGGGATTCGAACCCGGACCCCTTACGGACGAATGATCAGAGGCCAACGCCTTAGACCACTGCGCCACCGGGGCGGCGGTGAGTAGATACAAACACACGTTTGTATTTACTCAACAATAAGTTCAAAACACTTTACATAAGTAAAAAATTAATGAAAGACGCAAGTGTCGTAGAGATTTTTTAGCAAATGGTATAATGATTTGCGATTTTAATGGATTAACAGCTGGTCCTGCCGATCCAGTGACCAAGTGGTCCAGGGGCGGATACAGAGGGGAGGCGCCCCTCCCTCAGGAACCAAGGAAAATCTTTGATTTCTTAGGTTTTAATAACAACGAAAGAAATACGGGATTACGCCATATAATACACATTTTGAAGATGACAATCCGATTTTTGGCGTTGCTTCGACTAGCGAATCCTGTGATGGTTAAATTCAAATTGATCGGAAACTTGAAACTTGGTCGTTCTGGGTGGTGTAGTGGTTAGCATACCTAGGCGTTTTCTGGGAGACGCGGGTTCGAGTCCCGCTCCAGGACGATGAAAATTTTCAAGCTTTCGGATATTATCTGACTTACCATCCTTGTCACATTTACGCCAAAAATCGGATTGTCATCTTCAAAATGTGTTTAATAACAAATTGAACATTTTCTCGTGAAAGAAAGTATTACTTATATTACTTTCGTTAATCAATTGTTGGAAGAATTTATTGACATACTAAGAACACTTTTTCATTTTTGCTGAAAACTATATTAGAAAGGCCCCCGGTTACTCCAGTCCAGACTCTCCCCCCGTATCATCCTGGCTCCAACCCCGGAGTGGTCAGAGGAGCAGGTATCTGACCAATCCTCCGCTTTCAGCCCTAGTGGTGTGCCTGCCCTGACAGTGCCGCCATTGCGCTTGCTTCTCGGGGACCAATGACCCTACTTCCAGAACGGGCTACTCTCTTTGATCTCAGATGCTGTCCTCGGAGGTTATCAAACACCGAAAAATATGGGTCAGTCCTCTTACATTTTAATGGAACTGTACAGAATACTTTTGCATGAGCCATTGGTGCATTAGATTCCCATACATACTCAAATCATCTACATGTTGCTTTACGCACTGTTGTTTGTTGGAATTTCCAACTAGGAAAAACGTGTGCGATCAGACTGAAACTCGCAGGATAGTTAGGTCACTTGAGGAGATGCAAATGATGAAAACCTCAGAGGATATGCAAATCGTTTATGCCAGCCACGCTCTCGCAGCTGTCCCGCAGGAGTTATAAAATCAGGTCTCACAAGGCAAGTTCCCAGCGGGTTTTCCCGCCTGGGTGCTTTGCCTCTCTTTTACCGACTACGGTTGCGTTGTTACTTTTAAGTATTCTCTCACTGTCTTTGAGTCCTACCTATTTTCCCTTCCTATCGAATACACTTACTTAAGTTATAACGAAGTAAATTTCTCCGTCATTTTTATCCGCGCCGGGGTTCGAACCCGGTCCACTCATTCCGGAATAAGTTGCTCTACCAATTAAGCTACGCGGACATTGATTCTAATTGCTATCTGCCTTTATGTCGTGTGCGTCCTTCTGGCAGGTACGTCACATCTCCCCCCCCCCCGAAAGAGGGCCGGGGGCATGGCCCACGGATCAGCCGTGACGATGAATGGTTGCAGGCAGACAACCACTGTAGAACGTGCACTTGAGAACTCCCAGTCAATCTGGTGTGTGGAATGCAACGTCACACACATTTATTTTTCGAAGCACTGGAGAAGGGATTCTCTGATTTTTCCTATCTCGCGGTGTGGAAATAACATCACACCAATGCGAGATTTTGAACGGTCGAGTCATCCGGATAGTTCGGGCGCCATTATAACGAAGTAAATTTCTCCGTCATTTTTATCCGCGCCGGGGTTCGAACCCGGGTCCACTCATTCCGGAATAAGTTGCTCTACCAATTAAGCTACGCGGACATTGATTCTAATTGCTATCTGCCTTTATGTCGTGTGCGTCCTTCTGGCAGGTACGTCACAAAGTGTCCTAGTCTCTAAATTCCAAAGGACAGTTTTTGACCTGGAGTCAGACACTCCCTTACTAAAACTTGTGACGTAGCACGTGTCAAGACGACAAGTCTGCAGCGATACATTCCATCGGTGTAGTTTAGACCAGAGTTGGCCAGGAATGCATTACAAAGTAATGGAAGTACAGATTATAATTAACGTGTAATGCATTACAAGGTAATCTCAAGTATGGTTTGTACAAGGTAATGGAATTAATCTGTAATGCATTACAATGAAGAGGATATAATTCAGTTATTTAATAGTGCCATTCCAACGCAATGGAATTATTTGGTAATGAAATTGCACAATTTGCAAATTATAATTACATACTAATAGTTTATAGAAATGTACGTCTGCCAAAAGCTATGTCTAGAAAAGTTGACAATGTAACATAGCAGACAGAGAGCAGCAGTGAATTGTTCTTTGTTGAAGACTAAGATGACATGCAACCGCATTGATCTTTCTTTCATTTTTGTACTATTCTCTAACCGAAATAAACATCCCATTCGTACTTACTTCATATGCATTATTTCGTTCAAATCACTTTACTTGCGGCGATGACGGGGAAGCCGCCCCGGTGGCGCAGTGGTCTAAAGCGTTGGCCTCTGATCATTCGTCCGTAAGGGGTCCGGGTTCGAATCCCGGTCAGGCATGGATGTTGTGTTTGTCTTACGGCACTGGCTCTCTCCCTTCCCTGGAACCAGTGACCCTAAATTAGGGACGGGCGACTGCTTATAGCCCATTGAGTTGCTCACGGTGGTCGTTAAACCTCCAATCAAAAAAAAAAAAAAAAAAAAAAAAAAAAAAGACGGGGAAACTGCTGATGTCATACACATACAATCTCCAATACCTACAAATACGCATTTAAGGTCCGAGGGGTGGAACAATTATCAAATAACCTACACAACGTATAATGGTGTACTGGTTGCTGGTTTATTCACGTTGTATTGTTACCCATAAGTTAGTAGTTAATTACCAACATATAGTTAACCATTAACCATTACGATTATAATGGGTAACTGCTACATTTCATTACAATTACCATATAATTCTAATGACGAGTTCACCATTACCATGTGTGACGTACCTGCCAGCAGGACACACACGACATAAAGGCAGATAGGAGTCAGAAAGAACGTCTGCGTAGCTCAGTTGGTAGAGCGACTTGTTCCGGAATAAGCGGACTCGGGTTCGAATCCCGACGTAGACCAAAAATGACGGAGAAATTGACTTCGTTATAATGGCACCCGAACAGGGACGGATGATCCGGCCGTTCAAAATCTCGCAATGGTGTGATGTTATTTCCACACCGCGAGAGAGAAAAAATCAGAGAATCCCTTCTCCAGCGCTTCGAAAAATAAAAAAATGTGTGATGTTGCATTCCACACACCAGATTGATTGGGAGTTCTCAAGTGCACGTTCTACAGCGGATGGCTGCCTGCAACAATTAATGGTCACGGCTGACCCGTGGGCCATGCCCCCGGCCCTCTTTCGGGGGGGGGATGTGACGTACCAGCCAGCAGGACGCACACGACATAAAGGCAGATAGCAATCAGAATGAACGTCCGCGTAGCTCAATTGGTAGAGTGACTTATTCCGGAATGAGGGTATCCGGGCTCGAATCCTGGCGTGGACAAAAATGACAGAGAAATTTACTTCGTTACACATTTAATGGTAACGCTAAGTTCTTGTTCCCATTACCATTACGCTGTAATGCATTACCGACTCATTCAATTACGATTTTGCCCAACTTTGGTTTAGACGGTTAGAACAACTGTCTGCGAAACGAGGGGGCATGAGTTCGATTCCCGTCACCGAAACATTTGTGACAGCAAGGTAGCAGTCGTAGCTGAATTTTCGCCGCGACAGTAGATGAGACCCGAGCGTACAACTGAATGGCTTTGAGCGAGGTCGATGTTTTGGACTGCGGGAAGACGGATCTTTCTTCTGCGGACATTATAGTCGCCTACCGAGAGTTAGCATAGCAGTCGGTATCTGTACCACATCAAGGCAGAGCCTGATTACCGTACGGGCCAATAGGGTAAAGGCGCTAGGCCCTGTCATTAATAGAGTCCCGACTTTTTAAAATGTGTTTCTAGAAATGACCAAATCAATATTAAACTTAACGTTATTTTAACAACAGAAAGTGACCTTACGTGCAAACTTGATATTGTGGATATTATTATCAGTTTCGCACATACATACGAAAGCGAAAAAGAGAACTCTTCAACATAGCTGTGTCATAATCAGGGTCCAGGCCTCTCTACCTTATTACTCAGCACCCAAAACCCTGGGTGGATGTTTTTTAAAGAACCCTATAAAATCTATATGATAAAGTGGCTCTTCTCTTCCTTCAAAGGTTTGGTGCTTAAACAGTTTGTTCCTTTTTTGAAAAAAAGAGGAACTCGTGGATCAGGAAAATGACAAGAGTGGAAGACATCGTGATCAGCGCAAAATCCCTGATATGACAATGGGCTGGACGTGTTACCAGAAGTACGGAATAATGGAAAACGGAAGTTTTAGACTGGATACCAAGGGACAGAAGAAGGCCCAGAAGAAGACCACATGACAGATGAATGGATGAAATTCGAAAGCATGCCGGAGTAACATGGAGGACATTGCCTCAAGACAATTAGTTGTTGAAGAAACTTGTAGAGACCTTCATCCAACAGTGGATTGATGATGGTTGACAATGATATATGGTACCGAAAGTAATGCAAAAGTGGGCATAACTCTTTATTAAGTGACAGAGGTCGTTCAAGTTGCACGTGTTGGTAGAGTAACTCTTTCCTTATACAAAGGTACTACTCAGCATAGTCTCCATCTCAAGCGATGCATTTGCGCCATCGTTGAACCCAACTCTCGAGTTCTCTTTGAAAAATTCAGGTGTGGACTGTTGTACCCACTTCTTCATAGCCACTTTCACCTCGTCTGTGTCATCAAATCGTAGTACCAGGAGGCTGTCCTTCATTGGACCAAACAGGTGGAAGTCGGAAGGCGCCAGTACTGGGCTGTACGATGGATGGGGGATCACCGACAAGCCTAATTTGCTGATCGCCCGATTGTTGCCAATGATGTGTGTGATCTCGCATTGTCGTGGTGAATGTGAATCCTTTTCAGATTCTTTTTCGGTCTCTTCCTCCTTACGGCTTCCTTAAGCTTCCTGAGTGTCGCAGTGTACCGCTCGCTGGTCACGGTACTGCCACGTTCCAGAAAATCAAAAGAATGAAAACCCTGTCATCCCCAAAACAGTCACCATGACTTTCTGTGCTGACCGCTGGCTCTTGAACTTCTTAGGTCTTGGTGAAGAGGAGTGACGCCATTCCATGGATTGATTCTTCGATTCCGGTTGGTAAAGATACGCCCACGTTTCATCCCCTGTCACCAAATCGGAAAACAAACGTCTCTTCATTGACTTCAAACACTTCTAGTAGATCGCAACAGACTGCCGCCCTTCTATCCTTCAAATCGGGTGTCAACTCCCGAGGTACTCACTTCGTACACACTTTCCGATACCTTAAGTGTTCCACCATCTTCTGTACGGCACTGTGACCACAGTCCAGTTGTACAACAAGATCACGGATTGTGATTCGTCTCCTCATGCGAATCAATTCATCCACTCGCTGACGATTTGTGTCATTGGTCGCAGATGATGACCTCCCACTGCGAGGTTTGTCTTCAATGCTGGTTTGCCTTTCTTGAAACTACTTCATCCATCTGTGCACATTGCTCTTGTCAGTGGTGCCATCTCCGTAAACATTCTGTAACCCTCTGTGGATGTCGGACAGCTTGCACCCTTCCTTCGTCAAGAGCTCAATATGGTGTTTTCCGACAAGTCTTGGTCTAACCGAATGACCCATGAAGGATGTATCCTTGTTCGGTGACACCGTGGCGAACGACTGCTGGAGTCATATATTATGCAGCGCAGCGTCATACGGGCCCTACACCGGGCGTTCTCGGGTAGGGGTGCTTTTGAATTCCATTCAAGTTCCCGTCCTCTACGCTTTGCAAGAGCTGTGACTTCTCAGCTGTGCATGGCAGAAGCTATGGATGCTAAAGTGCCGCGATATCTGTAGACGGTCTCCAGTGCAATCTTTCAGCAGGACAATGCCTTACTACATCCAGCGCAGAATGTCTTATAGATCCTAAATGCTCTACATGTTCCAGGTTTTTCTTGGGCAGTGCGTTCGCCTGATCTATTGCCCATTGAACAAGTGTGGGATATGGTCTCCAAACGCCTGGCCTGTCATTCAACACGAACTTTGAGTACAGATAGAGACAGCAAAGAAAGACCTTCCTCAGTGTAACATACAGAACCGCTTCCAGTCGATACCACCCCATGTACGTTATCACGGCTAGCGGTAGGTTCACAACGTGCCGAGTATTGACATACATATAAGTGATGTACCCTATAAATATCACTTCATCATCTCAGGTCTTTCTTGGTGCTGCATCTTCCGCAAACAGCAGTGCATTTCAGTATGAGGTTGGTACTAATAACAGATTTTAGAAATTGTCTATAGTATATTTGTTAAAAATAAGTAACTTATATTTCTTTTGTTTTGTGGTTTAGCAACCACCGTCAGTATCTATGTTCATAATCTGTCACCTGTCCCTAATTTAGGGCCATTGGTTCCAGGGAAAGAGAGAACCAGCGCTACTGGACAAACATAATGCTCATTTCTCTTCCAGGACACGACCTGGGTCCAACCTTGAGTTATTAAGCACCTGGGAGGCAAAATAAGGAAACGTTACCATCCAAGGAAATTCGCCGTCTCTGGCATTTCTTCCATTGATGACCTTCGGTTTTAATTCAGGATCTGAAAGGGAAAGAAAAAGAAAGTTAAAAATCAAAGCATAAAACAAAAAAAAAGAAAAAAAAAGAAGAAGCTGACTTGTTCTAGGAGTATTTTATAGGTGCAGCTAAAAACAATAGAGATGCCACCGAATCCTTCGTTTACAATGAACACGTTTTTTGAATCCTTTCAAACAGATTTTCAGAAAATTTAAAAATTCAGCCAACAAAAGAAAAGGTATTACAGTTAAACCACCTAAAAAAACCGTGCATAATTTAAAGTACGCAATATAAGCGGGGTTGTTCGTAGTGAATGGAACTAGTTAGAAAAAATCAGATTCCTGTAATCGATAAAGCGTCCAAAAAAAGAAAAAAATGGCTACTTACTCCTTCCATTTGCTGAAAAGTGTACTATCGAGGAAAACATATTAAATCGAAATGCACGTAAAATGTTTCCGTAGTAAGTAGTATGTAGCCGAAGAAGGATTATTTCAAACGGTTTTCTAAGCGCCCAGATATCGTTGCAAACATGCTGTAAACCGAAACGTAAACTTATCCCCTCTGGTGGCAAACTTGTGCTTTAAGAAGTATTTGAAATTGCATGCAAAACATTCTGCAACGGAAACGTTGTCAGAGAAAGAACGTATTTTTCAAATTGAACTTTCAGAAGCAAAATTTCGAGAAAAATAAGACATCCACTGAGGCTCTCTGGCTGGAAAATTGTGCATTTTTTAAGCAGAAAATATGCTTAAAATGTTTTAATGATGAGCGGTATCTAACCACAAAGAAATTTTTCATTCGAGTTTTCCGACAAGCAGATATTGCTTCAAATACAGTGCAAAACATAAATATATACTTGCTCCTTCTAGTGGCAAAACAGTTCTTTAGCACAAATAAAAAATTATGCGCTGAACATTTTTCAGCAGGAATGTTATCAGATGCCAAAATAATTTTTCAAGTCGGACTTTCAAAAGCAGAAACATTGGAAAAGTCGAAGGTTTCTTCTACGTCACCTAGCGGGAAAATTGTGCATTTCTTACAAACGAAATTCTGCCCAAAATAGTTTTTACAAATGCATCGATGTGAAGAGGATTTTTCCAATTGCATAATTAGAAGTATTTATATGGAATGAAATGCATTTTGAACTCGATAACACACACACACACACACACACACACACACATCTTTATGTACATCCTTCAGCTGCGAAGTTCTGCATTGGAAAAGAACCTAAATCAAGGAGTATCGTTCACACATTTTGAGTTTCTCAATGCAAAAAGAATTTTTCAAACCAGGCTAATAGTAGCGGAGATATTGTGCCCAGTGATGAAAGAATTGATAAAGTGATATTGTAAATATGTTCTTTTACAAAGACGTTATGAAAGAGAGAGAGAAAGAGAGAGAGAGAGAAAGAGAGAAATAGTGACAGAGGAAGCAAATGCGCATAATAGAGCCCATATTATTGACAGATCAGTTTGGAATTAATTAAAAAAATTTCCATCCTTTTTTTTCTCTGAGTTTTTATTTGCTTAGAAAAAAAGAAATGATGTACAGTATTGGAGACACGTGAATTCTGTTATAAAAATTGCAGTTTTCCATGTTGTTTAAAAATATATCAATCAAAACATAAATTCATGGTAAATTTGCAGACATCCATGTGAAGGTGGTCTTTTTTGCATATTGATCAAGTCCACAGATATTCAGTTTAAATAACTACGAAACATGCTCAAAGAATTATGAACTAAGGAAGTCTTTCATAGCTCAACATTGTTAAAAAGAAGCAATTATAAATTTCTTTTCTCAAGAAGGAAATCTGATTAACAATCCTAAATCAATCGTGCAATTACTTATGACTTTTAGAAATTTGTAAATATTATTCGCAAATATGAGAGCCATCAAGAAAGTACGTACCTCTCGAAGATAAGACAAAACAATGTATTGATGACTATTAAGGATATGCAAAATTTTCCGCCGTTTTAAGGAGAAAGGAGACAGAAACAATCAGGAAACCTGTACACATTTATTCAACGAACTATTGGCTGTTAGTATCAATGACCTTTTGTCATTTTTCAGGCAACAAATGAATGCTCATGTGAGAGTAGGACTCTGGTTTTGAGCTGAAGAACGCAGTGACGAAATTTTCCACATCTGGAACTGTGTTGAACTTCTGTTGGACTAGTGAATGTTGCATAGAGCGAAATAGATAAAAATCTGAGGGTACAATGTTCGGGGATTAAGCCTGGTGCTGTAAAACCTCCCAGTGTAACTGTTCAAGGGTTGGTTTCGTGCTGGCCCCGATATATGGTTCTGGCATTATCGTGTAACAGGATGACTGGGCGGCGTCCTTTACCTGTTCATGAGCGTTTTTGCTCGATTGCGGCGTCCAGTTTCATCAACTGATAGCTATATCGTTGTGCAGTGATTGTTTCGCCCGGTTTCAACAGTTCGAAGTAAAACACTCCGTGCATATCCCACTACACACACACAACAGCACCCTTTTCCCCATGGATATCCTGTTTTGCAGTGGATGATGATGGCTGGCCTGGGTCGACGCATTATCGCTTGCGTACGGGGTTGTCGCAATAGACACGTTTTTCATCCCCGGTGACAACCTTCTACAAGAACTTCTTTCCTTGAAACCTCTTCAACAACGACATGCAGATGCCCAATCGTTGACCAATATTACGCTCCGTTAAAGTATGCGGAACCCACTTACCAATCTTTTGGATCTCCTGCAAGACCTGTAGACGCCGTACCAACGTCGATTGAACCACTTTCAAACGTTTCCCCAGTTGCATGGTCGATTGTGTGGCATCCTCTTGCAACAGCGATTCCAGCTCCTCGTCTGCGAGTTCCTGCGGTCTACCTGCACGTGGCATATATTCCGAGCTTAGATCACCTTTCTTAAACCTAGTTAATCATTCTCGACACGTTCGCTCACCCATAACCGTTTCGCCATACGCCCGACATATTGAACCGTATGCTTCACTCGCACTTTTTCCTAAATTAAACATGAATAACAAACAGTGCCGCAAATGAACTTAATCGATCGCCATGCTTGGCTTCATGTACGAACTGATTGCATGGGTCGCCGGCCGGTTAGACCGCTACAGCGCCCACTAGCGGGGGCGGTTAAAACCATTGCATACCCCTAATAATTGTAATGTGCGATTAATTCTACAGACCTTAAATTACATTTTAACATTTTTCCCGTGGAGGTTAGGACATTTGTCGTATAGTGGCACACGTTTCTGGATACCTTTCTCAAAGATGATCAAATTATCATATGTAGAGGATTTTAGGAAGGGAGTGTCTGAATATAGGTCTTAAACAACCCTTAGAAATAGGAAGCTAGGAGATTTGGACTAGATTGCTCGATAGGAAAGTAACACGGAAGCGAAGTAGAAAGGGGCAGGAAGACGCCCTTATTTATTAGCGGGGAAAGTACTCGGGGCCCGACGGCTTAACGTGCCCTTCCGACGCACGACGGATATTTAGTGGATCGAGCGTTCGTACCTGCCTGGGATAGAACCTGAGGTCCTTTCCGTGGCAGTCATGAACGCTGCCCACTAGGCCATCCGCGGCCCCCTTTCTCAAAGAAAACTGCCGCCTGCGTTTTAAGCCACGGGTCATCGTCGTCCTCAAACCGCTGGCAGGCAAAAAATCGTTTCAAGTAGGGAAACAAGTGAAATCACTGGGAGCCAAGATTGGGCTGTACAGAGGGTGGACCAGCGGCTCCCATTCAAATTTGGTGACCAGGTTTTGCGTCACATTCTCAGCATGAAGCCTCGCGTTCTGTCATGGAGAAGAACAACTTTCTCTCTCAGCATGCCATGCCGTCTGTTTTGAATTGCACGAAGCAATTTTCTCAGTGTCTCGCAATAAGCAGCTGCGCTTACTTTCGTTCCTTCAGGCAGGACTTTCACTAACAAAATTCGTTTCCTGTCCCAAAAGACAGATCACATAAATTTTATCGTTGTCGTCGTCTAGCTGAGTTTTTTGGTCGTAGGCGAGCTCGTGTGTTTCGACTGCAGGTGTAATGTGAGAAACCCGAATCTCATCTTCCGTCACTGTAAGGCTTAAAAAAATCATCCCTTTTTTTAAATCATCACATCGTGCACACACTTTCGGGTACTGATGCTTCTCTGTAACGATTTCGAAACTTCAGGGAAATATTCTGAAATATCAGAAATAGTGACGTGTCGGTTCTCCGTAATGTTTTCCACTTGGTCTGACATTTCCCACATTCAGAAACCTTATCACAGATCGCACTTCGCAGTCGGTAGACCGTTCTATTACCTTAAACATCATTAACCTATTGGCTACCAGATGGCGTTAGCTGGAGAGCGCGAAAATCCCAGATTTCTGGGCGTACTGACCTTAACGTTATCTCGAACATTTCATTTTCTCGTTTGACGCTAACTCAGGCGCACGTGTTGATACTCGTTTCATTTTTTGCGACATATCTCATTCAACACGAACTGGACTGCATCCATTCACCATAATGGAATGCGATGAAATTCTCACAAAATATTCTTAAAACCACACAAAATGTAAAAATGACTATGAGAAAAGATATGACCCTGCAGAAGCCTTTTAGAAGCTCGTTGACAATGTTTTAGAAGGTTCCAGAAGAAAGCAGAACAGATGTTGGGTGTGCTACAATGTAGAAAAAAACAAAAACAAAATGAGTATATACTCGTGTAATGCATGTGGAAAATCTTTTTGTACCAGGAACACTTCGAGCAATTTCATAAAAATTTGTAATTTTAATTCTAATTTTCATATTTTTTCAACTTTTTGTAACCAAGCCTAAAAAATCTAAAATGTTTTGTCTGTAATCCCAATAAAACAAAATCTACCATATTATGTTTCCTGTGCTGGTTACACAAGTTTTACACCTCAATAAGTCATGTATTCACTTGAGGTTACATGGGATTTTGCCCTATACATAGCATTATACTCTTGTGGTTACATGGTAGCCAGGTTACATGGTAGCCAAGGGGCTAACGCACAGTACAAACCTTTAACACCAGCTCAACCTCACAAAATGACGTCAGGGCGTGACTAAAGGATGAGGCAACGCAAGTGCGCATGCGCGACTCTGAAGCGAATACTTGCGTGGGAGTGATGCACTAAAGGTACTTACTTTCTGGATGGTCCGAGCATTTTACGATGTAAGCTCTACATCGTTGTTTTTTCAAGCTCGTAGCGACGACTGACAAAATCTATGGCCGTCAGCATCGCTGATGACGTCATAACGAGAAAAATAATAAACACACCATCTGCCCTAATAAAATTTGTGGCAATGCCCAAGGCCGGAACCAGGAATTTTTTTCGGAAGTGGGGGGGATTTTTTATCGCAGTGGTATTCATTCCTTTTGATGATTAAATGGAAACTATTACACCAACCCTTTCCTCCCCAAACCATTTTTTGGGATTCGTAATTGTAAAATTTTCCTCATAAATTTGCGTTACTTGTAAAATTTCGGCCTACAAATTTGCAATAAACATATATCAAACACAACGGGAGGCAATTCCTTTAGATAACTGTTTTTAATGACTTAAATATTACGTTGAACCAATGTTTTGATACAAGCAATAACAATTACAATATGTACCAGTAGAAAGTTTAAAATTTTAAGGCGAACATTAAAACATTTCACATAAGTATAATACAATTTGTACAAATCACAAAAGGCAGTTACCAAATCACAAAAGGCTCGTCTAACTTCCTTGAAAAAGCCATCTGGTTGATGTGCGAAAGCTTGGAAACTTTGATTTATATTCTACTCCAAGAAATTCGGATTACAAGCACCAAAACAGAGTTCGTTCTCTTTTAGCGTTTGTTTTCAACCTTAACGTTATATCTTCTGTCTCGCTGAATTGAGGTTGGCAACACTCCTGAGGTCAGAGAGCATCACGTATGCATGTGTCAGATAAGAACTAGAGATATACACCGATGAGACATTCCATTATGACCACCCCCAGTCTAGAGACAACCCGAAGACCGGCTTTCGGTTTGTAGTATGTTCGAAGACAGAACGTGGAGCAAGAAAAGGACAAACTGTGGTAGCACGGCTCCTCGGAACTACGATCACGGAAACGGCGTTGCTTGTAGATTGTTCATGTGTTTCTGTAGCAAGCACGTATCAAAAGTGGTTCACAGATGACCAAACGATGAACTGTCGTCCAGCCGTATGTTGTCCGTAGTTCATTAATGCCAGAGGGGAGCCGAGACTGTGGCGCAGGCAGTGTTCAGAGGGAACGCAGGGCCACAGTGCGAAAAATCACCCGCAGCTACAACAGTGGTGATCAGGTCAATGTGTCACAGTACACAGTTAATCGCAGCCTTCTGCGCATAAGCCGGTGTAGCAGATGACCCAGCCGCCCATGCTCACTGCACGTCATCGGCAACAACGCATCAAATAGGCCCAAGATCGTTGAGATCGGACCGTGGATGATTGGAAGAAAGTGGCCTGGTCCGACGAATCAAGATTCCTGGTGCATCACGTAGACGCCCGAGCGGGGATACGGCGATTACTAACAGAGGCTATGGCACCTGGGTGCACCGTTGGTCGGAAACAGGCCGGAGGCGGCGGTGTTATGCTGTGGGCGATGTTTTGTTGAGACAATTTAGGCCCCATTATCCCAATAGCACAACCCCTGACAGTTTTCACGTATCTGAATATCGTTGCGGACCAAGATCACCCATTCATGGCAACTGTGTTCCCTGCTGATGATGTCCATTATCAACAAGATAATGCGCAATGCCACACTGCCAGAATCGCCAAGTAGTGGTTCGAGGAACATCCTGGTGAATTTCTGTTAATGCCCTGGTCTCCAAATTCACCTGACATGAACGCAATCAAACATTTGTGGTTCGATCTGGAAAAATAGGTTCGTGCTAAATCACCACCACCCGGAAATGTACGAGAACTGGAGGATGCTGTTGATATTATGGTACCAGATACCCCAGGATACCTATCGCCACCTCATCGAATCGATGCCTCGCCGGGTGGCCACTGTTTTGCGGGCTAAAGGGGGTCTTATAGCTTATTAGGTAGGTGGCCATAATGTAATGGCTCATCGCTGTGATGTTGAAGCAGTGGCCAGAAAGAGCGGTATGGTGGTGGGAAGTTATAATTGCGGAAGTTGATTTACTTGAATTTCTATTTTCTTGACGTCTCCGTGTTACCTAGTCTCACCATAAGTACTGTTACAAAGTTTTCAATGAAATAACAAAAGAAATTTAAAGATATTTTAATATACCTCTGATGTAAGGTAAGTAGCACACTTGTGAATACATAGCACCAATCACTTTTCAAAATGGCATCCTTTTGCCTTCACAGTCTGTTTAGCAGCTCATCAATAGCTTTACGCAGGGTAATCACATGCAAAGCGGCTAATGCCAGCACCAAAGAACCTTTAAGACTGCCAATACTGGGGTGTCTCTTTATGCAGCACATGTCCTCAACCGTGGCCCATAACTTGTAGTCCAATGGGTTGAGGTCTGGGCTGCCTGAAGGCCAATCACCTGGAGAAATGAATTCTGGCAAGTTCGCCAGAAGCCACTCTTGTGTTGACTTGGCCTTGTGGGAAGGTGCAGAATCCTGCTGAAAGCTCCACTGTCGGTTTTGAAAGAGATGCGAAAACACAGTTTTGTCCACGCCGGGCATCGAAATCGGGTCTCCTCACTCCGGAATAAGTCGCTCTCCCAAATGAGCTACGCGGACATGTGCTCTCATTGCTATTTGCCTTTATCTCATGTGCGTCCTGCTGCGCAAGCATGTCATTTCCCCCCACCTCGAAAGAGGGCCGGTGGCATGGCCCATGGGTCAACCGGGACCATCTGTCGTTGTAGGCAGTCATCCGATGAAGAACGTGCATTTGAGAACTCCCAGACAATTAGGTGTGTGGAACGTAACATCACGCACATTTTATTTTTTCGAAGCAATGAAAAAGGAATTCTCATTTTTCCTATCTCTTGGTGTGGAAAGAAAATCATACCATTGCGAGAAACTTAACGGCCAGGTCATCCTTGAAGTTCGGGAGCCAATGTGAAAACACAGGTCTGTCCACGCCGGACATCGAATCCCCTCACTCCGGAGTCTCTTTTGCATATTCCGTGTACTATACGCAGGATAATCACATGCAAAGCGCTCTCCTAACTGAGCTACGCGGACATGTTCTCTCATTGCTATCTGCCTTCATCTCATGTGCGTCCTGCGGCTCAGGCAAGTCACAGAGGCTATAACTCAGATTTTTGGTCACTGGCTCCAAAACCCTGTCCTAGTAGATTTTGGCGGATGTTTTCGCTACTTTCTCACAGAAATGTAGCCTCGTGCTACCCTCGTAGGAGACTCCCCACCAAACCATGACAGAAGCAAGATGATGGCCCCTTATGATCCTTGGAGTTTTCTCCTGAGCTTCTCGTGAGGTTGACGCACATACCCCGTCATTTTGGAGATTGAAAGTCTCTTCAATTGTGAAATCTTTTAAATCAGAGAAAAGGATCTGTCTGTGGCAGTTGTCTGCTTAACTATGCAGCAAACGTTTTGCTTTTAGCACCCTCTGCTGCTTCAGTTGTGTGGTGAGAAGTGCCCTGTACGCCGCCGGTAAGCTCTCACACTTAGGTCGCTCCGCAGCACGCTTGACGCAAGGAGTATAGAATAAGGGGAGGGAGCATGTGCTCTCACCATTGAAGCCAGCTAAGTTGCGTGGCCGCCATGTTACATTACCCTCAGTTGCTCATTTTTGCTTCGTAAGTTAAGGAAAATTTCTGTTTTTTATTTCGTGTAAGAAGGGCGTTTGCTTATGACTGATTTATGGAATTGTTCATTTGAAGTTCAACTAACATTAAAAGCTGAAGAGAGATCTATTTGCGGATCAAAAACTTGTGACGGAATAGTTAAACATTTCCAGTACGAATTAGAAATGTGTCCAGTTTTCAACAACTCCTGGTCAAAGATCACATTCCTGAAAACGTTTTATTAAAACTTTGTAAAAAACATTCGTTTCTCGCGCACAATAAAATCCGTGTTTTTTTTGGTTTTTTTGTTATTTTAAATTCGTAAATTATCGCATTTCTTATTAGTGCATAGTTATCTATCAACGTTAACAGATTTTATTCTGTGCTACAAACGTCTTTCAATTTGCATATTCCGTGTACTCTTCGTTAAAATTTTGTAAATTATCAAAGTTTAGCACAAACTATTGTTTCAAAGGTAACATTTCGTTGCGTTTCTGTCTTCAGAAACATTCACTCGATCACATGAAATAAATCAGGGTTTTCTTCTCTACTTTAGAGTTTGTGAACGGCTTCATGCATTACTTTAAACATCATCTACTTTTCGTGTGACGAGTTAAAGGGATTTTTGTCGTACGCAGCAGTAAAACGTGCCTTAGCAGTACTTTGAAAGAAAAGAAAAGAAAACAGTGGTGATATTAAAGACTACATCCATAAATGTACATGATATTTTTTTCTTTTCGCAAGAAGGCTTTAAAAGTGTTCGCCTGCCTATATTGTTAGGTACGTAATTCGATGAGAACGCAGTCAGAAGGGTGACATAAGATGGCTACCGCTCAGAGCGTCGGCTTCAGAGCTTTACGTAGGGCTTGCTTGTCATGCTCAATCCCATTATTCTATCCTCCTTGGCTTGACGTCGACATTCTTGAAAAGTTCAGCTCACGGGCCATCGCTGCTTGTTTTCTGATAGAATGTCTTCTAATACGTGTTGCCACTGATTTCACCGGGTCAGCAGTCCGCACGGTATGAGGCCGACCCTTTCTGGGACGGTCAGCGACGGTCCCAGTCTCAAAGAACCTTTTTACGGTCCGGTAGACAAAATTTCGGCCGGTTTCCAGCTTCTTCAGCATGCTGAAAATCTCAGAAGCTGATTTTCCAACTTTGTGCAGCGCTATTGCGACAACACGATTCTCATAATCGCCCCACTACATAGCAAGTACTTAGCGAAACACTTATCTCGTCTGTGACTGAACCCCCAATGATTCACTAGCTGCTTCATGTCTCCTGGGTGATCGGTGACGTTGCACAACGGTTGCGCGCCATCTGTCGAACGTTTCTAACACTATTTATGCTAAGACTGGGTATATCTTGAATGCTGGTATTTTCATTAACCACTTTTTGTCATATTACTTGGATTAAGTTAATAATACTTTTGAAAAGTGAGTTGTAGTTCTGCATTAATGGTAGTGCCAAAGCAGTTTTGGCTGAAAAAAGACTAACTGTAAGTAACTTTCTTTTTCTTGAAGTTTCTTGGGTGACTCCTGTTTCACTGTAAGTGAAGTACTTAAGACGTATAAACTTTATGTAGTGTTCAGTAAGATATACAGTATATACACCTGCAAATAGCAAAGAACGTTACAAGAGGTGAGAAAGGAGCTTCTTTTCTCCGTTCGTAATGTTCAGCCTGAGGTGCTGCGTTCAAAACATTTGTCCATGAATAGCACTTAAGCCCGTTCCCCGAACGATGTATCTATAAAATCATTTTTGGAACGCAAAATTAAAGAAAGGGAAAAGTAATTAAGAGAAAGAAAAGTAATTTAAGATCCGTAACTGTTACTGTTGATTACAATACAACAGGATCGTGACGTAACTGTTGATATTATAATCAACATTTACGGTTCTTAAAAGTAATTTAAGATCCGTAACTGTTGATTTATAATACAACAGCAAGGATGTTATATTACTGGAGACACTACACCTATCCACGCAGCATTGGCCGCCATAAGTCCCCGTCTGTGCTGCAAATGACGTCATGAGCAGGCACGACGCAGCCACAGAAGAGAAGCTGCTTGGAAACCAATGGAACAAAAGCTTCTAAGCGTATAAACAGATGGAATGAGTAATTCAATAATCTTTATCAATGATACACAAGCTTACTGTTTCATCAACGGTATAATTTAGTTCATTTTCTGCCTGCTTGTGATGTCACAGCACAGATTAGCTGTGACCTACGGCGGCAGAGCCAGTGGTGTCTCCAGTAATATAACCTCCTTGTACAACAGGAACGTGACGTCAGTGCGTACGGTTTGACCTAAAACGGTAGCACGCTTTGGCGCCCAGTAATTTTAAATTAGCATTACATGGAATTTTTAGAGCATTATAAAATTTTTGGCATTGTTATCTTTAAACCGATCACAGCTTTGAAGAGAAAAGCTGGCCACCCTTTTGAATTTTTCGTTTTCAGACATTTCTAGGTGTAGAAGTGGTAGAAAAATTCAAGCAATGTTCCAAAGCCCTCATTTTTATTTTATATTAATTTATTTCATTTTTTTTTATGTTGTTGTTCTTTTTGGACTTTTCTAGGTATACGTACCTTAAGGTGGACGTCTAGAGCTTTTGCTTCCTATACTTCCAATGGGCAAACTTCTGTACACATTTTCTTCATAATCAATGCGTTTCGAAGGATGAAAATTTGAACATCGACTACAATAACTTCATATTATAACGTGGAATACTTAAAATTTTCTGAAACATAACCATAATTAAGCAATCCAACATATGTTTGTCGACTGACGTCATCAAAGTACAGGTCGCGCCATCTATTTTCTGGTCTTGACACCACCAAAGGAAAAATTATGGGTTTTTAATATAATTATAGTTACACTTTAGAAAATAGTAAGCATTCCAAGTTATAATGTGAAGTTATTTTAATCGATATTCAAATTTTCATCCCTGGGAACGCATTAATTATGAAGAAAATGCGTACAGAAGTTTGCCCATTGGAAGTATAGGAAGCAAAATCACTAGACGTCCACCTTAAGAACTGTCTGCCGTCCCAGTGGCACACTGGTCTAAGCGATGGCTTCTGATAATTCGTACGAGATGGGTCTGGGTCCGAATTCCGGTGAGGCATTGGGGTAGTGTTTGTCTTACGGCCCTGGCTCTCTCCCTTCCTTGGAACCAGTAACCCTAAATAAGGTACGGGCGACTGCTTCTAACCCATTGAGTTGCTCACGGCGGGTCGTTAATGCCCCAATAAAAAATAAATAATAATAAGGCATATCAGCATGCCAATTTTCAGAGCTCTAGGTCATTTAGAAGTGGACGAACAATCCACGGAAAAATTCAAGCAGGCAGTGTTCCAATGCCATCATCTTTTTTTTTTTTTTTTTTTTTTTTGGTTTTCGGACTGTTTTAGGTATACATGCCTTAAAGACCTATCAGAATAACAATTGTCTGATCTCTAGGTCATTTTGAAGTGGTAGAACAAGTCTAGCACGGAAAAACCTGCGCTTTACCATTTTCCCTCACTTTGCTTTTTTATATGTACAGTATATACCGATGAGCCATTACATTATGACCACCCCCAGCCTCAAAAAATGAGCTCGCCTGAATACCGTACGGTGGCGCAGATGAAGTTCACAGAGCAGTATCTATACAACCCGAGGACCGGCTTTTGGTTAGAACAGAGTCAGAATGGGAAAAGATGTCGATTTATCTGAGTTTGATAAAGGAGAAATTGTAATGGTACACCGCCTCGGAACTACGATCTTGGAAGCGGCGCTGCTTGTAGATTGTTCACGAGACGCTGTCGTGACTACGCATCAAAAGTGGCGCCCAGATGGCCAAACGACGGGCCGTCGTCCAGCCGCGTGTCGTCCGCAGCTCACTGATGCCAGAGGGGAGCGGAGACTGTCACACATAGTTTACACCGACCGCACGGCCAATGTGCTCCAAATCATCCGCAGCTACAACAGTGGTGATAAAGTCAATGCGTCACAGCACACAGTTCATTCCAGCCTTCTGCGCTTGGGCCAGCGTAGCCGAAGACCCAGCAGGGTCCCCATGCTCACTGCATGTCATGGCCAACAACGCATGAAACGGGCTCAAGAACATCGAGATTGGACCGTGGGTGATTGGAAGAAAGTGGCTTGGTCTGACGAATCCAGATTCCTGGTGCATTATGTAGACGGCTGAGCTTCGATACGCTGATTACCAATGAAGTCCATGGCACCTGGATACTGTTGGGCGGAAACATGCCGGCGGCGGCGGTGTTATGCTGTGAGCCATGTTTTCTTGGCACACTTTAGGTCCCATTACCGCAATAACTCCGCTGCAAACCGATTTCACCCAATCATGGCAACTCTGTTCCCTGGTGGTGATGGCCATTACCAACAGGATGCCACACTGCCAGAGTCATCAACGCCATGCCACACTGCCAGAATCGTCAAGGAGTGGTTCGAGGAACATGCTGGTGACTTTCTGTTAATGCCCTGGCCTCCAAATTCAGCTGACATGAACCCAATCGAACATTTGTGGTTCGACTTGGAAAAGCGGGTTCGCGCTAAATCACCACCACCTTGAAATGTACGGGAACTGCAGGACCTGCTGTTGACATTATGGTACCAGATACCCCAGGATATTTATCGCCACCTCATCGAATCGATGCATCGCCGGGTGGCCGCTGTTTGCGGGCTAAAGGGTGTCGTACAGCTTATTAGGTGTAGGTGGTCATAATGTAATGTTTCACCGGTGTATATAAATAGCTATTACGGACACCATTCATTTAATTTAGCTAGAAGCTTTACATTCGTAAGAACAGGACAAGAATTTGCCTGCGTTCCATATTCAGGGATTGATACATATACTAATGGGCCATTTGGCCATTTAATATTCGCCATCCTCAACAGCACTTTGTGTTGTGGCTTCTGGGCCACTGGTAGTTTTTTCTTGGAAAGGGAAATGGTCATCAACCCTGTTCCACTATTCACTTCAAGATTGAAAAACAACAACAACAACAACAAAAAACCTGTCTGTTACTGTAAGGGGGGAAAAAAGCAACTTTGAGGTTTCTTGCACGGCGCCACGCTTCTCTCTTCTTACACGTCTGATCACTACTGACCTATAGTGAATAACATGAAGAACAGTGCTTTCCTGTATCCCATTATGAAATTATTGAAAAATTATTTACCTACTCTTGATATAAATAATGGATGAGGGTATTATTAAAAACGCCATGAAACAATGGCGTGCCGTAAACGTTATGTGTAGGCATGCAAAAATAAAAAAATGCATCATTTACAGCGTAATTTCAGCCTACGACTTTTTTAGCACGTCTTTTGTAAAAAAAGATCGCGCTTATGTTATCGGTTTGTTCGTCCGTCCGTCTGTACACACCATATCTCTGCAACTAATAGTCCGATTTGAAAAATTCTTTTTGCATTAGCAAGCGTGAAATGTGCGAATGATGTTCCTTTATTTCGTTTTTTTTTTTTCCGATACACAATTTCGCCGCTAGAGGGCATAAACGCAGATGATATCGAATTCAAAATACATTTTTATTCCATATGTTTGCTTCTGATCATCCAATTCAATAAACTCTTTTACCTTTCGATTCTATTCGTGTCGAAGGTTATTTTAGGTATAATCGCTTTTTCAAGTTACGCATAGATTCTCCGCTAGGGGGCGTAAAATTAAATGGCGTTTCCCTGATATCTCTGTTTCTAAAACTCTGATTTGAAAACGTATTTCTGCTGCGGATACAGCTCCTGATGCGAAATATTTTGCATATAATTTCTAATTTTTGGTATAAATGGTTTGGCCACCAGGGCGTTAGCGTTAATTTTTGCTTCGTAGGTATTTAGGTATTTGTAGCAAAATCTGAGCTTCTAAAAGCTCGATTAAAAAAATTCTTTCTTGGTTCGATACTGCTTATGTCAATAAACATTTGAGAGTATTTTCTTCTTAAAATAATGCATGGTTTCTTCGCAAGGGGGCGTAAATGTATATTTTATTTTTGTCAATATCTGTGCTTCTAAGAGTCGGCTTTGAAAAATTCCTTCTTTGTTAGTTAGTGTTTCCGGTGTAAAATGTTTCCCATATAATTAAACAAATTTCGAGTAATGCATAGACTTTCCGATGGGGGCGTAAAGGTAAATTGCGTTTTCCCCGATATCTCTGCTTCAAAACTCCAATTTGAAAAAATATTTCTACCCAGGATACAGCTCCTGATGGGAAATGCTCTGCATATTATTTCTAATATTTGATAAATAATGGTTTGGCCACCAGGGGGCGCAAGTTTTAATTTCTGCGTCTGATGTAATTGTTGCAAAATCTGAGCTCCTGAAAACTCCGTTGAAAAAAATTCTTTCGTGGATCGATAATAATTTCTTCTTAAAATAATGCATGGTTTATCCGCCAGGTGATATAAACGCATATCTTGTTTTCGTCGATATACACTGCTGGCCACCCAAAATGCAACACCAAGAAGGAAGCATCCGATTGGCCTGAAATTCGTAGCATGCGTCGCCCGCGAGAGGACATGCAAACGATTAGCATTGCAGGGCATATGCAGATCATGTGCGCCCGGCGCGCCACCGAGAAGCACTATAAGGAGGGTGCACAGAAGGCGGGGTGTAATTAGTGGAAGTGTGTTGTGCTGCCGGACCTGTGGGTGGGAAGCTTCCTGATGCCTCGTCACAGAATACGGCAGTCATTCCAGCACGTTTCGGAGTTCGACAGAGGACGAATAGTGGCTTATCGCGACAGCGGTTTATCGTACCGAGACATCGGCGCACGTGTGGGACGACATCCAGCCACAGTGAGGCGAGTATGGATTCGGTGGGTGCAGGAGGGACGGACGGACCGGCTGGAGCGATTGCCGCAGCCGTGGCACACCACCGAGCAAGAGGACCTGCATGTTGTGCGGCTGGCATTGACGGCTCGCGTCGCCACATCACGAACGTTAGCGCAGGAATTAGGGTGTGTTGCGCAACAAACTGTGTCAGCACGTACCGTTCGACGTCGTCTGCAGTAGCGGGAACTTGTCGCACGGCGCCCATTGATTCGATTACCATTGACGTTACACCATCGGCGAGTGCGGCGGCAGTGGGCCGTTGAACGCCGCACCTGGACTACGGAATGTCTTCTCCGACGAATCCCGCTTTTGCCAGCAACACTACGATGGTCGGATCCGCGTGTGGTGGCACCGCGGTGAGAGACTGTATGACGCCTGCATTATGCATCGCCATACCGGTTCGTCGCCTGGCGTTA
The DNA here is from genome assembly GCA_039090855.1 of Macrothele yani. Classification (NCBI taxonomy): domain Eukaryota; kingdom Metazoa; phylum Arthropoda; class Arachnida; order Araneae; family Macrothelidae; genus Macrothele; species Macrothele yani. The sequence continues at coordinate 122,633,351 of CM077013.1, forward strand.
TGGTTTAGGGCGCAATTGGATATGACACCCGCACCCCTCTGGTACCCATCGCCGGTACACTCAACAGCCACCGCTACATCTCCGACGTTTTGGAGCCTGTAGTCCTCCCTTACCTGCAGGTCCTGCCAGTGGCCACGTTTCAACAGGACAATGCGCGCCCGCACGTGGCACGCATCGTTCAACAATTCTTCACGACCCACCAGGTGTCACGGCTGCCATGGCCCGCCTGTTCTCCCGGTATGTCGCCCATCGAACACGTCTGGTATAGCTGATCGGCAACCGAGTGGCCCGGCAAGCACCACTCGCGGCTACGCCTGATGAACTATGACAACGTGTGGAAGCAGCCTGGACCGACATACCCCAAGCCCACATCCAAAGCCTCTTTCTTTCGTTCGATGCCGCGGCGTGTAGCGGCCGTTATTGCCAACCATGGGGGCCACACGAACTGTTGATGTCTGCGTGTTCCGCAAGTCGCACGGGCCTGTAAGCTCAATCGTTTCATCTTTGTATCTGTTGTTATGTGTCCAGTAGATCTGGGTTTGCTATCTCGTGTCCTTCTTGGTGTTGCATTTTTGGGTGGCCAGCCGTGTATCTGCTTCTGACAGTCCGATTTGAAAAATTATTTCTTTGTTGGAGAGCGTTTCCGCTACGAAATATTTCTGATATAATTTCGAACTTTTCTTAACTCACAAGTTTGCCATCAGAGGGCGTAATAAGTTCACGTTTCCGTTTACAGCAAAATCTGCGGGACATAAATCCGATTGAAAAACTTCTTTCTTCGATCAAATAATGTCAACCCCGCCTTCTCGTGGTGCATCCTGTTCCCACTAAAGGGGCTCTGACGACCGCCAATAGCGGTATAACTATACCATCGGGATCAGAGGAAATGCTATCCCACACTCACCAACCCGCTTGGCCAGCGTGGTGAGTTATGGCCAAACACCTCCAAAATGACTCTACAACTTAAATCTTGGCCCTCAGTCTCCGGCAGCTGGAATGTACCTGGCCAAGGCAGCGGCCAGTGCGACATGAAGGCAGAGGGTGCTAAGAATCCCCGGAGGACCGGACTAGGCTGCCATTTGATGCTGACCTTGGCTACCTATAACGGACGCTCCCTATCTTCTGATTCAAGGCTTCTTGAATTGGAAGAGGAACTACAAAGGATCAAGTGGGACATCGTCGGGCTAAGTGAGGTAAGGAGAAAAGGAGAAGATCTCATTGAACTGAAAAGTGGACATCTCTTCTATTATCGTGGGACAGATACTGGCAGAACTAGTGGTGTTGGATTTATAATAAACAAGAAACTGAAGGATAAAGTGGTAGAAGTTGAAAGTTCCTCTGACAGAGCTGCACGACTCGGTATCCAACTATCGAGAAGATACCAGGCTCAGATTATTCAAACTTATGCACCCACCACAAGTCATCCTGAAGAAGAAATTGAAGAATTTTATGAAATTCGTCATCTAAATAATAAAGGTAAGCAGCACTTGAAGATAATTATGGGAGATTTCAATGCAAAAATAGGGCAACGGCAACAGAATGAAACTTCAGTAGGTAAATTCGGTCACGGCAACAGAAACCAGCGTGGAAATACTCTCGTTGAGTTTGCAGAGGCAGAAGGATTTTTCATCTTGAACTCCTTTTTCAAGAAAAAGCCACACAGGAAATGGACATGGAGACATCCAATTGGAACGACAAGTGAAATTGATTTTATTATGTGTAACAAAAAATTCGTCTTCGAAGACTGCAGTGTGCTGAACAAGTTCAACACAGGTAGTGACCATAGATTGGTGAGATGTAAGATGCACCTCAACACTAAACTGGAACGTGGCAAGCTCATAAGACAAACAAAATGTATTGACATAACCAACCTTAAAAAACACCATAATACTTTCAAGTTAGAACTGAAGAACAGATTCTCTGCTTTAGAAGGCCTAACATCGGAAGAAGTGGATATTTCGGAAGTTAACAGAAAAGTAACCAAAGCTCTTATGGAAACAGCAACAAAATTAGCTGGGTCTAAGAACAAGTTGCATGTGAACAAATTATCAGGAAAAACCAAAATGTTGATGCAAAAAAGAAGAGAGATGAGGACAACTAAAGAAGATGTGACTTCCAAAGTGGAATATATAGAGCTATGCAAGACAACACGAAAAAGTATCACTGAAGACGTAAGGAAATTCAACTGTGAGCTAGTGAGGAAAGCAATTGAAAACAACCAAAGCCTTAAGATAGCAAAGGGACATCTCAGTAAGGGAAGGAAACAGATTATGGCTCTGAGAAAAAGAAGATGGTTCTATAACAAGAAATAGAGGCAGAAATTTTGACAAGAGTGAAAGATTTCTACTCCAAATTATATGAAAGGGATGATACATGTACTCCAGACATCATGAAAGGTACCAGAGTTCTTCCAGTCCTCCCAGCAGAAGTTGCTCATGCAATCAAGAACATGAAGCGGGGGAAAGCTCCAGGAGAAGATGGAATTACTATAGACATCATACAAGAAGCAAGTGGAGAAATCGAAACAGTACTCGCCCAAATTTTCACTCGATGCCTTAATGAAGGAAGATTCCTGAGGATTGGAACAATGCTACAATGATCCTGCTACATAAAAAGGTGACATTGAGGATCTCAGGAACTACAGACCTATCAGCCTCCTATCAGTGGTTTATAAAATCTTCACTAAAGTTCTTTCACACCGCTTGAAGGTAACACTGGACATGGCTCAACCGAGAGAACAAGCTGGATTCAGGAGTGGCTACAGCACAATAGATCATATCCACGTACTGAGAGAACTAATTGAAAGAGCGAGGGAATATGAACTTCCATTGTGCATGGCTTTTATCGATTATGAAAAAGCCTTTGATTCGGTGAAACCATCAGCAGTTACCACGGCTCTGAAATCCTGCGGTATTGAAGATGCATACATTAATATTATTAATAACATCTATGAAAAAGCAAGTGCAAAGATTCGGCTGTTTGAAAATACAACACACATAAAAATTGGAAAGGGAGTGAGACAAGGTGACACCATATCTCGGAAGCTCTTTAATGCCACATTGGAAAATGTCTTTCAATCACTGAACTGGGAAAACAAAGGGATAAAGATTAATGGAGATTATCTAACCCACCTTCGTTTTGCTGATGATGTAGTCATTTTTGCAACTACCCCATCAGAGCTGCAGAGTATGATCCAGGAACTTGCTGACAAGAGTAAAGAAGTGGGATTAAAAATGAACTTTCAGAAGACAAAAGTGATGTTCAGTGCTTTTATAAGAAATGAAGATTTATCGATTGATGGAGAAAAGCTGGAGATAACAGACACGTATGTTTATCTTGGACAGCAGATATCAAGTGAGGGTCACATTGATGAAGAAATTAATCGGCGTACAAAACTTGCCTGGAGAGCTTTTGGAAGAAACAGCATAATTTTCAAGAGCAATATGCCATTATGTCTTAAAGAAAAGTGTTTGATCAATGCATCCTTCCAGTGCTTACGTATGGTGCAGAGACGTGGACCTTAACTAAAAGAGACATACAAAGGCTGCAGACAACTCAAAGCAGCATGGAGAGGTGCATGCTTGGTATAACCAGGAGAGATAAGAAGAGGAACTCGTGGATCCGAAAAATGACAAGAGTGGAAGACATCATGATCAGGGTTAAATCCCTGAAATGGCAATGGGCTGGACATACTGCCAGAAGGACAGACCATAGATGGACAGCCGAAATTTTAGATTGGATTCCAAGGGACAGGAAAAGACCCAGAAAAAGACCACATGGGAGATGGGTGGATGAAATTCGTAAATATGCGGGAGTGACATGGAGGAGACTGGCACAAGACAGACCGTTGTGGAGGAAACTTGGGGAGACCTTCGTCCAGCAGTGGATTGATAATGGTTGACAATGATGATGATGATGATGATGCAAACTATATATGCGTATTTTCTTTCCAAAGTAGTGCACAATTTCGCCACTAGGGGCGCAAATGCTTAATCTGCTTCTCTCAATATCACTGCCTTTACATGTGCGATATAAAAAAATTCTCACTATCGGATGCCATCTACCTTGTAGAATACTTTAGGCTAGTATATCAGGAATTTTGTAGTTCACAGTTCTGTCGGTAGGTGGTGTTTGTGTACTTCAGTTTGCAGTTGTTTCGCAGCTTTTAAAAACGCTATTGAAAAATTTCTTCTTTACTGTATGCCATTCGCTACAACAGAGATGTGGAACATTATCCTCTTTAAATAATGCAAAGATTTCCCGCTAGCTGCGTAAAGGTCGAAACCTTTTTCCTGTTTTTTTTTCGCTATCTCTACTCCCGGGATACGTATTTGAAAAGTTATTTTCCTTTAGCATAGCTTTTTCCATGAAGAATAATTTTCGCCTATTTTCAACTTTTACGTTATGCAAAATTTTTCAGCTAACAAACGCAGACTTATATCATGTTTCCTTCTATAGTTCTCCTTTTAACTGTTCGATTTGAAAATCACTCTGTCTCTGGTACCTTCCTTGTGCTATGACAAACTTTTTTCATCGTATGTTTATTTTTGTAACATGCTTTTCAGCCGCTGGTGGAACTAAGTAGATGTTTCTATTTCTGGATATTTTTTCGATTGTTGGAACCAGGTTGATTGTTTTCCAAAGGTGTTCCACTAACTTTGAATAGTTCTAATAAATTTAATTCCCATCAGAACGGATTCGAAAGACGTGCTTTTTACATCCGAAAATTCGTTGTCATCTTTCTTGTTTTTTATGGAATCGTCTGAAAGCAAACCGTGTCAGTGGTTCCCGTCCTTCGAAAACACTCAAATAATTTGCATAGTGGCCCCTAAAAGACATTGTTTCGTTCACGGCAAAAAAAAAAAAAAAAAAATCACGAAGATGGCAAGCAACTGCGTTCACTTGTTTTGTTCTTCCGTTACTTTGTCTCAAAATATAGGCTTCACTATCAAAATGTTCAGCAGAACTTTTTCAATTGTTATTAAAAGTTTTTAGATAATATGTCTTGTCGTTGCGCATATTGAGTGAATAAGTTTTTTTTTTCGTACAATTTCATGACACATGGTATTAGTTCCCTCAAGCATCTATCAAAACACACCTAATTCACTTCTTAACCTAACGAAATCAAAATGAGTGGGATGTTCTTTGAGTGAATTCAGGGTCTCTTCGGGAAACTCGATGTTTTTGTATCACAATTTTTTGAGCCCATAAGCATTCCATGTCGGGTAGTTAAGGGGATGATTATGATCTGGAAACTACCAGACGGAAAGAGTACCCTCTATGGGGTAAATCTTCTTCAAAAAGTCATCTAGTTGATGTGGGAAAACTTGGAACCTTTGATTTATGTTTTACGCCGATAAATACGGAATACTAGTACATTTTCACTGATTTAAATCTGAATTTTAACAATTTCTGAGTTTTACATTTTTTTTTCCTTTAGAAAAAGTTAAACAGTTTCTAACAGTTTCACTATAAAATAATAAACGCAACCAACAAAACAGCGTTGGAGATTTGAAACACTACAAATCTTGTCTGTTTCATGAACAGAAGCGTGGAAATATGTAATAAGTTTTATACAGGATGTGCCATACAAAAAAGGCCCGAGTATAATGAACGACAACAGCCAGGCAATGTTGCTATATTCATGGTAAAGAATAGTCGAAATGACAGAAAACTGGAGTAATTTACCTTCGTTTTCAACAATTGCTGAAAGTGCTGTCCTCCGACATCAAGACACAGCTGCATACGACGGAACAAGTTGTTCGCAACGCGCCACAACTCATCAGCAGTAATCTGGGCTATGGCATCCGTAATGTTCACTTTTAATTCATCAAGGGTGTGCGGATTAGTTGCGTACACTTTCCCTTTCAATGCTCCCCACAGAGAAAACTCACAGGGGGGAGATCGGGTGATCTGGGTGGCCATAGTACCTTCGATACAGGTCAGTCTACGTGCTGTGCATGAAGTGCTTAGGGAGGACACTCCCTAAGCACTTCTGTTCCGCTCAGTATGCGCATTTGAACCATCCTGCTGAAAGAGAGCATATGTTTCCCCTTCTTCTGTAAGTGCGGCAACAAATGGGTTGAACAGTTGCTGAACATAGCGCTCCGAGTTGATGGTGTCAATGAAAAAGAATGGGCCGACTATCCTCTTCGCAGACACAGCACACCAAACGCCTATCTTTTGGTCGTACAGAGGAGTCTGCATTGTCCGTCTGGTATTCGTGTCGGTCCAAATCCTGCTGTTTTGCGCATTGACATACCCAGACAGAGGAAACCATGCTTCATCTGTCATGTAATAAAGTGTTGGGTCCATTTGACAGCTGACAATGGTCTCCTGAAACCACTTAATATATTGCATCCGTTTTGCATAATCAGGAGTTTTAAGTTCTTGGAGCGCCATAACTTTGTACGGCCGAAAATGCAAATCCACCTTAAGTATGCGTCGGCACAACGTGCCAGATATTCCCGTTTGCAGACGATAATCGGCGAATCGACTTCCGAGGGCTTTGTAACATCACTGTGCAAACATTCTTGATATTTTCTTCAGTACGAATTGTCTTGGGTTTGTTTCTTTTCCTGTTACACCCCGTGCCGGTTTCACGAAATTGCCGCACTAACTTCTGTACCACTGATTTCGCCGGTGCTGCACAATGTTTAAATTTTTCTGTACAGAACTCATTTAAAACATTTTATGAGTTATTTCTGAAATACTGTTCCTGAATAAAAATCCGCGTTTCCGTACTTAAAACCATTTCCGGTGCCTTTGTTCTCTCTTCACTTACACTTATGACCGCGTACCTACACTGCTCTGGCTGTGACTAACCACTCCGGAGTATTCTTTTGCAGCTGTTAACGCAGAAACCGGTTATTAGAAGTGGAACAAAGCGGTTTTAACTGGAAACCCGCAAAACAACTTTAACCCGCCTAACAACGTCTGGCCACATCAAGGTTGGGCGGATTTTCGTTAAGTGTGCAAGTTAAACATACCGGGTGCGCCATATTTTTATATGGCGCACCCGGTATGTTTAACCTGCATACTTAACGAAAATGTTAAAAGACTCAGGTTTGAAGTTGGTCTTCCGTTGCTTGCACATTCATGTTTTTCTATAAAACTTAGGGAAATGAAAAACATTAATTTTGCATTATCCGTTTCTTCATTTCACTTTTGCAGTTTTGCTTAAATTATCTTGAAGCATTTTAGTACTTCAGAAAAGTAAGAAATATACGAAAATGTAGCCGAACAATTTTCAACTGAATAAGAAAAGATTCCTCTCTGAAATTACGTACGAAATAGCAGACAGTCACCTTTAAAAGAAAACGAGCTTTCCATTGGCTGATGCAACTTTCTGTTTCACATTTCGACAAGCTTTCAATGGCAGATAACGAAGGCCCCAACTTAAGTAGGAATAAACAGTGGGAACAAAGAGAATGGACTCCGGTTCTCAGATTGGCTGACTGCCCAAGCCCTAAATGCAAAAGAAATTTCGCATACAGTGAATTTTTTCATTGCCGATCATACTTACCTGGCAAGGACACAATCATTACAACGGCACAATCTCGCATGAGTACTGGCATACGATGTGAGGTTCGCATTTTAGCTCTCAGTCCCGGCTAAAACGCACACAAATATGTGAATTTGTTGCAAGTACAACTCTTCTAAAACCAGGCATTTGTTTAAATTTTCCCGTAGAAAACTACAGTACAAAGCTTTTCTTCGTATCATTCTTTTATTTTTTTTCAGTGAGTAAATTTTTGCACGTAATTAGGGCATGCGTTGCATACAACGACCGCACGCCACTGCAATATACCCAGGAAATAAATTCCACGATGGAGCATCATTGGCCGAAGAATTCCTTACCTAGATGGTATTTGGACTCGTTTCTACCTCGATATTTAGCCATTCGTTCCTTACCAGTGACTAACGGCATTAAAGTCGCGACAAGAAATTACATATTAGGGACAGATGCTCACGGGAGGATCGGGAAGCCTCCAAACAAAAGACAAGCCATTCCGTGAGTTTGATGTATTAAGAATATAAGAGTTGACATAGCAATTGAAGCTGCATTTAACTGAATGGGAAACTGTAGGTGTATGACAGCTATTGAGAGCAACGCTTGTAGAAGATAGAAAGTGTTGCTGGTGACCCATTTGTGGGCAAGATACTTATTCGAGCCAATGATTCCTATCTTGATTCGAGCCAATGATTTCTATCTTGATTCGAGCCAATGATTCCTATCTTGATTCGAGCCAATGATTTCTATCTTGATTCGAGCCAATGATTTCTATCTTGATTCGAGCCAATGATTTCTATCTTGATTCGAGCCAATGATTTCTATCTTGATTCGAGCCAATGATTCTTTTCTTGATTCGAGCCAATGATTCCTATCTTGATTCGAGCCAATGATTCATTTCTTGATTCGAGCCGATGATTCTCATCGTGATTCGAGCCAATAATTCCTATCTTGATTCGAGCCAATGATTTCTATCTTGATTCGAGCCAATGATTCCTATCTTGATTCGAGCCAATGATTCCTATCTTGATTCGAGCCAATGATTTCTATCTTGATTTGAGCCAATGATTCCTATCGTGATTCGAGCCAGTGATCCCCAATCTTCATTCGAGCTAATGATCCCAATCTTGATTCTAGCCAAGATAGGAAGCGTTGCTGAGGACCCATTTTCGTCAAGAGATTAATTTCAATCAATGATTCCAATCTTGACTCGAGCGAAGATAACAACCGTTGCCAGCAACCCGTTGTATGCAATTCTTGCCAATGATTCTTATCTTAATTCTAGCCAAGAAGATTTGCTAGAGAACGTTGTGAATAATTCGAGCCAATGATTCCGATCGTGATTCCAGCCAGTATAGGAAGCAGGGCCGGATGGAACTTTTGCGGGGCCCAGGGCGAATTTCATATACTAAAGTTTTGTCACAATAGAAGCATTTTTACTCAAGTTATTACTCAAGTTATGAGGATAATGGCTGTGAAATAAATGTCGCTCATGTGCCATGACCTTTAATCCCATTTCGATGATATTAAAAATAATTGGTTCAGTATATCTCTAGACCAACATACTAAAGTTTTGTCGCGATAGAAGCATTTTTACTCAAGTTATGAGGATAATGGCTGTGGAATAAATCTCACTCCTGTGCCCTGACCTTTGATCCCATTTCGATGGCATTCAGCATAACCTGTTCAGTTTACTTCCAGAACAACATGATAAAGTTTTATCGCAATCGAAGCATTTTACGTAAGTTATGACGCATAAGAGCGATGGAATGGATCCCTCTCCTATGTCCTGACCTTTGACCCCATTTCACTCATTTTCAATAGGGTTCGTCCCCAGGTTGTCCCCTACCACATACCAACATTTAATTGAAATTGAATAATTTTTACGCGAGTTATCGGGTGGACAGGTAGACGGACAAAGCTGAAGCATATACGCTTCTTCAACCTACGGTTGGAAAACGTAAAAATATATTTTTGAGGGCCTTGCGCCCCAAAACTAAAAAAAAATAACAATAAATATAGAGAATTCTAGCAAAAACAATTTTGTTTTTGTTTTGTAAAGTGCGGGGCCCCATGAAGACGCGGGGCCCGGGGTGACCGCCCCGGTTGCCCCTATGGTCCAGCCGGCTCTTATATGAAGCATTGCAAGTTGTGAGCAATTCGTGCAAATAATCCCTATCTTGATTCTGGCCATAACAGGAAGCTTTGCTAGTTACTCTCTGTTGATAATTCGAGCCAATGATTGTCGGTTTGTTTAACAAACAAAATGCTCGTTCTTGCATAGCATTAAGAAATTTTTAATTTAATTGGGATGCATACCAAATGTGAGAAAACTACAGTAGGTCTGGTAGAATTTATCATCTATGTTCTATGTAATAGTAAAAGTTGTTCACGATTTACCTCGAGAGAAAGAATTGCACTCTCGGCTGAAGCAGGTTTAGCAATGGAAGAAGTGGAGATAGAAGTTAAGTCGCAGTTCATACTAAACCCGGATCTAAATAACATAATATTAGCACTTTTTTCTTACCTTCATTATCGCTTGTTTCAAATTCCCCTTTATTCGCTTGAAGCTGTAAAGAAAAGATAAAATTTATGAGGTTACAGCTTCCAGTATGAAAGGTAATCAAAAATAATGTAAATAATGGCGTTATATGCAATAAAAATAATATCTCTCAGTCATTTTTGCAGCTTTCGTCACACTACTTTGTGTGGTCATTTTCTATTTTTTGACAGAATAAATTATTACAATGGCAAGTAGCCATATTTTATTTCTTCCTCGTTGAGGAAAATAGAGCTCCACAACGCCCATTTTGAAAGGAGCTCATAAGTATATTTTTCTTTTCTTCATTGCTGTCAAGACAACGTTTACGTTATTTGACTTGTGCGCATAATTTCAGTGCAACAATGGGAAAATTCCGTTTCTCATAAAATATCGGAAACAGCTACAGGCTTAACAATTTTTCACTTTCATTCTAGGTGTATTTAATTTCATTAACGCTCCACGTTAATTATACCATACTACAATTTGCAAAAGCTTCATCACAAAAACAGAGCTGCAGTCTCTCTGGGAAAAACCATGAAACTTCGTAAAAGTTAAGATTTTTGAACCGAAATATTTTTGCTTAGGAAGATTTGTCTCTCTTTACATTTGCCGTAACGGAACAGATAATTGTCATCAGAACAAAGAGAAGCAAAATAAATTCGCTTATTCGGAAAATGTTATTCCCTCTGTGCTAGCAACGAATGTAGATATATCACAGCCGCGATGCCTGCAGTGCTTCACTATCGGCTTAGAGTTGAGCAAATCATTTTACTTACAGTTTACTTGTAACTGTCATTTTCATTGCATTGCTTTTGAAATAAACTGTACATGGCTGCAGCAGATCTGTGGGGGGAGGCGAAAGGGAAGAAAAAACGAAATGTTTTAGCAACTAATCGAAAGATCATTGATGTAGTTTATAAAAAGCTGTTATGAACTTATATGCACGAAACTTTTTCCGTGTTAAAGTATTTCCAAAGTCATTACTGCACAATAGGGGGTAGGAGGTGCTACTTACAAAAGAATCATTCAATGCAGTAAAGATCAGAATATACAGTTGCATCTTGAATGTTATAATAAACAGCGCAGGGTATCATTCAACTAGTGCAATATAACAGTGAAATAAACGAAAATGGAAACGAATTATCTTTTCTGTATATTCTAGTAACTAGCCCTTGATACCAAGTTATGGACAAAAAAGCGCTTAAATACACAGTCTGACAGAGAAAATGCCACACCACGAAAACTTAAACGCAACGCCATACAAATTGCAGGGTGGATGAACACTTACATGTTATGCAAATGACTGCATTTGCATGCCAATCGCACGAACGGCTCGGGGGATATAAGCGGACAACAAGCCCGTAAGGCCATCAGTCGTGACGTTATCATGGCCGTGAGAAGTAAGTGTTTCTGTTGTAACCGTGTCTGGTGAACGAAGAAGGCGTACCAATGCCGTTAGGATGCCGTCGTACGCGATTTCGTCAAACGGATGAGTTCACGAGAGGTGTCATCGTAGGCCTTCACACCGCCGGATGGTCGTTGCGTCGTATTGCGGAAGAAACGCAACGCGATGCCTTAACCATCAGCCGCATTTGCAGACAGTGGTCATAGGATGGATCCGTGCAACGCAGTAGGAGGACCGGAGTACGGAGACGGACGTCTGAGGTCACCGATCGTCGCATCTGACGTCATGCCGCAGCGGATCCACAGGCCACAACAAACGCCATTTTGCGGAGTGTATTGGGAGGCGTGGATGCTCCGATATCGACGCGGACAGCGTCGCGCGGATTGGTTGCGTCTGGTTTGCTGTCCAGCCGTCCGTTGCGAAGGCTACCCTTAACAGAGAGCCATCGTCGTTACCGCTTGGCTCGGTGCCGCTCCAGAGCTGCATGTGGTGCTGAATGGGACAGTGAGGTGTTCAGAGATGAGTCGCGGTGCTGCCTCACCACGGATGATTGCCGTGTAAGAGTCTGGAGGCGACGTGGCCAACGGGAGAATTCCACCCCGCCTTTGTGGAGCGCCACACGGCCCGGCAAAGTGGAATCATGGTGTGGGGTTCTATCAGCGCCAACTCAGGGCTGGTACGTATTACGGGGCACATTGACGGCACGTTGACGAGGTGCTGCGCCCCGTGGCACTAACGTATGCAGGGCATCCCAAAAGCCGTTTTTCAACAAGATAACGCCCGGCCGCATACCACTCGGATCAATTTGAATGATTTACACGGTGTGAGGATGCTTCCGTGGCCTGCACGATCCCCCGAACTCTCGCCCATCGAGCATCTGTGGGCCACGATTGGACGTCGGTTGAGTACCCTCCCACCCCCGCGAAATGAAGATGAATTGTGGTCTCGGATAAACACCACATGGTCCGCGATATCCGAGGACTCCATTCGAACTCTCATTGCCTTGATGCCGCGTCGGATATAACGCTGTATCGCTCAAAATAGGGGCCACATTCCCTATTGAACATCCTGTATTCGGATGCTGGAGCGTAGTCTGTATGTGACAATTAAATTATTTGTTCAGGACCTACTTGGCTATCAGTGTGTGCAGTTTGGTCTGTTTTCGAGCATTTCTTCATGGTGTGCCATTTTCTCTGTCAGGCAGTGTAGAGCAAAACAATTTTCTCTCAGTACATCGAAGAGCAAAAACATTATGACCAGCGTGACTCTATGAAATTCGAAGCAACTGCAGGCAAAGGACCGCGCGCGTGAAGGTCATGAAACGATATAAACAATACCTGATATTAAGTTCTGTCAATCAGTGTAATCCCTCATCTTTGGGTGGAAACATCAACGGACACAAACGAGTTTGACAAATCAAACTGAATAACCAAATGACTGATTCAGAGCATTTTCAAGACAGCAAGGCTTGAGTGTTGTTCACTGTCAGCCGTGGTGAGTACCTTCGAAAAGTGGCCCGAGGAGAGAAACAACGAACCGCCGGCAATGTGTGGGCTGACCAAGGCTAATCGATGTTAATAAAGGCTAATCGATGGTGGATAAAGGCTATCATATCCAACCGAAGGTATGTGAAGGCTATATTTGCCAACAGAAGGGATGTGAAAGCTATATTTTCCAACAGAAGGATTGTGAAGGCTATATTTTCCAACAGACGGGATCTAAAGGCTATATTTTCTAACAGAAGGGATCTGAAGGCTATATTTGCCAACAGAAGCATGTGAAGGCTATATTTGCCAACAAAAGGGATGTGAAGGCTATATTTGCCAACAGAAGGTATGTGAAGGCTATATTTGCCAACAGAAGGGATCTGAAGGCTATATTTGCCAACAGAAAGGATGTGAGGGCTATATTTGCTAACAGAAGGGATCTAAAGGCTATATTTGCCAACAGAAGGGTTCTGAAGGCTATATTTGCCAACAGAAGGGATGTGAAGGCTATATTTGCCAACAGAAGGATGTGAAGGCTATATTTGCCAACAGAAGGGAAGTGAAGGCTATATTTGCCAACAGACGAGATGTGAAGGCTATATTTGCTAACAGAAGGGATGTGAAGGCTATATTTGCCAACCGAAAGTATGCTGTGCCGCAACTCGAAGGTAATTTGAATGCTGTTGACGGGAGTGATGTGTCACAATATACAACACATCGAATCCTGCTGAAAATGGGACTGTGTAGCCGTAGGCCGCTCGGAGTGTTTGTTCTAACATCAGTTCCTTTAAAAGCACCTACAATGGCCACACGAGCATCAAAACTGGACCTTGAATGATTGGAAGAAGATCGTCTGATCTGATGAATCTTGTTTCTTGTTACACCACGTGGGCGGCCGTGTACGAACATTGCCGCCAGGATATTTTACTTTAAATTGCTGATGAACCAATTGAAAGAACATGTGCAAACATACAGCTTCACAATAAAAACGCTTTGTTCAATTTTTTGACATGAATATGTCTTTAAAATCAGACCCGTACTAGGTGTCTAGTACGGAAAGTCGAGCGTTACGAAAAAATGGGCATCGAGTTCGGTCTAATAATTTCTATATTAACGCGAACCAAACCAACCTAGTGTCATTCGATAGCTAAGGGAAGAAAGACTTGTTAGTGACCGTGAGTTCGCGCGCAGGTATAAGCGGGGCGGAAGGGGGGACTTTTCGCTGCGCCGCGCAAATTTCAAATCAGTATAACTCGGGACTGCAAAGCGCTACAACGTCGAAATCGGTCTCAAACGAAATCCAACGTCCAGATCTGTCGATTGAAGACATTAGAAGTGAAATCTAATGCAGTTTTGTTGCGAAACTTTGGATCGCAGTTGAAAAATTTCAAAAATTTCCCAAAGTCGGCATATATCGTCGAAAATCCAAGCAGAAATACATCGAACGTTTATCGAAAGCTGACGAGAAGAACAACTCGTCAGCTTTCCATAAACACCGCAATGTCCGCTGCACAACACATGAGAAAGTATTGGGAGCGAAAGAAAATTGCTGCGGCGCAGCCCGCGAGCACTTCGGCAGCAGCTACGCACGAGCCCATGGACGTGAAGCATAAAAACGATTCTTCCCATGCTTCGGAGCACGGAAACGACGAAATGCAAGTGGATTTCGAGAGATCGGCGCGGTTTGAGAAGTGTTGGAGATCGGCGAATGAACGTTTCGACAAGACGTGTGTGAGCAATCCGTACGGTCATTCTTGCTGGGATCGCCACAGACTGTGGTTTCTGAAGGATTTGAAGACACTGAAGCCAAAACATGTGGAATTGCTCGAAAATACGTTTCCTGGCGAGAACGTAGCAGAAATCAAATTGTGCAGTACGTGTCGTAAATCATTGGACAGCAAGAAGATTCCGAAGTAATCGCCGCGATCGAGCCCTTTCAAGTATCCACCAAAACCGATCGGTTTGCTACCGTTGGATCCAAAAAGTACCAGACTGATTTCTCCGAGGTTTCTATTCATAGAGATACGTCGACTTCACTACCAGGGCAATTATGGAATCGTTGGCCAAGTGATAAACGTTGCAGTGGAGGTTAACACAATGGTGCAGCAGTTGACACGGCGTCTGGACGATGATCACGCTTTCGACGTCAATATCAAGAAGAACTTGATCCAGGAGACGTTGTACTTGAGTGGTTTCGTAAAGAAGTCGGTAGTGAAGGCTTGTCTTCGATTCTTGGTAAACCAACCATTGCACAAGCATTACCACATCCAGATCAATTGGGAAGCACTCGATGAGTGCGAGCAGATGGATAGTGAGCGTCCGGTCGAATCAATGGAGCCGGTTTGTATCCTACTTCTCTTACCATAGTCCAATGATTAATAAACTTGTAATTGGGTACTAAATTTGACTGTTGAATTTGTCTTTCTTTCATTTACTAGACCCAAATAAATACCACGCGCTAACGAGACGTATTCGCGTAAAAACTTGCGGCCGTGCTCCGACACAGCCTAGCGGATTTTTTTTTTTTTTTGATTGAAGGTTTAGATACTACCGTGAGCAACTCGATGGGTTATAAGTGGTCGCCCGTCCCTACTTTAGGGTCACTGGTTCCAGGGAAGGGAGAGAGCCGATGCCGTGAGACAAGCACAACATCCATGCCTCACCGGGATTCGAACCCGGACCCGCCTCGGACGAATGGTCATAAACCAGCTCTTAGACCACTGCACCACTGGAGCAGCTTCGTTCAATTGCATAAGGCATATCTCAGAAGCAGACAGCCGCGGACTGTGTCCGGAGCGTGGAGGACCACTGAACTCATATGTACATGCGAGACAGCGTCGTCTAGTTTAAAGCGACGACCTACAAAATATAGCTTTGCAACTGTAATCCAAATCGGGTTTGTGGCCGGGTTTACAACGATGAGCCATAGCATTATGACCACCTACCTAATAAGCTGTAGGATCCCCTTTATCCCGCAAAACAGTGACCGCTCGGCAAGGCATCGATTCGATAAGGTGGGGATAGGTATGCTGGGGTATCTGGTACCATAACGTCAAAAGCAGGTCCTCCAGTTCCCGAACATTTCGTGGTGGTGGTGATTTAGCGCGAACCCACTTTTACAAATTCAGTCACAAATGTCCGATTGAGTTCATGTCAGGCTAATTTGGAAGTCAGGGCATTAACAGAAAGTTGCCTGCATGTTCCTCGAACCACTCCTTGACGGTTTTGGCAGTGTGGCATGGCGCATTATCCTGTTGGTATAATGTGCCATGCCACATATGGCCATTACCAACATAGCACGACTGGATATTGGTAATGACCATCACCAGCGAGGAACACAGTTGCCATGAATGGCTGAGCTTGGTCCTCAACGATGTTCAGATACCTGACAGCTGCCAGGGATTGTGCTATTGGGATAATGGAGCCTAATGTGTCCCAAGAAAACATCGCCCACGGCATAAGACCGCCGCCGTCGGCCTGTTTCCGCCCAACAGTGCATCCAACCTGTGTTTGGTAATCGGCGTATCCGCGCTCGGCCGTCTACGTGATGCACCAGGAATCTTGATTCCTCAGAACAGGCCACTTTCTCCCAATCATACACGGTCCAATCTCGATTATCTCAGGCCCATTTCACGCGTTGTTGGCGATGACGTGCAGTGAGCATGGGGACCCGGTTGTGTCTTCGGCTACGCAGGGCCATGCGATGAACTGTGTGCTGTGACGCATTGCCCTGTTCACCACTGTTGTAGCTGCGGGTGAATGGTCGCACCGTAGCCCTACGGTCGCTGTGAGCAATGCGCGACAGTCTCCGCTCCCGTCTGGCATCATTGAGCTGCGGACGGCACACGGCTGAATGACGGCCCGACGTTTGGCCATCTGTGCACCACTTTTGATACGTACTACTACAGCGGCACGTGAACTACCTACAAGCCGCGCCGTTTTCGAGATCGTAGTTCCGAGGCGCCATTCCATCACAATTTCTCCTTTATCAAACTCCGATAAATCGTCAGCTTTTCCCATTCTGACTCTGAACACTCTACTCACCTAAAGCCGGTCTTCGGTTTGTATATATATATACTGATCTTTGAACTTCACCTGCGCCACCGTTCGATCTCCAGGCGCGGTCATTTCTGTAGACTGGGGGTGGGTTTAATGTAATGGCTCATTGGTGAATGTGCGGGCACGCTTTAGGGTTTTATGCTGCATGAGTCTCATATCTTCTCACGAAATAAACAAGAAAGATGACACCGACCTTCGTTCGTAATGAGCACGTTTTTTGGATCCCTTCCTGCACGAATAAAATTTTCCAACTTTATTCATTGTCATTGCAAAAATAACAAGTTAGTAAAATCTTGCAACTTATGATACACTTTCTAACATACCAGTAAGATAACTCTCAAAAAATGCAATTATGATACGCTTTCTAACATACTCCTCCAGTAAGATAACTCTCAAAAAAAGTGTTAGCAACTCCCGTGATACCAATGTGTTCAAGCTTCGATAGTAAAATATCATGTCTAATTGTATAAAATGCGCTACACAAATCACAAAAAATCCCAACTACACTGAGACCCTGATCTATATTATACTGCAAAAAAATTAATGCATCAAGAACTGCAGTCTCCGTTGAACCACCTCCACAAAAACCATGCTGCTTTTCATTAAGTATATGGTTAGCGTCAATAAAAGATAACAACCGTTTGAGTATTAGCCTTTCTAATATTTTTGCAAATACAGAAATAACAGATTTGGGACGATAGTTCGCAACATCTGTCCTTGACCCCGTCTTGTGGATCACACTGACCCGACTAAGTGTAAGTGGTGCAGGTATACACCCCGTAAGTAAAATAGCATTAAAAATATGAATGAGTAGAATAAACAATTCTTGAGATACAAATTGTACAATTCTGGGTTGAACATAATCTGATCCGGCACATTTAGAGGGATCAAGTTCTTTCATTACCGACAAACGATCATTGTCAACAGGTTTGAGGAAAAATGAAGAACCAGTAGTCGGTGATAGTCTCTGTAATTTTTGGAAATCGAAGGAATTTCTGATATCAAGGTACCCGGTAAATCGAGGAAGCAATCATTAAAAATATCAACAACCTCCGTAAGATCCGACATAGAAATACCTTAATTAATAAATAACAAGGAACAATACACCAACTGTACTTAAATAGTATAACTCTACTAGTGATCCGAAATTTCTTGGCATAGAATAGAAATAAAACACTGAGACGTCCCCAACCTTCCAATGAAGCAGGCGTTTATGCCATTTCTCTACTATATCCGGACGGATCGGCGAGATAATACATTGGAATGACTAAACGTTCATTTAAAATTAGAGTTAACGAACATAAAAGGGACATAAATAATGTCAAAGTAACCACGGCCCTATCCAGACAGAGAAGTCAAGTTCAAGTCCGCTGCTCCTATTATGTGGGATGACGTAAAGAAATTAGCTTCCTACTCCACCCCAAATCTACTGCCATTTGCGAAACTTTGGATATCATAACCAACAGCGAGTCGTGCAATGATAGTGTCTCACTGGAGTTGCCACGAGTTTCGAACCAGTTCTTCAAATAGTGATTGCCTCTTGGTTCTCCTTCAATGATTCCGCTTGCCGAAACAAGCTTAACGCCTCGTGTCTTTGAATACCTGATTTCGTTCGCATCTATTCGTTATTGTCATGTCACCACGTTCAAAGTGTTGAACCGTTCTATTATTCAGTTTGCAGTTAGCTGTTTACCTTCCTTGAGAAAACCATCTGGTTGATGTGCGATAGCTTGGAAACTTTTATTTCTATTCTGCGCCAAGAAATTTCGGATAACTAGTATAGTTATACTCTTTAAGTAGAAATACCTTTATATTCAATTAAATTTGGTGAATCAGTACTTCTTGATTTTGTTAACAACTCATTAATTGAGCGTCATATTCTCTTGTTATCCGATGTTGAGGCAAATTGATTACAGTAAAAATTTATTTTAGTCTGCCTCAATTTAGAGTTAAGCCAATTGCGATACTTATTGAAATTAGCTAAATCAACAGGGCCTCTAGTACGAAGAAATAATTTAAATAATCTATTTTTCCTATCTATATATTTCAAAAGACTTGTAGTAAGCCATGGTTTCCTACAACGCCAATTAGGCGAAATAGTACGAAGGTGTCATAATGATCCCAATAAAATTTCCAAAATACATCATAAGATTTAACCATGTTATCCCTTGTAAGTACAGGTGTCCAATCAACCCATAACAAAGCATCCCTAAATGACCGAAGACTATTTTAGCTAAAATTTCTTATTAACATGAAACTGGTTGCATAACCAACTCAGGTTACAGTATAAAATAAAAAATAAAAAATTGGAAGGTGATCACTAAAGTACTCCCGAGCATGAATTATAGTTATTAGTAATTATAATAACCAGTACGGAGGATGAATTTTTCGTAATTCAAGTAGGAATTGTAATAACATTTGTCATCCCAGAAGCAGAAATTATGTCCTTGAGTAAGCGAGTAACATTATTACGAGCATGCATGTATCAATATTGAAATCCCCGAAAGAATAAAGAGTCTTCCCCAGGAATTAATATCATCCAAAAACTTAGAAAAGAAATTAAAAAAAGAATCAAGTTTACCCTCAGATGGGCGGTACGTAACACTGATTATAGACTGTTGTAAATCAATTGCAATCATCTCAAAATGTTAATTTATAACTGTATATTTTTCACATAGTGTAAAATTCAAATTTCGTTTAGCATAGATTGCAACACCGTTGCCTCAAACCCCCGAACGGAAAGCCGTTACAACCCGGTAACCCGGTATATCACACACATGTTAGCTATCCGCATCAAACCATGTCTCTGAGACACAAATGAAATCAAGTTGATTATCCAAAGTATGTAATAAATTAACCAAAACATCTAATTTACCGAACAAACTACGAGCACTCAAGTGTAAAAATGTATACTTAAAATTATTAGTAATAATAAAATTATGTAGATCATAATCGGAAATGCAATTCATAAAATACAAAAAAATGCTTAAATGCACAATCAAAGTTGCAAAATCGAAGTTTCACAGTGACTTACCGCAGGTGTGAAGATCAGAACGGACATGAGAATGCTCACCAAAAGAGCCATTGCCAAAACGAAGAAACTTCAGTTCAGATATTTATCAGAAGATGAATGATATATTTTTATTTTCATGTCATGCGACAGCGTTCAAGGTCTTTTATATATCTAGAGAGCGTGATGCAGAATTGTACTGAGAATTACGACAGGTGTGGGTACCATCGGGACCTTTGTGTGGGCTTTTTTTTTACATTATCTTCTATGTCATAAATGACATCAAGCCTTCTCTGACAGATAAATTAATTACTGTCGATGCTTTTTTTTTCTCATTTGATTCCCAAATCCCAGGCGAAAATGGCCTTACCAAAGCTATGAAACCCTTTCCTCTGCAAATGAACAAATTAAACTTTAATAAGAGTGCTGAAGAACAGTTACGCAACACATACAACCCTGATTCAAAAAATACACACACACCTTTGCCAGATGGGTGGCCGAGCGGTTAAAACCGCACGCTGTGTAACATATTAGTTAAAGTAATTGTTCGTAGGTTATAACTTTATTGCCCTAACATAAAACTTTGGTGTAAAGCACTACACCGGTTACACGCTAAGGCGCCGGAGAAACTTTCCTCAAGGAGCTCTACAAGCTTACTGATTAACGTTAAGCAGAACCCTGTGTGGCTTCATCTTTCGTTGCAGCTGTAATCCTTAATTAAGCATCAAAGAGCTAATTAAACACAGCAAGAAGTATAATGTGCAAGAAAATGCAGGTCAGTATTTATAAGGTCTGCGCTCTGTTTGCTTTTCTCATGAATCTCAATGGACGTAACATCACAGATAATAGCGTGTTGATCCTTAGCGCATATAACAACAGCCTGTACACTCTGAAGCATCGACTCCACAAGATGCCAGAGGGTTTACAGAGGTAATGTTTTTTTTGTTTTTTTTTATTGGAGGTTTAACGACCACCGTGAGCAACTCAATGGGCTATAAGCAGTCGCCCGTCCCTAATTTAGGGTCACTGGTTCCAGGGAAGGGAGAGAGCCAGTGCCGTAAGACAAACACAATATCCATGCCTCACCGGGATTCGAACCCGGACCCATTTTGGACGAATGATCAGAGGCCATCACCTTAGACCACTGCGCCACCGGGGCGGCACAGAGGTAATGTCAGCCATGCTTGTTGCAGCATCGTCCATAACTCCGCCCGAGACGTCGGTCCAGGATCCATGGATCAGTCCCACTGCATTCCATAGAGCTTCCACGGGGTTCAGATCTGGGACCTGGGGAGCAAATGAGTATTCCTCGAGCATGCCACGGTGGTTGCGGCCCGATGCGGCGGCAGATTCTTCTGTTGAAACAGACCATCGGAAGCATGTAAGCGTGTAGGTGATGAGTCAGCTCATGCTGGTAGCGCGCAGCGGTTAAGGACCTCAGGGAATTAATGTGTCTCACGAGAAGACTTCCCAAACCATTGCATTGCCGCTTCCACCTTGAACCGAGCCGATCATGGACGATGGGGCATTGGCCTAATGCTGTCGACTCCCCACTTGCACACTTCCGTCAGCTTGGTACAGCAGAAAACGGGATTCATCTGACCACACGACGCAGCTCCACTCTGCAAAGGTCCAGCTTTAATGTTCCCGTCTCTACGCAAGGCGTAATGTCCGATGACGAGCAGTCAAATGTGTCACACGGGTAGGCCGTCTGTTCCTGTAACGCAGGGTATGCATTGTGCGTCGTACAGTATGCTCGCGGACGCTTCTCGGTCCTCAAACATTTAACGTGGATGCGAATTGCGCCGCCGTTGACAGGCGGTAGGCCTGCACGAAGATGGTATACTTACTGTTCACCTTTCATGCTATCTGGGTGTTGGTATGTCTGTCGATGGTGCACTTGTTGTTCACCTTTCATACTATCTGGGTGCTGGTATGTCTGTCGATGGTATACTTGCTGTTCACTTTTCATGCTATCTGGGTGCTGGTATGTCTTCCGATGGTATACTTGCTGTTCACCTTTCATGCTATCTGGGTTCTGGTGTGTCTGTCGATGGTATACTTGCTGTCCACCTTTCATGCCATCTGGGTGCTGGGATGTCTGTCGATGTTATACTTGCTGTCCACCTTTCATGCCATCTGGGTGCTGGGATGTCTGTCGATGTTATATTTGCTGTTCACCTTTCATGCTATCTGGGTGCAAGTATATCTGTCGATGGTATACTTGCTGTTCACCTTTCATACTATCTGGGTTCTGGTATGTCTGTCGATGGCATATTTGCTGTTCTCAATTTCATGCTATCTGGGTGCTGGTATGTCTGTCGATGGTATACTTGCTGTTCTCAATTTCATGCTATCTGGGTGCTGGTATGTCTGTCGATGGTATACTTGCTGTTCTCAATTTCATGCTATCTGGGGACTGGTATGTCTGTCGATGGTATACTTTCTGTTCACCTTTCATGCTATCTGGGTGCTGGTATGTCTGTCGATGGTATACTTTCTGTTCACCTTTCATGCTATCTGGGTACTGGTATGTCGGTCGATGGTACACTTTCTGTTCCCAATTTCAAGCTATCTGGGTGCTGGTATGCCTGTCGATGGTATACTTTCTGTTCACCTTTCATGCTATCTGGGTACTGGTATGTCTGTCGATGGTATACTTGCTATTCACCTTTCATGCTATCTGGGGACTGGTCTCCTGTCGATGGTATACTTGCTGTTCACCTTTCATGCTATCTGGGTGCTGGTATGATTTATTCTTGCTGTTCCACTTTCATGCTATCTGGGTGCTGGTGTGATTGTCGATGGTATACTTTCTGTTCACCTTTCATGCTATCTGGGTGCTGGATGAATTTTTTTTTGGATTGGAGATTTAACAACCACCGTCAGCAACTCAATGAGCTATAAGCAGTCGCCCGTCCCTAATTTAGGGTCACTGGTTCCAGGGAAGGGAGAGAGCCAGGGCCGTAAGACAAACACAACATCCATGCCTGAACGGGGTTTGAACCTGAACTCCTTTCGGACGAATGATCAGAGGCCATCGCTTCGAACACTGCGCCACCGGGGCGGCTATACTTGCTGTTCACCTTCCATGCTATCTAGGCGCTGGTATGTCTGTCGATGGTATACTTGCTCTTCACTTTTGCTGCACTTTCCCTCAGGAACCGTAGAGTTCTTACCACTTGGACGACAGAATAACCCATCTATCTTGCTCCGACAATGCGTCCATCGTTAAAGTCCGTTTACTCATGTTCGCCGATTGCGGTGCACTGTTGGGAAACGCTGTTGTGCGCCTGCTGATCGGCTGCGGACTGGGTCTGTTCCACTCTGCCAGGAGGATGCCCATCTCAACTGCCCATCACCTCTACCTCTAATGTTTTGTCTACTGAGCGTCTGTCATTTGTCAGACACTTTTTTTAATCTATGTACTTGGTCGCAGAAAATTTCCAGGTAAAGTACAATCATCCCTATACGCACAAAGATATTGGGCTCACTTTAGTATAATCATAAATAACAAATCTTAAAAATTCAAAGTATCGTGTTAAATACATCGTGCATATAAAGCATGTAAAATTATGAAAGAAATACTGGATCACGCCATATAATACAAATTTTGAAGATGACAATCCGATGTTTGGCGTAAATGTGACAAGGATGGTAAGTCAGATAACATCCGAAAACTTGAAAATTTTCATCGTCCTGGAGCGGGACTCGAAACCGCGTCTCCCAGAAAACGCCCGGGTATTGATCGGAAACTTGAAACTTGGTCGTTCTGGGTGGTGTAGTGGTTAGCATATCCGGGCATTTTCTGGGAGACGCGGGTTCGAGTCCCGCTCCAGGACGATGAAGTTTTTAAAGTTTTCGGATATTATCTGACTTACCATCCTTGTCACATTTACGCCAAAAATCGGATTGTCATCTTCAAACATTGTAAAATTGTTTAACAAATGCGACGGGCAAAACAATTTCTCCTGATAATAAATAAATACCCGTAATAAACAGTATTAGGGTCCAAAACCTGCTGCGATCAAACAATGCCAGTCATATACTCAAAACGTCAGCTCTTGTTTCAAGCTTGGGATTTGCATGATTACCTTCTGAACCATTGATAGGGCTGCCAAATACAAATTATTCGAGAGATAAAAATGTGGCATTCGGACTAAAACTTTTAACGGGAATGAACCAAATTTACATAAGAAGACAGGACCTCAAAAAAATGTTAAATTATAGTATATTGTACGTCCCAGCTTCTAATCCGTCGTTCGAAATGAGCTCTAGATTGAGATCAAGGCTAAATGCAAGCCAGTAAGTTTCTTCCACTCACATCTCATCAAAGCACTCCTGTACGGACTTTTCTTAGCGGAAGAGGTCCTTGCACAGTTATAGTAAAAAGAAGGTGAGGTCAGCGAACTATTACCATCCTATCACTGGACATGAAGCTTTTACCTAAGGGTGTAACTGGGGTTTGAGCTGAATATCTCGCACCAGGAACGCCCATTCCGGAAGGGACGATGGTTGGTAACAGTAAAACCTTTGTATTTCTGTGATATACACTGAGTGGCCACTTCCTTATGACCACCTGACAGTTTTAAGCAAATGAGCTATGGCTGCACGCTTTACCGCCAGAGGGCGAAGCTAGTATAAAAGGGAAAGCTTAATGCTTGCGACAGTAGCAGAAGTGATTTTTGGGTGACGAGATGGGCAAAAAATTCAATTTGACTGACTTTCAACGTGGGATGATTGTAGGAGCTCGGAGACATGGAGCGAGCATCACCGAAACCGCCGCATTCGTGAAATGTTCCAGAGCAGCTGTTGTTAAAGTGTTTGAAGACTGGACTGTCAGCCAAAAAACTAGGTCTCTACGTGCAACGTGTGGTCGTCATGGACTAATGACTGATCGGGCGGAACGGAGAGTGTCCAGACCGGTAACAGACAACAGAAGGGCAACAGTGCAGCAAATTACAGACCATCTTAATCAATGATCCCCCTCAAATGATCTCTGCACGCACTGTTCGCCGTACACTGCATCGGATGGGATATGGCAACCGAAGACCTGTTCGAACACCTTTGCTGTCTGCAGTTAACAAGAGAAAACGTCTCTAGTTTGAACAGGAGCACAAGGATTGGACAGTCGGTAATTGAAAACAAATTATGTGGTCCGATGAATCACGGTTTCAGTTGCACCATGCCGATGGCCGAGTGAGAATTTGGCGGAAACAGCACGAAAGCATGGACCCCAAATGCATTGATGCAAACCTTCAAGCTGGTGGAGGCAACGGTATGGTTTGGGAATATTTTACTGGCATGCTTTGGGCCCTTTAATTCGTGTTGATCAACGTCTGACTGGCACATCATATCTAAACATTGTTGCAGACCAAGTGCATCCTGTGATGTGGATGGTTTATCCCAATGGCGATGGCTACTTTCAACAAGATAATGCGTCCTGCCATAGTGCTCGTATTGTACAGGATTGGTTTTGGGAACATGCCGGTGAGTTTACTTTGCTTAGGTGGCACCCACAATCTCCAGATCTCAACCCCATTGAGAATTTGTGGGATGAAGTTGAACGAGCCATCAGACAGCTGGATCCACAACCCTGCAATCTCACACCCCTGGAAAGTGCTATTCATCAAGCATGGTCTCAGATTCCACAAACCACCTATCAACATCTCGTGGAGTCCATGCCACGAAGAATCGACGCAGTATTGAAGGCAAAAGGTGGCCCAACGAAGTACGGAGGGGTAGTCATAATAAAGTGGCCACTCAGTGTATAAGTTTCGAACATTAATACGTCAAACTAGCGCTGCTTTATCTCTTTAAAAATGGTTTTAGTTCTTCCTTTGTGAATTTCTTGACGAAAACATTTGGGTGAGATAGCGGAGGGGAACGCCAGCCGCCAAGTCCTCACTCTTCCAGGGACATCATTACTCTCATGTACGACGCTGGTCTCACCACGTATAGTCGTGCAGCAGAGAAAAAATATTGAGCCACACACATGAAGAAGTAATATGTAAGGTTCCTAGTTCGTTTGTCAGTCTGTTTGTTCGACTACACATGGCAGATATGCATGTGCACGTGATATCCCAGTTTCCGACAGTTGAACTGGGGAAAATGCTGACATATAGAATATTGGGAAAGAGTGAACACCATTTTCAAAATCCTTTTTTCATCTTGTAGGCTCGTCTGATACTGGATTAAACACTGCACCCCGTTAGAGGGAAGAGATTCTCGTATATAAGGTAGAGGAAAGTGATTGTAGAGGTGAAAGGTCTTATGCTAATTATCATTGACCCACGTCGGTCTTACCTTCCGTGATTTGATTAACTGTTCACCCAGCGCAAGAGAAGAGAGGTTCTTTTCAAATGAACTATCTAACAGATATTTAATACGGATAGCGAGGCGTTCGTTCTCTCAGCTTTCCATGGATCGATCTGCTATTGAGAGAGGGGAGGTAAGGATTTCAAAACACTCACTCAGGCACGAAAAAAAAATTTTAACAGACAAAAATAAAATTCCCCAAGTTTAATATTAGCATCGAGTCCTGCCGTAGCGACTTTGCGGATCCGTGGCTTATTGCTGCGATAGATACACCGGCGGTAATATCTACTCCTTTGCTAGGGATATCTCCTTTCAAGAGCCTGTTGTTCTCTAGTAACTAACTCACGAGATAAATGAGAGCTATACATGGCCTGTATCACTTAAGATTCTGGTGCGTAGCTCCATGCTACACGCAATAAAAGAAAACTTGCGACTGTGAGATCCTCATAGGCCTGTATCATCGTATCAGTACAAGTCCCGCTAGCTCGGGTAATTAGCGTCTCCTCATCGAGAACACTACCCAGCACGAGACCTTCGCTCGAACCCGACTTCTCTTAAACACCAACCTTTCTCCGCGAAAACTCGAGAGAGAACATACCTTTTTCCGATGTTCCCTCTCCGACGAACATTCTCCTTCCTTCATAGTGGTTCTTTCTTGCCCCCCCCCCGCGGCAAAACTGACCTCTCCTGACTTGGATGCTCCCAGCTATGGTCACCCGACTTCTGTTCCACACTTTGTTGTTCTCCCTCCCTCTTCGCTTCTAGGGTCCACCCACTGCGAACGACCGCCCGTTGGTCTTCGGACCTGCACACCTGAATACTTTTAATCCGCCGTGAATATTGCAATTTTAAACACACGGATCGTAACGGACACTAATGGCACTAGTGAATATACAGATTAAGGAACAACATACGTTAAGGCATAAAAGGTTACAATAGGTAAGCCAGACACCCTGGCTCTTGGCTGGTTTCAACAAAGTATCGTGTGTACTTTCATTCTTTAGGGAAGATCTTATCTACCTCCTTAAGGTAGATCTTCATTGTTCAAAGGGAAAGATAGTATGTTCATAAGACGTCTCACTGGCGTCCTCCGGAGTCTGGGAATTCTTCCACGCTTAAACAAAGAACATTTCTGGAATGTCCGAAAGCTGCGTCTCGTTTCTTGTTAAGAAAAACACTTGCTTTCCTTCTACGCACGTGCAGCATAATGCTGATTAGTGTTCATCAAACATTATGTCAGTCTCATTGCATAACATTTCACAACCGAATAATTTTATGTATAATTATGGTATGCATAATTATGCTAATTAATGTTCATTAACATATCACATCACATAATTAATTTCCGCCCTTACAGTGATTTTCCATACGTTTCTCATATTTTTCCCGGACTCATTACTGCAGCTTGGTTCCTTCAGTCCATATTCGTAGTTGAGAAAAATATTTCTCCACAGTAATTTAGTGAGACCTCCCGTCCGCTTTATTTTTTAATAAACTGAAGCTTGACCAATCACCTTGGTGAAAAGCTAAAAGATATGCTTGCTTCAAAATCCGCATCAAATACTCTGATACGCTATCATTGTTTTTGTTGCAAAACTCAAACTCGCTGCCGTTAAGAAATTAAATACACAACTAACACCTACCGTTAAACTTTTCTCACTAATAAGCGCATCTATAGTGCCTATGATTGCGTCAGTGATTTTCTACTAAACAATAGTAACACAAAACGCAGTTGGCAACTCTATGGGATCATAACGTTTGTTGCAAAACATTCTAATTTTGATTTTTTTGTCAAGCGTTTTAGGGGTCCGTGTGAGATTGTCAAATGTAGCGAAATATTCTAAATAGATCTTTCAATATAAATTTGTCTCTCTTTCTTTTGCAGTGTTCTAAAACTTACACCGATGAACCATTACATTGTGATCACACGCAGCCTAGAGGCCAAACGGTGGCGCAGGTGAAGTTCACAGAGAAGTATACATACAACCAGAGAACCGGCTTTCGGTTAGTAGAGTGCTCTGAGTCAGAATGGGAAAAAGATGCCGATTTATCGGAGATTGATAAAGGAGTAAATTGTGATGGCACGGAGCCTCGGAACTACGATCTTGGAATCGGCGCAGCTTGTGGGTTGTGCACGTGTGGCTGTAGTGAATACGTATCAAAAGTGGTACACATATGGCCAAACGATGAACCGTTGTCTAGCCGTGTGTCGTCCGCAACTCATTGATGCAAGACGAGAGCGGAGACTGTAGCGCATTGTTCACAGCGACCGCAGGGCCATAGTGCGACAAACCACCAGCAGCTACAACAATGGTGATCAGGACAATGTGTCACAGCACACAGTTCATCGCAGCCTTCTACGCATGGACTGCATAGCCGAAGACTCAGCCGGGTCCCCCTGCTCACTGCACATCATCGCCAACAACGCATGAAATGAGCCCAAGACCATCGAGATTGGACTGTGGATGATTGGGAGAAAATGGCCTGGTCTGACAAATCAAGATTCCTGGTGCATCACGTAGACGACCGAGCGCGGATACACCGATTACCAAAGGAGGCTATGGCACTTGGATGTCCTGTTGGACGGAAACAGGCCTGAGGTGGGGATGCTATACTGTGCACGTAAACGACCGAGCGCGGATACGCCGATTACCAAAGGAGGCTATGGCACTTGGATGCCCTGTTGGATGGAAACAGGCTTGAGGCGGGGATGCTATATGCTGTGAAAGATATTTTCTTAGGTCACTTTAGGCCCCATTATCCCAATAGCACACATCCCTGACACCTGTCAGGTATCTGAACATCGTTGCGGACCACGTTCACCCATTCATGGCAACTGTGTTACCTGCTCGTGACAGCCATTACCAACAGGATAATGCGCCATGCCACACTGCCATAATCGTCAAGGAGTGGTTCGAGGAACATTCTGGTGACTTTCTGTTAATGCCCTGGCCTCCAAATTCACCTGCCATGAACCCAATCGAACATTTGTGGCTCGACTTGGAAAAGCGGGTTCTCGCTAAATCACCACCACCCGGAAATGTTTGGGAACTGGAGGACCTGCTGTTGACATTCTGGTACCAGGTACCCCAGGATACCTATTGCCACCTCATCGAATCGATGCCTTGCCGAGGGGCCGCTGTTTTGTGGGCTAAACGGTGATCTACAATTTATTAGGTAGGTGGTCATAATGTAATGGCTCAGTGAATGAAATACGGGATCACACCATTGTACGATACAAATTTGGAAGCTGTGAATCCGTTTATTGGTGTAAATATGACATGAATGATAAGCCAGATAATATATGAACGGGTGACCAGAGTTTCCGCTGCAGGACGACGAAATTTTCAAGTTTACAGATATTTGTCTGACTTACCATTCCTGTCATATTTACACCAATAAAAGGTTTCACAGCTACCAAATTTATATGTAATGGCCCATCGGTAAATACTAGCGCTCTGCATTTTAGTTTCTTTCCTTTCTTTTTTTTTTTTTTTTTTTTTTCGACACTCCTGGGTTTTTTAATATTTTAGAACATTTGAAAGCTTTATTTTATGTCATGTTTTGTAGAAATCCATTTTTTTTTCGTCTTTCCCCTATTTTTTCTTTCAGGTCACATTTCATATGAATTCTGACCTTCGAAGGAGCAATGCTGATTACTTACAAGTGCGATAAAAACTAATCTTGAATCTTGATGTATTACAGCCTTTTTTTATGTGTAGTAACTGGCCCTTATTTTCTCGGTCATTTAAAATGAGATACATCGGTGGGTCATGTTTATAGAATACCTTCCTTGCGAATTTATCTTAACATGTCATTGTTGAAAAATTGCAGTGAATATGCGGGTAGTTTTTTTATCCAAACCTCCGATTGGAATGATTTTTTTTTCAGATAAAGCGGCACGAAGAGAATCCTTTCGGTGAATTGTTCTCAACAGTGTTTTTAACAACCAGAACTAAAACCCTGCTTAGAACACTACACCCCACTCAATAAGAATATTCGGTGTAAAATTCCCTAACCCTGGTTCAGAAATGATAATTATAAATATGTATTAATATGCTTTTTCCCACGTGGGATTCCTTTGTTCGAGCCATTTTGGCGGAGTCGTCGAGTTATGAATATCGAAAGTAGTGTACCTGTGTTGCAGGGATTATTGCTTCAGGGTATGTGAATTCGAGACGTACGCTTACCGGCAGTTTTACATGTAGCGAAACTCGTTTAAGAATTCACTCTGGAACACAATTAGCAGGGGAGTGAAGAAATTCTTG
Organism: Macrothele yani; assembly: GCA_039090855.1. Lineage (NCBI taxonomy): Eukaryota > Metazoa > Arthropoda > Arachnida > Araneae > Macrothelidae > Macrothele > Macrothele yani. Next base: position 122,663,953 of record CM077013.1, read on the forward strand.
AGTTAAAGGGGGACATCATTAGAGGTCAAAGGGTGGAACATGGTCTTTGGTCTGGAGTAAAGAAAGACGCAAGCTGAGTAGACTTTTATGAAAGAAATTGGGCAAAATAACACGTTGTCCTCAATTTCAATGCAAAATTGAAATTGAGGACAATTTGAGTTAATCATACAGTTCATATCAAGCTTTAGGATACAGTTGATATCAAACAAAGGGCGTATGAAGTTTAATCATACAGTTGATATCAAACAATAAAGGAACTCCAAAAGAAGTGAACCCCAAAAGAACAATAATAGAACAATAAGTGAACCCCAAAAGAACAATAACGGAACCCCAATCGATATCGTATGAAGTTTAATCGCACAGTTGATATTAGTAAGTGAACCCCAAAAGAACAATAATAGAACAATAAGTGAACCCCAAAAGAACAATAACGGAACCCCAATCGATATCGTATGAAGTTTAATCACACAGTTGATATTAGTAAGTGAACCCCAAAAGAAAAATAAGTGAACCCCAAAAGAACAATAAGTGAACCCCAAAAGAACAATAAGTGAACCCAAAAGAACAACAATAGAATAAGTGAACCCCAAAAGAACACTAAGTGAACCCCAAAAGAACAATAACGGAACTCCAAAGGAACAATAACGGAACCCCAGTTGATATCGTATGAAGTTTAATCATACAGTTGATATTAATAAGTGAACCCCAAAAGAACAATAAAAGAACAACAAAAGTACAATAATAGAACAATAATAGAATACGTTAACCCCAAAGAATAATAATAGAACAATAAGTGAACCCTCAAAGAACAATAATAAGTGAACCCCAAAAGAACAATAATAGAACAATAATTGAACCCCAAAAGAACAATAATAGAAAAAATAAGTGAACCCTAAAAGAACAATAATAAGTGAACCCCAAAAGAACAATAATAGAACAGCAAAAGTACAATAATAGAACAGCAAAAGTACAATAATAGAACAATAATAGAATAAGTTAACCCCAAAAGAACAATAATAGAACAACAAAAGTACAATAATAGAACAATAATAGAATAAGTTAACCCCAAAGAACAATAATAGAACAATAAGTGAACCCTAAAAGAACAATAATAAGTGGACCCCAAAAGAACAATAATAGAATAAGTGAACCCACAAAAGAGCATTAATAGAACACTAAGTGAACCCCAAAAGAACACTAAGTGAACCCCAAAAGAACAATAACGGAACCCCAGTTGATATCGTATGAAGTTTAATCATACAGTTGATATTAATAAGTGAACCCCAAAAGAACAATAATAGAATAAGTGAACCCACAAAAGAACATTAATAGAACACTAAGTAAACCCCAAAAGAACACTAAGTGAACCCCAAAAGAACAATAACGGAACCCCAGTTGATATCGTATGAAGTTTAATCATACAGTTGATATTAATAAGTGAACCCCAAAAGAACAATAAGTAAACGCCAAAAGAACAATAATGGAACAACAAAAGTACAATAATAGAACAATAATAGAATAAGTTAACCCCAAAGAACAATAATAGAACAATAAGTGAACCCCAAACAACAATAATAGAACAATAAGTGAACCCCAAACAACAATAATATAACAATAAGTGAACCCCAAACAACAATAATAGAACAATAAGTGAACCCCAAAGGAACAATAAGTGAACAATAAGTGAACCCCAAAAGAACAATAGTAGAACAATAAGTGAACCCCAGTTGATATCGTATGAAGTTTAATCAGACAGTTGATATCAAACAAAGTGCGTATGAAGTTTTAAAGGGGCACATCGTTGGAGGTCAAAGGGTGGAACATGGTCTTTGGTCTGGAGTAAAGAAAAGACGCAAGGTGACTAGATTTTTCGGAAAGAAATTGGGCAAAATAACTCGTTGTCCTCAATTTCAATGTAAAAATTTCAATGTAAAATTGAGGACCATTTCTTTTCAAACTCGGGGTAAGATGGAGGAAAACATCTCTCACATTATGGTAAAGCCGCAGATTAGCAAAGAATGTTATGACCTGTACCATAATTGCCCAGTTTCATGGGAAAACATACGATGAATCTGAAGGGTGATTTTCATGTGAAATAAGTACACAGTCGAGTCATGCTATTCTGACCACCTCCTACTTTTGACGTCAACAGCGCGTAGCCAATGAAAGAACGCACGTGTCGGGAACTGACTTGGAGGATATATAAGGTGTCCTGCAGGCATTCTGAAAACATATGGCCGCTGGTGACCGAGGGGACAACGTTCGCGACTGCCACGGGAAGGGCCTCAGGTTCGATCCCAAGCAGGTACGAACGCTCGATCCACTAAATACCCGCCGTGCGTCGGATGGGCACGTTAAGCCGTCGGACCCCGGGTACTGGCCCCCGGTAATAAATAAGGGGTCTTCCTCCCCCTTTCTACTTCGCTTCCGTGTCACTTTCCTATCGGGCGCTCTAGCCCAAATCCCCTAGTTTCCTATTTCTAAGGGTTGTTCAAGACCTGGGGTCAGACACTCCCTTCCTAAAATCGTCTACATATGATCATATGATCTGAAAACATATCACTTGTGACGTACCTGCCAGCAGGACGCACACGACATAAAGGCAGATAGCAGTCATTACGAACGTCCGCGTAGCTCAATTGGTAGAGCAACTTATTCCGGAATGAGGGCACCGGGGTTCGAGCTCAGGCGTGGACAAAAATGACGGAGAAATTTACTTCGTTCTACACTCATTGCTGTCATGTCTAAAAGGAGCGATTTTTCAGATTTACAAAGAGGGGTGATTATCGGCTTTCGGGCCAAGGGTGGCAGTACTTCTGAAACAGCGCAGCTTGTGAACTGTTCTCGCGCTGCTGTGGTTATGGTTAAAGTGTATCGTGATTGGAGAAATGGCACCATTGCGAATAAGCAAATTGGAAACTGCGGAGCTCCACATGCCATTGATGGGAGAAGTGAAAGTCGGTTTCGAAGGTGTGTGAGAGTCGATCGACATGCTACAGTGGAGCAACTCACTGGCTGAATGAACCAGGGAGCTACCGGAAGTGTGACTAAAAAGACAGTTCAACGAACCCTGCTGCGTATGGGGCTCCGATGCAGACAGATGGTCACTGAACCTATGCTAACGAAGGTTCATCGACAGAAAAGGCTTACATTTGCACGGCTGTATGGGAATTGGACCTCCGCTGATTGGCAAAGGATTGCCTTCTCCGATGAGAATGCTTCATCGAACGGATGGACATTGGCGTATAAGAGGAGAAACATCGGAGAACAAACACTCTTCAACCATTGCTGGAAGACCACAAGCTGGGCGTTATGGTCTAGGGAATATTTTTGCGGCATTCTCTGGGTCCACTCATATCTGTGGAAGGCACTATGAACCCAATTCGTCATGAATCCATCCTTGGATACCACGTACACGCATGCATGCAGATTGTCTTCCCTGGGGCGGATGGGATCTTCCAGAACGACAATGCGACGTGTCACAAAGCTAGAAATGTTCAAAAATGGTTGAAAGAGCACGATGAAGAGTTCAAAGTACACTATCTACCAACAAGTAATTGGACACTCCTGCAATCTACGATATCTGCGTTCCTTATACACGTCACGGCCGCCACCGTTATTCCGCACGGCGGCTATTCTGGATATTACCTGGTGGTCACAATAATGTGACTCGGCCGAATATAAAATAACAATAAAACACTATCGTGCAGAATATTAGTTCTGATAAATTTTAAAAGTTACTCATAGAGGGCAACACATGCAAACAATGCTACATTTTGATTTTCTACTGAATTTTCAATTTGATTCTATACAAGAAAAAATATCTGAATCCAGAAAATTACTATATACTGAGTAGACAGAAATCATGGAATACCTGTATGTTATAGGTATTCCAAGTTCAATAACTTCATTTGAATAGACAGTTTAAAGAAAAAATGCACTGAATAAAAGTTGTAGAAATCTCAATGAAATATACCAAATGCAAACAAATTTTGCATCAGTTACTTGTTTTATTGCAAGAAAGTAGTGGCGCAGAGGTGTAAGCGCTGGCTTTTGACCATTCGTCCGAGATGGATCTGGGTTTGGCCCCTGGTGAGGCATGGATGTTGTGTTTGTCTTACGGGACTCTCTCTCTCTCTCTTTCTCTGCTCTGAAACGAGTGCTCTAAATTAGGAATGGGTGACTGCTTATATCCCATCGAATTGATCAAGGTAGTCGTAAACTCCCAAACAAAAAGCAACAGAAACAAGTAGATTTTGAAAAAGATAAGATTTATTCCCCATCCTATAAATATTTAAATTAAATCCAATTAAAACGGAAAAGAAAATAACACAACGACTATCGAGATGACTTTGTTCTATGCTAAAGCTGGAGACGATGATGTTTCGACTTCTCTGAGCATCCCGAAGGTTTAAATTTTTTAAATTGACACTATTTCAGTTTGAGGAAAAAGGGTTCAAAATTTGAAGACAAAAAATAAGAATTTGAGAACATTTGACGTCCTCAGTTAGTTTTCACGAATTTGAGGACAAAGCACTAAACTGAGGACTGTCCCAAGAAAAATTGAGGACAAAAAGTAAGAAATTGAAGACACTTGACTTCTTTATTCAGTTTTCACGGATTTGAGGACGAATTACTGAACTGAGTAGTGTCCACAGAAACAAAACTGAGAAGTAGTATAAGAAATTGAGAACATTTGACTTTCTCAGTAAGTTTTCACAGGTTTGAGGACGAAGCACTGGACTGAGGACTGTCCCCAGAAAAAACTGAGGGAAAAAAATAAGAAATTGAGGACATTTGACGTTCTCAGTAAGTTTTCACAGATTTGAGGAAGAAACACTAACTGAGGACTGTCCATAGAAAAACCTGAGAAAAAAAATAAGAAATTGAGGACATTTGACGTACTCAGCCAGTTTTCACAGATTTGAGGACTAAGCGCTGAACGGAGTGAGGATTGTCACCAGAAAAAACACTGAAAAAAATGAGACATTGAGGACATTTGACGTTTTCAGTCAGTTTCACGAATTTAAGGACAAAGCACTGAAATTGAGGACTGTCCGCAGAAAATGAACACTGGCTCTCTGTGTACATTGGTCATTTAGCATACTGTAAAACCATGTTTGATGTGTACTTGTTCATAATGTGTTACTTGATCAACACTGGCTCTCTGTGTACATTGGTCATTTAGCATACTGTAAAACCATGTTTGATGTGTACTTGTTCATAATGTGTTACTTGATCAACAGTGGCTCTCTGTGTACATTGGTCATTTAGCATACTGTAAAACCATGTTTGATGTGTGCTTGTTCATAATGTGTTACTTGTCCAACACTGGCTCTCTGTGTACATTGGTCATTTAGCATACTGTAAAACCATGTTTGATGTGTACTTGTTCATAATGTGTTACTTGTCCAACACTGGCTCTCTGTGTACATTGGTCATTTAGCATACTGTAAAACCATGTTTGATGTGTACTTGTTCATAATGTTTTACTTGACCAACATTGGCTCTCTGCGTACAACGGTTATTTAGCATACCGTAAAACCATGTTTCATGTGTACTTGTTCATAATGTGTTACTTGTCCAACACTGGCTCTCTGTGTACATTGGTCATTTAGCATACTGTAAAACCATGTTTGATGTGTACTTGTTCATAATGTGTTACTTGTCCAACACTGGCTCTCTGTGTACATTGGTCATTTAGCATACTGTAAAACCATGTTCGATGTGTACTTGTTCATAATGTGTTACTTGTCCAACACTGGCTCTCTGTGTACATTGGTCATTTAGCATACTGTAAAACCATGTTCGATGTGTACTTGTTCATAATGTGTTACTTGTCCAACACTGGCTCTCTGTGTACATTGGTCATTTAGCATATTGTAAAACCATGTTTGATGTGTACTTGTTCATAATGTTTTACTTGACCAACATTGGCTCTCTGCGTACAACGGTTATTTAGCATACTGTAAAACCATGTTTCATGTGTACTTGTTCATAATGTGTTACTTGCCCAACACTGGCTCTCTGTGTACATTGGTCATTTAGCATACTGTAAAACCATATTTGATGTGTACTTGTTCATAATGTGTTACTTGATCAACACTGGCTCTCTGTGTACATTGGTCATTTAGCATACTGTAAAACCATGTTTGATGTGTACTTGTTCATAATGTGTTACTTGTCCAACACTGGCTCTCTGTGTACATTGGTCATTTAGTATACTGTAAAACCATGTTTGATGTGTACTTGTTCATAATGTGTTACTTGATCAACACTGGCTCTCTGTGTACATTGGTCATTTAGCATACTGTAAAACCATGTTTGATGTGTACTTGTTCATAATGTGTTACTTGATCAACACTGGCTCCCTGTGTACATTGATCATTTAGCATACTGTAAAACCATGTTTGATGTGAACTTGTTCATAATATGTTACTTGATCAACACTGGCTCTCTGTGTACATTGGTCATTTAGCATACTGTAAAACCATGTTTGATGTGTACTTGTTCATAATGTGTTACTTGTCCAACACTGGCTCTCTGTGTACATTGGTCATTTAGCATACTGTAAAACCATGTTTGATGTGTACTTGTTCATAATGTGTTACTTGATCAACACTGGCTCTCTGTCTACATTGGTCATTTAGCATACTGTAAAACCATGTTTGATGTGTACTTGTTCATAATGTGTTACTTGTCCAACACTGGCTCTCTGTGTACATTGGTCATTTAGCATACTGTAAAACCATGTTTGATGTGTACTTGTTCATAATGTGTTACTTGTCCAACACTGGCTCTCTGTGTACATTGGTCATTTAGCATACTGTAAAACCATGTTTGATGTGTACTTGTTCATAATGTTTTACTTGACCAACATTGGCTCTCTGTGTACAACGGTTATTCAGCATACTGTAAAACCATGTTTCATGTGTACTTGTTCATAATGTGTTACTTGTCCAACGCTGGCTCTCTGTGTACATTGGTCATTTAGCATACTGTAAAACCATATTTGATGTGTACTTGTTCATAATGTGTTTCTTGATCAACACTGGCTCTCTGTGTACATTGGTCATTTAGCATACTGTAAAACCATGTTTGATGTGTACTTGTTCATAATGTGTTACTTGATCAACACTGGCTCTCTGTGTACATTGGTCATTTAGCATACTGTAAAACCATGTTTGATGTGTACTTGTTCATAATGTGTTACTTGTCCAACACTGGCTCTCTGTGTACATTGGTCATTTAGCATACTGTAAAACCATGTTTGATGTGTACTTGTTCATAATGTTTTACTTGTCCAACATTGGCTCTCTGTGTACAACGATTATTTAGCATACTGTAAAACCATGTTTAATGTGTACTTGTTCATAATGTGTTACTTGTCCAACACTGGCTCTCTGTGTACATTGGTCATTTAGCATACTGTAAAACCATGTTTCATGTGTACTTGTTCATAATGTGTTATTTGTCCAACACTGGCTCTCTGTGTACATTGGTCATTTAGCATACTGTAAAACGATGTTTGATGTGTACTTGTTCACGATGTATTGCTTGATCTCTACATGTCTCTCTGTGTAAATTGATCAAATGGCATAGTGTAAAATGTATGATATGCATGTACTTGTTGCTGTGAAAAATCTGTATCCTGTCTATGTCTCATGGTTTGTCATGTCTCTGTACCACCAGGTACAATGAATCATTTAAAAAAAGAAAAACAAGTTGGTAAAATCATGCAATGCGTTGATTATAATACGCTTTCCAACATACCAGAAATCATTACTCAAGTGATCACTCAAGTTATGAGGATAATGGCTGTGGAATAAATCTCAGTCCTGTGCCCTGACCTTTGACCCCACTTGGATGATATTCAACAGAACTGGTTCAGTATATCTTCAAAATAACATGATAAAATTTTGTCTCAATCGAAGCATTTTTACGTAAGTTATCATGCATAAAGTCTATGGAATAGATGCCGCTCCTGTGTCCTAACCTTTGACCCCATTTCGTCCATTTTCAATAAGGTTCGCCCCCAGGTTGTCGTCTACCACATACAACAATTTCATCGAAATCGAACCATTTTTACGCGAGTTATTTTGCGGACAGACAGACGGAAATACGCTTCTTCAACCTACGGTTGGAAAGCGTAAAAAAATTAAGTACTCGCGTGGTTTATTATCATGTGTATAGAAGTCAGCACTAAATTGATTTAAAAATAAGCGCTTTAGGACTGGCACTCTTCAAACCTGAACATATTCACAAACCATACATGAAAAATAAGCAGTCGAATCAGTAGTTCGGAAATTCTATGCCTTAAAAACTACATACAGTAGAACCCGATTATAACGAGGATGAAAACACAAATTTGCCGCCCCGGTGGCGCAGTGGTCTAAGGCGTTGGCCTCTGATCATTCGTCCGTAAGGGGTCCGGGTTCGAATCCCGGTCAGGCATGGATGTTGTGTTTGTCTTACGGCACTGGCTCCCTCCCTTCCCTGGAACCAGTGACCCTAAATTAGGGACGGGCGACTGCTTATTGCCCATTGAGTTGCTCACGGTGGTCGTTAAACCTCCAATCAAAAAAAAAAAAAAAAAAAAAAAAACACAAATTTGTAGGTGACAGTGATCGCTCGCGCGTCTCCTCGCTCCGATGCTAGTTGTTCTAACCGGCCAAACTACACCAACCGTATGTGTCGCTGTAGATCTGTCGTCTTGACTCATACTTCATCTCTGTAGTGCATCACGTGTCCCTCTCAAATTTCTTTCTCTCTTTTCTTTTTTTTTTTAAGCGAAGAAGGGATTTCCATTCATTCCCGACGATGTGTGGAACAAACATCACGCATTTTTTGAGGAACCCAATGGCTAGTACTTAAATGTTTACGTTCCGACGGCAATGTGAAATTCACAAATTTGTCGCTACCGAAAATCGAAACAGCGCCTCCTTGCAACTCCGGAACCAGTTGTTCTAACCGATTAAAATACATCGACAAAATGAATCGTTGCAGATTTATTGTCTTGACTCGTGCTTTACCTATGTAATACCGCACACGAGTAGCTCTCGACGGACAAATACCATCGTCATATACAGGCGCTAATTAAATCAGTTTTTCGCGAGAAAATTCCCATCATGTAAAATTATACATACGAGATAAAATGCATGTATACCTTATACACAGTCAAGTCACATTGCGACCACCTCCTACTTTTGACGTCAACAGCGCGTAGCCACTGAAACAAGGCACCTGTCGTGAGCTGGCTTGGAGCGTTATAAGGCGTGCTGTAGGCATTCTGAAAACATATCATTCGTTCCTGTCATGGATAAAATAAGTGATTTACCAGATTTTCAAAAAAGGATGATTATCAGCTTTCGGGACAAGGGTTGCAGTATTTCTGAAACAACCCAATTTGTGAACTGTTTGCGTGCTGCTGTGGTTAAAGTGTATCGTGAGTAAAAAAATGGCACCATTGCGAATAAGCGACGTGGAAACTGCGGAGAACCACATGCCATTGATGTGGGAGGTGAACGTCGGCTTCGAAGGTGCGTGAGGGCCGATTGACATGCTACAGTGGAGCAACTCACTTGCCGAATGAACCAGGGGGCTACCGGTATTGCGTCTAAAACGACAGTTCAGGAAACCCTGCTATGTATCGGGCTCCGGTGCAGACGGATGGCCACTGCACCTATGCTAACAAAGGTGCATCGACAGAAAAGGCTTACATTTGCACGGCAGTATGGGAATTGGACCTCCGCTGATTGGCAAAGGATTGCCTTCTCCGATGAGAATGCTTCATCGAACGGATGGACATTGGCGTATAAGACGAGAAACATCGGAGAACAAACACTCTTCAACCATTGCTGGAAGACCACAAGCTGGGCGTTATGGTCTAGGGAATATTTTTGCGGCATTCTCTGGGTCCACTCATATCTGTGGAAGGCACTATGAACCCAATTCGTCATGAATCCATCCTTGGATACCACGTACACGCATGCATGCGGATTGTCCTCCCTGGGGCGGATGGGATCTTCCAGAACGACAATGCGACGTGTCACAAAGCTAGAAATGTTCAAGAATGGTTGAAAAAGCACGATGAAGAGTTCAAAGTATACTATCTACCAACAAGTAATTGGACACTCCTGCAATCGACGATATCTGCGGTCCTGATACACGTCACGGCCGCCGCCGTTAAATATCGTGTGGGAAACAACAACGCAACCAGTCACGTGCAAGATGCCACGGAGTTCGGAGCTCTCTGATTTCGAGAAATGTGTAATCGTCGGATATCACAGAAATGGCCGATCCATACGTGACATATCCAGCGAGTTGAAGTACTCAAAATCGACAGTGGTCTACGTTATTGGCAAGTGGAAGATGACAGGTGACTGTCGGAATGTGCCCAGACCCGGCAGACCCACAAAACTGGGAGTTAGAGACCGACGGGTGCTGGCCAGAGAAATTCGGAAGAACCGCACCAAATCGATGGGCCACATTCGCGAGGAGTTTTAACATGCATCCGGGAGTATTCTTTCGATGTATACCATCCGTAAGGAAGCCCATCTGCTTGGTTATCATGGACGTGCTGCCGCCCAACAAGCCTTTGATCACCAAGTCCAATAGCGCTGCTCGGCTAACGTGGTGCAAAGAACGTCGACAGTGGACCGTTGAACAGTGGAAGCAGGTTCTGTGGAGCGACGAATCAAGGTTCACCCTCTACCGTTCGATGGCAGGGTCTGGGTTTGGCGTCTGCCTAAAGAACGCCTTCTGCCGGAACGTATTGTGCCAACTGTGAAGTTCCGAGGAGGTGGAATTATGCTATGGGGGTGTTTCTCCTGGTATGGCACGATACCCTTGGTTGCAATTCCTGGTAGACTCAACGCCGAGACCTATTGCACTATTTTGGATGACCATGCGCTTCCTACGTTGGGGCAGTTTTACGGGGTGGGACCCATGTTACTTTCAGGATGACAATGCCACCTGTCATGTTGCGAGGTCCACCATGGCTTGGTATTGTGACAATGGGGTTAATCGAATGGACTGGCCTGCGCAGAGCCCGGACCTTAAACATATCGAGCACATCTGGGACGAGTTGGAGCGTCGACTTAAGGGGTGCCCCCACCGTCCGAAATCGGTGAAGGAACTGACCTGTCTTCTCGAAGCCGAGTGGAAGAAAATACCACTAGCCGTCGTACAACGCCTGGTTGATAGTATGTCCCGGAGGATCGCAGCTGTAATTGCCGCTCGTGGAGGCTCCACCAACTATTGAAGTTGAATAAACTTCGTTTTCCTTTGCTATCACAGGTGTCCAATTACTTGTTGGTAGATAGTGTATTTTCATGGCCCCCTAATTCCGTAGAAATAAACCCAATTGAGCATTAATGGGACTACCTCGATCATGTTGTTCGTTCTGTGGATCCTCCACCGTACACCCTCCAGCAGCTGTCAGATGCTGCAGTCAGCATGGTTCCAAATACCTATGAACACCTTCCAGCACGTTATTGAGTTACTCCCAGTACATCTAGCTGCTATCCGCGCTGGACACAGAAACTATCATGATATAAAAATGACGGACCGTGAGGTGCCCTCTACAGAAGTTCGTATTGATATAAAGAAACTACACTACTGGCCATTAAAATAGCAACACCAAGAAGGGCAAAAGATACGATAGCCAAACTGAGTTTATACTTTATACACTGCCGGACAATTGCTAAGGACGGATGACAATAGCAACGATAGCAACCATAAAATGGAAGGCAGGAAAATGTGGAAATTAGCATAAGTGCGGGATACAGTAGTAAGACGTGTTGTGCGTATGCAAATTTTGGATTGCCGAACTTGTTCGTGACGTCATAGCGTTGATAAGAGATATAACGGATTTGACGCGTATTGACCGTTGTTGTTCAAACGCAGAGTTGACAGGGAAAAAATCAATTGACGAACTTGCAATTTTCAGTATGTCTTCCCGACATCACCTAGATGATTTTACACGTGGCCGTATTATTGGCAAGATTGAAGAAGGGTGAAAAATAACAGATGTTGCCAGGGAGCTCGACGTCAGCCACAGTGTTGTTTCAAGGCTTTGGAAATCATTTCAAACAAATGGAGAGTGTAGCAAACGTCACGGGGAAGGTCGTGTTCGCAGTACGACACCTGCAGAAGATCGGTACATAGTGCTATCAACAAAAAGACACCGGCGCAGCACAGCTAGTGAGGTAGCAAATCAGTTTATGGCTGCTACTGGCAAGCGGATCTCCCGAAAAACTGTCGCCAGACGTTTGCATGAAGGAGGACTATACGCCCGCCGTCCTGTTGTGTGCATCCCATTATCCAGACGTCACCGTACCGCCCGTTGGCAATGGTGCCATCAACATCGCAATTGGACTGATAACGACTGCTTTGGGGAGGAGTCTTGCTGGTCGCCAATGCCCTCCAATAAACAAGGACACCCTCATCCGTGCACTGACAGAGGAATGGGATAAATTACCCCAACAGCTGCTTGATAATGTTGTGCAAAGCATGACACGACGTGTGGAATCTTGCATCGCCCTCCATGGTGGCCATATCCCGTATTGACATCTTACGCCGGAAAGCCTGCGGACGGTAATTGCATTTCTCTCACGTTTACGTATTCTGCACAAAATGGCCTGTTTGTCCCTTGAACATGTTCCAAAGCCTTCTGCATTTCAGAGCACAATAAATTGTCTTTCTTGTAATGTCCTGGCATTCTGACATTATTATTATTTTTTGTTTTGTTTTTTGTTTGGAGGTTTTACGACCACCGTGAGCAACTCAATGGGCTATAAGCAGTCGCCCGTCCCTAATTTAGGGTCACTGGTTCCAGGGAAGGGAGAGATCCAGTGCCGTAAGACAAACACAACATCCATGCCTCACCGGGATTCGAACCCGGACCCCTTCCGTGTGAATGATCAGAAGCCATCGCTTAGACCACTGGGCCACCGGGGCGGCGGCTATTTTATTTCACTTGGCATCCAACCACACTTACTTTTTTTTTGCGCTATATAGCCGTTTATGATCCGTCCTTAGCAATTGTCCAGCAGTGTAGTACAAGGATGTAGTGATTAAAATGTGAGGTGATTCGGTTGCACAGAACGGACAAAAATCACAACGGAGAGTAGCCGCCATGGGCATGAATAACCGCTACCAGACGGCTTGGCATAGAGTCGAAGAGACTCTGGATATTATCTTGGGGTATTGCATTCCATGAGGATTCAATTCTGTGCCAGAGTTCATCTACTGTTATCGCCGGTGGTCGTTGTCGGGCCACTCGCTCCGCGACCAGGGACCAGACGTTTTCAATAGGCGAAAGATCTGGTATTACCGCTAACCAAAGGACTAGGGAAACGTGCTGGACATTAAGGAAATGTCGGACTTTGCCTGCGACGTGCGGTCGCGCATTGTCCTGTTGGTAGGTGGACCCCCGGAGGCCTTGTACAAATGGAACAACCACAATCTCTAACACCTCGGAGATTTTTTTTTATTGGAGGTTTAACGACCACCGTGAGCAACTCAATGGGCTATAAGCAGTCGCCCGTCCCTAATTTAGGGTCACTGGTTCCAGGGAAGGGAGAGAGCCAGTGCCGTAAGACAAACACAACATCCATGCCTCACCAGGATTCGAACCCGGACCCCGTTCGGACGAATGATCAGAGGCCATAGCTTAGACCACTGCGCCACCGGGGCGGCCCTCGGAGATGTAACGCTGGCTGTGTAAATTTCCCGCTATGCGTACTAGACGCGTGCGGGATGCCGCGTACCCCTGCGCAGACCCTTGATCGATAAGGTATAAAAACTGCAACGGGAGTGCGCTCAGATCAATCGCTGATGAAATGGCTAGCCATTCCGGCGTCCATGTGCGTCGTTCAGCGCATCACTGCTGCCTCAGACACCTGTGCTGTACAGTTAAAGATAGGCGAAGCAATGGGCGCCGTGCAAACAGTCCGTGCTGCTGCAAACGATGTCGCACCGTACGTTCGGATACTTGTTGTTGTGCCACAGACCCTAATTTGTGAGCTAGGGTCCGCGATGTGCTGGTTTGATCCGCAAGAGCCATGCGCACAACATGTCTGTCCTCTCGGGCGTTGGTGTGTCGGGTCTGTTGTGATATTTTCAGTCGCTTCGTCGTACCCTCCTGCACCCATCGATTCCAAATTTGCACCACAGTGGTTGGATTTCGCCCAACGCGAGCACCAGTTTTGCGGCACGATAATCCACAGTCTCTGTACGCTACGATTCTTCCGCCATCAAATTCGGACACCTGCTGGGAAGCATTCCGTCTTCTTACACGAGGCATTCCGAGACCTTCTGCGAGAAAAAACCGCGAGCAAACACAATTCCACTGTGGAAAGCCAGCACTCTCATCCCCCTCTTATACTGCTTCGGTTACACGACAAAACGGCGACGCGACATAGGCTGACGCAACATAGGGCGACGCAACAAAAGGGCTGACGCGACGAAAGAGCGACACGATAAAAGGGCGACGTGACAAAAGGGCGACGCGACGAAAGAGCACACGATAAAAGCGCGATCCGATAAAAGGGCGATGCGACGAAAGAGCACACGATAAAAGGGCGATCCGATAAAAGGGCGACGCGACGAAAGGGCGACGCGACGAAAGGGCGACGCGACGAAAGGGCGACGCGACGAAAGGGCGACGCGACGAAAGAGTGATGCGACAAAAGGGCGACGCGACGAAAGAGCACACGATAAAAGGGCGATCCTACAAAAGGGTGACGCAACAAAAGGGCGACGCGACGAAAGAGCGACGCGACGAAAGAGCGATGCGACAAAAGGGCGACGCGACGAAAGGGCGACGCGACGAAAGAGCACACGATAAAAGGGCGATCCGACAAAAGGGCGATACGACAAAAGGGCGATACGACAAAGGGCGCTGCGACAACCAGACTAACGATTCACTAAAATAGGAGAACTATTTAATCCATTTGCAAGAAACGTGTCGAAGGTATAAATTTCCAAATTGCTTATTTCATTGTTTATTGAAATCCCAAATGAAAACAAATGTCAATATATCTGTACTTCAATAACATGTAGGAAGTGCTTTCAAAAAGATATTATTTTCAAAATGGCCCGTGAGGACTTCAAAGAAATTATTTATGTATTTGGGTATTCAAATCCCAATTGAGCGCAGATGTGACATTGTTTCTACTGAAATGCAACCTATGCAGAAGGCTCTCTAAATGTTTGTTATTTTAAAAAAGGCCCTAAGGGCCCTTTGAGTAAAATGCTTATTTCTTTGTATACTCAAATCTTAACAGAAATCAGACGTGACATTTTTTGTACTCCAAATACATCCTAAGATCCTATAGAAAAGTTTATAGTTGAAGCACAAAAATGTGTATGCAAGTGTCTGGTGGACAAATGTCCGGGTGGGCAAATGTCTGAGTGGCAAGTGTCCGGTAGGCTTTAGTCCGGACACCACGCAAAACACGTAACGTCCTTGTGGTGGTGTTTAATGATCGTTTCCGATTTTTAAGAAAATACAGAACATGAGTAAGCAAATAAAAAGTAACAATTAAGAATTGTGGCAGAAAAAGAGTAAGATTACTTAAATTGTTTACTCTTGATTCTTTAATACACAAAGCACACTTAAGCATAAGGTCCCAATGTTTTGCACATAGTAAAAGCCTTTTCTTTTGACTGTTATGAAAGAAAAATGACGCAGGTCTCTGTTTTATTGTTCCTGCGAAGAACATTTTTTAAGCATTTTGTGTTCTGAAGGACGTGCAGTTATGTGCAAACAAGTGTGACATATAACGCCTTATCTTCACGTATGTAAACATTTCATTTATTCAACTGATATTTCATTTACATTCTCTTGCTAATGGACATGTATAGGAAATATTGCTATGGCTTTGAAAAGGGGCCTCAAGTCCTCTGGAATAGCTGATGCTTTCCCGTCATCCAGTTTTTATAAACTAAAGCGAAAATGATTTCTTGAAGATTTTACTTATTTACTGAAAAAAAATTGCTTTTCTTTTTAATACTTCATTCAAAGCTGCCGTTAAAAATTCCTGGCAGTTTCTTTATGAAGTTTCAACAAAACTTTTGAAAAATCCATCTGCTGAGGCCGTCTTAGACGTGAGGCACCCCAGCACTACGTGAGCTATCAGTACGCCAATGTTGGTTGCCCTTTTTTCGTAATTCAAGACGGAAACAGCAGGAGACAGTCTTACTAGACTGGGGGTGGGGCTTCCTGGCCATCAAGCTCTCATTGTGTGAAACCTTGAAAGAACTACTGTCCCCTTCCTGACAAAGAAAATTCCCTGATGATACACCACACCGACAACAGAATGGGAGGTGGGATGAAAATCCTGGTTGGAAGGAATTGTGTTATAGAAAAAAAATGGGGATCAGTCATGAACAACCTGGCATGTATACTGTATATCTTAAATACTACGACCTAAGAATACATTAAGTGCACTTCCCATTCTCTCTGGGGTCAGAAGGAGAAAGCAGGAAATTTCTTTTGCTCGAAGGACATCAGCGACTCTCACAGATGGTTTATTCCGATCCTTCAAGGTATCACCGGACAGCCAAGTAAAAAGATCAAACAATGTGAACAATATAGGTAAAAAGAACTAAACAATTACAAAACATATGAAATTTCGTATAGAATTCAGGTTACGGTTAAGTAGCTAACACTAGGTCAAAATGGTATCCTAACAAGACAAAAAATCTAACAGTCGGGGCCTGGTGTAATAATTATTATTTTTATTTTATTTTTTCCCTCGACGATTTCTTGCTCTGAAGAAAATATTTTTCTTAAAAACAAGAGATGAAACAAAATAAAGTTTCCGGGGCCCTTTTGGAAATATCTCTTCGGCCATTTCTGCAGGTTGCAGTTGAAGCACAAAAAATTTCATGAATGTTTAAATTTTCGCTTTGAATGTACAAAGTTAAAAAATATCAAGCCCGTGGATTCGCCTCTCTTTTGTCGTGGCGCCTTTTTTTCGCTTCGCCCTTTTATCGGGTCGCCCTTCTGTCGTAGCGCCCTTTTGTAGGGTCGCCCTTTTGTTGTATCGTTCTTTTGTGGTGCGCTCTTTCATCGTTCACTCTTTCGTCGTGCGCCTTTTTGTCTTGATACGTACTGCTTCTAGGTGGCGTTACTGGAGCAAATGATTTGCATCTGCGCTGCGCTGCTAATCATTTGTTTGCTCTACCGTGCTGTACGCATCATGCAAATTTCAGGTCTGTCGGATGCTTCCTTCTTGGTGTTGCAGTGTATGTTTAGGATATTAAGTTTGGTAACAGAGGGAAAGAGCGAGGGAGAGGTTGCCGTTGTTCTTTTCTTTTTTTTTATTTGGGGGTTTAAGGACCCCCGTGAACAAAATGAGCTATAAGCAGTCGACCGTCCCCAATTTAGGGACGAGCCTCTGCTTCCAGAAAAGGAGGAGGAGAGATAACCTCCGTAAGACAAACACAGCATCCATGGCTAACGGGGACCCATCTGCAACGAATGGTCAGAAGTCAGCTCTTAGAGAACTGGGCCACAATGGCGGCACCGTTCTCTCTTCGGCATCCCTTTACTGAACATCGCTCTACGGTATTCCATATCTCATACAGTCACTGGAGGACGCTGGTTTATATACACTGACGGAAACAAAATCCCAACACCACGAAAAAACAGTTGTAGAGGAATGAAATGGCGGCAATACATTTGTATAGGTAACATATTTAATCGATTAAGGTTTCAAGATCACAGCTTAATGTAAGCGCGAGAAGAGCCATTTTAAATGTGAAATGCTGGTACATTAATAACCGGTGTAACCGCCAGAATGTTGAATGCAAGCACGCAAACGTTCATGCATTGTATCGTACAGGTGCTGGATGTCAGTTTGTGGGATGGGGTTCCATGCCTGTTGAATTTCATCGGTCAATACAGGGACGGTTAATGCTGGTTGGGGGTGACGCTGGAGTTGTCGTCCAATGATGTCCCATACGTGCTCGATTGGTGAAAGATCTGGTGATCTAGCAGGCCACGGCAACATGTCGACACTCTGTAGAGCATGTTGGGTTACAACAGCGGTATGCGGGCGAGCGTTATCCTGTTGGAAACACCCCTGGAATGCTGTTCATGAATGGCAGCACAACAGGTTGAATCACCAGACCGACGTACAACTGTGCCGTCAGGGTGCGTGGGATAACCACGAGAGTGCTCCTGCTGTCATAGGAAATTGCTCCCCAGATCATAAATCCAGGTGTAGGTCCAGTGTGTCTCGGCCGCAGACAGGTTGGTTGCAGGCGCTCACTTGGCCTCCTTCTAACCAACACACGGTAATCACTGGCACCCAGGCAGAACAGGCTTTCACCAGAAAACACAACAGATCTCCACTCCCTTCTGCAATGAGCTCTAGCTTGACACCACTGACGTCGCAAACGGCAGTGGTTTGGAGTAAGTGGAATGCACGCTACAGGGCGTCTGGCTCGGAGCTGTCCTTCAAGTAACCGATTTGTAACAGTTTGTTGTGTCACTGTGGTGGCAACTGCAGCTCTAATTGCTGCCGCAGACGCAGTACGATGCGCCACCGCCATACGCCGTACACGGCAGTCTTCCCTATCAGTAGTACTACGTGGCCGGCCAGAACCCGGTCTTCTTGAGGCAGTACCTTCCCTTGACTACCGCTGCCAACAATCATGCACAATGGCTACATTCCTGCCAAGTCGTTCTGCAATATTGCCGAGCGAAAATCCACCTTCTCGTAGCCCTAATTCACGACCTCGTTAAAACTCCGTGAGCTCTTGATAATGGCTTCTTCGTCTTCTTAAAGGCATTCTTGACTAACATCAACACACTACGTCGAATCTCAACGATAACAAACGCTCACGAACGTTACAGCGCGTATTTACAGCAAACCTGCTTTGCATGTTCCGAGGGCGCTACTAGCGCCACACGTATGCGCCGAGGGCGAAATTTGCATAGACGTCATCTTACAGATGTACTCTCACCGCCTACCAACTGTCGTTTATCAAACACAACCCCTTCTTGGTGTTGGGATTTTTTTTCCGTCAGTGTAGGTCCTTTTATCCTCTGTATAGACTGTGTGGATTTCCTTTCAGTTTCATTGTCATAACCTTCTCACACATAAATGCTCTTTGGTGTTCACGTTCACTGTGGGGCAAAGCACAGACAGATCTACTGTAGGTTTATGCTTTGTGTTATTTCAATCTCAGGTATAGACAAATCTACTGTAGCATAGACAAATCTACTTGTAGGTTTATGCTTTGTTCTATTGCAATCTCAGGTATAGACAAATCTACTGTAGCATAGACAAATCTACTTGTAGGTTTATGCTTTGTGCTATTTCAATCTCAGGTATAGACAAGTCTACTGTAGCATAGACAAATCTACTTGTAGGTTTATGCTTTGTGCTGTTTCAATCTCAGATATAGACAAATCTAGTGTAGCATAGACAAATCTACTTGTAGGTTTATGTTTTGTGCTATTTCAATCTCAGGTATAGACAAATCTACTGTAGCATAGACAAATCTACTTGTAGGTTTATGTTTTGTGCTATGTCAATCTCAGGTATAGACAAATCTACTGTAGCACAGACAAATCTACTTGTAGGTTTATACTTTGTGCTATTTCAATCTCAGGTATAGACAAATCTACTGTAGGTTTATGCTTTGTGCTATTTCTATCTCAGTTATGTGTAAAGACAAAATGATACGTAGAAAATACTATATAAAGCCAAAGGAGAAAGAATTCAAGTGCATATCTCTTACATTGAACAGTTTTGTCCAATTTAAATATGAAACATTTTTAGTCGCATTATTATTGCCTAAAGTATTTTATTCTAAGCTTTTACATTTGCAACATGAAACAAATGTAGTATGTATAATTTGTTTTCCATTTTGCTTTGATGAACTGAATGCAGATGTTAAATAAAGCAAATTTCTGAGACATCTTGAACAGTTTCTGTAAGCCAATCAATACAAGCACTGATTGCTGTGAAGACTGAAGGAAAGAAGAGGTCTGCACATCCATCCGGAGATCCATATGATGTAACTCCAATTGCAACGTGCCTTGAACCGGTGTCATTCAGGCTTACCAGAGGACCCCCAGAATCTCCCTAAATTGAAAAAAAAAATGGTCAGTTTGAATGTTCAAGAGTCTGCATTGAGACGAACAACTAAACTTCGTAGATCTGCAAGAAAAAATTATGAAAATACCTTAATTCAAAGAGCATCCTGAAAGTAATGCCTCGTCCCTCATAAGAGTTTCATTTGCAGCAGCAAAAATGTTAAACTTGGTGGCAAAATACTTGGACATATTGTTAATAATGCTAGCCTATTCAAAGTACTGTCCATCACTTTCTATACATTTCCGCCATCTTTGAACCCATTGGTAAAATCCATTTTGGAAAAATTCCTGAGGCTGTCGTTTCATTCATGAGTACACAGCCAGTTGAACATCTGCCGCATCGTCGAAACGTTCCCCACGAAGGGTGTCTTACAAAGGGGCAAATAAAAAAATGCCTAAGGAAACCAAATCCGGACTGTAGAGGGGTTGGGACATCACAGTCCACCCCATTTTGGCAATAATCTGTGAAGTCTCCATTGAGGTGAGGGGAAGTGCGTTATCATGGTGTAAAACAACGCTATGAAGTGGAATGTCACGTCTTTTCCTTCTGATAGCTTCCTTTAGCTTCTTCAATGTCTGCACATAGTGAGCACTGTATATTGTTTCACCCTGTTCAAGGAAATCAGTCAAAATGACATCACGTTTGTCCCAGAAAAGTTTCACCATCACTTTCCCTGCAGAACGAGTTGTTTTCACCTCTTTCTGTCGAGGTGAGGATATGTGATGCATTGACGCACGTTTTGTTTCTGGGTCATGAAAGAACACCCAGGTATCATCCCCCGTCACAACATTGGAAAAAAACACCTCACCCTCCCTCTCATAACGGTCCAAGAGGTTCCGTCACATGTCCACCCTTTGCTCACATTATTCACAGGTTACATTTCTTGGGATCCACTTTGAACAAATTTTTCTGTAGCCCAGATCCCGAATTAATATTTCCATAGCAATATGACCACAATAAATTGCATCCCACAACTCTTGAATGGTGACAGGATGATCAGCTGTGATGAGGTCTTCCACTCGTTGACCGTTGGCATCTGTCACTGCAGTTGCGGGCTTTCCACTCCTTTGTTTGTGTGACACGAAGCTTCCTCCCTCTCGAAACTTCTTCATCCGTCTTTGGACATTACTGATATCGATTGTGGCCGCTCCATAACCGCCAGGAGTCTTCTGTGGATTTCTGGAGCCTCACATCCCTCTTTCTCCAGGAATTAAATTACGACTCACTGCTTTTCTCTGTCATTCATGATCTTTATTTCAGATTCTGAAGAAACTTTGTTACCACATTGGCGACATATCATGTCAGTGCAGTTTCATTAAAATCACTTCAAAATTTTAAAAGTTATTAAGGAGAAGGCATTACTTTCAGGATGTCCCTTGTGCCTAGTTTCTGGGCAGTTTTTCACCATGATGACCTTTTTCCATTGGAGTGTACAGAACTGGTCTTTATATGCGAACAAGGCCGCTGCTTAATGCCGCCGTTTCTAGGAGTCCCTGATTTCAGTCATACAATAAACATACATAGAAAATGCTGCGCAATGAAAGAAACGAAATCAAACGAAACTTTCCACCCATACACTGAGTGGCCAAATTATTATGACCATCAGACCATTTTATGTAAATTAGTTATCCCACTGATGCTGCTGACGCAAGATGGCTGGTTCGATATAAAAAGGGAACACAGAAGGCATGGAGTACGCAAGAAATAATGGGTAGAAAACAGAGTTGGGCAAGAATGCATTACACAGTAATGAAAGTGCAGATTACAATTAACGTGTAATGCATTACAAAGTAATGGAAGTACAGATTACAATTAACGTGTAATGCATTATAAAGTAATAGAAGTACAGATTACAATTAACGTGTAATGCATTACACAGTAATGGAAGTACAGATTACAATTAACGTGTAATGCATTACAAGGTAATGGAAGTACAGATTACAATTAACGTGTAATGCATTACAAGGTAATGTAAGTACAGATTACAATTAGCGTGTAATGCATTAAAAATTAATGGAAGTACAGATTACAATTAACGTGTAATGCATTACAAAGTAATGGAAGTACGTACAGATTACAATTAACGTGTAATGCATTTCAAAGTAATGGAAGTACAGACTACAATTAACATGTAATGCATTACAAAGTAATGGAAGTACAGATTACAATTAACGTGTAATGCGTTACAAAGTAATGGAAGTACAGATTACAATTAACGTGTAATGCGTTACAAAGTAATGGAAGTACAGATTACAATTAACGTGTAATGCGTTACAAAGAAATGGAAGTACAGATTACAATTAACGTGTAATGCGTTACAAAGTAATGGAAGTACAGATTACAATTAACGTGTAATGCATTACAAAGTAATGGAAGTACAGATTACAATTAACGTCTAATGCATTACAAAATAATGGAAGTACAGATTACAATTAACGTGTAATGCATTACAAAGTAATGGAAGTACAGATTATAATTAACGTGTAATGCATTACAAAGTAATGGAAGTACAGATTACAATTAACGTGTAATGCATTACAAAGTAATGGAAGTACAGATTACAATTAACGTGTAATGCATTACAAGGTAATGCAGTAACAGGTAATACATTACAAGGTAATCCCAAGTATGGTTTGCACAAGGTAATGGAATTACTCTGTAATGCATTACAATTAATTGGATGTAATTCAATTATTTAATAATGCCATTCTAACGCAATGGAATTATTTGGTAATGAAATTCCACAATTTGCAATTAATAATTACACACTAATAGTTTATAGAAGTGTACGTGTGCCAAAAGCTATGTCTAGAAAAGTCGGACATGTAACATAACAGACAGAGACCGAAATGTCGTGCAGAATGTTCCTGAAGCGGCAAGAATGTGTTAGACGTTATGTTTTTGCTCTTGTTCTTTGTTAAAGAATAAGATGAATTGTTCTTCGTTGAAGACTAAGATGAACTGTTCTTTGTTGAAGACTAAGATCACATGCAACGGCATTGGTCTTTCTTTCATTTTTGTACTATTCTCTAACAAAAGTAAATATCCCATTCGTACTTACTTCATACATATTATTTCGTTCAAATCACTTTACTTGCGGCGAAGACAGGGCAACTACTCATGTCATACACGTACAATCTCCAATACCTACATGTACACGCATTTGAGGTCCGAGGAGTGAAACAATTGTCAAATAACCTACACAACGTGTAAGGTTGTATTGGTTGCAATTTTTTCATGTTGTATTGTTACCCACAAGTTATTGGTTAGTTACCAACATATAGTTAACCATTAACCATTACGATTATAATGGGTAACTGTTGCATATCATTACAGTTACGATGTAATTCTAATTACCAGTTCACCATTACCATGTAACGGTAAAGCTAAGTTCTTGTTCCCATTTCCATTACGCTGTAATGCATTACCGATTAATTCAATTACGATTTTGCCCAACTCTGGTAAAAAACAAGAACTGGAGGACTTTGAGCATGGAATGATCTTGGAGCTCGAAGCGTTGGTACGAGCATTAACAAACTGGCTGCACTTGTTAAATGTTCGAGGGCAATATTTGTTTAAATTTGTAGAATTAAAAAACCGGGTCTGACCGCAAGGCAGGTAGTCTTTAACGGCTACTGGATGCTCCAGCTGAGCGGAGAGTGGGCAGACTTGTTCAGTCCAACAGAGAGTCAACACTTTGCCAGATTTCAGTCAATCGCAATGAGAGACCAAGTCCGATGGCCTTCCAACGTTCAGTTCGCCGCACATTACATTGTATGGGCTACAGAAGCAAAATCTTGGGGTATTTTGACTAATATACCCCAAACCACTTAGCAACATTTAGTAGAGTCCGTACCAAGACGAATTCGAGCAGTATTAAGGGAGAAAGGTGGTCCAACAAATTATTATCGCCCTACTAGCCAGGTAGTCATGATAATTTGGCCACTTAGTGTGTAGGTAAGTAGGTGACAAATAAGTGATTTAATTCCTGAGGGATAACACGAGTGTAATGGGTGAGAAGACCTATAATATGGTCTCAGTCAGTAGGTCGTAAGACCGCATTGTTTCGCCATACGTTCGGCAATACTACGTGGCATCGGTTGGAACAATCCACGAACAGTTTCCTGGCATATCGCTTACCAGGCATCGCAGACCGGTGACCACCACAATTTATCGATATTGTGAGGAGCATGCAGAGGCATTAAGTTGTTTACAATGACACCCCACGTATTCTATGTTGGGCGCTGACCGTGGTAGTAGCTAAACACTTTTTCTGTGGATGTCAGCCTTGTGCTGGCGGATATTATCTTGTCGAATCCAGGCATCAGGAATATCATGAGGACACGGCAACAGAACAGGCTACAGAACCCTATCAATGTATCATCGTATTGTCATTATATTCACTAGGCGTACGATTGGTGAACGGTTGTTGAAATTGATAGCGCCGCAAATCTTGATACCAAGCTGAGGAGCCGTATATAACTCACGTATAGCTGCGAGATCATCAGGGCTCACGCGTAGCTATAAGATCATTTCGACTCACGGATAGCTGCAAGGTCTAACTAGCCTAGGTGATCATAATAATTTGTCATACTAATAGCTGCAAGATCCCGACTCAGATATAGCTACAAGATCATCCGGACTCCAGACTCACGCATGGCTGTAAGATCCTGCCGGATGACGCATAGCTACAAAATCATCCAGGCCCAGGCATAGCAGCAAGATCATCCAGGCCCAGGCACAGCTGCGAGATAATCTAGACCCAGGCATAGCTGCAAGACTCACGCATAGCTACAAGATCATCCCGACTCACACATAGCTGTAAGATCATTCCGAACTCACGCATAGCTGCGAGATCATCCAGACTCACGCGTAGCTATAAGATCATTTCGGCTCACGGATAAATGCAAGATCCTACTAGCCCAGGTGGTCATAATAATTTGTCATAATAATAGCTTCAAGATCCCGACTCAGACATAGCTGCAAGATCATCCCTACTCCAGACTCACGCATAGCTGTAAGATCATTCCGGATGACTCGTAGCTGCAAGACCATCCAGACCCACGCATTGCTGCAAGATCATTCCGACTCCGGCAGAGCTGCAAGATCATCCAGGCGACCACGTAGTCTTCAGACGATCAATCGGCCATCGTTGGCGTTGATACAGAAGCGAAACACTTGGCTGAATACTACCCTGTCTCATTCGTCCAGCAACGCATGTCTGGTATGGAATCACTGAAACCTTGTTCAAAACTGTGCTCCTGCGGGTGACAGTTCTCTAAAGGACTGGAGATAGCAAAAACGTGCCTCAGCCGATCTGCGATTCCCAGTCGGTGTCGATACGAGGATGTCAACAGCTGCCTCCTCAAATGTCGTCCGCTGTGGGTTGTGGGGCTACTACGGCATGCAGTTGAATGCGGCGATCGAAGCACTCGGACATCCACCTATGTGCACCAGTCCAACTACAGCGATGCACAGAACCGTCTTCCAACCATTGTCGCGACATTCGGCGGAGAGTTCCTGCATCCCGAAACGTTTCTGCAGCTATGCGATCCAGGAGCTGAGCACCCGTACGATGAAGCCTGTGGTAGAGGTGTCCACGGAAGGTGCTCAGTTATTCGATATCCACCATAATAAACAAAATTCAAAAAACAAAGCTATCTCACATTTTATTATTATAATTTCCCGCCGTTATCAATGTAGAAAAACGTCGTTCAGCACTAAAATGAATTTATGTTATTAATATACACTGGCGGAAAGTGAAAAAAGAACACCAAGAAGGAGACATCTGATACCAACGAAATTTATACAGCATAATAACGAAATACAGAGGATAACGTGATCAAAACATTATGGCAAAATACAGCTGTATTTGCTGGTAAACTGAAAAATAACATTTCCATGTAACATGGTTAGTACGAGGTTGAACATGCCATGAACTGCGTCACACTGTGCAATTCTGGCATGGAGTCTGTCGTACAGATGTTGGATGTAAGTTTGGGGTATTGAGTTCCAAGCATCCTCAACCTGGACGCGTAAATCGGGGATGGTCGTGGCTGGCCGTAGAGACCGGATCAGTCGTTGTCCCATAAAATCCCACACGTGCTCAATGGGGGACAAATCCGGTGAACGTTCAGGCCATGGAAGTTGTCTCACACCCTGAAGTGCATGTTGCGTTGCATGTGCCGTGTGTGGGCGTGCGTCATCGTACGGCAAAGCACCACGATGGACCGACCTTACAAATGGCACAACAACGGGCTGAATGATTTTGTTGATGTAGGAAGTGCTGTTTAACGTACCCGGTACAAACACTAGTTGTGTACGGGAGTGATAGCTGATTGCACCTCACACCAGGAGACCAGGTGTAGGTCCTGTGTGTCGCTTGCGGATGCAAGAATGGTGGAGACGCTCCCCTGTGCGTCTGCGAACACGCATACGGCCATCGGAGGCTCCCAAGCAGAATCTGCTTTCATCGCTGAACACGACAGATCGCCATTGCGTTCTCCAGTGCAGACGTTGGCGACACCACCGCAGCCGTTCCTGGCGGTGGGCTGGAGTCAGAGGTACACATGCCAGAGGCACACGTGCAAGTAGTCTTGCATCCAGTAGACGGTCACGGATTGTTCGCACAATCACCTCAGGTGCAACGGCAGCTCGGATTTGCGTAGCAGTGGATGTTCTACTTAACAACGCCGCTCTTCTTATGAGTCGATCGGTCCGCTCATCAGTCCGTCTGTGACTCCTGGTTCCACGTCTTCTCGTGTGGGAATGTTCCTCGAACCATCTACGCCACCATCGTACCACCACCGATACTTCCCGTCCAATTCGCTCCGCAATACGACGATACGACCAGCCGGCCTCGCGGAGTCCGACTAAACGACCTCGCTCAAAGTCCGATAACTGCTGAAATCGTACACGGCTTCCATGTCCAGGGATTGCAGCTTCTTCAGGTTCTTCGCACGTGTCCGTACGCCGCCGACTGATTACATTCACTTCGCCGTACTCCTTAAATACCACCGACGATAATTTGCATATTATGCCGTGCTGTGGCGTAAGCGCTCACCGGTTGGTCCCGAAATTAACATCACACCTACGTAAACTCGACCCCATTAACATATGTAAATTTCATGATCGGCCGCCAATTCCTTCTTGGTGTTCTTTTTTCACTTTCCGCCAGTGTATGTATGCTGAGGGAAAGCACAATTAGTTACACACACCGCACCCATCCACAAACCTGCCTTACCTCTCCACAATAATGCGGCCATCTCAAACTTCTTCTAGGCCTGTGACAGCATCATTATTGTGTTAAAATATAAATAGGTTATAAATAAGTTTCGTACCTACTGACGCATAGCATACCTACGACTGTCATGATGGGCAAACCCGGAGATCCGAAGGAATTCGATCGAAGGCAGACAGTAAATGCGAGGAAGACTCCACGTCTAGAAGTGAAGGTGCTCCCCATCTGGAAATGAAGAACGTGTAATATTTCCGTGAGCGACCTGCGCACGTGCGTACCTGGACTATGTTACAATTGCCAGCTGCCGAAAAAAATATGTTCGCCAACGGGCCGTTGATGGTCGAGGTGAGCGCAACCGTTCTGGTATTACGATGTCGAAACGGCGAGCCACACAGGAGTAGATAGCATCGGCATTCAATGATGAGGATCATATGACATTTTATGCAAAAAATATTCGAAGCATAATGGCGGAACTAGGCAATCGCATCCGATGCCCACATCGAGTACCCTCGTTAACAGCACATCACCAGGTTATAAGGATAAACTGGGTGAAGGCAAATCGCCGTTGAAGAGTGGAAGACTGAAAACAGGTAGTGTGATCCGACGAATCTAGGTTCCAACTACAACACACTGCACGGAGGGTGCGTGTGTGACGTAGAATCACGGGGCCGTGAACCATTGCTGTCCAATCTGAACGTTACAGGCTGGTGGAGGTGGTGTAGTCCTCTGGGGTGTGTTTACGTGGGCCACCACAGGATCTTATACCTATCAAAACCATCACTCCGCACAAGGCTCAGTAAACGTATTCGTCGACCACCATGGCTATCCATTTCCAGCAGGACGAAGTCTTTCGAAGTCCTCTCCTCCAGCATCTACGCAAAGTTGCAGACGTCTGCGCCAATCCTGAAACGTTTAGTAGAACTCCTGTTGGAGAATACTCCGCAACTCCGATTTAATCTATTTCGCAAAACCTTGAAAATATTTGAAAAGGATTGCCCCAAAAGCTTCATTTTAATTTTTAAAACAGCCAACGAAAAATCGCATGGTGCAATTTTGGGTAAAATGGAACTGCTGTTTAAATTTTTCCTGCTGCGGAGAAGCTGTAATTTTCCAGGTTTTACGAGTACTGGCATTGTGATGAAGAAGGAAGGCCCTCGAAACACCTGCTGTTAGGCGTTGCTCCTTCATCTTAATTATTTAGAGAGAAAAAAAAAAAAAAAAAAACGATATTGGGGCAGTACTGGCCATTTATACTCATATTTGTTTTTAGGTAAGGCGTCCACGGCAACCACTCCTTCAGAATTGAATAAAATATATAATGCGAACATCTTCTTTCTTGTGAGCGAAATTCTTGTCAAAGGATTTGAGGACGAGGCTCGTCTTCCTAAAATAGTTGTCCGTCTTTCTGAGAGTAATAAAACCTATAAAATAGGTGACGTCTGAACGCTATGAGGCTATTCAGTACTTGCAGCGCCATCAGCTTCTATCCGGTGGCCGAAGTCTGAACTAAGTTCACCGCTATCGCACGATACGTAAAATCAAGAAGAAATACCGGAAAATAAAATAACGTTAGTAAGACAAAGGACTTTACCTGCAGCAACACGCACGTTCTGGAACAAGTGTCTGCGACGTTTGTTCTGTTACGTAGGTATTATGTCGTGTTTTATTTCATTTTCTTAACTTTTGACTCAACCTGTAACTTAAGATATATTGGCATGAATTCATTTCGCGTTGTCCCCAACCTTCGACTCACCCTGGAACTTAAAATAAATTGGCATGAATTCATTTCACGTCGTCCCCAGCCTTTCACTCTCCCTGGTACTTAAGATAAATTGGCATGAATTCATTTCGCGTCGTCCCCAACCTTCGACTCACCCTGGAACTTAAAATAAATTGGCATGAATTAATTTCACGTCGTCTTCAGCCTTTCACTCTCCCTGGTACTTAAGATAAATTGGCATGAATTCATTTCGCATTCCTCCTCAACCTTTGACTAATCCTGGCAATTAATTTAACACGTCATCCCGAACCTTTGACTCACCCTGGTACTTAAGATAACGCGTCGTCTTCAACCTTGGACTCACCTGGTACTTAAGATATATTGGCATGATTTTATTTCGCATCGTTCCTAAGCGATGATAAAGATGGGGAAAGGTTTTGTATATTTCTTCTAAAAATATAAATCCTTTCCCCATCTTTAGGTAGATCTGTAGCAGAAACTCACACAGTTCTCAGGCGGTACTTTACGCGTTGTTAGAGAAGAGAGAAATAACTATATGGCTTTTGTTTTAAAAACGTAACGACAATTTTAGCCAAACCTTCAAGCAGGTCGTACGGATTTAACTTTGGGGACCGAGTACAAATCTACAGACAAGTGCCAAGAACGTTTTGAAAGCCTCTTAGTATTTGTGGTTAGTTGTCGTCGTAATACTGTTTAACCTTTGCTTCCGAACTAACTGCTGAACAGGAGAAGTCTTCCCC
This sequence comes from Macrothele yani, assembly GCA_039090855.1. NCBI lineage: Eukaryota > Metazoa > Arthropoda > Arachnida > Araneae > Macrothelidae > Macrothele > Macrothele yani. The sequence continues at coordinate 122,693,794 of CM077013.1, forward strand.
AACCCTTAATCTGCACAGGGCCGTAGCTAGGTCTCAGAACATGGTGGGGCTGAAAACACATCTAAGGAGGCTCTGTGTTTAACGTCAAATTGTGTTCATCCACGGAATGATGAACATTTTCATTGCTTTCGCTAATTTACTTCATTAGCAAACAATTTATCCATGCCGAAAAGTAAATAAAAAAAATGAAATTCAAAATATCAGAAAAGTGTGGGGAGAAGTATGGTAGGGAGAGAAAGGAGAGCGAACTCTCTCTCTCTCTAAATATAAAAAATAAATCGTATTATCAGAATATGACAGTGGCTTAGTTGCAAGGTCATTATCACTGGACGAAAGGGGACTGCCTACTAACATGAACAAACCGTTTATTTATTTTCTAGTTTACTTCCCTAGTCCTTTTCCGCGGATCCACGCAATCACACTGAGAAATTATTAATCCACACAATGGCATCGAAGAGCTACTGATTGCTAATGCCCAGAGGTAGTGCCTTCTTACCGTGGTCAACTTCCAGACCCACTCAAAAACCAAAAGCCCTCAGATTCCCGCCATTAAGAATTTCTTCTCACACACATGCATCGCAAAGCCACTCCTACCGACTACAAAACAATCAACAGGAGGAAGTTGAAACCCTTTTTCTCTTCCTTTTGCATAGAGATTTCTCTGTAGCACTGTTTTTCATTGCGTGGAGGGATACATACAGAGCGTTTCCCTTGCCCTTGGCCCCTGATTTTCCTTTAAAACTTGCAAATTAATGGGCGTAATTCAGTGATATTTGACACGAATATGTATACGTTGGTGTATCAGAAGCATGGTCCGCGAACTGCCAAGGACCGCAAACACACAATCGGCCTTCACTGTGCTCAGGCGCGACAGACGGGCTAGGCTTTTTTACACCTACGTGGGCACGTCAATTCCAAGAATAGCCGTATTTGGTCTAGAGAGAATCCTAACACCGTACATGAGACACCCCTTCATGATGAAAAAATTGGGGTGTGGTTTGCTCTGTTGCGAGCCACATTATTCGGCCAATCTTCTTCCGTGCAACAGTGGATACCTCAGTCTACATGAAAATCTTTCATGAGTTTGTGGATCAGTTGGACGACATGGAACTCCGTACTTACTATCTCAGAAGGATGGTGCCACCTGCTACACTTCCAATGTCAACATGGCTGAAATTGTTTCCTTCTTTGAAGATCGTGTCCTCTCTAAGGGACTTTGGCCACCAAGATCGCCTGATCTTACCCCACCGGATTTCTTCCTTTGGAGCATGCTGAAAGGGAAAGTGTATCGCAACAAGCCACGTACTCTTCTGGAACTGCAGGAAAACATTCTGCTGGAAATCTAGGCGGTGACTCCCGATGTGTTGGTGAATACCTTCGGTAACAAGGAGAGACGTGTGTAGGCATGCCTTGATGCTAATGGTGACCACTTTCAACACTTGCTATGAGATCCCCATGCTTCTCATACATCAGGGTAGATCCCCGACAAATTTCACCGAATTGCGTGCATTAATTTTGCAAGTTATAATGGAAATTCAGGGGCCGAGAACGAGTGAAACATCCTGTTTAACTAAAACGTTGCCTCGACAACACTTCCATGTAGGCAATTAACTACCTGAAAGTTTTGTAGGAGCAGCTTAGCATCTCATAGTCATTTACCAAGTGACTAACAGTGTTTCATCCGTGTGCGCATTTCTCTCTCTACCTCTCTCTCTCCCTTTCTCTCTCATTCTCTCTCTATCTTTCTTTCTCTATCTTTTTCTCTTTATCTCTCTACCTTTCTCTCTCTCTTTCTCTCTATCTACCTCTCCCTCCCTTTCTCTCTCTACCTTTCTCTCTTTCTCTCACTCCCTCTCTCCCCCTTTCTTTCTCTCTATTTTCTCTCTCTCTCACTTTCTCTCTATTTTCTCTCTCTCTCACTTTCTCTCTCCCCCTCTCTCTCTTTCTCCCTCTCTCCCTTCTCTCTCTGTTTCTCTCTTTTTCTTCGACTTTCTCTCTCTTTCTTCCCTATCTTTCCCGTTTTCTCTCTCTCTCTCTCTCTCTCTCTCTCTCTCTCTTCTCTCTCTTTCTTCCCTATCTCTCCCGTTTTCTCTCTCTCTCTTTCTCTCTCCCCTTTCACTCTCTCACATTTCTCTCTCTTTCCCTTTCCTCTCGTTTCTCTCTCTCTTTCTCTCTCTATTTCTCTCTTTTTCCCTCTCTCTCTTTCTCTCTCTCTTTCTCCCTTTTCTCCCTCTGTTTCTCTCTCTCTCCCCTTTTTCTCGCCCCCGCTTTCTCTATCTCTCTCCTTCTCTCTCCCTTTCTCTCTAGTTCTTTCTATCTCTTTTCTCTCTCCCTCTCTCTCTCTCTCTTTCTTTCTCTCACTATCTCTCTCTCCCTCTCCCTTTCTCTGTTTCTCTCTCTCCCTCTCCCTTTCTCTGTCTGTCTCTCTCTCTCTCTCTCTCTCTCTCTCTCTCTCTCTCTCTCTCTTTCTCTCTCGCGCTCACCCTCTCTCTCTCTGTTTTCTAAGCTCCTTTGTATTTTACATTTCTACAAACAAACAAAAAAAATTTCTCTCTTCTCTGACCCTGAGCAACAACAAGTCTGGTGGTGCCCATGTGGCAGAGAATCATAGCAGCAGGTGTTCCCGCTGATGCACTTCCAGAAGTAATTTCTCTTAAGTTGTCCATTGTCGCATCATTTTAATTCTGCTATTTTTAAATACATGAAAAACAGAAATAAGTGAAGTAAATTTTTTATTTAAGTCATAATTAAAAACAAGTTATTCTTAAAAAGCACTGAAAATAAATGTTCAGGGAATTTACAACGACCTCGATTTTCCGGGAAGGGGTTCTTGCCCTGCAGGGGAGCTGAGCCCCCTCTAGACCTCTGCTAGCTCCAGCCGTGAATCTGCGGAATCGAGAAAACTAATGTAGAGATACAACAGTGTGGATGCGATGAGATTAAAGTTTGTAAGACTTGTTGAAAGTTGTGTATATGATCCTAAACCTAAAAAAATTCCTTAAGGCGCTTCATTCAGTGTCAGAAATAATATTTTCTTCCCTCCTTGTTTTGTTTTGAATAGAAATAATTCTTTACCGAAAGCAAGCGAACCCTTATTAGAAAAAACATTCTTCATATAAGTCAAGAAACTCCTCTGAAATTTTTGTTTATGTGCAAAAGTGTCTCGTTTGATATGTGGACTTTTGCAGCTTATGTGCGCAGTCACCGTGTTTTTCAAAAATCCTGAAGTGCAACTTACGTAACAAACGCCTTGAATGTATAGTCCAGCACAAATATGCTTCTCTGTTATGTTAGCCCTATACCGGCTATAGACTATTGCACATATGCTGCGTGGAACAACTGGAAGAGGAGCTGTCTGAAGTATTTCTGCAGCAGGTGCTCCAATCCCTACGGAAAAAAGGAACAAAAAAGGCAAATAAGAACATAAATAAAAAACAAGGAACCCCTTTTATATACTTATGCATCGCCCCCCCCCCCCCCAAAAAAACTTTTGATAGTCAGAACTTTTCAAGAAGAAAAAAATATATTACTTCTTCCTTTTAAAGGGAGGTGACATCCACCAAGTGATATGCATATGTCATCACAACTTCAAATTCATTTTAAAGTGAGCGAGGCTGCCGCCGTGGAGCAGTGATCTAAGTGCTGGCTTATGACTAGGGTATTATTAAGTGTACAGATAAGTTTTAAAGCATTTCTTGTGTGACGTATACCGCTAATTTACATATCCGACATTCCCCCGCGTTGTTGTCATGTGACCGTAACTGGTCCAGAGTATAAAATGTGAAGCAGAAGTTTTCCTAACAGTCAAACGCCCGTGCACATCGGTAGGTGAAAGATGGCAAGCGATACTGCATTTATTCGACACTGCATTCGTTACGAATTTCATTAAGGAAAAAGTGGATCCGGTTTCGAATCCCGGTGAGGCTTGGGTGTGGTGTTTGTCTTATGGCACTGGCTCTCTCCCTTCCCTGGAACCAGTGACCCTAAATTAGGGATGGGCGACTGCTTATAGCCCATTGAGTTGCTCACGGTGGTCGTTAAACCTCCAATCAAAAAAAAAAAAAAAATATGGCCACAGGCAGTCGTCCCAAGGGAGAGAGATAGTGCTGTAAGACAAGCACACCACCCATGCCTCACTACGATACGATTCAACAGCGGATCCAAGGGCGAGGTATGATCACAGGCAAGTCGTTCCAAGGGAGAGAGCTGGCTAAGAAAGAGAGCTGGTGCCGTAACACAAACACACCATCCATGCTTCACTGGGATACGAATCCATATCGGACTAAGGATCATATTGTTTCGTGGCGCGAATTTCCGTGATTTTTTTTCGCGAATTGTAGGGGTTTCTCTTGAATTCGCGAATGTCAAATACATCCTCGAATTTCATATTTTTTCATATTTTTTGCCCAATTTCTATTTTAATGTTTAGATAATTTTTCATATTTAAATATTTTTAATACTGCCTTCATCAGAATTTATGGGGAAATATATACCGCAAAGTAATTCTACACCAAAGGCCAAACCAAAACTTTAAACCTTAAATGACCCCTCAAGATTGTTCGTTACGAAGAGACTCTTGTCGAACAAGCTTGACAGGTAATTCAAGGTCATCTGCGCACTGCTGATGAATGCACGTGTGGTCTTTCGTGATTATCCCCCCCCGTTACGGTTGCATGACCTTGGAAACATCTCAATCTATACTCCTAACCTGTTAATGGGTGGAAAACCTAGAGCAAGATGCTTCCGTCATTGCAATATAGTTCGCACTTTCGCATATTAACAGAGTTGATAAAAGATACTGTACATTTCAGACATAAAACATTGAGATAATGGTTGAACTGATGAAACGTAGGGATATTTGTGCAATTAAAGCGTTGTCTGTAATATATTTACGAAAGCATATCCACTACAGCGAGCGAGAGTATGACGTCATACAATGATCTGACCACTCCCACGGCTTTTTTTTTTTTTTTTTTGGTTGGAGGTTTAACGACCACCGTGAGCAACTCAATGGGCTATAAGCAGTCGCCCGTCCCTAATTTTGGGTCACTGGTTCCAGGGAAGGGAGAGAGCCAGTGCCGTAAGACAAACACAACATCCATGCCTGACCGGGATTCGAACCCGGAATCCTTACGGACGAATGATCAGAGGCCAGCGCCTTAGACCACTGCGCCACCGGGGCGGCACCACGGCTTCTTTCTCTCTCTTCGCGGAAGTACGGATGCGTTCAGTGGAATTCTGTTATGCCGGTTCTGCTGCGAAAAGATACTCGTGCAATAGGTGTGCATAGGTTTCCGTAACGTATCTCCTGTTATCAGGTTAGGTATGCCCGGAGTTTAGTAAATCCAATGTCGTCAATTATGGTAGTAGCTCTAACTAGGAAAAGCAGCTCACAGAAAAAGAGTGTTTGAGTTTCACACACGCTTAGCTTAGAAAATTTTTGCGCTTTCTTGAGTATTTAGTTTATAAAGTTTCTAGATAGTGTTTGCTAATTTTGAGAATGAACCACGTGAGTAAAGTGAGTGCATCTGAAAGATGCAAGCCGTTTGACATGGGAACATTTCATGTGAACAAAAATCTATTGTTCTATTTGTGTTGCAACATACAGTGGATTTTTCAACAAAGGACAGTTATGAAAAGCATTTAGGATGCTAACTACATAAAGGAAATGTGTGTCCGAACAGATCATTGAAAATAAGGCAGAAATGTGTCAATAAATTAATTGAGAAAACAGCTAATCAAGAACAACATCGCTCAACTGAACTTTAGAAATTAACTGCTGCCTTTCGTGCAACAAAAATCCCACTTTTCAAACTGAATAGCCCTACATTAAAAAAATTACTTGGAAAATTCGTTCAAAGATATTGGTGTTATTTCAAATGCAAATTGGACGCGGAAATGTTATATGCCGAAAATATATTATATTCACAAGCAATATTTTTTTTAAATCAGTATCCGGTGTAAGCATCGTGAGAGAGGAAGCAAATGATTCTGAACATATGTACATTTTTAATATCCATGCTGTTCCATCAGCTGAAATGAATAAGTAAAATAAAAACTTCGTGCTAGATGATATAGACAAGAATTCAAAGCTGTGGGATGCGCGATTGAAAAGTTGGTGCAAAACTTGCAATTGAAATTAACAGTTATTTAGAAGTATAGATGAAATCACCCATAATGGCAAGCACTTTCAAACCTACCTTAGCTTCATCATCAGCCCAAATGCACGAAAGGACGGGCACAGGCAATTACACTATCTACCAACAAGTAATTGGACACCTGTGATAGCAAAGGAAAACGAAGTTTATTCACCTTCAATAGTTGGTGGAGCCTCCACGAGGAGCGATTACAGCTGCGACCCTCCGGGGCATACTCTCAACCAGGCGTTGTACGACGGCTAACGGTATTTTCTTCCACTCGGCTTCGAGAAGACAGGTCAGTTCCTTCACCGATTTCGGACGGTGGGGGCACCCCTTAAGTCGACACTCCAACTCGTCCCAGAGGTGTTCGATAGGGTTAAGGTCCGGGCTCTGCGCAGGCCAGTCTATTCGATTAACCCCATTGTCACCATACCAAGCCATGGTGGACCTCGCAACATGACAGGTGGCATTGTCATCCTGAAAGTAACATGGGTCCACCCCGTAAAACTGCCACAACGTAGGAAGCGCATGAACATCCAAAATGGTGCAGTAAGTCTCAGCGTTGAGTCTACCAGGAACTGCGACCGAGGGTCCCATGCCATACCAGGAGAAACGCCCCCATAGCATAATTCCACCTCCTCCGAACTTCACAGTTGGCACAATACATTCCGGCAGGAGGCGTTCTCCAGGCAGACGCCAAACCCAGACCCTGTCATCCGAACGGTAGAGGGTGAACCTTGATTCGTCTCTCCACAGAACCTGCTTCCACTGTTCAACGGTCCACTGTCGACGTTCTGTGCACCACGTTAGCCGAGCAGCGCCATTGGACTTGGTGATCAAAGGCATGTGGGCGGCAGCACGTCCATGATAACAGAGCAGATGGGCTTCCTTACGGATAGTATTCATTGAAAGAACACTCCCGGATGCCTGTTGAAACTCCTCGCGGATGTGGCCAATCGATTTGGTGTGGTTTTTCCGAATTTCTCTGGCCAGCACCCGTCGGTCTCTAACACCCAGTTTTGTGGGTCTGCCGGGTCGGGGCACATTCCGACAGTCACCTCTCATCTTCCACTTGCCAATCACGTAGGCCACTGTCGATTTTGGGTACTTCAACTCGCTAGATATGTCACGTATGGGTCGGCCATTTCTTGATCCCCGACGATTACACCTTTCTCGAAATCAGAGAGCTCCGAACTGCGTGGCATCTTGAATGCGACTGGTTGCGTTGTTGTTTCCCACACGATATTTAACGGCGGTGGCCGTGACGTGTATCAGGACCGCAGATATCGTCGATTGCAGGGGTGTCCAATTACTTGTTGGTAGATAGTGTATATACAATCGTGGAACGGTACAAATAATCAGTGTTGCCAAACTGAAAATGGTATACTATTAATATAAATAGTTATAGGTAAATGGAACTTACATATTTGGAGAATTACAAGGTGTTACACTCAGCTGATTCAACAGCAGGATCCAAGGGCGAGGTATGGTCACAGGCAAATCGTCATTACAACAGCTGGAGGAAAAGCGTGTTATACAAAGACTCTCCGCAAGTAACAGAAAATGTTTATCAGGTGCAGAAACTAGTAGTGTGGTACGATTCCAGTCTGGGGAATGTTCACCATGCGCAACAACTGTGCGGTCTAAGGCAGAAGAGGTTGAACCGATTCGTGCTGCGTATTTGTGCTCCCAACACGGACTTCCACTGAACGTAGACTGGAGCCTATATGTAAGAGGAGTCCTTTATCAGTATTAGACACGAGTGGAATGTTATAAGCACCATGTCTGTGTAATGGGTGGACGTCATCTCGGTCCTTGCGCAACAGAATAAACAAATTAAAAGTGTGTATTTCAAAAGAGATGCAAAACTTGGCACAGTTATTCCTAAGAATGTTGACAATATATGGATTGTAATCAATCGCACCCACATGTCGTCTTGAGGCTGACTTCCGTTGTTACGTCGTGAAGTGGAGGTGATTCATCCTTCTGTCCAGGCGAAATATATCGTCACAGGAATAGCCAAACTTGGAAGCAATGGTCAATATCCACTGAAATTCCGCACGTTGTGGACATGGGGTCACAGAGTGGGAATAGAAGCGTTTGAGTAAAAATCTAAACGGAGCTAGCTTATGGCTCAATGGGTGTGAAGAGTCTCGAGGGACTTGGACAAGGAACACAGTTGGTTTTCTATACACCGAGAACTGTAAACCTGTAGGACTATGTGAAAGAAGAAAGTAAAAAAAAAAAAAAAGAATGTCGTTCTTTTTTTAAATTTAATGTCATCTACCAACAAAAGAGGGAGCACCTATGCCCCCCTTTCTCCTGTTCTTGCTTCTTTTGCAAGAATTAGAAGAAACCGCTCTTTCAGTTTTTCTTTATAAACCCCTTTTGTATATGCGTATAGGTGACATTCTAGTTTTTTGGTATTGAACAATTGCATTCCTTCACAGATTTTTTATCCTCTCAGTATCCCACGATTATGTTTACGATTCAGTTGGAGGCACAGGGCTCCCTCCCTTTTTTGGAGCCTATGTAAGAGGTGTCCCCAACATGTAAGGGTGTACCGTTCTTGGTACTTACTACTGCACCTCGCGAACGGCCCACAAAGTTTGCTGTTTCTGAGATGCTTCTTCCCTTGGCGCGGTGGCCGATGATCATTTTTTTAACGTCCGTCAAATCACTCCCTCTGCCCATTGAGATCACGTGACGCATATGGTTCATCTGTCCTGGCCGGCCGCTTATATCACCGTGTGGTCGACCTTGTCACGTGCACACATTGTTATTCCGGGGGTGGTCACATTATTCTGATACGACCGTATATATTCAATGATGAATTTTTTGCCATTTGAAATGCTATTAGTCACACAACTTCTGCCCACACCTTTTGTTGTCACACATATCACAATACCAACTGGATGCTGCATGGTAGCTGTAATGCATTGAGGCAAGAAAATCTTCTCCATTTGTTCTTCTTACATACTTTATTCCATCATTACTAAATATGAATACTCTGGTCTCGTCACTCCAGATGACTATGTTCCATTGTTCCTCAGACCAATTCACATGGTTTTTTGCCCATTCTAATCGCTTCCTTCTTTGTTTGGGAGACAGAAAGGCTTTTTCTTTGGAATTCTATATAGAATTTAAACCAAAGTCTTTGAGCCTGCATCTAACAGTCCTAGAGCCGTCTTCGAACCACATTCAGACAACTCAATTTTAACTGACTCAAATGATTTTCTTCCGCCACTTAACCGTAGTCTTTTAATTCTTATATCACTGTCGGAAGAAGAAGAAGAACTTCCGAAGAACAAAAGAAATCCGAGTAGCTGTGGAGACGATTTTGATAGAGGGCGCTGTCATTCAGTGTGTGAAGAGAGAAGAAAGTCGTGCGAGTTGAACTCAAGATACAACATCACTTGTAACCAACGCCGGTGTTTTTATATTACTGATATATCTAGTGTTTGTGGTCATGTATGTGTATTAAATATACGCTAGATGTCCTTACTGTGCATCGAGTGAATATTTTGTGTCGACTGCGGATTACCTATTGGATTGAGGTGCTATTTTCAAGTAGGGCGCATCGTCCTCGACCCCGGGATATACGAGTCGGCTCTCATATTGGATGGCAGGTAAGAAGTCTTTTTTCCTTCGATCCTGTGCGTCCCTGATTTGAATGAATGACGACACGTAGCAATCACCATATGCTGTTGTACACCTTTTCCTGCGTCTACATGTTCGGTTTCGAGTTCACTAAGTGAGCTGATATCTCCTGCGCAGTTTAGAAATACCTCCTCTGGTTATATTTCCACCTGCTTTTCTTAACCTTTCCTCATACGTTTTGCTGTCTTCACACAAATTTAGTATTTTACATAGCTTTCTAGGTAATTAGTAAACTCTTTTCCCTCTCTATATCATTTTCCAAATTTTTACAGTTTTGTAAGTTATCAAAGAATAGAAAAATCCGTGAAAAAATCAGTGGCCAGCTTGATGACACTCACACATCTGAATAGGAGTTATACAAACTCGAGTCACATTATTGTGACTACCTCCTACTTTTGACGTCAACAGCGTGTAGCGAACGAAAGAAAGCACGTATCGTGAGCTCGCTTGGAGGGTTATAAGGTGGGCTGTAGATCATCAGCTTTCAGGACAAGAGTGGTAGTATTTCTGAAACAGCGCAGTTTGTGAACTGTTCGCGTGATGCTGTGGTTAAAGGGCATCGTGATTGGAGAAATGGCATCATCGCGAATAAGTGATGTGGAAACCGCGGAGCACCAAGTACCATTGATGTGAGAGGTGAACGTCGGCTTCGAAAGTGCGTGAGGGCCGATCGACACGCTACAGTGGAGCAACTCACTGGCCGAATGAACCAGGGCTTACCGGAAGTGTGTCCAAAACGACAGTTCAGCAAACCCTATTGCGTATGGGGCTCCGATGCAGACGGGTGGTCACTGCACCTGTGCGAACGAAGGTGCATCAGCCGAAAAGGCTTACATTTGCACCGCAGTATCGGAATTGGACTTCCGCTGCTCTGCAAAGGATTGCCTTCTCTGATGAGTTACGGTTTCTGCTTCATCGAACGGATGGACGGTGGCGTATAAGGCTAAAAACGTCGGAGAACAAAACACTCTTCAACCATTGCTGGCAGAATACAAGCTGGTAGGGGCAGCATTATGGTCTGGGTAATGTTTTCGTGGCACTCTCTGAGTACACTCATACCGGTAGAAGGCGCTATGGACCGAATTCGTTATGAATCCATCTCCGCAGACCACGTACACCCATACATGTGGATTGTCTTTCCTGGGGCTGATAAGATCTTCCAGAATGACAATGCGACGTGTTACACAGCTAGAAATGTCTAAGAGGGGTTGGAAGAGCACGATGAAGACTTTAAAGTACTTCCCTGGCCCCCTAATTCTCCAGACTTAAACCCAACTGAGCATCTGTGGGACAACCTTGATCGTGTTGTTCGCTCTGTGGAACCTCCACTACGAACATTCCAGCAGCTGTCAAATGCACTGCAGTCAGCGTGGATCCACATGCCTTTAAACAACTTCCAGCACCTTATTGAATCACTTCCAGCCCGTCTAGCTGCTGTCCGCGCTGCACACGGCGGTTACTCTGGATGTTGGCTGGTGGTCACAATAATGTGCCTCGACTGTGCGTTATTATTTCTGACACCTGGAAATGAAAGCTAGCCCATACTAACCCCTCACTGGTTTCATGCTTGCTCAAAATAACACCTGATTGGTTCTCAAAAACAATAAGTTTCATTGTCAGTTTCAAGTTCAGAAAATCCATTTCTAGTTACTTATGTCAGTTGTGTTTTCTTTTTCTGGTTATTTGGCTGTAACTTTTGAAAGGATAAATATAATTCAACACACCTTGTTGCATACATTCTGCATTAAATTATCTCTCTAATGATGTATAATTAATTTTATGCTATTATTCAAAAAAAGACTGATGCTATGAACCATCAAACCTTAGAAATACAAATTTTCCTAAAGGTTTCCATAATTTTGGCCACAAGTGTATGTTTAAAGTCAGTCACTGCAACCACAAAACGTATGTACCTGTCATTACAAATTTTCAGATATGTTTTTGAATTATTTCACCATACACCAGATTTGTTAAAGCACCAATATCTACTGTTTCAGCAACCCATGTTAATATCATACTTAGGTGTTTTACCAATGTTTATGGAAGCCTTTAGACACGAGAGATTAAAAAAGCACAAAAACAAAATAATAGTGTCTGGTTTGGGAAAAAGTTCCTTGGTTTTTAGCCTTTTTTAACTATAACGTGATCACACTTTCTCCATTTTTAGAGGATTTCTCCATTTTAAATTGTAGGTTTGAAACCTTAATATTTCACTATAAATATTTCCATACTTCAAAACATTTGTCTAAATCCACCCTCCAAATTTTTTCTTCTTAATTCCTACAAACTTTTTCAGCACTCCTTCCCAATCCAATTTGAATTTTCCGAATAAATGCTTGCTGTCAAGCTCGGAGATATCCTCATCTTGCGGTGGTCAATAGCCAGATTTCCTCTTTCCCAACTTAAAATCCAAGAGCCTTCACATTCGCGCCAACAAATCCCTTTTCTTTCATACATGCATCTTAAAACGTCCCCTACTGAAAACAAATCATGAACAACGAGTTGAAGGATCGTTTTCTTTCTTTCCGAAAGATTTATTACCCTTTTCCAACTTCTAAAGAGCTGTATGGGCTGCACATACACTAACTGATGAAAAGTGTCCGAACACTTACTTTTCCACAAACTGCCTGTAATAGGAAAAGATTTAGTATTGAATTGGACTACTCTTTGCTGCTATCACAGCCTCCACTTTACGGAAATTCTTTGCACTAGATTTTGGTAAGTTGCTGTGGTAAATGCCTTCCATTCTGCCACAAGAGTGTTAGTCAAGTTAGTCACCGATGTCTGGAGGCTCTGTGAAAACAGGAATTTGTTGGTGACGGAGATCGAATCGGCGTCTCCTCACTCCGGAGTGAGTTGGTTTTACCGACTGAGCTACACCGACTGAATGCATCGCTGCAGGTTTGTCGTTTTGAGACGTACTTCACCTCTGCAGTACGTCACAGTTCGACCTACCTCGCCGTACGTCACAGTTCGACCTACCTCGCTGTACGTCACAGTTCGACCTACCTCGCTGTACGTCACAGTTCGACCTGCTTCGCCGTCGGCGTTGCAGTTTATCCCAAAAGTGTTCCATGAGGTGTTGACATCAGGGCTCTGTGCCAGTCAGTCAGAAGTTCTTTCCACATCAAACCATCCCTTCACAAACCTCGTTTTGTGCCGGTGGCATTGTTTAATAGGTAAAGGAAAGGGCCTTTACAGAGCTGTTGCCATAAAATTGGGACAATAGAATTGTCAAGAATGTCATCATACACCGCAGTGTTGAGATTCCAGGGGAACTGGATCCTAGCTGACCAGATCAAACCATGGGAAATAACAGCGCATAATGCCTCCTATTGTACACTTGACTTCACAGCTGGTACAACACACTCAAGCAGCTAACGCTCATCTGGCATCACCCATACCCACATTCGTCCGTTACGCTGTCAGAAGCGTTATTCATCATTTAAGAGAACGCTTATCCTCTGCTCCAGAGTCCACTAGCGCAGAGCTTTACACCGCTCCACTCCAACGGACGCTTGGCGTTGATGTTCCTGATGTTAGGCTCGTGTGCGGCTGCTCAGCCATAGTGACCCAATCCCTTTAGCTCTCGGCGATCCGCAATTGTGTTGGATTTGCTTTCAGAGTGTTACAACCTAGAACAGACGATTTTTGACGCTCCACCCACTTTAGAACTAGGCCGTCCCATTTTATCGTTTTGCGCAACCTACCGGGTCGCGATTGCGCTGCTGTTGCTCCTAAGCGTTTCCTCTTCACAATAACTGCACATGAAGTTGATCGGGGCAGCTGCAGCAGGAAAGAAATTTCTAGAACTGATGTGTTGTTTATATGGTGTCCTATGACCGTGCCACGATGGAAGTCACTGAGTTCTTCCGTACAGCCCATTTTTCTGTGTTCATGCTGGAATATACTACAGAGGTGATGCACATGTCAAGACGGCAAGTAAGTCACAGATAAATTCAAAGCCCGTATCGACAGTAACTGGCTTGAAGGGGATTGATAGAGATACCAGGGGATTGATAAGAGAGCAACAGAAACCCTACCAATTAACCCAGATCGGACACCCGGTACACGACCAGGCCTAGCAACCGCAAGACCCGACCGCATCCGACTGACTTGAAAACCCGTTCCCTACCGAAATGACCAACTTGGTCCTTCATTCCAGTTTTTCAGTATACATTTTGTGAGTTGTTTTAGCGAGCCTGTAGTTCCCAGGCCCGTTTGATTCGTTTCCTCCTTTTCAATGTACGACCTTAGGGAAAATACCTTCAGGAATCCATTTGCTAAGAGGTCCGAGTATTTATTCAAGATATACATAAAAACGTACATTATTTACATACTTTATGGGTTACATCCCATACAATGAAAAAACATTATGCTGCATCACTGTGACATCTCCTTCTCATTGCCACTTCGAATCCCTAATGTCCTGCTCTCTCTCTCTCTTCCTCAGCGAACCCCCCAACGTTTGGGGGTTGCATTGTTGACACCTCGTAACAAATGTTCTTTTAGTTCCGCCTCCAACCATGTAAAAAGGCGTACCGAATATCACAATGTACTTGACAACCAACGACTATTTTACCAGTTCGAGCAAAATGGCGTCGTTGAGGACAAATGTCACCAAAATGTCCAGCAGTGGTTTTGTACGGATAAATTGTCCTTTCTCGTACAAGATATCTTACACGGCCGTTACTTGAACACATACATATACACACGAAAAAAGAAATCAAAATCATATTATCACTGTAAGGCAAATTTCAATACTGCATCCATTTAATATCTAAATCATATTTAAATATTTATAGAGGCCTCTCGTTTACAGAGATCCTCACACATTTCAAAACACAAGAAAATCTCAGATAAAATTAAATTACACATTCTCAAATTACCCACGGAAAGCTAAACCACAAGGTCAGGACTAAGGCACATTATCGTAGCATCACAATGAAAACGTTTCTCACAATTCACAAACTACTAATACATTACTACAAAGTTACAGTTTCCGGAAAAGACATTACTAAGCTACGAGTAAACAAATTTCATGTTTTTCAGAAAAAAAGACATGATGAACACTACAGTATAACACCCAATTCAGAAGCAAGAAGAAGTACTCACGTTCATACATTGATTATGCCTAACAATACATCGAAAAATCCGTAAATTCAACAATCATGAAAACTCACAGCACCCACAAACAAAAAAACCCATGACGACGCCAACTTCCGAGATGGCAACCACTAAGCTTTCAAATTAATTTCCCCCAGAACACCGGAGGCAAACAATCCGAAAAAGACATTAAAAAAATATCCAGACCAAAGACATCGAAACATTCCGCTATTTAAGTACCCAGACCTTAAAAACATTTCAAAATAGAAAAACAGAACACCTTTTCGAACTAAAACAAAGAGTCGCACCTCATATACGAGCTTAGCATCTCAAATCACATAGAAAAGTTATTCATCAAAAACCATAATTTTACATAAAAATTCAATATTTTATCACAACATAGCAAAAACAAGACATCATTCCAAAACCTACACGAACATTTCACATCACGTTATAAAAACACACATATGCATCAAAAATACACACCTGTAAAGTATAACACTATCCAAGCTATATTACACATTTAAATTATAACATCCAACATTCCAAAATTCTACACAAACATTTCACAAATCATTAACTAACAATCAGGAATGGCAACTTCATGTAACCCTAACGCATTGTTCCCCAAAAGTTCTGGGGATTCCCAGCGCAAAGGCGCAGTAAAATATCAAAACTTTCTTTTTGATTTTTTGTATTAAAACGAATCATCATGGGTTATACCATCTCTTAGGCGTGAAGATGTCCCAATCCTGTCGTTACTCCACACAACTCCTTCCGGGAAGGACATCTGTCGAATACTATTTACCCTTGGACATGTTGAAACTAGATGTTTAATGATGTTCAAGCTAGTCTCGCAACAGGGATTACTTGTTTAACCATAGCTTTGACAGGAACATGATTTAATCGAAAATCTTTAGAAGTATGCTGGACAGACACCGCGTTCTGTGATAAATTGGTTCCAGTACTTATTCGTAAGACATCTAAATGACACTTCTGGTAAAAACTGGAATGTCGTACTGTACGTCCCTATCTTCATCATTCCACCTCTTCTGCCATTCTCGTAGTACAGCCTACCTCATAGTAAATTTAATGCTTCTAAATGAAGTTTTCAATACCATATCTACCGAGTTTTTGCAAGTTCGTCTGCACGTTCATTTTTAGCAGTACCTTGGTGTGAGCGGGTCCAATGCAGCACGATCTCTATGTCTGATATGCAAACTATTTTATCACGGATCTCTTGAACTAGATGATTTCTGTTAATATTATTCACTCTCTCAATCGCCAAAAGAGCGGAATTGACTAGCACGGTAAAGACGAATGCTATCTGAACTTCTATTCGAGGCTACCTAATCTGGGGCCTCCTTGATTGCCGTAAATGCAGCTTTAAACATTAAACTGTTACCTGAGAGTCTGAAATACTTCTCCAAAACCAAATTTCCATCTTTAGAAACGCAGCATCCCGCTCCCACTTGCTGATCTATCTTAGATCCATCTGTGTATAAACACGGTCGTTTCACATAATTGTGACCACCAGCTAATATCCAGAGTAACCACCGTGTGCAGCACGAACAGCAGCTAAACAAGCCGGGAGTGACTCAATAAGGTGCTGGAAGATGTTGTACTGGGCAACCATGCTGACTTCAGTGCATCTGACAGCTGCTGGAGGGTGCGTCGTGGAGGATCCGTAGAGCGAACAACACGACCTAGGTGGTCCCACAGATGCTCAATTGGGTTTAATTCTGAGGAATTAGGGGGCCAGAGAAGTACTTTTAAACCTTCATCCTGCTCTTTCGACCACTCTCGGACATTTCCAGCTGTGTGACACGTCGCATTGTTGTGCTGGAACTGCAAGGTTGAATTCATAACGAATTCAGTCCATAGTGCCTTCCACAGGTATGAGTGGACCCAGAGGATACCACGGAAACATTCCCCAGGCTATAACGCTACCTCCGCCAGCTAGTGTTCTTCCAGCAATGGTTGAAGAGTATTTGTTCTCCGCTGTTTCTCACCTTATACGCCAACATCCATCCATTTGATGAAGCAGAAAACGTGACTCATCAGAGAAGGCAATCCTTTGCCAATTAGCTGAGGTCCAATTCCGATATTGCCGTGGAAATGTAAGCCTTTTTTGCAGCTGCAACTACGTTAGCATAGGTGCAGTGACCATCCGTTTGCATCGGAGCAGCAGGGTTCGCTGAACTGTCGTTTTAGACACACTTCCGGTAGACTCCTGGTTCATTCGGCCAGTGAGTTGCTCCACTGTAGCGTGTCGATCGGCCCTCACGCACTTTCGAAGAAGACGTTCACCTCTCACATCAATGGCACGTTGTGCTCCGCCGTTTCCACGTCGCCTATTCGCAATGGTGCCATTTCTCCAAACACGATGCGCTTTAACCACAGCAGTACGCAAAGAGTTCACAAACCGCGCTGTTTCAGAAATACTGCCACCCTTGGCCCGAAAGCTGACAACCATCCCTTTTTTTTCAAATCTGATAAATCGCTCTTTTTATCCATCACATCAATGAGAGATATGTTTTCAGAATGCCTACAGCACACCTTATATACCCCCTAAGCTTGCTTACGACGCGTGCCGTCTTTCATTGGCTACGTGCTGTGGACGTCAAACGTAGGTGATCACAATAATGTGACTTGACTGTGTATCTCTTCCCCATAATCACGGTGTTTCTCTGTCCCAAGAAATACAAGGTCTTAAAGCTGGGAGTACCGAAGAATCAACTTCATTCTTTTCCACATTCTCAGTGTGCACGACAATTTTGTAATAATTTACATCTCTATCAGATTTTTGAAGCAGAAACATCATCGCCTCTTTTTCCACAACCAAATCCGACGGGTCACATCCCGCTATAATCTGAAGTGCAACTGTCGACACAATTCTAAAACATCCGGTGATACACAATAAGACTGGACGCTAGATCTAATTTAACTTAAGTCTAGATTTCACCGAGTCCCGCCACCATCCTCCAGCCGCATATATCACGATTCGTTCGAGGTTTTGCTTGTAAATAGCCTACAGCTGGCCTCATTCCTTGTATTCTGTTCCTGATTTTCAAAATTCGTTGTTTGACGTATTCTAAGTTGGGTAATCCGGTACTTTTACTGCCAATCATAGCTCCTAGATATTTCATAGTCTTGATTGAGAAAATCAATCAAAAGACACATCGTAAGAAAAATCACTAAAAAACACACCGTGCTGGAACCTTCATTTGTCCCCTTTAGGGAGAGCTATCAGTGTCATCAAACAGAAGTCATCGCTTTTTTCACGTTTATAAGTGAGTCACGGAAAAATTATCATTGGCCGCCACCGGGAATGAAAATTTTTCCGTGACTCAGTTATAAACGTGGAAAAAGAGAAGACTTCTGTTTGATGTTCCTAGACCACGTCAAATGTCTGTATTAATTATTCATTCGCCTTCTAATTATTTGTTCAGTTGCTGCTTACCATCTTTGGTGAATCCCCAGCATTGTGCGGGGCTCCAAGAAGCAATCTTTCACTTGGCTTGGCAGTTAGTGTGTATGAGTCTGGAGGAATTCGAGGCCGCTGTGGTACAGTGGAAGCATATCTGGCGCGTAACTGGAAGACCCTAGGTTCGTTTCCCAGTGGCGGTACTTTTACTGCCAATCATAGCTCCTAGATATTTCATAGTCTTGATTGAGAAAATCAATCAAAAGACACATCTTAAGAAAAATCACTAAAAGACACACCGTGCTGGAACCTTCATTTGTCCCCTTTAGGGAGAGCTATCAGTGTCATCAAACAGAAGTCATCGCTTTTTTCACGTTTATAAGTGAGTCACGGAAAAATTCTCACTGGCCGCCACTGGGAAACGAACCTAGGGTCTTCCAGTTACGCGCCAGATATGCTTCCACTGTACCACAGCGGCCTCGAATTCCTCCAGACTCATACACACTAACTGCCAAGCCAAGTGAAAGATTGCTTCTTGGAGCCCCGCACAATGCTGGGGATTCACCAAAGATGGTAAGCAGCAACTGAACAAATAATTAGAAGGCGAATGAATAATTAATACAGACATTTGACGTGGTCTAGGAACATCAAACAGAAGTCTTCTCTCTTTCCACGTTTATAAGTGAGTCACGGAAAAATTTTCATTCCCGGTGGCGGCCAATGAGAATTTTTCCGTGACTCACTTATAAACGTGGAAAGAGCGATGACTTCTGTTTGATGTTCCTAGACCACGTCAAATGTCTGTATTAACTAGCTACCAGTGCCATTTATTCTGGAGCAAATGAGATTTTTCGTGCTCTTCTCCAATCTTCCGATTTTCTCAGTGTTCTATTAGCCTTTTCCACAATTACGTCTCTATCGCTCGCTGTGACTAACACAACGAAATTGTCCGCTTACGCTTGGATTATTACTCCGTCTTACAGTGCTAAAGACAGCGCCGAGTTAGTTAGAATTTTCCAATAGAGCGGCCCGGACTCTGAGCCCTGGGGGCATCCTCTAAAATATTGTCTACGATTAATGTTATTAACTAGTTGAAATAACACTCCTGTGCTTGAAAGAAAATTACTTATCATGAGAAACAAATCCCTCGGAACACGAAGATCTCTTAGCTGCTTTAGAACGGCAGGCCACCAAACCGTGTTAAAAGCATTTCGCACATCTAACGAAATCATACACGTGTGTTGTCCTTTAGTTTTGTTATTCTCAACTATTTTGTATTGGCATCAATAGCTTGCGTTGCACACTTGCCAGGAACAAAGACGAATTTTAGTTTCGAAACCATCCCATCAAAGAAAGATGGTAATATACTCCATTGGTAATCAGATTATCATACACTTTGCTCCAACATGAGAGGAGACAAACTGGCCTATGCGCTGCCAGATCTGATTTCTCTTTACCCTCTTTATTGAACAATAAGATTAACTTTCCAAGTTTCCAGCATTTGGGAAAGATGCCTCTCAGAAAACATTAATTCAGGATATTCATGAAAAATCTAGGATGTGTCAAGTAAATCTCCTTAACAATGCTATTTATTATCAATACCGTCATTTCCTGAGGCTTTGCTGCAACCTAAATTGTTGTTAGATTCCTTAAGTTCTTCATCTGAGAGCGGAACATCATCATCCTAATCTTGAGGTATTCTACAACGGTGTTCGGCAACCTTTTTCTACTCGTGGCACACTATAAATTATCCATGACTCAACACGGCACACCAAAATGTTAACCACCTCAAAAACGCATGATACGACACTAATAATATACACTATCTACCAACAAGTAATATGACACCCCTGCAATCGACGATATCTGCGGTCCTGATACACGTCATGGCCTCTGCCATTAAATATCGTGTGGGAAACAACAACGCAACCAGTCGCATGCAAGATGGCACGCAGTTCGGAGCTCTCTGATTTCGAGAAAGGTGTAATCGTCGGGTATCACAGAAATTGCAGATCCATACGTGACATATCCAGCGAGTTGAAGTACCCAAAATCGACAGTGGCCTACGTGATTGGGAAGTGGAAGATGAGAGGTGACTTTCGGAATGTGCCCCGACCCGGCAGACCCACAAAACTGGGAGTTAGAGACCGACGGGTGCTGGCCAGAGAAATTCGGAAGAACCACACCAAATCGATGGACCACATCTGCGAGGAGTTTTAACAGGCATCCGTGAGTGTTCTTTCGATGAATACCATCCGTAAGGAAGCCAATCTGCTCGGTTATCATGGACGTGCTGCCGCCCACAAGCCTTTGATCACCAAGTCCAATAGCGCTGCTCGGCTAACGTGGTGCAAAGAACGTCGACAGTGGACCGTTGAACAGGGGAAACAGGTTCTGTGGAGCGACGAATCAAGGTTCACCCTCTACCGTCCGGATGACAGGGTCTGGGTTTGGCGTCTGCCTGGAGAACGTCTCCTGCCGGAATGCATTGTGCCAACTGTGAAGTTCGGCGGCGGTGGAATTATGCTATGGGGGTGTTTCTCCTGGTATGGCACGGGACCCTTGGTCGCAATTCCTGGTAGACTCAACGCCGAGACCTACTGCACCATTTTGGATGACAATGCGCTTCCTACGTTGTGGGAGTTTTACGGGGTGGACCCATGTTACTTTCAGGATGACAATGCCACCTGTCATGTTGCGAGGTCAACCATGGCTTGGTATGGTGACAATGGAGTTAATCGAATGGACTGGCCTGCGCAGAGCCCGGACCTTAACCCTATCGAGCAACTCTGGGACGAGTTGGAGCGTCGACTTAAGAGGTGCCCCCACCGTTCGAAATCAGTGAAGGAACTGACCTGTCTTCTCCAATCCGAGTGGAAGAAAATACCGCTAGCCGTCGTACAACGCCTGGTTGAGAGTATGCGCCGGAGGGTCGCAGCTGTAATCGACGCTCGTGGAGGCTCCACCAACTATTGAAGGGGAATACTCTTCGTTTTCCTTTGCTATCACAGGTGTCCAATGACTTGTTGGTAGATAGTGTAAATGCGTAATGTATTCAACCAATTATTATTATTATTATTATTATTATTATTACACAGAAATCGACTCGTGCATTCATTAACAATTTATGAACTTTAATTCACTGAAGAAAATACAAGAAAATACACTTTTCTATTACTATTAAAGAAAATAATTCTACTTATACCTTCAATGTGATACTTTCGCCTGCTTAGCTGCGCACAGGCTGCTGCTCCGTGGCGGAATCGTTGACAATGCAAGTCTCATTTCTTCACCGACGGATTTCAGTCTCACCCCCTTTGATGTTTGAATTTCAGTCAACATCGAGAAGCAAAGTTCGCACAAATATGTAGTTGAAAATGGCAATAACATATTAACTGCTATCTTGGAGAGAGCCGGATATTCACTCCTTATTGCCAACCAAAATGTGTCCAAGGGCACTTCGAAAAGTTTTAATTTCAATGTTCTGTCTGCTTTTAAATCTGCGAGTTCCTCTTGTATATTAATCGGAAGAGGTGTTGAATTCGCAACAAATGGATCACGAACCCAGTCGAAATATTGAACACTTTCTCCAAAATGCTTCTTGAACTTCTGCTGCAAGATTTTTAAATGTCCTTTAATTAAGTTCATCAGCACTTTATCACCATCAACAAGTGGTCATACAGTCGGGAACATCTCAAAAGACCCATTTTCAATTCTTTGTATCCACAAACTCAGCTTATTCTCAAATCCTGAATCTTATCCATACTAGTCAGAATATTTTCGTTCCTACCTTGCATTTTTCTGTTCAGCTCATTCAAGTGTACGAAAATATCGGAAAGATAACGACTCGTTATCCAACTATCGAGAAGATACCAGGCTCAGATTATTCAAACTTATGCACCCACCACAAGTCATCCTGAAGAAGAAATTGAAGAATTTTATGAGGAAATTCGTCATCTAAATAATAAAGGTAAGCAGCACTTGAAGATAATTATGGGAGATTTCAATGCAAAAAATAGGGCAACGGCAACAGAATTAAACTTCAGTAGGTAAATTCGGTCACGGCAACAGAAACCAGCGTGGAAATACTCTCGTTGAGTTTGCAGAGGCAGAAGGATTTTTCATCTTGAACTCCTTTTTCAAGAAAAAGCCACACAGGAAATGGACATGGAGACATCCAATTGGGACGACAAGTGAAATTGATTTTATTATGTGTAACAAAAAATTCGTCATCGAAGACTGCAGTGTGCTGAACAAGTTCAACACAGGTAGTGACCATAGATTGGTGAGATGTAAGATGCACCTCAACACTAAACTGGAACGTGGCAAGCTCATAAGACAAACAAAATGTATTGACATAACCAACCTTAAAAACACCATAATACTTTCAAGTTGGAACTGAAGAACAGATTCTCTTCTTTAGAAGGCCTAACATCGGAAGAAGTGGATATTTCGGAAGTTAACAGAAAAGTAACCAAAGCTCTAATGGAAACAGCAACAAAATTAGCTGGGTCTAAGAACAAGTTGCATGTGAACAAATTATCAGGAAAAACCAAAATGTTGATGCAAAAAAGAAGAGAGATGAGGACAACTAAAGAAGATGTGACTTCCAAAGTGGAATATATAGAGCTATGCAAGACAACACGAAAAAGTATCACTGAAGACGTAAGGAAATTCAACTGTGAGCTAGTGAGGAAAGCAATTGAAAACAACCAAAGCCTAAAGATAGCAAAGGGACATCTCAGTAAGGGAAGAAAACAGATTATGGCTCTGAGAAAAGAAGATGGTTCTATAACAAGAAATAGAGGCAGAAATTTTGACAAGAGTGAAAGATTTCTACTCCAAATTATATGAAAGGGATGATACATGTACTCCAGACATCATGAAAGGTACCAGAGTTCTTCCAGTCCTCCCAGCAGAAGTTGCTCATGCAATCAAGAACATGAAGCGGGGAAAGCTCCAGGAGAAGATGGAATTACTATAGACATCATACAAGAAGCAAGTGGAGAAATTGAAACAGTACTCGCCCAAATTTTCACTCGATGCCTTAATGAAGGGAAGATTCCTGAGGATTGGAACAATGCTACAATGATCCTGCTACATAAAAAAGGTGACATTGAGGATCTCAGGAAATACAGACCTATCAGCCTCCTATCAGTGGTTTATAAAATCTTCACTAAAGTTCTTTCACACCGCTTGAAGGTAACACTGGACATCTCTCAACCGAGAGAACAAGCTGGATTCAGGAGTGGCTACAGCACAATAGATCATATCCACGTACTGAGAGAACTAATTGAAAGAGCGAGGGAATATGAACTTCCATTGTGCATGGCTTTTATCGATTATGAAAAAGCCTTTGATTCGGTGAAACCATCAGCAGTTACCACGGCTCTGAAATCCTGCGGTATTGAAGATGCATACATTAATATTATTAATAACATCTATGAAAATGCAAGTGCAAAGATTCGGCTGTTTGAAAATACAACACACATAAAAATTGGAAAGGGAGTGAGACAAGGTGACGCCATATCTCCGAAGCTCTTTAATGCCATATTGGAAAATGTCTTTCAATCACTGAACTGGGAAAACAAAGGGATAAAGATTAATGGAGATTATCTAACCCACCTTCGTTTTGCTGATGACGTAGTCATTTTTGCAACTACCCCATCAGAGCTGCAGAGTATGATCCAGGAACTTGCTGACAAGAGTAAAGAAGTGGGATTAAAAATGAACTTTCAGAAGACAAAAGTGATGTTCAATGCTTTTACAAGAAATGAAGATTTATCGATTGATGGAGAAAAACTGGAGATAACAGATACGTATGTTTATCTTGGACAGCAGATATCAAATGAGGGTCACATTGATGAAGAAATTAATCGGCGTACAAAACTTGCCTGGAGAGCTTTTGGAAGAAACAGCATAATTTTCAAGAGCAATATGCCATTATGTCTTAAAAGAAAAGTGTTTGATCAATGCATCCTTCCAGTGCTTACGTATGGTGCAGAGACGTGGACCTTAACTAAAAGAGACATACAAAGGCTGCAGACAACTCAAAGTAGCATGGAGAGGTGCATGCTTGGTATAACCAGGAGAGATAAGAAGAGGAACTCGTGGATCCGAAAAATGACGAGAGTGGAAGACATCATGATCAGAGTTAAATCCCTGAAATGGCAATGGGCTGGACATACTGCCAGAAGGACAGACCATCGATGGACAGCCGAAATTTTAGATTGGATTCCAAGGGACAGGAAAAGACCCAGAAAAAGACCACATTTGAGATGGGTGGATGAAATTCGTAAATATGCGGGAGTGACATGGAGGAGACTGGCACAAGACAGACCGTTGTGGAGGAAACTTGGGGAGACCTTCGTCCAGCAGTGGATTGATAATGGTTGACAATGATGATGATGATGATGCCAACTTACATACCCATTCATAATCTGCGAATAAATCCGCCTAGTGATGCCCTTCCACAGTCAAAAATGCATGTACCTCCTCTTTAAGTTCAAATATTCACGTTAATACTTTTCCTGGTGATAAACAACGTACTTCTGTATGTAGCAGGAGTGTAGTGAGTTCTGATCCCATTTCCCTACAAAAAACGGAAAAATGCCGTGAATATAGAGGCCGCGATTTGATGAGGTTCACGACTTTTACTACTTCGTCCAGCACAACTTTCAGGCAAAAAAGGCAAAGACTTAGCAACAATGGCTTTTCAGTGAATGAGACAATGATCACATCGTATGTTAGGATTTACTTCGCGTACTTTAGCTACAAATATTTTCACTCGGCCTGTCATAGAAGCGGCTCCGTCTGTACAAACACTAACGCAATCCTTCCATTTTAATTCATTATGGAGCACATATTCATTAGTCACACCAAAACATTTCTTCAGCGGTAGCTCGTTCGTGACGTTCTTTGCAAAAAAGGAAATTAGGTGCAATTACACCTCCATCGATGTACCGAATGTAGGCAAGATTTTGTGCGTGAGAGCTAATATCGGTGGACTCGTCGATCTGAAGTGAGCACTTCTGACTGCTGTTGATTTTCTCCTTCATAATGTCTTCAATTCGGTCACGGCAACAGAAAACAGCGTGGAAATACTCTCGTAGAGTTAGCAGAGGCAGAAGGGTTTTTCATCTTGAACTCCTTTTTCAAGAAAACGCCACACAGGAAATGGACATGGAGACATCCGAATGGGATGACAAGTGAAATCGATTTCATTATGTGTAACAAAACATTCGTCATAGAAGACTGCAGTGTATTAAACAAGTTCAACACAGGTAGTGACTATAGATTGGTGAGGTGTAAGATGCACCGCAACACTAAACTCGAAGCAGCAAGCTCATAAGACAAACAAAATGTATTGACATAACCAACCTTAAAAAACACCATAATACCTTCAAGTTGGAACTGAAGAACAGATTCTCTGCTTTAGAAGGCCTAACATCGGAAGAAGTTGATATTTCTGAAGTTAACAGAAAAGTAACCAAAGCTCTTATGGAAACAGCAACAAAATTAGCTGGGTCTAAGAACAAGTTGTATGTGAACAAATTATCAGGAAAAATCAAAATGTTGATGCAAAAAAGAAGAGAGATGAGGACAACTAAAGAAGATGTTACTTCCAAAGTGGAATATATAGAGCTATGCAAGATGGTACGAAAAGTATCACTGAAGACGTAAGGAAATTCAACTGTGAACTAGTAAGGAAAGCAATTGAAAACAACCAAAGCCTGAAGATAGCAAAGGGACATCTCAGTAAGGGAAGAAAACAGATTATGGCACTGAGAAAATAAGATGGTTCTGTAACAAGAAATAGAGGCGAAATTTTGACAACAGTGAAAGATTTCTACTCCAAATTATATGAAAGGGATGATACATGTACTCCAGACATCATGAAAGGTACCAGTACCAGAGATCTCCCGGTCACTCCCAGCAGAAGTAGCACATGCAATCAAGAACATGAAGCGGGGAAAAGCTCCAGGAGAAGATGGAATTACTGTAGACATCATACAAGAAGCAAGTGGAGAAATCGGAACAGTACTCGCCCAAATTTTCACTCGATGCCTTAATGAAGGGAAAATTCCTGAGGATTGGAACAATGCTACAATGATCTTGCTACATAAAAACGGTGACATTGATGATCTGAGGAACTACAGACCTATCAGCCTCCTATCAGTGGTTTATAAAATCTTCACTAAAGTTCTTTCACACCGCTTGAAGGTGACACTGGACATGGCTCAACCGAGAGAACAAGCTGGATTCAGGGGTAGCTACAGCACAATAGATCATATCCACGTACTTAGAGAACTAATTGAAAGAGCGAGGGAATATGAACTTCCATTATGCATGGCTTCTATCGATTATGAAAAAGCCTTTGATTCGGTGAAACCATCAGCTGTTACAATGGCTCTGAAATCCTGCGGTATTGAAGATGCGTACATTAATATTATTAATAACATCTATGAAAATGCAAGTGCAAAGATTCGGCTGTTTGAAAATACAACACACATAAAAATTGGAAAAGGAGTGAGACAAGGTGACACCACATCTCCGAAGCTTTTTAATGCCACATTGGAAAATGTCTTTCAATCACTGAAGTGGAAAAAACAAAGGGATAAAGATTAATGGAGATTATCTAACCCACCTTCGTTTTGCTGATGACATAGTCATTTTTGCAACTACCCCATCAGAGCTGCAGAGTATGATCCAGGAACTTGCTGACAAGAGTAAAGAAGTGGGATTAAAAATGAACTTTCAGAAGACAAAAGTAATGTTCAATGCTTTTACAAGAAATGAAGATTTATTGATTAATGGAGAAAAGCTGGAGATAACAGACACGTACGTTTATCTTGGACAGCAGATATCAAGTGAGGGTCACATTGATGAAGAAATTAACCGGCGTACAAAACTTGCGTGCAGAGCTTTTGGAAGAAACAGCATAATTTTTAAGAGCAATATGCCATTATGTCTTAAAAGAAAAGTGTTTGATCAATGCATCCTTCCAGTGCTTACGTATGGTGCAGAGACGTGGACCTTAACTAAAAGAGACATACAAAGGCTGCAGACAACTCAAAGCAGCATGGAGAGGTGCATGCTTGGTGTAACCAGGAGAAATAAGAACAGGAACTCGTGGATCCGAAAAATGACAAGAGTGGAAGACATCATGATCAGAGTTAAATCCCTGAAATGGCAATGGGCTGGACATACTGCCAGAAGGACAGACCATCGATGGACAGCCGAAATTTTAGATTGGATTCCAAGGGACAGGAAAAGACACAGAAGAAGACCACATGGGAGATGGGTGGATGAAATTCAAAAGTATGCGGGAGTGACATGGAGGAGACTGGCACAAGACAGAACGTTGTGGAGGAAACTTGGGGAGACCTTCGTCCAGCAGTGGATTGATAGTGGTTGACAATCATGATGATGATGAATGTCTTCAATGTCACTGGACATGTCACTAACTCGGTGACTAATTGTGTCGGCAAAGAGAGGAATTTTTGAAATTTCACTAGCAGCTTCTGAACCCAGGACTATTTTCACAAGCAAGCATTAACAACGTTTCAGGCAAAGCGAGTTTTGATTTGAGCTATTGTGAGTTTTTTTTTTTTTTTTTTTTGCCTTTACGATAAGTTCAGCTACCTTATAGCTAATTTCCTGAACTTTTTCCGAAATACGTATTGTCGCAGTGATGAACTTTTCTTGTTTTCTGTTTTGTTCCAACAACCGACGAAAATAATTGTTATCTTTGCTTGACAGAGAAAAATGTTTTGTTGACAAATGTCGTTTCAATTTACTGGGAACCATAGCAGCATTACTCAGGTTTTCACCACAAACGATACACTCAGGGATTGAACATGTTTTATCACCACACCACAAAAAAAAAAAACGTAAGATAAATAATTAACACTATACTGCCGATGCACAAATTTTTGTTTCTTTTTTTCGGACTCATTGTTTTCACTACTTGCACTTATGGACCGAACCCTCCGCACATGGAACTTGCCCATCTTGAAAAAATAAAATAGTTTAATAATCATAGAAAATAGTAAGACTAACTAGCAATCACAATTTTCGGACTACTTCAGAGCACAGCTGTGATAGAACTGAAATAATTATACAACGCGGGACCTATACCCTTCAAAGGGAAACAGAGACACGCATAACGACTTATTTAAAATAAAGTTTAAAAAAAATAATTGTAAGACGCGAAACCGGAAATAATTGTAAGACGCGGGACCTATACTCTTCAAAGGGAATGAGAGACACGTATACCGACTTATTTAAAATAACTAATTTAAAATAAAGTTGGGTGGGTGCATCGGTACAGGAAAAAAGTAATAAAGTTGAAGAAGCACTAACAAACAGGAACAAATGCCAAACCAACGTAATAAAATAATAAAAGACAGAGATAGTGTTGCTAATCCCCGCACTTTTCGGGAAAAGTGACGCAGAACATGCAAGAAGTGTAACAAAGAAGCCGCATAGCGCGGTGGTAGAGGTGAGAAATAGAAATATATCAATAAGCAAAATTACAATATAACAACAACTGTGAGTAAATATTTTACATTTAATTTCTTAGAATACATAAAAATTCGCGGGATGTAATGAAGAATAAATAAGCATCAACTTATTTAATCAGTGCAGCGGCGGAGAATGAAATACACGCATATGAAACTGGGATCACATTAAAAAATAAAACTCGACAATTAATTTCTTACAATAGGATAACAGGTAAACGTTCGCGTCACACCTTTCGCCTTGTGGGGGCACACCGGTTGCGGTACACTGTTCTACAATTCGCTCTTATTTCTACGTGGGAGTCCTAACCAAGCTCCGGCTGATCATCCGGAAAATGAAATCGCAACAATGTATACACTGTATCTTCATTTGTGTTAGCCAATGTTCCCGGTGAGTTCTGAACCGATGAAATCTTATACGAAGAACTTATTTTGTCCTTCAAAGTCTTGTACTTAATCCAAAAGAGGGCGCTCTGGGTTTTGACTGATGCAGATCTCTCTCTCTCTCTCTCTCTCTCTTGAAAAATCTTTACATTTTTGCATACGGCGACGAAGCCTTCTCACTGAAATTTTTAAAACTTGCAACTCTTAGTCCACCAATTCAGTGTTTTTTGTTTCTTTATCCTTTGACGAGTATGCCTCACACACAACTCCAGAACATCTCTAGTTAAATCCTCTGTGAAATTAGAAACATCCGGAACTTCCGAGAGATTGTATTGTTTTTTTTTGTTTTTGTTTTTTTATATTTTTTAAACATATTTTGTTACTTACAATCTTCCTAGAGATTGACTCAATCTTCCGGAACTTCCGAGATATATTTTTTTTAATTAGAAACATCCGGAACTTCCGAGAGAATGTTATTGGGTGTGTGCATAAGTTCTACCTGTTTTTATTTTTTTCCCACACAACTCCAGAACATCTCTAGTTAAATCTTTTATGAAATTAGAAACATCTGGAACTTCCGAGAGATTGTATTGTTTTTTTTTGTTTTATGTTTTTTAAACATATTTTGTTACTTACAATCTTCCGGAACTTCCGAGAGATTTTTTTTAATTAGAAACATCCGGAACTTCCGAGAGATTTTTTTTTTAATTAGAAACATCCGGAACTTCCGAGAGATTGTATTGGGTGTGTGCATAAGTTCTACCAGGTTTTTTATTTTGTTGTTGTTGTTGTTTTTTTCACACAACTCCAAAACATCTCTAGTTAAATCCTCTATGAAATTAGAAACATCCGGAACTTCCGAGAGATTGTATTGGGTGTGTGCATAAGTTCTAACCGTTTTTTTTTGTTTTTGTTTTTAAATTAGAAACATCCGGAACTCCCGAGAGACTGTATTGGGTGTGTGCATAAGTTCTACCCGTTTTGTAGGCTACAAAGAAAGGAGAGGAACAAAACAAATAACGTTCCTAGGACTTCAAATAATTGCCATTATTCTGTATCACTTTTTTGCCATCTGTCTATGGGTAGGTGAATCCCTCGCCGGAAAAACTCTTGTGTTTTAGAGTAAAAAAAAAAGTCATGTAATACCGTTTTCACATGGTTCAAATCATCGAAAGTTTGGAGAGCGAAGGCGTTCTGTAGCGATCGAAAAATGTGGTAGTCCGTAGGTGACAGGTCAGGGGGATACGCCGGGGTGAGGTAACACTTCCCAACTAAAGTCCAGTAATTTTTGCCGAGTGATTAAAGCAGTATGCGGTCTGGCGTTATCATGATGAAGGATCACGCCTTTGCTATTGACGTGTGCTGGTTACTGCGATGTCAGTTGTTCTCGCAATCTGTCAACTGTTGGCATTAGAGGTCAGCATTTATCGTTCGGTTAGGTGCCCACACCTCCCAGTGTATTATTCCCTAGACATCCCACCAAACACTGAACAAAACCTTTTTTGGGATGCAGTCCTCCTTTTGAGGTCGACGGAATAGGCTCCGCACCTTGGTACACAGTCCGTCGACGCTTTACATTACGGTACAGTATCCATTTCCCATCACCCGTTACAATTCGTCCCAAAAACTGTTCATTTTTGTGACGAGAAAGCACAGAAACACAAGTACGGATTCTCTTCTCTCGTTGCTGTGCAGAAAGCTGGTGCAGAACCCAGGTGATTAACCCAAGCGCATGCATCCGTCTTTCGACTGTTGTTCTGTGTACTGACAACGTTTCAGCTAATTCCTGAACGTTTGGATGTGGGTCATTTGTTATGGCTTGGTCCACATCCTCGTCAGAAACACGGATGGACGTCCGGGACGTGGTTGATCTTTACAGCTTCTGTCTCCGTTCCAGAATTTGCGAAACCAACAGCGACATGTGCTATCATCAACTGCATCCTCCACATGCACATGACAGATGTTGCGGCAATTTATCGAACTCGTACAGTAAACAATGTCTAATATGCTCCTTATTGCATGCCATGTTACACCGTTTGTGATTTCCGTTACGAATGACTTACTCGGACAAACCTAGTACCTCAATATACTCTATTGCTTTATTTTCCAAAACTTCGGCATCGCTGCATCATCTGTGACGTAACTACTCCGATCTCAATTTGTATCTATTACAAAAACGGGTAGAACTTTTGCCCCCACGAGCTTGTGTTCTTAAAAAGATAATGTTTCTGTTATGCCTCTTGGGAAACACAAGACGGCAACTAAGAACGACAAGCCCTTGACAGCATAGCTTAATTGGAAAAGTATTTGGCTCCAGAGCTGAAGAGTGTAGGCTCGAGTTTCGGCACGGTCAAAAATTGTGCTTTCTATGGGTGTTCGAAGGTAAAAATGGATCTACTGGCCGTGAGGTTCCACAATAATGTGTGCGGCTTCTTCTACGCATCCTCTGGAATAAATAAAATAGTCCTACTTCTACATTGATCTCTCATTCAAGTATAGTTTGCGGCAGATCCAAAACGTAGGATTTCGTGCCCCCGCCTTTCTGAAGGAAGATACATGTGACCTACTAGAACTTCGTGTCCCCGCCTTTCTCAAGGGAGATACATGTGACCTACTAGAACTTCGTGTCCCCGCCTTTTTCAAGGTGGTACACGTAACGTACTACAGCGGTGACGCGCATATCAAGGAAAGCACAGTGATGAGACCCTGTTGGTGTGGCTTAATTAGGAAAACATTCTGCCCCCGAGCACAAGGATGTGGGTTCGAGATCCAACTGGCAAAGTTGGATTTCACAATGCTTATCAATGATGTTTGCCAGTCCTTGTGCGGCATTTTATTCCTTTATGGGTCATGGCTGTGACGTATACCAGCAAATCCATTAGTTGAAAAGGACGACCGATCATATACTGTTACCTAAAACTTCCCCACGACAACACTTCTTTGTAAGCCAAGAAGTGTTGTGAAGTGTTGTTTGATCTTTTGCAAAAGTGTTGTTTGATCTTATAGTGTACCTAAAACTACCTAGAATTTTTTAAACAGCACTTTTGAATCGCATAGTTACTTATAAATGACGAACAGTATTTTAGTCATCTGCGCAACTACAATTCCATCTCCGTTTCCCTTTTCTTTCATTTTTTCTTTTCATTTTTTGGTAATGTTCTCCTATGTTTACGTTTTTGTACAAAAAAAAAGGCATTTCTGTCTTCTGTTTCCGCAAACACCAAGAAGTTCTGTTCCCATCTTACAGAGAATCATTGACAAAGCTGTCCCTACTGATTTACATTGAGAAGTCATTTCGTTCGAATTACCCGAGCTGTATCATTTCAACTTCGCTTTTTTTAAAACAAAAAGAGTGCGATACACGAATAAAGAAAGTAAAGTGTGCGTGCTTTTACATACACGGTCGCGTCACATTATTGTGACCACCAGCTAATATCCAGAGTACCGGCCGTGTACAGTGCGGACAGCAGCTAGACGCGTTGGGTGTGATTCAATAAGGTGCTGGAAGCTGTTCGCGGGTATGTGGATCTGACAGCTGCTGGAGGGTGCGTGGTGGAACATCCATAGAGCGAACAACACGATCGAGAGGGTCCCACTGATGCTCAGTTTGGTTTAAGTCTAGGGAATTAGGGGGTTAGGGAAGTACTTTGCAGTCTTCATCGTGCCCTCCCAACCACTCTCACACATTTCCAGCTGTGCGAAACGTCGCATTATCGTGCTGGAAGATCCCATCCGCTCCACGGAAGACAATCAGCATGTGTGGGTGTTCGTGGTCTGCAAGGATGGATTCATAACGAATTCATCCTATAGGGCCTTTCACAGCTATGAGTGGATCCAGGGAATAAAACGAAAACATTCCCCAGACCATAACGCTGCCCCCACGAGCTTGTGTTCTTCCAGAAATGGTTGCAGAATGTTTGTTCTCCGATGTTTCTCGCCTTATACGCCAATGTCCATCCGTTCGATGAAGCAGAAAACGTGACATCGGAGAAGGCAATCCTTTGTCAATCAGCGAAGGTCGAATTTCGATACTTCCGTGCAAATGTAAGCCTTTTCTGCCAACGCACCTTACTTAGCATCGGTGCAATGACCATCCGTCTGCATAGGAGCCCCATACGCAGCAGTGTTCGCTGAACTGTTGTTTTAGACACACTTCCAGTAGCCCCCTGGTTCATTCGGCCAGTGAGTTGCTTCACTGTAGCTTGTCGATCGGCCCTCACGCACCTTCAAAGCCAACGTTCTCCTCTCATATCAATGGTACGTGGTGCTTCGCAGTTTCCACGTCGCTTATTCGCAATGGTGCCATTTCTCTAAGCACGATACACTTTAACCACAGCAGTACGCGAACAGTTCACAAACTGCTCTGTTTCAGAAATACTGCCACCCTTAGCCCGAAAGCCTATGATTGGCTACTCGCTGTTGCCATCAAAAATAGGAGGTGGTCACAGTAATGCGACTCGACTGTGTATAATACAAAAATATTTTTCATAAACCACGAAGAATAAAAGTTCAAAAAATTACGTTAACATCAGTTATCTACGAGGGGCTCTCCAGAACTGGATGAGCTCCATGTAGATCCCTGTTAACTGCTGCCTGATTACTTCACTTTATGAAAAATCTGGCAATGGCCATAGACTTACAGTCAATCGTGTTTCCCCAACCCATTGCCTGAGCTTCTCTTAGTTCGTCAAACATTCGCCCGGCAGAGGGTATACACACAGTTTGAACTCTTTCATTCATTTCCACTACTTCAGAGGTTCTAAGCACTGCAATGTCGTATACACGATTGCCGTTACCAGTGTAATTGGGGTGAGCGAACACTTCGAGGAAAGTTATTCTTTGCTCAGGTCCTTTCCTTGCCACGTTGCCAATTATGGCGAAGAATGCGTGCGCAGGTCCTACATCTCTTCCACCGGATCTGAAACAGAAAGAAGTTTTCGTAGCTGATACAATATTTTTAATTCCAACAGTTTCAGTCTTTTTGAAACACTGTAATGCTATGAACAGAATACAAAAGAACTTTAAGTACTTACATATTTATCAAGCGGAAATGATAAGGAATTAGGGAATTTCAACAACATACAAAATAGCAAGGGCCAAGCACAAAAGCAGTCCGCCTGTAATACATTCCTGAAAACATGTACTGAATATGAAGAGTACTTACACGTTATAAAGTGAAACCCGGAGCAAATAAACCTTCGTAGACAAAAATATTAAACCGTTAAATCCGGTATTTTAATAACTTTTGGACAGGTATACGAATAACTAAAGTTTCACTGCCAATAAACGCCCACGTCGTCCCTAGAGAGGATTTGAATAGCTCACCTAGTAGGCTAGTATATGAATAACTAAAGTTTCACTGCCAATAAACGCCCACGTCGTCCCTAGAGAGGATTTAAATAGCTCGCCTAGTAGGCTAGTATATGAATAACTAAAGTTTCACTGCCAATAAACGCCCACGTCGTCCCTAGAGAGGATTTGAATAGCTCACCTAGTAGGCTAGAAAGTGCTGACAGGCGCTCACTGTAAGCATTCTGGCAGCGTTATCGGGTGCGTTCACTTCAGTTGCCACTAATCATTCCTGCACGACGCCATAGAAGTCTCAAGGAACCACTGAGCACATTTAAGAGCAATTGCATCGTGGAACTGCAGGTTGTTCGTGTTGATGAATCGCCCAACATCTCAGCTGTAGTGATGCAACAGTGATGAGGTGTTGAACAGTGGATGCTTAAGGGCATGCATACACGTAAAGTCTAGCTGGTCCAGCCCGTGCCTACACTGGAGCAAACAGCACAGCAATGCGTTCAAAAGATCCTGCGACCCGTCGCCTTTAATGTCACGTCTGCCAGGGTCCATTTACCGGATGGTAAATGCGTTCATTTACCATCCGGGGGAGGCGAGCCATTGCCTAGTTATACACATGGCTCGCCTCCCGCGTGAATACCACCAATCCAACCGCGACCAGCCAGGTCTCCGGAAAGTTCTCTATCGAATATGTCTATAACGTCAGCTGTAACCATCATGGAAGGATCTTTTGCAATAATGACAGGGCCCCCGCCACAATCTGTCACAGGACGGCATCAGAGTTTTGTTTAACTCCTTGCCACGCCGAATATCAGCGGGTATTGCAGCCTAAAATTGCTTTACGAGGTACTAATCTGTAACAGTTATGCTACGCCTCTTCTGAAATACACTAATTGTCATAAAAATCCGCGCATCAAGAAGAAGGCGTTGGATTGAAATGAGGTTTTAGTCGTGAGATGGTACATACCAATGACACAAGTGATTACAATATCACAGTAGCAGAACGATTTCCCGCGGACATGCGGTACACATTCCGGTCAGCGTTAATACTGCGTCGGACCGCCTTGTGCTAGGATACATGCGGTCATACGGTCCGGCATGTAGTCGAAGAGATGCCGTATGTTATCCTGGGACAGACTGGCCCACTTCTTGCAACTGACGCTCTAATTTACGAACACTGGGATATGGAGACAGCTCGCGTCCCGTCTGGTACCATACGTACTCGATGGGCGAGAGATCAGGCGATCTTGCAAGCCACGGAAACGTAGAAGCATGATGTAGACAGTCCTGGGAAATCCGAGCCGTGTGCGGAAGTGCGTTATCTTGTTCGAAAATGGCTCCGGGCCATCCGGCCAGGAAAGGCAGCACATGGGACCGTAGGATCTCCTCTATGTAGTACTGGGCTGTCAACGTCCCCCGGATCACTACGAGGGAAGTACGGCTGTCATACGCACTGGCTCCCCAGACCGTCACGCCGGCAGTTCGGGGCGTGCGCCGTTGTACAGTGAGGTAGGGATTGTAGCGCTCACCTTCGGTCCTCCACAATCTGACACGGTGGTCGTGCGTTCCCATGCAAAGTCGGGATTCGTCGCTGAACACTATACGTCACCAGTCAGTAGCATTCCTCGTTAATCGCTGCTGACACGACTGCAATCGACGCCGACAATGGTCAGGTGTTAATGGCAGAAAACGTAATGGCCGTTTAGAGTGCAGATTCGGCTCTGCCTGGCGTCTGGAAATGATTCTGGAGGAGACAGGAGTCCCTTGTACAGCCGCCACATGTCTCTGGATATTGGACAAGGACGTCGTTGCATCTCTACGTGCCGCTCTCAAGATCCCACGGTCTTATGTGCTGGTGCTGTGTCTGCTTCATCCAGAGCCAGTCCGCCGTGTCTGGGTGGCTTCCCGTGTCCATTGCTCCCAACATGATCGCACCGTACTGTCCAACCGGCCCAAATGGCAGCCGATTCGGCGTGCCGGCCTCCCTGCCTCTCTCATCCCGACGATACGGCCTCGTTCGAATTCAAACTCCTTCAGTTTGAATGAATTTGTATTTATCCTTCAGTTGCCTGTACACACATCTACGGCGGCTTCCCAGCATGTCTATTGCTCAATGATCTCACCTGACTCTTACCGTGCACTTCGGCTCGCATGTGGAGTTCCCTGCGCGGCGCTTTGTAAGCCCCAACGATTGCGATTGCAGCGCCGGTCTTGGACGCGCGGGCATGCGGAATCGCACGAAACTTTAATCGTTTGCACGTCTGCTCTCTCCGTAGCTATACGCCGAATTTCACGTTAATCGCACTTTTTTTCTTGGTGAGTGGATTTTTATGACAATGAGTGTACATTGTTCTACTGATGTGGTATTGTAATCATTTCCTGACCTCTTCCTCCACGATGCACGTGCCGATTTTCATTACGATGAGATTCTTGCTTTGAGGTGCGTCGGGGTTTCTTTTGTTTTTGTTTTTATAAAAATGTATGATGTATTAAAGCGGAGGACTGCCTGTACTTGGCAAAAGAGCTCATAGATTCTCCACTTACAGAATAACACAATGCGCTGCTGTCATGACGAACCTGGGTGAGATGAGAAAGGCGCTACAAATGTAACGATTTTTGAAGTGGAGAGCCGCCTTCAGAAATAAGAAAAAAAAATTTATTAGCGTCCAGGTAGCACAAACTGGTTTTATAAATTAAAAATAACAATCCCTACAAGTAAAAGTTTCGTGAATACAGACTGGTTTTCATAAATTGAAGAAAAAAAAATCGCAATAACTCAAGGAATACATGGCAAAATGTTATGAAATTTGGTGAAAACCCGTACGTTACAGAAAGACCCTAAACGTTTCGTAAGAAGCACTGCATTCCTACAAAAATGACCACGTATAAATCCAGGTGAAAAATAGGGTGTCAAAATGAAATACATAAAGTTTACCTCAGTAAGAAGAGTTGTCACCCCTCACAGTAATGCAGTCCTCACAGCGATGTTACATGTTGATTATAGTGGCTAGGATCTCAGTAAGTAGAGTTGTCACCCCTCACAGCAATGCAGTCCTCACAGCGATAATACATGTTGATTATAGTGGCTAGGACCTCAGTAAAGAGAGTTGTCACTCCTCACAGCAATGCAGTCCTCACAGCGATCTTACATGTTGATTATAGTGGCGAGAACCTCAGTAAGGAGAGTTGTCACCCCTCACAGCAATGCAGTCCTCACATCGATGTTACATGTTGATTATAGTGGCTAGGACCTCAGTAAGGAGAGTTGTCACCCCTCACAGCAATGCAGTCCTCACAGCGATGTTACATGTTGATTATAGTGGCTAGGACCTCAGTAAGGAGAGTTGTCAACCCTCACAGCAATGCAGTCCTCACAGCGATAATATATGTTGATTGTGGTGGCTAGGACCTCAGTAAGGAGAGTTGTCACTCCTCACAGCAATGTAGTCCTCACAGTGATGTTACATGTTGATTATAGTGGCTAGGACCTCAGTAAGGAGAGTTGTCACCCCTCACAGTAATGCAGTCCTCACAGCGATGTTACATGTTAATTATAGTGGCTAGGACCTCAGTAAGGAGAGTTGTCACCCCTCACAGCAATGCAGTCCTCACAGCGATGTTACATGTTGATTAAAGTGGCTAGGACCTCAGTAAGGAGAGTTGTCACTCCTCACAGTAATGCAGTTCTCACAGCGATGTTACATGTTGATTATAGTGGCTAGGACCTCAGTAAGGAGAGTTGTCACCCCTCACAGCAATGCAGTCCTCACAGCGATGTTACACGTTGATTATAGTGGCTAGGACCTCAGTAAGGAGAGTTGTCACCCCTCACAGTAATGCAGTCCTCACAGCGATGTTACACGTTGATTATAGTGGCTAGGACCTCCGTAAAGAGAGTTGTCACCCCTCACAGCAATGCAGTCCTCACAGCGATGTTACATGTTGATTATAGTGGCTAGGACCTCAGTAAGGAGAGTTGTCACCCCTCACAGCGATGCAGTCCTCACAGCGATGTTACATGTTGATTATAATGGCTAGGACCTCAGTAAGGAGATTTGTCACCCCTCACAGCAATGCAGTCCTCACAGCGATGTTACATGTTGATTATAGTGGCTAGGACCTCAGTAAGGAGAGTTGTCACCCCTCACAGCAATGCAGTCCTCACAGCGATGTTACATGTTGATTATAGTGGCTAGGACCTCAGTAAGGAGAGTTGTCACTCCTCACAGCAATGCAGTCCTAACAGCAATGTTACATGTTGATTATAGTGGCTAGGACCTCAGTAAAGAGAGTTGTCACCCCTCACAGCAATGCAGTCCTCACAGCGATGTTACATGTTGATTATAGTGGCTAGGACCTCAGTAAGGAGAGTTGTCACTCCTCACAGCAATGCAGTCCTAACAGCGATGTTACATGTTGATTATAGTGGCTAGGACCTCAGTAAGGAGAGTTGTCACTCCTCACAGCAATGCAGTCCTAACAGCGATGTTACATGTTGATTATAGTGGCTAGGACCTCCGTAAGGAGAGTTGTCACCCCTCACAGCAATGCAGTCCTCACAGCGATGTTACATGTTGATAATAGTGGCTAGGACCTCAGTAAGGAGAGTTGTCACTCCTCACAGCAATGCAGTCCTAACAGCGATGTTACATGTTGATTATAGTGGCTAGGACCTCAGTTAAGAAAGTTGTCACCCCTCACAGCAATGCAGTCCTCACAGCGATGTTACATGTTGATTATAGTGGTAGGACCTCAGTAAGGAGAGTTGTCACCCCTCACAGCAATGCAGTCCTCACAGCGATGTTACATGTTGATTATAGTGGTAGGACCTCAGTAAGGAGAGTTGTCACCCCTCACAGCGATGTTACATGTTGATTACAGTGGCTAGGACCTCAGTAGATAGCAATGACCAGTATTCGTGCACACTTTAAGATCTCCTACAGGTCTTGCGGAGGGGGTTGAGAGTAGCAACATGTCTTCCTAGAGCATACCAGACATGCTGTATTGGATAAAGGTGGGAAGAACTGGCTGGTCAATCCGTAAGAACAATGGTCTCCTCTTGTAGATATTGTTCTATCATCCTAGCTCAGTGGGGACAAGCTTTATCGTCTTGAAGGGCAAATGTATATCCTATGGCACCTGCATACAGACACACATGGGGGTCTATAACAGGGGTGAGGAGCCTGTGACATCCTAGGCCAGGGATGGCAAAACTTTTCTGACTTGTGTGCTACTAAAAGTTTACTTTACTGCTTTTAAGTGTTTAGTGTGCCACCTCTCGTTTCCGGTTTTTTTTTTTTGTTTTTTTTTTGTTGTTGTTTTTAAATTAACATTTCGTCATGAAACTTTTTAGAGAATAACATAAAAATGACATTAACAGAATAGGAAAGTAGGTGAGTTTTAAGACTAAGACAATTCCAATTTGAACCTGATTTGATTTGTAAGAGGATAATTTAAAAAATCATACTTACATATAATCACATTAGTGTGAAACTTGTTACTGAATGCTACTAGCCAAGGCATTTATGTTCGGTTCATAACCTATTTTATTCAAGTTTTGGGGACCATCAGCAGTCACAGACACTATTTGATTTAATTTTGTCACTATTTTTACTACAAATTCCTGCTTAACTTTACACATTATATATTTCCCTGTGATCATAGTTGGCAAACTCAGCTATTTAAATTCCTCCCTCATTACATTTTCACAAGGAAGTCTAACAAAAATATCTAACCTATAAAATCAAAATATCTAACCAAAAATATCTAAATATAAAATTATCGTTTCCAAAAAAACTAACTTTTTATTTAATGTTAATGTTTTCATATCGGTGTGCCACCTAAATAGTGTTCATGTGCCCCCCAGTGGCACGCGTGTTCGCCATCCCTGTCCTAGGCCATCAAGTGCGGCTTTTTGAGTGAATCCAAATTTTTGCAGAAAAAAATCATTTTATTTTTATTAATATGGTTTTATTTGTCTTTTTTTATTTTTATTTTAATCTTAAAATGATTGTATTTAAAATACCAAAGTGTAAAAGAAGATTCAACGAAATAATGCTCCCCAACTGAAGGCCACAATTAAAACATTAGTAAGTCATAAGGACTATTTTGACACCTGCTACGCTCATGATTTCGTTCTATGGCTCCTAAAGAACTACAGATGGAATTGATGGAGCTCTCAGAAGATGACATTTTAATGTCCTTATTTGACGCTATGAAAGATCCAGTTGAAATATCGAAAACTGGTATAGAATACCCATGCCTTCGGCAACATTTCTTGCTTTTATTGCTGCGAATCTAAACATTTCTTGCACTTATTGCTGAGAATCTACGTTCCCCTACCTTACCCAAATCAAGATGACCTTAAGGTCACAAATGATGGATACCCATCTAGAGGATCAGCTAAAAGTACCGACCTCCATGTTGCAACCAAATATTCAGATGCTTTCTAACAAAAAGCAGTCACAGAAAAGTCATTCAAAGGTTAGTTAAGTTTACAATTAACAATTTCTTTTTTCACTAGCAATAAATCATTTTTTGAACATAAAATTAAAGAAAGGGAAAATTAATTAAAGGGGAAAAAAAGTAATTTAAAATCCGTAACTGTTTTACAATTTAGAACAGCGTTGTGACATTAAT
This sequence comes from Macrothele yani, assembly GCA_039090855.1. Lineage (NCBI taxonomy): Eukaryota > Metazoa > Arthropoda > Arachnida > Araneae > Macrothelidae > Macrothele > Macrothele yani. The sequence continues at coordinate 122,734,977 of CM077013.1, forward strand.
GTATACGATGTGACGTAAAATGGAGCGGGTTTAGGAGCACCTTAATTTTAAATCAAAATTTGAAATTTTGATAGCATTATAGTGATTCTGACAAATTTATCTTTAAACCTATCAGCATTTTGAAACAGTAAAGCTAAGCCACCCTTTTTGAAATTTTTCATTTGCAGACTTTTTTTTCTAGGTGTAGAACTGGTAGAAAAATTCAAACAGACAATGTTTCAAAGCGCTGTTGTTGTTTTTTTTTTTTTTTTTTTGGGGGGGGGGGGGGTTTCTCGTGCATTTGCAGATATCCGGACTTTACGATTTACCAGCATGCCAATTTTTAGATCTCTAAGTTATTTAGCAGTGGTCTAACAATTCGGTGAAAATTCAAGCAGACAATGTTCCAAAGCCGCGATTTTTTTTTTTGTTTTCAGACTTTTCTCGGTATCCGGACCGACCTTAAGACCTATCAGCATGCTAATTTTCAGATCTCTGGGTCATTTAAAGTGGTCAAACAATTCGCTAAAAATTCAAGCAGACAATGTTCCAAAGCCGCCATATTTTATTTTATTTTATTTTATTAATTTTTTTTTTTTTTTTTTTTTGTTTTCGGAATTTTCTAGGTATCTGGACCGACCTTAACATCTATCAACATGCCAATTTTTCAGATCTCTGGGTCATTTAGAAGTGGTCGAACAATTTGTGGACGAACACACTAGCATTTTCCCTCTTTGGTTTTTATATACGAGACGAAAGCCAATATTTTCATATGTGTTCAATTATCAGTAGCCATCGCTTAGACATTTGCTCCACCGGGAAGTTAACCTATATGTACGTGTGTTCCTTACAGTGGAACCCACAACTAATATTACCGGCCTGATCTAGCTGTCCCAATCTTCCCCCTGCTTTTCATTTTGCTCACTTTCATTCATGTCTTTGTTTTACAATCTTTCTTAGTTACAAAGAAGGATACGAAAAATTGATTTATTCTGCATCTCTCTATTCTGCTTTAAGTTGTCCGCAGAGTCAGTCGGTGTTTTCTACTCGCACTTGACATGTGCTTTGAATCCTTCCTGGTTCCTTTTTTTTAGCATGTCTTTTGTAAAAAAAGATCGCGCTTATGTAACCGGTTTGTTTGTCCGTCCGTCAGTCCGTCTGTACCAAAGATATCTTTGCAACTATTAGTACGATTTGAAAAATTATTTTTGCATTACGAAGCTCGAAATATGCTGATGATGATCCTTTACTTCGTTTTTTTTTTTTTTACGATGTAAAATTTCGCCGCTAGAGGGCGTAAATGCAGATGATGTCGAATTCCAAAATACATTTTATTCCACATATTTGCTTCTAAACATCCGATTGAAAAAAATATTTTACCTTTCGATTCCATTTATGTCGAAGAGTATTTTAGATATAGTTACTTTTTCAAATTACGCATAGATTTTCCGCCTGGGGGCGTAAAAGTAAATTACATTTTTCCCGATAATTCTTCTTCTAAAACTCCTATTTGAAAAAAAAAAAATTCTTCAGCGGATACACCTCCTGATGGAAAATCTTTTGCATATAATTTTTGGTAAAGAATAATTTGGCCACCAGGAGGCGTAAGTGTTAATTTTTGCTTCTGGTGTATTTGCCATAAAAATCGGAGCTTCTAAAATATCAATTGAAAAAATTATTTCATGGACTGATGCCACTCACATAGATAAACCTTTTTTGGAATATTTTCTACTTAAAATATTCAACAGTTTCTCCGCCAGGCGGCGTAGATGTATATCTTATTCTCTGCTTCTAAATCTCCGATTTGAAAAATTCTTTCTGCGCAGGATACAGCTCCTGATGGAAAATCGTTTGCACATAATTTCTAATTTTTGTAAAAAAATGGTTTGGCCACCAGGGGGCGTAGCGTAAGTCTTAATTTCCGCTTCTGATGTATTTGCAGCAAAATATGAGATTCTAAAATCTCGATTGAAAAAAAAAATTGTTTGTTGACCGATACTACTCATGTCGACAAACCTTTTAGGAACATTTTCTTCTTGAAATAAGGCATGGTTTCTACGCCAGGGGGCGTCGATGTATATCTTATTTTTGTCAATATCTCTACTTCTAGGAATCCGATTTGAAAAATTCCTTCTTTGTTGGATAGTATTTCAGATGCTATATGTTTTCCCTATAAATTCAAAATTTTCAAGTAAATCATAAACTTTCTGCTAGGGGGCACAAAGGTAAATTGCGTTTTCTGCGTTATTTCTGCTTCTAAAACTCCGATTTGAAAAATTCTTCCTGTATCGCATACAAGACCTGATGGAAAATATTTTTCACATATTCTAATGTTTGGTAAAGAATGGTTTGGCCCTATGGGGCATAAGTGTTAATTTCTGCTTCTTATGTATTTGTAGCAAAATCTGGGCACCTGAAAACTCGACTAATTTTTTTTTCTAGGACCGATACCGCTCATATGGAAAAACCTTTTGAGAATACTTTCTTCCTAAAATAATGCATGGTTTTCCCACTAGGGGACGTAAAGTCACATTTTATTTTTGTCGATATCTCTGTTTCTAAGAGTCCGATTTCAAAAATTCTTTCTGTGTTGGAGAGCCTTTCCGGTAAGAAATGCTTCTCATATAAATTCATGTTTTTCTTAACGCACAAGTCTGCAACCTGAGGGCGTAAGCTCACGATTCCGTTTACAGCAATATCTGAAGGATTAAAAACCTTATTGAAAAACGTCTTTCTTCCGTCAGATATTATTGTTTTCCATACCGGTTCCGTTGACTTTGAATAGCTTTGATAAATTTAATTTGCATCAGAACGTATTCAAAAGACGTGCTTATTACACCCAAAAATTCGGTGTCATCTTTCTTGTTTTGTGTGTTTTCGCCTCAGGTTTTCAGCGCTGTCTTTAAACTCCTGAAAAGAAACATTACTTAATCGAAAAATAGGCTGTATTTATGTGTCAGAAGTTTACTATTTAAGTAAGGTCTTTTCTAAGCCTTGAATTTCTAGATGGTTAATTTTACGTTTATTTAGCCTCCAGTCCTTTACAACAGTAGATTCTTAAACAATATTTGCAGAGTATTGTTCACCGGAACTACTTTGCTGAGATCCGAACAGTAATAGGGTCAATAACAGTAATTAACAATAATAGGTCATGAAAGAAATACGGGATTACGCCATATAATACAAATTTTGAAGATGACAATCCGATTTTTGGCGTAAATGTGACAAGGATGGTTAGCCTCCAGTCCTTTACAACAGTAGATTCTTAAACAATATTTGCATTATCACAGTTACAATCATCACAGTCAACCAGAAAATGCATATCAATTTCATAGAAAATGCAACCGAATTTTCTTATATCTGAAAAAATTCCCATTTCGGGGAGTGCATGAGCTTTCTGTCTTCAAAGTTCGAAAGTATTTGTGACCGGATTAAAAGCACGCATAAGAGTGCATTCTCCGTTTGGATCCACACAAGAAATTTTTTAATTTTATAGAGCTCGTCCTGATGGCCCGAAACCAGCGGTTTCTGACATCAGAACGCTTGCATCGCTGTACTCCATTAGGAATTGTATGGTAAAATAACTTGGAAACACAAGATACATTTCTCTGCTCAATTTCTATAGGATTCTTATTGCCGACGCAGAAAGCAACCGCCTTGATATCTCAAACTGTTTATCATAAATATTATTATTCATTCCACAGAGAACATGTTTTTCAGTTTTCTGGTTTCTACCACCCAGGACGATACAGGAGAAATATATTCGACGCCAAGTTATCCGCAAAATGTTGTGAATTCTACCGTAAACCCTAAAAATGCACGTTCTTGGAGACCACAGTATAGTTTGGAATTGAGAATTAGATCAATCATCATCATCATCGTCAACCATTATCAATCCACTGATGGACGAAGGTCTCCCCAAGTCTCCTCCACAACGGTCTGTCTTGTGCTAGTCTCCTCCATGTCACTCCCGCATACTTTCGAATTTCATCCACCCATTTCCATGTGGTCTTCTTCTGGGTCTTTTCCTGTCCCTAGGAATCCAATCTAAAATTTCGGCTGTCCATCGATGGTCTGCCCTTCTGGCAGTATGTCCAGCCCATTGCCATTTCAGGGATTTAACTCTGATCATGATGTCTTCCACTCTTGTCATTTTTCGGATCGACGAGTTCCTCTTCTTATCTCTCCTGGTTACACCAAGCATGCACCTCTCCATGCTACTTTGAGTTGTCTGTAGCCTTTGTATGTCTCTTTTAGTTAAGGTCCACATCTCTGCACCGTATGTAAGCACTGGAAGGATGCATTGGTCAAACACTTTTCTTTTAAGACATAATGGCATATGAAGAATATGAAAATCTTGAAAATTATGCTGTTTCTTTGAAAAGCTCTCCAAGCAAGTTTTGTACGCCGATTAATTTCTACATCAATGTGACAATCACTTCATATCTGCTGTCCAAGATAAACGTACGTGTGTGTTATCTCCAGCTTTTCTCCATCAATCGATAAATCTTCATTTCGTGTAAAAGCATTGAACATCACTTTTGTCTTCTGAAAGTTCATTTTTAATCCCACTTCTTTACTCTTGTCAGCAAGTTCCTGGATCATACTCTGCAGCTCTGATGGGGTAGTTGCAAAAATGACTATGTCATCAGCAAAACGAAGGTGGGTTAGATAATCTCCATTAATCTTTATCCCTTTGTTTTCCCAGTTCAGTGATTGAAAGACATTTTCCAATGTGGCGTTAAAGAGCTTCGGAGATATGGTGTCACCTTGTCTCACTCCCTTTCCAATTTTTATGTGCGTTGTATTTTCAAACAGCCGAACCTTTGCACTTGCATTTTCATTGCTGTTATTAATTATATTAATGTATGCATCTTCAATACCGCAGGATTTCTGAGCCATTGTAACTGCTGATGGTTTCACCGAATCAAAGGCTTTTTCATAATCGATAAAAGCCATGCACAATGGAAGTTCATATTCCCTCGCTTTTTCAATTAGTTCTCTCAGTACGTGGATATGATCTATTGTGCTGTAGCCACTCCTGAATTAAGCTTGTTCTCTCGGTTGAGCCATGTCCAGTGTCACCTTCAAGCGGTGTGAAAGAACTTTAGTGAAGATTTTATAAACCACTGATAGGAGGCAGATAGGTCTGTAGTTCCTGAGATCCTCAATGTCACCTTTTTTATGTAGCAGGATCATTGTAGCGTTGTTCCAATCCTCAGGAATTTTCCCTTCATTAAGGCATCGAGTGAAAATTTGGGCGAGTACTGTTTCGATTTCTCCACTTGCTTCTTGCATGATGTCTACAGTAATTCCATCTTCTCCTGGAGCTTTTCCCCGCTTAATGTTCTTGATTGCATGTTCAACTTCTGCTGGAAGAACTGGAAGAACTCTGGTACTGGTACCTTCCATGATGTCTGGAGTACATGCATCATCCCTTTCATATAACTTGGAGTAGAAATCGTTCACTCTTGTCAAAATTTCGCCTCTATTTCTTGTTACAGAACCATCTTCTTTTCTCAGTGCCATAATATGTTTTCTTCCCTTAATGAGATGTCCCTTTGCTGTCTTTAGGGTTTAGTTGTTTTCAATTGCTTTCCTTACTAGTTCACAGTTGAATTTTCTTACGTCATCAGTGATATTTTTTCGTAGTGTCTTGCATAGCTCAATGTATTCCACTTTGGAAGTCACATCTTCTTTAATTGTCCTCATCTCTCTTCTTTTTTGCATCAACAGTTTGGTCTTTCCTGATAATTTGTTCACATGCAACTTGTTCTTAGACCCAGATAATTTTGTTGCTGTTTCCATAAGAGCTTTGGTTACTTTTCTGTTAACTTCAGAAATATCCACTTCTTCCGATGTTAGGCCTTCTAATGCAGAGAATCTGTTCTTCAGTTCCAACTTGTAAGTATTATGGTGTTTTTTAAGGTTGGTTATGTCAATACATTTTGTTTGTCTTATGAGCTTGCTACGTTCGAGTTTAGTGTTGAGGTGCATCTTACATCTCATAAATCTATGGTCACTACCTGTGTTGAACTTGTTTAGCGCACTGCAGTCTTCTATGACGAATTTTTTTTTACACATAATAAAATCAATTTCACTTGCCGTCCCACTTGGATGTCTCCATGTCCATTTCCTGTGCGGTTTTTTCTTGAAAAAGGAGTTCAAGATGAAAAACCTTTCTGCCTCTGCAAACTCAACGAGAGTATTTGCGCGCTGGTTTCTGTTGCCGTGACCGAATGTTTTGTTAATTCAACAATACACTACCCGAAGTGAACGAGAAAAATCTTTTCATCACTGCTCTTAGTTCATGATCTGTGCCATTACCTTATGGGTCGCTATTACTGCTGTTCTAAGACAAACGACCTTCCTTAGAGCATCTGTTTTAACGTGCTTGCACGTAACACTGAAAATAATTTGGCTGAAGTTACGTACTACGACTGATGAACCAATGGTCAATGGTATTTGAAGGGATCATTAAAATGAAAGTTCAGAAATTTTTTTTAAATTGCAACTCTGCATTTTCTCGAAGTTTTTAGATCAATGGTAAATAGAAGTATTTTCCCATTTTGCACTATATTTCCTTAAGCGTACGGAAAACTAGGATGTAGATCCAGAACCAATGATGCAATTTTTGTGTGCGCTTGAAAAAGAACTGTTTTTTTTTTTCTTCAAGGTCGATATGATATCAGTCGAACTTACCTTCGTTTTCTCCATTGCCAAGATTGTTTGCCAAACAATGTGGACTCTTTCTGAACTAACCACAATGTAAATCAGAAATTGTACCTTCTCTTCAGCTAAGAACATTCCCGAGCATTGGGCTGATTCCCCCATTTTACATATTGTATTGAGGGGACCGGAAAGTAATGTCGTTTTTGGCAAAGTAGAGAAACACTGTTTGTAACAGAAGGAGTTTGTAACGAAGTAAATTTCTCCGTCATTTTTGGTCCTCGCCGGGGATCGAACCCGGGTCCTCTTATTCCGGAACAAGTCGCTCTACCAACTGAGCTACGCAGACGTTCGTTCTTGCTGTTATCTGCCTTTATGTCGTGTGCGTTCTGCGAGGCAGAAAAGAAAATTACGAGGAGATGATGTGACGTATATTCTAAATTAACTTTCCTTTTCAGTTTCTTTCCCTATGTAAATCTTGATTTTGTTCTCATTTATACTTCACACTTAACGTGATATCTTCTCTCTCAAACGAATACTGTTGGTAACACAATTGAGGTTGAATGAACGTGACGTATGCCTGTTATGAGATACGAACCAGAGATATAAACTACGAGACAACAGTTGCTCGTGTGGAGGGTGGAGCGTGGAGCGTAGGGTGTTGATTTGTGTTACAGATGTGTTATGTAATTTCTGTACTATCCTGAAGTGCCATAATCTGTGCTGGATGTTTCAAAATAACGTAAGAAGAGCGACAGAGAATCAGTACGAAAAGACTTTACGTTATAAGTTCATTTCTTAACCAATTATATGATCGTTCTCATTATCGATCACACTTGCCCATCGTGAAACCAAACTTTCAATGCCGTCTTTATAAAAAAGATGACGTTGGCTATGATGTAAAGAATCCAAAATATTGACATCATCACTATTGTGGTATCTTTTCCTGTTAAGAAAGGGCTGCAGAGATCTGAACAAAAGGTAATAAGATGGTGCAATGTCATAGTAATAAGGGGGATGGGGCAGAACTTCCCAGCCCAAATATCTGATCGTCTGCTGGGTCAGTCGCGCCGTGTGAGGTCCATGCTGGAGAATAGCACCTTTTCTATCGACCTGTGCTGGATGTTTTACAGTAAGAGCTTGCTTCAAACGGCCCAGTTGTTGACAATAGAGGTCTGTCCGGGTTCCAAGAGCTCAAAGTGTGCTATACCAGCGGTAGTCCCCTAAACACAGAGCAAAACCTTTTTGGGGTATAGGCTTGGTTTTCGCGTAGGAACTGGTGTCTTACTTGGAGAAAGCCACTGGTTTTTGCATTTCTTGTTCTCGTAAAGAATCCACTTTTCATCTCCAGTGACAGTTCGATGAATAAATGGAATCTTTTCCTGTCGGCTGAGCAAAGAGTTGCAGATGGTGGGACGCAGGGATTTCTTGCCAGGTGAAAGTTGGTGTGGGACCCCAAACTGTTTAACTACAGACATTTTCTATCTGTTGCAGGTGCTCTTGAACAGTAGACTATGATGCATTAAGATGTTGGGATAATTCATCAACGGTTTGAAGAGCATCTGCTTCAACGTCTGCACGCAGCAGGTCATTCATTGTCCAGCTCCATTGGCCTTCCTGCACGAGGGGCATGAGAAAGGTCAAAATTGCCCGATTGGAATCGAGAGAACCAACGTTGGCACTTGCGGACATTTAACGCATTCGAATAAACAGCCCAAATGCTATTGTTGACCACGGTTGCATTGTTCCCCTTGTGAAATTAACACAGAATACAATGACGAACATGGTTCTCCTCGGATTTTATGTCACTCATTTTGTTCTGCAAATCTGGAAGACAAAAACACCTACACATAAGTTAAAGGCGAATAGTTCATTCACTTGTACCCGCATTTACTTTACGTTGAACTTACATAAACACCTCACAACTGTTCCCCAAATTTACACTGAGAAAAATGTTTTGTTAATTCAACAAAAAGCTTTGTCGATATAAAGTCAACAAAAAATTTTGTTGAATTTACAAAATGGTTTTGTTGAAAATTATTGTTGATTTAAAAAAAATTGTTGTTATCACGACAAAACGTTTTGTTCATTTAGAAAAATGATTCGGTCGATTTTTGAGAATTTGTTTGATCCAACAAAACATTGTTATCCTGACAAAATGTTTTGTTGCTGCAACAAAACTTATTGTGTCACGATAACAATATGTTTTGTTGCAGCAACTAAACATTTTGTCATGATAACAATATGTTTTGTTGGATCAAACAAATTCTCAAATATCGACCGAATCATTTTTCTAAATGAACAAAACGCTTTGTCGTGATAACAATAAATTTTGTTAAATTGTCAATAATTTTCAACAAAGTAATTTTGCAAATTCAACAAAAAAATGTTTAATTAACAATTTTTCTCAGTGATAGCTTCCCAAAAACTGGCATTACTTTCCGCCCCCCCAATAAATAGTTTTTCTTTTCTTTGTTTTATTTTGGTTTTGTCTTCTGTAAACATAATTGCTGTGCGTTAAACTTTATATCCGGACAAAACAATTTAGTTAATTAAAAATAAACAGCCCATTCCTTTTCCAGAACGCGACATGTGTCCAACTCGGCCTTATAGCCACAGGTCGGCACCTCTGGCCACTCGGTCATACAGTCAGTCAGGAAAATAATATGTTTACCATCCAAGGAAATTCACCGTCTTTGGCATTCCTTCCGTTGATGATCTTCGGTTTTAATTCAGGATCTAAAGAAAAAGAAAAGGAATTAAATATCAATGCGAAAAATCTACAAACTAACTCTTTCAGGAGTATACAGGGGATGAGTCGAACGTTTTGCAATATTTGGATCACTTTATGTCTTCATACGCACCATTACGACGAAAGCTGACTAGCATTTAAAGTATAGACCATCGTGTTGCACCGTCTTTAGCCATCTTTCTGCCATTCAAAGTATGGGCCATCGTGTTGCACCGTCTTTAGCCATCTTTCTGCCATTCAAAGTATAGGCCATCGTGTTGCACCGTCTTTAGCCATCTTTCAGCCATTCAAAGTATAGACCATCGTGTTGCACCGTCTTTAGCCATCTTTCTGCCATTCAAAGTATAGGCCATCGTGTTGCACCGTCTTTAGCCATCTTTCTGCCATTCAAAGTATAGGCCATCGTGTTGCACCGTCTTTAGCCATCTTTCTGCTATTCAAAGTATAGGCCATCGTGTTTCACCGTCTTTAGCCATCTTTCTACCATTCAAAGTATAGACCATCGTGTTGCACCGTCTTTAGCCATCTTTCTGCTATTCAAAGTATAAGCCATCGTGTTGCACCGTCTTTAGCCATCTTTCTACCATTCAAAGTATAGACCATCGTGTTGCACCGTCTTTAGCCATCTTTCTGCCATTCAAAGTATAGACCATCGTGTTGCACCGTCTTTAGCCATCTTTCTGCCATTCAAAGTATAGGCCATCGTGTTGCACCGTCTTTAGCTATCTGTCTGCCAGTTCTTCGATTCCGCAGCGGTACCAGTTCTTGTTCTTCTAGACGAAGATCTTCTTCGCCCCAGCTGCCACCCCGTCCTGGTTGTTGAAGTGCCGCCCGCGAAGAAAGTGGGCCATGGACCTGAACAAGTAATAATCCGACGAGGCAAGATCCGGACTATATATACTGGGTGTGGCATCAGTCCGATGTCCTCAAGTTTCTGGAGTTTCGTCCGGGTCGTTCGCGCCGTATGAGACCGAGCGTCGTCCTGATATAGGAGAGCGCGCTTTCTGTTTCCCAGTGCAGCGTACTTCTTCTCCAAAACGGCGTACATCCACTCCAGCAGTTCAGAGTAAAGTTTGGCTCTGATGGTCCAACCGTCTGGAATAAATTCATAATGGATTATCCCCTCGAAATTCCACCAGACGCAGAACATCACCTTGTGCTTGAAGCGTCCGCGTTCGACAACAGGTTCAGGAAGCTGGCACGGGCTCAACCACTGCAGTTATGTGTTAGGATTACGGAAACAGACCCACTTTTCATCGCACGTAACAATTCTCTTGATGAAACGGACATCGCGCGGGTTTTCTAGGAGTTTCGTGCTCACTTCCACTCGGCGGTTTGCGTATGCTGGCATCAGTTTGTGAGGGATAATGCGGCAGCTCTTGTAGACCATTCCGAGGTCGTGAAGGTGGAGAACCACGGTGATCAGTGATATGCCCAGCTCGCCTGATAATCTCCGAGTGCTGGTTGTCAGATTTGCCTCTATGGCCTGGCGCACAGCCTCCGAACCCACAGTTCGCGGCCTACCTGACCTTGGCTAGACGTCGAGATTTCTGTCACCTGAGCGAAATTTCTTGAACCATCTGTTTGCGGTGCTGTGGTCCACGGAACCTTCCCCTTTCGCATGGCAAATGTTTCGTGTTGCTTGAGCAGCGTTATGGCCAAATTCAAACTCGTAAAGCAAAAGTTCCCTAATTAGCCGATTGTGGCTGTTCACCTTTTATGCGTCCCACACACAGACAGAACGACGACATGCAATGCTGTTCACAGCAACGACTACCACTTTATATCCCTTTCGACTGACTACACGTGACTTAAGATAGTTTAAACACGTGACATACTCGCCGCAGCACATGCGTTTATGCAAGTATTGCAAAACTTTCGACTCACCCCTCTGTGTTATGAAAAAAAAAAAAGAAAGGCAACACTATAATTTTGGTTACAATGAGCACATATTTTGAATCCTTTCCAACACAAAAAAACAAAAGTATTTCAAATCAAGTTTTCAAAAGATCTAAATACTCAGAAAAAAAAATGAAAGAAAAAAAAAGAATATACAATTACACCACCTAGGGAAAAATTTGGAAAATTTAGAATAGAGATAAGCTCGGGCCCGGGCTCGTTTACGGAAACCGGGCTCGGGCGGGCTCAGGAGAGCTGAAAAATCTCTTAAGAGCTGAAAAATCCGGGCACGCACTTGGCATTACACATGTTGAATTTCATTACTGAATTCTTTATATATATCCAATTTCATTGTTTATAAGTTACCTTCACGAAAAACTGTAATTAAAAAAATAATTCCCTGAATATTATTGTTATGGCTGGTTACAAAAAATTAAAGAATTTCTAGTGTTAAATACACGGGTGGTGCCACTTCTAAATCTGAAGCTTGATTTCTTCAACAATGATTTTTTTTTTTTAATTTTTCTGATTTTTTTTCCGGAAAAAATCAGCTGGCTTATTTGAAGATTTGGATGATGAGTTTGTAATTCATGATCCTGATTCAGATGAAATTTGTAAGTATGTGAAATTGCCTATGAGAGAAACACACTTTGAAGCTGTGGATTTGTTACCGTGGTGGAAGAATTCTCAATTTCCTAAGATTTTCATTGCGAGACGTGTACTATGTATACCACGAGCCAGTAGTTCTGCAAGCATTAGATGCGATTCTGTTTTTAGGAGTTTCGAGAGGCTTAAACGGTAAGCAATATTCATGATGAACTTGCTGGAAACTGCACTCACATACAATAATATCGTGGTTATTGCACTATTAACTGCAAAGATTTGTTAATGCTACAAAATGCAGAACAATCTGGTCTGGAATGCTCATACTTTTTTCTTTGTTTTTGTTTTTTTTTCTTTTGGAAATTTTCTTACATATTTTTTTTATACTCTACTACATCACTGTTAACTATCTTTACCAGTTAGAATATATGTAAATTATATTGCAAACTTTAGCATTCTAGAGTCAAAATTTAAAACACATGCGACTGCCAGTAAAGAGTTGTATGTTTTGTAATGCAATTTATTCAAAATAAAGGTAAATTCAGAAATCCAAAAGAAATAATAAATGGAATATTTTGTGTTTCTAAAAGATTTTCTTATCTTCAGCATTCGGCAAAATCACTGATTCTCCTGGTATAGTTGAACGGCATGTGCATCGATTATTTATTTATTTTATTTTCTAGTCCACATTTTAGAATATTTGCTTTTATGCATAGTATTTCGAAGAACATATTGTTGTGGACGCGATCCCACCGCGGACCACTAATGTTGTAACCGTGGTCCCACCGCGGACAACCAATTGATACGTTAATGAATTCCGAGCGGTTGTTCTTCAAAAATAAAAGGATTGAGTGCGTTGTCTCGCGAAGACTTAAACTTACTTTTAAAAAGTAAAAGTAAGTTTAAGTAAGCGTAACTTACTTTTACTATTACATGAGCATCCACGAATCAACTGCTAGGATCGCCGGCACACAAATAGACTTTAATTTAGACAGTCATATTTACATAATTTATATATGCTGATGAATCACGTCAATCATGGCTACTGACAGGTCACTACGACCAAACTTGGCAATTTTTTAATAGATTGCACTGTTCATCGAGCGATTTCGAGACAGTCACTCAAACGTCTTGTTACTGGTCTATTGAATATCTGTTTCTATCTTAATAGAACAAAGTTCCGCGCGACAAATAAGCGCCGCTTAGAAATCAAAGAACTGTTACTTACTAGTATTCTTCTGACAATAATCCAAAGCACCTTCATGCCCGCTAGTATAATAGTTGACACCACATATTTGATATCAATCGGAGTATAAAACGGCTTTATGCCGTCTTTAAACACACAGAGACGCACATACACTTTCACTGGTCCGGCTGCTGAAGCGTCACTAAAGACCCCCGTGTGATCTTCTCGGAAGGACCGAAACGTCGGTCAACGTCGCACAGTGGTACGGATAGGGAAAAAGGCGGACAAAAATATGTGTACGTCTTAAACGAAAGAAACTGTAGTGTGATAACTAAATATTTGCTTATTTAAGTGTTTTAATGAATTATAATTACTCACAGAACTGTAAGAAGGGTCCAGATATCCAGTCGGTCATTCGTCTTCTGAAGCACATGTTTCACATTCGTCTTCTGAAGCACATGTTTCACATTCGTCGTCTTCTTCCCCTCCTCCTCTTCATCGGATATTACCAATAGACCTAGCACTTCCAAAGGTAGTTTTATTTGTTTTTTCTTTGGTAGTCCTCCTAAGCTGGAAATTAATGGGTCAGAAGTCAACATTAACCTGCGAAAGAGGTCCAAATTGCTGTCTCGTCGTGAAATTTTTCGGGTAAAGCTTTCTCGAAATTTTCTCACATCTTTGTTTCTACACTCAATGGCTTCTTCTGAAAGCTCTCCAATCGGTAATATCGCTGCCTGCACAATTACGGATCCATGAACAAGACTTTTATGTACCGTGGGTGGCATATAGTACCAGGGATACAATCTCACGAATAACAGTGCTGTTTCCATGCAGTACATATTGAATTTCGTTGCATTTATTTCGTGGCCGCATGAAATTACTGTCAAAATATTTCCAAAACGAGGAATCAAATTTTGGTCTACTCCAGTCACTTCGGAACTTATTTCGGGATTTGTAAAGAAGCTTCTGGCGGTATTGCCGTCATTCGTGTTTCCATAGCCTGGTTTTAGGACATCTACAATAACTCCTAGTCTATTCCCGAAGGAATCTTGGACAATTCTTTTCCTTTTTTCCAGAAGCTCACGGGTTCCATCTTTCTTACTCGCTTTCCATTTCTTAAAATCTAAGCGGTAAGAGATATGCAGAATACACTCAAAAGAGCGTATATGGGCATGAAGAATAGACAGTCCAAACTCAAAGGAAGAGGTATCCTCTGGCACTTGTGTAACGTAATCTAACTTGTTCAGGTCCTACAATTTCGCGCCACATATGTAACATTTCATGCTTGATGACTGGGTCAGAGCATTACGTATTTTCCCATCAATCATTGACAATATGAGAGAATATTGTACTGTAACGTTGTCACTTCTTAATGGCTGTAAATTTTTAATTTGTTTGTTCATGCATTCTCTTTCTGCTTGGGCAACTGCAAGGGTTTCATGAAGCCACTGGAGACGAATAGGCCTACAAAAACGGGTTAATGATGGTCGTTCATTTTTCCATACGGAATCTTCCGTTTCACTGTCAACCGTTCGTAAGGGAACGATAGATGTCATAAATAAATATTCATCACTACTGCCGCTTTGAACCCATTTCTGCTTGTATTGGGAATGACCAGCACTACCGTCGAAACCCCATTTACAATGTAAAATATAAGTATTTTCGTTGTTAGACGGCTCACTTTCAGGTAGAAATGACAAAATTCGGGCAGTATGGTCCAATAAATTCTGAACTTTCACTTCACATGCACTCTCACTAACACTTATATTGTGCTGATGAGTTGCGTCTTTTGCTTTCAGAATTGCATAATAACTTGGATATAAGTCATGATTGTGATTAATTGCCATTTTTCTAATAGACATATACTGATGTTTTGATAAATGTGTACTTACTATCATAGATAACGCGTCTTCTTCTGAGAGCTTCTTGGCTTGTTTTCTTTACTTCAACCATGAGTCACGAACTTGTTTACCTCTGGTAGGTGTTGTTGTGGTCACTTCTCTTAATAATTTTGCTGCATTTTCGTCACCTGCAGCCCTCAAATTCATCACTGTGGCATATGAAAGATCCGCAGCACCCACATTCTCCCTCAGATTTTGAATTTTCCGCCTCTTACTTCTTTCCCTTAGTTGCTGAAATACTTTCGAAGGACGTCCACGCTTTTCCGAAGAAGGGGAAGGAAAGTCTGTAAATGGTAATTCAATTTCTTGCTGTAACCAATCTGAATATTTACGAAGAAACATGCTTTCGGTTCGGTGACATTTCTTCCAACCCTGATAGTATTTAAGAAAAAAGCTCATTCTTATTACGCTGTGTCGAGATTTTGTGCTCTGACAGTCCAAATTTAATTCAAATTTGTTCTTCACATGTTGCACAATATGTTCTTCTTGTAGCACACTGGTCTCATTATTCGTTTCTTTCATTTTCTCGTAAAGTTCTCGGCGACTAACATGTAAATTCATTTTTCACACACTATTCACTGACCTGATACAAACAACAGCCCTCTGGAAACTGAAGAAATCAAGGGTCTGTGGTTTACCACCGACAAGCCACCCCTTGAGTAAACAAACATAAATTTCAAGAAGTGCTCACAGCATTGCAAGGTGTTGCAGATGAAACCTTCAGTGATAGACTTATAATTATCTACCAATATACATTTTTAAGTTTCGCGGTGGACATGTTTGGCCATTTTTTTTAAAACTCTAAAAACATTTTTGTTTTTTCGCAAAATACGGGCATTCAAATTTGTATTTTTTATCAGTACTTAGAAACAAAAAACACTAAAAATTGTAATTGTGCCCTATATAGAAGACCATAACACATTCACAAAAAATACACTTAGTATTTTATTTTGCATTGTTCAGTCAGAAACAATGTAAACAAAATCACCTACAGAATTGCAAAATTAATCAAGAAAGAGTTACAGCACTTTTGAACTTAAGTATTGACCAGAACCATTGGAGTATACTTTCAAAAAACACTTAGTCCTATCAGAATGACTACTGAGGATTATTATTAAGCGAAATGTTGGTTTTAAATATGAAGTTCGAAGAATTATTTTTGTCCGGGTTTTTAGCGATTCGGACCACTGTTCGTCGGCGCGACCCGATAATCGCCGAATGATGGAACTTTCAGATGCAACGGGGAACGATTGTTGACTCCTGGTCACTTGTCGATCCGTTATAACATGGACACTAGCAAACCGCTTGTACTTATTAACTCGCCATTTCCTGCGATGTTACGCCAAGGTTTTCCATCGGCTACTTTTCCTGTTGTTGTGTCAGGCAAACTTCTTCTGATCCGCTCTTTTATCGGAGCCAAGCGTGCAGCTACTTTTTCTCTCGTGAATCGGGAAACAACTGCTTATTTCTTTCTTCTGGTGATTTCAGCTACTCGGTAGAGCCAATGGTAGAGCCCCTCGCTTTTCTGTTCCCCCCATGCACATTAGGACAGAAGCATATTAGGAGCACTCAAAAATGCGTTCGTCGGTCTCTCACCTCAGTATTACACTTATACGGTAGTTTCTTTACCCAAACTGCAACATCTCCCATAAATCTGTCCTGCTAATGGTGTTCCCGACCCCCTTGTTTAGTCTATAACGCCGAGACATCGGCTGAATTACGACTGTTTTCGTCGCCTTCGGGATTCCGAACGCAGTGGCAAAACCTTTGAGGTGGTCCCTGCTTCGCTTTGGAACTTCTCTTTTCTTTGTTCAAAACCCAATCAGAACCAACGCATGAATTAATCAAATCGTTAATCGGTCTGATTAGCCACATCCTTTATATTAAAAAAACTAATGAGGCAAAAGTCGTAACAATATTTATGTTATGAAATGGATTAACTGAAGTAAACTTTTTAAACTAATCCTTGATTGGGCCAAAGCTTTGGCTTGTGCATAATGCAAGCCTCGCTAAGCACAATTTTCTGAGAACCCGGGCCCCGGCGGGCTTGGGCCTAGCAAACACATGTAATCAAAGAAAGCGGGTTGGGCCGGGGCTCCAGGCCTTTGGACCCGGGCGGGCACGGGCTCCTAAAATTGATCCCGAACTCATCTCTAATTTAGAATACGTAAAGTGAGCGGGATTATTCATAGTAAACTGAACCGTATACAAACAGAATTAATCAGATTTTTACAGTCCCTAAAACATCCAGAAATAAAATAGCTACTTACTCCCATTATGGCTGGAAAGTGTGTTGTCGAGAAAAAATGAAACATTTGCGCTCCCTAGAGGCAAAATTATGTATTAATTTGAGCACGAAATGCGTATAAAACGTTTCCGTAGTTAGCAGCACCTGGCCGAAGAAGGATTTTTCCAATTAGGTTTTCAAACGCGCCGATATTACTTCAAATATATTGTAAACGGTAACGTGAACTTATGCCCTCTAGTGGCAAACAAAGAAAAAATGTGTAGTTGTATGCAAGACATTCTGAACCTTAAACGCTGTCCGACGAAGAAAGAATTCTACAAAGTGAACTTTCAGAAGCAGAGATATCAAGAAAAGTAAAATACCAGCGGAAAAACTGTATCTTATTTTAAGCAGAAAATATGTTCAAAAGTTTCCGTAGTGAGCGATATCTGACCACAAAGGAAATTTTTTATTCGCGTTTATAGAAGCCAGATATTGTTGCAAATACATCGGAAACAGAAACATATACTTGCGCCTCTAACGGCAAAACAGTTTTTACAAAAATTACAAATTATGTGCAGAACATTTCCCATCAGGAATTCTATCCGACGCAAAAAGGTATTTTTCAATCGGACTTTCAGAAGCAGAGATATTAATTTTCCTTTATGCTCCCTAGCGGAAAAACAGTTCAATACTTGTAAGCGAAACTCTGCTAAAATAGTTTTCGTTAGAAATCGTATCGAAGAGAAGAAAGATTGTTTCCAATCGCATAATAACACGGTCGAAGCTAATACTCAGAGTAACCACCGTGTGCAGCACGGACAGCAGCTAGGCGGGCTGGGAGTGACTCAATAAGTTTTTGGAGGGTGATCAGAGGCATGTGGAGCCATGCTGACTGCAGTGCATCTGACAGCTGCTGAAGGGTGCGTGGTGGAGGATCCATACAACGAACAACACGATCGAGGTGGTCCTACAGATGCTCAATTGGGTTTAAGTCTGGGGAATTAGGGGGCCAGAGAAGTACTTTGAAGCTTTCATCGTGCTCTTCCAACCACTCTCTGACATTTCTAGCTGTGTGACACGTCGCATTGTCGTGCTAGAAGATCTTATCGGCCCCAGGGAAGGCAATCAGCATGTATGGCTGTACATGGTGTGCAAGGATGGATTCATAACGAATTCGGTCCATAGTGCCTTCCACAGGTATGAGTGGATCTAGAGGAGAATGCCACGAAAACATTCCTGAGACCATAACACTGCCCACACCAGCCTGTGTTCTTCCAGCAATTGTTAAAGTGTGTTTGTTCTCCGATGCTTCTCGCCTTATACACCAACGTCCATCCGTTCGATAAAGCGAAAAACGTACCTCATCAGAGAAGGCAATCCTTTGCCAATTAGCTGAGGTCCAATTCCGATATTGCCGTGGAAATATAAGCCTTTTCTGCAGATGCAACTACGTTAGCATAGGTGCAGTGACCATCCGTCTGCATCGGAGCGCAATACGCAGCAGGGTTCGCTGAACTGTTGTTTTAGACACACTTCCGGTAGCCCCCTGGTTCATTCGGCCACTGAGTTGCTCCATTGTAGCGTGTCGATCTGCCCTCACGCACCTTTGAAGCCGACGTTCATCTCTCACATCAATGGCACGTGGTGCTCCACAGGATCCAGGTCGCTTATTCGCAATGGTGCCATTTCTCCAATCACGATGCACTTTAACCACAGCAGCACGCGAACAATTCACAAGCTGCGCTGTTTCAGAAATACTATCACTCTTGTCCCGAAAGCTTATAATCATCCCTTTTTGGAAATCTGATAAATCGTTTCTTTTATCCCTGACAGCAACGAGTGATATGTTTTCAGAATGCCTACAGCACAACTTATATACCGTCTAAGCCAGCTCACGATACATGCCTTCTTTCATTGGCTACGCGCTGTTGACGTCAAAAATAGGAGGTGGTCAGAATAATGTGACTCGACTGTGTAGAAGCACTGATTTGGAATACAATTTATTTTGATTTCGGTAAGATCTTCATTTATGTCCTCTAGCGGAGAAGTAGTGCATGGGAAAACGACTTGAAAGCAAGGATCATCGTCCATCCATGTCGGGCTTCCCAATGCAAAAAGAGGAGACTAATAGTTACAGACATATATTGTCCACAGGCAGACGGACAATATGATACTACATATAAGCACGTACTTTTTTTCGCAAAAGACGTGCTGAAAAAGAAGACAGCAGGAAAAGGCATTGGTATATAATAGATTCCATATTACTGACAAATCAGCTTTAGAAGTATTTAAAATTCATGTCACCCGTACTCTCTCTCTCTCTCTCTCTCTCTCTCTCTCTCTCTCTCCCTTTCTCTCTTTCTCTCTCTCTCGCTGTCCGTCTTTCACTCTCTGTTTCTCTCTCACTGTCCCTATCTTTCTCTCCTTCTCTCTTTTTTTCTCGCTCGGTCTCTTTCTTTCTTTTCTCTCTTTTTCACTCTTTTTCTCTCTATCTTTCGTTGTCCTTCTTTCTCTCCTTCTCTCTTTCTTTCTCGCTCGGTCTCTTTCTTCCTTTTCTCTCTTTTTCACTCTCTTTCTCTCTATCTTTCGTTGTCCTTCTTTCTCTCTCCCTTTCTCTCTTTTTCTCTCTGTCTCTCTCTTTCTCTCTTTTCTCTCTGTCTCTCTCTTTCTCTCTTTTTCTCTCTGTCTCTCTCTTTCTCTCTCTCACTTTCTCGCTATCTCTTTCTTTCTCTCTCTGTATCTCTCTCACTGTCCCTATCTTTCTCTCCTTCTCTCTTTCTTTCTCTCTGTCTCTTTCTTCCTTCTCTCTCTTCTTTCTCTCTCTCTCTCTCTCTGTCTCTCTGTCTCTCTCTTTCTCTCTATCTCTCGCTGCCCTTTTTTCTCTCTCTGTTTCTCTCTCACTGTCCCTATCTTTTTATCTTTCTCTCTTTCTTTCTCTCTCGGTCTCTTCCTTCCTTCTCTCTCTCTCTCTCTCTCTCTCTCTCTCTCTCTCTCTCTCTCCGCTTAAAAACGTGAAATTATATGTTAGAGACACATCAATTTTGGAATTGCAAATTGCAATATCTCAAATCATTTTAAAAGATATCGATCAAAACAGTAATTTCTTTTCAGTTATCCATCATTCGTGCTGTGTGACTTCAATTTTGCTTTTTAAAAGACGTGACGTACTACACAGGTGAAGTACATGTCAGGACAACAAATATGCAGGAACACATTCTGCCGGCGCATTTTAGTTGGTTAGAGTAACTCACTCCAGAGCGTGGAGACGGGTCGTCGTTACCCACAAATTGCGCCCTGCCGGGAAGATGGATCTGCTGGCCGTTGTGTTTTTCGAAAAATGTGTGATGTTCGTCCCACACATCCTCTGGAATTAACGAAAGGTTCTTTCTTTGCTTCAAAAAAAAATTAAGACGGAGATGATGTGACGTACTACAGAGACAACAAATCTGCAGGAATACATTATGTCGGTGTAGCTTAATCGGTTAGAACAACTGACTCCGAAGCGAGGAAACGCAGGTTCGATCCCTGTCACCGGCACATTTGTGTTTTCACAAAGAGTTCAATACACGAATAAATAAGGTATCTATGCTTATAATGAAATACAAGAGCAATTTTCATAAATCATTGAAAATAAAAATTTAGAATATTTACAACGTCCATCTTCCAGAGCGGATGTGGCGTTAAGTTCCGCACGCAGCCATCTGCAGGAAAGATTACAATTACTCTCTTTTGGGATAAACGAAGCGTAATTTTGGAGTGCTACATCCCAATGAGGAACACTGTAACCAGTGATTCGTATGCAGATCTTATTAGGAATCATCTTCGACCTGCCATGAAATCCAAACGACGTGGACTTCTGAGGACTGGTGTCTTGTTACACTATGACAAAGATTGGCCCTATACTGTCCGTGCAACGGTTGCAACCATACAAAACGTGCACTTTGAGTGCCTTCCATATCCGCCGTATTCACCAGACCTTGGCCCCAAGTGATTACCACATCTTTAGAGCACTCAAGGATGCGATGGGAGGAAAGACTTTCAGGTCCGATGAAAAGGTGCAGCAGGTCGTGCATGAGTGTGTGCACAGGCGACCGCAAAAAAAATTTCTACAGGAATGTATGCACTTTGTACGTGCCGGAGGACTTGTATGGCACAAAATTGAGATTGCATTGAAAAATGATACGTATGTGAACCACTTCTACATCTTGTGAAAAAAGAAATATTTAAAGTTTTCATTGACTCTCCCTTGTAAATTATCACAAGTTAATTCCAGAAAGATTTTTGTTGTCTTCAATTCTGCAAAATCATTAATTATGTTGTTGCAGTCCCTATTTCCACATGGCGTTTTCAATGTGGAGATACTTCTCTAAATTGTGGCAACAGTAGGTGGAATTGCCAGTAAAGTTCTTAAAGCAATACCGCAATTTATGAATATATCAGTACAAAGGGACCCAGAGCCATCGGAATCGAAACTGTCCCATTTAATCCAGCATAATTGGCTAGCTTACTTTAGGTGTATTCAGACGTTTCCATATTCCAAACAATATTCCCATGCAAATAAAGTAACATTTTCTTTATTTGTATGGGAATATTGTTTGAGAATTTTCATTCACAATTACTTCGTTTTATTCAGCATTTTCCAGTTTTTTTCTTAACCATGTGTGCCTTTAACGCACGGCAGCCTTCAAAATGTGATGCTGGGTCCTACATTTGATTGACAGTGGTGAGAAGAGAGCTTCTTTAACCCATTTGTGGTGCTCAGCACGAGGTGTTGCGATCAAACATTTAGCTGTGATAGCGATAGGTTACCATCCACTGATTTAAGCTAGAACCCCTACCTTCCTAAAAGTAGGTCAAGAATTAGCCTGCGTTCTATATTTCAGAACTGACAAACATAATAATGGACCATTTTGTAATCGCCCTTCTTCGTAGCTTCGTAACACTTTGTCTTTAGCCTTGATAGGCTTCCTTTCTTGGAAAAGAAAATGGTCGTCAACACTGTTCCACTACCTCTTCAGGATTGCAAAACGCCTGCCTGTTAGTGTGGGGAGAGAAAAAAATTCACTTTCAGATATCTTGTACGGCGCCAAGCTCCTCTGTGTTTTTGACCACCCCTTATCTGCAGTATACATAGCATAAAGAATATTGCTTTCCTATATCGTATTATGGAAATATTTGCCTGTTCTCGATCCAAATAACAAATGGGCGTAATATAATATCATCATCATCATCATTGTCAACCATTATCAACCCACTGCTGGACGAAGGTCTCCCCAAGTTTCCTCCACAACGGGGTCTGTCTTGTGCCAGTCTCCTCCACGTCACTCCCGCATACTTTCGAATTTCATCCACCCATCTCCCATGTGGTCTTCTTCTGGGTCTTTTCCTGTCCCTTGGAATCCAATCCAAGATTTCGGCTGTTCATCGATGGCCTGTCCTTCTGGCAGTGTGCCCAGCCCATTGCCATTTCAGGGATTTAACTCTGATCATGATATCTTCCACTCTTGTCATTTTTCGGATCCATGAGTTCCTCTTCTTATCTCTCCTGGTTACACCAAGCATGCACCTCTCCATGCTTTCTTTGAGTTGTCTGCAGCCTTTGTAAGTCTCTTTTAGTTAAGGTCCACGTCTCTGCCCCATACGTAAGCACTGGAAGGATGCATTGATCAAACACTTTTCTTTTAAGACACAATGGCATATTGCTCTTGAAAATTATGCTGTTTCTTCCAAAAGCTCTCCAGGCAAGTTTTGTACGCCGATTAATTTCTTCATCAATGTGTCCCTCACTTGATATCTGCTGTCCAAGAAAAACGTACGTGTCTGTTATCTCCAGCTTTTCACCATCAATCGATAAATCTTTATATCTTGTAAAAGCATTGAACATCACTTTTGTCTTCTGAAAGTTCATTTTTCATCCCACTTCTTTACTCTTGTCAGCAAGTTCCTGGATCATACTCTGCAGCTCTGATGTGTTAGATGCAAAAATGACTATGTCATCAGCAAAATGAAGGTGAGTTAGATAATCTCCATTAATCTTTATCCCTTTGTTTTCCCAGTTCAGTGATTGAAAGACATTTTCCAATGTGGCATTAAACAGCTTCGGAGATATGGTGTCACCTTGTCTCCCTCCTTTTCCAATTTTTATGTGTGTTGTATTTTCAAACAGCCTAATCTTTGCACTTGCATTTTCATAGATGTTACTAATAATATTAATGTATGCATCTTCAATACCGCAGGATTTCAGAGCCATTGCAACTGCTGATGGTTTCACCGAATCAAAGGCTTTTTCATAATCGATAAAAGCCATGCACAATGGAAGTTCATATTCCCTCGCTCTTTCAATTAGTTCTCTCAGTACGTGGATATGATCTATTGTGCTGTAGCCACTCCTGAATCCAGCTTGTTCTCTCGGTTGAGCCATGTCCAGTGTCACCTTCAAGCGGTGTGAAAGAACTTTAGTGAAGATTTTATAAACCACTGATAGGAGGCTGATAGGTCTGTAGTTCCTGAGATCCTCAATGTCACCTTTTTTATGTAGCAAGATCATTGTAGCGTTGTTCCAATCCTCAGGAATTTTCCCTTCATTAAGGCATCGAGTGAAAATTTGGGCGAGTACTGTTTCGATTTCTCCACTTGCTTCTTGTATGATGTCTACGGTAATTCCATCTTCTCCTGGAGCTTTTCCCCGCTTCATGTTCTTGATTGCATGTGCAACTTCTGCTGGGAGGACTGGAAGAACTCTATATATTTCTGTATATTTTCATTAATTCATATTTTGTGATTCTGATTTTGAATAATTCTACTGTTTATAATCTGCCTCTATCAGATATAATCTGCCTCTATCAGATATAATCACTACCTTTAAAGAGCTGTATGCAGAATTTAAACTTAACCAATTTGTTGATGTAGGAACTTGGAACTCTTATCTCAAATGCTGCATAAAAAATAACCATATCTTATATAATAATACTCTCTATAAGCAAGTGAACGGTATTCCAATGGGAACATCAACGTCCACGAATATCGCTAATCTATTCCTGTTCTTTAAGGAATATAAATTCATTAAAAATCACCCCACCTGCTCAGATAACTACCTTTACACTTTTAGATATATTGATGATCTGCTGTGTATCAATAATTCAGAAGTTATAGAGAGTGATTTTGATAATATCTATCCTAGCTCTCTTAACTTATGTAAAACCAACCACAGTAATCAGGAACTTGAGTTCCTAGACTTAAGCATTAAGCTCAACAGAGGTAACCCATCTATTAGCCTCTTTGATAAAAGAGTTAATTTTCCTTTCAAAGTAATTAAATATCTACACTGGACTAATAACATTTCAACCAAAGTAATTGAGAATGTACTAATTTCTCAGGTCCTAAGAATTTCAAGAATTTGCAGCAACAATTTGGACTTCAATTACCACATTAATATACTATTAGAAAGTTTTCTAGAGAACGAAATTCCTTCTTCTTTCATCAAAAGAACTTTAAGAAAAATTATTCTGAATAATAGAGTAAGGTTGGCAGATCTGCTTTAATTTTCTACACAGTTAATAATATGATTCTGACCAATCAAAGCCGTAAGGAAGTTGGCTAGAGGATGCCTATTAACTACCTAAAGGAACCTTAGTGCTATGGATATGACGGTCCTATTAAAACAAAAAATTAAATAATATAAACAAAATCACAAAAAAAGCTTAAAAATCTGTTTATAAAAGAAAATAAAAACAAATAAAAAAGAAAACTAGTTATTCATCACTAGGATAGCTATACTAAAAATAGTAAAACCAACATTAAAATTAATAAGATTCTGATTAATCTATAGAAGCTCACTAAGGTGATTTAATACATGCAAAGATTATTAAATAAACTGCTCGTGTATTTTATAATATTTCTCATGTATTCTGGAGAGTTAATTCTGCTCTTTCTGATCATTCAGATCCACAGTCTTAAGTTTATATATTTTTTTCTCTGGTTAAAATCTCCGCGCGTTGGTTTCTTGCTGTATGAGGAGGCCATCAGCCCCACCCGCACTGCCCCCCAGCGTCTAGGGAGTGGCGGAAGAGGTCAGCCATGTTCTTCTCTTGTGAGGAGAAAAGATTTTGTCACACAAGAGGTAAGCTCTCTTCCTTGTTTTTGGGTTCTAGGTTTTATAAGTTCAATGTTTGTACTTCATGTACCTTTTCTCTGTCGTTTTTTAGCTTTTCAGCTTTTAAGCATTGGTTTGTCTGTTAACATTTTTGCGGGTTTTAACTCTTACTTTTCTTTGTAACTCTGAGCGTCTTTTGGGGTACCTAGGAACAGAAGATGGCTAAGCTTGTTCCTTTTCTATGCGCTGTCTATGCGCTGTTTTTCAAAGTAGTTAAGTTCTTAATAACTAATTAATTATGCACTTAAAGCACTGCTGAAATACTTTGTACATATTGCAACTAACTGTTTAAGGTATATAACTTTCACAAAGTTTTCTTTAGTTAATTATTATCTTTAACTTATTCTCGTTTTCGTGCTGTCATAAGTTGTAGAGTAGGGGGTTTTAGACTCAAGTTTTCTTTCAAAAATCTGTTCGTTATAAATTAACATTTCCTTTTTTAATTGCAATGTAAAATTTGGATTTCTTTTGCATTGTTTTTCAGGTTTAAATTCTCTCTCAAACGAACTTGGAATTTCGTTATAGCTGAAAATCATTTCTAATTATTATGTCACTCTCACAGCTTGAGTTCTCTTTAATCTTCTTCTCTCTGTTTAATAGTAACAGATGAAGAGCATGGGTCGGGCCATGAAGGTTAATGGATGCAAGCGAAATTGTTAACTAGTGCTAGGTCATGCTACTCTACGGAGGACATGACTTATATATATATTTTTTAAACTATTTTAGGTGGGAATGTTACTTGCATCTATGGCCTTGCAGAAACCCATTTCCAACTAGGTCTTTGTGGAAGTGAGAAAATGCAGAGTTTTTGCTGGTCCTTGATAAAGCCAAGGCTCAGTATTCTCGACACCTTCTACATTCAGTAGTTTTATTTTATTTTTTTATCTTTTCTCCTTTTACTCACACAGGTAGATACATAACCTTTTCTATGTTGTACTAGGTGTGAGTCAAAATTATATATGTATTTTTTTGCTTAGGTATCTTCTTTATAGAATATATATATATATATATATATATATATATATATATATATATATATATATATATATATATATACACTATATTGACAAATGTCACCGAACACCTAGAAGAGAAACACAAAATAACATTCATTGACATACATTAGTACAGTGTCGGTCTACTTTTGGCCTTAATGCATGCATTGAGCCTTCGAGACATGCTTTCGACAAGGTTTTGGAACACAGCGATAAGTATGCGCTTTCATTCAGTACATAATGCTGCCGCTAACTGTTGCTTAGTAGTAGGCCTTGGTTTCAAACTTCTTATACGGCCCTCTAATTCATCCCAAAGGTGCTCTATGGGGTAAGATCAGGGGTCTGTGCTGGCCAGTCCACACACGATAGAGAATTATCGTCAAACCACGCCGTAACAGTCCTTGCTTTATGGCTCGGTGCATTATCCTGCTGGTACCAACAAGGCTCGTTTCTATAGTATTGCCACAGAGAGTTGGCAATACTATGACAGAAACCAACGTTTTCTGTTTTCTTTGGCTGTTCTGCAACGGTATTCTGCCGAGGGTCACAATTTTTTGCGTCGAATGAACACATGTGACGAAACGTGGTTTCACCATTTCAGCCCTGAAACCAAACGATCGTCCATGGAATGGAAGCGTGTCACCTCTCCAAGAAGGAAAAAATGCAAAGTCCAACCATCTTCTAGAAAAGTCATGGCGACTGTTTTCTTTGACTGTGAAGTTGTTGTTTACACAAAATTTCAAAAGTAGTCTGTCCTTAATTGGACAGACTGAGTTGAGCTAAGCTGTTATCCTGCTGCACGACAACACCACACTTCACACAGCACGGAAAACAAAGGAATGGCTGCTGTCATTCAAGTAGAAGGTGTGGCAACATCTACCGTACAGCCCCGACTTATCCCCGTGCGACTACTATTTGTTCAGTAAAATGATAGAGGGCCTTAGTGGACAATGATTCCAAACAGATGAGGATGTGAAAACTACGGTCCTTAACTGGTCGCACTGAACTAGAGAAAACTTTTTCTGTACAGGTATGGAAAAGTTAATCACACGTTCCGATAAATGTTTACAGTCCTTAGGCGACAATGTCGAAAAATGAATAAATGTTGTACCTCTAAACCAACATACATCCCATGAGTACATCTCTTTATTTGTTTTTTGTTTTTTTATTCAACTTGTTGCGTTGGTGCTAATCGAGGGGATATTCCTGACTCAATTTTTGACGAACATGGGTTTTGTTTTTCATTATTTTTCTTATCAGAAGAAACAACAGCGGTTTTTGTTGTAGTAGATGTTCCGGGAGGAAAATTGGCTTCAATGCTCGAAGATGCATCTTGAGAAGCATCAGATGATTCAGTTCTTATAGTAGCTTGTTGGGATTGTTTTCCCCAGCATGACAGCAGTGAAGTTTTTCTCCGTAACTCTTTTGATTTCCCCTCACTTCAGTACTTTTCTACTAATTCAGGTAAATTTAAATCTTCCTTGATGGGGTTTTAAATGGACACAACGTCATCCTGTTATTTAATTTGGATGCATTATACCAAATGTGAAAACACTTTTTCATTTAATTTGGATGCATTATACCAAATGTGAAAACACTTTTTCATTTAATTTGGATGCATTATACCAAATGTTAAAACACTAGGATGTAGCAGGTAGAACTTACTACCAGTGTAATGTTAAAAGCTGTTCGCGATTTGCCTCGGGAAAGAATTGTTATATCTGCTGAATCAGATTTAGTAATAGAAGAAATGGGGCTATATTATGTTCATGTCAAGTCGTGATCTAAAGAACACTATTTAAGAGCTTGTTTCTTACCTTTCTATTTCGTTTGTTTCAACTTCTCCTTTATTGCTTGAAACTGTAAATAAAAGGTGAAAAGCATAAGATTAGAGCTTGCAGTATGTAGGATGTTTCAGAAACAACGCGAATAATAGAACTGTGTGCAAAAGAAAACAATATCCCTCAGTCATTTTCGGATCATTCGCCACACCACTTTCTGTGTGGTGTTGCCTTTCTTCTTCTTTTTTTCAACACAGTATGTTACAACGGAGCCAGACCCACTGAATTTCTTCCTCGTCGATGATGAAATTCTAAAATAGAGCTCCCAACGTAGACGTTGTGGTGCTCTATTTTAGAGCTCCACAACGCCTACGTTGAGAAGGCGTCACAAGCACATTTTTCAGGGCTGCAAGAGAACATTTACTTATACTTTTTAACTTCAGTGCATGATTTGAGCGAAACAATTAAAAAAATTAGTTTCACTTAAAAACAAAACCCATTGAAACAACTAGAGGTGTAACAATTTCTCACATCTACCCAATGTTTGCTCTAAGCTGCGCGCACGCAGCCGCGGAGCAGAAATATCTTCCGCGCAGGGAGCATTTTAGATTAAAATTCCCAAATCCCTAATTAATTTTAATAAATCGAAAATCAAATACATACCTGCAAAAACAATAATAAATAAATAAAATTCGGGCTCTCAAAAGTCAAAACAACACTTTTCTTAAATGCCGTTCGCCTCCTTTTAAGTTCGTCTCATTGTCCTCTTCATTCTCGAAGGCTTCTTGCAAAGTAGCCTAGTGCGAGCAGATAGTGAACACGGGAATGCGGATTTGTGATTTTCCCACGCCGAGAAAGAGGCAGATGTTGAGTCTTATCCCAAAACAACACATCAGCGCCAGCCAATCGCAGCAGATCGTAACCAAGTTCATTGTACTAACTAATACACTCATTCTTGTTGACGGGGGAAAGGCATTCCGGTCAGTTAAATTTAATTAACGAAATGTTTTTAATAATGTTTTTTAATTTAAAACCAATTGCGGAAAGAACGGCGATAAAAATGGGAGGGGATTAGAAAAAATAAGGGTTCCAATTCAAGTTCCAACTTCTACTTCATTAGTAAGAGAAGCTGAGAAAATAAAAATTTTTGCCCACATGGTTTTGATGCCTGCCCAGCTCATTGGGTTAGACGCGCATTGCCAATGGCCACTTAAAGGGAATATTGCTTCTACTCTAGGCATAATTGATTTCATTAATGCTCCACATTAACTACATCAGTCAACAATTTGCAAGAGATTCGTCAAAAAGCACAGGTACACTCTTGGGAAAACCACGAAATTTTGTAAAATTTATGCATATGAATATTTTTTTAGCATTTTATGACAAATATATTTTGATTTGCAAAACGTATTTGGTATCAAACAGAAGTTATCGCTCTTTCTACGTTTTTATAAGTGAGTCGCGGGGAAATTATCATCGGCCGCCACCGGAAATCGAACCCAGGGTCTTCCGGTTACGCGCCGGACATGCTTCCACTGCACCACAGCGGCCTCGAATTCTTCCAGACTCACATACGACTAAATGCTAAACCAAATGGCAGGCTGCTTCTTGGAACCCCGCACAATGCTGGGGATTCACTAAAGATGGAAAGCAGCAAGTGAACAAATAACTAGGAAATACAGACAAGTGACGTGGACAGAAAAAATAAACAAATAAAAACGTGGAAAGAGCGATGACTTTTGTTTGATGTTTCTGGTCCACCCCAGCATTGTGCGGGACTCCAAAAAGCAAAATGCCAAGTGGCTTGTCAGTTAGTCGTATGTGAGTCTGGAGGAATTCGAGGCCGCTGGCATGTCCGGCGCGTAACTGGAAGACCCTGGGTTCGGTTCCCGGTGGCGGCCGATAAGAATTTTTCCGTGACTCACTTATAAAAACGTGGAAAGAGCGATGACTTCTGTTTGATGTTCCTGGTCTTCGTCACTTTTTTGTATTAAGTTTTTGGTATAATGGACTAGATATATTTTATCAGGACAAAGAGAAGCAAATGAGCTTCTTGTATTTGTGAATCGTTATTCTATCGTTCTTTTCTTTTTTATAATTTTGCTCTGGATTTAACGACCACCATGAGCAACTCGATCGGCTATAAGCAATCGCCCGTTGCTAATTTAGGGCCACTGGTTCCAGGGAAGGGGAAAGCCAGTTCTTTAAAACAAATCCAATATCCATGCCTAACCGGGATCCGAACCCAGACCCATTTCGGGCTAACAGTCAGAAGCCACAGCTTAAACCACTAAGCCACAGGGACGGATATTCCATCTGTGACCACAATGCTTGCCGGCGAGGAATGTATGTATGTCACCTCTGCGATGCCAACAGCGCTTTGCAAACGGTTCTGAGTTGGATTAACTATTTGACTTGCAGTTTGCTTGCCAAACTCATTTTTAATGCATTGCTAAACAAGAATACTCATGGCTATGAAAAAAGGAGAGGGGCAAAAAGAAGAAAAAGAAGCATTTTGGCAATTAATAAAAAGATCATTGAGGTAGTTAATAAAGAGCTGTTACGAACTCATGAACTGAGACTTTTCCCATATTCATATACTCCAAAGACATAATTACTGCACTGCTAAGGGGCCGTCCATAAAGTAGTCCGAGATTACAGGGGGAGGAGTTCCTGACAACCGGACCAAATGTGACATAGGGGATTGGAGGCGGTTTAGTAATTCGGTCGTCCAGCAGCAAAAACATGGTGGAATCGCAATCTTAAAAACTCCCCGTTTGCTCACATTGGTATTTAAATATGATTGCAAATATGTCTTTATATCATCGTGGGGGGATAGTGTTTTTTCCGCAGTCCTTAGCGATAGAGTCTGCAGTATGTTTTATACTTCTTAGAATTAAGCTCTTTCAACTTAATTTACTGAGAGGACGCAATGTTTATTGCTTAATTATATTTTACCTGAAATATACGTCTGCAATGTGCATTCGTTTTCGGTGTACCGTCAAAATAATCCGGGGAAAATATCCCGCTTCATAATAACCCAGTCAAAACAACCCGGCGTCAAAATAACCCAGCGTCACAATAACCCAGCGTGGAAAAAACCCGGTAAAAATAACCTTTCGTCATAATAACCCCAGGGTCACAGTTATGGTACGTCAAAATAACCCGGGTCATAATAACCCGGCGTCGTAATAACCAAAGTAACTAACGCCCTAAAAACCTACGTCAAAATTGCCCAGCAATCTCACTTACCCGAGTCGAAATGGAAAAGCGGCGGAGAACAGTCATCTCTCCAAAATCGAAGTAAGTCGTACTGAGTAGATTTCAGTAGATCTCTCCGAAATCGAAGTTAGGTCGGGTTATTTTCTCCGGGTTATTTCGACATGTAACCGAAGGATCGAATATATATATTTTTTCAACTCTCTTAGTTTTCTAATTATTTAAAAGAAAAACATAGTTTGGGGTGCTGGTGAAACGAAAGTATCCCCCACCCCACCCACCCCATAAGGAAAATTTGAAATTTCTTGACGCCATTTGTTTGTATCATGTCGTAGTCCCCTCAGGATTAAAGACTGCAGGCAGTATTCTGGTCCAGAATTTGCAGGTGGGATTGGAGTATCCAGTCTCCAATTTATATGCTTACTTAAACTGATAAAATTTATGATTTAACTTCTTCCTCCCCCCCCCCTAAACAGATTGAAGGTAGAGAAAGAAACTGCAAAAACATGTGACTATGTGTCTCACTGGTATCGGTAGCTCTACAGCTAATTACGATATGAATTTTTTTTGTGGCAAATTTGAAATATTTTTTTCAATATTGCAGATACACTTCTTCTCTTATTTTACTTTTGCCGGATACCATGCTCGTTGCCAACTAAATTACTAATAACATAAAAAATAACAGACAAGTAGAATCAGGAGAGCTCCATTAGCGACGCGTAGTTCAAACCCGTTTGTCAGGAGTTCGCGCAAGACGGAGTTATTGAGGGAAATGACGTTTGTTTGTATCCATTTACAGACTGTCAGTGCATATGATAACAGTTCGTGACAATTATGATCTTGGTTATTTTTAAGTGCATATGATAACAGTTCGTGACAATTATGATCTTGGTTAATTTTAAGTGCATCTAACCTGATCGGGCATCGTTTAATTATTGAGCTCGATAAAAGAACTTTTGAAAGCGCATCTAACCCCTTTAAAAGCTTTGTTCATTAGTCAAAAGTATCTGAAATTAAATTTTAATAGTTTGAAATTGATAATTTCAATTGAACATTTTTTATTTCTTTTGCTTAAGAATATCATGAATGCCTATAATTTCGGTATCGTAAAAATTGTATTTATATTGCTATCAGCAAGAGTGGATGCACAAATCTGCTTTTGTGCGCGAAATAATACAGATGTTATTTGGGCGTAAATGTGGTGTTCATTGGCATATCCTAGTTGCGCTAATTAGAAAAAAAGGACTGATACAAACATGTACAATTGATTAATTTGTATTGGTAAGAAGCTCATGCTCTCCTCGCCATTATTTCAGAATTCGACACCATTACAAGGTTTCGGACTAACCTCGCAGGGGAAGTATCGGTCCCTTATGTAGGGACGTCACTGCACAGGACTGTTAGAACGTCGATACTTAGTCGATACAACTGAAACACCTGCGGGAGAAGTGTTGTCAACAGTTTTAAATTCAAATACGCTTTGAATTTGAACACTTACAACCAAGATGGAATGCATAAGGAAAAAGCGTCTACAATACACGCCGGAAAAACTGACATTCATGTGAATATTTTATTTAAAGTAAACCGAGATTTTAAAGAAAATAAGTATACATTTTTTAATCTATTTAATCTAAATAGGATATTGACTGGCATTAAGGAAAAGTGCAAGGATAGTGATCATAGCTTTGAAGTTTAATTATATGTAACTGTAGCATTGACTTCTTTAAATAAATTCGAGAGAAAGAAAAAAACATAATATTATGTTAGTAGCACCTCATAAAGAAATCCCTTTATGCCGAACAAATCAAAACTTCAGCAACATTCCAAAAACTCGCTTAATTAAAAAGCTGGAAATTAATTGTATTAAATGTTCCGTTATAATTTGTAATTAATCGCTCAACAGAAAAGTTAAAATTATATATTTTCAATTTTTTTTCTTTTCTTTTCGTCATATTTTAATCGCTAAATTTGGAGAACTTTAAAAATCGGGACCTTATTTAGTGCAAAGAAATGCTTTTTTCACTCACCTTTGTCATGTTCCTTGTGTAACTATTTTAGCTGGTATTCTCTTCTTGGGTTGGTAAGACATTTTTTCCCGAGGATTTCGAATTTAGTCAAATGCTAAAGAAAACCAACTGGAGTTAATGTTAGCCAAGCATTGTGAGAATTTTCAAGTCTCCCTCAAGAACGCCTCAAGTGGAAACCAAATTCGTTTTGCTTTTCGTTGCTATTTGGAGAAACTCAAAAAAACGAGTTTTTCCAGATTTTAACTATGGGTCATTTTGAAGCCGGGTTATTTTTACCCCGGGTTATTTCGCTAACGAGTTATTGACGCTGGGTTATTTTGACGCCAGGTTATTTTGACGCGGGCTATTCTTTCCGCGTTATTTTGACATGTAATCTTCGTTTTCAGGGTGTGAGGAGTCCCCGGTCTTCACTTTGTATTCTATGCCTAAAATCTCAATTGCTTCGAGTTATTACAAAAAGCAAACAACAACAAAAACAAAAAACAGAAAAACTAATGGCTAATACGTTGTCGACCGAGCTGTTTTGAGAAGGGTAGTGCACTCTAGGGTAGCAGTGTGGAAACAGCACCTATCGAAGGTAAATGAGTCACAAAAATGATGAGTCACAACAAGGTAAATGAGTTTAAACGTCAATGAAACTTGATCGCTGCCGTGTGGAACGAAAACAAACAACGACTGGCGCCACTGTGACAGAACCGTTCACTCGAGGTGATTTACGTATCATTTCATCTCAGCAGAGTATGTTCAATAAAGCACGCAGTCAAAGTGAATTCACTGCTGAGTTACTACGGTTGTATATATCTGCGGCTTCTTAATTCCGAACGGATAAGCTGAAGTTATTTCAGCTGCTATAGGCAGGATATAATACAGCACATCAAAATAAAACAAGGAAAGAACAACAGGATGACGTTGTGTCCATTTAAAACTCCATCAAGGAAGACCTGAATTAGTAGAAAAGTACTGAAGTGAGTGGAAATCAAAAGAGTTACGGAGAAAAGCTTTACTGCTGTCATGAAGGGAAAAACAATCCCAATAACCTGCTATAAAAACTAAATCTTCTGATGCTTCTCAAAATGCATCTGCGAGCATTGAAGCCAATTTCCCTCCCGGAACATCTACTACAACAGAAACTGCTGTTTTTTCTTCTGATAAGAAAAATAATGAAGAACAAAATCCATGGTTGTCAAAAATTAAGTCAGAAATATCCATTCGATTAGCACCAGCGCAACAAGCTCTGAATTATGAAATCGATGTTTTAAAAGAGATGTAGTTGGACTACTGGAACGGAAACAAAATCGAATGTTAACGGAAGTACAGACGAAAGAATTAACCGTAAAAAAAGCAGAAACTAAAGGAACTTGAAAAAAAGCGTGAACTGAAGAGAAAAAGAAATGAGCGTGCTACAAAGAAAAGTAAGGTACGTGAACTTTGTGAAAAATATCCTGAACTCAAATCCAAGCTTAAAGCCCGGGAAAAAAACAGGCCATCCTTCTATAGGAAACGACCAGCCCCTGCTTTTGAAAGCAATTACGAATATAGCTATATTTGGCTCTGCTTCCCACGAGAAGCGCCGTGAAGAATCGTACCGTTTGGTAAAGACGTTATCTGAGTTAACAGAAAAGTTGAAAGAGGATGGAAAGGATGTTAGTAGAAGCTCTGTTTATTTACAGCTCCTTTCACCACAAAACTTGTCATTAGAAGGGAAATGCCATGTTCGTACAGTACCAGTAAAATTAATTCGAGCAACAGCAGAAACATATGCAAAACATATAGGTACCGGTTTAGCAATGGCGATAATGTCGTTTCTTGAGTAGGTTGCTTCTTTATTGGGGTTACAGGAAGTGTCTTTTTTGAGCCAAGATGATAAAGCACGCATATCTCTAGGGTAAACAGCAGCCAGTAATCAAGCACCGATACTGATGCAAATGGAATACCGAGTTACTTTGCCTGATCATGACTGGTTAATTGCAAATCGCGTAAACTAATTCCATCAGTGTATGCAGGTATCGATATTAAAGACAGTCTATTTGGTGAACAAGAAGCTGTTAGCTACTCTGGTCCAACATTCACAGCAATAAGGTCGAGAAAACATTCATCATCAACCGCATCACGCACGTGATCTCAACAAGGTATACGATATTCCAAGAGTTTAAGGACATCATTAGAATTGTACCAGGAAATTTAACAAAGCCAGTGCTCATAATCACTGTTGATGGTGGCCTTGACGAAAATTCAAGCTTCGAAAAAGTTATCAAGATAAGTATACATCATTTTAACAAGAAATTTGGATGCTGTATCCGTTGCCTGCAATGCTCCTAGTCGAAGTACCTTTAACAGAGTCGAACGAACATTAACTCCTTTAAGCAAAGAACTCGCAGGTTTAATTTTACCGCATGATCAATATGGAAGCCACTTGGATGCGCAAGGTCAAACAGTTGATATCGAAAAAGAGGAAATGAACTTCGCGTTCGCTGAAAAAATACTTGCAGAAGTTTGGTCTAACACTGTAATCGATGGGTATCCAACAATCACTAAGTATGTAGATCCTACGGACTCTGAGGTGGTTGAACCCCTTCTTGAAAATGATACTTCATGCAGAAACAAACACGTTGCAGAAAGCCAGTATCCTTTGCAAATAGTAAAATGTCAGGACGCAAAATGTTGTATGCCGTGTCGGAGTTCACATTTCTTCATCTTTCAAAATCGCATTTTGCCACCACTTGTTCCTCTGGCTCAAATACCAGATGGCCTAGAGATTATATACCTAGGAGAAACAGATCGACGTCAATATGGATCACTCTTCTTAAATCTTTCTCTGGATATTTCAGAAATGCTATCACGCTCTTGTCGAGCTTTCAGGCCAACACTATACGACCTCTACTGTCCATGAGTGCAATCCAA
This sequence comes from Macrothele yani, assembly GCA_039090855.1. Lineage (NCBI taxonomy): Eukaryota > Metazoa > Arthropoda > Arachnida > Araneae > Macrothelidae > Macrothele > Macrothele yani. Next base: position 122,771,271 of record CM077013.1, read on the forward strand.
ACCTTCCTCCCGTATTTGTAAGGTTTGCGGAAAGTATTTTGCTTCAATCAGCAACATGAAGGCTCATTCAAAACTGTATACCGCTCAGTGTGGTCAAGCTAAAGCAGAATTAAAAGAACACCCTGTTCAAGTTGTTGCGCGCCGGCTGAGCGTGCTCATAACAATTTTGCCATACGACATGAGTAAAACTGATGCTGAATGGATCAATGAAGATGAGCTGGATCTAACTGATGTTAACGTTCCTAAATTAGGAAGTTTAATTTCCGGGTTATTGCCCATAACGGACGTTGGGCAGCATCTAGATTCCATTTGGGAGGACATTAAATAGACAGTTTAAATATAATTCAGATTGTTAGGTTGCTTTTCAAATTCCAAGAACGCAAATGCATCACTGTTCATAGCACAGTCGTAGTTATGGAAAAGGAAAGAACAAGGGATAGGTGGAAGGTAATGTATCTATTCAACTGAACAAACAATCCCGTATGTTTAAATTAGAAAAGTGGCAAGCGAAGATAAATTCGCAAATCCTCAAAAAGGCATTTCTTTACTAAATATTTAAAAGTATTACTTTATTAACATAAAACATATTTTTAAGGAAGAGCCCTATAAAAATAAATTGTAGTTTATTGTACCGCATAGTTGAGCTAATTTGCAACGTGAAAATTTCATGTGAACATAATAAACGGTAGCTGGCTTTCATTTTCAGATTTTTAACACCTTTGGCAGTTTATTTGAATAAACTGAGAACTGGGAAAAGGGGCCTAAGTCGACCTATATGTATAACCATACTGAAAATTATAATGCAATAAAAAAAGTTTTACATTAGTCTCAATTACGGCAAAACTGCATTCAGTGCAATAAAATGGAAGTATTTGTTGAATGTGAAAAATTGTGTTTTGCATCGTTCTATGAAATTTGCTAAAATATTCGCCGAAAATATTTTAAACACACGACATAAAAAATTAAACATTTAAATAATTACTGCAAATTTTAAAGCAGTTATTGCAACATTTAAGTAACACTGTAGTAATTTTTGCAACTGAACTTGAAATAACTAAACAATGACGATCGTATCTTATGTAAATTGGGGCTGATTTTTATTAGAATTTAACTGTAATGAGAAGATTTACTTCATAGTATTTCTTTGTTTTGTTTTCTCTTTTTTTCCTTCTTTTAATAGTTAAAAAAAGGTATGAAATATTTCAGATTTCTAATGGCATTTATCTAAATCCGAATATTAAGTTCTCGCATTTGTAATATCAAATCTATCTTGTTTTGTAGATGGTATAATCGGAAGTGTTGCAAACTTGAATGCTAGCGTTCATTTGTAGATCTTTATTTCAGAATGTTAAAGTTCGGGTAACATTTGGGAATAAATTAATGCCTAAATAATAAATATTTTCTGAAGCAAACTTGTAAATATATGGTAGATTCCTTTAAATAATTACATGTTTTCTTTCTGTTTCAAACCGGACTTCAAAAAGCAGTCGCCCGAAATAAAGGGGGTTGCGGGAATTAGGATGTACTTTTAGGGGGGTTGTGAACAATCGGGCAAAATGTAATATGGGGGAGGGGGAGTCTAAAAATAGTAAAATATCACGGACGTACTTTATGGACGGCCCCTAACAAGATTTACAGTCGCAGAGAGTGCATGAAGACGAATATTATCCGTGGTTAGTTCTTAGCGAACTCTGAATTTGTTGCACATACACTATATTGACAAATGTCACCGGACACTCCTTCAAAAGCAAATGAACGGATCCTCTGCGTTTTTAAGATGCGCGGTACAGCTGCAAATGGTATAAAAACAAGCCTGCAGCTACCGCGATCATATCGCACTGTGAGGTTGAGTGGAAATGTCGCGGCGGGAGAGAACCGACTTTGAGAAAGGAAAAATTGTTGGGTGTAATATTAGTGGGTTGTCCATAAGAGAAACCGAGAGGCGTTTAAACATAACCAACTCAACTGTTTTGGATGTACTGTATACGTGGAAGACACATGGCGTGCCTGAAGCAGCAAAACGTACCAGCAGACCAAAGAAAATAAGTGATAGAGGACGTCCAAGCCTCAGGAGAGTCGTTACAACTAATCGACGGAGTGCTGCACAAGACGTCAGTGTACAGGTGACTACAAATGCTGGAACCTCGGTATGTACACGTACCATTCGCAGAGAACTTCATTCCATGTGTTACCGTGGTCGTGCGGTTGCTCATAAGCCTTTCACCTCCACTCGGAATGCTACTCGTCATTTAGCATGGTGTAAAGAACATTTATCGTTGACCGTACATCAATGGAAACGGATCCTGTGGACTGATGAATCCAGATACACCATCGATCAGTCTGATAGCGGTGTGTGGGTATGGCAGCAGCCGGGGGAACGCTATTTACCACAGCCTACTGTTCCTATGGTTAAGTTTGGAGCTGACAGTGTATTCGTGTGGGGGTGTTTTTCGTGGTACGTTCCTGGCCTATTGGTCATCGTAGGCAAACCTGTTAACCAGCACGTCTACCTCGATATTCTGGACAACTATGTCCTACCAACTCTGTGGCAATACTATGGAACCGAGCCTTGTTGGCACCAGCAGCATAATGCACTGAGCCATAAAGCAAGGACTGTTACAGCGTGGTTTGACAATAATTCTATATCGTGTGTGGACTGGCCAGCACAGAGACCTGATCCTAATCCCATAAAGCACCTATGGGACGAATTAAAGCGCCGCATAAGAAGTTTGGAACCAATTCCTACTACTAAGCAACAGTTAGCAGTAGCATTATGCACTGAATGGAAGCGCATACCTATCGCTATGTTCCAAAACCTTGTCGAAAGCATGTCTCGAAGGGTCAGTGCATGCATTAAGGCCAAATAATGTATGTCAATAAACGCTATGTTGTGTTTCTTTTCTAGGTGTTCGGTGACTTTTGTCAATATAGTGTATGTTATACTACTTTAATAACTTTTTGAATAATAGCAGCAACATCCAGGATCAAAGAATAAGCACTTAATGTGGAACGACAACTTTTTACTTCGCTCACTGGAGGTTCTGAAGTCATAAATATAATCCACTGACACAAACTATTGCTTGTGTGAACATAGATCTCAATCATATAGCAATACTTATTTGTCGATTTACATACATATATAATAGACTTCAATCTCTTTGCTCTGCAATCTACTCGCAAATCTCTCTCTCTCTCTCTCTCTCTCTCTCTCTCTCTCTCTCTCTCTCTCTCTCTCTCTCTCACTCACTCTCTGTTTCTTTCTCCACACTACTCTACTACTACATTCACCGAAATCATTTATTTTGTTCTGACTCAGTACCACCGTTGACCACTTGTACAAAGGCTGTTCCATAAAAACTGAAAGTAATTCTTTTTTAGTTGGCAACACTCCAAAGGGAGGAAATAACTACGCAGACGACTAACTGAATTAAGGAAGTATCTATGGCAACAATTATTAGTCGTGACAGACCATTCTGGTTTGGTTATTGCGCAGTTGTTTAGGGTACGTCTGCATTTTGTCATACAGCTATGGAAGTGAGTGATTCAGAGTTAAGAAATGAAATGCGTAGTGTAATAAACTTTTGCTATCGTTCGGTTAAAACGGATCCAGAAACAATTGACAATGCAAAAAGCTTACAACGATAAATGTTTGGGTGAGTCAACGATTTTTAGATGGCACCATGATTTCAAAAAAGGGCGTTCGTCCGAAAAACTTGCTCCTAGGCCTTGTCGACCTGAAAGTGTTGTTACAGAGCGTATTGTTAAGACTGTTTGGGAAATCTTGCAAGAAGATCGACGAATGACGTATGAAGACTTAGCGGCGTCAACCAATATTTCAAAAAAGTTGGCATTCTGCATTCTACTCGACAAATTACTACTGCATCGAGTGCGTTCCAGATGGGCACCTCGTTACCTGACGAGAGAACAGTTGTTAGCCAGAGTTCAGGTGTGTCATGAGTGGAAACAAATTATAGCAAAGGTTCTTTCTAAACACAGTGATAACAGCCGATAAAACATGGTTCCACTATTTCGACCGCCTCATGAAGCGCGCAAAGCGTGTCTGGAAACACACAGATTCGCGTCCTCCGAAAATGTCAGCCAAACCAAATCAGCTGTGAAGGTAATGATGGTAATTGTCTTTGATCATAAAGGTATAGTATACCAGCCTGCCGTTCTTCCACAAATTACTGTCAATGCTAAGTATTACATTTCAGTCTTGAAGCATCTGCGACGACACATATAGATTAAGCCACCGGAACTGGTGGGCAAATGGACCCTACAGTATGATAACGCCCACACAAATGTGGCTGCTTGTGTTCACAGTGTTTTTACGAAATGCAGTACTGAAATCATGCCACAGCCTGCCTACAGTCCTGACCTTGCAACGTGCGATTTCTGGTTGTTAGAAAAATGGAGTAGAAGTTCCGTGGCGCAACATTCAACACAGATCCGGACGGTATTCAGGAGTCGCTAAAGCAGCTTCCACAAAATGCCTTCTCCACATGCTTTAAAAAATGGACTGAACAATGGGACCGTTGCATATGATCCGAAAGAAGATACTTTGAGAAAGAATAACATATATTTTGCTATACCCGTATTTCTTCATTTCGTGTGATTTTACTTTTAGTTTTTGCGAAACGGCCGTTAAACAAGCAATTTGGGAAAGTAATGGAAGTAATATTCCATTCAGTGAGAAACTGTTTACCAAGAACTTGTTAAATAATAGTTAAAGTGTTTCGTCCGTAACAATTACTTTAAAGTTTAACTTCAATTTAGTGCTACACTAGTGACTTAACCCTTCACTTGAACGTAAAGGTTACTTTCCCAGATGAGTCTCAGTCGGTCACTGCCCACGTAGCTCTTGAACACGTAGCAGTCAATTTTCAGCAGTTCACATAGCAGCGGAAAATTTAACTAGTCGTTAAACGTTAGTTCAAAATGATCAGGCCAGGGTTGAATAACAAATCAGTACTTAGGAAGTAAATGTACTTTTATTCAGCATGTCACCAGTAGAAATAAATCACTTGAAATATTTACCACTAACAAGTAGTAATAACTCAATCATCGAATACAATCCGCTTATACAACAGTTGTTTGTATATGAGACATACAGCTCCCTCAAATTGCCTCCTAACAATTGTGCGCTAACTAATAAAATTTTATTTATAACACTTTCAGAGAATGATGCTCTTTCGGAAGAGCACTATTTTGTCTCATTTACTTACGTTCGCTTGCCCTTTTGGCTCGCTGTCAGGTTGTTGCCTACTTCAAATTCAGTGAGAGAAAATCTGTGCCATTAAGTCGAAGAATGTCGAACGAGGAGAAACCACATGTACATAAGACAGGAACTCAAAAGGAAGGTTAACTCAGAAGTATACGTAACAAAGTAACGAGATTTGCATAAAAATACGAAAAATTTAAAAGGGAAAGTATATAATGGTATACGTCACATTACCTTCTGAGCTTCACTGCAAAAGAACACAACAAACGAGTTGTCCAAAATCGTTTCCTTGATGTGTAAATTCTCATGCAAACTAAATATCATAATCCTGATCCTGTGTGCGTACAATTTTCTGATTAAAGGGGGGACAGAATTGTTCATAAAAGCAATCCAATTATGAATTTGTTACTTAGTACGGCTTTCTGAGATACCGAAAAGGGTGTCACACTCTGATGTTCCTTTGTCACGATTGTTGATACAGGACACACCATGCTGGGAAGGATGTGGTGGTAAAAGCAGTGATGCCAATCAGCGGAGGTCCAATTCCGATACTGCCGTGCAAATGTAAGCATTTTCTGCCGATGCACCTTCGTTAGCATAGGTGCAGTGACGATCCGTCTGCATTGGAGCCCCATACGCAGAAGAGTTCGCTGGAACTGTCGTTTTAGACACACTTCCGATAGTCCCCTGGTTCATTCGGTCAGTGAGTTGCTCCACTGTAGCGTGTCGATCGGCTCTCACGCACCTTCGAAGCCGACGTTTACCTCTCACATTAATGGCACGTGGTACTCCGCAGTTTTCACGTCGCTTATTAGCAATGGTGCCATTTCTCCAATCACGATACACTTCAACCACAGCAGCACGCAAACAGTTCACAAACTGCGCTGTTTCAGAAATACTGCCACCCTTGGCCCGAAAGCCGATAATCATACCTTTTTTCCAATCCGATAAATCACTCCTTTTATCCATGATAGCAACGACTGATATGTTTTCAGATTGCCTTCAGCCCACCTTGTATACACTCCAAGTCAGTTCGCGACACGTGCTTTCTTTCATTGGCTATACGCGGTTGACGTGAAAAGTATAGAAGCCGGTAACAATAATGGACTCGACTGTGCATATACATTATATTGGTAAAAGTCGCCGGACACTCCTTCAAAAGCAAATGAACGGATCCTCTGCGTTGTCATGATGTGCAGCACAGCTGCAAACGGTATGAAAACAAGCCTGCAGCTTACCGCGATCATATCGCACTGTGAGGTTGAGTGAAAATGTCGCGGTAGGAGAGAACTGACTTTAAGAAAGGAAGATTGTTGGGTGCTAAATTAGTGGGTTATCCATAAGAGAAACCGAGAGACGTTTAAACATACCCAACTCAACTGTTTTGGATGTACTGAATAAGTGGAAGACACGTGGCTTCCCTGAAGCAGCAAAACGTACCGACAGACCAAAGAAAATCAGTGGCACGTGACGTCAAAGCCGGAGAGTCGTTACAGCTAATCCATGGAGTACTACTACACAAGACATCAGCATACAGGTGACTAAAAATGCTGGAACCTCGGTATGTACATGTACCATACGCAGAGAACTTCATTTCATGGTTACCGTGGTCGTCCGGCTGCTCATAAGCCTTTCATCTCCACTCGGAATGCTGTTCGTCGTTTAGCATGGTGTAAAGAATATTTATCGTGGACCGTACATCAATGGAAATGGGTGCTGTGGACTGATGAATCCGAATTCACGATCCATCAGTCTGATGGTCGTGTGTGGGTATGGCGGCAGCCGGAGGAACGCTATTTACCACAGTGTACTGTTCCTACAGTCTAGTTTGGAGCTGGCAGTGTACTCGTGTGGGGGCGTTTTTCGTGGTATGGTCCCGGCCCATTGGTTATCGTGGGCAAACCTGTTAACCAGCACGTGTACCTAGATATTCTGGAGAATTATGCCCTACCAACTCTGTGACAATACTATGGAACCGAGCCTTGTTGGTACCAGCAGGATAATGCCCCGAGCCATAAAGCAAGGACGGTTACGGCGTGGTTTGACGATAATTCCGTATCGTGTGTGGACTGGCCAGCAGAGAGCCCTGATATAAATCCTATGGAGCACCTATGGGATGAATTAGAGCGCCGCATCAGAAGTTTCGAACCAATGCCTGCTACTAAGCAACAGTTAGCGGCAGCATTATGTACTGAATGGAAGCGCATACCTATCGCTGTGTTCCAAAACCTTGTCGAAAGCATGTCTCGAAGGGTCAGTGCATGCATTAAGGCCAAAGATGGACCGACACCGTACTAATGTATGTAAATAAATACTATGTTGTGTTTCTCTTCTAGGTATTCCGTGACTTTTGTCAGTATAGTGTATATAAGTCATTGTCATCATTGTCAACCATCAGCAATCCACTGCTGGATGAAGATCTCACCAAGTTTCTTCTACGTCTGTCTGTTTTGAGCCTGTCTCCTCCATGTTACTCCGACATGGTTTCTAATTTTATCCATCCATCTCCCATGTGGACTTCTTCTAGGTCTTTTTCTGTCTCTTGGATTCCAGTATATAATTTCGTTTGTCCATCGGTGGACCGTTCTTTTGGCAACATATCCAGTCCATTGCCATTTCAGAGATTTTGCTCTGATCCAGGAGAGTAGCAAGCTTTTCTTATCTGGGAGGGCGAGATTTGAAACTACGTCCCTAGAAGTTCAAAATTACGTTTCTTTGAGTACCACTCAAATAACAGGTGGTTTTTACTTTCTCACACACCGCCGTAATACAAAGTATTATCATCGTTCAAAAATGGCAGTTTATGTTACTGACATAATTTTATTAAAAATGCAAAAACTAGGTAGATACCCAAGAACCCAGGTTGTAACTCCCAAATAAAGCGTAAACGTTTTGGCAACGCCGACAACACAACACTCCACAGAAATTAATAACGAAAATCAAACCAACCTCAGAACGAATGAGTACCGGATAGTGAACGTACACTGTTACTCATTTTTGAGTACATTCTGGACTTATAATGCTTTGAGTACTTGTGTCTCATTTTTGGAAAAGATACGTACTCATTTTTGAGTACTTACAGGGAATCAAATATGAGTATATCTGGTATTTCAAATATGTGCTCTAACTTCACAATGTTCCATTTCGGGCAGGGCACAGAAACTTAGAGCGAATCTAGCGATTCTGACAGGATAGTTTGCAAGTGAGAGCACACTAGATGGCGCCACCGTAAAAGCGTACGATTTTGAACATCGAAGGTAGAGAGAAATGTGGGGGGGGGGGGTTAGGAATGAACACCTTCATGTAACCTGGGGATTCCTGCTCGTCCGATTCACGGCGGATCTTTAGCTCTTGTTAGAAACTCACACCACCACGCCTATCAGCATAGGTTTGAACCTGGGGTCCGTCCATCAGCAGTCTGAATCTCTAACCACTCAGCCATCCGCGGCTCGATTTACAAATTTGAAATACGTGTACTCCATACATAATCATTTATTCATAGAATCAACTGGGAGTATATTATTCGATGGCACGTCTGGGATAATAAGATATACTCGTTGTCACATGCTGTGCAAATGGACCGCACAATTTTAGGGAAAATATAGTGATGAAGCGACAATATATTATTTATGAGATTGACACAAATATAGTTAATTTAAAAACGTACACAAAGATACTTTATACATAATTAAATTACTTGTGATCAGTGACTTTGTTGTACTAATTATTTATGTGTGTCACATGACACATTATTAAACAATTTCTCTTGAAATCTATAATATCTAAAATGAAGTAATACGAGATTAGATTTATATTTATTGACGCAGTTATTTGTAAGTACGTATGGTTACTTATATTTGAGCATGTCATCTACTCGTTTACGATACGATTGTACTTAAAAAAACGAGTAGGTTCAGGTTCTTATTTCTAAGTAGATTTTTTTAACAGTGATAGGAAGAAGCTCTAAGGGTAGGGATTGTGAAAATTCCGTTCAATGTTAAACACTCGGAGAACTTTCTGCGACAAGGCACGAATGATTAGTTAGATCTTCATTCCAATGATATATTCGGAAAAGTCATGGAGGTTAGGCATGTCAGCATATTATTTTCTATGCCTCCATACTGTTTTGGAAAATTTCCTTCATGGATATGAGATGTTGTGGGTGTTACTCTGAACTGCTTTATTAGACAAACTAAAGTCTTTAAAAAGAAAATACTGAAGAATGAAACTTACTGTTGACGTAGGACTACGTCTAACTCCGCGGATAGTGTGGGACGACTTACGGCAGACCGCCTGTTACAAAAATAGGTCCCAATTGAAATCATTATAGCGTTAAAAATATGTGTCGCGCACTAATCGTGTTAGCATATTTGTAAACAGCATGGAGTCCAATTCGCGTACTGCGCAACACACCGTGCGCGCGACGCTCCCTGTGCGCCGGGGAGATGATGCAATATTTCTGGGTGTGCCGCCGCGTTTGACTCCGTCTATCTCGGCAACCGTGAGCGCAGCACGACTGTGTGTGGTATTGTTTTGAAGCTCTCGACGAGATCTATTCAAATAAATGAAGAACATTTCATGATTAGGGCTGAATTACTGCCCTAATCATGATGTTTTCCACCCTCGTCGTTTCCTGATCCAGGAGTTTCTCTTCTTATCTTTCCTGGTTATACCAAGCATGCGTCTCTTTTCTTGCTTCTTTTAGTGTCTGCTGCTTGTGTATGTCTTTTTTAGTTAAGGTCCATGTCTCTAAGAACTGGAAGGATGCATTGATTATTCGAAAAGGGCGGTCCAAAAGAAAAAAAAATTCTCCCGGTATCCCGGCCGTCCAGTTCACTCCTGGAGTCACTTAATTTAGTGATCAGCGTTTCCTCATCGGCTTTTGTGCTCGTGAAGACGGTTATATACTTCCCCTTCAGAAAAACGAAAAACATTACAATAATTCTTGGTAAAATTGGAATGAATTTAGAACGCTTTGAAATGTTCCAGAAGCAATCACTGTCTGTAAAAATCTTCAATGACTGCATTGATACCTCGGAATTTTGTATTTTTTTACACAGACACTGTTTACACCACATAGCGCAAAAAATCGAAAAAGCAAAATATTGGAAAAATTTCAAAAACATTTTCGCAACTCTTTTTTTTTTTACACTGTTTAGGGAACACCCAGGGTTGTGCAATTACGTGTAAAAAATGTTTTCTACGTGACACGTAAATTACTCGTAAAAAACGCGTAAAATACGTAAAAAAACAAAAAAAAACATGGTTTTGTGCTTTAATTAACTTGCTATGTACGAATACTACAAAAAGCGGAGATCCTTTAAAAACCAACATATCCTTCGGTATTTTTATATGATCTTATTAGAACAGTGCAAACTGCCACGTCCACGTGACATACCACCAGGATACCACATACACATAAGTATCACGTCATATTGTTTTTTGTTTTTTTTTCCTAGCCTTCATATTCACACGGGAAAATCCTTTTCTTTATGATAATAAGGGTGGGGCCCACTTTAAAATATTATGTTCGACAAAGGAAGTCAGAAGCCACGCCGCGGCGTTGTTTAAAGTGAAACGATACGATAGGAACAATCAAAATGAGACGTTGTCTTGCGGCTCGCCTTTGATACACATGCGCGTGCTGCCGGCTGGCGGCTCCTGTCTCTACAGTGATTCATTGCTAGTCAGACGCATAAATTTAACAGCGTCGGCAACTTTTCGTTGACTCTGCGGTAAAACTATGACTATGCGAATTACACGTCTACACATGTTTTCTGTTATTTAACATATGAAAATACACTCGACGAATTTGAAGCTGTTAATAAAATCTTGAATTCTATTCAATATACATTGTGATTTTTAACGATGCTAGTGCAAGAGGTAGATTTTCTCCATTTTTCATGCACAAAGAAAGAACAGATACATTATGATTTCTAAAAAGAAATCTGTTAATAGGTGGCTGAGCTGCATGAACAATCTTAAGAGAATAATGATTTTGTAGTGAAATATATAAGAAATTTGAAGTTTAAAATATAATATGATTAAAAGTGGTTTTTATATTACAGTATATTATTTATACACACACATGAAAGAAAATTAGTTTTTTACGTCTGCGTAAAAAACTGGTTTTCTACGCCAGTAAATTACCTGTATATTACGCGTAATTTACGTAAAATACGTAACGAGTAAATTACTTTGCCAACCCTGGGAACACCATGACCAACTCATTGGGCTATGATCAGTCGCCGTCCCTAATTTAGGGCCACCGGTTCCAGGGAAAGGAGAGAGCCAGTGCCATAATAAGACAAACACACCTCCTATGCCTCATCCATACTGTAGTCCGGGGAACAAGTCTGACGAATGGTCAGAAGCCAGTGCTGCAGACAACTCGTCCACCGGTGCGGCTTACTTTTCAGGAAATCGTAATATCACAGCAAGAATAAATAAACATGTGGGCCACCAACCCGGAAAACATTGCTTTCTGAACAACTGAAAAAAATATGTACAAAATATGTATGCTTTTCTAATTCTGTTATAAAAGAAATTCTGAAATGTAGCTTCTAGAAAGAGATATCATAACAATTACAAATCAGCTCTTACCACGCAGGAGGGAATTTCTACATGCTAAATGTCAGAGAAATCTTAGGTATACTTTGTCTGTCCGATTCAAAATCAAAAAGGGTTCCCAAAGTTTGGGTTTTAGAAGCGAGTTTTCTTTACTATAAATAGGCAGACAGGCGGGACAGGTGAAGCGTTTTTCCAGTCTAATGACTTCCATGATCATACACTGCAAAAATGCAACACCAAGGACACGAGATAGCAAAGCCAGATTTACTGGACACATAACAACAGATACAAAGATGAAGCGATTGAGATTACAGGCCCGTGCGACTTGCGGAACACGCAGATATCAATAGTTCGTGTGGCCCCCATGGCTGGCAATAACGGCCGCTACACGCCGCGGCATCGAACGAAAGAGGCTTTGCATGTGGGCTTGGGGTATGTCGGTCCAGGCTGCTTCCACACGTTGCCACAGTTCATCACGCGTAGCCGCGTGTGGTCCTTGCCGGGCCATTCGGTTGCCGATCAGCGGCAAGACGTGTTCGATGAGCGACATATCGGGAGAACAGGCGGGCCACGGCAGCAGTGACACCTGGTGGGCCGTGAAGATTTGTTGCACGAAGCGTGCCACGTGCGGGCGCGCATTGTCCTGTTGAAACGTGGCCGCTGGCAGGTCCTGCAGGTAAGGGAAGACTACAGGCTCCAAAACGTCGGAGATGTAGCGGTGGCTGTTGAGTGTACCGGCGATGCGTACCAAAGGGGTGCGGGTGTCATACCCAATTGCGCCCCAAACCATAACGCCAGGCAACGGATCGGTATGGCGATGCATAATGCAAGCGTCATGCAGTCTCTCGCCGCGGTGCCGCAACACGCGGATCCGATCATCTTGGTGTTGCAGGCAGAAGCGAGATTCGTCGGAAAAGACAATGTCGTGCCATTCCGTAGCCCAGGTGTGGCGTTCAACGGCCCACTGCCGCCGCACTCGCTGGTGGTGCAACGTGAATAGTAATCGGAGCAGTTGGCGCCGTACGACAAGTCCCCGCTCCTGCAGACGACATCGAACGGTACGTGCTCACACAGGTCATTGCGCGACACGTCCTAATTCCTGCGCTAACGTTCGTGATGTTGTGGTGCGAGCTGTCAATGCCTGCCGCACAACATGCCTGTCCTCTAGTTCGGTGGCGTGCCGCGGCCGCGGCAATCGTTCACGTCGGTACGTCCGTCCCTCCTGCACCCACCGAATCCATACTCACCTCACTGTGGCTGGATGTCGTCCCACACGTGTGCCGATGTCTCAGTACGATAAACCGCTGTCGCGATAAGCCACTATTCGTCCTCTGTCGAACTCCGAAACGTGCTGGAATGACTGCCGTATTCTTCGACGAGGCATCAGGAAGCTTCCCACCCACAGGTCCGGCAGCACAACACACTTCCGCTACTTACACCTGTGCGTGCCGGGCGCTACTTAATCATTTGCGCCCGGCACGCTCTGTGCGTGCCGGGCGCAAATGATTTGCATATGCCCTGCAATGCTAAACGTTTGCATGTCCTCTCGCGGGCGAAGCATGCTGCGAATTTCAGGACAATCGGATGCTTCCTCCTTAATGTTGCATTTTGGGTGGCCAGCAGTGCATATCAAAAGGTATAAATATTCACACATCTCTAATTTAAAGCTTTTGGTTCGAGGAAAGGGCGAACAGATCATCCATGTGTTGTGTTTAGGGATTTAAACCCAACCCCAACGATACAAGATGATTCTTTGATAACCTCAAGATGATTCTTTATAGGGAGGAATTCGACCAGTTAGAAAATAAATATCAGTACATGCAGAATTGGCATGCATTTTTACCCTATTGAAAAATGAAAAGACGAATCTTCTGACGTATACCCTAACTTAACCTTCCATTTTAGTTTCTCTCTTCTTATGTAAACTTGGTCTTTTACCGTTAAACGTTTTTTTCATTCTGAACGCCACATTTTTCTCTCTGGATGAATTTGTGTTTGACAACTGGTTAAAAAGTAATTACGTATACTTAAATTGAAGATAAGACCCGCTGTTTTGGCAAGCATTATGTTCTCACTCACTCACTATTGACGCCTCCTTGTTTTTCTAATTTATGTTTTACGATTATGCTGTTTTGAGTACCACATTGTGAATTGTTACGAATTGCTAATTACGATAGTACCAAAGCGGATGCAGCACTGAATACTGTTGGGTATAGAGAGGATTGTACTCTACTTGGATATGTTATGGACGAAGCTAATTAGGCAGAGTGTTTGCCAAACAATCATGTAAGTACGACATTTTACTTAACCTCGTCGTTATCTAGAAGCGTATAGTTAGCTCATTAATTTTTATTTAAGAACTGGCCAATAGCCCGTCCTAGGACGGTTGTTTTTAAGCTTTAAATAAATATTAATATACGGTGGATGTTGCCCGTTCTACACTGCTGGCCACTCAAAATGCAACACCAAGAAGGAAGCATCCGATTGGCCTGAAAATCGCAGCATGCGTCGCCCGCGAGAGGACATGCAAAAACGATTAGCATTACAGGGCATATGCAAATCATGTGCGCCCGGCACGCCACCGAGAAGCACTATAAGAAGGGTGCACAGAATGCGGGGTGTAAGTAATTAAATTATATTGTGCTGCCGGACCTGTGCGTGGGAAGCTTCCTGATGCCTCGTCGCAGAATACGGCAGTCATTCCAGCACGTTTCGGAGTTCGACAGAAGACGAACTGTGGCATATCGTGACAGCGGTTTATCGTACCGAGACATCGGCGCCCGTGTGGGACGACATCCAGCCACAATGAGGCGAGTATGGATTCGGTGTGTGCAGGAGGGACGGACGTACCGACGTGAACGATTGCCGCAGCCGCGGCACACCACCGAACGAGAGGACCGGCATGTTGTGCGGCGGGCATTGACGGTTCGCACCGCCACATCACGAACGTTAGCGCAGGAATTAGGATGTGTTGCGCAACAACCAGTGTCAGCATCTACCGTTCGACGTCGTCTGCAGGAGCGGGGACTTGTCGCACGGCGCCCGTTGCTCCGATTACCATTGACGTTACACCACCGGCGAGTGCGGCGGCAGTGGGCCGTTGAACGCACTTGTTATTCCGTTCACGGCTTGTTTTAGACTGTTCTATTCGACGGTTAGTTTGAAACTTCATACCGAAGCTTTTTCTACAAAATAATGCGACATCTGGCATTACAAATCGGACCCATCTAAATTCTCGACAATGTGCTATTGGGGCGACATCTGCTTTTAGATGCAATTTTACTCACTTTGACATCTCAAGATTTCAGTTTTTATTGTAGGTTAGAGCGCTTAGATAGATCGATATTTTGCAAAATGTATAATATAATCAGCACTAAACTAGGAAAGTTAGTTAAATTAAAAAAAGTAAACAATAATTAAAGCGTACAAAATAATACTCGAATCGTACTAATTAAATTGATATGCAAACGCAACTTGCCGTGATATTAAGAATTCAATTCGAATTTTGTAGATCGGATAAATAGAACTCGAGTCATTGATAATCCAATGCTTTTAAATTAGCACGTGATCACCGTGACATCTCAATGTAATCGCGTGCAAACTCACCTTGCAGTGATATTGAGAATTCAATTCGAATTTGTGGATCAGAAAAACTAGAACTCAAGTAATTGATAATCCAATGTTTCTAAATTAGTACGCGATCACCTTGTCATCTAAAAGTGATCGTGTGCTATTATATAGCCGGCATTCACTTTGAAATCTCGAAAGAACACACGAATTGATCGATACGTGATGGTGCAGTAATGCAAACGTTGCTGTGACGTCAAGCGTTCCAGACAGAGAGGTAGAATGTGAGAGAGAGAGAATGAGAGAGCAAGAGATTTGGCTGTTTATGTATATTTTTACAGCTAGGTGTAATGCTTCAAGCTGTCCAGGTTTAGCTGACGTAATTCAGATAAGTCTTAGTGTGTAAATGCTACGGTATTTTGACAGAAAACTTTTATACGGTAAGAATTAGAACCTACGAACAGATCCTTAAACTAACTACTGCTCTATAACATAAAACAATATTTCATTCCAACATTTCAGAAATTGGAAACAATTTTTTAAGATTTTCTGTTCTCCTCTTTAAACATTGATTCAAATCGCGTGGCCGCCCCGGTGGCGCAGTGGTCTAAGGCGTTGGCCTCTGATCATTCGTCCGATAGAGGTCCGGGTTCGAATCCCGGTGAGGCATGGATGTTGTGTTTGTCTTACGGCACTGGCTCTCTCCCTTCCCTGGAACCAGTGACCCTAAATTAGGGACGGGCGACTGCTTATAGCCCATTGAGTTGCTCACGGTGGTCGTTAAACCTCCAATCAAAAAAAAAAAAAAAAATCGCGTGAGGTATTGCGACAAAAGATCTTTCGCGTTTACAACTAAAATACTTAAATGCACAATAAAATTATTCAAAAGACTCAGAAGACGGCATTCTTAGCACTTCTCATCAATAGGTCAAAGTTTCACTGTAACTTACCGCAGGTGTGAGGATCGTAAGTGATATGAGAATGCTCGCCAAAAGAGCCATTGCGGTTTACTCTAAACTGGGAAGCTTCAGTTCAGATATCTTTCCGACGAATGAAGTGTTTATTTTCATGCCATGTGATACAGATCTTTATACTCTTTAGTAAGAATGTGACGTAAAAATATACTGAAAATTGCTGTAGGTAAGGGTACCATCTGGATTTATTATGTGGGCTTTTATCTACATCAGCTTCAAGTCGTAAATCATATCAAGAATTCCCTGACAGATAGATTAATTAATGTTAATGTTCTTCTGATTTGAGTCCCACAGCACAGGCGAAAACTTTTCATTGTCGGACCAAAGTTAATGAAATCCTTTTCGGTATTGGAAATAAACAAATTATATATTAATGAGAATGCTGCAGAACACAGCTGTACCCGGGCATCCCAAGGAAAATCTCACCTATGCCGGCGAGCATAACCGAGTCAAAGGAGGGGTTTAAATACTACAACTCTCTGGGTCAGGCAAAATGAGACTTACACAAGTAAACGTACTTTAATATCAAACATTTTCTTTCAATTTAAATTTATGATTTATATTATATATAGAATTTTGTATCACAAAAATAATCAGCATTTTCTCAAAAACGACTATGTGAATAGTATTTTAGCACACGTATTATTTATAACTGGGAACTGAAATTAAAATTTTAAATATCGTTTCCACGCAAGTTTAAATTGCACACTTTTCAAAATTCATATGATATATATATACACAGTTGAGTCAAATTATTGTGACCACCTCTTACTTTCGACGTCAACAGCGCGTAGCCAATGAAAGAAGACACGTGTCGAGAACTGGCTTGGATGGTACACTATCTACCAACAAGTAAGTGGACACCTGTGATAGCAAAGGAAAACGAAGTTTATTCACCTTCAATAGTAGGTGGAGCCTCCACGAGCGGCGATTACAGCTGCGACCCTCCGGGGCATACTCTCAACCAGGCGTTGTACGACGCCTAGCTGTATTTTCTTCCACTCAGTTTGGAGAAGACAGGTCACTTCCTTCACCGATTTCGGACGGTGGGGGCACCCCTTAAGTCGATGCTCCAACTCGTCCCAGAGGTGCTCGATAGGGTTGAGGTCCGGGCTCTGCGCAGGCCAGTCCATTCGATTAACCCCATTGTCACTATACCAAGCCATGGCGGACCTCGAAACATGACAGGTGGCATTGTCATCCTGAAAGTAACATGGGTCCACCCGTAAAACTCCCACAACGTAGGAAGCGCATGGTCATCCAAAATGGTGCAGTAGGTCTCGGCGTGGAGTCTACCAGGAATTGGGACCAAGGGTCTCGTGCCATACCAGGAAAAAACACCCCCATAGCATAATTCCGCCGCCACCGAACTTCACAGTTGGCACAATACATTCCGGCAGGAGGCGTTCTCCAGGCAGACGCCAAACCCAGACCCTGCCATCCGAACGGTAGAGGGTGAACCTTGATCCGTTGCTCCAGAGAAATTGTTTCCACTGTTCAACGGTCCGCTGTCGACGTTCTTTGTACCACGTTAGCCGAGCAGCGCTGTTGGACTTGGTGATCAAAGGCTTGTGGGCGGCAGCACGTCCATGATAACGGAGCAGATGGACTTTCCTTACGGATGGTATTCATCGAAAGAACACTCCCGGATGCCTGTTGAAACTCCTCGTGGTTGTGGCCCATAGATTTGGTGCGGTACTTCGGAATTTCTCTGGCCAGCACCCGTCGGTCTCTAACTCCCAGTTTTGTGGGTCTACCGGGTCGGGGCTCATTCCGACCGTCACCTCTCATCTTCCACTTGCCAATCACGTAGGCCACTGTCAATTTTGTGTACTTCAACTCGCTGGGTATGTCACGTATGGATCGGCCATTTCTGTGATACCCGACGATTACACATTTCTCGAAATCAAAGAGCTCCAAACTGCGTGGCATTTTGCATGCGACTGGTTGCGTTGTTGTTTCCCACACGATATTTAACGGCGGCGGCCGTGACATGTATCAGGACCGCAGATATCGTCGATTGCAGGGGTGTCCAATTACTTGTTGGTAGATGGTGTATATAAGGTGTGCTGTAGGCATTCTGAAAACATATCACTCTTTGCTGTCATGGATAAAAGAAGCGATTTATCAGATTTGCAAAAAGGAATGATTATCGGCTTTCGGGCCAAGGGTGACAATATTTCTGAAACAGCGCAGTTTGTGAACTCTTTGCGTACTGCTGGTGTCAAAGTGAATCGTGATTGGAGAAATGGCTCCATTGCGAATAAGTAACGTACAAACTTCGGAGCACCACGTGCTATCAATGTCAGAGGTGAACGTCGGCTTCGAAGGTGCGTGAGGGCCGATCGACACGTTACAGTAGAGCACCACACTGGCCGAATGAACCAGGGGTCTACCGGAAGTGTGTCTAAAACGACAGTTCAGCGAACCCTGCTGCTCCGATGCAAACGGATGGTCACTGCACCTGTGATAACGAATTGTGCACCGACAGAAAATGCTTACATTTGCACGGCAGTATCGGAATTGGACCTCCGCTGATTGGCAAGAAATTGTCTTCTCCGATGAGTCACGTTTTCTGCTTCATCGAAGGGATGGACGTTGGCGTATAAGACGAGAAACATCAGAGAACAAACACTCTTCAACCATTGCTGGAAGAACACAAGCTTGTGGGGGCAGCGTTGTGGTCTGGGGAATGCTTTTGTGGCATTCTCTGGGTCCACTCATACCTGTGGAAAGCTCTATGGACCGAATTCGTTATGAATCCATCCTTGCAGAACACGTACACCCATACATTCTGATTGTCTTCCCTGGGGCGGATGGAATATTCTAGGGCAACAATGCGACGTGTCAGACAGCTAGAAATATCCGAAAGTGGTTGCAAGAGCACGATGAAGGCTTCAAAGTACTTCCCTAGCCCCCGAAATCCGCAGACTTAAACCCATCTGTGGGATCACCACGATCGTGTTGTTTGCTCTGTGGATCGTCCACCACGCAGCCTCCAGCAGCTGTCAGATGCACTGCAGTCGGCATGGTTCTACATACCTGTGAACACCTTCCAGCACCTTATTGAGTCACTCCCAGCTCGTCTGGTTGCACCCGGCGGTTACTGTGGATGTTAGATGGTGGTCACAATAATGTGTCTCGACCGTGTACATGCAATGCAGTTTTATACTTATAAAGGAAATTGTTTGAATTTTATATTTACAAATGAAATTGCTTGAATTTAACATGCTTATGAAAACTTTCCTTGCAAATTTTGGATATAAATATACTATCTTAAGATTTTTTTAATACAGTGCTGCGCTCAATGTTCGTTGTAAATCGAGCGAATGTCTAAGAGAAAGAGGAAATGATTAAACTTTAATTTGGAAAATTAGTTAGATGTAAAAGGTTTTTTTCTCGATTTCTTTTTGGCAAAATTTTCTACTTGTCATCAAATGTCAATGTTTAATACTGTATTTTTAACATAGCTGGAAATTACCACGTTCTTTCTGGAGAACTAACTGTCCTCTGGTAATTACGATCGTTTTCGCAAAGAGAAAAATTTCCTTTGTCTTGAGGCTTTTTTTTTTTTTTTGAGGTTTAACGACCACCATGAGCAACTTAATGGGCTATAAGCAGTCGCCCGTCCCTAATTTAGGGTCTCTGGTTCCAGGGAAGGGAGAGAGCCAGTGCCGTAAGGCAAACACAACATCCATGCCTGACCGGTATTCGAACCCTCACCCCTTACGGACGAATGATCAGAGGGCGGCGGCTTTGAGGTATTTCTGATCGGTAAGCATCAGTAAATCTTTAGGGTATAACATCATTGTTAGGAAACGTTGAATCGATTCTTTTGTTTCCTAATGTTATTGAAATATATCAGCAACAGGAATATTTGAATCTGTCTCTGGATTAAATGAATTATGCCAAAATTTCTGAAAATGTAGATATGTTTGTTCGAGTTCACAGATAAATATAATCTAACTGGGGCTGCATGCTGCAGAATGTATTGTGTAACCAATTGGATCTCCTCAGCTGTCATCTTCTCTGAAGGACCTGATCTTGTAGAAATCTGCTTGATAGAGTAAATTTGATCGCGTTGTGAATGTCATTGACTTTATCGTGGAAAAGCGGGGGAGTCTCCTTTCCATAAGACCATACGAAAAATACGTCGTCCGCATATCGCAACCAAGTGGTAGGCCTGCGAATAACGTTGGTGAAAATATATTTTTGCTCAATTCGGCGATGTATTGCTTCCGTGAGGAGGGCTGAAAGCGGGGATGCCATCGAAGGACCATTTATCTGTTTATAGATGTGTCCTACGGAACTGCAGTAGCTAGAATTTGAGACCAGGTCCATTAGCCTGAAGATGCTAAAATCCAAAACAAACACCTAATGACATTGGAATTCCGAGGCCGATTTTGAACCTTAGAAATTACCGCTTCGTAATGTTAACGCCAACGGAGAAATTCGGCCAGATAGCGATTATGGACGCAGCTGACTATAATAAGAAACTCGAGATTTTACAGTACATCCGATTCTGGATCTACAATCTTAGGAACGAACCCTTTAAATTCTTCGATTATACAGGTGCAAAGAGCTGCAAGACTAACCGCTATTCCGGACAATCTCCAAAAAGCCGCCAAATTATTGTCAGGCCCTCACATCCCAAAGCTCTTCGGAAGATTCAAACACCACAGGCCTGGCAATCCATTGAAACCGATCGTGTCCAGGAGGTCCGCACCGACGTACCGTTTAGAGAAAGCACTACCCATACTACTAACAAAATAATCTACCTGAACTTGACTTGATAATAACTTCCACTCTTGATTTTTATCACGAAAACCAAGCAACTCACTGATCAACAACGCGACCCTAACGGCAGTTTCAACGTGGTTTCTCTTTGCCCTTCGGTCCTCGTTCCGGAAGCCATCAGAAAGTTGAGAGAGGCAATATCTTACAGGCCCGTGCGACTTGCGGAACACGCAGACATCAATAGTTCGAGTGGCCCCCCATGGCTGGCAATGACGGCCGCTACACGCTGCGGCATCGAACGAAGGAGGCTTTGGATGTGGACTTGGGGTATGTCGGTCTAGGCTGCTTCCACACGTTTCCACAGTTCATCAGGCGTAGCAGCAGGTGATGCTTGCCGGGCCACTCGGTTGCCGATCAGCGACCAGACGTGTTCGATGGGCGACATATCAGGAGAACAGGCGGGCCAAGGCAGCAGTGACACCTGGTGGGCCGTGAAAAATTGTTGCACGATGCGTGTCACGTGCGGGTGCGCATTGTCTGTTGAAACGTGGCCGTTGGAAGGTCCTGCAGGTAAGGGAGGATTACAGATTCCAAAACGTAGGAGATGTAGCGGTGGCTGTTGAGTGTACCGCTATGCGTACCAGAGGGGAGCGGGTGTCATATCCAATTGCGCCCCAAACCATAACGCCAGGCGACGGACCGGTATGGCGATGCATAATGCAGGCATCATACAGTCTCTCGCCGCGGTTCCACCACACGCTGATCCGACCATCGTAGTGTTGCAGGCTGAAACGGGATTCGTCGGAGAAGACAATGTCGTGCCATTCCGTAGTTCATGTGCCGTGTTCAACGGCCCACTGGCGCCGCACTCGCCGGTGGTGTAACATCAATGGTAATCGGAGTAATGGGCGCCGTGCGACAAGTCCCCACTCGTGCAGACGACGTCGAACGGTACGCGCTGATACAGGTTGTTGCGAAACACATCCTAATCCCTGGGCTAACGTTCGTGATGTGGCGGTGTGAGCCCTCAATGCCCGCAGCACAACATGCCGGTCCTCTCGTTCGGTGGTGTGCCGCGGCTGCGGCAATCGCTCACGTCGATCCGTCCGTCCCTCCTGCACCCACCAAATCCATACTCGCCTCACTGTGGCTGGATGTCGTCCCACACGGGCTCCGATGTCTTGGTACGATAAACCGCTGTCGTGATAAGCCACTATTCGTCCTCTGTCGAACTCCGAAACGTGCTGGAATGACTGCCGTATTCTGCGACGAGGCATCAGGAAGCTTTCCACGCACAGGTCCGGCAGCACAACACACTTCCGCTACTTACACCCCACCTTCTGTGCACCCTTGTTATAGTGCTTCTCGGTGGCGTGCCGGGCGTACATGATTTGCATATGCCCTGCAATGCTAATCGTTTGCATGTCCTCTCGCGGGGGACGCATGCTGCGAATATTAGGCCAATCTGATGCTTCCTTCTTGGTGTTGCATTTTGGGTGTCCAGCAGTGTATATATATGTATATGGGATGTACTTTTAACCGATAGAGTCTTAACAGAATTATCAGATTATATATGGGATGTACTTTTAACCGATAGCGTCTTAACAGAATTATCAGTTTCGACTTAAAATGAAACTTACAATGAATTGCTGCACTTACGAATAAATATCTCCTTGCCAGCCAAATCGAAGATAATTTTTGTTTCGGTAAAATACCTGAAGAAACTCGAGAGCCAGAAAATTCATTTTCGAGATACAGCTGGGTTAGAAATACCATTGTGACATAAAATCAGTAATAAGCAGTTTATCGTGAGTAAATGACAAGCTTTTAGCAAATGACAAGCATACAACTACCTGTAATTGCACAGCCGCATAATGGAATAAAGTGGTGAGTAATTTATGAACACAGCCGTCTTAAAGCAAGAGCAGTGGCAGATTACATCAGCTATGAAGCGTTTTAAACAATCACATAAATGGTGGGAAGGAGATATTTTCACATTCCTTATCTTGTCAGTTGTAATTCACTTTATGTATTGTAGCAAAGAGAAAGCTGTAAGTAATGATGGCGCCCAAGAAGCTTAGCAGTGTGCTTCTTTTTAAAATTACAACTTTCCATAAAGTTAGCATTGGTTCGTTGTGTTGGACGTTTAAAGCGAATGTTACAAATTCCAGTCTGGCGGCATTTTCACTAGAGAAAGTGTGGACAATACTACGGATGCCATTTGCGGCTTCCATGACGTTTGACGCTGCCAGTGTCAGCGACATGATGTACGTTACTTCTGACGCCATATATAGCGCGATGGCGGACCACATAAGAAAGTTGTCGGCTTTTCCGAAAAACAGCAGGAAAAGACCAATAAAGATGTTGGAAAAAGCCTGCGCAACCGTTAAAGCCGCCGTAAAGCAAAGAACATCGTCCACAAAAGAAATCGTTTCTTCTATCTTCTTATACAGTCCTGATAATTGAGCGAAATCTAAGATTCCCTTTTTCTTGAGTAGTGCTTCATAATTTTCGAAAACTTCTTTAAGCACATAACAAATGCATATGTAGTAAATAAGGAAAATGTAAGGTATCAGATTCACGACAAGGAAATGACAGAAATCAAAAATATGAGACAACAACGTAGAATGTGTTAGTTCTGAAGATGTAGATAAATAAAACAAATTGTGTAAATTCTCGTAATATACGATATCAATATTTTGTGCTTTCCAAGACGAATAAAATTCATTCCCTATGAACTTTATCAAAAGGATTGGAAAGGAATATTGGTATGCCACGTTCTTTGCATGACATAATCCTTTCTGCTTTAAGTATGGGCCATACAATTCAGATATCTTTTTCACAGGACTCCAAATTTTGCTCCATCTGAAGAAAACGACTAATCTGATAACCACGCCTACTAAATAAGACATAGCTTCAGAAACATCGACTTGTCGACTTCTGGTTGATGGAATAATGAGAGGCCCAATCAGTGAGTAAATCATGTGCAAACTGAAAACAGTAAAAACTGCTTTCGGCAGGTGGATTGCGCAATGACCGAAGAAACCTTTCGCTTTGTTCTTGTTCCACTGTTGAGAAGTATCAACGCCTGAAATATGAAACAGCATCAGTATTGGGGAAAAGGCAGCTTTTACGTTGCCTTCACTTTGTTTTTTGTGCGAGTAAGGTCTCACAGTTCTGGCAATCGATGTTTGATTAGAGAAATATTTCACTGACCTCATTATCTTCGAACAACAAACTTTTCTAAGTTTATGATCTTGTACAACACTTGAATTAAGTATTCATCGGCAAAAGAAGTTGAAATGTTTGACTAAAACGGTAAAAGCTTTGCTTAAATCAAATACTTCAGTACATTTGCGAGTGTTTAGGAGAGGTTGTTTTCCGTTTGCGCACCCAAAGTTGAGCTACGATGTAATGATTTATTTCTCGGCGTGAACCCTCAGAGCATGTACACATACTTCATTCAGGAGCGATTGTATTTATTTGTTTGTCAGGGAAACTATTTCATAAAGCTGATGTTCCCTCTCAGCGACCGTAATAAACTCCCTCGAATAAAAAGATGCACTACTTGCCGGAACTTTAAAGGGAAAAGGAAAGCAAAATGTACACGCAATGTATTTCGATGCAGGTCGCGCCCTAACGGATATTGGATTTCTTTCCTCAAGTAGATTTTCTTGCACATGTTTGCTTATGAAAACTGTCCTTAGTAAAATAATGACTGAAGCAGCGGTTGTACCACGCTCTATGGAAGCCATTGTTTCTCGAAAACGCATTAGCTCCCCAGTCACGATAGATGAACAATAACTTCACAAAGAATTCTTTAGAAAAGTGTCATGGTTTCCTGAAAAAAATATTCGTGGAGCACTAAACTTTTAATACGTAGGCGCATACATTTTTTGCTAAATAATCTTCCGGAAGTTGATGACAAAGCGCTTTTTTTTTTTTTGGTTGGAGGTCTAACGACCACTGTGAGCAACTCAATGGGCTATAAGCAGGCGCCCGTCCCTAATTTAGGGCCACTGGTTCCAGGGAAGGGAGAGAGCCAGTGCTGTAAGACAAACACAACGTCCATGCCTCACCGGGATTCGAACCCGTGCTCAGAAGCAATCGCTTAGAACACTGCGTATTGTGCCCATCTCGGACGAATGATCAGAATTTCAAAATCGCTTTATTGTAAAACTATGAGTATACAATAAAATTCGGCACACTAACATGAGCAAAAGACAACGGGAGCGCGGATAAAAATCACGGGCAAAACATGGAGTATACATGGGGAGAACTAATAGTAAAGAGGAAATCGTGGGCATTTGCATGCAATACTGAAATACTAAGAGTGTACAATAGCACTAGGGCAGAAAACAGGGGAAAATATCAAGGCGAAAACACTGACACATTAGAGGTAGTTCCAGGAAGCATTAATGGGAAATGAACACATACGAAAAGAACACGCAGGCAGCACTCAGGTAGCGAGGGCAAACCAAGAAAATCATAGGAAATCACACGAATGATCATAAGGCATCGCTTACACCAGCAATGTATTTGTACTAACCAGCCTTGTGACACGTGGATTCAACGCCAGATAATGCATTTTCCGAATAAAGCTGACGAAGGTTCCTCAAAACGCACCATTTGGAAGAATTTTCACTTGCACCTGTTCATACATGACATTAATCACTTTTAGTGTAACTGCAGGATGGAAAAAAGAGAGAGAGATTCTTTGGTAACATTTTAGTGAAGTTACTTTACTACACGGAACGAGAAGCACGTATATCTATGAGCAAAGTTTAAAGCAATAGCATTGAAGCTGTCTTCAGCGGCCTCTCTAATTTCATGATTTTAAGAACCCTTCTGCAGAAGCGCATGGCACTCTATCTCTTCTAGCCACTATAGCAATAGCATTGAAGCTGTCTTCAGCGCCCTCTCTAATTTCATGATTTCAAGAACCCTTCTGCAGAAGCGCATTGCACGCTATCTCTTCTAGCTACTATAGCAACAGCATTGAAGCTGTCTTCAGCGCCCTCTCTGATTTCACGAACCCTTCTGCAGAAGCGCATTGCACACTATCTCTTCTAGCCACTATAGCAATAGCATTGAAGCTGTCTTCAGCGCCTTCTCTGATTTCACGAACCCTTCTGCAGAAGCGCATGGCACACTATCTCTTCTAGCCACTATAGCAATAGCATTGAAGCTGTCTTCAGCGCCCTCTCTAATTTTATGATTTCAAGAACACTTCTGCAGAAGCGCATTGCACGCTATCTCTTCTAGCCACTATAGCAATAGCATTGAAGCTGTCTTCAGCGCCCTCTCTAATTTCACGAACCCTTCTGCAGAAGCGCATGGCACACTATCTCTTCTAGCCACTATAGCAATAGCATTGAAGCTGTCTTCAGCGCCCTCTCTAATTTCATGATTTCAAGAACCCTTCTGCAGAAGCGCATGGCACGCTATCTCTTCCAGCCACTATAGCAATAGCATTGAATCTGTCTTCAGCGCCCTCTCTAATTTCACGAACCCTTCTGCAGAAGCGCATGGCATACTATCTCTTCTAGCAACTATATCAAGGGTGGCCAAACTTTGAGGAACCAAGATCTACCTTAAGCTATCATTCTCTACTGTGATCTACCATGGTTTATTGCACTGATATAGGCATATTTACATAGGAATAAGCCTATGTGCGAAGGTTGTGTTATTATATGTGGTTTTGTAAGTTTGGAAACAAATACAGAAAAATAATATTTAAATCATTTTTATTTTTCAAACAAATTACATAATTTTTATTATAGATTCTTTATTTACAATATTTAATTCTTAGATGTTGATGCATGACACTGTATGTCTTCACAAAGTTTAGAATAATCAGGCATATATTCAGTAAGGCACAGTCGAGGACACGTTTCTAAATGAGCATCAGTCAGGCAACACCTGTATTTCGACTTCATTATCTTCATTTCTGAAAAACCTGCTTCAGACAGATACGTGTATCCAAAGAAAGCAGTCAGCCGCAAATCAACAGATCTGAAGCAGGGATATTTTTCTTTTGACGATAGAGTCCAAAGTGTGTTATCTGACGCTCTTGCCTTCAGCACTATGTCGGATTGAAGTTTTACAATTTCTGATTCAAAATCTGAAGAATCGAAGAGGAAAGTACAGGAAATGTTTGATGAAACTTTCTCGATATCACATTCGCCAAAATAGTATGACAATTGAGCTTTCAATGTTTTAAGTTTACTTTTTCTCAGTTCACTGTTAGCAGGATAAGAATTTTGGTACGACTTATGCACACTCGAAAATGCCTTTCTAGATTTCCCTTTTTAGGAATGGCAGCTGAAGCCTTACATATTAAACACAAACACTTGTCATAAAACATTGTGAAGAAATAAGCTTCCTTCCATCCACTGTGGAAATGATGCGTTTTCGAATTCTTAAAACCACTCACTTTTAATATGTAAACAAAGCTTAATAACTTAATTAATATCTGCACTCAATAAGTAAACTAATGTTTATGTACAAATAAGAATGTTGACAGATCGGCCTTCCTGTAGGTGTAGGCGTTGCGATTGACGACTAGCAGAGCGGGAGATAACTACATGCCTCATGCGACAGACTGCTTATGCACTCACTGCATTACATCGTCGCGCAGGTTTGCAGCGTTGCCGTACCAAACATGCCTAGCTGGATGAATGGAATCATGTCGTATTCAGCAACAAGTCTTGCTTCTGCCTCAGTGCTGACGATTGCCGATCGAGACTCTGGAGACAATGTGATCACTGGGATAACTTTGCTGCCACCTGTAAGGCGCCCCGGTGGCGCAGTGGTCTAAGCGATGGCCTCTGATCATTCGTCCGAACGGGGTCCGGGTTCGAATCCCGGTGAGGCATGGATGTTGTGTTTGTCTTACGGCACTGGCTCTCTCCCTTCCCTGGAACCAGTGACCCTAAATTAGGGACGGGCGACTGCTTATAGCCCATTGAGTTGCTCACGGTGGTCGTTAAAAATCCAATCAGACAGACAGACAGAGGCTGCCACCCGTAAACGTCATATGGTTCGTCAACCCGGTGTTATAATTTAGGGCGCTATCAGTTTCAATAGGCGTTCACCAACAAATGCTCTGCAGCATCTCATCGACTTTACATCGAGGAGATGCTGCGGTCTATTTTGTTTCAGTATCTCTGTGATATCCCTTGTTCCCAGCTTCTACATGATAACGCTCGTCCACACACACACGTCCGATATCAGCAGATAGTGTCTACGTCGCGTTTTCTTGGCCAGCGCGGTCCACACATAGACTTCTCTCCAATAGAGAATGTGTGGGACATCATTGGAAGGTGATTTAACACCCCTGCAAGAACCCCTCGCAATGTTGGTGAACTGTGGACACAGGTCAACATCGCATGGTCAGTGACACCTCAGGACACCGTTCCGGTACTTTTCCATTCGACTGCGTTATACCAAGGACTACTGACTCATACCGCATTATACCAAGGCCGTGTTGCATGACAGTCATACAAGGCCGTATTGCATTATACCAAGGCCATATTGCATGACAGTCATACAAGGCCGTATTGCATGACAGTCATACAAGGCCATATTGCATGACAGTCATACAAGGCCATACTGCATTATACCAAGGCCATATTGCATGAAAGTCATACAAGGCCATATTGCATTATACCAAGGCCGTACTGCCCAGCATGGCCGTCATACGACCTACATACAGACTCAGACCGCATTATGCCGAGGCCGTCTAGAAAACACAAGACCATGACATATGAACAATGAGTTCCTTCCGTTTATGACGTCACTCTCATGTTACACGGATTGATACGTCCGTGTCTTGTGTGACGTACGTTGGTTTCCGTTCACATTTCTTGTGTGACGTACGTTGATTTCCGCGTGGAGTCATTAATGTCATGGCCATGTGTTTTCTAGATGGCCTTGATTATACTGTCTCCTCGCCCATCGCCTTCACGCAATCCTTCGGAAATTAAATCACTTTTTTCGCACCTAGTTGCTTACATGAACGGCAAATTTCGTTTCATTTCATGCATTCCTTCATGCTGTGGTATTTTCTATGTCGAGCAGTGCATTAGTGTGTTCCCCCACATCTTGACCTGTATTGATTTGAAACAGCCAATTAATTTTTCTGTTCTTTGATTGTTTGCTGGTAATTCTACTTAGATTCTGTCTGGCTCAGCGTTTCTCAAACACAGTTCTTTAGGTCCACAACTGTCACCTCTTCTGAGAGTTTTTCTGCTTCGGCTTCGAATTATTCCAATTTCTGTGGTGCTCGATTGTCAAACTTCTCCACTCATAGAAGTTCTCAAGTTCCTTTAGTGGCGCGCCGAGGTTTTCTTCATGGACTTGGCCCAACACATTAAACATGCTCAACGTTTCTCAAACACAGTTGTTCAGGTCCACAAAAAAAGAAAAGAAAATTATAACGGAAAAAACAACTCCCAAGATATTGAGAACTGATAAAAGTATCTGCCATATTAAAGTGTTTCAATGCTTCGTAAAATATATATTCAAAAACCTATACAAATGTACAGTATTTAAAAATAAGCAGGCAATACAAAGAACGAAGACCAAATGATCCTTTTTATTTTTTTGATTAGAGGTTTAACGACCACCATGGGCAACTCAATGGGCTATAAGCAGTCGCCCGTCCCTAATTTAGGGCCACTGACTCCAGAGAAGGGAGAGAGTCAGTTACGAAAGGCAAACATAACATCCATGATTCACTGGGATTCGAACCCTGACTCTTCTCGGACGAATATTCATAAGCCACAGCACAGACCATTGCGCCACCCAAGTGGCCAAGGGACACTTCACTGCGATGGCCCGGGTCTCTGGGCTACCCCACTGAGGGCGCCACTGAGTTCCTTAATTTCCATATATTCAATCAAAACATTTTCTCTATTATCCAATTTTCAAGTTCTTTTGAACTTGATACAATAACATTGTGCCTCATGGGGTCAAATTCGGTCCCTCAAAACTGAGCAGTAGGCTCCCTTTTAATTGAAGCAAATTTATCTGTTCTGATAGGAAATCTGAAATCATTGAGATGGTATATTTGAGTCTGCCCAGGTGGCTGACTTTTCAGAGCCGCTGGCCTGTGATCACTAGTCATGGATTCGTCCAGGTTCGAATACTGTACGGGGAATGAGGGATTCTTTTGTCTGATGGCGCTGGCTCTGTCCCTTCCCTAGAACAAGTAGCCCTAAATTAGGGACGAGCAATTACTGCCTCTGACTGCTAATCATAAATTGGATCAAGTTCGAGCTCCGTACGGGGTATGAATGGTGCTTCTGTCTGATGGTGTTGGCTCTGTCCCTTCCCTGAAACCAGTGGCCCTAAATTAGGGACGAGAGACTACTGCATCTGACTGCTAGTCATAGAATGGACCCAGTTCGAGTACCGTGCGGTGTATGAGTGGTGTTTTTGTCTGATGGCGCTAGCTCTGTTCTTTCCCTGGAACCAGTAAGCACTAAATTTGGGACAAGAGACTACTACCTCTGACAGATAGTCATGGATTGGTCCACGTTCGAGTACCGTACGGGGTATGAGTGGCTCTTTTGTCTGATGGCGCTTGCTCTGTCCCTTCCCTTGAACCAGAAGTACAAAATTTGTGACGAGCGACTACTGCCTCTGACAGATAGTCATATATTGATCCTGGTTCGAGTACCGCACGGGGTATGAGTGGTGTTACTGTCTGATGGCACTGGCTCAGTCCCTTCCCCGGAACCATTGGTTTTAAATTAGGGACGTTCGATTATTGCCTCTGACAGATAGTCATAGATTGGTCCAGGTTCGAGTACCGTACGGGGTATGAGTGGTGCTTCTTTCTGATGGCGCTTGCTCTGTCCTTTCCCTGGAACCAGTAAGCACTCAATTTGGGACAAGAGACTACTACCTCTGACAGATAGTCATGGATTGGTCCACGTTCGAGTACCGTACGGGGTATGAGTGGCTCTTTTGTCTGATGGCGCTTGCTCTGTCCTTTCCTTGGAACCAGTAGTACAAAATTTGTGACGAGCGACTACTGCCTCTGACAGATAGTCATAGATTGATCCTGGTTCGGGTACCGCACGGGGTATGAGTGGTGTTACTGTCTGATGGCACTGGCTCTGTCCCTTTCCTGGAACCAGTGGTCCTAAATTAGGGACGTTCGATTACTGCCTCTGACAGATAGTCATAGATTGGTCCAGGTTAGGGTAGCGTACGGGGTATGAGTGGTGTTTTTGTCTGATGGTGCTGGCTCTCTCCCTTCCCTGGAACCAGTAGCCCTAAATTAGGCACGAGTGACTTCTTCCTCTGATAGATAGTCATAATCCAGGTTAGAGCACCGTACGGGGTACGAGTGGTGCTTTTGTTTGATGGCGCTGGCTCTGTCCCTTCCCTGGAACCAGTGGCTATAAATTAGGGACGACAGAGTACTGCATCTGACTGCTAGTCACATATTGGGCCGAGTTCGAGTCCCGTACGGGGCAAAGGTTTTGCTGTTGTCTGGTGGCACTTGCTCTGTCCTTTCCCTGGAACCAGTAGCACTAAATTTGGTACAAGCGACTACTGCCTCTGACAGATAGTCATAGATTGGTCCATGTTCGAATTCCGTACGGGGTATGAGTGGTGCTTCTGTCTAATGGCGCTTGCTCTGTCCTTTTCTTGAAACCAGTAGCACTAAATTAGGGACGATCGACTGCTGCCTCTGACAGATAGTCATAGATTGGTCCAGGTTCAAGTACCGTACGGGGTATGAGTGGTGTTTTTGTCTGATGGCGCTGGATCTGTCCCTTCCCTGGAACCAGTGGTCTTAAATTAGGGATGATCGATTACTGCCTTTGACAGATAGCCATAGATTGGTCCAGGTTCAAGTACCGTACG
This sequence comes from Macrothele yani, assembly GCA_039090855.1. NCBI lineage: Eukaryota > Metazoa > Arthropoda > Arachnida > Araneae > Macrothelidae > Macrothele > Macrothele yani. The sequence goes on from CM077013.1 coordinate 122,803,224, forward strand.
GGGTATGAGTGGTGTTTTTGTCTGATGGTGCTGGCTCTCTCCCTTCCCTGGAACCTGTAGCCCTAAATTAGGCACGAGTGACTACTTCCTCTGATAGATAGTCATAGTCCAGGTTAGAGCAACGTACGGGGTACGAGTGGTGCTTTTGTTTGATGGCGCTGGCTCTGTCCGTTCCCTGGAACCAATGGCCCTAAATAAGGAACGAGCGACTACTTTTGACCGTTAGAATTGCTCGCGATGGCCGTTCAACCCTGAAACAAAACAAAAAGACCATCTGAAACCAGAAATCAATCATAGATTTGGTCCAGGTTAGAGTCCCGTACGGAGCATGAGTGGCGCTTTTGTCTGATGTCGCTGGCTCTGTCCCTTTGCTGGAACCGGTAGCCCTAAATTAGGGACGAGCAACTACTGCCTCTGACCGCTAGTCATAACGATCGATTTGAAAAATGCTTTTTGTATCGGATAGATCTACTTGTGGCAAATGTTTTGCATATAGTTTTAAATTTTTGGTAAAGACCAGTTTTGCCATTTTGGGGCATAAATGCATATTTCTGTCTTTTGATAAATTTGCAGTAATATCTCAGCATCTGAAAATCCGATTGAAAAAATTCTTCTGTGGTCTGATACCACTCAATACACCATTTCAAAATTTCTTTTACTTAAAATAATGCATAGTGTTTTGCCATGGGGCTTAGACAAATATCTTATTTTTTTCAATATCTCTGCTCCTTACAGTGCGATTTGAAAAATATTTTCTTTGCCGGTGAGGGTTTCTAGTGCAAAATCTTTTGCATATAATTCCGAATTTTTATTAACGTACTAGTTAAGTTCATGTTTGCGTTTACGGCATATTTAAATCAATATCTGTGCGTCAAAAAATCTGAAGCAGTGGTGTAAGCGCTGGTTTATGACCGTTCGTCCTTGAAGGGTCCGGGTACAATTCCCGGTGAGGCATGGATGTTGTGTTTGTTTTACGGCAGGCTCTCTCCCTTCCCTGAAACCAGTGACCCTAAAATAGGGACGGGTGACTTCTTATTATAGCCCATTGAGTTGCGCATGTGGTCGTTAAACCCCCAATAATGTTTTTCCAGTCAGACACCACCAACTACGAAAAATATTTGTGGGTATTTCCTTCTCAAAATAATACATCATTTTCTCGCTAGGGGGCGCAAACATTTAATCTCTTTTTTCCAGTATCTCTTCTTCTAAACGTTCTATTTAAGGTGGACGTCTAGTGATTTTGCTTCCTATATTTCCAATGGGCAAACTTCTGTAGACATTTTTTTCACAATTCATGCGTTTCCAAGGATGAAAATTTGAACATCGATTAAAATAACTTCATATTATAACTTGGAATACTTAATACACTGCTGGACAATTGCTAAGGACGGATCATAAACGGCTATATAGCGCATAAAAAAGTAAGTGTGGTTGGATGCCAAGTGAAATAAAATAATGTCAGAATGCCAGGACATTACAAGAAAGACAATTTATTGTGCTCTGAAATTCAGAAGGCTTTGGAACGTGTTCAAGGGACAAACAGGCCATTTTGTGCAGAGTACGTAAACGTGAAAAATGCAATTACCGTCCGCAGGCGTTCCGGCGTAAGTGTCAATACGGGATATGGCCACCATGGAGGGCGATGCAAGATTCCACACGTCGTGTCATGCTTTGCACAACATTATCAAGCAGCTGTTGGGGGAAATTTATCCCATTCCTCTGTCAGTGCACGGATGAGGGTGTCCTTGTTTATTGGAGGGCATTGGCGACCAGCAAGACTCCTCCCCAAAGCATCCCACACATTTTCAATGGGATTCAGATCTGGAGAACGTGCTGGCCATACGAGGCGTTGAATATCCTTGCTCTCAAGACACTCCTGGACAGCGACTGTTCGATGACATGTTGCGTTGTCGTCCATGAAAGTGAATATATCACCGACAGCACCACGGAACATGCGAACATGAGGTAGCAGAACATCATTAATGTATCGTTGGCCAGTCATAGTCCCAGCTGGAAGCACATAGAGGGACGTACGGCCATTGATCATGATGCCAGCCCATACCATGACACTACATATGGGATATCGGTCCCTTTCCTCTATGTTTGCTGGACAATATGCAGTACCACTATCACGCCAGATCAGTTGTCGTCGACAATCCGACGATAGACTGTATCTACTGTCATCTGAGAAGAGGACAGCTCGTTATCAGTCCAATTGCGATGTTCGTCGTTATCAGTCCAATTGCGATGTTGATGGCACCATTGCAAACAGGCGGTACGGCGACGTCTGGACAATGGGATGCACACAACAGGACGGCAGGCGTATAGTCTTCCTTCATGCAAACGTCTGGCGACAGTTTTTCGGGAGATCCGCTTGCCAGTAGCAGCTATAAACTGATTTGCTACCTCACTAGCTGTGCTGCGCCGGTGTCTTTTTGTTGATAGCACTATGTACCGATCTTCTGCAGGTGTCGTACTGCGAACACGACCTCCCCCGTGACGTTTGCTACACTCTCCATTTGTTTGAAATGATTTCCAAAGCCTTGAAACAACACTGTGGCTGACGTCGAACTCCCTGGCAACATCTGTTATTTTTCGCCCTTCTTCAATCTTGCCAATAATACGGCCACGCGTAAAATCATCTAGGGGATGTTGGGAAGACATACTGAAACTTGCAATTTCGTCAATTGATTCTTTCCCTTTCAACTTTGCGTTTGAACAACAACGGTCAATACGCGCCCAATCCTTTATATCTCTTATCAGCGCTATGACGTCACGAACAAGTTCGGCAATCCAAAATTTGCATACGCACAACACGTCTTACTGTATCCCGCACTTATGCTAATTTCCACATTTTCCTGCCTTCCATTTTATGGTTGCTATCGTTGCTATTGTCATCCGTCCTTAGTAATTGTCCGGCAGTGTATTATCTAAAATATAACCATAATTATATTAAAAATCCAGAACTTTTCTTTTGGTGCTGTTGAGACCAGAAAAAAGATGGCGTGACCTGAACATTGATAACGTCAGTAGACAAACAAATGTTGGATTGCTTAATTATGGATATGTTTTAGAAAATGTTAAGTATTCGAAGTTTTAATATGAAGTTATTTTAAATCGATGTTCAAATTTTCATCCTTGAGAACTCATTTATTGTGAAGAAAATGTGTACAGAAGTTTGCCCATTGGAAATATATGAATCAAAATCACTAGACATACACCTTAAGAAGTTATTTTAACACCAGATGCCGTTTACCTTATGCAACACTTTGTCTTTGCTATTGTTGTTAAATGTTGTTGCTCTTTTTTAATTTGTAGTTTACATTTCCAGCGTTAGCTGGTGTTAGTTTGTATTTCTCTTTGCAGCTGTACTTCCGCTTGTAAAACTTCTATTGGAAAATCTCCCTTTTTACAGTACGCCGTTCGCTATAGTAAAGACAGGGAACACATTATCCTCTTTAAATAATTCACAGTTTTCCCGCTAGGGGCGCAAATGTTGTCAGAAATTTTTTTGTCGCTATTTCTGCTTCCAAGACACTTATTAAGAACATTCTTTTTCCTTTGCATAGCTTTTGCTATGAAGAATACTTTTCGCATATTTTCTACTTTTCCATTACTCAAAATCCCTCCGCTAGGTGGCGTACAGTTATATCATATTGTCTTCTATATCTCTTGTTCTAACTGTTCCATTTGAAAATATCTTTGTCTCTGATATCTTCCTTGATCTACGAGAAAAGTTTCGTGCACAGTTTATTAATTTTCCTAACAAACTTTTCAGCCACTAATGGAAGAAAGTAGCTGAGTTTTTTTTTCTGTACTGTATGTTTTTATGGATTGTAGGAATCCAGTCAATGTTATCAACGGGCTCCACTGACTATGAATGACTTTAGAATATTTTATTCGTGCCGGAAAGGATTCAAAAGATGAGCCCATTACAACCGAAAATCCGGTGTCATCTTTCTTTCTTTTTTTTTTTTTTTTTGCTGTTGTTTATTTGTATTGGGGTTAAATTAGGATGGGAGAATGCTTATAAGGGTCATAAGCATTCTCCCATCCCTAATTTAGGGCCACTGGTTCCAAAGATGAGACAAAACCAGCCCCATCTAACAAGTGCATCAGCCATACCTCGTCTGAGACTCGATCTCGAGCCCATTTCAGACGATTGAACCGAAAACCACGCTTCAGCCCACTCAGCCAATTGCGCTTAAAGAAATATTACTTGAAGCATTCAAAATTTTAACAATTGATATACTTCTCCACATAGAAAATAGTACGCCTGATGTGACGTACACTCTAATTTAACTTTCTTTTTTAGTTTCTTTCACTATGTAAATTTGCGTTCATTCCATAGGCGCCGACTTCTGAAAATTTCGAGAGGTGCTGAAATTCAAAAGGCGGGTACCATTTCCAGTGTTGAAATTTTAGATGTTTAAATGGACCTTGTCTTTAGTGTAAACGCAAACAAACCGATACAGGATTCCATGATAAAGATATTACATTTCTTATACAGTATAGCAACCGAATTCTTGAACCCCGTTTTAATTCTTCCGATTTAATTTTCTGTAATGTGCGCACAAGAGCTCCATAACTTTGTTTTCTTTTGGACAAAATTTGAGCATTTTGTTGGGGACTACTACCAGAAAACCAAACCTGTTTCAAAAGGCTGAGATTGGCAGTATGTATCATTAGACAAAACAGATAGTAGGCTAATAGCGATACCTTTGAGGAGCTCGCTCTAGCAGTAGCGAACAAACTGACGTGTTCAGTGTTGGAATGGAACGCGCTTCATAATCATTGCAATGTATTATTTTCTTTACTTGTTGTTGTTAGTATTTAGCGTACAAGGCAGCATATATCACAGCGAAATTTTTGCTTTGATAAACAAGTGTAACTTATAAATCTCCACACACACACACCCCCGCCATCATTTATCTTGCAGTCCATGTGAACCGGTTGTTATCGATTTGGTATATCACCCCTGCATGGATTGATTGGTGTTACTATTGGTGACTGCTTATATGTTTTATAAAGCTAGGGAGAAAAAATAGCCTCAACAGAATTATGTCAAACAAATAAACAATAACTGCAACAACAACAGCAAAAAAACCCTTCGAAATTATCCTTTCAGCAAGAAAAGATCATTCGCAGTCACGCTGTGTGTCTTCTGCTCTCGGACAGTCATTCATTACTCCCGCTCTGACATTTATGGCTTTATGACCCTACCGAAGCTCATTGCGTGCATATTGAGCTGCTGACAACTTACTGATGTGCAAGGAACGTGATTGCGAAAAGCAAATCTGTGGCTTTAAACAATTAGGAAGGTAGGGTACAAACCACATACCACGCCCTTGATTTCTCGCTTGCTTGGCTGTCTTATTTCTTAAGTGTTTATTCGATATCGGTGGTTAAAACACGATTTTTTTAAGATATTGATGTTTTTTTATAGAAACCAAATATTTGCGCTATATTTCGATTATCTTATTTAATTTTATGTAAAATGGAACAAAATATTTAAGAATGAATCTAGTACATATAACAAAAATTCGGAGGGGTACTATATTTCGATTATCTTATTTAATTTTATGTAAAGTGGAACAAAATATTTAAGAATGAATCCAGTACATATAACAAAAATTCGGAGGGTGCGGAGCACCCCCAAGTGATTTCAAGGGGTGCTCAAGCCCCTGAGCATCCTCGTAGTTGGCGCAAGTGGTTCATTCTCCTTATCGTTTTTCAAACTTAACGTGATATACCACTCTTGTCATAATATACACCAACAGATGTAATCACAACTTCAAATTTGTATTGTACGTACACTGGTGTAATCATCCCGTATTCATGGTTTATCTGCTTCTCCGGGCAATTACGGGAGATAATGAATTCTATTCTTCCAGATTCGCAACATATGAATACCGCTGCTTCGACTGACGATTCCTGTGATGTGTTATATTAAAAATTACTGGGAAATTTGAGACTTGGTTGTTCTGGGTGGTGTTGTGGTTAACATACTCGGGCGTAAACCGGGAGACGAGGGGTCGATTTCCGCTCTAGGAGGATGGAATTTTCAAGTGTTCGGATATTTACAACACGAGCTTGCAGATTTCCGTTTCATTGGCGTAAAAGAGTACATATTAAAAAACTAGAACGCTAACTTTCACCGCCGAAGACGGGCGGTTTCATCAGGCTAATGTTTACAAAGTTGAGTACAGAATCAAAATCAGAGTCATCGGTATGATTCTGTGCTCAACTTTGTAAACACAAGTTGAGTACAGAATCAAAACCAGAGTCATCGGTATGATTCTGTGCTCAACTTTGTAAACACAAGTTGAGTACAGAATCAGAATCAGAATACAAATTTGAGTACAGAATCAGAATCATCAGTATGATTTTGTACTCCACTTTGTAAACATTAGGCTAATGAAGTCTACCGTCTTCGGCGGTGAAAGCTAGCATTCTAGTTTTGTAATTATTTTTTTAATTTGTATTCTTTTACGCCAATTAAACGGAAATCTGCACGCTTGTGTTGTAAATATTCTTGGCGTATTCACAGCCCATTTTTTCAAAACTTTGATATTTTCGTATATTATACGATTTACTACTCTTGTCATAATTTATACTAGTAGACGGAATCACTACTTCAAATTTGTATTAACGTGATATCTTCTCTCTCGCAAGAGTATGATTGGCGACAGCTTGAGGTCAGTAGGTATGACATGTGGATGTGTCGGATGAGAAAAAAACGATATATAATGTTCGAGCAGCAGCAGTAGTGTGGAGATGATGGTAATATGACGATATAATAGTAGTTGCGGAAGTTAAAGTACTTGGAGTTGTGATTTCTTGACGTCCGCGGATTTAATATTTAGAGTTGGTGTTTTTGTTTCTCGTTAAATGTTCTCTAACAAATAATTGGATTTTTTCACTAATGTCGTTGAAGACTGAGTCATGCTAAAGAATTTTTTTGCTGAATAAAGACTAATAGTAAGAAACCTTTTCTGAAGTTATTCGAGTGACCTGATTCGCTTAAAAATGAAGTTATTAAGAATTGATTTATTAGTTACATTTAGTTCAGAAAACCATGTTTATTAATGCAATTTGCACAATTTAAAGTCTACTATAGTTTCGCTGAAAGCTATGGTTCAGCATCGTCAGGACTGAGCTTTTACATTTCTTGTTTCTGACGATGTTACCAGTTGCACGTGACAAACATCTGGTGCGGCCATCAGACTGCAGATTGATGAGTGCTCTCCATGCGCTTGATAGGTATGGAGATGAAGATAAATCATTTACCAGGTTATTACGGTTTCGAAATATGTGAAAACCTTCTAAACAGTCTAGATCAAATATTGATTTAGGTCTATCTAACAGTTTGTCCTCATTAAACAGAAATTGGTAATTATTTTCCAAAAGTGCTGGGCTACGGAATATTTTTTTTATTTCACACTTTTTAATATATGATTGGCGTTCTTTTAATCTAAATTTAAGCTATCTCCGTGTCTAACCTATGTATGACAGACCACATTGACACTGGATGTTTTTGATTTCATACTTTTTAATATGTGATTGATGTTCTTTTAATCTAAATTTAAGCTATCTCCGTGTCTAACCTATGTATGACAGACCACATTGACACTGGATGTTTTTGATTTCATACTTTTTAATATGTGATTGATGTTCTTTTAATCTAAATTTAAGCTATCTCCGTGTCTAACCTATGTATGACAGACCACATTGACACTGGATGTTTTTGATTTCATACTTTTTAATATGTGATTGATGTTCTTTTAATCTAAATTTAAGCTATCTCCGTGTCTAACCTATGTATGACAGACCACATTGACACTGGATGTTTTTGATTTCATACTTTTTAACATGTGATTGATGTTCTTTTAATCTGAATTTAACCGATCTTCCATAATCCAGCACTGTTGGGAAAATAAGCACGAATTTCTGTTTAATGACGCCAAACTGTTAGATAAACCTAAATCAATATTTGATCTAGACTGTTTAGAAGCCTTTCATATATTTCGAAACCGTAATAATCTGGTAAATTATTTATCTTCATCTCCATACCTATCATGTGCATGGAAATCCCTCATGAATCTGCAATGTGATGGCCGCACCAGACGTTTGTCGTGTGAAACTGGTGTGACGTACATTCTAAATTAACTTTCCTTTTTAGTTTCTTTCCCTATGTAAATTTCGAGTTTGTTCTCAGGTATACTTCACACTTAACGTGATATCTTCTCTCTCAAACGAATACTGTTGGCAACAATTGAGGTCAGAATGAACGTGACGTATGCCTGTAATGAGATAAAAACCAGAGATAAAAACTACGAGAGAACAGTTGCTCGTGTGGGGTGTTGAATGTGGGGTGTTGATTTGTGTTAGAGATGTGTTTTGTGATTTCTATACTTTCCTGAAGTACCATTATCTGTGCTGGAGAAATAAAGCATCATTTACAGTACGTTGAGTTCTGTTTAAATGTTTCGTCTGGCCGTTAAGGTTTAATTTAGGAACTATTTTATCTTATGGTTAGGATTTTAAAATAACGTAAGAAGAGCGATAAAATTTCAGTACGAAAAGACTTTACCTTATACTGGTAACATCGTCAGAAACAAGAAATAAAAACGTTCAGTCCTGACGAAGATGAACCATAGCTTTCAGCGAAACTATACTAGACTTTAAATTGTGCAAATTGCATTAATAAACGTTGTTTTCTGAATTAACTGTAATATAGTGATGCAATGTCTGTAGTTCAACTATTTCAATGATTTATTGGTGTTCAGTCAGATGTACTTAAACGAACATTACACAGAAAGTATTTATCGAAGCGCCATGCAAATTTGTAGGTATGTGTCAATAGTTGGGTTATGTAAATGATTGCAGGGGCGAACTAATCACGTGATAAGTGGGGAAATTAAATGGGCAACACAACTAGGTTTGGCCGTCCTCACCTGAGCGTGTGGGCTACTGCGTCGGAGTGATCTCGGTGGTAAAAGCACGTGTAAGGATTGAGAATGCCTGGGTGACACCATCGGGAAACCTACCACCACACGGACACCTTTACCAGTAAAGGCGTTTCATCATAGAGCTACGTATGTCTGGTTGATACCTGGAGGAACACTGGGATTCCAACCCCGACCCATGTCGGACGAATGGTCCGAAACATACGTTTAGACCACTGCGTCACAGGGGGCGGCTATGTTTTCTTGACAAACAGAAAGAAAAAGAACAGCGTATTTCGAGATTGTTAAACTGCCTGTGTATTAAGGAGAAAAGCATCGTGTAAAAAATGGTTACACAATCTCCAGTTTAAAAAGGTGGACTGTTCTTCTATGCTGGAATCAAGTGCTGTATATTCGGGTTCAAAAACCAGATATAGTGATGTTGAACGCTCACAGTGGAAAGAGAACTTTAACCTTTCCTATCTCAGACGCTATCGGCAGGAATACTAATTTACGTATGCATTACGTTAGTTCTATGAAGTATTTTAACAAAATTGTTCTGTGTAAATTACTTTTGAAGCTGTATTAAAGTGATTAAACTGTTTCATTTATTTAGGATTTACGCTCTCTCTAGATAATATACCTCCATTTGCGCTGTGTTCTTAAATGCTCTCTGATCCAGAGTACGGACCTGACCGTTTTGGTTCCATCCTGTGTGTGGCTTCTCGAATTATATTCAGTAAGGGGCCCACAAGTTACGTAAAAATGTGTTCACGTAATCCAGCTTGAGCTATTAAAGAGAAATATAATCAAGCAACGTAAGCACATTTTGCCTCAGAACAACAGCATTTAAATTTAATTAAAACTTTATAAAGTCATACCTGCTGTTGTTACCTGAGAGGTTTTAATTGTGCATCTTAGATGTTCTGCCCGCGTCGATAGTCGATATCTGGGAGAGTCCACAAAAGAGAGGGGCAATCTTTATATGAAGCATGCTGTTTCGCGGGGTCTGTGGACAGTGGGCGTTACGGGAAGTTTTGTTGTTATTAACCTTTTAAGTGGCCGATGTACCTAACTCAAACGGTGTATAAAGTTTTGTGAGCTTTCCGATGCTCTCATAGTGTCTGAGTCTTACGAAATGTACAGCAAAACAATTATTTCCATCTCTCATCTTAGCATTACATACCATAAGCCTGTCTTATGTTATAAGCTCTCGCTTCTAGTCCTTTACCTTTTTATCCATGATGCATGGCATGATGGGGAAGAACAAGTCTCTCTGATACGAACATCTTGCCACTGGGAAGAAACTAATGACTCAAACATATCTCTCTCTCTCTCTCCTTTCTTATGTTCATCGCCATTGCTATAGGCGTTTTAGCAGGTAATAAATCCCAAAGGATTAATGTCGATCATCCCCCTGAACGACTACTTTGAATAAACAAGCTAAGAGGAAAGACCCAAGACATGTTAGGGAAGGGTTAGTTCCTCTGACACAAATATCATACCACTATGTTGAAACAAGTGACTCAAACATCTTCTCTCTCCTTTCCTAGGTTCATCGCCATTGTTATAGCCCATTTAGCAGGTAATAAGTCAGAAAGAATTAGTGTCAGTCATCCCGCTGATTGATCACTTTGAATAACAACACTAACTAAGAGGAAAGCAGCGCTTTCTGGTGCTTATTCGTTTGAGCAGCCTTTGGCCCATTTCTTAGACAGTGAATGTGCAGTCCTTTGCAAAAATTTAAGACCACCTATGAATTTATTGAAAATTAAGATTTTCAAAGAAACAACTAATTATTAGTCAGAGATATTTGAAAAACTGACACCACACACGAATACTTACATTCATCAGAACGACGAAAAAAGACCGAAATCGGCACTTTGCACGGCTATCTTTGTTTTTTATAACGGACAGAATACGATGTGGAATACTTTCAATGAGGGATTTACAGTAGTCACTTGAAATGTCTTTGAACCCTACGTGTCAATCAAAACTTGATGGTCGTTTTTCTCCTACCTTGTCTTTTAAAACGGTCCACAAAGTTCCGAAGGGGTTAAGGTCGGGACAATTACCTGGTCAGTCAAGCACAGTTATGTTTTTCCTCTGCAGATAGTCCTTTACTGTCTTTGATCTGTGGCATGGAGCACCTTCATGCATAACCATTGTGTCTCTGTGCACTGTCATATGCGTTAACAGCTTCTCACATAACATTTCCACATAAAAAGGACCAGTCATGGTAGTGCCTGTCGGCAAAAAGGATAATGGAGCAGTACCGGATGCTGACACAGCACCCCATATCATCTGATTAGGCGGATGACTCACGGTGCTAACGGTGTATTTTTCATCAAACCTTTTGCCTTTTGGTCGTCGAACATGTGCTTCACATGATTCGAATTGACGCACAATTGATTCATCTGAAAAAAAATTTGGCTCCAATTTTCAGCAGTCCACGATTGATGATGCTTTGCAAACTGGAGTCTCTTCTTTTTCACGACAGAGCTTAGTTTAGGTTCATGTGCAGGTTTATAAGACTTTAATCCAAAATCTTTGCCAAGACGTCTGGAAACAGTTCTGATACTAATGTCAGACCCTTTTGAATGTAGAAAGGCCTTGATTTTCTTTCACGAACTCCTCGTAAGGCGCATAACTATACCCTTGTGGTATTGTCATCACGTGGGGTTGTTTTCCTTGGACGTCCACTTCTCTTTCAGTCACTAAATTCACCTGTATACCGAAATTTCATGATCGTATTATGAATAGCAGTCTTGTTCACATTCACCTTTCTGCTTGTGTCACGTTCGGAGTATCCTTCATGATATAAAGTTACTATTTGTGCCCTCTAAGTAACACTGAATTAATGACGCTTTTTTGCCCACTTTTCGCTATATAGAAAATACGTACAAAACCTCTCAGCATGAAAACCAGAAGCAGACTGACACTCGCACGCTTCCTCCAACTCCCAACTCTATCAACAGCTGCTGCTGTAGGATGATACAGCACCGACAGGAAGTTGTGTAATACAGACAGTAGCTGACGCAATCGGCAGAAGTCACCTAATACCAAGAGGTAGTTCTAAACTTTTGCAAATGACTGTATTTGTTCAACCTGATTTTAGCCTATTTTGCTAACGCGAAGTTAATTCGTTACAGATGGTTAAAGGTTTAATACATATTAAAATAAAGTACCTTCGCATGCTCCTTCAGCGTCATCTTCAAGTGCAACTTTTAGCTCGGAGTAAAACGATTTAAGAAGGGACACCAAAGGAATAAAACAAGTGATCATGTTAGTCTCTGTTCACTTTATGTATTGTGGCAAATAGAACGCTGTAGGTAATAATGACGCCCAAAAAGTTTAGCAGCGTGTTTCTTTTCAGAGTTACAACCTTCCACAAAGTCAAAAATGGCTCGTTGTGTTGGACGTTGAAGGCGAATGTTATAAATCCCAGACGTGTGGTGTTTTCACTAGAAAGAGAATGAACCGTGTTACGAATGCTGCTTGCTGCTTCTGTGGTCTGCGATGCCACTACTGTCATAAATGTGATGTATGCTGCTTCTGCTGCTAAGTAAAGCACAGAGAAAGACACCATGAGAATATCTTTGGTATCTACGAAGAACAGAAAGAAAATGGAAACGAAAATGTTCGTAAGAGCTAAAATGACTGTTAAAGCTGCCGTAAAGCAAAGGACATCGTCCGCAAGTGAAACTGTTTCTGTCAACTTTTTGTGCAGTCCCAATAATTGAGAGAAATCTAAAGTTCTGGATTTCTTGAGCTGCGTTTCATAATTTTCCAATGCATTCTTCAATATGTAACAAATACAGCTATAGTAAACGAGGAAAATTTGTGGTACAAGATACACGACCAAAAACTTGCTTAACTCGGAACTATAAATTTCCAATACACCATTAAAAGACTTGGCTTGTGTGAAAACATTCGTTGTTACTTCCCAAATCGCAAAAATTGTGTTTCCTATAAATTGCATCAAGAAGATTGCGAGGGAATATCTGTACGCTGTATCCTTTGCTTGGCGTAATCCTTTCTTCTTTACAAATGGAGCGCATACATCGGATACCTGTTCCACAAGATTCCACATTCCACGCCATTTGAAGGAAATAACGTATCTAATAGTCATTCCTAACAAATTCGAAACTGTGCCAACTACGATAGTATGTTTTACTGGGAGATATGTGAAAAAGATGAATTCAATCTTCGTGTAAATCAGGTGTAAACTTAAAATGGTAAAAATTATTTTCGGTAGACGTATTGCACAGTTAGTGAAGAAACCTTTCGGTTTCTTCTTCCATTGTTGCGATGTATCGATTCCCGAAATATGAAACAGCACCAACATTGGATTAAAAGCAGCTCGTATGGTATCTTTGGTGGTCGCCTGATGAGATGAAGGTCTCATAATTTTCACGACTGAAACGCTACTGGAGAAAGATTTCAACAACCTCATTTTCTTTCTGATTTCATGGAATCATTTCTTTTACCTCCTGGCTTTCATAAATGCTTGTGACAGATGAATTAAAGTAATGATTAGAATTTTATTCCCGTAAATTCGCGAATTTCCAAAAGAGGGTGTTCACCATTTTCGCTCCTAAAAGGTAAGCTGCGACGAAACGATTTCGTAGCACTAACGCAAATGTGAGGGACCCACAAACGAGCAACTAGGATCACTTCGTTGTGAAAAACACTTCTACCGCTGTTAAAAGATGTTCGCTAAAAAGCATGTTACACGTCGACGACTACCAATACAATAAGGCTACAAGGTTACCATTTGTCTAAAATTTAAGAGAAAGTGAAAATATGTGTATACGCACGCGTGAATGCAAAGATTGCATCATATTGATCGTGGAATTTTTTCACAATCATTTTCGTGCACATGTTTTCTTGCTAAAGTAAGAAGTGTGAGCAGAATAAAGATGAAAACAAAATTGTACCGCATTGCATGTGAGAGGCATTATTCCTAGGAAATGGACCTATGCCAGTCCCATGATAAATGAACTGACCGACAATGGTTTCACTAAGAATTCTTTAAAGAAGTGCTAGGATATTAAACGCGATATTTTTTGCTGATGAAAAGACGTATAATTATGCTCTCTATGGAATTTGTTTGAAAATATTTGTCCAGGAAATAATCGCAAGATGCGTTCGCTTCCAAGAGTCCATTATGTATTCTATACGATTGATTGAAAATGCAGATTAGAACATGAAGAACGATCAATTTTCTTCTGATCTCTGAAATCATAGACTTTCAGAGAAGAAAGAGAACTTGCGCAACATTTCTACATATCATTTTTTTTTCAATTTTCTACTCCATTTGCCTGAATGTTTCGGAAAGAAACGAATGTAAGAAAAAATGCTCACAGGGGAAATGCCCACAGAAATAACACCCACTTCTCGAAATTAGGAAAAAACACCCACATCTTGAAAATAGAAAAATACGCCAGCTATTGATTGATATTTTCCTATTTCAGTTAGAAACATGAAAAAATATCTTATTCTCAAAGGAGCAACGATGAAACTAGTCATAACATTTCCTCTGTTCAGCTACATAACGTTAACCAGCATTACAAGGACATAGTAACTTAGTTTGCCCTCAAAATGGCAGAAGGGGTTCATAGTTCGAAGGAACACAAGCGTGTCACACCCACGAACAGTAATTGCCTTAGGCGAATTCGGTAATGTCCTAATACAGATACCTTTGAAATCCACCGACACGTGCAGCTGAGCTTCACGGCGTAAAGCGCAGGCGGGCACGGCATCTCACGCTGCGGACGACCATCGACTCTCGTAGCCTTAAGGGGACCGTAAATAAATTGCAAATGTAAGAACCACCAAGGAAACGAGGATGGGTTATCTTAAGGAACCACCTACAAATTTAAATGTGACCGGCCACACGAAAGCGTGTTTCTTAACAAGCAAGTAACCGGTTTGCACGCAAATGGTCTCTTTCTACTCAGGAACGAATCCCCCATGAGATACAATACAGAATTACGTTCCATCCGTCCGCCGTCTGTCTGTATGTCCGTCCGGAAGCATAATATACGGATGAAACGTAATTTTCTATCGTATCTGATAGGTATGGCTGGTCCCTCAGCAGAAAGAAATCATTTTGGTGCAAATCGGTTGTTTCTTGGAGGAGATTTTTTTTTTATTCTTCGGGACAGACGGCGGACAAATCAAACGTAATTCTGTATCGTATCTCATGGGTGATTCATTACCGAGTAGAAAGAGCGCAGTTGAGTGCGTGAAGGACCTAAACTGTGTTCCATCTGATATTTCATAAGGCCCAGTTGCCAAAGTTAGAAATATTGAAAATGTGAAAAGCTCTTTGTGTTCGAACAGAAATTATTTGTTGACTTGGTCATTCCTGGACTTCATGAAATGCGTTGTTTTCCTTATGGTTAAGTTTTTACAATACACACAGGCCAAGTGGCCTTTCAAAATACGCTATAATCAAACAAACTTATTTATAACACCTGCAAACCGGTTGCTTACTTGTTAAGAAACCTGCTTTTGTGGGTCCGTAGTAAGTCACATTTCAATTTGTAGATGGTTCCATAAGAGAACCTGTCTTCGTTTCCTAGGTGATTGTCACATTTGCAATTTGTTTACGCTCCCCTTAAGGCTACGAGAATCGACGGTCGTCCACGACGTGAGATGCTGTGCCCGCTAGCGCTTTTCGCCGCGAAGCGAAGCTGCCATGTGTCGGTGGTTTTCAAAGGTGTCTGTATTAGGACATTACAGTCCTACGACTTGGAACTTTGTAAGAATTTCAGGTTCAGTGCGTTACTAGCTCTTTATAATATTTTATTCAATGTTTGCACATACAACTTATGTCCAATAAGTTCCAAGACAGGCCGCATAACTGACGTAATACTAGTTAAATAAAAATATCACGTGTACGTCAGACGACAGCAGTCCTTGGCCAATCAGCGAACAGCTGCGAACCGGTTTATACCGGTACCGACAGGCGGCAGTCGGGCATCAAAGTAGTCAAACAAACGTTCCCGTCCTATTTCATTTTAGCCTTGGAAGAACAGAGAGTAAACATCCGTTTTTGTTAGAAATTTTGTAAATCAGCTACTGAAACTTAGAGAATGGTAACAGAAGAGTATGGAGACATAGCGTCATCTCTCAGCCAAGTTTTCGAATGGTATGCATGGTTTCATCACGAGCGGGAATCTTTAATGATGATCTGAGATCTGGGCGTCCCTCCAGTGTGCGGATGGAGAGAAAAAATCGAAGAGGAGCGGAATCAGTTAAAGAAAGATCGCCAAATTACAGTGAGACTTTTGGCTGAGTCAGTGGACATCAATAAGCCTATCTGTCATGAGATTCTACGCGAGGATCTGGGAAAACGAAAACTTAATGCCAGATTGGTACTCCGCATTCTGACTGATGACCAAGACTTTTGACAGAGTCGGTGGGAATCAGTAAGTCTATCAGTCATGACATTCTACGCGAGGATCTAGGAAAACGAAAACTTAATGCCAGATTGGTACCCCGCATTCTGAATGGTGACCAAGACTTTTGGCAGAGTCGGTAGGAATCAGTAAGTCTATCTGTCATGAGATTCTACTCGAGGATCTGGGAAAACGAAAACTTAATGCCAGATTGGTACCCCGCATTCTGAATGATGGCCAAGACTTTTGCCTGAGTCGGTGGGCATCAGTAAGTCTATCTGTCATGAGATTCTACGCGAGGATCACGGAAAACGAAAACTTAATGCCAGATTGGTATCTCGCATTCTGAATGATGACCAATATTTTTGTCTGAGTCGGTGGGCATCAGGAAGTCTATCTGTAATGAGATTCTACGCGAGGATCTGGGAAAACGAAAACTTAATGCCAGATTGGTACCCCGCATTCTGAATAATTGCCAAGACTTTTGTCTGAGTCGGTGGGCATCAGGAAGTCTATCTGTCATGAGATTCTATGCGAGAAGCTGGGAAAACGAAAACTTAATGCCAGATTGGTACCCCGCATTCTGAATGATGGCCAAGACTTTTGCCTGAGTCGGTGGACATCAGTAAGTCTCTCTGTCATGAGATTCCACGCGAGGATCTGCGAAAACGAAAACTTAATGCCAGATTGGTACCCCGCATTCTGAATGATGGCCAAGACTTTTGCCTGAGTCGGTGGACATCAGTAAGTCTATCTGTCATGAGATTCTACGCGAGGAACATGGAAAACGAAAACTTAATGCCAGATTGGTGTCTCGCATTCTGAATGATGACCAATATTTTTGTCTGAGTCGGTGGGCATCAGGAAGTCTATCTGTAATGAGATTCTACGCGAGGATCTGGGAAAACGAAAATTTAATGTCAGATTGGTACCTCGCATTCTGAATGATGACCAAAAGGAGACTCGTTCATCGATCTGTTCCGATCTGCTGCGCACTGCAGCTGAGGTTCCTGATTTTTGCTCTTATAGGAGGAGATGAAAAATGGTGCCCGCGGTGTGATCTACAAACCAAGCGACAAAGCGCTGAATGGAGAGGTACACACTCACAGTACCATGCAGACATTACATCTATCCAAGCAGCCGTGACAGATCAACTTGCGGACATCCCACAAAGGGCCTACCTGAACTGTTTTCAGGATCTTCATAAACGTTGGAGACTGTGTGTTGGTTCAGAAGGGCGGTATTTTGAAGGTGACCAGCATTAATTGTGAGTATTGTGCTTTTTTAAACTTTTGATTGCGTCAGTCCTGGAACTTGTCGGTCGTAGGTTGTATTAATATTATTTGTTGTGTTTCTTCGAAGAAATAGCTCCTACCAATTTAAGAACACACTATAAGATGTATTTGTCATTCTAGGTAACGTTATATGATTGAGCAGAGGAACTATTCTGATTAGTTTTGTCGATTTCTCACTTGAAATGAAAAATTTTCTTCATGAAATTAAAAGAGACTTCATGTTCCTAACAGACGTAAGAAAACATCGGTCAGCAGCCGGCGTAATGTCCTATTTTCAAGATGTGGGCATTTTTTCCGTGAGCACTTTTTCTGTGGGCATTTTTCCTGAAGGCATTTCTCTTCATATCAAAGAAACGAGTCTCTTTTCCTTAATTTTTCTGAGAAGACTGAGAAAAAAATATCTCTTGTAAAATAAAGCGTTAAGCATAATTTATATTTCGTAGCACCCAACAGAAAATTACCGCTTTTATTGAAATATTTTGGGGTGCAAAATTAGTAACTTTCATTTCCTAGTTATCGAGCATTTCGGCACACTTTTTTGTGCCATTTCTTTCTTTGACGCAGAAAAATTTTCCTCATATATTCCATGTATAATTCAATGCTACGTTTTGGAGTGCATGCCAAATAAAGTAATTTTTATATAGGAAATAATGATCAAAAAGTGTGTAGAGCTTTGCAGAATGTTTTGCGAATTTTAAATAGTGTGATAAGAAACATTTTAAATAACGCGAATCTCAAAGATTAAGAAAACTCTTTAAGTATTGCATGATTTCAAAGCTGGTGGTCCAAGCGAATTTCAAACTGTGTTTGTGCTAAGACTATACACCGATGAGATATTACATTATGATTATTTTCTTAGTGAGCTGTAGGACCCCCTTTAGCCCTTAAAACAGCGGCCACTCGGCGAGGCATTGATTCGATGAGGCGGCGATAGGTATCCTGGGGTATCTGGTACCATAATGTCAACAGCAGGTCTTCCAATTTCCGTACATTTCGGGGCTGTGGTGATTTAGCGCGAACCCGCTTTTCCAATTGGAATCACAAATGTTCGATTGGGTTCATGTCAGGTGAATTTGGAGGTCAGGGCATTAACAGAAAGTCACCAGCATGTTCCTCGAACCAGCCCTTGACGATTCTGGCAGTGTGGCATGGTACATTATCCTGTTGGTAATGGCCATCACCAACAGGGAACACAGTTGCCATGATTGGGTGAACTTGGTCCGCAACGATGTTCCGATATCTAACAGCTGTCAGGGATTGTGCTATTGGGATAATGGGGCCTAAAATGTCCCAAGAAAACATCGCCCACAGCATAACACCGTCACCGCCGGCCTATTTCCGCCCAACAGTGCATCCAAGTCCCATAACCTCCGTTATCGGTGTATCTGCTGTCGGCCGTCTACGTGATGCACCAGGAATCTTGATTCGTGAGACCAGTCCACTTTCTTCCAATCATCCATGGTCCAATCTCGATTATCTTGGGCTCATTTCATGCATTGTTGGCGATGACGCGCAGTGAGCATGGGGACCCGGCTGGGTCTTCGGCTACGCAGGCCCATGCGCAGAAGGTTGCGATGAACTATGTGCTGTGACACATTGCCCTGATCACCACAGTTGTAGCTGCGGGTGATTTGTGGCCCTGTGGTCGCAGTGAACAATGCGTGACAGTCTCCGCTCCCCCTCTGGCATCGATCGGCTGAGGACGACGGTTCGTCGTTTCGACATCTGTGCACCACTTTTGATACGTACTCATTACAGCGGCACGGATACAACCCACAAGCCGCGCCGTTTTCTAGATCTAAGTAGCGAGGCACCGTGCCATCACAATTTGTCCTTCATCAAACTCCGCTAAATCGGTAGCTTTTCCCATTCTGGCTACGAACATTGAACTTACCGAATGCCGGTCCTCGGGTTGTATATACACTGGCGGAAAGTGAAAAAAGAACACCAAGAAGGAGACGTCTGATACCAACGAAATTTATACAGCATAATAACGGAATACAGAGGATAACGTGATCAAAACATTATGGCAAAACACAGCTGTATTTGCTGGTGAACTGAAAAATAACATTTCCATGTAACATGGTTAGTACGAGGTTGAACCGCCATGAACTGCGTCACACTCTGCAATTCTCGCATGGAGTATGTCGTACAGATGTTGGATGTAAGTTTGGGGTATTGAGTTCCAAGCATCCTCAACCTGGACGCGTAAATCGGGGATGGTCGTGGCTGGCCGTGGAGACCGGATAAGTCGTTGTCCCATAAAATCCCACACGTGCTCAATGGGGGACAAATCTGGTGAACGTGCAGGCCATGGAAATGGTCTCACACCCTGAAGTACATATTGCGTTGCACCTGCCGTGTGTGGGTGTGCGTTATCTTGCTGGAAAACACCACGATGGACCGACCTTACAAATGGCACAACAACAGGCTGAATGATGTTGTTGGTGTAGGAGGTGCTGTTTAACGTACCCGGTATAAACAATAGTTGTGTACGGGATTGATAGCTGATTGATCCCTACACCAGGAGACCAGGTGTAGGCCCTGTGTGTCGCTGGCGGATGCAAGAAGGGTGGAGACGCTCCCCTGTGCGTCTGCGAACACGCATACGGCCATCGGAGGCTCCCAAGCAGAATCTGCTTTCATCGCTGAACACGACAGATCGCCATTGCGTTCTCTAGTGCAGACATTGGCGACACCACTGCAGCCGTCAGAGGTACACATGACAGAGGCACACGTGCACGTAGTCCTGCATCCAGTAGACGGTTGCGGATTGTTCGCACAGTCACCTCAGGTGCAACGGCAGCTCTGATTTGCGTAGCAGTGGATGTTCTGCTTGACAACGCCGCTCTTTTTATGCGTCGATCGGTCTGCTCATCAGTCCGTCTGTGACTCCCAGTTCCACGTCTTCTCGTGTGGGAATGTTCCTCGGACCATCTACGCCACCATCGTACCAACATCGATACTTCCCGTCCAATTCGCTCCGCAATACGACGATACGAACACCCTGCCTCGCGGAGTCCGACTAGACGATCTCTCTCAAAGTCTAATAACTGCCGAAATCGTACACGTCTTCCATGTCCAGGTATTGCAACTTTTTCAGGGTCTTCGCACGTGTTCGTACGCCGACGACTGATTACATTCACTTCGCCGTACTCCTTAAGTACCACCGACGATAATTTGCATATTTTGCCATGCTGTGGCGTAACCGCTCACCGGTTGGTCCCAAAATTAACATCACACCTACGTAAACTCGACCCCATTAACATATGTAAATTTCATGATCGTCCGCCAATTCCTTCTTGGTGTTCTTTTTTTACTTTCCGCCAGTGTATATTGCTCTGTGAACTTCACCTGCGCCACCGTTGGTCTTCAGGAGCGCTCATTTCTCTAGGCTGGGGGGTGGTCATAGTGGAATGGTTCATCGGTATATGAGAGCACTACTGGCACTACAAAGGATGCGGGGTATTTATGCACTGGTGTACAGAAATACCCGCCATCTTTTGTCAGTACGTATTGTGTGAATCAAGCTGATGAGCATGGGTTGGTATTTCTCCGAACGATTTTTGTGACTACTGAGGTGTTATTTTAACATTCACTGTTGTTATGATTCATTTTTATATGGTTTTACAATGCGATCCAAGCTTTCATTCAAAACGTGCTGGTTCCAGGTACTAAATGTATAGGAAAATCAGCAACTTTATAACAGAAGTTGGATGTGATAAAACGTAATAAAAAAGGACAAATTACAGCCAAAAGACGTCGTACTGTTGATTTAGGAGAGAGAACTCTGAGAAATATCAGAGACAATATTGAGAAATTAAAAAGCAACATATTAAAGCAGTTATGAGTTTGTGTACACCAAATTCGTCGAATAACAGGAACAAGGATAACGAAAAAAATCGAATTTATTATTTTAATTTTATGAATACACCTGGTGTTTCGCTTAGACGTATGATAAAAAAACAACATCGTAACATAGAAAGCACTAGTTCGAATGACAGAAGGAGGGCGCCATTGTAAAGAGCAACTGTGAAATTTATAAACCTGGCGAATTTGGGTGCCAGC
Organism: Macrothele yani; assembly: GCA_039090855.1. Classification (NCBI taxonomy): domain Eukaryota; kingdom Metazoa; phylum Arthropoda; class Arachnida; order Araneae; family Macrothelidae; genus Macrothele; species Macrothele yani. The sequence goes on from CM077013.1 coordinate 122,824,944, forward strand.
GCATGTGCAAAAGCTATCCATAACTACCGCATCTGTGAGTCCTAAACTCCGTACGGTGTTCATGAACACGAACAGGTTTCTCTAAAATGCAATGTTTGGTGTGGGATCACGAAGAACAAAATCATCGGTCTCTTTAGTTTTACAGAGTAAACGGTAACTAGACTAACATATCTGAATATATTAAAGGAATACGCTGTGCCTCAGCTGCCTGAAGGAACAATTTTTCAACAAGACGGCGCCCCCCCCCCCCCGCACTTTGCCGATGATGACCGCACATTCTTAGATGATCACTTCACTACAGGACGGATTGGGAGACGATCAACTTTCATGGCATGTTCCTTCTGATCACCAGACCTAACTCCACCTGACATTTTCTTGGGGGGATTTGTTAAAGACCAAATGTATGCTACACCGGTGCGTAATCTGGAAGACATACACGACAGAATTTTTGTGCTGCAATCAACAAAGTGACACAACAAATGCTTCTCAACACGGCGGTGGAGGTAGAATACTGATTGGACGTTTGCGGCGCAACCAGTAGAACTCATGTGGAAGTTTATTAGTATCTGGAACAATACATGTCGCCAATAAATTGTGGTAAGTTCAGAATTCATTACACTTCCTTTCATAATACGTTTAAGCGGAACACCCTGTATTTAGATTTTTATGCAATGTATGGTATTAATAAAAAAAACATTAAATTGCCTTTATTGTCTCTTTATTTATATTGCTTACGCTATTTTCGTGTGCCTAAAAAAGGTACACTGCGTAGGCAAAGTATTCGCGCACTTAGAACGAACAGAACCCAAAGCATTTATTAGCCGAAATCAGCACATTGTCAGCCTACCTTTGTCCGTTATGATCATAGCGACCGTTCTAGGAAAGCTTACCACGAGATGTCAGTAGGCCGCCCAGGTGGAGCAGTAGTCTAAGCGTTGACTTCTGACCATTCGTCCGAGATGGGTCCGGATTCGAATCCCTGTGAGGCATGGATCTTGTGCTTGTTTTATGGCACTGGCTGTCTCCCTTTCCTGGAATCAGTGACCCTAAATTAGGGGACGGCTGACTGCTTATATCCCACCGAGTTGCTCACGGTGGTCGTTAAACCCACAACAACAACATGTCAGACATGTCAGCAGGTCTTTCCCATTCCTCCAGCAAAACTTCAGTCAGATTTGCCGAAAAGGATGATTCTTTCCTGACGAGATCAGATTCGGCTTTCGAACTCATTCTACAGAAGCTCTATTACATTTAGATCAGAACTCTGGACCTGCCTATTCAGCACATACCTTTGATCGGAACTCTGCACCTGCCTATCCAGCACTTAGACATCTTGCTCCTCAAGTCAAATTTGAACAGACCTTAGATCGGAACTCTGGGCCTGTCCAGCACTTAGACGTCTTGCTCCTCAAGCCAGGCTTGAAGAGGCCTTAGATCGGAACTCTGGACCTGCCTATCAAGCGCACACCTTAGATCGGAACTCTGGGCCTGCCTATCCAGCACACACCTTAGATCGGAACTCTGGACCTGTCTATCCAGCACTTAGATATCTTGCTCCTCAAGCCAGGCTTGAACAGACCTTAGATCAAAACTCTGGACCTGCCTATCCTGCACAGACCTTAGATCCAAACTCTGGGCCTGCCTATCCAGCACACACCTTAGATAGGAACTCTGGACCTGTCTATCCAGCACTTAGACATCTTGCTCCTCAAGGCAGGCTTAAACAGACCTTAGATCGGAACTCTGCACCTGCCTATCCAGCACTTTGACATCTTGCTCCTCAAGGCAGGTTTAAACAGACCTTAGATCGGAACTCTGCACCTGCCTATCCAGCACTTTGACATCTTGCTCCTCAAGCCAAATTTGAACAGACCTTAGATCGGAACTGTGGACTTGCCTGTCCAGCACTTAGACATCTTGCTCCTCAAGCCAGCAGACCTTAGATCGGAACTCCGGACCTTTCTATCCAGAACAAGCCTTAGATCGGAACTCTGGACCTGCCTAACCAGCACTTAGATATCTTGCTCCTCACGCCAGGCTTGCAAAGCTGTAAAGCGTTCGATCTTGCTGAAACGGGCATCTGTGCTGAAGCACTGCCACGACATATGTACCGCGTAATCGTTCAGAATGCCTTCGTACCTGGTGGCCGTTAGGCTGTAATGTACCCCAACCAAATGATCAAGTCCATTTCATTATAAACATCTTCACACACCCAATAACAGATCCACACCAAACTTGACTGTAAATGTAATTCAGCGCGCTTGACAGCGTTCCCCGGGCAAAGTCTGCACACAGATATCCCTATCCAAACGAAAGTGTAAGCAGCGTGATTCACTTCTGCACACGACTTTGTTCCAACCTTCCGTTGTCCACAAACGTCGAAGGAGGCACCACTGCAGTTGTTTTCTTCCGTTGTCCACAAACGTCGAAGGAGACACCACTGCAGTGGTTTTCTTCCGTTGCCCGCAAACGTCGAAGGAGGCACCACTGCAATTGTTTTCTTCCGTTGTCCGCAAACGTCGAAGGAGGCACCACTGCAGTTGTTTCTTCCGTTGTCCTCAAACGTCGAAGGAGGCACCACTTCAGTTGTTTTCTTCCGTTGTCCGCAAACGTCGAAGGAGGCATCACTGTAGTTATTAGCTTCCGTTGTCCGCAAACGTCGAAGGAGGCACCACTGCAGTTGATTTCTTCCGTTGTCCACAAACGTTGAAGGAGGCCCCACTGCAGTTTTTTTCTTCCGTTGTGCACCAACGTCGAAGGAGGCACCACTGCAGCTGTTTTCTTCCATTTCGTAGGGTGATGCAGGGCTTGGGCGGAGCTGATCTAACTAAGAAATTTGCTTCTTAGAATTTTGTTTTTCATTTTGCGCTCGTCTTACCCAAGTATTAGCGAAGTAACAGTAAAGGGCAACAATTCTGGTAGAAACATTTTTTTCACCCCTCCTCATTTGTTTTTGAAATTATTTTGGGAAAACTGAAGTCGGAAAAAATAACCCATTACAGCAAAGCTTCAAAGTTTTCCATTATTCATATTCCAGTGTCCCACACAGGAATAAGAAACTATTTCATTAGAAAATTTCAAGAGCCTAAATTAATAATTGCTTACCTTCGTTTTTATCAAATATTAAGGTACAGTTCTAAAAATGGCATGTATGTTTAAAGTATGAATACTCTGCTTCAATACACACTGAGTTAGCTTTGCATTAGAAACACCCTAAGTTTTACATATTTGGAGCGATAATGAAGTGCCACGTGATTCCAACGTCTTGCGCGGCTACTATAAATTGTGCACACCTATCTTTAGTACATAATTAGTAAACGTTTTCCAGTAATAGGGAATCATGGCGACTTAAGCCCGAATAGTCGCGGCCGTAAGGCAGGTCCCAGTATTTCGAAACAGCGACACTTGTTGGCTGCTTCCGTAGTACTGTATCAGGACTTGATTGGGCATGCGTCGACATCCAGCAGAAGAGCTCACATTGCTCAGCCACGCGCTGCTGATCCTAGAGACAAATAATATCTAACGAGAAAAAGGTAAGTATCAGCGAGACGTAACTAGCGCAGCCGTATCTTCAGGGAAAACATGCAGTGCATAGAAGCCAACATACAGACTGATCGGCTGATGCCGAAGCAGACTGCGCATGCGTATTTCTGTTGACTTCAATTCTTTGGGTAAAGAACAGTCAGCCGAGCTACTCAGACTCACAGCAGGTGATTGTAACCTTCTCGGTAGCATAATCATTTCGCAAATCGGATATGTTAGTTTTGTTACGCCAACAGGGTTAGTTAAGGCTTTTGTTTGTTCTTCAGTTTTTCAGAAATAATTTCAGTAATGCCAAATACTAGGGAATGTCTGCATTTTGTACGGATCCTTAGGCCTAACTGTAGTATTTGCTGAAATTTAATTTAAATACTAATGTTATTGCATATTTTTTCACCAAAATAAGGGATGGGCGGGATATCAGAAAACAGCAATAACAACAACAAAAAACTGCTCTAAGCAAATAGTCATCAGATCGAAGGAAACCATCGTGGATCAAAGAAAAGTTTCACTGCCGTAGTCCTCCCTAACGTGTTTTGCTTCTGAGTGTTAACTTTCCCGCAGAGCATATTATCTCTTAAGATGTGGTGGCGCTGTTGCCGCCTGTTTTACGTTATCTCTATGAGAGTTGACCTTCTATAAGCGTTAGATATTATTTGCTAGAGATACGCTTAGGACGTCACGACTGGTATCTCAGCAACGACGTGCAAGTCATCCAGCTCACACACCAGTAATACAGGTGCAGTTCGACCTATTTCCACATGTGCCATGCGCCGTGTGTTGCTTCGCTTGAGGTTCCACCGCCGAAAACCAAAACGGTTACCTTGATGACGCCCAGTCATCGCAAACATATCTCATCGGCCAAGGAACGTCGGCAGTGGACCTTCGAAAGATGGAAGATGTTCGTGACCTTTTTATATTCATTCCCCGCCAATGCATTTTTTCATTAATTCACAGCGAATCGCTTGAAAATGTGTTCATCACTTTAGCTTCCTGAAGTTATCGATTAGTAATATTATTTTACAGAATTTGTCCGAAATATTCGTAGTCGTATTTTGAAGATGTCAATCCGTTTTATTTTGTAAATATGACAAGGATGGTAAGTCAGATAATATCCGAAATCTTGAAATTTTCGTCGTCCTGGAGCGGGAATCGAACCCGCGTCTCGCAGATATCTCCCGAGTATGCTAACACCACCCAAAACGACCAATTCTCAAGTTCTGAATTATTAGTAGTCTTTATTGCGTACATCGGAAGTAGTTCAAGTAATTACTTTTGTTCTTAGTTTTTTTTTCTGTATGGAAAAAAGAATTTATTATCATTGTATGGTAAAATTAAAGAAAAAATAGAGCGCAGTTGCATTTTTCAACCTAAAGGAATTCTGCCTTCCAGTTTTAAATGCCACTTGGGACACGAAAAGAATTTGGAATTAGGTAAACAAGACAGATAGGTAATCTACGTACCTGTAAACCACTTCATTTGTACAGTTATTTAACAGGTAGCAGGCTTTCTTTTACTTCTATCGGCCTTTTCATTTATTCATGGGCAAATGAATTAACAACAATAAAATGCTGTGAAAAAGAGTAAAATATTTCTAGAGGAACGGCTGTTGATTGGTCAAACTACCTGCAAGAAATTTGTGCTAGTGCATTATTGAAGTGTGAGAATGTTATAGGTGGTCCGAACACTCATGTTGAAATAGATGAATCGCTCTTTAGCCGCCGTAAATACAATCGAGGACGAGATTTGCCCCAGCAATGGGTATTCGGTGTCATTTGCAGAGAAACAAAAGAGTGCTTTCTGGTTGCCGCCCCTGACCGATCTGCTACTACTTTCTGCGAAGTTATTCGCCAACGAATTGCTCCACATACTGCAATAATTTCTGATGAATGGAAAGCCTACGAAACATTTTAAAAACGAACCAAAATATGCTCATTTAACAGTTAATCATTCATTAGAATTCCTTAACAGTGCATTGCATTTACAGTCAAGTTTGGTGTGGATCTGTTATTGTGTGAGGATGTTTATAATGAAAAGGACTTGGTCATTTGGTTGTGGTGCCCTACAGAGATATTCTGAACGATTACGCACATACTCAGGGCATTAAGAGTTTGTGAGGAAAAGTAAAATCAAAGAACAAAAAAATGTGGGGCACCCGTCGCTCAATGTTAGATGCATGTAGTTGTTTATGTGAACTCATGTGGAGAGCAAAGGTGAAAGTAGCAAATAGTGATGCGTTTGACCAAATTTTTTTCTATTTGAGGTTTAAAGACCACCGTGAGCAACTCAATGGGCTATAAGCAGTCGCCCGTCCTAATTTAGGGCCACTGGTTCCAGGGAAGGGAGAGACACAACATTCATGCCTCAACGGAAATCGAACCCGGACCCCTCACGGACGAATGATCAGAAGCCCCACTGCTTAGACCACAGCGCCATCGGGACAGCGACCAAATTTAAACTGATATTATATCGTACTCTCCTCCTAATGATAATGTAGAATGAACTGTTTACTTCTGTTATTTAATGAAAGTTTAATTTCGCATATGTTTTCAAATGATTCTATTCTAATTTCAATATAAAAAATTAACCTATATAAAATGTTCACTCTTTCAAGTGTTGCTATTTCGTTCTTTACAATGTTTATTTTTAGAAGTAAAAAAAATGTGGAAATGAATGTATTGGAAAGAAAAAATGTATTTAATTAAAACTACTCTTTTTTATATTTACGAATCGGACAAATTCTGTAAAAGGATACTAAAAATCGATAAACATCGATTATCATCGATAACTTCAAGAAGCCAACTGATAAACATATTTTCAGACGATTCGAAAAAAATGTATTGGAGGGGAATTAATATAAAAGGCACGAAGGTTGTCTGGAGTGAAGAAACTTGTTTCCTGCCGAACCATGCTGTTGTCCGGGTTCGCATATGGCGTAAATAGCATGAAGCCCTATCTCCTGATTGCGCAGTTGGAGTTCAGCAGGCCGGTGGAGGTGGTGTACTGGTGTGGGGAGCTTTTTCCTGGTAATCCCTAGGTCGTTGGTTGTCATTTCACAAACGCTGAATGGTGGGCGCTAGAGGGAGCTGTTGGCCGACCATCTCCGTTCATATCTGCAGGATATTTACACGGACCACAGCGCCATCTTTCAACAGCACAACGCACCGTGTCTTCGGAATCGTATAACTACTGAGTGGTTGGAGGAACACAACAACACATTCGCCACATTGCCTTGATCCCCAAACTTCCCTGACTTAACCCAATTGAACTTTTGTGGGATATGCTAAAATTGGGTGTGAGAATTGCTGATCCTCCTCCACAGAATGAGGGAGGGTTACGTATGGAAGATGGTGGAAATCTTTTCCTAGGCGTTTGCCGTGATTGCACAAAAAGATGGACCAACGCGTTATTAGGTAGATGTTCCTAATTGGAAGCTAACTCAATGGAGCTCTTCTGCATACAGGGTAATTGCAAACTCCTTTACCCCTTTAACATCCATGACTCCAAAATATTGTATGACTCTAAATACCATAACGCCCGAAACTGTCTGTGTTAGTTCACTTCTTTGTTCAGTAACAAAAATGGTGACTGAGGGTGACACCTGCTGATCCTTCATATCTCGTGAAGATTTGAAGAGCAGGTAAGTGTGGGAAACCTGACGCACTATGCACACGCGTTTCAGGCGGATATAGTCGTTTCTATGAACGGGCGTTTTGGGCGTTATGGTCGTTAAAGGGTTTACAAAACAAGAGGGGTGATAGTACACATCAAGACGAACAATATTTGTAATGGAACCTAGGGCAGCACTCCACTCCTAGTGCCAGAAAAGAGTAAGTTACATGTCCATGTCGAGCCTTCAACAGGTAAAACAAAGAGACATACCTAATTCATGAGTTGCACAATTCCAATCGCATCACAGAAAGACTCAAAGGAGCTGCTCAAACTGGCATCCAGGAGCGTCGCTGTATAGCTCGCACCGGCGAATGAAGACTGCCTCTCCGAAGACTCCCGGTGTGGTGTTGATTTTGCCCTCAGCAAAAGAAATTCGCACGACATCTTCCAGGGAGTCCACAGGTGTCTCGTACACCATTGTTTTCATGTGCCCCCAGAGGAAGCAGTCCAGTGGATTAAGGTTTGGGGAGCGTGGAGGCCAAGCCACAGGTCCACCGCGTTCAATCCACCGCCCGGAAAATGTCGCATTTAGGAAGTATCGGACCTCGGTGGCAAAGTGTGATGGAGCCCCATCATGCATAAACCACATGTCCCTCCATGTGGTGAGCGGAACATCCTGCAACAGACCGGGAAGCACTTGCCCCGGGAACACCCGTTACGCTGCGCAAGTCAGAGTCTGCGTCAATTCCCATATGATGTTCGCACGGGAATATCGCTGAATGTGTTCGCCTGCGTTTTTAAATGTTTGTTCCTCATCGTCTACGCACGTGTTCAGCGCACCTGATTTGCGTCTTGTGCTTCTCATTCACTGGTTGGAACTCCGTGTGCTTGCTGGACGTTTTTCGAACGTGCTGTTTTCTGTCACTAATAGTGGAATGCGGCCCTAGGTTCTATTACAAATATTGTTTGTCTTGATGTGTACTATCATCCCCTCTTGTTTTGTTCAAGGAGTTTACAATCACCCTGTATTTAGACTAGTGTACAAAATTAAAGGATAACCTAAAAAATTCTATATTACTCGCGATGAACGAAAAGAAGTGCAATGAAATTTGGCCGGAACTTTAATTCGGACATATAAACTTCGTTATTCTGTCATGAACAGGAAATATGCACATGGGAACAGGAAAAGCAAACTAGGAGTTCTCCATTTTCTTTGTCTGGAACAGACAATAAGGCGCATGATTGCGTCCAGAGCAACGCTCGCAACGACTCCTCCTAATACTGTTAATGATACTGTCAATTAAGACTTGTGGAATTAACCGTAAGCCCCCTAAAAACGCTAGTAGGAATTTTTAGAGGGGCCCTAAGTGAAAGCTAATGATCTGCAACTCGCCTTCCAAAGGCATCCGAGACATGCTGAATAGGTTCATGTCGGATGAATATGATAGCCAATTAATTCTAGCTATATATTTTGTTTCCGTATACTCATAGACCATTTGGGTTCGATGGCGTTATCGTCCATCATGAGGAAATCTAAGCCGATGGCACGCCTGAGCAGTCAAACATAGGTATCCAGAATCTCATCCCTATATCTGTGGACGGTAGCCGAGACACTATGAGAGATGTGCAGGTAAGTGCGACCTTTGTAATGGTGTCACTCCAGGCGAGAAAACCACGCAGTGAGAACTGGACCTTTCACGGATATTTGAGGGGCTGTCTAATGAGGGGGCATCATGAATCAGTACATAAACTGTATCATGACTCATCCCTGAAAAGCGCACATGCCCAGTATTCTGGGCTCTACAGGCAATGTTGACGACTCTATATTAAACGCGCCCCTTTGGAAGATAGAGTTAGGGGAACATGAATCGTAGGTCTCCTCGAGTAGAGACCTCCCTCATGCACCCTAAGGTTAATTCGAGTTATTCTCGCCTGCTACAAGCTCCGGAGTCAGTTGTCTACCTGCTATCTGCCGATGTCTTCTTGCTGTTTGAGCCCTATAGTGGTCTTCGGCAGCAGTGGTACCCCTGGAACGGCCTTGTTGTTCTCAAGCACGAACCTCTCGTGTGCTAAGGAACCGCCTCCATAGTCTTGAGATGACATTTTGTGGTATATTTAACACTCTGGGCACGTCCCACTGGGATTGATTGACCTGTGTCCATCCTGTCATCACTCGCCACCGTTGAGAATCGTCCAAATACTGTCTTTAAGACGTTTTCAACTCAGTTTAACACCTCTATACTGTCCAGCCTATTTCGAGAAGGAATATGAGCTCCCATAAAATGCGAGCGGGTCTACCGCTTTTGTGACGCAGCGCCGATCTGCATATTCTGCGCTAACAGAGATGCGCCTGCGCATGGTTTCTTCTTCGGTATCACTATATTTGCATACTCATCCGCTTTCTTTGCATTTCCGCCCTTGCACCGCGCGATTAGTGCGATTTTTTCTATTATCCCTTAATTTTGCACACCAGTGTGTTACGTGCAGTTTTCTTCTGAGTTTCATAAAAAAAAATGGTTGAATTTGAATGTTGTGAAACGAAAACGGGTGTCGTTTTAAACATATTTGTGTGCGTTTGTGTGTTTCTGGGTTTAGCTTCCAGCGTGAGAATGTAAGATTTTCATCAGCGTCTGTCATTAATTTATCAATCACAGAGAACCTCCCAAAGTTCGTCACCTGCTGGAGTTAATGTTTGATTTTTTTCAAAACCTCAATCACCGAAAAATTCAGTATCTGATTTTGTATGTTTATAGGTGGGTGTCCTTTTTTTTTTTTTTTTTTTTTGATTGGAGGTTTAACGGCCACCATGAGCAACTCAATGGGTATATGCAGTCGCCTGTCCCTAATTTAGGGTCACTGGTTCCAAGGAAGGGAGTGAGCCAGTACCGTAAGACAAACACAACATCCATGCCTCACTGGGATTCGAACCCGGACCCACCTCGGATGAATGATCAGAAGCCATCGCTTAGACCACTGCGCCACAGGGCGCGGCCCGGTAGGTGTTCATAATTCTGATTAGTTAAATCTGTGTTTAACCTAAACTGATTGTATAAACAGATAATCTTCTTAAATTCAAACACATCCCGACTTCTATGGACACTGTTGCACACCGGTCGTCATATTTTGACGTAGGACTACCTCTAACTACGCGGATAGTATGGGGCGACTTATGGCCAACCGGCTGTTACAAAAACAGGTCCCAATTGAAATAATTATAGCGTTAAAAATACGTATAGCACACTAATCGTCTTAGCATGGAGTCCAATTCGCGTACTGCGCAATACATCGTGCGTGCGACGCTCCTCTCGCTACCTGTGCCCGGGGGATGTGATGCAGTATTTCTGCCTCAGCGTTTGACTAAGTCTCTCACGGCAACAGTGAGCGCAACACGACTGTGCGTGGTATCGTTTTAAAGCTCTCGACGAGATCTATTCAAATATATGAAGAACGTTTCGCAGTATTTTGAACTGAACATTTAAAAAATTGTTTTCTTGTGAACCGGTGAACACTTTTGACAATATCGCAGTTTGTCTGGACAACCGTGAGTGCAAAACAACTGTGCGTGGTATCGTTTTAAAGCACTCGACGAGATCCATTCAAATATATAAAGAACATAGCGTAATGGTTTAAACAAAAAATTTAAAAAATTCTTTTCGTGTGAACGGGTTAACGTTTTCGACAATGCCGCGGAATTCGCCGAATGAACGCAAGCAAAAGTGGAGAAAATCGACACGAGAGTCAAGAGCAAGTGATGAGGAATGTAAGAAGCCCAAGAAGACAGAGCACCACGTTGGATAAATCGTGTACTTATCTGCTTTGTGTACGCAATATATCCAGCATTATCTCTATATTCTACAAAAAAAAAAAAAAAGTAGCTGCCGCAGCCCCTGTTTTAGAAATTTCCCGACACTTGCGCTTTCCTAGCTCGCAGCGCGAAACGTATTGAACACAAATATATGAAATTTACACCGTTTGTAGAGAATTGTTCGGAAAACACGCTGAAATAAACCTTTTTTAACTCTGGAGAAACTTCAAGAGCTATTGTATTTCAAAGTTAAGGTAATCAAAAAAATGCTATCAGTTCGCGTTCCGGACACACTAACAGCAACAGAACCACAAAACTATGTAGGCATGTAGGGCCATGGCCGAAATTTTGCACCTCGTCGCCCTTTTTAGGAATTTCGATTTAGTTTACGGGAAAATAAATTTTAAAATTTCACAAAATTCTCTATTTCGCGATGGGATCCATTTTAAAAAACGGATATATGGCAAACTATAAATCATAACGCATTGCAATTTTTGCAGCATAAACTCACAACTGTCATCCCTCTTTTAGAAAAAAAAATTAAGAAAAAGGCATTTTCTGATTTTTAAGCATTTTTTAAAGACGCAAAGGAAAGGAACGAACGGCTTAATCTGTCTACAAACCCTGCTTCAGTGTTAACCACACAGGAAAGTTCTGGTTCCGTGACTTACTGCCATGGTGTCACAGCTATTTTTAGCACTCTCTTCTCATTGGGTGAAAGGACAGGCTACAGTTGAAATGGTAATTACGCAATGTTTAATGACGTAGCGACGCTTTTAAAGTTCGACGTTTTCCACCGGCATACGTGAATGCCTATGTAAAGATGGGCTTTTGTCTCGTATACTGTATAATAAGCAAAGACGGAAAATGCGAGTGTGTTCGTCCGCGAATGGTTCAAGCACTTCTAAATCACTTAGAGATCTGAAAATTGGCATGCTGATAGGTCTTAAGGTCCGTGTACCTAGAAAACTACGAAACAAAAATGGCGGCTTTGGAACATTGTCTTCTTGAATTTTTCGCGAATTGTTTGACCACTTCTAAATGACCTAGAGATCTGAAAATTGGCATAGTGATAGATCTTAAGGTCCGGATACGATATCTGCAAACGCACGAAAACAAAAACAAACAAAAAAGGGGGGGGGGAGGAAACGAAAAAAAACATTAATACAGACATTTAACGTGGGCCAGGAACATCAAGCAAAGAAATTCGCTCTTTCCACGTTTATAAGTGAGTCACGGAAAAATTCTCATTAGCCGCCACCGGGAGTCGAACCCAGGTTCTTCCAGTTACGCGCCGGATATGCTTCCGCTACACCACAGCGGCCTCGAATTCCACCAGACTCACACACGCAATTAATTATTCATTCGCCTTCTAATTATTTCTTCGTTGCTGCTTACCATCTTTGGCGAATCCCCCAGCATTGTGCGGTGCTCCAAGAAGCAACCTGTGCCGCCCCGGTGGCGCAGTGGTCTAAGCGATGGCCTCTGATCATTCGTCCGAACGGGGTCTGGGTTCGAATCCCGGTGAGGCATGGATGTTGTGTTTGTCTTACGTCACTGGCTCTCTCCCATCCCTGGAACCAGTGACCCTAAATTAGGGACGGGCGACTACTTATAGCCCATTGGGTTGCTCACGGTGGTCGTTAAACCTCCAATCAAAAAAAAACAAAAAAACAAGCAACCTGCCAAATTGGCTTGGCAGTTAGCGTGTGTGAGTCTGGAGGAATTCAAGGCAGCTGTGGTGTAGTGGAAGCATATCCGGCGCGTAACTGGAAGAACCTGGGTTCGACTCCCGGTGGCGGCTAATGAGAATTTTTCCTTGACTCACTTATAAACGTAAAAAGAGCGAAGAACTTTGTTTGATGTTCCTGGTCCACGTTAAATGTCTGTATTAATTATCAATTTGCCTTCTAATTATTTCTTCAGTTGCTGCTTACCACCTTTGGTGAATCCCCAGCATTGTGCGGGGCTCCAAGAAGCAACCTGCCAAATTGGCTTGGCAGTTAATGTGTGTGAGTCTGGAGAAATTCGAGGCCGCTGTGGTGTAGCGGAAGCATATCCGGCGCGTAACTGGCAGACCCTGGGTTCGACTCCCGGTGGCGGCCACTGAGAATTTTTCCGTGACTCACTTATAAACGTGGAAAGAGCGAAGATCTTTGTTTGATGAAAAAAAACAGCACTTTGGAACATTGTCCGCTTGAATTTTTCTACCACTTCTACACCTAGAAAAAAGTCTGAAAACCAAAAAGTGCAGAAGGGTGGCTTAGCTTCACTGCTTCAAAATGCTGATAGGTTTAAAGAAAATTTTGTCAGAATCACTGAAATTCTTTGAAAATTTCAAATTTTGATTTAAAATTAAGGGGCGCCAAAGCCTGCTCCCTTTTACGTCAAACCGTATGCACTGATGTCACGACGTCTCTTTTCTAAATCGTAAAACAGTTACAGATTTTAAATTACTTTACTTTTCCGTTTCTTTAATTTTATGTTCAAAAAATTATTTTATAGATTCCCTGTTCAGAGAACGGCCATGATTGCTAGTTTGTGAAAATTATGTAAGCTACTTTTCATATCATAGACCTGTGTTGGCTATGACAAATTGAGAAAACGGTTTGAAGCCATACTCAACCAGCACATTTCAACTCTCCGATCTGCAAGTCGTAGTCCTACGTTCCAAACTGACGGCTCAGCCAGAACTGAGCCTTGCTGTATTTTTTACATATACACTGAAGAGCAATTGAATTAGTGACAGCTGGCGTTATGCAAATGTGGCGCTGTGGGCGGCCCTGTAAACGGAAACGACATGACGTATGCAGCGATCCGACAATATAAGGGGTTGTGCGACGGGAATCAGTAAGAGTCGGACGCAGTATGGGTAAGATGTAGGATCTAAACGCATTTGATCGTGGGCAAATTGTCGGGGTCCTACGAATGGATCACTCCATCTCGGAAGTCGTGCAGACACTGGGATTTTCACGATCTACTGTGTCACGGGTGCACCGTGAGTACATCGAATCCGGTAAAACCATCCCTGCAAGGGCCAACTGCCGTGGACAACGGCGTGTGAATGAGCGGGGTCATCGTCGGCTAGCTCGCATTGTAACAGCGGATAGACGGGCCACAGAGCAAGAAATCACTCGGCAATTTAACGCTGGTGCACAAAAACGTGTAAGAAGCCACACCATCCAGAACCATCTCCTCGCTATGGGGTACAGAAGCTATCGTCCCACGAGGGTACCGCTTCTGACCGCACATCACAGGGTGCAAAGATTAGCATTGGCGCGGGAACATCGCCATTGGATCCTAGACATGTGGGGAAATGTTGCCTGATCTGATGAGTCGAGATTCACGTTGGTACATGCGAATGGAAGGATACGAATACGGCGCATACCACATGAAGCGATGGATCCTTCTTGCCAGCAGGGTACTCTTCAAGCTGGTGGGGGTGGCATTCTCGTCTGGGGACTCTTTACGTGGACTGAAATAGGGCCCCTGGTACGTGTGACATCGCCCCTCACATGTCAACGTTACCGGGATATCCTGGATGACCATTTGCTCCCGTTTGTGCGTCTTCAACATCCCACTGGGGACCTCATCCTGCAACAACACAATGCATCGTGCCATCGCTCGCGAATTGTATCCGAATGGTTGGATGAACACTCCACCGACGTGGCCTCTTTTCCTTGGCCAGCTAGGTCACCTGACATCAATCCCATCGAGCACATCTGGGATGCCATCGAGAGAGATGTTTGAGGCTCTGACCCCCCTCCATCAAAAATCTTCGTGAACTGTGGGAGCTTGTTCAGGGGTCGTGGATCCGTATGGCTGCCCAACGCTTCCGGTGTCTTGTCGAGTCCATGCCGAGACGAATCACCGCCGTCATCAGGGCGAAAGCTGGTGCTACACGTTACTAGACAGGTATCTCTAATTCAATTGCTCTTAAGTGTATATCGGATCTGTTTCTGAATATTTTTTGCAAAATCACTGATATTTTCTGGCGCGTAGGTTCCAATACTTGTATTAGACACAAGTAAATTTCTCTTGCTTAGTATTTTCGTGTTGTTTTTTACAAAATTTCTAAGAACTGGGAAAGTCACTCCCAAGAACCATTGATTCCTCAATCATTGTCTTGACATGTTACCCAAAGATAACAGCCGCCTTCACCTTTGATCAAATGAAACTCCTCAAAAATACTTGGTGGTGTTAAGAGTTCTGTACCCTAATGTTTGCTTTACACAGCGTTCACAACTTCATTTTGACAGGAGTTTGTATAAATTTGAAGTTTTTCAAATTGTGCATACACTAAGTGTCCAAATTTTTATGACCACGTGATACGTACATTGTTGGGCCACCTTTTGCCCTTAGTACTGCTTAAATTCGTCTTGAAATGGACTCTATTAAATGCCGGAAAGTGGCTTGGGGTATACCGTATTAGCCCAAATGCGACGAGTTGCATCCTCCAACTGTTGCAGCTTTAATGGTAGCGGATCCAGCTGTCTAATGTTACTTTCGACTATTTCCTACAAATGCCTCATTGGATTGAGATCCAGGGATTGAGCAGTCTAATGTAGCAGAGAAAAGTCTCTGTGATGCTCCTTAAAGCATTTGCGTACAGTGTGAGCATTATGACATCGAGTATTGTCCTGCTGGATGCATCCATTTCCACTGGGATAAACCATCAACATAACTGAGTGTGGACTTGGTCGGCAACGATATGTAAAGGAACTTTGAGTGGTCAGACGTTAACTCCACACGAAGCAAATGGCCTAAATACTTCCACAAAAAACGTGTAAGCTACTTTTTGTTTCCACCAGCTTGAAGAGTAGTGACGACAAAAGATGGGTCCATGCTTTCATGCTGCTGTCTCCATGTCCTCACCAATCTGTATGGTGTAATTGAAAACTTGATTCGTCGGACCACATTATGCTCTTCCACTCCTCTGCTGTGCAATTGTTGTGTTCCTGAACGAACTGGAGGCGTTTCTTTTTGTGTGATTGTGATTGGCGTTTTAACGACCGCCGTGAGAAACTCAATGGGCTATAAGCAGTCGCCCGTTTCTAATTTAGGATTACTTGTTCCAGGGAAGGGAGAGAGCCAGTGCCGTAAGACAAACACAACAACCATGCCTCACCGGGTTTCGAACCCGAACCCCTTCCGGACGAATGATCAGAAACTATCGCTTAAGCCACTGCGCCACCGGGGCGGCCGTTTCTTCTTGTTCGCTGAGTATAGCAATGGTTTACGGACAAGCCGTCTGCTTCTGTAGCACAAACGATGTAATGTGCGGTGAACTATAGGTTGAGAGGCCATCAGACTTAGGTTGAGAGGCCATCACTAAACTATAGGTTGAGAGGCCATCACTAAACTATAGGTTGAGAGGCCATCACTAAACTATAGGTTGAGAGGCCATCCGACATAGGATGAGAGGCCATCAGTGAACTATAGGTTGAGAGGCCATCAGTGAACTATAGGTTGAGAGGCCATCAGACTTAGGATGAGAAGCCATCAGTGAACTATAGGTTGAGAGGCCATCAGACTTAGATTGGGAGGCCATCAGACTTGGTCCTTGTGTAACGTATACTCTAGATTCAGTTTCTTTTTGATTTTACTATCTCGTGTTATTTTATTTTCCTATGCAAATTATCTTCTCACTTAACGAGATGTTGTTTCTAACAACAGATACAAAGAGGAAACCATAGAGCTTACAGGCCCGTGCGACTTGCGGAACACGCAGACATCAATAGTTCGTGTGGCCCCCATGGCTGGAAATAACGGCCGCTACACGCCGCGGCATCGAACGAAAGATGCTTTGGATGTGGGCTTGGGGTATGTCGGTCTAGGCTGCTTCCACACGTTGCCACAGTTCATCAGGCGTAGACGCGGGTGGTGCTTGCCGGGCCACTCGGTTGCCGATCAGCGACCAGACGTGTCCGATGGGCGACATATCAGGAGAACAGGCGGGCCACGACAACAGTGACACCTGGTGGACCGTGAAGAATTGTTTCACGATGCGTGCCACGTGCAAGCGCGTATTTTTCTGTTGAAACGTGGCCGATGGCAGGTCCTGCGGGTAAGGGAGGACTACAGGCTCCAAAACGTCGGAGATGTAGTGGTGGCTGTTGAGTGTACCGGCGATGCGTACCAAAGGGGTGCGGGTGTCATATCCAATTGCGCCCCAAACCATAACGGCAGGCGACGGACCGGTATGACGATGCATAAATGCAGGCGTCATACAGTCTCTCGCTGCGGTGCCGCCACACGCGGATCCGACCATCGTGGTGTTGCAGGCAGAAGCGGTATTCGTCGGAGAAGACAATGTCGTGTCATTCCCTAGTCCAGGTGCGGCGTTCAACAACCCACTGCCGCCGCATTCGCCGGTGGTGTAACGTCAATGGTAATCGGAGCATGGGCGCAGTGCGACAAGTCCCCGCTCCTGCAGACGATGTCAAACGGTACGTACTGACACAGGTTGTTGCGCAACACACCCTAATCCCAGCGCTAACGTTCGTGATGTGGCGGTGCGAACCGTCAATGCCCGCCACACAACATGCCGGTCCTCTTGTTCGGTGGTGTGCCGCGGCTGCGGTAATCTCTCACGTCGGTCCGTCCGTCCCTCCTGCACCCACCGAATCCATACTCGTCTCACTGTGGCTGGATGTCGTACCACACGGGCGCCGATGCCTCGGTACGATAAGCCGCTGTCGCGATAAGCTACTATTCGTCCTCTGTCGAACTCCGAAAAGTGCTGGAATGATTGCCGTATTCTGTGACGAGGTATCAGGAAGCTTCCCACGCACAGGTCTGGCAGCACAACACACTTCCACTACTTACACCCCGCTTTCTGTGCACCCCTCTTATAGTGCTTCTCGGTGGCGTGCCTGGCGCAGATGATTTGCATATGCCCTGCAATGCTAATCGTTTGCACGTCCACTCGCGGGCGACGCATGCTTCGAATTTCAGGCCAATCGGATGCTTCTTTCTTGGTGTTGCATTTTGGGTGGCCAGCAGTGTATTATTACAGAAATGACGGGTTCGGTAACAAGTGGGGGCACCCTGTATTATGGTATCAACACATGCCAATTATAAGATTACGACTTTCTTAAGCTTGAGTTATACACAGTCGAGTCACATTATTGTGACCACTTTTTACTTTCGACGTCAACAGCGCGTAGCCAATGAAAGAAAGAACGTATCGTGATCTGGCTTGGAGGATATGTAAAATGTGCTGTAGGCAATTTGTAAACATATCACTCGTTGTTGTCATGGATAAAAGGAGAGATTTATCGGATTTGCAAAAATTTATGATTATCGGTTTTCGGGCCAAGGGTGGCAGTATTTCTGAAACGGCGCAGTTTGTGAACTGTTCGCGTGCTACTGTGGTTAAAGTGTATCGTGATTGGAAAAATGTCACCATTGTGAATAAATGACGTGGAAATTTCGAAGCACACGTGCTAGAGATAGAAACGGGTCACGGGTCAACGGTTCGACAATTTCTTCCGGGTCCAACGAGTCGGGTCAAGGTGTTCCTGACCCGATTTTGACTCGGTTTTATCCCGTTTTATTTTTGAAAAGAGAAAAATATATTTCAAAGAAAAATGCGCGTTGTCGAATTCTGAAGTCAATACTGGTGCCCCCGGAGTGAATAATGACTTACCATGTAAAAATATTGTCGTATCTTTCTTAAAGCAATGAAGATTTCCAACGACCGACGTCAGACGCACCGACACCATATCGTAAAAAGATATTTCCTTTGCGTTCTTTTGCAGTGTGATTGTCCAGGGCAAGGTACAGGCAAACGCCATTCGCCTGCTTCTCAGCTGATTCACTCTCTCCTTGCGAAGTTCACTGTATGACTAAGAGTTACTTTTACATTGAGCGTTCAGAGGGTTTCGATTGATATACGAACATCCCGTTCTCATGATATGTCATGTCGAAATAACTCCTTATTTGTTAATATGGATGGATTTCTTATTAAGGAGGTTGAGATAGGCGTCGAGGCCAACAATTTGTTCTTGTTGATAACTACAAGGGGAAGAGTGAATGCTGGAAATTGTTTCGTCTCATTAAGCAACCGGTGAATAATTCTGTGTTGTTTGGTCTTGCTTGTAGTTCAAAATGTGGAAAGTGTGTAATTACAAAGAAAGATGCCGACGGTGCAATAAAAGATTATGGAACCAAAAATCTAATGGACCATATGAAAGTATGTGCACCTCCATCAAGGTGTGGAAAGAGTGAACAATCTACTTTACCGTTCAAACGATCATTAGTTAATGTACGAGATGCTGATTTAGATCAAATAAGGAAATGTGAAAGTGAACTAGTAGCAGGGGCTCACTTAGCTTTTAATGTAGTAGGTAATATTATATACTATAACGAAGTAAATTTCTCCGTCATTTCTGGTCTACGCCGGGATTCGAACCCGAGTCCGCTTATTCCGGAACAAGTCGCTCTACCAACTGAGCTACGCAGACGTTCATTCTGATTGCAATCTGCCTTTATGTCGTGTGCGTCCTGCTGGCAGGTACATCACATCCCCCCCCGAAAGAGGGCCGGGGGCATGGCCCACGGGTCAGCCGTGACCATGAATCGTTGCAGGCAGCCATCCACTGTAGAACATGCACTTGAGAACTCTCAGTCAATCCGGTGTGTGGAATGCAACGTCACACACATTTATTTTTCGAACCGCTGGAGAAGAGATTCTCTGATTTTTCCTATCTCGCGGTGTGGAAATAACATCACACCATTGCGAGATTTTGAACGGTCGGGTCATCCGGATAGTTCGGGCGCCATTATAACGAAGTAAATTTCTCCGTCATTTTAGTCCACGCCGGGACTCGAACCCGGATCCCCTCATTCCGGAATAAGTCACTCTACCAATTGAGCTACGCGGGCGTTCATTCTTACTTCTATCTGCCTTTACGGCGTGTGCGTCCTGCTGGCAGGTACGTCACAATACTTTCGTGGTTTTGCTCAAGAATTAGTGAAACTGGGAGCAATGCATAAAAATATAGATGTAAACAGTGTATTAGTGGGCAGGAAGACAATAAATTCCGACTATATGAAAATGGTTAAAGGCATGAAAAATAATATTAAATAATTCCTTACAACCAGCCATAGAAGAACAATCTGTATCTTTCACAACTGCCGTATGGACTGATAACATTCTACAGAGAAGTTACTTGGATATTACATTCTTCTGGATTGAAAAACAAGGTGCTGATAGATCATGTTGGAGTCTCAACCACGCTATGCATTCGTGTGCTCATTTTCCCGAAAAAAAGACCGCTCAGAATATTGCAAACGTGTTAAATGCCACTTTGAGTGAAGTAGGACGTGACGAGAATAACACCTGTCACTACAGATAAAGGGTCAAATATTGTAGCAGCAACAGAACAAAACGTTCACATTGATTGTGTATGACACAGGCTAAACACGGCAGTTTCTAGAGCGTGGGAGAAATGCAAGGAAATGGAGAGCATTAACGAGTTTTACCAATGTGCTCACAATTTAGTGACGTATGTAAAGAAAACTACCGGCGTTCAATCGGAGTTGAATATCTCGTTGAAACGCTGTGGGAAGACTCGGCCATGGCGATATCTTCGGAGAATGTTCACTTCGATACTCGAAAATCATAAGACGGATAGTAAATTGAGACTCATGCTACGCAACAGAGGAAAAGAATATCTTCTGGATGGCGTAAACTTAAATCTCCTTAAGGGAACAGTTGAATTCTTAGCTCCAATTAGTAGCGTGCTCGATATGCTGGAATTTTTTGCCAGCCTTTTATCTGCTGAGAAATCAATGGGATACGAAGAAAGACAGTGATTTCGTGGAAGTCCGGAGAATGAACAGAGAAGATTTGTAAATCAACTTGATGAGAAAATGTGGAGCTCGATTGCTCCTATTCATTTTTGTGCAATATTACTTGACCCAAGCTTGAAAGCATTCTCGTTCGTGCCTGCGCTAAAGATAACTGAGCGAAAAGCTATGATGGATCAAGCACTTCACTGCATTTGTTTTTTTTTATTGGAGGTTTAACGACCACCGTGAGCAACTCAATGGGCTATAAGCAGTCGCCCGTCCCTAATTTAGGGTCACTGGTTCCAGGGAAGGGAGAGAGCCAGTGCCGTAAGACAAACACAACATCCATGCCTGACCGGGATTCGAACCCGGACCCCTTACGGACGAATGCTCAGAGGCCAACGCCTTAGACCACTGCGCCACCGGGGCGGCTCACTGCATTTGTGATTACGCCGTAAGTGTAATTGCTAGCACGAATATTCCAGATGTACTATTTCACACTTAAAAGGACAGCAATAATCTAAATTCAGCAGAAACATCAACTCATGAGAGTCCACATGGAGAACGCAAATTAGAGAAATGACCCATTTGCTTCTTTCCGACGAAGTAATGTTGAACTAATTACACAAACTGTGAATCAAACAATCTTCAGAACTGAAGATCTTGATGTGGAACTGAAACGCTACCATACAATTGTAGGACCATTAGTGACTCCCCAGTGTAACTGTGGAAAGTGCAAGGATATCGGTTAATTGTCTTTATTTAGTCCTCTTAAGTGGTGGGGTGAGCAGAGATTGACGCATCCTATACTAAGTACCATTGCGAAAAGAATTCTGGTAATACAAGCATCATCAGAAAAGTCAGAGTGCCACTTTTCGTATGCTGGCCGGGTTCCAAGAAAGGACTGTGGCAGACTAAAACCTCAGACTTTGGAGGCTCAAGTCCCGATTGCTGAAGGCTTAAAGAAAGGGATAATTAAGTAAGCAGTTTTTCTTTTTTCGGGGGGGGGGCATTTAAAATATACCGCACACATGTTCTTCACTTTATAAATTAAAATTTTAGATCAAAACAGCAAAACTTTCCTGGGAAATTCCCCCACCCCAAAAAATTGTGCACAATGCGAGGTACTATATATATTTCACATTTTGCACTCATTAAAATGGCACCATATATATATATACCATCATCATTATTGAAAACCATTATCAATCCACTGCTGGATGAAGGTCTCCCCAAGTTTCCTCCACAATTGTCTGTCTTGAGCCTGTCTCCTCCATGTCACTCCGGCATGCTGTCGAATTTCATCCATCCATCTCTCGTGGGGCCTTCTTCTGGGTCTTTTTCTGTCCCTTGGAAAACCAGTATATATATAATTTTTTTTTCCAAAGCATACCTTCAATTAATTGTTCATATGGATTCCGTTTTTTGTGGAAGCTGTATGTACAAGTTCCTTTTATTTACATGTCTCTGTTGTAATTTTTGTTCTTTTATTCTTATATTTATTGCATTTTCGGAAAGCCCTTTTTTACCCCAAAGGATGACATTACTTTAGTGCTTTTAGTACTTTGTTTCATGTTTGGAACTTCTCTTTGGGGGTATGGTTGCTCAACTACGTGCTTTACCTAAATTATTCTGTAGGTTTGCTTAAGCCTTCTCACTACTTGTGAGTTTTTTTAAAACGTTTTCTGTTTTTTGTGACAGATGAGAGTATGAGTTGGGACAGAAAAGTTATAGATGTATGCAAAAACTTTACCTAAATTATTT
This sequence comes from Macrothele yani, assembly GCA_039090855.1. NCBI lineage: Eukaryota > Metazoa > Arthropoda > Arachnida > Araneae > Macrothelidae > Macrothele > Macrothele yani. The sequence continues at coordinate 122,847,463 of CM077013.1, forward strand.
TCCTGCACCATTGAAGGCAGTTATTGTAATTAATTAAAAATTATTGTGGGATTAATACTTGCATCTATATCTTTGCAGAAACCCATTTCCAACTACGTCTTTGTGGAAGTGAGAAAATGCAGAGTTTTGCTGGTCCTTGATAAGGACAAGGCCATTCTCGACACTTTCTGCATTCTGGTTTTGCTATTAATTTATTCATTACTCATGCCTTTTGGGTATTGAGTTTTAATTTGTAACTTTTGTCTTTGTAAAATTATTATTTTTGTTTCAGTCTCTGATTCGTAGTTTGTAATTTCTGAATATTTATCACTGCTGCGTTGCGCGTCATGATCTTCAGATTGTTTGTTGAAAAATTTGGTAAATTTTAGGTTGTAAATTTTGTCCTTGACTCTTCTTTTGGGTGTCTGTTTTCAATTTGATATTTTGCAGCTTATGCGTAAATTTTGTCCTTGACTCTTCTTTGGGGTATATATATATATATATATATATATATATCATCATCATCATCATCATTGTCAACCATTATCAATCCACTGCTGGACGAAGGTCTCCCCAAGTTTCCTCCACAACGGTCTGTCTTGTGCCAGTCTCCTCCATGTCACCCCTGCATACTTTCGAATTTCATCCACCCATCTCCCATGTGGTCTTCTTCTGGGTCTTTTCCTGTCCCTTGGAATCCAATCTAAAATTTCGGCTGTCCATCGATGATCTGTCCTTCTGGCAGTATGTCCAGCCCATTGCCATTTCAGGGATTTAACTCTGATCATGATGTCTTCCACTCTTGTCATTTTTCGGATCCACGAGTTCCTCTTCTTATCTCTCCTGGTTACACCAAGTATGCACCTCTCCATGCTGCTTTGAGTTGTCTGCAGCCTTTGTATGTCTCTTTTAGTTAAGGTCCACGTCTCTGCACCATACGTAAGCACTGGAAGGATGCATTGATCAAACACTTTTCTTTTAAGACATAATGGCATATTGCTCTTGAAAATTATGCTGTTTTTTACAAAAGCTCTCCAGGCAAGTTTTGTACGCCGATTAATTTCTTCATCAATGTGACCCTCACTTGATATCTGCTGTCCAAGATAAACGTATGTGTCTGTTATCTCCAGCTTTTCTCCATCAATCGATAAATCTTCATTTCTTGCAAAAGCATTGAACATCACTTTTATCTTCTGAAAGTTCATTTTTAATCCCACTTCTTTACTCTTGTCAGCAAGTTCCTGGATCATACTCCGCGGCTCTAATGGGCTAGTTGCAAAAATGACTACGTCATCAGCAAAACGAAGGTGGGTTAGATAATCTCCATTAATCTTTATCCCCTTGTTTTCCCAGCTCAGTGACTGAAAAACACCCTCCAATGTGGCATTAAAGAGCTTCGGAGATATGGTGTCACCTTGTCTCACTCCCTTTCCAATTTTTATGTGTGTTGTATTTTCAAACAGCCTAATCTTTGCACTTGCATTTTCATAGATGTTATTAATAATATTAATGTATGCATCTTCAATACCGCAGGTTTTCAGAGCCATTGTAACTGCTGATGGTTTCACCGAATCAAAGGCTTTTTCATAATCGATAAAAGCCATGCACAATGGAAGTTCATATTCCCTCGCTCTTTCAATTAGTTCTCTCAGCACATGGATATGATCTATTGTGCTGTAGCCACTCCTGAATCCAGCTTGTTCTCTCGGTTGAACCATGCCCAGTGCTACCTTCATGCGGTGTGAAAGAACTTTAGTGAAGATTTTATAAACTACTGATAGGAGGCTGATAGGTCTGTGGTTTCCGAGATCCTCAATGTCACCTTTCTTATGTAGCAGGATCATTGTAGCGGTATTCCAATCCTCAGGAATCTTTCCTTCATTAAGGCATCGAGTGAAAATTTGGGCGAGTACTGTTTCGATTTCTCCACTTGCTTCTTGTATGATGTCTACAGTAATTCCATCTTCTCCTGGAGCTTTTCCCCGCTTCATGTTCTTGATTGCATGTGCAACTTCTACTGGAAGGACTGGAGAAACTCTGGTACTGGTATCTTTCGTGATGTCTGGAGTGCATGTATCATCAATTTCATATAATTTGGAGTAGAAATCTTTCACTCTTGTCAAAATTTCGCCTCTATTTCTTGTTACAGAACCATCTTCTTTTCTCAGTGCCATAATCTGTTTTCTTCCCTTACTGAGATGTCCCTTTGCTATCTTTAGGCTTTGGTTGTTTTCAATTGCTTTCCTCACTAGTTCACAGTTGAATTTCCTTACGTCTTCAGTTATACTTTTTCGTACTGTCTTGCATAGCTCTATATATTCCACTTTGGAAGTCACATCTTCTTTAGTTGTCCTCATCTCTCTTCTTTTTTGCATCAACATTTTCGTTTTTCCTGATAATTTTTTTACATGCAACTTGTTCTTAGACATAGCTAATTTTGTTGCTGTTTCCATAAGAGCTTTGGTTACTTTTCTGTTAACTTCAGAGATGTCCACTTCTTCCGATGTTAGGCCTTCTAAAGCAGAGAACCTGTTCTTCAGTTCCAACTTGAAGGTATTATGGTGTTTTTTAAGGTTGGTTATGTCAATAGATTTTGTTTGTCTTATGAGCTTGCCACGTTCAAGTTTAGTGTTGAGGTGCATCTTACATCTCACCAATCTATGGTCACTACCTGTGTTGAACTTGTTTAGCACACTGCAGTCTTCTATGACGAATTTTTTGTTACACATAATAAAATCAATTTCACTTGTCGTCCCATTTGGATGACTCCATGTCCATTTCCTGTGTGGCTTTTTCTTGAAGAAGGAGTTCAAGATGAAAAACCCTTCTGCCTCTGCAAACTCAACGAGAGTATTTCCACGCTGGTTTCTGTTGCCGTGACCGAATTTACCTACTGAAGTTTCATTGTATTGCCGTTGCCCTATTTTTGCATTGAAATCTCCCATAATTATTTTCAAGTGCTGCTTACCTTTATTATTTAGATGACAAATTTTGACATTTGTCAAGGAGAGGCTGTGATGTTACGCATCACCTGACCTTACATCCCGATGATATATATATATATCATCGGGATGTAAGGTCAGGTGATGCGTAATATCACAGCCTCTCCTTGACAAATGTCAACCCCGCCTTCTCGTGGTGCATCCTGTTCCTACTAAAGGGGCTCTGACGACCGCCAATAGCGGTATAACTATACCATCGGGATTAGAGGAAATTCTATCATACACTCACCAACCCGCTTGGCCAGCGTGGTGAGTTATGGCCAAACCCCTCCAAAATGACTCCACAACTTAAATCTTGGCCCTCAGTCTCCGGCAGCTGGAATGTACCTGGCCAAGGCAGCGGCCAGTGCGACATGAAGGCAGAGGGTGCTAAGAATCCCCGGAGGACCGGACTAGGCTGCATCTGATGCTGACCTTGGCAACGTACAATGGACGCTCCCTATCTTCTGATTCAAGGCTTCTTGAATTGGAAGAGGAACTACAAAGGATCAAGTGGGACATCGTGGGGCTAAGTGAGGTAAGGAGAAAAGGAGAAGATCTCATCGAACTGAAAAGTGGACATCTCTTCTACTATCGTGGGACAGATACTGGCAGAACTAGTGGTGTTAGATTTATAATAAACAAGAAACTGAAGGATAAAGTTGTAGAAGTTGAACGTTCCTCTGACAGAGCTGCACGGCTTGTTATCCAACTCTCGAAAAGATACCAGGCTCAGATTATTCAAACTTATGCACCCACCACAAGTCATCCTGAAGAAGAAATTGAAGAATTTTATAAGGAAATTTGTCATCTAAATAATAAAGGTAAGCAGCACTTGAAAATAATTATGGGAGATTTCAATGCAAAAATAGGGCAACGGCAACAGAATGAAACTTCAGTAGGTAAATTCGGTCACGGCAACAGAAACCAGCGTGGAAATACTCTCGTTGAGTTTGCAGAGGCAGAAGGGTTTTTCATCTTGAACTCCTTCTTCAAGAAAAAGATACACAGGAAATGGACATGGAGACATCCAAATGGGACGACAAGTGAAATTGATTTTATTATGTGTAACAAAAAATTCGTCATAGAAGACTGCAGTGTGCTAAACAAGTTCAACACAGGTAGTGACCATAGATTGGTGAGATGTAAGATGCACCTCAACACTAAACTTGAACGTGGCAAGCTCATAAGACAAACAAAATCTATTGACATAACCAACCTTAAAAACACCATAATACCTTCAAGTTGGAACTGAAGAATAGGTTCTCTGCTTTAGAAGGCCTAACATCGGAAGAAGTGGACATCTCTGAAGTTAACAGAAAAGTAACCAAAGCTCTTATGGAAACAGCAACAAAGTTAGCTGGGTCTAAGAACAAGTTGCATGTAAATAAATTATCCGGAAAAACAAAAATGTTGATGCAAAAAAGAAGAGAGATGAGGACAACTAAAGAAGATGTGACTTCCAAAGTGGAATATATAGAGCTATGCAAGACAGTACGAAAAAGTATCACTGAAGACGTAAGAAAATTCAACTGTGAACTAGTGAGGAAAGCAATTGAAAACAACCAAAGCCTAAAGATAGCAAAGGGACATCTCAGTAAGGGAAGAAAACAGATTATGGCACTGAGAAAAGAAGATGGTTCTGTAACAAGAAATAGAGGCGAAATTTTGACAAGAGTGAAAGATTTCTACTCCAAATTATATGAAAGGGATGATACATGCACTCCAGACATCATGAAAGATGCCAGTACCAGAGTTCCTCCAGTCCTTCCAGCAGAAGTTGCACATGCAATCAAGAACATGAAGCGGGGAAAAGCTCCAGGAGAAGATGGAATTACTGTAGACATCATACAAGAAGCAAGTGGAGAAATCGAAACAGTACTCGCCCAAATTTTCACTCGATGCCTTAATGAAGGAAAGATTCCTGAGGATTGGAACACCGCTACAATGATCCTGCTACATAAGAAAGGTGACATTGAGGATCTCGGAAACTACAGACCTATCAGCCTCCTATCAGTAGTTTATAAAATCTTCACTAAAGTTCTTTCACGCCGCTTGAAGGTAACACTGGACATGGCTCAACCGAGAGAACAAGCTGGATTCAGGAGTGGCTACAGCACAATAGATCATATCCACGTACTGAGAGAACTAATTGAAAGAGCGAGGGAATATAAACTTCCATTGTGCATGGCTTTTATCGATTATGAAAAAGCCTTTGATTCGGTGAAACCATCAGCAGTTACAATGGCTCTGAAAACCTGCGGTATTGAAGATGCATATATTAATATTATTAATAACATCTATGAAAATGCAAGTGCAAAGATTAGGCTGTTTGAAAATACAACACACATAAAAATTGGAAAGGGATTGAGACAAGGTGACACCATATCTCCGAAGCTCTTTAATGCCACATTGGAGGGTGTTTTTCAGTCACTGAGCTGGGAAAACAAGGGGATAAAGATTAATGGAGATTATCTAACCCACCTTCGTTTTGCTGATGACGTAGTCATTTTTGCAACTAGCCCATCAGAGCTGCAGAGTATGATCCAGGAACTTGCTGACAAGAGTAAAGAAGTGGGATTAAAAATGAACTTTCAGAAGACAAAAGTGATGTTCAATGCTTTTACAAGAAATGAAGATTTATCGATTGATGGAGAAAAGCTGGAGATAACAGACACGTACGTTTATCTTGGACAGCAGATATCAAGTGAGGGTCACATTGATGAAGAAATTAATCGGCGTACAAAACTTGCCTGGAGAGCTTTTGGAAGAAACAGCATAATTTTCAAGAGCAATATGCCATTATGTCTTAAAAGAAAAGTGTTTGATCAATGCATCCTTCCAGTGCTTACGTATGGTGCAGAGACGTGGACCTTAACTAAAAGAGACATACAAAGGCTGCAGACAACTCAAAGCAGCATGGAGAGGTGCATACTTGGTGTAACCAGGAGAGATAAGAAGAGGAACTCGTGGATCCGAAAAATGACAAGAGTGGAAGACATCATGATCAGAGTTAAATCCCTGAAATGGCAATGGGCTGGACATACTGCCAGAAGGACAGATCATCGATGGACAGCCGAAATTTTAGATTGGATTCCAAGGGACAGGAAAAGACCCAGAAGAAGACCACATGGGAGATGGGTGGATGAAATTCGAAAGTATGCAGGGGTGACATGGAGGAGACTGGCACAAGACAGACCGTTGTGGAGGAAACTTGGGGAGACCTTCGTCCAGCAGTGGATTGATAATGGTTGACAATGATGATGATGATGATGATGATATATTCGTTATAAACAAAAACAATAGGTATACATATACACTATCTACCAACAAGTAATTGGACACCTGTGATAGCAAAGTAAAACGAAGTTTATTCACCTTCAATAGTTGGCGGAGCCCCCACGAGCGGCGATTACGGCTGCGACCCTCCAGGGCATACTCTCAACCAGGCGTTGTACGACGGCTAGCGGTATTTTCTTCCACTCGGCTTGGAGAAGACAGGTCAGTTCCTTCACCGATTTTGGACGGTGGGGGCAACCCTTAATTCGACGCTCCAACTCGTCCCAGAGGTGCTCGATAGGATTAACGTCCGGGCTCTGCGTAGACCAGTACATTCGATTAACCCCATTGTCACCATACCAAGCCATGGTGAACCTCGCAACATGACAGTTGTCATTGTCATCCTGAAAGTAACATGGGTCCACCTCGTAAAACTGCCACAACGTAGGAAGCTCATGGTCATCCAAAATGGTGCAGTAGGTCTAGGCGTTGAGTCTACCAGGAATTGCGACCAAGGCTCCCGTGCCATACCAGGAAAAACACCCCCATGGCATAATTCCGCCGCCGCCGAACTTCACAGTTAGCACAATACATTCCGGCAGAAGGCGTTCTCCAGGCAGACGCCAAACCCAGACCTTGCCATCCGAACGGTAGAGGGTGAACCTTGATTCGTCGCTCCAGAGAACCTGTTTCTACTGTTCAACTGTCCACTGTTGATGTTCTTTGCACCACGTTTGCCGAGCAGCGCTATTGGACTTGGTGATCAAAGGCTTGTGGGCGGTAGCACGTCCATGATAACCGAGCAGATGGCTTCCTTACGGTTGGTATTCATCAAAAGAACACTCCCGGATGCCTGTTGAAACTCTTTCCGGATGTGGCCCATCGATTTGGTGCGGTTCTTCCGAATTTCTCTGGCCAGCACCCGTCGGTCTCTAACTCCCAGTTTTGTGGGTCTACCGGTCGGGGCTAATTCCGACAGACACCTATCATCTTCCACTTGCCAATCACGTAGACCACTGTCGATTTTGGGTACTTCAACTTGCTGGATATGTCACTTATGGATCGGCCATTTCTGTGATACCTTAAGATTACACCTTTCTCGAAATCAGAGAGCTCCGAACTGCGTGGCATCTTGCATGCGACTGGTTACGTTGTTGTTTCCCACACGATATTTAACGGCGGCGGTCGTGACGTGTATCAGGACAGCAGATATCGTCGATTGCAGGGGTGTCCAATTTCTTGTTGGTAGATAGTGTATATAGTATATGTCTATTGTTTTTGTTCACAACGGAATCAGTATATAACCTTTATTCGGAATAATCGAGTATGCAATCCACGCATATTGTTCTTGTTTTATTGTAAACATCACTATTTAAGATCTTGTTTATGATGTGGTATGATAATGAAGTCTTCAATTTTGTCTGCGCTTACAATTAAATTTTTGATATTCTTAAAGATAGCTTTGGCATTGTATTTTTTTCTAATGTTGATTTTTTGCGAGCAAAATACGTTTGTGTAATCGTAAATAATGATTCCCATTTGTAATATACACCAAGGTCACGGTTAAATTATTAAAAAAGGATTTTAGTTATTAAGTATCAAGCAGTTATTGGGATGAATAAATATATTACGTTTATATGTATATATACGTATATAAATTGAGTTTCGAATTTATAGTTCAAAGCAGATTTGTATGGGTCAGTTACGGGTCCATATTGATTCGGGTCCGGGTCGGGTTCACTTATGAGACCTATGGGTCCGAGTCCGACATTTTTGACTCGTTTTCAACTCTGCCACGTACCTCTGATGTGAGAGATGAACGTCGGCTTCGAAGGTGTGTGAGGGCCAATCGAAAAGCTACAGTGGAGCAACTCACTGGCCGAATGAACCAGGGGGCTACCGGAAATGTGTCTAAACCGACAGTTCAGCGAATCCTACTGCGTATGGGGCTCCAATTCAGACGGATAGTCACTGCACCTATGCTAACGCAGGTGCATCGGCAGAAAAGGCTTACATTTGCGGATTAGACCTTCGCTGATTGGCAAAGGATTGCCTTCTGCGATTAGTCAAGTTTTCTACTGCATCGAACGGATGGACGTTGGCGTATAAGATGAAAAGCATCAAAGAACAAACACTCTTCAACCATTGCTGGCTGAACACAAGCTGGTGGGGGCAGCGTTATGATCTGGAAAATGTTTTCGTGGCATTCTCTGGGTCCATTCATACGTGTGGAAGGCATTATGGGCTGAATTCGTTATGAATCTAACCTTGCGGACCACGTGCACCCATACATGCTGATTGTCTTCCCTGGGGCGAATGGGATCTTCCAGCACGACAATGCGACGTGCCACACAGTTAGAAATGTCCGAAAGTGGTTGAAAGAACGCGATGAAGACTTTAAAGTAGTTCCTAGGCTCCCTAATTCCGAAGACTTAAACCCAATTGAGCATCTGTGGGACCACCTCGATCGAGTTGTTCGCTCTATGAATTCCCCACCAATCACCCTCCAGCAGCTGTCAGATTCACTGCGGTCAGCATGGCTGCACATACCTGTGAACACCTTCTAGCACTTATTGAGTCGCTTCCAGCCCGTCTAGCTGCTGTCCGCGCTGCACATGGCGGTTACTCTGGATATTAGTAGGTGGTCACAATAATGTGACTTGGCCGAGTATAAGTATTGCAATAATAAACCACTTTACCTAATTTCATTGAATTTCCTCATACATATTGCAAGTAATATAAGTCATATCAAAATAATTGTACGTACAGCGTACAGCAAACTTGGATTTATCATGCGACATTCCAAATATTTCTCGAATACTCAGACACTTATTCGTATTTTTGAGACTGCGGTCAGACGCTCACTGGAATATGCGGCGATCATTTGGAGTCCTAGACCCGTAACTCTAGAAAATGAAATCACAAATCGACCGGTGTTTATATAGCGGACATATATCCCGACGGCTGACATACGGACATTCTTCAAGATTACCTCTGCAATCTAGAAGAAAGGCTCTCCAACTCCAGTTCCTGTACGGCATCTTTAAAGGAGAGATTCATGATACTAAATTGTAAATCAATTAAGTTTCCGTGTCCCACATTTACCGAGGACAAAATGTGAACTATTTGCAGTGCCATTTGCAGAACTGATGCTGGAAAAAATTATCCGTTATGTAAAATGTATAGGCTTCACAACTCAATTGAAGAATGTCTGGATATTTTTAATGTAATGTGACGTGCCTGCCCCGCAGGACGCACACGACATAAAGGCAGATAGCAGCAAGAACGAACGGTAGCTCAGTTGGTAGAGCGACTTGTTCCGGAATGAGTGAACTCGGGTTTGATCCCCGGCGTGGACCAAAATGACGGAGAAATTTACTTCGCTATAATGGCTCCCGAACTTCCCAGATGGCCCGGCCGTTCAAGATCTCGCAATGGTGTGATGTTCTTTCCACACCGCGAGATACGAAAAATAAGAGAATCCCTTCTACAGTGCTTCGAAAAATAAATGTGTGTGACGTTGCATTCCACACACCAGATTGACTGGGAGTTCTCAAGTGCACGTTCTACAGCGGATGGATTCCTACGACGATTCATGGTCACGGCTGACCCGTGGGTCATGTCCTCGGACCTCTTTCGGGGGAGGCGGGGAGATGTGACGTGCCTGCCCAGCAGGACGCACACGACATAAAGGCAGATAGCAGCAAGAACGAACGTATGCGTAGCTCAGTTGGTAAAGCTACTAATTCCGAATAAGTGGACCCGGGTTCGATCCCCGGCGTGGACAAAAATGACGGAGAAATTTACTTCGTTATAGTAAATAAAAGCCTTTTATTATAAAGCATGTTTTGCAAGATTGTAAATATCACTTGGTAAGTATCATAGTAAATATAAGTACAGCAAATCCTCTAACTAGATTTACCGTGTTTAGGTATGTGCTTACAAATAAATAAATAAATAAATAAATATACGAAATGATAAATTATCCTTTCATTTTGAGCACTAGTGTAGTTTCTCCCTTGAAAGTTAGTTTATTTTATGGATTGTGGCAAAAAGGTCGGCGTAAGTTATAGCGGAGCCCACAAAGCTCAGAAGCGTGCGCTTGTTCACATTTACAACGTTCCACAAAGTCAGAACTGGTTCATTACTTTGGACGCTCAAAGCAAATGTTACGAATTCCAAGCGAGTGGCATTTTCACACGACAATGTATGAACTGTTCTGCGGATGCGGTTTGCAGACTCGGTGACCTCTGACGCTGCCAGAGTTAAAGATACAATGTATGCTGATGATGTAGTTAAGACAAAAACAGAGAAAATTATCAACAGAGTATCACTGGTACCAAGAAAAAAGATGCTAAATGTGCCAACAAAAATGTTGACGTAGGCCAAGATCACTGTCAAAGCTGCCGTAGAGGAAAGATCTTCGTCCACAAAGGAAACCGTTTCTTCCAACTTCTTGTAAAGCCTCGATAGCTCTGAGAAATCTGATATTTTCCTTTCCTTGAGGTGCGATTCATATTTATCGAAACCATGTTTCATTAAATAACAGATATAACAATGATAAATAAGAAACTTATCTGGTATTAGGTACAGGACGAGAAACCTCAACGCTTCAATGAAACTAGATAATAACTCAGCTTGTAGCAAAGTTGGTGTCTGTGACAAATAAAACAAATTGTGGGAATACTCGCAATACATAATATCAGCATTTTTCGTTTTCCAAGCCGAAAAAATTGAGTGTGCTGCGAAATGGATCAATATTATTGGGAGGGAAAATTTGTATGCCAAATTCTTTGCTTGGAATAATTCCGCTTGCTTTGGATACGGCCCGTATATTTCAGATAACTTTTCCACAGGTCTCTCAATTTTCTTCCATTTATAAAAAACATTGCATCGTGTAATAACGCCTAGTAAATTTTTTTTTTTTTTTTGATTGGAGGTTTAACGACCACCGTGAGCAACTCAATGGGCTATAAGCAGTCGCCCGTCCCTAATTTAGGGTCACTGGTTCCAGGGAAGGGAGAGAGCCAGTGCCGTAAGACAAACACAACATCCATGTCTCACCGGGATTCGAACCCGGACCCCTTACGGATGAATGATCAGAGGCCTGCGCCACCGGTGCGGCCCTAGTAAATGTGAAATCGCTCCAGCAGCCGCTGCATGTCTTTGCAATTCTGCAAAACTGAAAACCCATGTCAATGAGTAAAACATGTACAAACTTAAAATGGCAAAAACTGCTTTCAGCAGATGTTTTGCGCAATAATTCACGAAACCTTTCGATTCTTTCTGCCAGTGTTGAGATGTATCGATTCCTAAAAGATGAAAGACCACCAATATCGGAAAGAAAGAAGCTCTAATATAATCCACTGATGAGTCCTGATGAGCAGAAGGTTTGACATTTCGCACGATGGAAACGTTATTCGTGAAGGATTTCATTGACCTCATATTCTTCATCATTGACAGGAATGAAAGAAATCTCTCGGCACTAAAATTTGCAGTTTTGTAATTTTCTATAACACGTGAACTTACTAAAATTAACAACAGTAATATTTTACTAAATCCCAGTTCATAAATATCGTAGCAAATTCGTAACACTATATCTTCGCTCTGATCATCGAAAACTGACGAAATGTTTCGTTACAGCGGAAACTCAAAGATTGGCAAGCGTCTTGGCATAGGTTTCAAAAAGGTTTCAAAATCGCTTTATTATTATTCATCATAAGAAAACGTCTGGCATAGGGATGAAATAGCCTACGTCATACCTCACATTACCCCGGATCACATTAAAAAAACTTCACATTTTTAAATAACGAGAAAAAATGGCTTGAGAGGTAGAAAAATGAAAACAACGGTGTTTACCTTATTGTCTGAAAGTAATTTGTTTCTATACAAAAAATACAGTGACACTTGACACGTGTAACACAAAAGAAACTAATCAATATCCGAGTTATCTGTTGATACTTTGACTCTCGACTAAATTATTTGGAAGAGCGTCAGATTGTTAAAAGAGCTATGTTTACGAAAGAAGAAAATCAATGACCAAGTAATGTATATATGAAATTTTCTTTTCCAAAACGGTTGAGTAAAGTTTAATCTCAAAACAAGTTCGATTCTATCAAACATACAATGTTCTCCCGAAATTATTCAGACGCCTGATTGATTTTGCAGATTCTGAATCCACGTATGGGAGTTTTGCATTAAAAATCTGCCGAAGTCAATATGCTGCGTGGAATGGTGCTTGGATACCACAATAGAGACATGTTTATATCCTACGGCGTACAACAGAGGCGGCGCACATGTCAAGGCTGGAAATTGCAGTGATAAGCCCTTGTCGGTGCAGCTTAATTGGAAAAGCATTTGGCTCCGGAGAAGAATAATGGGGGAGGCGATCGAGCTTTGCCACGTGTTTTGACAATGGCGCCCGAACGTAAAAATGGATCTACTTGTACGTTAGGTTCTTCGAAATATGTGTGACGTTCCTTCCACATATCATATGGAATTAATAAAAATTGCTTCTTCAGAGCTTCGAAAAATGTGTGATGCTCCTTCTACACATCGTCTGAAATTACTGAGAATTCCTTCTTCTATAGTAAAGATCCAGACTCACGGTCGCCAGGTCGCCACTGGCGATAAACTTCATCGTCGTGGCGACTAAAAATATTTGATTAAATCGCCAATTCTGGCGACCTGTACGAGGAAAACGTTTATTTTATTTAACTTGTATTGTACGGATTTTTTTTTAACTTGTACGGAACTCGCACGTTTTTGAAAAATTTTACTCCAAATGTACGGAAATCGCACGAAATGGCACAAAATTTGAGCTGTACGGAAGTCGGCCATCACCTTTTTCATTCTGCTTGAACAGCAGAAAAGAGAAGAAAAAGTTTATAAAAAAGGCGAGGGTGTCGGTTTTTGATCACAAAGAATTAGCCAAGGCGGATAGTTCATCCTAGGGGAACAAGGATGCGGTGGGGATGAAAGCCGGTGGTGGACAGCTCAACGTCTGCGTCAGAAAAGTCCAACTGGGAGAAATTTTTATTAAAAAAAAATTCTCCAGTTTTTGAAATTACTGAATGCAAAATTAACAGTAACCAAGACACGTCAAAATAAACTCCCATGTGAAATTTCGTCAAAATCCGATGAAAACTTTACAAGTTAGGCATTTTCTTTTTATTATTTTTAGTGAATGTTCGCTGAAAGCCTGCATATTCCATAGGAAAATTCTAAAATTCGGAATCGGCATAGTCCGGATCTTCGGATTTTCGAGGTTGTACTGTAATAATATTTTCATACCTGCGAACTGCTACGGAATGTCCGTAGTTTCTACGGATTTAGTTGTCTGACTACAGACATCGCTGTCGAAACTACGGATTCTACGAATATTCATTTTTTTTTTATATATTTTATTGTTTTATGATATGCACGAGATTCTTAAGCGGACTCGCGGAATTCCGCGTTTTTTTTTTTTTTGTTGTTGTTTTTTTGTCATCATTTAGAACGTTCTCAGGATCAGTGTAAAACTGAAGACAATTTGTGGGGGGAGTTCCGTTTGCAGACGGTATTTCGTGTCTCAAAACTTTCGAAAACGGTAGTTGAATGGAGTTAAAGTAATCGTAATTTTTTTCTCCCGATGTTGCCTTAGTGTAAAGTTTTATTGTTAAATATGATTTTATTGCATAAAAGTATTTCAACTTGAAACTAGGCAACCAATGTGCGAAACGGAGGTTAGACGTCGCAAAAATTTCCCCGTAATCTCAGACATCAGATTCTTCCGCGAAATCGAGGAACTCCGCCTTTTTCGTTATTATTTTGGTCATTCGCGAGATCAATGAACCGGTGAACACAATTGGCGGGGGGATGACAGGTGATGTTCGTCGGAGGACGGAATTCCATCTTTACGAAAATTTCGAAAACGGAAGGTCGACGGAGTTCATATTTTTTCCGCAAACGTAATTCCTTATTTCTCGCGATGTTGCCTCTGACCAGTATTATTGTTAAGTAATATTTAACTGCATAAATATTTGTATTTCAGCTTGAAAATAGCGAGAAAATTTCCAAAACCAGAAGTCGGACGGTGCAAAGATTTCTCCCGTAATCGCACTCCCCTCCCCGCACGATGTTCCCACTCTCCTGCATTGTTTTATTACTTCCGTTTCAACTTTTAAGCATACTATAACTGAAATATGCAAAATAAAACATACTGATATTATACTAAGCAATTTTATAAAAATAATTTAGTATGAAATATATAATTTGATTTTTTTTTCAAGTTTGGCCACCGAGTTTTTTTTTTTATGGCCACTAACAATTTTGGTCTTGGTGGCCAATGTCTACTAGCAAACTTTGTAAGTCTGGATCTTTATTCTATAGATTGTTATTACAAGAATGGCTTGCGGCTAACCTGAAACCTGCAATTTCGTGCCCCCGTTTTTCTCGGGGGAAGGCCGGGTTATGTGTGACTCACGTGTCAAGCCGGAAAGTAGCAATGATAAATAATTGTCGGTGTAGCTTAGTTAGGGAAACATTCGACTCCGGTGCAGAAGGATGTAGATTCGAGTGCCACCACTGGAAAAATTGTGTTTTGACAATTGAAAATTGAAAATCTTCTGAACGTGCCAAAATCCAGTGATGAGGAGAAGCGTACTTCATGCAATGGTTTATCCAAGAGTTTCAAGTTGAAGGGACTGTGCCGAAAATGTTTCCCGGTGGTCAAAAGGTTTGCGGGATGTTGGATAAAAGCAAATTTTTATAACCAAATGTTTAGGCTATAAACGTAGACCTAAAGGTCGGGAAAATTTCAAAAAAATTGAAAACTGTTGAATTTTTTATATTTAAGAATGTTTAGCACATGGAATCTTTTTTCGAAACAACGCGCGGTTAGTTCGTTTTTGTTCTATATTTATTTTTTATCTCTCATATCTAAATGCTTCCCTAAGCAAAGCAAAAGCAAACAAGTATTTATTATCATAAGTTCTTCAAGTAGTAGGTATTGGTATTTTCACAAATCTTGTGCATGTTGGTGTTATTCAGGAGTATATCTGAAAAATCTGTGACAGACTAAGCTGATGTTATACGTGCATACGTTTTGTGTACGTAGGGGCATATTCTTTAAACAAGAAAAAACTGTAAAAGAAACATTAGACTGCTACATACATAGACATCAAAATAAAAAGAAGAATACAATTTTCGCATTTTTCGGAAATTATCCATTCCGGAGGGTGCTACCATCATGGTTGAATTGCCCTTTGTTTGCTGCGTATTTTGCATTTTTCACTTTACTACTACGATCAACTGTGACTTTCCTATTCCTTTCTCTAAAGAGTCCGGGTAATTTCTTTCCTCCTAATTCGGCGCGGTACATTTTTTACTAATTGACTTCAGTTACCGTGGGGAGCCGTATAAATATTTCATTTTCGCATTTTCGGAAATTTTCTATTCCGGGGTCAACCATCATGGCTGAATTGTTCTCTGTTTAATATAGACATAAATCAAGCTGTTTTTTCCATGTAACATAACCACAGAAATTTGAAAATTTAATCGTCCTGGAACGGAAATTGAACCCGCATCTCCCGATTTGCTCTCGAGTATGCTAACCATACTAAAGTAGGCTAGCATAATCGAGAGATGCGGATTCGATTCCCGTCCCATGACGATTAAATTTTCAAATTTCTGTAGTTATGTTACATGGAAGGTGTTAAAAGAATTACCAAGATGTGTCTGTCGCAGTTCAAGAGTACGACAGATGGCGCTGCCGCACTGGGCGAAACTCTCTGGCTCACTCCTACAGGCGAAGTGAAGCTGCTGTTGTACTCTCTCTCTCTCTCTCTCTCTCTCTCTCTCTCTCTCTCTCTCTCTCTCTCGTCGGCAGCGAAAAGGTTGAAATGGCGGTGTGTGTGCTTGTCTTATTGTAAAACCAATATCAAATTATGTGAGTGTTAAATCAACCTGCAGTTATCAGTGAACGATTATGGTGTTGTGAGTCAACTTAATATGAATAAATTTGGATTACTTAATGAATGGTGGTAAGTACTCTCTCTCTCTCTCTCTCTCTCTCTCTCTCTCTTTTCGGGCTTCCGTTCAGTGAGTTGGAAAATTCTAGTTCTTTCGTTAATCGTCATTTGCGATCAATGCGCAAAGTGTTATTGAGTGCACATTATAGAGTACTAAGAACAGCTTTATTTATGTCTATATTAATTATTCCATGTGTTTCCAACTTGATAAGACCTCTGTTTGCTGGGTATTTCGCATTTTTCACTTTACCGCTACGACCAACCTTTACTTTCCTATTATTTTAGGACACTCTTCGTGAAACACCCTGTGTATATATATCTAATATGATATCGGTCCTCCATGTGCTGCTAAAGCAGCTCTTGCCCAGCGGGGCATGGACACCACAAAATTTCTAAAGGTGTCTTGTGGTATATGATGCCAACACGTTACCGGCAGATTTTTAACTCTTGTAAGTTACGTGGTTGAGACGCCACAGATCGGATTTGTGTTCCAACATGATTCACGGATGCTCGATTGGGTTCATGTCTGGGGAATATGGAGGCCAAGGCAACTGGAAGTCTTACTCATGTTCCGCCAAACATTCTCCAACAATCCGGGCAGTATGACATGGCGCATTATCCTGGTGAAAGTAGGCACTACTTGAGTAGAATACCGTTGCCATGAAAAGATTAAGATGATCTGCAATGATGTTTAGATTGGTGGTAGAAGTCATAGTTTTCTGCACATGAATGACTCGACCCACGCTTTCCTTGCAGAACATTGCCCAAAGCATTACACTTCCTCCACCGGCTTTTTCGCTTCATGGTGTATCCTGGAGCCAATACTTCCCCGGGTAAACGACGTACGAGTCACGGCCGTCCACATGGTGCAACAGGGAACGAGTTTCATCCAATCGGATGACTTTATTCCAATCATTCAAGGTCCAGTTTTGATAATCCTGTGCCCATCGTATGCGCATCGACAGAGAACAGAGGTTAGCATGGGAATTTGGAGTGGCCTGCAGCTACGCAGTCCCATTTTCAAAAGGATTCGATGAATTGAGTGTTGTCACACGTTACTTCCGTCACCAGAATTCAAATTCACGGCAAGTTGCGCCACATTATCCCTTCTGTTGGCTCATACCATTTGGGAACGCCTTCGCTCACCTCTACTATGAAGGCCATGAACCTTGCCGGCGGTTCGTGGTTTTCATTCAACCTACTTGGACCACTTTTTCCAGGTACTAACCACGGATGACCGTACGCACCCCACAAGCCTTGTCCTCTGGGAAATGCTCTGACCCAGTTGTGTGGCCATTGAAATCTGCTTTTAGTGAAACTAGCATATATATATTATTGCGACCATCAGCTAATATCCAGAGTAACCTCCGTGTGCAGCGCGGACAGCAGCTAGACGGACTGGGAGTTATTCAATAAGGTGCTGGAAGGTGTTCACAGGCATGTGGAGCCATGCTGACTGCAGTGCATCACGCCTCAGCTGCTGTAGGGTGCGTGGTGGAGGATCCATAGAGCGAACAACACGATCGAGGCTGTCCCGCAGATGCTCAATTGGGTTTAAGTCTGGGGACTTAGGGGGACAGCGAAGTAGCTTGGTGTCTTCATCGTGCTCTTTCAACCACTCTCAGACATTTCTAGCTCTGTGACACGTTGCAATGTCGTTTTGGAAGATCCCATCCACCTCAGGGAAGACAATCAGAATGTATGGGTGTACGTGGTCTGCAAGGATGGATTCATAACGAATGCGGTCCATAGTGCCTTCCACAAGTATGAGTGGACCCAGAGAATGCCACGAAAACATTCCTGAGACCATAACGCTGCCCCTACTAGCTTGTGTTCTGTCAGTGATGGTTAAAGAGTGTTTGTTCTCCGATGTTTCTCGCCTTATACGCCAATGTCCATCCGTTCGATGAAGCAGAAAACGTGACTCATCGGAGAAGGCAATTTTTTTGCCAATCAGCAGAGGTCCAATTCTGATACTGCCGTGCAAATGTAAGCCTTTTCTGCCGATGCACCTTCGTTAGCTTGGATGCAGTGACCATCCGTCTGAATCGGAGCCCCATACGCAGCAGGGTTTGCTGAACTGTCGTTTTAAACGCAGTTCCGGTAGCCACCTGGTTCATTCTGCCAGTGAGTTGCTCCAATGTAGCATGTTGATCGGCCTTGATGCACCTTCGCAGCCGACGTTCACCTCCCACATCAATGGCACGTGGTGCTCCGCAGTTTCTACATTGCTTATTCGCAATGGTGCCATTTCGCCAATCACAATACACTTTAGCCACAGCAGCACGCGAGCAGTTCAGTAACTGCGCTGTTTCAGAAATACTGCCACCCTTGGCCCGAAAGCCGATAATCATCCCTTTTTGCAAATCTGATAAATCGCTCCTTTTATCCATGACAGCATCGAGTGATATGTTTTCAGATTACCTACAGCACACCTTATATTTCTTCCAAGCCAGCTCACGACACGTGTCTTCTTTCATTAGCTACGACACGTGCCTTCTTTCCTCACGACACGTGCCTTCTTTCATTAGACTTGAAAAGTAGGAGGTGGTCACAATAATGTGACTAGACTATGCATATATATATAGAAATTGAGGAGTGCTGAGATTTTTTATGAAAGAGTGTCTGAAAAAAATTGGGGGTGGCAAAGTGTGCATTAATCTCTGGTTACAAACAACGCTGCTACTATGGGAAGCTACTTTTACAGTACCGTACGATGTAGCATTTCTACAAACAAACAAGTTAATAAAATCATGCAATGCATTGATTATGATGCGCTTTCCAACATACCAGAAATCATTACTCAAGTTATTACTCAAGATATGAAGATAATGGCTGTGGAATTAATCTCGCTCCTGTGCCCTGACCTTTGACCTCATTTCTATTATATTAAACAGAATTAGTTCAGTATACCTCCGGAACAACATACTAAAGTTTTGTCGCGACAGAAGCATTTTTAGTCAAGTTATGAGGATAATGGCTGCGGAATAAATCTCGCTCCTGTGTCCTGACCTTTGACCCCATTTCGATTATATTGAACAGAATTAGTTCAGTGTACCTCCGGAACACCATGATAAAGTTTTGTCGCAATAGAAGCATTTTTACGTAAGTTATAACGCATATGAGGGATGCAATGGATCCCGCTCCTACGTTCTAACCTTTGGCCCTTCCATTTTCAATAGGGTTTGTTCCCAGGTTGTCCTCTACCACATACTAAAATTTCATCGAAATCGAACCATTTTTACGCGAGTTATCGTGCGGACAGGCAGACGGACAAAGCTGAAGCATATACCTTCTTCACCCTACGGTTGGAAAGCGTAAGAAAGTATGCGATTGTAGCAGTAACAAAGTAGCGTAAAAAGGAAAACTAGGCTACACAATTGGTGCTTCTTTTTTAAATAAAGTGTTTTTCAAATCACGTGACATTTCCAGACTTCCTGAAGCATCATTCGCCTATGTCAATAAGCTGAGGGCTCTGCCTTCTCTCACATACCTAATTAACACTTAGGCTAACTTGTAAAAGTCAGCCAAAGTGTTAATCGCGAAGTCTTCACTGCTAACTTGGGAAGATGGCGTGTACGAGACGATCGGGCCAGCAGTTTTGTTGACGACCGTTGATTGCTTCATTTGATTCTTTTTGTCAAAGAGAGGAATTATTAGATATTTCCTGATATGGCTTTTATTTGAAATTTTTCCGTGCTACGCATCTTTCGCGACAGCAGTGAAGTAAATCCCGTGCAAGAAATTTCGATGTAAACAAAATGCTTGTGACGTGCCCGCCCCGCAGGACGCACACGACATAAAGGCAGATAGCACCGAGAACTAACGTCTGCGTAGCTCAGTTGGTAGAGCGACTCGTTACGGAATAAGAGGGCTCGGGTTCGATCCTCGGCGTGCACCAAAATGACGGAGAAATTTACTTCGTTATATGCTTAATGAAAGTAGTCAAAATGATTGTTGAAATCTGATTTTTCAATAGTGTCTCATGAAGTTATGTACGTTACTCAACTATCGCCAAACATTTTTCGAGCACGTTTTAAATAAAGATAATAGAGGTCTCCACGGGCTTGGGCCTTTGCTCATTTCTAAGGTGGGAAAACTGGCCGGGCCAGGGCCTTCAATATTTAATGTAAAAAAGGCACGGGCAGAGCAGGGGTTTTTTTATGAGCAAAACAATTGCTGTACGATGCATTTAGCGTTTGAAAATCTCACAACCTACAGCAGCAGGGTAAGAATGAATAAATTCCGCTGTTGGTAAAAATAGAAGTTTTACGACATCCTTCCCTCCTACAAAACAATTGGAGTGGGTCAGCTCCCTTAGTATTTCAATGTGAATGTGGTCCTCTCTCTCTCTCTCTCTCTCTCTCTCTCTCTCTCTCTCTCTCTCTCTCTCTCTCTCTCTCTCTCTCTCTCTAACTTTCACCCTCCTCTCAGCTTCAAGGCATGCTATTAACTGCAGCCTTTATGAACCGAGCCACCCGCTCGCAGACGATCTTTTTAATTGTTGTGGTCGGCGGCACTTTTTGCTCAAGATGTGTGAAAAGCTTTTAAGTTGTCTTAAATGTCACGGGAGAAATGGGCTGGGAGAAACTTACTTCTGTGTATAAATCTGTGCCGTATTTTTTCCATTTGTACTCTCAGGGAGTCAGCAGATGGCAAACGAACCCTTAGATATCCCAGCCCAGCCGTCTTCAAAACTTCTGTGACACTGGTTAGCTGGGCAGTCTGTCGTTGTTTTCCCTTAGCATATGCTCAGTTCAGTGTTGCTGATAAATACTCTTCCATACTTATTATGGAGTTTAAGAAAGCGAAAGATTTTCGCGAAAAAGGCACTTCCACAGAATATGTGCTTGCAAATAGCACATATTCTGTGGAATATGTGAAGTAGTACTATCGGACTCATAATTCTGGATATTTCGCACTTTTCGAATTAACCCCCCCCCCTCTTTATCCCTAACCAAGGATATTCCAGATTCGGCGGTAGGCAATGGTAATTTGAAAACCCAGAAAATTTGAAAGGCATGGAAATTGTCGTTTAAATGCAGCATTTTTGAGTATACAAGCCCACCCGCCCACCCCTCCTCAGACGTCACGAGACTTATGCAGAGTCACAGAAATGAATGTTCCGAATCGACGTTTATTATAATAGAATACATGTAGCAATTAAGAAAACCGAGTGCACCAGGTGTCAAATTCGTGTCTTAGTAATTGTTGAAATTTTACAGGCCGGGCCGGGCCGGGCCGGGCTTTAATCAAAAAATATGAAACGGGCCAGGTACGGGCCGCTTGGGCCGGGCTTTCCAAATTACGGCCCAATGCAGACCTCTGTAAAGTAACAATATCTCATTGAAATCTGCGTAAATTGCGAGAACCTCATGCTAAATGTGATGAAATCAATTACAAAAATGCATTTTGATTCTACACTGCTGGCCACCAAAATGCAACACCAAGAAGAAAGCATCCGATTGGCCAGAAATTTGCAGCATGCGTCGCCCGCGAGAGGACATGCAAAAACAATTAGCATTGCAGGGTATATGCAAATCATGTACGCCCGGAACGCCACCGTAAAACACTATAAGAAGGGTGCACAGAAGGCGGGGTGTAAGTAGTGGAAGTGCATTGTGCTGCCGGACCTGTGCGTGGGAAGCTTCCTGATGCCTCGTCGCAGAATACGGCAGTCATTCCAGCACGTTTCGGAGTTCGACAGAGGACGAATAGTGGCTTATAGCGACAGCGGTTTATCGTACCGAGACATCGGCGCCCGTGTGGGACGACATCCAGCCACAGTGAGGCAAGTATGATTTCGGTGGGTGCAGGAGGGACGGACGGACCGACGTGAGTGATTGCCGAAGCCGCGGCACACCACCGAACAAGAGGACCGGCAAGTTGTGCGACGGGCATTGACGGCTCGCACCGCCACATCATGAACGTTAGCGCAGGAATTAGGGTGTGTTGCGCCACAACCTGTGTCAGCACGTACCGTTCGACATCGTCTGCAGGAGCGGGGACTTGTCGTACGGCGCCTATTGCTCCGATTACCATTGACTTTACACCACCGGTGATTGCGGCGGCAGTGGGACCGTTGAACGCCGCCCCTGGACTACGAAATGGCACGACACTGTCTTCTCCGACGAATCTCGCTTCTGCTTGCAACACCACGATGGTCGGATCCGCGTGTGGTGGCACCGCGGCAGGAGACTGTAGGACGCCTGCATTGTGCATCGCCATACCGGTTCGTCGCCTGGCGTTATGGTTAAGGGCGCAATTGGATATGACACCCGCACCCTTCTGGTACGTATCGCCGGTACACTCAACAGCCACCGCTACATCTCCGACGTTTTGGAGCCTGTAGTCCTCCCTTACCTGCAGGACCTGGCAGCGGCCACGTTTCAACAGGACAATGCGCGCCCGCACGTGGCACGCACCGTGCAACAATTCTTTACGGTCCACCAGGTGTCATTGCTGCCGTGGCCCACCTGTTCTCCCGATATGTCGCCCATGGAACACGCCTGGTCGCTGATCGGCAACCGAGTGGCCCGGCAAGCACCACCCGCGGCTACGCCTGATGAACTGTGGCAACGTGTGGAAGAAGCCTTGACGGATGTACCCCAAGCCGACATCCAAAGCCTCTTTCTTTCGATACCGCGGCGTGTAGCAGCCGTTATGGCCAGCCATGGGGGCCACACGAACCATTGATGTCTGCGTGTTCCGCAAGTCGCACGGACCTGTAAGCTCAATCGTTTCATCTTTGTATCTGTAGTTATGTGTCCAGTAAATCTGGCTTTGCTATCTCGTGTCCTTCTTGGTGTTGCATTTTGGGTGGCCAGCAGTGTATGTATCTTCCCCGATAGCAGTAAAAATGGGTACCCATGTGGGATGCAAGAGGGGACACTTGCCTTCTCTTGGAAAACTGACTATACCACTTCAGTGCTGGGAGCGGAGGCGTTAAACTCCCACAACGGTAAATTCTCACACTGGAAAACTCCCATACCGGAAAATTCTCACACCTGAAAGCTCTCACACTGGGAAAATCCCACACTTTCTTCTGCTGGTAAGAAAACTGCTACACGGCGGAAACCTCCCACGCCGGTAAACTCCTAGACTTTCTCATATACAGCGATGTACACAAATTGCGTTTTGTTAGAAGTGCTGACATGAGACGGAATGTTATCCTAGTGAAACTAAACGAAATCTACGAGTTTTCCTAGTGATAAGAGTTAGTTCGTAATATCATAAAACACAAGGTTTATGAAGAAGCTTTCTGACTCACTAAACTTCGAGTTGTGATTTCATTATTTGGCATGCAATAAAAGCTAATCGAACAAGTTAGTAAAATCATGCAATGCATTGATCATGATACGCTTTCCAACATACCAGAAATCATTTCTAAAGTTATTACTCACGTTATTCTTTCTTTCTTTACAATTCTTATTTACTACTCACCAATTTATTTATATGATGTCAGAAAATTACTTGTCTATTCTTGAATTATACGATCTTTATTATGGGTGCAGAGGGCTAAGTTAAGCCAATTCAGGCCTTTTCTCTCGTGCTTCCCAGTTGTCACTAGTTACACTGTTATTGTTATGACAATGTTTTTGATGTATATGGTCACAACTGAAAATAAAAATGAAATGAAATGAAAATTATGAGGATAATGGGTGTGGAATTAATCTCGCTCCTGTGCCCTGACCTTTGACCCCATTTCGATTATATTAAACAGAATTGCTTCAGTGTACGTCCGGAACAACATACTAAAGTTTTGTCGCAATAGAAGCATTCTTAGTCAAGTTATGACTTTTCGATGATATTCGACAGAACCGGTTCACTATGCTTCCGGAACAACATGATAAAGTTTTGTCGCAATCGAAGCCTTTTTGCGTAACTTATGACGCATAAGGGCGATGGAATGGATCTGCTCTTATATCCTGACCTTTGACCCCATTCAATAGGATTCGTCCCTAGGTTGTCTCCTACCACATACTAAAATTTCATCGAAATCGAACCATGTTTACGCGAGTTATCGTGCGTACAGACAGACAGTCGGACAAACCTGAAGCATATACGCTTCTTCAACCTACGGTTGGAAATCGTTAACAAGTTAGTAAAATCATGCAATGCATTGGTTATGATACCCTTTCCAACATACCAGAAATACTCAAGTTATGAGGATAATGGCTGTAGAATAAATCTCGGTTCTGTGTCCTGACCTTTGATCCCATTTCGATGATATTCAACAGAGCCGGTTAGGTATACCTCCGAAATAACATGATAACGTTTTGTCGCAATCCAAGCATTTTTACGTAAGGTATGATGCATAAGGGCTATTTAATAGATCCCGCTCCTGTGTCCTAACCGTTGATCCCATTTCGCCCATTTTCAATAGGATTCGTCCCCAGGCAGGTCCCAATAACATACTAACATTTCATCAAAATCGAAGCATTTTTACGTAAGTTATGACGCATAATGGTGATGGAAGTGATTCCGCTCCTATGTCCTGACCTTTGATCCCATTTCGCCCATTTTCAATAGGGTTTGTCAACAGGTGGTCCCCTACCACATACTAAAATTTCATCGAAATCGAACCTTTTTTACGTTAGTTATGACGCATAAGAACAGTGGAATGGATCTCGCTCCTATGTCCTGACCTTTGACCCCATTTCGTTCACTTTCAATAGGATTCTTTCCCAGGTGCTCAGCTACCACATACTAAAATGTCAAAGAAATCGAACGATTTTCACGCGAGTTATCGTGCGGAAGGACATGCGCACACAACGCGTGACGTAATGAGGCAGATGGGAATTGCGACCATCTGCTCCCAAGAGTGTGACGTCATAAAACTTTAATGGGATCCACACACAACGCGTGACGTAATGAGGCGGATGGCGTGACCGCGCGCCTACATCTAATGGGACGACGCCATGACACTAAAAACATGGTAATTCGGTGTGATAATTTAACCCACTAAGCGAATTTTCCTAAAGTCGAAATCAAACTAAATCGATTTCTAGTACCAGAAAACCGTAGGTTAACGACTTTCATCAAAATCCTTAACGCTGTTTTCAAAATTAAATTTTCATACATACAAGAATTGCTCCTTTAATAGTATGGGATAAGGGCGATTAAATGGATCCCGATCCTATGTCCTGACCTTTGACCCCATTTCGTCCATTTTCAATACGGTTCGTCCCCAGGTGGTCCCCGACCACATACTAAAATTTCATCGAAATCGAACCATTTTTACATAAGTTATGACGCATAAGAACAATGGAATGGATCTCGCTCCTATGTCCTGACCTTTGACCCCACTTCACCCATTTTCGATAGGGTTCGTCCCCAGTGGTCCTCTATCACATACTAAAATTTCATCGAAATCGAACCATTTTTACGCGAGTTATCGTGCGGACAGACAGACGGACGGACGGACAGACGGACAAAGCTGGAGCATTACGCTTCTTCAAAGTACGGTTCGAAAGCGTAAAAAAGACTCATCGAATCGGTGTTCAGGTGTTGACAAAGGCGCCTGGGCTGAGGGCCTTTTTGGAAGATCTTAAATTGCAACCTAAATGTTAGGGGTACGCAAAATTTCCGCCATTTTAAGGAGAAAGGAGACAGAAACATGCAGGAAACCAGTACGCATTTATTCAACGAAATATTGGCTGTTAGTATCAATGACCTTTTGCCATTTTTCAGGAAACGAATAAATGCCCCTGTGATAGAAGGACTCTGGTTTTGAGCTGAAGAACGCAGTGACGACATTTTCCACCTCTGGAACGGTGGTGAACCGCTGTTGGGCTAGGGCATGTTGCATAGAGCGAAACAGATGAAAGTCTGAGGGTCAATGTCCGGGGAGTAAGCCGGGTGAGGTAAAACCTCCCAGTGTAACTGTTTAAGGGTTGATTTCGTAGAGGCACCGGCATGTGGTCTGGCATTATCTTGTAGCAAAATGACTGGGTGGCATTCTTTACCTGTCAATCGCTGCACAAAGTTTTTGCTCGATTGCGGCGTTCAATTTGATCAACTGATCGCTATATCTTTGTGCAGTGATTGTTTCGCCAGGTTTCAACAGTTCGAAGTACAGCACTCCATTCATATCCCACCACACACACAACAGCACCTTTTTCCCATGGATATCTTGTTTTCCAGTGGATGTTGATGGCTGGCCAGGGTCGACCCAAGGTCGTTTGCGTACGGGGTGGTCGCAAGAGACCCATTTTTCATTCCCGGTGACAACCTTCTACAAGAAATTCTTTCCTTGAAACTTCTTCAGCAACGACATGCAGATGCCCAGTCGTTGACTAATATTACGGTCCGTTAAACTATGCGGAACCCACTCATCATCTTCTGGATCTTCCCCAAGACCGTAGAAGCCGTACCACCGTCGATTGAGCCACTTTCAAACGTTTCGCCAGTTGTGTGGTCGATTGTGTGGCATCCTCTTGCAACATCGATTCCAGCTTCTCGTCTGCGAGTTCCTGCCGTCTACCTGCTCCTGGCTTGTTTTCCAAGCTTAGATCACCTTTCTTAAACCTGGCAAACCATTCTCGACACGTCCGCTCACCCATAACCGTTTCGCCATACGCCTGACATATTGAACCGTATGCTTCACTCGCACTTTTTCTCTAAATTAAACATGAATAACAAACAGCGCCGCAAATTAACTTTTTCGACCGCCATGCTTCGTTTCATGTACGAACTGACAGCACGGGTCGCCGGCCAGTTAGATACCTACAACACCTACTAGCGGGGGCGGAAGAAACTTTTGCATACCTCTAATATATTTTACATTTATAAATATTCTATTAACGCTAATAAACGTCACTCAACGGATCATTTCTCTGATGTTTACAAGGCACCTAAACCACAACCATTTTTAGACGATCTTAAGTTAAAACCTTTGGGTCATTATGATCTTACCTACACATTTATATCACGAAGAGAACTCGTACATTTCCTTTTGGTCAACTAGGAAAACCCCCACACTTTGACACGATCTCCGAGCCAAGTGCAATTTGTATGCATCCCCTTATAGTATGAGAAGGTGTAGGAGTTTACTGGTGTTTGAGTTTTCCAGTGTTGCAGTTTACGTGGATCACAAAGCGTAATACAAAGGTTTTCGCGATAACACTAGTTCCGAGTATTAGTTTTTCTGTTGAGCTTTTGAGTTCATGTGTGCAGTAAAATTATGGTATCGTTCTGTACATTAGCAATTCATTACTGGACAAATATCTCCCGAAGTTTCTTCCAGAACTTTTTCTTGAAGGTTTTTTTTTTTTTTGGTTGGATATTTAACGACCATCATGAGCAACTCAATGTGCTATAAGCAGTCGCCTGTCCCTAATTTAGGGTCACTGGTTCATGGAAAGGGAGAGAGCCAGTGCCGTAAGACAAACACAACATCCATGCCTCACCGGGATTCGAACCCGGACCCCTTTCGGACGAATGATCAGAGGTCATCGCTTAGACCACTGCGCCACCGGGGCGGGTTTTTTTTTTTTTTTGGTTTTGTTGTTGTTGTTGTTTCTTGACGACCGCTGGGGTTTTGTGGCCCCCAAAAAGCTGTCAAATTTCATTTATTCATTACTTTTATGTAGCTTTTGGGTATTCTGGGTTTCAATTTAAGTTATTGTTTGTGGTAGAACCAGGCGACGTAACAAGAAGGTACAGTAGAAATTTGAATGTGGTGTTTGTGCTTTATTACTTCAAGTAAAAAATTTCAGTTTACCTCCCCTTCGCTCTTGAAAACTAAGCTACAGGCGCCCTATAACGTAATTGTCTTTCTGCTGTAAATGTAAAACTTAGTCCTTAACGTCGGTGATTACGTTATGTGTACTAAAGTCGGTGTAATGCTGGAAGGTACCGTACATCGGCATTCAAGAAAGAGGTCAATATTTGTACTTACAAATAATTTTATTCTTCGTGCATGTCGTTTACGCCACACTCATAGTTTGGCACTCGGAAACTACACCGTAATCCAGATCTCTAGAGCACTCAATACAATAGCAACGATTTAACATCTAATCACAGTGTAACAGCAATCAACAGCACGTCTGAATAAGTCACTCTCGTTCAGACCCCAAGACTGTTGTCAACGTCATTCTCGTTTGAGGGAAAAGACATAATGTTAAGGTTTGAAAATGTCTAAGAGAACGAACTCAAATTTACATAGAACAAGAAACTCAAAAGGAAAGTTAAAAACGAATATACGTTACAGCCCATGGCAGTAAAGTATGCGTCGTAGTGAAATTTGGCTTCTTCTGTCCCCTCTCCCCGGGGATATTACCTGATTAACACAACAGCTTTAAAATGACGTAGGCCGCCCCGGTGCCGCAGTGGTCTAAGCGATGGCCTCTAATCATTCGTCCGAAAGGGGTCCGGGTTCGAATCCTGGGGAGGCATGGAAGTTGTGTTTGTCTTACGGCACTGGCTCTCTCCCTTGCTTGGAACCAGTGACCCTAAATTAGGGGTGGGCGACTGCTTATAGTCCATTAAGTTGCTCACAGTGATCGTTAAACCTCTAATAAAAAAAAAGCGTATAACGCGACGGGGAGCAACCTGTAGATATCATAGACCAAAGGTTACCAATCCTCCTCACTAACACACTTGTGATTCAGCTTCATTTTCTGTCTTTAGATTTTAGCATGCGCATGCGCAGATGGATTTTGGTAGCGACATCACATTCCATTGGTGAGGGAGTCGTTTCTTACGTTTGTCTAAATCTGAATATAACAATAACAATAAATATTGTTTTTCAAAGTAAACGGTCGAAATACTTACTATTGCCGACCCCATAGTTGGCAAATATTTAGTTTTATATGACTGGCATATCTTCTTTCACTGGTTTTACGACAGTAACATTCATCAGCCAGCCTACCTAAACACATACTCAATGTCAGGAATTAATAAACCTTATTGTTTGTTATGATTTAATTCCACCTTGTATGTACCGGACTGTGGCTCGGTGTGGTCGTTAATGATACGAATAAATGCAGAGTTGTAAGTAAATAAATGTATGCTTTTGGATCACTCCTTTTATTTCACACCAATAAAGATCATGGCATACGAAAGATGCATAGCAGAAATTATCTACAAAGAGTACCATGGTACTCTCTCGATTTCCTTTTATTTATTTATTTTTCGTTTGAATGTTTAACGACCACCGTGAGAAACTTGATTAACCATAAGCAGTCACACACCCCTAATTTAGGGACACTGGTTCCAGGGACGGGACAGAAGCGAAAATGTGAAAGATGCCGGAAGACTCCTGTTTTCCAAATATACAGCCTGATGAGCAGCAACAGCATTCTCTCCTAAGGAAAAGTTAGTACATGTTTTTCTTTTGTTTGTTTTTTACTGTAGGAACTATGAAAACACAAGTTTCTCTGCCTGGACATCCGTGTCCCCTCACTCCGGAGAAAGTCGCTCTCCCAACTGAGCTACGCAGACAGAATGTCTCGCCGCAGATCGGTTGTTTTGACTAAAGATGAGCTCGGGCCCGGGCTCGAACGGGCTCAGAATCCATTAACTACCGAAAATCGGGCTAGGAATTACACGTCTTGAATTTCATTACTGTAATTAATTCACCACGTGCAATTCCGAGCCCGGTTGAATTACACGTGTTGAATTTCATTGTGGATTTGTTACCATGGTGGAAGGATTTTCAATTCCCTAAGTTAGCTGCCATTGCAAGACAAATTTTGCGTAGCAAGACTTGCATTGTCCAAAGCTATGGCCCAAGCAAGGATTAGTTTAAGGAGGTCCGGTATCGAAAAACTGGGAAAAAATCACATTCCCATTTTTTGTATTTTATGAAAAATCAAGAATCTTATCTTTAAAATGATGTATTGAGTTAGAAGTATTGTTATTTATTTTTTTTTAATTTCCTCACTCCCGCGATTTTTGAGGTGACGTTGGTTTTTAGTGCAGCAGGTCGAGTTTTAGAGAAAAGAAGATCAAGTTGAAGCGCTGAGGCATTAGATGCAATTCTCTCTCTCTTTTTTCATGATGAACTTGATCTGAAAACTACACGCACATATGATAATATTGTGATTATTATACTATTAAGCACAAAGTTTTGTTAATGTTACAAAATGCAGAATAATGTGGTCTGGAGTGCTTTTACATTCCTTTTTTTTTTTTTTTTTTTTTGGAAATTTCCCTACATGATGCTTTTTTTAATATTCTACTACATCACTCTAAACTACCTTTACCAATTAGCATATATGTAAATTATATTGCAAAGATTAGTTTTCTAGAGTCAAAATTTCAAACACTTGCAACTGTCTGTACGGCGTTGTACTACGTTTTATAATGCAATTTATTCAAAACAAAAGTAAATTTGCATATCAAAAAGAAATAACGAATGGATTTTTTTGTTTCTAAACGATTTACTTTTTTTCAGCTTTTACCAAAATTACTGATTCCCTTGATACGGTCGAAGGGCACGTTGATTATTTATTTATTTTCAAATCCACATTTTAGAACATTTGGCTTTATGCGTAATATTTCTAGAAACATATTAATATTGTGAAGTGGATTAACTGAACTAAACTTTTTAAACTAATGATTTTTAAACTAATCCTTGCTTGGGCCATATCTTCGGCCAGTGTATAATGCATAAATGCAAACCTTGATAAGCAAAATTTTCCAAGAATCCGGGCCCGGGCTCAGCAAATACATGTAATCAAAGAAAGCGGGCCGAGACCGGGATCCTAAAATTGAGCCCGAACTCATCTCTAGTTTTGACACATGTTTTCACCTCTGTAGTATGTCACATCATCTCCCTCTTTTTTTTTTTTTTTTTTCAACCGAAGTAAGAATTTTTCATTAATACCAAGCAATGTGTGGAACAAACATCACATTTTTTCGAAGAACATAACGGCCAGTTGATCCATTTTCCACAATCGGGCGCCAATGTGAAAACACAAGTATGTCCGTGTCCCCTCACTCCGGAGTAAGTTGCTCTCCCAACTGAGCTACTCGGACAGAATGCCTCGCTGCAGATTGACCGCTTTGACACATGTTTTCACCTCTGTAGTACGTCACAGAACTTATAATAATGCTAATGATGATGAAATTACAAATTCTACATTACCAAAATAATTGGATGAATTTTGCAATCACAGATATAACAAAGAAATAACTCTGTCAAAACTCATGAGCAGTTAAGCTCTGTTATTTGGTGATTTAAAAACTAGAACAAAAGGAGAATGAAACACGTCTTAGTATTTCTATCTAGTAAGTTGATCTTATGTATTGTGGCTTATTAGAATCCCGCTAAATTCCTCCACAGGTAAATTCCCCCACCGGAAAATTCTCCCACATTCGGTAAAATGCCCCACATTGGAAAACTGCCCCATTGGAAAATTCCCCCACGGAAATCTCCCCCACCTTTTTCAGTCAGGGACCGTGCACAAATTGAATTTTACACGAAATATCGAATGTGGGGAGATTTCCGGGTTGACAAATTTCATTTGCAAGCACTTCAAATCAAACGACAGCCTTACAAGTAGCACAAATATGTGGGGCAAATTTCCGGGTTCCGCATTTCGATTTTTACTGCAATTTACAGATGTTTTGCAAGTATTATTGCCATGTGGGGGGAAATTCCGAGTTCGGCATTTGGATTTTTAACTCAGTGTATACCCTGCTGGCCATTAAAATAGCAGCACCAAGAAGGACAAAACATAAGATAGCCAAACTGAGTTTATTTATACCTTATAGTACAAGGATGAAGTGATTAAAATGAATAGAACGTACAAAAATCAGTACGGAGAGTAGCCACCATGGGCATGAATAACCGCTGCCAGGCGGTTCGGCATAGAGTCGAAGAGACTTTGGATGTCACCTTGGGGCATTGCATTCCATGAGGCTTCAATTCTGTGCCAGAGTTCATCTACTGTAGTTGCCGGTGGTCGTTGTCGGGCCATTCGCTCCACGACCAGAGACACGACGTTTTCAATAGGCAAAAGATCTGGTGATCGCGCCGGCTAAGGGAGTAGTGGAACATGTTGGGCATCTAGGAAATGTCGGACGTTGCCTGCGACGTGCGGTCGCGCATTGTCTTGTTGGTAGGCGGCCACCTGGAGGCCTTGCACGTAAGGAACAACCACAGGATCTAACACCTCGGAGATGTTACGGTGGCTGTTCAAATTTCCGTCTATGTGTACTAGACGCGTGCGGAATACATATCCAATGGCACCCCATACCATTACTCCAAGTACTGGGCCAATATGACGCTGCAAAATGCAAGACTCCAGGAGCCGGTCTCCACGGATACGGCCATCATGGTGCTCGATGCAAAAGCGGGATTCGTCTGAAAAGACCGTGTCATGCCATTCCCGCGTCCATCTGCGTCGTTCAGCTGACCATTGGTGCCGAACACGCCTGTGCTGTAGAGTTAAAGGTAGGCGCAGCAATGGGCGCAGTGCAAACAGTCCGTGCCACTGCAAACGACGTCGCACCGTACGTCCGGATACTTGTAGTCGTGCCACAGACCTTAATTCGTGAGGCACATGTCTGTCCTCTCGGGCGTTGGTGTGTCGGGGTCGTTGTGATACTTCCCGTCGCTCCGCCCTACCTTCCTGGACCCATCGATTCCAAATTCGCATCACAGTGGTCGGATTTCTCCCAACGCGAGAACCAGTTTTGGGACACGATAATACACAGTCTCGGTACGCTACGATTCTGCAGCCATAGAATTTCGACACGTGCTGGGAAGCGTTCTGTCTTCTTACACGAGGCATCTTGAGACCTTCAGCGAGAAAAAACCGCGAGCAAACACAATTCCATGGAAAACCAGCTCTGTAATCTCCCTTCTTATACTGCTTCTAGGTGGCGTTACTGGCGCAAATGATTTGCATCTGCGCTGCTACTCATATGCTTGCACTACCATACAGTGCACATCATGCAAATTTCAGGTCTGTTGGATGCCTCCTTCTTGCTATTGCTATTTTAATAGCCAGCAGTGTATACACTGAGTTAAAAATCCAAATGCCGAACCCGGAAATTTGCCCCACCTATTTGTGCTACGTGTAAGGCTGTCGTTCGATTTGAAGTTCTTGAAAATGGAATTTGTCAACCCGGAAATCTCCTCCACATTCGATATTTTGTGTAAAATTCGATTTGTGCACGGTCCCTGACAGAAAGAGGTGGGGGAGATTTTCGTGGGGGAATTTTCTTATGGGGGCAGTTTTCCAATGGGGTGCAATTTACCGAATGGGGAGGAATTTTCCGGTGGGGGAATTTACCGGTTACCGGCTTATTAATATGGTGTGAGAAATGGAGATGCCTGTAAAGTTCAGTAATGTGCGTCGTTTCAGATAATAGAAAGTCAGCACTGGTTTAGTGTGTTGTATGTTTAGAGCCAGAGTTACAAATTCCAAACGAGCAGCGTTTTCACTAAATAAACCAAGAGCGGTACCACGAATGCGGTTCGCGGCTTCGGCAAGCTGTGACTCAGCTGTTGTAAGAGATACGTTGTATGCTGCCACGCTGGTTAAGCAGAAAACACAAAAGGCCAATAAAAGAGTATTGCTAGTATTTAGGAAGATCATGCATACATACCAAGAAAAATATTGATAAATTCTCAGATGACTATCAAAGTTGTTGTTGTAGTGTGATATAAAAAGGGGAAATGTATATGTTTCTACACTTGCCTATGGTGTGTTCATAGCTGTATGCTCTAATGGACAGACTTGATTCTTCGGAAATTGTTATATGTAAATAAAATGACTCACCTTACATAAAATAATCCAATAAAAGAATAAAGAAGAAGCACTTAGAACCAAAGTTTTACTTTTGCTGTAACACGCGTAACAAACTAAAAGAATAAATGGAGTTTTGAATGTATAACACTTAAAGTAAGCATGAAGTATCAGTTCACACGGCTTGCGAAAAACATCGCCTCAGAAAAAGTGACACAATGCGTGTGAATATTGGCGAGTTGCCTTTCTCACCAGGTGTTTTTCCCGGGTAGTAATCACGTGACACTGTGTTAGCACTTAATGCAGAGAAGTTAGCAATAATGAACAAAGTTCGCAACTTCTGTGAGACGTCCTTATGACGTAATCTTCCCTTACATAAATCAAAACACTGCAACTCTAAAAACAAATTAAAGATAAATTTGATTTCATCATGAAGGAACCTGAAGAAATTCGGCAATAAGTAACATTCAAAAATAGTGTGGTGAGAACATAACTAGTTGTTCTTACCAAATAACAAACTGGAAAAAAGGACAAATGTCCTCCTTATCAATTCAATACGACGGCAAAATTCACAGGCAGCTGTAATTAAAAGAATAAAAACAAGTTACTAAAATCATGCAATGCATTGATAATGATACGCTTTCCAACATTCTGTAAATCATTACTCTAGTTATGAGGATAATGGCTGTGGAATAAATCTCGCTCCTGTGCCCTGAACTTTGACCCCATTTTGATGATATTAAACAGAACCGGTTCAGTACCTCTCCGGAACAACATCATGAAGTTTTGTCGCAGAGGCATTTTTTTTAGACATGACGCATAAGGGCGATGGAATGGATCCCCTCCTATGTCCTGACCTTTGACTCCATTTCGCCTATTTTCAATAGGGTTCCTTCCCAGGTTGTCCACTACCACATACTAAAATTTCATCGAAATCGTACCATTTCTACGCGAGTTATATTGCGGACCGACAGACAGACAGACGGACAAATCTGGAGCATATAAGCTTCTTTAACCTACGGTTGGAAAGCGTAAAATATGGATGCGGCAGAACGCAATTACAGAATCTCTAATTTTCGGTGCAGAATAGAACTGCTAAGTAATAGCACTCTTAAACTCTCTGAAGAGAATAAAAGAAATTAGTTAATGGTTCTATGTGTGCCGTAAATGTTTTATACAGCTGGGCTCAAAATCAAAGGATAATCCACAACAAGTTAGCAAATTCATGCAATGCATCGATTATTATACGCTTTCCAACATTCCAGAGATCATTACTCAAGTTATGAGGATAATGGCTGTGGAATAAATCTCGCTTCTGTGTCCTGACCTTCTATCCCATTTCGATGATATTCAACAGAACAGGTTAAGCACACTTCTGGAACAACATGATAACGTTTTGCCTCAATCGAAGCATTTTTATTCAAGTTATGACGCGTAATGTCAGTGGAATGGATCCCTCTCCTATGTTTTGACCTTTGACCCCATTTCCAACACGGTTCTACTCCAGGTGGCTCCCAACCACATGCTAAAATTTCATCGAAATCGAACCATTTTCACGCAAGTTGTGATGCATAAGGGCAATAGAATGAAAATGGATCCCTCTCCTATGTTCTGATCTTTGATCCCATTTCTTCCATTTTCAATAGGGTTCGTCCTCAGGTGGTCCACTACCACATACTAAAATTTCATCGAAATCGAACCATTTTTACATAAGTTAGGACGCATAAGGGAAATGGAATGGATCTCTCTCCTATGTTCTGACCTTTTACCCCATTTCGACCATTTTTCAATAGGGTTCGTTCCCAGGTGGTCCCCTACCACATAATAAGATTTCATCGAAATCGAGCCATTTTTACGCGAGTTATCGTGTGGAGAGACAGACGGACGGACAGACAGACAGACGTTTATTCAACTTACGGTTGGAAAGCGTAAAAAACGTATACAGCTGCCGAAGTATGCAAAATAACGTACTGAAAATTGGTGGACATGAAAATTTAGCTACGCAGATAATTATCCAACATCTATTTATTCCGCAGGTAACGGGATATATGCAAATTAGGATTGCGTTAGAAAGACGGCGAGACTACTAGCCTCTGGTAGCTG
This sequence comes from Macrothele yani, assembly GCA_039090855.1. NCBI lineage: Eukaryota > Metazoa > Arthropoda > Arachnida > Araneae > Macrothelidae > Macrothele > Macrothele yani. The sequence goes on from CM077013.1 coordinate 122,883,520, forward strand.
TTCTAGGTAACTCTTGCTTTTACTTCAGTGGCAGGTCGAGCTGAATATGTCTCGAACGCATCCTTTGGATGGTTATCAGCGGTGGAGTGCGATTAGTATTACGGAATCAGCCCCATACGGAATTTTCACAGCATTGAATGTTCCACAAAAGTGCCCTATGGAGACAGTTTGAACAGGCAGGAGATGTTCTACGTTGACTAAAACATGGGCGTCCTAACAGCTGCAGACGATCGCTTTATGAGTCTTATTGGCAGACGCAACAGAAAGATGTCTGCCAGGCAACTCTCTTTGGAGCTTGCAGCAGCTACACAGGAAAGAGGGTTTCAAGACATGCTGATTGTAGAAGACTTCGTGAGCAATGTCTTTTATGCAAGGAGACCATTTATTTTGTGTGCCGCTGGCATCCGCCTCCCGGAGAGCTCGTTTAACGTGAGTCTCCCACGCATTCGCTTCACAAATGTTCTTTCCACGGATGAATCTCGATAAGTACTGATTCGCAAATCTCATTTGGAGACAACCAGAGACCTGCAACAATTCCTTAAACATCAGAGAAAAGGATGATTCTAATGGCTGCTGCATGATGTTCTGGGAAGGAATTATGACGAACAGACGCACAGACCTGTATATCTTTCATAGTCGGTCTGTTACTACCCTCAGGTACAGAGGTCATATCCTTAACACATACATCCGGCCATTCAGAACTTCCGGCGCAAGTTTTGTTTTTATGAATAATGATGCCCAACCTCATCGAGCGCATTTGATAGAAGATTTTCTTGCAGACGAAGGTATTCGCTGAATGAACATCCACCCATATCCCCAAACCACAGTCCCATTGATCATTGTAGAAAGCTATTGGGTGTCGCATTGGAGATCACAATTCCCCTGCCAGAACACTTAAGAACTCAGAACAGCTCTAGTTGAGAAGTGGTCATTAGTTTCTCAAGATACAATCGATACCCTCATGAACAGTATGAGTAGTCATGGCTTGAGCTGTATGGCTACCAAAGGTGATCATACTCGATATTACAATACCTCGTGTAAAAAGAAAAAGACAATATTTTTCTATGGACTGCTCTCTTGTGTTAATCTTCTTATATGGGCTGCCTCTCCTGTTAATATTTTTCTCTGGACTGCTCTCTCGTGTTATGATCTTTCTATGGACTGCTCATTCATGTAAGTTACAATATATGATATTAACACATGCAAATTACAAGACTATCATTTTCTTCCACTTGCGTTATATAAGTAATGTAATAATAAACTTTTTTACCTAATTCAATTAAATTTCCTCATAAACACTTTCAGTTGTGTACGAATTGATAAATTATCTATTCACTTTGAGCACTAGTGCAGTTTCTCCCTGCAAGTTAGTTTATTTTATGTATTGTGGCAAAAAGAACGGCGTAGGTTATAGTGGAGCCCATAAAGCTCAAAAGCGTGCGCTTTTTCAGAGTTATAACGTTCCACAAAGTCAGAACTGGTTCATTATGTTGGATGTTCAAAGCTAATGTTACGAATTCCAAACGTGTGGCATTTTCACACGACAAGGTATGAACTGTTCTGCGGATGCGGTTTGCAGACTCGGTGACCTCTGACGCAGCCAGAATCAAATATGCAATGTATGCGGATGATGACATTAACAAAACCACAGAAAAACTCATCAGCAGAGCTTCACTAGTACCAATGAAAAGGATGGTAAATATGCTAAAAAAAATGTTGACGAAGGCAAAGATCACTGTCAAAGCTGCCGTATAGCAAAGATCTTCGTCCACAAAGAAAACCGTTTCTTCCAACCTCTTATAAAACCTTGATAGCTCTGAGAAATCTGGGATTTCCCTTTCCTTGAGGTGCGATTCAAATTTATCGAAACCATTCTTCATCAAATAACAGATATATCGATAATAAATAAGAAAAATACCTGGTATAAGGAACATGACAAAAAACCTTAACGCTTCAATGAAATTAGATAGTAACTCAGCTTCAAGCAGTGTTGGTGTATGGGACAAATAAAACAAATTGTGCGAATACTCAGAATATATAACATCAATATTTTTCGTTTTCCAAGCAGAAAGAAGTACATGTCCTGCTGCCTGGATCAATACGATTGGGAGTGAATACTTGTAGGCCATATTCTTTGCTCGGCATAAATCTTCCTGCTTGAAATACGGCCCGTATAATTCAGATAGCTTTCCCACTGGTCTCTCAATTTCCCTCCATTTGTAAAGAACAGTGTACCTAATAATAAAACCTAGTAAATTGATAATAATTCCAGAATATATGGCATGTTCCTGAAATCGTGCGAAACTGAAAGACAATGCCATTGTGTAAAGCATGTACAAACTTAAAATGGTAAAAACTGCTTTCGGCAGGTGTGTTGCGCAATAATTTAAGAAACCTTTCGGATTTTTCTGCCAATGTTGAGATGTATCGATTCCTAAAAGGTGAAAGACCATCAATATCGGAAAGAAAGAAGCTCTAATATTATCCTCTGATGTGTCCTGGTGAACAGGAGGTTTCACGTGCCTCACGATGGAAACGTTTCTCGTGAACAGTTCCACTGATCTCATATTCTTCATCATTTACCGGAATTAAATCCTTCAGCACTAAATTTTGCAGCTTGTATAATTTTATGTAACACGTGGCCTAAGTAATATTCACAACAGTAATATTTTATCAAGTCTTGTTCATAATTATTGTAGTAAATGCTCAACACCAAAGCTTCATTCTGATCATCTAAAACTGACGAAATGATTCGGCAGAGCAGAAACTGAAAACACGCGCATATGATTGGCGAGCGATTGGTATATGGATCAAAAACGTCATATATTTCAAGACCCCGGATCTCGTAAATAAACTTTCTTGCATGCTGTTCAATAATGACAAAAAAATGGCTTGAAAGGGACATAAACGAAATAACGGATGCACCGTATTACCTGAAAGTAATTTGCTTTTCTAAAAAAAAGACCACGCCTGATAACACCAAAGAATCGAATCAATATTCGCGTTATCTTTTAATTGTTTGAATATCCACTAAATTATTTGGACGCCAGAGTATCAAAAAGGAATGTAGAAGAAAATCAATAATTAATGTATATGAAATTAAAAGAAGAAAATCAATAACTAATATACATGAAATTCTCTTTTCCAAAACGGTTCCACAAATTTAATATAAAAGAAAAGAAAAAGTTCAGTGCTATCACACATGCAATATTTTCCGGAAAGTATTCAGACGCCTGATTGATTTTTCAAATTCTGAATCCACATGTGAGTGTTTTGTATTAAAAGACTTTCAGAAGAAGTAACAGTACATGAGAAGTCAATTTGCTAGGTGGGAGAGTGCTTGGATAACATAGTAGAAGCATTTTTATACCCTGTGAGTTACCACAGAGGTGGCGCACATGTCAACATGACAAGTAGCAGTGATAAGCACCTGTCGGTGTAGCTTAATTGGGAAATCATTCGGCTCCGATGCAGAATTACGCCGCTGGCGAAATTTTGTTTTCATTACCCAATACTACAAACCTTCTGAACGTGCCAAAATCTAGTGATGAGGAGAAGCGCACTAAAAGGAGTGGCTTTATCCAGGAGTTTCAAGGTGAAAGGAACGGTGCCGAAAAAGTTTCGGAGTGGTCAAAAAGCATTCGGTATGTTATATAAAAGCACATTTTTATAGCGAAACATATACGCTTCAAATGTAGAACTGAAAATGGGGAAAATTTCAAAAAAACGGAAAACTGTTGAATTTTGTATACTTAAAAATGGTGAGAACTGGAAATCTTTTTTCCAAAATAACCCACGGTTATTTCGTTTTTATGCTATGTTTATTTTTTATGTCTGATGCCTAAATGCTTTCCTCAGTAAGGAAAGCAGAAAAGTATTTAATAAGAAAAGTTGCTCAAACAGTAGATATTGATATTACTTTCACAAATCTTGTGCATGCTGGTGTTATTAAGAAGCATATCTGCAAAATCTGTAAGAGATTAAATTAAAGTTATGCGCGCATAAGTTTTGTAAATGAAGTGCCATATGATTTAAACAAAAAAAAACTGAAAAAGAAACATTAGACGGCTATATGTACATAGATATCAAAACTAAAAAAAGACGTTGTATTATAGTAGAAAATATTTCGAATTAGAGGTGTGGAATTAAAGTAAATGCAAAGTGCAGTTTGCAATTCATATCTGTGCTACGTGATAATAAAATAATAAAAGGGCTAATATTCGAAATTAAAAGGATATATATACAGTCATCTGCAAAAGTTTAAGACCACCTGTTGGCGCTGGGAGATTTCTGCCGATTGCGTCAGCTACTGTCTGTATTACTCAACTTCCTGTCGGTGTTGCATCATCCTACAGCAGCAGCTGTTGATAGAGTTGGGGGGAGCACGTAAGCATCAGTTTGCTTCTGGTTTTCATGCTGAGAGGTTTTGTACCTATTTTCTATATAGCGAAAAATGGGCAAAAAAAGCGTCATTATGTGTTACTCAGAGGGCACAAAGAGTGACTTTATATCACCAAGGATACTCCGAACGTGATTTAAGAAGAAAGGCGAATGTAAGCCAGACTGCTATTCATAATAATATCATGAAATATAGAAATACAGGTAAATTTAGTGACCGAAAGAGAAGTGGACGTCCGAGGAAAACAAACCCACGTGATGACAATACTATAAAGCGAATAGTTATACGTTCTCCGAGGAGTTCGTGCATGAACATCAAGGCCTTTCTACAATCAAAAGGGATAAGCACTGTTTCCCGACGTCCTAGCAAATATTTTGGATTAAAGTCATACAACCCTGCACATAAACCTTGACTAACCTTTTACATGAAAAAGAAGACTACAGTTTGCGAAGCGTCATCAGTCGTGGACTGCTAAAAATTGCAACCAAGTTCTTTTTCCGATGAATCAACTGTGCGTAAATTTGAATCACGTGAAGTACATGTTTGACGACCAAAAGGCTTTATGAAAAATACACCGGTAGCACCGTGAGTCATCCACCTAGTCAGAAGATATGAGGTGCTATGTCAACATCCGGTACTTCTTCATTATCCTTTTTGCCTTCACGCACTATCATGACTGGTTGTTTTTATGTGGAAATGTAACGTGATTAGCTGTTAACTCATATGCAAGAGCACAGATGCACAATCTTTATGCATGATGATGCTCCATGCCACAGATCAAATACAGTAGAGGACTACCTGCAGAGGAAAAGCATAACTGTACTTGATTGGCCCGGTAATAGTCCCGACCTTAACATCATCGAAAATTTGTAGACCATTTTATTAATAAAAGACAAAGTAGCAGAAAAACAGCCAACAGCAAGCTTTGATTGACGCGATAAAGTACGTGTGATGCAAAGACATTTCAAGTGACTACTACAAATCCCTCATTGAGAGTATGCCACATCGTATTCTGTCCGTTATAAAAAACAAAGGGGGCCACACAATTTACCGATTTCGATCTTTTTGTGTTCTAACGAAGGTAAGTATTCATGTGTGGTGTCATTTTTTCAAATATCTCTGACTAGTAATTAGTTGTTTCTTTGAAAATCTTAATTTCCAATAAATTGACAGGTGGTCCTAAACATTTGCAAATGACTGTACTTAATAATTATGATGTTAGTTCTCCATGAGCCGCCAAAACAGCTCTTACCCGGCGAGGAATACACATCACAATATTTCTAAAGGTGTCTTGCGGTATCTGATAGCTCTTACCTCGTGAGGAATACACGCCACAATATTTCTAAATCTTGCGGTATCTGATAGTTCTTATCCGGCGAGAAATACACGCCACAATATTTCTAAAGGTGCCTTGCGGTATCTGATAGCTCTTACCTCGTGAGGAATACACACCACAATATTTCTAAATCTTGCGGTATCTGATAGTTCTTATCCGGCGAAGAATACAGGCCACAATATTTCTAAATCTTGCGGTATCTGATAGCTTTTATCCGGCGAGGAATACACGTCACAATATTTCTAAAGGTGTCTTGCGGTATCTGATAGTTCTTACCCGGCGAGAAATACACGCCACAATATTTCTAAAGGTGCCTTGCGTTATCTGATACAACACGTTACCAGCAGGTTCTTTAACTCTTATAAGTTGCGTGGTTGAGCCGCGCAGATTGGATTGGATTTACCAACACAATCCACAGATGCTTCATTGGATTGATGTTTGGTGAATTTGAAGGGCCGGGAAATACCTGGAAGCCTTCCTCATGTTCCGCGAACCATTTTCGAACAATCCGGGCGATGTGGCATGGTGCATTATGCTGGTGAAAGAAGGCACTATTAGAGGGAAATATCGTTGCCGTGCAAGGATGTACCAGATCTGCAGTGGTGGTTACGTAGGTGGTAGACGTCATAGTCTTCTGCACATGAATGACAGAACCCAAGCTTTCCCAGCAGAACTTTGTGCAAAGCATTATGCTTCCCCCACGGGCTTGCTTTCGTTCCACGGTGAACCTGGTGCCAACACTTCCCCAGGTAAACGACGAACACGAACCCCGCCTGGAGCAACATGAAACAGGATTCATCGGACCAGATGACCTTATTTCAAGCATTCATGGTCCAGTTTTGATGATCCCGTGCCCAGTGTGCTCTTTCGACGGTGAACAAAGGCTAGCATGGGAACTTGCAACACCATGCGGCTTAGCAGCCCCATTGTTAGAAGGGTTCGATGTATTGTGCGTAGTGACACATTACTTCGGTCACCAGCATCCAAATTACCGGCAAGTTGCATCACAGTGTCCCTTCTGTTGGGTGGTACCTTACGGGATAGCCTTCGATCACCTCTGGTATCAATGAGCCGTGGTCGGCCTACACCGTGTCGGCGGTTCGTGGTTTTCAACCACCTCGGACCACTTTTTGAAGGTACTAACCATGGATGACCGTGATCACACCACAAGCCTTAGAGCCTGGGAAATCCTCGGAACCCGTGTTCTGGTCATTACAATCAGGCCTTTACGAAACTGTATAACTCGCATTATACAGGTGATTGTAAACTCCTTCAACAGAACAATAGCTGTGATAATACACATCAAGACGAACAATATTTGCAATGGAACCTAGGGCTGCATTCCACTTCTAGTGCCAGAAAAGAGTAAAGTTACATATCCACGTTGAGCCTTCAACAGTGAAAACAAAGAGACATACCTAATTTATGAGTTGCACAATTCCAATCGCATCAGAGAAAGACTCAAAGGAGCTGCTCAAACTGGCGCCCAAGGGCGACGTTGCACAGCCCACACCGGTGAATGAAGGACTGTCGCACCCTCTCGTAGACTCCAGGTGTGGTGTTGATCTTGTCCGCAGCAACAGCGATTCAGGCGACGAGATATCCCAGTGAGTCCACAAGTGTCTCGTACATCAATGTTTTCATGTACCCTCAGAAGAAGAAGTCCAATGTATTGAGGTCCGGGGAGCGTGGAGGCCAAGCCGCAGGTCCACGGCGTCCAATCTTCCGAACGAGATATGTCGCATTTAGGAAGTATCGGACCTTGGTGGCAAAGTGTGCTGGGGCCCCATCATGCATAAACCACATGTCCTTCCGTGTGGTGAGTGGAAATCCTGCAACAGACCGGGAAGCATTTGCTCCAGGAACACACGATACGCTGCGCCGGTCAGACGTATACGTCAATTTCGTGTGATGTTCGCACGGTAATAACGGGTTCGGCTGCGTTTTTAAATGTTTTTTCACGTGTTCAGGGCACCTGATTTGCGTCCTCTGCTTCTCATGCGCTGGTTGGAACTCCGTGTGTCTGCTGGACGTTTTTCGAATGTGCTCTTTTCTGGCACTAGGAGTGGAATGCGGCCCTAGGTTTCACTGCAACTATTGTTCGTCTTGATGTGTACTATCACCCCCTCTTGTTTTCTTGAAGGATTTTGCGATCACCCTGTATACATAGAGAGAGAGAAATTGAGGAGTGCGGAGAATTTTCTGAAAAAATTTGGGGATTGGGAGGTGTGCATAAACTATTGGCTACAAGGAGTGCTGCTACTGTGGGAAGCTAGATTTACAGTACCGTAGCGTGCAGTACTTCAACAAATAAAAATATGTTATTGTAGCCGTAGCAAGCTACAATATAAAGTACCATGTAGTGGAAAACTGCGCTACACAATCAGTGCTTCTTTTTCTTAAAACAATTTTTTCAAATTACGTGACATTTCCAGATTTCCTGAAGCGTCATTGCCTGTGACAGGGGGCTGATTGTGCCCTGCCTTCTCTCACGGACCTCATGCTACTTATATTGTGAAAATAAGGCAAACTGTTAATTACGAAATCTTCACAGCCAACTTGGGAAGATGGCGTGGGGGACGGATCACTTTGTCCGTGTTCATTTCGTCCACGTTCATTTGGTCCAGTTCATTTCGTCCAAAGCTTACTTTGTCCACTGTTCACTTCGTCCGCTATTCACTTAGTCCACTGTACACTTCGTCCACTGTTCATTTCGTCCACCGTTCACTTTGTCCACATTCATTTTGTCCTCAGAATGAATGGAATACCGTGGGAATTTTCTGTTTCCATGGAATTTTTCTCATAGGCAGAAGAAAAGGTCAGCGGACATTGCTTGCATGCGATTCTTTTTCCTGTCGATGTTTCTCGATTAAAACATAACGATTTTTAATGTTATTTAAAGTAAAATGAGGAACTGAACTTTGAAGAGCTTTTCAATTCTTTTGTATGGTGCGATGTCATTCACTACAACATGACTCACGCTACGTTCGAAAAAAGACAATAAGTGGACATCTTTTAATAACGCTGCACTTTTACTTAGACACTAAATATTTACATAATATATCAAGTTATTAATACACTGCTGGCCACACAAAATGCAACACCAAGAAGGACACGAGATAGCAAAGCCAGATTTACTGGGCACATAACAACAGATACAAACATGAAACGATTGAGCTTACAGGCCCGTGCGACCCTGAGGAACACGCAGACATCAATAGTTCGTGTGGCCCCCATGGCTGGCAATAACGGCCGCTACACGCCGCGGCATCGAACGAAAGAGGCTTTGGATGTGGGCTTCTGGTATGTCGGTTCAGACTGCTTCCACACGTCGCCACAGTTTATGAGGCGTAGCCGAGGGTGGCGCTTGCCGTGCCACTCAGTTGCCGATCAGCGACCAGACGTGTTCGATGGCCGACATATCGGGAGAACAGGCGGGCCATGGCAGCAGTGACACCTGGTGGGCCCTGAAGAATTGTTGCACTATGCGTGCCACGTGCGGGCGCGCATTGTCCTGTTGAAACGTGGCCGCTGGCAGGTCCTGCAGGTAAGGGAGGACTACAGGCTCCAAAACGTCGGAGATGTAGTGGTGGCTGTTGAGTGTACCGGCGATGCGTACCAAGGATGCGGATGTCATATCTAATTGCGCCCCAAACCATAACGCCAGGCGACGGACCGGTATGGCGATGCATAATGCAGGCGTCATTCCATCTCTCACAGCGGTGCCGCCACGCGCGGATCCGACCATCGTGGTGTTGCAAGCAGAAGCGGGATTCGTCGGACAGGACAATGTCATAACATTCCGTAATCCAGGTGCGGCGTTCAACGGCCCACTGCCGCCGCACTCGCCGGTGGTGTAACATCAATGTTAATCGGAGCAATGGGCGCCGTGCGACAAGTACGCGCTCCTGCAGACGAAGTCGAACGGTACGTGCTGACAAAGGTTGTTGCGCAACACACCCTAATACCTGCGCTAACGTTCGTGATGTGGCGGTGCGAGCCGTCAATGCTCGCCGCACAACATGCCGGTCATCTCGTTCGGTGGTGTGCCGCTGCTGCGGCAATCGCTCACGTCGGTCCGTCCGTCCCTCCTGCACCCACCGAATCCATACTCGCCTCACTGTGGCTGGATGTCGTCCCACACGGGCGCCGATGTCTCGGTACGATAAACCGCTGTCGCGATAAGCCACTATTTGTCCTCTGTCGAACTCCGAAACGTGCTGGAATGACTGCCGCATTTTGCGACAAGGCATCAGGAAGCTTCCCACGCACAGGTCCGGCAGCACAACACACTTCCACTACTTACACCCCGCCTTCTGTGCACCCTTCTTATAGTGTTTCTCGGTGGTGTGCAGGGCGCACATGATTTGAATATGCCCTGCAATGCTAATCGTTTGCATGTCCTCTCGAGGGCGACGCATGCTGCGAATTTCAGGCTAATCGGATGCTTCCTTCTAGGTGTTGCATTTTGGGTGGCCAGCAGTGAATTTCTCTTCTACTTACTAAGATACTAAGTATTAATTACTATGCCTCATGCGTATGCCCTTTTGATAGTTCTTATTCTGCCAATGTCATATTCATAATGTTTAAGTATCAAGTCAAGGAAATATTATTTTGCGTTTACTGAGGCACGAAATATTAATTCACAATCCCTAGGCTTAAGCCTTTTTTATAGTTTTTATTCTACCGATTCACAACGTTTCTGTGTCAAGACATGGTAATAATATTGCGCTTTTTCTCAAGCACTAAATATTGTGTCATATGCCCTAGGGCTAGGCCTTTTTTACAGTCTTTATTCTATCGATGTCATATTCATACGTTTACACATCACGTCAAGTTAATAATATTGCGCTTTTACTTAGGTAGTCAAAATTAATTCATAGGCCCCTGGCGTAAGCCTTTTGAACAGTTTTTATTCTACCGATGTCATATTCCTAACGTTTATATAAAAATTTAGGTCAATATTAATGCGCGTTTACTTTGGGTTCAAATATTAATTAATAGTGCCTAGGCATAGGCGCAAAGGCTATGAATAAATATTTAATGCCTAAGTGAAAGCGCATTATCAACCAGAACACTTATTGTGTAAACGTTATGAATTATTATGTGCGGTGGATTTAAAACTGGTAAAAAGGCCTGGGCTTAGGCCTATTATTTAATGTTTTGTGCCCAAGTAAAGCGCAATATAATTAATTTGATTTGATATGTAAACGATATGAATATACATCGGTAGAATAAAAACTGTAAAAAAGGCTTAAGCCTAGGGATTGTGAATTAACATTTCGTGCCTCAGTAAACGCACAATAATATTACCTTGATGCGTAAACATTATGAATATGACATCGGCAGAATAAAAATTGTCAAAAGCGCCTACGCATGAGGCATAGTAATTAATACTAAGTATCTAAGTAAGTAAAATAGAAATATTAATAACTTGATATATTATGTAAATATTTAGTGTCTAAGTAAAAGTGCGGCGTTATTAAAAAATCCTCCCTTATAGTCCTTTTCCGAACATAGCGTGAGTCATGCTTAGTGATTGACATCGTACCACACAAAAGAGTTAAAAAGCTCTTCAAAGTTAAGTTCCTTGTTTTACTTTAAATAACATTTAAAATCGTTTCGTTTTAATCAAAAAACTTCGACAGGAAGAAGAAACGCATGCAAGCAATGTCCGCTGACCTTTTCTTCTGCCTATAACAAAAATTCCATGAAAACAGAAAATCCCCATGGTATTCCACTTATTCTGAGGACGAAATGAATGTGGACAAAGTGAACGCTGGACGAAACAAACAGTGGACGAAGTGAACATTGGACTAAGTGAATAGTGGGCAAAGTGAACGTTGGACGTAATGAACTGAACCAAGTGAATGTTGGACGTAATGAACTGAACCAAGTGAACGTGGACGAAATGAGTACGGACAAAGCGATAGGGGACCAATGGCGTGTAGGCCTATAAGACGATCGCGCCAGAGGTTTTGTTGACTACCGCTGATTGCGTCATTCGCTTCTCTTAGTCAAAGAGAACGAATTCGCAGGTTTTTCTTGACATGAATCTTTTCCGATGTTATGCATCTTTCGCAAAAGCAGTAAAGTAAATCCCATGCAAGAAATTCCGACGTAAAGAAAATGGGTAATGGAAGTAGTCAAAACCATTGTTGAAATCTGTTTTTTCAACTGTGTCTCATGAAGTAATGCATGTTACTCAACTATCTCAGAATATTATTTCACCACGTTTTACATAAAGGTAACAATATCTCATTGCAATCTGCGAAAATTAGGAGAACCTGGTGGTAAATGTGATTAAAGCCATTACAAAAATGCACTTTGATGCTATGCATCTTTCCTGACAGTAGTAAACATGGGCGCCCATATGGAGGGGGAGGGGCAAGAGGGTGCACTTCCCGCCCCTAAAAACTACCTATTCCATTTCAGTGCCTGGAAGGTGTGGCGGTAAACTCCCACACCTTTTTCTTCTGCTAAGAAAACTGCTGCACGACGGAACACTTCCACACTGGTAGACCCTACACCTTCTCATATAAAGAAATGTGTTACTGCAAAATCTCACGATTTCCCAGTAACAAGTAATTTAAATATTCATCACGATTTCTAAGTAACCGGCAATTTAAATATTTAATGTCCCAACTTCCGGTTCTCTTAAGGAACGCACTCCACAGAATTTATAATTTAATTTAAATAATCTGTTTTCCATTTTTTTGATTCGTTGATAGGAAAGACTAAACTTAAGCATTCTCAATTTTTATTATTATTGTTATTATTATTTTTGTTTGCATTAGGCCCGGAGTAGAAACGTTGGAACCTTTTTTTTTCTCTCGCTGACGCCCCCCACCCCTCCCCCAAGCCTCAGTTAGTTACTCGTTGAGGTGGGATTTCCTGCGCAGCTGATATCCATATATAACATCATTTTATTTCTTTAGCGCAAGGGACACAACAACAAAAACACAGGAAACCCTGTACGTGACACGAACGAAAGTTGCGAATCGCCCAGAAATTCCTTGGACAGGGAAAGGGCTATGAAGGAGCAGTTATCCGCTCTTTCACAAAACAGCGATATAACAATGTAATGGCACTTTCCCTTTCACCCAGCGTATGAACTCGATTCAAGCAAAATAGTAGGTGGGTCTCTTTTCTGTTGTTATAAGTGACAGGCCGTTTAAATTCCCAAACTTCCACAAGAAGAAAAGTTTCGTATAGTGACAGAACAGGTAAAGTAATGGCGACCCCTTGTATCTCTTTAGAATGCCATAGAAAGTAGCCAATCGCTGGCCCGGGAAACAAGATAACTTCCAAGCAAAATTCTCGGTAACACCCACAAATTTAACCCCCTTCCTTTTGTAGAAGCGAAACTGAGAAATAAGAAAATATAAGAGAATTATTTTTTGAAGAAAGAAAACAAGTTAGCAAAAGCATGCAATGCAATGATTATGATACGCTTTCCAACATACCAGAAATTATTACTCCAATTATTACTCAAGTTATGAGGATAGTGGCTGTAGAATAAATCTCGCTCCTATGACCTTACCTTTGACCCCATTTCGATGATATTCAACAGAACCGGTAAAGCATACTTCCGGAGCAACATGATAAAGTTTTGTCTCAATCGAAGGATTTTCACGTAAGTCATAACGCATAAGGGCGACGGAATGAATCCTGATCCTATGTCCTGACCTATGACCCCATTTAGCCCATTTTTAATAGAGTTCGTTCCCAGGTGGTACCCTACCACATACTAAACTTTCATCGAAATCGAACCATTTATACGTTCGTTATGACGCATAAGGGCAATGGAATGCATCCCGCTCCTATGTCCTGACCTTTCACCCCACTTCACCCATTTTCAATATTGTTTGTCCCCAGCTGGTCCCCTACCACATAGTAAAATTTCATTGAAATCGAACTATATGTACGCAAGTTGTGACGCATAAGGGCAATGGAATGGATCCCGCTCCCATGTCGTGACCTTCGACCCACTAATCCCAATTTTAATAGGGTTTGTCCCCAGGTGGCCCCCTACCACATACTAAATTTTCATCGAAATCGAAGCATTTTTGAGCGAGTTATCGTGCGGGCAGACGGACGGACGCAAAAACCTGGAGCATAAACGTTTTTTTCAACTTACGGTTAGAAAGCGTAAAAAAAGGAGAGAGTTGGAGAGTTTTGGAAACTGCTATGGGACAACATGCATACGGGGAGAGAGACAAGGTTGGAGAAGTAAACGTTAGAGTTTTTTTTATTTTAATTGATGAGGAACACCCTTTCCGTGAAGACCTCCGCGACGTCGCAGACTTGAAGATTTGGTAAGATGAATTTTCACGGTCAGCTCCCTATACTGCATGTTCTATGCGAGGTATCATATCCCTTTCCATCTTAAATGGGAAATTTCTCACTACGTGCACCATGAGAAAATTGTCACTGAAAGTTTGCTAGAAGTCAGGCTAGTAATAACTTTAAAGTAACAACTCTTTAGAAAATGATTCAAATAAATTAATCGCTTCCACCGAAAACATGTATTAGCTTTAAGTAGCATTTATTCAGAATAAACATTTTTATTTTAACGTTACCCTTTTGTCGTAAATTTTATATCTGCAGTTTCTTTCATTTTTTTCTTGTGCATAATATGTATGAGTATTTACGTTCTATTAGCATGCTACCTGCTGATCTTAACTTTTGCGGCACCTAAGTTTAGACGGAATTCCCGCTGCGATTTAGGTGAAACGCAACGCGTAATCTGTCCGCAACTTTGAGCGCGGAATTCCTAAAAGGGATAGGAAATCCGACCTCAGAGTTGTTTATTCCCTAGGCGTTTTCATTTTTCTTTAACATGTAAATTCTGGAAGTATTTCAAAGTAATAAATATTTCATTCTGGTGAATTGCCGACACAACGGTTCACGTCCGCAGTTGAGGGCGTGGTAATAAATGTACACAAATTGCGTTTCGTTTCGAGTGCTGAGATGAGAGGGATAGTTTTCCCAGTGGAACAAAACGAAATGTGTGAATTTTCTAGTGGAACAAAGCGAAATGTACGAGTTTTCCTAGTCATATAATATCGTACGTAATATTATAATAACACAAGGTTTATATAGACCAAGGGTGGCCAAATTGTCGATCGCAAGCTCTCGTACGGTCGATCGTTTGTTGGACCCACATATCTCTGTGAAGCAGCTTCTTTAAAAATAATAATAATGAAGTCAAAATCCAGAAGACAAACACAACATTCATGCCTCACCGGTATTCGAACCTGACCCCATCTCGGACGAATGAGCAGAAGCCATCGCTTAGACCACTACGCCATAGAGGCGGCGAGTCTTTTCAAGGCAACGGTAGACATAAAAATGCAGGGAACTGGAATATTGGAACATTGAAACAAAGATGATTTTTGAAAATAACGTGGGTGACATCACGAGCATATTACACGATTTTTTTACCACACAATTATACGGTGCGTAGCGATGTGTTCCCATCTTTTAATAACGCATGCCAAACCATTTGTAGTTCGGTAGAGACTACATCATTGCATGTCACTTTGCTGGATAGGATTTCCACTATTTCCCTGATGGCAGTCTCTTTAAAGTTTGTATATGGGACAATTCTTCTAATACTATTCCATAAAGGAGCGGCCGATGAATGCATAACTTCTCTGGCGAGGGCTGTATTCTTCATGTCCTGATTGACACTTCGCACTTTCTTTTTATATCTAGTGTCCAAGGATCGCTTTGTTAATCCGATATACACGGTGTTCGTAAACTGTTTTGACAAAAGAAGAGGGGTGATAGTACCCATCAAGACGAACAATATTTACAATGGAGCCTAGGGTCGCATTCCACTCTGAGTGTCAGAAAAGAGTAAAGTTATATGTCCAAGTTGAACTTTCAACAGTGCAAAGAAAGAGAATTAACGACATCATAAGTTGCACAATCCCATTTATTAAGATCAGGGACAGACTCAAAGCAGATGCTCAAAGTGGCGGCCATGGGTGCCGTTGCACAATTCACACCGGCGAATGAAAGACTGGCGCACCCTCTCGAAGACCCCTGGTGTCGTGTTTATCCTGTCCGCTGCAACAACGATTCTCGCGACGAGATCTTCCACGGAGTCCACAGGCGTCTCGTACACCAATGATTTCATGTGCCCCCAGAAGAAGAAGTCAAGTCCAGTGGGTTTAAGTCCGGTGAGCGTGGAGGCCATGCCACAGGTCCGCCACGTCCAATCCATCGTGCGGGATATGTAGCATTCAGGAAGCGTCTACTGCACCTTGATAAGCCAATCAGCTGCAACTGTCGATGCTGCGTCCTTTCTCTGGCAATTTGCATACGGTAAATGCTTGACGGTGATGATCTGGCGATGTGCTACTTCTCCGGCACGAAAGAAATGACGTCTGAGGTGACGACGTGTGCTTCTTGGACGCATTTTGAAGTTACTCTTTTCTGACACTCAGAGTGGAATGCGACCCTAGGTTCCATTGTAAATATTGTTCGTCTTGATGGGTACTCTCACCCCCTCTTCTTTTGCCAAAACAGTTTACGAACACCCCGTATATATATTTTCTGTGTTGTCAGTATGTACCAACCGTATAGTGTCCACGGCTTTACATATTGGTTAAAGAATTTTTTACGTAAATACAGTATATTGATAGCAATGAAGTCCACGACCCCGTTATCATAAATAATATCAAATTGCAAGGAGAGACAGTGTGAAAAAGAAGAGGCAGGTGTGTACGCTATACGGTTGGTATATCTTGACAACACGGAAAAGATATATATCGGAATGACAAAGCGATCCTTGGACACTAGATGTAAAGAGCACGTGCGAAGTGTCAGCCAGGACATTCAGAATACAGCCCTCGCCAGACAAGTCATGCGTTGTTCGGCCGTTCTTGTATGGAATAGTTTTAGGAGAATTCCCCCATCCACGAACTTTAAATGGACTGCCATTAGGGAAGCAGTCGAAATCCTATCGAGCAAACTAGCTTGCAATGATATGGTTTCTACTGAATTACAAATGGTTTGGCATGCGTTATTAAGAGATGGGAACAAAACGCAACGCACCGTGATAAAACAAAATCGTGTAATATGATCGTGACGTCACCCACGTTATTTTTAAAAACCATCCTTACGTGTTCTAATTCCCTGCATTTTTACGTCTTCTGTTGCCTTGAAAAAGCCTTCCAGTGAAGTGCGAAAGCTTGGCGAATCTTTTTGTTTACTACACTACAAAAAATACGGATTTGATACGCTATATGCGTCTCTTGACACTTGGATGAATTTTGCGATCATATGTGCTAAAATACAATAAAGAAATAACTCTGCCAAAACTCATGAGTAGTTAAGCTCTGTTATTCGGCGATTTAAACAGTGGAACAAAAGGAGAATAAAACACCTCATATTTCTACCTAATTAGATAATCTTGACGCTGTGAGAGATTGCGATGCCTGTAAAGCTCAGTAATGTGTGTCGTTTCAGAATTACTTTATTTAAAGTCAGCACTGGTTTAGTTTGCTGTATGTTTAAAGCGAACGTTGTGAATTCCAAACGAGTAGCCAGGTCAGGATTAAGGGGTAGGCCTAGCGGGGTTACAGCATAGTGGCCCACTAGCACCAAGGGCACAGGAGGCATGCCACTACACAGCAAATAATACACAACTTATATATTTATTATAGAGAGAAGTAAAATAGTTTTCGTTTTGTCTCGTATGAATTTTTTTTTTTTTTGGTTGGAATTTTAACGACCACTGTCAGCAACTCAATGGGCTATAAGCAGTCGCCCGTCCCTAATTTAGGGTCACTGGTTCCATGGAAAGGAGAGAGAGCCAGTGTCGTAAGACAAACGCAACATCCATCCTTCTTCAGGAAGACGCTTTGACGTCTGTAAGTTCTGTTTTACACGTTCTGTAAAGTGGATACAGTCTGTGGTGGTGCATTAACTTATTCAATTAAAATATAAATCAGTTAAAAGTCCTAAAGATGTTACTCACGGAAGTGCGTGTTCAGTCCAACGTCAGTAGTTATTGAGTTTCTTTGTCCAAAGTTGTATCTTGCTTCAATATGGTCAGGTTGTTAGGGTTAGTTCGAGAGCCATTTCGTCATAAGTTGTACCCTACTTCGGATATGTCCAGATGTTAGGGTTAGCTCCGTTCTTGCTGTGTCGACATCATATTGAATGGGTAAAGGTTTCCAGATAATAATTAAAGATTCTTGAGTTAAGAGTTACTATTTACATACCACTTGAAGTTCTACGTCGTACTTGGTCTTAGGGCTATCTCGTCGATGTTGCACTCTCTTGGAATTGCTGAGGAAGTCTTCAAGTTTGGTCAGGTTAATAAAAAATTTAAAAGCTTTAAAAGATTCCGGTTAAAATCGTTATATACACCACCTCATACCGTCCACAGTCTCAATCATCGGACGCGCGTTTCACCTAGGCTCTACCCTGGCGTTTTCAACGGAGACTTCACACCCTCTGTCGAAGTCTGCTATCTGAAAGTCTCGTGTCCACAGTGCGCATGTTCCTCATTTAACCCATTGCCAATGCCATCTAGTGTCAGGTCACATCAACTTTATCTTCATCTATGTCATTCTCACCCTTCCTTTTTCTCTTCCTCTCTCTCCTCTCCCCATTCCATTTCTTCTCAGTTTCGATCAGGTTCCTCCAAGCGTACGAAAGGTCGTATGGACTGTTATTATTGCAGTTAAATAGTTTGGTCTTATTTATTATTACTGCTTCTGCTACTTGTATTGTTCTCATATTATTCTGCTGGTTTAATATTGTAATTCCTTCCCAATAGGGTATACATTGATTATCCAAACAGAAGTCAATAAGTGCTGTTTTATTCTCTCTTCTGCTCTAGTTCTTCATGTGTTCGGTCAATCTGATTTTAATATTTCTTTTTGTACTGCCTATATATTGGTTGACGATTTTAGTTTGATTATTTATTATTGGTATAGAGTAGACACCCGCTTTTTGTAAGATTGGGGTCTTTCTGTGATAGTTACTAAGAGATTTCGCTATATCTCTCGTTCGTACACCAAAATCTTGGTCAAATTTTTTGCATGTTTTCTTCATAATAGTTGTGATCTCCGGTATATATGGTAATGATCCACAAAATTTCATTACCTGTTGAGTCTGTGTACTCCTTTGTAGTTTATTTCTAGGGTTGCATCTATTAATAAGGTTATTTATTTTCTTCACATCATAACCGAAGTTTATTGCTGTGTTCTTTATCCAATTCCATTCATTTTTCAGTAGTTGGGTGTTAGATGTATGAGTAAATGCTCTATTGATATATGATCGGAAAGCTGCAAATTTGTAAGATGCTGGGTGGTGGTGAGAGTTCTCAGTAATGATATTAATGGTGTTGTCAGGTTTTCTATATACTTGGAATTCGATGTTATTTTGTTTATGAGATAGTAATAAGTCTAAGTATGGTAAGACTACATCCTTGTCACGCTCCACGGTAACATTGATTGTTTCGTAATAGTTTTCTTCCTGAAGGACTTTGTGGTCACGTCATTGTATGTGAACTTTATGATAGAATCGCATGAGATATAGCAACATCCATGTCTAACGTGATTCGAACCCAGACCCATTTCGGACGAATGATCAGAGGCCATCGCTTAGACCACTCGCCACCAGGGCGGCCGTGTGATTCACACTCCATCATAAACAGTGACTAGAAGACGAACAGCTTTCAAGGCAGACTCTCACTAAGTAAGGGTAAACGTTCCGTGTCGTTGTATACAGCGGGACCAGCGAGACATTTTCAGCTTTCCATTGCCAACCACTCACACCTCCCTTTTTGCACTTGGAACCGTTAATGGGCGAAATACACTGTGACTTCACATTGCTTAGTAAAAAAGATGTACCAAGAAAAGTATACAATGCTAAATTATTAAAAATTCCAGGACAAAAATCTACGAATCTTAAATTTTAACTCATGGTCTTGTGAGAACACCGGAAAAATACAGTGACTTTTTGGGAAAACTCTGAAGATAATATATCAGTTTGAAGATGGATAATGCTATAGTTTCTTGTTTTAATGGACTTCAATAATGATTGTCCGTCATAAGTTCTTTGGGGTCCCCTCAGATGTCTAAGCCTTGGTAGCTCACTGAGATGTTTTACCCTAGGGGTCCACTCAGGCCTTAATCCGACCCTGCGAGTAGCGTTTTCACTAAATAAGCCAAGAACGGTACCTCGAATGCGGTTCGCGTTTTCTGTAACCTGTGATGCAGCTATTGTCAGTGCTGCTTTTATATAAAGTTAATATGAAACGATGTAAGTCGTCTTAAAATGTTTCAATATTTTTTTCGCTGCTTAGGTAGAAAACACTGAAGGCCAATGAATGAGTGTTGCTGGTACCTAAGGACATCATGAACAAAATGCCAAAAAAAAAATTCGATAAATTCTAAGATGACTATCAATTCTACGAACAAAGGGGGACGAATACCTTCGTCCATAATGTTGCTGTAGTGTGATATAAAAACGGGAAATGTATATGTTTCCACACGTCCTTAAGGTATGCTTATAGCGCTGTGTTCCAATGGACAAACTTGATATTTCGGAAACAGTTGTTTTCGAATAAAATGACTCACCTTACAAGAGATAATCCAATAAAGGGATGAAAAAGCACTTAAATCCGAAGTTTTACTTTTGCTATAGTGCACACACAGTACACTAAAAGAATAAATGGAGTTTCGAAAGTATAACTCTTAGAAATAAACATGAAATATCAGAGAACACAACACACACACACACCGCTTGCGGAAAACACCGCAGCAGAAGAAGGGACATAAGGCGTGTGAATATTGGCGAGTTGCTTTCCTCATGAGGTGTTTGCCCTGGGGAATAATCACTGGACACTGTGTTAGCACTTAACGCAGAGAAGTTAGAAATAATAATTAAAAAAATTCTCCGCGCGTGCGAACAACGTTTGAGATTTCTGTGAGACGTAATTGAGTGGAGCTCTCTTTACGAGACTCGGGACAATTAGTTGTTAGGGCATAGGTACGACATGACAAATCCGATCACCGTGATTTTTTGCATGCGATTAGACATCGTCCATGCTCAGGTTTTGACGCCTTCCGATTCCCGAAATTCCGTGTCATTGAGGAATAATCGTCCAAAAACTTGCATTTTTAGGTGATTTTCTGGGTTTTGAGAAGGGGTCGTTTGTTGCCTATCTCCTCCAAAGATCTTCAGCCGATCACAGTGACACTTGCCGCAGAGAAAGGGAAGGACATTGTGAGTGACATGGGGTTGGTATCATGGTGATTGGTCGTGTGGTATAAAAATAATAACCATTAAAAAACTGACCAATTTTAATAATAATTGAAAACCTCCGCTCTCTATACGAGACTCGGGACAATTAGTTGTTCGGGCATAGCTACAACATGACACATATGATCACCATGACTTTTGGCATGCGATTGGACATCGTCCATGGTCAGGTTTTGACGCCTTCCGATTCCTGGAATTCCGTGTCATTGAGGAATTTCCATTAAAACTAGATGGCTTTTTACTTGATCCGTTGCACGAAAGTCGGCTCACTAACATTAATTAAAAAAGATCGTTTGAATTGAAAAACAAAGAAATGGAAAGACTCCGTCTGTTAGTTCAACACTTGCTTAATCTATTATAATAAAAGGAAGGTTGTGTATGTGTGTATGTGTCTGTCTTTCGCGATACAAAATGAAAAACGTGGTTCCCAATCTGAGTGTGTCTTTCCAATTTGTTTACATGCAACCTGATCACAACCAACGTGAATGGGGTGAAAGAAAGTAGTTCATGATAAATTTTAGGCATTTCTTTTTTAGAATGTTTCGTACTTTTGTTCTGGAAGTCACAAATTTTACGCGTTCGTTCTTTAGAATTTGTTATAACAGACGCCTTAATGAGCTTAGATCTTACAATACCTTCGCTCAAACTTTGCCAACTGTACCCGAGCTATCGGTTACCGTTGGCAGCTTGTCCCAGTTATGACTTATACACATAAAGCAAAAAAATGAACGCTAAAAAAATTAAAGATAAATTTGCATTTCATCATGAAGGAACTTGAAGAAATTTCGTAATAAGTAACATTCAAATATGGCGAGAATACAATTAGTTGTTTTCTCTAAAAAACACGCTGGGATGAATTGAAAATGCCTTGCTTATGAATTCAATGCAAGGGAAAAATTTGCAGATAGCTGCAAATAGAAAAACAGATCCCGCCTGACCTCATTTTTCCCATTTTCAGATCTACAATAATGCCCGACCTCATTCAGCTCATTTGGTGGAAGATTTTCTTGAAAACGAAGATATTCGCTGAATGGAAATCCACCCATATCCCCTAACCACAATCCTATTGAGCATGCATGGTATACTTTAGAGAGGGCACTTAAAATTTTTAATTCAGAACAGCTCTTGTTGCGAAAAGGTCCTAATCCCTCAACATTTCATTGTGGCTGGAACTGCGTGAATACCAAGGGTCAATATTAAAATTCCTCATGTCTTAAGCAAAAGACTAAATATTTTTCAATGGACTGTTCTTTTACGTAAATTACAAAATATGATATTAACACATGCAAATTTTAAGGTTATGTTTTTCTTTTGCTTGAGTTATATAAGTATTAGAATAATAAATCTTTTTACCAAATTGCATTGAATTTCCTCATAAATACTTCGATTTATGTGCGAATTGATAAATTATCCCTTTATTTGAGCACTAGTGTAGTTTCTCTCTTGCAAGTAGTTAGTTTATTTTATGAATTGTGGCAAAAAGGACGGCGTAGGTTAAAGTGGAGCCCATAAAGCTCAGAAGCGTGCGCTTTTTAAGAGTTATAACGTTCCACAAAGTCAGAACTGGTTCATTATGTTGGATGTTCAAAGCTAATGTTACGAATTCCAAACGTGTGGCATTTTCACACGACAAGGTATGAACTGTTCTGCGGATGCGGTTTGCAGACTCGGTGACCTCTGACGCTGCCAGAGTCAAAGATGTAATGTATGCGGATGATGTCGTTAACAAAAACACAGAAAGCATCATCAGCAGAGTGTCACTAGTACCGATGAAAAGGAGGGTAAATATGCTAAAAAAAATGTTGACGAAGGCAAAGATCACTGTCAAAGCTGCGGTATAGCAAAGATCTTCGTCCACAAAGGAAACCGTTTCTTCCAACCTCTTATAAAACCTTGATAGCTCTGAGAAATCTATGATTTCCCTTTCCTTGAGGTGCGATTCAAATTTATCGAAACCATTCTTCATCAAATAACAGATATATCGATAATAAATAAGAAAAATACCTGGTATAAGGAACATGACAACAAACCTCAACGCTTCAATAAAATTAGATAGTAGCTCCGCTTCAAGCAGTGTTGGTGTATGGGACAAATAAAACAAATTGTGCGAATACTCACAATATATAACATCAACATTTTTCGTTTTCCAAGCCGAAAGAAGTGTATGTCCTACTACCTGCATCAATACGATTGGGAGTGAGTACTTGTAGGCCATATTCTTTGCTCGGCATAAATCTTCCTGCTTGAAATACGGCCCGTATAATTCAGATAGCTTTCCCACTGGTCTCTCAATTTCCCTCCATTTGTAAAGAACAGTGAACCTAATAATAAAACCTAGTAAATTGATAAGAATTCCAGAATATATGGCATGCACCTTAAATCGTGTGAAACTGAAAGACAATGCCATTGTGTAAAGCATGTACAAACTTAAAATGGTAAAAACTGCTTTCGGCAGGTGTGTTGCGCAATAATTTAAGAAACCTTTCGGCTTTTTCTGCCAATGCTGAGATGTATCGATTCCTGAAAGGTGAAAGACCAGCAATATCGGAAAGAAAGAAGCTCTAATATTATCCTCTGATGTGTCCTGGTGAACAGGAGGTTTCACATGCCTCACGATGGAAACGTTTTTCGTGAACAGTTTCACTAATCGCATATTCTTCATGATTTACAGGAATCAAATCCTTCAGCACTAAATTTTGCAGTTTGTTTAATTTTCTGCAACGCGTGAACTAAGTAATATTCATACTTTATTAAACCCTTCTTTATAATTATTGTAGTAAATGCTCAACACCAAATCTTCATTCTGATCATCGAAAAGTGACGAAATGGTTCGTTAGAGGAGAAACTGAAAGCACGCGCATATGATTGGCGAGCGATTGATATATGGATCAAGTACGTCCTATCACTGAAGTTACCCGGATCGCATAGGCACATTTTTGCATGCGCTTTCATAAAGAGGAAAAAATGGTTTGAGAATGACAAAAAGAAAACAGCTGTTGCACCGTATTACCTGGAAATAATGTGTTTTTCTAGAAAAATACAGTGATACTTGACACATGATAACACAAAAGAATCTAATCAATATCAGCATTATCCCTTGATAGTTTGGCTCTCCACTAAATTATTTAAAAGAACGCCACAGTATCAAAATGGAATGTTTACGAGCGAAGAAAATCAATAACTAATGTATATGAAATTTTCTTTTCCAAAACGGTTGGACAACCAATAATCTCAAGGAACAAGTTAGTAAAATCATGCAATGCATTCCAACATACCAGAAATCATTACTCAAGTTATTACTCAAGTTATGAGGATAATGGCTGTGGAATAAATCATGCTTTTGTGCCCTGACCTCATTCCGATGATACTGAACAGAATTTGTTCAGTATACCGCTGAAAAAGCATGATAAAGTTTCGTCGCAATCGAAGCATTCTTACGTTAGTTATGACGCATAAGAGCGATGGAATGGATCTCCTCCTATGTCCTGACCTTTGACCCCATTTCGTCCATTTTCAATAAGGTTCCTTCCCAGGTTGTCCCCTACCATATATTGAAATTTCTTCGAAATCGAACCATTTTTACGCGAGTTATAGGGCGGACGGTCAGACAGACAGACGGACAAAGCTGGCGAATATACGATTCTTCAACCTATGGTTGGAAAGCGTAAAAAAAAAGAGCTCAATGCTATCACACATACAATGTTTTCCCGAAAATATTCGGACGCCTATTTGATTTTGCAAATTCAGATTCAATCCGTGGGAGTTTTGCACTAAACGATCTGCAGAAGAAGTAACAGTACATGGGAAGTCATTACGTTACTTGTGACAGTGCTCGGATAACACAGTAGGCACATTTTCATACTATGTGATGAACTACAGAGGTTACACACATGTCAAGATGATAACTTTAGTAGCAGTGATAAGCACATGCCAAGATGTCCCGTAGCAGTGATAAGCCCTTGTCAGTGTGCCTTCCTTGGGAAAGCATTGGTCTCCGGAACAGAAGGATGCTGGCTCGGAACGCACCACTGGCGAATGTGTGTTTCACATTGACGCCTGAACGTAACAATGGATCTGCTTAGGTTCTTCGGAAAAATATGAGATGTTTGTTCCACACAACACTTGGAATTAATGACAATCCCTTCTTTGCCGCTTCCAAAAATGTGTTATGCTTCTTCCACACATCGTCTGGAATTAACCAGAATTCCTTCTTCTACAGAGAGTTACTGAAAGCATGGTTTGCGACGGATATAAAACCTGCTATTTCGAATCCCCGCCTTTCTGAAAGAAGAGGGTTATATGTGGCGTACTACAGAGGTGACGCACATATCATATGACAAGTAGCAGTGATAAGCACCTGCGGGTGTAACTTAATTGGCACAGCATCGACAAAGTGTGGCACGAACACTACAAGATTTCCAAAGTTGTCTTGTGGCGTCCTGCACCAACACGTTACCAGGAGATCCTTTAACTCTTGGAAGTTTAGCTTTTGTACGTCACGTGGTTGAGCCGCCGCAAATCGTATTTGCGGTTCCAACAAAACCTACAGATGCTCGATTGTATTGATGTCTAGGGAATTCTTAGGCCGGCGAAATACCCGAAAATCATCCTCATGTTCCGCGAATCATTCTCCATCAATCCGGGCAGGGTGCATTATCCTACTTAAAGAAAGCACGACTAGAGGGGCATTTCGTTGCCATTAAAGGATGTTCCTGATCTGCAATGATGTTCAGGTAGGTAGTAGACGTCGTAATTTCCAGCACGTGAATGACTGGACCCAGGGTTTCCCAGAAGAACATTTCCAAAAGCATTGCACTTCCTCTATCGGACTGTTTCCGTCCCACGGTACATCCTGATACAAACACTTCCCCAGGTAAACGACGCACTCCTACCCAGCCGTTCGCGTGGTTCAACAAGAAACGAGATTTATCGAAACTCACACCTTCTTCCAATCATTCAAGGGACCGTTTAGATACTCCTGTGCCCATTGTAGGCACCTTCAACGGCGAACCAAGGTTAGCATGGGCACTCCGAGCGGTCTGCGGCTACGCAGTCCCAATTTGAGGAGGATTCGATGTGCTGTGTGTTCTGACGCATTACTCTCGTCACCAACAATCAAATACCGGTGAGTTGCCCAATAGTATCGCTTGTGTTGGCTCGTACCATATGGTACCATATGGGATAATCTTCGCTTACTTCTACGATTGATGAGCCGTTGACGGCTTACACCATGTCGGAAGTTCGTAGTTCTTGCTTTCTGGGGCCACTTTTTGAAGGTACTAACCACGGCTGGCTGACAGTTAACACCCTACAACCCTGGCCGTCTGGGAAATGCCCTGACCCAGTCTGGCCATTACAGTTTGTCCTTTATCAAACTCAGTTAAGTAGTGTGTGTGTGTGTGTGTGTGTGTGTGATTTAGGGGTGTTTGGGATGGTGTGTACAAATTCCTGGCTACAAGGAGCGCTGCTACTGAAGGAAGTTACTTTTACAGTTCCGTAGCATGTAGCATTTCTACAAATAAAAAATATGGTTGTAGCTGTAGCACATACATATCGCTAAGCTGTTCTCTGAGAATCAGAGGTTATCTCCTCAAAGAAAGTATATCTGCCAAATTAATGTTTAACTTCTGGAACTAAGTTTTTCTTACTGTTGATGTATCAAATGTCTCCGTTTTCAGCGATCTTGGCATACAACTCGAGCTTCACTGGCATCCATCACATGACGCACATACCCTTTTGTACTTCATGCTCATAATCTTTTTCTCATGCAGACATTCCTGAATCTGGTCCTTCCATGATTTGCTGGGCTTGTCTCTACATTTCTTTCCTTCCATCAGCTCCTCATCACTCATTCTTTCAACATGACCAAGCCACTTGAAAATATTAGTCTCAACTTTACTAACAATATTTTGCCTCACATTACACAACTGCAACACATCTTCATTGCTCACGTGATCACAGCGAATCTTGCCACAAAAACCCCCGCAAGTAACGCATTTCTCCAGCACAAAAACGACTCCTATGTCTCTTCTGCAGTGCCCAGGTTTCACTGCCATACATGAAAGTAGGAACAATTACACTTTCATGCACAGTCATTCGGGGCTTCCTTGAGAATCCATCATTCTTGTGAAATCCTCCTAAAGCAGCGATGACTTTTAATGAAGAGTTCACTCGCCTATTAATTTCACTATCTAATGTGTTCTCTCTGTCAAACATGCTTCTTAAATACACAAACTCGTTCACCTGGTCAATCACTCTGCCATTTAGACTTATCTTGCATGCAGTGCTAACAGTTCCTCGTTCAAAAACCGTAACTTTGATTTTCCCCTGATTTATACACAGTTCGAATTTCATATAAATTTCATACATCCGGGACAACACACTATGCAACTCACTTTTGCTCTCTGCCAACAGGACTGTGTCATCAGCATACAGCAATCTGCACAAACGGAAATTACCAAGGCATAAACCACTACTGTCTATTTTGGCATCAAGCATGCATGCATCCATAACTGTATTAAACAGCCATGATGACATTACACAACCTTGTCTGACTCCAGTTCCAATAGAAAACCATTTCAATGCAACACCATTCAGTCGTACACATGCATTACTGCCAGCAGAGATGGCTTTCACACTATTAAGCAGATTCCTAGTAATATAATATTTATTCAGTACTTTCCACAGAGGTATCCTATTTACTCTGTCATAAGTTCTCTAAATCTATGAAGGCAGCAAAAACTTTCTTACCAACAGGCAGATACCTTTCGATCATCATGCGTAATGCAAATATTTGGTTATGCAAATATTCGCAACCTCCGATTCCGCCTAGAAAAACAGAGCACACCCTACATCGGCTTGCAGATGTAGGTTTATAACCGTCTCACGATGTCTCAGTTGGTCATTGCTAGCTTCAACTGCAGAGGATTCGCTAATCCACTGGAGAATTCTCTCGTCTATGAAGATTTAATTCCAGTCAACACGGATGTACTGGCCGTACAAGAGACGAATTGCCTTCCAACCACAAACTTTGTTAAATGGCGCCATTGGCCATACTCCTTTCATCATAATTTTCGTATTCACACTTCCTCGGGACTAGCTCTGCTTTTCACAACCACACGGATTACGCGATCTCTGATATCACGGAAATCTTCACGGTACCAGGACTTCTTCAATACTTCCAATTTAAGATTTTCAATGAACAATTTCATCTTTTCAATATTCATGTTCCTCCCACCCATCACGAAGCACTTTCTCTTCTTGCGCAACTCTCCACCGATTTCCATACAGTTCCGACTTCTGAAGCTTTAATAATTTGTCGCGATTTTAACTGCATGATCGATCCAATGCTGGATCGTGTCCACTCTAGAGAATATCGTCAATACAGTTGTTGCAGCTCTCTCGGAAATGATTCAACAGTCTGACCTTTAGACGCTTTCCGAATTCTTCATCCCAGCCTACAATAGTTCACCTGGTATACCAATATTCGCTAATCTCACGCAGCCACCAGACATGACAGATTTTATATCACTAGCTTTTTGCAACCAAGATTACATTCGATCTCTCATCATCCAAGTGTCACCTCCGACCACAATATTGTATCGTTCACTTTGCAGTTGCTATCATTCCCAATTGCTCCGCCTAGAATCTGGTCTCTGAACGATGACTGTCTCAATGATCCACAATTTCAAGCTTATGTTCTCTCCATTTTACGCCATGCAACCACCAAACTCGCCTCCAATTCCGATCCCGTTCAACTTTGGTTGGATACAAAGACTGAAATAATTGCTTTCGTAAAATGCTTCTCTTTCACTTTTAACATTCAAAGCCCCATGGAAATTACTCGCCTGCGACAGCTTCTCAATGCTCTTCCGTTAACTTCAGACGCGTATTCAGTTCATCTCTCTGAGTTACCCCAACTGCTGGAGCCGAGTGCCCGTGCTGCTTTACAATGACTTAAATTTCAACGCTTTCATCTTTAGTATGACTCTACTGCTCTTCTACAACACCTCGAAAAGCTTCGCCGTAAAACTAACAGCATCACGCACTCATTCTTGCCTGACCGCACGGTTACTGCTGACTCCGACCGTATTTGTGATCTAGTACGTACTCATTTCACGCGCCGTTTTCAACGTCCTGTTGCTGCTCCAATGTACGAGTAAATGCTGCTCCAATTCTACAAAATCTACCACAACTCGTTGACAGTCAGAAAGAATCTCTCATCGCCCCAATCAGTTCTGAGGAAATTCGCACAGCATTTAACAAACTGAATCGTCATTCAGCCCCAGGTGCCGATGGTTTCCCGGTTAGCCTTTTTTCGTATCTTTATTCCTGCGCTTCTTCCACTCCTTATTGCATGCTTCAATTTTTTGGTTTCTTCTCCTTCCATTCCGTCAGATTTCACTGTCGCTATCATTCGTCTGCTTCCCAAATCTGGCAACCTTTGGATCTTAATAACTGGCGACCTATCAGCTTATTAAACACGGACTACAAGCTCTTCAATAGAATCCTCTCTCTTCGACTTAGACCTATTCTTCCGCATTGTATTCGCCAAGACCAAACTTACACCATTCCTAACCGATCGATCACTCATAATATTCATACTATTCGTAACATCTTTTTCCTAGCACATCGTAATTCACAACCTTTGGCCATTTTAAACATCGGTCAGCATCAGGCTTTTGATTCTATTAACCACTCCTACCTCTCTGCTGTTCTTCATCATTTCAGTTTTCCTCACCTTTTTTGTCATACTGTTCGAAATCTCTATGTTGGCGCTATTCTTCGCATTCGTACTAATTAATTTCTAACTGCTGCTGTACCTTTTAAAAAGGGTATCCGTCAAGGCTTTCCTCTATTGGGACAACTTTTCTCTCTTGTCTTCGAAACATTACTAATCCAACTTCGACTTCGACTTCTTTCCACGCTTCCTCCAGCTGTTGCAAGCACCCGTCATCATATTACAATGCTATCTGCTTACGCAGACGACCTTACTGTGTTTATCCGCAACAACTCCGCTTTTGATCTTGTGCACTCCATCTATCAAGAATGTGAAGACGTCTCTGACTCCTCTATCAACTCAACTAAATATTCAGGTCTTTGGGCCGGGACATGGGCATCTCGCACGGATCAACCTTCGTCCGTTCGGTGATCGAACACGCACTAGAAGATGCTCGGGGATAACATTGGCAAACCAATCTCAGTGACATATCCAACTTGGCGGCCTGTTCTTCAGCGTATTCACAAATCCATGTCTCCTCTGCTCTAGTACCTATTTTTAACTTGCCCAGACGGTATTTCAATCCCACTATTTGGACCGCATATCCCCTTTTTAGCCGTCTACAGCTCGTCAACACTCTGCTTCTACCGATTTTACTTCACTCCTGGATCACCACTATTCTGCCAAAGTATTTCTTCGATCAAGTCACCAAAGCGTTTGTCAACTTCATTTGGTATAAGTTGCTCTGGATAAATGCCTCCAATCTCTTTCTACCACAAGCCTACGACGGTCTCAACTTTCCCAACGGTTTTCTGAAATATCGCACTTATCGACTCACTCTCGTTCTTCAAGAGCTTTCCAGACGTCCCACTCCTGGTGATGATATTCTCAACTCTCTCATCTAACCCCGAAACCCATTTCTCACCTTTTGATCTTTTCATGAAAATGGACCTGTATCCACTCATTCCTCTCAATCTTCCCGATCTATACCACGAAACTCTGACCCTCTGGAAAGTTCTTGTCCGAATCTGTGTCCTGCCCACTTCAGTAAATGATCTTCTCGACGAACCTCTTTTTTTCTCCTCCGTGCTTCACCACCGTTCTCATACTCACTTTTACTACCCTTCCTGGTTTGCCAGCGGAATGGTGAAAGTGTCTCAACTCCTTCATCCCAATCTGACATGGAAATCCCTTCCCGAAATTTCCCCTCCACTTCAACAAACACCCGAAAATCGAGCCAACCTTATGTTCCTGCAATGCTCCATGCGCAGACTTTTTCCTACCCTGGCGAACAGAACTGGACTTATACATAAACCTTCAGCTCAGCTTCTCCTTCCTTTTGTTATCTCCTTAAATGATTGTCAAATGCTGCCGCATGCCATAACCTCGAAATTACTCTACCGTCAACTCGTCACGAATTATAATTCGACGTCCATCACATTACATCGTTTTGGGAACCTTGCAAGCCCAGACTGCTTCTACTGTTTAACGCCAGCCGACATCAGTCACGTTTACTCAACTTGCCTGATATTGCAGCCTCTCTTCTCTCTCATGTTCAGTCTCCCCAGCAAAGTGTGCAATTCGCCTCACACTATGCACGACTACTTCTTTCTCCACAGCCAGCCTTCAACCACAGCCTGCCACAATAAGGTGTGTGCTTTTTTCTTCATTCAAGCAAAGTTTTCAATGTATCTGTTTCACTTAACGAATATCACCGCTTACCCTCCAGCATCCTACATTAATGCAAGACCCAAACTCTAAAATGTATAAACTATCTATATGTTCATTGCTTCAAACAGAACTCAATCAAGCACTTACATTAGGCACAAGCTCCGATTTCTACAAGAAATGGACACCTTATGAACATTCGTTTCAGGTCATTCTAAACAGGATTGTTTTCTAACTTTTGCTTCTCACCAGAACATTGTTTATAAAATTCATCTTTCGCTTCATGCTGTAATTTTTTTTATTCGATGTATTCCCGGATTTTTAGAACCTCATGCTTCATTAAAAAACTGTTTGAAGTCTCGT
Organism: Macrothele yani; assembly: GCA_039090855.1. Classification (NCBI taxonomy): domain Eukaryota; kingdom Metazoa; phylum Arthropoda; class Arachnida; order Araneae; family Macrothelidae; genus Macrothele; species Macrothele yani. The sequence continues at coordinate 122,915,296 of CM077013.1, forward strand.
ATGATATCAAAATTGAAACTTTTCGATTTCTGCACGCCAATAGGAGTTAGTTGTATTTTGTTATTTGTTTTTTGTTGTTATATAGTGTGACGTATATTCTAAATTAACTTTCATTTTTAGTTTCTTTCCCTATGTCAATTTTGAGTTTGTTCTGCTTATACTTCCAAACTTAATGTGACATCTTTTCCCTCAAACGAGAATACGGTTGGCAACACTTTTGATGTCAGAGTGAACGTGACGCATGAATGTATGAGATAAGAACGATAGGTAGAAACAACGAGATAACAGTTGCTCGTGTGTGGTGGGTAGGTGAATTTGTGGCTATGTGAATAACGTTATACCTTGAAGTGTGATATCTGATCTGCCGCCCCGGTGGCGCAGTGGTCTAAGGCGATGGCCTCTGATCATTCGTCCGAAAGGGGTCCGGGTTCGAATCCCGTGAGGCATGGATGTTGTGTTTGTCTTACGGCACTGGCTCTCTCCCTTCCCTGGAACCAGTTACCCTAAATTAGGGAAGGGCGACTGCTTATAGCCCATTGAGTTGCTCACGGTGGTCGTTAAACCTCCAATCAAAAAAAAAATAAGGAATATCTGATCTATTGATATAATGCTGGAATAAAGCCAATTCTCGTAAGTTAACTTCTGTTTAATGATTCGTCCGGCCGTAAATATTCATTTAGGAACTATTTCATCGTATGCTTATTTAATGATTTAGAAATAACGTAAGAATAATGACAAGATTTCAGCACGAAAAGAAATTACGTTATAATAGTGTTATGTTATATTTTCATTTGCTTTGTGCATGTATTTTTTCTAGGTTCATAAAGAAATGTCTGAATTTCTTGAGGGCCGTTGATTGAGAGATTCGATTCTCACAGTCAAAAAGAAAGAATTTGCAGATATTCTTGATATGGCTCTTATTTGAAATTTTGTATGTTTGTTTGGGGGTATAACGCGCACAGTGACCAAATCGATTAGCCATAACCAGTAATCCGGCCTTAATTTAGGGCGGATGATTCCAGAAATGGGAGACATATAATGCCGCAGGGCAAACATACCATTCATACCTCACCTGTGATTCAAACCCGGACAACTCAGGCTAATTGTTTGAAACCAGCTCCTCATACCACTCAGCCATCGGGGCGATTTTATTTCAATAATTTGGGCTTCGTAGCTAGTCAAGCTAGCCTATTATCACAAAACATGATAAAATGTGATACATGTGGTAATCGAAGCTGAGGTAAATACAAAAATCAACTATTTACGTAATTTACTTTGGTATTTACCTCCGAATACCTACGAGGTCACGATTGGCCCTAGGCTTTTCCACTTCGCAATAATATCAGATACAGCTGATCGGGGCCGCTACACACGGAAGAAATTTCCCGAACTGATTGGTTGCTATGATGGCGTCCTATCACCAAGCCATCTTGAAAGTCACCGAGTTCTTCCGTATGACTCATTGTACTGTTCATTCTTATTTATGATGTTTGCCAGGCTACGTGCGTCTTTGTATACATGCATGCGCCGCCCCGGCTGCGCAGTGGTCTAAGGCGCTAGCTTATGATCATTCGCCCCAGTTGGATCCGGATTCGAATCCCGGTGAGACATGGATGTTTGCGTTTGTCTTTCGGCACTGGCCTTCAATGTGTTACTTGTCCAACACTGGCTCTGTGTACATTGGTCATTTAGCATACTGTAAAACCATGTTTGATGTGTACTTTTTCATAATGTGTTACTTGATCAACACTGGCTCTCGGTGTACATTGGTCATTTGGCATACTGTAAAACAATGTTTGATGTGTACTTGTTCATAATGTGTTACTTAATGAACACTGGCTCTCTGTGTACATTGGGCATTTAGCATACTGTAAAACCATGTTTGATGTGTACTTGTTCATAATGCGTTACTCGATCAACACTGGCTCTCTGTGTACATTGGTCGTTTAGCACACTGTAAAACCATGTTTGATGTGTAATTATTCATAATGTGTTACTTGATCAACACTGGCTCTCTGTATACATTGGTCGTTTATCACACTGTAAAACCATGTTTGATGTGTACTTGTTCATAATGTGTTACTTGATCAACACTGGCTCTCTGTGTACATTGGTCGTTTAGCACACTGTAAAACCATGTTTGATGTGTACTTATTCATAATGTGTTACTTGATCAACACTGGCTCTCTGTGTACATTGGTCGTTTAGCACACTGTAAAACCATGTTTGATGTGTACTTATTCATAATGTGTTACTTGATCAACACTGGCTCTCTGTATACATTGGTCGTTTATCACACTGTAAAACCATGTTTGATGTGTACTTGTTCATAATGTGTTACTTGATCAACACTGGCTCTCTGTGTACATTGGTCGTTTAGCACACTGTAAAACCATGTTTGATGTGTACTTATTCATAATGTGTTACTTGATCAACACTGGCTCTCTGTGTACATTGGTCGTTTAGCACACTGTAAAACCATGCTTGATGTGTACTTGTTCATAATGTGTTACTTGATCAACACTGGCTCTCTGTATACATTGGTCATTTAGCATACTGTAAAAGCATGTTCGATGTGTACTTGTTCATAATGTATTACTTGATCGACACTGGCTCTCTGTGTACATTGGTCATTTGGCATACTGTAAAACCATGTTTTATGTGCACTTGTTCATAATGTGTTATTTGATCAACACTGGCTCGCTCTGTACATTGGTCATTTAGGATACTGTAAAACCAAGTCTGATGTGTACTTGTTCGTAATGTGTTACATGGTCAACACAAGTTATCTGTGTACATTGGTCATTTGGCATACTGTAAAACCATGTTTGATGTGTACTTGTTCATAATGTGTTACTTAATGAACACTGGCTCTCTGTGTACATTGGGCATTTAGCATACTGTAAAACCATGTTTGATGTGTACTTGTTCATAATGCGTTACTCGATCAACACTGGCTCTGTGTGTACAATGGTCATTTGGCATACTGTAAAACCATGTTTGATGTGTACTTATTCATAATGTGTTACTTGATCAACACTGGCTCTCTGCATACATTGGTCGTTTATCACACTGTAAAACCATGTTTGATGTGTACTTGTTCATAATGTGTTACTTGATCAACACTGGCTCTCTGTGTACATTGGTCGTTTAGCACACTGTAAAACCATGTTTGATGTGTACTTATTCATAATGTGTTACTTGATCAACACTGGCTCTCTGTGTACATTGGTCGTTTAGCACACTGTAAAACCATGTTTGATGTGTACTTATTCATAATGTGTTACTTGATCAACACTGGCTCTCTGTATACATTGGTCGTTTATCACACTGTAAAACCATGTTTGATGTGTACTTGTTCATAATGTGTTACTTGATCAACACTGGCTCTCTGTGTACATTGGTCGTTTAGCACACTGTAAAACCATGTTTGATGTGTACTTATTCATAATGTGTTACTTGATCAACACTGGCTCTCTGTGTACATTGGTCGTTTAGCACACTGTAAAACCATGTTTGATGTGTACTTGTTCATAATGTGTTACTTGATCAACACTGGCTCTCTGTATACATTGGTCATTTAGCATACTGTAAAAGCATGTTCGATGTGTACTTGTTCATAATGTATTACTTGATCTACACTGGCTCTCTGTGTACATTGGTCATTTGGCATACTGTAAAACCATGTTTTATGTGCACTTGTTCATAATGTGTTATTTGATCAACACTGGCTCGCTCTGTACATTGGTCATTTAGGATACTGTAAAACCAAGTCTGATGTGTACTTGTTCGTAATGTGTTACATGGTCAACACAAGCTATCTGTGTACATTGGTCATTTGGCATACTGTAAAACCATGTTTGATGTGTACTTGTTCATAATGTGTTATTTGATCAACACTGGCTCGCTCTGTACATTGGTCATTTAGGATACTGTAAAACCAAGTCTGATGTGTACTTGTTCGTAATGTGTTACATGGTCAACACAAGCTATCTGTGTACATTGGTCATTTGGCATACTGTAAAACCATGTTTGATGTGTACTTGTTCATAATGTGTTACTTAATGAACACTGGCTCTCTGTGTACATTGGGCATTTAGCATACTGTAAAACCATGTTTGATGTGTACTTGTTCATAATGCGTTACTCGATCAACACTGGCTCTCTGTGTACAATGGTCATTTGGCATACTGTAAAACCATGTTTGATGTGTACTTATTCATAATGTGTTACTTGATCAACACTGGCTCTCTGTATACATTGGTCGTTTATCACACTGTAAAACCATGTTTGATGTGTACTTGTTCATAATGTGTTACTTGATCAACACTGGCTCTCTGTGTACATTGGTCGTTTAGCACACTGTAAAACCATGTTTGATGTGTACTTATTCATAATGTGTTACTTGATCAACACTGGCTCTCTGTGTACATTGGTCGTTTAGCACACTGTAAAACCATGTTTGATGTGTAATTATTCATAATGTGTTACTTGATCAACACTGGCTCTCTGTATACATTGGTCGTTTATCACACTGTAAAACCATGTTTGATGTGTACTTGTTCATAATGTGTTACTTGATCAACACTGGCTCTCTGTGTACATTGGTCGTTTAGCACACTGTAAAACCATGTTTGATGTGTACTTATTCATAATGTGTTACTTGATCAACACTGGCTCTCTGTGTACATTGGTCGTTTAGCACACTGTAAAACCATGTTTGATGTGTACTTGTTCATAATGTGTTACTTGATCAACACTGGCTCTCTGTATACATTGGTCATTTAGCATACTGTAAAAGCATGTTCGATGTGTACTTGTTCATAATGTATTACTTGATCGACACTGGCTCTCTGTGTACATTGGTCATTTGGCATACTGTAAAACCATGTTTTATGTGCACTTGTTCATAATGTGTTATTTGATCAACACTGGCTCGCTCTGTACATTGGTCATTTAGGATACTGTAAAACCAAGTCTGATGTGTACTTGTTCGTAATGTGTTACATGGTCAACACAAGCTATCTGTGTACATTGGTCATTTGGCATACTGTAAAACCATGTTTGATGTGTACTTGTTCATAATGTGTTACTTGATCAACACTGGCTCTCTGTGTACATTGGTCATTTAGCATACTGTAAAAGCATGTTGGATGTGTACTTGTTCATAATGTGTTACTTGATCAAACTGGCTCTCTGTGTACATTGGTCATTTGGCATACTGTAAAACCATGTTTGATGTGTACTTATTCATAATGTGTTACTTGATCAACACTGGCTCTCTGTGTACATTGGTCATTTAGCATACTGTAAAAGCATGTTGGATGTGTACTTGTTCATAATGTGTTACTTGATCAAACTGGCTATCTGTGAACATTGGTCATTTGGCATACTGTAAAACCATCTTTGATGTGTACTTATTCATAATGTGTTACTTGATCAACACCAGCTCTCTGTGTACATTGGTCATTTGGCATACTATAAAATCATGTTTGATGTGTACTTGTTCATAATGTGTTAGATGATCAACACTGGCTCTCTGTGTACATTGGTCATTTAGCATACTGTAAAAGCATGTTGGATGTGTACTTGTTCATAATGTGTTACTTGATCAAACTGGCTATCTGTGAACATTGGTCATTTGGCATACTGTAAAACCATCTTTGATGTGTACTTATTCATAATGTGTTACTTGATCAACACCGGCTCTCTGTGTACATTGGTCATTTGTCATACTATAAAATCATGTTTGATGTGTACTTGTTCATAATGTGTTAGATGATCAACACTGGCTCTCTGTGTACATTGGTCATTTAGCATACTGTAAAAGCATGTTGGATGTGTACTTGTTCATAATGTGTTACTTGATCAAACTGGCTATCTGTGAACACTGGTCATTTGGCATACTGTAAAACCATCTTTGATGTGTACTTATTCATAATGTGTTACTTGATCAACACCGGCTCTCTGTGTACATTGGTCATTTGGCATACTATAAAATCATGTTTGATGTGTACTTGTTCATAATGTGTTAGATGATCAACACTGTCTATATCTGTGTAAATTGATCATTTGGCATGATGTCAACCATGTGTGATTTGTACTTGTTGCTGTGTAATTTCTGTCTCCTGTTTATGTCTGCCTGTATGTCTTTGTTCCACCCTGTCCAATAAATCATTAAACCTTCAACCAATAAATAAAAACATATATGAACCTTGTCAGTGACGTATATGGGCAAATCCACTACTTTAAAGGGGTGTCCGGGCGCAACTTGATTGGGACTAAAATCTACTTTTTTTCCCCTCGACTCCAAGTGATCTACTTTGCTTCACAATTTCAAATGTTTTCCTCCAAAATTTGTCGCTTCCCGCTATACCTATATCGTTGTTGCCCTGTAGGCGGGACCTATCGTTTTTATGCATGTATTTGGGGTACAGAAAACTATTTGAATTATTTTATGATTTTTATTCGATATTTATACATAGGCCTCAGTACAAATTTAAAAGTTATGAACAAATGCTTATTTTTTATGGTGAATAAAAAATTAATGTGAAGTTTGTGCCTTCATTTCTTTTGCCAAGGCTAAAAAGTCTGGAGTATAATCGGACAACGCCAACCTCAAGAAATCTTCTGCGTCAAATTTGAGCGATGTTTATTTTTGTTTGTTGTAAGTAAGAAAATGCTGATTCGCATTAATACTGTATGCTGACCCGAAGAAGGAATGTAAATGCTCACTACATTTTCTCACATTAGGGTACTTTTCTTTGGAAACAAAATTCCAGAAATTATCTTCTCAAGATCTGGCTTTCAGAAATATGTCACACAGCAGTTTTATCATTTCATTTTCCAGTGAAATTTTGTCCAGTTGAAACAACTCTGCAAATTTACTTGCGATCGGTTGTGGGTCAGTGTCCTCCTTGGATGGGTAAATGGCAATTTGAATGAGATCTTTCATTTTTGTAAACTCACTGAATCGGGTTTCGAAGTCGTCAAGAATAGTTTGTATTTCGGTTACATAACATAACACATTTTCCTGAACTGAACACATACGTGGAATTTTTTTGTAAATAATCAATGATTTTAAATCGGTCAAAACGTTTGTTTTCGAGGTCCTTAATCAAAGCCAGTGCTTGGTTCTTGAAAGAAGAAACACTGCTCATCATATCGCCGATTGTTTTATTTCTTCCTTGTAATTCCAGGTTCAATAAACTAAGTTTTCCCGTTAAATCTGCCAAAAATACCAGATCACATAGCCAGTCCAGATCACGCAATTGATTATAATTATCACCCCCTCTTTAAGAAAACTTATAATATCGTCCAACAAGTCACGAAATCTTTGTAAAAAAATTGCTTCGGCTTAGCCACCTGACGTCCGTGAGAAAAATCAAATCTGGCTGTGTATGATCCAGTTTCACTTTAAAAAGTCGCCTTTGAAGGGAATTGCTACCAGTAGTATATAGGGGGTACTATGGCACACACCAAAATCACATAAAAACCTCAAAATCAGGCATTTTTTGATTTTTCAGACCTCAATAATCACGAACATTTTAAGGCTTTTTATGATCAAAAACACCATATTTTCATTAAAAATCATTGATTTTTGGGCATAAAATAGTCAAAAACATCAGATTTTTGAAAATTGAAGTTTTTACTCTGTTTTTTCATAAAAACAGACATCATAAAAACACGCATTTTTGATGATATTTGACGACTTTTTTGAACAATTGCAATCATTTTGAGCTTTGAATAGCTTTAAAAGTGATGAAATGATGGATTTAGTGATCAATAGAAAAGTTGTAAAACAAACTACTTTGCTTTTTAAAAATGCATTAAAAAAAGGGGTACCCAAAATGGATACCCCTTATAGGAAGATTAAAAATTTAGGAAGATTAAACAAATTCAAGATTTAATTAAAAATATTACAAAGATTTAAACGAATTCAATAATATAAGGTTTTGTTATGTAGTACTTCATTTCTCTTTAAAGATAATTTTATTTTCTGTTTCGGTAATTCTTCTTTTGAACCTCTCTCGATCAACTGCATATGTTTCCCATATACCTTTTCATTTCCTACATATATGACATTAGGATTGAAGTGAACTTTCATTTTAATAGAATTCGTTTTTTTAAGTTTTTACTAATTCATAATCATAATATAGATCATCAATTTTACCTCTGAATCTGAATATATAATTACCTTTATTAATTTTTTTAATTGCACTGTCAGATAGTTTTCCGTGACATTTTCTAAGATAATATTCTCTTTCTTCATCATTGACTTCTATTTTTGCAATAGTTGCATCTCCGAATTTCGTTTGGATTTTTTTCAGTGACATCAATTTATAATCTCCAGGATTCAAATCTTTTAATTTCTGTGTTTCTGTAAATAATCTGATGCTATTGAACTCATCCATTTATAAGATTTTATTTTTTTAAAGGTTTTTGAATACATGTGATGAGAACTGTAAATTACAATAACTTACAAACTCATTTAAAATTTCTAATCCTTTGTTTTTAATTTCCTCGTTTTTTTCTTTTTTTCAATTATTCTTTTTATCTTTTTTAAATATTTATAAACTATAGTTAGAATATCTGAAAACTTGTAATTATCTCTATACATATGAATCAAGTCATCACAAAAATGAGCGAATTGAGATATTTCGTTACTATATTTTTTATCTGAAGAACAGTATAGAGCTCTAAGGTCACCCATTAAATCCATTTATAAGTTTTCATTTTTTGAAATATAATTCTTATAATGCATACATATATACATAGAGCATCCGGGGCCTAAAACTCTTGGACATTTAGGTATATCTAAATCAACAGATGGAATATCTTCAAGCATCTCTTTTTCCATTACTCCTCCTTTATATGCAAATGTACCACCATAAATATGGTACAGGTTTTTAATATAGTTCTTTACCTCACAATTATTAATCCATAGTTCTTTGCTATTTGGATATCTTTTAAATCTCAGTCCATGCACATCTAAAACACACTTACGTACGATATTCAATTCTTGTTCATCTAATTTGCAGTCAGGTGTGAACACTGATATTGTTTCACCAATATTCAGTTTTGAGTGTACCCAACTTATCTCTCTTGCTATCTTACGATTTGGGAGCACAAATCCTTGAATATTTATAATTATATCATTCATTGTTTATATTTACTCACTTTTTTAAATACATATCCAAAAGGTACAGTATTCAAATCATCTAGAATTCTTCTTTTATCAAATCCAAACATGTATTTCTTGTTCAGTGTATCTACAGCTATATTTCTATCTTTTTGTATCTTAAACTGATTATTTGATATTTCTAAGTAATCTGTTTCACCTGTTATTACTTTCATTCTATCATTGAAATTCAAAATATTTTCATTCTCATAGCTCATTTTAAATCCTTTAACTTTACCTTTTACAGTTCCATCATTTAGTATGTATCCATAGTCTTTTGGTGCACCAGCTATCCAGGATTTCATATATTTGTCCTCTCCCAATTCATCTGTCCATTCTCCTAACATGCATCCTGTTTTGATTTTATTAGTTCCATCATCTATATACACGACACTATCTGTGTCTTTATAAATACTTTGCTTTAAGCTGAAAAGCTTGCTGCTTTAAAGTCTTCCCAGATCTTTTCATTTTTTGGATTTATATTAATTTTAATATCATTTGATATATTATAATAGTCACAAATTTTTTTAATAAAATATACATATTTTAAATTTTTCTCATAGTACATAAAATCCAATAATTTTAAAAATAAATCTTCTGCTTCCTTATTAAATTTAAGGTTATTTTTTCTTTTAAACTGATTAAAATATCTTATTCTACTAACATATCTACTTTTTAAATATTTATTATAATCTATATAATAACAGTCTTCCTCTTCATCATATTTCATTCTTTTTATTTGTTTCATTACTTTTTTAAAATTTTCAGGAATTTCAATTTGTTCTTCTTCTGAATAAGAAAAGTAATTCGCTTCTTCAATATCATTATCCATTTATTAGATATCATTTTATTAAAAACTTTTTAGAACTTAGTTATTCTTTTAATAGCCTCTTTTAAATTATCAATAGTATGATCATTAACAATATTAAGATGATTAAATTTAGTTTCTATGTATGATATATTTTCTTTAACTCTGTTAAATAAATTAATAGAATTAGGATTATATTTTATTTCATATACTGTATTTAAATCTGGATACTTTATTTTTAAATTACCAATAGTTTTATTCATTTTATCTCTTTGACATCTGATTACATAATAAGGATAATCAGAGTTTTCTTTATTTTTCTGTATGATAGTAAACATATGAAGCTTTTTAGAATTAGCAGTTTTAGGTGTTATATCCTCTTCTACTTCTTTATATTTTTCATTTTCAAGTTTTAATTTTTCCATTTTCTTTTTTATCTTATTTAGTTTCTTATTTAATTTTTCATTATCATTCTTGTATTTATCATTGAATTTTTTAATGTAATAGTCTTTAACAATCTTGTTAACTTTATCATAAAAATCGTTTGAAACCCAACAAGATATATTTAAAATTAATTCCTGCTTAACATATGTTCCATTAATAATATTCTTACCTGTTCCTTCTCTTATTTCATACATTTGATCATTTTTATGGCGGCCCGAATTCGGGCCACCACAATTTTTATAATATTTTATTAATTCTTGAGATTGTTTATTCTCTAACCATTTTTTAAATTTTTTACCACCTTGTTTGCATAATTTTGTAGCATTAAAGTATCCAGTATTTTTATCTATTATAATTTTAAAATCTCCAAATAGACCATACCAGTAATTATCTTTGATTTGTTCATAACATACATCTTTTAATGAAGCCATTTATTAGATATCATGTTATTAAATACTTTTTCACGTATATCTTATTTTAAATCGTTAATAATTCCTACCTAAGAAATTATATCTTTAAATACTGAAATACAGTTTTTTCTTTCACATATAGATGGTAGCACAAGCAATTAAATCTCTTTCTTGCTTAGATGTAGTCATTACTGATAAGCTGCGAGCGAAAATGTTTACATAACCAGAGTTGAACAGCTGCCAAAATACTCTCCACGGCGCGCGATTATGTCCTCGGAAAGAAGCAGTTCTTCGTTACGTAACAACTTTGGATCATCGCCAAGTTTCTCTTGCCGTAAATATATGTTTCAAGCAAGAATTTATCGGCCTGTGTTGGCCGATTGGTAGCGAGTCAGGCATGCATGCAAAAGGTCTCAGGTTCGAATCTCGGTACGGTAGAATGGCTCCCTGTCCTAAACTTTGAAATCAGAGTTTGGGTTCACGGTAGAGCGTGTGCGTGAATAACATCTGATGGTAGAGAGTGTGTGCGGTGGAGGGTCGAAAGAGTTAACGCCCACCTGGCTGGCCAGGTACAAATAAATAAAAAAAATGAAGCATAGACCCTCCACCGAAAGGGCGTTTTGCAAAAAATTTTCAAATTACAACCCAACTGTTAAATTCATCAGGATATCCCAACCATTTAACTAAGTATTTATTTCCTTTCTTTCTAATAATTTTTTCAATCTTATAAACCTCATCTTTCTTATCATATTTAACCAGTTCTTTTTCATAAAATGTTCCTGTAATTTCTTCATTATTTAAATCTTTTATTTTATATGTCGGAGGATCTGTGTTCAATATATCGGAAATTATAAATATTTCTTCTGTAAATGTTGGAAGATAACCTTTCTTAAATTTTCTTTTTATATTTTGAAATTCTTATTTTATCTCCTTTTTGATATTTTGGTTTATTTTTCTCTTTTTCTTTATACAAATTATTATAAACTTTTAATTCATTTTCTTCCTTACTTGCTTCTATAGGTGTCATTTTAATGGATCTATGATAAGAATTATTATAATTCTTAATTAATTTATCTAGTACATTTAACCACTTTCTAGTATTATTTGCTGTGAAATACTTCCACATTTTAGTCTTTAAAGTTCTATTGAATCTTTCAATAACAGCACATTTAATCTCAATATTCTCAGTTGTAAACCAGTGAATATTTTCATCCTTGAATAACTTTTGAGTTTGTTTATTTATAAACTCTGTACCCTTATCTGTTTGAAGTTTTTCTGGTTTTCTTTCTTTAAATATTTTTTTAAATGCTCTAGTTACCTCTTCACCTGTTTTTCTTTTAATCGGAATTGTCCAAGCATATTTACTGAATATATCAATCACTGATAAAATATAATTTGTGTCATTATTAAAGGATTTAAATTCTTGCATATCTATAAGGTCAGCTTGAAATTGGTCATTGACATGAGAAACATAAATTCTTCTTCTTTTAAATCTATGAATAAGTGGTTTATGTTTTGTATATACATCTTGTTGATGTAAAAACTCTTCTATATCTTTCCTGGGTAATTTAGTTTTTCTTTGTAATTCATTAATACCACAATAACCAGTTTCTGGTGTATAATAAATATTTTTAAGGTCTACGTCTTTAAAAAAACACTCTTTTTAGATCCACAAACTTTACACTTTCCTTTTGCCATCGGTCTTCCATTTTTAGCTACTGTTTCTTGAATATCTTTAGTTTCAGTTTTCTGTTTGCACTTTAAGCAATACATATAGGATGAAATTCCTAAACCAAATGTTTTCTTTGCTTTTATAATTGGTTTTATAACAGCTCTAGCTTGTTTCTCTCCTAATGGATAGAATCCACTTGTAGTATTTTCAATTGAATCTAAATCGTTTAAGAGTTCTTGATCAGCAATATGTCTCTGTTTAGTATCTTTAGTTTTACTATAAGCTACATCATGTTTTTTACAAGCTTTATCAACTCTGTTAATTCCTGGATCACCTCTTTTTAATCTCTTTTCTAATTTTGTAAATGGACCACAATACTGGTAACCAGGTATATGCATTTCAGGTGGATTTAATTTATCTTGTAACCATCCTACTATATCACCTCCTTGTAATTCCATTTATTTAAGTGTAAATCTATTTTACATATCTATAACCATTTAGTTGCGTTTGTTTTACATATTTCTCTAAAGGAAAATACTTCATATTTTTTATAAAATCCTCTTCTCTAACGTAAGCATCCTGTTCTGAAATTGAATTAGCGTTTATTAAATTTAATATCTGTTTATAAAATTTGTAAGCTTGTTTATATTCTTCTTTTCTTTCTGAAATATTTAGAGTTTTATCAACAACTTCAATGACTCCTGCTCCTAAAGAAAGTGCTGCTAAAGGAATAAATGCAAAAGCTGATAAACCTGAAGCACTAAATATAAATTTGCCTACTGATAGTGATATACTAATTTTATTATAGTAATTAAAACTTTTTCTGTATACATACATTTTCTTTTCTAAATATTCTTCCATTTATATAGGATCAAAGTTATGTCTGTATCTCATATGAGGATTTTTCAAATCTAACATGAAGAAATCATAAGGTTTTTTAATACTTTTTTGATAAGGATCTATATTAAAATCACCATCAATTTCTCTAATAATTTGTTTAATTTCTCTGTGCTGAAGTTTAAAAAATATAAAGTAATCACAGTTTTTTCTTATATCAATAGGTGTTGAATAATAGGTCTGTGATAAATAAATAATGGATGCATTTTTCTTCCTTCCTCTTATAAAAAATTTTTCAATTTCGTTTTGATCTTTTTCTTTTACACAGTCATCAAAAATAACTAGATTTTTTAATGAAGGATCTAAGTCATCTACAGTAATAAATTCATTTATGTCTGAACTAAATAATGTTTCTTTCTTAAACTTTTTAAATAATTTTAATAACTTATTTTTATTCTTTCCCTTTATTTTTAAAATGTCTTCCTCTTCTATATCATCAAACATTGAGTAATTTTCTTTTAATTTAGAGTATTTAGGTTCGTTAATATCTTTTGCACATATGAATAATGCATCAAAATTTAAATGATCATATATTAAATTTAATAGTAAATTTGTTTTTCCACATCCTGAAGATCCTGTTATTAAAAGTTTAAAAGGATGAATAGGTAATATTGGATTTTGATTTGGATCTATAAATTCTTCTGGTTCTGAATAATCTTTTAGTTTAATGCTGCAAGGCTTAATCATATTTATTTAATAGAAATTCAGCATCTTCAATAAACATTTCAGCTTCAAATAATAAGTCTTCAGCTGGTATTCCTTGAGATAAATAAAATTCAGCTAGATATAATGCCATTTCAGCAAAAGATAAATATTCTTCAATTTGTTCTTCCATTTATATAAGTAAAATAATTTGCTTGGAAGTAAAATAATTTGCTTGGAAGTAAAATAATTTACTTGGTAGTAAAATAATTTGCTTGGTAGTAAAATAATTTGCTTGGAAGTAAAATAATTTGCTTGGAAGTAAAATAATTTGCTTGGAAGTAAAATAATTTGCTTGGAAGCAAATTTTCAGTTAAATAAATGAGTAAAGTGATACAAGATTTATTAAAATTAGCAAAAGTAAATGCTGAACTAAGAAAACGAAATAAGGAAAAGCAATTAGAAGATTTAGGATATGAAGAGGCAATCACAAAATTTCATAAACCTATAGTTGAAAAATTAGAATATCAAGATGTATCTAGAAAAGAAAATTTAAAAGCTATTCAAAATGCAATTGAAGAACTTTCATTTCAACCAATTGCAGAATCTTCAAGATTTCCTGCCTTAGAAGATGTTGAAGAACCTATTTCAGATGCTAAAGAAATGTATGAGAGAGAAGCAGGAATTCATAAAATTAACTTAAACAAAAACTTGAATGTATCAGTTATTAAAAAAAGTTAGGATTTGATTTACCTTCAGAATTAGTTAATAAGTCTGATGAAGAGATTGATGAAAAAAATAAAACAAGCAAATGAAAAAATCAGTGAAATCGGACGTCTAAAAGGTCCTCAAGTAAAAGCACTTAATAATGCTAAAGATGAAGAAAAAAAGAAAAAATTACAGAAAAAAATTGATCGTTTCGATTATAAAATGGCTGAGGTGCGAAAATATATTAGAGCATTAGAAGCTCTCAAAATGGGGAATTACTATATGGGTGAGGGTCTTAATATTTTAGATAAATTAACAGATAAAATATGTAAGGGAACTAAAAATAAGAAAGTATATAACCAAGTAGTTCAAATACTAGATTTATTATTGAAAGAGGGTAAAATGACTAATGAGCAAGTAAAACAATATTATTCAAAGTTTCTATCTTAATAAATGAGTAATTATATTGTATCAAGAATTTATTTGAGTGAAGGTCAGAAAAACAAATTAAAATCAGCAGTTAAGAAAGGTGAAGAAATTACATTGCAAATTGATAAAACTAAAAGTGCTAATCATGATATGTATTTAACAAAAACTCAAATTAATCAAATTAAAAATGGTAAACGAATAACTATAAGTAAGACACAATTAAAGAAAAACGGAGGTATTTTACCCTTTTTGATCCCTATCTTAGCAGCTCTTGGTACTGGTGCTTTATCTGGTGCTGCTAGTTTTGGTGTGAATAAAGCTTTAAGTAAAGTAACTGGATTAGGTTGTAAACCGAAAGGTTCACACCTTAAAAAAAACATTCTGGAAAGGGAGTTCTTCAGAATTACGAGGTATATCCAATAAAACGATAGAACAAAATATGAAAGATGTAAAAGGTTTCAGAGGTGTATTTACATCAGATTTATTACCTAAAAAGATTAAGAAATTTGAAAGTGGAATTATTAATTTAGATATATCTACAGGACCTGGGACTCATTGGGTCTGTTATTATAATGATCCTAAATATAATTTTGTGGAATATTTTGATCCATTTGGAGAATATAAATATAAAGACATTAAATTGAATAACATTTTCATACCTAAAAATATTGTAAAATATCTTGAAACATCTAATAAAGGAATTAGATATAATTCGAGTTTTTTACAAGAACCAACATCTGTTAAATGTGGTTTTTATTGTATGAAATACATAACTCAAAGGAATAAAGGTAAATCACCTGTTGAAGTTTTATATTCTTTTACCCAAGAACCAAGTGGTTATAATGAAGATTTTGTGCTTAATAAATGTTAATTTTAGATTCAAAAAATTTTGAGAAATCAGAAGATTTTACAATTGAATATGTCCCTCCTATTCCTGTTAATGAAAATTCAAAAATAGCTTTAAAATCTATGTCTATGTGGGTTTCATGGAACAATATTGATGAAGAAAATAATACATTTAAGTATTTTGATGGTAGTTTATGGCATGAAATAACTTTAGATAATGGAAATTACACATTAAGGGAATTAAATAACTTTTTAATAAAACGATTTGGAGATGAACCACCAATTAAATTTAAAGCTAATTTCGCTACACAGCGCTTTATAATTGAATTAAAAGATGAATATAAAATTGATCTTAGAGAGAGTAAATTACATGAAATTTTAGGATTTGAATCAGAAATATATGAAGATAATCATCAAGAAGGAAAATATATGGCAAACATTTCTAGAGGAGTTGATGACATACACATTCATTGTGATGTAATTATAGGGACTCTATATAATAATATTAATTCAGATATTTTGTATTCCTTTACGCCATCTAATCCTCCTGGCAGTTTAATAAAAATTGATGAAATAAATCCTTTATTTTTACCCATTAATAGACGAAATTATATTCATAGAATTCGAATGTATATCACGAATCAAGATAATGAACTGATAGACTTGAATAATATGAGAGTTTTATATAGATTAATTTTAGCTTAATAAATGAATTATAACAAACATAGATTATATGCAAAACGATATGGTGGTAATATCTTCACTGAAGGAATTGGAAAAAAAATATTAGAAGTTTTAGGTAAATCAGCAATTGAAGATAAAGCTAAAAATGTTATTCAAAATAAACTTGAAAATATATTATCTAAACCTCCTGTAACTGTTAATGATATATTAGCTAAAACGAAAATTCAGGATGGATCTGGTTTGAAATGGTATAAATGAGTTTTTTATCCTAATAAATGGAAAAACTTTGGGACTTAAAAGCTATTCCAGATTATTATAGTAATAAAATTGCTAAGTATGAATACATAAAACATAATGAAGATAGTACTAATGTAAAAGAATCTGATCAATATAAGTTTACTATTAAAGATACAAATTCACCTATATTATATAGTAACGGTTATATATGCTTAGAAAGTAAAATAGTAAAAAATAATAATGATACTATAGGAACTGATAATGTTACATTTGTAAATGGTGGGAATCTGTTTAGATCCGCTTCATTAACTATAGGAAAAGAACAAACTGATTCTAATATTGAATGTGCTTCATTAATTCATCAAATTAATGGACTTATAAATTTCACAAAAGATTATTCCACTTCAGAGGCTACAAATATGATGTATTATGTTGATACATCAGAATCAGCTGATAAAGATAAAATAGTAATAGATGATCCTAATAAAGATGTAAAGAAAGGATCAGATATCAAATTAAAAGAAAATGCCTCTTATAATAAAGGATTTAGACAGAGATGGCTTTTAACAAAAAACAGTAATGTAATAAAATTTTGGATTCCTTTAAGACAACTGTTTGGGTTCCTCAACGATTTTAGAAGATTAATTTCTGATATAAAAGTTACATTTGAATTTCAAAGAAATAGTCATAATGATATGTTATACACAGATGTTGCAAATCCCAATTATAAAGTTATTATATCTGATTTTCAATTATGGTTACCTTATGTAGAGTTGTACCCATCCATTGAGGCTGAATTTAAAAGTATAGCTTTGAATTCTACACCTATTGAAATTACTTGGTGTTCTGCTTCAATTGAGAAAAGTAATCAGCAAACAACATCAAGTGGTGCATGTCATATAAGAACTACATCTGATGAGGTGTTAAGTGTTCTTGTCATTCCACAGTATGTAGAAAAAGAAAGCAATCAAAATCAGAACAATATGGTTTTTGATAATTTAGATCTCCTTGAATGCTGGATATTATGTAATAATAAAAAAGTTCCAGAAGAAATTTATAAAACGAATTTTAAAGATGGGCAGTTAGATTATAATAGATGTTATTCTGAATTATTAGCAGCTGGATTAAATACTCATAATACTGAAAGTGGATGTCTTATAAGTTATGTAAATTATGCGAGATTGTATCCAATCTTTTATTTTAATTTATCTAATCATCCAGAGTATACTAATATTTCGAATTTAAGACTAGAATTTAACTGGAGATTAGGATCAAATCAAGGTAAACCATATAGATTTTATTTCATCGTGAATGAAACAAAAAGAGGATCACTTAATATGGCTAATAAGGAATTTAAAACTTTGAAAACTTTAGATTAAATAAATGAATTGGTACCCTTTTGGTTCGTCTTATGAAGAATTTGGAATTGGACCATCTGGACCTCCTGGAAATGGATTTAAATTAACAGATGATGGTAATTATGATATGGAAGAAAAAAATTTAAAAAATTGTAAAGAACCTATAGATGAACATGATGTTACTACAAGAGAATATGTTTTAAAACAAATGAGAGAGAATAATCTGGAAGTTAAAAGTGAAATAGAAAAAAATATTAATGGTAGTTTTTCAGATTTTGTTCAAGAAACTGCTGTAAGAATAAGAGATTTAGATGCTGTACTTAAAGGTGAATTAAGTAATTTGGATCAAAAATATTTACATATTCAAGATGGGAATGTAATTAATGCAAAAGGTAAAAGAATAGGAAATGTTGCTGATCCTACAGCAGATAAGAATGCAGTGAATAAGAGGTATTTAGAAAACAATGTTTTAATTTTAAAAGATGAAAAGTTTGATGTTCAAAATAAAAGACTAGTGAATATTCCATCTCCTCAGGATATGTATGACGCAGTTAATAAAAATTACGTGGATAATCAAAAATGTTATGCAACAATTCAAGAAGATAAAAAAGCATA
Source organism: Macrothele yani (assembly GCA_039090855.1). Lineage (NCBI taxonomy): Eukaryota > Metazoa > Arthropoda > Arachnida > Araneae > Macrothelidae > Macrothele > Macrothele yani. Next base: position 122,934,227 of record CM077013.1, read on the forward strand.
TAATACTCTTGGTGCTATGCGTTACTGGGAAACAGTCGTTTTTATGAAATTTAGTAGCAATCTCCTTGACAGAAATATGAAACTGAGTGAAAATATGGATATGAAAATTACATTTTATTTACGTCCTAATTATACTAATGGGAAATCAGAAGTTTTAATTACACTTGGGGAGAATATATTATTTAATAGTGATGCCTACACAGATAAACCTTTAATACTCTTTGCATCAGGAAAAAAGAATGATGAATTAAGCATACAAGTCATGTCTTATTTAGAATTAAACATTTTTAAACCTTACTTAGAAATTGAAAAAATAACATACTTTTAATTCCATTTGAATTAGAACTTTAATCTTCCTACACTTTTTATCTTCCTAAATTTTTAATCTTCCTATAAGGGGTATCCATTTTGGGTACCCCTTTTTTTAATGCATTTTTAAAAAGCAAAGTAGTTTGTTTTACAACTTTTCTATTGATCACTAAATCCATCATTTCATCACTTTTAAAGCTATTCAAAGCTCAAAATGATTGCAATTGTTCAAAAAAGTCGTCAAATATCATCAAAAATGCGTGTTTTTATGATGTCTGTTTTTATGAAAAAACAGAGTAAAAACTTCAATTTTCAAAAATCTGATGTTTTTGACTATTTTATGCCCAAAAATCAATGATTTTTAATGAAAATATGGTGTTTTTGATCATAAAAAGCCTTAAAATGTTCGTGATTATTGAGGTCTGAAAAATCAAAAAATGCCTGATTTTGAGGTTTTTATGTGATTTTGGTGTGTGCCATAGTACCCCCTATATACTACTGCTACCTCTATGGAATTGTCGATTTTAAAAGCAATATCCATGACGCATTTTGTATTAAACCTCATGCTGGCTAAAACTTGCTGATGAATGATACAATGGTAGCTAAAGAAATCTGAGAAATCTTCATTTTTCTAACACTAGGCCATGAATCCATTGGATTTACTCACCATCGCTGCTGCTCAGTCGGTGGTTATTGACACGAGCTTAAATAAAAGCAACTTAAACTTTTCAATATGTTCCTTGAATCCGTTGAAACTATCGAGACCTCGAGATTTTCCTTTCAATGAAATCATGCTCAATAATTCTGCTTTAGCAGAAAAGTCCGGGAAAATCATTCTGATAACAATCAGCAATTAAGCAGTGTCACTGAAACCCGTTGATTCATCGAGTTGCAGGGAAAATGAAACACATTGATCAATATCTTTTAGCAGTTGTCATTTACATTTTGGCTTAACTTTTCAATATGTCTCATGACTGTATTCCGAACGAATTGCAGATCTTGAAGGGCTGTTTTTATTTCACCCTTATTCTTGAAATTTGCAAATAGATAATCTGCTATGTCCAGAAAAACATATTTCATAAATTCGCCATCAGAAAAAAGTTTACATGTTGTTGCTGTTTTATCGCTTACTTGAAATGAGGCGATGATTGCAGCCTTCGATTGATCGTTTCGTTTTGAGAATATGTTTCGCTGCACAGTCAGTCCACTTTTCAGTTCTTGCAATATTTTCTTTCTTATTTCACTGTTGAGTGGAAAATCGGATTGATATTTACCATGCAATGCGTTGAAGTACCGCTCTAAATTCCCTTCTTTGGTAACGCCATGGAAGTACTGCAAATTAAGCAGCAACGCTTTTCTTTAACCATAGGAAAAAAGTAGTCCAGTTCGCATTCTTGATGAAAATAAAAAGTTTTCGGTCTTTTCGGGGCACTTAATTTTAACCAAAACAATAATATCAACAAAATAGTTCAAAGAAGAAAACCACAGCTCCGATGCAAACGATAAACAATAAACATTGCGCACTTAACCTGCACCCTGCACACCAAGTATCCCCCAAGATGACTGTTACCTCCCATGACGCTATCTCCCGCGTCTAACTCTACGGTCAATGCTCTCATTACGTAAGCAAGCAGAGCCGCAGCAGATTGCTATCTGTGGAGGGGAGACCGCGTGACCTTGACACCTGATGGATGCAATTGCAAGGGCGTAAACATAGCCACTCCTTTTTCTGAATGCTCCATCGGCGACTGTCGTAGTAACTTTTAAAAAATTGCATATTTTTTTCACAAAACGTTAGCCATCGATCAAAAATGATTCAGTGATCGACCTGTTGGCCGTCTCTGGTTTAGTGCATGTCAGGGGACTAGCCTCGGGGATACTTACAGATCTTGAGTACCCCTCCACCCCCAACCCCTCCTCCAAGGGCATTATTTTGCACTCCTTTTCGTTCATAATACTGATCAAACTTAATGGACCAACTCAAAATTTATAAACTCAATGATGATGATATACATATTAAAAAAGAATTAACATATACTTATACCTGTTTACCGTTTGTACTCTTTCGAACAGCTTTTCTTTTTGTCTTTTTCTTTTTTCCTTAGGGTTGGTACTTATTGCTGTGCTCTTTCACACAGTTGTTTTACGTAGTCAACGTAAGAATGAAATGATAAGAAGAAAGCTGTAAAATCTAGCAGCTATTCAATAAAGCGGAAGCCAATGCCTCCTCATTCGCTGTATAACAAGTTGATAAGCTCCTGCAGGATTCAGTCAGGGCTGATACATTGGTTATCGTTTGTGGGGTGTTTCAGAAAAATATCATTCATCAGCAGATTAAAAATGGGATTCGGCGTTTTATTGTTTTGCAATCTCCGTCAAGTCAAAAGCTTATGGAACTTTGGAAGTGTTGGTTATTTCGCTCAGATATTCTACTCAGTGGTCACATTGGTAGTACCCGCAGGAGCAGTGTAAAGCTGGTGTGATTTTTGTTTTTCATTTCATTCTCGTGCTACTTTTGAAAGAGAACTATTTCTTTTTCAGTTCTATACCTTTTTAATTTGCAGTGCATTCATCTGAACAATGAAAAGAAAAACCTTAAATGAAATTACACCATGTTCTCACAAGAAATATTCTATATTGCACGCTTCCTCCGTGATTTTTGTGATACAAGTACATAAGAGAGGGAAAAGTAAACGGGCAAAATAAAATTCAATGTTATGTTTGTAAACGCGCAAAATAAAATTCATTTTCATTTTAGATATACGTATTGTATATCTAAAATGAAAAAAAAAATTAGACTGGATTCCAAGGATTAATATTTATACTGGATTCCAAGGGACAGAAAAAGCCCCAGAAAAAGACCACATGGGAGATGGATGGACGAAATTCTGGAGCATGCCGGAGTGACATGGAGGAGACTGGTCCAAGACAGGCCGTTGTGAAAGAAGCTTGGGGAGATCATCATCCAACAGTGGATTGATAATGGTTGACAATGATGATGATGATGATGATATCTAAAAGGAAATACAAAATATTTCAAAAACTTTAAAATTTAATATTCGCTTCCAGTTTTAGTCACAAATTTTCTGTTAATAATTAACATCAAGATTAGAGCTAAGGAGCCGAAAGAAGCTTGGGGCAAGAAAATTCTACACCGAAGGCGCTACAACGATCTTCAATCCGCCATGTGGATAATACTGCCTCCAATGCATATCTAACAAACGGATCACTCTTCCCCGAGACCACTTCTCAGATTTGGGACATCTCGTACACGTCCCAGAAGGAAAAGAAAAACATCTCCACAGGAAGGGGTGGAATCATCTCTATAATAACAAATAATAATAATAATAATGTGCTATTGTTTTGTTCTCTGCTTTGATTGCAACCGAGTGCCCCATCTGACACACTAGCCCCCGCTCAAAAAGCACCCCGGTTGCGCACCTGGTGTATGTAAACACAGTTTTTAATTTATGTCTAAAATGATTCGCATTGTAATCCAGATCCAGATCGCTGACTCAATTTTTAGGGTACTATGGAGAAAGAATATCCAAGTCTTAGTGAGAAAGTTCTAAAATTATTTGTTGCCGCGAAACTACAGTCGAGTCCCATTAGAACGAACTTCACGGGACCGCAGAAATCTGTTCGTTATATCGAACTTTTATAATAATGGATTTTTTTAATTTTGCACTTGTTTTTTTAAATGACTCATGGGAATCGACTGTATTCAAAGTGCTTACACTGTACTGTATCTTAAAACACAAAATAAAAAAGCAAATTCTCTAGTACGTCTAATTCCATACATACCTTTCATAAAGTTTACACCACTTTTGTACACTAGAGGTGTTCTCTTCTTATACAGTATATATAGTATGTACTGCATGTACGTAGTATTTACATTCTAAAGAAATATGTTATTTTTGCTTGAAAATGGGACTTTGTTGCTACCGAAACTGTAAGTTCTTGCAAAGAATGTAAATGGGTGAAAGTTTCATCAGGGACATTCATTTGTCCTGATACGAAATGGCAAACCTTTTCTAAACAGCTAAGTGCTTCACACGCACTCTAACGCAATGGAGGAGTTAAATGAATTTCATCGTCCTCGCTGCTTTCCGCAGATTCCTCATTTCTGTTATCCGAAATCGATTCAATTATGTCTGCATCAGTCAGTTCGTAAGTGGTCAGAATATTGTCATCCGCATCTAAAAATTCCTCCAGCGAAACATTGGTGGGAACTGAAACAGATGTCTGGAGAGCGTTCCACACTATCCTTAACGAAGCACTTTAATCCACGTCGGTATCGGTCGCATCGTTCTCGGGTTCAGTTTCACAATCAATTAACTTTGCATGGCGCCAACGGTTCTTTATTGACATTCACTTTTACGGAATCCTTTTTCTCAATTCCAAGACGAAATAATTTCATCAACATGCACTTGTAATGGTCTTTTACAGGCTTTATTATCACCTAGTCCAACGGTTGGAGAACTGCTGTGCAGTTTGGTGGAAAGTATTCCACACGAATTTTTTCAAGCTGAGAATGTTTGTTATGAGCCGTACAATTATCAACCAGAAGAAGAATGTTTCCTTTTTCCCCCTTTATCTCAGAGTCGAACTTGAATAGTCATTTATTGAAGATTGTTGGCGTCATGCATGCCTTTCTATTGGCTTTGTAGTCACAAAGTAGCGATTGTACACCTTTCAAACACCGAGGTTTTGGGTATCGTCCAACCACTAGCACTTTCTTCTTCTTAGTTCCTGATTGATTACAGCAGAAGAGAGCGGTCAGTCGCTATTTCGATCTTTTACCGCCAACACACTTGTCAATCTTGCCAAAGTTTTGTCGAGCTCTAACTGGAAGAAATTTCCAGACTCGTCTGCATTGAAGACATCATCTGGGCTAAGTTTGGATGAGTTTTGCCACTTCTCCTGCTCTGCACTCATTCACATTTTCCATCGGAGCAGCACTCGCTTCTCCGCAAATTGTTCTTGTGACGATTCTATACCGCAAAATCCGTAACTCTTAAAGTTTTGGCGAACTGCGCAGCCTTTTCTCGAATCAATGCTCCACTAATGGGTACATAACTTGATCGTACGCCTTGGAACCAGGCGAAAGTGGCTGAGTCCACATCTTGGAATTGAGCTTGCCGTAATCTTTTTCTTTGAGGTCCGATCGCCGATGTTTAAAGCTGATCTGTGATTTTTTTTTCTTTTTTCTTCAAAAACGTTGATAATGTCGACGGAGTGATCCCATATTCTTTTGCTACATCTCCTTTCTTTTCCCCTGCACTCACTTCATCAATAATTCTTCTTTTTCTCCTCCAAAGAAAACTGCTTTCATTTGGCTGAATTCATTGTTAAAACCTGTAGCAAAAGTTGATAGACTTGCCTTGAAAAAGACGCCAAACTGGAACGTTAGGCGACGAGCCAAATTTTAAGAACAACCGAAAGAAATAAAACCTCCTCCTTTTGCAACGAAATCCAGTACTCAACTGCGTCTTATCTCTCTTTTCAAGGTTAGAAAAACTGCGTTCCAGTTGCGGAAGAAAAGGGGGAGGATGGTTTACTGCTCGCGGCAAGTAGGTTGTTATGGAAACACCGGCATCCGGTCGTAGGTCAGTAACCACGAGTGCGCGAAAATGAGTGAGTCATCCAAGTGAAAAAATCAGATGAAGAAGTTGCCTTTTCTTTTTTAAATGTAGGAAAAAAAGCACTTCGAAAGGGATGTGCTGCATGTTTTCAGGGTTGAGAATGTCGTTATAATGGAAACATTTTCTTTTAAAATTCAAAATATTACTTGTTGTAACTGTTTTAATGAATTTCGTTCAAACGGAATTAAAAATACATTTCGTTAATGGGAATTTTGCCGGGGAATGCTAAAAATTTCGTTATAACGGGTTTTTCGTTCTATTGGATTTCGCTCTAATGGGACTTGACTGTACTTCGTATTTCGGGCCACATTGTTTTGAAGCTTAATTAATTAAAGGTACCAGGCGTAATTTACTTTTTTTTTATTTAAAATAAGTTTTTTTCTTGTTCCCTTTCCTGCCTTATACCCATAGTTCTCTCATCGGAGCATAAAGCCCAGGTGGCCAAGGCAGTTACGGCGCTTCCCTTGGACACCCGTAGGAATGATGAAGTAATTTCTCTTATTTTCACTCTCGTGAGAAGAAGCAAGGGATTCACGAAATTTAAGAAATGTCTGTCCTCTGTGGTAGCTAGCGTTGCTGGTGGGAAAACCTGCCTGGTATCTAAGAATACACATTTCAAAGTCCGAATCATCGTCAGATGAATAGTCAAGTTCACGTTTTACTACCATCTCTTTTAGAAGTAGGTACTAGCAAAAGTCGTAAAATACAATGCGGTGTCTCAAGGAATTCGTAACTCTGCCATAAGTTAGCCACCGTAATCTTTTGCTATTCACCAGACCCAAGAACATATGTCCCATTTAAAGTACGAAAAACACTACCTGCCCTTAACACCAGCTGGTACTAGCGAGTAGTTTAGTGGCTCATCGGGCCAACCAATAATCGCTAGGGTGGCCGAACACTGGCCAGCTCAGCTGACCAATCCAGGCCCCAGGCTGAAAGCTCCTAGAGGGCTGAGAACACGCCAAACCACGTAAGAAATTAAACGGACTCGGATATATACACAAAAATAACGTAACCAAGACGGTCAATATACAGGAGTTCAAGCCCAGAGTCGTCGGTACTCAGTTGGTAGTCATTTCATAGTCCAGTTATAGTTTGAGTTGAAAGTACTGGTGAGTCGATGACTATGGGAGTAAACATCGGACAAGATTGAAATGAAGTAGATATTAGAGTTAGCAGTCTACACCGTGAGGAGAGGAATTACAGCCATCGACAAAGACTTCACCGGACGTAATGTACGATGATGTTTTTCTCCCCAATTCCAGTTCTACAGTTGTTGTATGTATACTATATTGACAAAAGTCCCCAAACACCCCTTCAAAAGCAAATGAACGAATCCGCTCCGTTGTTAAGATGCGCGGCACAGCTCCAAACGGTATAAAAACAATCCTGCAGTTGACCGCGATCATATCGCACTGTGAGGTTGAGTGAAAATGTCGCCGCTGGAGAAAACTGACTTTGAGAAAAGAAAGATTGTTGGGTGTTATATGTATTAGTGGGTTGTCCGTAAGAGAAACCGAGTGGCGTATAAATATACCCAATTCAACTGTTTCGGATGTACTGAATAAACGGAAGACATATCTCCTGCCTGAAGCAGCAAAACGTACCGACAGACCAAAGGAAATCAATGATAGAAGGCGACGAAGCTTCAGGAGAGTCGTTACAGCTAATCGACGGAGTACTGCACAAGACCTCAGTGTACAGGTGAGTAAAAATGCTGGAGCCTCTGGATGTACACATATCATTCGCAGAGAACTTCATTCTATGCGTTACTGTGGTCGTGCGGCTGCTCATAAGCCTTTCATCTCCACTCGGAATGCTACTCGTCGTTTAGCACGGTGTAAAGTACATTTAAAGTGGACCGTAAATCAGTGGAAACGGGTCCTGTGGACTGATGAATCAAGATACACGATCCATCAATCTGATGGCTGCGTGTGGGTATGGCGGCAGCCGGGAGAACGCTAATTACCACGGTGTACTGTTCCTACGGTCAAGTTTGGAGCTGGTAGTGTACTCGTGTGGGGGTGTTTTTAGTCCCGGCCCATTGCTTATTGTGGACAAACCTGTTAACCAACACATTTACCTCGATATTCTGGACAATTATGCCCTTCCAACTCTGTGGCAATACTATGGAACCGAGCCTTGTTGGTACTAGCAGGATAATGCACCGAGTCATAAAGCAAGGACTGTTACGGCGTGTTTTGACGATAATTCCGTATCGTGTGTGGACTGGCCAGCATAGATCCCTGATCTTAATCCCATAGAGCCCCTATGGGACGAATTAGAGCGCCGCATAAGAAGTTTGGAACCAAGTCCTACTACTAAGCAACAGTTAGCGGCAGCATTATGTACTGAATGGAAACGCATACCTATCGCTGTGTTCCAAAACCTTGTTGAAAGCCTGTCTCGAAGGGTCAGTGCATACATTAAGGCCAAAGATGGACAGACACCGTACTAATGTATGTCAATAAATACTATGTTGTGTTTCTCTTCTAAGTTTCCGGTGACTTTTGTCAATATAGTGTATATATGTTGCCGGCAATATCTGAAATTAGGCATTGTAGAGAATGCCTAGGATATCTGTAGAATGCCGAAAATGGGACGTCAAAGAATGAAACGCAAAACATTTCACACATTTCCTAGGTATTCTATGCAATGCCAAAAGGCAAATCGGCAAAGTATAAAATACTTCCTCCAGAGACTATTAAAGACGATGGAGATGAGAAAGTGGAAGGTTATGGGGTTAAAATTTTGTGCACTCTTTCCTTCATAATTGAGAATGCTGTTGAAAGTAAAATTGAATCTGGAAATATAGGCTAAAAAATGAAAATGGACTCTGCCAAAAACATTCCTCCTGCACCTTTGGGGGCCACTGTCCGAGTTCCTATTCCTCACGTCGATAAGGGACGGGATGACTGGCGCAATCTGTTAGCAATTACATATTATGAGTGTGACAGAACACGGTTTTTACCGACTTGGAACTACTCTAGGAAGTTTGAACCAACTCTATGCCCGATCACAATTCACTTTATGTCCAAAGTACTTACTCAGAGTTGAAGGCCTTCCAGACCACGAAATTCCTTTTAGATCATCTGCTATCGCTCAGTCCACAGGAAGTGGTCAAAGATTCGTGAGGTATATGTGCAAGACTAACTGCCAAAATATGAAGTGGTCAAAGATTCGTGAGGTATATGTGCAAGACTAAGTGCCAAAATATGAAGTGGTCAAAGATTCTTGAGGTATATGTGTAAGACTAAGTGTCAAAATATGAAGTGGTCAAAGATTCGTGAGGTATATGTGCAAGACTAACTGCCAAAATATGAAGTGGTCAAAGATTCATGAGGTATATTTGCAAGACTAAGTGGCCAAATATGAAGTGGTCAAAGATTCGTGAGGTATATGTGCAAGACAAACTGCCAAAATATGAAGTGGTCAAAGATTCGTGAGGTATATGTGCAAGACTAACTGCCAAAATATGAAGTGGTCAAAGATTCGTGAGGTATATGTGCAAGACTAACTGCCAAAATATGAAGTGTTCTTGTGCGAAAAAGACAATTAAAAGTAATTCAAAATGCCATTTTAGCTTTTCTTGTTGCAACAAGTAGGTCAGCGCTAGTTTTTTTCTCTTGTTCTTTCAGTCAGAAAGTCGTATATTTTACTTTGCATTTCTTCCTTGATTTTCATATACGTCTTTTCAATAAAGGCCTTTTCATGATTCTATTTTCACACTTCGCCTAAATAGTCCTTGTCGTTTTATATAATGCCTAGGATTCATATAAAATGCCTAGGAAAAAATGTATAAAATATTAAAATAACATAAATATTTCACGCTTTGCTAAAGGTGGACGTCAAGTAATTTTGCTTCTTATACTTCCAATGGAAAACCTTTTGTACACATTTCCTTCACAATTAGTGTGTTCCCAAGGATGAAAATTTGAACATCGATTAAAATAACTTCACATTATAACTTGGAATATTTAATATTTTCTAAAACATAACCATAATTATATTAAAAATAAATAATTTTGCCTTTGGTGGTGTTGAAACCAAAAAAAAAAAAGATGGCGCGACCTGTACTTTGATAACGTCAGTAGACAAACAAATGTTAGATTTAATAATTATGGTTATATTTTAGAAAATATTAAGCATTCCAAGTTATAAAATGAAGCTATTTTAATCGATGTTAAAGTTTTCACCGCCGCCCCGGTGGCGGTTAATCTAGATGATGGAAATGTGGTCTAAGCGATGGCCTCTGATCATTCGTCCGAACGGGGTCCGGGTTCGAATCCCGGTGAGGCATGGATGTTGTGTTTGTCTTACGGCACTGGCTCTCTCCCTTCCCTGGAACCAGTGACCCTAAATTAGGGACGGGCGACTGCTTATAGCCCATTGAGTTGCTCACGGTGGTCTTTAAACCTACAATAAAAAAAAAAAAAAAAAGTTTTCTTCCTTGGAAACCCATTAATTGTGAAGAAAATGTGTACAGAAGTTTTTCCATTGGAAGTACAGAAAGCAAAATTACTTGACGTCCACCTTTAAAAAGTTACGCATTCTATAGATTTCCTAGGCATTCTGTACAATGTCGGTTTTTCACACATTGCCAGTAACATATATATATATGCACTGTCGCTATGTTTTCTCATAAATAAATGTGAGGAATTGTTTTAACTTTAAGCTCAAGGGTTTAACAGGCTTGAGCAACAATGGACCAGTAAATGTGGTTAATTTTATCCTTTTAGTTTAATGTAACTTTTATTTGGCCTCCACCTAAATGCTGTAACTGCTTTATTCAACGTATTTTTCCTTATAATACACATGTTAATTACCTAATCCTGTGTAGCAAACTTTTCTACGCTGTGTATAATTTTCTAAATCATAATATGCGGCATATGGGGTTTTTTTTTTACGAATACTTCGTAACGAATCTATATGAAACACAACGCGAAGTTAATAAACTTTGAGATTGGGTTCCTTAAGTTTATGGGAACGCAACCTTACTGTTTATCTATCTAGATGATGGAAATAAGTATTCCTCTACCATCGCACTACCGGGGGCATGGTAATATATTGGTAACTTTTTTGACCACGTATTTACTGCGAGAAAACCTTTTCAGCTGTTTTGGTAATCAAAACAAAGCACAGGGGCATAATGGACATTAATACTACACTGCGGCTTGTAGAAACGACTGTGGAATCACGGCTCGAGAAGATTATCGCGAAACAGCAGCAACAGACGTCGCATTGAGCCCATAAAAATTATATTAACGATAAGAAGAGTGTTGTGGTATATTAATTATGGATTGCCCTTATTAATAGTTAAAGAATATTAATAAATTAAATGATATCAGCTGTCAGTAGGTGACATAGAATAATGTAGTATATAAATTATGGGTTGTACCGGGGCCGCCGGTACTCCTCCTCCTCTCTTTCTTTACGGGCCTGGCCACCGGATTAAGAACTTATTTGTGACGTCACGCTAAGCGACGGGCATATTCATGAGTAGCTGAAGACATTGCAAAAATATTCATTATTTGCTTCAAATTATTTTAATTCCTTATGACTGATGATTGTGAGCAGTTACTCCATGTACAAAATATAAAATTTATCTTAAACAGTTGGTCGCAAAGGAGACTGAAGGGTTGAATGTGGTAAACGGAAAATGTTTAAAATGTAACCAAACTAAATTTGAACTGGGACTATAAAGTGCGCTTCTGTATTTTTAAATATATTTTTAAATAATTACTCATAATTGAAAAATGACTGCTTAAATAACAAGTCAGGGAAAAGAAAATATGCTATGTCCTCAGCAGCTACTTAATGAATCTGGTCTTCCTGTGTGCCTCAACAATGAGAATACCTCCAAATTTTGGCAAAGAATTTTGGAATACCTCCAAATTTTGACAAATGTCTTTGCCAAAATTTGGAGGTATTCTCATTGATCATCATTACAGGAGAGCTGAATCTTAACCCCAGCCTAACTACCCTAAACCCCATACTCATAAATATATTTCAATCTTCATTTTTGTGTATTTTCAATCTTCATTTTGTACATTTTGAATGTTCATTTCATGTGTGAAAAAAAAATTATCAAGCATGTAATTTTTTCACACATGAAATGAAGATTGAAAATATTAATAATAATTAATTATTATTATTAATATTTTATTAATTATTCTCAGTATTATTGACAAATTAATACTGGGAATGTTCTAAAACATGTTCATGTTTTAGAGCATTCTCAGTATTAACGTTTTTCTTCTAATGACAATAGTAATCCGGTAATTGGTATTACTCTATGCAGACCATTATTATTAATAAAATTAACGACATTGTAAATTACATAGATATTGGAAGCTCCACTAAAACTATAGCAAATAATTTTTTAAATGTATTTTATTATGATCAAAAATTGTAATAATTTTTCTTCATATTTTGATCAAAGTTGAGGAAACATGGAGCCAATTGAAAAGGTGTGAGACTGTGTTTTGGGAACGTGAAACTGCTGACGGATTAAAGAATTTAAGTTATTCGAGTTTCGACTTGTTGTAACCACCGGTAGTTGTCGCGGCGTGAGATGATCTAAAAACTTTTCCCAGCTGTCTGACATGATTTAGTATGAAATGACGTCATTGTTAACATTATTATTGAGGTGATTAGTAATTACTGTATTATAAAAATCCGTAATAACACAGTAAAATTTAAATTGCGATGTTTAGCTTCGTTTCGTTACTGCAACAGGTAGAGTACGAATACCCCAGTAGTTTTAAGTCTTTCAGCAGTTTTTCGTACTCTTCCACCGATTCTAAATAACCAGAAATGAAGCCATTTTTATGAATATTATAATAATCCCTTAAAAATTACTGCAAAACGTCATTTAATGAATCCTGCATAATCTTCAGAGAATTTCGAAATCGCTAATGTGTGTCCTGTTCCATGTTTCACCATCTGATGAAGACCTAACCGATTGCTTGTATATCGTTTTTCGTCATATTTTATCGCATAGGCGCAACTGACTAAATCTCTGACGTCAGCATGGTATCCTGGCCTTGTAAACTTAGCATCTCCCACAAACAACCACTACATACAAAAGATACAGTTGCGGTTATCATAAATCACAGATACGGTATCCCAGGCTACAGTTACGCTTCTTATGGGGGAAAATTTAAAAACCCTAAAACTCTGAAAGCGAAGATTAGGACCTTCTAAGAATTCAGTAGAAAAAATCAGTAGCCTTTTCAAAAAGTGGGAAAAATCGGAAATTACAAAATCCATTAGTAGATCAGTAAACAAGGGTCAAAATCAGTAGAACGGAGCCCATCGAAGGAGACAGGAGCCGCGAGAGCTGGGCCGTACTTTGAAACCCCAGAATTAGCGGAACATCTAGGATCTCACTATGGGTGGCCGAATTAAAATACCCAAGAGAAAACATTTCCAAAACACGTTGAGGAAGCTATAAAAATTTCCCCTCCACATTGAAGTGTGTTCATGGATGAAGCAGTGTAAGGAAGAAAATCTAAAAATATATGGTTGAAAATGGACACTAGTTCAGTTCTGCTTTAACCCCCCCCCCCCTCTTTCCCATATTCAGTTTGTTGAAAATATATCAAAGTAGTTGACAAAATAATGTGAACCAAATATCATGATACGAACGAATATGTATGAAAATTTCCCCCAATTATAGATGTGTACAAAACATCTTTAATGCTATAGAAAGATTTGAAGATGGATTCGGGACGACTATACATTTTGCGGTTATTTTTAAGGCCCCAGGTTTTTTAATTTTTTTAATTTTGGTAGATAGCACAGCGAAAACTAAATGAAACTCCCTTGTGATTTTTTTATTACTTTCCCCTTCTTCTGAAGGAATCAGCTTCTTCAAATTATATCAAAGTATTGGACAAAATAATATGAACCAAATGTCATGATTTGAACGCATATGTACGAAAATTTCCCGCAATTACGGATGAGTGCAAAACATCTGTAATGCTTTCGAAAGACTTGAGGATGGATTGGGGACGACTATAGTTTTTGCCGATTCCTGAAAAAAGAGAGACAAATAAAAAAATTTCAAAAGGTAGTTTCTTACAGTTTTCGCTGTGCTATCTGTCAAAAAAAACAAAAAAAAACTAGAACTCTGTCAATTTTTCAAGCATCCCTTGGAAATACGGTGCCACTTTGTCTCTAGTCCTCAGCTATAATTGCAAGCATACCTAATAGCGGTGCTTCGTTCACGGCTCAACCTATAACAACAAATAGAGCTAATTCTATCAATTTTTTCAAAATTACTAGATTGGAAATACTAACTACAATACAAAATATTAATAAAACTTCGTGGCCAGGACATGATGACATTAAATTACATATATTTAATACAATTATTGAAACAGGTATTTTTCCAGAACTCACGAAAATTGTTAAGGTCTCCCCTAAATATAAATCTGGTGCAATAACAGATGCTAATAATTACAGACCAATTGCTAATCAAACAATATTTACTAAAATTTTTGAAAAGTTAATCAACACGAGACTACTTGATTTCATTACTCAATATAATATTACACATCAAAATCAATTTGGCTTTACACCTAATAATTCAACTGAAATAGCGTTATTGAACCTAATCAATAATATTCAATCTAATTTATTACACAATAACTACACTCTTGCTCTCTTTATTGATATTTCAAAGGCTTTCGATACAATAAATCATCAAATTCTGATGCAGAGGCTATATGACATTGGAATTAAGGATACTTTCTTGATATTTTTAAGAGTTATTAATCTCACAGACGACAATATACACAGATTAATCTTATGGAATCTATATTCGGACACGTGTTTTCAGGTGTACCGCAGGGATCAGTTCTTGCTCCTCTACTTTTTAATATTTATATTAATGATATTTTTAAATTACTAGAACATACTGATATACAACTATACGCTGATGATGCTACTATTTTATTACACGGTAATGACATCAATACACTTATTTCTCAGTTGGAAAATAATTTCACTTTAATTAATGACTGGTTGAGCTGTAATGATCTAGCTATTAATATGAAAAAACCAAAAATAATTATTTTTAGAAAAAACTCTGCTTTTCCACTTAACTTACAGAAAATAAAATTAATGGGACATGATATTGAGGTGGTGCCTTGCCATAAGTATTTGGGTACCACTTTAAGTGATCTACTTTCAACTAAAATCTCGAGAAACATCGCAGTTATTAATCACACTCTAAGACATTTAACCCTAAACTAATGCTGGCGTTATACTATTCCATCATTCAGACTTATTTTACTTACTGTATTTTGACACTGGGGGAAAACAACATGATATAATATTCTCAAATTACAAAAATTACGAAATAAGTTTATCAGTTTATTGGATTTAAAAATTATACTAATCAATCTTCCAATTTAACATATAGAACAACTTCACATCCCAATACATTTAATATATTAACTATATAAATTCTATTGGAGGTTTAACGACCACCGTGAGCAACTCAATGGGCTATAAGCAGTCGCCCGTCCCTAATTTAGGGCCACTGGTTCCAGGGAAGGGAGAGAGCCAGTGCCGTAAGACAAACACAACATCCATGCCTGACCGGGATTCGAACCCGGACCCCTTGCGGACGAATGATCAGAGGCCAGCGCCTTAGACCACTGCGCCACCGGGGCGGCTATTAACTATATAACAACTATATGAATATAATTTAGGAAAGATCATGTTTAAAAGAACAAAATATAACCTCTATCATGAGTTGATCACAATTAATACCCATACTCATACTTATCCAACAAGAAATAGATTTAAATTACTACCGCTATTTACATACACAGAAAATTTTAAAAATAACATAAACTATTCTGGTCCTAAATTATGGAATACTTTTCCTTACCATCTCACTGCTATTAATAATATTAACCTTTTTAAGAAAAAACTAAATCTCTATTTAATGGGGAAGAACTAGATCTCTCATAGTATATCTCTTTTTCTTTTGACCAACTGATTTAAGACCAACTTATTTACTTTTGTGTTTCTCATGTGCTTGCTCCTGTTTGATGGGGGAAAGGGGGAAGGGAAAGGGGGAAATGAAATTGGGATAAATTTCTACTTATATAATACTAAATTACTCTTGGTGACCTTTCCCTATAATTTCTATTTACCACTTACTAATTTACTTATATGATATCAGAAAATCAGTTACGTCTGTTCCTGACTTGTATGATCTTTATTACGGGTGCCGAGGGCTATGTTACCCCAATTCAGGCCTTTTCCCTCGTGCTCCTCAGTTGTCACTAGTTACATTGTTATTGTTATAATACTACTATTAGTGTACATGGTCACAACTGAAAAATAAAAATGAAATGAAATGAAATAGGCTCAGCAGAGAAGTGGTCATTCACCCCTCAAGACCTCATCAATACCCTCTTAAACAGTATCAGCAGTTGTTGCTTGAGCTTCATGGCTACAAAGGGTAATCATACTACAGATTAAAATACCTCATGTCTTAAGCAAAACACTTGAAATACGCGGACGAGTCACATTATTGTGACCACCAGCTAATATCCAGAGTAACCGCCGTGTGCAACGCGGACAGCAACCAGACGGGCTGGGAGTGACTCAATAAGGTGCTGGAAGGTGTTCACAGGTATGTAGAGCCATGCCGACTGCAGTGCATCTGACAGCTGCTGGAGGGTGCGTGATGGACGATCCATAGAGCAAACAACACGATCGTAGTGATCCCACAGATGGGCTTAAGTCTGCGGATTTCGGGGGCCAGGAAAGTACTTTGAAGCCTTCATCGTGCTCTTGCAACCACTTTCGGATATTTCTAGCTGTCTGACACGTCACATTGTCGCCCTAGAAGATTCCATCTGCCCCATGGAAGACAATCAGAATGTATGGGTGTACGTGTTCTGCAAGGATGGATTCATAACGAATAACGAATTCGGTTCATAGTGCCTTCCACAGGTATGGGTGGACCCATTGAATGCCACGAAAACTTTCCCCAGACCATAACGCTGCCCCCACCAGTTCGTGTTCTTCCAGCAATGGTTGAAGCGTGTTTGTTCACCGATGTTTCTCACCTTATACGCCAATGTCCATCCGTTCGATGAAGCAGGAAACATGACTCATCGGAGAAGGCAATCCTTTGTTAATCAGCGGAGATCCAATTTCGATAGTGCCGTGCAAATGTATGCTTTTTCTGCCGATGTACCTTCGTTAGGATAGGTGCAGTTACCATCCGTCTGCATCGGAACCCCATAAGCAGCAGGGTTTGCTGAAATGCCGTTTTAGACATACTTCCAGTAGCCCCCAGGTTCATTCGGCCACTGAGTTGCTCCACTGTAGCGTGTCGATCGGCCCTCTCGCATCTTCGCAACCGACGTTCACCTCTCACATCAATGGCACGTGGTGCTCCGCAGTTTTCACGTCGCTTATTCGCAATGGTGCCATTTCTCCAATCACGTTACATTTTAACTACAGCGGCACGCGAACAGTTCACAAGCTGAGCTGTTTCAGAAATACTGCCACCCTCTGCTCGAAAGCAGATAATCACCAATTTTTGCAAATCTGATAAATTGGTCCTTTTATCCATGAGAGCAGCGAGTGAAATGTTTTCAGGATGCCTACAATACACCTTATATACCCTCCTCCTACACGTGCTTTCTTTCATTGGCTACGCGCTGTTGACGTCAAAAGTAGGAGGTGGCCACAGTAATGTGACTCGACTGTGTATTTACTCATGGACTGCTCTTTTATGTAAATTGCAAGATGTGATACAAATTAAAAGAGCATGACGTTCTGCTTCAGTTGCACAAATGATGTAATAATGAACTTCTTTCCGAAATTTTATTGAATTTCCTCATAAATACTACGTTATGTACCATTTGATAAATTAGCCTTACATTTTGGGCACTAGGGTGGTTTCTCTCTTGCAAGTTAGTTTATTTTATGTATTGTGGCAAAGAGAACGGCGTAGGTGACAGCGGAGCCCATAAAGCTCAGAAGCGTTGGCTTTTTCAGAGTTACGACGTTCCACAAAGTCAAAACTGGTTCATTACTTTGGACGCTCAAAGCAAATGTTACGAATTCCAAGCGTGTGGCATTTTCACATGACAAGGTATGAACTTTTCTGCGGATGCGGTTTGCAGACTCGGTGACCTCTGACGCTGCCAGAGTTAAAGATGCAATGTATGCGTATGATGTCGTTAAACAAAAAACAGAGAAAATAATCAGCAGAGTGTCACTGGTGCCAAGAAAAAGGACGCCAAATATACCAAGTAAAATGTTGAAGAATTCGAAGATTACTGTCATAGCTGCCGTAAAGGAAAGATTTTCGTCCACAAAGGAAACTGTTTCTTCCAACTTCTTGTAAAGCCTTGATAGCTCTGAGAAATCAGATGCTTCCCTTTCCTGGAGGTGGGATTCGAATTTATGGAAAGCCTTCTTCATTAAATAACAGATGTAAAGGTAATAAATGAGAAAAATGTTTGGCAGTAGATTCATGACGAGAAATCTCAAAGCTTCAATGAAACTAGATAGTAACTCAGCTTGTAGCAGTGTTGGTGTCTGAGACAAATAAAACAATCCGTGCGAATACTCGCAATATATAATATCAACATTTTTCACTTTCCAAGCCGAAAAAATTATATGTGCTGCTGATTGCGCCAGTATGATTGGGAGAGAGTATCTGTAGGCCATACTCTTTGCTTGGCATAATTCTTTCTTCTTTAAGTACGGCCCACATATATCAGATAGCCTTTCCATAGGTCTCTCAATTTCCTTCCATTTATAAAGAACAGTGTATCTAGAAATGATACCTAGTAAAACGGAAATTGTTGCAGACGCCACAACATGTCTATGCAATCGTGCGAAACTGAAAACCAATGTCAGTGAATAAACCAGGTACAAACTAAAAATGGTAAAAACTGCTTTCGGCAGATATTTTGCGCAATGCATGAAGAAACCTTTCGGTTTTTTCTGCCAATGTTGAGATGTATCGATTCCTAAAAGATGAAAAGCCACCAAAATCGGAAAGAAAGAAGCTCTAATATTGTCCTCTGATGTATTCTGGTGAACAGAAGGTTTCACTTTCGTGAAAAGTTCTACTAACCTCGTATTCTTCGTCATTGATAGGTAACAAATCTTTCAGCACTAAACTTTGCAGCTTATGTAACACGTGGATGCAGTAATATTCACAACAGCAATATATTATTCAATCCTTGTTCATAATCATTGTAGTAAATTCGCAACATCGTATGTTCTCTGTGATCATCGGAAAGTGACGATATGATAGCTTGGAACAGAAAATGGAAACACACGCATATCATTGGTGAGCGACTGGCACATGGATGAAGAACGTCATATCTGACAGAAAACTGGATCACAAAGTAAACTACCATGCACGCTTTAAGATAATAAGAAAAACAATGGCTCGAGAAGGACAAAAGCGAAAACAACGGTTGCACCTTATTATTTGAAAGTAATTTATTTTTCTAGAACAATACAGTGACACTTGACGCGACACGATAGAAACAAATCAATAACCACGTTATCTCTTGATACTTTGACTGTCCACTAAATTATTTCGACAAAAGTCAAAGTATCAAAAGAAGAATGTTTACGAAAGAAGAAAATCAATATCTATTAGATGTGCAACTTAATTCTCAGCCCCTAACCGCAAACAATCATAGAACGTCGGCAAATGCAAATAGCTGTGTGCAATAATGGCTAATTGCAGCACCATCGAACAGCTTTCCAGGCAACCGTAACCGCTCACAGCTGTAGTGACAGAAGGGACGAAAGTTGACGGTGAAATCAATTTCGTTCGAGAAGCAACATTTGAGGCACTGCCTCCTGTTTGCGTTTCAGCTGAAAAAAGTGCCGCGGAATCCCAGTAAATGATATAGGCTGCTTTGGGTGAGGCTGCTGTGTCCTACAGTACGTGTAAGAAGTGGTTCCAGCGGTTTAAGCAGGGAACTTTCGATCTACGTGATGCTGGAACAACTGTTGGACGCGGATCCCTGTCGCACATAGGCAGAGCTCGACCAGGAACTCGGAGTAACACGGCAAGCCATTGCAAAGCGCCTGCACAAGCTTGGACGGATTCACAAGGAGGGCTGTTGGGTGCCCCGCCAACTCACAGCTACGAACAAGTCTAGGCGCTACGATGTTTCTGTGTCCTTGCTCTCCAGATTCAAGAAGAAGGATTTCCTCCATAAGATTTTGACCTGTGGTGAGATGTGGATCCTCTGCGATAATCCTAAGCGGCGCAAATCGTGGGTTTATCCAGGATCAGCCTACCACCAGTACCGCCAAACCGAATATCCATGCCAGGAAAGTTGTTGCTGTGCATATGGTGGGAAAAGCGCGGTGTCGTACACTATGACTTGCTCAAACCTGGTTTGGCGGTCTATGCTGAGCGTTATTGTCAGCAACTCATTCGTGTGAGTGACGCAATGGAGGCGAAAAGGCCATATACCGGCAATGGCAGAAGGTCGGTCCTGTTGCTTCAGGATAGCGCGCGTCCTCACACCACGAAAATGACTTAAAACACGATAACCGACCTGGGATGGTACATTTTGTCCCACCCGACGTATTCTCCAGACTTCGCCCCTTCGGATTATCACCTCTTTCGCTCCCTGCAACAACACCTGAATGATACGCACTTCACTTCTGTCGAGGAATTCCACACAAGTATTGATGACTTTATCAACTCGAAACATCCCTCTTTTTTCCGCTGTGGCATTCGGCAGCTCCCTGACCGATGGCTCAAATGTATCCAACACGACGGGGATTATTTCCCTAATTAGGTACGTATTCGATTTGCTATAATTTGCTGTCAATGTGTCGTGCCTGTGGCCGAGAATTAAGTTGCACACTTAATACTAGTTTTCAAAAAATGTGTGATGACCGTTCCACACATCATTTGGAATTAACACGGATTCCCTCTTCAACGTTTCGAAAAATCTGTGACACTCCTTCCACACATCGTCTGGAATTAGTGAGAATCCCTTCTTCTACAGAGACTTACTTTAAGCATGGTTCTTCGAAACATGTCTGATGCTTCTTCCACACATCGTCTGTAATTAGTGAGAATTCCTTCTCCTACAGAGAGTTACTTCAAGCTTAGTTCTTCGAAAACTGTGTGTTGTTCCTTCCACACATCGCCTGTAATTAGTGAGAATTCCTTCTCCTACAGAGAGTTACTTCAAGCTTAGTTCTTCGAAAACTGTGTGTTGTTCCTTCCACACGTCGTCTGGAATTAGTGAGAATGCCTTCTTCTACAGAGAGTTACTTCAAGCATGGTTCTTCGAAAAATGTGTGATGCTCCTTTCATGCCTCGTCTGGAATTAGTTAGAATTCCTTTTCCTACAAATAGTTACTTCAAGCATAGTTCTTGGAAAAACGTGTGATGTTCCTTCCACACGTCGTCTGGAATTAGTGAGAATGCCTTCTTCTACAGAGAGTTACTTCAAGCATAGTTCTTCGAAAAATGTGTGATGCTCCTTTCACGCATCGTCTGGAATTAGTTAGAATTCCTTTTCCTACAAATAGTTACTTCAAGCTTAGTTCTTGGAAAAACGTATGATGTTCCTTCCACACGTCGTCTGGAATTAGTGAGAATGCCTTCTTCTACAGAGAGTTACTTCAAGCATGGTTCTTCGAAAAATGTGTGATGCTCCTTTGACGCCTCGTCTGGAATTAGTTAGAATTCCTTTTCCTACAAAGAGTTACTTCAAGCATAGTTCTTCGAAAAACGTGTGATGTTCCTTCCACACATCGTCTGGAATTAGTGAGAATTCCTTCTTCTACAGAGAGTTACTTCATGCATGGATCTTCGAAAAATGCGTGATGCTCCTTTCACGACTCGTCTGGAATTAGTTAGAATTCCTTTTCCTACAGAGAGTTACTTCAAGCATAGTTCTTCGAAAAATGTGTGATGTTCCATCCACACATCGTCTGGAATTAGTGAGAATTCCTTCTTATACAGAGAGTTACTTCATGCATGGATCTTCGAAAAATGTGTGATGCTCCTTTCACGCCTCGTCTGGAATTAGTTAGAATTCCTTTTCCTACAGAGAGTTACTTGAAGCATAGTTCTTCGAAAAACGTGTGATGTTCCATCCACACGTCGTCTGGAATTAGTGAGAATTCCTTCTTCTACAGAGAGTTACTTCAAGCATGGTTCTTCGAAAAATGTGTGATGCTCCTTTCACGCCTCGTCTGGAATTAGTGAGAATTCCTTCTTCTACAGAGAATTACTTCAAGCATAGTACTTCGAAAAATGTGTGATGTTCCTTCCACACGTCGTCTGGAATTAGTTAGAATTCCTTAGTCTACAGAGAGTTACTTGGACCATGATTTATGGCGGACCCGAAACCTTCGATTTTGTGCTCCCTCCTTTCTCAAGGGGAATTGAATATGTGACGTACTGCAGATGTGACGTACTGCAGATGTGACGCACATGTCAAGACGCGAAGTAGCAGTGATAAGCACTTGTACGTGTAGCTTAATTGGGTAAGCATTCGGCACCGGAGCAGATTAATGTACTGTAGTTCCAATTTCCACCAATGGCAAAAGTTGTTTTTTCTCACAACACAACGTTACAAACCTTCTTAACGTGCAAAAACCCAGTGATTAGAAGAAGCGCACTACGTGAAGCGCACCACTTACCCAGGAGTTTCAAGTTGAGGGGGCGTTGCCGAAAGAGTTTGGGAGTGGTCAAGAAGTTTGCAAGAAGGTGTTGAATGAAAACAGATTTTTATACTAAAATGTTCACGCTTCAAAGCGAGACCTAAAAATGAGAAGATTTTCAAAAAACGGAAAACTTGGTTTTTTTAAACTTCAGAATGGTTAGAACCCAGAATCTTTTTCCTGGATTTTTTTAAAATAACAAAAAAAGATTCTTTTCTTTTTTTAATCTTTTTTTAAATATTTTAAAAAGATTTTTTTTTATCTTTTTTCTGAATCTTTTTTTTAATATTTTTTCTGAATTTGGAGCTATTTTTCTTTTTGTTTTCCTGTTATTTCGTTTTTGTGCTATATTTACTTTTTATCTATCATTTCTAAATGCTTTCCTAAGCAATGAAAAAGCATTTATTAACATATAGGTTGCTGAAACAGTAGATATTGATATTTCCACAAATCTTGTGCGTGTTGGTTCTATTCAGAACCATATCGCAAAATCTGTAATAGACGAAAGCGAAGTTATACGTGCATAAGTTTTCTGATTGCAATGACTGACTTTAAACATACGCTTTAAACAAGAAGATCTAAAACAGAAATATTAGACTGCAGTACACGTAAAAAAATACACAGTCGAATCACATTATTGTTACCACCTCCTACTTTTGACGTCAACAGCGCGTAGCCAATGAAAGAAAACTCGGGTTGTGAGCTGGCTTGGAGGGTATGTAAGGTGTGTTGTAGGCATTCTGAAAGCATATCACTCATTGCTATTATGGATAAAAGAAGCGATTTATTAGATTTGCAAAAAGGGATGATTAACGGCTTTCGGCCTAAGGGCGGCAGTGTTTCTGAAACAGCGCAGTTTGTGAAGTGTTCGCGTGCTGCTGTGGTTAAAGTGTATCGTGATTGGAGAAATGGCACCATTGCGAATAAGCGAAGTGGAAACTGCGGAGCACCACGTGTCATTGATGTGAGAGGTGAACGCCGTCTGCGATGGTGCGGGAGGGCCGATCGACACGCTACAGTGGAGCAACTCAGTGGCCGAATGAACCAGGGGGCTACCGGAAGTGTGTTTAAAACGACAGTTCAGCGAACCCTGGGGCACCGATGTGGACGGATGGTCCCTGCACCAATGCTGACGAAGGTGCATAGCCAGAAAAGGCTTACATTTGCACGGCAGTATCGGAATTGGACTTCCTTTGATTGGCGAAGGATTGCCTTCTCCGATGAATCGCGTTTTCTGCTTCATCGAACGGATGGACGTTGGCGTATAAGGCGAGAAACATCGGAGAACAAACACTCGTCAACCATTGCTGGAAGAACACAAGCTGGGGGGGGCAGCGTAATGGTCTGAGGAATGTTTACGTGGCATTCTCTGCATCCACTCATACCTGTGGAAGGCACTATGGACTGAATTCGTTATGAATCCATCCTTCCAGACCACATAGCCCATACATAGTGATTGTCTTCCCTGAGGCTGATGAGATCTTCCAGCACGAAGATGCCACGTGTCACACAGCTAGAAATGTCAGAGTGGTTGGAAGAGCGCGGTGAAGACTTCTATGTACTTCATTGGCGCCTCTAATTCCCCAGACTTAAACCCAATTGAGCATCTGTGGGACCACTTCGATCATGTTGTTCGCCCTATGGATCCTCCACTACGCACCCTCCAACAACTGTCAGATGCACTGCAGTCAGCATGGCTCTACATACCTGTGAAAACCTTTCAGCACCTTATTGAGTCGCTCCGAGCCCGTCTAGCTGACAGCAGCTAGACGGGCTGTGAGTGACTCAAAAAAAATACAGTATAAAAAAATATACATATCATAATGCAAAAAAATATCATAATACAGTATAAAAAATATACTGTATTATGATAGAAGATATTTCTCTCTGAAATTTAGATATGAGGAATTCATGTAAATGCGAACGACATTTGATAAGTGTGCTATATGATAATAAAATAATAAAAGAGCTAATATCTAAAAATTGAAACGATTATATATACTATATATATATATACATTTTTTTTCAGGGCTGCCCTATAGATGTTATTGTGAGGGGGTTGGGGGTAGGTATGCTATTATTTATTGTGTCGGAGTTGTTTTCTGTTTCTTCCTTTCGGGTTTTTCTTTCTTTCTCCATTCTTTCATTTTTCAATTTC
The DNA here is from genome assembly GCA_039090855.1 of Macrothele yani. NCBI lineage: Eukaryota > Metazoa > Arthropoda > Arachnida > Araneae > Macrothelidae > Macrothele > Macrothele yani. The sequence goes on from CM077013.1 coordinate 122,959,049, forward strand.
AATCAACTATCTCGGTACAGCAGTTTAGTTATTAAATATAATCTGAACATTGCACACATTACTAATAAAAGATCTGACAATTTTAATCGTAACAAACTTCAAAATGATGTTTGAAAGATAGCTTACAGCCAAAGACTGCTAACATCTAGACAACTCTTTTGCTTTCACACGCCACACTTGCACTTTTGGCAAAATACTTAACCATATTCGTTGAACCTTTACTTCGAAACTAAAGTCTCTGATTCTTGCATTCCACAGGTTGACGCTCTCGACGTTTGTCTTGTCTTACAATGCTCTTTCAGCAGCTTAGGGAACACGACGGCAGGTTTATGGTTCGCGCCAACCTCTGCCGTGATTTCGAAAAGCTGCTTGTCAAGCTGGTGTTTCATGATGAGAACGGCATGATTTGTTTGTATCTGAGGTTGACATTCTGCAGTTTGTATCTTGGGTATATTATAATTTTTTTAATTCTTTAGATTCTATTGGGTTGTCGGAAAAGTCATGACATATTTTGGCACCAGATGGAGGTTGGGCGGTTTTGGAAGTACTAGAGGCATGCGCAGCTCTGTTATCGGTAGCATTTGGCAGGTGTAAATTCTAGCTGCAGTCTAAAAGGAATAGTGAGCGATTTGGTTGATTTGCGGAGATTTGACATCAAGTTGAAGATGGAAGACTTAACTGTGCATTTTCGCCATATTTTACTGTTTTACTTCCGTAAAAGGGAAGAACGTGTGTCAAGCTTGTGAAAAGTTGCTTAAAGTGTACGGTGATAATGCTCTACAAGAACGTCAGTGCCAGCGGTGGTTCGCAAAATTTCGTGCTGGTGATTTTGACCTCATCGATGCTCCTCGGTCTGTGAGGCCAGCCGAGGTTAATGACGACCAAATCAAGGCATTGATCGAGTCAAACCCATGTTACACGACATGAGAGATTGCAGACACATTGCACATCCATAATTCAAGCGTTCACGACCAGCTGAAGAAGCTGGGATACGTAAACAAGCTCGATGTGTGGGTTCCTTATGAACTCAAAGAAGCTCAATTGACGGCGCGTATAAACATCTGCGATATGCTCATTAAACGTGAGGAAAACGATCCTTCTTTGAAGCGACTGATAACTGGTGACGAAAAGAGGATTGTGTACAACAACGTTCTGGGCAAACTGTTTTGGTTCCGACGTGCTGCTTCGCCTCAAACGACATCCAAAGCAGACATTCATCAGCGGAAGGTTCTGGTCTCCGTGTGGTGGGATTTTAAAGGTGTCGTGTTTTCCGAACTCCTACCATGGAACCAAACAATCCATTCGAATGTGTACTGTCGGCAATTGGACAGTTTGAACGAATCCATCATCCAGAAACGACCAGAGCTCGTTCATCGTAAAGGTGTTGTGTTCCATCACGACAACGCGAGATGACACACAAGTTTGATCACCCGCCAAAAATTATTGGAGCTTGGGTGGGATGTGTTGCCACACCGAGCATACTCGCCTGACCTTGGGCCGTCAGACTTCCACTTGTTTCAACAGTCCTTGCGTGGTTATAACGTTCAATTCAGATAAGGCTGTAAATCAGCACCTTGTACAGTTTTTCGCCACGAAAGACAGGTCCTTCTATGAATGAGGCATTCTGCAGCTCACTGAAAGATGGCAAAAGGTTATCGAACAAAACGGGCAATATATCATTGATTCATCTTTGTTCTTTCTATCAATAAATTACCTTTGCAAAACATGGCTAAAATACGACATGACTTTTCCGACAACCCAATAGTTTTCAATTGGGATTTTGCTTGTGCTTTATTTTGGCCCAGAGTTTGCGCATTTAGGATGGGGTAGTATGAGGTCGAGGGTTGTCCTGCTATAGGAGAGCGCACTTTCTGTTCACCAGTGTCAGGTACTTCTCCAAAACGGCATACATCCGCTCCAGCTGTTCAGAGTAGAGGTTCGACCGTCTAGAACAAATTCGTAATGGATTATCCCCTCGAAATTCCACTAGACGCAGAGCATCACCTTGTGCTCGAAGCATCCACGCTCCGCAACAGGTTCAGGAAGTTGGCCCGGGTTCAACCACTACCGTTGTGTGTTAGGATTACGAAAATAGACCCACTTTTGATCGCACGGAACAATTCTCTTGATGAAACGTACATCGCGCTGGTTTTCTAGAACTTTCGTGCACACTTCCACTAGACGGTTTGCCTCATCTGGCGTCAGTTCGTGAGGGACAATGCGGAAGCTCCTGTAGACTTTGCCAAGCTCTTGAAGGTAACTAACCACGGTAGTCTGTAATATACCCAGCTCGCCTGATAATCTCTAAGTGCTGGTTGTCGGATTTACATCTACGGCCTGGCGCGCGGCTTCCCAATCCACAATTCGCGGCCTACCTGACCTTCGCTGATCGTCGAGGTTTCTGTCACCTGAGCGGAATTTCTTAAACCATCTGGTTCCGGTACTGTGGTCCACGGAATCATCCTCTTTCGCATGACAAATATTTCGTGTAGCTTAAGCAAAGTTGTGGCCGAGTTCAAACTCGTAAAGCAAAAGTTCCCTAATTAGCCGGTTGTGGCTGTTCATCTTTTAGGCGTTCCAACCACAGACAGAACGACGACATGCAATGCTGTTCACTGCAACTTTATATCCCTTTCGACTGACTGCAGTGCGTGACTTGAACTAGTTTAAACACATGATATACCTGCCGCAACACATGCGTTTATGCAAATATTGCAAAACTTTCGACTCACCCTCTGTATATATATATATATGTGTTACCGCTAAAGTGCAGAAATCAGTTATCCTACAGATTATCTAGGTAATGTGCAGATTAACTAGGGTGATCCGTTAAAGTGCCGAAAATTGTTTCATTGCTCAAATTACCTAGGTAATCTGCAAATTACCTAGATAATCTGCACATTACCTACTAGGCACTCGTTAAAGTGAAAATAAGATCTTTGCTGGAACAACAGCAACGTTTCTGTACGCTTAAATTAACATAATGTTATTTATTTATTTTTTGATATATAAAGAATCAAGCTAATACAATCAAACAATCAACAAATTAGTTGATAGAATCAATCATCAATCAATTAAAAAACTATAATAGAAAGAATCAAACGGTTTAAAATATTATTATAATTAAGGAAATGAATTTGCAAAACATATGATAAAATTATGCTTACTTATTAGTGCAATCTAAAGATCGGTGACACTTTGAATTGCATAGCAATTGGTTTTGAGACAAGCACACCTATTTGTGGTACATTTAGATTTGCAGTCACATTTTCTGAAACCCTGCCCAGTACCAAGGGATTGTTTTATTGCTGTTTGACGTAAAGATATTTCTACGGCAGGGACATCTTCTTTCGTTAAAAATCTCTCTTTGCAAACACTGAATTCAGATTTTGCATACAATTGTTTTAAAATACCCGTTTTAGTACCAAATTTATAAAAGCCATCCTCTGTTTTACTAAGAACCACAGCTAAAATCGAGCGGGCATCAGTTTTTGCTCTGTCTACTTCGGGTACTTTAATTCTCACAGTGACACCTTCATCGACATTTGGGTGCTTTGCATTAGAAACTGCTAACATTTTCTTTGCTTGCTTTTCTAAACCTTTCTTGGCTTCATCACGCTGTATTTTCTGATCCATATTCTTTTTACCGATGTTGCACAATACATTCTTACCATACCCTTTCCCTTTAGGATCTATTTCACCACAAATTACGTGAACAAACATATCACACGATTTACACTTGTGAGCACCTGATGTTGCTTTTGAGCAAACAATACAGACTATGTCTTGTATAGTCCTCTTTACAGGCTCTGTACGAAACTGTGATGGCGATTCTGCTGAAGTTGAGGGTAACTCAGTGATGACTTCTTCAACATGCAGAGGTGATTCCTTGGAGGTGCAGGGTAACTGAATATTCTTCATAACTGTATCCTCAATCAACGGTGTAGAAGGCAGTTTTAAGATTACTATCGATAAATTCTTGTATTTCTATAGGTGATTCTGTAGAAGCAGGGGATAACGGAATGTCCTGTTGAGTAAGATTTGACTGTGATCCCCTTGATCACAGTCTCTTGTGAATCTTCTAATTTTTCAAGGTCTTCTTCAGTATTTATCGAATGTAATACACTTTGTGGTATAATAGAAGAAGATAATCCCACTTTTGCGGGACAACCGAACATGGCTTCGTATGGACTTCTTTTAATTGCAGAATGATAGGCACGATTCTTCATGAATTGTACAAATCGTACGCCCTCACTCCACTTGTTAGTTTGGTTATCAGCCATCCAAGTAGTGAGCATGTTTTCAATGTCTTGATTCGCTCGTTCTACACTTCCTTGACTTTGGCTGTGTCTAGGTTTGCCATTAACCATTTTGATTTCTGGCCACAACTGTGTTACACTTTCTAAGATTTTATTACAACATTCGCGTCCGTTATCAGTATGCAAAATACTTGGAGCGCCAAAAAGGAGAAAAATATCAAGCAAGTTATAGGGCTACTTCATCCGCCCGTTTTGATGTGAGCGGCTCCAATACAACAAATTTTGTTAAGTGGTCTTGGTATACGAGAAGAAACTTAAACTTTCCATCTGGTTGAGATTGGTAATCGATGAGATCCACCTGGCATCTGCTGTTGAAATGCGATGAAATAATCGGTTTTACAACAATCCTTTTTTTCGCACTTTTTTGTGTTTGTTGACAAGGTTCGCATAAATCCAAAAACATTTTTATTTGGGCTTGGGTTATGTTTTTATAAAGTGTATTTAATTGCTTGATCATTCTGTCTCTTCCACCGTGGCCAATTGACAAATGAGTAGAATACAAATTGTCAAACAATTCTTCGGCATGGACAAACTTTTTCACATTTTCTCGCGCATATGACAACGGCTCAATGAGTTTTTCACAGCCTTGTACAGTCAACACATCATACCTTTGAATTATTCGATAATCTCGAGATGATTCTTTCTTCTTGGAAACTTTTATTTGCTTTACATCTTTAATTATGCAATCATACTTTCGTTTTGTCATTAAAACACTATTATATTTTGAATCTTCGCTGAAGAGGTTTTCGAAGAATCTTTTCTTCATTTTACTCAACAATTCGGTGCTTGCTTGCATACTAGGAGTTAAATTTATCTGCTTTAAAAAAAATCGCGACACAAATTCACGCGCTAACAGGCAGAAACGAATTTGAAAACAGAATTAGCTATGCTACGCACTGGCAGCCGACGCCAATTATGAGAAATAAAAACAACCGGCGACGACTAGACGCTGGCGAAACGAAACTAAAAGTGGAGGGAGAAGGTGTAGGGAAAGGAAATGAGAGAAACAGGCGAAACCAAACTAAAAGTGGAGAGAGAGGGGGAGGTGTAGGGAAAGGAAATGAGAGAAACAAACTTTTGAACTTTAACGATACGGAAGCCGTTAATATGCACATTACCTAGGTAAAATGCGGAAAACTCTTGATTCCGCACGTTAACGGAGCAAAGTCAGTTAATCTGCAGATTAGCTAGGTAATGTGCACGTTAACGGCTTTCGAGCCGATGAACCATTACTTTATGACCACATACCTAATAAGCTGTAGAACTCCTTTAGCCCGCAAATCAGTGGCCATTCGGCAAAGATTCGATTCAATGAGACGGCGATTGGTATCCTGGGTTATCTGGTGCCATAATGTCAACAGCAGGTCCTCCAGTTCCAGTACACTTCGGGGTGTTGGTAATTTAGCGCTAACCCGCTTTTCCAAGTCAAACCACAAATGTTCGATTGGGTTTCATGTCAGATGAATTTGGACGCCAGGGCATTAACAGAAAGTCACCAGCATGTTCCTCGAACCACTCCTTGACAATTCTGGCAGTGTGGCATGCCGCATTATCTTGTTGGTAATAGCCATCACCAGCAGGGAACACAGTTCCCATGAATGGGTGAACTTGGTCCGCAACGACGTTGTTGCAGACCAAGTTCACCCGACAGCGGTCAGGGATTGTGCTACTGGGATAATGGGGTCTAAAGTGTCCAAAGAAAACGTCGCCCATGACATAACACCGCCGACGCCTGCCTGTTTCCGCTCAACAGTTCATCCAGATGCCATAGCCTCCGTTGGTAATCAGCGTATCCACGCTCTGCCGTCTACGTGATGCACCAAGAATCTTGATTCATCAGACCAGGCCACTTTCTTTCAATCACCCACGGTCCAATCTCGATTATCTTGGGCCTATTTTATCCGTTGTTGAAGATGACGCGCAGTGAGCGACTCGGTCTTCGACTACACAGGCCCATGCGCAGAAGGCTGCGATGAACTTTGTGCTGTCACACAAAGATCACCACTGTCGTAGCTGTGGGTGTTTTGTCGTATTGTGGCTCTACGGTCTCTGTGAACAATGCGCGACAGTCTCCGTCCACTGTGGTATTAATGAGCTTCAGACGACCTTTCGTAGTTTGGCCATCTGTGCGCCATTTTTGATACGTACTCACTACAGCAGCACGTGAACAACCCACAAGCCGCGCTGTTTCCGAGGCGCCAAGCCATCACAATTTGTTTTTTATGAAACTCCGATAAATCGGCAGCATTTCCCATTCTGACTCCGGACACTCTATTAACCGAAATCCGGTCCTCGGGTTGTACATATACTGCTCTGTGAACTTCACCTGCGCCACCGTTCGGTCTCCATGGGCGCTTATTTCTCTAGGCTAGGGGGTGTTCATAACGGAACGGCTCATTCGTGTATATATAGCGAGGCGTAAACACTACAAGATTTCTAAAGATCGGATTTGCTGTTCCAACACAAACCACAGATTATCCAGTGGCTGATGCCCATTTTTGATTCTCCATTGGTTGATGATATTCTCCATTGAATGATGTCTGGGGAATTTGGATACCAGAGCAATACCCGTAAATTTTTCTAACGTTCCGGGAACCATTCTCGAACAATTCGGGCAGAGTGGCATTTGATGAAAGACGGTTCTACTAGAGGGGAATACCGTTGCCATTAAATGGTATACCTGGTCTGCAATGATGTTTAGGTTGACATCATAGTTTCCTGCACAAAAATGACTGGACCTGGGATTCCCCGGCAGCGCATTGCCCAAAGCATTACACTTCCTCTACCGGCTTGTTTTCGTCAGACTGTGCATCCTGCTGCCAGCACTTCCCCAGGTAAACAACGCACATGTATACGGATGTCCACATAATGCAACAGGAAAGGAGATTCATCTTACAAGACGACCTTTTTCCAATAATTCAAGGTCCAGTTTTGATGCTCCCGAGCCCATCACCAGCATGCCTATCACCACCTACTTCCAATCATTCAAGGTCCAGTGTGCCCATCACCACCTTCTTCCAATCATTCAAGGTCCAGCGTGCCCAGTTTTGATGCTCCCGTGCCCATCACAAAAAATCACCAGCATGTTTCTCCAACCACTCCTTGACGATTCTGCCAGTGTGGCTCCCGTGTCCATCCTCGAACCATTCCTTTGCGATTTCTGCCTGGTGACTTCCAGTGCCCATCACAGAAAGTCACCAGCATGTTCCTCGAACCACTCCTTGACAATTCTGGAAGTGTGGCTTCCCGTGCACATCCTCAAACCACTCCTTGACGATTCTGGTTGTATGGCTTCCCGTGTCCATCCTTGAACCACTCCTTGACGATTTCTGACTGGCTACTTCATGTGCCCATTCTAAAAAGTCACCAGCATGTTCCTCGAACCACTCCTTGACGATTTCTGGCAGGTGACTTCATGTGCCCATTCCAGAAAGTCAGCAGCATGTTCCGCGAACCACTCCTTGACTGTTCTGGCAGTGTGGCTTCCCGTGTCCATCCTCAAACCACTCCTTGACGATTTCTGCCTGGTGACTTCCCGTGCCCATCACAGAAAGTCACCAGCATGTTCCTCGAACCACTAATTGGCTATTCTAGCAGTGTGGCTTCCCGTGTCCATCCTCAAACCACTCCTTGACGATTTCTGCCTGGTGACTTCCCGTGCCCATCACAGAAAGTCACCAGCATGTTCCTCGAACCACTCCTTGGCTATTCTAGCAGTGTGGCTTCCCGTGTCCATCCTCGAACCACTCCTTGACGATTACCGGCTGGTGACTTCCCGTGTCCATTCCAGAAATTCACCGGCATGTTCCTCGAACCACTCCTTGACTATTCTGGCAGTGTGGCTTCCCGTGTCCATCCTCAAGTCACTCCTTGACGATTTCTGCCTGGTGACTTCCCGTGCCCATCACAGAAAATCACCAGCATGTTCCTCGAACCACTCCTTGGCCATTCTGGCAGTGTGGCTTCCCGTGTCCATCCTCGAACCACTCCTTGACGATTTCCGGCTGGTGACTTCCCGTGTCCATTCCAGAAAGTCACCGGCATGTTCCTCGAACCACTCCTTGACTATTCTGGCAGTGTGGCTTCCCGTGTCCATCCTCAAACCACTCCTTGACGATTTCTGGTTGGTGACTTCCCGTGATAGCCACGGGAAGTCACCAGCCAGAAAAGTAGCCAGGAAGTCACCAGCATGTTCCTCGAACCCATCCTTGACGATTATGGCAGTGATGAACCGAGGTTAGCATGGGCACACAGAGCGCCCTGCGGCTACACAGCACTATTTTCAACAGGGTTCGATGCACTGTGTGTTGTGACACATTAAGTGCGTTACCAGCATGAAATACTGGAGAGTTGCACTACAGTATCCCTTCTGTTGGTTCGTACCATATGGGATACCCATCGCTCCTTTGGCATCGATGAGCCATGGTAGGCCCACACCTTGCTGGAAGTTCGTGGTTTTTCCTTCTTGGACCACTTTTTTAAGGTACTAAACACGGCTGACAGTGAGCACCCTACAACACTGACCGGCTGGGAAATGCCCTGACTCAGTCTGGCCATCATAATTATGCTTTGTTAAACTGAGAAAAGTAGTGTGTGTGTGTGTGTGTGTGTGTGTGTGTGTGTGTGTGTGTGTGTGTGTGTGTGATTTGAGGGTGTTTGGGGTGGTGTGCATAAATTCCTGTCTACAAGAAGCGCTGCTGCTAAAGGAGGTTACTTTTGCAGTACCGTAGCATGTAGCTTTTCTACAAATAAAAAATTTTGGTTTTTAGCTGTAGCATGCTGCAACCTAAAGTAGCTTGTAGTGGAAAATTACGCTGCATAAATGGTACTACTTTTTAACAAGAAAAAATGGCACAGAATTTTTGGGTGTAATGAGCACGTCTTTTGAATGCGTCCCGACACGAATTACATTTATCAAAGCTGTTGAAAGTCAATGGAACCGGTTTGGAAAACAGTAGTATCTGACTGAATAAAGAAGTTTTTCAGTTGGGTTTTGAATTCCGCAGATATTGCTGTAAACAGAATCGGGAACTTTCGTCCTCTGGTTGGAACATTTCGCAGCAGAAACGGTCACCAACAAAGAAAGAACTTTTCAAATCCGACTTTTAGAAGCAGAGATATCGACAAATATAAAATAGGCATGCATTATTAAGAAGAAAGTATTCTCAAACGTTTTTTTCGATGTGAGCGGTATCGGTTCAGGAAAGAATTTTTCAGACGTGTTTTCAGGATCTCAGATTTTGCTGCAAATACATCAGAAGTAAAAAATAACACCTATGCCTCCTGGTGGCCAAACCATTCCTTACCAAATATTAGAACGTATATACAAAACATTTCCAATAAGGAACTGCATGCGATACAGGAAGAAGTTTTGAAATCGGACTCTTAGATGTACAGATATTGACAAAAATAAAATATACGTTTACGTCACCTAGCGTAGAAAGTATGCATTATTTTAAGAAAATATTGCAATAATGGTTTATTGACTTGAGTAGTGTTGGTCCACAAACGAATTTTTTTCAATCGAACTTTTAGAAACTTAAATTTTGCTGCAAATGCATCTGAAACGGAAGTTAAGACTTACGCCTGCCTCCCCTGGTGGCCAAACATTTTTTTACCAAAAAATTAGAAATTTAATGCAAAAGATTTCCGATAAAGAGCTCTATCCGCTGAAAAAAAAAATTCAAATCGGAGTTTTAGAAGCAAAGATATTGGGTAAAACGCAATTCACTTTTACGCCCCTAGCGGAAAATGTACGCTTAAGTTGAGAAAGTGACTATACCTAAAATACTCTTCGACATAAATGGGATCGAAAGGTGAAAGAATTTTTTCCATCGGCTGTTTAGAAGCAAATATATGGAATAAAATGTATTTTGAATTCTATATCATCTGCATTTACGCCCTCTAGCAGCGAAATTGTATATCGTAAAAAAACCGAAATAAAAGATCATCATTTGCATATTTCAAGATTTCCAATGCCAAAAGAATTTTTCAAATCGGACTAATAGTTGTAGAAATATATGTGGCCTTAACAGCGACACGTAACAGGTGGATGTCAGCGAGACCGCTTGCTTTAGAGCTGTCTGCGGCTGGTGGACCAGCTGTTTCAACAGCGAGACGTAACAACGAGATAGCTCAGGATGATAGGTATGTGGCATTAACAGCGAGACGTAGCATGTCGATGTCAGCGAGACCGTTTGCTTTAGAGCTGTCTGCGGCTGGTGGACCAGCTGTTTCAGCAGCGAGACGTAACAACGAGATGGCTCAGGATGATAGGTATGTGGCACTAACAGCGAGACGTAGCATGTCGATGTCAGCGAGACCGTTTGCTTTAGAGCTGTCTGCGGCTGGTGGACCAGCTGTTTCAACAGCGAGACGTAACAACGAGATGGCTCAGGATGATAGGTATGTGGCACTAACAGCGAGACGTAGCAGGTCGATGTCAGCGAGACCGCTTGCTTTAGAGCTGTCTACGGCTGGTGGACCAGCTGTTTCAACAGCGAGACGTGACAGCGAGATGACTCAGGACGATAGGTATGTGGCACTAACAGCGAGACGTAGCAGGTCGATGTCAGCGAGAGCGCTTGCTTTAGAGCTGTCTGCGGCTGGTGGACCAGCTGTTTCAACAGCGAGACGTAACAACGAGATGGCTCAGCATGATAGGTATGTGGCACTAACAGCGAGACGTAGCAGGTCGATGTCAGCGAGACCGCTTGCTTTAGAGCTGTCTGCGGCTGGTGGACCAGCTGTTTCAACAGCGAGACGTGACAGCGAGATGACTCAGGACGATAGGTATGTGGCACTAACAGCGAGACGTAACAGCGAGATGGCTCAGGATGATAGGTATGTGGCACTAACAGCGAGACGTAGCAGGTCGATGTCAACGAGACCGCTTGCTTTAGAGCTGTCTGCGGCTGGTGGACCAGCTGTTCCAAAGCAAAGAGTACACAGACGGCTTAACGAACAAGAACTATACGCGAGAATACCTGCAGTTTGTATCATATTCGCTCCCTCAGCAAGAAATGCCAGGGGTACTGTGGTGAAGACAACAACGAGACTGGGATGAAAATAAATGGCCAATGTCGCCTTCTCCGATGAATTCAGGTTCAGTTTCGAAAGTGACAGCCGTCGTGTTCTCATCTAGAGAGAACCTGGGACCCGTTATTCCCTCACAGTCGTTCGAGAAATGCACCATTACAGAGGTGGTGGTGTACTTCTCTGGGATGGCATTATGTCCAACGGGCGCAGACAGGTCCATGTCTATTCTGGTGGAACTTTAATTAGTCGAAGATACAGAGACGAAATCCTTGATTCCTACGTGAGGTTTTTTCAGGGCGCTGTTGGCCCAGATTTCCTGTTCATCGACGATAACGCAAAACGCAATAGAGCTACTAATGTCGATGATTATCTGGAAATTGACGATATCAACCGTACGCCATGGCCAGCGCATTCCCCAGACTTCAACGCAATAGAGCATGTGTGGGATGCATTATGGAGAAGCATTGCAGGTCATCAACCTCCTGCCAGAACTCTAGAGGAACTCTGAGGTGCTCTTGTTCAGGAGTGGGATTTGCTGGTACAAGGTCGTCTTGTTTCCATTGTCAACAACTGTTGTACAAAATCAGGAACTCCTCCGGAAAAATCCTGCTGTTTTCACTATTTTGGACTATTGATACGTTTTCCTGGTTCATCATTTGTTTATGTGTTTTGTACTGCACATTTAGTTCCTCACTGAAATGTCTATGTATAATAAACAGCCTATTTCATTGTGTCTTCCCTTTTTTGTATTATAATTCAACATTTTATGTTAATTATGCTAAATTTTTGGACACCCGTGTACTACAAGGAACCATTTGCCGAAATAGTGTGTATATTTCAATTTTATGTATTTATTCTCCTGAATGCTTGATAGAATTAGGTCATTAGTTTCAGAATCAGTAGCAAAGCGAAGGCATGTTTTATATCAGAGTACAGCAATCAGAAAATACATTCTACCACACATGTGCAATGATGTGAAAGGCGCTCATGACAGTGATTGCTGAAAATTACCTCAGAAATATTAAAGTATCATTACTGCGAGTTGCATATGTAAAACTTACCCGACTTTATTCATTGTGGCAAATAGAACGCTGTAACCCGCAAAACTGAGTAGAGAACTTCTGTCCAGTATTACCGTCTTCCACAAGGTGAGGACAGGCTTCTTGAGTTGGATATTCATAAAACAATCCATGGATTCTGAGTACGTCAATTTCTGGGAGACTAAAGGCGGAAAAGTTTCACAAATTCGGACAGCAGTTTCGGTAACTCTTGACGCAGCTAGCAGCTAGTAGCGTCATAGCTGTAATAAACACAGAAAACATGATAATACGAAATACACAGTGCGTCAAAGAATTTTTAAGACTGGCGCTAGATTTCAGCCTACGGTGGCGCCACCAGTGTAATCGCGAATGCGTTATAAACCGTGGCCATCTGCTTGCTTTCTGCCAAAAGTACTGCGCAGTTGTTAAAGTAACTCAAGCGAAACGGCCGTTCATTAGAGAAGTACATTTTTTTTCATGTTGAATTATTAAGATGGAACAAAGGGCTGTTATTAAATTTAACGCAAAACTTGGTAAAAGTGCCTCGGAAATGTACCAAATGATGAAACAAGTTTACGGTGAGTTTTGTTTAAGTAGATCAAATGTTTTCCTGTGGCACAAACGTTTTTTGAACGGAAGAGATACGCTAGAAGATGATAAGCATACCGGAAGACCAAGTTCATCAAGGACACCTGAGATTATTGAAAAAGCGCGTGATTTCGTGACAAACAATCGACGTGCGTCACTAAGAAGGATGGAAGAGTCTTTAAACATCAACAAAAAAACAATTTGAACCATCCTGCATGAAGATTTGGGCAAAACAAAAGTCTGTGCTAAATTTGTTCCACACACGTTAACCAATGAACAAAAATCAAGGAGAAGTGCACATTGCAGAGACATCATTTCAGCCGCTGAAAATGATCCAAACTTCTTAAAATCGATTGTTACAGGTGATGAAACATGGTGTTTTCAATATGATCCTAAAACAAAGCGACAAAGTGCGGAATGGAAGTCAAAAAACTCGCCACAAGCCAAAAAAACAAGAAAAGTTCCATCGAAAATCAAATTTACATTCTTCGATAGTAAGGGTATTAGGGTATTATCCACAAAGAATTTGTTCCAAGTGGACAAACAATTACTGATGAGTTTTATTTAAATGTTTTGAGGCGTTTGATGGGCAGAATTCGTCGCATTCGTCCAGAATATCGAGATGAAAACAGTTGGTGTTTGTTGCACGATAATGCACCCGTCACACCTCACTTCTTGTTCGTAGATTTTTGGTGAAAAATAACGTCTGTGTGTTGAATCATCCTCCGTATTCGTCTGATTTAGCACCCTGCGACTTTTCTTTGTTCCCAAAACTTAAAATGACGTTAAAAGGATGTTTTTTTATGATATTTCGACCATACAAACAGCTTCGACGCGTGCTTTGGAGGCAATTGCGCAAAGTGAACTGGAACAGGCATTCGAATCATTATTAAATCGCTGTAACAAGTGTATTGAAGCCAGAGGGAACTTATTTTGAATAACAAACCAAAACAAATTATAATTTCTTATTTCTATTTCATTTTACAGACCCAGTCTTAAAAATTCTTTGCCACACTGTGTATATTCGTCCAAAACATGAGGTTATCCTTGTGTCCAATGTAATACATATTGAACAGTGAAATAAAAAGATTTGAAGACATAAGAATTATGACAAAGGGATGCTGTTTCAGAAAGAACTTCGTCTACGAATGAAACAGTTTCTCCCAGCTTCTTGTATAACTCCAGCAACTCTGAAAATGCTTGAGCTTCTTTGCTTGTGATCTGCGAATCATAATTTTGGAAAGCGCTTTTCAGTATGAAGCAGATCTGCATATAGTAAATAACGAAAACACACGGGATAAGAAGGATGAAGATAAAACGGCACGCCGCGAATAAAAGTAAAACCAAAATGGCAGGCATGTGAGAGGTTTGACGTTGAACACAAATTAAACACAATCTCCGAAAAAAGTTCGAAAAGTAAGTTCGGCTTTTTAGCTACATGAAACACATGAAAGCCAGCAACTACTGCATGCAGCAGTACTATAGGGATAAAACATAACATCGCGTCTCTACTCGCTTGACGAAAACCTTTGTCGGTTACACAATCATAAATCTCAGCAATTTTTTTCAGGGAACTTGCCAATCTGCGCCATTTTGAAAAGCATGCGGAATCTTATAAGCAAGCATAACAGTTGTGCCATTATCCGTGAAGTCATGATTTGTGCTTTAGACCGAAGAAAGTGGGAACGTGCATTCGAGTATATCAAAAACATGCTCGGAAGTGTTTGAATTACAACTTGCACGTACATAAAGCCTCGTATTATTTTTCTTGTCGGTTTTTCCATCCACTGTTAGGAAGTATCGATATCCGAAATGTAAAATACGATCAATATCGGCAGAAACGTATAACTTCCTCATTTACTTGATGAGGGTGAAAATTGATTTTTTGCGCAACTGAACCTGTGCTGCCGAAAGATATTCGTGATATTTTTGTTTCCTTTAAGGCTCTACGAGACCCTCCATCTTGTATTGCTGCTTTCTCTTGTTAACCAACGGGCAAGCGTATTTCACAAATTGCTCGGGCAATTTTGCACATTTTGGAACACCGTTTGTGGCTACCGCAAGATATATGATAAACAAAGAGTTCCCTGGTTTCAGAATTTTTATTGACCTTTTCCTTCATTTTTTATCTGCAGCGAAAGTCGTACCAAGGCGTCTTCCATAGTTTTATTAATTAATAAAAAATACTTAAAGAGTCCAAAATGAAAATCTGAAACCAGGGAACTCTTTATTTATCATATATCTTGCGTTAGGAACAAACGGTGTTCCAAAATGTGCAAAATTGCACGAGCAATTTGTGAAATACGCTGCCCGTGGGTTAAAAAGAGAAGGCAGCAATACAAGATGGCGAGTCTCGTAGAGCCTTAAGTTACTGGATTTCTGCCTTTTGAATTCGACGAAGCTTCCCATCTTAAACTCCTTTTTATTAATTTGTTTATTTGCACTTCTGGTTTTAAATTGACCGTTGGAATTTGCAAAAGGAGATTCTCGAAACGATGCAAGAGTAAGGATATTATCAAATACCAGAAAGTTATTTTCCAAAATCAGTTTCTTGAAACAAGCTCCGTGGTTGCGTCGTCTTAGGAACGTCAGATGCTTCCTCCACTGTCACCTGGTACGAGGGAGGTGCAATTCCCTTGAACGAACAGTGATGGAATTTGAATATTTGGGTCACGCCCAGTTCATAGAGAAATACTGCTTGTCCATTGGTTTCTCTTCGTCCATCCACCAACAATACAGCACAAAATCTCCGGAGCAAACATCGTGCGGTGCCCGGCACGCAAAGTGTTCTTTTGTAAAGTCAGACCATGAGTTTGTTTATTTAGAAAACGTGGCAATCTACACGAAGAGGGAAGGTTTAGTCTTAGAGTTGTTTGCCTTGAAAATCAATCACTTCGCGAAAATGGAAGTGAGTCTGGTGTTCGATAAACAATTCTGAGTTACATGACCATTTTTATTAAAGTTTTCCTTCATATAAAAACATATAAAACGAGTTTGACGAAAAAGAAAGTAAAATCGATAAGAACGATATCTATATATGCATGGGTTGGACAAAATAATGTAAAAACCTGGGAAACAGGGCGATATGTCTTCATCAAAAAGGTGTTGAACCACTATTTGGCTTTGATACAGCTTCCAACCTTCTTGGAATACATTTATACAGCTTTTGAATAGTCTCCAGTGGAATGCTGTACCATTCGTCGCTCAGAACATCAGCCAATTGCTTCAGAGATGTTGGAGGAGAGATTCTGATACACACTCTGCTCTCCAAAACTGCCCATAGCGGTTCGACGATATTTAAATCAGGTGATTGAGCTGGCCAGGGCAGATGTTGAAGCTCATCTTAGTGCTTCCTCAAAATAAGACTGAAGTGCTCTGGCTGTGAGTATGGGCACGTTATCATCTTGAAGACGAAAACATTGTTGGGAAACAACATTTGGACCATAGGATGCATTTGATCATCTAGAATGTCCAAGTACTCTGTAGCAGTAACTCGACCATGTAGGGTGATGATGGGGCCAGCCGAATACCAAGATATGGTAGCCCAGGTAATCACAGGTCCACCCCCATGTTTGACAGTTGGAACCAGACATTCCGAAAAGCACGTTTTCTTGGGGTTCTCCATACATAAACACAACTTACTGTTGGGCATTATGTAAATGAAGATTCATCGGACCACATCACACGTTTACAGTCATCAACTGTCCAGGTTTTATGCTTATGACACCACCTTTTTCGCATTGTGGCGTTGGCGTCTGTGATTAAAAGTTTAGCAAGTGCAGTTCTTCCATAATGTCGGCTTTGTGAAGTGCAGTAGTTGTTTATTGTTTGGATAAAATCCTTGTTAGTGTTCGACGGTCCCTCTCATTCCATAGGGTCTTCAAAGTGGATATTGAGTTATGCTGTAACTTTTTCTTCAGTTGTTCTGTGTTGTTTGGATACAATCCGTGTTAGTGCCATCCAACAATAATCCTCTGTCATATTTTTATAACATTATTTCTGATATCCCTTTTTCATTTCCTTAGTGTCTTGATGGAATATTTCTTCTTGCTTTCCTCTCACATCATCTGAATTTTCTGGGAAGCAATCAATGTGAAAATTCACGAAATGATGTTCAAATTCATGTGCAGCCAAGTTTTTCAAAGTTTTCCGACATGTCCTCAACAATGGTTTTGTAATTTTGATCTGTTTTTTTTTTTCTCAAATAGTTTTGAATTATATTTTTAAAGCTTATCCTTGTTTATTTCTCATGTGCATTCAATGTTTCTGAAATTGTCTACCCATCATCAGTTTTTGAATTTGAGTACCAACAAAAGTACTCTCTTCAAGCTTTAAATATATAATAAAAGGGAATTTCTTGCAAATGAATTTAAAACGGTCATTCTCTCTATTCAGCACTTTAATGGACTGCTTCATTAAACGCATTTTCAGGTGCAGAGAAGGGAGTAAAACTTTTGTGTGACCAACCAGTAGTTCATGTAATATGTCTTTAGAACCAGTCAGTAAATGCACATTGTAGGGGTCATATTCCTCATTTCCTAGTGCTTACTTTGGGTCGGCTATCCCACTTGCACAAAAAAACAAGAAATTTTCGTTAACACAATGTCTTTAACAAAGAAACTGAAAGGTTTACCTAATGTTTGCATCCAGTTACCACACGTCTCAAAGTATCTGAGACGTGTGGTAACTGAATGCAAAAGTCAAATTTAACTGGTCATGTGACTAAACATGCCTCCATCTATTGCATATGTTTGGAAATTATTGCCAAAACATTGTCTCTCATAAATGGATATTTACTAACTTTGTTGAAATAAGCACTGCTCATATTATAAAATCCTAATGTGACAGACAAAAAACGGAATATATTTCTGAAATCATCAGTAAATTGGTCCTATAAACACTGTTTCAATTGTAAACATCAAATTCCATGCAGACCAGTGTTATTAATATTGTGAAAGTACTGTATTTACCCGAATCTAACGTGCCCCCGAATGTAACGCGTACACCTAGGCCCTGTATTAGTAAAACTTTGTAGCTGTATACACAGTCGTATCAGAATAATATGACCACTTACTAAATAATGGGAATAACTACCCTTGGCAAGAATGACATCGGAGAGACGGCGTGGCATGGACGCAATGAGGCCCTGGAAGGTTGCCCGAAGCACACGTGCCAATCCGGACTGCAGCAGAGCACGGAGGTCACAGAGATGACGTGGTTCTGGGTCGGATAGTCGAACCCGTCAATCCAAATAGTCCCACATATGCTCGCCGGCCAAGGGAGGACGGAGACAAAGCTGTCGTGTTCCAGGAACCAGTCACGCATCCCTAAGCGACGTGGCACGGCGCACTGTCCTGCTAGACACCACCGCCACCTCGGTAAATGTATAACAGGAAGGGATTCATGTGGTGAGCGAGAACGGGCAGGTAGCCATTGGTTCAGGGACCCATTCAGTGGTACCAGCGGTCCCAGATCATACCAGGAAAAGATCACCCATACACGTACAGTGCCACTGCCAGCTTGTACTTGACGGACAAGCGTGTCTGGTTGTTGGTTCTCGTGTGTCTGACACCGTATCCGCCACCGCCCGTCACTTCTGGGGAGTAGAAACTTCGATTCGTCGGAGAAGGCAACCTTTTCCCACTCTTCCACTATCCAATGACGGTAGTCCCATGAGAACTGCAGGCGTCGTTGCCGATGGACCTGGGTTAACATGGGGGCCTACGCCCGGAGACCCACGCGTATCAGGGTTCGCTCCACTGTTATCGGGAGACACATACCTGGCTTCAACCTCCCACCCGAGAATGAAGTCCACGTTCTTCACAACTACTGGCATCACGTGATCAAATATAATTAACTTACCACTCAAAATATCTTGGTGAATAAAGTATTTATTATGTTTCATATAAAAACTTCGACAAAAGACTGTTTTGAACTTCGTGATTATTGAATATAGTTTCGAATTCACAGTTCACACATGTTTGATTTTACCTAGATTGGCAAACATTTGCATAAAAATGAAGTTTCGCTGAAATGCGTGTATGGGTAATTTCAGAGTGCAGTTCTTTTTCTGAAGCATAAATCCGCTTTATACAGTTACCAAGAAATAAGCCGGCAAGTAGCACAAACAGTAATATTTGGTGATAATTAACACAGCAATCAGGCATCGCTAAATTGACTGTAATTACTGTTTCACACGTTAATACAATCACATCAGAAAACCTGAAAATTTCATCGCCATGGTGCGGGAATCGAACCGGCATCTCTCTATTACCGTTCGAGCATACTATCCGTTGCACCACCCATGACGGCAAATTCGCAAGTATCTGAGGGTTAAGAGCTTCGGAATAATCTCTGACTGCATTCTTAATCGATGCAGATTGTGCTGCCATCTAGCGTTGTTAAGTAAATCGCCAGTTGTTCAGGTATACAGAGTGGAAGAAATATTCTTTTTATAATACGTGGCAAATACGTCACGATAATTAACACAACATTCAGGCATCGCTAAATTTACTGTAATTACTGTTTCACACGTAAATACAATCACATCAGAAAACTATACTCTGTATACCTGGACTGGAGATTTACTTAACGACGCTAGATGGCAACAGAATCTGCATTGATTGAGAATGCGGTCGAAGAATATTCCGAAGCTCTTAACACTCAGATACTTGCGAATTCGCCGTCGTGGGTGATGCAACGGATAGCATGATTGAACGGTAATCGGGAGATGCGGCTTCGATTCCCGCTCCACGGCGATGAAATTTGTGATTGTATTCACGTGTGAAACAGTAATTACAGTCAATTTAGCGATGTCTGATTGATGTGTTAATTATCGTGACGTATTTGCCACGTATTATGAGAAGAATATTTCTTCCACTCTGTATAGTAATACTTAGATCTTCATACCTGAAACCTTTCTTCAAAAAGCTAACATTGTAAAATAATAGTCAAATATTTATTTGTACTATTAGCTTAATTGTTTCATCTTAGTGCTTCATTGAAGACCTAAATTGTTACATTAACTTAAAGGTTGCTTTCTCGGATGAGTCTCAGTCTTTCGTTGCCCCTAAAAATGTAATTAGGTATATAAAATTACTACAGGAAAATACAGCTATTGTTGAGAGACAAGCAAGGTTACTTACGTGTCCAAATTATTTAAAAATTCATCTTGTCATCACTTCAAATATTCATCATCAACAAGTCGTAGTTACTCCAGTATTGAATATAACCCGCTTATACAACAGTCTTTCGCCGCCTAGGCGGCGCAGTGGTCTAAGCGCTGGCTTCTGACCATTCGTTCGAGATAGGTCCGGTTTCAAATCCCGGAGAGGCATGGGTGTTGCTTTTGTCTTACGGCACTGGCTCTCTCCCTTTCCTAGAAACAGTGGCACTAATTTTGGGACGGACGACCGCTTGTAGCCCATTGAGCTGCTCGCAATGGTCGTTAAACCCCCAATTAAAAACAAAAACGAAAAAAGTATTTCGTTTCACATAGATACAGCTCGCTCAAATTTTCTCTCCACAACAGTGCGATAACGAATACAATCTCTACTCTCACTCAGGACATAGAACTTCGTAAAATAAGAATTCGGGCAAGATTACAAAAAGTTCTAGCATAAATTGCTTCTCTATCATCACTAAACAGCATAGCACAATGGACAATGTACATTGAGCACACAAGCTCTTATCTCTCAAGTCTAACAGCGTAAGTTGCACTCTGACCTGCTGCGAGATTGTTGCCAACTTTAAATTCATCAAAAGGGAATTTGTGGTGCTAACTTTAGAAAAAAATATTTAACGAGAATAAACCAAATTTACAAAAGAATAGAGAAACTCAGAAAGAAGGCTAGGTTAGAGTTATACATCACAACTTTTAAGAGATATTAGAACAATATTTCGTGGTGAACTTAACAGATCATTACCATGTCTTAATACAATGACGCGTTTTGAAGTCATTCCTAAAATACAAAGTAAACTTTCTCATTATAAAATTGTTCCTTTTGAAAAGCTGAAATTGCTGCTTGTACTAAAGACAGCGCTTTGATTTAATTTAATGTCTATTCTGTCTGCATTAGTCATTTTATGGACACATGAGCATTTTGGATGAAAATATTCAGTAACTGGGACAAAACGATATACAAATTTCACGGTATTGAATTCGAACATATTCTCATGCCTCTTTCACACGGTGTGGGTGCTGCAGGCGCCCACATGTAAGAGCGGACCCGCAAGAATTTTTAACTGATGGTTCTAGTGTAGATTTTCATACGAAGCGGCTGCAAGTGCGAAGGAGCGTGTACCCGGAATGCGCTCGTCGATATCAAAACTTTGCTGCGCAATTGCTTTGTTAATTGAACAGATTGTAGATCTTCACACGACGCAGATGCCCGTAACTCCTATGTCACAAGTTTTTGAACGACGCGGTTCCTTTTTTTTTTTTTTTTCTGTTAAAAAATGTATGGAGTATATAAAAAACTAGATAAAACTTTATTGAAATTTCTGAACTTAATTTTGAAAAAATTAAAAATTTAATTCGTCCATTTGTTAAATATAAATTTTTAATAAATAGCATTTTTTCTTGTTAACTAATAACAGAACTATAAAAAGACATTTTCATTTTTCTTCGCTAACTTTTTCACGTTTTTCTTCTCAAAAACACAGACACGAAAAAGGGCAGATGTTCATTCGATAGCGACACGTTCTTGACTGACAAACTGACAAAAACTTATTTTATATGCTGGCAGAACTTTGGTTGCGGGCCGCTCGTGTGAAAGCAAAGTCCCGGGAGCCGGCATCCGCTCCGTGTGAAAGAGACCATACGCATTGTGAATTTTTTTCACTGAAAATGAAACAAGAATTACTTCTTTTTTTCTTTTTCTTTTTTTTTATGTTTTCGTTTATTTTCTTCTACAACGCGCTGGAAATCTTCAACTTTCAGTTTTAAAACATGAATGATGCTCCTCAAATGCGTTTCAACCATATAGCATTTTTAACAAAAGGAGTCTCCGGATTCTTTCGTTTCAAACCACGTCTGCCCTTCCATACACAAAGAACACTGATGTTTCAGTTAAATGTCTGAAGGAGACTCGACAAACGAAGAGAGTTCCCTTTTCACAATTACACCCAGAACAGCAAGAGCATGCAGTTCTAAAGCAAAGCAATATTTTATCGCGAACGAACTTAGAGAAATAACGGAACAACTTACTTTCAACAAATGCCGAGCACATAGCTGATTATCCTTACTGTATCATGCACAGGGATGGAAATGCAGACTAAATATCAGGATACGTCGGCGAAATATGTAGGCAGCTGTGTAAACAAAAAAACAAAAAAAAAAACTATTGAACATCAGAGTAAGCAATTACAACCAATCTTTTGACGACCATGAGATTCGTACAGAGCGGCTGTTTTCCCAATTGAACTACTCCGGCTGTCTTATCGCTGCTTCATTTCCACTTCACTCATACGTCACATCATCCAACATCCTTGAAGAAGGCGTGGGCACGAAATCGCTCAGCAGGTTTCTGGCCAACTGTAAACCTACTCTCGACTACCATTTCATTGCAGAAGTATTTATTACTTGCGGGCGTTGTGTACAGGAACCATCACACAAATTTTTTCACACCTCGCGGCCAAGAAATCGTTTTTTTTCGTATGGGGCGCCAATATAACCTTTCTTTTGCCGACAGTGAGATTCGACAGCTTCTTACTCCGGTGCGGCTGTTCTACCAATTGAACTACGATTACTGGCTTATTGCTGCTTCGTTGCTCCATCACACAATGACGTCAATGTGGGAAATTACTCATGTCGCTATTTCTATACTTTTAATTAGCTGATTTTATGTATCGTAGCAAAGAGAACGCTGTAGGTGATAGCAGAACCCATAAAACTCAGCAACGTGTTCTTTCTCAGAGTTACAAAGTTCCATAAAGTCAGAACTGGCTCATTATATTGTACATTCAAGATTAGTGTTGCAAATTCTGGACGTGTGGCGTTTTCAATGGACAAAGCGTGAACTGTTCTGCGTAAGCGGTTTGCAGCTTCAGTAACCTCTGATGCAGCTAGTGTCAAGGATGCAATGTAAGCTACTGATGTCACTTGACAGGAAATACAGAAGATCAACAGAAGCGTATCTCTTGTATTATAAAAGAACATACAAACCATGCCAAGAAAAAAGTTAATAAAGGCTAAGATGACTGTCAAAGCCGCCGTACAACAAAGACCTCCGTCCACAGATAAAACCATTTCTTCCAAATTTTTGTAGAGTCCTGATAGTTCATAGAAATCTAATATTTTCTGTTTTTTGAGGCGAGCTTCACAACTGTCGAAAGTAATCTTCATTAAACTACAGGTATAACGGTAATAAATAAGGAAAATTCCTGGCAGAAGGTACATTGCGAGGAATCTAGACGCTTCAACAAAATGAGATAGTAACTCAGTTTGCTGAAAGGTTGGTGTTGTACACAGATAAAATGCATTATGCAAATACTCAAAATATATATAATCTGCATTTGTAGCTTTAAAAGCCGAATAAACTGCGTGCCCTATGGCCTGCTGCAGAATGATTGGGATTGAATACAAGTACGCCATATTTTTTGCTTGGCGCGATTCTTCTTGTCTTACGTATGGCCCGCACATTTTAGATATCTCTTCCATAGGTCTTTGAATTTCCCTCCATTTTAAAACAATGACGAACCTAATCACCAAACCAAGTAAATTTGAAATTGCTCCAGCAACCATAGCATGCCCTTGAGACTGTGCATAGTAGAAAACCCATGTTGATGAGTAAGTCAGATATAGACTTAAAATGATGTAAACTCCTTTCGGCACACTTACTGTGCAGTAAATGAAGAATCCTTTTGGTTTCTTACTCCATTGGTGAGATGTATCGATTCCTGAGATATGAAATAATACTAATATTGGCAAAAAAGAAGTTTTTATAATACCCTCTTGTCTGCGCTGGTGACGAAAACGTTTCACAATTGGCACGACTGAAATTTTATTCGTGAAATGCTTCACGGGATTCATACTATCAAGAAATTAGAATTCTATATATTCGACTTATAGCGTTATTCCAATAAGTTATTTTGTACCTTTTGGAGAAGCAATGCGGTCTGAACCAAACCTGAATCGTGACGAAATGATTGCTTATAATGGACGTCGAAAACGTCGAGCGGTTTGCAATTGCGTGGCGTCATATTAGTAAGAGACATTACTTCTGGTAAATAAGTTGACGACCAGTACATGATGAATGCAACTCATCAATATCCGTAATGTTTGTTTTGATATTCTAGCGCTCTTGTATATTTTTAGGCTAGTATCTGAGTGCATGAAAACAAATCGTCGCGGAAGGGAAAAACCTGTAATTTATGTAAGATTTTTCTAAGCTTTTGGATCCCACCATTGATTACAGAAACACATTCAGTGTCAATGCTCATGTAACACCTTTCATGAGGTTGCATGCAATTTAATTAAAAGTGCCATCGTCCAAACGAAATCGATCTTTTGTGATATTGTTGACTCTTGCTTTTTGTTTTCTGATTCTTGTAAACGAATGGTGTGAAACGGCGGGTTTTATTGTTCGTATCACCCTATGCGACAATATTTGTCGACGCCTCCCCAAAAGCTGTGTGTGTGCGAGCGTGCGTGTGCAAGTTGCGACGCCAACCGTTAAGAACTGGGCACGCTATTAGAGGGTTAAACATGATGGGGGGCACAAATTTTGAAGTTTTTGACAGAAATTCTGGCGAAATATTCCACTTATATGCATTTTACCAGACGCTGATAATGTTGTCCCTAGTAAAAACAACTTTTCAAGTGAATACTGGACGTAGTATTTATTTAATGTATGTAGTATGACAACCATGGATACGAATCTCTACGGCAATTTACTATTTCTTCGTAATTTTAGCTTACAATGGAAGCCTTTCAACTGTCACTCTCCAAAATTGAAGAAACTTGGCCAGGAGATAGAGTCTGGTTCACTTCAGGTACATTTCGTCGACACTCAAATCGTCGACACTATACAGTAAAGCAAACAGTCGATTCCTAAAAAACCGAAAAAACGTTCAGAACCACCAAATTTGGTGTACTATCTCGTGGTACTGTAACTTAGATCGTAGATGGTTTTTGGAAGGGGTCGGGGCCCGGGGTCAAGGGGCCCCATACAAAATTTTCGTAAAATCTGCAGTTTTCAATTTAGAACCACCAAATTTGGTATACTATCACATGATACTCTAACTTAGACCATACACGGTTTTTGGAAGGGGTCGGGGCCCGGGGTGAAGGGAGCCCCTCACAAAATTTTCTCAAAAATTTCCATTTTTTACTTAAGAACTGCAACACAATTCTGCACTCTAATACCCTACCTGTGAGATAAGTTAGAGTACCATGAGATAGTATACCAAATTTAGTGGTTCTAAATTGAAAGCTGTAAATTTTACGAAAATTTTGTATGGGGCCCCTTGATCCCAGTCCTCGACCCCTACCAAAAACCGTGAACGGTGTAAGTTAGAGTACCATGAGATAGTATACTAATTTGGTGGTGCTAAATTGAAAACTGAAGATTTTACGAAAATTTTGTATGGGGGCCCCTTGACCACAGGTCTGGACCCCTTCCAAAAACCGTGTACGGTCTAGGTTAGAGTACCATGAGATTGTGATGTGTGTTTTTTGAGCTCTGTCTTTTACGTGCTTTCAAGTGGTTACCCGAGTGGTGTGCTTTTTCTTTTCGAGTACATCTTCAAGTTGAAGATCAGTGCTTTCGTTTCGTTTGTCTCACGAGGTGGTGAGTGAATTACTTTATTCTTTATCGTTAGTTATATTTTTCGACCGAGTTGGTCTTGTTCTTCGGTAAGCCTCGCCATTGACATGGCGGCATTAGATAAGGGTGAAGCTCACGCCCTTATCTTGGAAGAGAAGCCATCTTCCTCCTCTTCTTCCAACCCAGCTGCAGACACAGCTTCATTGGTCGCCGAGATCTCTAACTGCCTTACTGACGTCATGAGTTCCTCCTCCTCTCCTGCGCCTACGGCCTGCCTTCCCACAGAGAGTACTACCGTTACAGGTCTACTCTCTGTCCCTGTCGCGGATGCTATGGAGGTGTCGGGTGCCGTCGCTTCTACGGCCACCACTTCATCTCAACTACCAGATTCGCCTATAACAGCTGGAGTTTCGCCCTCTACATCTCGTAAAAGTACTGTTCCTCCATCATATGCGACTGCCAAGTCTAGTGGCTCTACGTCACTCTTATCGTCTGATACTCTCCTTCCCGATTCGTATCTTCATGTCGTGGGATCCACAGCCACGATAGATATTCCAGAAGACTCACCAGCCGGCCGTCAACTACAATCAACGATGGAACTCTGCGTATGTTTTGATGCGCTGCCGGATACAAAGCTTCAGCTCTATAGCCGAGCTCTTAAATCCATCTTACCGGCGGATGCAATAGATTATGTTGCCCGAAAACCGCGATCAGTGGTGGTTTACTTCAAGAAAAAGCACCATGCAGACCTTGTCTTGACAGCAGGACTGACCATTAATGATGTACATCTACTACCACAACCAGTCGCGCACCACCCCGTGCAGGTGACTTTCTACCCTGTCCCGCCAGAGAGTTCTGATACTATTCTTTGCACGTTACTCGGTAAGTTCGGCCCAGTGGTCGGCCCCATAACAACCCTCTCGGCGGCACCCAGAGACTCCGAAGACAAAGCCATTCGTGTCTTCGTTCGCACCGCTCGTGTGCTCTTTCCGTCCGATACTCATCTTCAGGCCTGTCCAACTGTCCTTCACGTGCGCTGTGGGCAACAGCGACGTCGTATCGAGATCATCACTTCTCAGCATTGGACCCTTTGTCAAAGTGAGAGTCATGTGCGAGCCAATTGCACTCATGCTGTTTCCACAACCGTGCCAAGTGCTGTGGCACCTTCTGTCCCTCCTGTTACTACCGTGTCAACGTCTCCACACGAGTGGAAGGTTGCAGGACCCATATCTTCCCGACGTCGGTCTACAGACGTTGGTCGACAAACGTCTTTGGCAGACTCACTTTCAGTTACAGACAGGAATTTTCCCACGCTTCCTACGGCGCCCCCGCAGCGTATACTTTCTGTTCCTACAGATTTACCTGCTGATCTGTCGTCGGTGTTTACCGTTGGCACTGCAGATACAGCAGCCGATACCCTTTCCAGCACAGAAACTTCTATACCAGCTGGTTCCTCCATGATTTTTGGCAAACGCAGTGTCTCCTCACGGAAGAAGTTGAAGAAGTCTAAGACGTCCTCATCCCTGCACTCATTCACAAGGCGGTCTAATCGCCCGGTTACTCGCGCAATCTTCTCTCGACGTGGCATTTCGTCTTCTCAAGTACAAGCCTGGACTGAACCAGAGACGGAGGATGTTTCTCCCTCGTTAGAGGACTTCACTCGTCTCCTTCAAGAGAATGCTTTTCCCGCTGAGCCGCTGCCTTACGTAGATCTTCTTGAATATTTAGTGAGTCCCACCAGCACGGCCACTGCCCGTGTTCTTTTACTAAAGTATGAAGCTGCTCTACCTCGGGTTCTCAGTCAACTTGATTCTCTTATGCACACTCTTCGGCGGAACGTCGATGACCTTCCGTGGGGTCTGGGTTTTATTCAGCGCCTACATGTTCTTGCCACTGAAGTCAACACATCTTACATCCGCCGACGGACCTAAAAGTTCAAGGTCACGTCACTTAATTGTCGCGGTTTTGCGACACCACTTGCGAACGCCTTAGCCTATGAAGACCTTTCCCCACTGGGTGCGGACTTGCTACTTTTACAAGAGACGAACTGTCATCCTACCACTTTGTTTACCCGTTGGCGATCATGGAATTTTACTTTCCACCACGCATTCAGCTGTTCATCATATGGTGGCATTGCCGTCGGGGTACGCTCGACTTTTCGCTCTACGATTTCTCTGTAAAAAATCTCTGTCGTGATCTCTTACAACAAGTCACGTTCACTATTCAAACGGAGAGGTTTCATATCTTAAACATCTACGTGCCAAACACCTCCACTTATGTGTCGGAGCTTTTTCTGTGCTTTCACGGTGCTCTCTCTGGTATACCTGCCACCGACCGAGTTCTCGTTGGTAGCTACTTTCATTGTACTCTACACCCTCAACTTGATCGTTCCCCGCCTTCACGCGAACATCGTGCAGACCTTGTACAGCAGCTACAATCCCTCGTTTTTAATTTCTCACTGATAGATGTCCATCGACACTTATATCCGACTACACCCTCCCATACCTGGCGTGCAGCTGGTGCGATAAACCCGGTCACGGCCAGACTTGACAGATTTTATAATACGTCCATACTTCTTCCAGCGATCTCTGCATCCTGTTGCCAGCCCACTGCGTCGTCCGACCATTATGCCATCACTCTCACAGTGTTCCACACTCAGGCACAGCCCAGGACAACCCGGCCGTGGACATTTGATGCCGCTCTTTTGGATGACGCCGGTTTTTGCTCTTCAGTCCGCCATTTCCTCTCCGAATGGCGCACGCAACTGCAGTCTGCGCCGTGTGCCCTGACTTTCTGGCTGGAGGTAAAACATCGCCTCTTGCTTCATGTGCGAAATCAGGCTT
This sequence comes from Macrothele yani, assembly GCA_039090855.1. Lineage (NCBI taxonomy): Eukaryota > Metazoa > Arthropoda > Arachnida > Araneae > Macrothelidae > Macrothele > Macrothele yani. The sequence goes on from CM077013.1 coordinate 122,987,644, forward strand.
TTACGATCACGACGCTACAGAGGATGCGTTTGGATCACATCCGTACGATGCTTTCTCTTGTAAATATGGCTGACCCTCTTTTTGCTGTGTATAAGGCTGAACTGAATTCTCTCCTAGTGCCACTTGCGCAACAGGTCATTCGGCGGCTGAGATTACAGCATCTCGCGCCCGATGCTTGCACATATGAGTTTCTTTCCAATCTTGAATCTAAGCGTCATGCCTCTGCTTCAATTCGCCATCTCCGCCTCTCTACCGGCGAGGTATCCTCTGACCCAGTTACTCATTGCTCTGTTGCCCGCAGCTATTTTACAACGAAGTTTTGTGAGACTCCTCCTCCTTCCAGCACTGCCTTATCTGGTCTACACTCTGCTTTACCTCAAGTCCCCTCTTATTTTTCTGATTCTCTCCTCCGGCCTCCCACGCTAACAGAGATTTCCGAGACGTTTTCTTCTCTAAACTCCAAGGCTGCACCTGACCCGGATGGGCTTCCTTTCTGTTTTTACAAAGCTTTCCTCCCAGGCCTCCTCCCTTTTCTGCTTAGTGCTTTCTCCACTGCTTTCCACCTATCCACCCTTCCGAGGAGTTTCACAATTGCCCATATAGTCCTCTTCCCCAAGAAGGGTGATCTCCTAGACTTGGGGAACTGGCGTCCCATCTCACTTCTGAATCTTGATTACAAGCTTTATACTAAACTACTCTCGCGCCGTATTAATCCAATCCTCCCCCACATCCTGTCCTCTAACCAGACCTACACTGCCCCAGGGCATTCCATCTCGCATAACGTTCAACTTCTCAGTGACCTAATCCATCTCGCTCGATCTCGCTCAGAACCTCTTGCTCTGCTGTCTCTCGATCAACTATCCGCTTTTGACAATATTTCTCATGCTTACCTCTCTTCTACACTTTATAGTTTCGGGTTTCCACCTCCTTTTGTTTCTGTTCTCCTCTCCCTCTATCAGGACGCCACTTTCCACGTCAGGTTGCCCACCCTTCTCACAGCGCCAATTCCTTTCCGTCGCGGCGTCCGGCAAAGCTGCCCCTTGTCCGGACAGCTCTTCGCTCTTGCAATCGAACCTTTTCTCAGCTCCGTTCATAGATCCTTCTATGCTTCTCTGCCTCCAGTGGTCGCCAGCACTCGCCATCATATTGTCACCTATGTTGCCTATGCTGATGACGTGACTTTTTGTGTTCGACAAAATACACAATTCTGCAAACTTCGCCACCTCTACGCTCGGTATGCCTCTTGTTCTAGTACCACGCTAAACGAGTCAAAAAGCACTGGCTTGTGGTGCGGGTCGTGGGCTAGTCGAACCGACTCTCCATGGGGAGCCGAATGGTCCACATCCTCACAGCGTTTTCCAGGAGTACACCTGGGCAAACCTCCTACAATCTCGACGACAACGTGGAATGCACTGCACCCCCGCCTGCTGCGCACGGCTTCCAACTGGAGACAAGCACAGTTCTGCACTTCTCTGTACCAACGTACCCGATCACTCGAACATATTTGATATCCATGTGCACGTTCTCTTGGCTTGCGTCCAAACAACCTGTCTATCGTCTTCTTGCAATCACCCAGTGCCAACCAATAAAATCGTGTGGGCTGGTCATCATTGGGTTAACGCTTCACTTCTCAGCTTGGCTCCTCAGAATGGCGGTATTGGACTGCTTGACGTGCGGTTATACTATCAGGAATTCCGAGTGTCTGCGTTTCTTCGCCTTCTTGCTTCACCTGTTCTGCCTGCGGAAACAACCCGGGACGTCACTGTCTCCCCGCGTAATCCCCACCTTACTTTTCTTTCCTATCTTTTAATGAATCACTGCCCCCTCCTTTTCAACTTACCTCCTGTCTATCGAGAGGCTATCACCCTGCTTCGCTCTTTCCCTCTGTCTCGCTCTCCACCAGCTACTACCTCCGAACTTCTATCAGAACCTCTATTTTTCCCCTCCGTCATTCATCCTCCGCACCTCTCATGTTTTGCTTTCCCCACCTGGCTCCGCGCCGGAGTAGTCACAGTCCGAGACCTTGTCACCCCTGATTTTCTCTGGCGCTCCTTCTCCGACTTTCCTCCTGTTATTCGTGCTCTACCCCATGCTCTTCAGGTTCACACCTCCTTACTCTCATCCCTTATTTCTCTCTTCCCCGATCTTGCTTCCCCCGCCGGTCTCGTTCCCGTTCTATCCGCGTCTCTCCCCCTCCCCTTTTTCTTGTCGGCTCACGGCATAGATCTTCCGATTTTCTCCTTCTCCACATCCGCTCTTTACAGATTTCTCTCTCTCTCTCTCCCGCTCTTCTACGCCTACACCTATCCCTGATATTCCGTCTTCCGCTCTCTCTGCTGCGTGGTCTGCCACCCTCTCTCCTCTATCTACACCACCGGAGATCAACACCCACTGGTTCTTCTTACATAACCGTTTTCCCGTACCCTCAATCTTGCACCGGATGACACTTCTTTCTTCCCCACTCTGCCCTTTCTGCGCCGGGGAGGCAGATGTGAGTCATGTTTATCTATATTGCACTATACTGCTATCAATGCTAAATCTTGCTTTTTCGATTGCGCAACGATCCTGTACAACTGATCTTTCCTTCAGTGCTTACCGAACGATGTTGCTCAACCTCGTGCCTCCAATCAGAGTCCCTGTAGCCTGCACTTACATTTTTGTGCTAGTGAAACACATTATACACGTCTATCATCAACAGTGTCGTGCTCGGGAGGTGCCTCCTCCGGTACCTCACGCAAGTGCCGCGTTGCTCAGTTTTTTTCGGGAATGTCTCATTTCTCGTTTACGCTTTGAGTACCACACCGCCGTTGCTCGACAAAGTGAGCCCAGCATCTTCTCTACATGGTCCTCAGCGGCCCCATGTTTCGCTGGGACACCGACTTCGCTGCATCTTACAGTTGGTGGTGCTTGTATGACTATTTAACAGTTAACTCAGTGACTCTTTATCCGAACCTTCGTCACACCTGCTCATCAAGGTATGTCTTATCTCCACGAGATTCCTGCACATCTATTTCCATCTGAATGTCATGCAACTATATTGTCTCTTTGTTTCTAGAGTCATCTGTAAATATCCCATTTCTATGTCACAATTATCGGGTCATTCTACTTTTGCTCGTCTCATGTACATGTACTTATCTTGTTTTCATAACGGTGCCGTTGAGTCTTCAAGTGAACCCAGCTTCTTCTCTCCATGGTCCCCAGAGGCCTTGGGGTTGCTGGGACTCCACCTTCGCTGCACAGTACAGTTAGTGCTCATAAGACTATATTATAACATTTTACTCTGTGCTTCTCTACCTGAACTCTTGCTATATCTGCTCAACCTAGTGTGTACGATCTCCTCAAGATTTGTTTACATCTGAATATCATGTATATATATATTGTAAATAGGTATCTACTGTCATCTGTAAATAGTGCATTCATGTGTCACTGTTTTTTGAGACGTTTTTCTCTTGCTCGTCTCATGTACATTCCTTGAATAAATACTTTGTGAACACCATGAGATATTGGGTTGTCGGAAAAGTCATGACGTATTTTGGCACCCGATGGCGGTTGTGCGGTTTTCGAATGCGCAGCTCTGTTATCCCTATGGCATTCGACAGGTACCAATTCTAGCTGCAGTCTAAATAAAAGGAATAATGAGCGATTTGGTTGATTTGCGGAGATTTGACATCGAGTTGAAGATGGAAAGCCAAACTGTGCATTTTCGCCATATTTTACTGTTTTACTTCCGTAAAGGGAAGAACGCGCGTCAAGCTTGTGAAAAGTTGCGTAAAGTGTACGGTGATAATACTCTACAAGAACGTCAGTGCCAGCGGTGGTTCGCCAAATTCCGTGCTGGTGATTTTGACCTCAACGATGCTCCTCGGTTCGGGAGGCCAACCGAGGTTAATGACGACCAAATCAAGGCATTGATCGAGTCAAACCCATGTTACACGACACGAGAGATTGCAGACACATTGCACATCCATCATTCAAGCGTTCATGACCACCTGAAAAAGCTGGGATACGTAAGCAAGCTCGATATGTGGGTTCCTCATGAACTCAAAGAAGCTCAATTGACGGCGCGTATAAACATCTACGATATGCTCATTAAACGTGAGAAAAACGATCCTTTTTTGAAGGGACTGATAACTGGAGTCGAAAAGTGGAAGGTGTACAACAATGTGCTGCGCAAATGGTCTTGGTCCCGACGTGCTGCTTCGCCTCAAACGACATCCAAAGCAGACATTCATCAGCGGAAGGTTCTGGTCTCCGTGTGGGGGATTTTAAAGGTGTCATGTTTTTCGAGCTCCTACCACGGAACCGAACAATCAATTCGAATGTGTACTGTCGGCAATTGGACAGTTTGAACGAATCCATCATCCAGAAACGTCCAGAGCTCGTTAATCGTAAAGGTGTTGTGTTCCATCACGACAACGCGAGACGACACACAAGTTTGATCACCCGCCAAAAATTATTAGAGCTTGGGTGGGACGTGTTGCCACACCCAGCATACTCGTCTTCCACTTGTTTCGCTCTCTTCAACAGTCCTTGCGTGGTATAACGTTCAATTCAAATGAGGCTGTAAATCAGCACCTTGTACAGTTTTTTTGCCAAGAAAGACAGGTCCTTCTATGAACGAGGCATTCTGCAGCTCACTGACAGATGGCAAAAGGTTATCGAACAAAACGGGCATTATATTATTGATTTATCTTTGTTCTTTCTATCATTAAATGACCTTTGCAAAACATGACTAAAATACGTCATGACTTTTCCGACAACCCAATAGTATACCAAATTTGGTGGCACTAAATTGAAAAATGTAGATTTTACGAAAATTGTGTATGGGGCCCCTTTGACCCCAGGCCCCGACCCCTTCCAAAAACCGTGTACGGTCTAAGATAGAGTACCATGAGGTAGTAAATCAAATTTGGAGGCTCTAAATTGAAAACTGTAGATTTTACGAAAATGTTGTAAGGTGCCCCGTGACCCCGGGCACGACCATTTCCAAAAACCGTGTACGGTCTAAGTCAGAGTACCACGAGATAGTATACCAAATTTGGTGGTTCTAAATTGAAAACTGTAGATTTTACGAAAATTTTGAGGAATCAACTGTTTGCATATACATATAGTGTCGACGAAATGTACCTGTCGACGAAATGAGATGTCGACGAAATGAGATGTCGACGAAGTGATTGTCGACGAAATGAGATGTCGACGAAGTGATTGTCGACGAAATGAGATGTCGACGAAGTGATTGTCGACGAAATGAACGAGACCGGGAGATAGTACTAGGGCAAAAACTAATGGGTGTATTTCCGTTTTGGCCCAAATGAACTGACAAAGGTGAACGAGTGGTCTGAAAATGGTCTTAGAGCACAGGTGGGAAAAATCATCTAACATGTGTTGTAGTGCGTGATATGTAACCCCAAATATCAGCTATGTCCCCATGATTCAAACTAAGCTCATGTCAGACAAAAAGCAACAAAAACCTTTATTACAGGTGTAAATGAACATTCGTGGCATTGAACACGTGACGGAAGCAAAGTAATTTGGAACAATGAGAACAACGCAAGATCCCAAAGTTATCCCAGTGCTGAAAATTGTCATTGATATCTGAAAAACAAATACGTTGGACATTATCAAAAGAAGCGTCATCACTTTCATAGTATCCAATTTTTATCCACGGATATAACAACATGTTTTTGAATTTTTCTGACTGCCATTGATTGTTCATTGATACTTTCGATGATTTTCTGCACTTGTGCTCTGAAACCATTTTCAGACCAGTCGTTCAACTTTGTCAGTTCATTTGCGCCAAAACGGAAATACATCCATTGGTTTTTGTGCTTAGTACTATCTCCTGGCCACGTTTCTTCAATTTTGCAGGGTGACAGTTGAAAGGCTTCCCTTGTCAGTTAAAACACTCGTTCACCTTTGTCAGTGCATTTGGGCCAAAATTGAAATACACCCATTGCTTTTTGCCCTTAGTACTATCTCCTGGGCACGTTTCTTCCATTTTGGAGAGTGACAGTTGAAAGGCCTTTCCTTGTCAGTTAAAACACACGTTCACCTTTGTCAGTTCATTTGGGCCAAAACGGAAATACACCCATTGGTTTTTGCCCTTAGTACTATCTCCTGGCCAAGTTCCTTCAATTTTTGAGGGTGACAGTTGAAAGGCTTCCCTTGTCAGTTAAAACACTCGTTCACCTTTGTCAGTGCATTTGGGCCAAAATTGAAATACACCCATTGCTTTTTGCCCTTAGTACTATCTCTTGGGCACGTTTCTTCCATTTTGGAGAGTGACAGTTGAAAGGCTTTCCTTGTCAGTTAAAACACGCGTTCACCTTTGTCAGTTCATTTGGGCCAAAACGTAAATACACCCATTGGTTTTTGCCCTTAGTACTATCTCCTGGCCAAGTTCCTTCAATTTTTCAGAGTGACAGTTGAAAGGCTTCCCTTGACAGTTAAAACACTCGTTCACTTTTGTCAGTTCATTTGGGCGAAAATTGAAATACACCCATTGCTTTTTGCCCTTAGTACTATCTCCTGGACACGTTTCTTCCATTTTGGAGAGTGACAGTTGAAAGGCCTTTCCTTGTCAGTTAAAACACTCGTTCACCTTTGTCAGTGCATTTGGGCGAAAATTGAAATACACCCATTGCTTTTTGCCCTTAGTACTATCTCCTGGACACGTTTCTTCCATTTTGGAGAGTGACAGTTGAAAGGCCTTTCCTTGTCAGTTAAAACACTCGTTCACCTTTGTCAGTTTATTTGGGCCAAAACGGAAATACACCCATTGGTTTTTGCCCTTAGTACTATCTCCTGGGCACGTTTCTTCCATTTTGGAGAGTGACAGTTGAAAGGCTTCCCTTGTCAGTTAAAACACTCGTTCACCTTTGTCAGTTCATTTGGGCCAAAACGGAAATACAGCCATTGGTTTTTGCCCTTAGTACTATCTCCTGGCCACGTTTCTTCAATTTTGGAGAGTGACAGTTGAAAGGCTTCCCTTGTCAGTTAAAACACTCGTTCACCTTTGTCAGTTCATTTGGGCCAAAACGGAAATACACCCATTGGTTTTTGCCCTTAGTACTATCTCCTGGCCACGTTTCTTCAATTTTGGAGAGTGACAGTTGAAAGGCCTTTCTCTTGTCAGTTAAAACACTCGTTCACCTTTGTCAGTTCAGTTCATTTGGGCTAAAACGGAAATACACCCATTGGTTTTTGCCCTTAGTACTATCTCCTGGCCACGTTTCTTCAATTTTGGAGAGTGACAGTTGAAAGGCTTCCCTTGTCAGTTAAAACACTCGTTCACCTTTGTCAGTTCATTTGGGCCAAAACGGAAATACACCCATTGGTTTTTGCCCTTAGTACTATCTCCTGGCCACGTTTCTTCAATTTTGGAGAGTGACAGTTGAAAGGCTTCCCTTGTCAGTTAAAACACTCGTTCACCTTTGTCAGTTCATTTGGGCCAAAACGGAAATACACCCATTGGTTTTTGCCCTTAGTACTATCTCCTGGCCACGTTTCTTCAATTTTGGAGAGTGACAGTTGAAAGGCTTCTCTTGTCAGTTAAAACACTCGTTCACCTTTGTCAGTTCATTTGGGCCAAAACGGAAATACACCTATTGGTTTTTGCCCTTAGTACTATCTCCTGGCGACGTTTCTTCAATTTTGGAGAGTGACAGTTGAAAGGCTTCCCTTGACAGTTAAAACACTCGTTCACCTTTGTCAGTTCATTTGGGCCAAAACGGAAATACAGCCATTGGTTTTTGCCCTTAGTACTATCTCCTGGCGACGTTTCTTCAATTTTGGAGAGTGACAGTTGAAAGGCTTCCCTTGTCAGTTAAAACACTCGTTCACCTTTGTCAGTTCAGTTCATTTGGGCTAAAACGGAAATACACCCTTTGGTTTTTTTTTTTTTTTTTTTTTGATTGGAGGTTTAACGACCACTGTGAGCAACTCAATGGGCTATAAGCAGTCGCCCGTCCCTAATTTAGGGTCACTGGTTCCAGGGAAGGGAGAGAGCCAGTGCCCTAAGACAAACACAACATCCATGCCTCACCGGGTTTCGAACCCGGACCCCGTTCGGACGAATGATCAGAGGCCATCGCTTAGACCACTGCGCCACCGGGGCGGCCTTTTGGTTTTTGCCCTTCGTACTATCGCCTGGCCATGTTTCTTCAATTTTGGAGTGACAGTTGAAAGGCTTCCCTTGTTAGTTAGGTCGTTCTTTTTTTGTTTAGTTTTTTTTTTTCTTTCATAAGGCAGTTTATGAATTTTAGTTTGTAACTTGACAAGGAATATCTAGATAGTGTGGAAGAAATATTCTTCACTTATTATATGGAAATTCATCTGAATTACTAACACAGCAATCTTACATCTCTGAATTGCGTGTGTTTCACTGTTCCTCACGAAGGTTATTCACGTCAGAAAAGTTGAAAATTTCACCATCCTGGAACGGGAATCGAACCCGTATCTACCAATTTCCGTTCGAGCATGCTAACCGTTACACCACCCAGGATGATGAAGTTCCAAGTATCTGAGTGATAAGAACCAGAATAATTTTTTATTTTTGCCAGTCAAAACAAATCGCGTTTCATCGTGGCGTAGTTAATCTCCAGTCGGAAATCGGGAGATGCGGGTTCGATTCCTTTTCCGGGACGTTGTAAGTTTCAAGTTTTCTGGCGTGACAAACAGCAAATATTGGGTATGTGCATGAGTTCTACCCGTTTTTGTAGGCTACAAAGAAAGGAGGAGAACACAACAAATAACGTACCTAGGATTTCACATAATTGCCATCATTCTGTATGACTTTTTGCCATCTGTCTATGAGTAAGTGAATACCACGCCGGAAAAACTTCTGAGTCAAAAAAGTCATGTAATGCCGTTTTCACATCGTCCACATCATCGAAGGTTTAGATACCGAAGGCGTTCTGTAATGATAGAAAAAGGTGGTAGACCGTAGGTGCCAGGTCAGGGTAATACGCCGGGTGAGGTAACACTTCCCAACCAAAGTCCAGTAATTTTTGCCAAGTGATTAAAGTAGCATGAGGTCTGACGTTATCATGATGAAGGATCACGCCTTTGCGATTGACGAGTGCTGGCCACTGCGATGTCACTTGTTCTCGCAATCTGTCAACTGTTGGCAGTAGAGGTCAGCATTTATCGCTCCGTTAGGTGGCAACATCTCCCAGTGGATTATGCCCTGGACATCCCCCAGACACTCAACAAAACCTTTTTGGGATGCAGTCCTTCTTTAGAGGTCGATGGAGCAGGCTCCGCATCTTGGTACACAGTCCGCTGACGCTTTGCATTACGGTACAGTACCCATTTCTCATCACCCGTTACAATTCGCCCGAAAAACGGTTCGCCGCCTCAGTTGCGCAGTGGTCTAAACGATGGCTTCGTTCGAAAGAGGTCCGGGTTCGAATCCCGTTAGGCATGCATGTTGTGCTTGTCTTACGACACTGGCTCTCTCCCTTCCCTGGAACCAGTGGCCCTAAGTTAGGAACGGGCGACTGCTTATAGCCCATTGAGTTGCTCACGGTGGTCGTTAAACCTCCAATCAAAAAAACAAAAAGAAAATGTTCGTTTCTGTGGCGAGAAAGCAAAGAAACACAAGTACGGATTATCTCCTCTCGTTGCCTTGCAGAAAACTCGTGGGGAATCCAGTTATAGAAGTTCGTGCTGAACCCAAGCGCATGAAAGCGTCTTTCGACTGTTGTTCTGTGTACCGACAACGTTTCCGCTAATTCCTGAACGGTTGGATGAGGGTCATTTGTCATGGCTTGGTCCATATCCTCGTCAGAAACCACGGATGGACGTCCAGAACGTAGTTGATCTTTACAGCTTCTGTCTCTGTCCCAAAATTTCCGAAACCAACGGCGACATGTGCTATCATCAACTGCATCCTCCCCCTAAACTTGACAGATGTTGTGGCAAGCCGCGGCTGAAGTACTGCATTTATAGAACTCGTACAGTAAACAATATCTAATGTACTCCTTATCGCATGCCATGTTACACCGTCCGTGATTTCTGTTACGAATAACTTACTCGAACAAACCTAGTACCTCTATATGCTCTACTGCTCCACGCTTTATTAGCTGAAAATTCGGCATCGCAGAGTCATCTGTGACGTAACTAATCCGATCGCAATTTGCATCTATTACAAAAACGGGTAGAACTTTTGAACACACGCAATAGGTACACGCAATTCATAGATGTCTGATTGCTGTGATAGTAATTCAAAGGAATATCTCTCTCTCTCTCTCTCTCTCTCATTCCAGCCTACCCTTTGCGTCGCGCCCGGTGTGTGTGTGTGTGTGTGTGTGTGTGTGTGTGTGTGTGTGTGTGTGTGTGTGCTGGATTGTATGGCTTTTCAGCCACATATTTAAGATATATAGTATAAATTAATAGTAAAGGGTTCTTACAAATGAAATAGACAGTTTCAACATTTTATAAAACCAAGATTAGGTAAGATATCGATTCTCACGATACATCGTTCTATTACCAACAGTAACTGTCACAAACAATATAATTTCCTTTGTCTGAACGTTTGTCTCACTTTGGTAGCGCAATGGAGAGTGAACTTGCTGATTTATTTCGGAAGTAAAAATCAACACCACCTACAGTTCTAGAAAATACACTGGCAGAAAGTGAAAAAGAACACCAAGAAGGAATTGGCGGACGATCATGAAATTTACATATGTTAATAGGGTCGAGTTTACGTAGGTGTGATGTTAATTTCGGGACCAACCGGTGAGCGCTTACGCCACAGCACGGCATAATATGCAAATTATCGTCGGTGGTATTTAAGGAGTACGGCGAAGTGAATGTAATCAGTCGTCGGCGTACGGACATGTGCGAAGATCCTGAAGAAGCTGCAATGCCTGGACATGGAAGACGTGTACGATTTCAGCAGTTATCGGACTTTGAGCGAGGTTGTCTAGTCGAACTCTGCGAGACCGGGTGGAAGTATCGTCGTATTGCGGAGCGAATTGGACGGGAAGTATCGGTGGTGGTACAATGGTGGCGTATATTGTCCGAGGAGCATTCCCACACGAGAAGACGTGGAACCGGAGTCACAGACAGACTGATGAGCGGACCGATCGACGCATAAGAAGAGCGGCGTTGTCAAGCAGAACATCCACTGCGACGCAAATCCGAGCTGCCGTTGCACCTGGGGTGACTGTGCGAACAATCCGCAACCGTCTACTGGATGCAGGACTACGTGCACGTGTGCCTCTGGCATGTGTACCTCTGACTCCAGCCCACCGTCAGGAACGGCTGCAGTGGTGTCGCCAACGTCTGCACTGGAGAACGCAAAGGCGATCTGTCGTGTTCAGCGATGAAAGCAGATTCTGTTTGGGAGCCGCCTCTGATGGCCGAATGCGTGTTCGCAGATGCACAGGGGAGCGTCTCCACCCTTCTTGCATCCGCCAGCGACACCACACAGGGCCTACACCTGGTCTCCTGGTGTGGGGAGCGATCAGCTATCACTCCCGTACACAACTAGTACCGGGTACGTTAAACAGCACCTCCTACATCAACAACATCATTCAGCCCGTTGTTGTGCCATTTGTGAGGTCGGTCCTACGTGGTGTTTTCCAGCAAGATAACGCACGCCACACACGGCACGTGCAACGCAACATGCACTTCAGGGTGTGAGACAACCTTGACATGCATGTTTACCAGATTTGTCCCACATTGAGCACGTGTGGGATTTTATGGGACAACGACTTATCCGGTCTCCACGGCCAGCCACGACCATCCCGGATTTACGCGTCCAGGTTGAGGATGCTTGGAACTCAATACCCCAAACTTACATTCAACATCTGTACTACAGACTCCATGCCAGAATTGCACAGTGTGACGCAATTCATGGCGGTTCAACCTCGTACTAACCATGTTACATGGAAATGTTTTTTTTCAGTTTACCAGCAAATACAGCTGTATTTTGCCATAATGTTTTGATCACGTTATCCTCTGTATTCCGTTATTATGCTGTATAAATTTCGTTGGTATCAGACGTCTCCTTCTTGGTGTTCTTTTTTCACTTTCCGCCAGTGTAGAACGTTTGTATTTGAATGAGCTTTTAAAAGAGAAAAATATAATTGAAAAAGATGGCGCAGATCATGTCCGAATGGATATTATATATTTCATTGCTTATGTACACTTTTCTGTAGACGTTCACCTAAAGAAATTAATGGCGTGAATAGGAAGGAAAACAGTGATCGCTTCCTGTATGTTGTGTGAAAGACTTTGCACGGGAATAAAAGACTGACAGAAAACGCGTAATAGACAAAGGCAGCTGATCCATATCTCCTGACTTCGCTAAAACTTATTTGAACGAGTTTCATTGTGAGAAAGGAAAAATCAATGGAAGATGAAATCAAAGAGCCTTTTATGAACTCTGTGAAAACAAAATGCGTTCAGCGTCAGAGCATCAATACGCCTTTCTAAAGTTTACACACAATTTAGATTAAAAGAGAGACCCTCTTAGATGTACAGAAGCTTTTAGAATTTCTTTGACTTTTTAGAATTTGTTGACCTTTTTCAGAATTCTGTTTTTCATTACCTGCTCTTTTGCTGAAACCTTTTATACGTTGTAGAGTTTTTATTTTTATTAAAGGTTCAACGACCACCGTGCGCAATTCGATTAGCTATAAGCAGTCACTCGTCCCTATTTAGGGCCACTGGTTTCAGGGAGGGGAGAGAGCCAGTGCCGTAAGACAAACATAACATCCATGGCTCACTGGTATTCGAGCTAGGACGAAGCGCTTAGACCTCCGGGGCGGAAGAGTTTTTATTCTCTGATGCAGTTGTTTAGTTGATTAAGTAGTTAATGTTCTTAGTTGGCTTCGTTGAACATATATTCACACTTTGAAATACAGTGTGAGCGAAAAGTCACTATGCACCTGGCCTCTTCGGTTAGGTGCCCGATGAATATGTACAGGATATTGTCTTGTCACAGTACCTTGCCGCGTGTATGGTCCCCTCGAAGAATATGGGCCCAATTATGCGTCTTCGAGATATCACACTCCACACATCAGTCTTCTGATCATGTAATGGCATTTCGTGTATCTGATGCGGATTATTGTAAGACCACATGCGACTGTTTTGGCTGTTCGTATATCCCGATAAGTAGAACAGCGCCTTACCGGAGCAAAACGTGATGTCCAGAATATCCTCTCCGTTGTCATTAATGAAGTCCTTGAACCATCTGCAGTATTCCACACGCTTATCATAGTCTGTTTCAGTCCGTGCACTGTTCTGATTCTGTAAGGGTAGAACTGCACGAGTCTTCAGTGCCCTACGGGTGTCCTGCACGACACACCTGCTTCTTGTGCCAATTTCCGATCTGATTTCTTTGGACTTTTAGTGAAGCGAATGGAAATATCCTCCACCTTTTCCTCTGTTAACACTCGCGGCCTACCGCTTCTCGGAGCATCTCTCACTGATCCGGTTTTACGAAACTTTTTCAATTAACCGCCTCACTGCATTGCGATGGGGTGCTTCAGTATCGGGAAATTGTTCTCTGTACTTACGTTTCACTTCGTCCGTAAATTCACCTCCTCTACGGAACACATGTTCAATCAGAACATTGCATGTACGTGCGCGGTAACTACACTTTTTAAATTTCTTATCACAGTATGTCAGGTGCAAAAAGGCTTTTGGCTCACTCTGCACAATAATTAATTGCTAACGTCTAGGTTGAAAGAATCAGCACACACACACACACACACACACACTTAAGCGTAGTTTTGACTTCTTTATCCTCCACAAACAGGGACTTTAGAATATCATATGATGTAATCGTCAAGTTTTAATTTATCCGCTTATGCATTAATTATATTTAGTCTTCAATCATATAACAACACGTATTCGTCGATTCACACTGATATTAAACAAGCTTCGGTCTCTTTCGCTACATATCAACTCTCTACAATATATTCGCAATCTCCGCTCTCTCCAACACCACTCTACTCACATTCAACGTAGTCGATGCACACAGCCCTGGTGGATCTGTAGTCTAAGCGCAGACTTCTGACTATTCGTCCAAGATGGGTTCGAATCCCACTGGAGGAATGGATGGTGTTTCTCTTACGACACTGGCTTTTTCCCGGAACCAGTAGCCCTAAATTAGAGACGGGAGACTGCTTATAGCCCATTTAGTTGCTCACGGTGGTCATAACACCCCCTCCTCCTCCCACCCTCCCCCCAACCTTCGTTAATACACTGCCGGACAATTGCTAAGGACGGATGACAATAGCAACGATAGCAAACCATAAAATGGAAGGCAGGAAAATGTGGAAATTAGCATAAGTGCGAGATACAGTAAGACGTGTTGTGCGTATGCAAATTTTGGATTGCCGAACTTGTTCGTGACGTCATAGCGCTGATAAGAGATATAAAGGATTTGACGCGTATTGACCGTTGTTGTTCAAACGCAAAGTTGAAAGGGAAAGAATCGATTGACGAACTTGCAATTTTCAGTATGTCTTCCCGACATCACCTAGATGATTTTACGCGTGGCCGTATTATTGGCAAGATTGAAGAAGGGCGAAAAATAACAGATGTTGCCAGGGAGTTCGACGTCAGCCACAGTGTTGTTTCAAGGCTTTGGAAATCATTTCAAACAAATGGAGAGTGTAGCAAACGTCACGGGGGAGGTCGTGTTCGCAGTACGACACATGCAGAAGATCGGTACATAGTGCTATCAACAAAAAGACACCGGCGCAGTACAGCTAGTGAGATAGCAAATCAGTTTATGGCTGCTACTGACAAGCGGATCTCCCGAAAAACTGTCGCCAGACGTTTGCATGAAGGAGGACTATACGCCCGCCGTCCTGTTGTGTGCATCCCATTGTCCAGACGTCACCGTACCGCTCGTTTGCAATGGTGCCATCAACATCGCAATTGGACTGATAACGACTGGTCTGCTGTCCTCTTCTCAGATGAGAGTAGATACAGTCTATCGTCTGATTGTCGACGACAACTGATCTGGCGTGATAGTGGTACTGCATATTGTCCAGCAAACATACAGGAAAGGGACCGATATCCGACATGTAGTGCCATGGTATGGGCTGGCATCATGATCAATGGTCGTACGTCCCTCTATGTGCTTCCAACTGGGACTATGACTGGCCAACGATACATTAATGATGTTCTGCTACCTCATGTTCGCATGTTCCGTGGTGCTGTCGGTGATAGATTCATTTTCATGGACGACAACGCAACATGTCATCGAACAGTCGCTGTCCAGGAGTGTCTTGAGAGCAAAGATATTCAACGCTTCGTATGGCCAGCACGTTCTCCAGATCTGAATCCCATTGAAAATGTGTGGGATGCTTTGGGGAGGAGTCTTGCTGGTCGCCAATGCCCTCCAATAAACAAGGACACCTTCATCCGTGCACTGACAGAGGAATGGGATAAATTACCCCAACAGCTGCTTGATAATGTTGTGCAAAGCATGACACGACGTGTGGAATCTTGCATCGCCCTCCATGGTGGCCATATCCCGTATTGACATCTTACGCCGAAGCGCCTGCGGACGGTAATTGCATTTTTTTCACGTTTACGTATTCCGCACAAAATGGCCTGTTTGTCCCTTTAACACGTTCCAAAGCCTTCTGGATTTCAGAGCACAATAAATTGTCTTTCTTGTAATGTCCTGGCATTCTATTCTGACATTATTTTATTTCACTTGGCATCCAACCACACTTACTTTTTTATGCGCTATATAGCCGTTTATGATCCGTCCTTAGCAATTGTCCAGCAGTGTATTAATGGATGAAGATAATTGGGAAATTTAGAAAAAGCAATAGCAAGATTTTTCCTACCGTTTCTTCCGGCAACGAATCGGGTCCTAGTGTCGTCAAAGGACTTTGTTGAGAGACTGAAAGGTCTCAAGCTGTCAACCACGGATGTGATGGAAAGTTTTGATGTGGAAGCATTATACCCATCAATCCCTGTGGCCGAAGCGACCGATAATCTAAAGAAATCACTAGAAGTTTCCGGACAATTCCAGCAAGCTTCCATCAACGCCGTTGCCAAAATTCTGGACCTACATATCGAATCCAACTATTAGGTGTGCAACTTAATTCTCGGCCCCTAACCGCAAGCTATCATAAAACGTCGGCAAATGCAAATAGCTGTGTGCGGTAATGGCTGATTGCAGCACCATCCAACAGCTTTCCAGGCAACCGTAACCGCTCACAGCTGTAGTGACAGAAGGGTCGAAAGTTGACAGCGAAAGCAATGTCGTTCGAGAAGCAACATTTGAGGCACTGCTTTCTGTTCGCGTTTCAGCTGAAAAAAAGTGCCGCAGAAGCCCAGCAAATGATCTGTGCTGCTTTGGGTGAGGCTGCTGTATCCTACAGTACGTGTAAGAAGTGATTCCAGCGGTTTAAGCAGGGAACTTTCGATCTCCGTGATGCTGGAACAACTGTTGGACTCAGATCCCAGTCGCACATAGTCAGAGCTTGCCCAGGAACTCGGAGTATCCGTCCAAGCTTGTGCAGGCGCAAGCCATTGCAAAGCGCCTGCACAAGCTTGGACGGATTCACAAGGAGGGCCGTTGGGTGCCCCACCAACTCAGAGCTGCTAGGCGCTACGATGTTGCTGTGTCCTTGCTCTCCAGATTCAAGAAGAATTTTTTCCACAAGATTTGGACCTATGATGAGAAGTGGATCCTCTACGATAATCCTAAGCGGCGCAAATCGTGGGTATATCCAGGTTAGCCTACCACCAAATATATATGCCAGAAAGTTGTTGCTGTGTATATGGTGGGATCAGCGCGGTGTCGTACACCAGAAGTTGCTCAAACCTGGTGAAACGGTCAATGCTGAGCGTTATTGTCAGCATCTCATTTGTGTGAGTGACGCACTGGAGGCGAAAAGGCCATACACCGGCAAGGGCAGAAGGTGGGTCATGTTGCTTCAGGATAACGCGCGCCCTCACACCGCGAAAACGACTTTAAACACGATCACCTACCTGGGATGGCAGATTTTGTCCCACCCGGCGAATTCTACTGAATTCGCCCAGTGGGGTTATCACTTCTTTCGCTCCCTGCAACATCACCTGAGTGATTTCTGTCGAGGTGGTCCACACAAGTATTGATGACTTTATCAACTCGAAACAACCCTCTTTTTTCCGTTGTGGCATTCGGCAGCTCCCTGACCGATGGCTCAAATGTATCCAACACGACGGGGATTATTTCCCTGATTAGGTACGTATTCAATTTGCTATAATTTGCTGTCAACGTGTCGTGCCTGTGGCCGAGAATTAGGTTGCACACCTAATATTTCATTTTCGATTCCAAAATTTATCGGCAAAAGAAAGGAGCCCCTATGGGATCTGCTCTTTCCGCTGTGTTGGCTGAAGCTATACTACGACCTTTAGAGGATTCACTACTACAGTAGCCAGGACCATCCCCTAAATTAAGTCTTCGTTACGCAGATGATATCTTTTTCATCTGGAGTCATGGTTTTGCGGCCTTAAAAAAGTTTCTTACTGATCTGAACGCGGCCCATCGCGGCCTACGTTTCAATGTAGAATAAGAAGTGAACGGAACCCTCCCGTTCCTGGATTTTCTGGCATCAAGGAGTCCCACAGGAGAACTGCACACTAAAGTGTTTTATAAAGCTTCTCACGTGCAAAACCCTATCCTACCTGGTTCAGTGGGACCTCTGGAGCACAAATACGCGCTATTCAGACACCGAGCGAACAGAGCCTATGACCTCACGTCAATTTCGGATCTTGAAGATGAGCTGCGCAGCCTTAGGATCTTATCATACAACGCTGTGTACGACATGAGGCGTATTAATCAAATCATCTCCAATGCAGCTAGGAAAAATGCGAGAAGATCCCTGACTTGTCTGAAAGAGGGAAGAAAGTTCGTTAGGTCAATCTCGTATATTGCTGGACTTACTTACGCCATCAAAAATGCCTTAAAAAAGTTAAACCTGGGCGTTGGAATTTAGTCTCCGAAGCCTATCGCTGCACTACTAGCACCGGACTATCGTAATATAGGTGTCGGGATTCAAGCGGGAGTGTACACCGTACTTCCAATACCCGGACTCATCTAGGAACGTTTATACCGGTATAACCAAGAGGTCATTCAAGGTCCGTATGAAAGAGCACCAGCGTGACGTGAGAGATAACAAATTGAGCACGGCTCTAGCTCGAGATGCTGCCAACCTGGGAGCCTTACCCATTTGGTCTGATCTGCGCATGATAGCCCCTTACGATGGACCAAGATCTACGGTTGTACGCGAAACTATTGAAATCCTTACGCATCATGAATCCTGCAACACTGACGTCACGATGGAACTCTCTCCGCTATGGAAAATTCTTGGCATACAGCGTGCGCGCCCGTCTTGAGCAACATGGCCATTTTGAACTCGTGAGCACTCTAGCTCCTGTTTTATTATTGTCATATTTGAATTGCATTCGTGCTCCGATTCTGTTTTATCTATTTAAATTTTCCGCTACCTGACGAAGCTTCCCGTTGGAAGCGATAGCTTGCATTACGTTAAAATAAAATTTTTACGCCCAATAACAGACCTTTGAGTTTTTGCTTGTATTTATTTATTTTTTTTTATTGGAGGTTTAACGACCACCGTGAGCAACTCAATGGGCTATAAGCAGTCGCCCGTCCCTAATTTAGGGTCACTGGTTCCAGGGAAGGGAGAGAACCAGCGCCGTAAGACAAACACAACATCCATGCCCGACCGGGATTCGAACCCGGACCCCTTACGGACGAATGATCAGAGGCCAGCGCCTTAGACCATTGCGCCACCGCGGCTTGCTTGTATTTGACCTTCGTTATATTTTACTCTGACTCACTGTCACCCTTGACCGGTCCCGATGGCATAGTGGTCTAAACGCTGGCTTATGACCGTTCGTCCAAGTAAGTCCGGGTTCGAATCCCTGTGAGGCATGGATGTTGTGTTTGTCTTATGAACCACCTACAGTTTAGAACTATTACTGACGAGGGGAACTAATTACCCTCAAACATGGTGATTATTTATTTGCTATTACAGGAATTATGCTAAGTTGAAAGTATTCCCAAAAGACCCAATATTTTGTAAAAACCTGTAAGAATATGCCACATTTTACGAAAAATGCCTTCAAGACTTCAGTTTTATCTTACTTGGAATTAAAATATTTATATTCCAGCACAAATTTACTCTTAACTAATGACACATCAAGCCAGAATTTCATGCTCCAGGTAAATAAATTGAAAT
This sequence comes from Macrothele yani, assembly GCA_039090855.1. Classification (NCBI taxonomy): domain Eukaryota; kingdom Metazoa; phylum Arthropoda; class Arachnida; order Araneae; family Macrothelidae; genus Macrothele; species Macrothele yani. The sequence goes on from CM077013.1 coordinate 123,006,876, forward strand.
TGCCATAACAAGCACATTAAAAAAAAAAAAAAAAAAAAAAAAAGGTCTTTTCTAGAATCCCTTTCACTAGTAATTCTGGCTAACTTAGAATTTTGAAAGTACAATTTTTTAACTTTTGCAATTGAACCTATTATACACACATTTTGCATGGATATCATAATGATGAGCCCAGGCATTCTAATTGTGCATGAATTTTTGGTGTTTTCTTTTCACATACATTTTTACATGTCCTATTTTATATGTAGGATGTTTTATACCATGATTTTGTTTCTTCAAATAAATAAATGAATAAAAAATCATACAATTCTGCAATGTGAAACTGTGCACCAACTGCCAACTTTTGGGAATACCAGGACATTTACAGCCTATTCAAGAGAAAGATTTTCCTTTTTCAGTTTTATGACCCCTACAAGCAGTTGGGTGAAGCTGCCCCACTATAAGAGGTCGCAGATCTCGAATTTTGGGCCAACAGCTGTTAGAACTTCCTACTGTTGAAAGTGAACTATTTTGAAAATTTACACACATAATACAAAACTATATTTCATCAATACTTAGAATGTATTATTTGAAACATCAATTCCTTCGTGAATGAAGAACAGGAATTGCCTGTTGACTGAATAAGTCAACAGGCAATAAATATATAGCTACTAACTATAGTAGCAGAAATACTGTTCATCACATGTTTAAACAAATAGCATATTAAGCAGAGGTCAATATGTCCGCGGTAATATCAACAAGGAGCAAATTACAAGTAGCAAAATACAAAGGATTTACCCCAATTTCAAAATTAGGCTCATTTCGATTGCTGTCCGGTATCATCCATACAAGAATAATTACAATCGGTTGATAAGCAATACAACATAGCAGAAGCTAAAAATGACGAATTGAAGGGAAGTAAATAAAAGGTGTGAAACCAAATACAAAAGGACGAACTTCATATGAAATGAAAACTTAAAATCTTACGAGTAGTAAAATCCAACAAAAGTAAAAACGAAGAGAAAAACCACAGGACCCATCTCAATTCCACTCTTGCTACGAGTATCCATACATGTTTCGGCACATTTTATGCCTTCATCAGTGGATCGAAGGGTTCAGAGGTGCTTAGTCCTCCGTAATGATCACAGATGTAATATGATGTTACCGATTGATAGGCAATACTTGAACATCAGCGCATTAGGAACGATACCTCATTGCACAATTCTATACCTCATTGCACAATTCGTGCATAGTGCCATCTGTGGAAGCCTTGCTGGCATATTCATCCCGCTGGTTGGTCAAGCCAAGTACCCAAGGTTTATTTGACTTTTGTTGAATCCTATGTCGGTTTTCAGATTCTAAAAGGTAACTCCATGCATGTGAAAGGTCTATAGGTGAATTACTATTACATTTTCTTCTATATTTTTCAATGATTAGAGCTTCCGAAGTGAGAATTTGTCTACGAGATCAGTGCGATGTAAGAGTTCGGACATTTTCCCAATCAGGTTCAACATCATGTTTGACATAATGTTGAATAAGTGCTGTTTTGGGTCTATTCTTTTCCCAATCATGTAAATGTTCTTTCAATCTCATAATAAGATGTCTCTTGGTACTACCAGTTCAATGTACATAGAATCTTTCTGATTGGTGGGTTTTTGTTGGGGTACAATATACACAAGATTTATCAATGACTGACTCATCTGAGGTTAGTAATGCGCCATTATCAGCGACAGTTTCGGCCAAAAATATTTTATGCTCTGTACATTTTCTTTAACAAGTTACTAATTAGTGGTAAAAAAGGAATTGATAAGTTTTATATTCACTTTTTTAGGTGAGCATTGGTTATTTTTGATAGTCATAAATGGAAGTAATCAACTTACCACTATAACCAAATGCTTCTGCTGTGTTCTTGATCCATTGTAATTCAGCCTGTTCATATTGCAAAGAGGGACGTGTGATAGCTCTTTAATTGTAGTAGTATGAAAAAGCAGCAGTTTTGTATTTCCAAGGATGCCAAGAGTCACACGGCATCAATGGTGGAATACAAGTGGGTTTTCTGAAGGCAGCATATTCAATGGAATTGCTGTACCGGAATAAATTCAAATCCAAAAAAATCTAGTTTCCTGTCGATTTTTTCCTCTAATGTGGTCTTGATAGTAAGATAAATGTTAAAAGTGTTTTGAAGATATAAAGTATGCACTTAGGACTTCCTAGTTAAGTCAGAGGTGATGGCATCTGGTCAAGGTTTTGAGTCCTGCATATAGCACAGGTGGTGTGTTTGTCCCATGGCACTGGCTTTCTCCCTCACTGGAACCAGTGATCCTAATTTAGGAATGGGAGGGCAACTGCTTACAGCCTCAGATACTTGCAGTTATAGTTAAACCTTAAAACAACAACAAAAATCACCTGCTATGTTACATCTTACTCATGTCACTGTACACATACATAATAGGCAAACACCCAGTAGGGACACAGTTCCAGATTAAAAGTCTAAGGGTGCAGGCTGAAAAAGTCCCTTCATCACCATTTAAGTTTAAAAAAAAAAGTTCAGGCTTAGGTCTTATTTATTATGCTAAATCAATAAAAGCCATGCCAACCTTTTCATTTTCTTTTACAGTACAATTTGCAAGTAATTCAAACCCCTTTTTTTATAAGGGTTGGATATAAAATTGTGGCAACAGTCTCCACGTTGCTGATGCACACATGAGGGTGGAAAGCACAGTTTTGCCAGTGCACACAATATTAAGGTATCATTGTCAAACAGGACCACCCTAAAGATGTCCAAGTTAGAACAAAGTGCATAGATAAAAATCAAAGTGGTGTGTGGAAGGAACGCTACAGAATGTTATCTAGGTCTTCAGGAAGCATGTTGTAACCAAGCATTACCACATCAAATGGTGGCACGATGGGTGATAGAGTTCTGCTGAGGTCGCGACAGTGTGGAGGATGTGGCACGTTCAGGTAGACCTGGCATCCAAGACCATCATGTGTAGTTGATGCAATCATTGATGGCAGTGGATCAACTATGGACAGCAAAATGGGTAGCCGCAGAGATAGGAATATGTGACAAAACAATTTTGCACATGTTGAAGGGAACGCTTGGTTATCGTAAAATTTCAGCACTATGGATTTTTTTTTTTATTGGAGGTTTAATGACTACAGTGAGCAACTCAATGGCCTATAAGCAGTCGCCCGTCCTTAATTTAGGGTCACTGGTTCCAGGGAAGGGAGAGCGCCAGTGCCAAGACAAACACAACATCCATGTCTCACCGGGATTCGAACCCGGACCCCTTTCTGACGAATGATCAGAGGCCATTTCTTAGACCACTGCGCCACCGGGGCGGCGCGCGATGGATGCCTCATCATCTTATGGAAGTTCAGAAATGGTAGCGCTACACTCTTTCCAGAGAGCATTTGGAACGTTACACTAGAGAAGATGGTGCATCTCAGGAGAGGATCATCACTCTGGATGAAACATGGGTGAGGTCGTATGAACCCAAAAAAGTTTGCCACAAACCCAAGAATCTCTAAATGATGCTGACAGTAGCATATGATGTCCAGGATGTGATACTCTGTCATACAGTTCCGCAGCACCACGGTTAACGCTTAGTACTACCAACATTTTCTGGAACATCATCTTCGTCCTGTTCAGTGGTGGAATTTCCGAACAAGTAAGCAAGTTGTCTTGCATGACAATGTGTGATGTCATACTGCTGCTTCTGTAAGGAACATGTTGGCATGACAGCAGTGGAAGCTGCTCAACCTTCAACCCTATTCCCTTAGACATGAGCTCATGTGATCGATTTCTTTATAAAACAAATACTGCAAGGAAAGTATTTTCACACAACAGCAGAAATCAGAGTGGTAGAGCCCTTGTGTGATGACATCAACACAAAGGGGCTCTACTGACAAAATTAAATAGACTTCCATTTTCACACTTTGATTTTTAGACTCTCTTACAAGAGTAAGAGAAGAAACATGAAGTTCACATATAGTGAAACAGAAGACAAATGCATCACAAATTGAGCATGTTCCTTAAATATATATCTGAAATTAATGTGTTGTGATATAAGCCAAAAGTGATGAGCTGGGTTTTCTGAATTAAGGACCATGTAGAACTCTTCAAATAATGCCAAACTACCCTGTACAGTAAATTTACCACAAACACAGCAGTTAAAAAGTTTCATTCCTTGCTATACAACTGATATTCATGCTTACCACACAAATTAACTTGAGTTTTTGAATTATATTAATAATGATGCTCTTCACAGAGATTTGCTGGGTACTAAAAGTGCTTGTCACTTGGCCAGAAAACATAACTTCCAGCACCCTTTATTTCCTATTTGTTTATTCATCCTGTCTCATATTAACTCATGAAAAACAAATTAATCAAGCATGGCCATCACTGGCAGGGGATGGCCATGCTTGATTAAATATTTGGGGTATGCCCCCTCAAATATTTCTGACTGCACCCTTTTCGTGTTTTGCATTTTTTTCATTCATTCTGTTATCACTTATTGAACGTTCCATTTGGGCTCTCCCATATGCACAAGGGCATTCGAGAGGTCATTTTTGACTGTTGACTCTAACAGTTGCTAGCCACAGAGGGGACCTGTGTAATATTTTAATGCCTGCAACCCCCACCACCACCAACACCACCATCACCACCCACCTTCTGTCAAATCAGGAAATTGAGAAGATGAGTCAGACTGCTTTGCTGTCATTGTCAGAAGAGAAGAAAGAATTTTTAGCCTATAGTGTAAGGCACAGTATTTTTTTTTTTTTTTTGTTCCCATTTGAAAGATTTGATAAATACAATATACGTCTGCCTACTAACGTTAGTGTACCTAAAAACATAAATAAAAGTTGTCTTTTAATTTTGCAATATAATTGTGATACATGTCTAAAAACTATTGCAATGCATTCATATATGCCTTTATTCAATACACTTAGAAGATTTAAAAGATTTGCTGCCCTTAGTACATTTTGAAGGAACTTTTTAAAAACCAAAGAAAAGAAATTGGTGATTATTACTGCACACTTGTGCCCCCCCCCTCATTGCCAGCGACACCCATGTAATCAAGGAAGTGGTTTTATATTGATCGCCCATCCTATACATTGTTTTCCACATATATGAATACCACTGACAAGTTCTGAATGCATTAAAAAACATTGCCAACATGTACACATTTCCTACGTTGTTCTCATACCATGCCCAGAGTGCATTTTATGTGCACTAATACTGCAAGTAGAATGCTATGACTTTTTGAATGCATAGAAGTTAGAAAAGTCAATGTACCAACACAGAAATCATCCATTTCTCCTGTTATTCCAGAAAAGTTAGCAAAAATGATTGAGCAAAAACTTATTTTCTCGCTAATGTTGTACAATGGCATAGCTCAATGCAATATTTTATGAAAGCGTGTGTAAAATCAGGCAAAGGAAAAAAAAAAGAAATGACAGCAATAAATTATTTAATGATATATTATTCTACAAACATAAATGCCAGATGATATATTTTACATAGGTGACAAATGTGGTTAAGGGTGACAATTAGACTTCATCTTCATTAACAAGCATGTTTGGAATCCCATCACTAACAGGAAATTTCCTGCCAGTTTCTGGGCAAATCAGCTCCCCAGAGACAACTTCGACCTGGAAAAAGGGTTGAGATCACATTAAGAAAGGGAAACAAACAAAACTACTCACAGTACACACATTAAGAGTTCCACTTCAGGTTAAGGTGCTTTAACAAGTAGTGGCTAACATTTTTTAACTATCTGCTTGGATGTAGCAATTGATGAAGCAGGAGGGAAGCTTAACAAGAAATTAAGCTGAAGTTAGAACTTTCAGACATGCCAACCTTCAAAATCTGAAAACTGGGAGATTTTTACAGCTCATAAAAGAATCGCATGAGGGTTATTTTTTTATTGGCATTTTCCAGAAGTAATAATATCGGTCCCCTATAAGTTCTGGACAAAAAAAAAAATGCGAATATCAAAACCGCCTCCTTTTGCTGAAATTCGTTTTTAGGTATGTTGATTCCACAAGCTAATGAAAACATAAAATGACCCTCATCTTGTTGTTTGTTATGAATAAAATAGCAGCCAACTGTTTTTAGTTTCTTCTTTAGGTTGTGCGCAAAGGTGAAGACTATAAAAAACCTCGTACTAACATCGCCTTCTGTTCCAAGGCGATGCCAACTGTAACTACTCCCTTTTGTTGTTAAGTGAACTAACTCATGGCAACTCAACTGTATATCTTAACTCAGGATGAACTCAGCCCTGTTGAGACAAGGGATTGAAAAACTGAACTGCAAGGAGAAGGCAGGGCAGCTTCTATCTGTCAATCAATTACTGACCCTCCCCAGCAATGTAGAGCCAGAGCGGGTGAGCTCTTTTCCAAAGGAGTCGTATGACAATTGGACTGGGATAAAAAAATTTAAAGCCAATTTTTTCTGACCCATCTCGGACAATTGGTCAGAAGCCAGTGCTTAGACCGCTGCACCACAAGGGAGTGGCTTTGCTTTTGCAGATACGAGAGGAAAAATACAAAACTGATGAGTGTAATGCCACCTAACCTTGCATTGACGCAGAGAAAAAATATTTCACAGGCGGTTCGAAATAGTGGTGGCTGATGGAATTACCACCATCCTAATGGCTAATTCTCAGTGAAAATCAGGAGAATTTGACATTAATCTGGAGGGTGGGAGGAAGGGCAAAAAATCCGGAGTCTCCTGTTCAAATACGGAGATTTGGCACGTCTGAACTTTACTCATACATGAAATTGATTAAGAAAAATGCTTACCTTTTTAACCGGATAAAAAATTGGAATGCGTAGCAAAAAATGGTGAATATAATGCAGCATGAGCAAGGTGAAATTATTCACTATAATTTAATTATGTAAATATTAAACTGGAGCACATCACTGTATTAAGAATAAAAAAAATGAATTCAAAACAAAATAAAATGTTTTTGAAAGACATTGCTTCACGTGATTTTTCTGTGTTTTATTTTGTTGTTGTACTTCTAGAACATCAGCTGAAGTTTCCTCTTGCCAGAAAGCCTTGCCTTCTCGGCAAGTTCCACAGCTATATTTGTCTTAGACTGACTCTGCAGTAGCACAGCATCCTTTGCCGATTTTTTCTTTCTCTGCTAATATCCTTTCAGTACCATTTTTATTGTTTCTTTTTTTTATGCTCTCAAAATATAGCAAAGTTGGAATCAACTACTTCTTCGAAATACTCTGTTTTACTAAATAACTGAACTGCATACCTCGTGCTTTCAGTTTGCATAGCTTAATAGATTTCAATGTTTCCCCTTCCTAACTTTAAGACTACAATTTCATCTTCATACTGAAAAAACTTTCAGCCTGAAGACCATGAATGCATCCTATCAAAGCATCCACCATTTCAGATACTTGGAGAGGATGAATACTTCTGAAAACTATGCGTCAATTTTTTGCAAATTTTCCAACTTCGTTACCTCTGTTTTTCGAAAACTTACCCTCTCTTATCAAGCTAAAATGCTAACACTTATCACTTATGGGTAAAGAGACATCTTATAACAACAGAGGATAGTGGGCATATTGTGGGGAAGAAAGTTACAATTACAGGAGAAATCTTTGCTCTGTCCATTTTCAAACTGAAATTGAAATATTTAGGGAATAAAATAGTATTTAACGACAACAAGAGGAAGAAGGAACATCGCAAGAAACAAAATTTTAAATGGCAGGGAAATTTTTGCTCCAGTTAACTTCCATTTTCCAAAATTGTTGCCCACAGTTCCAAGCTGAAATACAAACATTTATGCAAAATTATATTTAAGAACATTGGATGGGGTAAACATTGCAGGGAAACAAATTTAAAAAAAATATATGATTACAGGTGAAATCTTCACTCTGTCTGTCTGACTTCAGTTTCAAGTTTTCATGAGCAGAAAAAAAGTTTTCACATCCATCAATCTCGAGAGAATGGCCCAAATGATGAGGAAAAAAGCGAAATTCTGCGAATCTGCGAAAGAATCACATGCCTGTTTATTTTAAGAAATTAGATTTTGGTACTGAAAAGCATTTAGTTTACTATTCTCCTCAGAAAACTTGAAAATTACATTGCCCTGAAGTGGGAATCAAACTTAAAGTCTCCTGATTTCTGTTTGAGTATGCTACCATTAAATCACCCATGGCAATGGAGTTATGGAGTTCCAAGTAACCAAAAACTAAGCAGTTATAGCTTAGGAATCTGAACTTCAGATTTGCACTAGTTAAAGCAATCCAGTGTTTTCAGAAGCATGGGATGCAATTTTCAAGTTTTCTGAAGAGATGCTACATTAAGAAGGGTGAACTAAAAACCAATGCAGTACCACAATCTGATTGATGAAAATAATTTACACGAGTTTTACATGTATTTGTGAATTAGTACTGTTTTCCTAAGAGTCTTGACTGGATAGGATGCACAGCAGTTTCCTTTTGATGCCCAGTTGCTCAGACAACATTATATATATATACATAAACACCCAGATCCGTCAATCTCTCTGGAACGCTTGACATTACAGCAATGTCTGCATTGTTGCACCGTCACTTACCAAACAATTTGTGTGTGCTCTCGTGATGTCCAAATGATTCCCTGCTACAAAATAGCACGCGATCACATTGAGATGTCAAGGTGATCGCATGCTAATTTAAAAACACTGGATTATCAATTACTTGAGTTCTATTTATCCAATCTACAGAATTCGAATTAAAATCTTAATATCACGGCAAGTTGCATTTGTATATTTTAATTTAATTTAGCACAACTCAAATAGTAATTTGTATGCTTTAATTATTTTTACTTTTTAATTTAACTAGCTTTCTGAATTTAGTGGATTATATTATACATTTGGGATGTAAGGTCAGGTGATGCGCAACATCACAGCCTCTCCTTGACAAATGTCAACCCTGCCTTCTCGTGGTGCATCCTGTTCCCACTAAAGGGGCTCTGACGACCGCAAATAGCGGTATAACTATACCATCGGGATCAGAGGAAATGCTATCCCACACTCACCAACCCGCTTGGCCAGCGTGGTGAGTTATGGCCAAACACCTCCAAAATGACTCTACAACTTAAATCTTGGCCCTCAGTCTCCCGCAGCTGGAATGTACTCGTGGCCAAGGCAGCGGCCAGTGCGACATGAAGGCAGAGGGTGCTAAGAATCCCCGGAGGACCGGACTAGGCTGCCATTTGATGCTGACCTTGGCTACCTACAACGGACGTCTCCCTATCTTCTGATTCAAGGCTTCTTGAATTGGAAGAGGAACTACAAAGGATCAAGTGGGACATCGTCGGGCTGAGTGAGGTAAGGAGAAAAGGAGAAGATCTCATTGAACTGAAAAGTGGACATCTCTTCTATTATCGTGGGACAGATGCTGGCAGAACTAGTGGTGTTGGATTTATAATAAACAAGAAACTGAAGGATAAAGTGGTAGAAGTTGAAAGTTCCTCTGACAGAGCTGCACGACTCGTTATCCAACTATCGAGAAGATACCAGGCTCAGATTATTCAAACTTATGCACCCACCACAAGTCATCCTGAAGAAGAAATTGAAGAATTTTATGAGGAAATTCGTCATCTAAATAATAAAGGTAAGCAGCACTTGAAGATAATTATGGGAGATTTCAATGCAAAAATAGGGCACCGGCAACAGAATGAAACTTCAGTAGGTAAATTCGGTCACGGCAACAGAAACCAGCGTGGAAATACTCTCGTTGAGTTTGCAGAGGCAGAAGGATTTTTCATCTTGAATTCCTTTTTCAAGAAAAAGCCACACAGGAAATGGACATGGAGACATCCAATTGGGACGACAAGTGAAATTGATTTTATTATGTGTAACAAAAAATTCGTCATCGAAGACTGCAGTGTGCTAAACAAGTTCAACACAGGTAGTGACCATAGATTGGTGAGATGTAAGATGCACCTCAACACTAAACTGGAACGTGGCAAGCTCATAAGACAAACAAAATGTATTGACATAACCAACCTTAAAAAACACCATAATACTTTCAAGTTGGAACTGAACAGATTCTCTGCTTTAGAAGGCCTAACATCGGAAGAAGTGGATATTTCGGAAGTTAACAGAAAAGTAACCAAAGCTCTTATGGAAACAGCAACAAAATTAGCTGGGTCTAAGAACAAGTTGCATGTAAACAAATTATCAGGAAAAACCAAAATGTTGATGCAAAAAAGAAGAGAGATGAGGACAACTAAAGAAGATGTGACTTCCAAAGTGGAATATATAGAGCTATGCAAGACAGCACGAAAAAGTATCACTGAAGACGTAAGGAAATTCAACTGTGAGCTAGTGAGGAAAGCAATTGAAAACAACCAAAGCCTAAAGATAGCAAAGGGACATCTCAGTAAGGGAAGAAAACAGATTATGGCTCTGAGAAAAGAAGATGGTTCTATAACAAGAAATAGGCGAAATTTTGACAAGAGTGAAAGATTTCTACTCCAAATTATATGAAAGGGATGATACATGTACTCCAGACATCATGAAAGGTGCCAGAGTTCTTCCAGTCCACCCAGCAGAAGTTGCTCATGCAATCAAGAACATGAAGCGGGGGAAAGCTCCAGGAGAAGATGGAATTACTATAGACATCATACAAGAAGCAAGTGGAGAAATTGAAACAGTACTCGCCCAAATTTTCACTCGATGCCTTAATGAAGGGAAGATTCCTGAGGATTGGAACAATGCTACAATGATCCTGCTACATAAAAAAGGTGACATTGAGGATCTCAGGAACTACAGACCTATCAGCCTCCTATCAGTGGTTTATAAAATCTTCACTAAAGTTCTTTCACACCGCTTGAAGGTAACACTGGACATGGCTCAACCGAGAGAACAAGCTGGATTCAGGAGTGGCTACAGCACAATAGATCATATCCACGTACTGAGAGAACTAATTGAAAGAGCGAGGGAATATGAACTTCCATTGTGCATGGCTTTTATCGATTATGAAAAAGCCTTTGATTCGGTGAAACCATCAGCAGTTACCACGGCTCTGAAATCCTGCGGTATTGAAGATGCATACATTAATATTATTAATAACATCTATGAAAATGCAAGTGCAAAGATTCGGCTGTTTGAAAATACAACACACATAAAAATTGGAAAGGGAGTGAGACAAGGTGACACCATATCTCCGAAGCTCTTTAATGCCACATTGGAAAATGTCTTTCAATCACTGAACTGGGAAAACAAAGGGATAAAGATTAATGGAGATTATCTAACCCACCTTCGTTTTGCTGATGACGTAGTCATTTTTGCAACTACCCCGTCAGAGCTGCAGAGTATGATCCAGGAACTTGCTGACAAGAGTAAAGAAGTGGGATTAAAAATGAACTTTCAGAAGACAAAAGTGATGTTCAATGCTTTTACAAGAAATGAAGATTTATCGATTGATGGAGAAAAACTGGAGATAACAGATACGTATGTTTATCTTGGACAGCAGATATCAAGTAAGGGTCACATTGATGAAGAAATTAATCGGCGTACAAAACTTGCCTGGAGAGCTTTTTGGAAGAAACAGCATAATTTTCAAGAGCAATATGCCATTATGTCTTAAAAGAAAAGTGTTTGATCAATGCATCCTTCCAGTGCTTACGTATGGTGCAGAGACGTGGACCTTAACTAAAAGAGACATACAAAGGCTGCAGACAACTCAAAACAGCATGGAGAGGTGCATGCTTGGTATAACCAGGAGAGATAAGAAGAGGAACTCGTGGATCCGAAAAATGACGAGGGTGGAAGACATCATGATCAGAGTTAAATCCCTGAAATGGCAATGGGCTGGACATACTGCCAGAAGGACAGACCATAGATGGACAGCCAAAATTTTAGATTGGATTCCAAGGGACAGGAAAAGACCCAGAAAAAGACCACATGGGAGATGGGTGGATGAAATTCTGTAAATATGCGGGAGTGACATGGAGGAGACTGGCACAAGACAGACCGTTGTGGAGGAAACTTGGGGAGACCTTCGTCCAGCAGTGGATTGATAATGGTTGACAATGATGATGATGATGATTATACATTTTGCAAAATATCGATCTATCTAAATGTTCTAACCTACAATAAAAACTGAAATTTTGTCAAAGTGAGCAAGATTGCATCTAAAAGCAGATATCGCCCCAATAGCACATTGTCAAAATTTGTAATACCACATGTCACATTATTTTGTAGAAAAACACCTTCAGTATGAAGTTTCAAACTGACGGTCGAAAAAGACAGTCTAAAACAAACCGTGAAGGGAATAACAAGTGCGCCAGAGAAAAAGCCATTTAACGTGAAAGATCAAAGAAAAAGTTATTAAAGTAAGTTTACACGGAAATAACTTTTCGAGTTTAGTGCTGATTATATTACACATCTTGCAAAATATCAATCTACCTAAACGCTCTAATCTACAATTGCTAAACAACAAATATTTTTCACAGAATGTTATTTATTGCGGTCTTTTGAAAAATGGAAATAAATAGCACATAATTTTTAGTTCTAACGTGAATGAGTTCTTACTATATAAGTTCTTCCTATATTTCCTTACAGAAATCTGGCATCTATTTGATTTGTTTTCAATTTACTTCAATTGAAAATTTCAGTCCGTCATAGGACGGGCACATTACCTATATATTAATATTTATTTAAAGTTTAAAAACAACCGTCCTAGGATGCGCTATATGCTAGTAAATAAGAGTTATTTTTTTAACCGAACTTATTCAGGGTTCCCACTCTTTCTTACACAAAAAATAAGCACTTTTTAAAGACTTTTAAAACATCCTCCTAAAAATTTTTAAAGATCTTACCAATTGTGTACTCAATAATCATGTGTAAAACTAAACTACATATGACTTAACTAAGCAAATTCAAGTGTGCTGATAAAGCTTACAATAGTTTCCCAAATAATTTGAGTTTAAAAATGTAATAAACTAGAATTTATGCAGTTTAAAATACTTCTCTTTGTCAAGTCAGTTTTCCTACCTCAGAGAATAATCACATTCACAGTAACAAGAATGTAAATCATAAAACTGTAGATAACATGAGTTCAGCATCTGTATTTTACATATAATCATCTCATGCAAAAACAAAGTCAAAATTGCATGTTCAGGATTTCGATTTTGCACTTCATCTTCTTATGATATATATGAATAAGTTTTATTTGCGTATCCCAAAAGGGTAAATACAAGTGTGAAATATCAGTACCAAGAGATGGGTGATGCGACTTGTTGAGTGGAATCCGCTGGATGCATTTCATTTAGCCCATGGTTCTTCACTTTTTTCAGCAAATTACTTATCTCACATCATCCCTTGCTTTTACATGGGCTACCTGATGTCATCACCAAAGCCAACTAGCAGCAGAAGTTCTACGCACTATTTCATAACTTCTGGATTTTGTGCAGCCAGCTAGGAAAAATAATTTTAAAGGACTTTCCCCCATTTTTTGGCAAAAAATAAGGACTTCTAAGCACCCTAATAAAATATAAGCACTTTGTCAGGATTTTCAAGGACTGTGGAAACCCTGTTATTAATATTAACCCCTTAACAGAGATTATTTACAAAAAATGTTTCAATTTGCATCTAATTTTTCCATTGCTGAAATGAAATAATCACTTAAGTACAACAATAAAGGCAACAGTGAAATTAAGTTTGAAGAACTTATATTATGAGATACAGACCTATGAAAATTGCATAAAATAAAATCCCGAGTATACTTGTGATATGCATAAACACCATGTTTTTGCAAGTCACATGCGAACAAAAGAAGAAAAGGCTGTTTAATATTAAAGGAACTGTTTATGTGGTAGTGGCTGTGTGATAGGCCTGGAAACATCAATGCACAAAGCTACACGGCACTCCACACACATATCTAAATTCTCTTTGCTGCCTTTTCCCTGTAGCATCACGCACACTGCCGTACATTGTTGGGTTTTGCTTCTTCAGAGTGAGCGGAATCACCAAAGAGAAATGGCGACCAACTAGTCGCATTGGGGTTGCTGTTGCTGATGGCCGACCCGCCGCTTTCGGAGAAAATTAATCTCTTTGATGTTTGGCAATCAGTTTCTCAAGCACAGCCACACGAAAGTCCAGAGCACTCTTCTTTTTTCCGTGTTTTCTGAAGACGATGAAGGCATTCTACATAGACAGGTCCAAGAGGTGGAAAAATATCTTCTTGTAGTATTTTTTCCCTCTCATGGGGCAATGGATTGTTCGCAATGTGTTAATACACCTTATCAACACTCCCCATTGTATCGTTATATGCGAACACAGCCACTGGTTTCACAACCTCTGTTCCTTTGTCTGCGTGTTTTCATCCCTGCATTATGGATAGTGAACAAGATGCAGACGTCTCTCTTGTCTTTCCACTTGAGTGCAATGACTTTATCTCATTGGAATGCTGCAACCTCTCCTTTCTCCAATTTCTTGTAACAAAAAGGAGACACATTCTTTCTTGTGGCACGCACAGTGCCATACATGCCTGTTCCTTTTCTAATCAGAATGTCGGCAAGCTAGGGAGAACTGCAGTAGTTGTCTACAGTCGGGCAGTACCCCATATTGAGTAGAGGCTTCAGCAGAGTCATAACAATTTGCGATGACATCGGCAGATCATTAGTCTTCATCAAATATAGTGTCCTTGCCTGTGTATATTATCAGGAACCAAATATACCCAGTAGCCGACTCACATAGCATGAATGACTTGATGCCAAATCTAGCTCGCTTTAGAGGCAGATATTGGGCCCATCAGAGTCTTTCTTTATACAACATCAAACTTTCGTTGATAGTCGCATCTTTTTCTGGGACACGGATACTTCTAAATTTAGTCGATAGGTGATCCAAAATAGGCCATATTTTATTCAGTTTAGGTTGTGTATGACTACCAGCATCATAGGTACTGTTGTCAGAAAAATGGAGATTCCTTTTCAAAATGAAAAATCTTAGGAATGGCAGAATTTGTCAAAATATTGGTGTTGCTAACACAGGATTCTTAGTCTAGTACATTTGATATGTAGGTTCCTTTACAATGCTTTGCAACAATATCACTGCCATAAAATTATACATCTCATCGATTGTTGTGTCCTACCATTCCGATACACCTGTCTGCCTTGCGTATCTGTTAGTTTCAGTCACCAAAATTCTTATAAATAAAATCATCAATAAACTGACTAATATAGTGCATAACGTCCTCAGTAGGTGGCTCGAAATTTACTTCAGGGTTACCTGTAAACAGAAAACGAGGTGGAGCAGGTGGGAGTTGTCCAGATGTATCTATTTCACACCATTGTCTGGCACGTGCAATGTCACCGTCAGATGAATTTGAGAAATCGCTTTCTTCTCCTGAACTGTCCTTGTAACTTTCTTCAGAACTATCTGACCCACTAAATTCAATATCAAACTCGTCATTACTCTATTTTCACAAAACACACGAAATACAATTCCTAAACAGCAAACAACAGGACACCGCCATAGGTAACTGCATCAGCGATTGCTCTGACGTGAATGCGAACATCCAACTCAAAGCACAGGCAATACAGCGCCATCTACCGGAAATGTAAAAAAAAAAAAAAAAAAACGAAGAAAGTGAAAATGTGTATGTTTGAGCTTTGAACACATGTTTGGGTCATCATAAGGTAAACCTGAGTATACTCAGGATTTTATGTTTTCATAAAAATTAACTTCCTGAATATTCTTGGGCCTTTATGTTAAGAGGTTAATTCTGTTATTCCTAGATTCCTTTTAATGACCTGCTATTCAGTTTTGGTAATTTTCCTCATAAATGTATGATTGTAACAAATGCTTTTCTAGAAAAAAGTCAATTCAGAATCTAGGTCCAACTGAAAGTATATACCTTCGGTTCACCTGAGTTCATAGCAGTGGCAGAAATTAAGGCGTTTTAACTAGCCATGTTACTCTTGAGGAAGAGATATCTGATCTATGACTTACACTGCAAGTGAAGCCATAAAAATGTTATGCATACTTTGTTACTTTTAAATTCATTTTCAGTGTTTACATGAAAAATCATTCATATTTCATTTCTGTTTGGTTAAACAACCACTGTGAGCAACACGATAGGCTATAGGCAGTAACCTGTCTCTAAGTTATGGCCACTGGTTCTAGCGAAGGGAGAGAGCCCATACTGTAAGACAAACACAGCATCCATGCCTCACCAGGATTCAAACCCGGGACTACGAGGGTCATAACAAAAGTTCTGCACACATTAATCTAAAATGGAAGCGGATGACATAATCGGGAAAATGTTTGTGTCATGTCAAGGTCAGACTCTCAGCAATGCGGTGGTGTCAGAACAACACACTATAATTTGCTATGTGGACATGGGAGGGTTTGGAAATGGAAGCATACAGCTCCTCAGATCAAGTCACCAGGAGTTGATCCAGGTTTTTAAAGATGATACCCATTTTTATGAAATTCTGCCTTACTTTTGTGAAATTTTGCTTATTTTTCCATTTGCAGCAATTTTGCCAAAAACAATGTCAAAAACTCTCAAAAGTACACAAAGATACACAGTGGTGTGAATTCATAGATAGAACCATCATTATCAGTTCAGGACTTACAAAATGCCATTGCCCAGATGCAATGGTCAACAAAATGATTGGTCTGGTCATGTGAATAAGAAATCCAGTTGCCTGGCCAGGTAGGTAGGGGAAAAAATGTACACCAACTATGGTTTCACAGCAAAATGAAGTCTGAATTCCAAAGAATAAAGAAAAAAAGCACAACTGACAATTTTTTCTTACTTTTTTTTTTTTTATTGGATATTTAACGACCACCGTGAGTAACTCAAAGGGCTATAAGCAGTCGTCCCTCCCTAATTTAGTGTCACTGGTTCCAGGGAAGGGAGAGAACCAGTGCCGTAAGACAAATACAACATCCATGCCTCACCGGGATTCGAACCCGGACCCCTTTCGGATGAATGATCAGAGGCCATCACTTAGACCACTGCGCCACCGGGGCGGCTGACAATATTCATGCCACTTATGTTAAAATATTTTTATTAAAATGAAATTTCATTCAAAATATTTTGTGAAGATACCATTACAGTCAAAATATTTTTGTGAAAATGCCGTTCGAGCTATAAATATTGTGAATTTACCGTCCAATGGTATCAAATGCTACCTATATCGACCCCTAGTCATGGCGTTTGGCCAGCGGTCGTACGTGAAAATAGAAACTCTGCTGGGAAAAACTTTGACACAGATCCACACTGCCTTGCAAGAAGTTTGTGGGGAAGGAACTTTTAATCGAAGCACAATTCATTGCTGGGAGGGTTGAAGCAGCATCGAAGATGATTACCACTCAGGACGACCTTGAACAGCGACAGACAAAACATCGGTCATCATTGTTGCAAAGCTTCTCAAAAAAATAGCTGTTTGACAGTTGAGGAGATTCCTCATCAGGCAAATTTGTCCACCATGTCTATTTTTTTTTTTTTTTTTTTTTTTTTATTGGAGGTTTAACGGCCACCATAAGCAACTCAATGGGCTATAAGCAGTCGCCCGTCCCTAATTTAGGGTCACTGGTTCCAGGGAAGGGAGAGAGCCAGTGTCGTAAGACAAACACAACATCCATGCCCCTGAACGGGATTCGAACCCAGACCCCTTTCGGACGAATGATCAGAGGCCATCGCTTAGACCACTGCGCCACTGGGGCGGCACCATGTCTATTCACTGGATTTTGACCAACTCACCGGGAAAAAGAAAAATCACTGCACGCCGAGTGCCCCTTCAACTCATCCCCGAGCAGGAGGCAGCCAGAGTGAGCATCGTACAACATTACCTCCACAGGTTCGAAAGGGAGAGTGACACCTTTCCGAACAGAATTGTAGCAATTGACAAGAATTGGACCCATGATTTTGAGCCGCAACTAAAGTCACTATTAGAGGAATGGAGTTCCCCAAGCCTCTCAAAGTGTCGTCGGCAACAATCCAAAGTGAAGCAAATGACTATTTTTGCGTATGACGCCGAGTGTTGTGGTCTCTGATCGAGTGCCAGTAGGAGAAAAAGTAAATGCACAATATTACTATGACTTCTTGAGGACAAAGTTGAGACCGAAAATTCGTCAAAATCACCCCAACTTGTTGGAAGCAGGAGCGATCTTGCATGACAATGCATAATGTCATCATGCAACGTCGATATGGGGGCTTTTGTCAAAATATGGCTGAGAAATGTTATCCCACCCACCATACAGCCATGAACACAGTCCGCCCAACTTCGATCTTTTCCCAAAGTTAAAAAATAGGCTCCGTGGCATCCGTTACGAATTCATAGCTGGACGAACTGTCATTGGACGTGGCCAGCGTAATATGACAGCTGAACAAAGACGACGTACTACGGAGCATCCAGGATCTACCTCACTGCTAGCAAGCAGTCATTAGCAGCAAAGGGGAGTACATTGAATGGCAATAAGGTAAGTTTTCTCTGTTACTTCACACTTTTCTCAGAAATGGACAGTGTGCACTGTGCAGAACTTTTGTTAGGACCCACGTCTCTGATGAATGGTCAGAAGCCAGAGCTTAGACCACTGCACCACTGGGGCAGCAAAAAAACTTTTTTAAACCTACAAAATTAAAAATCATAAATACTCACTTTGTGCTTTTTTTTTTTTTTTTTTTTTTTTACCATTTTACCATTCATTAGCACGTTTTTTTTATATTCCAGTACTTAACAATGGATAACTTCCAAAATTTTTAGAAATAAAGTAAAAAGCTGTTCTACCTCCTGGCCTTTGCTAAGAAATAGGGGTAGTTAGCTAAGAAAGTGGGGATAGAAGGGAGTTGCCCAGATAACCAGCATTCATACACTTTTACAGAAAATAAATTCCAGGACTTTTCAAGGTCAATAAAAAAAATTCCAGGAGCCCAAACTTTTGCTAGAATCAAAGTGCTTTGTTGTCTATATTGTAAACTGCGAAGCTTGAAGACTCTTTTTTTTTTTTTTTTTTTCCCCATGCTTCAGGGTTTATTGACCAGAATGTGCAACCACTTGTTGCTGGGAAGGTACACAGCCAGTGCAGTCAGACAAATACACTACCCATACCTCATATGCTGAGCTGCAAACTTTTCAAAATCAAACACTGGGACAACAAAGCGCGTTCGGCAGCGCGAGTATTTACAATTTATAAATAATAAAATTATATACTATAGGTTTCTCTATTTTTTTATTAGTTAATTACTTAATACAAATAAAGGAATATTTACAAAAAGAAATAGTATTTAAGTATAAAATAAGATTAACAAACCTTGTCAATGAATTTCATTTTTAGATAGAGAGACACTATTTTTTCCAGAGAGAGACCATTTCTT
The DNA here is from genome assembly GCA_039090855.1 of Macrothele yani. Lineage (NCBI taxonomy): Eukaryota > Metazoa > Arthropoda > Arachnida > Araneae > Macrothelidae > Macrothele > Macrothele yani. Next base: position 123,026,196 of record CM077013.1, read on the forward strand.
CTCTCCACCATAACAAGAGTGTTATCACACGATAAGGCAAGACAGTTCATCCACAGAATACCACGATAGTGAAATTCTTCGGACACAAGTTTGGCAATATTTTCACCTGTTCAACTGGTTTCTAGGTATCGCAAAGAGAGCAGTGTGCATCTCACCTGCTTGCAATGATTATCAAAGTACATTACCACAATTGGATAAAGTTGATTGTCAGCATCATTACTGCCATCAGTTGCAACACAAAAATGGTCCACTTTTAATAGCACAGAGGGCATTTTTTAAATGATATTTTGTCATTTCTTGAACAATATGCAAAATATTTTGTTCTGCCACATGCATATCTTTTACTCTCTTCTGGGGAGTTAGGAAACGTAGCGGACAACAATCGGAAAACATGATCAGCTGCCGCTAGTAGTATGTTGTGCTGCAACAAAAATCCGGTAAACAAAACTTCTGCATGAATCGTTTGAAAATCATTCGGCACTGAAACAAAACACGATCCATGTTGCACACATTTTTTGTGCCATCATGATTTTTTACGTGCTTGTTAGTTCCAACATGTGCGACGATGTCTCCATGACCAGTGTGAGAAACAGAGAAATCAATGTTGCACAAAGTGCAATAAGCATGAAACTCACCCTTACATGATGGTTTCACAAAGTCAAATTCTTCGGAGTATTTCTTCAAAAAAACTTTGGTCCTGACGACCCATTCTGGGGCTGTGAACTTAAATTGAATAAGTACTAACTTGCAACACAACTTCTTTGGTTTTAAAGATCAAACAAAGTATGGAATCAGCATGCAACCTGAGCGTTAGCAAAAAAACGGCTTTTCACTTCCACGAGGCTCCAAGCGAATGCCGTGCGCAGCCAACCGGAGGGTCCAAGCCAGCGGCGCCATAGATGTGACGTCATAAACCAGTACTTCAACTTTCTAAGCCTCTGACTGTCTTGCTATCATCGCGAGACACATGACCTTGGTGCTCAAATGCTGTGGATTAATGAAACATTTGTTTCTATTCATTACCGATTCCCATAGCCAGCGCTGACGCTAAATAAAAATGATGGCTCATAACATGAGAAAAAAACGATACATAATAAAAGAATAAGAAAATCAGAAAACCGGATTTTTTGTGGAAAACTTGGATTCCCGGAAAATATTTTCAAAACTGGAACACATGGCAGCTATGTCATATGGGACTCGAAACCACACCCAACTCGAGCGAATGGTCAGAGGAATTGCATCAGACCATTTGGCCACTGGGCAGCACTACACATTTAGAATACATCGACTGAAAGCAGAAAAGATATATATATACACATTAGTAGAAATGGAACACTCTGATTTATTAATACCTTAAACATGCTTCCTTGCATTTCTGAAACAAAACAAAATAAAATACATGAATTATACTGATAATTTTCTTCCCTGTAACACTTTTTTTTACAGTGCCTATATATCAGAGTGCAAGCACTGAGCTAAAGTGAAAGACCTCAAAGCATTCACAGAGCATGACTCGTGTAAACCTCAATACTGTGCATCACCAAGCTTCACAGGATTTAGTTTTTTTTCTTATCTACTTTGATACAAACTTAAAAGGCAGGATATTCCATAGTACGGAATTCAAGAAACTAGAAACAAGAACCCGAAAAGCTCAAATGCCAACACTTTGGGGAACCAGGAACTAAAAAAAAAACAAGAAAGATGACACCGAATTTTCGGTTGCAATGAACACTCCTTTTGAACCCATTCTGACGTAAATTAAATTTATCAAAGTTATTCAAAGTCATTGAAACCGGTTATTCAAAGTTATTCAAAGTCATTGAAAGGAAAACAATCGAAGGTTTGAACAATCGACAAAACATCCTGAAAAAGAAATATCTGCTTAGTTTCACCAGCGGCTAAAAAGCATGTCACAAAATTTAACAAATGGCGCACAAAAGTTTCTCATAGCACAAGAAAAGTATTGAAGGCAGAAAGATTTTCAAATCCAACAGTTATAAGAAGAAATACACGAGAGAGTGAAACATTGCATGACTATGACTTCTAGCACAAGAATTTTGCATAACGGAAAAGTTAAAAATAGGCAAAAAATATTCTGCGTGGAAAAAGCTGTGCCAAGGAAAACTTTTCAAATACATCTTCCAGAAGCAGAAATAGCGAGAAAAAGGTTTTGAACTTTACGCCCCTAGCGGTAAATCTGTGCATTACTCAAAGCGGATACTGCACCACATCTCTAGCTTAGCGAATGACATACAGTAAAAAAGAAATTTCTCAATAGTGTTTTTAGAGGTGGCAATACAGCTGCAAACTGAAATACACAAACATCACATACCGACAGAACTGTGAACTACAAAATTCCTCATATACTAGCCTACAGTGTTCTACAAGATAAATGGCATCCGGTGTTGAAATAATTTTTTTAATTGCACACGTAGAAGCAGAGATAGAGAAGAAAAACAGATTAAAAATTTGCATCCCCTAGTGGCAAAATTGGGTATTATTTTGGGAAGAAAATAGAAAATATGCACACAGAGTTTGCATAATTACATAGTAGTATCTGACCGAAGAATGAAGTTTTTCAATCCGGTTTTTAGTTCCACAAATATTGCTGTAAATGGAAATGTGCACTTAGCCTATTGGTGGCAGACTTGTGCATTAAGAAAAATTTTAAATTATATGAGAAACATTTCATAGTGGAAACGCTCCCAACAAAGGAAGAATTTTTCAAATCTGATTCTTAGAAGCAGAGATATTGACAAAAATAAGATATGCATCTACGTCCCCTGGCAAAAAACCTATGTATTATTTTAAGAAGAAAGTATTCTCAAAAGGTTTTTTTGATGTGAGCGTTATTAGCCCACTGTAGAATTTTTTCAATCGAGTTTTCAGGAGCTCAGATTTTGCTGCAAATATATCAGAAGCAGAAAACACTTACGTATGCCCCTGGTGGCCAAACCATTATTTACCAAATATGAAAAATTATATGCAAAGTATTTTCCAACAGAAGCTGTATATACACCAGTGCAGAAAAAAAATTTCAAATTGAAGTTTTAGAAGGAGAGATATTGGGGAAATGCAATTTACCTTTATGTCCCCTAATGGAAAGTCTGTGAATTACTTGACAATTTTGAAATTACACTGCTGGCCACCCAACATGCAACACCAAGAAGGATGCATCCGATTGGCCTGAAATTTGCAGCATGCGCCGCCCGCGAGAGGACATGCAAACGATTAGCATTGCAGGGCATATGCAAATCATCTGCACCCGGCATGCCACCGAGAAGCACTTAAGAAGAGTGCACAGAAGGCGGGGTGTAAGTAGTGGAAGTGTGTTGTGCTGCCGGACCTGCGCGTGGGAAGCTTCCTGATGCCTCGTCGCAGAACACGGCAGTCATTCCAGCACATTTCGGAGTTCGACAGAGGACGAATATTGGCTTATCGCAACAGAGGTTTATCGTACCGAAACATCGGCGCCTGTGTGGGACTACACCCAGCCACATTGAGGCGAGTATGGATTTGGTGGGTGCAGGAGGGACGGACCAACGTGAGCGATTGCCTCAGCCGCGGCACACCACCAAACAAGAGGACCGGCATGTTGTGCGGGGGGGGGCATTGACGGCTCGCACTGCTACATCATGAACGTTAGCGCAGGAATTAGGGTGTGTTGCGCAACAACCTGTGTCAGCACGCACCGTTCGACGTCGTCTGCAGGAGCAGGGACTTGTCGCACGGCGCCCATTGCTCCGATTACCATTGAAGTTACACCACCGGCGAGTGCGGCGGTAGTGGGCCGTTGAACGCCACACCTGGACTACGGAATGGCACGACATTGTCTTCTCCGACTAATCCCGCTTCTGCCAGCAACACCGCAGCAAGAGACTGTATGACGCCTGCATTTATGCATCGCCATACCGGTCCGTCGCCTGCCGTCATGGTTTGGGGTGCAATTGGATATGACACCTGCACCCCTCTGGTACGCATTGCCGGTACACTCAGCAGCCATCGCTACATCTCCGACGTTTTGGAGCCTGTAGTCCTCCCTTGCCTGCAGGACCTGCCAGCGGCCACGTTTCAACAGGACAATGCGCGCCCGCACGTGGCACGCATCGTGCAATATTTCTTCACGGCCCATCAGGTGTCACTGCTGCTGTGGCTCGCCTGTTCTCCCGATATGTCGCCCATCGAACACGTCTGGTTGCTGATCGGTAATCGAGTGGCCCGGCAAGCACCACCCGCCGCTACGCCTGATGAACTGTAGCAACGTGTGGAAGCAGCCTGGGCCGACATACCCCAAGCCCACATCCAAAGCCTCTTTTGTTCGATACCGCAGTGTGTAGCGGCCGTTATTGCCAGCCATGGGGGCCACCTGAACTATTGATGTCTGCGTGTTCCGCAAGTCGCACAGGCCTGCAAGCTCAATGGTTTCATCTTTGTATCTGTTGTTTTGTGTCCAGTAAATCTAGCTTTGCTATCTCGTGTCCTTCTTGGTGTTGCATTTTGGGTGGCCAGCAGTGTATATAGGAAACATTTTACAATGGAAACCCTATCCAACAAAGAAAGAATTTTTCAAAATCGGTCTCTTAGAAGCAGAGATATCGACAAAAATAATATATATGTCTACGGCCCATGGTGGAGAAACAATGCATTATTTTAAGAAGAAAATATTCGGAAAAGGTTTACTGACGTGAGTGGTATCAGTCCACGAACGAATTTTTTTTATCGTTATTTTAGAAGTTCATATTTTGCTGCAAATGCAACAGATGCAGAAGTTAACACTTACGCCCCCTGGTGGCTAAACTGTTTTTCTACCAAAAGTTAAAAATTATATGCAAAAGATTTCCCATCAGGAGCTGTATCTGCTGAAAAGGAATTTTTCAAATCAGAGTTTTAGAAGCAGAGATATAAGGGGGTAACGCAGTTTTACTTTTACGCCCCTAGAGGAAAATCTATGCATAACTTGAAAAACTGATTATACCTAAAATAGTCTTCCATATAAATGGAATCTAAAGGTAAAAAAAAAAAAAAATTCAATCGGGCGTTTAGAAGCAAATACATGGAATAAAATGTATTTTGAATTGGACATCTGCATTTACGCCCTCTAGGGGTAAATTTGTGCATTGTGAAAAAAAAATGAAAAAAAAATCATCCGCACATTTCAAGCTTCCCAATGCGAAAAGAATTTTTCATATCGGACTATTAGTTGCAGAGATATGGTGTTCACAGACGAACGGACAGATGGTCGGATAATATCAGCACAATCTCTTTTCCAAAAGATGAGCAAAAAAAGTGTGGTAAAATTAATTTTCCGTTAAAAGATCTGAATTTTTCACAAATGTCATACTGGGTTAATAAGGTTACCCTGCAAATTTCACTACAATCAAATGCAATTTTTTTTTTAATTGCGCATGAATTTTTTATTATGATGTATTATTGCCAGCAAATGCGATTAAAAATTTTAGTGCCTAATTTTCACAATTTTTGAGTTCTTGGCAAGATATCACAGAAATCCTGTCATTCTTCTGTTCCTCAAGCTTTTTTCAAAAAAGGTTCGTTAAAAATCAGTCCAGACAAAGGTGATCCCATAGGTGCACCCGATAGCTGTTTTATAAATCGTATTGTTATATATAAAAAAATTATTGTCGTTAATTAGGTTTAATGCTGACACAATGCTATCTGTTTGGGTGGTTGGTGTTTTGTTTGCAATGAACTTTTCTTCTATTAAATTAATAGCTTGATTAGTAGGAGTACTTGGTGAGCCTTGACATTGTTTCACTCTACCCAAGTACTCCTACTAATCAAACTATTAATTTAATAGAAGAAAAGTTCATTGCAAACAAAACACCAACCACCCAAACAGATAGCATTGTGTCAGCATTAAACCTAATTAATGACAATAATTTTTTTACATATAACAATACGATTTATAAAACAGCTATCGGGTGCACCTATGGGATCACCTTTGTCTGGACTGTTTGCTGAAGTTGTACTCCAGGACATCGAGAAAAAGATACTTACTGACAAACAAATAAACATTCCGAACTATTTGTTCGACATGTTGATATTTTGGAAACATACTGAAGAAGATCTGGAAGAATTTGTTAAAACATACAGCAAGATATATGCAACTATCAATTTTTGCAACTATCAATTTTACAACCGAATGGGGGGAAAAATAAACAAATACCATTTTTAGATATTAATATCATCAAAAATAACTCAATTGACTATGAAGTATACAGAAAGGCAGCATTTATCCCAAATATAATACCTAATTAACTCAAATCTTCCATGGGAATTTAAAACTGCAGCATTCGGGTATTACTTAAAAAGAGCAATTGTACTTTCATCTAACAATACTGCAAGACAAAAAGAGTTGAAATGGATCGAAACTTTGGCTGGAGACTTCGGCTACAAGCAGAGATTGATTGACGATCTTTACAAACAAATTCAGAATAACCAAAATAGACCAGGGCAGAATCTGACTGATACATATAGATTTTGTGGAAAACTACCATATTGTCCACCTATATCTGCTCCTTTAAAAAAGGAATGCCACAGAGCAGGATTACTTATTGCAGACACTGTACTCGACAACAGCAGACTTTTGCAATCAAACAATGAAAAAAGTTCCATATTACGTAAAGCAGGTGTATATCGTATACCAAGTATTTTTATTAATGTAAACGAGAACCCAGATAATAAAACAGTTTACATAGGTAGCACGAAAAGAAATGATATCAGATTACATGAACACTTAAATAACTGGAATAAGAGTGAAATTCGAACTTCACTTATACAATATTGTCATAAAAACGAGGCCACGCCTGACTGGGAGAATATAAGTTTGGTTACTTCTCACAACACACATAAAAGGATCCCGACAGCTGAGGCCATTATGATCGAGAAGATCAAAGCACATAATTGCAATTTAAATGTCCCAGTCGAATTATCACCAGCATGGTTGAACATGATAAAACAAGAAAAACAACGAATTGTCCAAATAAGAAGATCAAGTCAACAAATGCAAAGAAGATTAAAAAACGGGACGACACTAGATGGCGTCAACAATGTTTTACGTGATGAGCACGAGGATGACGCAGACGATAGAGATGGGAGCACCGTCGACTCAACTAGTAGATAACGTGCAAGGAGCAGTACAGCACGAAATGCCTTTGAGAATGGCCACGAAAAATGTGAGCCGAAATGCGCGTCGGAAATTCGAAGTCTGGATTCCTCGGTAAAGACATTTTGCATTTCGTTTGAAGTTGAGGTTGGACTAATGAATTTTTGTTTGATTACATTATTTCATTAGATTAATTTCTTTCAAATCTCTATCTTGAAGAAAAGTTTTTTCAATTAAAATTTTCATGGATTTTTAGCTATCATATATATTTCGATGGTCAATTGTCGAGTTTTCGTTGCAAATTAACTGCCACCCACAATCCCTGCTGCCTACATGTTGCTTGCGGGGGACTTTCATTTGTCAATCTTTTGACTACGCAATTCGTTCTTGAAGAAAATTGATTAACTGAAGGTCAAGAGTAATAATGAATTTATACCAAGAGCAACTAGTCGGAAAGAAGCTGCTGACCAAAAAAAGGTAACAAGGCTATTATTTTACCCTCATTTTTTAAGAATTAATTGTTTTTAGTTCATATTTTAATAAATATATCATTCACTCACAGTATGACGACACCCACTGGCTAAATAAGAAGCTATGGAGTCCGGACATCGTGATTTTTAACGAACCTTTTTTAAAAAAACGTGAGGAACAGAAGAATGACAGGATTCCTGCGATATCTTGCCAAGAACTCGACATAATAGGCCACGTAGTGACGTTCAAGGGTTAGAAATAACTATTTGAACCGATATTAGTATTTCACAATTTTTATCTGCTTCACACAAAATTTAATGGGTTTGTTCCTTTTAGCAGTGTATTAAGTGTATTAAATTTTCAGCCAGTTTTGTCAAAATTCCGCAAAGATAGAGAATCACGTTTTTTATCCCAGTAACGTGCAGGAGATGCTTATCAGTCAACAGGCCCTGTGCACCCGTTTAGGCTAACACGGAAGTTTCTGCAACCCCCTTCCTTCCCCCACTCTCTCCCTCCAGTTCACAGCGGGAGAATAGCTAACATTTCTGATACAACACTGGCTGAAAATCTTTTAATGAAACTAGTTTAGCATGAAAAGAAATACAATAATTCCAAGAGTTTTCCAGGAGTCATTAAAAATTGCATTTTTTCCAAGACATTTCCAGGGCCCTGAAAAATAATAATTTAACTCCAGGAGTTTTCCAGGAAATCCAGGAGGCATCCAAACAAACCCTGGCTAACATTCCTCAACACCTATCTGGCTAAAGATATTTTCTAGGAAGAAAACTCATAAGCAAAACTGGGAAGATCTCATATCAGCTATATCAGGCAATTTTCACTAAGGAGGAAATCAGCTGAAGAAAAATGCTGGCTGTTTACAATGCCGCCCGCATTCTGTAACAGTGACAGGGTTCCCACTTTTTTTCTCCCACAAAAAATAAGCACTTTTTAAGGGCCCTGTCAATTCAATTGTATACTCAGCGATGGTATGTACAAATACACTTTTACGCGATTGAACTACACAAAGTGAAGTATGCTCGTGAAGTTTACAATACTTCATATAATGTGAAAATCCTCCAAATACGTCGCGCCAGTAAATAAATAAATACATCGCTCTTTCCACGTTCCAGAAACACATAGCAACCGAAAAATTGTTTTCAGCCACCACCATGGAATCGAACCACGGATCTCTCAATATTTAGCCGAGCGCGTTAAGCTTTACATGTGTTTCTGGAACGTGGAAAGAGAAATGTATTTATTTATTTACTGATGCCACGTATTTGGAGGAGTTTCACCTTGGATCTCGCCCTTTGGATTTAATTGCTATAATATATATATAGCCAGTGCCGTTAATGCCCACCAGATGGAGACGTCTCAGTAGCTGAGCCCATCTTACGGATTTATATCAGAAGCCGACTTAAAAATACACATAGCACCGTGGATTGTTGGCCACCATTGTGTAAAGCTTAATGTGCTCGGCTAGATATCGAGAGATCCGTGGTTCGATTCAACGGCGGCGGCTGAAAACAATTTTTCGGTTGCTATGTGTTTCTGGAACGTGGAAAGAGCGATGTATTTATTTATTTACTTCATATAATTTTGTGGATGTAATAAATTAGAATTTATGCAATTTAAAAGACAGTCCTGCTGGTCAAATCTGTTTTCCTATCTGAGGGAAAAAATCCCATATGATATAAAATGTACATAAATTGTAAAGCTGTAATTAAAAACTATGAGTTCAAGGCATAATTTTGCACATAATCATCTCGTTGTTTAAATTGCAAAACCAAAGTCAAAATTATGTGTTAAAATTTAGGGTTTGCACTTAGTTAAATCATGGTATAACTGAATAACTATTACTTGCACATACAAAAAGGTACACCAGCACCAAGAAATGGTGATGGGCTTGTTGGGTGGAATCTGCTGGATCTGTTTAATTTAGCCCAGGGTCCTTCACTTTTCTCAGCAAATTAATTATCACACACTGCCCCATACTCTCCCATGGGAATCATTAACACAACCAACCAGCAACAAAAGCTCTAGGCACTACAGTGTAACTTAAGAATTTCACACAGCCAGTTCTGAAAAATAAGTACTTTTTGCCATTTTGGTAAAAAAATAAGCACCCCAATAAAAAATAAGCACTTTTTAAGGACTTAAAAGATTTATAAGGACTGTGAGAACCCTGCATCAGTGTTACATATGCAAAGTAAGGGACCAATTGATCAGTTGAATAAGGCTGATATGACAGTGGTAAGAGGAATATCAAGAAACAAATTAAATGGATTCAGTGGCATGACATAATCAGTAATGCATATATTAGATCAGAGTTTGGTATTTCCATTGTAAAAGACACAGTTTATGAAAATGCACTTAGTTTGCTTTGGACATGTGCACTGAATGGGAGAAGAAAAATTTCCATAACTGGCATATTTTAATGCAGCTGGTTGCAGACTAACAGGAAGACTCAGAACAAATCGAATTGATGATGTGATATTGCCCATTATCAATAGAGTTACTGTACGTAACAATGGAATGAGAGATATGGAGAAAAATGATTGATAATTGGCATTAGATATTTCTTCTGTTATCATATTTTGTAATTATGTGTGGTGGCTTCAACAACCTGAGCACCTAATTTCCATTATACAGTAGAGGTGGGTACAACAGTAATTTTCGTCGCAGTGACGATGTTGACAGTTCTGCAGAAGAAATGGTGACTTTAAACAGCGAATATGGTGACAGAGCTGTGAGGAAGCCAGAACTGTGAGTCACTGTCTAACTTATAACAGTGACAAAATAACTGTTTGTGAGAGGTATGATATGAAGCAGGACAACAGCAAGAGAATCACTGTTACATAAGCTGATCACTAATGAGAAAGGGAGGGGGGGTATTGTTCCACTGTCCATCAAAACTAGACTAGCACATTCGCATCCCAACATTCCTACCATTTACTCTGACGAGATTTGGATGATAAAGATCATGCTCAGCTCATCTTGAGTGGTCAACAGCGATAAGGGTGAAACTCCTCTGCAGAAGGGAGATTTATCTTAGAACACAATGGTCACCAAGACCAAACTAACACCTTTACAGAGATTTTGGAACTGTTACTTCTAGTCACTGCTCATAATGGTGACATGATTTCCAATCCATCTCTAGTATGCATGTGTGACATAATGAATCACATTACACTGGGCTACACAGAACTCATTAAGGCATTAATATTGTATCAACTCCATATATAATGCAATCTCCTTCATATAGTAAAACAGCAAAGAGATATAGAGGAAGACCATTCATTAAATTAGCACCATGACTGACCTATGTAAAAAATCTGGAAACAAGCCAGCTTCCCATATTAATTGCAAAATCATACATAACTCATAAATGCCAGTTATTCATTCCACTGTGCTTCACCAATTCTGGATAAATTTCATCAAAACCTGCAACTCTGACATCCTTCAGAGATTGAACAGCATCTCTTACCTCACAGAAACTTAACAGTTGTCTATTCTTTAGTTTCATTCCTCACATCTAAATTATCTGCTACTTGTTAATTTGAATTTCTCATTCAAAATAATTAAAAAAAAAATTCTATCTGTTCACAGCATATCCTTCTGTGATATCAGAAGCCAACCTTCTATGTAACAATAATGTTGAAAAACACAACCTTTGTTCTCCTTCGACATTTAAAAAGACTGCAAAATACTTTATGTAAAAGGGAAATTTCAAAACATTCCTAATGTCCACTAACTTAACTTCAACATTGCTGACACACAGCTTTGCTTCCAGGAAAGCATTTTTATAAGCCTCCCAGTCAGTCTGTGACCAACCACCACACCTGCCACCATTAGCCAGAGCCCTGTCCGCAGTAACTAGTACTCTTATGTGGCATGTGCAGATGCTGCTTCTGACCACAATACAATAATTCCTTACATGCTTCTGAATGGCTTAGTTTCATGAGTGTGTGTGTGTGAGTGTGGAATTTATATGTAATGCAGACTGCTAAATGGATTGACTTTTGTTTGCCTAGTGAGTGGTAATCGGCATATCCAGTGAATTTTGATGTTGTGATAGTGAGGACGCAATAATGCAGGGCCACTGTTTAGAGCATTCCTTCTTAATTTTCCAGCAATCCTTCGTTGTTGTTGGGTTTTTTTCCTTTTTTGGTGGCACTGAAGGTGCACCCTCATTCTGACACTTTTTTAGGAAATGATTCATCCCTTTGTGGAAAAGAAGCATGCACTTCAAGCAAAAATGCAACAAACAAGGACACTCATGAAACGAATTTAACATATGTGAAACATGAAATTAATTCATCTGGCAAGTGTGTGATTTGGTTACATTTCCAGATTTAAATTACAAACTGCCACCAATAATAATCAGTCAGATGCATTTGAAATCTCCCAATGCTTGACCAATGAGAACTCCAAGCATGTGAACGGCAATTGCACAAACATCCACACTTACCATAGGATCATACATTACAGGGGCTGCCTCCAAAATTGCAGTTTTTGATAATAAAGAGCATTGGTATGTATCGTGAAATAATTGCAAAAACACTAGTTTTGAAAAACAAAAGGAAAATTCATAGAATCTGTAGTTTCCACAATGGATTCTGTAGTTCCGTAGTCAAACAACTGAATCTGTAGAAACTACGGACATTTCGTAGTAGTTGGCAGGTATGCCTACAACTTAAAAAACTTCCCATGATATTGGAACTTCAATGTTCTCACAATTCCATGTTTTAATTTTAGTATAATCTTACCCAATTTATCTTTTGAATATCATGAGTCACTTTAAAATCACTCAGTTTCTCCAACTTTGATGTGTCTTAGTACTTTAGATGGCTTCTTAGTTACATGGCAACTGACTCTAAAGATGGCAATTGACACTAAAGATGGAAGCCACCAAAAAGTGATCACTAATCATTTCAAAACCTCTGTAAACCCTGGTGTCCTTAGTCAACTTTTTCAAGACTTTTCCATGGGGTAAACGGATCTCTTCCCACAAGTGAACTTTATGAATATTTTATGCTTAAAAATGGCATTAGCAATTATGAATTCATTGCCTAAAGATAGATCAGCTCACTCTTTTTCCCCATTTACATCAGCCAATCAGCTTTCTCCAAATTTCCAATTCAATCTCCAAACTTCTCGTTTCCAACTCTACTATTCAACACCCCCCCTCTGAACAATTAACTATTTTAAACCATTGAATACGAAACCTCAAAAAAGGAATCAGCTCTCTCTCTCTCTCTACTTGACAGCTGAAAGCCTTCACTGGTAGACTGCAACAACTTTAAAAAATTAAAAAACATGTTACACATTTTAAAAACAGTCCAGAGAATTTGCAGATATACAGGTTCCTTTCTAGATAACCAATTCGTGGGCAGTGAACTACAGAAAACCACGCAGTGTTTCAGCTGTCACTCGCATTTTCGCCAAATTGCAACAAAGACGTTAGTTTTGCAACAAAAAGTCCCCATGGAATCGTCGAAACGTAAATGTTTCCCAGATACAGGCATGAAAGTGGGCAGTGATAGGAAAAGCTGAACTTCTACATGCAGGGGAGGTAAAGTGTTTAATCTTGCATTTCACTCTCTAACGTATACAACCATGACATTTTGGTATTGGCCACATGCCTGCCAACTAAATAGATCTAATGTATGTATTTTGTTTCAAGAAAATTAAATATATAGTACAATATAATGTAAGGGGGAAAATTGCTGATGTGGTCATATGAATAGAAAATCACGCCTTAGTACAGAACGATGTCTTTAATCAAATGAGGAAATTAATCAAATGTCTTTATAAGATAACAATGTTGTGTGGAAATGAAATCTTGAAGGTTTGAAAAACTTTAAGACATGTTTGTTGATAAATAATAAAAGTTTGATGAAGAATAAATGTTCATTCTTAATTTGACATAAAATTATTAATGAAGAAATATGATAAATGCTTGCAAAAATGTTAAGACATTTTGTAGATAAATAATAAGTCATTCACAACTAATTAAATTTCATTTTCTTAAATTGTTTGTCTAACAATTTGTTCTAACCTTCTTTTATGAATTAGCCGGCTAGTTTTCTTTCTCTTGAACCAATTCATTTTATTTTAATTTGTTGCCTAAGTTATTAGAGATATTTAGCTCCTTTCATCTTCTTTTCATTTCTTCCTTATCTTGTAATTCTTTCTTATATTCTGAATATGATTTCATATTTTGGCATAAATCTTTATTTACAGGGTCATGCAAATAATCGTTTTTCTTAAAAAATTTTAAGGCTGACTTATCCTTATTCAGTAGCTTATATTTCATGGTTTGTACAGATGAAAATGTTTCAATTTTCATGTTGCTCGATTCTTTATCAAGCAGATCCCCCATCATACTAAAGGAATTTTCCACTTGAGAGCCAGGAAAACAACTCAATAATGCCTTCATTATTTTTGAGAGGGCAATGAATTTGTTTAACATTTTTAAAAAGTGCATGTTTTGGGATTCACTGAAATTTATTTATGTAAATATTAAACTGGAGCACATCACTGCATCCAAAGTATAAAATTACTGACATTTAACAACAACACAGGGTGGAGGAAACGTCGTGTGAACGGGGATTACAATTACCAATGAAATCTTCGCTGCGTCTGACTTCCGTTTTCGGACATTTTCTCACCGTTTTTCAAGCTAAAATACAAATATTTATGCATTAAAATTAAATTTAATAACAATACTGGACAGAAGAAACATCGCGAGAAAAATAAATTAGAATTATGGGGGAAATCTTCACTCCGTTTAACTTTCGTTTTCAAAAGTTTTGAAAGATGAAATACCGTCCCCAGACGGAAAAGACCCCTCTCCCTTCCCCCCAAAAAACAGCTTCTTTTCAGTTTTACATCGATCTCTAAAATGACCCAAATGATGACAGAAAAAGCGGAATTCTGCGAATACATGAAATAATATCATGTATGAGTAAGAAGTGACTATGAAGTGGAAAAACATGGAGTTTATGGAAAATGAAAGTGAAAAATCGATACTGCGTTGCTCATTCTGCAGTGAAACAATTTTACGGGACACTGAAACGGCACGGATTCCACCACGGACGGATTAAATACCGATCTAGAAATTTAATCTCATTTAATAAAATGGAAAGGGGCAAAAACGATTGCTCTCTATTTATTAGTTTTGAAGTAGTATGTATTAGAAATAGGGTAACATACATTTCATTAGAAAAACCTTAATAAAAAAAAATGAAGTCGCTCCTTTTTACTATTACCAAAGATATTAAAAATGAGGAATATGACAAAAATAAAAATATAATCAGGCAGAGAGAGAGTGAATGAGTGAGAAAAAAAAAAAACTGGAGGGGAGGACTTGGTCGAAAAAATTTAATATGAGGAAACTGAAAATGACTTAACATTCTCAACACCCAAGAAACATTCCCGAAAATATTTAACAAGTATTAGAATCTTGAAAACACAAAAATAAACTTTACATAGAAGTTTAATAACGTTATTTCACCGAGAATTCTGATTTCCATTGCATACTCGACGTTTTCCGTCGTCCGTAGCAGACCGACGATTTCCATGGCAAACTAGATGATTTCCATAATAACTACGTAAAATTCCTGGTACTTGGAGTCGCTGAATCATCCTTCTTACCGCATGAACTTACTCAGCGTCAAGCGGAAGAGTGCGCACGGAGAATTTACTGAACCGAAGTCCCGACGATAATGACGGGATAGAGGTTCTGGCGCCCAACGGTGCAATACTTTTGTTTTGGCACATAATTTCCATCCCTGGAAGAGCTGACGTCATTCCCAGCCATAACCATCCTGTCGTTCGAAGTCATTATGATTCTGCTTTCCGCAAGAGGGAGGCATACCCCCCCCCCCCAACGGAACAGAAAAAACCCGGATTTTCGCGTAAGTCTTTCATGCCTCCCCATAATTTTTTTCTTTTGTCATGATGCGCACCCCTACTTTGCCTTTGCACTGTTTTTCATTCCCATCCTTTTTTCATTGTCATCGCTACTTTGACCAGCCAACCTAGCATTCTTTCCAATCATTTTTTTTCTGTCATCACTGTCGCATGCTGTTTTGCTCTGTTGTTGTTTTTCCATCCCTATTGTCTTTTCTCCTGTTGCAGAAAAGCACCGATGAGCCTCAAGAAAAACTTTCACAAGGGCTTCGTTATAACTGATAAGGAAAGAGGCAATTTGTTTGTTTCTTCGGTGGGTTGCCGTAGCAGCACACAATGTTTCAGTTCAGGTTGACCACTCAGTCGGTGTGTCATTGCTTGTGGCTTTGCTCAGTTCTGGTCTTTGTTTACAAACTACATGTTTCAGTAAATGTAAGTATTTTTATTAAAATTAGAAGTGTAAGAGAGCCTATTTGTTTTTGTTCTTTAATTCTATTTAAAGTACAAAATTTTATTTAGCCAATGCATTGTGCTTATATTTTCATACATAAATAAATACAGCAGAAAATAGAACTGTATAAATTTGGCTAACCTGCATAGCATTTTGCTAAAATTTTTGCAGACAAGATTGCCAAATTGCTACAAGAGAAAAAAATGTCAGCTTAAACACTGCATACTGGCCTGTGTCATCACTGCTTTTGCACTCAAAGTGTGCTACAGTTGCTTAGATTTAACATGATTATTTAAAACATCATAATTTTGAATCAGCCATTATTTCCTTTATTTTACTGGATTACTGTGACTTTTTAAAGCAATTTAAAAATCTACAGTCTTTCAGTCATGCAGCCAGAGATGACTAGTTGCACGACTGTTTTCATTGGATGTTGTTTATTGTTCAGTATGATTTTCTGGCATTGCTCATTCTTTGCCTTGTGATGATACAAAAGAAAAGAGGTCTTGCAGGTTCTTGGAGTTACATTACACACTTCTTCCTCGCTGAGGTGCCAGCATTTCTGCTTATTGTGCTGTGATATGCACAAAACAAATTTTCATTTCACAATCTTTACTTAACTTGAAAAAAAAAACAAGTAGTCAGTGACAAACAAAATTTTGGAAACACACCGATCCTGGTGAAAGGAAATGGGGATGCTGAGAATGGGTTTGGAGCAACTTCTTTAGCACTGCGTCTGAAAAGACATGTAAAATTGAAGACTAGAGAATAAGAAAGAGCCTTCAGATCTTGGATGGTATTTATAAGATGACACTGACAAGCCTTTCTTTTTTTTTTCTTTTGCATCAAGACGTTCAGGTACAGAATATGCTAGTTAGAGATTTAAAAAGGCATTAGATTAGGCTAAATTACTTTTACATAACTTTTAAACTAGTAATGTAGTTTCAAGTTAATATGAATCAAAATTTCATTATCTCAATATAACAAGACAAAAAATTAAAGCTTTCAATTATAAGCAATGTGACCTGGCATGTACTTTTGATTTCAGTATCTCCATCTTGTTTTGTCTTATTCCCTCTATTCAAAAAAGTGTGTGTGGGGAGAGGGGGGGGGTCTCGGAGATGCTGTATCACTGAGAGCAGATTTCCATCAAAAGTAATTCTGAAATCTTGAAATAAACAATTAAAAAGTATGTTTTAAAATGCTCTTTTAAATATTTTTTTCCCTTGCATCAAATTCTGAAGAAGTCTGGATGTTTTGGATTTTTCAGGATTTTCTGCAGATAAAAAGATAATGATTTAAAATATCTTCAATTTTTTTTTTTTTTTTTTTTTTTACTTAAAAAAAAATATTTTCTAAAGATGCTAGATTTCACTTTGGTTGGAATCAAACTTAATAATACAGCATAGCATCTCAGTAGAAATGTGTTTTTTTAAACAAAATTATCATTAGCCAAAACAAGAAGAGACAGTGATAAACTAATAACAGCGCACAAATAAATCACTTGTAAAGTGCCACTGATCCAGCATATCTACCAACTTATAAAATAAATTATGTGTGCAACTAAACAGAATTTGAAAAATTTCTGATTTAGATATATTATACAAATTTTATACTTAAATTCTCATATGAGATTCACATAAAAAAATGGGGACTTAAAATCTATTTTGAATCACAATTTTTCAATTCCCTGCTATCTTTCAAAATATGTTACTTGATGTGTCCCTCTTTACAGTTTCTCTGCACATTTTGTCCAAAACATGTATAAAAGCTGCAAAGAGGAACACTTCAAGTAACTTATCTACAATTTTATGCTGTTATTTTAATGGCTTATGTTAACATTGGGTCCATTACAAAATTCCTGTCATGAAATGTGGTTAATGAAGAGCACTACCGCAATGGAAAATAGTGTTTGAAGAGTTCCAGTGCAATCGCAAAAAATTTCGCAGTGATTTGTATAATGTTTTAAGAATTTCAAAACACCCAATATTAACATCAAGGTGGATACAAATTACTAAGAATGTATGTTTGTTTACAAGCGACATATTGTGCACTATTATACTCACATAGCTGAGACATATATTCCGCTTATTTAAAAACATTTCATCCAAGGTGGGACGGCACTCACCAAAAGTGGAAGAAAGCAGGTTTACAGGATCAAAACTTTCTTTCTATGAAGATATATTTTGGAAAATTTCCAGCTCAGATTACAATTCCTAGAGGCCAATACTGCAGACAAGGTTTTCTTGAAAAACTCTAGCACAGCAATAAGATAATACTCCATTTTAGAAGATGCTGCTCTCACATGTCAAAATAATTTGGCTTCCAATAGATGATTTTTCTTTATTTTCACATCAGAGTTTAATCAATTCTTACTAATCAATTATTATTGAAACATGTTTTGGCCTTGCTGAATTTCACAAAGCAAATTGGAATTTAATTAAACGATTTTTTGGATTAACTGAGTGATCTGCTCTGACTAGAGTTCCTACTGCCCGGCTGAAAAATACCAAACAATACTTCTGCAGTTTACAGTACTAATGTGTTATTTCCCTTACCTCCAACAGAACATGATGAGCTTTCTTGAGGAATTCCTCATCATTTTCATATGATGAAGAAAGTGTTCTGGGTAAGTCATCCAAACATCCAATCTGAAATTGAATTCATACTTGAATTACAAACTTCTAATAAAATAAAATAATTTGGAATTGATTTCTGATATAAGCACAGCCGAACTTCCATATAACAAAATTACATGATCTCAAAAATTTCACTAAACAGAATATTTCCTAAATAGAAACTAATGTTTTCATTTTTATTGTGTACAGTACATTATGAGGCCATTTAAAAAATTTTAATTCAGATATTTTAAGTACATTATCATAGCTTGAGCATGCACTAGAACTAGGTAACTTAGGCTTCATTTTATTGTGGCACATAGTGTAATCATAAAAATATAAAACTATACTTATCTGTCACAAAATAATCAATGACTCCCACTGTAATATGGGTGTTATTATGCATGGCCCAAAGCACGACTCTGTACAATATATTGTGAACAGTTTTAAACAAGACATAAAGTAGGAGGGTCATCCAGAAAGTAATACCCGTTATGTAATAAGAACCGAAGAAACTGACTTTGTTGGAGTTCTTGTATTTTCACTAATACTACACACACACTCATTCATAAAGAAGTATGCAGTTTCCAGATGCTGTAAAACAGTAACAGTTGAACACATGGACCACAACTGCAAACCGTTAGGTAAATGTACTCATAAAGTTTGTGTCCCGCTACTGAGGGAAGTGACGTAGGCGATAGCGCACGTCACATGAGTAGTCAGTCAAAATGGCGTCACATGAGTAGTCAGTCACATGAGTAGTCAGTCAAAGTGTCTGCAGTGGGGAAGGCATTTTGTGTTCTTGAATGAGCAAAACAGAATCTGTAACTGTTGTGCAATACCATTTCCGATCACGATTTGAAAAAGAACCTCCAATCAGAAAATCTATCTACGATTGGCATAAAAAATTTGAAACTATGGGTTGTTTGTGCAAACTTAAAAGTCCTGGACAACCGCGTGTATCGGAAGTAGTCGATAGTGTTTGCACAGCCATTCAACGAATCCCGGGAAAATCAACGCGGAGGTTGAGTCGTGAAGTGCAGATTTCACACCCCATTGTCTGGAGAATTTTGAGAAAGAAGCTGAAAATGATTCCATACAAAGTGCAGATGTTGCAAAATCTCACTGACCTTGACAAAACAAAGCGCTTTGAATTTTGTGCCGAAATGCAGCACCGTTTTGAAAATGACGATTTTGCCGATCACTTAGGTTTTTTTGGGGGTTTTTTTATTGGAGGTTTAACGACCACCGTGAGCAACTCAATGGGCTATAAGCAGTCGCCCGTCCCTAATTTAGGGTCACTGATTCCAGGGAAGGGAGAGAACCAGTGCCGTAAGACAAACACAACATCCATGCCTCACCAGGATTCGAACCCGGACCCCGTTCGGACGAATGATCAGAGGCCATCGCTTAAACCACTGCGCCACCGGGGCGGCCACTTAGTTTTTATCGATGAAGCTACATTTCACGTGAGCGGTCAGGTAAACAAGCACTATATGTTCACTTGTAGGGAATGGAGAATCCCAGATTTACAGTGCAACACATGCGAGATTCCCCTAAGGTAAATGTGTTCTGTGTTGTGTCCAAAAAGAAAGTGTATGGCCCCTTCTTTTTTCACGGGAGGCTCTTTTCTGGATATGTTAAGTCTTTGGTTGATGCCACAGTTGCAGGACAACAGTGACAACTTTTATTCTCCAATTGGATGGTGCACCACTGCACTGGTTAGGCAATATGCGAGGTTATCTTGATGAACAATCTTCTTCACCAATGGATTGGACGAGCCACGGACTACAATATGCCACTGACCCAATGGCCAACCAGAAGTCCTGACTTAACAATTTGTGACTTTTTCCTGGGGGGGGGGAGGTACGTAAAGGACAAGGTATTTGCCCCTCCCCCTTTTGATCTAGAGGAGCTTAGTGTTCCACCTAGGTTGTTTTAGTAGGGCGCAGCACCCTGCCCATTTTTGACATGTTAAAATTTGCCCTGCTCCCCTTTTTGGATGGTAAAATGCCAGTTGCCATCCCCTAATTTTTACCCTGCCCTTGCTGTTCCGCAGCTTGCCATGCCCACAATCACAGCATCAGTCACAAACATACCCGTGCAACTGTCTTGCTACGTGTAGATACCCGCAACCCTTACAGTTAACGAGATCTTGTAGAAATTGCAACATTTGTTTTTCATTTGGAGGTTTAACAACCACCATAAGCAACTCAAAAAGCTATAAACAGTCACCCATCCATAATTTAGGACCACTGGTTCCAAGTAAAGATAAAAATTAGCAGTCACAACTAGCAGTGTGGCGACTGGACAAAACACAGTGGCTGGTATGAAAAGTGGCTTTACTCACCAGGCTTGAAAAGTTGCTACTCCATATGGTTGGGTGGTCAAATTATTTTTTTCCATTACTAAAGAATTTATTTGCATTTTGCAAAAATCTCCTATAAATTTGCAAGGCATTTTCTATTGTCCAACTTCACATGTGGGGAAAAACAGTGCTCTGCTGAGTAAATAAGTGTGTGTAATCTATTTATTGATTCACTCTTCAAGAAAGGGGAGACGCTTTTTTCCCCCATTGAAGTTTGAGCATGAAGCAACGATAGTGGACATCTGAGCTTCAGCTGGAGCTCTGACATCACAAACCAACTTCAGCAGCTAGCTTTTATTAAGTTTTTCCGAAAATGCAAGATTTCACATTGATTAGTTACTTTCCTGCTTATCAACAGACAAAGAGCAATAATTATTACTTTTGTTAACAAAAGAATTGAAGTTCAAAATGGGAACTTTAACTTTCTGTCGCTGTTTTTGTCCCCCATTGAGTCGTGTTTTCTCTGCACGGTGAGCACACAGTAGTGACTTTAGAACATATTTTTGCTCTGCTCTTAACACAACAAAATGTTACTACAGATTGAGAAAACATGCTTTAAGTGAAATTAAATATAAAAAATAAAAACTGCATTGTTCACTCTGCCGTAATAATTTTATGGGTCACAGAAATGACAGATTCCATCACAGTCCACTTAAGATTGAATTTCACTTTGAAAAGGGGGAAGGGGCAAAATGTGTACTATAATAATGATTGGTTGGTTTTGAAAAGACTGTTAGAAACATGCATTTCGTTAGGAAAAATTCTTAGAAAATATCAAGTCTGTTTATCACTAATTGCAAGATATTAAGAACGAGGAGTATTATCAGAAAAACAAAAAAAAAAAGCAGCTTGGCAAGAAAATTTTGAAATTCTGAAAATCATTTACCATTATCATCTGCGTTTAAAACAATCACTTTCGGACTGCAATCAAATTAAATGGTGAAGTTTGTTTTCCTGAGCAGCAGACCACTGAATGATGGATGATTCAAAAGAAAAAAATAATTTCCCGATTTTATCTTGGTTACCATGAATTCAACTCCAGTTAGAAAATAAGGACAATTTGTTGGCTATCAAATCAAATGTTGATCCCCCCCCCCCTTTAAGCAGCAAAACACTGGATGAAAGCAAGTTTTCTTTTTATTTCAGTCATTTGGTCCAAATAAATTATCATCAAATAATTTTAATGTATGCTTTCATGCATTTAATAATCCATTGATTAGAAGTATGGTAAAAAGTGTTTACTTTTTATATATGAATAGGCAACTAAAAAAATGTTATGTTGTTCTGGTTATAGAAAAAAATAGTTTATCCATGAATAGGCAACTAAAAAAATGTTTTGTTCTGGTTATGGAAAAAATAGATCTGATTCTTATTGAGTAAATGAATGTTGTTAATGAAACCATTTCAATATATGTATTGAAATTAATTTTAATTATTTGGTTTTCATAAAAAAAATATTACAAAAACCATAGAGCTCGTTAAAAAAAAATATTCCTACTTCACCAGTGTATGTAATGGTATTATGCTTAGGATGAGAACAGGGTCAGAGGTTGATTTCAAGGAGGTGGGATAGCGGGGTCTAAAGCTTATGAATGCATAAAATGCCCCTTTTTTCCAGATATGGCCTGTTGTCATCCCAAAGTGCCCTTTTTTTTCAGATCTTACGTTTTGCACACATAACACAGGCCCCCCTTTTTTTAATACAAATGTGCCCTTTTTCAGAAAATTACCTTGCCCTTTTCAATTTCTAGGGTGAACACTAGAGCTGAAACAGCGTATCACAACCACTATCACTGCACTTGATTCAGATATCTTACCTCGCGTTTGGGCGGAAATGGATTACCGGCTACATGTGTGTTGTGTGACTAAGGGTGCACACATAGAACATCTGTGACCGTCTCTAAAAAATCTTGAAACATTCCCCTACAATTCTGTTACAGGTAACATAAAATATCTTACATTGTTCTTGTTTTATAGTGTGTTAAAACTGTATACTTCTTTATGAATCACCATGTATAATCATTAATTTTTCTACATAACCACCATCAGTGTTCAGGCACTTGTCATATCGTGTGACTAGTTTTTGAATATCTTCATCACATATCTCTGCTACCAGTCCCTGCAACCACTGTTGCACTCTGCCTTTTAAATCTTCATCACTAGCAAAGTGCTGTCCTCTCGAAAAGTCCTTCAATTATTGAACAAATGGGAATCACTGGGAGCCAAGTTCAGATTGTGAGACAGTGATACAGAACCTCCCATTTGAAACCCTGAAGCAGGCGTTGGGTCTGACATGCCAAGTGAGGTCTCACATTGTCTTGGAGAAACAGTACGAGGCATCGTTTGTTTTGAATGGTCCTATGCAACCTCTGCAGTGTTACACAATAGGCGTCAGCATTGATGATAGTGCCTCGAGGCATGATCTCAAACAGCAAGAGACCTGTGCAGTCCCAAAACACTGTAGCCATGACCTTCTGTACGGAAAGCGGTTGCTTACATTTGAATGCATGGTTTCATCGGGGACCGGGAATGGTGCCCCTCAAGCGACTGGTGTTTGTTCTCCAGCATGAAATAAATGACTCGCAGTTCATGTACTGTCACTAGGTGGTCAAGAAATTAATTGCCCATTTGTGTGTAATGGGTCAAAAAACTCAAAGCTACTCCATATGGTTCCTTTTGTGGTCATCAGGCAACATTCGTGGTACCCACCTCACATAAATATTCTGGTAGCCAAGGTGTTCCATTACGATTTAATGGAGCAGTGGACAAGAAACTTCCAGGAAACAGGCATGTAATTCGTCGAGTTTTATGCGATGCTCATGTCTGATGACATCAACATATTCCTTGAGGTCCACTGTGGTAAGCGATGGACAGCCAGAGCACTGGTCATTACGCACATTTGCTCTCCCCACATTAAACATCCACATCCATCGCCGTACCAATAATTCATCCATCACCCCTTCACCATAAACATTCATAAACCAACGACAACGTCTTTCAAACGAATGTTTTCAGCACTCAGAAAGCAAACCACAGAACACACTCCACAGGGTTTTCAATTGGCTTCACCATTCAAACAACAACAGCAACGGTTCCAATCACTGCATTAACACGAAACTTGCCATAAGCCTTGCAACATCTGTCTGAGGGTATGCAACCTTGATGGGGCAGCGACGTCCGCCACCTCGCGTGCCCTCTATGTGTGAATGGAAATTACTTTCTGGATAACCTGTAGACATAAAAATTGCTATAAATAATAACAAAAAGCTTTCCAACTTGAACTTACATGCTGGTCAGGCCAGCAGATGAACAAAGCATTCAGTTCTTACTTAGGCGAAAAAACAGTTAGTTATTCTCTGTTGATTTTGTTTAAAAAGACAGCATATTTGTAAAAACAAATTCACATTTGTGCAGAATACAGAAACATCTGGTACACTGACACAAATTTGTAATCCATATTGAATTGCATTAAACACCATCATTATTTCATTTCCTGTAGAGTTTACTGAGCCCTCACTTTCATTGTCCTCATCCTCTTCATCTGCTGCGATTTCATGCTTTTGACGATATCATTAGCAAGATGTTCAGCTATTGCCATTTCATCAACTGAAAGCAAATCTAGATTAATTTTGTCAGTTGTTTTTTTCAATTCATAGCTTATTCCATTCATTTAAGAACAAGTGTAAAATGAATGGCATAAATTGTATGAACCTGAAAAAAGAATTGGAAATGTTCCTACCAGTCTTTTAGAACAAAAGCATTTCTTTTACAAACTACTCTAATAAGTGTAATATTCCATGCTTCATCTCTGCATGAAATACCACAGTTTTTGTTGTTGTTTTTTTGTGGAGGGGGTGGGTCAATAAACCAAGTTAGACATGAAAACGAGAAGTTACAAGTTAAAATGAAATAACAAGCCTAAGCCAATAATAACAAGTGATTTCATTAAATGGATCACTTACTGTTGGGGTGGAATATGTAAAGCTAAAATGTATCAGCAAAATGACATTCATATCTTTAGCTTAGGAATCAATATAGAAACCAAGATCTGAATGTGGCAATGCAAAATGTCACTCCACTATGTTCCACTATTTTTTATATTTTTATGCTACTCACACCATGATTACCTAACTGTTCAATGATGGTTCAGCTTTGTTATCTGTTTTCAAACAGTGTTTATTCAACATGAACCTAGTTTTGCTCTTCTGCTAACAGAGCTCAGCTATTTATTTATAGCATACTTGACAGATAGCAAGCAAACCTGTTCTGCTGGTAAGCACGCAAAACTGTAATTGCATTATGCATTTTTTTTTTAAGTTATTTTGTTCTTTCATAACAAAATAGATGAAATAACTATCTACGTAGGGAACAGGACAAGAAAGTACTGCAAAATTGAGTTCACGCTTTTCATATTGACAAACTGTCTGTGCAGGATTCATTCCAGAAGCAAATATGATAAAGCAAATATGGCATTTGCATTCCACGATGAAATTTAACGAGACTCAACTTCAACTTCATCTATGATAAATGAATTAGCAAACATTTTTACTCTTAACTTGAATTATTTAGTGTTACTTACACTGCTTGCTGCTTGGCAGAGAGCATCCCAATCAAGTTTTGGTATCATTCGAGCAATAAAATCAGGACTGAAATCTACTTTCGTCTTCTGGACTTCATTAGCCTGAAAACAACAGTAATAATAATCTTTTTAGTCATGTGACAATCTTTAAAAATTTACTTTTGATGTGATGAAGCTTATGAACAATATATTGCAAATAGTTTTTTGGGTTGAGTAAAGCTTGTTGCACAGCACAATTACTCCAATTACTCCTGATTATGTGTGAGAGAAATGTTCCTTAACTCCAACAACATGAATAGTAGTCACTTTCTCCTTGGCTTTAACACTGTACTCCAAGTCACCCTAAAAGTGAACTGCTGTCAAAGGCGGGAGAGCCTTATCATAACTCGTCATGGAAAGCACGAACGGTATCCATTCACGTTAATGTGCTCTTTTACTGTTTTTTTCCTGATCCCCCCCCCACCTGCCCACACATCTCACAAGCAGTGGTGATTGTGAGGGGGGTCTGGTGGAGGCCAAACTCCTTCTCTTACTGCCTGTTTAAGTAATCTACCCTTAGAGTTTTCCCGATTGTCAATTTATTGTCTCTGTGTTGTTAATGTTGGGAGAGGTCTTCCACCCCTTCCCCCTGTCTGAGTTTTATCCCAAGTGGGCAGAAACAGCCAAAAGTGCAAAGCTTTTGATTCAGCAACTTCTCATAATAAATTTATTTCCAA
The DNA here is from genome assembly GCA_039090855.1 of Macrothele yani. Lineage (NCBI taxonomy): Eukaryota > Metazoa > Arthropoda > Arachnida > Araneae > Macrothelidae > Macrothele > Macrothele yani. The sequence goes on from CM077013.1 coordinate 123,052,439, forward strand.
AACTGCACTTCCTGGAATTGTTTTAGATGGCAGTTTTGTCTGATAAACTTCTGAGCAAACAAAAATGAATTTTGAGCAATAATTCTACTGCTTTTCGCTCTAAACACTAGGGACTACTTTTTGTAGCGCAGGTAGCTGTTTCGCACCCTACATAGTGGTACACTCTTAGGTTGACTCTAAGTGTAGGCAGACAGCTAGGTAAGGAACAAAAAGAGAATCACCAGAGGGACAGAAATTTCACTGTGTTTTAAAGTTTTGCTCACTGAAATTTTAGAAGAAAAGTCCAAAAGACAAGTCACTGGGGAAAAACAGCAGAAATGGATCTTTCTCTCTTTCTCAGTAACCTTGCAGAGATAAATGCATGATTTACAAAGACAAGGAAATTCATGGCTATTTTCAGTGAGAATAATATCACACACAAAAACTTACAATTGCTGAGCAGATGTTTAGAAAAAAAAAATCAGGGTGAGTAACACATCAGCATAAGAACCACAAGGAAAGCAAATCGAACTTTCTTTACCATAAGACCCTGTCTGCTCTTATCTAAAACATAAAAATTAGAGAAATCTGCAGTTGTGCTGATAGCAGCACACCTGACACATTTTGTGCAATAGATTAAATAGGGTACATCATAGGACTAAAAAGGGGCAGAATGCTTGTTATGGAAAAAAAAGGCACCTTACACTTTCAAAGAGCATTAGAGTACGTATTGGCCTTACAAAAACAAAACTGTAGAAGCCACATTAACTCACTGGAAAAGTTACATGGTAATTCACTGAGGATATTAAAATATTATTATACAAATTATCAGTAAGTATTAGTTTAATTTGAGAAAATATTCTTTCTTCAGCATTTCAAATTGCTAAGGTACATTTACTGTTCAAAAGTTTCTGTATTGGTGGGAGTCTTCTACCCACAAGTTCCTTCTGATTTTGATAGAAGGGTCATTCCACGTCAAATCATTTAATTTGTTTGCAAAGGTCACCCACCGACTGGGATTTGAATGAAACTCAGCAGGTAAGTATACCTAATAAAGTTATGGGAAAATCCTAAGTTTTAGTGTTTTTTCACCCCATTGTTTTAAATATACAGTGTTCCAAAGTTTAGCTGTACTTTCACAGACAAGTAAAATTATTTGAAATGAATGTCTGAGGAAACTTCCACATTCATTTCAAAAACTTTTACTTCTCTGTGAAAGTACACTGATATCCACCATTTTTTTACCTGAATAAGTTACAGGATGTGTCAAGGATCAGTGTAAAAGAAAAATCAGTTCCATTATGCTAGAGCAATACTCTACAGAGCTTGATAAAAAATACCTAAATTTTATGATACTTTTTCACTTCACCATTAGGTGGCACATATTTATCTAGAGTTTCCAATAAAATTGAAATGGTTTTGAGATCTGCAAACCCTTTTTTAATGAACTCTAGTTTTATCCTAAATTCACTAGAATAGCAGTTACAGCAAGTTTCATAAAAAGTGGCATGTGAACATCGAAGTTTCGTAAAAAGTGGCATGTGATATAGACGTGATATAAATACATATATAATTATATATATTTTGTCAAAATTTCGCCTCTATTTCTTGTTACAGAACCATCCTTTTTCAGTGCCATAATCTGTTTTCTTCCCTTACTGAGATGTCCCTTTGCTATCTTTAGGCTTTGGTTGTTTTCAATTGCTTTCCTCCCTAGTTCACAGTTGAATTTCATTACGTCTACAGTGATACTTTTTCATACTGTCTTGCATAGCTCTATATATTCCACTTTGGAAGTCACATCTTCTTTAATTGTCCTCATCTCTCTTCTTTTTTGCATCAACATTTTGGTTTTTCCTGATAATTTGTTCACATGCAACTTGTTCTTAGACCCAGCTAATTTTGTAGCTCTTTCCATAAGAGCTTTGGTTACTTTTCTGTTAACTTCAGAAATATTCACTTCTTCCGACGTTAGGCCTTCTAAAGCAGAGAATCATTTCAGTTTCTACTCCAAATTACATGAAAGGGATGATACATGTACTCTAGACATCATGAAAGGTACCAGTACCAGAGTTCTTCCAGTCCTCCCAGCAGAAGTTGCACATGCCATCAAGAACATGAAGCGGGGGAAAAGCTCCAGGAGAAGATGGAATTACTGTAGACATCACACAAGAAGCAAGTGGAGAAATTGAAACAGTACTCGCCCAAATTTTCACTCGATGCCTTAATGAAGGGAAGATTCCTGAGGATTGGAACAACGCTACAATTGATCCTGCTACATAAAAAAGGTGACATTGAGGATCTCAGGAACTACAGACCTATCAGCCTCCTATCAGTGGTTTATAAAATCTTCACTAAAGTTCTTTCACACCGCTTGAAGGTGACACTGGGCATGGCTCAACTGAGAGAACAAGCTGGATTCAGGAGTGGCTACAGCACAATAGATCATATCCACGTACTGAGAGAACTAATTGAAAGAGCGAGGGAATATGAACTTCCATTGTGCATGGCTTTTATCGATTATGAAAAAGCCTTTGATTCAGTGAAACCATCAGCAGTTACAATGGCTCAGAAATCCTGCGGTATTGAAGATGCATACATTAATATTATTAATAACATCTATGAAAATGCAAGTGCGAAGATTCGGCTGTTTGAAAATACAACACACATAAAAATTGGAAAGGGAGTGAGACAAGGTGACACCATATCTCCAAAGCTTTTTAATGCCACATTGGAAAATGTCTTTTAATCACTGAACTGGGAAAACAAAGGGATAAAGATTAATGGAGATTATCTAACCCACCTTCATTTTGCTGATGACAGTCATTTTTACAAATACCCCATCAGAACTGCAGAGTATGATCCAGGAACTTGCTGACAAGAGTAAAGAAGTGGGATTAAAAATGAACTTTCAAAAGACAAAAGTGATGTTCAATGCTTTTACAAGAAATGAAGATTTATCGATTGATGGAGAAAAGCTGGAGATAACAGACACGTACGTTTATCTTGGACACCAGATATCAAGTGAGGGTCACATTGATGAAGAAATTAATCGGCATACAAAACTTGCCTGCAGAGCTTTTGGAAGAAACAGCATAATTTTCAAGAGCAATATGCCATTATGTCTTAAAAGAAAAGTGTTTGATCAATGCATCCTTCCAGTGTTTACGTATGGTGCAGAGACATGGACCTTAACTAAAAGAGACATACAAAGGCTGCAGACAACTCAAAGCAGCATGGAGAGGTGCATGCTTGGTGTAACCAGGAGAAATAAGAACAGGAACTCGTGGATCCGAAAAATGACAAGAGTGGAAGACATTATGATCAGAGTAAATCCCTGAAATGGCAATGGGCTGGACATACTGCCAGAAGGACAGACCATCGATGGACAGCCGAAATTTTAGATTGGATTCCAAGGGACAGGAAAAGACCCAGAAGAAGACCACATGGGAGATGGGTGGATGAAATTCGAAAGTATGCGGGAGTGACATGGAGGAGACTGGCACAAGACAGACCGTTGTGAAGGAAACTTGGGGTGACCTTTGTCCAGCAGTGGATTGATAATGGTTGAAGATTATTATTATATATATATAATATATGTGATATAAATACATGGTCAACAATGTTATATAAAGATATACAATACAAGTGACATAAATACATGTGATATAAATACATATATATATATATATAATATATGTGATATAAATATGTGATATAAAGTGGCATCGAAGTTTCGTAAAAGTGGCATCGAAGTTTCGTAAAAGTGGCATCGAAGTTTCGTAAAAGTGGCATCGAAGTTTCGTAAAAGTGGCAAGTTTCGTAAAAAGTGGCATGTGAACATCAACCGAAGCGAGTGCTCAGATCTAAATTTTGGAACACTGTATATTAAAAACTATGGGGTGAAAAAAGAACTAAAACTTTGAATTTTTCCATAACTTTATTAGGTATACCTACCAGCTGAGTTTCGGTCAAATCCAAGTCGGGGGTTACATGGCCTGGATAAGATTTGGCATGGAATAAACCAGAATTGAACACATTTTCAGGATTGACAAATTACTGATCTCAATCTCAGTTTGAAACATTGATTTGTACTCATCTCACTGTAGTAGTAACTTATCATCTAGGTTGAAGTACCCCTCCAGCTCATTACTTCAGCAATGACAAAGGCTTAGAGTAGTTTCTGATGCTACTTTTCTAAAATCTAAGATACCGAGATTTGTAATAATAGACTGGTTTTGTAACCATCTAGAAATGGTTTCATGCAAATGACCAATAAATGCAGGTTCATCTCTTTCAAACAGACCGTTAGGGGTAGGGCAGTTATTTTAGGCTTGAGGGTAGGTAGGGTGGGATTTTTTAGTTAAAATGGTGGGCAGGGGAAAAAACAGCTAGAATGGAACATTGGGTTAGTTTACACATTACTGAGACTGTGATGCAATATTTCACCTTTCTGAAAGGCGATGTTAAGGTTATTTGTTGATGGAATGAGGATACTTCCGTAAGAAAATCTCCTGCAAAGTCCCATTTTACATTTTAAGTAATAAAGAAGAGATCTTACATTATCATATACACTATATTGACAAAAGTGACCGGACACCCCTTCAAAAGCAAATGAACGGATCCGCTGTGTTGTTAAGATGCAAGGTGCAGCTGCAAACGGTATAAAAACAAGCCTGCAGCTGACCGCAATCATATTTTCACTCAACCGTACGGTTGAGTGAAAATGTCGTGGCGGGAGAGAACTGACTTTGAGAAAGGAAAGATTGTTGGGTGTTATATTAGTGGATTGTCCATAAGAGAAACCGAGAGGCGTTTAAACATACCCAAGTCAACTGTTTTGGATGTATTGAATAAGTGGAAGACACATGGTATGCCTGAAGCAGCAAAACGTACCGGCAGACCAAAGGAAATCAGTGATAGAGGACGTCAAAGCCTCAGGAGAGTCATTACAGCTAATCGACAGTACTACTACACAAGACCTCAGAGTACAGGTGAGTAACAATGCTGGAACCTTGGCATGTACCATTCGCAGAGAACTTCATTCCATGGGTTACCGTGGTCGTACAGCTGCTCACAAGCCTTTTATCTCCATTCGGAATGCTACTCGTCGTTCAACATGGTGTAAAGCACATTTATCGTGGACCGTAGATCAATAGAAATGGGTCCTATACTGATGGACCCAGATACACGATCCATCAGTCTGATGGCCGTGTGAGGGCATGGGGGCAACTGGGAGAACGCTATTTACAACAGTGTACTGTTCTACGGTCAAGTTTGGAGCCGACAGTGTACTCGTGTGGGGGTGTTTTTCGTGGTATGGTTCCGACCCATTAGTTATTGTGGACAAACCTGTTAACCAGCACGTCTAACTCGATATTCTGGACAATTATGCCGTACCAACTCTGTGGCAATACTATGGAACCGAGCCTTGTTGGTACCAGCAGGATAATGCACCAAGCCATAAAGCAAGGACTGTTACGGCGTGGTTTGACGATAATTCCGTATCGTGTGTGGACTGGCCAGCACAAACCCTGATCTTAATCCCATAGAGCACCTATGGCATGAATTAGAGCACTGCATAATAAGTTTGGAACCAAGGCCTACTACTAAGTAACAATTAGTGGCAGCATTGTGTACTGAATGGAAGCGCATACCTATCACTGTGTTCCAAAACCTTGTCAAAAGCATGTCTCGAAGGGTTAGTTCATGCATTAAGACCAAAGGTGGGCAGACATTTCAATAAATGCTATGTTGTGTTTCTCTTCTAGGTGTCCAGTGACTTTTGTCAATAGTGTATATACTCTACAATAACAGAGCTTAAAATTCAAATTTGAAATGGAAGAGTCTACCCCCACATGTGGCTGTAAATGGAGGGGATTGAAAATTTCTGGTGGGGAGTTTTGAATATATGGCTATCAATACTACTGAAAAACTTGGAAAACAGTAGTATATCATATATTTTTCAAGCAATATAATCTATACTTAGTTTTTAAAACAAACCAATGAATTAGATCAAAAAATTATACTAACATTCAATCTAACACAAATTAATATGATTTCGTTTTACAAAAACAAAATGGTTCATATTGCAGTATACTGATATGAAATTTTCCCTGAATTATGTGCATTTGTTTTTTATTCCTTGCCACAATTGGCAAGCTTTGATCAGCTAATTTTCTGAGAGTATATTAGGTGCAATTTCTGAAATTTGCAACAAAATATCAAGATTTTTGTTGCCCAGTAAATTTCTAAATTATGACTTAATTCCGTTTTGTATGCTTAAGCCACATTCACATGATTGTACACTTGTTAAAAGGCAATGCAAGACTTACTTGCAGAACTTTTGATACTAATGGAAATGCATGCAGAAGAGGTTGCTTATAAAACTCTTTCAAAACTTTGGAAATTGACACATATACTTTTCATTCGTTACAGCTATGTATCTTCATTAATTTTTGAACAAAACTGATCCACAAAGCTTTTTGAAAGACTTTGTACTAAAACTTGTGTTACCTGTAATCTGTTTTAGATTCAGGTTCCACACACTCAAACTCCAAAAAGAGTTACAATGTGGAGGAAGGAAATCTGTGGTCCAACTCATTCCCAACACATGAAATAAACATTGGCTTGGCATGGTCATGTGCAAGTTTTTGTGCATTATACATACACTAGACCAATCAAGGAACAAAAAAGCTGAACTTTTTAACCGGGTGAAAAATCAGAACATGTGCCAAAAAATGTGAAAATAACACAGCACGAGCAAGATGGAATTGTTCACAGTATTCACAATATAAAATTACTGAATTCAAAACAAAATAAAGTGGTTTTAAAAGACATTGCTTTAAACACATTTTTTTTTGTACTTGTTAGAACATCAGCTAAATTTTCCTCTTGTGTTGCTTTCTTCTCAGCAAGTTCCATGGTCATGCCTTTTGTTGACTCTGCAGCTGCACAGCAATCTTTGCTTAGTTTTTCTTTCTGTTCATATCATTCCCTTCCTGTTTATTCACTACTTTTCTTCTCCCCCTTTTATTCCCTCAGACGACAATAATTTATTCATCATTCTAAAAAAACTTTCAGCCTGAGGACCATGAATGCACAATATCAAAGCTTTCACTACTTTCGATAACTTTGAGACCATGAATACTTTGAATACTGTGCATCAATTCTAACAAATTTTCAAACTTAAGCACTTCCGTTTTCGGAAAGTTTCGAAAGACGGAATTTCGTTCTCAAACGAAAAACGAATCCCACCATTCCACCCCCAATTTCTGTTCAGTTGTGCAATGATGTGGAGAATGCTCAAAAGTCAAAATGACACTAGAAATGGTAAAATTATTCAAATCCACAGAAGAATCTCGTGCCTGAAGACTACAGGGAAATCTTCGCACCGTCTTACCTTCCGTTTTCGGAAATCGTTGCCCACAGTTTCATGCTCAAATATAAACGTTTACGCAAAAAAATATTTAATAATAATACTGGACACAGACAACATGAGAAAAAGAAATTACGATTATTTCTTTTTTCTTCCCAGACCGAAAACGACCCCTCCCTACCCCCTAAATTTCTCTTCAGTTATGCATCGATCTTGAGAATATCCCAAATGCTGACAAAAAAAAAAAAAAAACTGAATTCCGCGAATTCGCAGAAAAATCTCATGTGTGATTATAAGGGTAAACTAATTTATTATTTTTGAGCATGTTTCTTTTCAGCTAAGGAAAAAAAAATCTCATGAGCACCATGAGATATCTGCAGTTCATGTAATCGAGGCTTGGTTGGTTCAACCATTTTTCTGACATGAGAAATATCCAGATTTTCACTTTGCAAATATTTACGGGGGGGGGGGGGATAACATTTACAAGAGGACAAATGGGAGCATTGCGTTAAAAAAAAAAAAATTACAATTATGGAAGAAATACTTACACACGCACGACTTGCGTTTTCAGAAAATTTTCCAGCACTTGACATTAACACAAGACACAACAGCTTATGTAAATGTCTTTCTTTTCCACCGAGAAAGGGACAATGAACTGGTTAGAAGCTTCCTACAAGTGGTTGCCCAGCTTCAAGAACAGCACTCAATTGCTACAGGGCTTTTTGTTAGGTTTCTTTCCATGTCTTAACATAGGTTCATCAGGCATTCGCATATAAGCAGATTAAACAGCTCTGGATTTTTTTAGATCGAAAATGAAAACTTGCTCTTCTGCAGTGAGGAAGGTCAGGAATGAGCTTTGCCAGTTACCACAATTTCTTCATATTATTTACACATTAATCTGTTCTAGCTTATTCTATTATATGCTTTTCCTTGGTTGTATTGCTATGCAGTTCCCCTTTCTAAGCTCCTTTTCTGATTCAATCATCCTTGTTGGCATCGGACATTCTCAACGCCTAGTTATTTTCCCTCGAACGGAAAATTTTTGAAACTACCTCTTCAAGCACTAGATCAAGATTCAACAAAACTCATTTGTCAGCCTGAAACATCTGTTGTATGACTGTTTCAAACACTTTCAAATATTCAACATCGTGCTTCCTGGAGAACAAAGCGATAAGAAAAAAAAATTCAGTACTCACTTTTACGAAGAAAAACCAGGTGCCACGGATTTGAATAAAGTTTTACAGTTTCATCTCACCATAGAGGACATGATTTCATTTTTTTTTTTTTTTTTGTTTGGAGGTTTAACTACCACCATGAGCAACTCAATGGGCTATAAGCAGCCACCCGTCCCTGATTTAGGGTCACTAGTTCCAGGGAAGGGAAAGAGCCAGTGCCGTAAGACAAACAACATCTATGCCTCACCGGGATTCGAACCCGGACCCCTTACGGACGAATGATCAGAGGCCATCGCTTAGACCACTGCACCACCGGGGCGGCACATGATTTCATTCAAACAAAGCTATTAGAATATGGGCGATGTAATAAGTACAACGTTACTATAGGTCGAGAGAATAAAATTTCAAAAAAGATAATAAAATGTAGTCTACATTCTTTAAAACCTGAAGGATGATGAAAATTAAAAATGTAATGAACAGATGAAACACACTGGAATTGTAAAATATGTCGCTATAAAACTCAGTTCTGAATATAAACCATGAATGCTAAAAATACAATGTGAACAGATAAAACCTAAAAAAAAAAAAAAAATTAGAAACCCAAAGTGGGGACATGAAACCTTCAAAAAAGACCTCAAAGATACCTGACAAAACTTGTTCTATAAACTGAATAGCAAACGATGTTAATGCCCTATGCATTTCAACATCATGTTTCCGTCGTGTCGTCTTCAGGGATAGTTCACACTGTATTTCCCGTGGTAGCACTGAACACCAAAGTCGCCCTTCATCTTTGTCTTGTCATACTTTCTGATCTTGAGATTTTTGAATCTCAAGATCAGATTTTTGAACATCTTTGATCTTGAGATTTTTGAATGACTTCAATTCAGACAAAATTTTTGAATCTTTTTGATCTTCAGATTTTTGAATCTCAAGATCATCTTTGATCTTGAGATTCAAAATTCTGAAGATATTCAAAAACCTCAAGATCAAAGATATTCAAAAATTTCATGATCAAAGAGTGACAAGACAAAGGCTAAGGTTGGTGTTCGGTGCTACGGCGGGAAATACAGTGTGAACTATCCCTGAAGACAACACAACAGAAACATGATACTGAAATGCACAAGACATTATCATTTGCAATTCAGCTTATAGGAGAACAAGTTTTGTCAGGTATCTTAGAGGTTCTTTTTTGGAAGTTTCATGTCCCCACTTTGGGTTTTTCATTTTTATTCTTTAGGTTTCATCTGTTCCCATTGTATTTTTAGCACTCATGGTTTTATAGTGACATATTTTACAATTCCAATGTGTTTTGCCTGTTCATTATGTTTTTAATTTTAATCGTCCTTCAGATTTTAAAGAATTCCGATGATGTTTTACACTCTTTTTTGAAATTTTATTCTCCTGACCTTCAATAGTAATGTTGTACTTACTACATTGCCTATAACTCTAACAGTTTTGTCTGAATGATGTCATATCCTCTGTAGTGAGTTGAGACTGTAAAACTTGCTTCAAATCTGTGGCACCTGGTTTTTCATTGTACAAGTAAGTGCTTTTATTATTATTATTATTATTATTTTATTTAATTTTCTCATCTACAGTAATGGCATCTGTAGCATGGACCACTTGTCAGTACGGACATAAAAGTCAGGTAAAGATATAGTCATTCATGGTTTAAAAATCATCGTATGATGTGGCACATATCGAGAATCATTGCTCCTTAGATTTTGGGCCTTAGGTGGTGTAGATCTAAAACATCAAGCTAAGTTATAAGAGCCTGAGAAATTACACCACTTGTAGGGATAATCAGTGGACGTATGTGAACTGTTTTCAGCTTCCACATTTGTTTAATCTCCGCAGCCAGTTCCACATACTTGTTGATTTTTGTTGCATAGGTGTCCTGAATACTGCGGTCCAATGGTATCGTTATGTCGATAATGGCTGCTTCCTTCTGCCTTTTGTCATATAACACTATGTCTGGACGATTGGCAAAGATGGTTACATCTGTTTTAATCTCACGGTCCTAATATAATTTGTATTGTTTATTATCTAGTACCTCAGTGGGTTGATATTTATAGTATGCACTTCTGACACTAATAGTTCTGTGTCGTGCACTACTTGTTGATGTATCATCTTTGCAAAATTATTGTCGCCGCATATAATCATTTGCTAGCATGCTGTATCCTCCACAGATGTGTTCAATGGTCTCACTGCTTAAAACTTCAATAAAAAAACCTATATTACACATTTCCTAAAACGTCAAAGTTAAAACTGTAACCGTTTTGACGTTTTACGAAATGTGTAATATAGGTTTTTTTAATTGAAATTTTAATTACATATTAGTGTTTTAGGGAGTTGAATTATGTATAATTTAGTTGTGGTTGATTATTTTGAATCAGCATTTAGTCATTGGGAAAAAGGGGGGGACTAAGTTTGCGTGAGTTGAAAAAGACTTTGGGGGGGGGCTTGAACGACGATGTAACTAAGAAAAAATATGCGTTGGAAATGTGTAGAAATGAAAACCTAAATGATATTTGGAATGATGGTTGGTTGGTTAGTGGATTTTAGTGGCGCAAGGGCCAGGTTTGGCCAAAGAGCGCCAGACAAAGAACGATCAGTCACAGATTTTGAAAAGCGTGGAAAATGAGTAAGAGCAGACAGGCTTCGGAAAAGTTGAAAAAGAGTATGAAGAAAGCAGGGAAGACAAGGTAGTTAATCAGATTTATAAAAAAAATTACTAACGGAGAAGGACGAACAGTCACTCTCCTCCCCACACTCCTCTGCAATGCTGGCAGAGGGCGGGCACGAACTGTCACTTTCCTCCCCCCATGTTCCTCTGCAATGCTGGTTGAGGCTGGGGACGAACTGTCACTCTCCTCCCCCCATGGTCCTCTATAATGTCGGTTGAGGGTGGGGACCTCGCAGAGGCCGAGACAGTTTGATGGACACTGCACACCTTTGCGGATTGAGGGCCGGGTCTTCCGCACGTGCAGGCTGTCTGCTGGGAACCGGAAGAGGCGGGCGTCTTCAAAAGAGAAGGCGCAGACTCAGCTGGTCGAATAAGCTGGAGCTCGGTGAAATCCACCTGTGTCGCTTGTTCAACTGTAGATCGCTTGGCAAGTGCGGCGAGAGCTACAGGGCGCGGAACAAAGGGCTGCACGGGTTGTGGCAGAGACTTAACAACTGCGGCAAAACTACGCTGTCGGGTGTTGGGAATACCCAACTTGGCTTTGGCAGCAGGGTACGAGAGGCCTTCCAGGGTCTTGAGGCGCTGGATCGCCATCTCGTCCTTCCATTTCATACAGTTGCGGGAGTAAGCTGCATGGGCCTCACCGCAGTTAACACAACAGGCCGCAGAAGTGCAACCTTCCCCGACATGTTCACCGGAGCCACAATGAGCGCAACGAGCGGAACTCTTACAGAATCGTTGTGAATGCCCGTACCTCTGGCACTTGAAACAGCGCAGAGGACTGGGAATGTACGGGCGAACTCCACAGACCAAGTAGCCAGCCTTGATTGCGGTCGGAACTTTCGGGGAGTTAAAAGTCAAGATCACATTTTTAGACTTAATTAAAGAACCATCACGCCGGAACATCATACGACGTGCAGCAATAACACCTTGGTCTGCAAGTTCAGTCACTAATTCTTCTTCACTGCATGGCAAGAGATCAAACTCCGAAATAACACCCCGAGAGGTGTTAAGAAACGGGTGAGGTGTCACTTTGACAGGAATGCCTTGAAGACTAGAGAGGCGCAGAAAAGCGTTACTCTGAGAAACACTGCAAGTTTGAACAAGCAGGTCCCCAGAGCGAAGCTTCCTCACAGACTTCAAGGGGCCAACCGCAGCGTCCAAAGCTTTAGAAATGAAAAAGGGAGATCTGGTGGACAGTCTCTCATTCGGATCGATGGATTCTACAAGTAAGTGTGTAGCATGCGTAGTCACAGCAATTGAGGGGAGACGACGCTTCGGAGCGACTGGTACAGCTGCCGAAGAAGAGGTTCCACATTCTTGGTCCAGGTCAAGGTCTAAAGGCCGTTTAAGGGTATGAGACTTGGTAGGTTGAGAAGACGAAGGAGAGTCGGTGTCAACAAACATTTCCTCAGGTGACTTAAATTTGGAGTTTTTCTTTTTGTTTTTGCCCATGGAAAAAAGGAGGAAGATTCGTCTGCAAACTACTCCACCCACCACCGAGTCCTACAAGGGAGAACTGGAGGTCCGCAAGCCGAGAAAATGACGCTGGACACAGTTCTGGAGCTTATACGTTGCAGATATAGTCCGTTGGCTGTGATCACACGCACTCGGCGGACACTTCGGCCTCCTGGTACCGTCATGCCAACGCCTTTGGCATGATCCCACAGCCCCCGGGCTCACCCTGCCGTGCCATACGACAAAAAAGCCGCTAAAGCCCGGTACACAACTTGGTACATGACTTCCGACTAGAGGTGGGTTAGTCTCTAGCCTCCCGTTTACAGCGAAGCCGGGGTCGAAGAGGAGTGTTGGTACACAGGAGGCACTTATCCGGTCTCCTGCGACCTCAGCCGCCAGACATCCCATTTCCGCCTCACGGGTCACCGCACGCGGCAAACATGCAGGTAGGTCTAGCACCCAAACCAGCTAAAAGGAAAAACAGAAATCCAAAGAAGACAAATCCTGGAAGGGAACCTAAACAGAATCTCAGCAACCTACGAACTGAGCGGTTAATATAAATCAGTTAGTGGTGGAGGGTAACAAAACCACAAGGCCGGGGTGTTAGTACATAACGTGGTAGCGATTAGGTAGAACACAACACGGGCAACTAGCCAGTGGAGAAAATAAACAAAAACAAAAAAGCGAGACACAAGACCAGCTCGGGATCGTGGGGCCGCGACTCCCCAACAGCTGGATGAACAGCCGTCCCTGCAAACACCAACAGCACCGAAACAAAAAAAAACAAGCGGTGGCATGACATCAGATGTTGACCAGTCACAAGGTCAGCTCGGGCCGTGGGGGCGCCGCTCCCCAAATAACTGGAAAACCAGTTATCCCCGTGCGGGGTATTTGGAATGAAGGTGAGTAACCTCAAAACGTAGGTTGTTTATGACATTATGCTACATTAATATCTACCACACTGCTGAAGGTGTTTAATAAGAATAATAATGTTAAGCAAAACATATCCCTTTTTTTTTTTTTCTTGATTGGGAAAGTGGTCTTTAAAAGTACCATCCAGCTAAAATTTCTTGCCACACAGCTGTAAAAAAAATTTAGAGAACACTAGAGCATGCTGACAAAATGTTGTGCCCTATTTCTAGGAGACAGTTCCCTGCTTAGTCTGTTGAGCAATGTACGTAGAGTGCAGCACAGCCTGATCTTTCTGGATTACCACCACATTTCTGGAAGAAATGAATGCTCAAAGAAATCAAATGGCTATATTATAAAAACAGATCCGTTCCCACTCCTCAGCTGAAAAAGAAACCGGTTTAATTGCACAGGGAAGAGAGTGGAAGTCTGAAACATGGACGGGCAGAGGCTCTTAAAATTCTGCCCAAACTCAGCACTGGTGAACAAATTCAAGGCACCAAGTCGCCTGAAAAATGTCACTTGGTGCCCAAGTTCTCAAATTTTATTTACTAAAATTTGGATTTGCATTATGGAGCTTCAGTCTCTTTAATAAAGCAAAAAGTACAGTATACGGATTTTTTCTGTTTGCACATTTTTTTGTAAACTACTTACCGTAAAATTAGAATAATGAAAATGCCATTATTTTTGGCAACATCACCGGCAGAGCTATGTATTCTGCAGAAATATCAGCAGTTGTTATTCAGGTTGAAGTTTCATGGTGCAAACAAAGATAGAAATGCATTGGGTGTGTGCACAAGTTTTACCCGTTTTTGTAGGCTACAAAGAAAGGAGAGGAACACAACAAATAACGTACTTAGAATTTCACATAATTGCCATCATTCTGTGTGACCTCTTGCCATCTGTCTATGAGTATGTAAATCCCACGCTGGATAAACTCCTATGGTTTAGAGTAAAAAAAGTCATGTAATGCTGTTTTCATATCATCGAAGGTTTGGAGAACGAAGGCGTTCTGTAACGATCCAAAAAGGTGGTTGTCAGGAGAATACGTCGGCTGAAGCAACACTTCCCAACCAAAGTCCAATAATGTTTGCCAAGTGACTAAAGCAGTATGAGGTTTGGCATTATCATGATGCAGTGATGTAATTGCAGAAAACTGATTTGGCTCAGTTTTGGGAGCAGATTTTTGGGAAATTGGAGCAATTTGGAGCAGCTATTTTAAGAAATTAAAGCGATTTGGAACAGACAATTTTAAAACAGACAAAGGCTTTCGAAGTGTGATTTTCAGAAATAATTTTTGTTTTTTACTTCTAAAACTTTGAAATTTTTATTTAAATAGTATGAATGGACCTTATTCAAGAAAACTATTACTTTATAACTATTTTGGAGCTTACAGTAAATAAATCTTTAAAAACTGCATTTTGCAGCGTAACAACTTGTATGTGAAATGAGTTTTTTTTTAATAATCATATTTAATGACAGGAATGGATTAAATATAAATATCATAGAATAAAAAAAGTACTTGTAAATTTACCTTACATATTCTGATTATCAAGAATATTCTACTTTGATAAAAATTAAAAAAAAATTAATGATAAAAGAAAAACAATATTTTTGAAATATAACACTCACATGTGGATGACAAAAAAAAAATCAAAAATAGCCTGAACATATTTTATATAGATTTTTTCCATAATTTTAAATTTATCTTTTTTTTACTTTTACAGTTTGTCTTTTCCTTGACCTTTTTTTAACTCTTTCATATATACTGTTCAAGTTTTTCTTTGCTGTCCTGTAGAACAGCTTGGCCACTCTGTAATTTGGAAAAATCCTTACTTGCAATAATACCCTCTGCAATAAATTTTTCAGCATTATCTAACATTTTTTAGCTGTTTCTAAATTAAGTTGAATTCTTTCTTTTTCCTTTTCCAGATTATCTAATTCTGACAAAGTACTTTTACTTTGTTCTTTCTATTTAAGACTCTCAGCAATCCTGTTTCTGTAATTTTGTGATGCCTGTCTTACTGACTTCATCATTCCATAATTTATGTTGAGATTCCGGCAATCATTGGCATATCTTTTCATAAAGGAAGTAACATGTTGAAGCCCATTAATACTTTCAAGTTTCAATGTTCATTTTACTACGAGAAGTTAAAAGATGCTTATTTTGGCTGAAACCTCTCAACTTTTGCATTACCATGGGGTATGGTTATCAATGCTTTCACAAGCTTTGTCAGTAATGGATATTTCGTATTCCTTAACGTATCTTTTAATTGAAAATATATGTGACAAGACATCTAAGCAAACAAAATTTGATTCATGTAAATATTCATCACTTTCAGAATCTTACATTTACGTTTCTTCAGACAGCTGCTTCAGAAAAATGGAAAGATCAATATATTCTGACTGAAACGTGATCCACTCATCTGCTAGAGACGAAACCACAGAGGGAGGTAAATGTTAGGTACTTGTGAATCTTAAGTATTTTACATCTTGTAAAGAAAAATCTTCTGTTCAACATATAGGGTGGAGACATCTTAGAGACATGAGAATTTTATTGCTCGGAGGCATGGTTTTTAATAATTTCTGACTACATTTTTCATAAAATAATTTGGCATTTGCATAAAATTCCCTTTTCTCAGCTTCCGAGGCTTTTTGTAATGCACATTCTGTGTCTAAACCTATTTCTGCTTTATTCAACAGATTATTTTCAATATCTAAATTCTTGAGACCATTACCACTTACATTTTTGAAAGTTGGTTGCTGAAGGAATAGACCTAAAACTTTCTTTATGAGCTCATATATTTCATCATACAAAATATGAAGTAGAGGACCATCTTTTTGAAACAACTTTAAGAATCCACTAAAAAGTTCTGCAGAATTATTTAAAGAAAAGCAATTTAGCACAGAATACCTTGCTTTTTAAACACCTCCAAATTCTTACGAAATGATCTGTAGGTACTCATATTCTGCATGTTATCATGCTGAGAACTTAGAAAGATTCAAGAGACTGATATTGCTCTACAATTCTTTCTATGGCTAAATAAAGTGTTAGCCATCTATTTTGTACATGGCATAAGAATATATGTTCTGGTAAGCCCAGACTTATTGTGTTTCCTTCAAATCTTCACTCCTCACTGCAGATTGCTTGAAAAAGTAGTAGATAAAGACAAAATTCTTCAACTTCATTGAAGACACTTAAACCACTATAAATGCATTGTGCACTTTATGCAGAGAGCAAGTTCCAGCATTTAAAATATTGAGAAATTTCAACAATTTTGTATGTAAAGATTTCATAACATCCAGACCATCTGAAAAAAAACCCACAGTAATTTATCTTGGGGCAGTAAAGCCAATGTATCAGTTACATGTTGTAGCATGATATCTGATGTTGCAGAACCTAAGAAAATTGAATTTGAATGTTCACAGACTAGAAGTTTCTTCTCTTCAGAATAATAACGAATGATAATATCCATCTGCTGTGTTCTTTTCTCCGGTACTGGAGTCTCTTCAACTTGAACTGAGAACACCGAGTTTTACAAAATTTCATTAATAACCTGTACTTTGAAGTACGGCCCTAAACCATCTGAAATCACATACGATAATTTACTATGACTGCAAATAAAATGCAAGATTTCATTGTTCTCAGCCGATAAGGGCTCTTAGCTGCTATTGGCTCCCTTTAACCCCACCATCCGCAGTGATGGGCTGAAAAATTCCAGCAAGCTCCAGTGATTCGATGACGAAGTTTGGGCAATCTTCCATTAATGGAACGGCAACAAGAAAACATGTTTCTCTTGGAATTTTGACGATTGGTGCAGAATTTCTCCAAATTTTACCTTTTGGCGCAAATTGCAACAGGCGAAACAATTTGGCGCAATTGGAACAGCAATCGCATTTCTAATGATGAAGGATCACGCCTTTGTGATTGACGAGTGCTGGCCATTTCGATGTCAGTTGTTCTCGCAATCTGCCCAACTGTTCGCAGTAGAGGTCAGTATTTATCGTTTGGTTAGGTGTCAACACCTCCCAGTGGATTATTCCCTGGACATCCCACCAAACACTCAACAAAACCTTTTTGGGTTGCAGTTCTCGTTTTGAGGTCGATGGAGCAGGCTCCGTACTTTGGTACACAGTCCGTCGACGCTGTACATTATGGTACAGTACCCATTTCTCATCACCCGTTACAATTTGTCCTAAAAACAGTTCATATCTGTGACGAGAAAGCAAAGAAACGCAGGTAAGGATTATCTCCTCTTGTTGCTTTGCAGAAAGCTGGTGCGGGACCCAGTTATTGAACTTGGTGATGAACCCAAGTGCATGCATAAGTCTTTAGACTGTTGTTCTGTGTGCCGACAATGCTTCTGCTAATTCCTGAACTGTTGGATGTGGGTGATTTGTTATGGCTTGGTCCACATCCTCGTCAGAAACCACGGCTGGACATTCAGGACATGGCTGATCTTTACAGCTTTTGTCCCAGTCCCGGAATTTCCAAAACCAACGGCAAAATGTGCTGTCATCAACTGCCTCCTCCCCATACACTTGACAGATGTTGCAGAAAGCTGCGGCTGCAGTTATCGAACTTGCACAGTAAACAATATCTAATGTGCTCCTTATCGCATGCCATGTTACACCATCCGTGATTTCCGTTACGAATGGCTTACTCGGACAAACCTAGTACCTCTATATATATGCTCTACTGCTCCACGCTTTATTGGCTGAAAATTCGCCATCACAACGTCATCTGTGACCTAACTACTCCGATCGCAATTTGCATCTATTACAAAAACAGGTAGAACTGTTGTACATACGCAATACGTGCATGCATGCATGCAGAAGCAAGCATCAGATATGGAACTGATTTGCATGGAGTGCTTATGTGTTTATTCATTGGTGGTTTTATTGAATGCTATACACCAGAAGAAGAAGCTGAACTTTCAGAAATGAAAACCTATTTGGAAACAACTATTTAATATGAGGGTTTTACCGAAAGTAATGAAAAGGTGGGCATAACTTTTTTATTAACTGACAGGTCATTTAAATTGCACATGTTGTAGAGTAACTCTTCCCTTCATTGCAGATAAATAATGGATTCCAAGCAGAAGCAACATGCTGTCATTGAGTTCTGGACAAAGGAAGGATGCAGGGGCAGTCTGACATCCACAAAAGGCTACAGAATGTTTACAGAGATGATACCATTGACAAGAGCAATGTGCACAAATGGATGAAGAAATTTAAGGAAGAGGAAACCAGCATTGAAGGCAAATCACGCAGTGGAAGACTATCACCTGCGACCACTTACACGAATCATCAGCGAGTGGATGAACTGATTCGAGCGGAGAGATACGTCACAATCCGTGAACTTGTTGCACAACCGGACTGTGGTCACAATGCCATACTGAAGATGGTAGAAGACTTAGGGTAACAGAAAGTGTGTGCAGTGTGTTCTGTACCTCGGCAGTTGATACCCGATTTGAAGGAGAGAAGGGTGGAAGTCTGCTCTGATCTGTTGGAAGCATATGAAGACACATTTTTTTTTTTTTTCGATCTGGAGACAGGGGATGAAACGTGGGCGTATCTTTACGAAGAATCAATCCATGGAATGGAATCGCACCTTTTCACCAAGTCCTAAGAAGTTCAAGAGCTAGCGATCAGCACAGAAAGTCATGGCGACTGTTTTTCGGAATGACAGGGGTGTCATTCTCCTTGATTTCCTGGAACATGGAAGTATTGTAACCAGTGACAGCGAGCAGTACATTGAGTCACTCGACAATCTTAGAGAAGCCACAAGGAGGAAGAGACCGAACAAGAACCTGAAAAGGATCCACATTCCCCATGACAATGTGAGACCACACACACCTTTGGCAACAAATCAGGCAATCATAGTGAGAAGAATTGGCAGGGAAACACGTAACATACAAAATATTAGAAAAATTCTTGATATCCACATATCACGCATAAGTTATGTTGAAGATTGTAAGCGGGACGTTTTGGTAGCGACTTCTACCTTCATCAGCCATGGAGTGAGACACGTGGTAAAAGCGTCAGTTGTTGCCAGATTTCAAAATATCCCTTTCCAAATGATGGGGATGTAAAAAAATGCGTCTGTATTGCAGGTGTTAGGGGTCAGTTAGATTTCAATGTTTTCGCAGTACCTAAGGGCTTTCAGATTGCTGAACGGAGTGCTCCGCTTAACACTTTGCCAATTGCGAATCGCGGACATATCGCTGATGGTTAAAATTGAAAGGGAGGTGAAAGTGCTGCCTTTCTTAACATCAGCAATATGTTCCATCAATCGCCGGTTTATGTTGCAAGTACTACCAATATAGTGGGTAACGCCTGTGGACGTGTTGACAGGGATAGAGTAGACGCCTTGTAACTCTAGGGGTTTATTGTCTGAGATCTCTGTCTTTGAGGATAAGGTTGTTGAGAAGATGTGGAGGTGGTTTGACTGCAATCCTGTAGCCAAAAGACTTGAAAATAGAGCAAACTTTATGAGTAAAGCACAGGCTAAAGGGCAAAGTGCCAACAAACCGATGGGTGGTGAAAGGTTCAGGCAGTAAACTAGTAGATCTATTCTGTGATTCAAATCTCTTAATTAGTCTATGTACTAAGAGGGGTGGAAAGCCATGCAATTTGCCAATGTTGAAAATGTTCTGATATTCTTTTTGAAGAGCAGAATGGCTGCTGCAAATAAGGTTGGCTCTGTGTATGTACGATTTTAGAGCAGTCAATTTGTATTTTTCATAGGTGCAAGAATGGTAAGGGATGATATTATGGGTGGCAGAATGTTTCCTGAAAAACTATGTAATCCTGTTAATAAGCTTTCTAAAAAATCTTCTCTGAAATCTTTCTTAGGAACACATTGCTGATGTTGAGAAAGGCAGCCCTTCCACCTCCCTTTTAATTTTAACCATCAGCGATACGTCCAGGATTCCCGACTGGCAAAATGTTAAGCGGATCACCCTGTTCAGCAATTGGAAAGCCCTTAGGTACCGCAAAAACATTGGAATCTGCCTTACCCCTTGCACCTGCAATACAGACGCACCTTTTAACATCCCTATTATTTGGAAAGCGATTTTCAAACCTGGCAACAACTGATGTCTTTACCACGTGTCTTATTCCATGGCTGATGAAGCGTTGCAACCGAAACGTCCAGCTTATAATTTTCAACGTAACTTGTGCGTGATATGTCGATATCAAGAATTCTAATCAGGAAATTAGGCTGGTTGGTGGTCCTTCCCATCCACCGTTCTGCCCAGATCTGGCGTCCGCAGACTTCCACCTGTTTAGTCCAATGAAGAAAGTCTCCAGGGACAACAATTTGACGACACAGACGAGGTGAAAGTGGCTGTGAAGAAGTGGGTACAACCGTCCACAGTTAAATTTTTTTCAAAGAGGATTCGAGAGTTGGGTTCAATGATGGCACAAATGCATTGCTTGTGATGGAGACTATGTTGAGTAGTACCTTTAAGAAAGCGTTACTCTACCAACATGTGAAATTTGACCAACCTCTGTCAGTTAATAAAAAAAGTTATGCCCACTTTTGCATTACTTTGGGTACAACCCTCGTATAAGTATATAATATGTTCCCTAGTTTTAGTTCCAGATATATTGCACTGAATTATTTAATATCTAAGAAATTATTCATTACTTTGGGTGGCTGAAGGTCATAATCCTGTATGTGTAGTTTTCTTTTTCATTAAGATGTTTTTCTCCTATCTGTTGAAAAAATGTGCTGGCTTCTGAAGAAAAGGAGAGTGCCTAAGAATTTTTTGGGTTTTGTCTACCCATGTTGATAATGGCAAAGAAATAAAAAGTAAGGAGCTATTAAAAGCAAAACAGTGCTTTCAGCTCACTACAGATAGCATTTACTAAACTATTTTAAAGAATTTAAACACAAATCATTTTTTTTACTAGTTTAATAAAATATCCTTGAATACCCTCTGTTTAAATGATGACAGGGTTCCTACTCAAAAGTAATAAAAAAATTCCCTGACTTTTCCAGGTTCTCCAGGTGGTTTTTAAAGTTTTCCAGAGTGGCATGTTGCAAGGAATTATTACATTTCATTCATTTTTCTCACCAAAACACACTTGTAAATTCTTTACGTAATTTGTCTTTGTAAAATTACATGCTTTTTCATTAATAACTAAATGTGCACATTATTTTCTGTACCAAAGTTCCGTGAACTTCTGTGAATACTACCCACACGGAATTTGTAAATATATTCCCATAGAAACATGTCATATGCAAGAAAAAATCTGTCAGTTGAATAGTTTCAGTTTTTCTACAACACAATGCAGCTAAGCTTAATGATGGAATGGCTCTGTTCAAAGAAACATGTTTCAAGAGAACCAACAGACAAAGGACTTTGATCCATCATTTGGTTGGTTCTCTTGTGAAGTGTTTCTTCAAGCAGGAGCCATTTGCCTAATTGTTCTATGTTATAACAACTGCCTGCAGAAATTGAACAAAGGCTTAATAACTGGCAATTTTAAAAATTCAATTCTGCATCTTTTTTTTAGAGAATAAAAGAAATACTTAATATAACTGAAAGTAAAATCTACCAAATTCTAGGCAGGCAGTAATTGCAAGCAAAAGTTTGAAATCTTCAAAAAAATAAGTTTTTTTGGCAAAATAAAGTATCCATTGATTTTAAGAAAAAAAAAAGGTAATTTTCCGAGAAATCCCCTGAGAATTCCAGGTTTTCCCTGTTTTTCAAGTTGAGTGGGAACCCTGAATGAGAATAGAGGAGTTGAAATGAATTGGATAGAATTATTAGGGATTTAGAGGGGAGTCTTTTTTTTTTTTAATTGGAGGTTTAACGACCACCGTGAGCAACTCAATGGGCTATAAGCAGTCGTCCATCCCTAATTTAAGGTCACTGGTTCCAGGGAAGGCAGAGAGCCAGTGCCGTAAGACAAACACAACATCCATGCCTCACCGGGATTCGAACCCGGACCCCTTTCGGACAAATGATCAGAGGCCATCGCTTAGACCACTGTGCCACCGGGGCGGCAGAGGGGAGTCTAGCACAAGTTCGTGTGATGCCAAAGGTAAGCTCAATGGAATCCAAATTTGTACTTAGAACATAGAAATTATATTCAATCTCTCTACTATAGACGAAGTTCATCTTTCATAATTTGAATAAATGATATGATCATAAAAAATTACAGAAACTTTTTGCCACGTATTAAATAATGTGAAGCCACCTTAAACAATAAATTATTTACAACCTAGGCATAACCACTGTGGGGGGGGGTCAGGACCCCTCCAGATTTTCAGTCAGGGATCCCTAATGTAAAGGACCTCCCTCCCCCCCCCCCAAAAAAATTTCGGGAATATAATGCACACTTTTTTATGACGTGAACTGACTAAATTTAGTAATATAAGATTGTGATTTTTCATAGAATGCCAACAAGTGCATAATGTGTACTTAATAAAACAGCGATATTGCTTTCTAATAAGCAAAGTCAGCTCTACAACTTTGTAATTTACATTTCTGCCCTATCTTAGTTTCACATTTGTGTTCGCCAAGTTCCAAAATTCGCCAACACAGATCTAACGGGCACGACATAGGTGCCTATGTCGTGCCCGTTAGATTGCGCCTTAGCAACTGCTTTGCTCCTGCGTGTGTATACATATATATACAGTATGTATGTATATATATGTATACATATAATCTGGGGGGTCTGATTTTGAAACATGGTTAAGCCATTGTTTACAACATTGAATGAAACTGCACCTTCATATGTAGAGACTTTATTATTTAAAATAATCAGCATTTAAAACATAGGTCTAATAAAACTAGTCTTTAGAAAGCAGCAAAAATGCAGAACTTCAAGTCATTTTGCTAATTCACATCTAATGTTTTACATTGGACCTCTCACTGAGCAATTTCATCCACAAATATCTGTTGAGCATCAATTGGTACAGCTACAACATGGTTCGACTGATACTATGTCTAGAGACTCTCGTCCGTTTGCAAATAAGAAACTTAGAATTCATAAATTTGTAACATCAAGCTGGAACATATTATACTTCAATTAAAAAAAAAAAAGAATTGTGTCAAACTCTAAATTATCACACAAATGTAGCACATAAGAATTTTAACTGAGAATACGCGCGTTTCCTTTGTATTGATTCTTATAAGTTTTCTGAAAGGGTGAATGTAGCACACCTTCAGAAAATTCGCGCTGTAGTGGCAATCCAACAAGCATCTCCCTAAGTATGACTGGTTCCATTCCCCCACTCAAAGGAGACGAAATTTTTATTTTTCAGAAGCGGCTACGTGGAAAACATGGAAAATACCACGGATTTGTGCCGAGAATGACATTTGTTTTGTGTGTTTATTCCCCCATTATACTTATTTTTGATCAATTACAGCATATATTGAAGAGGGGGGGGGCCTTCACACTTACTGTCAGTGAGGAACATATAACACTTACCACTATTCCCAATGGAAAACCTACTAAAACGCCTTTCACGCATTTAGAAGTCATCAAATTATGAGTTAACAACTTCATTATCGAAGGACCCTTTCCAACTGAAAATGACTTCACATAAAAAACTGCCGCCAATATTGCCTTCGCAAATATAGATGAAAAATTCCTACGCCAATATCCACATGGCAATACGGTGTTGCCAGTTACGGGAACGTGTACAAAATATTCGTGACACCACAATTCCAATGCGCATTGCGCAACCACCTGATCCCATACAGCACACAGCTAGGACGAACTTGATATGGGGGGCGATGCGAAGGGTGGAGGATTAAGGAGCATCGTGTTCTTTATTTCTGTTTGGGAGTTTGACAACCCCCGTGAGCAACTCTATAGGTTCCAAAAAGTGACCAGTCCCTAATTTAGAGCCACTGGTTCCAGGGAAGGGTGAGAGCCAGTGCCGTAAGACAAACACAACATCCATGCCTCACCGGGATTAGAACCCGGACCCCTTTCGGACGAATGATCAGAGGCCATCTCTTAGACCACTGCGCCACAGGGCTGGCTAAATATTTTTGATTACTTCGTCTTTGGTAGAAATTCCTTTACCACAGAACAGTTCGAGGCATATAAAAGTTACGAAGTATACAACAATTTCTCGTGGTCGGTATAGCAGACATGTGACTTTTAGCATGGCAACGAGCCTTATTTTTTTTTTATTTTTTTTTTTTGATTGGAGGTTTAACGACCACAGTGAGCAACTCAATGGGCTATAAGCAGTCGCCCGTCCCTAATTTTAGGGTCACTGGTTCCAGGGAAGGGAGAGAGCCAGTGCCGTAAGACAAGCACAACATCCATGCCTGACCGGGATTCGAACCCGGACCCCTTACGGACGAATGATCAGAGGCCAACGCCTTAGACCACTGCACCACCGGGGCGGCCAACGAGCCTTAGTAACGTAAGTGAAGGACAACCTGTCCCTGTTGACATGATGGTGTCCTACTTTGAAAGTGTAACTTCCGAGTACAAAATGCGGTATTTGGAAAAAATTTACGAGATTAAAGAAAAATACCTGTATGTGCTGAACGCAAGTATCTTCGAAAGTGACGCGAAAAGTTTTCCGAAAGTACAAATAGCAATGGCGGCTCGTGGTTGGAAAAATAGGTAAAGAGCTACAAGAGCAATATGAAAAGATATCTACTGTTTCAATGAAAATCACTATATGAGAACTGACCTATTTTATGTATATTAGGTCAATTCTTCTTTCTTTTAAAGCTGCAAATTTGTCGATTATGTCGTCATAGAATGGTTGTTTCTTCGTGAGCATCAATAAAATATGCTTCTGAATAGAAATATTTGCCAAAGAAGCAAGTCTATCTTGAGAAATATTGTTTCTTGAGTAATTTTGTATTCTTTAAAAGCAAGAAAAACTTCTTTCCACTGACACATTTGTAGATAAAATTGTTAAAATGAGGGAAACCAATTTACAAGCTTCTGAAAAAATGTCTTTATCTCCATGAAGCACTCAAAGAAGTTCTTTAGTCGACATATTCCTTATTTTTTTTTTTTTTTTTGATTGGAGGTTTTAACGACCACCGTGAGCAACTCAAAGGGCTATAAGCAGTCGCCCGTCCCTAATTTAGGGTCACTGGTTCCAGGGAAGGGAGAGAGCCAGTGCCGTAAGACAAACACAACATCCATGCCTTACCGGGATTCGAACCCGGACCCCGTTCGGACGAATGATCAGAAGCCATCGCTTAGACCACTGCGCCACCGGGGCGGCCCTTAATTTTTCATTGGCATATACAAGACTCAGTTCATTTTTAAGGCGCTGGAGTTTAGTAAATATTTTCCCGTAAAAATGTTGCAGATTTTGAAAAGCATCGGAGGGAAAACATGAATTAAATTGGTCGAACTTGGTTGTGTCAGCAAGACAGACAAATTGAAGTTTCTCACAGTCTTCAAATCTTATATCCATTTCCATAAGAATGAGGTCCGAAATTTCAAAACACAATATAATTTTGAAAAATTGTTTCTTTTTTTTTTTCTTTGATTGGAGGTTTAACGACCACCGTGAGCAACTCAATGGGCTATAAGCAGTCGCCCGTCCCTAATTTAGGGTCACTGGCTCCAGGGAAGGGAGAGAGCCAGTGCCGTAAGACAAACACAACATCCATGCCTCACCGGGATTCGAACCCGGACCCCGTTCGGACGAATGATCAGAGGCCATCGCTTAGACCACTGCACCACCGGGGCGGCAAATTGTTTCTTCTGTAAGAGCAGCATATTCCCGTATAGATCTGCTTATTTCTGTGATTTTGCTAGCTTTTTTCCAAACAGTGTTTCAAATACCTCATCGTTAAGGCAATTACTTTTTGCAAATAAAATTTAAGAGGATTTAGTACTTAATTTGAATAAGTAATATATATATATATAAGTATATATATTTCCTCAAGAAATATATAAGTATATATATTTCCTCAAGAAATTAATCGGCGTACAAAACTTGCCTGGAGAGCTTTTGGAAGAAACAGCATAATTTTCAAGAGCAATATGCCATTATGTCTTAAAAGAAAAGTGTTTGATCAATGCATCCTTCCAGTGCTTACGTATGGTGCAGAGACGTGGACCTTAACTAAAAGAGACATACAAAGGCTGCAGACAACTCAAAATGGCATGGAGAGGTGCATGCTTGGTATAACAAGGAGAGATAAGAAGAGGAACTCGTGGATCCGAAAAATGACGAGAGTGGAAGACATCATGATCAGAGTTAAATCCCTGAAATGGCAATGGGCTGGACATACTGCCAGAAGGACAGACCATAGATGGACAGCCGAAATTTTAGATTGGATTCCAAGGGACAGGAAAAGACCCAGAAAAAGACCACATGGGAGATGGGTGGATGAAATTCGTAAATATGCGGGAGTGACATGGAGGAGACTGGCACAAGACAGACCGTTGTGGAGGAAACTTGGGGAGACCTTCGTCCAGCAGTGGATTGATAATGGTTGACAATGATGATGATGATGATGATATATTTCCTCATCAATGATGAAGAAACATATATACTGTATATATATATATATATATATATATATATATATATATTACTTATTCAAATTAAGTACTAAATCCTCTTAAATTTTATTTGCACAAAGTGGGTTGCCTTACTCATCGTTCCTTTTATGGCTCAAAATTTCACGAGTTGTTTTAATTTGAGTTACACATCAGTACTTTATGTTTAGTGATGTTTTTGCAAAATTTTGAATTATAGATCGGTGGAGCCAAAAATTTCATTAAATACTGTTGCCAAAAAGGTAAATTCAAAAGTGTTCATACCATTTAAAAAACCCTCGGCAAGTTGAATTGATTTCTTGGCTGATTGTTCACTGTTTGTGAGAAATTCTAATGCTTCCTCCAACTTATGCCAGTCTTCAACAATTACACTTACTAACTTCGAAGTGGAGGACTGTAGAGTTTCTGTTCTGGTTAATATGCATCCTGCGGTTGTTGATGCGAGCGTATAAGATCGCTTCGCTGAGTGGTGAAAAAACGAAGGAATTCCACTGAGACTTGCATAAAATATTCGACACTTAGAAATTTTAGAAAAACTTTGCTGTAATGCAAGTTTCAAACGATGCGCTAAGTAATGAACAAAAACAGCTTGAGAAGCTTCATCCTTGATTTTTTTCTGGAGTGCATTCAAGTGTCCAGACATTACGCTTGCCCCATCGTTACATTGTCCTATTAATTTGTGTTGATAATCAAACTGCTCCAAAATTTCGTGGAAACCCAAAAATCGCTCAACCAATACACCTTCCGAACAACAAATCTTATTATTAAAGAGCACTGAGAAGTCTAATTTATGTCTGTGGTGTCATCTACTTGAATAGAAAAGCATTCAACTTCATTTATTTCATAACGTGATCGTTTATATATTCAGAAAAACATTCACTTAATTCATTTTGAATAGTTTTTGATTCACCTGTGAAGACATTTTTTTTTATCTTTTCGTATTGATTTTGAATTTCTAAAGGAATTCTTGATATCAACAATGAAAGTAATTCCGTGAAATTTCCATGATTTATCGAGTCGATGCTTTCGTCATGGTCACGGAATGCTAGTTCTTGTTTGCTCAAATACAGTACTGAATCAATCAATGTCTGCAGGAAAAGTCTATTTAAACGAACGTTTCCGTTGAAATGCCTTTTCAAAAGCCTAGCACTCTCCCTTATGTTCTGATTTTTTTCAAAATTTCTTAACTTTTATTCGCATTTCAAGTGTTCGCTAGAATCACCATGTTTATGATATGACCGAGTGCTTATGAAGTGACCGTGTTATATTTAATAAATCTGAGAAACCGTCTTTATTCCACTCCGAATGTTTTTTACTATAAAGTAACACGGCCAAGAAAATCATTTTTGTAACACAGAAGTTCTACAAAGCCATTTTTTGTCATGAGAAAGAAGAGATATTCAGTAAACCGACAGTTTTTACAGTTAAAATTGTAAGATTTACCGCTCTTCCTGATTTCTTTGTTGTCGACAATTGTCAGTGAATCCGTGAAGATAAAAGAGACATTTTTCCTTGAAGTAAAATGTCTCTTTTATCTTCATCTTTCCATCGATCAAATGGAGTTTGCAATAAATTACAGACAATGCCGTTCACAGAATAAATACTAAAAACTTAAACTATCAGTTAAACTGTACACGAAATTTAAGTATCAGGTGAAGTTTTTGATAAACAATCACAAAGCACGAAAAAACAAATCTCTTTCGGAAAGCATGTACCGCAACGAGAAAACCCTAGTGGATTGCAAGGTACCATGGGCAATCCGTCCCGTTCCACCGCGATCTCTTCCGAAGGTCACGACTCCAGGTGCAGAGCCTGAGTGTCTCAAGCTAAAACTCTTCACTTGCCCGGCAGATAGGAGAGGGTGACGTCACGGTTACCATGGTAACTCGGCCGATAACTGCAGACTTCCAAGTATTCTCATTTTGGCTCTTCACTTGAACTGTTTTGCGTAGAGAGGCTTGGTTTCCGTATTGAACGCCCATTGTGAATTGATCTAATAAGAATTTTGAGCATTTTGGCACTTAATAAAGTCAAAGAAAAATATATACGCAAAATTACTGAATAAAATTTTATTTTAAATGAAATAGGTGAAGAGGCACTTCACCTACTTCACCTGAAAAGCCGCCACTGACAAATAGTATATATTTTCTATTACTTTGTTTAGGTCGAACCGCCTTTACCATACAACAGCTTGAGGCATATAAAAGTCTTAAAGCAAATAACATTTTATTATCGTGGATATTCTTTTACATGGTAATTAGTGTGATCACTAATTAGTGAGTAATTAGGAACTTTTAAAAAAGTGTTTCCCTTAGTTGTGGGAAACGTTTTCCAAGACCTAGAAAAATTTAGAACAAAATCTGTTTTTCCACGCAAAATTGTGGTGAAAAAAACAACAATAATTTTGATTTGCGCCCTACGTTATTTATCCGTAAAGAAATTTAGCAGCAAAATACCAGTCTGTAAACAGACCTAGACACCAAAAGAAAACTTTACTTGGAAATAATTTTATCCATTATTTGCATTGTTCCACAAAAGTGTTAAAAATCCAGGTTACCAAAAATAAAATCAACGGTGGTTTTGGGGAGGAAATATATGGAACGAAATATTAAAGTAAAAAACAAAAATCTCCCAACACCGAGAGCCAAATAATATTAAAAGTGAAAATACTAAATGAAAAGCCGAAAATTCGCAAAAAAGTGGGTCAAGCTCTCCTAAAAAATACAGAATAGCCGAAGAGAATTGATTCTGACTAACAGTCAGATTGGCTGACAAATTAACTTTTTTTTTTTTATTGAAGGTTTAACGACCACCGTGAGCAACTCAATAGGCTATAAGCAGTCGCCCGTCCCTAATTTAGGGTCACTGGTTCCAGGGAAGGGAAGAGCCAGTGCCGTAAGACAAATACAAAATCCATGCCTCACCGGGATTCGAACCCGGACCCCTTTCGGACGAATGATCAGAGGCCATCGTATTAGACCACTGCGCCACCGGGGCGGCAAAAATTAACTTTCAGCTATATAAAAAGTTTTGATTTTTTTTTTTTTTTTTTTTTTTTGATTGGAGGTTTAACGACCACCGTGAGCAACTCAATGGGCTATAAGCAGTCGCCCGTCCCTAATTTTGGGTCACTGGTTCCAGGGAAGGGAGAGAGCCAGTGCCGTAAGACAAACACAACATCCATGCCTGACCGGGATTCGAACCCGGACCCCTTACGGACGAATGATCAGAGGCCAACGCCTTAGACCACTGCGCCACCGGGGCGGCTATAAAAAGTTTCAGCACCTCCTTGATCAGCCAGGAATCTTCTGAAAAGAAATCCCTGAAGGTGAAAAACCCAAGCGCACAGAAGTGCAGATTGGAAACCGAAGCGCCGCCACGGTGGCGCAGTGGTCTAAGCGATGGGTTATGATCATTCGTCCGAAAGGGGTCCGGGTTCTAATCCCGGTGAAGCATGGATGTTGTGTTTGTCTTACGGCACTGGCTCTCTCTCTCTTCCCTGGAACCAGTGGCCTTAAATTAGGGACGGGCGACTGCTTATAGCCCATTGAGTTGCTCACGGTGGTCGTTAAACCTACAATTAAAAAAAACAAAAAAAAAACCGAAGCGTTGATTTAGAAATATTTTTGACTAAGAGACAAATTCTGAAGGGTGTTCTATCAGAAAATAGTCAGTAGCAATAAAACCTACTCAAAACAAAAGCCAACACCTTTTAAATTCAACTTGAAAACTTCAAATCAACAAGTGAAACTACTGGCCCAACAAGTACAAGCACTGCACGCCAACAGCATTTGAACAAGTAAAAGATAGGTTCCCTGCCTTACCAGAAATAACTGCCTTATAAATAAAACTAACCTTTACAAGATTTTTTACCTTTGAAGAGTCTAACTCTTCAATATTTTTGTTAACATTGATCGCTAATGATCGCATTTTACACAATAACTGCAGGACAGCCAGCTGTGTGTGTCCGTCAGGAACTTGCAAGGACTGTTGCCACTAAACTGGAACTTCACGATGACGTCACGTGCTACATCCCGAGGAGTACACTCACAATTTGGGATGCTGCCTTCGAAGGCAGAAATCATAGCTGTCGGAGTAAACTGAACACTTTTGCACGTATTATATTTTTTTACACAACTCTGAACGTTATATACATATATATCGTAGCAAGTAACGTTTTTGTTTATTTTATCGGAAGGCGTAAATAATAGAAAAAGAAAAATTTATTAATATACCTGTATAGTTAAAAAGTAGGAAGATATTCACCAGGTTTAGATGTTGACAGCGTCGTGCTACGTTTTTTAACGACAGAATTTACCCATTTGGTTTTCTATTGATTTGATTTTCTTTCTGACACTAAATCTTTGTTGTGATTAATATACTGAATTCTGATAAATGTTCGTATGCGGCAATAAATTTTCACAGCTTCTTTGCAGGTGCCTGGAAATCTCTCTTCTATTACAGTTCTTAATTTTCGAATTATGCATTTCTCTCTGGAAATCTCTGTCCCGTGAATTGACTTAAAAATTATTTCAAATTGATCTAACGTTCTCATCCACTTTGGAAAAGGCACCGTAAGTCCCCCGAGTGATAAAGTTTTAATCAATTGAGAAGATGGAAAATCTTCGGCATTTCTAGAATATGTTCCGAGGGAGGGATCTTTATTGCGTACGGGATAGGCAATATAGCCTGCGACATAACTCAGAGCTTGTTTCTCAGCATTACATTGCTCATCTTCATTGCTCGTCCTCGCAGTGCCTTCCAATTCCCCCTCGGTCGGAGCTCGAAACTGAAACCGCAAGACAAAAGGATGAGCCGGCATTTCCTTAATCTCTAGCCCTGGCTATTATATGCCTCTAACTGTTCTGCGGGTAAAGGCGCTTCAACCAAATACGAAGTAATAGAAAATATTTACTATTTGTACACTCGGAAAACTTTTCGCGTCACCTTCGAAGATATTTGCATTTAGCACAGACGGAACTTTTCCTTCAAGCTTTTTAATTTTTTTGAGACACCGCATTTTGTACTCGGAAGTTAAACTTTCAAAGTAAGAGGCCATCATTTGAACGGGGACTGGTTGTCAGGGACGGCGCCAGAAATTTTTTAACGGGGGGCTGTAGTGTGGGCGCTTCAAAATCAGGGGGGGGCGAATTATATACATATATTCTCATCGCTCCCTAGGGAATGAGAAATATATATTTTTAGGGAATATATAAATCATCATCATCATCATTGTCAACCATTATCGATCCACTGCTGGACGAAGGTCTCCCCAAGTTTCCTCCACAACGGTCTGCCTTGTGCCAGTCTCCTCCATGTCACTCCCGCATACTTTCGAATTTCATCCACCCATCGCCCATGTGATCTTCTTCTAGGTCTTTTCCTGTCCCTTGGAATCCAATCTAAAATTTCGGCTGTCCATCGATGGTCTGTCCTTCTGGCAGTATGTCCAGCCCATTGCCATTTCAGGGATTTATTCAACTCTGACCACGATGTCTTCCACTCTTGTCATTTTTCTGATCCACGAGTTCCTCTTCTTATCTCTCCTGGTTACACCAAGCATGCACCTCTCCATGCCATTTTGAGTTGTCTGCAGCCTTTGTATGTCTCTTTTAGTTAAGGTCCACGTCTCTGCACCATACGTAAGCACTGGAAGGATGCATTGATCAAACACTTTTCTTTTAAGACATAATGGCACATTGCTCTTGAAAATTATGCTGTTTGTTCCAAAAGCTCTGCAGGCAAGTTTTGTACGCCGATTAATTTCTTCATCAATGTGACCCTCACTTGATATCTGCTGTCCAAGATAAACGTACGTGTCTGTTATCTCCAGCTTTTCTCCATCAATCGATAAATCTTCATTTCTTGTAAAAGCACTGAACATCACTTTTGTCTTCTGAAAGTTCATTTTTAATCCCACTTCTTTACTCTTGTCAGCAAGTTCCTGGATCATACTCTGCAGCTCTGATGGGCTAGTTGCAAAAATGACTACGTCATCAGCAAAACGAAGGTGGGTTAGATAATCTCCATAAATCTTTATCCCTTTGTTTTCCCAGTTCAGTGATTGAAAGACATTTTCCAATGTACATTAAAGAGCTTCGGAGGTATGGTGTCACGTTGTCTCACACCCTTTCCAATTTGTATGTGTGTTTTATTTTCAAACAGCCGGATCTTTGCACTTGCATTTTCATAGATGTTATTAATAATATTAATGTATGCATCTTCAATACCGCAGGATTTCAGAGCCATTGTAACTGCTGATGATTTCACCTAATCAAAGGCTTTTTCATAATCGATAAAAGCCATGCATAATGGAAGTTCATATTCCCTCGCTCTTTCAATTAGTTCTCTCAGTACGTGGATATGATCTATTGTGCTGTAGTCACTCCTGAATCCAGCTTGTTCTCTCGGTTGAGCCATGTCCAGTGTTACCTTCAAGCGGCGTGAAAGAACTTTAGTGAAGATTTTATAAACCACTGATAGGAGGCTGATAGGTCTGTAGTCCCTGAGATCCTCAATGTCACCTTTTTTATGTAGGAGGATCATTGTAGCATTGTTCCAATCCTCAGGAATCTTCCCTTCATTAAGGCATCGAGTGAAAATTTGGGCGAGTACTGTTTCGATTTCTCCACTTGCTTCTTGTATGATGTCTAGAGTAATTCCATCTTCTCCTGGAGCTTTTCCCCGTTTCATGTTCTTGATTGCATGTGCAACTTCTGCTGGGAGAACTGGAAGAACTCTGGTATTGGTACCTTTCATGATGTCTGGAGTACATGTATCATCCCTTTCATATAATTTGGAGTAGAAATCTTTCACTTTTGTCAAAATTTCACCTTTATTTCTTGTTACAGAACCATCTTCTTTTCTCAGTGCCATTATTTGTTTTCTTCCCTTACTGAGATGTCCCTTTGCTATCTTTAGGCTTTGGCTGTTTTCAATTGCTTTCCTCACTAGTTCACAGTTGAATTTCCTTACGTCTTCAGTGATACTTTTTCGTACTGTCTTGCATAGCTCTATATATTCCACTTTGGAAGTCCCATCTTCTTTAGTTGTCCTCATCTATTTTCTTTTTTACATCAACATTTTGGTTTTTCCAGATAATTTGTTCACATGCAACTTGTTCTTAGACCCAGCTAATTTCGAATCTGTTTCCATAAGAGCTTTGGTTACTTTTCTGTAAACTTCAGAAATATCCACTTCTTCCGACGTTAGGCCTTCTAAGGCAGAGAATCTGTTCTTCAATTCCAACTTGAAGGTATTAAGGTGTTTCTTAAGGTTGGTTATGTCAATACATCTTGTTTGTCTTATGAGCTTGCCACGTTGGAGTTTAGTGTTGAGGTGCATCTATGGTCACTACCTGTGTTGAACTTATTTAGCACACTGCAGTCTTCTATGATGAATTTTTTGTTACACATAATAAAATCAATTTCACTTGTCATCCCATTTGGATGTCTCCATGTCCATTTCCTGTGTGGCCTTTTCTTGAAAAAGGAGTTCAAGATGAAAAACCCTTCTGCCTCTGCAAACTCTACGAGAGTATTTCCACGCAGGTTTCTGTTGCCGTGATCGAATTTACCTACTGAAGTTTCATTCTGTTGCCGTTGCCCTATTTTCGCATTGAAATCTCCCATAATTATCTCCAAGTGCTGCTTACCTTTATTATTTAGATGACGAATTTCCTCATAAAATTCTTCAATTTCTTCTTCAGGATAAACTGTGGTGGGTGCATAAGTTTGAATAATCTGAGCCTTGTATCTTCTCGAAAGTTGGATAACGAGTCGTGCAGCTCTGTCAGAGGAACTTTCAACTTCTACAACTTTATCCTTCAGTTTCTTGTTTATTATAAATCCAACACCACTAGCTCTGCCAGTATCTGTCCCACGATAGTAGAAGAGATGTCCACTTTTCAGTTCAATGAGATCTTCTCCTTTTCTCCTTACCTCACTAAGCCCGACAATGTCCCACTTGATTCTTTGTAGTTCTTCCAATTCAAGAAGCTTTGAATCAGAAGATAGGGAGCGTCCATTATACGTAGCCAAGGTCAGCATCAGATGGCAGCCTAGTCCGGTCCTCCGGAGATTCTTTGCACCCTGTGCCTTCATGTCGCGCTGGCCGCTGCCTTGGCCAGGTACATACCAGCTGCCGGAGACAGAGGCCCAAAATTTAAGTTGTGGAGTCATTTTGGAGGGGTTTGGCCATAACTCACCATGCTGGCCAAGCGGGTTGGTGAGTGTGGGATAGCATTTCCTCTAATCCCGATGGTATAGTTATACCGCTATTGGCGGTCGTCAAAGCCCCTGTAGTGGGAACAGGATGCACCACGAGAAGGCGGGGTTGACATTTGTCAAGGAGAGGCTGTGATGTTACGCATCACCTGACCTTACATCCCATATATATATATATATATATATACTAAAGAGCAAAGCCGAAAACATAAGAAAAACTTTACAATTTAAACCGAACGTTGCAAAACAACCTGAAGATCAAAACGCGCAACGCAGCATTTATGAAAATTCAGAATACACATTCTATTAAGAAGAGACTGAAGCTAAAAAAATTTTTTAACTCATACCAAGTACAACATAGTTATGTATTGACCGGTGTGAGTTAAAAGAGAAAAAAGAACAACTGAATGTAGAAAGTGTCGAGAATACTGAGCCTTGGCTTTATCAAGGACCAGCAAAAACTCTGCGTTTTCTCACTTCCACAAAGACCTATTTGGAAATGGGTTTCTCCAAAGGCATGGATGCAAGTAATTAACCCACCTAAAAAAAAAATATATATATATATATATGTCATGACTTCCGCAGAGTTTTATGACCTAGCTTTAGTTAACAATTTAGATTGCATCTATAACCCTCCTGGCCCGACCCATGCTCTTCATCTGTTACTATTAAACAGAAAGAAGATGATTATAGAAAACTCAAGTTGTAAGAGTGACATAATGAACTAGAAATAATGTTCAGTAATTAACAAATAGCCAAGTTTGCCTGAGAGAGAATTTAAACCTGAATAGCAATACAAAAGTATTACAAGTTCTTAACATTGCAATAAAAAAGGAAATATTAATTTTTTTCTAAAGCACAGAATCTTGAAAGAAAACTGGATTATAAAAACCCCCTACTCCACTACTTCTGACTACACAAAAACGAGAATAAAATACAGACAATAATAAACTAAAGAAATGCTTTGGGAAGGCTATGTGAAAAAAAACCCTACTCCACTACTTCTGACTACACAAAAACGAGAATAAAATAAAGACAATAATAAACTAAAGAAATGCTTTGTGAAGGCTATGTGACATAAACAATTAGTTGCAATATGTACAAAGTATTTCAGAAGTGCTTTAAGTGCATAATTAAGTAGTTAATAAGTCCTTAACTGCATTGAAAATACAGCGCAGACTACAAGAACAATGAAACGGGCGGCTGCTTGGCCTTAGTTCCCTAAGAAACGCGCAAAAATACCAAGAAAAGAAAGAGTTAAAATACGCAAAAAGTTGATAGACTTGCTAGACCCTAAAAGCTTAAAGCAAGAAAAGAAAAATGTTCAAGAAGTTCAAATATTGAACCCGGAAAACCTAAAAACCAAAAGTCAAAGAAGAGAGCTTACCTCTTATGCAACTTTGCTTCTTTCACACTTGAGGAAACATGGCTGACTTTTCAACCCAAACTTCCAAACACCCCTGCCCCTCCCTAGTCGCTGGGGGGCAGTGTGGGTGGGGCTGAAGGCCTCCACACTCTGAAAAAATCCTACTCGCAGAGATTTTAACTGGAGAAAAAATATATATAATTAAGATTGTGGACCTGTATGATCAGAAAGAGCAGAATAAACTCTCCAGAATACATGAGAAATATTATGAAATACACAAGTAGTGTATTTAATAATCTTTGCATGTATTTAATCACCTTAGTGAGCTTCTGTAGACTATTCAGAATCCTATTAATTTTAATGTTAGTTTTACTATTTTTAGTATAGCTATTCTGGTGAGTGAATAACTAGTTTTCTTTGATATTTATTTTTATTTTCTTTTATAAACAGATTTTTAAGTGGGTTTTTTTGGTGATTTTATCTATATTATTTAATTTTTTATTTTTAATAGGACCTTCTTATCCATAGCACTAAGGTTACTTTTTGTAGTTAATATCATCCTCTAGCCAACTTCCAAAAGCTTTCATTGGTCAGAATCATATTATTAACTGTATAGAAAATTAAAGCAAATCTGTCAACCTTACTCTATTATTCAAAATAATTTTTCTTAAAGTTCTCTTAATGAAAGTAGGAATTTTGTTCTCTAGAAAACTGTCTAATAGTATATTAATGTGGTAATTGAAGTCCAAATTGTTGCTGCAAATTCTTGAAATTCTAAGCACCTGAGAAATTAGTACATTCTCAATTACTTTGGTGGATATGTTATTATTCCAGTGTAGATATTTAATTACTTTGAAAGGAAAATTAACTCTTTTATCAAAGAGGCTAACAGATGGGTTACCTCTGTTAAGTTTAATGCTTAAGTCTAGGAACTCAAGTTCCTGATTACTGTGGTTGGTTTTACATAATTTAAGAGAGCTAGGATAGATATTATCAAAATCACTCTCTATAACTTCAGAATTATTTATACACAGCAGATCGTCAATATATCTAAATGTGTAAAGGTAGTTATCGGAGCAAATGGAGTGATTTTTAATGAATTTATATTCCTTAAAGAACAGGAATAGATTTGCAATACTCGTGGATGTTGACGTTCCCATAGGGATACCGTTTGCTTGCTTATAGAGAGTATTATTATATAAGATATGATTACTTTTTATGCAGCAATTGAGATAAGAGTTCCAGGCTCCTACATTAACAAATTGGTTAAGTTTAAATTCTGCATACAGCTCTTTAAAGGTAGTGATTATGTCTGATAGGGGCAGCTTGGTATATAGGTTCTCAAAATCATAACTATTAATATCTAAGGGATTTACTTCGAGTATAGTGGATATTACTTCTGCATTATTATTAATATGTACAAATTTGAAGTACAGAGATTTTTGGATAATTAATAACAATGCAGAAGTAATTTCCACTGTACTCGAAGTAAATCCCTTAGATATTAATAGTTATGATTTTGAGAACCTATATACCAATCTGCCTCTATCAGACATAATCACTACCTTTATAGAGCTGTATGCAGAATTTAAACTTAACAAATTTGTTAATGTAGGAGCCTGGAACTCTTATCTCAATTGCTGCATAAAAAATAATCATATCTTATATAATAATACTCTCTATAAGCAAGCAAACGGTATCCCTATGGGAACGCCAACATCCACGAGTATTGCAAATCTATTCCTGTTCTTTAAGGAATATAAATTCATTAAAAATCACTCCACTTGCTCCGATAACTACCTATTACACATTTAGATATATTGACGATCTGCTGTGTATAAATAATTCTGAAGTTATAGAGAGTGATTTTGATAATATCTATCCTAGCTCTCTTAAATTATGTAAAACCAACCACAGTAATCAGCAACTTGAGTTCCTAGACTTAAGCATTAAACTTAACAGAGGTAACCCATCTATTAGCCTCTTTGATAAAAGAGGTAATTTTCCTTTCAAAGTAATTAAATATCTACACTGGAATAATAACATATCCACCAAAGTAACTGAGAATGTACTAATTTCTCAGGTCCTAAGAATTTCAAGAATTTGCAGCAACAATTTGGACTTCAATTACCACATTAATATACTATTAGACAGTTTTCTAGAGAACAAAATTCCTACTTCTTTCATTAAAAGAACTTTAAGAAAAATTATTCTGAATAATAGAGTAAGGTTGACAGATCTGCTTTAATTTTCTACACAGTTAATAATATGATTCTGACCAATGAAAGCCTTTTGGAAGTTGGCTAGAGGATGATATTAACTACAAAAAGTAACCTTAGTGCTATGGATAAGAAGGTCCTATTAAAAATAAAAAATTAAATAATATAGATAAAATCACCAAAAAACCCACTTAAAAATCTGTTTATAAAAGAAAATAAAAATAAATATCAAAGAAAACTAGTTATTCACTCACCAGAATAGCTATACTAAAAATAGTAAAACTAACATTAAAATTAATAGGATTCTGAATAGTCTACAGAAGCTCACTAAGATGATTAAATACATGCAAAGATTATTAAATACACTACTTGTGTATTTCATAATATTTCTCATGTATTCTGGAGAGTTTATTCTGCTCTTTCTGATCATACAGGTCCACAATCTTAATTATATACATTTTTTCTCCAGTTAAAATCGCTGCGAGTAGGATTTTTTCAGAGTGTGGAGGCCTTCAGCCCCACCCACACTGCCCCCAGCGACTAGGGAGGGGCAGGGGTGTTTGGAAGTTTGTGTTGAAAAGTCGGCCATGTTTCATCAAGTGTGAAAGAAGCAACGTTGCATAAGAGGTAAGCTCTCTTCTTTGACTTTTGGTTTTTAGGTTTTCCTGGTTCAATATTTGAACTTCTTGAACATCTTTTCTTTTCTTGCTTTAAGCTTTTAGGGTCTAGCAAGTCTATCAACTTTTTTGCGTATTTTAACTCTTTCTTTTCTTGGTATTTTTGCGCGTTTTTAGGGAACTAAGGCCAAGCAGCCGCCCGTTTCATTGCTCTTGTAGTCTGCGCTGTATTTTCAATGCAGTTAAGGACTTATTAACTACTTAATTATGCACTTAAAGCATTTCTGAAATACTTTGTACATATTGCAACTAATTGTTTATGTCACATAACCTTCACAAAGCATTTCTTTAATTTTTTATTGTCTTTATTTTATTCTCGTTTTTGTGTAGTCAGAAGTAGTGGAGTAGGGGTTTTTATAATCCAGTTTTCTTTCAAGAATCTGTGCTTTAGAAAAAAATTAATATTTCCTTTTTTATTGCAACGTTAAGAACTTGTAATACTTTTGTATTGATATTCAGGTTTAAATTCTCTCTCAGGCGAACTTGGCTATTTGTTAATTACTGAACATTATTTCTAGTTCATTATGTCACTCTTACAACTTGAGTTTTCTATAATCATCTTCTTTCTGTTTAATAGTAACAGATGAAGAGCATGGGTCGGGCCAGGAGGGTTATGGATGCAATCTAATTTGTTAACTAAAGCTAGGTCATAAAACTCTGCGGAGGTCATGACATATATATATATATTTTTAGGTGGGTTAATTACTTGCATCCATGCCTTTGCAGAAACCCATTTCCAAATAGGTCTTTGTGGAAGTGAGAAAATGCAGAGTTTTTGCTGGTCCTTGATAAAGCCAAGGCTCAGTATTCTCGACACTTTCTACATTCAGTTGTTCTTTTTTTCTCTTTTTACTCACACCGGTCAATACATAACCTTTTCTATGTTGTACTTGGTATGAGTTAAAAAATTTTTTTAGCTTCAGTCTTTTCTTAATAGAATATATATATATACTTAAGAGCAGAGCCGAAAACATATATATATATATTGAAATCCATTATGCCTTAAAAGAAAAGTGTTATATGCCATTATGCCACATGTCTTAAAAGAAAAGTGTTTGATCAATGCATCCTTCCAGTGCTTACGTATGGTGCAGAGAAGTGGACCTTAACTAAAAGAGACATACAAAGGCTGCAGACAACTCAAAATGGCATGGAGAGGTGCATGCTTGGTGTAACCAGGAGAGATAAGAAGAGGAACTCGTGGATCAGAAAAATGACAAGAGTGGAAGACATCATGGTCAGAGTTGAATAAATCCCTGAAATGGCAATGGGCTGGACATACTGCCAGAAGGACAGACCTTCGATGGACAGCCGAAATTTTAGATTGGATTCCAAGGGACAGGAAAAGACCTAGAAGAAGACCACATGGGCGATGGGTGGATGAAATTCGAAAGTATGCGGGAGTGACATGGAGGAGACTGGCACAAGACAGACCGTTGTGGAGGAAACTTGGGGAGACCTTCGTCCAGCAGTGAATCGATAATGGTTGACAATGATGATGATGATGATATATATATAACTTAAATCAAACTTGTGCTAAAACTACACTGCTGGCCACCCAAAATGCAACACCAAGAAGGACACGAGATAGCAAAGCCAGATTTATTGGACACATAACAACAGATACAAAGATGAAACTATTGAGCTTACAGGCCCGTGCGACTTGCGGAACACCCAGACATCAATAGTTCGTGTGGCCCCCATGGCTGGCAATAACGGCCGCTACATGCCGCGGCATCGAACGAAAGAAGCTTTGGATGTGGGCTTGGGGTATCTCGGTCCAGGCTGCTTCCACACGTTGCCGCAGTTCATCAGGCGTAGCAGCGGGTAGTGCTTGCCGGGCCGCGTATTTCACAAGTGAATGTACGAAATTGCGATTAAGGGCATTTCCGCGACGCCATTGGTTCAGAGCTACCTTGAAAACTGCGAGTAGGCGGGGCCTATGAGGAGAGTCATGTGACAGGAACACTTTTTTATAGGAGGAAGTTCTTTTTGCTAAGAAATTCACTGTGAGGTTACTTAACATATGTGACAAATGATCGCATTGAATTATAGCGTGGAAAATTTTGCTTCCTAAGAAATTCACTGTGAGGTTACTTAACAATGTGACCAATGATCATATTGAATAATACGGTAAAGTAATTTTGTGCACGATATCATAAGGAATATCTGCAGTTTCTCGATGAATACAAGTCGAAATATGTCTTAATATTAAAATTGAGGACGACTTCAATAAGTAGCTAGTTGAATACCATACCCCGTATCGGCTAATAGATGGCAGCACGTCAACCTAGTACCCATGATTCGTGCTGTTGTGAAAGTGCGTTTATAAGGATACTAAAATGTACCCTTTGAAAGGTCCTTTCTATTACCCTTAAAACGACTTTTGACAATGAAAAGTATGTTCTCCACACCGAAATATTTATTCTGACGATCAAGTTTTTTTCCTCATGAATGAAGAGAGAAAAAAATATTTTAAATAGAGTGATTTCGTATTAGCCAAGAACTACCTAATGACACGAAGTAAGACCTCAAAACAGTGTCCTGTTGAAATAAGACACTTACGTTGGAATAAATACTCCAGATTGTTTTTGCCGTATATTGTGTCTGATAAAATAGTAAGTGATCTGTCATATATATATATATATATATATTTGTAATATTTAAGAAATTCTTCATATTTATGTCTCTCCAAACTTCATCAAAAATACCTTCAATTCCACATTTCAAACCCTCTTCTCCCCGAAAATAAAAAAAAATGTTAAAAAGCTCATGTGTGTCCATACAAAACACATCAGTACTTATCTTGTGCTAGAGCAGTGAGCGCTAACGTGCTGACATCTGTCGGCTCTGTGAGAACTATATTGATTGAAAGTACTTCGGAAGATAACTCACAAGTCCATGAAGTCATGTTGATATAAAAACTCAAAAGTTCCTCTACCAATAAAGTACACACGCTATTTACCTCCTGTCGCATTTCGGCTGTATGGGTAAAACAACTGAAGGTAACCATTGTCGCAATGAAAAAACCGGAACATTAAAATGGCTTATGGCGTGTGCAGCAAAGCTTGCACGCCTCAGTCACATGACTCTCCTCATAGGGCCCCACCTATTCGCAATCTCCAAAGTAGCTCTGAACCAATCGCGTGGCGGAAATGGCTTTAATCGCAATTCCGTTTATTCACTTGTGAAATACGCAGCCGGGCCACTCGATTGCCGATCAGCGACCAGACGTGTTCGATGGGCGACATATCGGGAGAACAGGCAGGCCACGGCAGCAGTGACACCTGGTGAGCCATGAAGAATTGTTGCACGATGCGTGCCACGTGCGGGCGCGCAATGTCCTGTTGAAACGTGGCCGCTGGCAGGTCCTGCAGGTAAGGGAGGACTACAAGATCCAAAACGTCAGAGATGTAGCGGTGGCTGTTGAGTGTACCTGCGATGCGTACCAGAGACGTGCGGGTGTCATATCCAATTGCGCCCCAAACCATAACGCCAGGTGACGGACTGGTATGGCGATGCATAATGCAGGCGTCATACAGTCTCTCGCCGCGGCGCCGCCACACGCGGATCCGACCATCGTGGTGTTGCAGGCAGAAGCGGGATTCTTCGGAGAAGACAATGTCGTGTCATTCCGTAGTCCAGGTGTGGCGTTCAACGGCCAACTGCCGCCGCACTCGCCGGTGGTGTAACGTCAATGATAACCGGGGCAATGAGCGCCGTGCGACAATGCCCCGCTCCTGCAGACGACGTCGAACGGTACGTGCTGACACAGGTTGTTGCGCAACACACCCTAATTCCTGCACTAACGTTCCATGATGACAACATGCCGGTCCTCTAGTTCGGTGGTGTGCCGCGGCTGCGGTAATCGCTCACGTCGGTCCGTC
Source organism: Macrothele yani (assembly GCA_039090855.1). NCBI lineage: Eukaryota > Metazoa > Arthropoda > Arachnida > Araneae > Macrothelidae > Macrothele > Macrothele yani. The sequence goes on from CM077013.1 coordinate 123,095,916, forward strand.
CGTCCCTCCTGCATCCACCGAATCCATACTCGCCTTACTGTGGCCGGATGTCGTCCCACACAGGCGCCGATGTATCGGCCCTATAAACCGCTGTCGCGATAAGCCACTATTCGACCTCTGTCGAACTCCGAAATGTGCTGGAATGACTGCCGTATTCTGCGACGAGGCAACAAGAAGCTTCCCACGCACAGGTCCGGCAGCCCAACACACTTCCACTACTTACACCCCGCCTTCTGTGCACCCTTCCTATAGTGCTTCTCGGTGGCGTGCCGGACGCACATGATTTGCATATGCCCTGCAATGCTAATCGTTTGCATGTCATCTGCGGGCGACTCATGCTGCATATTTCAGGCCAAGCGGATGCTTCCTTCTTGATGTTGCATTTTGGGTGGCCAGCAGTGTATATATACATGTATATGTATATTCCCTAGAAAATGAAAGTCGAGAATTTTTTTTTCTCATTCCTTAGAGGGAGAGAGAAAATAAATAAATACACAAGAAGCTGCGAACCCCTTTAATTACTGAGGTTCTCAATAATAAAACTAAATGTGAAATAGTTGCCAAAAATAATAGATATGAAATAAATGCCAAAACTATTTGTATGTTATAACCGAATGGATCAAGTGAACTATGAAATATTACTATACCGGCCCTAAAGGCCAGTCTCTTCTACGCATATGGGGAAATGAAGATTAAATCCACAATTTTGAGTCGAGGATCAAAAGTACTAATAAAAAACAATAATAATTAAAGCTGAGTCTATTTTTCTCAAGTGTAGAGAAGAGAAAGTAGACGTAACCAGTTCAAGGAACAGTAAATGCATTTGCTCAAGCCAGAGCTCATTCTTCGCCCAGCGAGTTTCAGAAACCTCTTCCTGGCTGGGCGAGGAATGAGCTCTGGTTTGGGCAAATGCATTTATTGTTCCATGTAAATGCATCTGCTACAAAATAAAGAAACTACTAAATGCATCTACTACACTCAATTTGCTTCAAAATTAGATATTCTTCTAATTATTTACATACATATGCGCGCGTGTGTGTACTTGCATTACTTAGTTTTTTAGTAAATACATTTCTCTGACGTTACAGACTAGAACTAAAAGCATCAGTAAATTACAAGAAAATTACTTTTAAATTACCCCTGAGAATAAAATATGTCCTGTAATAGTATTAAGGTTTTGATTGGAATGCATGTAGTCAGCCTTTCCGTTCTCTATTAATATTAAGAGAGGATTTCTAAAATGATGTGTAATATAAAATATTTACCTTCAACAACTGAGCATCTGATTTCATTCACAATTTATTTTCGAAATGTCTCAGTGCATTGGAATCCCATTTGTAAAGTCTATAGCCGGGTATATACATCGCACGACAAAATGTGACTGAAATCTGATAACCAAAATCAACTGATATTATTTCATGCAAAGGTTAAATGAATATAAGAATTTTCTTTCAGTGCAGATCAATACGTCGATTTTTATGGGTTGCGTCAAATCGATCATCGACTTCGCTTAAATCAATTCGTTTTGCAATTGTCGACTCTATAGCTAAGACAGCAAGATTATGTAGACGATCGTTAGCCATTCGATTTCCGAAATAGGTTTTCAACCTTCTCATGCATGAGATGTTCTTTCGCAGGATACACTAGTCACTGGTATGTTTAGTGTAATAACTGCAAGCTTATACAGCTCACGAAAAGCTGATTGGTATTCCCCCAAAACTTCAGCTAACTTACTGAGAGTTACCACAACGCATTTTCTTTCTTTTTCATAACGCTTTATCATTCTGGGTAACAAGGTGGCCTCCGAATCCACTGTGTGGCATTTATAGTGCTCGGCAAGAGGCCTTAGATCGTCAATAAAAAATTTCTCATTTCTGTGGTCCAAAGAACTGAAGCCACGAATGATTGTAGTATGGGTTGTAAAACGTCGTTTGAGTTCTTCATTGATTATGTCCGAAACAGTGATATAAAAGTGCAATCGAAAATCTTCTTTAGTTAACAGGGCATTCTGAGTAGAAACTTCAGTCACATACTTCGCCAGGTGTGGTGCGAGTTTTCTTCTCCTTGATTTCTGTTCACCGAACTCTTTCACACAGTTTGCGTCTGCGATATCTGTTGCCTCATCAAAAAGTGTCGCAAACTCGACCTCCGAATCACGCATGTTAGAAAAAAGATGCACTGTTGTTTCAGTTGTCTCAAAAGCTTTGTTTATTTCACAAGCTTTGTTTTGCAGATAATTCGAAACTAATGCCAGTTTATTCAAAATGCACGAGAAAACACAAAGTTGGATAACAAAATCTCTACTCTACTCAGTTGCCCCAAAAGACCGCGAGCTTCAGCAAAACGATCATAACCGGAAAAATTTTTTAACTGCTGAACAGGCTGCGAAATGGCATGCTCATCTGGTATCACTAAGGCGTTGCAATTCCACAACAGTCAAACCCATTTCACGCTGCACCGAAACAAATTCAGCATGTGTTGCCGAACCAGAGATGAAACCATAAAACATTTCTAATATTGCAAAGAAAACTCTAGCTGTTTTAATATTTTTGTGTGAATCTACAATAAACAAATTCAGTCTATGATTCATACAGTGAACATACACCTCTTGTGGTACTTCTTCGCGGAAGAGAACTTGAACTCCATTCAATCGCCCACTCATGACATTTGCACCATCGTATGTTTGTTCAATGCAGTCATGTCGATTGATGCCCCATCTTCCTGAAAGTTCTTTTATGTATTTAAATAGAGATCTTGCATCAAGTTCGTCAGCATTATGAAAGCCCAAAAATCGTTCATAAAGTGTGCCACGCAAATAATGCATAACCACCACAGAAATTTGTTCAACTTTACTAATGTCCTTCGACTCGTCGACTATAAGAGCAAAATACTTGGCAGTATCGACTTTTCTTTTTATGGTTTCTAACGTGATTTCTGCGAATACACTAAGTATTTCATTTTGAACTGAGTGGTGAGTGTACTTTGCATTTCTGGGCCCAATATTAAACTTTCGTTCCAGAATAGGGTCATTTTTCGCCATGAGTTCTAGAAGTTCTACAGAACTTCTTTTATTGGTGCTGTTCGAAGTTTCGACATCCCCACGTTGTGCTGTCCCTTGAACAGCTGTATATCTTAATGCATCAGCTATTTTTAGATATACTCTATTTTCCTTGACTTCCGCAGCATATTCAGCACTTTGAAGTGTGGCAACTGATGACTGCGCTTCTTGATTTCGTTTTCTTATAAGAGTTCCACGACACCAACAAGTTTTGTGGGTCAAGCTGTTCTGGTGTTTTTTAAAACCCGAATCCTTTTCAAGTGCTTTTTTTCTAATTGTTGTAACCTCGTTGAGTGAAGGTGACCTCATGTTTTTCGTCGTCTGATGAAAACAATCTACACAGAAAATAAAAGCCGAAATCTCTCTTTATACTATATTCAAGGCATGGAAGCATGTTATACCAATATGTCTGAAAGCTTCTCTGTTCTTTAACATATTTTTTTTTGTGGGGACTGTTTTGATATAGGCTGTTTGGGTTGATCCGAAAGGGAAGTTGCTATATCAAGCTCTCCGAGTTCAACATTTTTTGTCTTTCGACCATGTGGTCCTTCTTAGTGTTTTATTTTCACAAGCATTGCGTTCATAAAAACTTTCGATTGAATCATTACAAGCACTTAAAGAATCCTCGTCGATACCTAATCATTCCCACACGCTGTTGATGAAGTTGAAGACGTCTGATAATCATTATCCGCTTTGTAGACACCATCGCTTAATTTACTTTTCTTCTTCTGATTAACACTTGTTCGAAAAAAATCATGGACTGTTCTTTTTGCGGACATGTTATTTCGAAGTTTGGTTTGGGAACAAATTATGTCACTTTCATATTCCACACAATACGTGCAAAAACATACATCAAGCAGAAAAAATAGTCTTTTCACCAGAACGAGAAAGAAAACGAGTGTAACTACTAACTAGCCAAGAGAAATTTCGCTCACTGTATGGTAGTGACTGACGCCGATCACTGTCTGCTGTTTTTGCCGATCGTGATAACGCCCACTATTTGTAATAATCTACGAGGGCGCCACGACGAGGATGGGATTGGAAAAGTGATGCTTATTCAACTTTTCAACCCAGTGGCATGAGCGGCGGCATCGGATTGACGATGATCTTTAAACTTCCGGCAGCCGCCCCGGTGGCACAGTGGTCTAAGCGATGGCCTCTGATCATTCGTCCAAAAGGGGTCCGGGTTCGAATCCCGGTGAGGAATGGATGTTGTGTTTGTCTTACGGCACTGGTTCTCTCCCTTCCCTGGAACCAGTGACCCTAAATTAGGGACGGGCGACTGCTTATAGCCCATTGAGTTGCTCATGGTGGTCGTTAAACCTCCAATCAAAAAAAAAAAAAAAAAACTTCCGGCCGGGCTTCAACATCTGTGTGCCAAAGCGGCGCAACATGCAAGTAAGGTTGCCCGTCTGAGTCATGTATCCTGGTTGGAGAAACATAATTGCATAATGCTACCCTTCTCCCATTCCATTACCACAGAAAAACATACAGCTCCGATAGTAAAGTGTACTACATTTTCTCTATTTATCCAAAAACTACATTTTCTTCGTTTATCCCAAAAATTATGGGGGGGGGGGGGGTAACGGGGGTAATAGTATATCCGGGGGCGCCGTCCCTGCTAGTTGTCCTTCACTTACGTTACTAAGGCTCGTTACCATGCTGAAAGTCACGTGTCTGCTACACCCACATAACCGCCAGAGACGCCCGTCAAATTCTGGGAAAGCTGATGGTTTTCAAGGCTATTGCAATCAAGGAGGTTAGAAGAAGAGGAGGTGAAGGGACCCATTTTTTTATTGGAATTTAAACGACCACCGTGAGCAACTTCATGGGCTATAAGCAGTCGCCCGTCCCTAATTTAGGGTCACTGGTTCCAGGGAAGGGAGAGAACCAGTGCCGTGAGACAAACACAACATCCATGCCTGACCGGGATTCGAACCCGGACCCCTTACGGACGAATGAGCAGAGGCCAACGCCTTAGACCACTGCGCCACCGGGGCGGCAAGGAATATTTCGGACTTCTTATTTCTTAACATGACTTTTGGTTATATTTCAAACATGGTTACTTGCACATGGGCATTATGCACGGTTACTTGCACATGGGCAGTAAGTAACCATGCGCACTATTGCACTTCCGCTCAAAAAATCATTATTTTGTTCAATTAAAAAAAAAATACCAACATTTATATCTTCCTGTTTTTTCTGGAAATTTTTTATTACGGGAATAAATATTTCAGCCTCATTTTTCATGCCTGTATGGGTAGAGTAAGGGTCCGAAAAACCCATTCAAAATCGCGATTTCCCATAGAGATATACAGGAGATTCTTAGATTGGGCGCATTGCCGTAGTCAGCTGATAAAAAGTGGCGTCACGCCAGAAGCACAGGGAGAAGGGCTGTTGCCACCTCCTCTTACTTCTAACCTCCTTGATTGCAATGCATTTTGTGTTGGCTGAATCGCATTCATTCGTCGCAAATGTTTCCAATTTCGCATCGCAATTTGCTGCCAATGCATGAGAAAATACTGAATTTATAAAACTTTTAATAATTTTGAGGCTCCTTCGCATTTTTATTTTAAACTGAAATAGACGAACGTTAGTGCAAATTCTAAACAAAACGTAGCGTTAAAATTGAAAACTTCACTCTTATAAAAAGTATAATTCATTCCAGTTTTATATTAACACGGTTTCTGCAACTCAAAGCCACACTATTCCAAAATACACACAGTTGAAATTACATAGGTGTCATGTAAACAAAGTAAAATTCTCACAGTTTACGGCTTCACGGTTAAGAGACTCGGGGCATCTCCATAAGTATTATTCTAACCTCCTTGGTCTCCACCCCAAAGTGAGATCCTATTTGTAACTTGAGGCTCCAGACGCTATGTGGTTGGTCAAAAAGATGCAGCCCGGCGTTCCCACTACACTTTTCATTTACACAGCTCGGGTCCATCTCGGACGAATGGTCAGAGGCTAGTGCTTAGATCAGTCCATTACCGGGGTGGCACGACCACCGTAAGCAACTCCACGGGCTATTATGATCAATATGTTTTTCATTATGATACAGACAAAACAACCAATTAACCTTGATGCCTGGGCAAGTTCCGAAATCCGGAACAATCCCAGGTTAAACAGGGAAGTACGCAGCCAAACTATAAGCCACTCATTCCTAATTTAGGCAACGCCATCTTTATATGTATGATACATAAGGTGACCAGATATTGGAACACTGATTTGAGGACAAAAGGGCGTGGCGTCCCCAAATCAGCAGTTCATTTGGGGACACATACGTATCCAATATAAATATGCAAATCTTTTTGTCACAAAACTGCATTGCTTCAATAAGTGTGATTTGCATATGAAAATTTGTGTCTTAAAAGGACATATCTTATAGAATGTTGGTAATTTTTATTGACAAAGTAGAACTATGATGATGAGAGCATATTAGCAAAGGTAAACTGCTTTACCTGGTATATATGCCGAATTAAAATCAAGCTGCACACTAAAGTAATTGCATGGCGAATTTTTCATTTTGCCAAAGTTCTTCGAGGAACTCAAAATAGGTGCAATCGAAATTTGACTGTGCCAGTGGTGCAGTGTCTTAGCGCTGGTCACTGACGATGATTCGTACAAGTTGGCACGGGTTCGAGTCCCGAATGCGGCATGTGTGGTGTGTTTGTCTTACAGCATTTGCTCTCTCCTTTCCCTAAAACGAATGTCTCTAAATTAGAGACCGGCGACTACTTATAGTCCTCTGAGTTGCTCGCGGTGGTCGTTAAACTCGGAAAGAAGAAAAACAAAAATAGGCAAAATTTGTTTTCAGAAGCATGTAGGAAAACTAGTACAACAAAAATTACTTTTAAGAATTTTTTTCATTAGAAATCTAACGAGCTAATGAGGAAGTGTAAATTCGAGGACACTTGAGGACAAACATTAAAATTTGAGGACAATTTGCGTCCCCAAAGGCATCAGGCGTTTTTGGGGACAGTAAACTAAATTCGAGGACTGTCCTCAAGAATAGGGGACTTCTGGTCAGCTAAATAATACATAACCTTGCGTTACACACGGTCATGTGACTCACCCGTGACGTCACGTTTTTTCTCTTTTCAGGTTTATTTGTTCTTGCTGGCACGTTCTGTTTTTCGAGCGTATTGCGTTTGTAAGTGAATAAATAATATTTACATTTATTCAGGTTTATTGTGAAGGTCCTGCTGGATTTTTTTTTTTTGATTGGAGGTTTAACGACCACCGTGAGCAACTCAATGGGCTATAAACAGTCGCCCGCCCCTAATTTAGGGTCACTGGTTCCAGGGAAGGGAGAGAGCCAGTGCCGTAAGATAAACACAACATCCATGCCTGACCGGGATTCGAACCCGGACCCCTTAAGGACGAATGATCAGAGGCCAGCGCCTTAGACCACTGCGCCACCGGGGCGGCCCTGCTGGATTAAAGTACTACACAGGATATATTTCTTCTAATTTTTTTCTTTTGTGTTATTATTCGATAATGAAATTTTATAAATGAGAACTGTTGATAATATAGAAATGAGAAGGTGCCTAAAAATAATTAATATTATAAATACAGCATTTTCTCACACGTCAGCAGCAAGTTACGTAGCAAAATTGCAAACATTTACGGCGAAAGAATGCGATTTGGTAAACACAAAATGCATTGATTGGATTGGAGGTTTAACGACCAGCATAAGCAACTCAATGGGTTATAAGCGGTCGCCCGTCCCTAATTTCGGGTCACTGGTTCCAGGGAATGGAGAGAACCAGTGCCGTAAGATAAACACAACATCCATGCCTCACCGGGATTCGAACCCGGATACCTTTCGGACGAAAAATCAGAGGCCATTTCTTAGACCACTGCAACACCCGGGAGGCCAAAATGCATTGCAAAAACTTTGAAAACTACCAGCTTTGTCTCACTTTAATGGTTGCTGCTCGCAGTTTTAGGCTTCACGCAATTACAAGAGATGGGAGAATTTTAGGTCGATAGAGATTCTTAATCAGTTTCGGTAAATATATCACTGCCGCCCAGGTAGTACAGTGGTCTAAGCTCTGGCTTATGACCATTCGTCGGAAAGGGTCCGGGTTCGAATCCCGAACCAAAAAAGGTAAACGATAACTCTTTTATATTAGTTAAGAATTCATTCCTGCATAATGCAGTGGTCTAAGCTCTGGCTTATGACCATTCGTACGAGAAGGGTCTGGGTTTGAATCCCAGTGAAGCTTGGATGTTGTGTTGGTCTTATGGCACTGGCTCTCTCCCTTTCCTGCAACCAGTGGCCTTAAATGGACCTTACCCGCGTGTCGTCTTGATCACGTGATTGCGGACCAGCATGGCTAAGTGTGCAATGTTATCACTGTTAGATTATCCGTTGTTATTGATTAATTTTGGTAATCTGAATGTTTTAGAATACGCAAATAAGCTAATTGAGATTCAGAATGGAAAAGGAGGAATTAGTTTCCTAAAGGAGCAGATGAAAGGTGAAAAAATATGACAAGTTTGTATTGGATGTGTTCTTCATCGAGACGGCTACTCAAACGAATTACAATGAAACTGAAGATTCTGGTGAAGCTTTCCTGATTTCTGGAAAGATTAAAAGTGAAATTGAATAAAAAAACAGTCTATACTGTTGAATGTATGCTCTCCAAAACAGGAAAGGTAAGATTATCTCGTTAGTTGAAATACAAGACATACCAATGATCACAATGTTCACTGAGGGAATGTTTAGTAAGGTTTGTTCATAACACGCTTGAGATGTTGGAGGCACCACAGTGTTTGAGAAAATTATCGGTAAAGCTTAATTAAGGGATGATGAAAGAAAACATCGTTGCATGAAAAATTACCAATCTAAAGATAATAATCTTATACTAATAATGACAAATAGTTTGAGCCATAAAAAATTAAATAAATAAGTGGTCTTATTTAAAGCTATAACTATAAATTTGGTAAGCAGAATTTGTAGAACTTCGATTTCAAAAACTTATCTATCCAAATATGCAATCCGTTTTCTCTTCAGTTTCTTTTTGGAAAGAACACTGTCAGGACGCTTTCAGGTTTCGATGGCCTACGGTCTGTAAAAGCTGGTAAGCAAAATCGTCCTCTACAAAGTGGGAAGAACATATTCTTGAATGCACATCGCGGTGAAAATCCTTCCTTTTCATTTTGCACAACCATTGCTTCAAAATATCAAGTCTTTTCAATGGAAAACTGTAAAAACTCATCCCTTCTTCGATGCATTTTCTGTGGTACGACTTATTTACACAACCAAACGCAGAACAAAAATTGGGCATAATGCAGATTTGTCAGAAAATACAAAATTTATCAATAACAACTATCACAACTCAACACTACGACAACCTATAACCGAAACAACTAGAAAGATTGTTGGTCCACTATACGTGGTTAATTTCTCAGAATGCAACGAGCGGCGGGTAAGATCTATTAGGGACTGGCGATTGCTTATAGCCCATTGAGTTGCTCACGATGGTCGCTAAACCTTCAATAAAAAATCATTCCGGAGTAGATATTTTTATTTTATTTTGTAATTGCGAGAAAAAGTGCAAAAGAATTTTAGTTTTTATTCACATGAACTTTAGTTTTGTATTTTCATAGTTGTGCAAGGCTGTCAGATGAACTAACGTCTCATTGTACAATAGCATGTCATCTTCTTGGAAGTAAATACCAATCCCTCCAATTGGGGTTGTCCTCTAGAATACGATACGAATTCTTAATGTTCTTGATCGAATCCCGAATCTGGATTCGATCGAGAACACTAAGAATTCGTATCGTATCCTATATTGACTTTTCGCTACCTAAACGTTAACACTTGTTCAACCTTAGAGCTTTAGTAATCATAAATAAAAATAAAACAGTCACTCGGATAGAAATAAAACATCTATATTGACTTTTCGCTACCTATATGTTAACGTGTGTTCATTCTTAGAGCTCCAGTTACCAAAAACTCGGACAGAAATTATGCTGGAGATTTATTCAATTTCCCTGTAAACACAATTTCCAAAGTGCCTTAAGGAGCAGAATACCGCCCCAGTGGTCTAAGCGCTGACTTATGATCATTCGTCCACGATGGGTCCGTTCCGCCGCCCCGGTGGCGCAGTGGTCTAAGCGATGGCCTCTGATCATTCGTCGGGAACGGGGTCCGGGTTCGAATCCCGGTGAGGCATGGATGTTGTGTTTGTCTTACGGCACTGGCTATCTCCCTTCCCTGGAACCAGTGACCCTAAATTAGGGACGGGCGACTGCTTATAGCCCATTGAGTTGCTCACGGTGGTCGTTAAATCTCCAATCTAAATCTATCTAAGATGGGTCCGAATCCCGGTGAGTGCATGGATGTTGTATGTGTCTTACGGCACTGGATCTCCCCCTTACCTAGATCCATCGACTGCTTATAGCCCATTGAGTTGTTCACGGTGGTCGTTAAATCTCCAATCAAATAACGCCTTCTCGTAGCATTCACTATGAGGATGTAGCGAGGCTGACGAGAAAGACAGGCTTCGGTGCGGAAGGGAATCTGTAAGGTCACGTGACCAAGGTAGTGCTGTTGCCTCTGCTTGGGTTGCCGAGAGCAAACGGTGACCGAGTAGAGAGCTATATTTTCCAACACGCAGCAAATATAAGGTGGCACATCTAATCATTGCATATTAATTTCAAACTATCAGCCTCGGGATGTAGCACGTGACGTCATCGAGAAGTTTCAGTGAAGTGGCAACAGTCCCTGCAAGTTCTTGAAGGACAAGCATAGCTGGCTGACTTAGTGCGTAAAGTGCAATCATTAGCGGTCGGTGTTTATAAACATTTGAAGCCAAAATGCCTAATTTTTTTTCCATTATGAATTGCGGTAATAGAGGAAATCGAGACCGTAAGTCTTTTTCAGGCTACCAGCTGCTGTCTCTAAAGGCAGTACCAAAAAAATTCGCTTATATGCCAAACGAAGGGAGATCGCTTCCCAGAGCTTAGAAAACACTTTCTTTTGAAGAGTGAGACTCTTCAAAGGCAGAGAACCTCTGAAATGTTAGTTTTATGTAGAAATCAGTGATTTCTGGTAAAGCAGAGAATACATCTTTTACTTGTTCAAACGCTATTGGAGTGTAACGTTTGCACTTATTGGGCCAGGACTTTCATTCGTTTTTTCAAAGTTTTCAAGTTGAATTTAAAAGGTGTTGGCTTTTTTTTTGCGTACGTTTTATTACTACTGACTATTTGCTTATAGAACATCTTTCAGAGTTTGTCTTTTATTCAAAATATTTCTTAAATAAACGCATCGGTCCCCAATCGGCACTTCTGTGCACGTGTTTTTTTCTCTCCACGGACTTCTTTTCAGAAGGTTCCTGGTTGATCTAGGGGGTCTTGAAACTTTTTATAGGGCTAAAAATTAATTTGTTAGCAAACCTGACTTTTAGTCAGATTCAAATCTCTGGCTCTTCTGTATTTCTTAGATCTCGATCACACCGTTAAATCGACTCACTTTTTTATGTGAGTTTTCGGCTTTTCACTTTTAAAGTTATTTGGCTGACGATGTTGGGAGTTTTTAGTTTACTACTTTGTTCTATATGATATCCCCCCCCCCCCAACTACCGTTGATTTTTTTTTTAGTGCACCTGGATTTTTATCTGGAGCTGAAGTACACTTTTGCAGAAAAATGCAAATAATGGCTAAAATTATTGTCCAAATAAAATCCTTTTTGGTGTCTAAGTCTGTTTACAGGTCCGGTGTTTTGCTGCTAAATTCAAAAAAAAAAAAAAAAAAAAAAAAAAAATGATTTTGTTCGTTTTTCTAAGATTTGAAAATCGCTCCCCAGACCTCAGAAAGACACTTTTTGTTGAAGAGTTAAACTCACAAAAAGGCATAGAACCTTTCAAAGGTGAATTTTATCCAAAATCAGCGATTCCTGGAAAGAAAGAAACCTATCTTTTTTTACTCAGATCTTCGCACCTGGGAGGGAACCTTACTTATTAAAGCAGCGTACCTATTTTCTCCATAAATTACTGATTACTTACGAATTTGTGATCTTTCTAAATTACCCAGTAAAAGAATATCGACGACGAGAAATTGTTATATGCTTTAAAACTTTTATATGCCTCGAATTGTTCTGCAGTAAAGGCGCTTCGACCAAAGCCGAAGTAATGGAAAATATTTACTATTTGCACTTTCGGAAAACTTTTCGCATCACCTTCGAAGATACTTGCATTCAGCACAAAAGGATCTTTTTCTTCAATCTTTTTAATTTTTTCCAAATGCCGCATTTTGTACTCGGAAGTTAAAGTTTCAAAGTAAGAAGCCATCATTTCAACGGGGCTCGTTGTCCTTCAGTTACGTTACTAAAGCTCGTTGTCATGCTGAAAGTCACGTGTCTGCTACATCCTCATTGCACTATGCACTGCGTTTTCACCTACATGTGACGTCATTACTTGCAACCTTTCGTGGCTGCATTGCAACTGTGGGCTCTAGACGCTATGCAATTTCCCAATAAGATAGGGTCGCGCGTTTGCAGTTAAAATTTCATTTACGAGACCGTGGACCAGACGCTTCCCAGGTAAACGGCAGCTCTAATCATTTACGAGACCGTGGACCAGACGCTTCCCAGGTAAACGGCAGCTCTAATAAAGTACCTTCTGAACAGCTTATAATGATGTCGGACTAATTGTATTGATGAATGTTGATCTCATCAGATCGTTTATTTATTTTGAGATTTAATGATCACCGTGCCGCCCCGGTGGTCTAAGGCGCTGGCCTCTGATCATTCGTCCGAACGGGGTCCAGGTTCGACTCCCGGTGAGGCATGGATGTTGTGTTTGTCTTACGGCACTGGCTCTCTCCCTTCCCTGGAACCAGTGACCCTAAATTAGGGACGGGCGACTGCTTATAGCCCATTGAGTTGCTCACGGTGGTCGTTAAACCTCCAATCAAAAAAAAAATCACCGTAAGCAATTTGGTAGGCTATACAGTTAGAAATGGGTCCAGGTTCGAATCCTGTAGCCATACAATCGACCGTCCCTAACTTAGGGCCACTGGTTCCAAGTACGGGAGGAAACCAGTGTCATAATACAAACACAACATTCATGGCTCTCGGACTAGTGGTTAGAAGCTAGCGCTTAAACCACTGCGCCCCTGGGGCACATTTTTCTTGCACAGTTTTAATATGCTGATTAATGCCACCTATAGGCTACGTAGATGAGTACGCGTAAAGGCGAATTCTTCCATTTGATCTGCTAGACAGATGCGCCGCTTTGGCACACAGATGTTGAAGCCCGGCCGGAAGTTTTTTTTTTTTGATTGGAGGTTTAACGACCACCGTGAGCAACTTAATGGGCTATAAGCAGTCGCCCGTCCCAATTTAGGGCCACTGGTTCCAGGGAAGGGAGAGAGCCAGCGCCGTAAGACAAACACAACACACATGCCTTACGGGATCCGAACCCGTCTCGGAGGAATGATCAGAAACCATCGCTTAGACCACTGCTCCACCGGGGCGGCCGAAATAGATATGAAGCGCTGTCCTTTACTCGTTACGTGCTTGCAAAGTGAAGCCCAGCTTATACCTTCCGCTGTGAAAGTAGTACCTGCCAATTTTGCGTAACCCTAGTGTACCCTCTAGATGCTAAAACAGACGATTTTCTGTAGGAAAGAATTAGCGTAATCTTGTTTGTTTTCTCAAGATTTTATATTATAACAAATTATAAACTAAATTGATAAGCAGTAGATTCGATTGAGTCAACTCTTAGTTCGATATGTGGAGGAATTTTTAGAAGAGATCTAAAAATACAATCTTCGCAATCACTAGGCGGTGTATGAACTGACGACTTAAAATGTGCTTTTATATTAAATGTACGATTATAGAGCGTTAAAATTTTTGTCTTAACGAATTATTGGAAGATACTGTTCATCATAAAAATAGTAGCGGTCGTACTTCAGAGAATTGCCGCCCCGGGAGCGCAGTAGTCTAAGCGATAGCTTCCGATCATTCGTCGGAGATGGGTCCAGGTTCAAATCCTGGTGAGGTATGGATGTTGTGTATGTCTTACGGCGCTGGCTATTTCCCGGCCCTGGAACCAGTGGCCGTAACATAGGGACGGACGGGCGACCGCTTATAGCGCACTGAGTTGGTTGCTCACGGTGGTCGTTAAACCTCCAATCTAATAATAATTTGTATGAATGAAATTTCCCAGCGCAGGCTTTAAAAGAGGTATCGCCTCTTTCTTTCCCATTGCCAGAAGGAAAATTAAAGAAATATGAGAAAAAGTTAAACTACGAGATTCCGCGTATGTTTTACCTGAAACTAAATTCCGATTGCCCATAAAAAAATAAGCAAAACAAGAACGAATATTCTTGTTTAACATTAATATTTTAAAAAACAAAAGTACATGAAATAAGCGGATTTTATTTCCAAGCTATCTTTAGAAAACGTGGGTAATCAGCGGCGAGCTTGTCGAAAGTATGAGAAAATAAATAAATAAAAAATAAATACAGGCGCAAAAGATGGCGTTTCTGTATATTTATTTTTCAATAATTGATACTAAGTTAAAGACGATTATGTTTATGATAGTTTTATTGAACTCTTTTAAACGGGATTCAGTTATGAATACGCATCCGATCACATAATCTATATTATTCCCAAACAATTCGCAACCGACAACCTTTATTACATTTCGATTTTGTAACTTTCCTTCAAATTCAAAGCACTAATAAGCTAAAAGCAAGCAAATCACAGCAAAACATGCAGTATTTATTCACAGTAAATTGTAATGGACGATCGATCCCCCCAGTAACTTAAGATTTAAACCTAGTAAGCCGCCCCGGTGGCGCAGTGGTCTAACCGATGGCCTCTGATCATTCGTCCGAACGGGGTCCGGGTTCGAATCCCGGTGAGGCGTGGATGTTGTGTTTGTCTTACGGCACTGGCTCTCTCCCTTTCCTGGAACCAGTGACCCTAAATTAGGGACGGGCGACTGCTTGTAACCCATTGAGTTGCTCACGGTGGTCGTTAAATCTCCAATCAAAAAAAAAAAAACCTAGTAAATATAAAATGAAATTATACTAATTCGTGGAATGTGACAACAGGTTTTTTGGTTTGTTGTTGTCGTTTTATTTTGCACAGCTGGATGTCACATAGGAATCCATGAAAACTAAATACGAATATGCTGAAGTATGTTGTCAAACACGGGGGGGGGGGGATCTATGCTGGCAAACCAGTTTGATAAGAAATATGGGCTTCTAAAGATCAGGAATTTTCAATAATTTTTTATGGCAGAAATGACCACGAGGGTGGTCAACGCTCTGCAGGTAATCAAGCATGCAGAAGGGAATGCTAACAGATTGGCTGCCGGAATCCATGAAGCTCCTGTTATTTCCTACCTCCATCCCTTAGTAATTATATTAATATATTGATTTAATATGTGTGAATTAGTTATATTTTATTGATATCATGGGAGTATGGAGCCCGCTTGCCTGCTCTTTTCTAGCTGATAGCAATCTAAAAACATATCTCATGTGATTCTATCATACAGTTCACATACCATTACGTGACCACAAGGTTCTTCAGGAAGACGCTTTGACGTCTGTAAGTTCTGTTTTACACGTTATGTAAAGTGGAACAGTCTGCAGTGGTGCATTAACTTATTCAATTAAGATATAAATCGGTTAAAAGTCCTAAAAATGTTACTCACAGAAGTGCGTGTTCAGTCCAACGTCACTAGTATTGAGTTTCTTTGTCCAAAGTTGTATCTTGCTTCACCTTTACCTATTCAATATGATGTCGACACAGCCAGAACTAAGTTAACCCTAACAACTGGACATAATCAAAGTATGGTACAGCTTTTGACGAAATGACTCTCGAGCTAACCTTAACAACTGACCATATTGAAGCAAGATACAACTTTGGACAAAGAAACTCTCAATAACTACTGACGTCGGACTGAACACGCACTTCCGTATGTAACATTTTTAGGACTTTTAACCAATTTATATCTTAATTGAATAATATTAATGCACCACCGCAGACTGTTCCACTTTAGATAACGTGTAAAACAGAACTTACAGACGTCAAAGCGTCTTCCTGAAGAATCTAAAAGCAGATTTTGAGGAACATAAATGTAGACTTATAATTTTCCTTAGATAATTACAGTCCATCATATCATAATTTTTCTTAGATAATTAAAAATGTAATTATCAAACACTTTGACCATGGAATATCAACAGCAGAAACAAGGCATTACTACAATGCTGAAGGTTGAATCCATATATTCTCACAACAAATTGTGCTGATTCATTGATAAAATCTTCCAAGTTATTTTCAAATATTAATTTTGTCATTTGAAAAAATAAAATAAAAGAAACAGCAACAAATAATTTCTTACAAATTAGGCCATTTCCTCCCCTCATCTCTGGTTTAGCTTTATGACTCAAATTACGTGGAAAATTTGCTGAAGAGGTGGTTTTAATTAACACAGAAAAGACGGTTTTAATTAACACCATATCTTTGTAGGTATTTAGTAAAAGGTGCATTGAAATATAACTAGCATAACTTTCACAGCTAATTCACAAAAGCGGGATTTATACTTAACGAGACCAATATTTAAATAATTTGGCACATTCCTATAGGCTGAAATCTACAAACTGGGTCAAAATGTATTGGATCATTTAAGGAGTCATACAAAAATCCTACTCATTGGACAATACTTGTATACTAGACTGGAATCTAAATTTTCAATATTTGGGAGGTGCCAAAAGCTGCAGAAATAAGATTTTGAGAAATGTAAAAAAATATCAATATGTCTCTGTAATTAACAAACAAAATAATGAATAAATAAATTGCTGTGAATCCATTACCTGCTTGACTTATCATGCAATTCAACAATGCAAGAAAATGAAATTCAACAATGCAAGAAATGTAATTATCAAACACTTTGACTAGGGTATATGAACAGCAGAAACAAGGCATTACTACAGTGCTGAAGGTTGAATCCACATATTCTCACAACAAATTGTGCTGATTCATTGATAAAATCTTCCAATTTATTTTCAAATACTAATATTGTCATTTGAAGAAAGAAAGAAAAAAAAGGGGGGGGGGAGAAAAGAAACAGCAACATATAATTTCTTACAAATAAGGCCATCGCCCCTTCCTCCCATCATCTCTGGTTTAGCTTTATGTCTCAAATTAAGCAGAACATTTGCCAAAGAGACGGTTTTAATTAACACCATATCTTTGTAGGTATTTAGTAAAAGTTGCATTGAAATACAACTAGCATAACTTTCACAGCACATTTACAAAATGAGGATTTATACTTAACAAGACCAATATTGAAATAATTTGGCACATTCCTATAGGCCGAAATCTACATACTGGGGCAAAATGTATTGGATCACTTAAGGAGTTGTACAAAAATCCTACTCATCGGACAATACTTGTGTACTAGACAGGAATCTAAAGTTTCAATATTTGGGAGGTGGCAAAAGCTGCAGAAATAAGATTTTGAGATATGTAAAAAAATATCAATATATCTCTGTAATCAACAAACAAAAATTATGAATAAATAAATTGCTGTGAATCCGTTAACTGCTTTATTTATGAAATTCAACAATGCAAGAACATTTATTAAACTGAATCAGTTTAATAATAGTGAGGTTTAGAAAGATATCTTGTATCTTCTTTCAAGATCCATTTTCATGTAATTCAATGAGCAAACTGATGCTAAATTTGGGTGCCCTTTGTACATTTCTTGTTATTTGTTATTTAACTGCACAACAGATAAAATTAAATTATGTATTAAAATGAATTGTTTTTACCATTCCTTACATTCACTTTTACAGAGTAAAAATAAAAAGAAGTTTTCTTTAATCAGCCATCAAAAAGTAAAAGTTAATGACGAATTTACATTTGACCAGATATGCTGCTGAAGAAGGATGCGTAAGGAACCACCTCTTACTTAAAGACATGCCTCGTGGATCATTGGGTGTGTAATGTGGTTTGTATTTTTTTTAAGCTACAGGTTCTTTCAAAAGGTTGGCAACACTCTCTGCACCTGGTGGACGTGAACATCAATTTGACACTCAGTGATTTTGATCTGGTATCCTGAATTTGGTGTTACAGGGGTAGTTTTCTTGCCCTGCAATGGGTTTCTCTCTTTATTATTCTTAACTTAGAATGCTCAGTGTGTATCTGCAACCTGGTACCCAGTGATGTCATCACCCATTAAACCAGACCACCAAGCTAGCATTCAGAGCACACACATAGGATTCAGCATTTACTCTGCCCCTTGTTAAAATGTCAGGGCTATAAAACTAAAAGTTCGGTTTTCATACATAAACATCTTTTTTTTTTTTTATTATTATTATTATTTTTTGATTGGAGGTTTAACGACAAGCGTGAGCAACCCACTGGGCTATAGGCAGTCGCCCGTCCCTAATTTAGGGCCACTGGTTCAAGGAAAGGGAGAGAGCCAGTGCCATAACACAAATACAACATCCATGCCTCACTGGAATTCAAACCCGAACCCATCACGGACGAATAGTCACAAGCCAGTGCTTAGACCCTGCGCCACCGGGGTGGCACAAACATCTTGAAAATATTCAAGTACTTTCATGATGACATTTCTGTTCTTCAAGTGTTGTTTTGGTATCAAAAACTTGACGAGTCAGATTAGAGCTTTTGCGATAATGTTTAATAACGACTATGGCCAATAAAGATATCAAACATTATATAGGAAGCACTAAAAGAAATCTTAAAACAAGGTTTCAGGAAAATCAAAAGAATTGGAATGAAAAAAAGCCAAGAACGTCAACGATTCAATACTGCCTTGAAAGCAATTTCAAAACAATTTTAGAAGAAACAAATCTCTCATTTCTGAACATAAGAAAAAGTACAAATTTCTTATTGCAGAATCAATCTAAATGAAAAAAAAAAAGCAAAAAAACCTCTGATGATAACTGCAACAATCAATCATGCTCCCATTAACATCTCACAAACCTAGCACAACATAATAAATGAAAAGCATAAAGACCACGACAATTAAAGGAAAAAGAAAAGCACACAACAGTTAATCTAAGTTTAACCATAACCTAAAAAAAAAAAAAAAAAGGATCCTAATCACAATGCTAACAAAATAACGAAATACCCGTTACCTGTGGGCCACAAGATGAACTGTGTCACGTGAACCTCTGTAATTGATACTCACCATGAAAAAGTGATTTCACAACAATTTAAAAAATCCTGCAGGTGATGGCTGGTCTGACCTAGCAGGAATGCATACAGGTAATTTTTTCAAGTTTAACGATTTTTAGAATAGAGCATGCAATGGGGAAGGAAGAAATATTTCGATAGAAATGCCCAAACGGGCTGTGGTTACAGGCTTGTTTCTGACCTTCCCTTCCTTTTCTGCATAAAAGACCAAACCTTTAATGTTTTTCCATTACAAAAACAAAAGAGGATAAGACATTTTGTTTAATCATTTTTATTATTTTCCCTTAATATTTTTTTTATTGTTGATGTTCTCAACTCACTAAAAATAAAGGACAGTTCTTTAAGAAAAGGACATTTGGACATACTGTGTATTACTATGATTCAGTATAAGAAACCACACAATAGTTTGCTATGACATAAAATTAAACTCATTTCAAAAGGATAATAAGCCCTTGTTTATTATTGACACCTGGACAACTCTAATCAACAGAATTAGAAAAGAATAAACAATTTGGCTTCTTATTACTGTGCTATTAGGTTTCTATGTCTCACTGCTTTCCAAAGTTTGTGCTTTGCCATTGTGAAATAATTTCCTCTTCAGCAGGGTAAATACTACCTATATCAAAAGTATTTATGCTGAAAACTCAATGTGTACACAATGTGTGAATCCTCTGGCGAGTAATATATTATTCCATTTAATGTGTTATTAGTAAGTAGAGCAGAAATAGGCTACAGTTGTGTGCCACTATTGTCACTGTTTCTGCTCTACCTACCATCACCAACTGGAAATTAAGACTTTTTGCTGTAGTGTGCAAATTGTGAAACACTTATTTGCAGGCATGAATATAAATGCTATGAAATCTATTAAATCAGCCATCCTACAAATTTGCTGACTTGTTTACAGAGCTGCATTTAGGCCCAGTGGCTCTAGATTCAAAGAACAGCAGGTGTGGCTTGACTAGGGATTAGAGGTAGATTTCACGTGATTACCTTCCAGCATTCTTAAACAGGATTTATTGGTCCCACATCAAGGTCAGAGGTGAAGTCAGTTAGCCTATCACATAGGGTAAGCCTTTTCCAGACAGGTAAGGCATATAGCTAAGGAGGCCTTACTTCGCTTCCTTTATTTTTTGCTTAAAACTTTTTTTTTTTCTAATATGTGGCATTCACAAAAAAAAAAAAAAAAAGCCCTGCAACTTGGGGATTAAAACATAAATAAGTTGACGAACCTCTGATGAAATTAGTAAAATGGCCAATTAGCACTGACTTTCCACATAATATAAAATTTTTTGATTGACATTGCCAACATGATAAAATTACTGGAAAGTGCCTTTTGATATTTATGTAGAAAGAAGAAATTATTCCTTGACAAATTGTGGAAGTTATGACTTTCTTTTGAAAAAAAAAGTCATTACAAAAAAGTAATTTACATGATTTTTTTTCCTTTTTCAGGTTTTTCTGTCAAGAAATACAAAATAAATTATTGATTTAGAAGTTGCATTATGTGACTTCTAATTGTGATGATTACCAGAACTCTCGTTGCAATTTTTTTCTTCAAACAGCTTAAGCTCAATCAGATTTACAGTCTCCTTTCAATTTCAGAACTTTGAATTAAAATTTTGTGTTTTTAAAGTTTGTTTCCATTTCCTGGCTCCGTAAGATAGCACTCAGGAAGTTCATCAATGGAATATTTTTTTTTCTTTCTTAAATAAGTTAAATCTCTATAAAAGTTGCCACTTTCATTCAGTTTAGAAAAGGGAATTTTTTGCACTTTTTATGTTCCCTCTCCCCGTACCCCTTTTCGCACCACAGCAGTATATGGAGGGGGGGGGGGGGGAATGGCTGCTACCTATGCGATGTTAGATTCATTATTGAGGTATAAAAAACTGTTGGTGGGAACAGTTTTTTTTTTTATTCAGTGAATGGGCCTTATGTTCTTTTTATTACTATTATTTATTTCATGTTAGAGATCATCACCAAGAGCCCTGAACTACACTATCTACCAACAAGTAATTGGACACCCCTGCAATCGATGATATCTGCGGTCCTGACACACGTCACGTCACAGCAGCCGCCGTTAAATATCGTGTGGGAAACAACAACGCAACCAGTCATATGCAAGATGACACGCAGTTCAGAGCTCTCTGATTTCGAGAAAGGTGTAATCGTTGGGTATCACAGAAATGGCCGATCCATACGTGACATATCCAGCGAGTTGAAGTATCCAAAATCGACAGTGGCCTATGTGATTGGCAAGTGGAAGATGAGAGGTGACTGTCGGAATGTGCCCCGACTTGGCAGACCCACAAAACTGGGAGTTGGAGACCGACGGGTGCTGGCCAGAGAAATTCGGAAGAACTGCACCAAATCGATGGGCCACATCCGCGAGGAGTTTTAACAGGCATTCGGGAGTGTTCTTTCGATGAATACCATTCGTAAGGAAGCCCATCTGCTAGTTATCATGAACATGCTGCCGCCCACAAGCCTTTGATCACCAAGTCTAATAGCGCTGCTCGGCTAACGTGGTGCAAAGAACGTCGACAGTGGACCATTGAACAGTGGAAACAGGTTCTCTGGAGCGACGAATCAAGGTTCACCCTCCACCGTTAAGATGGCAGGGTCTGGGTTTGGAGTCTACCTGGAGAACGCCTCCTGCCAGAATGTATTGTGCCAACTGTGAAATTCGGCGGCGGTGGAATTATGCTATGGGGGTGTTTCTTCTGGTATGGCACGGGACCCTTGGTCGCAATTCCTGGTAGACTCAACGCCGAGACCAACTGCACCATTTTGGATGACCATGCGCTTCCTACGTTGTGGCAGTTTTACGGGGTGGACCCATGTTACTTTCAGGATGACAATGCCACCTATCATGTTGCAAGGTCCACCATGGCTTGGTATGGTGACAATGGGGTTTATTGAATGGACTGGCCTGCGCAGAGCCGGACCTTAACCCAATCGAGCACCTCTGGGACGAGTTGGAGCATAGACTTAAGGGGTGCCCCCACCGTACGAAATCAATGAAAGAACTGACCTGTCTTCTCCAAGCCGAGTGGAAGAAAATACCACTAGCCGTCGTACAACGCCTGGTTGAGAGTATGCCCCGGAGTGTTGCAGCTGTAATCGCCGCTCGTGGAGGCTCCACCAACTATTAAAGGTGAATAAACTTCGTTTTGCTTTGCTATCACAGGTGTCTAATTACTTGTTGGTAGATAGTTTATACTGATGAAAATCAATGCAATTAGTCAAATTCATATATAAAGAAGTTAATATTTTTAGGATTACATTCAACTAAATATTTTTAATAATATCTCATTTCATTATTTAATTTTCAAGGCTTAATAAAATACAATAGAAATAAAAAATCGGCACATCACGGGTCAGGCCTAAAAAAAGCTGCAATTGACGGGTATCTAATATCTGAAACAGGCCTGGCTTTAAACGCACGGGTTTGGGATGGGCTGGGCTGGGCTCACCAAATAAGGGCTGTGCACACACATCTAGCATCACATATTTTGCTTAAATTTTCTGTATTATGTTGAATTACCACAATTAATTTCGTTTCCTTGTGTTTTTCGACACAGAATTTATTCCTCAGCGCCCTAATACTGGGCATTAGGTGTCCAATTGTAAACACAGCACAGGGATACACACTATGTGGAGAAAAATGATTGGATATTGTAAGCAAATAGAAAAACAGTATTGTATTTACGTCAGTAGCGGGTAGGTCCTCTATCTGCAGAGATTATAGCAGACAACTGTCAAGTAAACAGAAAAACAGTATTGTATTTACATCAGTAGTGGGTAGGTCCCCCATCTGCAGAGATTACAGCAGACAACTGTGAAGGTAAACTGTGCACAAGTTCATAAAGTATGGAGAGCGGGATGTTACTCCATTCCACCTTGAATACATCGACCAACTCCGTCAGTGAAGAAGATAATGTTAATCTAGACCTCACCCGTCATTCAAGCTCATCTCATAGATGTTCAGTGGGACTGAGGTCCAGGTTCTGAGTATGCCACTCCATCCGCAAGACCTTATTTCCCTTATACCACTTTGTTGTAGCCCTGGAAACATGACATGTGGCATTGTCGTCCTGGAGGAAAGGACTGTCGTGTCTGTAGAGCAGCCACAACATTGGAAGCATTGAATTACCCACGATATCTGTATACAGCAGAGTTCATGTTGCCATGAATAACAACCAGTGGGCCCCCAAACCATACCAGCTGAAACAGTCCCATACCATAACTCAACTGCCTCCATGCTTCACAGTCTGCACTGTAACTCTGGAAGCACACGTTCTCCGGGTAAGCGCTAAATCCAGACATGTCCATTCGATCGAAATAACGTGAAGCGGGATTCGTTGCTTCATAAAATTTTCCACCATTGCTCCAATGTTTGTGTAGTTGACACCATCGCAGCAGCGTTACTTTATTGGTCTTTGTGATAAAGTTCAAGGGCGGCTGCTTGGCCATGATACACAAGTGCATGGGCCTCTCTTCAAAGTGTCTTGGTGGAGACCATAACATCTGTGGCCACATGAAACTCGTGCTATGGTGTGCATTGGTCGAGACATGATTTTCCGGATCTCCCTCTGCAGCACCCTCCGGTCCTTGGATTGCAGTTTCATGGGTGTTCCGGAGGAGAGGTGAATTCCTGCAATGCCCCACCTTCTTCCCCTTGCTGACGACGGCCAAAATCGATTTAGCGACCGGTCTGACACCAGCAATGCTTCATATGTTCATACCTCCAACTGAGTAGCCCATTATAACGCCTTTTCAAACTCGGAGAGCTCTCCCCTGCTGGCCATGTTATCAGGGGTTGATCTGAGCATACTTCCGTTGCCATTTTGATACTTTATTGACTATGTGTCTGCTGTGGTAGCATACCATTGCACCTGTAAGGGCAGTGACCAATAACTTTTGTCCACATAGTGTAATACCATATGTGTGCCAACTTCTGAAACTACTTGTGTGTGTGGGTGGGTGGATGGGCAGACATTTGGAAGATCTACTGATTGTTTATGTAAAATGATGAAAATACTTAACAGATAACAACTATACACATTCATCTTTTTTTAATAACATTTTATTAACATTAAGGAAAAATTCAACATATATACACAAATATTAGCCATCAATGGACCAAACAAATGGCCCTAAATGACACAGCAACTATTATGAAAAATTTACAATAAATGCACAATAACAAAATATAGAAATAGACTGAAGCACTAAAAGTTTCCTACTTTCACAATAAAATGACATAAGCAAATAGAATTTATTACTCTGCCAGTGAACAACACAAAAGAAAATTGTTACATCTACACATGTTTTGCAATGAACGAATACAAAAATTAGTTTATTGTATATTTTTAGTCTGTGAACAAACCTCTGTGGTACCTAAAAGTCAGATTTGAAAAACATATTTCTGTGTTCGAAAGCTGTCAAAATTACATTTCCACATGCCAACTAACTTAAACACAAAAAAGTTCAATATGAAAAAAAAAAAAAAAAAAATGCAATGCTGGTCAGACAATGAAATTTATAAAAAAAATTAAAAGTATCAATCTTAATTTATTATCAAGGTGCTCCATGTGATAGATAAGTATAACATTTATCTTTTTAAATAAAATTCTATCAATATTAGGAAACATGTATTTAATCATCAGTTGACCAAACATGTGGTCCTTATAAAGACACTGCTACTGTTATGAGAAATTTCCAAGTAGTACACACACAAAAAATGATATAGTTTGAAACACATTATAATAAGTTTCTTTCTTCCATAATGAAACAATATAGACAAACATAATGCAATACCACTTTGATAGAGAGCAACATGAAATGAAATTTACAATTACATGTACATTCACATGTAATTTAAATTCCTGAGGTAAAGCTATCTGGAAGTAAAAAAAATAAAATAAAATAAAAAACGACTGTCAACTTTCAAAATGCTGCTTGCTCGTGGAAACAGATGGGAATTTTGCAAACACTTATCAAACGTGGATTTTGCAAAAAAAAAAAAAAAAAGTCCAGCATTATCTTTTAAAATACATTTAACTGTCAAAATGAAGTTATCTGGAAGCCAAAAATGGTGAAACTGCAGACATCAGCTACCAGAATGCCTCATAATGTGCAAAACATTCACTGAAGAAGGAGTTAAGCTTAATTAACTAAATGCAGAATATTAAAAAAATATGGATTTTAAATTATTTATTATTCCTTCTACTTTCTTTTGCATTTCTTATCAGGGAAAAGCAAGTTTGACTATTTCAACTAAATACTAATTTTCACTATTATCAAAATTTCAAATTGACTCATTTTTTTAAAACTTCACTTTGTCGCTGTGCAGAACAATAAATTTTATGGCAGAATTAACTTTAGGCATCTCTTTATTTTGCAAACAGTTTTTAGGTTTTCTTTTTTATGTTGCAGACTTCTGAAAAAGATTCTGTATGCTCCTGGGTGCACGACACAAAATCAAAATCAGTACACCATCAGCACGAAACGTTAAACAACATTTTATAAAAAAATGTAACAGCATATATATTTTTTTATAAATAAAAAATAGCAAAATAAATATAGGGCACAAAAATACATTGAACTATAAACATTCTGTACAAACCGTTGAGAAACATGAAACTTCAAACAGCATTTTATACAAAATAGCAGCAAAGTAAATATAAGGCACAAAAATACCCTGAACCATAACATTCTGTACAAGCTGTTGAGAAAATGCTTTGCTTCACATGTGTGTGGTACTCTGCTAAATACCTTTTGTTACTGATTTACATGCTATGCATACATTAAGTTTCAAATGAAAATTATATAAAGTTCTTGTTCATTCTATTTTCAAGTTTATCATTAGGACAAGTAAAATTAATTCTGATCTGCATTTCAGCATAATTTTAAACATTTGGTAAACTCAATACAAAAGAAATAAACCATAAAAAATATCAATGCACAAATCTTACAGAAAATTTCTACTCATGATTTGACATTTTTGCGTGCTTTTTTTTACACAGCATCAAACAGATTAAACAGTAATATCAGTGACAAATATAAAAGCAATAAATGTTTGATCCATTTACTTACTAAGCATAGCAACAAATTTGATAAACATATACAAATATAAAAGCAATAAATGTTTGATCCATTTACTAAGCATAGCAACAAATTTGATATACATATACAATGACCACAAATGTACATAAAGCAGAAACAGTGGTGTATTAACAACAGAACCTAAACTTATATAATTTTAACAGGTAATATGCAGATTATAAGACAGAAATTGTGGCATTTAACCACAAAATCTGAAGTGAAAAAAAAAAAAAAAAAAATCGGTACCAGTGCTTGCTTTCTAGGCACCAGGAAGCCCGAGATTTTTCCAGCCCTGCTCCAGTGAATATTAAATATTATTCATTCTAAAAATTCTGTTTAAAATATATACTGCTCTACAAAACTGATGTTGCACTTAATATTATCTCAATGGAAATGACCATCCATTTACTGATACCTCAAACATTACCAATACTTCAAAACACTATACATCTAAGCACAATTTCAAACAAATATGAGCAGTGTTAGAATTAGAAATAAATCTTCTATTGGCCCAGAGGACCACTACAATTTGCATACCACTGGTCCATCAAAATGCCCAATGGTCCGTAAAATATAAATAAAAAACGTTTAAAGACATTTACAATATATGTAGAAAATAATGTATCATTTCAATGGAATTATCTCTGATATTTGTTTTTAAAACTATCATTTGTTTGCAGCCTTAAAAAAAAAAAAGAAAGAAAGAAAAGAAAACCATGCAGCAAGGTAAAACAAACAGAAATTTATTTTTTAACTTGTGACAAATTAGAAAAAAACAAAAAAACTTAATGGCCATCTGGGCCAGTAAAATCAATAGTACAGTGATCCGGTAGAAGTTTTACTGGCCAATGGCCAGCGGACCAGTGGGTAATTCGAACACTGATGATTTTACATCAGTTATCTTACACATTTGCAACAGACACCATTGTTGTTTTCTTAACAAACATATAAAAAGTGCCTCATACGGAACAATTCGGGATATTCCCCAATAGGTTGAGTGTCTCTTACATTAAAAAGAAAACAAAAATCTAGCTCTTGGCAAACTTTTTTGGAACACTTTGATTTTTAAGGAACAAAAAATGTTAGAAAGACTAATTTGCTTTTGAAAATATTCTTTATATGCCAGTATGATTCTTGCTCACCTTAAAAAGTCGCTGCACACATCTTGCTTTCAAGAAATATTCTCAGAAGTATTTGCAATATATTCAATACTGTGAAAATTGCAACCGTTATACTGTTAGATAAAATTTCAATATCACCGGTTGTTAAGTTGACTTTCTGAATTCTAGTGTTAACAATCTAAAGACATCGATAAATTAAAATTACACAATTGTTGTAGATGATTGACAGTCCTAGATTCTCGTTCTAAGGTTTTCTCCGATTCTGTTAGTTGATTATAAATGTAATAAGCAATTCAATATGAGAAAATGTAGATGGCAGCAGGCAACAAAATCACTTTAACCCAAAATCAGTTTATCTATTGGTACTTTAGAGCTAAATCTTTGGTAATTTTTCCTCTAAGCAAGAACTGCTGCAGATTGTAACTGCTCTTGGACTCCATTCTTAGCCCTCTTCAGAGCCTAGAATTTCATTCTAACAAAACAAACCAGTCTAATAGGAGCACCTGCAGAAATCGTAGAAGGTGGCAGGCAACAACATCACGACCACTATTTAGTCTCCCTACTGAAACTTTAATAGTAAATCATTAGCCAGTTTCCGCTATCCACTTTTGGTAGTGAAGTCTGCAAAACTCCTGTTACCTATGACATGGTACTTTCACAAATGAACTTTCAGAACTGTTAATGCCATGAAATCTATATGCTATTTACTATCTTCCAAAAAACCCTCTCTTCTATTCTTTCTTCTAAAGAATGAAGCTAAAATATTACTACTATCATGCATTTCAGTATACTTTTTACACCATCCTTAGGAAATGCTCACACCTACCTGAATCTTATGTATACCGAAGGACGCATATTTTTAATTTGCTATTTATATAGGAAAAAAGAAATATGTATAGCATAACTAATATAAATTGTATAACAAATTAGATAACAAGTTATTTTAAAATGATTAAATATAAAAGGCAACATTCTTGGGTATATTTTTTGAGTTACAAAGGCATCTGATGAAACAGACCATAATATGTTGTTTGATAATTACATAACACTGGACACAGAGTTACATCACACAAATTATTTAAGATCTGCAAATAGACTGTAATATATAAAACTAAAAAACAACAACACAATATTCACCTTTAGATTTTTTTACAGCCCTAATTTCGCATGCTTTATCTACACTACTTATGTTAGTAAAACAATATTGTACATACAAAGTAATATTTCTCTACCTATAGCATTTGTAAATGAATGTGCCCCACTATTATCAAATTGTAGGGTGATCATTTTATCAAGCAACCCGGCATTCAAAAATTGTGCAATATGTAGAAAACCAGTGAAATACGGACATATCACAAGTTTAATAGGAAAACAAGATACCGACAACAAATGACATACATACTTGTTTACAGGAGGTGTTTGAAATGTCCACCTGCAGCTGCGAGCTCTCTTAACTATGTTGAATTCCACCTTGCATAGGAGCGTACAGTTGATAGACAATCTCGCTGGTAATGCACCACTTCAGTTCGTCTACAGTACGTGGATTCTGTCAGTATACACAACCTTTGAGATACCCCCAAAGGAAAACATCTGGTGGAGATAAATCAGGTGATCTGGGGGGCCACAAACCTTTTGAAATCAGGCGGTCATCGAACATGTCAAGAAACTGCAGGGTGTCACAAGACGTATGACACGTTGCTCCATCCTACTGCAGGTAACAATAACATTCATCTGCTTCCAGAAGTGCAACAAACTGCATAATGATGTCCTGGTACGACTGGCTGTTAAGGGTCATGTAAAAAAATATGGGCTCCGCTATTTGTCGTCATGAAATTGCATACCCACACCCCGACTTTCAATGCATGCAGCACATGTGAGTTTTCTGTCGACCAATATCTGTTGTTCTGACTGTTGACGTATCTACTAAGGTGAAAATACGGTTCATCACTGAAAAACACTTTATCCAACAGGCCTATTCCGTGACATCTCACCAATGTTGTTAGCCACCTGCAGTATGCAATTTGTTGGTGCGTGTCCGGTTTTTTGAGTTCTTGTACACAGTGGAAACAGTACGCATGGAGACATAATTCCTTTGTGGCCTTATGTGCACTCCCATACCACATCTGTTGTTGTGCTGCCAGTTTACGCAAACTCTTCGTTGGCGAATGTTGTAATGCTGCCTGTACTTCCTCGAGTTTGGCGTCCGTTAACACATGGGACCTCCTCGCCTTCTTCTTGCCACCAACACTCCCAGTCTCTCGAAAATGGTCGATTGGTTGGTTGGTTGTTTGGTTTTTATGGCGCAAGGGCCATGGTTGGCCAAAGAGCGCCAGAAACAAGACAAACAAATAGTATTAAAAGTGTGGTAAAAAGCTTAAAATCTGACTGATCATGTAAAACTGAAAAATGAGAACGATGGAAGGGCTAAAAAAGATAATGGAACAAACAGTATTAAAAACATGATACAATGATTAAAATCTAGCTGATTCAGTAAAACTGAGAAATGAGGATGATGATAAGGCTAAAATCTAGATACGTTTAAAATAGTCAATTTCTTTAAAAAATGAAAACACGGCAACAGAGTCACAGTGGTCATTGAGGAGCCGCTGCAGTGTAGCGGCGTCCTCGGTCAACAAATGAGAATGAAAGAAATGAAAACGTACATCACGAAAACGAACACAGGTACACAGAAGATGAGTGATGGTGAGTCGGCAATTGCACGTCTCACACATCGGTGCAGTGTCGCCACACAGCAAAAAGCGGTGAGTGAAACGACAATGCCCAATGCGGAGACGCGCAAGCACCACTTCCTCCCTACGGTTCCGACGATATGTGGATTTCCAAATTTCAAGATTAGGTTTGATACGATGCAGTTTATTTTCCACCTGTTGGTCCCACAGACCTTGCCACGTTCGCTTAATATGGTCGCGAACCAGAAAGCAGAAATCCCGATGAAACACTGGCAAGCGTGTGACGACCAAAGAGGAAGCAGATCTAGCAGCCGCATCAGCACACTCGTTACCCGAGATTCCAACATGCCCAGGAATCCAGCAAAACTGAACTTGAAAACCGGCCCCGAGCAAACGACGAAGTAACTGTCTCACATTCACGAGAAAAGGATGGTCACGGCAATCTGCAGATGACAAAGACTGCAAGACACTCAAAGAATCCGTATAGACTATAGCACGATGATGAGAACCCGACCGAACATGGAGAAGAGCGAGATACACAGCATGCATCTCCGCGGAAAACACCGTGGCCTCAGCTGGGATCCGCGCCACTGAAACGTCATCTACACAGACAGCCGTGGATCCAACGACTCCATGCATCTTGGAGCCATCAGTAAAAATAGGAGTGTAATCAAAATTTAGGTCACGGTGCTCAGCGAAGAGCTGCTGGTACACTGACGGAGGGGTTGAGGATTTATCGAAAGATGTAAAGGTGGTATCAACCATGACACCAAGTGGGTGCCATGGCGGATCCCCAAAGCCCCTGGTCTCTCCAACAAGTGACAAGTCGAGCCCTACATCACGGGCTACGGCCGCCATACGAAGACCGAAGGTTGAAATGCACGAGGGCCGGTTCCCGAATAAACGAGCATGCTAGGGATGAAAAACTGCATCGTATAAAGGATGGCCTGGAAGAGATCTTAGTTTCAGGTAGAATTGAATAGACAGCTGCAGATGGCGTAATTCAAGCGATGGTTCGTTCGCGTCAGCGTAAAGGCTGGGAATTGGAGATGTTCGAAATGCTCCCGTACAAAGACGCAGCGCCTGATGATGAATAGTGTCCAAAGGCCGGAGAACGGAACGACGAGCAGAGCCATACACGATACAACCATAATCCAGTTTCAACCGGATTAAGGAATGGTAAATACGAATCAAAGACATCCTGTCTGCGCCCCACGAGACTCTCGAAAGGATCTTAAGAATGGATAGAGCCCGCAAACAGGAAATCTTGAGCCGCCGAACGTGCGCTCGGAACGTAAGCGCACGGTCGACGGTCAGACCAAGGAACTTGGTCTCCGGCAAAACTGGTATGGCTGCACGGTCTAAAAACAGCTCTGGGTCAGGATGGAGGCCGCGCCTCCGGCAGAAATGGACACACGCTGTCTTGTCGGGAGAAAGAACGAAACCATTGCTATTCGCCGTTTTAAAGATCTGATTAATTGCAGACTGCAACTGCCTTTCAATAAAATGCATGCTTGATGACGAGCAGAAAATGTGCAAGTCATCAACATAGACAGTAGCCGAAACCGCAGGAGGAAGATTTGTGAGAAGACAATTAATGCGAAGGATGAACAATGTGACAGATAAAATGCAACCTTGAGGAACACCTTGTTCTTGATGGAATGTTGCCGATAGCGTCGTACCCAGGCGCACCTGGAACACCCGATTGCGAAGAAAATTTAAAATAAATGTCGGAAGATTTCCTCGCAATCCGCATGCGTGGAGGTCACGGATAATACCGTGCCGCCACGCTCGATCATAAGCTTTTTCAATATCAAAAAATACAGAAACCAGGTGCTGCCTACGCACGAACGCCTCGCGCACAGATGTCTCAAGGTGCAGGAGATGATCGTGAGGTGAACGATGACGGCGAAAGCCGCTTTGTGATGGTGAAAGAACCTGATGATATTCTAAAAAATGAATTAACCAGGAGTTAACCATGCGTTCAAGAACTTTACACAGACAGCTAGTGAGAGCAATTGGACGATAACTAGAGGGAGACTTGGGATCCTTGCCAGGTTTGGGAAAAGGCAGAACAAAAGCTTTTCGCCAAGACTCCGGGAAACTGTGCTCCGACCAAATACGATTGTAAAGGATTAAGAGATTCTCGAGAGACGACTGCGAGAGATGACGGAGCATGTCATAATGGATGCCATCGGGACCGACCGATGTAGCGCCGGACCGATGCAGAGCCACCCTGAGTTCAACCATGCTGAAGGGGGAGTTATATCCAGTGTCGAGAAAAGGCGCAAAGGAGATTCTCTGGCGTTCCGCAGTGGATTTAATCCTCAGAAAGGAGGAAGGATACGCCAGGTCACTCGACACGGAGGCAAACGCCTCCCCAAACAATCAGCAATCTCCCGACTCCAGCATATGTGCAGCCGTTACTCTCGAGAATGGAGATCTGGTGAGAGCTGTAGTTACCCCGTATCTTACGAATCTTGTCCCACACACTTTTCGAACTGGCACGTGAAGTGAGAGATGAAACATACTGGATCCAAGACTCCCTCTTGCTACGTCGACGCACCAACCGAGCATAGGATTTTGCTCGTTTGAAGGTAACGAGATTAGCATCGGTTGGATAACGCCGAAACGTAGACCAGGCCTTATGTTGAGCTCTCCTAGCCGCTGCGCATTCAGGGGTCCACCAAGGCTTCGGACTTCTGGAGAGTGTCGTCGATGTTTTTGGTATAGAAAGATCAGCTGCCTGAAGAATACAATTTGTGACTTCAAGAACCGCTGCGTCGATTGACTCTTGGGTCACCATTGCAGAAAATATCACAGCTGACGGCGTGAAGACCTCCCATCTCGCACGCTCCATCCTCCAACGAGGAGGGCGGGAGGCAGAAGATGGCATGTTCGCATGATGCGAGAGGACAATTGGAAAGTGGTCGCTCCCGTGGAGGTCGTTACACACCGCCCACGACCAGTCAGCAATAATCGATGGTGATCCCCAGGCCAAATCGATCGCACTGAAAGAACTTGTCGGTTCATGGAAGTACGTGTCAGCACCGGTGTTAAAAAGGCACAAAGAGGCCGAGGACAGAAGAGACTCTATGCGACGACCTCTCGTGCTGATGCTGACACTACCCCACAAATGATGATGGGCATTGAAGTCACCTAGTATTAGAAAGGGTGAAGGCAGCTGATCAACCAATCTCTCCAGTACCGAGACGCTCACGTTCTCGTCCGGCGGCAGATAGACACTGCAGACAGTAAGAGGTACAGGCATAGAAATACGAACCGCCACGGCCTGCACAGTTGTGGAAACCGCGACGGAAGATACCGGAACCCTGTGAGGGACGAGAATAGCGACTCCCTCACAGGCTATATTTCCAGACGAGTTATCTGTCCGAAATGCACTGTAGCCTCGAACTGAAAGCAGGCCCGATGGTTTAAGCTTCGTCTCCTGTAGACAAAGGCACACCGGAGAGTAAAATGAAAGCAGATGTTTCACTTCATCAAAGTTCGTCTGAAAACCCCGACAGTTCCACTGAATGATTGAAGCCATGGTTATAAGTGAAATGAAAATGAAAATGATCAAACAAAGTCCGGCTCCATCGCCTCTGCTGGGGTTCCCCCAGATCTGGAGGCGTGTGACCAGGGGCTAAGATGGGAGCATGTTTTGTCCCAAGTGTCTTAACGGGAGGCGCACGACGTTGAGTCGTTTCCTGAGATTTTGTAGGAGAAGAAATGCTTTTCTTATCCTGGGCTTTGGTCTTTTTGTTAGAAGAAGTGGCCTCAGTTCCCTTGTTGGTGGTGGGATGAGTCTGCTTCGGCGAAGTGGTGGGTGGCGCTTTCAGACCCCTAGCTCGAGACTGGAGTGCCTCCAGTCCGGCTGCGATTATGTCGTTAACATTGAATGGACATTTAAGGGGGATCAGAATGTCGGTCTGAATGGCAACCGTAGATTTGGCAACCACCACTGAAGCGTATGATCGCCGATCAGATGTAACAGGAACCACTTTTCTTCTGGCCTCAGGATAGGAAATATTTTCCACCGTTTTGATCCTTTGGATTTCCTTCTCCTCCTTCCACTTGGGACAATCTTTGGCTGATGCCGCGTGTGAACCCTTGCAGTTCACACAAAACTCAGCCTCGGCCACACATTCCTGCAGAAGATGTTCTGTGGCACCACAGAGTGCACACCTAGGATTGCTCCTGCACGACTGCTGAGAATGGCCATAAGACTGGCACCTAAAACATCTCAAAGGGTTAGGGATGTACGGGCGTACCTCGAGGTGGAGATACCCTGCCTTGATGGATGTAGGCAGGGAAGGGCTATCAAAAGTTAAAATGATGTTCCGGGATGGGACGGACTGCCCATTCCGCCTGAATAGAATACGCCGCACACCCGTAACGTGTTGACTCCTCAGTTCTTCAAGTAATTCTTCCTCAGCACACTCAACGAGGTCCTGAGAGGAGACAACACCTCGAGATGAATTTAGGTATCCATGAGGTGTTATTTTTACCGGAGTCTCAAGCAGCGTGGTGGTGTTAAGAAGTGTAGAGCTGTAGGCCACAGTGGACATTTCTACCAGAAGATCTCCAGATTGGAGCTTCTTTACGCTCTTAGAAGAGCTTGCGATGGATTGAAGTGCTTTATTTATCCAAAATGGACTTTTGGCACTCAGAGGCTTTGAATGGTCTAATGAATGAACAAAAAAGAAACGAGCATTCGAAAAGTCAGGCACATGCTTTTTAGCGGAAGGGGATGAGCCTTCCTCATTACTTCTTTTGCTTTTTGGTTCGTGGGAAACTTTATTTTCATCCATAAAGAAAAATTAATAATTCGTCCGCCGACTTCCCCACCCACAATCGAGCCCAACGAGGGAGAGCCGGAGGTCCGCAAGCCCAAGTGGACGCAGGACACGACTCTAGGGATAGCAAGCGGATATAGCAAGTTGATAGGGCAGACATGCGCTCGGCGAGCACCCAGACTTTCCCATGCCTGGGGAACACCCCTTTGGCATGCCCACCCTATCCCCAGACTCGCCCTGTCGTACGAGACGACAAGCCGTTAGAGGTCTGGGCTCCACTCAGTCACAGACCTCATTGACTAGGAGTGGGTTAGTTCCCAGCCGCCCGTTTAGGGTGAAGCAGGGGGCAAAGAGGAGTGTTGGCAACTGGCGACAACAACTCCCAGGCCTCCAGAAACCTCAGCCTCCAGCATCCCCTTTTCCACCTTACGGGTCACCGCACACGGCAAACGTGCAGGCAGGTCTAGCTAACCAGCTCGGAAAAACAAAGAAAGAAACATGAAATGGAGAAGACAGGAAAGAAAACGAGAAACTATAATCCTGAGCTGGCGCATAATCACAACCTCAGCAACCTACAACTGAGGCGGGAGCGTGTCAAGTGAAAAAACAAAAAACATAAAAAATGTGAAAATTCACATCTAGTACATGTCGGCTCAGGCCGTGGGGACGCCATCCCCCAACAGCTGGATGAACAGCTGTCCCTTCGGTGATGTAATCGTACAATACGAAAAAGAAAGATGTTCCGTCACAAGGTCAGCTCGGGACGTGGGGGCGCCGCTCCCCAAATAACTGGAAAACCAGTTATCCCAGTGCGGGGAAAATGGTCGATGACTCGCATAATTGTTGATTTGTTGGGTACAGGCATGCCAGGATACCTCCGATGAAATTGCTTCTATATGTGTGCATATGATTGCTGTTGAAAATACACTTCCACAATAAATACCCGTTGTGCCGTTGAAAATGGCATCTCGTAATGTTTGCCAGCAACTTCCACAAACACAGCGTTCTCGCTGGTCTGGAATGCAACTAACCACGCACCTGTGCTTCCTATCTCGGGAGGATTGTACTGCTATCTTATCAACCAGCATGTCACACACTTTCTCCCTTTACAACAACCAACTGCCCTGTTCTGCGTCATTGAATGCCAGGTTGCGTGATAAAATGATCACCCCGTATAATGTAGATAATTGATTATTGTTCTTGGATGCCAAGATAAATTTGTCTAAAGTTCCTAGAATTGTCATCAGTTTCTTCTAAAGGTAAAAGAAATAGCAAGTTTTCTTGTAATCTTTTCATAAAAGGGTGGGTCTACAAAACTTACAAGAGCGAAGCAATAAAAATGGAACTTAAATTTATAAAAATGAAATTACAAGTGTGAAATAGTTATTGCACATTATTTGAGTAAAGTCTGTTGTTCTCATAGCCTGCAACAAAACTGAAGAAAACTATCAAAATTAAAACCATTTTAAAAAAAAGTGTAATATATACTGCAAAAAGTTAAGGTGTATGAAAGTTAAATTTACTGAACTCTCAAGGGGAAGGTAGTAGCCACTACCCAAGTAGCACAGAAGCATTTTTTGCATGTTGAAAATTCACGAAGAACACCAAGGTTCAAATGAGGTACAGTGGAAGTTAGAAATTACACATTCAGATGTCATGGAAAAATAAAACGTTGAGTAAATCAGGAAATTCACTTGAATATTATTTGTGGCCACTGGCATTATCTTTAGTTTCTTGGGTACCCTCTCAATCTGTACTCTGTGTACTCGATTCCGCTGTGTTTTCTCCTTGCACGTGGTTCATTTGTTTCGCTGTTCAGTTTTATGCAGTTTGTTATTTTAGTAATTTAATGCAAGACATTTATTTAGTTAAAATGCAATATTCTGTATTTAATAACTGCATAAAATGCAATGCTCAATTTAGTGTACTGTTCATATCTAGTGCAAAAAGGAAATTAATTATTCTATTCAGTTAAAAAATAGAGGTTTAACTAATGTCTTTTAGTAAAAGTTGGGCAGCAATTGCTTAGTACTGTTACAAAGATTAGTGACAGTATGTTTGGCTATTAAAAATTAAAAAATATATATATATATAATTGATATGCCCAATGTAACTTGAGAGGCTAATAAACAGTCAACTAAAACAATAAAATTTGACAAGGTAGTCAATTTATACAATAAGCCTACAGTTTTATTTTAACAGCTGTTTATGCAGAGATCTGCCATGGTTTATTAGGAACAAATCTGTTGCAGCATATCCTCCATGTGTGCATTTCATTTGCAATAACTATCTTGCAGTAATTACCTACTGCTGTCATTATTAGTAATGAGATGACTAAGATAACCACAAACATTTCATTGTACATTTTGCATACAAATGCTACATTTTTAGCCATGCTTGCAATTCTTCTCAGGTTGGAACTTCAAGTGCAACATGCATGTTCTTCAGAGATGGACAGCAAGCAGTGAATCAGGCTCAGATTATGCTCAAGTCTGTGTGATTGTTTTCTGAATTTTTTAAAAAAAAGGTAAATACCTTATATATTGAAACACGTCCAATATCCAAAGGTTTAAATTAGATGTGCAACAATGTAATGAATAAATTCAGGGCAACTTGTCATTTCATGGCCTTGCTCCCAATTCAACATTTCCAGCATGTGAGTTGTGATCAAAATGTTGCATGTTTTTAGAGGCAGCATGGGGGCTATTCACTTTTCTTATCTGAAGTCATTCACTTTATTATATTCTGTTCCTGGTCGTGTAGGTTTTTTTTTACTACATGACGCCTCCGAGGAAAAAAAAAAACCCACACGACCAGGAATAGAATATAATAAAGTGAATGACTTCAGATAAGAAAAGTGAATAGCCCCCATACTACCTCTAAAAACATGCAACATTTTGATCACAATTCACGTGCTGGAAATGTTGAATTGGGAGCAAGACCATGAAATAGTAAGTTGCCCTGAATGCATTAATTTAAAAAAAAAAGGTTCAACCTGTGTGTACCTTTTATAAAAAAATGTTAAACTCATTTAATTAGTAATCTTTTTTTCATTACATCTTATTAGCATTATGTTATTTGTAGTATAAGTTTACTAAACTGTATATAAGTGTTACTGCATGTGGTACTGGAGCCTAACTCATTATATTGCCTTTTGTGTCTTGCACTAAGTTTGCACGACGCTTTGTATAATGGAATGAACCTTTGTTTAATTTCATTATGAGCAAAAGGATTGCATGGGTTCCAATAATGGATAGACGCTGAATATAATGAGGTACCTTTCATGATTTTTTTTTTTCTACAAATAGTAAGTTATTAATTTTTTTTTCATATACCCATGAGACAGCAGAAA
Source organism: Macrothele yani (assembly GCA_039090855.1). Classification (NCBI taxonomy): domain Eukaryota; kingdom Metazoa; phylum Arthropoda; class Arachnida; order Araneae; family Macrothelidae; genus Macrothele; species Macrothele yani. The sequence continues at coordinate 123,134,244 of CM077013.1, forward strand.
ATTACAGCTAACAATGTGCACTGGGTTACCAGGCTATATTTTCAGCAGGGGTGCAGAAAATGTTCAGGGCCCAATATTTCCCCAGAAAGCATTTTTTTCGTCTGAAATTTCCCCCAAAACTGTAGCGGATTTTCATAGAAGTTTTTTTTTTTTTTTTTTTTTGATTGGAGGTTTAACGACCACCATGAGCAACTCAATGGGCTATAAGCAGTCGCCCGTCCCTAATTTAGGGTCACTGGTTCCAGGAAAGGGAGAGAGCCAGTGCCGTAAGACAAACACAACATCCATGCCTCACCGGGATTCGAACCCAGACCCCTTTCGGACGAATGATCAGAGGCCATCGCTTAGACCACTGCGCCACCGGGGCGGCCATAGAAGTTTAAGCGATTATTAGAGTATATGTCGATGATCAAGAACTATCCTTAAAGCCGATTACTTAAAAATTAAAAAACAAAAACAAATAAAAAATCAATTTATTCGAAAGAATAATTAGCTTTTTTTTTCTCACGAAAAAAATTGCCCCCCCCCCTTTTAAACGCACTAAAGATTTAGGGCTCCAGGCGAATCCCTCCCCTTTAGCAGGTGAAAGTTTTAGGCAAGACAGGAAAAGGCGAATCAAGATTTTTTACCTTGCCTAAAATGGCAGAACCCATTGACTTTCGACGTTCGAAGAATAGGCGAATCAAGAAGTAACCTGGGGCAGAGAGGCTGAAAAATAAACAGCTAAAAAAAATCTTTAATTAACTATAATTTATTTCATTCTAGCATTCAGGCTTCTAATTGTGCCAGATAATTTTACTAAATAAAATTTAAAGTCAACTTAAATCCTTTGAAAAATGCATGCACTTTAAAATGCTCAAAACCCCAAATAATTTTTCAAATCACCGCCTATGACACATTCGCTGCCATTATTATTATTATTTTTTTTCTACTGGAGGTTTAACGATCACCTAGAGCAACTCAGTGGGCTATGAGCAGTTGCCCGTCCCTAACCTGGGGCCAGTGCCATGAGACAAACACAACATCCATGCCTCACCAGGATTCGAACCCAGACCCATCTCGGATGAATGATCAGAAGCCATCGCTTATACCCCTGTGCCACTGGGACGGCCCATTAGTTTCACAGGCATTTATTAGCGCGACTAGTGGTTGTTGCGTCGTACTTGTTACTCACACCACGCTGTCTCCGTTTTAGCGTTAGTAAAGTCTAAAATGACGGAACCCCGTAAAGTAATTTAGGCTCGGTGAATAGTTTGCGAGCGGCAGTACGTCATAGCTCTCATAACCTCTTGTATTCAAAACTACACATTTTTCAAAATGATTACCTGATTACTGTGAAGAAAATTACTCCCATTTTCCACGTTATATTCGTTGTTAATAAGTCAGTTTTTCGTTTTATTATTACTATTATTATTTTATCCTCGGGCAAAAATTTCCCCAGAGCTGCCTTAATTTCCCCCGAAATTTGTTCGCGCGTTCGGACATATTCTGCACTCCTGATTTTCAGTACCTGTAAATTCACAAGGCCCTGCAGCAGGCACTGGTAACATGCACTTGGTCACTCATTTGAGAAGAAGGAGAGAGAGAAAAAAAAAAAAAACTTAACAGAATTTAATATAATTTACCTTGGCTTTTTTTTAACCTAAAAAAAAAAACTATTTTAATTGTGATAAAACTTAAATAAATATTACTGTAATAAAAGTTTAATAATATATTTTGCAGCACATGGATAATTATATATAACAATTAATTAATTAATTGTACTAGAGGTATTTAAAATCTTATGAAGTTTGTAAAATCTTAACGGTGGATTATAGTATTATGTTTCATCACCTTCTTTGGTGAAGAAACACGATAAAATGTGAGTTTTAGTATCCGGACAAAATTTACAGTCTTGGAATTTGACAAGTGGAAGTATTAAGTTAAAATTCCTTACTCATGGATTTGCTTTGATCTCAAGCGTGAAGTGTTTTAATTAATTTTGGGTTATGATGAAGGTGAACAAGTTTTCCCACACTTTGCACACTGAGTTTATTTCTTTGCTCTTCACATGATTCGGTAAGAATACTTTTACTGGGTGTGTTGCTTCAAGCTGATAAGTGATGACTCAAATTTTGATAGTCATGGACAGAAGTTAACATCTTCTGCCTGGCAAGTTAAGGGTTTTTTTTTTATTTTTACGAGGACTGTTAATTAGGTAAACGAATTCACTTGATACACTTGAGAAAATATTCTTTCTCTCTTTTTTTGGGGGGTTGACATTAATGGGAAGCACTAACATTGTTATCTGATCACAAAAATGTAAATAGGAATAAAATGATATGCTTCATTTTTTTCCTTTTTTGCATAGGGAGAATTTGCACAAATGCTAAAACCCGGGCTGGGCCAGGGTCAGCCATATATAATGCTATTACGGGCCTAGGCCTTTAAAAAGGAGCCCAGTGCTCATCTTTAATGCACAACATGCACCAAGGCAAAATTAACTGAAGCACCATATCCAAGCAAGGCTTGCTTCAGGGCAAAGAAGCCACCGCAGTTGGTGCACACAGAATTGTGTGGTACCATGGAATGCTCAAGCCTAGAGGGGGGGGGGGATTTTTATCACCTTTATTGATGATTATTCCCAGATATAGCATGGTTTACTTAATGACAAGAAAAGATGAAGTCGTAGGGAAACTCAAAGAGTTTGGGACATCCACATAGAACAAATTTAAAACAAAAGTTCAGTAAATCCGTAGATATAATGGTAGGGAGTACTGCAATCAAGAAATTCAGGAATATCTTACTCAAGAAGGAATTGCTCATCAGAATACAGTCCCATACTCACTGCCTCAAAGTGGAGTGGCAGAGCAAAAAAATAGATCTCTGGTAGAGATGTCAAGAGCTTTATTAATAAATGCTAAACTAACTATTAAATTGTTCTGGGGTGAAGCGATTCTCACTGCAGCATATCTGCAAAACAGGTTACCCACATAGGCTAACACCTTATGAGATGTGGAATAAAGTTAAACCAAACATTACTCATCTTAAGGTTTTTGGATGCAAGGTTTTTGCACACATCACAAAATACAAAAGGCAAAAATTTGATGAAAAATCCACTGAAGGCATATTTGTTGGATATGATTCAAGGATTACTGGGCACAGAGAGTATAAAAGGAATGGATCTGCCATTTTATTCAGGTCTGTAAAATTCCTTGAAAATAAAATAAATAAGGAACAGGAAGAAAAAGAAAGGCACAGCTGAGGAGCAGGACAAAAAAGGAGGAAGACACAATAAACTTTTTCCAGAAAGTTCTCAAAGATGTAGAACTAGAGAAAATAACTGAAGAGGAAACAGGTGAAAATCCAGAACATGATACAGAGCCACAGGATGATGAACAGAGTCAAATTCTGAAGTTCTACCAGCGAGAAGGTCTCAAAGGGAAACAAAAGGAGTACCTCCTGAAAAATCATCATTGAAAACTGGGGAAAATAAAATTCTTAGAGATGATCTTAAAAATATACAAGAAATAGAAGAACTGCCTCAAGTTGAAAAAGACGAATGGTACAATGCCATGGAACAAGAAGTAAATTCCCTGAAAGAGAATAACACCTAGTCACTTACTAATTTGTCAAAAGATAAAAAGGCAATAGGCTGTAAGTGGGTGTTCAAAATGAAGCATGATGAGAAGCAAGTAGTAGTCAAGTACAAGGCTAGACTGGTAGCCAAAGTTTGGCTCAGACTATGATGAAACCTTTTTACCTGTAGTCAAGCATACAGCAATCAGAGCTTTGTTTGCAGCAGCTACATATAAAAGAATGTTCATCCAACATGTAGATGTCAAATCTGCAGTCTTGCACTGATAACTACAAGAAGAGATTTATATGCATTAGCCTGAGGGTTTTGCAGAAAGAAATCATGAAAATAAAGTGTGCAAATTGAACAAATCTCTGTATGGCTTGAAAACAGGCTGCAAAGGCATGGAATCAGCCAACAGAAAATCCCTTGACATATCAGGGCTTCATACAAAGCAAAGCAGATTTCTGCTTGTTCATAAAACATGAAGACAAAGGCACAATTTATCTCATCATATATATAGATGAGATAAATTGTGGTATAACTATACCATCGGGATCAGAGGAAATGCTATCCCACACTCGCCAACCCGCTTGGCCAGCGTGGTGAGTTATGGCCAAACACCTCCAAAATGACTCTACAACTTAAATCTTGGCCCTCAGTCTCCGGCAGCTGGAATGTACCTGGCCAAGGCAGCGGCCAGTGCGACATGAAGGCAGAGGGTGCTAAGAATCCCCGGAGGACCGGACTAGGCTGCCATTTGATGCTGACCTTGGCTACCTATAACGGACGCTCCCTATCTTCTGATTCAAGGCTTCTTGAATTGGAAGAGGAACTACAAAGGATCAAGTGGGACATCGTCGGGCTAAGTGAGGTAAGGAGAAAAGGAGAAGATCTCATTGAACTGAAAAGTGGACATCTCTTCTATTATCGTGGGACAGATACTGGCAGAACTAGTGGTGTTGGATTTATAATAAACAAGAAACTGAAGGATAAAGTGGTAGAAGTTGAAAGTTCCTCTGACAGAGCTGCACGACTCGTTATCCAACTCTCGAGAAGATACCAGGCTCAGATTATTCAAACTTATGCACCCACCACAAGTCATCCTGAAGAAGAAATTGAAGAATTTTATGAGGAAATTCGTCATCTAAATAATAAAGGTAAGCAGCACTTGAAGATAATTATGGGAGATTTCAATGCAAAAATAGGGCAACGGCAACAGAATGAAACTTCAGTAGGTAAATTCGGTCACGGCAACAGAAACCAGCGTGGAAATACTCTCGTTGAGTTTGCAGAGGCAGAAGGATTTTTCATCTTGAACTCCTTTTTCAAGAAAAAGCCACACAGGAAATGGACATGGAGACATCCAATTGGGACGACAAGTGAAATTGATTTTATTATGTGTAACAAAAAATTCGTCATCGAAGACTGCAGTGTGCTGAACAAGTTCAACACAGGTAGTGACCATAGATTGGTGAGATGTAAGATGCACCTCAACACTAAACTGGAACGTGGCAAGCTCATAAGACAAACAAAATGTATTGACATAACCAACCTTAAAAAACACCATAATACTTTCAAGTTGGAACTGAAGAACAGATTCTCTGCTTTAGAAGGCCTAACATCGGAAGAAGTGGATATTTCAGAAGTTAACAGAAAAGTAACCAAAGCTCTAATGGAAACAGCAACAAAATTAGCTGGGTCTAAGAACAAGTTGCATGTGAACAAATTATCAGGAAAAACCAAAATGTTGATGCAAAAAAGAAGAGAGATGAGGACAACTAAAGTAGATGTGACTTCCAAAGTGGAATATATAGAGCTATGCAAGACAACACGAAAAAGTATCACTGAAGACGTAAGGAAATTCAACTGTGAGCTAGTGAGGAAAGCAATTGAAAACAACCAAAGCCTTAAGATAGCAAAGGGACATCTCAGTAAGGGAAGAAAACAGATTATGGCTCTGAGAAAAGAAGATGGTTCTATAACAAGAAATAGAGGCGAAATTTTGACAAGAGTGAAAGATTTCTACTCCAAATTATATGAAAGGGATGATACATGTACTCCAGACATCATGAAAGGTACCAGAGTTTTCCAGTCCTCCCAGCAGAAGTTGCTCATGCAATCAAGAACATGAAGCGAGGGAAAGCTCCAGGAGAAGATGGAATTACTATAGACATCATACAAGAAGCAAGTGGAGAAATTGAAACAGTACTCGCCCAAATTTTCACTCGATGCCTTAATGAAGGGAAGATTCCTGAGGATTGGAACAATGCTACAATGATCCTGCTACATAAAAAAGGTGACATTGAGGATCTCAGGAACTACAGACCTATCAGCCTCCTATCAGTGGTTTATAAAATCTTCACTAAAGTTCTTTCACACCGCTTGAAGGTAACACTGGACATGGCTCAACCGAGAGAACAAGCTGGATTCAGGAGTGGCTACAGCACAATAGATCATATCCACGTACTGAGAGAACTGATTGAAAGAGCGAGGGAATATGAACTTCCATTGTGCATGGCTTTTATCGATTATGAAAAAGCCTTTGATTCGGTGAAACCATCAGCAGTTACCACGGCTCTGAAATCCTGCGGTATTGAAGATGCATACATTAATATTATTAATAACATCTATGAAAATGCAAGTGCAAAGATTCGGCTGTTTGAAAATACAACACACATAAAAATTGGAAAGGGAGTGAGACAAGGTGACACCATATCTCCGAAGCTCTTTAATGCCACATTGGAAAATGTCTTTCAATCACTGAACTGGGAAAGCAAAGGGATAAAGATTAATGGAGATTATCTAACCCACCTTCGTTTTGCTGATGACGTAGTCATTTTTGCAACTACCCCATCAGAGCTGCAGAGTATGATCCAGGAACTTGCTGACAAGAGTAAAGAAGTGGGATTAAAAATGAACTTTCAGAAGACAAAAGTGATGTTCAATGCTTTTACAAGAAATGAAGATTTATCGATTGATGGAGAAAAACTGGAGATAACAGATACGTATGTTTATCTTGGACAGCAGATATCAAGTGAGGGTCACATTGATGAAGAAATTAATCGGCGTACAAAACTTGCCTGGAGAGCTTTTGGAAGAAACAGCATAATTTTCAAGAGCAATATGCCATTATGTCTTAAAAGAAAAGTGTTTGATCAATGCATCCTTCCAGTGCTTACGTATGGTGCAGAGACGTGGACCTTAACTAAAAGAGACATACAAAAGCTGCAGACAACTCAAAAAAGCATGGAGAGGTGCATGATTGGTATAACCAGGAGAGATAAGAAGAGGAACTCGTGGATCCGAAAAATGACGAGAGTGGAAGACATCATGATCAGAGTTAAATCCCTGAAATGGCAATGGGCTGGACATACTGCCAGAAGGACAGACCATAGATGGACAGCCGAAATTTTAGATTGGATTCCAAGGGACAGGAAAAGACCCAGAAAAAGACCACATGGGAGATGGGTGGATGAAATTCGTAAATATGCGGGAGTGACATGGAGGAGACTGGCACAAGACAGACCGTTGTGGAGGAAACTTGGGGAGACCTTCGTCCAGCAGTGGATTGATAATGGTTGACAATGATGATGATGATATATAGATGATGTACTAATAAGTGCTCAACATCAGTTCCAAATACAGCAATAAAAGCATTAAAGAATAGTTATGAGATCACTGATCTTCAAGAGGTCAAGTTACATTACCTAGGTATAAAGGCCAGCCAGAATGGCAAAGGAAATTTTTTTCTTGGCCAACAAAGCAAAATTCAACTAATAGAGAAATTTGGTCTACAAGATACAAAGACAACATATACTTCAATGGAAACAAATTATTACCAGCATAAAGGAGAAAATGATTTGTTACCTAATAACCACAAATATCGACATACCATTGGATCTTTGCTACATATATCTTCAATCACAAGACCAGATATTGCTGCAGCCACCCACATATTAAGTAGAAGATGTGAAAGTCCACGACAAAGAAATTGGAATGCTGTGAAAAGGGGTTATATGTTATCTCAAGTCAACCATAGAATTAAAACTGCAAATTTCATCAAAGGAGACTCCTATAATAAATGTGTATTCTGATGCAGACTGGGCCCAAGACCAAAGAGACAGGAAGTCTACCTCAGGTCACCTTGTTTTTCTTGGAGGAAACTGTCTATCATGGAAATCTCGCAAACAGAACTGTGTTGCATTGCCATCCTCTGAGACAGTACATTTCCATAGCACAGTCAGCCCAAGATTTGACATGGTTATTGGAGTTAATGAAAGATTTAAACCTAAAACAGGATTTACCAGTGAAGTTTTGAGAAAATAATCAGGCAACCATAAAACTGATGCAATCTGAGAAAAATAATTCAAGAGAAAAGCATGTTGACATAAAACACCATTACATGAGGGACTTGCAAAATAAAAACATTTTAGAAATGTGCTCAGGAGAAGGTGGACGTAATGACAGAGCCACTGGCCAAACCAGCTTTTTAATGTCACAGACAGTCGTTACACCTTCAGGACATTGCCAGAGCAGGAGGGGAATATGTTAGCATGAAACCATTATTTATGCTCTGACAGGCATCCAAAAAAGAAAATCTTAAATATAAATATCATTTTCCTGTGTAAGTCAAGAGAGGGCACTCTGGTGCCACACCCTCACGCTTGGATAGAAGTTGCATCTCTCTTCCTACGTGAAGCTGCATAGATGTAGAAGTGGCTGCCCGGCAACATGTGTGAATGCGCATCGTGTTAGGAGTTTTTTTCTTTCTTGTCACTGTCCAAAGAATGATGGAGTTTGGTTTACTGGCGTTATGTAATTAGTTTTCTTCCTTTCTCTCCAAGAGGGAACAATATAGGGAATAACAAACAACTGTTTCATGAAATGTGACCTTTTATTGAGTGAACTTTTAATATAATGAACTCAGTCACATCCTTGAAGTTACAGATGTGTCTACAACTCAGGATTAATCTTACTTATGAAACTTCTATTATTTTATAGGATAAGACGATCCTATCATATATATATATTTTATATCTTCACTTGTACATTGCTCCTGCTACAGTTCAGTGAGTATCATAAAATATTTTGTCTTTATTAAAGAGAAGCAATCTATACCCCAAACGGTATGTTTTGTTCATTTTGGTGCTATTCTATTTTTGAATAACATTAATTCTCAAGTGATCAGCCGTCAAATTCAAGACCCAATGTCCATAAAGTCCAACAGTTACATTTTTTGGATTTCCAAGATTTTGATGCACCCAATGACTTTGCCCATTTATTAGCTATGATCACATTTTTCAAGACCTTTCAGCAACAGAAAGATAAAATAAGTACAGTTCTACACTGTAGACCAAAATATTTCCTTATTGGAAGAAAGACCAGATAACATTTCAAGACACTGAAGTCCTAACTGTTGCGGAGGAAGAAATTGATGTGTGTCCGATTGCTAGGGTGTTGCACATTATAAATTTAAGACCCAAAGTTCATAAAGTTGTTCTGTTGCCAATTTTCTTGAGTTTGGGAGGAACTGGCCACTTCTCCTAGATGACTAGAAAATAAGTGCGACACAATCAAAACACGGGAGGGCCAGAACACTTTGACAGTCACTAGCTATGAAACTGCAAGAAAAAACATGCCGAGATATATTGTAGAACAACTGAGCACTGATCACACTAACTATGAAAGTTTATTTGCACCAAGATTTCTGGTTGAATATATTAATGAAGCATTAGGAAAGCAGGGTAAAGAAGTAAATGTTATAAATGTTATTTGCTGTAATGACGATATACCCTCTCTCCTTTCACGTACATGGACTAATCTACTGGGACATTGTGTAAATAATAACAATCATAGTGGAATTAACAATATTTGTGCAAAATCATATTGACCTTTTTTCTTTTGAAATGCAGTGACTTCTTTCTGTGCGTGTTCACAACCTCATGAGCATGCACTCTAATAATTTTTCGGTGCCATCAAAATCCCTATATATGTTGCGTGTCATTGTACTCTGATGCCATTGTGTGGGTGACCTGATGAAGATCACTAGTGTGATCGAAAGATCTCTTGTTTTTTACCTATCACATGTTTTAAACTTGTAAATACTGTTTTTAACCTGATTAAATGTGTATGTGCTCTTCACCACTTTATCAAGGAATGGTTATTGAACAAGTTGTCTATTGTGTTATGTATGACAGAGGTCTACTCCTTTACGAATAGTGATCACTTTGCTGTGGATTTGGAATTGCCTGGAACATGGCATCATATACATGAAGTTGACACTTGGTGTTTATTTTACCCAGACACTGGCTTAGCTCATATCAAGTTATGTAATAGCATGGCTAACTTGAAGATTGTGATTCTAATCCAAATCCACAGTTAATTATCCACACACAAAATTTTGATGGTTTATATTACTGCTGTCCGAAAAAAAATGAACCTTTCAAAACTTGAGAAACTCTGCTAGTGGTTTCATAACTTCACATTGTGAGAAATCCCAAAATGAGAAATGAGATTTGCTACTTGAATTTAAATGTTCAAGCAGATATTTCATGAAACACGTGCAACTCAAAATTAATATATGCCATCACACCATCAGGAAATGTTCGAGAAGTTTGATGCGCTTGAAATGTTACAGGATGAGCTACAGCATGTTTGCAAGTAGGCTTACGTGTATTATATTGTAAGAAATCCTTCTCCTACAAAAACTTCTTTTTGTGGAGGGGTAAATTATCATACATTAAGAATTCGTTCGAATCACGATATTTGAATCATATTATTTTGGCCACTACTTTGATATAATTTCAAAAGCTGAACTGAATTGGTGTTCATTTTTCAAGCATGTATTTTTACATTTTCTTGTTAACACCAATTTATCCATGCATCAATGGGCAGTAATTCTGTCGAAGCACGATTTTCCGGATTTTTTTTTACCTATTTTTGCCTAATTTCTATTATAATTTTCTGATTACTGTATTTTTCATAATTTGCCTTCGTTAGAATTTACTCAAAAAAATATACTGCAAAGTAATCCTACTCGAAAGTCCAAACAAGAGCTTTAAACCTTGAATTACCTCTCAAGGTTGTTCATTACGAAGATACTTCTTTTCGAACAAGCTTGACGGGTAATTCAAGGTCACATGCACTTTGCTGAAAAGTGCAACATGGCCTTTCGTGATCCCCCCCCCCCACTGCTAATGCTGAATTACCTTTGCGACTTGCAAACCGTAAACAGGATGTCGTCAGTTGTGTTAGTAATTTTAGCTTCGCTAACAGTCTTCTTAGCAAGAGCCAAGACTGCGCGATTATGTCGCTGCAAAACGAGCTCTATCCACTTGTTACGAGAAAAGTAAGCATTTTTTTGAAGTAAAAAGCATCGATTTTGTCAGCCAGCCGCAAATTTTTTCAAAGCATGTAGGGTGTTTGATCCTGATTAATTTAAGTTCTTGGACCTTTCAGACGACGAAGACTTCTTTGTTTTCAGCCACATTCTTATGTTCAAAGATGAGGACCAACTAAAATGTGAATTTCGTTTATATAAAGTGAGTGTAAAAGAATTTCGTGTCAGCGAAGGTTTACTAGACTTCTGGAATACAACAAAAGGTCATTTTCCTAAGCTACTGCCTACATAAGGTTGCCATTCGTTGTCTGTCAGTACCCACAAACAGTGTTGACGCTGAACGACCCTTTTCTAAATTTAAAAACATGTTACAGGACAACATACACAACATTAAAGAAGAAAATCTGGGTATGTACAATATAATGTATCAAAATGTCGTCCACGTAAATGGAAATCTTGATCTCGTGTAACAGCATTGATAAAATTGCCAGAATTTGAATGGTTTATAAATGTAAGTATCAATTTTAAAAACTTAAAGTTATAATGCTTATTTAGTTCAGTACTGGTATTACTGCTTCGTAACTTGGTAGGCATTTTTTTTTTTTTTTTTGAAATATTAGTGAATATCATCGGCCGCGAACTTTTCGCAAAATTTCATAATTTACCCAGCGAATTTCTTTTTTTTCTGCGATAAAATTACTGCCCTAATGATGGGATATATACTTCTATATATGGTGGGGATACCTTCATATCACCCTCATATTTGGGGGGATGTTTGCTCAGGGTATTTTTATTTGTATTTTCAATATTTTCAGCCACCCATAGTGAAATTCTGGATGTGCCACTAATACTGGACCCCAAAATACTGCTCAGCCCCTGGGCCCCCTGACTTCTTAAATGCACTCTGATGAAGTCATCAATAAGAATGCTTTAACTATGGATAGTAGTACTTTCAATGATATTCTCACAGATGAAGAAAATGCTGAATTACTGAGTAACTTCCGTTCAATTGACAGACCGATTAAATGGTCTGGCTGCTTTATGAGATGTGATGATGACATTTTATGCAAATATTGTGGCACCAGTTTACTTAATGATTAATAATGGTGACTCCTTCACTGATGACATTCTACCAGGTCCTTTCAGTCATTTAAAGTGCCACTTACAGTCTGACAGGCATTCGATCAATTCAAAGAATTATAATGTGGAGCAAGAACAATATGTGCAACTTGAAAATTTAGCAAAAAAAAAAAAAAAAAACTCTAAACCGTGCAAATGCTACCTGGCATATAAAATGGATATGTCTTATACACTGTGAAAGTCAGATTTGCCTATTGCATAACAGTGGCTGTGGAGTTGGGGTGAAAAATTATTCAAAGGAATTGGCATGTCTTTTCCTGTCTGTGATGCACTCGGTACTTTATAACGAAATTGCTCCCTTCATCATCAGTAATGATCTTCCTGTTGGTGTTATAGCAAATAAAGTAACTATTATTCACAGAAGTAGCCACATTAATGGGTTATGGGTTCCCATTTTTGACATTAACTATAAAATCTTGTATCATTCAGTGTTCTTGGGGCACGACTTTGTAAATGATTTTACAGGGGAAGTACTGGCTTCTGATATTCTAGGAACTCTAGATAGATTTGATTTTGATCAAGCTTTTTTTCGTAAAAAAAAAATAAATGGTCAATACATTAAATTACGGGTGGCTAACCTATTTAAAAATCAATTAGCTATAAATGGTGTGCCTGCATCAAATTGAGTTGATGCAAAAACACTGTGAAATGTCTGATGTTGTCAATATAGCGCACAACCAGTTACACTAGTCAATGAAACAATTCATGTATGGCTCCAAATATGAAGCACTTTTGAAATGTTCAGAATGATTTTTGTGATTTTTTATTTTTTATAAGACTCAAATTTCTAAAACTATGAAGTAGGCAGCTTTTTCAAAAGATATATTCAAAACATTTCTGGGTGATTACACATTTCTTGTATATAGTGAGCAAGAACCAGAATTGTTTTCACTTCTTGACAAACTATTAACAAAATCCTCTATGTTCAATGTGTTACTTCTGAGGGATAAATACGAGCTACTGTCAAAATACTCAAAGCATGTACAGGCATGTAAAAATTTGGGCTCTGATTCAGATATTTACTTGGGTAACATTAAAACTCTGGAAAAAAATGGACAAGACAAAGGAATTATGCAAAGTTATTGCACATTTGCCAGTGTCTTTCTTCTGCAATACTAAAACTGCTATGGAAATGTTTGAGTCTTGTACTTACCAAGGTACTACACTCCCAGATCTGCCAATTAGTTCTAAATATTTGAGTTTTGAAGCAGCTGCTGAAAAAAGATTAGGAACATACAAAACAGTTTTTTCGGAAGTCCAAGAGAAGGAATTGGTGGATCATATATTACACTTAGAAGAGACATTATTTGGCCTTATGCTCTCAGGTTTAAGAACTCTTGCATTCAAGTTAGCTGAGAAAAACAACATTCCCCATGTGTTTAACATGGAAAAGAAAATGGCTGGGGAGGAATGGCTATATGGGTTTCTAAAACATCGTACATTACCTTTAAGTGACCCTGAAAAAACCTCAATGGCACGTGCAAAAGGCTTCAACCGCGTTGCAGTCAAGAATTTCTTTGATTTGTTAGAATCTGTGTATATGAAATATAAATTCTCATCCAACGATATCTACAACATAGATTAGACAGGCATCTTGACGGTGCCTAACAAGCTTTCTGGTCCTTTCTCTTCGTGGTAAAAAACAAGTGGGCAGTTTTACATCAGCCGAAAGAAGGGTCCTTGTGACAACAGAAATCTGTGTCAATGCTACAAAAAATTCATGCCAACAATGTTTATATATCCCAGAAAGAGGGAGAATCCCCTCTTGATGGACAACACCCCTCCTGGATCATTTGTGGCATACCATGAGAGTGGCTGGATTAAAAAGGAAACGTTCGTTGTTTGGTTCAAGAGATTTATTCAGTATTCCAACCCTAAACCTACAAAGCCGGTGTTGTTAATCCTTGATGGCCACAACTCCCATTCATAAAGCTCAGAGCTGGTTAATCTTGCTCGGAAAAATCATGTCGTACTACTGTGCTTTTCTCCACACACAACACATCGGCTGCAGCCCCTCAATGCATCTTTCATGGCAGCACTTAGTGTCTTTTACAAACAGGAGGTCAGGAAATGGCTGTTAAATCACCCTGAACGCTGTATTACAATTTACCAAGTTGGAAAATTGTTCAAAGCTGCTTTTATAAGAGCAGCTACTGTGGAAACTGCAATAAAGGGATTTGAAAAAACAGGGATATATCCCTTTAACAGAGATGCCTTTCCTGACCACATGTTTTCCCCTTCAGAGACCACTGAAATACCCAATCGCAATGGTTCAGAACAGCAAGAAACATCAGGGGTTGGAGGAAGTACAACTGCAGAACCTCATATAATCAACCTCAGCTTCATTAACATCTTCGTGCAGCCCTACAATGATAACGGCGGACCCCCAACCTTATACATCCTCTTGCGGAATAACACCGACTAGAAAGCCCCAGCCATATGGTTCAGCTTTTCACATTTCGCCAAGCATAATAAAGCCTCTTCTCCAAGAAACTGAACGTATAAAAAAAAAAAAAAAAAGAAGAAGCAATGACAAGAGGAGAGGTAAAACTGCCATACTAACTGTATCACCTTACAAATCATATTTGGAAGCTCAAGAATGGGAGAGAGCTGAAAAACGAAAAGATCTTTATTCAAGAAACCCGATGGACCTTATTCATGTGACGTCAGAAGTGGATTTCTGCGGACCAAAATGGCTGGTGATTTAATGCTATCGCTGTTGGGATACCCTTTACTGCTGGCCAATTTTCAACATCTTAATGTTTTGGAGTATGCCAACGAAGTAGCACAGTTACAGGATGGTGAAGGAAATATTAATTTCTTACAGGAACAAATGAAGGGTGCAAAGATGCACCAAGATAACTTCGTGCTTGATGTTAATTTCAAGGAGATTGTGGAGGACCACGTCGTCCACGAAGATTTTGACGAAGCTTTTTTCATACACAGACAAGTTAGGGCTGAAATGAAGACCAAAACAAAGTATCTAGTGGAGTGTAAAGTATCCAAAAATGGAAAGGTAAGTTTTCTAAATGCCTACCGCTCTTGTTCCATTTATTTTTATAATGCACATCGCGGGAATGCACCGAAAATGTTGGTTTTCGGTCTTGGATTGTATAGTTACACTTTTCCAGAAATTTTGAAAAAAACTTTTTAACAAATAAATTTGTAAAGGAAAAAAATTGAAGGAGTTAAAAGGAGTCTTCTGCCTGGGACTTCATTGCTATTTTCGATTACAACTGAAACCTTTTCCAACTGAAACTGCGGATAACGCATAATATTTCCTATATCAACACATCTTGTTAACCATGAAGCATTATGGTTTTCCTAAATCATGATTTTGTTTTTAAACTCAAGTTTCTCCAGATTGTAAGTTTTGTTCTTTATGCAATTTTAACTGTAACCAACTTAAGAAATTACATTTTCCAGGTGAGTTGCTTATTAGGTAACTTGGCCATGCAGTTGTGAAGGATATTTTAACATGGAATGGATTTATAAAGATGTTGAATCCATTTGTATCACCTTCAGAAAATTATTGAAAGGAAAAATTTCTGTATAGAACTGAGGAAAATACGAAATACTTTTGCCAGTTTTTTCTCCTTGTTCCATATATGAAACACAATTTCTGTGTATTCAAAAATGTAACATTGTAGTCCTGATTTGGTTTCAACAACATCATATGCTGACTCATTGAAGTAATTTCAAATATCTTATTTAAGATTTGGCCGGATCGTTTAAAATTATTTAAGCAGAGCAATAATAACAATAAAGTACAGTTAAATTATCATCTACTCTTATTGTTCAGTTGCAATTGTAATTTTTTCAATTCACACAAGGAGCACATTTGCTAACATGAATTGCATACAAAAATCAATGTTCAATCACCTTTATTAGTTTGGAAGTATTGAAAACAAAAGTATTACTGCAGCACAGAGCACAAAAATGACCATACCCTTCAGCATGCTGTCACGAACTGCCATGGATCCGCCAGCCACACCACTTATATTTGTCACTAAATGCCATTCATATGCTATCAAATGATACTAGCACCGTTTGCACACCCTCAATAACCCAGGAGATATTGCAAGTTGAAATCGGTCACACAATTATATCGCGCCCACCACTAATCTGTATCATACCATAGTTTTACATAAAAAAAGCGAACAGAAAATATCGATGTACTGTAAGTATTGCTTTATAAAAGAGATGGAAACTTAATAACAAATATCCAACAGTGCACATAGTCATAACCATAAATGACATGCATTATTCGGTGAATTTCCACTAGAGTGGCACTTTCAGCTGTCAAGAATTCAATAGCAGCGAGTTGTTTAAATGGCACTAATGAGGGTCTTGCACAGTGATTCATTTCTCACAGAATAGCAAGGCAACCATTCACTGTAAAGACTTGTCACCAACTGAAGTGGTGGATGAAAACCTGTGCACCATATCAGTAATTGTTGCATGTCTGTGCTGACATCTGTTGTGTTATAAAGATGAAGGCATTACTTTTTGTTCAACCTACCTGTATTTGATATTTTGTGTATACTGTGTGTTTTTAAAAATATGTTTTCTCTGAAACATATTATTTTACTTCCAAGGTAATATCCACAAAGTGTGGGTGCCCACAGGGTACTTACTATACCTTCTTGTTGTAAACATGCTTTTGCACTTGTGTAATATAGCAAACTGCAGGTATAATGTGTGTGTTTTTTTTTTAATTTAAACTTTTACACAAGTGCAATAAATGTGCTGTTGTGTATTCACTATGTTGTATTTAAGACTCCCCCCCTGCTCAATTTTTAATGACAGTATTTTTTCCATTGTTTGGAATTTGGTATGATTGGGAACACACTTTATTTGAAATGCTACTCTTGTTTGTCCTTTGAAAAGTATCCCAGAATGATTAGTCAAGGGTCGATTCAAGTGGCGTTTGATATAATATATTTAGCTCAATCACAAAATATTTTGAACTGCAATTGTTTCACAAAATATTTTCAGTAAAATTGTGCTAAAAAAATATTTTAGTGCAAGAGGTATTTTGAATGTTGTAGTGTTAAACATGCTTTGGGGGAGGGGAGGGGAGGGCAGTCTGTTTATTTTGGTGTAAAAGTTAAAAAAGGCAGATAGTGCTACATTTTTTTTTTTTTTTTTTTTTGACATTCCAGCCTGCCCGGCAACAGGATTTCGATTTCTTATTTACATGCCCAGGCCAATAATTCTGATGACCTTTGCATCTGAGCATATGCATTTTTGCAAGTCCTGATCTGATAATGAGGATTCTATTTATGAATCCAAACAACTTTGAACCATGTGTACTTTTAAAGTTGTTTTTTTAACATTGTTGGCAAAATTAATCTAAATACAAAAATAGGCAAATTCCACAAAAACAGGCAAAATTTCACAATGGGAAGCGTTCTAAATTATTTCGCCGGAAATTTGGAAGTATTTCGAAAAAGTGAGACATACAGATTTTAAAGTAGGCAATTTTTAAATGGTGAAAAAAAAAATCATATTTGAAGTGCATTTTAAAGATTTTACCATAATATTTACCTGCAAGTACAACATCAAGTTTTGCTCTGTTGAAAAAAATGTTCGCTCCGGTGGCCAATTCATGGGCGGAAGACTACAACAGCAACTGGGTACGTTCTTGTCAGGAAAGAGTTACATATTGTAGTTCTACACTACAGAATACAGTTCTTCAATTGTTTCTCGCTGTTTTTAAAGCACATGCTGATAATTTCTTTGTTGTTTTGCATATGATTCCCTCACACCAAATATAAAGTTCGGAGATGCCTTTCTTGCTTGTACAGAAGATTTACAAAGTAGATCACCAGTTATCACCAATGGAAGTTAAATGGAAAGTCAAAAACTTAAAGTTTTGGTTCTGATTTTAATGGCTTGGATTTGTACCTCATTTGGTATCCCAATGCACTTTTGGGTCTGCTATGAAGTTGGCAATTTTTTAGTCATGCTTAAACAAAATTACTATTCAGCAGACACACACACACACACACACACACACACACACACACACACACACACACACACACACACACACACACACACACACACACACACACACACACAAAAAAGAAAGAAAGAAAGAAAGGGGATGGGGTAATGTGGATCTATTTTTTTGTGTGACATATCACTATAAAATGGAGCGCTCTCCTGGCAACATTGTTAGTTAGTTATTAGATTTTATTGGCGCAAGGGCCATGGTTGGCCAAAGAGTGCCAGACACAAGACAAACAGACAAAATTAAAAAACGGGGCATAAATCGCAAAATCTGGCTGACCAAGTAAAACCGAACCAAGAGTACGAAGGAAGGGCCAAAAAAGACAATGAAACAAACAGTATGAAAAACATGGTACAATGGTGAGAAACAAGCCGATTAAGTAAAACTGAGGAATGAGAATGATAAAACACATTACGAAATCGAACACAACTACAAATAGGATGAGTCACCAGGAGGGGGCCGAACGGTCACTCTCCTCCCCCATACACTCCAATGCAATGCTGGCCGAGGGCGGGGACGAACTGTCACTATCCTCCCCCTCATGTTCCTCTGCAATGTTGGTTGAGGCTGGGGACGAACTGTCACTCTCCTTCCCCCGATGTTCCTCTATAATGTTGGTTGAGGGTGGGGACCTCGCTGAGTCCGAGACAGTTGCAATGTTGGTCAGGTGGACCGCGACAGTTGGATGGACACTGCACACCTTAGCGGATTGAGGGCCGGGTCTTCCGCATGTGCAGGCTTTCTGCTGGGAACTGGAAGAGTCGGTAGTCTTCAAAAGAGAAGGCGCAGACTCAGCTATTTGAAAAACCTGGAGCTCGGGGAAATCCACCTGTGTCGCTTGTTCAGCTGTAGATCGCTTGGCAAGTGCGGCGAGAGCTACAGGGCGCGGAACACAGGGCTGCACGGGTTGTGGCAGAGACTGAACTACTGCTGCAAAAGTACGCTGTCGGTTGGTGGGTATACCCAACTTGGCCTTGGCAGCAGGGTACGAGAGGCCTTCCAGGGTCTTGAGGCGCTGGATCGCCATCTCGTCCTTCCATTTCATACAGTTGCGGGAGTAAGCTGCATGGGCCTCACCGCAGTTAACACAGCAGGCCGCAGAAGTGCAACCATCCCCGTCATGTGCACTGGAGCCACAATTTGCGCAACGAGCGGAACTCTTACAGAAACGTTGGGAATGCCCGTACCTCTGGCACCTGAAACAGCGCAGAGGACTGGGAATGTACGGGCGAACTCCACAGACCAAGTAGCCAGCCTTGATTTCGGTCGGAACTTTCGGGGAGTTAAAAGTCAAGATTACATTTTTAGACTTAATCAAGGAACCATCGCGCCGGAACATCATACGACGTGCAGCAATAACACCTTGATCAGCAAGTTCAGTCACCAATTCGTCTTCACTGCATGGCAAGAGATCAAACTCCGAAATAACACCCCGAGAGGTGTTAAGAAACGGGTGAGGTGTCACTTTTACAGGAATGCCTTGAAGACTAGTGAGGTGCAGAAAAGTGTTACTCTGAGAAACACTGCAAGTTTGGACAAGCAGGTCCCCAGAGCGAAGCTTCCTCACAGACTTCAAGGGGCCAACCGCAGCGTCCAAAGCTTTAGAAATGAAAAAGGGAGATCTGGTGGACAGTCTCTCATGCGGATCGATGGATTCTACAAGTAAGTGTGTAGCATGCGTAGTCACAGCAATCGAGGGGAGACGACGCTTCGGAGCGACTGGTACAGCTGCCGAAGAAGAGGTTCCACATTCTTGGTCCAGGTCAAGGTCTAAAGACCGTTTAAGGGTATGAGACTTGGTAGGTTGAGAAGACGAAGGAGAGTCGTTGTCAACTATCATTTTCTCAGGTGACTTAAATTTGGAGTTTTTGTTCTTGTTTTTACCCATGGAAAAAAGGAGGAAGATTCGTCTGCAGACTACTCCACCCACCACCGAGCCCTACAAGGGAGAACTGGAGGTCTGCAAGCCAAGAAAATGACGCTGGACACAGTTCTGGAGCTTATACGTTGCAGATATAGTCCGTTGGCTGTGATCACACGCACTCGGCGGACACTTCGGCCTCCGGGTACCGTCATGCCAACGCCTTTGGCATGATCCCACAGCCCCCGGGCTTACCCTGCCGTGCTATACGACAAAAAAGCCGCTAAAGCCCTGTACACAACTTGGTACAAGACTTCTGACTAGAGGTGGGTTAGTCTCTAGCCTCCCGTTTACAGCGAAGCCGGGGTCGAAGAGGAGTGTTGGTACACAGGAGGCACTGCTCCGGTCTCCTGCGACCTCAGCCGCCAGACATCCCATTTCCGCCTCACGGGTCTCTGCACGCGGCAAACATGCAGGTAGGTCTAGCACCCAAACCAGCTAAAAGGAAAAAAGAAATCCAAAGAAGACAAATCCTGGAAGGGAACCTAAACGGAATCTCAGCAACCTACGAACTGAGCGGTTAATATAAAACAGTTAGTGGTGGAGGGTAACAAAACTACAAGACCGGGGTATTAGTACATAACGTGGTAGCGATTAGGTAGAGTAAACAACACGGGCAACTAGCCAGTGGAGAAAATAAATAAAAACAAAAAAGCGAGACACAAGACCAGCTCGGGATCGTGGGGCCGCGACTCTCCAACAGCTGGATGAACAGCGGTCCCTGCAAACTCCAACAGCACCGAAATAAAAAACAAGTGGTGGCATGACATCAGATGTTGACCAGTCACAAGGTCAGCTCGGGCCGTGGGGGCGCCGCTCCCCAAATAACTGGAAAACCAGCTATCCCCGTGCGGGAGGCAACATTGTAACCGGTTCGTCTTGTACTCTTCCGCCTGTGAATTGGCTCCCACAATGAACCTTCATTTCAATGGAGCAAAGCTTCACGTAGTTGTTGCAATGTTGTTAGGCCTGCCGCAGCTTCTGTTCACAGTGTCGTACTTACAGGTGAATATTACGGTAAAAATATTTAAAATGCACTATAAACATGACATTTTTTCACTATTTGCAATGAAATGGCATCTGGATTCCAAGAAACTGTTATGTCTCACTTTTTCGAAATACTTCAACATTTGCAACAAAATAATTTAGGACGCTGGCAAATGTGTAGTTTATACACATTTGCCAGTTTTATTGCTGTTGTAGTGTGGCAAAATGTTCTTATAAATTTAGTATTAGGAACTAGACCAAACATAGCATGATACAATAATACAATGCAAGAGGAAACTGAAGGAATTGGAAGTGTATTTATTTCCCTCTCTGGAAAACATTATAAATATTTATTGTCATTTGATATGCAACTTGTTTTGAATTTAAATCACATTATTATGCTGTTTCAGGTTCTACAAAGGTAACTATTAAAATTTCTGGATTCCAAAAAACTACAATAAATGTTAAAGATTCTTGAAATCAGAGACTACAGTCTTCTGACCATTATATATACAATAGATATTAGTTTCACTTCATGTTAGACAACTATTTTTTACTGAGGAGTTTCAGAAATCTTGTACAAGGACTCATGCATACATAATTGTGCTTTTGATTAAATAAATTTTGAGAATATGGAAAATTTATGAGATGTTCGGTGTGTAAATGCTAGTATCTAGCCTGTTTTCTTTACAGTTTCCTAGTCCTGAGTTTGTTTTCATGACTTATACAGTGTAAAAGGTAAGCTTGCATAAGAATTTATGTTAAATTTTGTAAAACAATTTTCTTTGAGATTGGTTCAAATACGGATAAATTCATGCTTCTTTATCTATAATTTATAGTTATGTTTTTGTTTTATAGTTATGTTTTTGTTTGTATATGATTGTATTTACAGTTAGTGTGAAACATTTCCTTCCCATCAGCCATATGCAACTTCTACAAATAGAAACAGACAAGCAGTTGGCTACAAAATTTCATTAGTCCATTGGATTTCTGAAAGATTAATCTGGTTTTGAATAATTCATTTGTGTACAAAACTAAGAACAATAACATGGTAGTGGAGCAAGCATTTCACCATGGAGGGCAGGGTTTCCATGGGAACATGTATAAATGTTTATTAAAAATTTTCCATTCATGAAAGAATGATATACAGCAAAATACCAGAGAGCAGGAAATGGTTATTGCTTTAATCAAAATGTAGTCATGTAATATGAGTGGTGAGAATGTGATATTGGTCCATTAGGTAGTGAATACCCTCATACAATATACACTTCATTGTAATTAGTTAAGATAATTCACCCAGTGCCATGCTTATTTAAAATTCCTTATACTTCTATTGACCAGCAACCGTACTGTTGCAGGGAAGTTTCTACCATTGGGCATGACTAGGCTGCCTCCTAGGGTGGCAAAAAATCAATTTTAAATTAAACAGCGAAAAAATTGAGCAAATGAGAAAAAATGAAGAAAAATTAAAACATTGAATTGTTTTCAAAAGCATACGGAACAGTTACTTAATAAGTCCTTACTTACTTTGACGAATGTAAACACATTGCCTCTACCTACCTCAAAACTAAAGCAGCCGCTACAGAGTACAAAACGGAAACATGACCTTGATTAATCTCAGCCGAGCGCTGGAGGGGGCGCTTGCGATAATGTCGCGCCTTGATACATACTTCCTTCAGTCGCTCTTATTGTTTTTGTCTCTGCAGGTCATTTGTCAAGTGTTAGTTGTATTGAGTAGTTCTGTTGTTGTTTTTAGTTCTACTATTATTTCCTTTGGATAATCGATCACATATTCATGAGCTAGGTTTTGTACTTCTCTTTCAACATATCTAAAAGGAGTAAAAGGTAAGTGCAATTCATTACATCTATATATAAAAATGAGGTGGTGTCTGTGACTCGCAGCACGAGAAAAGAACTACTGTGTTTTTTCTCAAACAAATTAGCTGTTGTTTTCTTAAAATTTGTCGTATACGCAAAAATATCATCTTACTACTTGATATAATATCTGAAATGAGTTAAAATAACGACATAGACTTTAAAATAGATTTACGAAAATCATTTCCATTAATGTTACTGGCTTCTTACATTATTCGGTAATAATGTTATTACAAATTTCTAATGTAATATACAGAATTATTCTATACAATATTCAGAATTATTATTGGCCTATATATTTTCAGGTAGAAAGGATCAAAAATGGCAGACAGGAAAATACTCTCAGGTGCTCAGTACAGAAAAAGAAAAGCGGATAGAGAAATAGAACTGTCCAAATTGAAGCGGTCTTTTGAAAAATTTCTACGTCCTCCAGAGAGTTCTCCTGAAACCGCTGTGGCATCAACTTCAACCTCACAAAAAGATGACGACATAGGCCTACCAGACGCGGACATAGAAGTTAACAGCTGAGAGCAAGAAGAACACGTTGTAGTGGATACTGCAAAGGATAGCCTTGAAGATGAAGATGGTGATCAAAGTAAACGCCCGAAAATAACTGAAGAAAGTGTCAAAATAGATTATTCAGATCCTGTTTCCTAGGAAGACTTACTCTTTTGGTTGAAAATGAGTCAAAACAAATGAGCAAAAAATTTCCTTTAGATGAGAAAAAAAGGAAGTTTTCAGTTGTACATTATAAAAGAAAACTGCCAAATGGAGAAGTTTGCTGTGAATACTTCCAATATTCTGTGTCAACCGATAAAGTTTTGTTTTTGCTGCAAGGTATTTGGAGGAAATTCAACTTCAAGTACAAGTCTCACTCAGAATGGATGCAACGATTGGCACAACATATCAGCGATTCTGTCTTCACACGAAAAGACGAAAAGAGTGTTGAACATATTACCAACTTCCATAACTGGAAAGGCCTGTATACAAGTATAAAACAAGACGTAACTATTGATATAAGGATAAAAGACATGCTCACTATTTTAGGCAACATTATTCAAAACGAACTGATCCAAGTGCTATCAAAGACAAAATAATTTCATTGGTAAAAAATGCAAAGTATTTTTCAATCATTCTCGATGCACCCCAGATATCAGCCACACGAACAAATGACCATGATCATAAGATTTGTGGACATCGTGCAATCTTCAGGAACAGAGTCAGTTCAGTCTTCTGATGAAGAATTCCAAGAAAGCAGCCTCGTGCAAATAAAAGAACACACTTTGGGATTTGTACCACTAACCGAAACCACAGGTGAATCGATGAGTCATGTTTTGATCAATCAGCTCCAAAGCTTGTCATTGCCAATAGAAGACCTACAAGGTCAGGGTTATGATAACGACAACAACATGAAGGACAAGGAAATTGGTCTGCAGAAGAAAATTCTGGATATTTATCTGTGTGCCTTCTATGTCCCTTGCAGCTCCCACACCCTGAACCTTGTGGTCAACGATGCTGCTTTGTGTTGCACAAAAGCAACAGCCTTTTTGATGTCATATAATGACTGTATGTATTCTTTGCTATGTCGCCACATCAATGGGATGTACTGCAATGTCATAACATCTTTGACTCTAAAACCTCCGAGTGATACTTGGTGGTCAAGCAGGATCGATGCTTATCAGGTACCAGTTACCGTATGTGTATGATGTAATATTTCACTTGTTGAAAATGAAGCTATCATGTCAGATTAAAACTTGTTGCAAAAAGGCCATACTTTAAATTTGATGGCATCATCTACCAACAGCTTGATGGGGGCCTCACTGGGATCCCCCTATCACCTATTCTTGCCGAAGTTGTGTTACAGTTTTTAGAAGAATCTATCATTTCACAAACCCCATTGACCCCTTTACTTTATTTACGTTATGTAGACGATGTTCTGACTTTTTGGCCTCATTCACTGCAACTGTTTCAACAATTTGTTCAAACACTCTCCTCATTCATTCCCACCATTAAATTTACCATAGGTACCGAAGAAAACCGTTTCCTTCCTTTTTAGATTTTTGTCTTCATTGTCAACCCGGTACCAATCGGCTCTCTTATTCAGTTTTTCGTAAATCGACTTTTGTACCATCACTTATCTCTTTCTCGTCATACCATCCAATTCAACATAAACTAGCAGGATTACGTTCATATATAGCAACAGCTTTTACTCACTCGTCTTTAATTCGTCGTCGTCGAACTGAAGTTACATTTATTTCAAGCTTAGCTAAGACCTTTGGTTACCCACCTTATGTAGTACCGAAGCTTATTTCTCGTTACCAGCGGACTGTCTCCACCAAACTACAAGTAGACAAACCGACTGTGAAATTTGTTGGCTCTGTAACCTTTAACATCCCTATTGTCAACATTCTTAACAAATTTTGTAATACACATAAATTACATTTCGGGATCCAAACGTCTAATATTTTTAAGAATTTACGTTCTGACCGAGATGTTTTATCAACAGGCGAAAAACATGGTGTATATTGTATTCCACTACACCCCCAAACCCCTAATCAACCAAATTCGAGTTACATCGGCTCCACTTTACGAACAATTTCGGTTTGATCCTGTGAACACCAATATGACATTTCCAGGGAAGCTACAACCACGTCTTTAGCTCGCACAGTAACCCTCAATCAACTTACTCTGTGTTGGAACGAGGTCTCTCATCTCGCCTACACCAAATACACTTTTTATAGTGTGGTTTAACAAATTATGCTGTAACGATGACCTCCCTTTAAAGTGGCAACGTTTATACGTTCACTTGAACTTTCATTGTTTATATGACTTTAATGTTAACCTTAAAAATTTATGTTTATTTTCATGCACATTACTGTTACCATGGCTACATCACGTGACTATTATAAAGCATATAAGTTGTCGCCGCACCACATGTATTCACAGTTGGCTTGACAATGGGCACCAAGGGGTGACCCGAAAGATCTCGCCTAATGTAATTTTATCATTTTAACTGTAACATACTGGTTTTAATTGTAGTAAATCTTTCACTTCATCTTGCAACTAGTGTGTTGTGGTTTTAATTAAGTTTTATCGTGTTTTAGACAGCATTACAACCTAATATATTTGTGAATGATAACACAAATTCTCACACAGAACTTTGGATATGTGTATTATGTGTTGTTTGAAATTGCTGGAGATTCAACTCTCAAAGGTGCTTCTGGTACCATGACTAAGGTAGAAGCTGAAGGTCTTCTAAACAGCATATTTTCATTTAAGTTTGTTGTGGCTGTTGTAACATGGCACAGTATGTTATTTCAAATCAAGTTGACCAGTAAACTGCTGCAAGAGAAGCACTTTATTCTTGAGAAAACAGTAAATGAGCTTAAAAATACAGAGGAGTATTTAAAAAACATGAAGAGTGACATGGAATTTGAGAAAGTTTTGGTTGATGCTCTTCATCTTGCAACTAGTGTGTTGTGGTTTTAATGAAGTTTTATCGTGTTTTAGACAGCATTACAACCTAACATATTTGTGAATGATAACACGTATTCTCACACAGAACTTTGGATATGTGTATGATGTGTTGTTTGAAATTGCTGGAGATTCAACTCTCAAAGGTGCTTCTGGTACCATGACTAAGGTAGAAACTGAAGGTTTTCTAAACAGCTGAAGAAATCAATACTAAACCAATTTTTCAGCCGGAGATAAGAAAGAGGAAAAGGAAACTGTTCACTTATGAATCAGAAGATGAACCCATCGCTGACCCCAAAGAGAGAAGTTCAGAGTAATTACTATTTTGCAATAATTACTATTTTGTTCTGTAAAAGAACAATTCACACAGTTGAATGAAATTGCAAGATTATTTGGTTTTCTATACAATATAAGTAACCTCAATATGAAAACTTCCAAAGAACTCATGGATTTGTGCATCAAATTAGAAACAGCTCTAACCCGGCATAGCCCTGGAGAAACCCCATCTTTTCTACAGGACATTGACGTGGCAGCTCTCTGCTCTGAACTTTCAGGAAAAAGTCATCGAATACCAAAAAAATGCAAAACCCATATATGTGCTGAACTATCTGTACCAAAACCAGTTGGAAAATGGTATTCCTAATTTGGTCGTAGCTCTTCGTATCCTTTTGACTTTACCGAAATCGGTGGCAAGTGCGGAGAGGAGTTTCTCAAAACTCAAATTAATAAAAACCTATCTGCGCAGTTCAATGAGCCAAGAGAGACTCGTGGGACTAGCCACAATTTCAGTAGAAAAAGACATGGCTTACCAGCATGACATTAGAGATCTTATTAAATACTTTGCTAAACTAAAGGCAAGGCAGGTACCATTGGATTAAGAGGAAGAACACAAAACACCATTGAAGTTAGAAGAGAGAAATTAAAAAATTACATAAAATATCATGAACAGTGCTTATTTAGTTATTTAATATTTGATGTGTTTTATTGTTTAATTTTGAATACAAGTTCTTTTATATCTAATGCATTTAAGCCTTCTAGCGTCAGCGTGGATGATACAATGTTGTATTTTGAAATATTACTTCCGTAATGACTCATGTTTCAAAAACATAAAATGTTGAAATTAAACAGTTATACCATGTAACAATTGTTTTACTATTCATAATACCCTAATGCTACAAAATAACTAATGTAAGTGTAAAATATAAATATAATTAAGGGGTTTA
The DNA here is from genome assembly GCA_039090855.1 of Macrothele yani. Taxonomy (NCBI): domain Eukaryota; kingdom Metazoa; phylum Arthropoda; class Arachnida; order Araneae; family Macrothelidae; genus Macrothele; species Macrothele yani. The sequence continues at coordinate 123,161,781 of CM077013.1, forward strand.
ATGATTAAAAGTATAATGGAAGATTTGCATTGTTGTGCCGTTGGATGTTGGTGGTGGAGGGGGGGTATAGGGGAGAGTGATGGTAGTAAAAGGGAGGGAGCATCATTTTTCAATTCTCCCCTAGGGTGGCAAAACACCTAGAAACAGCCCTGTACTGTTGGTAACTCATGCCAGTAAGGTTCGTTTTACAGATGAGTGCAGTTATATTATTGTACATCGATATTTTGCTTCCTTTTAATAAATTTGCTTATTCATTTCTTTGTATTTACTTATAGGAATGCCACAGACTTTCAAAAAGAGCGAAGCTGTCACCCAAGAAAGCCAGTGAGCTTTTTGGAAAACCTTCTGTACAAATGTGTCAGCATGGGGAATTGAACACAACAGCACTGTCTGCTTTCCACCTATCATGTTCTGCACAAGTGTGTCAGTGTGGGGAATTGAACACAAAAGCACTGCCTGCTTTCCACCCATCATGTTCTATGTTTCTTGCATTTGCAGAAAATCTTCCATTAGACTTGCATTCAACATTTCAAATCTTCTCAAAGAGCTGGACCCCAAAACACTTAGTTTTTTTCAGTGCAAAGTAATGAGGTGTTATAGCAAGTGTGTGGAATTGGAAGAAATGACTCGAAAGCAGGCTGAAGGCCAGTTATTGCATGAAGAGCGTGCCCTAAGATTGACTGCAAGCAAATTTCATGCTGTTTCAATACGTATTGCTGACTTACATACGTTGTCACAGCACCTGCTTGTACAACAGAATCTACACCATGTTGCAGCAGTGCGATATGGCAAGAAGAAATATGAGCCTCTTGTTAGAAAAAAATTAGTTAAACAAAACATGAATCTCTTTTTAGAGAAGTTGGTTTAGTGGTTAATCCACTAATGCCTTATTTAGGGGTCTCTCCAGATGGCCTGTTTGTAAGCACATAGGGCGATGCTATGTTATTAGAAATAAAGTGTGTCTATAATGTAAAACATGACTCTCTGGAAACATTATGTAAAGAGAAGAAACATTTTTGTCTTAAATTTAATGGCAAGACAGGAGCAAATGTAAAATAAAATAAGTTTCAAGTTTTTGAGAATAACACCAGCGGGAAGCAATCTTAGTGAGAGATGGGTTTGCCTCCTCAGAGCACTCTGCCGGGCAACAATAACACACACAGCAGCAACGAGGGCCTCTATGTTTCTTAGAAGCTAACACTAATTGAAGCTTCAGTTTAAATATTTCTGAGGTACCAGCTAGTTCTGTGTAACATTTGCCAAAATAATTCAACTCATTGGGTTTTGGTTCCAAAACTCAGGTGGAATGACCAACTGAAACCATCAAATGTGAGCTGATCATCCACACTGATGTACTTCTTTGATTTTTGTGACCAAAAGAAAAAAATTAAAGATTCAAGCAGGGAAAAGATGGACATTTTCATAATCTTATTTCCTTGCTAGAAACTCGTGAAAGAACTTAAAAAGAACATCTAGAAAATGTTATATGTTTCCACCAACTTTCTACCCATAATGTTCTGCACAAGTCTGTCAGTATAGGGAATTGAACACAAGAGCACTGTCTGCTTTTCACCCATCGTGTTCTATGTTTCCACCATCTTTCCCACCCATCATGTTCTATGCTTCCACCCATCATGTTCTATATTTCCACCATCTTTCCACCCATCATGTTCTATGTTTCCATGATCTTTCCACCCATCATGTTCTGCACAAGTGTGTCATTATGGGGAATTGAACACAAGAGCACTGTCTGCTTTTCACCCATCATGTTCTATGTTTCCACCATCTTTCCACCCATCATGTTCTGCACAAGTGTGTAATTATGGGGAATTGAACACAAGAGCACTGTTTGCTTTCCACCCATCATGTTCTGCACAAGTGTGTCAGTATGAGGAATTTAACAGAAGAGCACTGTCTGCTTTCCACCCATCATGTTCTATGTTTCTTGCATTCACAGATATTCTCCCATTAGACTTGCATTCAACAATTTCATTACCGGCAGTAGCCATCAATGTGGATTTCAACATTTCAAATCTTCTCAAAAAGCTGGATCCCGAAACACTTAGTTTTTTTCGGTGCAAAGTAATGAGGTGTTATAGCAAGTGTGTGGAATTGGAAGAAATGACTCGAAAGCAGGCTGAAGGCCAGTTATTGCATGAAGAGCGTGCCCTAAGATTGACTGCAAGCAAATTTCATGCTGTTTCAATACGTGTTGCTTACTTCCATACGTTGTCACAGCACCTGCTTGTACAACAGAATCTACACCATGTTGCAGCGCTGCGATATGGCAAGAAATATGAGCCTGTTGTTAGAAAAAAATTAGTTAAACAAAACATGAATCTCTTTTTTAGAGAAGTTGGTTTAGCGGTTAATCCACTAATGCCTTATTTAGGGGCTTCTCCAGATGGCCTGTTTGTAAGCACATAGGGCGATGCTATGTTATTAGAAATAAAGTGTGTCTATAATGTAAAACATGACTCTCTGGAAACATTATGCAAGAGAGGAAACATTTTTGTCTTAAATTTGATGGCACAACAGGGGCAAATGTACAATAAAATAAGTTTCAAGTTTTTGAGAATAACACCAGCGGGAAGCAATCTTAGTGAGAGATGGGTTTACCTCCTCAGAGCACTCTGCCAGGCAACAATAACACACACAGCAGCAACGAGGGCCTCTATGTTTCTTGGAAGCTAACACTAATTGAAGCTTCAGTTTAAATATTCCTGAGGTACCAGCTAATTCTGTGTAACATTGGCCAAAATAATTCAACTCATTGGGTTTTGGTTCCAACACTCAGGTGGAATGACCAACTGGAACCATCAAATGTGTAAATGGATCCATCTGATCACCCACACTGTGACCAAAAGAAAAAAATTAAAGGACTCAAGCAGGGAAATGGTGGACATTTCCATAATCTTATTTCCTTGCTAGAAACTTGTGAAAGAACTTAAAAAGAACATCTAGAAAATCATCAATCTACCAGTAGCATTCTAATGATGATTTTAAAGAATTCGCTAAAACATTTAATACCTACTATTATACAACAATTAAAACTACAATAGAAAAAGAATTGAATAATGAAATCCACTTTCTTGAGATTAAAATACATAGAAATAATTCTGATATTGAATATACCATAGAAAGCCATCTTATATCCCTGCTCTAATTCCGTATGAATCTTCACACCCATGGAAATATAGGAAAGCAGCTTTTGACTATTATGTAAAACGAGCAATAACACATACATCATCTGTTGATCTTGAAAATAAAGAAATACAATGGATAAAGAAAGTTGCTGTAAACTTTGAATATAATGCAAGATTGGTGGATTCTATATATAAAAATATAAAAAATCATCAAGAAAAATCCAGTAAGAAGAACAAGTAACTAAACACATATAAACCAATTCATATTAACAGTTCATATTCCGACTTAGAAATCGATCGGAAAATGTTACTATTAATTTTTACGTGCATTATTTCAAAAACTTGGAAATTTTCTAGTTGAATAATGTTTACCTAGGCATTCGTTTCTATCGATTATTCACTTTTCATGCACGTTTCGGGTCTTCGTTGACGCTATTGTCCTATTGTCCGATGTATGTGCATCTACCTTTCACATCCAACACTCTGCTTACTTTGGGTAGATTCAGTAGATTTTAACTTTAGGATTCAACAGCTTCAATTTTTCACCGTGCATTAATAACGGTAAAGAATTGAAGTTGTTGAATCCTAAAGTGAAAAATTTACCGAATCTATCCAAAGTAAGCAGAGTGTTGGATGTGAAAGGTAGATGCACATACAACGGACAACAGGACAATAGCGTCAACGAAGACCCGAAATGTGCGTGAAAAGTGAATAATCGCTAGAAATAGAATGCCTAGGTAAGCATTATCCAACTAGAATATTTCCAACATATAAACCACTCCCTTTATGACTCCTTTAAGTGATGTACTTGGAAGAGAATGCAAAAAGAACAATATATAATTTGCAGAAACCGTCACAGATATAGGGAAGATGTTAACTTGCAACAACAATGTTTCCATACCAACTACGAATAACGACAATATTCAAGAAAAGATATACATAGGAAGTACCAGGAGGTGCTTCCATACTAGATTGAAAGAACACTTATATAACTCGAAAATGAGGGATAATAAAACATCCTTGATACAATATTGCTTAGATAACAATTTGCAGCCAGACTGGGAAAATGCTAAAATTATTTCGTCTTATAAAACACGTAAACAAATTTTAAATGCAGCAGAAGCTTTAACCATTGAAAAATTTAAAGACAAATGCTGTAATATTAATCCACCAGTAGAAATGCTTTTTGCATGGAGATACTAGATATTGAAAATAAGAAAGATAAAACTTAAAGAAATAAACGCAATTACAACAACAATAGAACTGATAACATGGCAATAAATTGCAGCACGGATCAATGCGAGGAGAGACGAAGCGAGCACAACAGCGACGATGACGTATGTGACATGGGCCATGACGGGCAGAGTGCATGCACAAGCACCATCTCAGTTTTACTAGAGCTACAGAGAGTAGTTAGAACGCCGTAACATTCCATTGATAAAGACACAAGCAAGTGTCGAAACATGTATGGAAGGTAGTGGTCCCGGTGGTGAGGATTCTTCAAATTTTTCAATTGTGTTCAAATATTTTGGACTTCAATTTTAATGATATCACAAGTTTTTAGATGGCAGAGTTTGTTCATTTTATTTCATTAAAGTTATTTTGTTCCATTTTTTACGTAATTATAAGTATTCATTTATAACTCCGCACTTCGTGCATATTATATCTTGTGATGAAATTTCTGTTTTTTGGCAATATTTCCAACAGTCATGGTGAGGAGGAAACGGACTGATTTACCAATACATAGTGCTACATTTTACCATCTACGTATCCAGAGTGTTTGACAACCAAAAATGGGTGATTACGACTGAGATATATACTTAGCCCTAAAGTGTCCTCTTCAGGTGACCACTACGTCAACATTTTGAATGTGAGTAACAGTAGGATAACTACAGCTAATGTAGTAATGATAATAACTACCAGTAGCTCACTATGTCTAACAAGTGATTCCATCTCAGCTTAGGCAGGGCACGTCAGGTTACCATTTTAGATTTTATCCACAAAATTACAGTAGTTACACCTACTGGAGACATAAAAAATAAGGGTCTGGTACGATTCGTCCAACGACAATTGGTCCAAAGGTACGATTCGTCCAATGGTACGATTGGTCCAATCAGGGTTCGTACACTTTTGGGGGAAAAAAATTCAAGGACTTTCGAGGCCTTTTCCAGGACATATACAAAAAAATTCCAGGATGATTATTACGCTTTACAGTATCATGTTCAAATTATTTTTTTTAAGTAATTTCAGTTTTAAGTAATAAAAATGATGAAAGATGCAAATGGATGAATGTGCTTTGTTGCAAATGGATCAAGTTTATCAAGCACAAGATCATAAAGAATAAATTCTGTTCTTATGCCCTGACCTTTGAATTCAAGTTGGACCATTTTCTACAAGGGTAGGTTTCTCCTCCCTGATAACATACCAAAACTTTGTTGCAATCAAACAGATTTTATGTGAGTTAACATTCCTAAGCTTGGAGAACGAATACTGCTCTTATGTCTTGGCTTTTAAATTTAATTTCGACCTTTTTCAAGAGGGTACGTTTCCAGGTTGTACCCAACAGCATACTAAAATTTCGCAGAAATTCAACAGCTTTCATGCGAATTATCGTACAGACAAACCCAAAGCATAAACGTTTCTGCAACCATAGTTCAAAAGTGTTAGGAATTTCGAAAATAAAAGCATAACGAACAGCGCGAAAACTAGCTCATAAATAGAATATTTGAAACTACAGTATGCACTCTCAATTATTAGGGATGGTAGAGGGGAAGGGAATACAACTGTCTAAAATTAGCATGTTTTCGTTACGCTAGGCGCTTAAGCACGGCTGAATTCCTTCAGATACCCCCAATGTTCAAATGATTGAAATGTACTGAGTTCATGGAATGAAATGGTTGATCAGCTATGATGACCGCATAAAAGTTCGGTGTGTGGGTGGGGAGGGTGGGGGGGGGAGGGGGAGGGGCTTTTTATTTTTTTTAGTTTATGCAACATTTTACATCACTCCAGCATTTATCTTGTCATCATCAACAATCGCAATGCAACTACCGCTTACGATCGCGGATATTGGCAACCGAAAATCTGCCATATCACTAAGCGATATAACACACAGTATCCTGTTACAGTGTATTGTAATTGAAAAAAAAGGATGTGGAAAAAAGAAACTTTCAGAAATTAAGATCATCAAGCCATGCGTTTCAAAAATCCGTTTTCCTTTATAACGTTTAAAAACATGTTTTTGCTTTTTTACCTGTAGTGTAAATAAAAAAACTATGTTGATTTTTTTTTATGGAATCAGACGTCCGCATGTGTGATTGTCTTCATCTGAGTTCACACGTTAGCTACTGTGTACAAGTAGACCTATTTTTTAGCTCAAAAATATGTAGTTTTGTATATATTCACAGTATAAGTCATTCCTTATTCCCACAGAACTGAATTCAGCATATGCAAAATGAAGAACATCAAGACCCGCCCAACACTATGTTTCTGATTGTCTGCTGTTTATATTCAAGAAATGCAAACATGGATCAATGGTGAATGCAGCAACTATGATTTTTATTTATTACAAAGAGAGAAAAAAAAAAAAAAAAAAAAGAGCCGTGAAAGCTGTAAAGCTGAAACAGATATCTCTCTCCCCCCCCCCCATGCACAAAAACATTCCGATTAAGATCAAACCGCAGGAGGACGCGCCCACACACACACACAACCTTTGGAATGACCTGATGGAATGGCTTCTTTTCATTTGGCACATTGCCATAGATCACCACCTGCACCTCACTGAACTGTCAAGTTGCACCCTTCCTCCTTCACTTTAACTATAATAGAAAACGTAAAAAAAAAAAAAAAAAATGCTCCCCAATTTTCGACAAAATTACCAAATTTAAGTCATGATGTTACAATTTACTAAAATACGTTTGTTTATCTGCTGAATATTGCTTAAATCCATTGAAAACTTTTTAATTATAGATGATTTTTTTATTAAAACAGTAACTCAGACGTCTGAATAAAAACGTATGTTTGTAATTCAAATAGAGTCCATATCATCACAGAAAAAAAATTTAAGGATCACTCTTTAAATAAACCATCGCATCTAAAAAAAATAATTCACTTGCTTTTCCCGTAATTTATAATTACTGTTTCTTTTTTTCAATCCGATTATGCAACGAAAGATTTTTTTTTTTTTTTTTGCATCTGCTAAAGTTCCTAACGGAATTTGGCGAAATTTGCACTAGAACTTTATTGTGATGTATCTTAACTACTGTAAAAATTTAACTGTGTTATTTTCAAAATTCGGAAAAATGGATTTCTGAAAATATTCTCCTAGTCATTTTCCAATGTGGCATTAAAGAGCTTCTGAGATATGGTGTCACCTTGTCTCACTCCTTTTCCAATTTTTATGTGTGTTGTATTTTCAAACAGTCGAATCTTTGCACTTGCATTTTCATAGATGTTATTAATAATATTAATTTACGCATCTTCAACACCGCAGGATTTCAGAGCCATTGCAACTGCCGATGGTTTAACCGAATCAAAGGCTTTTTCATAATCGATAAAAGCCATGCACAATGGAAGTTCATATTCCCTCGCTCTTTCAATTAGTTCTCTCAGTACGTGGATATGATCTATTGTGCTGTAGCCACTCCTGAATCCAGCTTGTTCTCTCGGTTGAGCCATGTCCAGTGTCTCCTTCAAGCGGTGTGAAAGAACTTTAGTGAAGATTTTATAAACCACTGATAGGAGGCTGATAGGTCTGTAGTTCCTGAGATCCTCAATGTCACCTTTTTATGTAGCAAGATCATTGTAGCATTGTTCCAATCCTCAGGAATTTTCCCTTCATTAAGGCATCGAGTGAAAATTTGGGCGAGTGCTGTTTCGATTTCTCCACTTGCTTCTTGTATGATGTCTACAGTAATTCCATCTTCTCCTGGAGCTTTTCCCCGCTTCATGTTCTTGATTGCATTTGCAACTTCTGCTGGAAGGACTGGAAGAACTCTGGTACTGGTACCTTTTATGATGTCTGGAGTACATGTATCATCCCTTTCATATAATTTGGAGTAGAAATCTTTCACTCTTGTCAAAATTTCGCCTCTATTTCTTGTTACAGAACCATCTTCTTTTCGTTTAGCTATCCATTGATGATATATATATACTTCAGTAAGTTACTTAAGAGCAAAACTGAAGACTAAGGAAAAAAATTTTAGAATTTAAAACGAAGGGTGCAAATATATATATCATCATTGTCAACCATTATCTTTATCAAACTACTGCTGTATGAAATGACCCAGAAGAAGAGCACATGGGAGATGGGTGGGTGAAATTCGAAAGCTTGCTCCCCCAAGTTTTTCCTATAACTGTCTGTCTTGAGCTAGTCTCCTCCGTGCCACTCCGCCGAGCTCTCCAATCTCAACCATCCATCTCCAGTGTGATATTTCAGTTGCCCATGGGTAGTCCATTCTTCTAACAGTATGTCCACCCCATTGCCATTTCAGGAATTTTGCTTTTGAGCATGATGTTTTCCACTCTCTCTATATATACACTCAATGGACAAAACATCAGAAATACGTACCTTATAACGAAGTAAATTTCTCCGTCATTTTTGTCCACGCCGGGGCTCGAACCCGAGTGCCCTCATTCCGGAATAAGTCGCTCCACCAATTGAGCTACGCGGACGTTCGTTACTGCTGCTATCTGACTTTATGTCGTGTGCGTCCTGTTGGGCAGGCAGGTCACAACCTCCTGTACTGCGAATAACAGACTGTACACGCCACGGCATCGACTCTACCGGTTGCCGGTGGATTTCCCGAGGTAATGCTAGCCATGCCTGTTGCAGCATTGTCTTCAACTCTGCCCGAGACGATTCAGAATCAGTGGATGTGATGTTCCCCTCCATAGCATCCCAGAGACGCTTCATTCTGGCACCTTGGGGCCACTGGATGGTTCCAAACTCAGATGAGTGTTTCTCGAGACATGCGTGGGTGGTTGCGGTGCAGTGGGGCGGATCATTGTTCTTCTGAAACAGACCATCGGTCGCAGGATGCGGGAAGGCCATGAAAGCGTGTAGGTGATCAGCCAGCAAATGTTGGCAGCGCGCAGAGGTTAAGGACCTCTCCAGATACACTAAGGGACCTAATATGTGTCCCATAAGAATGCTCCCCAGACCAACGCAGAGCCACCACCTCCTTGAACCGAGCCGAACTGTCACGACAGGGCCATGGCCTCATGTTTTCTATGCCCCCCCACCCCGTCAGCTTGGTACAGCAAAAAAAGGGATTCATCTGATCACACGACGTGGCGCGACTCTGAAGGGTTTCTGTTTTGAAGTTCTTGGCACTTGGCGGGTTTAATTTCTGATGACGAGCAGTCAACAGTGGCACTCGAACAGGGCGTCGGCTCCCATAGCCAAGAGTATGCGGCATGCTCCGTGTCGTTCACTCACTGACTCTGCTTGGGCCTCTCTCATTTAAGCTGCATGAGATTTGCAACGCCGTCGGAAAGCGTTCCGTCTCTACGAGCCTCATTAGTCTACTTCGAACCCGTTAATCAATGGCTCTCCAGGCACTGGTACGTTAGTCGATGTACACCCTTGATACGGTTGGCCTCGGGAACCCTAGCGTTCTTACCACTTGGGCGATAGAATGCCTCGCCTGTCTTGCGCCGACAAGGCGTTAACGATCAAAGTCGCTCAGATCACCACTTTTACCATGTTCGTCGATTGTGATGCACTATGGGAAGCCCTGCTGTGTGCCTATTTATCACATGCGTTCGGTTTTGGTTTGTTCCACTCTGCGTGGGGGATGCCCATGACTGCTACTTCTATCCTTTTTGTCTACTGTGCTTATATCCCCCATCCGACTTATAGCTTATATGCATGATATATATTTATTAGTAGAACTCAAGAAATCCTTTTATTTTTTCTCTTGGTAGCACAAACCATGAAGGAGATTATTCATGCACTTCAGAATTTCTACGGTGCACAGCTTTTCTGCTAGGTGGCGTAACTTACCACTTGGAAAACAACTAAATATACACCACGCAAAAGTTTTACAACTTTTCATGTAAAGCACTGTACACGGACTGCATTTCGTTTAGGGACTTTGTCAAAGCGTACGAATTTTCCTGATTACATAAAGCATTATCAGGAAAACTTGAACAAAAGGAGATAAAATTCCGTGGGTACGAGTTTGCCGAGTACCAATCTGTTTTAATCCCATTTCTTTATGTCGCCCCGGTGGTGCAGGCTTATGACCAATCGCCTAGGTGGTTCGGGATTCGAATCCTAGTGAGTCATGGATGCTGTGTTTGTGTTACGCAGAAGCGAAAGGCAAGGCGAATCTTGCCCGCTCAATAGTTTTACTGGAGGGGAAGTGCCTCTAGTATTTTTCATTCTGTTCAAGTAAATAATCGGTTGGGTCTCATAAGGCTCCACCTTATGAGGCCAAAGCTCTTTATTTCCAAAAAAAATAATAAATAGCAAAATAAGTATAAACGTTTTTTTACATATTCAGTATTGTTCATTTGATAGGAAACTTGATTGCAATCCCCGTATTGTGTTTGATATGTTCTCCCGATATGTGGTAAATGTTTAAAACAATTTTAATAAATAAAATAAAATAAAATACAGAAACGTATAACCTCTAGCGCCTTTATTTATCATTTTTTTTTGTGCTTCTCGTTCTTCTTTGTTCGAGTAACCTCGCTAATTTCTCACATTTGTTTTTATAAATGTTTAGAAATAAAGTATCTCTGGATATTTCTATAAAACCACACGCCAAATGTTATTTTTTAACAAAATAATATTTCTGTTTCCTTGTGCATTTGCTGATGAACAATTACAATTGCGTTTTAATCGTTGACATAGTTTATTTTTTTGCCTTTTTTTTATTGTTCTCCTGAGAATAGAAGAAGCATGCTCCCTCCCTCTCCAATAATTTGATGAAGTCAACGCCCCTGGTTTTACGGAACTGGCTCTCTCCCTTCCATGGAACCAGTGGCCTTAAATTAGGGACTGACGATTGCTTATAACCCACTGAGTTGCTCACAGTGTTCGTTAAACTCTCAACAACAACATCTTTTGTATCAGAAAGTGCAAGAGTTTACCAGTATAAATTTTTTTTTTCCGTATAGGAATTTTCCGTCGAACGTCCAAAACACATCGTGAGAACTTTCAGTACCAACGTCGTGCCACCCTCTCCCGGGTACGGAGAACTGGCCACCGGAGAACTGGACACATTGCAATTTCAGTGCCATAAAATTGTTCTGCATAAACAAATTTCGTGTGGCTATATTCCCCACTACTTGAGCTCTTATTGTTCATATATATATATTTTTTAATATTTCATTTTCAGTAAGAAATGCAGAAATTTCTATGATCTTCGGAGTTAAGACTAAGCGGAGAACTGGCCACAAAAATTTTAAGGGGTCGTATAAAATTTGCGTTCTGGGCTGCTCCGTGGCCCCAGAACGCAAGATTGGTTACCTGACACACATAAAATGTCCGTAATTTCGTATTTTCTTATTTACGATATTTTTCTATAAACTATAACTAAACAAATTCTCTGCGAGTATGAGCAAACCCAGGAAACTTGTCGGGGGGCAGGGGGATACCAAAAGCATCCATAAAATATCAAGAATTTCTCATTTCTCTTCCGATCGGGAGATCATCAGCATTTACAACCTGCAACTCTACAAATTTTCTCAGCGCATGTGCACTCTCTGGAAACCTGTCGGCGAGGGGGGGGGGGTAAAACCAAAAGTGTAAAATATGAAAAATTCCTCGTCCGATCGGGAGAATTTTGGCATTTACAAGCTACAACTCGACACATTGTTTGAAGGCATGTGCCTACTCAGCAAACCTGTGTATGTGAGGTTTAGGGTACCAAAAGTTTACAATATGAAGAATTTCTCGTCCGATCGGGAGATTTTCAGTATTTTTTTCAAGTTGCAACTCGACAAATTTTCTGTTCTGAGCGCATGTGTCTACGCAGCAAACCCGTCCCGGGGGTGGGGGGTGGGTGGGTTGTAATTTCAAAAGTGTAATACACTGCTGGACAATTGCTAAGGACGGATCATAAACGGCTATATAGCGCATAAAAAAAAAGTAAGTGTGGTTGGATGCCAAGTGAAATAAAATAATGTCAGGATGCCAGGACATTACAAGAAAGACAATTTATTGTGCTCTGAAATCCAGAAGGCTTTGGAACGTGTTCAAGGGACAAACAGGCCATTTTGTGCAGAATACGTAAACGTGAAAAAAATGCAATTACCGTCCGCAGGCGTTCCGGCATAAGATGTCAATACGCGATATGGCCACCATGGAGGGCGTTGCAACATTCCACACGTCGTGTCATGCTTTGCACAACATTATCAAGCAGCTGTTGGGGTAATTTATCCCATTCCTCTGTCAGTGCACGGATGAGGGTGTCCTTGTTTATTGGAGGGCATTGGCGACCAGCCAGCCTCCTTCCCAAAGCATCCCACACATTTTCAATGGGATTCAGATCTGGAGAACGTGCTGGCCATACGAGGCGTTGAATATCCTCGCTCTCAAGACACTCCTGGACAGCGACTGTTCGATGACATGTTGCGTTGTCGTCCATTAAAATGAATCCATCACCGACAGCACCACGGAACATGTGAACATGAGGTAGCAGAACTTCATTAATGTATCGTTGGCCAGTCATAGTCCCAGTTGGAAGCACATAGAAGGACGTACGGCCATTGATCATGATGCCAGCCCATACCATGACACTACATGTCGGATATCGGTTTCTTTCCTGTATGTTTGCCGGACAATATGCAGTACCACTATCACGCCAGATCAGTTGTCGTCGACAATCAGACGATAGACTGTATCTACTCTCATCTGAGAAGAGGACAGCAGACCAGTCGTTATCAGTCCAATTGCGATGTTGATGGCACCATTGCAAACGGGCAGTATGGTGATGTCTGGACAATGGGATGCACATAACAGGACGGCGGGCGTACAGTCCTCCTTCATGCAAACGTCTGGAGACAGTTTTTCGAGAGATCCGCTTGCCAGTAGCAGCCATAAACTGATTTGCTACGTCACTAGCTGTGCTGCGCCGGTGTCTTTTTGTTGATAGCACTATGTACCGATCTTCTGCAGGTGTCTTACTGCGAACACGACCTCCCCCGTGTCGTTTGCTACACTCTCCATTTGTTTGAAATGATTTCCAAAGCCTTGAAACGACACTGTGGCTGATGTCAAACTCCCTGGCAACATCTGTTATTTTTCGCCCTTCTTCAATCTTGCCAATAATACGGCCACGCGTAAAATTATCTAGGTGATGTCAGGAAGACATACTGAAAATTGCAAGTTCGTCAATTGATTCTTTCCCTTTCAAATTTGCGTTTGAACAACAACGATCAATATGCGTCAAATGCTTTATATCTCTTATCAGCACTATGACGACACAAACAAGTTCGGCAATCCAAAATTTGCATACGCACAACACGTCTTACTGTATCCCGCACTTATGCTAATTTCCACATTTTCCTGCCTTCCATTTTATGGTTGCTATCGTAGCTATTGTCATCCGTCCTTAGCAATTGTCCGGCAGTGTATATGAAGAATTTCTCGTCCGATTGGGAGAATCTCAGTTGCCGACCCGGTGGTGCAGTGGTCTAAGCGATGGCTTCTGATCATTCGTCTGAAAGGGGTCCGGGTTCGAATCCCGGTGAGGCATGGATGTTGTGTTTGTCTTACGGCACTGGTTTTTTTCCTTCCCTGGAACCAGTGACCCTAAATTAGGGACGGGCGACTGCTTATAGCCCGTTGAGCTGCTCATGATGGTCGTTAAACCTCCAATCAAAAAAAAAAAAAAAAGAATCTCAGCATTTAGCAGCTACAACTCGACACATTATCTGAAGGCATGTGCCTACTTAGGAAACCTGTCGGGGGGGGGGGGTTGTAGCTTGTAAATGCTGAAAATCTTCGGATCGGATGAGAAATTCTTCATATTTTTCAGGTTTTGGTACACCCCCCTTCCCTGCCCCCCGAAGCCCTCAGATAATGTGTCGAGTTGTACGTAGCTTGTAAATGCTGAAAATCTCCGGATCGGACGAGAAATTTTTCATATTTTACAGTTCTGGTGTAAAACCCCCCCTCCCGACAGTATGCTGAGTAGGCACATGCCGTCAGAATTGCCGAGTTGTAGCTTATAAATGCTGAAAATCTCCCGATCGGATGAGAAATGCTTTATATTTTACACTTTTGGTACCACACCCCAAGTTTCCTGAGTCAGCACATGCGCTCAGATAATTTGCAGACTTGTAGTTTGAAAACTCTGAAATCTTCTGTTGAAATGTACGTCATAAACATTTTTTCTAAAAAATTACATTAATTATCGCAATTAAGAAAAGACGAAATTACGGAAACTTTATATGACTCAGATAACCAATCTCTGGGGATCGTGCGCATGAAGCGGTCAAAAACGCAATTTTTATACGACCCCTTAAAATTTTTGTGGTCAGTTCTCCTACACACCAACCCCCTTTCCCCTAATCACTTTAATACTGATACTTTTCATTTTTGCACTGATAAGATTTTAGTTTCATTCTTATTGTTTTTTAGTACAAGCAGTTAAATATTCCTTTCTAGAGATTTGGTTATTTAGAAGTAGAGCAAAAAGGAAACAGACATGTATAATTTTTTTACAAAAAGTAAAGAAAAGCGTTGACTTTACATTAAAGTCCGAGTAGTGAACTACTCGGCATTCTTCGCGCGGTAATAAGAAAAAGACGAACTGTTAGCTCCCCCATCCATTCATATGGATGGACGGAAGAAGTTCCCCACAGGAAATTTCCTCCACATTCAAAAAAAATCCCCCACTAATTTCAGTCAGGGACCGTGCACAAATTGCATTTGACACAAAATATCAAACGTTGATGAGATTTCCTGGGTCACCATTTCCATTTTCATGCGGTTTAAAACAGATGCAGCCGTACAACGAGCACAAATATGTAAGGAAAATTTCCGGGGTCGGCATTTCCTTATTTTTTAATGCAACCTACATATGTTTTCCACTTTTACAGTAGTTTATGTTAGCAAGATGGGGTTGGGGAAATTTTCGAGTTAGTATTTCGACTGTTACCGCGGTTTTTAGTGAAAACCAATGTTAAAATCAGTAGGCTGACGGGGTGGGGGAAAATTCCGGTTTTGGCAATTCAGTATTCACTACAATCTACAGATGTTTTGTAAGTAGTAGAAAAATGTGGTGGAAATTTTTGGGGATAGCATTTCGACTTTTACTGCAGTTTATAGTAAAAAAACTGCATTACAGGTATCATGATGGGGTGGTAGAAATTTCCGGGGTCGGCAATTTTTCCTTGAGGTCTGCAATGTCGTGGTACTGAAAGCCATGCGTAACAGCCGAATAAATTAAACTCAGGTTTTCCTCGGAATCGATGGCGCACACTTATTTTTTCTCGAAAGTTTTCGGTTGCAATTATCTTGTTGTTTGAGGCGTTGCCATGTTTCGGGATTTTGATAGAATCACCTGAAATTTCAGGATTTGTTAGAATATATGCATTGCATCCGTCGGTTCGCTTGCGTTCACTTACGAAACATATGGTATTCATAAAATCTGTATTTGATATTGATGTAGCCATGTAAAGCTACTTTAATTCCTCCGCGTATGCTGACGAATTTTTCCATTGCTAAGGATGATGGAGTAACTCTCCACTAAATGAATGAACAAAAAGTCAAGATTCGGGAAAACTATGAAGAAAACCAAACACAGAATTTTCAGCATTGGAACTAAAATTACCAGCAAAACTTCCAACTGTGATTAAGAAAACATGTGGTATTACTTTTTCTGCAATCCAATATATCCGTCAGAATCCTGTGTGTGTGTGTGTGGGGGGGCAACCGGTAATATCAGTCTACAGATGGGGAACAAACAAAAGAACTACAAAGGAGCTTTTCTGTCTCCTGGGAAACTATACTCGGGGCAAAGCTAACCTGATTACACTATCTGTATTTCTCCCTACACCCTTCCCCTTAGGACCCTAAGACTGATGGGAGGAAGGACAAAAGGTATCTTCTCACTCATGCTTCCATCACGATGTCCCCCTCAACCTCCTTGCCCTCAACTACCAACCACCAGATAAACGATTTCTTTCTTTTCAAAAATGCATCTGGGTTAATAAGATACACCTTCGTTAAACATATTCCTTACTATTCCATTTCATCAGTTATGCGTAAACTTTTGGTGTTCCCAAAGTGTTCCAAATATATTTTTTAGTTACATGTTAAACGTGTATGCAGTACGCAATTTTTTTTTTTTTTTAAAGAGATACATTGGACTGCGCTACGTTTCCAGATGTACTGAGAAAATAGCATGTTATCACTGTGGGAAATGGTATTTTATTTACTATTTACCTAAAAATAGTTTTTGAATGAATGAAATGTGAAATCCTCTGTCACTGTGCAGATGTTTCTCAAGGAAATCCAAATGCATTATTTGGTTTTTAGCCCATTACAGCGATACAGAAACTCCTGGATTCAGGATTATTTCTTAATACCTACTTTCAGGGCCGCTTGGAGGATTGGTGCATCGCCCAAGGCGCACCCCTTACGAGGCTCTGCAGTTAAAAAAGTTAAAACAAAGGTATAATTTATTATTTATTATTATTATGTTTTGGGGCCCAAGGACCTTAAAGATAGTTTTTTTATTTTTTTTAGTTTCCAACCCCACCCCACCCCCACTTTTAAATAGTAATCGCCCTTTGTCATACAAATACTGAAATTTGCAGATTTTGAAATTATTATTACAACAACCTTAATCGTTTCCTCATTCATTAAATAGCAAATTAAACGTGTGGTTTCCTTCTCATATATTCTACAATTTGTGTGTAAACCAGGTACTTGAATTTAAGAAAACAGATAGAACAATATCAGAGTTGTTTGGAAGCTATTGCAGTATTATATATGGAGGCCAATTTTTCAGTGACTTTAACCATAGTACTGGAAAATTAAAATATATATATATATATGAGCGCATATAAAAGATAAAAAAAAAGTCAAGCTGCTCCACCTTGCATCAAAAATCAATCATTGAAATATGAATCAGGTAATAAACTATTTATTCGATTTTTTTGAGGAAACTGTTTTTCCCAGGACGACCCCAGGATGTTTATACGATTCTTTAATGGGAAGGAAGGACAAAAATGAAAAGTTTTGAAATCTACCAAGACAAAATAAATGTTAATGAAAAAAATAGAAGAAAAAATTAATGCCTTTTTTCTTATGTAAGTTGATTCATTTTTATTAAATTAAATCATTTTTTCGTTGATGTAACATAATTTAACAAGAATTTTTTGCTGATGTGAAACCTGATGAAACATAAAAAAATGTCATTTTCGAGGTGGGCTAAGCCCCCTCCCCCTGTCTCCTTAAATATGATCGTGAACGACTGTTTTCATGTAACAATTTTACTAAAAAATATTCTCTAGGGCATGCAATAAAATTTTTCTTCGGGCTCGCAATGAGATTTCGCCCAGGGTCTTGGAAAATTACCGTGCACACTTTTCATCTGATTTCGTCAAAACACTTTATAGGTACTTACTCAAGGATAAACGAATTAGTTAACACAAACTATAGGCAGCTCATCACCTTCTTTTTATAACTGACATAACTTTATTTACTGTTGGCATTTCGTTTGTTCCTGGAGAAATAGCTATGTACTTTCTGGTGAATCGCAGTCAAAATAAATTCATTGTACCTTTCAAGGGCCGCTTCTTCCCAGGTGTTACAAATGTTCCTCTGAGTCTGAATTGTGTCATCATTCTTGTTATACTTGCCGTAGAAACACCTGTTAGTTCTGCTGCAAGAGCAGTTATTTAATTTTCCGATTTATTATACGAATGTTTTCCCATTAATTTGGTGAACACTTCCATAATGATCACTTTAGCAGAGCCTTTTAAAGGCTTTTCATCTTTATGCGGCTGAAATACAATCGGGTGACCGAGGGCCGGATGGGGTCTACAAGGGCTATGGCCTTGGGGCCCACCATGACCAAGGACCCAGGACCCAGGAGACATGCCTGTAGAAATAATAAATAAATAGATAGACAGAGATTTATTAAATAGTTTCTTTTGTTTTGTATGATTTCCACTTAGTCAGAAACAGAGGCTGAAAGGCAAACAGATTTCAAGGCGCAGTTACTCGCCAAGGGTGAAGGTTTCATGTTACTGTGTACAGCGGGGTCGACGAGAGAGTTTCATTTTCTTCACGTAATCCACCTACACCTACCAATTTGCCCTTGGAACCGTTAATAGTCGAAGTTCCCTGTGGCTTCACATTGCGTGGCAAAAAAGATTCACTAAGAATACAATGCTAAATCATTTGAAAATCCGAGACAAAATCTAGGAATCTTACGTTTTTAATTCATGCTCTTATGAGAACAGTGAAAAATTCAGTGACTTATCATGAAAATTCTGCAGATAATTTATTAGTTTGAAAAACGTGCTACGTAATAATTATCACAAGCATATTGCTACAGTTTTGTGTTTTAACTGACTTCATAATGATTCCCCGTCACAATTCCTTGAGGGCCCACTCAGATGTCTTAGCCATGGGTGCACTGAAATGTCTTAGCCTAGAGGCCTACTAAAGCTGTAACCCGGCTTTGGGGTGACCGGCTGGTGCCATTGTGAAAAACAAGACAAAACGAGACCGCAACCAGGAAGAAAGGTGCAAGCTTATTGATCGCCGCGACCCATTATCTCCCATTTTACCCTCGGACTCAATTCTCACCTTCCGTGCGCTCAGTACATATCCTCCGTGTATACTGTAACCTCTCTGAAGCAAAACAGGAGTGACAATGATGTCGCCAAAATACGAATATTTGTATTTTTAGAAACGCCACCGAAACTGGGATCTTAATTTTTTTTTAATGTACATACGTACAACATTTACAACATCGATATATCCATGTGCTTTTTAGGTCTGAATTCAAGTTCGAACAAGAGCTTTTCAACTGGAACTATATTATGCAGTGGAAGTACACACTCCGTAACTTTAACTCCATAGTCAGGTTAGCCTTGCACCAAGGTGTCGTCGCTTTTGCGGCCGGTCCGAAAAACATAGCTTTTGCGGCATTTCATATTTTAATTCCCCCCTTTTCAGATAAAACAAGGCTGCCCCTTTGTGACTTTCAGACTTCCTAGGAGTGTCCGTGTGTTGTTCCCCCACCACTGATTGCCCGAGGGCTAGATGTCACATGGTTTAAAAATCGCCAAACCTCATGGGACACGTGGTCTGCCATTTCATTATAATTCGTTTTGAGTGTGCATCGTTTCGGATCTTTAACAATGGAATCTTTTGAAGTCATTGAGACAACAAAAAACAAACCGTGTGCTTTACATGATGGTTATAGATATCGAATGAAAAGAGTGAAAAGTGTAAGGGGGCGAATGTCTTCAAAGGAAAGCTTTGTTTTACAAGTAACAGATCATACTTGTAAACCAAATTTAGCAGAGATGGATGTTAAAAAGAAATTACACAATGCCAAAAAGCAGGCTTGCGAAGATCAACCACTACCAACAATTTACCGTGAAGAAATGACAGAACTTATGGACCGTGGGTATGACTTCGTGACGGAAGTGCCGTTATATTGTACCGTGAAGCACAGTCTGAATCAGATTCGGACCAAAGCGCATGGGACTTCAAACGACCCCAAAAGTATAGAAGAAATTATACTGACTGACGATGTTTTATTGCTCAAAGAAGAAAAGGAGAGTTTTCTTCTGTTCGATGATGGAATGAAAGAAAGAATAATCGCATTTGCCACAAAAAGGGGAAAAGAAGCTTTAACTAAATGTGAAGCCTTCTTTGTAGATGGAACATTCAAGAGCTGCAGTAAGCAATTCTTGCAGATTTATACAATTCATGTAGATATTGGTAGCTCCTTACAAGAAACGAATGTAATTCCAGCCGTGTATGCCTTAATGCCAAATAAGAAGAAACAAACATACGGACGGTTCTTCTCCCTTGTGAAGCAGCACGTAAATGAATGGAATCCGGAGACGGTGAACATGGATTTTGAGATGGCTGCAATCGCTTCATTGAGGAAACTATTTCCATCTATAAAAATTAATAGATGCAATTATCATTTTAACCAATGTCTCTGGCGCAACGTTCAGAACTTGGGATTGGTCAGCGAATATACCGACAACGAAGAAATGAGACTGCGCATACGCATGTGCTCTGCCTTGGCTTACCTTACTGTCGATGATGTCGATGACGGCTGGTTAGCCGTACAAGAAGACTCTCCCAACAATGAGAAGCTACAGCTTTTTTATAACTATTTTACAGAACAGTGGTTGGACAATGATAATATTAAGCGTGATTTTTGGAACTGTCATGGTAGAAGCCACCATACGAATAATGCTGTGGAGGGATGGAATTTCTGATTGAACTCATTAATTAAGAAACCACATCCCAATTTTTATATGTTGATAAAAAATCTAAAAAGTGAAGCCAAACAATGATCTTATTTACAATAGGAATACCCTCAATATGAAAGGAAATAAAAGAAAAAAAGTGTATATCCAATTAGATGAAAATATTCGCAAAACTCTGGAAGACTATGCCAAAACCCATGACATTAAATTATATCTTAGGAAGCTGGCGCATATACAAAAGTTTCAGTAAGGATAAAAATGGGACGCGGATGTCCTAGTGGTCAACGTTAGTGACTGCCACGGAGAAGATATCAGGTTTGATCCTAGGCAGCTACGGACGCTCGAATCACCAAATATCAGCCGTGCGTCGGATTGGCACGTTAAGCCGTCGGGCCTCGAGTACTGGCCCCTGGTTATAAATAAGGGCGTCTTCCTTCCGCTTCCTACCTCGCTTCCGTGTGACTTTCCTGTCGGGCACTCTAGCCCAACTCTTATAGCTTCATATTTCTAAGGGTTGTTTAAGACCTGCGGTCAGACACCCCCTTCCTAAAATTCTCTACATTTTAAAACAAAAAATGCAACTTTTAAACACGCCAGGGTTTTCTTATTTGTGTAAACGATGCCAGTCCTAAGCCTGGGCAAAGTGTGAAGGAAAGTTCACAATTTTGAAGCTTCTCCTTTCTAGTTAAAAACAAAATGCTTGTCTATCCACAATATGTGGCTTTATGCTTGTCTGCCCCTACTATATGTCTATCTGCCAGTCTGTTCCCACTATATGCTTGTCTATCCCTTCTACAAAATGCTAGTCTATTCCCCTGTTCTCAGATTGCGATAAAAGTGTATTTCGCCCGTTGTACTTTGCTTTTTTCTTTCAAAAAATTCCATATTATCGAGCCACACTGATTCATCCTTTTTATTCTATATCGATAACCATCATATAAAGAATATGTTTAATTGTAGCATATCTTTTGTAAAAAAAAAGCACGTGCTTATCGTATCACTTTGTCCGTCTATGGACACCATATCTCTGAAACTATTAGTCCGATTTGAAAATTTCTGTCTTTGTCGGCGAGCGTTTCTAGTGCGAAATATTTTACTTACAATTTAACATTTTTCTTAAGGTACAAGTTTGCCACCAGAGGGCATATGTTCATGTTTCTGTTCACAGCATATTTATAGCACTATCTGCGAGTCTAAAAAGCTGATTGAAAAAATCTTTTTCAGTTAGATGCTACTAATTACGAAAAATAGTTGTGGGCATTTCCTTTCTGAAATAATGCACAGTTTGGTTGCCGGGAAACCGCCACACAGGAAAATTGTCACATGTCTTTCACCAACTTGGAAAACTGCCACACAGGAAAATTGCCCCATTGGAAAACCGCCACACATTCAAAGTGTTGCTCGGAGGAACAGCAATTTGTGCCCGGCCCCTTAATGAAAAACATGTGGCAGTTTTCCTGTGGAGTAGTTTTCCGATGTGTGGCAGTTTTCCAAGTTGATGAAAGATGTGTGGCAGTTTTTCTGTGTGGCGCTTTATAGTGAACCGCAAAATTTTCCCGCTAGGAACGTAAATGTTAGTCTTCTTCTTGCTATCTCTGCCTCCAGGAGACGTATTTTTAAAAAAAATCTTTCCTCAGCACACCTATTCTTCTAACTGTTCGACATGAAAATCCATTTGTCTCAGATATCTTCCTTCAGCTACGAAAAATCCTTTGTGCACAGTTTATGAATGATTTTAAATATTTTATTCGTGTCGGAAGAATTCAAAAGACGTGTTCATTACAACCGAAAATTCTGTTTCATCTTTCTTGTTTGTTGTCTCAATGACTTCAAAAGATTCCATTGCTAAATATCCGAAACGATGCACACTCTAAAAGAAATTGTATTTAATGGCGGGCAATCAGTGGTGGGGGAACAAACAGCACAAAAGGAACGCGGACACTCCTAGGAAGTCTGAAAGTCACAAAAGGGCAGCAGCCATGTTTAATCTCAAAAGGGGAGAGTCAAAGGACAAACGGCCGCAAAAGCTACGTTTTCGCACCGGCCACAAAGCGACGGCCGCATAGGCGACCACTTCTTGCGTCAAAAGGAGAGAGACTGATCCGATGCCTAAGGCATTCCATGTGTCCCCATCTCCCAAACCACTTCAGAATGCACTGTGCTTGAGCCATTTTCAGAAAGGGTGTTACAGACAAACTAGTGCTGATAGTGTATCTGAAAGAATTTGAAAATACTTGTAATTTCTGTAAGAAGTTCAAAGAATGGATACTCCGATTTGTGAAATAGTTTTGTCGGAGAGAGGCAGGGAAAAGCTTTCTATTGGTGGGCATCTCTTAACTCTCCGGTGGAAAAAAAAGCAAAAGACAAGCGGCAAAGAATCATATTACTGAAGATGTGAAAATAGGGATTGTAAAGGGACTGCAACCACAATTCTCATGGAAGCCAATCACTGTCTCCAAAGTGAAAGTGAAAATTTTTGTGGATCATCTGCAGCTAGCCGTGTTCATGTTGTGAAACATCAAAACCGATTAAAACAAAAAGCTAAAAACAGTTCAGAGGCACCCTGCCAAATTATCCAAGGTGTTCTTAGTGAAACTGATCCACATATTGTTCCATATATTGGAAGAAAGGAGTCATTGAAAAAAATAATAAAACAAGCACGAAAGGACGGACCCAAGAAGTCTGGAAGATTTGACAATTCCAGATGAGTATAAGAAAACACTTGGTGGAGATCCATTTTTAGTGAAAGAATCAGGTATCGGAAATGACAGAATTTTAACTTTTACAACTGTTTCTAATGTAAAGAAACTTGAAGTGGCACATTATTGGATAACGGATGGGACTTTCATGACCGTGCCAACAATTTTCACCCAGCTGTACACGATTCATGCACCTGTTGGTCCAGATGATAACAGCCGTCTGTTACCACTAGTGTAAGTTTTAATGTCGCGGAAAAATACGGAATGCTATATGCAGTTTTTTCGTGACCTGATAACTTATGCTGAGGAAAAGGAAATCGTCCTTGATCCTTCCATGATCATCACTGATTTTGAACTGGCGGCTATCAATTCTAGTAGGGCAGTATTTCCTTCCACAGTTGGTAGAGGCTGCTTCTTTCATCTTGGACAAAATATATACAGGAAAGTAATTTCGTCTGGTATGAAAACGTTGCATGCTTCTGACGAGAACTTTTCTTTAAAAATACGGCAAATGTCAGCCCTTGCTTTTCTTCCGCCTAATGAGGTCGTATAAGCATGGATCCAGCTTAAAGAAGAAATTCCGGAAGACAGTGCTGCTATAGCAGAATGTTTTGAGGAAAACTATGTGCTAGGAAAAATTCGCCGCACCTTACGCGATCAAACAGTAAGACATCCACCTCTCTTCGCACCATCTTTTTGGTCAGTGTTCGACAGAGTGGAAATTGGAATCCCAAGAACACAAAACTCAGTGGAAGCTTGGCATCGTCGTTTCGAAGTTTTAGTCGGAGCAAGTCATGTTCGAGTTTTCAAAATTATTGCAGAGCTCCAGAAAGAACAAAAATCCACTGAAGGAGAAATTGAATTTATTCTTCGTGGAGAAAGTCGCCCAAACCTAAAGCAAAAAGACATATCCCGTGAGAACAGAATTTTATCTATTTTCCAGTCCAGAGGAGAATATCATCTGCTAGACTTCCTGCGTGCTGTAGCCCACAACATAAAATTTTAAATTTCAATTAATAAGAACAATTGTAGTTTAATTAAAAATATCCTCATAAATAGGAATCGTGCAGAAAAATAGTTTCCAGCGGTGTTAATTGGGAAACATCAAAGGCATGGTTTTTCATGTGTGTAATTCTTTCTTCATTCAAGTGCAAAAGTAAGTAGTTTTCACATAGAACTTATACCTATCCCCCCCTTTTTCAGATTCATTTTAATTTCATAATTTTGAATGAGAACATCACTACAATGGTGCGAGAAATCCAACGGGAGCTATGTAACTTATTTTAGTAATTTGCAGTGTGCATGCAGTAATATTTATTTCGATTTCACAAAATATGTCGAAAGATTATTTTTCATTTGAAAATTTTTGGTTTCTTTCGTTTAATAGCGTATAAACACCCTTTCAAGACACTTATTGAATTTTACAAAAAATGAAATTTTACATAAATGAAATTGATGATATGAGGTGAAAACTTTTCAATGAACACCAGAATATATAATATAATGTAGAACAATTTATTTCTTTGCGTTCTTCATATGTTGTACAATTTTTACTGTCAGACAGTTTTACTGGTACGTCTTTTTATATTTTGAAAATGCTTAAACACTGTTTGTTAGATTTCATATAAATAAATTGATCTAATTCAAGATCAATAGGTAAATACGAAAATTTTCATCTGTGGCATTTTCTTTTGTTTTACCTTTAATGTAGTACAATTTATGAGTAATTTATTTCTCATTTTTAGCAAGCTTTTGGGAATGAGAAGTAACTAAAAATCCATGCTATTCCTATTGATATGCTCGTCCATCCGTCCACTTCTATACGTCTTACCAGAAAAATTCTTTCTGCTTTACTTTTAGATAGGTGAAACTATGAAACATTTATCCATATTTTCTTTTTTAACTGATAAAAAAACCTGCCTATAAATTGTGCAAATCCATGTGATTTTTTTTAACTTTATGTGTGTTTCTTTTTTAATCTCACTGAGTGACACTAAAACTCAGATTAAAAAGTAAGTTTTGTCGCATTATTTTCTGTATGATACAAAGCAACAACTTTTTTCCTTAAATTTTGTATTGCAAACGATGCACAGTCGTCCTACTAGGGTGTGTAGCTGTATATAAAATTTTCCTCATGGTTTCCACTTATGAAGTGCGATTTAACAATTTTTTTTTTTTTTTTTTTGCATTGCGTTTGGGTAGCTTCTGCTCTGTGCAATATTTACATATGACCCCTACGTTTTACAAAGCATAGTTCTGTCACTTGAATGCACAAGTTGTATTTACAACAGGAGCGTCGCAACTAATATTTGACAACGGGGGTAAAATGCATTTTTTGGTCAGATCATAAAACTAATTGCGCTTTTGTAAAACAGGACGTGATAACGTCATTTGAACACGCTACAGAAAAAAATATTATATCAATAATATCTAAATCATTATGAACCTTGAATTTTACATCGTTTTTTGATATAAGACGTTTTACTAATATCATAAAAGAAGTTAAAATGTATTGATTTGAACACCTCCACATTGGTATGAATTCCACAAGAACCGCACCTCTTACGTTTCACATCAAACAACATAAAAATAAAAATGTATGTTAATTCCTCTCTACCTCTTCCCCTTTCATTTCCTTTCTTAAAGAAAGACTGATTTTATTATTCTTAAATGAAAAAAAGAAATGTTCCTGCTCTTTGGATAAAAAACACAATATAACTGTTTTTTAATAAAACCGGTACTTCGTTAAACTTATTCGCTCGCATACTGGACAAGCGAGGAAAATTTAACCCTCTTCTAGCGTCTTAGGAATTCTGAATTCTAGATGATTAATATTTAAAGTAGAAAACAGTATTTCGTTTTATCAGAAGTAGTTTGAAATTGCGGGAAATGAAAACAAGTATTAATCCGATTTCTGATTACGGACGTAATTAAAACTGAAGAAAAGTGAGAGGACAAATGTGATGCTTCATTCCTGAATGCAGATGGGTGAGGGGATAGTTGCCCTCCCCCACGCGGGTGCAACGTTACTGATTCACAAATTTATCTTTACTTCTGAACAAAATCTCTCGGAAAAATAGTACTTTATCTCAGGTACGATTAACTACGACGAAATATTTGTACTGATTTTCAACTGTGGCGGAAGTCATTTTTTGGGCAAAAATTTTGAGAAAACAGAAAGCCTTTTACATAAGATTTCAAATGCCAACAAAGGAATAACTATTACTACATTTTGCAGTGTCACATTCTCTGCTCAAAAGAGGTTCTCATTTAAGTATAAAATTCTATTATCATTCTTATTTATGTGCACTTTTACCTTTGGCTTAAAGATTTCTTTATTCCATAGAACAACACTTTCAAAGTGGACTAGTGAGACGAAAACAATGGCAAAATGAAGAGCCGTCCCGGTGGCCGAGTGGACATCAGCGTTGGCTTCTAGCCATTTGTCGGACATGGGATTCGGGATCGAATACCGGGTGATTTGCTTATTTTACTTAAAGGTTCAAATCCTTTGAGCCGTGTGTGATTTGCTTACTTACTTCGCTGGCTCCCTGTTCTCTTGAACTAGCGTCACTAAATTAGGGACTGTTCAGCGGTTACAGCCCATTGAGTTTATCAGGTGACGGTAAACTCCCACACCGGAAAACTATCACCGTTAAACTCCCA
This sequence comes from Macrothele yani, assembly GCA_039090855.1. Taxonomy (NCBI): domain Eukaryota; kingdom Metazoa; phylum Arthropoda; class Arachnida; order Araneae; family Macrothelidae; genus Macrothele; species Macrothele yani. Next base: position 123,188,722 of record CM077013.1, read on the forward strand.
CACCGGAAAACTATCACTGTTAAACTCCCACACCAGAAAACTATCACCGTTAAACTCCCACACCAGAAAACTATCACCGTTAAACTCCCACATTTTCTTCTGCTGCTAAGAAAACTCCCACACCAGTAAACTCCTACACCTTCTCACATGAGAAGACGTACATATATTGCGTTTCGTTCGGAGATCTTGTCAAAGTGTGGGAGTTTTAAAACAAAATACAAATGTATATGTAAGGTCATAATGACACAAGGTTGTTTTCCGACTCACAAAATCTTGAGTTATGATTTTATAACATTTGGCATATGATAACATTCAATAAAAGCTAATCAAAAGGAACTGAACCGAACAGTTTTCTGGCGCTGACAAGGCACTTACGCGTCGCTGGCCTTTTTACAAGATCTTAATTTAAAACCTAAATATTTTGCATTTGTAGGCACGTTGTAAAATCTAATAAAATGACTTAGCAGATTAGTTCTCAGCTGTTTGATGGCTTTTGACCATTCGTACGAGATGGGTCCGGGTTCGAATGCCGGTGAGGCATGGATGTTGTGTATGTCTTATGGATCTGGTTCTTTCCCTTTCCTGGAACAAGTTGCCCTAAATTAGGGATGAGCGACTGCTTATAGCCAATTGAGTTGCTCACTATGGTCGTTAAACCCCTAATCAAAAGAAAAAAAAATCAGACAAATAAAAAGAGCTCTCCATCGTTGGGAACCTTGGAAAACTGCCACACATAATTCGAAAGCTTGGAAAACTGCCACACATAATTCGAAAGCTTGGAAAACTGTCACACATAATTCGAAAGTTTGGAAAACTGCCACACATTCAGAGTGTTCCTCGGAAGAACAGCAATTTGTGGCCGGCCTCTTGTTGAAAAGCATGTGGAAGTTTTCCTATGTGGCAGTTTTCCTGTGTGGCAATCTTCCGGTGTGGCAGTTTTCTTGTGTGGAAGTTTTCCTGTGTGCCGGTTTACAGTGAACCAGAAAGCCAATGCCGTAAGAAAAACACAACATCCACGCCTCACCGGGATTCGGATCCGGACCCATCTCAGACGAATGATCAGAAGCCATCGCTTAGACCACTGCGTCGGCAATAACTTTCTATAAATGAAATTATGGCCTAAAGTACTCAGATTTATAATTCCTTTGTGTGATAAGCAAGCTTCAGTGCGTTGCTGAAAATGTAAATTTACTTCAATATCATTGAAAACTGCACTCATTGGTCATTGGATTTTTGCACTTTTTCCTTTTATTTCTCATCTTGAAAAAAATGAATTTGCCACTAAGTGTTTCTGACAATCTACCTCCAGCTGAGGAACTGTGCAGCTATAAGCGAAATATCAGTTTTAAATGAAAATGTCAATAAGTTCTTATTTTCATGATTTAATTTTGTACTTTGCAATAAAATGTATTAAGGACCGGGTTCTCAATTTATTAACACTTCAGAGTACAGTTGTGACAACTTTCAATTGTAATCAGAAAGTAGAGTGACGAAAAAAATAACTTTGCTGCAGAAACATTCTTCTTTTTTATAATGGGAAAACGTGTCTAATACAATAACCTTGTAATTTATCACACGACAACCGAATGATTGAACTTGTCCAACTGCACACTTCATTCGTATGACTTTCCACCTACGAGGAATCAATTCCTGAGCGGCTGTGTTTTTCTGTAATGTTGGTCTTGTGTGTATATAGCAAAATATTATATTAATAATAATTTACTATAAATGAAATTATGCCTAAAGCACTCAGATTTATAATTCCTTTGTCTGATAAGCAAGCTTCAATGCGTTGCTAAAACTGTAAATTTACTTCAGTATCATTGAAAACTGCACTCATTGGATTTTTGCACTTTTTCTTTTTATTTCTCATCTTGTAAATAATGAATTTGCCACTAAGTGTTTCCGACAATCTACCTCCAGCTGAGGAACTGTGCAACTATAAATGAAATATCAGTTTTAAATTAAAATGTCAATAAGTTGTTATTTTCATGATTTCATTTTGTACTTTGCAATAAAATGTATTAAGGACCGGGTTCTCAATTTATTAACACTTCAGAGTACAGTTGCGACAACTTCCAATTGTAATTTGAAATTACAGTGACGAAAATATAACTTTTTGACAGAAACAATTATTTTTCTTTTTTATTTCAGATTTCGGTAAAGAAACCAAATTCGGTATCGGCACTTTGCAATATCAACAAATTACATTTACATCAATCTAGTGCTGTGGCGTGTAATTTTAAGTGCAGTGGTGGAATATAATTCAACCCAAAGCTGGATGGACGGAAAAGTCCCACCCAGGAAAACTCTCACATTTGGAAAAGTCCCACTCAGGAAAACTCCCTCAAAGGAAAACTCTTATACATTTAAAAGTTCCCCTACTTTTTCAGTCAGGGACCGGGCACAAATTGCATTTTGTGCAAAATATCGAATGTGGGGGAGATTTCCGGTCTCCATTTCCATGCTGTTTAAAACAAGATACAGCCGTACAATGTACACAGATATGCGGGGAAAATTTCCGGGGTCGGTATTTCCTTTATTTTTAATGCAACTTACAGGTGTTTTGCACTTTTACCGTAGTTTATAGTAACAGGCTGACACGGTGGGGAAAATTTCCGGGATCAGCATTTAAACTTTTACTGCAGTGTATATTAAAAAACAGATCTTACAAGTAACATGATGAGGTGAAGGCAATTTCCAGGATTAGTATTTCCGTATTCACAGCACTTTTTAGAAACAACCGGTCTTACAATTAGCAAGTTGACTCGATGGGGAAATTTTCTGAGTCAGCATGCATTTAGATTTTCACCACAGTTTACGGTAAAAAATGTTTTTTTTTTTTTTTTTTTTTTTTGAGGTTTAACGACCACCGTGAGCAACTCAATGGGCTATAAGCAGTCGCCCGTCCCTAATTTAGGGCCACTGGTTCAAGGGAAGGGAGAGAGCCAGTGCCGTAAGACAAACACAACATCCATGCCTCACCGGGATTCGAACCCGGACCCCGTTCGGACGAATGATCAGAGGCCATCGCTTAGACCACTGCGCCACCGGGGCGGCAAAAAATGGTCTTACAAGTAGTAGGATGGGGTGGGATAAATTTTAGGCATTAGTATTTCCGTAAACCGATACCACCATCGACGTAAAGCATTCACTTCGGAGGAAGAAAAATTAGGACAATCAAGAGGAGATTATTCTTGTTTTGGTCACCAAGCTCCTCAGAAGCATATCCATCCTAACTTCAGTATTTTTTTTTAAAAGTAAAACGAGAGCAATCCCTTAATATGATTCACAGATATCTCTGCAAAACCTGTAACAGAAAAAAATGTAGAGATGTGTACTTGTTTTATGGTTGTAATGACTGACTTTAAACATATAATTCATACAAGGAAAACTGAAAAACACATTAAACTGCTGTATATATAGACTTTAAGTAAAAAGTACAAATAGTATATTATGGTTAAAGATACTTCTGAGGAATTCATGTACATGCTAACTGCTGTTCACAACTGTGCTATATGATAATAAAAAGGACTATACATACATATACACTATATTGACAATTCACCGGACACCCCTTCAAAAGCAAATGAACGGATCCGCTACGTTGTTAAGATGCGCTGTACAGCTGCAAAAGGTATAAAAACAAGCCTGCAGCTGACCGCGATCATATCACACTGTGAGGTTGAGTGAAAATGTAGTGGCGGGAGAGAACTGACGGAAAGATTATTAGGTGTTATATTAGTGGGTTGTCCATAAGAGAAACCGAGAGGCATTTAAACATACCGAAGTAAACTGTTTTGGATGTACTGAAAAAGTGGAAGACACATAGCGTACCTGAAGCAGGAAAATGTACCATCAGACCAAAGAAAATCAGTGATAGAGGATGTTGTAGACTATAAGCAGAGTCGATACAGCTAATCGACGGAGTGCTGCACAAGACCTGAGTGTACAGGTGAATAAAATGCTGGAACCTCGGTATGCACCCGCACTATTGGCAGAGAAGTTCATTCCATGGGTTACCGTGGTCGTTCGGCTACTCATAAGCCTTTCATCTGCACTCGGAACGCTACTCGTCGTTTAGCATGGTGTAAAGAACATTTATTGTGGACCGAAGTTCAAAGGAAACGAGTCCTATGGACTAATGAATCCAGATGCACGATCCATCAGTCTGATGGCCGTGTGTGGGTATGGCGGCAGCCGGAGGAAAGCTATTTACCACAATATGCTGTTCCTACGGTCAAGTTTGGAGCTGGCAGTATACTCATGTGGGGGTGTTTTTCGTAGTATCGTCCCGGCCCATTGGTTATCGTGGACAAACCTGTTAACCAGCACGTCTATTTCGATATTCTGGACAATTATGCCCCACCAACTCTGTGGCAATACTATGGAACCGAGCCTTGTTGGTACCAGCAGGATAATTCACAGAGCCATAAAGTAAGTACTGTTACGGCGTGGTTTGACGATAATTCCGTATCGTGTGTGGACTGGCTAGCACGGAGCCCTGATCTTAATCCCATAGAGCAGATATGGGATGATTTAGAGCGCCGCATGAGAAGTTTGGAACCAAGGCCTACTACAAAGCAACAGCATTATGTACTGAATGAAAGGGCACAGCTATTCCAAAGCCTTGTCGAAAGCATGTCTCGAAGGGTCAGTGCATGCATTAAGGCCAAAGGTGGACCGACACCGTACTAATGTATGTCAATAAATGCTATGTTGTGTTTCTCTTCTAGGCGTCCGGCAACTTTTGTCAATATATAGTGTATATACATTACATTATCAAAAGTATTCCGATGCCACAAATTTTTGGGACAAATGGCTTTATTAGTTAGTCGGTCCATTTTTTGCTTGTATGAGAGTGGTAACACGTAGAGGCATACTGTCAACCAATTTCCGGTAGGTCTCGACAGGAATGGCTCGCCATTTATGCTAAAAACTGCTTCCAGAGTGGAGAAGGAAGACTGTCGTAGTGGTCCATTTTGCACCCGTCGCTCCAGTTAATCCTAGAAGAGTTCTATGGGATTAAGATCAGGACTCTAAGCAAGCCAGTCCAACAATTCCACCTTATTGTCAAGAAATCAGTCATCCACATGCCTGGCAGTGTGGCAGGGAGTTCGATCGTTTTGGAAGAGACAACGGTTATTTCCATAATACTGCCACTTTGTTGGTAGGGAAGAATTGTCCAGAACTTTGAGAGACACTTCAGAGTTTATGGTTTGTGATGTAATAACCAACAGGCCGAATTCCGTCCAAGAAAAATAACTATATATCGTGATGGAGATTCCGCCGAACTGAACAGTTGAAAGCCCACCTATTTGGGAGACCCGGAGAGCTATCTCGTAAACAAGGCAATTTAGGAAAGATTTCCAATTACGAAGTTGTACAGCGTTCTAACCTTAATGTAAATCCGCAGAAAAATTTACAATGACTTCCAAAATTCAGGCTGTGCCCTCTTGAGCTGTAGCATACCTACAAAAGAAAGTTATTTCCCCCGCAAATCTTGAAATGTATCTATCTTTTCCTGATCCTCTCTGAACCTAGGTCATGATAGAGGCTCAGTTTTCCATCCCTTTTATCTCAGCCGTATACTTCATAGCAGAAAGTTTCAGTTCAGTGTGCGACAGATGAAATTGTGTCGCGAAATATTCTGCGGGTTATCACTAAGCAAACTAACTGCTGGATGCAAAAAAAATAAAAAAATAAAATAAAGATGTGCGCTGGTAGAAATTTAAAAAAAGAGAAGAAAGAACTGACATCATATTTCTTCCACTTTAAAAAAAAAAAGAAAATGTGTCTAAGCTAGGTACTACAACAATTGCAATGATAACTAGTATCAAAAACACTCCAGCCCACTTTACTAGAATTTTACCACTATTTTCAAGCTGAAACAAACATTTATGGAATAAAATTATATTTAAGAACAATAAGGGACAGAGCGGCACCCCAGTAAAAAATTAAGTGCTGCGGCGAATATGTCATGTGTTTAAACTAGTTCAAGTCACACACTGCAGTCAGTCGAAAGGGATATAAAGTGGTAGTCGTTGCTGTGAACATCATTGCATGTCATCGTTCTGTCTGTGGTTGGGACGCCTAAAAGATGAACAGCCACAACCGGCTGATTAGGGAACTTTTGCTTTACGAGTTTGAATTCTGACATAATGCTGATCAAGCATCACGAAACATATGTCATGCGAAAGAGAAAGGTTCCGTGGACCACAGCACAGCAACCAGATGGTTCAAGAAATTTTGCTCAGGTGACAGAAACCTCGACGATCATCCAATTGTCAGGTAGGCCGTGCGTCAGGCCGTAGAGGCAAATCCGACAACCAGCACTCGGATATTATCAGGCGAGCTGGGCACATCACAGACCACCATGATTCGTCACCTTCAGGAGCTGCCGCATTGTCCCTTACGAACTGAGGCAAACCGCAGAGTGAAAGTGTGCACGAAACTCCAAAAAAAAATCCGCGTGAATGTGGGGCACTTCGAATGTGTGGCAGTTTTCCAAGTTTCTGAATTATGTGTGGCAGTTTTCCAAAGGTATCTAACAATGGCATGGGCTCTTTTGTTTGTTTTTATTTTGAGGTTGCCACGAAAGTTTAAGGTGGGATGGGTGGGGGTGGCATAAAGGTTGCCGTTTCCTGGCCTATACTGAGAATTCAAGTTATTGATATTTCTCTTTTACTTAATTAATTCACAGGCCCTACACCTAGGCATTTTTAACAGTTTTTAATCAATCATCTTCATATTCATAACGTTTATATATCAAACCAAGTTAATAACTGTAGTGCCGAGAATTTATGCACATCGGTGAATTACTTGACATTATTTTTTTACCTCCCCTCTCCCGAATAGAAGATCATTTTAGTAAAGCTGGCAGAGTAAGAACGCCGGGCTGCCTTTCAGCTTTTTGTTGATAGATAGTTTCCATACAAAAGGAACCTTATAAATTTTTACTCTCTGCTGTGGGGAATTTTCGACAGCACGGGAAGCCTGGATCGTTTGGCTGATAAGCCATAATTAACATAATGAGCTTCCACCCCTACAATAACAGTGCACTTTTACTTAGGCACTAAATACTAATTCATAGGCCCTAGGCCTTTTAAACAGTTTTTATTCTACCAGTGTCACATTCACAACGTTTGCATATGAACTCATGTTAATAATATTGCGCTTTTACTTAGGTACTAAATATTAATTCATAGGCCCTATATGCCTAGGCTTTTTAAACAGTTATTATTATACCGATGTCACATTCACAACATTTACATATCAAGTTAATAATATTGGCATAACTGTTAAGTATAAAAAGAGGGGGTCCGCAGTAAAGCCCACCGGAAATATGCCCACTATGGATGATTTGCAGAATATGTACGATCAGAGGACGTTTCCGATCTAGTGTAAGAAAACTGATCACATAAATATTTATGGACCTTATAAAAATTGTACTTTGTTTTAGAAATGTCAAAATTTAAGGAGGTTACCCCCAAACCTAAACTAATATATATAACCTTTCTTATGGGTTCAAGAAGCTCAAACTTAAATCGTTAGACAACGCTATCAATAAACGAACAACGCACCTGAAAATTTTGAAAAGTTTAAATTTAGAGGGTTGACCCCTAAACGTAAACTGACATATATAATCTTTTTCATGGGCTCTAAAAGCTCAAACTATATCTAGGTTGTAACTTGAAATCTTCTAAAAAGGCCCGCGGCCAAGGTGCTTTGTAAAGAGCAGCAAAATATTCTGTTGAGTGCCTTTTATTAAGTTTTATAAACTACTTACAAGAATATCTAAGTTGCATAACAAATATCTATAAGTTGTAACTTAAATCTTCTAAAAAGGCCCGCGGCCTATGTGCCTTGTAAAGAGCTGAAAACTGATCCGTTGAATGCCTTTTGTCATGTTTTACAAAATGTTTAGAAATACGAAACATCTAGGTTGTAACTTAAAATCTTTTAAAACGGCCGGCGGCTTAAATGCCTCGTAAAGAGCATAGAAATAATCAATTCAGTGATTTTAATAATTTTTTTATAAAATGTTTACAAATACGAAATATCAAGGTTGTAATAAAGTCCAGTAACGTGGGTATCTTGTAAACACCTAAAGATCGATTCGTTGAGTCCCTGTAGATTAGCCTTTATTGCATGACATGCAAAATATTTAAATCATAACTCAAGGTTTAGTGAGTCGCAAAGCTTCTACATAAACCTTGTGTCATTATGATCTTACAAACGCATTTATATCCCTAGGAAAACTCCCACACTTTGACAAGTTCTCGGAAAGAAACGCAATTCGCCATTTATGCAATTTGTATATGACCCCGTGACGTCGCAGACTCTGGGGGGTACACATCTCCCTGGTACGAATTTGCCATTTCCCGTAGAGATCTGGTATGTTGTTTTTGATTTGCATGCAGCGTGCTTTACTTTGGGATCCATCCGCCCCCACCCTTCAGTTGAGAGAATTCAAATTCTTTTTCAAAACGTACGTTAGGTCACACTACATAAAGATTGAAAATTTTGGTGGGTGGACAAATCCGGTGGGTGTACAAATCCGGTGGGTGTACATCACGTCCCGAACGTGAGTTGGGCCACACGGCATACGAAATTACAATTTCGGCGGGTGCACACCATCTCCCAGAATCAAAGCAGCTCATGATGCTTAAATTTCAAAAATTTGGTAGTGCATAGCTGCCAGGTTTTACGATTTACCCATACAATTTACAGAACTTTTTTTATTTAACTTAATCCATTCAAAGTAAACCGCCGATGTTAGTTACGAATAACTTTGCAGTTACAGGTGTCTATGTGGGAACTTTGCAGCAGTTTTCCCGCATTTTAGGTTTATTGTTTTGCATTGTTTCACACTGTAAAAAATAAGTGCTGTGAATTCACGGAAAATTTCTGAAAATAACGTGCAGCAAAATTGCCGGTAAGTATCATCAGGAGTTTTTAAACATCTGTCGACAAGATGAATTCCTATCCACAAGCCCCTGGAAACTGGGCTGATAAAGTTGTCAGCAAAAGAGTATATCACCTTCACAAGATAACTTGATTGCTTCCACATTTCCCCCTCGATAACGTGAAACTCATTATTAGAGCCATTTGATTTCAACTGCCTCTCAGAAACACAAAAAATATTCTCTAACACCAACCAAATCCAATTCCAAATCAACCTACTAAATGATATTCCCTTCAACACACAGATTCCACAACAAAGTTAGAACACCAAAGACAGCAAAATCGAATACTCAGTGCAGAGCTCGTCAGATATCCTTTGCGCCACAGTTGTGACGTCACAAATCCTTGTTTCATTTGTCCATTATTCCACTCTCTTGACCGTAACCGTTTATGTGCCGTGTATACAACAGAGATCACTTCTGTTCTCTGTGGACATCTGAGTGCTTACATATGTTGCTTCCATTTTTCACAGTGGAGTGTTTGATTCTGTAAGTTGTGCTGAAATTCCTTTTTGGTTTCTTAATCATTTTGCTAAATTGAAAATGTCTTCAGATATTTCTGAAAAAGTTATAAACTACAGGGTGATTCAAAAGTTCCAGAACTCTATTTTTAAAACGTATTTGCTGTAAAATCATAAAAGATATCTGATTATTGCTGCTTGTGGCTGTTGTGTGTTACCTTGGGGAACAAGCTGCGCCACATGACACTATGCTTACGCAGGCGCTGGCAGCAGTAACGTTCAGTCAGCCACGAGTCTCACGCAAGAACAGAGAGTCGCTTTGTTAGAAGTTTATTTTGCAGAAAAATCTTACCAACGTTGCATCCAGCTCTTTCAAAGGAAGTTTCCTGACGCTTCTATACCAGGGAAAACAACTGTGTATGACCTTGTGAACTGGTTTCGGGAGACAGGCAGTGTTCTGGATAAGCCTAAAAGTGGCAGTCTGTCAGTGGTGATAACTACGTTTCTGGAGAAACTTCACGTTTCCCTGCCGCATTCTCCCCGGAAGTCACTTCGGCGGCTGTCTCAAGAGTTAGGTCATCGTATTCAGCTTGTCAGAGGGCTACTAAAAGTCTAAAGCTACGGCCGTACAGATATCGAGTAGTGCAAGAGCTACGTCCTTTGGATTCGGAAAAGCGCATTACCTACTGACAATGGTTTAAGAGTTTCACGCGCAACAATGTGACTAACCAGCTTAACAACACTTTTTTCAGGGACGAAGCATGGTTTCATTTGAATGGATATGTCAATAGCCAAAGCACTTGCATATGGGCTGCGGAGAATCCACACGCATTGCACGAGGTTGGACTTCACTGTCAGAAAGTTGGAGTGTGGCGTCCCATGTCTAGACGGCGAATTGTAGGGCAATTTTTCCCCCGAAACAACTGTAAATTCCACTGTGTATGCAGACATCATTCATTAATTTGTAGCGATGATGTAAGAACACGAACATTACTGTTGGTTTCAACAAGATGGAGCAATGTGCCACACATCAACGACACAATGGAGATGCTCCGCGAGTTCTTTCACAATCGATTAATCTCAAAAAAACTTTGTCCGCCTCACTCACCCGACTTGAGTCCTCCAGACTTTTATTTGTGAGGCTATCTGAAAGACACAGTTTACCAGAACAACCCTAAGACGGTACAGGACCTGCAGAACAATATCCTTACAGCCATGAGGGACACACCAGCAAACACGCTGAAAACAGTGTCAGCCAACATGTGTCGTCGGGTGAATTTGTGTCTTCAACAGAATGGTGAACAATTCCAGCATCTATTGTAAAGTGGTTTCCATTACCTGTAAGTATGTGTCAATATAACAGTATGTAAAAATAGTTGTACAGCACTACATTCGTGGTAGAAATACTTGAATTCAGAGTTCGGGGACTCAGTCCTTTCACTTTGGTGGATCAAAAGCACAGGTAATGCTACAAAATGCAGTAATTTACACTGGCCGAGATGTGACACAATGTGTCTCAACTATTTTGGACTGTCATAGCCACAATGCCACTGCTGTTTGGGCATATCTCCAACATGTACTCGACCACATTAAGGCAACATATCCAGCTGCCACGGCAATCCACTTTCTAAGTGATGGACAAAACAGCCAATACAGAAACAAACTTCTACCAGTTTGCGATGAAGCTGTATAATATGGGCTTCACGGGAGCAACCTATAACCGAATGGAAGCAGCACATGGAAACAGAGCTGCAGATGGTGTCGGGGTGGACCTGAAACGAACAGCAGCTATGAAATTGTCAGCAAGGGGATGGATATCAGGGATGCTTTCGAGTTCGCTCAAGTGATGCCCCAAACCAAAGTAAAGTTATTTTTTGTAACAACGGCTGAAGTAGAGAAGGTTCAGAAGGATTTGGAGCAACTGTCAATCAAAAGCTGGTTCCAAAGACAATGTCTCTTCATAAGAGTTGAAGGTATATTCTTCAACTCTTATGAAGAGACATTGTCTTTGTGATGTGTGAAACAGTAATTAGTCAATTCGGTGATGTCTGACTGCTATGTTAATTATAATGGTCTCTTCATCAGTTCGTCATGAAGAAGAAAGTTAAACTATTGATCAGAGAACTATTGTGCTTTAATAACTGCACCCCAAAACGACAAACAAGCTTGTGTTTTGGGAAATGCTTTAAAGCTTTAGAGTTCATGTTCGATGATAAATCAGGAAATTCATCTGCACAAAACCGAGAACATCGTAAAGACACTCTTGGACAGCCATGAACCTGCACGTGCGCCAACCAAAAAATGAAGCCAACATGAAGTCGCAGTTGATGCCAAACAAGTGGTGCTTATTCACGTATGATGAAAATTGATTTATTGGACTAATAATCCAAAGGGAAGAGGACCAAGTGGAGATAAAAACAATGAAGACAATAGGAAATAACAAGTTCCACCTGGCCAACTAGAGATGAGTAGATCTGGTATCCGATTACAGATGTGGTGAAGGTCATAGGACAACCAACTCTAGTCAGCTCGCGCTATGTGAAAATTGAGGAAAATATGTGGGAAACGTATTTCATTGCTGATTGAACAACATACGAGAAATTTTTTTTCATTGGCACTTGGACAGCGATGTTATAAAAGACTTTCTTAAAATGCAATGAAAATATTTAATTTGTTATAAAGACTCAAATTTAGATGTAAGTTTAACTTTTTTTGAATAAAAATGTAGAAATAGGCAATTCACAGTCATCATTATGCTTTAATTTTAAACATTTATTAAAAAATTCACAGCCGTCACCACGAAAGTGCGTGATGGTTGTGAATATTCACAGCCATCATGACACTAACAGGGTGATGGCTGTGAAATTTAGGAGCCTTGGTTGGAAAATATATGTTGATAGCCTTACCACATTCGTGATGAAAGTGCATCCGTATGAGAGACTGACCTACATATGTCTACCACTTTGGAATTAATTCAATCAATGATTCCATTGGGCTACATACATATACATTTGGTATATGACGGAGGGTGGCAGGCGCTCTGAGGAGCTTACGCCTTCTATTCGTAAACACTTTCAAGAAATGCACGAAACTACAAGCGCATTATTTTGTTCTCAGACTAGTGCACTTAGCAAAATAGAAACATTGAAACGGCCACGACTCTGCTGAAACTAGCTCAAGACCCTCACATGGATACAGAGACAACAGATTCGAAAATTTTGGTATCTGGACATTCCTTCCTTCCTTCCTAATGATACTGAGTTTGGTATTACTGAAAAGGCAAGCCATAAACAGAAGTGCATCTATGTACCAGAAGAGTGGACCCAGATAATAAAATCAGCAAAGATGAAGTAGCCTGAACTCAGAATAGTTTTAATGCCTAGATATGAGTTCCTCAGTACCCAGGCTTTGGGAAAGAAAATAACAAACAGAAAAATTAGTGAGATGGGCATGCTCTTAATTGGTTGAATATTCCCTAGCTATGATTTGAAAAGGGTTTGCTCTTTATAATTAGGTTTAAGGAAACAACTTCAATGACAGTACTGATTTTGCAAAAACAAATGTGCAAAAGAAAAGAAGAGAAAGAGCTCTACAATGTCTAACACATGCGCAACAAGATCCTCTTTACCAGTCCTGAAGACTTGGGTCTGAAGCACAAGCATCACTCTGGAATCGTTAAGTGGAAGACTGAGTCATGTGGATGTGTATCATATGAACGTACTAAATGCGGATGTAAATCATGAATGTATGGTTAGCACATGGTATGAAAACATCAAAATGGGAGGCAACTGCACTGAGTGACATGATTTTAGAAGCACAAGCATTGCTAATATTAACGGCTATGAAAAACGATCATTTTTTGGAATTTCGCAAGGGTTTAGCAGAAGTGCACTGTGTCGCATTTGATGATTTATGAATAGCTAAGGAATTAAAGATATGAGATAAAAAGATACATTATATCTTAAATGTTGGTTTAACTGCTACCTTTGATCACAGCTTTTCTGTGACATAGGATCTTCATTTCTAATGCCAGAAATTGAATGGAATAATGCCTAGATAATTTTGATATATTACTAGAAGCTGAACATACAGCTACTCAATGTTTTCATGAAAATATTTTTCCAGTGCCTGCAAGAGAAAGCACGGTGATAATCTACAACTTCAGTCGCAATCCCATAAAAAAACCATTAAGAAGTCCATAAGAGCTGCAAGAAAAGATGTCCTCACAGTTGATCAGCAGGATAGTTCTTCCAAAGTTGAAATAGGAGTAAGACTACACTCAGAAAAATAGGAACATTGAAATGGCCTTGACTCTGCTGAAATTAGCTCAAGACTCTGACATGGATACTGAGACAACAGATGCGAAAATTTCGGTATTACTGAAAAGGCAAGCCAGAAACAGCAGTGTATCTATGTGCCAAAAGACAGGTTCCAGATAATATTAGGTGCTTGAATTAATTACTGCTGTTGCCCAATAGAGCACAGCAGTGGTGTGCTGTGACCCGGACCACATGTGACCTCCCTTGCGCACGCACATACCGTCTGTGGTCTGGGCGAAGTAGTGTGTGACATGCGATCGGAAGGCACAGAACACGAGTTTGTATCGCATTCACGATGTCGAGTTCGTACCAAAAAAAGGAGCATTTGTGGGCAACATTACTCTTCAGCTTTCATCTGAAGAAATCTGCAGTGGAAAGTCATCGTTTGCTAGTGCTGACCTATGGGGAACATGCCCTATTGGAAACAACATGCAGAGTGGTTCCGACGCTTCACAGCCAAAGAATATGACATGAAGGACAAAGAGTGCCCTAAGCAGCTGAAAAAGTTTGAAGATGGCGCATTGCAGACCGTATTGGACGAGGATTCATTCAGATGCTCCACGAGTTGTCTGAAACACTACGGGCCAAGGAGTCGATGGTTAGCAAACCTTTAAAGGCAATGGGAATGATCCAGAAGCTCGGAAACTGGATCCCACATGCATTGCGGGAAAACGACATCACCAAACGTGAAACCATGTGTAAATTGCTGCTGCAAAGACACAAACGGAAGTCGTTTTTGCATCGAACAGTGATTGGCGATGAAAAATGGATTCGTTACGACAATCCTAAGCGCAAGAAATCATGGGTTCGTCCCGGCGAACCATCAACCACTATGCCTAAACCGGACATCCATGGCAGGAAGGTATGCTGTGCACTGCTGCAACCCGGTGAAATCATCAATGCGAAACGGTACTGACGTAAATTACTCGATGTGAAACGTGCACTCACAGAGAAACGGCCGCAATACGCTAAAAGACATGACAAGGTTATTCTTCTCTACGACAACACTAGATCTCATGTCACCAAATCTATGAAGGAACTCTTAGAAGAACTTGGCTGGGACATCTTACCCCACCCGCCTTATTCCCCGGACATTGCTCCCTCGGACTTCCATTTGTTCCGGTCACTACGACATGGCCTGTCGGAGCAACACTTCCTTTCTGTCGTGGATATCCAAAAATGGATCGATGAATGGTTCGCCTCGAAAGAACATGCATTTTTCTACCGTGGAATACATTTGTTACCTCAACGGTAGTAATGGGTTGTAGCTGCCAACAGACACTACTTTGAATAGACTATGCGTACCGTATGTGGCAATGCACAAGTGCTTGTGTGGCAAAAAAAAAAAAGCGGGAATTAATTCAAGCACCTAATAAAATCAGTAAAGATGAATTAGCCCTAACTCAAAATAGTTTTAATGCCTAGATATGAGTTCCTCAGCACCCAGATTTTGGGAAAGTCAATAACAAACTGCAAAAATTAGTGAGATGGGCACACTTTTAATTGGTTGAATATTCCCTAGCAATGATTTGAAAAGGGTTTGCCCTTTATGATTAGGTTTAAGGAAACAACTTCAATGACAGTACTGATTTTGCAAAAACAAAGGTGCAAAACAAAAGTATAGGAAGAACTCTACAATGTCTAACACATGCGCAATAAGATCCTCTTTACCAGTCCTGAAGACTGAGTCATGTGGATGTGTATCCTATTAATGTACTGAATGCGGATGTACATCATATGAATGTATAGTTAGCACATGGTATGAAAACTTTAAAATGAAAGGCAACCGCAACGAGTGCCATGATTTTGGGAGCACAAGCACTGCTAATATTAACACCTGTGAAAAATCATTATTTTTTGGAATTTCGCAAGGGTTTAGCAGAAGTGCATTGTGTTGCACCTAATGATTTATGAATGGCAAATGAATGAAAGTTATCAGATAAAAAGATACATTATATCTTAAATGCTGGTTTAACTGCTTCCTTTGATCACAGCTTTTCTGTGACATAGGATTTCATTTCTAATGCCAGAAATTGAATGGAATAATGCCTAGATAATTTTGATATATTACTAGAAGCAGAACATTCAGCTACTTAATGTTTTCATGACAATATCTTTCCAGTGCCTGCAAGAGAAAGCACGGTAATGATCTATGACTTCAGTCGCAATCCCATAAAAAACATTAAGAAGTTCATAAGAGCTGCAAGAAAAGATGTCCTCACAGTTGATCAGCAGGATAGTTCTTCCAAAGTTGAAGCAGAAGTAGGACTACACTCAGCAAAATAGGAACAGTGAAATGGATCTGACTCTTCTGAAACTAGCTCAAGACCCTGACATGCATACAAAGCCAACAGATGTGAAAATTTCGGAATCTAGACATTCCTTCTTTCCTAATGATACTGAGTTTGGTATTACTGAAAAGGCAAAGCCATAAACAGCAGTGCATTTAAGTACCAGAAGACTGGATCCAGATAATAAAATCAGCAAAGATGAAGTAGCCTGAACTCGGAATAGTTTTAATGCCTAGATATGAGTTCCTCAATACCCAGGCTTTGGGAAAGAAAATAACAAACAGAAAAATTAGTGAGATGGCCATGCTCTTAATTGGTTGAATATTCCCCAGCTATGATTTGAAAAGTGTTTGCTTTTTATAATTAGGTTTAAGGAAACAACTTTAATGACAGTATTAATTTTGCAAAAACAAATGTGCAAAAGAAAAGAATAGGAAGAGCTCTACAATGGCTAACACATGCGCAACAAGATGCTCTTTACAAGTCCTGAAAGACTTGGGTCTGAAGCACAAGCATCACTCTGGAATCGTTAAGTGGAAGACCAAGTCATGTGGATTTGTATCATATGAACGTACTGAATGCGGATGTATATCATATGAATGTATGGTTAGCACATGGTATGAAAACGTCAAAATGGGAGGCAACTGCACTGAGTGACATAATTTTAGAAGCACAAGCATTGCTAATA
This sequence comes from Macrothele yani, assembly GCA_039090855.1. Classification (NCBI taxonomy): domain Eukaryota; kingdom Metazoa; phylum Arthropoda; class Arachnida; order Araneae; family Macrothelidae; genus Macrothele; species Macrothele yani. Next base: position 123,205,447 of record CM077013.1, read on the forward strand.
TTAACAGCTGTGAAAAACCATCATTTTTTGGAATTTCGCAAGTGTTTAGCGGAAGTGCATTGTGTCACATTTGATGATTCATGAATAGCAAAGGAATTAAAGATATCAGATAAAAATATACATTATAATCTTAAATTTTTGTTTAACTCCTTCCTTTGATCACATCTTTTAAGCTTTTGTAGTTAGTTGTCGTTTTTACAGCTGTAGGTTAAAAATATTAGTAAACATGAGCAGGAACGGCTCAAAATGCAGCTGTTGTAAGCTGTGAAAGTATACTCGCAGGTTAGCTAAATGCAGTCACAGATTTTGCAGTAAATGCGGCGACGTTTACTGCCAAATATCACCATCTAGTTCAAGCCAAGGTAAGCAAGGGAATCTAGTACAAAGAAATGTTTTATTAGTGTTGCAAAGTTTAAAAATAAAATAAATTTGTTTTCCATTGTAGCCAAGGCCATAGGCACGAATTTTACCGGGGGTGTTATCCAAACTATGCACAAAAAACAAGCAAATGTATGCAAAAAAATTACATAAGACAAATATTTTTTTGTTATTTTCCAATATGAAGCAAGTTAGACATTTTTACTACTGCTGTGAAATTTTTAGGCATAACGTACAAAATTCCAAAACTTACCAGTCATAACATTTGAAGAGTATATTTACATTGGATTAAAAAGTATGTGCTAAAAAAAAAAAATTCATGTGATCTTCATATCTGCCAGAAATTGAATGGAATAATGCCTAGATAATTTTGATATATTACTAGAAGCTGAACATTCAGCTACTCAATGTTTTCATGAAAATATCTTTCCAGTGCCTGCAAGAGAAAGCACGGCAATGATCTATGACTTCAGTCGCAATCCCATAAAAAAACTATTAAGAAGTTCATAAGAGCTGCAAGAAAAGATGTCCTCACAGTTGATCAGCAGGATAGTTCTACCAAAGTTGAAGTAGAAGTAGGACTACACTCAACAAAATAGGAACAGTGAAATGGCTCTGACTCTGCTGAAACTAGCTCAAGACCCTGACATGGATACAAAGCCAACAGATGTGAAAATTTCGGAATCTAGACATTCCTTCTTTCCTAATGATACCGAGTTTGGTATTACTGAAAAGGCAAGCCATAAACAGCAGTGCATTTAAGTACCAGAAGACCGGATCCAGATAATAAAATAAGCAAAGATGAAGTAGCCTGGACTCAGAATAGCTTTAATGCCTACATACGTGTTCCTCAGTACCCAGGCTTTGGGAAAGACAATAACAAACAGAAAAATTAGTGAGATGGGCATGCTCTTAATTGGTTGAATATTCCATAGCTATGATTTGAAAAGGGTTTGCTCTTTATAATTAGGTTTAAGGAAACAACTTCAATGACAGTATTAATTTTGCAAAAACAAATGTGCAAAGGAAAAGAAGAGAAAGAGCTCTACAATGTCTAACACATGCGCAACAAGATCCTCTTTACCAGTCCTGAAGACTTGGGTCTGAAGCACAAGCATCACTCTGGAATCGTTAAGTGGAAGACTGAGTCATGTGGATGTGTACCATATGAACGTACTAAATGCGGATGTAAATCATGAATGTATGGTTAGCACATGGTATGAAAACATCAAAATGGGAGGCAACTGCACTGAGTGACATGATTTTAGAAGCACAAGCATTGCTAATATTAACGGCTGTGAAAAACCATCATTTTTTGGAATTTCGCAAGGGTTTAGCGGAAGTGCACTGTGTCACATTTGATGATTCATGAATAGCTAAGGAATTAAAGATGAGATAAAAAAGATACATTATATCTTAAATGTTGGTTTAACTGCTACCTTTGATCACAGCTTTTCTGTGACATAGGATCTTCATTTCTAATGCCAGAAATTGAATGGAATAATGCCTAGATAATTTTGATATATTACTAGAAGCTGAACATTCAGCTACTCAATGTTTTCATGAAAATATTTTTCCAGTGCCTGCAAGAGAAAGCATGGTAATGATCTACAACTTCAGTCGCAATCCCATAAAAAAACCATTAAGAAGTCCATAAGAGCTGCAAGAAAAGATGTCCTCACAGTTGATCAGCAAGATAGTTCTTCCAAAGTTGAAATAGGAGTAAGACTACACTCAGAAAAATAGAAACATTGAAATGGCCTTGACTCTGCTGAAATTAGCTCAAGACCCTGACATGAATACAAAGCCAACAGATTATTATATTTGCACTTTTAAGGTATTAACCGCTTGCAAAGTGCGCATAGTTTACGTGCAATTCATAAATGAAAAAAACATTGTATAATCTTGATCTGTTGTTGAAAAAAACAGATCAAGATTATGCAACATTAATGAGCCAAGTAACCTAAACGAACAATGGAAAGCCCTAATAAAAATTGAACAGCAGTGTAAAAAGAAAGAGGGAAAAAAGAGCAGCAGGGACAATAGATGGCGCCAGAGACACAACGATTCAGAGATAGCGACTGGAGCCCAGGCCTCGATGGCTCTGCTCACTTGAGCTGTGGTGGGCGGGTGAGACACACCTGCCTCCTGAAGATGACAGGGGCCTGTTGAAAGTACTAGAGGATTGGATGTGAGGGGCTGAATGGGTGTGACACTTGCAGTTGGGAGTAGCAGAGGTTGTGAAACAGAAGGAGGAGTTTGATAATTAGAGTTGACCAAGGTTTAATCACCTGCGAATGTAAGGTTATGTACATAGTTTTTACTTGAATTGTATGAATGAGTTGTATGTGTGATTTTTTATCGAATTGACAAGCATTATAGTAACATCTTATAAGGCTAAGGAAAAGAAAAAAAAAAAAAATACGATGTTTCACACCCGAAAATAAGAAGCGTAAGCAAGAAGTCTGTAAACCTTGGAAGCCCAGTTACATCACGATGAATGACGTGTTGGAAGTGTGTTGTCATTGGAGGTTACCATGATCTTTATGGTGAGTGAGTGGTTCTTTCTAATGGTTTTTTCAAGCCAACAGATGTGAAAATTTCGGAATCTAGACATTCCTTCTTTCCTAATGATACCGAGTTTGGTATTACTGAAAAGGCAAGCCATAAACAACAGTGCATTTAAGTATCAGAAGACTGGATCCAGATAATAAAATAAGCAAAGATGAAGTAGCCTGGACTCAGAATAGTTTTAATGCCTACATACGAGTTCCTCAGTACCCAGGCTTTGGGAAAGACAATAACAAACAGAAAAATTAGTGAGATGGGCATGCTCTTAATTGGTTGAATATTCCCTAGCTATGATTTGAAAAGGGTTTGCTCTTTATAATTAGGTTTAAGGAAACAACTTCAATGACAGTATTAATTTTGCAAAAACAAATGTGCAAAGGAAAAGAAGAGAAAGAGCTCTACAATGGCTAACACATGCGCAACAAGATCCTCTTTACCAGTCCTGAAGACTTGGGTCTGAAGCACAAGCATCACTCTGGAATCGTTAAGTGGAAGACTGAGTCATATGGATTTGTATCATATGAACGTACTGAATGTGGATGTACATCATGAATGTATGGTTAGCACATGGTATGAAAACGTCAAAATGGGAGGCAACTGCACTGAGTGACATAATTTTAGAAGCACAAGCATTGCTAATATTAACGGCTGTGAAAAACCATAATTTTTTGGAATTTCGCAAAGGTTTAGCGGAAGTGCATTGTGTCACATTTGATGATTCATGAATAGCAAAGGAATTAAAGATGTCACATAAAAATATACATTATAATCTTAAATTTTTGTTTAACTCCTTCCTTTGATCACATCTTTTGAGCTTTTGTAGTTAGTTGTCGTTTTTACAGCTGTAAGTTAAAAATATTAGTAAACATGAGCAGGAACGGCTCAAAATGCAGCTGTTGTAAGCTGTGAAAGTATACCCGTAGGTTAGCTAAATGCAGTCACAGATTTTGCAGTAAATGCGGCGACGTTTACTGCCAAATATCACCATCTAGTTCAAGCCAAGGTAAGCAAGGGAATCTAGTACAAAGAAATGTTTTATTAGTGTTGCAAAGTTTAAAAATAAAATAAATTTGTTTTACATTGTAGCCAAGGCCATAGGCACGAATTTTTCCGAGTGTGTTATCCAAACTATGCACAAAAAACAAGCAAATGTATGCAAAAAAATTACATAAGACAAATATTTTTTTGTTATTTTCCAATATGAAGCAAGTTAGACATTTTTACTACTGCTGTGAAATTTTTAGGCATAACGTACAAAATTCCAAAACTTACCAGTCATAACATTTGAAGAGTATATTTACATTGGATTAAAAAGTATGTGCTAAAAAAAAAAATTCATGTGATCTTCATATCTGCCAGAAATTGAATGGAATAATGCCTAGATAATTTTGATATATTACTAGAAGCTGAACATTCAGCTACTCAATGTTTTCATGAAAATATCTTTCCAGTGCCTGCAAGAGAAAGCACGGCAATGATCTATGACTTCAGTCGCAATCCCATAAAAAAAACTATTAAGAAGTTCATAAGAGCTGCAAGAAAAGATGTCCTCACAGTTGATCAGCAGGATAGTTCTACCAAAGTTGAAGTAGAAGTAGGACTACACTCAACAAAATAGGAACAGTGAAATGGCTCTGACTCTGCTGAAACTAGCTCAAGACCCTGACATGGATACAAAGCCAACAGATGTGAAAATTTCGGAATCTAGACATTCCTTCTTTCCTAATGATACCGAGTTTGGTATTACTGAAAAGGCAAGCCATAAACAGCAGTGCATTTAAGTACCAGAAGACCGGATCCAGATAATAAAATAAGCAAAGATGAAGTAGCCTGGACTCAGAATAGCTTTAATGCCTACATACGTGTTCCTCAGTACCCAGGCTTTGGGAAAGACAATAACAAACAGAAAAATTAGTGAGATGGGCATGCTCTTAATTGGTTGAATATTCCATAGCTATGATTTGAAAAGGGTTTGCTCTTTATAATTAGGTTTAAGGAAACAACTTCAATGACAGTATTAATTTTGCAAAAACAAATGTGCAAAGGAAAAGAAGAGAAAGAGCTCTACAATGTCTAACACATGCGCAACAAGATCCTCTTTACCAGTCCTGAAGACTTGGGTCTGAAGCACAAGCATCACTCTGGAATCGTTAAGTGGAAGACTGAGTCATGTGGATGTGTACCATATGAACGTACTAAATGCGGATGTAAATCATGAATGTATGGTTAGCACATGGTATGAAAACATCAAAATGGGAGGCAACTGCACTGAGTGACATGATTTTAGAAGCACAAGCATTGCTAATATTAACGGCTGTGAAAAACCATCATTTTTTGGAATTTCGCAAGGGTTTAGCGGAAGTGCACTGTGTCACATTTGATGATTCATGAATAGCTAAGGAATTAAAGATGAGATAAAAAAGATACATTATATCTTAAATGTTGGTTTAACTGCTACCTTTGATCACAGCTTTTCTGTGACATAGGATCTTCATTTCTAATGCCAGAAATTGAATGGAATAATGCCTAGATAATTTTGATATATTACTAGAAGCTGAACATTCAGCTACTCAATGTTTTCATGAAAATATTTTTCCAGTGCCTGCAAGAGAAAGCATGGTAATGATCTACAACTTCAGTCGCAATCCCATAAAAAAACCATTAAGAAGTCCATAAGAGCTGCAAGAAAAGATGTCCTCACAGTTGATCAGCAAGATAGTTCTTCCAAAGTTGAAATAGGAGTAAGACTACACTCAGAAAAATAGAAACATTGAAATGGCCTTGACTCTGCTGAAATTAGCTCAAGACCCTGACATGAATACAAAGCCAACAGATTATTATATTTGCACTTTTAAGGTATTAACCGCTTGCAAAGTGCGCATAGTTTACGTGCAATTCATAAATGAAAAAACATTGTATAATCTTGATCTGTTGTTGAAAAAAACAGATCAAGATTATGCAACATTAATGAGCCAAGTAACCTAAACGAACAATGGAAAGCCCTAATAAAAATTGAACAGCAGTGTAAAAAGAAAGAGGGAAAAAGAGCAGCAGGGACAATAGATGGCGCCAGAGACACAACGATTCAGAGATAGCGACTGGAGCCCAGGCCTCGATGGCTCTGCTCACTTGAGCTGTGGTGGGCGGGTGAGACACACCTGCCTCCTGAAGATGACAGGGGCCTGTTGAAAGTACTAGAGGATTGGATGTGAGGGGCTGAATGGGTGTGACACTTGCAGTTGGGAGTAGCAGAGGTTGTGAAACAGAAGGAGGAGTTTGATAATTAGAGTTGACCAAGGTTTAATCACCTGCGAATGTAAGGTTATGTACATAGTTTTTACTTGAATTGTATGAATGAGTTGTATGTGTGATTTTTTATCGAATTGACAAGCATTATAGTAACATCTTATAAGGCTAAGGAAAAGAAAAAAAAAAAATACGATGTTTCACACCCGAAAATAAGAAGCGTAAGCAAGAAGTCTGTAAACCTTGGAAGCCCAGTTACATCACGATGAATGACGTGTTGGAAGTGTGTTGTCATTGGAGGTTACCATGATCTTTATGGTGAGTGAGTGGTTCTTTCTAATGGTTTTTTCAAGCCAACAGATGTGAAAATTTCGGAATCTAGACATTCCTTCTTTCCTAATGATACCGAGTTTGGTATTACTGAAAAGGCAAGCCATAAACAACAGTGCATTTAAGTATCAGAAGACTGGATCCAGATAATAAAATAAGCAAAGATGAAGTAGCCTGGACTCAGAATAGTTTTAATGCCTACATACGAGTTCCTCAGTACCCAGGCTTTGGGAAAGACAATAACAAACAGAAAAATTAGTGAGATGGGCATGCTCTTAATTGGTTGAATATTCCCTAGCTATGATTTGAAAAGGGTTTGCTCTTTATAATTAGGTTTAAGGAAACAACTTCAATGACAGTATTAATTTTGCAAAAACAAATGTGCAAAGGAAAAGAAGAGAAAGAGCTCTACAATGGCTAACACATGCGCAACAAGATCCTCTTTACCAGTCCTGAAGACTTGGGTCTGAAGCACAAGCATCACTCTGGAATCGTTAAGTGGAAGACTGAGTCATATGGATTTGTATCATATGAACGTACTGAATGTGGATGTACATCATGAATGTATGGTTAGCACATGGTATGAAAACGTCAAAATGGGAGGCAACTGCACTGAGTGACATAATTTTAGAAGCACAAGCATTGCTAATATTAACGGCTGTGAAAAACCATAATTTTTTGGAATTTCGCAAGGGTTTAGCGGAAGTGCATTGTGTCACATTTGATGATTCATGAATAGCAAAGGAATTAAAGATGTCACATAAAAATATACATTATAATCTTAAATTTTTGTTTAACTCCTTCCTTTGATCACATCTTTTGAGCTTTTGTAGTTAGTTGTCGTTTTTACAGCTGTAAGTTAAAAATATTAGTAAACATGAGCAGGAACGGCTCAAAATGCAGCTGTTGTAAGCTGTGAAAGTATACCCGCAGGTTAGCTAAATGCAGTCACAGATTTTGCAGTAAATGCGGCGACGTTTACTGCCAAATATCACCATCTAGTTCAAGCCAAGGTAAGCAAGGGAATCTAGTACAAAGAAATGTTTTATTAGTGTTGCAAAGTTTAAAAATAAAATAAATTTGTTTTACATTGTAGCCAAGGCCATAGGCACGAATTTTTCCGAGTGTGTTATCCAAACTATGCACAAAAAACAAGCAAATGTATGCAAAAAAATTACATAAGACAAATATTTTTTTGTTATTTTCCCAATATGAAGCAAGTTAGACATTTTTACTACTGCTGTGAAATTTTTAGGCATAACGTACAAAATTCCAAAACTTACCAGTCATAACATTTGAAGAGTATATTTACATTGGATTAAAAAGTATGTGCTGAAAAAAAGTTCATGTGATCTTCATATCTGCCAGAAATTGAATGGAATAATGCCTAGATAATTTTGATATATTACTAGAAGCTGAACATTCAGCTACTCAATGTTTTCATGAAAATATCTTTCCAGTGCCTGCAAGAGAAAGCACGGCAATGATCTATGACTTCAGTCGCAATCCCATAAAAAAACTATTAAGAAGTTCATAAGAGCTGCAAGAAAAGATGTCCTCACAGTTGATCAGCAGGATAGTTCTACCAAAGTTGAAGTAGGACTACACTCAACAAAATAGGAACAGTGAAATGGCTCTGACTCTGCTGAAACTAGCTCAAGACCCTGACATGGATACAAAGCCAACAGACCCTTCTTTCCTAATGATACCGAGTTTGGTATTACTGAAAAGGCAAGCCATAAACAGCAGTGCATTTAAGTACCAGAAGACTGGATCCAGATAATAAAATAAGCAAAGATGAAGTAGTCTGGACTCAGAATAGTTTTAATGCCTACATACGAGTTCCTCAGTACCCAGGCTTTGGGAAAGACAATAACAAACAGAAAAATGAGTGAGATAGGCAGGCTCTTAATTGGTTGAATATTCTCTAGCTATGATTTGAAAAGGGTTTGTTCTTTATAATTAGGTTTAAGGAAACAACTTCAATGACAGTACTGATTTTGCAAACACAAATGTGCAAAAGAAAAGAAGAGAAAGAGCTCTACAATATCCTCTTTACCAGTCCTAAAGACTTGGGTCTGAAGCACAAGCATCACTCTGGAATCGTTAAGTGGAAGACTGAGTCATGTGGATTTGTATCGTATGAACGTATTGAATGCGGATGTACATCATGAATGTATGGTTAGCACATGGTATGAAAACGTCAAAATGGGAGGCAACTGCGCTGAGTGACATGATTTTAGAAGCACAAGCATTGCTAATATTAACAGCTGTGAAAAACCATCATTTTTTGGAATTTCGCAAGGGTTTAGCGGAAGTGCACTGTGTCACATTTGATGATTCATGAATAGCTAAGGAATTAAAGATGAGATAAAAAAGATACATTATATCTTAAATGTTGGTTTAACTGCTACCTTTGATCACAGCTTTTCTGTGACATAGGATCTTCATTTCTAATGCCAGAAATTGAATGGAATAATGCCTAGATAATTTTGATATATTACTAGAAGCTGAACATTCAGCTACTCAATGTTTTCATGAAAATATTTTTCCAGTGCCTGCAAGAGAAAGCACGGTAATGATCTACAACTTCAGTCGCAATCCCATAAAAAACCCATTAAGAAGTCCATAAGAGCTGCAAGAAAAGATGTCCTCATAGTTGATCAGCAAGATAGTTCTTCCAAAATGAAATAGGAGTAAGACTACACCCAGAAAAATAGAAACATTGAAATGGCCGTGACTCTGCTGAAATTAGCTCAAGACCCTGACATGAATACAAAGCCAACAGATGTGAAAATTTCGGAATCTAGACATTCCTTCTTTCCTAATGATACCGAGTTTGGTATTACTGAAAAGACAAGCCATAAACAACAGTGCATTTAAGTACCAGAAGACTGGATCCAGATAATAAAATAAGCAAAGATGAAGTAGCCTGGACTCAGAATAGTTTTAATGCCTACATACGAGTTTCTCAGTACCCAGGCTTTGGGAAAGACAATAACAAACAGAAAAATTAGTGAGATGGGCATGCTCTTAATTGGTTGAATATTCCCTAGCTATGATTTGAAAAGGGTTTGCTCTTTATAATTAGGTTTAAGGAAACAACTTCAATGACAGTATTAATTTTGCAAAAACAAATGTGCAAAGGAAAAGAAGAGAAAGAGCTCTACAATGTCTAACACATGCGCAACAAGATCCTCTTTACCAGTCCTGAAGACTTGGGTATGAAGCACAAGCATCACTCTGGAATCGTTAAGTGGAAGACTGAGTCATGTGGATGTGTATCATATGAACGTACTAAATGCGGATGTACATCATGAATGTATGGTTAGCACATGGTATGAAAACGTCAAAATGGGAGGCAACTGCGCTGAGTGACATGATTTTAGAAGCACAAGCATTGCTAATATTAACAGCTGTGAAAAACCATCATTTTTTGGAATTTCGCAAGGGTTTAGCGGAAGTGCACTGTGTCACATTTGATGATTCATGAATAGCTAAGGAATTAAAGATGAGATAAAAAAGATACATTATATCTTAAATGTTGGTTTAACTGCTACCTTTGATCACAGCTTTTCTGTGACATAGGATCTTCATTTCTAATGCCAGAAATTGAATGGAATAATGCCTAGATAATTTTGATATATTACTAGAAGCTGAACATTCAGCTACTCAATGTTTTCATGAAAATATTTTTCCAGTGCCTGCAAGAGAAAGCACGGTAATGATCTACAACTTCAGTCGCAATCCCATAAAAAACCCATTAAGAAGTCCATAAGAGCTGCAAGAAAAGATGTCCTCATAGTTGATCAGCAAGATAGTTCTTCCAAAGCTGAAATAGGAGTAAGACTACACCCAGAAAAATAGAAACATTGAAATGGCCGTGACTCTGCTGAAATTAGCTCAAGACCCTGACATGAATACAAAGCCAACAGATGTGAAAATTTCGGAATCTAGACATTCCTTCTTTCCTAATGATACCGAGTTTGGTATTACTGAAAAGGCAAGCCATAAACAACAGTGCATTTAAGTACCAGAAGACTGGATCCAGATAATAAAATAAGCAAAGATGAAGTAGCCTGGACTCAGAATAGTTTTAATGCCTACATACGAGTTTCTCAGTACCCAGGCTTTGGGAAAGACAATAACAAACAGAAAAATTAGTGAGATGGGCATGCTCTTAATTGGTTGAATATTCCCTAGCTATGATTTGAAAAGGGTTTGCTCTTTATAATTAGGTTTAAGGAAACAACTTCAATGACAGTATTAATTTTGCAAAAACAAATGTGCAAAGGAAAAGAAGAGAAAGAGCTCTACAATGTCTAACACATGCGCAACAAGATCCTCTTTACCAGTCCTGAAGACTTGGGTCTGAAGCACAAGCATCACTCTGGAATCGTTAAGTGGAAGACTGAGTCATGTGGATGTGTATCATATGAACGTACTAAATGCGGATGTACATCATGAATGTATGGTTAGCACATGGTATGAAAACGTCAAAATGGGAAGCAACTGCGCTGAGTGACATGATTTTAGAAACACAAGCATTGCTAATACACTGCTGGACAATTGCTAAGGACGGATCATAAACGGCAATATAGCGCATAAAAAAGTAAGTGTGGTTGGATGCAAAGTGAAATAAAATAATGTCAGAATGCCAGGACATTACAAGAAAGACAATTTATTGTGCTCTGAAATCCAGAAGGCTTTGGAACGTGTTCAAGGGACAAACAGGCCATTTTGTGCAGAATACTTAAACGTGAAAAAAATGCAATTACCTTCCGCAGGCGTTCCGGCGTAAGATGTCAATACGGGATATGGCCACCATGGAGGGCGATGCAAGATTCCACACGTCGTGTCATGCTTTGCACAACATTATCAAGCAGCTGTTGGGGTAATTTATCCCATTCCTCTGTCAGTGCACGGATGAGGGTGTCCTTATTTATTGGAGGGCATTGGCAACCAGCAAGACTCCTCCCCAAAGCATCCTACACATTTTCAATGGGATTCAGATCTGGAGAACGTGCTGGCCAGACGAGGCGTTGAATATCCTCGCTTTGAAGACACTCCTGGACAGCGACTGTTCGATGACATGTTGCGTTGTCGTCCATGAAAATGAATCTATCACCAACAGCACCACGGAACATGCGAACATGAGGTAGCAGAACATCATTAATGTATCGTTGGCCAGTTATAGTCCCAGTTGGAAGCACATAGAGGGACGTACGGCCATTGATCATGATGCCAGCCCATACCATGACACTACATGTCGGATATCGGTCCCTTTCCTGTATGTTTGCTGGACAATATGCAGTACCACTATCACGCCAGATCAGTTGTCGTCGACAATCAGACGATAGACTGTATCTACTCTCATCTGAGAAGAGGACAGCAGACCAGTCGTTATCAGTCCAATTGCGATGTTGATGGCACCATTGCAAACGGGCGGTACGGTGACGTCTGGACAATGGGATGCACACAACAGGATGGCGGGCGTATAGTCTTCCTTCATGCAAACGTCTGGCGACAGTTTTTTGGGAGATCCGCTTGCTAGTAGCAGCCATAAACTGATTTGCTGCCTCACTAGCTGTGCTGCGCCAGTGTTTTTTTGTTGATAGCACTATGTACCGATCTTCTGCAGGTGTCGTACTGCGAACACGACCTCCCCCGTGACGTTTGCTACACTCTCCATTTGTTTGAAATGATTTCCAAAGCCTTGAAACAACACTGTGGCTGACGTCGAACTCTCTGGCAACATCTGTTATTTTTCGCCATTCTTCAATCTTGCCAATAATACGGCCACGCGTAAAATCATCTAGGTGTGTCGGGAAGACATACTGAAAATTGGAAGTTCATCAATTGATTCTTTCCCTTTCAACTTTACGTTTGAACAACAACGGTCAATACACGTCAAATCCTTTATATCTCTTATCAGCGCTATGACGTCATGAACAAGTTCGGCAATCCAAAATTTGCATACGCACAACACATCTTATTGTATCCTGCACTTATGCTAATTTCCACATTTTGCTGTCTTCCATTTTATGGTTGCTATCGTTGCTATTGTCATCCGTCCTTAGCAATTGTCCTGCAGTGTATTAACGGCTGTGAAAAACCATCATTTTTTGGAATTTCGCAAGGGTTTAGCGGAAGTGCACTGTGTCACATTTGATGATTCATGAATAGCTAAGGAATTAAAGATGAGATAAAAAAGATACATTATATCTTAAATGTTGGTTTAACTGCTACCTTTGATCACAGCTTTTCTGTGACATAGGATCTTCATTTCTAATGCCAGAAATTGAATGGAATAATGCCTAGATAATTTTGATATATTACTAGAAGCTGAACATTCAGCTACTCAATGTTTTCATGAAAATATTTTTCCAGTGCCTGCAAGAGAAAGCACTGTAATGATCTACAACTTCAGTCGCAATCCCATAAAAAAACCATTAAGAAGTCCATAACAGCTGCAAGAAAAGATGTCCTCACAGTTGATCAGCAAGATAGTTCTTCCAAAGTTGAAATAGGAGTAAGACTACACTCAGCAAAATAGGAACATTGAAATGGCCCTGACTCTGCTGAAATTAGCTCAAGACTCTGACATGGATACAGAGACAACAGATGCGAAAATTTCGGTATTACTGAAAAGGCAAGCCAGAAACAGCAGTGCATCTATGTACCAGAAGACTGGATCCAGATAATAAAATCAGCAAAGATAAAATAGCCTGGACTCGGAATAGTTTTAATGCCTACATATGAGTTCCTCAGTACCCAGACTTTGTGAAAGAAAATAACAAACAGAAAAATTAGTGAGATGGCCATGCTCTTAATTGGTTGAATATTCCCTAGCAATGATTTGAAAAGGATTTTCCCTTTATATTTAGGTTTAAGGAAACAACTTCAATGACAGTATTAATTTTGCAAAAACAAATGTGCAAAGGAAAAGAAGAGAAAGAGCTCTACAATGGCTAACACATGCGCAACAAGATCCTCTTTACCAGTCCTGAAGACTTGGGTCTGAAGCACAAGCATCACTCTGGAATCGTTAAGTGGAAGACTGAGTCATGTGGATGTGTATCATATGAATGTACTGAATGCGGATGTACATCATATGAATGTATGGTTAGCACATGGTATGAAAATTTTAAAATGGGAGGCAACTGCACTGAGCAACATGATTTGGGGAGCACTAGCACTGCTAATATTAACAGCAGTGGAAAACCATTATTTGTTTCAATTTTTGCAGGGGTTTAGCAGAAGTGCATTGCGTCGCATTTGATGATTCACGAATAGCTAAGGAATTAAAGATATCAGATAAAAAGATACATTATATCTTAAATGTTGGTTTAAGTGCTTCCTTTGATCACAGCTTTTCTGTGACATAGGATCTTCATTTCTAATGCCAGAAATTGAATGGAATAATGCCTAGATAATTTTGATATATTACTAGAAGCTGAACATTCAGCTACTCAATGTTTTCATGAAAATATTTTTCCAGTGCCTGCAAGAGAAAGCACGGTAATGATCTACAACTTCAGTCGCAATCCCATAAAAAAACCATTAAGAAGTCCATAAGAGCTGCAAGAAAAGATGTCCTCATAGTTGATCAGCAGGATAGTTCTTCCAAAGTTTAAGTAGAAGTAGGACTAAAAGAATATTTTAGTAAACAAATTTCATGTGTAAGATCTCCATAGACAAACACTAAAGAAATAGGCAACACAGATAACCTAAAACTGTGTTCTCTGATAACAGAAAAGGCAACATAACCACAATGTGAGTCATTGGAAAGGTCTAGTTTGCCATGTGATGATGTCAGACTTCCAAGTATTGAAAATCAACACAGCCCTAATTGTGTTCATCAGTCAACCTGTAAATTTGCATTTCCTGGTAATGTAGGTTTATGGCCTGTGATAAGAGAACACAGTTTGAGGTTATCTTACTAATGAAAGTTGCTGCCCCAAAATATAGTTTGCTAAGGAAGCAAATGGTGTTCAGATTGACAGATGAAAAATATGATGCTACAACATCATTATACAAAAACTGTATTCAGTCATCACCATTTCTGACATTACCCATGGATATATGGACCAACTCTACAACATACAGCTTTTTAGGGACGACGATTAACTTCATCCAAAATGGCCAGCTTGTATCTGGCACTATACCCAATGTCTGAAAGTCATTCTTCCAAGTAACTAATCCAGATGATGGTCAGGTCAAAAGTGATGGGGGATGTTATACCTAGCAGAGTTGATGCAATGGTTACAGACAATGGTGCCAATATGAAAAAAGCAGTTATTGGAAATATGCCCGAGCAAAACACTTGTCTTGCTTTGCACATTCATTAAATTTAGTGTTTGTGAAGGACATGGCTCAGGTGAAAGATTCGGTAGAAATTACCAGCAAAATAAAGGACATAGCGACATTTATCAAACGGAGTCATAGTTGCTGACGAACTACGTATCAAATTGCTGAAGGCAAGACTGAAGGTAACCTTTAAAAACTAGTCCAGAAAGTTCCAACACACTGGAACTTCACATACCTTATTCTGGAATTCATTAGTATGAGTAGTGTCGTTGTTTAGAAATTTCCTTCAGCACCTGCAATGCTCAATGCTACTGAATTGGAAATCATCAGAGATGCTATGAAATTACTAAAACCATTTTTGATTATTAAAGAATTGACTGGGCAAGAACAGATAACCTGCTCCAAAGTAATACTTCTAATTTACACTTCGGAAGAAAAATTTAAAAATTTAAAACCAAACACTGAGATTAGCATATGTGTATTGATTCAACTGAAACAAAAATTTTCTTTTTCTCATTTCACTAGGGTTGAAAATATTAAGTTGTATGCTTTCACTACGCTACTCAACGCACAATTTGAAAAAAAAAAAAAATATATATCATATTAAATATCTAGTATCACACTTGACTGCAATTGAGAAGCTAGCCAATATTTTAAGCATAAACTTAGATAAGTAGGGTTTGTAACCAACTTGAGCTAGGAAGGTAATTCAGAGAAAATTAATGATGACTTAAGAGCTATCATAGAAGCGAGAAATGCCCAGAATGAAGATACGTCTAGAGGAATTCCTGTGGAACTTCACCAGTTCTTATATCACCTGATTATAGGTACTGATGAAGATGTGCCTCTTGCTTGGGATACTTACAAAAGAATATACCTTAATCTATACACTTTGGCCAGGAAACATATAGGGATAGTGAATTCATGCACACAAAGTAGGAAACTCTTACACATACATAATCATTTACATGGATGATATATTAATATTAATTGCATCTGACAGGCCATGATTGCTGCACAGACCCTGGGCCCCTTTTAATGCAAGTATTTTATAAATATTGTAGTTTCCTAATGCTGTGATAGAAATCTGTTTATTTCATGTTTTAAAGGCTTTTAAAAGTAAGATTCACTAATTTAAAGTAAGTCAGCCCACAGAAAAAGTGGCAAAAGAATTTGCGCAAAAACTTGCCTATAGCTTTGCAAACACATGGCAACACATGTGCATCCAGTTGAAGGAGTATACAGACATCTGAATTACTTCAATCAAAATTGGGTAAGAATTAAAGAACAATGGGTTATGTTTTACCGAAAGTGCCATTTTAACTTTGGTGATACGACAAACAATTGCCTGGAACCATTGAACCAAAAATTAAAATCAATCTGTGGTAAAAATAGTCCCATTGATCAGTGTTATAAAGATTGTTGCTTTTAACTACAACTTCATGTCCTTGTTGCATAATCAAATGAAATTTACAGCCAAAACTAAGATTTCCTCTAGAACATCAGATCATGAGCTACAAGGCATATTTAATAATATTCAGTGTGCAGTAGCACCTCATTCTGCCAGCATAATCATTGAGTAGCTTAAGAGTGGAATATATCAGATGAAACAACAATTACCTTTGCTGATGGAGTATTAAATTTTGATATGTTTTGCAAAAACCATAGGTCAGTAACTAGTGACGGCTATCACTGCAAATGCGCTTGTTATATGACACGCTGCCTGCCATGAATCATATTTTTGCAGTAAGGAAGTATAGAAGAGAAAACTTATTTGATACGAGCACGATTCCAGAACAAGCATCAAGACTACGGTGGTTAGAACTTAGAAGTGTTCCAAATATGCACGTTAAGGAACAGATGCAATATGACCTGTTGAGTTAAGCTAAACGTTTTGCATATGCAAAACCATATTTGAACAAATTAGGAGATGTCATATCCAACAAGGGGATTACTTATTTCTTACAATGCTAGACTACGTAGAAAAAAATTACAAAGAACTGACAGAATATAAAATTCTGGAATCTTTATCTTTTGTAGTACAGATGACAAATAATGAGACTGAGTGTACTGCTACTGGAGTTCCAAATGATAATTTGGTAACTGATATTGGTGACAGTGATATGGATTGCACAAAAGTGCCTCTAACATTGAAGAAACGTGATAGACCAGAAGGTTGTGATACCACCATCATTGGACTACAGAAAAAGAAATGTGGTACTAGTGGTGAAATAAAAGAAAGGGAATAGCATTATCAGACACAGCAAATAGAAGACCCACTGCAAGACAGCAAAAACAATGAAGCTGTGTCTTTTGAGTCTAATGTTACATATAGAAATAATTATGAACTACACAGGGCCATTTCTAGGGGCGACAGCCATGAAGGGGTGCCAAAAATGATGACAGAATAGTAAATATGATTAAAAAAATAATTTACAACACAGTGTCTTTTCTTATTCTATAGTAAAAAAATAAACAAAGTTATTTTACTGTGAATTTTATTGCAGTTTTCAGGAATACATCGGCTCAAGGCACTTTAGATGGGAAGGGGAATTGCCAGACATGTACTGAGGGACAGATGACCGACATTCTTTCTTCCAATGAGGCAAATAGTTAGGGAAGTACTTTTTTAGGATTTAGAAATTTGTCTATCCTCAGCCCTCACTTCTTTTCAATTCTCTTTTGAGAAGCAGGCAGATTGTAGCTAGATTTTAATCTGAGACCATCATTGACTGTATCAAGCAGGACAGAATAATGGTTCCCTATCACTTTGTCTGTGTTCATTTCGTCCACGCTCACTTCGTCCGGTTCATTTCGTCCAACGTTCACTTTGTCCGCTGTTCACTTCGTCTGCTGTTCACTTAGTCCAATGTTCACTTCGTCCACTGTTCACTTTGTCCACCGTTCACTTTGTCCACATTCATTTTGTCCTCAGAATGAATGGAATACCGTGGACATTTTCTTTTTCGATGGAATTTTCGTTATAGGCAGAAGAAAGCTACAGCGGACATTGCTTGCATGAGATTTTTTTCCCTGTCTAAGTTTGTTCGATTAAAATGTATCGATTTTAAATGTTATTTAAAGCTAAACGTAAACTGAACTTTGAAGAGCTTTTTAACTCTTTTTGTGTGTACGATGTCAATCACTACAGCATGACTCACGCTATGTTCGGAAAAGGACTATGAGGTGGGATTTTTTTAATAACGCTGCATTTTTACTTAGGCACTAAATACTTACATACGATGTCGAGTTATTAATATTCCATTTTACTTTCTTAAACACTAAATATTAATTACTATGCCTCATGCGTAGGCAGTTTTGATAGTTTTTTTGTTTGTTTTTTTGCCGATGTCATATTCATAATGCTTACCTATCAAGGTAATATAATAGAAATAGTATTGTGCTTTTACTGAGGCACGAAATATTAATTCACAGTCCCTAGGATTAAGCCTTTTTCACAGATTTTACTCTACGGATGACATATCCATAACGTTTACATATCAGCTCAACTTAATAATACTGCGCTTTTCCTTAGGCACTAAATATTATTTCATAGGGCCTAGGCCTTTTTTACAGTTTTTATTGTATGCATGTCATATTTTATGACGTTTACGTACCAAGAAAAGGTAATAACATTGCGCTTTTGCTCAAGCACTAAATATTATTTCATAGGCCTTAGGCCTAAACCAAGGCTTTTTTTACCATTTTTATTCTACGGATGGCATATTCATAATGTTTGCGTATCAACCCAAACTAAAAATATTGCGTTTTTAATCAGGCACTAATGTTATTTCATAGGCCCTAGGCATCGGTCTTTCTTGAAAGATTATTTCATAGGACCTAAGCCTTTTTCACAGTATTTATTCTACGCATGTCATATTTATAACGTTTACGTATCAAGATAAGGCAATAATAATGCGCTTTTGCTCAAGCACTAAATATTTCATAGGCCCTATGACTAGGGCTTTTTTTACCGTATTTAGTTTGCAGATATCATATTCATAATGTTTACGTATGTATAAATTCAAGCTACTAATATTGCGCTTTTAATCAGGCACTAAATATTGTTTCATAGTCCCTAGGCCTAGGCCTTTTTTGCAGTTTTTATTCTACCGATGGCATATTCATAACGTTTACGTATCAAGTCAAGGTAAGGTAATAAATAGTATTGCGCTTTTCTACAGGCACTAAATGATATTTCATAGGACCTACGCCTAGGCCTTTTTTACCGTATTTAGTCTACAGATGTCATATTCATAATGTTTACGTACAAAGTCAGGCTAATAATATTGCGCTTTTCCTTAGGCACGAAATATTATTTCCTAGGACTAGACCTAGGCCTTTTTACAGTTTTTATTGTACGCATGTCATATTTATAACGTTTACGTATCAAGACAAAGTAACAATATTGCGCTGTTGCTCAAGCACTAAATATTATTTCATAGGTCCTAGGCCTAAGTTTAGGTTTTTTTACAGTTTTTGTTTTACGGATGGCATATTCATAATGATTGCGTATCAACTCAAGCTAATAGTAGTGCGCTTTTGCTCAGGCACTAAATATTGTTTCATAAGCCCTACGCTTTAGCCTCTTTTGCAGCGGTTTTTGTACGGATGTCATATTCATAACGTTTACGTATCAAAACAGTCTAATGGTATTACGCTGTTGCTCAGGCACTAAATAATAATTATATAAGCGACGATGTCTTTCCCATACCTTTGGAAAAAAAGTAGGTAAATGAAAAACTTGTAGAGTAATGGATTTCGCTTTTTTTTTTTTTTTTTTTTTTTTTTCACTTTTTTTTTAAAAAATAGATCGTGCTTATGGTATCCGTCCAATTTACCTTGTGGAACACCATACGTTTGTGTTTGAGAAATTCTGTGGGTCACAGCTTTATCGCTACGAAGTGTTTATGTACGTTCTCTTCAAAAGTCCAATTGACAATTTTTTTTTTTTTTTTTTTTTTGTTTACGCTGTGCCATTCACTACAATAGAGATGTGGAGCTTCACCCTCTCTAAGTAATGCACAGATTTCCCGCTTGTGGGCGTGAAGGTCAAACACTTTACTTCAGTATCTCTGTTCCTGGAGACCTATTTGAAAAGATTTTTTTCCTTAGCATAGCTTTTTTCATGGAATTCACCTATTTTCAACTTTTCCATTATGCAAGATTTTTCCGCTTGAAAGCGCAGAGTTATGTCATGTTTCCTTCTATATTTCTTCTTTTAATTGTTCAATTTGAAAATCGGTTCGTCTCCAATACTTCCTTCTGCTATAAGAAATTTTTTGTGCGCCGTTTGTTAATTTTCGTAATGCACTTTTTAGTCGCTGGCGGAAGAAAGTAGATGTTTCTATGTGTGGATGTTTTACGGTTTGTAAAAACCAGATTGGATGTTTTACGGTTTGTAAAAACCCCATTGCGCTAACTGGTTGCATTGACTGTGAATAACTTTGATTGATATAATTCACGTCGGAATAGATTCAAAAGACGTGCTTGTTGCAACCGAAAATTTGGTGTCATCTTTCTGGTTCTCCGTAATAATGCTCGCCTTATTGTTGCATATGAACAATGTATAGAAACATCGTTCCCAATCACTCTTGTTGCAGTTCGGGTTACGACGTTCCGCATGATATTAGGCGCCTTCAGCTCTTCAGCCACAGTGTACGACGGCCTTAATGTTTTTGTTTTTTGATTAATGTAAGTAAATCTAAAGAACGCACAGTTTTTTTATGAGCATTATTTCTTCATTTTTCATGTTACTGAGAAAGCATGCATTTACTTAAATTTTTTTGGGGGGGGGGGATCCAGACAAAATGAATCTTTCTATGTTCAGCATTGGTACAGGTATATGAATATGTTAAATTGTATAACTTTAATTTAATCCAAGATTTGAAATTTTGATTTCGTAATATTTTCATTGAACATTTTGAAATGCGTACAACTTTTGTGCCTACGTGATTTTTTATAGTTTTTGTCTGATTTTTATTTTATTTTTATTTTCTCTTTTTTAACATTTTTTCACAGTAAAGTCGTCCACAGAAACTCTTCCACATCGGAAATCTTTTCACGGAACAGTGTCCTTATCTTTCCGAGTGATTGACGGGGCATAATTTGCTGCTTACACGAAATATTTAACAGGGGGGGGGGAGAACTGACGGAGTCACCATTTGCATATTTAATGCTATTTATAATGAGGAGCAGTTTATACATGTAGAAGAAGGGCGAGGGGAAGGTTTCCGAGATTACCATTATAAATTTCCCCCTAATTTTTTGATATCCAGGACGCGAAACGAAAGATTGGTATCCGGCAAACTCGTACAAGATTTTAAGCTACAACCTAAATATATGGTACGTGTAAACATTAAATAAAAGCAAATTAAAGGGGCCTAACACATCAGCCTTTAGATGTCTACAACGCACCGTGGCGGCGAGCCTTTTTTGGAAGATTTTGAGTTACAACCTAAATATTTTGTATGTAAATATGTAATAAAAGCTAATACTACGGACTTGACAGGTCATTCTCCAGGTGTTTACCAGGCACTTAGCGCCTTTAAATAATTCCTTAAGACACAAATACCATTTGATGACAGTAATTCCTGAATGGTATGCCAAATGATTTCCACATAGTTTCCGTATTAATTTGAGTGTGATGTAACTTAAATCTTCCATACGCTGTAATTTTAAATCATCCAAAAGTTTGAAAAATTTCATGTAATTATCTCGACTGGAGGTGGAGCCGGCAGACCCCAAATTAAACGTACACTGCATCCAACTCAAAAGTGATACACCAGATCTGTACTATACTCTCAGAATTTACTCAGCGTGACCAAATCTGATTCTAAAAGACGATCCGCTCCCACCCCTCTGGAAGGGGGGTTATCCCCCAAAATATCGCTTGTTGACTAATTCATGGATGACGTGCCAGATGATTTCCACGTAATGTTACATAGAAAAGTTGGACGTGCACGGACAGCCATCCATATGTCTGTTTGTGCATGTCCAACTGTTTTAGTACTATTAACTGATATGACTAGACCATATTAACTAATGTTTATGCGGGAGTAAAAGCTCAAAATAATTCATTTGACTTGTTATGTAAACGACTAAACGTTATGAATATGAGCACAGCCCTGCCCGAGACCCATATTTTTAATGCTTGGGTAGAAATGCAACATTAGGACAACCTACCATGATACAAATAATTTATTTTCCCATTTCACCAACTCACCGCAAACTACGGAGAACTGGAAAAAGTGAAATTAAAAGTGCGATTTTTATACAACCCCCAACAGTTTTGTGGTTAGCCTACATGGAAGTGAACACGAAGAAATCAAAAACACAGTTCTTATACGGCCCCCTAACGCTTTTGCGATCACTTGTTCGCCTGGTCTTTTAGCCAGGAAATCACAAAATTTCTTAATTTCTAAGATAATGAAAATAAGATATGAAAAAAAAATTGTGAATAACAATTTCAGACGCAGGAGAAAAGATAGCAACGCTTTTTGTTATGCAGAGAAACTTTATGGCTCTGAAATTGCATCTGTCCAGTTTTACATGAGGCCAGGCTGTCCGCACACATTTTCAAACGACTTCCTTTCAAAAGCACTGCATGAAGATATTCAATGCTAATTTTTCTTAGAGAAAAACAGAAAAAAGCCGCTATATTTATTGGCTTAAAAATAGAACATCATTCTAAAAGATATATACTACGTCAGGGTTACGAAGAAGCACGATCAACACCTGGTTTCAGTTGCACCGATGTCAACAGGTATGTGGAAGTGACAAATCAGTCCTTTGGTGTTTTGTACAACTGCCACCTCCCAGATTTGGTTTAGAACAGAGTGTTGAATGTATCACCAGTATAAATAATAATAATAATAATAAAAAAACACCGGCATGTCTGTAAAGACTGTAGGCATAAGCGACAAAGCTCAGTAACCTGACCTTTAGACTGTATGCACTATAATCCCAGTTAACTTAAGAGTGTACTATTATCGAAGGTACGAGGAGCTACTGCCTCCGCTATGATAAGTAGTGAATAGCGTTTGGAATAAAAAAGCAACAGAATTATTGCTCAGAATCATCATTTTTCTTTGTCCAGCAGTTATCAGACAAAATTATTATTAAAGACAATTTTTCAAAATGGCCAAACGGTTTAGAAATAGATTTCACATGAGAAGTTAATCAATGAAGAGCCTTGCTTTATCGGCCGCTGAACTGTCCAGGTTTGAAATCTAACTTTGTGGTTCAAGAAGGGGTGGTATGGGTGGAAGACTTTTCGCAACACAGAAACAATAAAGTGAGAAATAGCAAAATGCGATAGGTGTGTACTGGCCGTCCATCGGAATTTGGTAGTTAGGGGGATTGAAATATCTCACAATTAGGGGTGATAGCATGCATTAACAGGTCTTCCGTCTCGTGCAACTACCCTGAGTCCAGGGCTCTGAGTCACAAGGCGATGCAAGGTGTTAAATTGCCTAAGGGTACTACTCTCTTCGGATTACGCTTGGGATTACTGAAGTCGGTACTGGATGAGGGGAAGGGGGAAGTGAAGGACAAAAAGAATCTCCCTGAGTGTCAGGAAAGGAAGTTTGACTTGAGAAAACAATAATATATAATGTCTTCATAAAATATATTTTTGACAGTATAAGATATATTGTTGACAATATAAAATATTCTCGTATTTAAAAACATTTAAAATATCTTCAATTTGACCTATTTTCTTTTTGCTTAACATAAGATAATTTTCAAATTATCACGGTGTCCTAATCTTAAGTGTCCAACCTAAATATACTCGTAAATTACCATTTTTAGACAACACGGGAGCGCAAGAATGCATGATATTGTCGGAATGAATTTGTTTGATGGTTAAGCATACATGGTTCCTGATGGCTTGAAGTGGTAAAAAATTTCGATGGCTAATTCGTCAACTGAAGAAAATAATTCCTCCAAATGATGACACATCCACATTATTAGAGCCTAATATATAAAAAAAATATATATATTTAAACAGCAATTTTTTGTTCTGCTGAGGTTTCAGTCATTTTTCGCGCAAAACTATATTTCGGAACTTTTGTGTTGCGTGCCTCCATTTGACCAACACGACTAAGTGTTTTCTAATAAATTGGGCAGAGTACCACGCATACATATTCTTGCCTTACCTATCTCGGAATATAAGTTATGTTATTGACTATAACTTTTGGGAGAGTAAGCCAGATCCGGGCCCCTTTTCTTCGCCTTTTCCACGAGAGAAAAACAATCCACCATAAAATAATTTTTCGATCGTACTTGAAATCAGAAATAAATCCATATTAGCTACCCGATGGCCGAGTGGTCCGAGGTCAGGGATTCGAGGACTAATCATTCGCCAAAGATAGGTTCCGGTTCGAATCTCGGTGAGGCATGAATGGCGTATTTGTCTTACGGCACAGTTTCTCTCCGTTTCCTGGAACCAGTGACACAAAATTAGAAATGGGCGACTGCTAATAGTCCATTGAGTTGCTCACGATATACATGAGATTCTTAATGCTGCCGAGACACGACTAATAATGGAAATAATTGCAACTTTTAAAGACTATACTTTTATTTGCAATTAAAACCAGCTAAAATCAGTAGCAAGATCTTTCAAACCCACTATGGGTGCGTCATCAGCCACAGTGAGGAGGGGGGGGGTCAGCGTCATTTTCTTGTAGGACTTCCGTCCACAGGTAGTAGAGTTTAGGTCCCAGCCACCTACAGCGAGATCGCCTTTTGGGCAGTCAGCCACAGTGAGGGTGAAGCAACGTAGTTATATAGCCGAAAGCAATCACCCACAGTGCAACAGCATGGTAAGGTGTTGCTTCAACCCTTCACACACACGCATTCGACATGTATACAAATAATGCAAATAAACTACAAAACACGGTTATGAGTTCTGATAGTGTGTACAATGATTTGATATAAAATGTTTCCATGAGGTCGGTAGAATCCATGGCACCTCATCGGTACAACAGTGGTCAGCAAAGATATTTATGTGCAAACTTTCTGTAAACAATAAGTCAGAAAAGTCAGTAAACAAACTTTCTGTAAACAATTGCTCACGATGGTCGTTAAAGCTAAAAAAAGAGAGAGAGAGAGAGAGAGAGAGAGAGAGAACAAGAGGCGGAGATACAGCTGCAAACAGAAGGGCACAAATTCCACCTACCGACAGAACTGTGATGTTAAAACTGCTCAAATACTAACCTAAAGTGTTCCAAAGGGATAATGACGTCCCGTGTTGAAAGAATTTTTTAAATCGTATATGTACAAGTACAATACAAGCAGAGATCTTGAAAAAAAACCAGATAGGCGCCCCACTAGCGGCGAAATTATGAATTATTTTCAGAAGAAAATACGCACAGCGAGTTCTCATAGTTTGTAGTATCCTGACAGAAAAATAATTTTTTATATTGGGGTTTAGTAATGCAGGTACTGCTGTAAACGGAAACGTGAAGTTACGTACTTAAAATCCGAAATCTAGAAGCAAACGTATGCTCAACAAATATCAACAAATATTGATGCGTTAAGAAAAACTATAATGACGTATGCGTTAAGAAAAACTGGAAATTATATGAGAAACCTTTCGCACCGGACACGCTCTCCAACAAAAAAATAATTTTTCAAATCGGACTCTTACAAGTACAGGTATCGACAAAAATAAGATATACATCTACGCCCTCTGGCGGGGAAACCATACGCTATTTTAAACCGAAGGTATTCTCAAAAGATTTTCCGAGGTCAGCGGTATAGGTCCACGAAAGAATTCTTTCAGAAGCTTAGATTTTTCTGCAAATACATCAGAAGCAGAAATAAACACTTGCGGACCCTGGTGGCCAAACCATTCCTTACCAAAAATTAGAAATTATGTGCAAAACATTTACCACGAGAAGCTGTTTCCAATGCAGGAAGAATTTTTCAAATTGGACTTTAGAAGCACAGATATTGAGGAAAACAAAATTTATCTTTACGCCCCTAGCGGGAAATATATGCATTACTTGAAAAAGAAACTGTGCCTAAAAAGCCTTCGTTGTAAACAGCTTCGAAAGGAAGAAATAATTTCTTCAATCGGATATTTAGAAGCAAATATATGGAATAAGGGTGTGCAAGGTCAGGTGATGCGAATTATACCATAGCATCTCTTGACAAATCTCAACCCCCGCCTTCTCGCGGTGCATCGGGTTCCTACTAAAGGGTTTCTGACGACCGAAAAATAGCGGGATAACTATACCACCGGGATTAGAGGGAATGCTATCCCACACTCACCAACTCGCTTGGCCTGCGTGACAAGTTATGGCCAACCTAATGCCCTCACCAAACCAAAAAGACGATGACATTGATGAAGAAATTAATCTGCGTATAAAACTTGGTTGGAGAACTTTTGGGAGAAACAGTACAAATTTTAAGAGCAATATATATCATTATGTCTCAAAAGAGAAGTGTTTAGTCAATACAGAGTCGTGGACCTTAACTAAGACATACAAAGACTACAGACAACTGAAAGAAGCCTGGAGAACTCTATTCGTGATGTAACCAGGAAAGATAAGATGAGGAACTCGTGGATAAAGAAAACGACATCATGATCAGAGTAAATTCCCTGAAATGGTAATGGGCTGGATATATTGCCAGAAGGATGGACCACCAATGGACATCCGAAAATTTAGACTGAATTCCAAGGGACACGAAGAGACCATGAAGATGACCAGATGGGAGATGGGTGGATGAAATTCGAAAGCATGCGGGAGTGACGTGGATGAGACTGGCTCAAGATAGACCGTTGTGGAAGAAACTTGGGGAGACCTTCAACCAGAATTGGAATGATAATGGTTGACAATGATAATGATATGAAATAAAATGTATTTTAAATTCGATGCCACCTGTATTTACGCCCTTTAGCGATAAATATTTGCGAATTGCAGGGAACCCCTGACAAATTCAAAAATGAATTAATTGTATGTGGGCATCGGCTAATGGCAGAACCTTGTCCGTTAAGGAAAGGGTGAGAAGCGTAGACAATCTGTCAGAGGTTCCCTGCAATTCGCAAATCAGTTGCATTTATAATTATTAGTGAAGATTCTCCTAGGACTCAGAGCAAGGATTGGGAAAACTTTGTTTCATGAAATCGCCAACGTAAGATAACATCTTGTAGTCTTTAGCTCCCCTTCCCAAAGAGGTCTGCGGAGCCTATCTGTACCATTGGGGGAGGGGAGGGCTTAATTAAAAAATACAGAAAGTAAGGTTTTTTCTGTCCACTCTAGAATAGGTGTTCAGGGTTCATAACAATATTTTTTATATCTCACAGGTACGAAAATTTTCTAATGACACCGACTAGTGCTTAAGCACAGAAAAACTGATCACACAAACGCTAAGGGCCCGTATATAAAATGCCTATTTTTTGGGAGATAGGCTGAAACGTTTTGTATGCTGCAAACATTACGTTGTAACTCATTTTTCAGTAGTGACGAGTTTCTGTCAATTTAACAATGTCGTCTGCACTGACAATGTGAATAATTTATCATTCAGTCACATAATTTTTATTCGGCGAGTTGTTTCTTTGTCCTTCAGCTAGTACCTGTTTTACCAATCCGATGAATGATGAGTGCATTTTATTAGCTTTTATAAAATGATTACAAATACCTAGGGTGTAACTACAAATCTTTCAAAAAGGCCAGCGGCCTAGGTGCTTGTAAACAGCTGAGAAATGATCTGTTGGAGTGCCTTTCATTAGCTTTAATAAAATGTTTACAAATATAAAATATTTAGGTTGTAATTTCAATACTTCTAAAAATTCCCGCGGCGTAGGTGTGTTGTCAGCATCTGAAGACCGATTTGTTGAGTCTCTTTTGATTAGCTTTTATTACATGTTATCACATGCCAAATATTAAAATCGTAACTCAAAATTTAGTGAGTCAGAAAGCTTCTGTATAGACCTTGTGTCATTATGATCTTACATATGCATTTATATCACTACGAAAACTGGTGCATTTCGTTTAGTTCCACTAAGAAAACTCTTACACTTTGACGAGATTTCAGAACGAAACGCAATTTGTGTACATCCCGTTATATGAGAACGTGTAGGAGTTTACCGCTATGGGAGTTTACCTGGATCCGAAATATTTATCCAAGTGTAGTTTCGGTTCAAACGACATGTTTTCCTAATTTCTGAGAATTCACCAGAGAAGGGACAGACCGAATATAATCCTTCCCCAGCAGGGCTGTCCCCCAGGCTCCCAAGCTAATTGTTTAATGGCATTCCAAACAAGCCTTTGAAAACATCCACGGCAACCAGTTTACGAACCACTGCTCCAGGCTACAGTATTTGGTGACTCACTAGATCACCCCCTTCTCTTTCCGATCCTAGAGAAGATAAGGCGACCGACACAGCTCATTTTAGTTACAAGGTTCTCACCGGTGCCTGCTGGTTAGCAAAGGAAGCAATCAGTTCTAGCTATCGCTCTTAAGAAAAAGGTTAACATAGCCAGAGTTCTTGCTGCAAGTTGAACAATGGAATTTGTAGTATCATCCAAGGGTAGGCCAAAAGCCATTTATAAAGGTTTTATTTTCACCAGAGACACAGAAAAGGATGGAAATACAGTTTGGCGCTGCCAAAACCGAACTTGCGGAGTACGGATGAAAGCCTGTGGGACTGATGTTATACGAGAACCCAGAGAGCACAAATTCCATGCTCCATCCGTAGCAGATGTTGCCAAGGCTAAAATAGTAGATACTATTCAAACAACTGATTGTGACAGCAGCAGTAACACAAGAAACATTGTGCTGTCAACAATTTTTTCTGTTCCAACCGCAATTGTAGCAGAAGTACAGTCAAAGACAGCCATAACACAACAAATTCGAAGAAAGCGTCGTCGGAACATGCCAGTCGAGGATGCAGATGTAGTTATACCTCGTGATTTACAGGTGACAACTTCTGGGGAACCATTTTATATTCCGTGTGGAGACCATCTTTTGTTCTGTTCAAGGAGGTGCCTGGAAATTTTATGTGAACATAAGAATTGGTTAGCAGATGGGACTTTTTATGTCGCGCCTCATGGCTTCTTACAACTTTACACAATTCATGCCCTTTTGGAAAATTCTGTAAGTGTGCCATGTGTCTTCGCGTTGCTCAAAAGCAAAAACACTGCCACATATCTTGAACTTTTGCATACGATTGATGCAGCAGGCGTTTTGTCGCCAGAATCAGTAATAATTGATTTCGAAGCAGCAGCTATTTCAGCATTCAAGACAAGGTTCTCTCAAGTTTCTGTGCATGGCTGCTTTTTCCATCTGAGCCAATCAATCTGGCGGCGTGTGCAAACTGCTGGTTTGCAAACCAGATATTTAGAAGATGCTAATTTTTCGCTTCTGACGCGCTGCCTGCCGGCGCTTGCTTTTGTCCCAATAACTGCGGTCGAGGAAGCATTCGAAAGTTTGACTACGTCAGAGAATTTTCCACAGGAATTAGACAGTGTTGTGGATTACTTCGAGGCAACATATATTGGCACATTGTCTCGAGGAGGCCGCCGCCGACGACCAATGTATGAAGCGTCCTTGTGGTCTCAATATGAATCAGTGATAGCTGGTCTTCCAAGAACAACTAACTCTTTGGAAGGCTGGCACAGTGCTTTCAACAAAACAGTTGGAATAGCACACCCAAGTATCAGAACTTTAGTGAAACGTCTTCAGCTTGAAGAGTCTTCGGTTTGTGCTTTAAAAGAACGACTACAAGCTGGGCAAATTCTTCCGCAGCAAAAGAAGAAATATAGAGATTTGACCGAAAGGATTGCCAGAGTTGTAAGAAGTTATGGCAATGTTCCAATAATGTCATATTTAAAGTCAATTGGGCACAATTTACAATTCTGATCATTGTAAAAGTATGGCAAAAATATGTCACACAAAAACAAGCCAATGTCTGACTCCAAAAACTTTTTTCAAATATGTGGAAATATGCAATTCACCATAATGTACAGTAGTATATGATTTCTTATAAATTCATGTAATGTGTATAAAAATGTAATACGTTGTAGCGTAATATATGTGTACTCATTGTAAGAAAAAAGTAATAAAAATGTATCCAGGATAAGGAGTCGAAATACACAATTTGAGAAGGTAGACTCCCGCCATATGGTGATCCTGCCGACGACCCAACACCCAACGCAGATTCTCGCAAAAAAAAAAAAAAAAAAAAAAAAAAAAGGAATAATAAAAATAAAAAAGAGGGCTCGTTTATACTAAACAATGTTATGTTGACATTTATTTTTGTTGCACTCAGGTGGCTCTCTTAGTACCGAAAGGAGAGATATCTCCGCTCCCACACAACTATGAACAAAAAAAAAAGGAATAATAAAAATAAAAGAGAGGGCTCGTTTATACTGAACAATGTTATGTTGACATTTATTTTTGTTGCACTCAGGTGGCTCTCTTAGTACCGAAAGGAGAGATATCTCCGCTCCCACACAACTATGAACAAAAAAAAAAAAAAAAAAGGAAAGAAATGTGTTTAAGATATACGGCAAACATTCTTGCTCAAATGAGAGCAGTGATGAAAGTTTCGAAAGACATTTGCGAACAAGGACAGAAAATAGCACACCAAAAAAAAAAAAAAAAAAAAAATTATCCGTGCACATTGAGGACCGTAATCTTGAGGAGATAATATTGATCTTTTTAGGGCGTGCTTGTCCGTCCGTCAGTCCGTCTGTCTGTGGACAACATATCTCTGCAACTAATAATCCGATTTGAAAAATTCTTTTTGCATTGGGAAGCCTGAAAACATGAGAATGATGATCCTTGCATTCCGGTTTATTTCCGGATGCATAAGTTCGCCGCTAAAGGGCGTAAATACAGGTGACATCGAATTTAAAATACATTTTATTTCATATCATCATCATTGTCAACCATTATCATTCCAATTCTGGTTGAAGGTCTCCCCAAGTTTCTTCCACAACGGTCTATCTTGAGCCAGTCTCATCCACGTCACTCCCACATGCTTTCGAATTTCATCCACCCATCTCCCATCTGGTCATCTTCATGGTCTCTTCGTGTCCCTTGGAATTCAGTCTAAATTTTCGGATGTCCATTGGTGGTCCATCCTTCTGGCAATATGTCCAGCCCATTATCATTTCAGGGAATTTACTCTGATCATGATGTCGTTTTCTTTATCCACGAGTTCCTCATCTTATCTTTCCTGGTTACATCACGAATAGAGTTCTCCAGGCTTCTTTCAGTTGTCTGTAGTCTTTGTATGTCTTTAGTTAAGGTCCACGACTCTGCATTGACTAAACACTTCTCTTTTGAGACATAATGATATATATTGCTCGGACCTTTCTCTAGTACGCTCAGCTCTCTTTGGGAGAAAGTCTCTTTGGGATGCAAGCCGTCCGCTCCTCCTTTCAAGGTACCAATAATCAACGTCTCAAGTAAGACTTTCTCCCAAAGAGAGCTGAGCGTACTAGAGAAAGGTCCGAAATTTTGCCTTACTTCACGTCCGCGCTTTCAAGATCTAGTTCCGGCCATAGGAAACCTACTTAGCAGAGTCCCACTAGATAATCGAGACTCACTTAGATATCAATGCGTCAACAAACTGGATCAGGTGCAGAAGTTCTCCTCGACCGCTTCTAACAGAAATCCTGAGCACAAGGTGACCATCACGCAGCTAAAGTGTGACCCTAGCGTGATCTATACCCTTACAGACAAATCTGGCCAGCTAGCAGTGATGAACAAGACGGACTATGATGAAGGGATCCTGGACTTCATCCGACAGTCGCAGTCAACACTCCAAACCAAATCCCCACTTAACCGTTGGATAACGCAGGTTAAGATGGTGGCGAAGAAAACAGCACTTCCGGACACCATCAGGAAAGCGGCTAGGATACCTCCAGGGCCAAAGATACCACCAATTTTTGCAAGGCTTAAGCATCATAAGCCGGACAACCCAATTCGACCAATCATTTCAAGAAGGTGTGCTCCATCCTTCAATCTAGAGAAGGGGCTAGCTACATTTTTGTCTCCTTTCCTGCCGCATTCAAGTGTGGTGCTGTTGTCGTCTCAGGACTTTATAGAAAGAATTAGAAGCCTAAATGTAGTGCCTGCTCATACCTTAGGGAGTTTTGATATTATCTCACTGTACCCCTCAATTCCTGTTAAGGAAGCTACAAACACCCTAAAGCAAGCACTCGCCGATTCATCGCTTTACAATGAAAATACGCTGATGGAGATATCCAAAGTCATTGACCTAGTTGCAGATGCTAACTATTTTAGCTTCCAGGACAATACCTACAAGCAGACCAAAGGGGTCCCAATGGGCTCCGCCCTCTCTGCAGTACTGGCCGAAGCAATCCTACGACCCCTAGAAGACCGGATACTCAGCGCACCTGGACCAACCCCATGTACATGGCTACGATACGCAGATGACGTTTTCTTCATCTGGGAAAACACCGAGGAGGAACTAAATCGGTTTCTCACCACAATCAATTTGGAACACCCTGCAATAAAGTTCACTATGGAGAGAGAAAAAAATGCATCCCTACCGTTCCTGGATGTTTTGGTCAAGAAGTCTCCATCCAGGTACCTCAGCACTAGTGTCCACTACAAACCTACCTATGTTCCTAATGTCATACTGCCTTCCTCATCGTGCCCCAAGGAGAGAAAGCTAGCACTTTTCCGACACAGGGCTAGGCGAGCTTTTACCCACTCATCAGACAACGCCGCACTCCACGCCGAGCTTGACACTCTAAGATCTTTAGCCTTTTCTGCAGGACACTCACCCAGCATGGTAGATCAGATCATACACCAGACAAAGTCTAAACTCGCATCCCGTGGCACCATATGCCCCACCCAAAAACTACAATATATAGGCTCATGCCAGTATGTACCAGGCTTCACATATTTCCTAAAAAATTCCCTAAAAAACTTGGTTTCGGCATAGGGATTACCACACCTAGGACAATAGCATCTTGTCTCGCATCAACAAAAAACGGCGGCGTGGACCTGGAAGATGCGGGAGTATACACTATACCCCTCTTGTACCCGGACGGAACAAACAAGAACTATGTGGGCATGACCAAGAGGTCTCTGAATCTAAGACTTCGGGAACATCAAAGAGATGTCAAAAGAGGACTTCTCACTACGGCACTAGCGCGTGAAGTAGCCAACAACTCTGCAACACCTCTTTGGGGACAAATAAAGAAAATAGCACGATACACAACCGCCAGAGCCACCCTCCTCAGAGAAACTATAGAAATCCTATCCAATCACGGGATATGTAACGAGGAAACTTCAATGGACCTCCCACATGTATGGCGCACGCTCATTAATACGCGCGCTCCTAATCACACATCTCGAGTATGACGCGCACGTTCTATAATAACTATAACAAACTTCTATTTTTGAATTTATAACTGAAACTCTGTTTTTTGTTTGTTTTTGTTTTTGCATTCGAATACTTATGCCTGAAGAAGCCACCCGTGGTGGTGAAAGCCAGCGTGTTTGTACCAGTGTTTCTAATACTACACCAATAAAACGGATTTCAGCGTTTTTAGTATTACTGGTGTATGTCTACCCGATTCTTCCGTTAATGTCATCGTCTTTTTGGTTTGGTGAGGGCAGGAGGTTGGCCATAACTCGTCACGCAGGCCAAGCGAGTTGGTGAGTGTGGGATAGCATTCCCTCTAATCCCGGTGGTATAGTTATAGCGCTATTTTTCGGTCATCAGAAACCCTTTAGTAGGAACACGATGCACCGCGAGAAGGCGGGGGTTGAGATTTGTCAAGAGACGCTATGGTATAATTCGCATCACCTGACCTTGCACACCCTTATTCCATATATTTGCTTCTAAATATCCGATTGAAGAAATTATTTCTTCCTTTCGAAGCTGTTTACAACGAAGGCTTTTTTAGGCACAGTTTCTTTTTCAAGTAATGCATATATTTCCCGCTAGGGGCGTAAAGATAAATTTTGTTTTCCTCAATATCTGTGCTTCTAAAGTCCGATTTGAAAAATTCTTCCTGCATTGGAAACAGCTTCTCGTGGTAAATGTTTTGCACATAATTTCTAATTTTTGGTAAAGAATGGTTTGGCCACCAGGGTCCGCAAGTGTTTATTTCTGCTTCTGATGTATTTGCAGAAAAATCTAAGCTTCTGAAAGAATTCTTTCGTGGACCTATACCGCTGACCTCGGAAAATCTTTTGAGAATACCTTCTGTTTAAAATAGCGTATGGTTTCCCCGCCAGAGGGCGTAGATGTATATCTTATTTTTGTCGATACCTGTACTTGTAAGAGTCCGATTTGAAAAATTATTTTTTTGTTCGAGAGCGTGTCCGGTGCGAAAGGTTTCTCATATAATTTCCAGTTTTTCTTAACGCGTACGTCATTATAGTTTTTCTTAACGCATCAATATTTGTTGATATTTGTTGAGCATACGTTTGCTTCTAGATTTCGGATTTTAAGTACGTAACTTCACGTTTCTGTTTACAGCAGTACCTGCATTACTAAACCCCAATATAAAAAATTATTTTTCTGTCAGATACTACAAACTATGAGAACTCGCTGTGCGTATTTTCTTCTGAAAATAATTCATAATTTCGCCGCTAGTGGGGCGCCTATCTGGTTTTTTTTCAATATCTCTGCTTGTATTGTACTTGTACATATACGATTTAAAAAATTCTTTCAACACGGGACGTCATTATCCCTTTGGAACACTTTAGGTTAGTATTTGAGGAGTTTTAACATCACAGTTCTGTCGGTAGGTGGAATTTGTGCCCTTCTGTTTGCAGCTGTATCTCCGCCTCTTGTTCTGTCTTTTTTTTTTTTTTTTTTTTAGCTTTAACGACCATCGTGAGCAATTGTTTACAGAAAGTTTGTTTACTGACTTTTCTGACTTATTGTTTACAGAAAGTTTGTACATAAATATCTTTGCTGACCACTGTTGTACCGATGAGGTGCCATGGATTCTACCGACCTCATGGAAACATTTTATATCAAATCATTGTACACACTATCAGAACTCATAACCGTGTTTTGTAGTTTATTTGCATTATTTGTATACATGTCGAATGCGTGTGTGTGAAGGGTTGAAGCAACACCTTACCATGCTGTTGCACTGTGGGTGATTGCTTTCGGCTATATAACTACGTTGCTTCACCCTCACTGTGGCTGATGACGCACCCATAGTGGGTTTGAAAGATCTTGCTACTGATTTTAGCTGGTTTTAATTGCAAAAAAAGTATCGTCTTTAAAAGTTGCAATTATTTCCATTATTAATCGTGTCTCGGCAGCATTAAGAATCTCATGTATATCGTGAGCAACTCAATGGACTATTAGCAGTCGCCCATTTCTAATTTTGTGTCACTGGTTCCAGGAAATGGAGAGAAACTGTGCCGTAAGACAAATACGCCATTCATGCCTCACCGAGATTCGAACCGGAACCTACCTTTGGCGAATGATTAGTCCTCGAATCCCTGACCTCGGACCACTCGGCCATCGGGTAGCTAATATGGATTTATTTCTGATTTCAAGTACGATCGAAAAATTATTTTATGGTGGATTGTTTTTCTCTCGTGGAAAAGGCGAAGAAAAGGGGCCCGGATCTGGCTTACTCTCCCAAAAGTTATAGTCAATAACATAACTTATATTCCAGGGGTCTTGGAGAAAATTATAATTCTCAAGGTAATTCAGCTGAAAATTTTATCATAAATAAGGAAAACTGCTCAAATACTGAAAAACAATTTGTATCTTCTTGCTAACAGGGGCGGACTAAGGTGCAAGCGAAACAAGCGGCCACTTGGGGCGCCAGGCCAGCAGTAGCTGCTGCAGTGGGTGGAATTTCATAACTCTCACAATAAATACAACAAATGTGTTCATTTTATGTAAATATAATTTTATATAAATATAGCCAGCTGCAAGATGCCAAGTTGCGCCAGTGGAATACATGTACAGACAGTACCGGCCACCCTTCACAACACAACGATAGTTGACTTGTCTTGCTATGTCAGCTAGCCACCACTAACGCCAGGCATGGGCGCGTGGCACCTGTCTGTCACTACCAAAGTCAACAAACAGTCAGGTTTTACTCCAGCGATCTGTCAACTCTGTTACGGGCTACAGGTGTGTCGTGTCTCATGTTCGTGTGTGTTGTTTGTGCGAGAACGAGTGCGACATATATTTATGGGGGAAGTGTAGTAGTTACTAGTGAAAATAGATTTGTTTTGTTTGTGTAATCGTAAGATTAACATGTCTGTAAAAAGGAGCTGTCCAGAACTTTCTACAGGAAAAGAAAATCACAAGAAGTTAAACAAACTGCAAAACAAGCTAAAGCATTAAAAAAGTTTTTCACAGTTTCTTCGGATGAGGTACAAAATTTGAAGAGGGAAGTCTGAAAGATATTGAACTTTCAACCACTGAGAAAAGACCAAGTACAAGCCTAGAAATTCCAAAAACGTAAGTAAACAAATATTTCAGGTTATGCTTAATAAAAAAATGTCAAGTTTTATGCAGTATGTATGTTTAAGATATTCATTGAGAGTGAACATAAGTAACTGGCAGAAGTAAAATTCACTGTAAGAACTGAAATATTAAACTTGATGCCCCCTTTCCCGTTGGTAATTAAGCATCATCATCACAGAATAACATTTAAAGAACAATTAAACCTGAAATATAAAAATGCATATGCGAATACGAGATGCGCCATAGGAATCCAAATGCTTTTTTTATTTTCTTAGTCGTTGTGTCGTTTTAATTTTTTAATGTTCATAAAATATATTATTACAAATATCAAATTATGTTTTTGGAGGAAGGGGGGGGGCATGGACCTGAAAATGGATATTTCCACAAAAATCTCGAAACCGAAAATATCTTCATGACCACAATACTTTATACTATGTATAAATGAGAAAGTAAAAGCCGATTAGGATGCATGTTGATTTTAATTTCTCACCTCCTGTTCACATACATGCACAGCACATCACACACATTGTTCCTTTGGGTGAAGCTTGTTTAAAGCTACACAAGGAAGAAATTACACGAAGAAAAAATTACTGGTGGAAAAATTACACAAGTCGGAAATTATACACAAAATACATTTTACAATGGATCATACAAAATTTGTAGTCTGCATTGGCAAATTCATTATTTTGTAACTATTCAGTTTAACCCAGAGGTTCCAGCGGATGTAGTGATTAGCCACCCTGATTAGGATTACCGTGTATTATTTGAAAGGTGTCCTTTAAAATTTCGGTACTTCAAATTAATTTTTATTTTTCCCATGGATAATTTTGAGTATGAAATTAGTAATAAAGGTGGTCAAACTATCATTTACAAGGGATTTGAGTTTGTTTGCCATCGTGAAACTGCTAAAGGGACTATTCATTGTGTTTTAGCCACCCTGATTAGGATTAACGAGGCATAATCCCTTAATGTAGAACCAACAGATAGCTGGTTACTATAAAATGTACGTTTCATTCTAATATTCGAAACGTGTCCTTTTAATGGTTAACCCCTTTTAATCTCCTTAAGAATTTCTAGAAATTATTCGAAACGCGTCCTTTTCATCTCCTTAAGAATTTCTAGGAATTGTTAGATTGCTTGAGTATATTTAAGTAAATTTCTATCTTACTTTCTACAGTTCTTGTTTAGTTACGCGTAACGCAACCAGTATACAGTAAATGTTGGATTTTGCATTTATAATGCCACTTCATAAATTTCGGTATTTAAAATTAATTTTTATTTTTTCTATGGATACTTTTGAGTATGGCATTAGTAATAAAGGTGGTCAAACTATCATTTACAAAGGATTTGAGTTTGTTCGCCATCGTGAAACTGCTAGAGGGACTATTCATTGGCATTATGCGAAAGTCAGAACTTTCGTTGCTCCATACCAGAGACAACAAGATCATCCGTGAGCCTTCCGAACACTGTCATGCTAATAGGATTTTTGAAGCTGCAGCTCATAAACTTACAAATCAAATGAAAATTGAAATGTCGCATCCAGGGGCAACGGCTAGTTCAGTTATAGTTGACAGTTTAATAACTCTATCAGATGGGATAAAAATGTGACTACCAGAGTAAAGTTTTTTGATGAGGCGATTAAATAGATCCAAAGCAAAAACATTCTGGAACATTCTGGCAAATCCAAATAACAGAAATTTTGAAATATCAGAGATTTACACACATTGGATTATTCATGATTCTGGCGCAGATGACCCAGAACGCATAATACTTATTTGGCCACAAGACACTTCTAGATCTCCTTGTGGTTAATAATTTTTGGCTAGCAAATGGTACATTTAAAGTTATTCTGGAAATATATTACCAGTTATACAGTATCCATGTCCAATGCGATTCAGGCATCGCTTTTCCTTGTGTACTGGCTCTATTACCAGGGAAAGAAGAAAGAATATACATGAAGTTAAATATGTTGCTGGAGAAAATTCCCCAAGCCCGGCAACGAAAAATTTTGACTGATTTTGAAACTGCAGCAATGAAAGCTTTCCATACCGTATTGAAAATATCGAAATTGGAGGCTGTTTTTTTTTTCATTTATCACACTCTATTCTGAGCAAAGTAAATGAATGTGGATTGAAATATTTATATGAATCTAATCTGTCATTTGCGATACACATAAAAATGTTATTATCACTTGCCCTGTTACCAGAAGAAGTGTTGGAAGCATTTTTAGAAGTTGCTGATCTGTTCTCTGATTTAAACGAATATACTGAACAAATCAAGCAAATGCTCCTTTATTTCGAACGTACATATGTTCGGGGTCGACAACTGAGGAATGGCACTTACAAACAACCTCTATTTAATATTTCTATTTGGAACCATAGGCAATCTGCAGCAAACTACATAGCAAGGACTACAAATTGTATCGAAGGATGGCACTAAGGACATCAGTCACTTTTTCAGTGTTCCCATCCAACTGTTTGGAAATTTCTGGACATCATCATCAAAGAATTATCCTTACAACATACAAACTATTTGCAGCATTTAACTGGTCAATGAAACCCCGGACATGGTAGGTACATTTCTTTAAAACAATGTATTTCAAATATTGCACAGAATTACAACTCTAATAGATGATTAGATTTCTTGCGTTGTATAGCTCATATGACAGTGTTTTTTATTTGATGTTTTATATTTAAATTTAATTTTATCTATGTAACCGTTTCAAGAAAGTTTAAGTATTTGATATGACAACCAAAGAATTTAATAAATTAAAAATAACTGAATAGACTTTTAGTGTAATTTTTTCTTGTGCATTTCTTCCTTGTGCAATTCTGTCCATGTGTAATTTTATCATCTAACCAGTATTTTTGACTTTTTATTTTCTGGCACACTTGCTGACTACCGTAACTGGTAGACGACCTCCAGTTAAAAGAAAATTAAATGATGACACCTGTAAGGCAATTCCTGTGGCAGTGCAAAGGAGGAGGATGATGCACAACCATGCATATGCTCACCCATCCATGGAGTGCACAGTAAAGACAATGATAACTTGTGTAGCCAAAGTAAAACAGAGATATCGAAAACTGCAATGGGAAAAAAAGTAAACAAAATAAGAAAATTACTGATCTTAAATCTATAATAAAAAATTCCAAGCAGCATGCTGCAGTGCAGCCCGAGTTAGAGGATATCCTATCAGCAAACTTTTGGAGACATGGCCTTGAAAGTATTGAATAACCAAGCAAAAAACAGCCACAACTAAAGAAACTTCACTACTTTTCACCAAAAGCTTACAGGTTCTTGAGAGGAAACATTTTGTTTTGCCAAGTGAGAGAATCATAAGGGTATGGTGCTCTAATTTAAGCACAGAACCTGGCTTTACTGAACAGGTTTTCAACTACTTGAAGGAACAAGCGCATTTAAAAAAATTACTTCCATAATGCATAGTAATGTTTGATGAAATGGCAATTCGAGAAGGAACGGTATATGACTTATCAAAAAAGTGTTACTCAGGATTCGTTGACTATGGCCAAGGTCAGCTAGGTAGTGAAATGCCTTTAGCATCGGATGCATTGGTTCTTACATGTGTTAGCCTAAAAGAACATGCAAAATATCCCCTTGGCTATTTTTTCACACATAAAGTTGATGCAGCTATGTTGACTGAATTGGCAAAATCATGAACAATAAAACTATATGATGTAGGCATGAGAGTTCAAGCCATAGTGTTTGATGGCTTAACCAGTAATATTTGTATGGAAGAATTACTTGGAGCAAAACTTTGTGAGGGGGAAATTTACCCTGTATTTTTAAATCCAACAAATTATGAATAGTGCTATGTAATTTATGACACATCACATGATAAAGTTATTAAGAAATGGCCTTTGTGACCTGAAATAGTTTCTCATACATAATAAGAAAAATCCAATTTCATGGATGTATATCAAAAATCTGTATAATGTGCAGAAGACTGAGAAATTGCATCCAGCTAACTCACAAAAAAAGCATATTGAGTGGCAGCAGCACAAAATGAATGTGAAGCTTATTGCTCAAATGTTTAAGTAATTCTGTTGCTGATGTCATTGATTTTCTAAGGGAGGATTTATCCATGCCAGGGTTTGAATTATTAGCAAATACAGGCTACTTCATCAGACTTTTGAATAATGTCTTTGACCTTTTGAACTCTAGAAGGGCGCTCTTTGGCCAAACATGGCCCTTGCGCCATAAAAATCAATCAACCAACTCTAGAAGTAAATTTGGGAAATATTGCAAGCAGACACTCACACAGAAAAATTAAAGCTTCTGGCAGCCCATATTTTCTGAATTTTTGGATGTTAAATTGCATTTGAGTGACCGCAGTGGAAAACTGTTAATTGATGGACGAAGGAAAACTGGATTTCGAGGATTAGCAGCCACGGTTATATCAACTGAAAAAATTGCATTGTTTTACTGAATCGGCAGACTGAACCATGCCGGTACAGACTGACATATCGTTTCTCCCAGGTTCATCTCGAATTTTTTTTCAGTAAGATCAGGCAATGTAGTGTGCTCAATAACAACCCAAATGTTGTGCAATTCTGTAACGCATATCAGAAGTAGCTGCTTAAAAATGTTGTCTCTGCATTACCTAATGGAAACTGTCAGATATGGGCAGCAGAAAAATGGGAATTTTTGGAAAATGTGCCAGGTCAGAACAGTAATCCTCAAAGAGAATCAGGATTTTTTAAATCTGCTGGTGTCCTATGTGAAGCATATAGATAATAGTATAGCACACACAAACTACAGAAGCAACTGTTTGATGTATGTTGCAGATTTCATTGCTCACAGCATTGCTGCAAAATGTATAACCTGTATGAGTTTGGCAACTGCACATAAAGTTGATGCACTGTGCACTCAGGAAATAAAACTCATCCACAGAAAAAATTATGGAAAGGAATATGATAAGTAAGCAGTTACTATGTGTTCCTTCAGTGTTTTT
Source organism: Macrothele yani (assembly GCA_039090855.1). Classification (NCBI taxonomy): domain Eukaryota; kingdom Metazoa; phylum Arthropoda; class Arachnida; order Araneae; family Macrothelidae; genus Macrothele; species Macrothele yani. The sequence goes on from CM077013.1 coordinate 123,246,702, forward strand.
ATTAATATAAGAGTTTCAGAACCTATGTTCAGGAAATTTCATGGTAATTCTATTCCACAAAGCAAACACCTAGAACTTCACTTAATAAAGCACATTTATGAAGCTTTAAATCATAAACAGCTTTTTCCCACAGCAAAAGACCACTTCCTAGATTACCTAACTCACTATTCTGAGTTAACAAAGGTGATAATACACAAGTTAATCAGTGTGTGCATATAGTCACAGTGTCACAGTTGGAACAGCTCATACAGAAATGGTACTTCAAAACGACAGCAGTTCTCAAAAAGCAATATTATTCATGCACCAGTAACATGGTATCAGTTTCCAGTGACCTGAAGTTGAATATTTTTTTGTTGTTGTTATTGTTGCGCCAAATTATGCTTTCTTTTTTAATGGGGAAAACTTTTTTGTTGTGTTTTGTTTTTGTACGTTCCAGAGACTGTTAATTGTTGTAGCACTGATGTTTTTTAGCCCACATTGTTTTAGTACTGATAGCAGCAGGACACTCGACTGTGCATGCATCACCTTCCACTACAATTACTGCTTCAACTGTTGTTTTCCGCAAGGGATATTCCTCCACAATCAACAATATCATTTGCAAAGTTGGATTTGAGGAAGATGCTGTTCAGTTAGTTTTCTGTCTAAGTGGATTGCTGAGCAAGAGGTTTCCTGTTGTACTTGTGGGTGGACCCCAAGTCTAAATTGACATAACGGAAGAGAGTCCTGACATAGTTCTGAGGAAGATGCATCATAACAACTGCATTGCTAAATATGTAAACAGGGCATGAAATCCTATGGGAGATTCGTGCTCAAAATTGCGTTGTTTGTAAAAAGTCTCCTGCGCAGCAGAGGAAAAAATATTTAAAAAATAAATTTTCCTTTTAAATAAGACTTTACATATAATTTTGGTATGAATTTGATATTCAAATAAGCGCAAACTCAACATCCAAATAAGTATCGAAATTGACATTTTCCCAGTAGATTTTGATACATAACGATGTATTTTGTATCCTGTGCAAATCCCCACTTACGGAAGTTCAGATTATTATTCTAATCGTATTTCTGTAGCGTTCTCCCAGAGTTTTTTACAGCTGGCTGGCAAGAAATTTTAGCTGGGTGGTACTTTAAATGACCCCTTCTTCAATCAAAAAAAAAAAAAAAAAAAAAAAGAAAGGATGTTTTGCTTAACATGACTGTACTTATTAAATACTTACTGATAAATCATGTTCAACACAGATTTCAGTTGTTTTCACCAATATTTATGGTGTATTTGGTAGTTATTTTTCCACTCTTACTAATATGTGTGTTGTGAAAATATTCATTACAGGAAATTTAGCTGGGTGGCAGAGAAAATTAGCTGGGCGGGCCGCCCAGTAAAAAGGCTCTAGGGAGAACACTATTTCTGGTATCCTTAACACTTCTGAAAGTTGTGGTGAATGACCACAATCGTAAGCAATAAGTCGGGAATGCTGTGACTAATCATGATAAATACATATCAACAAAAGCATCTGAGAAAATGATACGGGAGATAAAATTTATTAACATAACTTTTTTTTTGTATTTCACTAAATGATTATTCACACAGTTAAAACATAACGGGGACCACTTACGCAACTCACGATATGAAGAACAGCAAACTTTGTCAATTGGGAAATCAGAATCGGATAAATGAAAGTAGCAATAATAATATAATGACAGTTAAACTTTTGGGCACAAGAAATGAGGTCTGTTACAACAACATGCCAAACTCAAGAGACACTTTCAAAAAGTTTTTTTTTGGGGGGGGGGGGGGAGACAAATTTTACGAATTTGTTTCTCAACATCCTTTTATGTTCTTTATCTCAAAGACTACAGTCTTGTGACGATTATATATAGATTAAGATAATACAACATAGTATATCATTGTATTATCTTAATCTATATATCGCGTATACAGTTGCGTATGTCGCGCGATACATATATGTTCAGATAAGTTTGGAAAAAAGAACTTTATTTCCTTAAACGTGTTGCTGTACAGCGAGGATACAACCCTTCCATTATAGACAAGGCTCTAACAAAATTCCGGAAACCGAAGCCCATCTCCACATTAACTCCTGTGATGCGCCCACTGCGAGAGAATTTTACCATTATTCCATTTTCCCGTGACATTGCTTTCAAAATTACAAAAATTCTCAAAACCTTTAATTTTAAGGTGATTTTTAAACCCACAAACAAAATGAGATTTTTAGGATCAAAGGACTATGTTGAAGACAAAAACTCGCGGGGAATTTATCAAATTCCATGTGAATGTGGCGCTTCATACATAGGACAGACCCGTAGAGCCTTACGTTTTCGATTGAAGGAGCACAAGACCTACATTCGGAATTGTGACCTAAAGAAGTCATCGATGGCTAAACACTTACGAAAAGGACCACAAATTTTTCTTTGAAGAAGCAAAACTTATTGACAAGCCAGATTCAACCACCAAACTTAATATTTTGGAAGCTTTCCATATACGAGTATATCAGAAGTCTTCACAGCTTGTTAATGACATGGCATCCACGCCATTTCTATCAAACGCGTGGAAGCATCTAACCAAAACAAGTGACTGTAAACACCATTTATGATGTCCTATACAATTTGAATATTTACGTGCCATTCGTCCTGATGAAGCTAGGTCAATACCCAGCGAAACCATGGTCAGCTTGAAAAAATAAACATTTCTGAAAACTATGTTGTATTATCTTAATCTATATCCTTTTATGTATAAGATACTGAGAAAAAAATTGTCAGATTGGGATTTTTATTCCTGAGGAAAAATAAAAAAACTTGCCTACATTTTCAAATGAATTACTGATACAATACGGTGCTCACCTATCCTAATTCATAAAAGTGGAGTATTCGGTAATCCGTGCCATATTAAAAAAGCTCTGCATAATTTTGGCCCTTACAATTTTTGTGGCGTAGTGCTTGATTTTTCCAAAGAAGTATATAAAGAAGTACACAGAAATATACTTTATTCTAGAATTCAGTATCCTGCTTTTTATATTTGCATACTTGTCCACTATGCATCATTTTATACAATGGTAATAAATAGTTTTTGGCATCCTAATTTTTGTGTTTGTATGTCTTCCATTTTTATCACACTTACACCATGTTTGTAATTAATGCTATATATATATATATATATATTTATTTCTTCTGTTCAAAATTGTGCTTTGTCTCTCTCTCTCTCTCTCAATTTACACACACACATATATATATATATATATATATGTAAATTATGTCTTTGACTCTGCTCTTGGGTGTGTATATATATATATACACTGTATATAGTACATAAATTGTTTAGTCGGAAAACTTTTAAATACTCTCAACACCACCACCATTTTTCTTTCTTTTTTTTTTTTTTTGAGTTCAGGATCCTTAATTTTTGACTGACCAATAAATTGCAAGTTATCCCACTTTTCTTTCGGAGATAATCTTTTTTTATTGCCCATACTTTTTTGAGATTGCGGGCTTGTATTCAGCGATGGCTTGTTGGGATTACTGGTTGTTAATACAACAATCAGTGTTCAACGATGGCTTGTTGGGATTACTGGTTGTTAATACAACAATCAAAAATTCCAGTACTTATTTTTGACTCAGCAAACCATTTTCCTTCAAAAATAGTCTGCTTATAAATAATAAGAGGCAAGTGCTTTTATTAAGTTTCTGCTAAGACATTTTGTTGAACTTCTGAGGATAAGATTCATTTGACTCAGGAGCAATATCTGGTGCTTGTTCCACTGTGGCAGAACCCTCAATTTCATAACCTTGGCAAAACTAAAGATCATAATTAAAAAAAAAAAAAAAAGCAAAAAACCTTTGAAATTCAGAAATCTAACTTATGGATTGACAGATATGTTAACCTTCCTTTGCAATTTATTTTATGTAAATGTTTACAATCATTCCTAATTTCAAACTACAGGGAATGCAAATTCCAGTTTCATTTATTTCACTAAGTCAAGAGACTATACTATGAAAAAATAGCCTCTCGCTAAGCCAAGAGACTATTTTTTCATACTACAAACTTCGTAATAATTCCACATCCTTAACGTTACATCCATAGCATATTCGTTTACGGATATACACAAGACTTGCAGTTATACTGGTTCAATTGTCTCCTGCTGCTGCCACTGATTTACAAAGGGAACTTCCAGTCTATCTTACTTAAAGGTCTTACTGAAACACTGTCAATGATGGAGAGAACTTGCAAGTCATGAACCCCCTAACCTCGAAACTAGTAGCGACTAGCAGTCGCATGACTGCACCCAATAAAAACAGGTGGAAGGGAAAGCAAGCATCCAGTTCCTAACCAGCTCGGGCATATTAACACTGCTCGCTTAACCTCAGCTACCTGTAACATGCAACATAAGGAAAGGTGTCCTGTGTCCTCCTGGAAAATGTGAAAAGGTTGATCAACAAAATAAAGAAGGATAATAGTAAGCCCCAGTGATAAGGCAGTATTAAATCAAGATATATTGCTGGCATCCAAGAAGGTAAAAACTCTGGATAAAACCAGGTGGGCGTCCCACTTTTATAAGCTATGCTCTAGGGGTTGTGGGCGATTGCGAAATGTCGTACTTCACACCTGTTACTTTGGTGTCATGCTTGTCCACCACAGAACGTTCCTTGATGATTGTCGTCGGGAGGTCGAATAGTTTCCCTTGCGAGTTTACTGAGCCTGCCTTTTTACCACCTGATGTTCAACAACCATGGGCTATTTCAATTTTGCAGAGTAGGGGTGTCACTTTGTGATTTAAGACCCGAAGAAAGGCGCAGGGTATTAAGTACAGGTTAGGGGCTGAAAGTACAGTACAGAAAGAGGGAGTATCCAATCTACCATCTGCAGGTTAGGATGTGTCTCTTATGTACAGTATATACAAGGTGCTGCAGCGTTCATAGGGTAATCTGCCACGTGAGCATTGTGCTTTCGCTGTTGAAACATATTTCAAGAATAACGATTCTATAGTTGCTACACAATGTCTACCAAGGCGACATTTCAAAATGGGACGTCATCGGAATGTGCCAGACGGTCGCACCATTACAAGGTGGGTAAGTTCCTTTAGAATAACAGCATCGGCTTGCAATCGTAAACCAGGTGGTAGCGAATGGACTGTGTGGACACCGAAAATGATTGAAAATGTTCCTGCTGCAATCTCGCGTAACCCTAAAAGATCTGCTAGGTGACACTCGACAGCTTTGCACATTTCCAATCGTTCATTCAGTTTGTTCATTCACTCAATTAACTTTAATTGAGTCTGTAAGAGCCGTACGGCACCACGTTATCACCAATGGGCAACTAGAGAAGTTGATTAGTTCCATGGCAAGAAGGCTAAAAGATCTGCTAGGTGACACTGGACAGCTTTGCACATTTCCAATCGTTCATTCAGTTTGTTCATTCACTCAATTAACTTTAATTGAGTCTGTAAGAGCCGTACAGCACCATGTTATCACCAATGGGCAACTAGAGAAGTTGATTAGTTCCATGGCAAGAAGGCTAAAAGATCTGCTAGGTGACACTCGACAGCTTTGCACATTTCCAATCGTTCATTCAGTTTGTTCATTCACTCAATTAACTTTAATTGAGTCTGTAAGAGCCGTACGGCACCATGTTATCACCAATGGGCAACTAGAGAAGTTCATTAGTTCCATGGCAAGAAGGTGCACTTTGTTACTAAGAAACTGTGGTATGCCCACACATTTCAGCCAGAATGTGTGGCACTACTTGAATACCACCTACCCTCATCACTGGATTGGCAGAGGCAGACCCGTCACAAAAACTTCAAATATGCCTTGCCTCTTTTTTTATTGCTGTTAAAACCAATGTCGACTTTCAACCAGTAGTAATCTATAAATTCTATTGCCGAAGCCCTAAATATTTCACGACAGATTTCTTTGAAAAAGAAATCAAGGCCATAGAAACCACTTTACCCCAAACTGAAATATTCTTATGTGATTTTCACAAAAAGCAGGCGTGGGAGAGGTGGCTGAACACCAAGGACCATGATGTTTACCCTTTGAACTTCTGAGAACGTTAAATAAAATTTTGCATTCTGAAACTGAAAAGGAGTTCCAAGATTCTTTGTCTGGTCTTAAGTACCATTTGATATAACTCAGTCAAACTATGGTATTACTTTGAAAGGACTTGGGAACTAAATGTGAAAAGATGGGTTTGGTGCTACCCAAGCAATGAATACATTGTCAACATAAAGGCAAACAATGGAATTGAAAGATTAAATGGAGAACTAAAAAATTCCTACCTAACTAAACACAAAGATAAATCTCTTAGTGGAGTCATTAAAGTAACGCGCACTGAATTTTTCCAGAAAAATTTCGTTGGTATATCGAGATTTTTTTAAGTGCCTTAGCAGTGTTCATAGGTATCACAATAGTCTGCCAGGCTTCCTTCAGAATCACCCTCAGAAGTTTATTGACCATTGTTTGCAGCAAATAAACAACTGGCAACAAGTACGAAATGTAGTCACAATGAGCAATAAAGAATTTGCTGTGGAAAGTGAAGAGAACCCAAAATGCATGTACAAAGTTTGTTTTGTGGAAGAAGGGATTCCATCATGTGAGTGTGAGGATTTCAAGAAATCTAGATGGCTTTGTAAGCACATGTTTACTGTATTGCACCACACAGAATACAAATGAGAAGACATTGGGCTGAAATACATAAATTTTGTTTTCCACATGTTAGATAAAACAGTCATCCCCACAACTAGCATCAGCACTGATGAATGTTCTTCCCTACCAAGACCTAATCCTGTTTCAGGAGAATCACCTTATCATGTTGATGAACCTTTAGATGATGAGAATCCAATCAATTTGACATATTCAACTAAGTGTAGAGTATCTCTTAAGCAGTTAACAAGTTTAACATATGTTACTGATGATGGTGAAGTTATGATGGAATTTAGTAAAAAAATTCAAGAACTACAAAATTGAGCAACTGCATTAACAAGGAAAGACAGTGTCAAGAGAAATAAGAAAGCCAGTCAAATAGCCACATAAGCTCAACTGTAGTGAACTGCCTAAAAAGAAAAGAAAAAAGGCATGTAAGATCCCGAAACAACCTTGTATGTCGTCAAAAAGAAAAGTTAAAAAAGGAAAGGCCTTTGCATTCTGAAAAAGTCACAATCATTGTGGTTTTCCTGTTATTCCTTTTTGTGGCAGAACAGTCAACAGTTCAGTTCAACAGAAGCAGATACAGCCCATATTTTGTTTTTTGAACAGCATGGCTATGATCTACTTAAGAGTTCATTAACACCCCCCCCTTGTCTTAGAAAACATATGTTAAGTTGTTTAAAACAGTACAATTCCGAAAATCTGTACTACTAAAATCAGCAGGGATTCGAACACCGGTTACAGTTAACAGGCGGGTAAAAAAAAAAAAAGGTTTCAGAAATTGAAATTTTTTATTTTCCAGCTGACATAAAAAAAAAATTTAAGATCTTTTTAAAGGTTTTTAAAATCTTTTTATGCGTTTTCTCTATTTGAAAAATATTACTAATGATATACATTTTTTTTTTGGTCAAAAATGATGGTACATTATTGAGAAACTGAAGTTCAAATAAAGCACATATCAAGCGGGCAATCTGGCAACTTAGCATTGCGTGTTTACATTTTTTCCCGGTACACGTGCTGTGGGAATCTGTTTTTTCATGTCTTGTTTCACGTCTTAAGGTCAATTTTTTTTAATAATTGTTTGGAAATTTGAGAAAAGGGCAGGAGTGAAGAGAAAGCACAGCTCTTTAACGATTCGGCAGAAAGTGGACTTGCTGCAAAAACTTGATAATGGCAGTGCACCAAAGCATGTTGCAGAGATTTTTGGTATTGCTGTTCGGACTGTGTAAGATATTAAGAAAACCTGAGACAAGATATTGCAATTCTATGCAATAAGTGATAGCAATTCTGAAATTGCTGATCACCAAATGATGCATGAAGCAAGAAAATCCACCCTCAATGCTGTTTTTTTATGAGTGGTTTCGGCAAAGGCGTAACGATGGTATGCCAATTACAGGTCCACTCTTATGCGAAAAAGCCAAGCTATTTCATCAACAACTGAAGATTGATGAGCCTTGTACTTTTTCAGCTGGATGGCTATCCTGCTTCAAACAAAGACATGGAATTCATTACTTGAAATCCTGAGGGGAGCAAGAATTGACAGATAAGGTAGCTGCAGAAGAGTTTCTAGATGTGTTTGCCAAATTTGTCCAGGAGGAAGCTCTTTTTCTTGATCAAATTTATAACATGGATGAAAGTGGACTTGTCTGGCATAGTCAACCAAGACATACTCTAGTGTGTGCTGATGAAGTAGGACCTTCCGGTGTTAAGGAAGGCAACAAAAGGAGTAACAGTTGCTCTTTGTCCCAGTGCCTCTGGAAATCATAAATGTATGCCATTTGTGATTGGAAAAAAGTGCTTGTCCTAGGGCTTTGAAGGGCTTAATGGTCTTACCCGGGATCTACCGCAGTAATAAAAAATCATGGATGACCAAAGAACTCGCTACAGACTAGTTCAATAATAACTTTTTCAAAGACGTTAGGAGGCACTGTGTGGAGGTCGGACTTGCTAGAGACTGTAAAATTTTGTTGGTATGGGACAACTGCATGGTACATCCTGAAGATTTAACTTCAAATAATGTTACAGTTATGTTCTTACCCACAAACACAACTTCATTAATTCAGCCCATGAAACAGGGCATAGTTAACAGCTGGAAGTGCGACTACAAAGGAGAATTCCTAAGGAAATTGTTGAACTCTGATAAATCGTTTCAAACAATCAAAACGTTCATTAAAGATTTCACAATGAAGGACTGCCTGTACTCAATAGCAGGTTCACGGAACAATTTGAAACGTTCTACTCTGATAGACGCATGGCATAAGTTATGGCCAGCATCAATATTTATTGACTCTGAACCTGAGGATTACAAGTTCAATGGTTTCATAGCTTTGAAGGCCAAACCAAAGGCTACAGAGCTTCTAGCATATGCCAAATTAGCAAATGTGTCAATGATGAATGCATTTAGAGAAGAAGATATAGTTAAATGGATGGAATCTTCAGACAAGAGTGAAGTCCAAACGATGACTGATGATGAAATCATAGCTAGTGTGATTAATCCTGATGCAGGCGATTCTGACACTGACAACGAGGATTCTACTACCAAAAAAATATCCTTAGGTTTAGGTGATGGAATTTTTTTGGAAGAACAATACATACATTTTTTAGAACAGCAGAAATGTGTTTCAGCACAGGAAATAATGGTGATTCATAGACTTCAGGGAAAACTTCAATGAGAGAAACCAAATTTAAAACAATTGGCCATTGATGGAATGTTTGCCAGCCAGAATATTTTATTGACATATACAGTATTTGGTACATAAAAATTCAATTAATTAATACAGTACAGTATTATGAATTTGTTCCCTATATTTTACTTACTTATTAAATACTGTATATATCTATATAAATTCCAAATACAACTAATTACAGTGTCAAATACATATTACTAATTAATTTTACTAATTATTAAACAAATGAAAGCCTATAATTCGTACATACATACCATCCTATTTGAACTAGTATTATACAGTACGTACTAGTAAACACACACAGGTTATCCAACATCTGCAAAATTCTACAATCTGCACAACCTCTGGAACCAAGTTGTGCGGATTTTCGGAATTGTACTGTAATGGGGAAATGGGCTCAGTATGAATTTTTTTTTTTTTTAATGTAATGACTGCATGGTCCTCTTTTTTCCAAATGGATAGACAAATCATTCAACAACACTAAGGCCCTGTGGTGCAAAATTAGAGCTCACAAAACAGATTTGAAAAAACACATGGAGTGAGCTATGCACAGAAAAAGTATGTCAGAAATGCGAGGGCAATCAAATGTGCAAGATTCCATCGCAAAGTCTTCCCAAAGTGTTGAATCTACAAGATTTGAAATTACAATGGCAGCATATATAGGCTGCCACTCTTCCATAACATCAGTGGATCATTTAACCGATATTCTGAACAAATTTAAGGACCTACAGAAGAGAATGAGACTTCACTGAACGAAGTGTGCAGCAATTTTAACTGACGTAATTAAGCCAGAACTGTTGAAAGAATTAGTTCAGGATGTGAGAAACCCCAAATGACTTTTGTGTGTGCACAAGATATTTCAGCAAAAAGTGTGAAACAATGGTTACCCATTTCTTTGAGTTAATACCTATTGTTTCAGCAACAGCTACATAGCTACACGCTTCCCTGAAGTAATTTCTCAATCATACTGGCTTAGATCTCTTATTGTGCATTGCAATAGGCACTGATGGTGCTTCAACCTTATATGGCAGCAAACACTCTGTTTACACTTTATTGAAAATTGAGATACCAGATTTACAGCTAATAGGATACATTTGCCACTCACTGCATTTAGTTTGCTCCCATTCATCAGAACTGCCATCAAACATTGATTACATGCTGAGGGAAACCTACGCATGGTTTCACAGATCAGGAATAAGATGAGATGCATACTACACATTATATGCTACAATCAATGATAGTAAAGAGCCATTACTATTATTTCCACTCTAAGGAACTCGGTGACTAGTCAGAAGTTGAAGTGTACGACGAGTTGTGTAACAGTATGACGAACTGAAATTGCATTTTTCTTCAAATCTTCCTGATGATCGCTACTAACGAAGAGAACTGGGTAACATGTACAGGGACCAGAGTAACAAAGCTTATTTAGTTTTTCTAAAGTCAATTTTGCTGGAATTTGAGAGCATAAATCTGCTCTTTCAAAAAGATGACGACTTCTGCACCTTATTGACAACTGGAAAAGTTTTTAATAACTATGTTGAGAAGAGTAATTGCCCCTCACCCCCAGTATGTTTCTCTTGAAGTCAACCTTGATTTCAATTTGATTTATTTACCTCTTGAATGAGCAGATTTTGGCTAGGAATTTTTATTACTGTAGATGGATATGGTAAAAAAATCAGGAACTGTCAACTGAATCAGCTCAGAGCATCAAGGAAAGATGCCACCCTTTCTTGAAAAAGGTGTGTTCACAGCTTGAGCTTTGTATTCCTGCAAATATGAAAGTATTAAGAAATATTAAAAATCTTTTTCCCACAGTTTGTTTAAGCCAAATGCATCCACCATTCTCCTGTTTACCACTACAGTTTGCAAATAAAAGTAAGTTATCAGAAATAGAATTGCAGTGAAGAAAAGTTTTATCCATAAGAATGGTCTGTTCATTTTGAAAATATTCCCAATGACGGGAAAGATTTTTCGAATAAAGCTTTTACAGGGGATGACCTTGGACGAGGTGAAAATCAAAATTCAAAGGGACATCAACCTCAGTCTCCTGGGGGTTGGTGTCTGGAATGTAAAAAAGTGTGAAATGGTGGTATCTTAGTTGAGTGCACTATGGCAAAGGGGTAGAGGTACTGACTGAAGCGTTCAACAAAGACAGTGAGTTGACTGATGGGCTCGTTATGAGAAAACCGAAGAGAAAACTACCCAGACTGATTGTCTATGGGATGGACGAAGATGACCCCAAGATCGTCCAGAACTTCATCGTCGAGCAAAACGAGAGGAAGGATGCTGATAAATGCAAGGTCCTCTTCCCCATCACTGGGAAGGGAAAAAGACTTGCTGGGTGGTCAAAATGGCCCCAGAGGACTTAGAGCCTTGCTGCAAACGGGCAAAGTGAACCTCTACTGGTTGGTTCACTCTTGCCGGGAGTTTCTCAGGGAAATCCGTTGTTTCAAATGCAACGGGTTCGGACAACATCAAGCCAAGTGTTCGGCAGTCTTCCAGTCTTGCGTTCACTGTTGGCAGGCAAGGCACAAGCACTGGAGCTGCCAGAACGAACCGAAGTGCCCACACTGCCAACGAAAGGTACCACCTAAAGCTCGCTACTACCCACTCAAGTCTGGACTCGGAGTGTCACAGCCTTAGACAGAAAATTGAGAAGCAACGAGACTGCACCAAGTATAGCTAACAGAATTCACCAGTGGATCAAGTGATGGGACTGCGTTCCCCAGTGATTTGTTCAATGCTGAATGAGCGTTCTTTGTTTGTGATTTTTCTTGAATGTGTTTTTGTAATAATGCGATTTTTATCTGTTTGTCTGTCTTGTTTTAATATGGATTAAAAGCTTCAGCCCAATAAAAGAAAAATTGGTTGCGTGGCAAACCGATCACCCAAGTCTCTCAATCGGTTATAGAGTCCAAACTCACCAGATTCACACCACCTCTTGGAGTGTCCAAATCTGCAGTCGCCGGATCGGTACTACCACAGCATTTACAATAAGGTAGATGTGCCTAGAGAGCTACACTTAATCTAGCAGAGTCCGAAAACGAGCGAAGCAAGCTAAGAAATAAGTGACTTACTGTATGCGATGCAGCCGGTAATAGAGTGTTGAAAGATCTCTCAGAATTTGCCATAAGTATGTATAGCCTACCAGTTAGCAACACAGTTGTTGAACGTATATTTTCAAAAGTCAATGCCACTAAAACAAAAATATGAAACTGCATATGTCTGAAAGCACTTACTTCTTTACTAAGACTAAGAACAACTCTAGAAGTTACTAGGAAATGCTGCTCATATTTTGAGCCATCAGGTCAAATGCTGAAATCATTTAATACATCTATGTACCTTAGCACAAGTTCTTCACATGATGATGACACCGTAACAGAAGACAACTGCACTGAAATCATCACTCTATTTACAGATGGAGGAAGTTCTTCTGAATGTCTATAAGTAAGAGAACTAATCTTATACAAAGTATTTCTGCATTTACAATTTGGCAACATTAAATAGCCAAATGATTTCCAAAGAGTTGTATACACTAACCAACATGCTTGAATCTTAATTTCATTTATTTGCCAATCATACAATAAATTAATTATAATAAACAATGCCCTTATTTGTTTTTTTATTTTGAAATAGATTTTTACCTCATTTATATATTTTTTTAATTATTATTTTTAATATATTATAATATATATATATATCATCATCATCATCATTGTCAACCATTATCAATCCACTGCTGGACGAAGGTCTCCCCAAGTTTCCTCCACAACGGTCTGTCTTGTGCCAGTCTCCTCCATGTCACCCCTGCATACTTTCGAATTTCATCCACCCATCTCCCACGTGGTCTTCTTCTGGGTCCTTTCCTGTCCCTTGGAATCCAATCTAAAATTTCGGCTGTCCATCGATAGTCTATCCTTCTGGCAGTATGTCCAGTCCATTGCCATTTCAGGGATTTAACTCTGATCATGATGTCTTCCCCTATTGTCAGTTTTCGGATCCACAAGTTCCTCTTCTTATCCCGCCTGGTTACACCAAGCATGCACCTCTCCATGCTTCTTTGAGTTGTTTGCAGCCTTTGTCTTTTTTAGTTAAGGTCCACGTCTCTGCACCATACATAAGCACTGGAAGCCTGCATTGATAAAACACTTTTCTTTTAAGACATAATGGCATATTGCTCTTGAAAATTATGCTGTTTCTTCTAAAAGCTCTCCAGGCAAGTTTTGTACGCCGATTAATTTCTTCATCAATGTGAGTTGTTTGCAGCCTTGAGTTGTTTGCAGCCTTTGTCTTTTTTAAGTTCCTCTTCTTATCCCGCCTGGTTACACCAAGCATGCACCTCTCCATGCTTCTTTGAGTTGTTTGCAGCCTTTGTCTTTTTTAAGGCATCGAGTGAAAATTTGGGCGAGTACTGTTTCGATTGTTTCGATTGCAGCCTTTGTCTTCATTAAGGCATCGAGTGAAAATTTGGGCGAGTACTGTTTCGATTTCTCCACTTGCTTCTTGTATGATGTCTACAGTAATTCCATCTTCTCCTGGAGCTTTTCCTCGCTTCATGTTCTTGATTGCATGTGCAACTTCTGCTGGAAGGACTGGAGGAACTCTGGTACTGGTATCTTTCATGATGTCTGGAGTGCATATATCATCCCTTTCATATAATTTGGAGTAGAAATCTTTCACTCTTGTCAAAATTTCGCCTCTATTTCTTGTTACAGAACCATCTTCTTTTCTCAGTGCCATAATCTGTTTTCTTCCCTTACTGAGATGTCCCTTTGCTATCTTTAGGCTTTGGTTGTTTTCAATTGCTTTCCTCACTAGTTCACAGTTGAATTTCCTTACGTCTTCAGTGATACTTTTTCTTACTGTCTTGCATAGCTCTATATATTCCACTTTGGAAGTCACATCTTCTTTAGTTGTCCTCATCTCTCTTCTTTTTTGCATCAACATTTTGGTTTTTCCTGATAATTTGTTCACATGCAACTTGTTCTTAGACCCAGCTAATTTTGTTGCTGTTTCCATAAGAGCTTTGGTTACTTTTCTGTTAACTTCAGAAATATCCACTTCTTCCGATGTTAGGCCTTCTAAAGCAGAGAACCTGTTCTTCAGTTCTAACTTGAAGGTATTATGGTGTTTTTTGAGGTTGGTTATGTCAATAGATTTTGTTTGTCTTATGAGCTTGCCACGTTCAAGTTTAGCGTTGAGGTGCATCTTACATCTCACCAATCTATGGTCACTACCTGTGTTGAACTTGTTTAGCACACTGCAGTCTTCTATGACGAATTTTTTGTTACACATAATAAAATCAATTTCATTTGTCGTCCCATTTGGATGTCTCCATGTCCATTTCCTGTGTGGCTTTTTCTTGAAGAAGGAGTTCAAGATGAAAAACCCTTCTGCCTCTGCAAACTCAACGAGAGTATTTCCACGCTGGTTTCTGTTGCCGTGACCGAATTTACCTACTGAAGTTTCATTCTGTTGCCGTTGCCCTATTTTTGCATTGAAATCTCCCATAATTATTTTCAAGTGCTGCTTACCTTTATTATTTAGATGACAAATTTCCTCATAAAATTCTTCAATTTCTTCTTCAGGATGACTTGTGGTGGGTGCATAAGTTTGAATAATCTGAGCCTGGTATCTTTTCGAGAGTTGGATAACAAGTCGTGCAGCTCTGTCAGAGGAACTTTCAACTTCTACAACTTTATCCTTCAGTTTCTTGTTTATTATAAATCCAACACCACTAGTTCTGCCAGTATCTGTCCCACGATAGTAGAAAAGATGTCCACTTTTCTGTTCGATGAGATCTTCTCCTTTTTTCCTTACCTCACTTAGCCCCACGATGTTCCACTTGATCCTTTGTAATTCCTCTTCCAATTCAAGAAGCCTTGAATCAGAAGATAGGGAGCGTCCATTGTAAGTAGCCAAGGTCAGCATCAGATGGCAGCCTAGTCCGGTCCTCCGGGGATTCTTAGCACCCTCTGCCTTCATGTCGCACTGGCCGCTGCCTTGGCCAGGTACATTCCAGCTGCCGGAGACTGAGGGCCAAGATTTAAGTTGTGGAATCATTTTGGAGGGGTTTGGCCATAACTCACCACGCTGGCCAAGCGGGTTGGTGAGTGTGGGATAGAATTTCCTCTAATCCCGATGGTATAGTTATACCGCTATGGGCGGTCGTCAGAGCCCCTTTAGTGGGAACAGGATGCACCACGAGAAGGCGGGGTTGACATTTGTCAAGGAGAGGCTGTGATGTTACGCATCACTTGACCTTACATCCCTATATATATATATATATATATATACTAAAGAGCAAAACTGAAGACTAAGGAAAAAATTTTAGAATTTAAAACGAAGGGTGCAAAATAACCTGAAAATCAAAACGCGCAACGCAGCAGTTTTGAAAATTCAGAATTCACATTCTATAAAGAAGATACCTAAGCAAAAAAATACATATATAATTTTGACTCACACCTAGTACAACATAGAAGAGGTTATGTATCTACCTGTGTGATCAAAAGGAAAAAAGATAAAAAAAAAAAAAAAATAAAACAACTGAATGTAGAAGGTGTCGAGAATACTGAGCCTTGGCTTTATCAAGGACCAGCAAAAACTCTGCATTTTCTCACTTCCACAAAGACCTAGTTGGAAATGGGTTTCTGCAAGGCCATAGATGCAAGTAACATTCCCACCTAAAATAGTTTAAAAAATATATATATAAGTCATGTCCTCCTTAGAGTTGCATGACCTAGCACTAGTTAACAATTTCGCTTGCATCCATTAACCTTCCTGGCCCGACCCATACTCTTCATCTGTTACTATTAAACAGAGAGAAGAAGATTAAAGAGAACTCAAGCTGTGAGAGTGACATAATAATTAGAAATGATTTTCAACCATAACGAAATTCCAAGTTCGTTTGAGAGAGAATTTAAACCTGAAAAACAATGCAAAAGAAATCCAAATTTTACATTGCAATTAAAAAAGGAAATGTTAAATTATAACGAACAGATTTTTGAAAGAAAACTTGAGTCTAAAACCCCCTACTCTACAACTTATGACAACACGAAAACGAGAATAAGTTAAAGATAATAATTAACTAAAGAAAACTTTGTGAAAGTTATATACCTTAAACAGTTAGTTGCAATATGTACAAAGTATTTCAGCAGTGCTTTAAGTGCATAATTAATTAGTTATTAAGAACTTAACTACTTTGAAAAAACAGCGCATAGACAGCGCATAGAAAAGGAACAAGCTAAGCCCTCTTCTGTTCCTAGGTACCCCAAAAGACGCTCAAAGTTACAAAGAAAAGAAAGAGTTAAAACCCGCAAAAATGTTAACAGACAAACCAATGCCTAAAAGTTGAAAAGCTAAAAAACGACAGAGAAAAGGTACATGAAGTACAAACATTGAACTTATAAAACCTAGAATCCAAAAACAAGGAAGAGAGCTTACCTCTTGTGTTACAAAAACTTTTCTCCTCACAAGAGAAGAACAAGGCTGACCTCTTCTGCCACTCCCTAGACGCTGGGGGGCAGTGAGGGTGGGGCTGATGGCCTCCTCATACAGCAAGAAACCAACGCGCGGAGATTTTAACCAGAGAAAAAAAATATATAAACATAAGACTGTGGATCTGTATGATCAGAAAGAGCAGAATTAACTCTCCAGAATACATGAGAAATATTATAAAATACACGAGCAGTTTATTTAATAATCTTTGCATGTATTAAATCACCTTAGTGAGCTTCTATAGATTAATCAGAATCTTATTAATTTTAATGTTGGTTTTACTATTTTTAGTATAGCTATCCTAGTGATGAATAACTAGTTTTCTTTTTTATTTGTTTTTATTTTCTTTTATAAACGGATTTTTAAGCTTTTTTTGTGATTTTGTTTATATTATTTAATTTTTTGTTTTAATAGGACCGTCATATCCATAGCACTAAGGTTCCTTTAGGTAGTTAATAGGCATCCTCTAGCCAACTTCCTTACGGCTTTGATTGGTCAGAATCATATTATTAACTGTGTAGAAAATTAAAGCAGATCTGCCAACCTTACTCTATTATTCAGAATAATTTTTCTTAAAGTTCTTTTGATGAAAGAAGAAGGAATTTCGTTCTCTAGAAAACTTTCTAATAGTATATTAATGTGGTAATTGAAGTCCAAATTGTTGCTGCAAATTCTTGAAATTCTTAGGACCTGAGAAATTAGTACATTCTCAATTACTTTGGTTGAAATGTTATTATTCCAGTGTAGATATTTAATTACTTTGAAAGGAAAATTAACTCTTTTATCATAGAGGCTAATAGATGGGTTACCTCTGTTGAGCTTAATGCTTAAGTCTAGGAACTCAAGTTCCTGATTACTGTGGTTGGTTTTACATAAGTTAAGAGAGCTAGGATAGATATTATCAAAATCACTCTCTATAACTTCTGAATTATTGATACACAGCAGATCATCAATATATCTAAAAGTGTAAAGGTAGTTATCTGAGCAGCAGTTAGAAAATCGGTTTAAGGCATTCTTCAAGAAACTTAAAATTCCACAAACTAGAAGATATGAGCCTGAATTTCCATTTCTTTTTGCAACGGTTAAGTTTCATAAGGATCCTGTGAAGTTCAGGTTCATAGCTAGTGGAGTAAGGAGTCATAAAAAGAAAATAGATCTTGCTTTTGAAGATGTCTTAAAGAAGGTTTTGAAACACATTAGAAACTGTTCTAACTTGATGTACAGTGATTTTTGGATAATTAATAATAATGCAGAAGTAATTTCTACTATACTCAAAGTTTGTCCCCTAGATATTAATAGTTATGATTTTGAAAACCTATATACTAATCTGCCTCTATCAGATATAATCACTACCTTTAAAGAGCTGTATGCAGAATTTAAACTTAACCAATTTGTTGATGTAGGAACTTGGAACTCTTATCTCAATTGCTGCATAATAAATAACCATATCTTATATAATAATACTCTCTATAAGCAAGTGAACGGTATTCCAATGGGAACATCAACGTCCACGCATATCGCTAATCTATTCCTGTTCTTTAAGGAATATAAATTCATTAAAAATCACCCCACCTGCTCAGATAACTACCTTTACACTTTTAGATATATTGATGATCTGCTGTGTATCAATAATTCAGAAGTTATAGAGAGTGATTTTGATAATATCTATCCTAGCTCTCTTAACTTATGTAAAACCAACCACAGTAATCAGGAACTTGAGTTCCTAGACTTAAGCATTAAGCTCAACAGAGGTAACCCATCTATTAGCCTCTATGATAAAAGAGTTAATTTTCCTTTCAAAGTAATTAAATATCTACACTGGAATAATAACATTTCAACCAAAGTAATTGAGAATGTACTAATTTCTCAGGTCCTAAGAATTTCAAGAATTTGCAGCAACAATTTGGACTTCAATTACCACATTAATATACTATTAGAAAGTTTTCTAGAGAACGAAATTCCTTCTTCTTTCATCAAAAGAACTTTAAGAAAAATTATTCTGAATAATAGAGTAAGGTTGGCAGATCTGCTTTAATTTTCTACACAGTTAATAATATGATTCTGACCAATCAAAGCCGTAAGGAAGTTGG
The DNA here is from genome assembly GCA_039090855.1 of Macrothele yani. NCBI lineage: Eukaryota > Metazoa > Arthropoda > Arachnida > Araneae > Macrothelidae > Macrothele > Macrothele yani. The sequence continues at coordinate 123,265,627 of CM077013.1, forward strand.
CTAGAGGATGCCTATTAACTACCTAAAGGAACCTTAGTGCTATGGATATGACGGTCCTATTAAAACAAAAAATTAAATAATATAAACAAAATCACAAAAAAAGCTTAAAAATCCGTTTATAAAAGAAAATAAAAACAAATAAAAAAGAAAACTAGTTATTCATCACTAGGATAGCTATACTAAAAATAGTAAAACCAACATTAAAATTAATAAGATTCTGATTAATCTATAGAAGCTCACTAAGGTGATTTAATACATGCAAAGATTATTAAATAAACTGCTCGTGTATTTTATAATATTTCTCATGTATTCTGGAGAGTTAATTCTGCTCTTTCTGATCATACAGATCCACAGTCTTATGTTTATATATTTTTTTCTCTGGTTAAAATCTCCGCGCGTTGGTTTCTTGCTGTATGAGGAGGCCATCAGCCCCACCCTCACTGCCCCCCAGCGTCTAGGGAGTGGCAGAAGAGGTCAGCCTTGTTCTTCTCTTGTGAGGAGAAAAGTTTTTGTAACACAAGAGGTAAGCTCTCTTCCTTGTTTTTGGATTCTAGGTTTTATAAGTTCAATGTTTGTACTTCATGTACCTTTTCTCTGTCGTTTTTTAGCTTTTCAACTTTTAGGCATTGGTTTGTCTGTTAACATTTTTGCGGGTTTTAACTCTTTCTTTTCTTTGTAACTTTGAGCGTCTTTTGGGGTACCTAGGAACAGAAGAGGGCTTAGCTTGTTCCTTTTCTATGCGCTGTCTATGCGCTGTTTTTTCAAAGTAGTTAAGTTCTTAATAACTAATTAATTATGCACTTAAAGCACTGCTGAAATACTTTGTACATATTGCAACTAACTGTTTAAGGTATATAACTTTCACAAAGTTTTCTTTAGTTAATTATTATCTTTAACTTATTCTCGTTTTCGTGTTGTCATAAGTTGTAGAGTAGGGGGTTTTAGACTCAAGTTTTCTTTCAAAAATCTGTTCGTTATAATTTAACATTTCCTTTTTTAATTGCAATGTAAAATTTGGATTTCTTTTGCATTGTTTTTCAGGTTTAAATTCTCTCTCAAACGAACTTGGAATTTCGTTATGGTTGAAAATCATTTCTAATTATTATGTCACTCTCACAGCTTGAGTTCTCTTTAATCTTCTTCTCTCTGTTTAATAGTAACAGATGAAGAGTATGGGTCGGGCCAGGAAGGTTAATGGATGCAAGCGAAATTGTTAACTAGTGCTAGGTCATGCAACTCTAAGGAGGACATGACTTATATATATATTTTTTAAACTATTTTAGGTGGGAATGTTACTTGCATCTATGGCCTTGCAGAAACCCATTTCCAACTAGGTCTTTGTGGAAGTGAGAAAATGCAGAGTTTTTGCTGGTCCTTGATAAAGCCAAGGCTCAGTATTCTCGACACCTTCTACATTCAGTTGTTTTATTTTTTTTTTTTTTTATCTTTTTTCCTTTTGATCACACAGGTAGATACATAACCTCTTCTATGTTGTACTAGGTGTGAGTCAAAATTATATATGTATTTTTTTGCTTAGGTATCTTCTTTATAGAATGTGAATTCTGAATTTTCAAAACTGCTGCGTTGCGCGTTTTGATTTTCAGGTTATTTTGCACCCTTCGTTTTAAATTCTAAAATTTTTTCCTTAGTCTTCAGTTTTGCTCTTTAGTAACTAATTTCAATTTATTATTTAGCAGCTCATGCGCAAATTCTAGTTGAAATGTTTTATTATTATTATTATTATTTTTTTTTTTTTTTTTTTTTTTTTTTTTTTTAGTTTGTTTTGGATGCAGCTTTTTGGAGTGTAGTTTATACTCGAGTTTGGTCTTTTCTTGGACTGCTTATTTCTAAAAAATTTTTCCTAGTTGGTATGCTCAGAATTTGTATGTTTTGGCCCAAGTGGAGTTCTAAGGACGATGAAAGGATTGGAGGTCAGCTCAGATATTTTAAGTCCTCCCGCTCGGTTAGGCTAGCACCCTTTCCCTTAGTGTATGAACTCGCTGGCAAAGGTAATCTAAAGTTATGAAATGACAAACGTTGTTTGACATGTAAATCTGCAGATCCTAACCTCTATTCTTATGTTGAGGATAATTGCTCCAACAAGTTTTGCAAAGCCTACAATACCATCTATAAGCTCACCTGTACTGTCTGCAACCTTAGCTATATTGGCCAAAGTAAAAATCCTCTTCATCTTAGGATTAATGGTCACAGGTCTCTAGTAAACAAGTTCTCTAATTTAGGAGTGAACCCCTCCACAAACGCCAACCAGTACTCTACCTTTGAATTAGAGCATTTCCATACTCATGGTTTTGACAAAGTGAAAATAGAGGTACTACATATTATCCCTGACCTCTATGCTCGGCTAGAAACTGAATCCCTTGAAATTTTGCAGCATCAGTCTCTTTATCCCTATGGCCTTAATTCCACTCTATCTGACAATAAGCATAATCAGCATAAATTTTCAATTCGTGAACTCTTCTTTCTTGTTAATAATAAGAGCTGCTCTAGAGGTAATAGAGGACAGAGGTTATTTCGCACTTCAAGCAAAGTTGATTTTGCTAACTTGCTAAAAACTCTGGAAGGCTTTAAAACTGGCACTAATTTTGTTAAAAATACTTACAAAATTCTCAAGTCCTTCAAGCACTCTGTCCTTAAATGTTTTTTCAAATTCTGGAATGAAACTGCTGACCATGTTGATAAGCATGTTTTTGCTTTGGTTCTGGACATTCTTAAACATATTCTTAAAGATAAAATTTCTCTTAAAGAATTTTCCAGTAATTTTGTTACCATCAGGTTCCTAAATAAAGCCTACGATAATCTCAATGTAAGGAAGCTGTTCTACAATAATGCAATTTTTTTTCCCATCCACAGGCACCAGTCTATTGTAAGTTTTAAATATGTTAAGACCTTAGGGTCAATAGTTAAAAACTACAAACTTAACTCTTCGAGCTACATTCCTGTAATTACTACTTGTTCTTGTGATGAACATAAAGAAACAGTTCACTATGATAAGAATTACAACCATATTATCACCGGAAACTTGAGTTTTGTTGAAAATGAAAAGCTTAGGAATTTATTAGAGTATGGCTCTAAATTCAGACCTTCCTTCACAATTTCCAAAGAAAGGATTCTTGAGAGCTTCACTCAAGATGTAAATAAATACATCGTAAAAACCAGTTTAACGTACAATCAGCCTATTGAGGCCTTCGCAGAATGGAAATATAATATAATCAATAGCTTCACCGGTGAGTTGGCAGGTCTGGACTTTTGTTTCGACAGAAATCTCTTTTTCTCTGGAGAAGCTAAAAGGTCACTCTCCAAGCTGCAAGACCAATTTATTTTTACCACTACGGATAAAGCTAGCAATAATTTTGCAATTATCTGTAAGAAGTTCTATTTTGAATTGTTAACTATGGAACTCGATAATAGAGTAACATACGAGCCCGTAAGTTATTCTACCAAGCAGTTAGAAAATCGGTTTAAGGCATTCTTCAAGAAACTTAAAATTCCACAAACTAGAAGATATGAGCCTGAATTTCCATTTCTTTTTGCAACGGTTAAGTTTCATAAGGATCCTGTGAAGTTCAGGTTCATAGCTAGTGGAGTAAGGAGTCATAAAAAGAAAATAGATCTTGCTTTTGAAGATGTCTTAAAGAAGGTTTTGAAACACATTAGAAACTGTTCTAACTTGATGTACAGTGATTTTTGGATAATTAATAATAATGCAGAAGTAATTTCTACTATACTCAAAGTTTGTCCCCTAGATATTAATAGTTATGATTTTGAAAACCTATATACTAATCTGCCTCTATCAGATATAATCACTACCTTTAAAGAGCTGTATGCAGAATTTAAACTTAACCAATTTGTTGATGTAGGAACTTGGAACTCTTATCTCAATTGCTGCATAATAAATAACCATATCTTATATAATAATACTCTCTATAAGCAAGTGAACGGTATTCCAATGGGAACATCAACGTCCACGCATATCGCTAATCTATTCCTGTTCTTTAAGGAATATAAATTCATTAAAAATCACCCCACCTGCTCAGATAACTACCTTTACACTTTTAGATATATTGATGATCTGCTGTGTATCAATAATTCAGAAGTTATAGAGAGTGATTTTGATAATATCTATCCTAGCTCTCTTAACTTATGTAAAACCAACCACAGTAATCAGGAACTTGAGTTCCTAGACTTAAGCATTAAGCTCAACAGAGGTAACCCATCTATTAGCCTCTATGATAAAAGAGTTAATTTTCCTTTCAAAGTAATTAAATATCTACACTAGAATAATAACATTTCAACCAAAGTAATTGAGAATGTACTAATTTCTCAGGTCCTAAGAATTTCAAGAATTTGCAGCAACAATTTGGACTTCAATTACCACATTAATATACTATTAGAAAGTTTTCTAGAGAACGAAATTCCTTCTTCTTTCATCAAAAGAACTTTAAGAAAAATTATTCTGAATAATAGAGTAAGGTTGGCAGATCTGCTTTAATTTTCTACACAGTTAATAATATGATTCTGACCAATCAAAGCCGTAAGGAAGTTGGCTAGAGGATGCCTATTAACTACCTAAAGGAACCTTAGTGCTATGGATATGACGGTCCTATTAAAACAAAAAATTAAATAATATAAACAAAATCACAAAAAAAGCTTAAAAATCCGTTTATAAAAGAAAATAAAAACAAATAAAAAAGAAAACTAGTTATTCATCACTAGGATAGCTATACTAAAAATAGTAAAACCAACATTAAAATTAATAAGATTCTGATTAATCTATAGAAGCTCACTAAGGTGATTTAATACATGCAAAGATTATTAAATAAACTGCTCGTGTATTTTATAATATTTCTCATGTATTCTGGAGAGTTAATTCTGCTCTTTCTGATCATACAGATCCACAGTCTTATGTTTATATATTTTTTTCTCTGGTTAAAATCTCCGCGCGTTGGTTTCTTGCTGTATGAGGAGGCCATCAGCCCCACCCTCACTGCCCCCCAGCGTCTAGGGAGTGGCAGAAGAGGTCAGCCTTGTTCTTCTCTTGTGAGGAGAAAAGTTTTTGTAACACAAGAGGTAAGCTCTCTTCCTTGTTTTTGGATTCTAGGTTTTATAAGTTCAATGTTTGTACTTCATGTACCTTTTCTCTGTCGTTTTTTAGCTTTTCAACTTTTAGGCATTGGTTTGTCTGTTAACATTTTTGCGGGTTTTAACTCTTTCTTTTCTTTGTAACTTTGAGCGTCTTTTGGGGTACCTAGGAACAGAAGAGGGCTTAGCTTGTTCCTTTTCTATGCGCTGTCTATGCGCTGTTTTTTCAAAGTAGTTAAGTTCTTAATAACTAATTAATTATGCACTTAAAGCACTGCTGAAATACTTTGTACATATTGCAACTAACTGTTTAAGGTATATAACTTTCACAAAGTTTTCTTTAGTTAATTATTATCTTTAACTTATTCTCGTTTTCGTGTTGTCATAAGTTGTAGAGTAGGGGTTTTAGACTCAAGTTTTCTTTCAAAAATCTGTTCGTTATAATTTAACATTTCCTTTTTTAATTGCAATGTAAAATTTGGATTTCTTTTGCATTGTTTTTCAGGTTTAAATTCTCTCTCAAACGAACTTGGAATTTCGTTATGGTTGAAAATCATTTCTAATTATTATGTCACTCTCACAGCTTGAGTTCTCTTTAATCTTCTTCTCTCTGTTTAATAGTAACAGATGAAGAGTATGGGTCGGGCCAGGAAGGTTAATGGATGCAAGCGAAATTGTTAACTAGTGCTAGGTCATGCAACTCTAAGGAGGACATGACTTATATATATATTTTTTAAACTATTTTAGGTGGGAATGTTACTTGCATCTATGGCCTTGCAGAAACCCATTTCCAACTAGGTCTTTGTGGAAGTGAGAAAATGCAGAGTTTTTGCTGGTCCTTGATAAAGCCAAGGCTCAGTATTCTCGACACCTTCTACATTCAGTTGTTTTATTTTTTTTTTTTTTTTATCTTTTTTCCTTTTGATCACACAGGTAGATACATAACCTCTTCTATGTTGTACTAGGTGTGAGTCAAAATTATATATGTATTTTTTTGCTTAGGTATCTTCTTTATAGAATGTGAATTCTGAATTTTCAAAACTGCTGCGTTGCGCGTTTTGATTTTCAGGTTATTTTGCACCCTTCGTTTTAAATTCTAAAATTTTTTCCTTAGTCTTCAGTTTTGCTCTTTAGTAACTAATTTCAATTTATTATTTAGCAGCTCATGCGCAAATTCTAGTTGAAATGTTTTATTATTATTATTATTATTTTTTTTTTTTTTTTTTTTTTTTTTTTTAGTTTGTTTTGGATGCAGCTTTTTGGAGTGTAGTTTATACTCGAGTTTGGTCTTTTCTTGGACTGCTTATTTCTAAAAAATTTTTCCTAGTTGGTATGCTCAGAATTTGTATGTTTTGGCCCAAGTGGAGTTCTAAGGACGATGAAAGGATTGGAGGTCAGCTCAGATATTTTAAGTCCTCCCGCTCGGTTAGGCTAGCACCCTTTCCCTTAGTGTATGAACTCGCTGGCAAAGGTAATCTAAAGTTATGAAATGACAAACGTTGTTTGACATGTAAATCTGCAGATCCTAACCTCTATTCTTATGTTGAGGATAATTGCTCCAACAAGTTTTGCAAAGCCTACAATACCATCTATAAGCTCACCTGTACTGTCTGCAACCTTAGCTATATTGGCCAAAGTAAAAATCCTCTTCATCTTAGGATTAATGGTCACAGGTCTCTAGTAAACAAGTTCTCTAATTTAGGAGTGAACCCCTCCACAAACGCCAACCAGTACTCTACCTTTGAATTAGAGCATTTCCATACTCATGGTTTTGACAAAGTGAAAATAGAGGTACTACATATTATCCCTGACCTCTATGCTCGGCTAGAAACTGAATCCCTTGAAATTTTGCAGCATCAGTCTCTTTATCCCTATGGCCTTAATTCCACTCTATCTGACAATAAGCATAATCAGCATAAATTTTCAATTCGTGAACTCTTCTTTCTTGTTAATAATAAGAGCTGCTCTAGAGGTAATAGAGGACAGAGGTTATTTCGCACTTCAAGCAAAGTTGATTTTGCTAACTTGCTAAAAACTCTGGAAGGCTTTAAAACTGGCACTAATTTTGTTAAAAATACTTACAAAATTCTCAAGTCCTTCAAGCACTCTGTCCTTAAATGTTTTTTCAAATTCTGGAATGAAACTGCTGACCATGTTGATAAGCATGTTTTTGCTTTGGTTCTGGACATTCTTAAACATATTCTTAAAGATAAAATTTCTCTTAAAGAATTTTCCAGTAATTTTGTTACCATCAGGTTCCTAAATAAAGCCTACGATAATCTCAATGTAAGGAAGCTGTTCTACAATAATGCAATTTTTTTTCCCATCCACAGGCACCAGTCTATTGTAAGTTTTAAATATGTTAAGACCTTAGGGTCAATAGTTAAAAACTACAAACTTAACTCTTCGAGCTACATTCCTGTAATTACTACTTGTTCTTGTGATGAACATAAAGAAACAGTTCACTATGATAAGAATTACAACCATATTATCACCGGAAACTTGAGTTTTGTTGAAAATGAAAAGCTTAGGAATTTATTAGAGTATGGCTCTAAATTCAGACCTTCCTTCACAATTTCCAAAGAAAGGATTCTTGAGAGCTTCACTCAAGATGTAAATAAATACATCGTAAAAACCAGTTTAACGTACAATCAGCCTATTGAGGCCTTCGCAGAATGGAAATATAATATAATCAATAGCTTCACCGGTGAGTTGGCAGGTCTGGACTTTTGTTTCGACAGAAATCTCTTTTTCTCTGGAGAAGCTAAAAGGTCACTCTCCAAGCTGCAAGACCAATTTATTTTTACCACTACGGATAAAGCTAGCAATAATTTTGCAATTATCTGTAAGAAGTTCTATTTTGAATTGTTAACTATGGAACTCGATAATAGAGTAACATACGAGCCCGTAAGTTATTCTACCAAGCAGTTAGAAAATCGGTTTAAGGCATTCTTCAAGAAACTTAAAATTCCACAAACTAGAAGATATGAGCCTGAATTTCCATTTCTTTTTGCAACGGTTAAGTTTCATAAGGATCCTGTGAAGTTCAGGTTCATAGCTAGTGGAGTAAGGAGTCATAAAAAGAAAATAGATCTTGCTTTTGAAGATGTCTTAAAGAAGGTTTTGAAACACATTAGAAACTGTTCTAACTTGATGTACAGTGATTTTTGGATAATTAATAATAATGCAGAAGTAATTTCTACTATACTCAAAGTTTGTCCCCTAGATATTAATAGTTATGATTTTGAAAACCTATATACTAATCTGCCTCTATCAGATATAATCACTACCTTTAAAGAGCTGTATGCAGAATTTAAACTTAACCAATTTGTTGATGTAGGAACTTGGAACTCTTATCTCAATTGCTGCATAATAAATAACCATATCTTATATAATAATACTCTCTATAAGCAAGTGAACGGTATTCCAATGGGAACATCAACGTCCACGCATATCGCTAATCTATTCCTGTTCTTTAAGGAATATAAATTCATTAAAAATCACCCCACCTGCTCAGATAACTACCTTTACACTTTTAGATATATTGATGATCTGCTGTGTATCAATAATTCAGAAGTTATAGAGAGTGATTTTGATAATATCTATCCTAGCTCTCTTAACTTATGTAAAACCAACCACAGTAATCAGGAACTTGAGTTCCTAGACTTAAGCATTAAGCTCAACAGAGGTAACCCATCTATTAGCCTCTATGATAAAAGAGTTAATTTTCCTTTCAAAGTAATTAAATATCTACACTGGAATAATAACATTTCAACCAAAGTAATTGAGAATGTACTAATTTCTCAGGTCCTAAGAATTTCAAGAATTTGCAGCAACAATTTGGACTTCAATTACCACATTAATATACTATTAGAAAGTTTTCTAGAGAACGAAATTCCTTCTTCTTTCATCAAAAGAACTTTAAGAAAAATTATTCTGAATAATAGAGTAAGGTTGGCAGATCTGCTTTAATTTTCTACACAGTTAATAATATGATTCTGACCAATCAAAGCCGTAAGGAAGTTGGCTAGAGGATGCCTATTAACTACCTAAAGGAACCTTAGTGCTATGGATATGACGGTCCTATTAAAACAAAAAATTAAATAATATAAACAAAATCACAAAAAAAGCTTAAAAATCCGTTTATAAAAGAAAATAAAAACAAATAAAAAAGAAAACTAGTTATTCATCACTAGGATAGCTATACTAAAAATAGTAAAACCAACATTAAAATTAATAAGATTCTGATTAATCTATAGAAGCTCACTAAGGTGATTTAATACATGCAAAGATTATTAAATAAACTGCTCGTGTATTTTATAATATTTCTCATGTATTCTGGAGAGTTAATTCTGCTCTTTCTGATCATACAGATCCACAGTCTTATGTTTATATTTTTTTCTCTGGTTAAAATCTCCGCGCGTTGGTTTCTTGCTGTATGAGGAGGCCATCAGCCCCACCCTCACTGCCCCCAGCGTCTAGGGAGTGGCAGAAGAGGTCAGCCTTGTTCTTCTCTTGTGAGGAGAAAAGTTTTTGTAACACAAGAGGTAAGCTCTCTTCCTTGTTTTTGGATTCTAGGTTTTATAAGTTCAATGTTTGTACTTCATGTACCTTTTCTCTGTCGTTTTTTAGCTTTTCAACTTTTAGGCATTGGTTTGTCTGTTAACATTTTTGCGGGTTTTAACTCTTTCTTTTCTTTGTAACTTTGAGCGTCTTTTGGGGTACCTAGGAACAGAAGAGGGCTTAGCTTGTTCCTTTTCTATGCGCTGTCTATGCGCTGTTTTTTCAAAGTAGTTAAGTTCTTAATAACTAATTAATTATGCACTTAAAGCACTGCTGAAATACTTTGTACATATTGCAACTAACTGTTTAAGGTATATAACTTTCACAAAGTTTTCTTTAGTTAATTATTATCTTTAACTTATTCTCGTTTTCGTGTTGTCATAAGTTGTAGAGTAGGGGTTTTAGACTCAAGTTTTCTTTCAAAAATCTGTTCGTTATAATTTAACATTTCCTTTTTTAATTGCAATGTAAAATTTGGATTTCTTTTGCATTGTTTTTCAGGTTTAAATTCTCTCTCAAACGAACTTGGAATTTCGTTATGGTTGAAAATCATTTCTAATTATTATGTCACTCTCACAGCTTGAGTTCTCTTTAATCTTCTTCTCTCTGTTTAATAGTAACAGATGAAGAGTATGGGTCGGGCCAGGAAGGTTAATGGATGCAAGCGAAATTGTTAACTAGTGCTAGGTCATGCAACTCTAAGGAGGACATGACTTATATATATATTTTTTAAACTATTTTAGGTGGGAATGTTACTTGCATCTATGGCCTTGCAGAAACCCATTTCCAACTAGGTCTTTGTGGAAGTGAGAAAATGCAGAGTTTTTGCTGGTCCTTGATAAAGCCAAGGCTCAGTATTCTCGACACCTTCTACATTCAGTTGTTTTATTTTTTTTTTTATCTTTTTTCCTTTTGATCACACAGGTAGATACATAACCTCTTCTATGTTGTACTAGGTGTGAGTCAAAATTATATATGTATTTTTTTGCTTAGGTATCTTCTTTATAGAATGTGAATTCTGAATTTTCAAAACTGCTGCGTTGCGCGTTTTGATTTTCAGGTTATTTTGCACCCTTCGTTTTAAATTCTAAAATTTTTTCCTTAGTCTTCAGTTTTTGCTCTTTAGTAACTAATTTCAATTTATTATTTAGCAGCTCATGCGCAAATTCTAGTTGAAATGTTTTATTATTATTATTATTTTTTTTTTTTTTTTTTTTTTTTTTTTTTTAGTTTGTTTTGGATGCAGCTTTTTGGAGTGTAGTTTATACTCGAGTTTGGTCTTTTCTTGGACTGCTTATTTCTAAAAAATTTTTCCTAGTTGGTATGCTCAGAATTTGTATGTTTTGGCCCAAGTGGAGTTCTAAGGACGATGAAAGGATTGGAGGTCAGCTCAGATATTTTAAGTCCTCCCGCTCGGTTAGGCTAGCACCCTTTCCCTTAGTGTATGAACTCGCTGGCAAAGGTAATCTAAAGTTATGAAATGACAAACGTTGTTTGACATGTAAATCTGCAGATCCTAACCTCTATTCTTATGTTGAGGATAATTGCTCCAACAAGTTTTGCAAAGCCTACAATACCATCTATAAGCTCACCTGTACTGTCTGCAACCTTAGCTATATTGGCCAAAGTAAAAATCCTCTTCATCTTAGGATTAATGGTCACAGGTCTCTAGTAAACAAGTTCTCTAATTTAGGAGTGAACCCCTCCACAAACGCCAACCAGTACTCTACCTTTGAATTAGAGCATTTCCATACTCATGGTTTTGACAAAGTGAAAATAGAGGTACTACATATTATCCCTGACCTCTATGCTCGGCTAGAAACTGAATCCCTTGAAATTTTGCAGCATCAGTCTCTTTATCCCTATGGCCTTAATTCCACTCTATCTGACAATAAGCATAATCAGCATAAATTTTCAATTCGTGAACTCTTCTTTCTTGTTAATAATAAGAGCTGCTCTAGAGGTAATAGAGGACAGAGGTTATTTCGCACTTCAAGCAAAGTTGATTTTGCTAACTTGCTAAAAACTCTGGAAGGCTTTAAAACTGGCACTAATTTTGTTAAAAATACTTACAAAATTCTCAAGTCCTTCAAGCACTCTGTCCTTAAATGTTTTTTCAAATTCTGGAATGAAACTGCTGACCATGTTGATAAGCATGTTTTTGCTTTGGTTCTGGACATTCTTAAACATATTCTTAAAGATAAAATTTCTCTTAAAGAATTTTCCAGTAATTTTGTTACCATCAGGTTCCTAAATAAAGCCTACGATAATCTCAATGTAAGGAAGCTGTTCTACAATAATGCAATTTTTTTTCCCATCCACAGGCACCAGTCTATTGTAAGTTTTAAATATGTTAAGACCTTAGGGTCAATAGTTAAAAACTACAAACTTAACTCTTCGAGCTACATTCCTGTAATTACTACTTGTTCTTGTGATGAACATAAAGAAACAGTTCACTATGATAAGAATTACAACCATATTATCACCGGAAACTTGAGTTTTGTTGAAAATGAAAAGCTTAGGAATTTATTAGAGTATGGCTCTAAATTCAGACCTTCCTTCACAATTTCCAAAGAAAGGATTCTTGAGAGCTTCACTCAAGATGTAAATAAATACATCGTAAAAACCAGTTTAACGTACAATCAGCCTATTGAGGCCTTCGCAGAATGGAAATATAATATAATCAATAGCTTCACCGGTGAGTTGGCAGGTCTGGACTTTTGTTTCGACAGAAATCTCTTTTTCTCTGGAGAAGCTAAAAGGTCACTCTCCAAGCTGCAAGACCAATTTATTTTTACCACTACGGATAAAGCTAGCAATAATTTTGCAATTATCTGTAAGAAGTTCTATTTTGAATTGTTAACTATGGAACTCAATAATAGAGTAACATACGAGCCCGTAAGTTATTCTACCAAGCAGTTAGAAAATCGGTTTAAGGCATTCTTCAAGAAACTTAAAATTCCACAAACTAGAAGATATGAGCCTGAATTTCCATTTCTTTTTGCAACGGTTAAGTTTCATAAGGATCCTGTGAAGTTCAGGTTCATAGCTAGTGGAGTAAGGAGTCATAAAAAGAAAATAGATCTTGCTTTTGAAGATGTCTTAAAGAAGGTTTTGAAACACATTAGAAACTGTTCTAACTTGATGTACAGTGATTTTTGGATAATTAATAATAATGCAGAAGTAATTTCTACTATACTCAAAGTTTGTCCCCTAGATATTAATAGTTATGATTTTGAAAACCTATATACTAATCTGCCTCTATCAGATATAATCACTACCTTTAAAGAGCTGTATGCAGAATTTAAACTTAACCAATTTGTTGATGTAGGAACTTGGAACTCTTATCTCAATTGCTGCATAATAAATAACCATATCTTATATAATAATACTCTCTATAAGCAAGTGAACGGTATTCCAATGGGAACATCAACGTCCACGCATATCGCTAATCTATTCCTGTTCTTTAAGGAATATAAATTCATTAAAAATCACCCCACCTGCTCAGATAACTACCTTTACACTTTTAGATATATTGATGATCTGCTGTGTATCAATAATTCAGAAGTTATAGAGAGTGATTTTGATAATATCTATCCTAGCTCTCTTAACTTATGTAAAACCAACCACAGTAATCAGGAACTTGAGTTCCTAGACTTAAGCATTAAGCTCAACAGAGGTAACCCATCTATTAGCCTCTATGATAAAAGAGTTAATTTTCCTTTCAAAGTAATTAAATATCTACACTGGAATAATAACATTTCAACCAAAGTAATTGAGAATGTACTAATTTCTCAGGTCCTAAGAATTTCAAGAATTTGCAGCAACAATTTGGACTTCAATTACCACATTAATATACTATTAGAAAGTTTTCTAGAGAACGAAATTCCTTCTTCTTTCATCAAAAGAACTTTAAGAAAAATTATTCTGAATAATAGAGTAAGGTTGGCAGATCTGCTTTAATTTTCTACACAGTTAATAATATGATTCTGACCAATCAAAGCCGTAAGGAAGTTGGCTAGAGGATGCCTATTAACTACCTAAAGGAACCTTAGTGCTATGGATATGACGGTCCTATTAAAACAAAAAATTAAATAATATAAACAAAATCACAAAAAAAGCTTAAAAATCCGTTTATAAAAGAAAATAAAAACAAATAAAAAGAAAACTAGTTATTCATCACTAGGATAGCTATACTAAAAATAGTAAAACCAACATTAAAATTAATAAGATTCTGATTAATCTATAGAAGCTCACTAAGGTGATTTAATACATGCAAAGATTATTAAATAAACTGCTCGTGTATTTTATAATATTTCTCATGTATTCTGGAGAGTTAATTCTGCTCTTTCTGATCATACAGATCCACAGTCTTATGTTTATATATTTTTTTCTCTGGTTAAAATCTCCGCGCGTTGGTTTCTTGCTGTATGAGGAGGCCATCAGCCCCACCCTCACTGCCCCCCAGCGTCTAGGGAGTGGCAGAAGAGGTCAGCCTTGTTCTTCTCTTGTGAGGAGAAAAGTTTTTGTAACACAAGAGGTAAGCTCTCTTCCTTGTTTTTGGATTCTAGGTTTTATAAGTTCAATGTTTGTACTTCATGTACCTTTTCTCTGTCGTTTTTTAGCTTTTCAACTTTTAGGCATTGGTTTGTCTGTTAACATTTTTGCGGGTTTTAACTCTTTCTTTTCTTTGTAACTTTGAGCGTCTTTTGGGGTACCTAGGAACAGAAGAGGGCTTAGCTTGTTCCTTTTCTATGCGCTGTCTATGCGCTGTTTTTTCAAAGTAGTTAAGTTCTTAATAACTAATTAATTATGCACTTAAAGCACTGCTGAAATACTTTGTACATATTGCAACTAACTGTTTAAGGTATATAACTTTCACAAAGTTTTCTTTAGTTAATTATTATCTTTAACTTATTCTCGTTTTCGTGTTGTCATAAGTTGTAGAGTAGGGGGTTTTAGACTCAAGTTTTCTTTCAAAAATCTGTTCGTTATAATTTAACATTTCCTTTTTTAATTGCAATGTAAAATTTGGATTTCTTTTGCATTGTTTTTCAGGTTTAAATTCTCTCTCAAACGAACTTGGAATTTCGTTATGGTTGAAAATCATTTCTAATTATTATGTCACTCTCACAGCTTGAGTTCTCTTTAATCTTCTTCTCTCTGTTTAATAGTAACAGATGAAGAGTATGGGTCGGGCCAGGAAGGTTAATGGATGCAAGCGAAATTGTTAACTAGTGCTAGGTCATGCAACTCTAAGGAGGACATGACTTATATATATATTTTTTAAACTATTTTAGGTGGGAATGTTACTTGCATCTATGGCCTTGCAGAAACCCATTTCCAACTAGGTCTTTGTGGAAGTGAGAAAATGCAGAGTTTTTGCTGGTCCTTGATAAAGCCAAGGCTCAGTATTCTCGACACCTTCTACATTCAGTTGTTTTATTTTTTTTTTATCTTTTTTCCTTTTGATCACACAGGTAGATACATAACCTCTTCTATGTTGTACTAGGTGTGAGTCAAAATTATATATGTATTTTTTTGCTTAGGTATCTTCTTTATAGAATATATATATATATATATATAAGAGCTAGTCGTACAACTTAAAAAGTTGCTAGTCATCCTCGAGAAAAACAGTTATCCACATTCTTTTATTCGTCATTTGTTCAATCAGCTTTTAAAAAGTATACCTCCCAAGAATTTTTTTCACTCCATGAAAAATTTGATTGGACATACATTACTAACATATGACCCCACAATATTAACTTTTTTCTTCTTCTAAAGTACAACTTGATGGGCCGTGAGTTGCTGAAGATTTCTCTAACCCATATGGCAACATCTACTCACTCTATAGTTTTACTGTCTCTATTCAGATCTTTGAATTGGATGTATGGTTAGTACCTGTTTTGTCTTTGTGCCATGGTTTTCCTGTCGAATGCAAGTTAATGCTTGCAGGGTCGCTTTGTGATTCCTAAGAACTTTTTTTATCGAAGGTGAGTTAATTTTCTATAAGTTTCTTTTATCTCTTATATTAGTTTAGTAACACATTATTGCTAGTTTTGTTATTGTGCAGTCCCACTGGACTACATTGTAGAAGGTGACATGTTACAATTTTGTTTTAGCTCTTTCAATGGCATGGTGATCTAGGGGATACTTGAGCGACTTTAGTTACTAACACGTTTTTGCTCGATTTGAAAGGTCACCCTGTGCATTAGTGTCCCTCTGATGAGGATAGTGCACATCAGCCTTTTGGGATACTTCAGTGCACTTCCACTGTTACTTGGGTTCATATTCAAAGTTTTTGTATTACCTAATTTTATTCTTAGCTTAATGTTCTTTCCGTTTTTCCAGTTTTTATGTTCATTTTCATTAAGTTCTCAATTAGTAAGCCCCATTACAAAATTTCAATAGTTTGGAAGGTGAATTTCTATTTGGCACTTCATTCATATACTATATATTATTAAATCGCTATTATGTTAAGCTGCATTGTGCGGACATATGGAGATTTATTTCAAATTTTGATTTTCGATTCTTTGATACTGTTGTTTCTTAATGTTTTTGAAAGTACACACATATATATATATACACACTGAAGTGCCAGAAAAATTGGTACAGACGAGCTTATGCAAAATACATAGCAACGTTACCTGTGCGCGTACTCAGTTACACCCGCCAGTGCGTACATAAAGCAATAGACATCCTTTCCAGCTGTCAGAGCTGTTTTCAGCATGAGAATGACAAGTAAAAATGATTTAAGCGATTTTCAACACGGTGTCATAGTTAGTGCTCGTGAGATGGGCCATAGTATTTCGGAGGTAGAAATGAAGTTCGGATTTTCACGGATGACCATTGCAAGGGTGTAGCGTGACTACAAGAATTCCGGCAAAACCTCCAACCTACGAAACCAGTGTGGCCGTAAAAAGACATTGGGCGAACGTGACCATCGTTGGCTGTCAAGAATCGTCTCGCGCGATAAGTTTGCAACACTCTCGTAGGTATCATCAGAATTCAATGCTGGAGCCTCAACAAGCATCAGCGTCCAGACTGTGCAATGTACCCTGAACGATATGGGCTTCGGGAGCTGACGCTCAACTCGAGTCCCCTTGATGGGCGCATGACACAGAGCTATGCGCCTCGCTTGGGCACGGCAACACCGCTACTGGACACTTGATGACTGGAAATGAGTAGCCTGGTCTGACGAGTCGAATTTCCAACTGTATCGGGCAGATGGAAGGATTCGTGTTTGGCGCAAACCCCATGAATCCGGCCTATCAACAGGGAACTGTACCAGCCGGTGGGGGGTCCGTAATGGTATGGGGTGTGTTTAGCTGGACTTCACTGGGACCCCTGGTACATCTACCAATGTCTGTGACCGGCCAAAGCTATGTGTGCATCCTTTCTGACGAGGTACACCCGTTCATGTTCAGCATTCATGCTGATGGGTTGAGCCCGTTCCAACAGGACAATGCATAATCTATATTTTGAGGTTACTCACCTCAGAAAGGAAAGCCACAGAGAAGAACAGAGTGGAAAAGGTGAGGGAAAAAAAATGATCTAACATAACATAAAAAAAAAATGTTAGAATATAAGATGATTAGTTTCACGAATCAAATACGATCAGCTATCGAACAGATATTTATAAGCACAAAGGGAAAAGAAGGCCATTGGGTCATCTGATAGATAACACCACTGCGCCTGAACGGCGGAGAATGGGAATGAGACGATGCTGAGCGAGCACTGGAACATTTGCTATGTTTTGTGGGTAGTGACGGGTGGTTCATCTGTTGTGTCCACTCCTTGAGAATAGCCTGGGCAGAGGCTGAAAGTGCTAGGATATTATGCTTATTTCTGAGTGGAGAGAGGTCCGTGATTGTCGAGTATAGTGGTTGTATCAGGTATTTAGGTTTGTTTTAATTGGGTACTGGTGTGCAATTGTAAATAATTATAGGTTACAGTTTTTTAACTTTGATGTTTTAGGAAATGTGAATATAAGTTTTATTGATTGAAGTTTTAATCAGATATAGGTGTTTTAGGGAGTTCAATTATGTATATTTGTGGTAGATTATTTTGAATCCGAATTTGGTCATAGGGAAAAGAAAGGAAGGGAACGAAGTTTGCGTGAGTCGAAAAAGATTATTATTATTATTTATTTTTTTTGCGGCCTTGAACCAGTAAATAAGAAAAATATGTGTTGGAAATGTGTAGAGACGAAAACCTCCTAAAAGATTTTGGGAATAAGGGTGAGTAACCTCAAAATATAGATTATGTCTAAATAGCACGTGAATAATTAAGCAGCTAGATGACATTTGACATTTGCAATGCTGTATGAATATAGGACAATGCACCTCCACACAAGTGTTGGGATGCCACATTATGGTTAGAGGAGCATTCATCTGTATTTGGGGTGTTGCCATTCCCATCCAAGTCCCCAGACCTGAACGTGATAGAACACATTTGGGCTGCCATGCAACGCGCTTTCGAACACAGGAATCCGAGACCTCGGAATACACCCGAATTGTGGAACGCTCTGCAGGAAGTATGGTGTGCATTGCCTACAGCATATTTCCAGAAGCTAGTGGAGTCCATGCCCTGTCGTATTTCTGTAGTCCTGCGCTCCCGTGGGGTACCTACCAAGTATCAGACTGGTGTACCAGTTTTTCTGGTACTTCAGAGTATATTATTATTTTTTTTAATTTGACACAGATTTTTACTGAACTGTATCTCAAATATATATCCGGACATATTGGGCAATATGTATGTGGACCACTATGTCTAGACCCCCATGTGACAGGAAAGACCTAGCCAAATGGCAAACAGTAGCATCTCATTTTTTCAAATGTTTACACACAAGCCTTTCACCAGGGGTCTCTTATGGCCCATAAAACTCACGGCGGCCTAGATGAATTTTGTATTGCTGTCGTGTGTTCTTAAGTGGATTTCACTGCAACTTAAAAATTTAAATTAGTAATTTTTGCTTTTTACACTTGCAGCATGAGATGCTGTGTACCGTTTTTTGTTTCAGACAGTAGCGATAAAAAGAGAAATGAACATGAGAATGTATGTTTTCATGAATTTCCATCGGACCCAAAGAGAAAAATGTCTTTGATATATGCAATTAGTAGCCAAGGTGTCTTATTAATTATATAAATAGTTTCATAATGTCATTAATTATGGAAACCTGCAGGAGTTCAAAATGCTTTCTACAAATTATGGAAGATGGCCTGATGCATTTTAAGCTCACTAATCCTTCAATAACAAAACAAAATGGGTGTAACATTTCAGATCGCTGTCCGTCATATTTGAGGAACTGACAGAGAACAATTATTTGATAAGATATTATAAGTTATGCTTTTTTTTTTTCATTCAGCCTTCAAGTAGTAACTCCAGTTGTTATGGTTAACTAGCTTTTTTTTTTACAAGAAGTAAGCATGTAAATGTTTTGTCATGTAGGCAAAGCAAAAAAAACTTTAATAGATGTACAAACAAGTACAACAAAAAAGGAAAGTGATTTTGAACCAGTCTCTTCAAAACCATAGCCCTTCTATCATGTCAATTTCTTACATTCATAGCTATTCAATATACACTGACAGAAAAAAAAATCCCAACACCACGAAAAAATAGTTGTAGAGGAATGAAATGGCGGCAATACATTTGTATAGGTAACATATTTAATCGATTAAGGTTTCAAGATCACAGCTTAATGTAAGCGCGAGAAGAGCCATTTTAAATGTGAAATGCTGGTACATTAATAACCGGTGTAACCGCCAGAATGTTGAATGCAAGCACGCAAACGTTCATGCATTGTGTCGTACAGGTGCTGGATGTCAGTTTGTGGGATGGAGTTCCATGCCTGTTGCACTTGGTCAGTCAATACAGGGACGGTTAATGCTGATTGGGGGTGACGCTGGAGTTGTCGTCCAATGATGTGCCATACGTGCTCGATTGGTGAAAGATCTGGTGATCTAGCAGGCCACGGCAACATGTCGACACTCTGTAGAGCACGTTGGGTTACAACAGCGGTATGCGGGCGAGCGTTATCCTGTTGGAAAACACCCCCTGGAATGCTGTTCATGAATGGCAGCACAACAGGTTGAATCACCAGACCGACGTACAACTGTGCCGTCAGGGTGCGTGGGATAACCACGAGAGTGCTCCTGCTGTCATAGGAAATTGCTCCCCAGACCATAACTCCAGGTGTAAGTCCAGTGTGTCTCGGCCGAAGACAGGTTGGTTGCAGGCGCTCACCCGGCCTCCTTCTAACCAACACACGGCCATCACTGGCACCCAGGCAGAACCGGCTTTCATCAGAAAACACAACAGATCTCCACTCCGTCCTCCAATGAGCTCTAGCTTGACACCACTGACGTCGCAAACGGCAGTGGTTTGGAGTAAGTGGAATGCACGCTACAGGGCGTCTGGCTCGGAGCTGTCCTTCAAGTAACCGATTTGTAACAGTTCGTTGTCACTGTGGTGGCAACTGCAGCTCGAATTGCTGCCTCAGACGCGGTACGATGCGCCACGGCCATACTCCGTACAAGGCGGTCTTCCCTCTCAGTAGTGCCACGTGGCCGGCTGGAACCCGGTCTTCTTGAGGCAGTACCTTCCCTTGACCACCGCTGCCAACAATCATGCACAGTGGCTACATTCTTGCCAAGTCGTTCTGCAATATTGCGGAAAGAAAATCCACCTTCTCGTAGCCCTATTACATGACCTCGTTCAAACTCCGTGAGCTGTTGATAATGGCATCTTCATCTTCTTAAAGGCATTCTTGACTAACATCAACACCCTACGTCGAATCTCAACAATAACTAACGCTCACGAACGTTACAGCGTGTATTTACAGTAAACCTGCTTTGCATGTTCCGAGGGGCACTATTAGAGCCACACGTATGCGCCGAGTGCTAAATTTTCATAGACGTCATCTTACAGATGTACTTACTCTCACCACCTACCAACTGTCGTTTATCTAACACAACCCGTTCTTGTTGTTGGGATTTTTTTCCGTCAGTGTATATCCAAGTTATTTAATAATTGTATCAGTAAATTTAACTTACTAGCTTCAAATACTCTGGCTCTTGGGACATAATCACAAAAAAAAAAATATTTCATTTCTGTAAAGTTTAAAATATTGGAAGTGTTACTAAGTCAACAAAACAGTTTGACTTATCTCCTGTATTTACAATGTTTTGCCAAAAATCATTGGATATATTTTTAATCTCTGCAAGCTTCTACAACTGCTTTACTAAATGCTTTACTAGACAAAAACTTTTCAACTGAGGATTTAATAATTCACATGTAAGTTTTAAATCTCATTTTTGAGCATGTTGCATTGGATTTTGTTTTGAATTCAGTAATTCTATACTGTGAATACAGGGATGTGGTCCAGTTTAATATTTATATGTACATAAATTACAGTGAATAATTTCATCCTGTTCATGCTAGCTTAAGCATTGAATATGCTCTATAGAAAATTTTTTTGCTTCACATTCCAGTTTTTTACCCAGTTAAAACGATGTCTCTTTTTTTTTTTTCTTGGCTAGTCTCATGTATATATAATGTAATATTGGGTTGGTGCGAATGAAATGTCAGGTATGAATGAGCTGTGGAGACAGGTCCTCGCCACAGCAGAATGGAACCACCCACAGGTGTTGCGGGTATTATGCCACAGAGTTACTATAATAATCTAGAAAGTGTGTGAAGAACAAGGTTCAGGCGTGGTTTGTTTGGACGTAAAGTGGCTTCCAAAGGAAACATGCAGACGCCAGATTTGAGAGTAATCTTCCTGTATGAATTTAAACTGGGCCATTCTGCAGGAATTGCCGCTTGAAAAATTAACAAAGCGTTTGGGGAGAATACAGCCAACAAACGAACCATTCAGTGATGGTTTGTGAAGTTTTAAAGTGGAGATACAGACCTGAAAAACAAAGTATGTGGTCATCGACCTGTTGCTGTTTCTGACAATGTTCTGTTACATGTGGTTGAAGTGGACCACCAAAAAACCTGTTGTGAGATAGAAGGAGAGGCAGGTGTCTACCATACGATAGTTGTTCGGCGTCTGGCAGTGCTGGGTAAGGCCAAAAAGCTAGACATGTGGCTGCCGCACGAGTTGACAACTGCCAACAAGACTGGGTGTTTGGAAGTTTGAATGTTACTGCTTTCCAGGAATAAACAGGAACCTCTACTGGATCGCATCATCACCTGCAACAAGAAGTGGGTCCCTTACGATAATCAGAAATGATCTGAACAATGGTTAAGCAAGGCACAGCCTGCTGGATGGCATCCTAAGCCACCCCTACACACCAAGAAGATCATGCTCCTTGTCTGGTGGACTACAGCGGGGATAATTCATCGGAGTTTCTTGCCAAGAGGCCAAACCATTACTGCAGAACGTTATTGTGCTGAATTACACCAGATGCATTAGAAATTACTGCAGAAACAACCAGCTTTGGTCAACAGACATGGTGCTCTTCCACTCCGGGACAAAGCTCGCCCTCATGTCGTGCAACGAACAATGCTGGCACTAAGTGCCTTAGGCTATTAAGCACAGCCTCATTCTGCCTATTCTCCGGACTTTTCTCCTACAGACTATTCCCAGTTTCATCGCCTGGATCACTTCCTGTTCGGGAAATAGTTCACGACAGACAACGAGGTCCAACGTGCAGTTGATGTCTTCTTTGGGACCCAGCCACAAGACTTTTTTCATTCCGGGTTTCACGACCTTGCCAGACAGAAGGCAACTATGTGTCAATGCCGAGGGGGATTATTTTGCCTAGTAAGTTGTACTACTTTTCCGTTCTCGCCGTCCACGTGTGCTGGTCCTTTGCCAGACATTTTGTTCGCACTAACCCAATACAAACATGCAATCCAGTATTCAATACGAAAAACCGAGTGATTTCACTATAAATGCATAGCATAGCTGTATATAGGTCTACTTTAAAACAGGTATTTTGACGGGACTTGGCATTTGCTTGCATGACCAGGGACAGCAACAAAAAATTTTGGGGTCCCTCTTTTCCAAACAGGCACAGAGGTGTATTTAAAATAATAAAGAAAACAAATTTTTACTATTTGTGTATCATTCAGATTTGTCAAATTTTTGTAAAAGCTAAAATACGTACACACTAAATTACACATTGCAGGTTATGAGTCCTCACTTTCACGGGAGGGAAGTCTTTTATCACATCAGTTCAGTTAATTTTACGTGACATTTCATGTTCGACTGAAAGTAACCCAAGCCGTCTAAACACTATTCGAGCATGGTTGCTCATATGTAGTTTTTTATTATGGTAAACTTTCTGAGAGTGGCAAACTTTCTCAGAGCAGGGCATAGAGTGAAATGAAATGTTTGCCACCAATATTGTGCTTTTAAAAATTACTCTCACTTGCACTAATATACTTTTTCATAACCCAGTCAGCAGTACTGATGTAACTACTACCTAGTAGCAGCATTAGTGAGTGTAAAATGTGCTCACTTGACATGTCAGCGAGAGTTGTGTGTCAAGATCAGAGAACAGCTTAGTGATACATTGTGGGCACACAAGTAGTGTTCTTTCTACATAGAGCTTATTTTAAGATGTTTTATTAACTCCCTGAAGTGAGAACATAAAAGCCGAAAGGTACCCAAGAACACTCGAAGATATTCTTGAGCATCTTTTGTTTTGTTTTTTTTGTTTTGTTTTTTAACTGGTAGTTGAGCAGGTGTTTGGTCCAAGAAATACATGAAAACTTATAAAACTCATGTTTTTCAAAATTAAAGGTTTCAACAATTTGACAGCTCACTGCAGATAGAGCATCAGTGAAATACAGCATTATATGTTAAAGAGGATCCTCATCACTGGCTGCAACCGTGGTCTCTGTCCAACTTCTAAACTGTTGGTTGTTTTCACTCATTTTCTGTAATTTTATAAAAAAACAACAACTGCTAGTTGAGCAGGTACTGTTTCAGGAAAAACTTATAAAACTCACCTAATCTTTAAAAAAATAAAAAGTTTTGGCAAGTTCTCAGCTCACAACAGGTGGAGCATACAATGAAACACTGGCTGCACAACCATGTTCTCTGTTAGCTGTCCAAGTTTTCTCTCTCAGAGCTTATATGTGAGAAGGGCTCTGTTTGTGCTACACCAGTGTTTCCTTTCTGCGAGAACAGGTGTGTTGGGTTGGCAACATTCTTGGGCATCTTTGGGTTGTTTCCTTGTGAACTAAGTGATAGTTAGTTCACAGAAGAGTACTTAAATGTGTTGGTTTGTAGAAAAAAGTCCTTCAAAATCTTTAGACAAGTATATTTAGTTACTTTTGGGCAAAATGAGATGTTATCCTATGGAGTGAATATACCCAAGATGTGTTTTATAGGTTGCTTTTTTTTTTTTATGTAAGATCTTTTGACAAGTAAGCATCTGCTACAAAGAAGTTACCTGTCAAAGCAATTATCAAATTTTCAATCAGTACAAATATATTTTCCCACTTATATGTTTAGCTGGGATTTTGTTGCAGTATTGAAGATTTGTAATATAACAAACAGTTTGCATAGCATTTAAATAGTTTTTCTTCTTCTTTTGATTGTAGGTTTAATGACCACTGTGAGCAACTCAATGGGCTATAAGCAATCAGCTGTCCCTAATTTAGGGTCACTGGTTCCAGGGAAGGGAGAGAGCCAGTGCTGTAAGACAAACACAACATCCATGCCTCACCGGGATTCAAAGCTGGCCCTTCACAGACGAATGATTATAAGCCAGCGCTTAGACCATTGCACCCCCCCCCCCCCAAAAGGGTTTTGCAGCTTAGTTTTCATATGGTTCCATAATCATCTGATGAAGTATAACAAATCAGTGTCATTTCAGTCAGGCAGTTAGTACCCTGTCTCAGTGTATAATTTTCATTAAACTGGCATTTCCCCCCGCACTATTTTGACATGTAACGATTGTGCACGGATACATAAAAAAAAAAAAAAAAAATCATGTCATTTACTCTCAGCATTTTGTTGGGAAAGTATTTATTTCAAAACCTTTATTCTTAAATACACCAGAGTTGAATAATAATAAAATGCATATAGCGTATGAAATCCGTTTATTTTCGTGGTGTAGTCAGCACGCCAAGCTTTCGCACTCCACTGGGAGGCTTTTTTAAGGCAATGGTAGACACAAAAATGCAGAGAATTGAAACATGTAAAGAACGAAGATGATTTTTGAAAATAACGCGGGTGACCTCACGAGCATATTACATGAATTTTTTATCACATAATTATACAGAGCGCCGTGATGTGTTTCCATCTTTTAATAATGCTGGTTGGTTGGTTAATTGATGTTAATGGCGCAAGGGCCATGGTTGGCCAAAGAGCGCCAAACAAAAGACATCAAAACAAAACAAAATCAATAAAAAACGTACACAAGGTTAAAAACAGGCTGATGTGGTAAAAATGAAATATGATAGGGAAAAAGTTAAAAGCTAGATAAGTTTAAAAAAGTCAATATCTTGTAAAAACAAAAACACTGCTTTCATGTCGCAGGCTTCGCCAATAATGGTTTGCAGCGTAGCTGCTCCTTCGTCCAACAGATGAGAGTGAAAATGACGAAAACGATGATCACAAAACCGAACACAAGTACACAAAACATGAAGGACAGTGAGACGACAGTCGCACGCCTCACACACCGGGACACTCTCGCCACACAGCAAAAAGCGGTGAGTAAAACGACAGTGCCCAATGCGGAGACGTGCAAGAACAACTTCCTCACGACGGTTCGTCCGCAAACTAGACTTCCATAGACCGATCTGTGGTTTGATGGCATAGAGTTTAATGCTGCCCTGCTGAGACCACAGGGACTGCCACTCATCCATAACAAATTTCCGGATCAACGGCCGATAATCTCGGAAAGACAGTGGCAGCTGAGCTGGCGACATGGAGGAAACAGACCTGGCAGAGAGATCTGCCAGCTCGTTACCCCGGATCCCAACATGGCCAGGAACCCAACAGAATCGGACCAGGAAGCCATCACCCTCCAAAGTTCCAAGACGACGACGGACATCACGGATGACAGGTGAGTCCGTGTCCTCCGGAGAAGATAAAACTTGGATGACGGACTGGGAATCGGAGCAAATCAAAGCGCGACGATGAGATCTAGACCATATGTGACACAAAGCGAGGTGTACCGCACGCATCACTGCCGAAAAGACAGTAGATTCAGGCGAGCATGGGAGGCATCGCCACACACGAAAGCGGAACCAACAACCTCACCGGATTTCGACCCGTCAGTAAAGACAGGCACGAAATCCGGGAAGAGAGACTGTTTCTCGGCAAAGAACTGCTGGCACACCAGAGCAGGAGTGGAAGACTTTGGCCACACACAAAGAGAAAGGTCAGCCGTTGCTTGAACCGGCCGCCAAGGCGGTTCATTGTAGAACCGGGTCAAACCAATCCTTGACATGTCTAGACCAGCATCGCGCACTAAGGTCGACAACCGAATCCCAAACGTCGGAACACAGGAAGGCCGGTGTGAGAATAGGCGGACACATTGCGGTTGGAAAATAGATCCATGCAGTGGATGATCAGGAAGAGACTTCAATTTGGTGAAGAATTGAAGAGACAGCTGCTTACGTCGGACGCACAACGGCGGTTCATGGGCCTCGACATACAGGCTATGCACGGGAGAGGTACGGAAAGCACCAGTGCATAGCCGCAGAGCCTGGTGATGGACAGGATCCAGAGGCCGCAACACAGAAGGACGTGCCGAACCGTACGTTATGCAACCGAAGTCTAACTTTGACCGAATCAGAGAATGGTAAATGCGAAGCATTGAGCACCTGGCAGCCCCCAAGATGTTCGAGAGAGGACCTTCAGGATACTCAATGACTTCGTGCACTTCACCTTTAAAGACTGGATGTGAGGTCGGAAGGTGAGTGCTCGGTCAAATGTTAGCCCAAGGAACTTGACTTCTGACACCACAGGGATGGTAGAACACCCCAGACGGAGGCTGGGGTCAGGGTGAAGGCCCCTTTGCGGCAAAAATGCACGCAAACGGTCTTCTGGGTCGAGAAGCCAAATCCATTGTGGGAGGCCCAGGTAGAGATCTTATTAATGGCCGTCTGCAGCTGCCGCTCAATAGTGCGCATGTTGACAGATGCGCAAGAGATCTGCAGATCATCCACGTACATGGTGCCACGGACCGTCGGAGGAAGTAGGGTGAAAAGATGATTAACACGAAGGATGAACAATGTCACAGAAAGAATGGAGCCCTGAGGGACACCCTGCTCTTGTGGGTATAACGCAGAGAAGGTCGACCCGACGCGCACACAGAAACTCCGGTCCTGGAGAAATCCGGTGATGAAAGATGGTAGGTTTCCCCGCAATCGTGCAGATCACGGAGAATGCCATATCTCCAGGTGTGGTCGTAAGCTTTCTCCATATCGAAGAACACGGAGACCATGTGCTGACGCCGGACAAACGCCTCTCTGACAGATGTCTCAAGGCGTAGATGATGATCTGAGGTGGATCGGAATTTCCGAAATCCACTCTGATGAGGTGAAAGAAGGTGATGTGATTCCAAATAAAAAACTAAACGAAAATTGATGATGCGCTCTAGAACTTTGCAAAGGCAGCTCGTCATAGCGATTGGTCGGTAGTTCAACGGGTTAGCGGGATCTTTACCAGGTTTGAGAACAGGAACGACAATGGCAGAGCGCCAAGATTCGGGAAAGTCACGCTCGTGCCAGATCCTGTTAAACAGGACCAGCAGACATTCAAGAGAGGACGGAGAAAGGTGCTTCAGCATTTCATAATGGATGTTATCCAGTCCGACAGATGTTCGGCCGGACCGATTCAGGGCAATCTTCAGTTCGACGGCAGTCAGCGGGCTGTTATAATCGGCAGCGGAAAACGGTCCAAAGGAAACCTTGGACCGTTCAAGCCGCGGCTGTACCTGCCGGAACGAAGCAGCATAATTGCGGCTGCTGGACACCGAAGAAAATGCGGCGCCCAGACAGTCAGCAATACCCTGAGCGTCAGCAACCGGTCCTCCACCACTCTCAAGAATGGAGATTACCCCAGAAGGGTACTTACCCCGAATCTTGCGGATCCTGTCCCAAACGATTTTAGAGCTGGTAGTGGTGTTAATCCCGGATACGTATCGTATCCAAGATTCCCGTTGGCTAAGACGACGTACCAAACGCGCGTAAGATTTGGCTCTCTTGAAAGCAAGTAGGTTCGCGTCGGAGGGGTACCGACGAAACCTACCCCAAGCCCGATGTTGGGCCTGACGAGCTGCCTTGCAAGTGGAATTCCACCAAGGTCGCAGACAACGTGGAAGATTAGTCGAAGACTTAGGGATGGTAAAGTCTGCCGCCTGCACAATACAATCCGCAACCGCCGCAACAGCTTCATCGATCGTACCCGAGGTCACCATGGCTGGAGTAATGGTCGATGAAGCCGTGAATGAGTCCCACTTGGCGTGATCGATAGCCCATCTAGCAGGGCGAGTAGGATGACGGTACCCGGCACTTGCTAGACGGAGAAAGATGGGAAAGTGATCACTGCCAAGGGGATCATCAGACACGCTCCAGGACCAGTCAGGATAGAAGGATGGCGAACTCAAGGACAGATCAATGGCTGAGTACGAGCGGATGGGTTCATGAAAGTAAGTGACTGCCCCGGTGTTGTGGAGACAGAGGGACGTGTTGGAGAGAAGGGACTCAACAACACGGCCCCTGGAGTCACGAGTGGCAGAACCCCACAACGGACTGTGTGCATTGAAATCTCCTAAGATGAAGAAAGGAGGCGGCAGCTGGTCAACTAAATCTTCCAGATCCGAAAGGCTTACAGCTTCAGTTGGTGGTATGTAGATGGAACACACCGTGAGCAGAGTGTTCACAGATAGTCGCACTGCCACCGCCTGCAAAGTCGTCCGAAGGGCAACCGCAGTGACAGGGACACCATGAGGAACAACGACGGCCACTCCCCCGCAGGCAATTACGCCGTCCTGGTGATCTTTGCGGAAAAAAGAATGTCTCCGCAGCGAAGGAGTGTCCGTCATGCGAAGCTTTGTCTCCTGGAGACACACGCACACAGGTGTGTGCGAAGACAGTAAACCTTTCAAATCATCAATGCGTGATCGCAGACCTCGGCAATTCCACTGAATGAGCGTGGCCATAATGAAAAATGTAACGAAAGAAGGAAAAAGACAGACGACTAGAACGTCTCACTGTCGTCCATCACCTCCAACCCATCGGCAGTGTCTGGAGGTAACACAGGGCTGTGTTTACCCCCTGTGTTGAGAGGCTGTGTTTGCTTGCTCCGTTTTGGGGATGATGAGCCGGGTTTCACCTTTTCTGGCTTCTTCTTTGCAGTGCCCTGGGTCCCTGTGCTGGTAGATGGTTTCGGCGTAGAAGGTTTAGGCGACGATGTAGATGTCGCCTTGGACGCAATGCGGCGAGACTACAGTGCTTCCATTCCAGCAGCGACGATGTCCTTAAAATCATAAGGACAACGCGCCGGGATGGTCACCTCAGTCTGAACCGCAACAGTAGCCTTCTGCACCACAACCGAGGCATAGGAGCGTCGGCCGGATGGAAGAGGAGCTATCCGCCGCCTGGCCTCAGGGTAGGAAAGATGTTCAGTGGTCTTCAGGCGCTGGATAGCCTGCTCCTCGATCCACTTGGGACACTGCTTAGAAGACGCAGAGTGGGAACCCTCACAATTCACACAGTGATCCACCTCAGCGGAGCAGTCTGCCAAAGAGTGTTCAGTTGAACCACAGCGTCCACACTTTGCTACATTACGGCAAGACTGCTGGGAGTGACCGTAATGCTGGCACTTGAAACATCTCAGGGGTTCGGGATGTAGGGCCGAACATCGAGACGCAAGTACCCCGCCTTGATGGAAGTTGGCAGGGTAGGTGAGTCAAAGGTCAGGACGATGTTCCGGGAGGGAATAGACTTCTCATCCCGCCTGAAAAGGATACGCCGAACCCCAGTGACATGTTGGTCCCCAAGTTCAACCAACAATTCCTCATCACTGCATTCGAGCAGGTCGCGGGAGTTGACCACACCGCGAGAGGAATTGAGGTAGCCATGGGGTGAGATCTGCACAGGAATGTCCAGCAGAACGGTCGTCTCCAGCAGGGTGGCACTGTGACGTGGATGAGATGTCTCCACAAGAAGATCCCCTGACGGGAGCTTCTTAACACTCTTTGGAGAGCCCGCAACGGCCTGAAGAGCCTTATTAATCCAGAAAGGACTCTTCGAACTGAGAGACTGAGCCGGATCAACTGAGTGAATCAGAAGAAACAGAGCATTGCAATTCGTAGTTAGGAGTTTCTTAGTGGAGGAGGGCGACCCATCCTCCACACTGCGCTTTAAAGGTACAGCATGGGAAACACTTTGGTTTGCCATGAGAAAAAAATTAGATTCATCCGCCGACCTCCCCACCCACTACCGAGCCCAACGAGGGAGAGCCGGAGGTCCGCAAGCCCAAGAGGACGCAGGACACGGCTCTAGGGATAGTCAGCGGATATAGCAAGTTGGTAGGGCAGACACACGCTCAGCGTGCACCCAGACTTTCCCGTGCCCGGAGAACACCCCTTTGGCATGCCCACCCTACCCCCCAACTCACCCAGCCGAACAGAACGACAAGCCGCTAGAAGTCTGGACACAACTCGGCCACAGACTTCCTGACCAGGAGTGGGTTAGCTCCCAGGCTCCCGTTTAGGGTGAAGCAGAGGGCAAAGAGGAGTGTTGGCTTCTGGAGACACTACAACCCGGCCCCCAAATACCTCAGCCTCCAGCATCCTCATTTCCACCTGTACGGGTCACCGCACATGGCAAACATGCAGGTAGGTCTAAGCTAACCAGCTCCGGAAAAACAGAAAATGTAACATAAAAGAGAAAAGACAGGGAAGTGAACGAGGAACAAAAACCCGGAGCTGGCACCTCATCACAACCTCAGCAGCCTACAACTGAGGCGGGTACATGTCAAGATATGAACTTAAGACAAAAAAGCAAAACAATAAGAGAAAATCGGCTCGGGCCGTGGGGACGCCATCCCCCATCAGCTGGATGAACAGCTGTCCCTTCGGTGATGTTATCGTTCAAGAGCAAACGAAAAGTACTCCGTCACAAGGTGAGCTCGGGCCGTGGGGGCGCCGCTCCCCAAATAACTGGAAAACCAGTTATCCCCGTGCGGGGCTTTTAATAATGCATGCCAAACCATTGGTAGTTACGTAGAGACTATATCATTGCATGCCACTTTGCTGGATAGGATTTCCACTGTTTCCCTGATGGCAGTCTCTTTGAAATTCATGTAAAGGGCAATTCGTCTAATATTATTCCATACAGGAGCGGCCGAGCGGTGCATGACTTCTCTGGCGAGGGCTGTATTCTGCGTGTCCTGTTTCACACTTCATACGTGTTCTTTACATCTAGTGTCCAAGGATCGCTGCTATTCCTATATATATATGTCTTTTTTTTTTTTTTGGCATTTGCTTTATTTTCAAAAATTATCTTCGTTCTTTGCATGTTCCAATTCTCTGCATTTTTGTGTCTACCATTGCCTTGTAAAAAGCCTCCCAGTGGAGTGCGAAAGCTTGGCGAATATTTGTGCTGACTACACCAGGAAAATAAACGGATTTCATACGCTATATGCGTTTCATTATTTATTTCAAAGTTGTTTTCATAAGCACCTATCTACAATTTTAAATTCTAACCTGCAAAGGAGTACCAAAAGTGTGCAGTCGCTATTTATCACAAGCCAAAGGCGTTAAAAGTAAAATCAGAGATTCAGGTGAAAAACATCAGATAGAAAAGCTCATTAAAATTAAAACAAAACAAAACATAACACTAAAAGTTAACTAACCACAAAAGAGTAAATACTAAGTGAAAAACCGCAAACCTGCGGAAATGTGGCTACGGTGTGCATTCGCTCTGTATCAAACTCCGAGGGCTCCAGAAGTCAATTAAATGATATTTTAGGACAAAAATAACATCTAGAAAAAACTGCTAAAATAAAATCCACCAACACCAGAAGACCAATAGCTATAAAAGTGTAAATACTATGTGAAAAACTCAGAAAGAGCTGTAAATACGTGCAGCTACTTTATTTAAAAGTAGGAATGTTCCAGAAGTATGACAAAAGGTGGCTTGGGGGAAAGAGACCATATAGAAAAGATTACAAAAATAAAAAGCCCCAACACTGAAATATAAATAGATGCTAAAATGACAAAACTGAGTGAAACCACAGCTCCCTGAATGTTTTAACAGGCACTGGTGATGGCAACGCAGGTGTCGCATGATGTCATGAGTGGTGACAGTCAAAAATTAAAATCCACAATGAATCGGTAGTTGGTTTGGTAGTACAAGTGACTGTAGATATTAGTAATTCAAATTACGTGATTTAAGAGTTGGATATTATTACTGTGTCATGTGAGATGTAAAAATGTCCAAATAAATTGATAAAACATCTGTTTTAAGAGATACATTCATAGCCCAGAACTAACTTAGACACCCAGACCCAAAATAGTATTAATAACGCCAAGGAAGTGTTGTGTGCCCAGCTATAAAGCTAACTATGATATAACCAATATCCAGGTCTGTGTTTTGGTTTAGATTCCTCGGGAAAATCTGGTGGTAACCAATCAAACAGTTGTTCTTGAGGCACATTTTAGAGTGGAGGATATTATTAAAGTCGACACTATTAGAAGGCCAGATGGTTCATTATTAAGTGTTCCACGAAAAGCACCATGTTCTATATGCCATTGTTACCACGGAGCGCCCCGAGGAGGGAAACCCGTCTTTCACTAAGACCGCACGCTTACAACCACACTCACATCAGCCAAGACTGATTTAAAAATGCACGACGACGTTCTTATCTCAGAAAGGGTACCTCTTCCCAAATGCGAGCAATATCCTACAGGATAGGAAGTTTAATACTGCACTACGAGCCTCCAATATTGAAGCATTTCTTTCTTGGAAAAGATTAGGGGTACCCACTCTAGATGATGACCTCATCTGACATCATGCTCCAAATGCACAAACATAACTCAAAGATACCACATGGCTCCCTATTATTGAGCAAGATATACTACAACTCTCAAGCTCCAACAGAAGGACACCCCCTCTAAGCTCAACATGAGCACTCTCCAAGAAGTCATCAACACTGTGACCACGCTCCAACTCAGTCAGCTTAAAAAGCCCAAACCAAGCTAAGTAATGTTACCCATATAATTAGTCAAGGGAACGGGAAGATCAACTCCCTGTTTCATGATGATAGAATTTTACATCTATCAAATGTTGTTACAGAGCTGACAGAAACCATAGTCACTGTCCGAAATCAATGCATATCATGCTGAGGACACCACCCCAGAGTTCCGGAAATTGAGAAGAGTGCACCTCAACCAGGCACAACTCTCCCATATTCCTCAAGTTGATTTGGTCCAACACTATGTGTGTTATGACATATCACAGTGACTCCTGGATAGTGCCAGGAGTCACTGTGATAGTTTGAGCTGCGCAACAAACTAAGTGATCTATTGTCTGTACTAGTCTTCATACACTTGTTTGCTGGCAGACCATATGAACAAGGTGCACCTTGAATAGTAAGATAGTTCATCACCAACCTCTGTGAACTCTGTATACAAGTTAAAGAGGGCTTTTTCCCCATGGCAGCTACACTTGATGGAATTATTGCTGCATAAATCTTAAAAACAACAGAAAAATGGGTGAATGATACTCTCTAGAAGTCTCTCACGGAAGATCTCAGCACAGTGTTCAGTGTTACCCTTCATTCTCAAACAGCATCCTCTCTGCACGATGCTTAATGGCGTATCAATTCCATTATTACCAGAATTTGGAGCTCTAGGCAAATTCACTGGCCATCCCTTTGTGGATATGCTTGCAGGTGCAGCCAAAATTTGCAGACGAGTACAGGAAACATTCCCTGTCTCAGTTGATGCTCTCATCCACTGTATCAACACTATTAAAGAAAATTATGTCTTGAATTTCATTGCAAAATTCAATCGTTGGCCAAATGTCCAACTGTAACCTGGAGCCCATTTTGCACTAGTGGATGGATTTTCAAAGGGTGTTTGACAAAAAACCCAGCAATAATCAGCCGTCATGACACAGTACAACCAAAGGACTGAGCAAAGGTAGAACTACAAAAGGAAATGGATTTTGATTTTTGTGAAAATATATTTTCCTTACTTTCAGATAAAGCAATTAGCGTCAGCAGGTCTGCTGCAGTCAATATGTATATAACTCACAAAAAGCCCAGCCGTCGAGATACCAGACTGCTATTATTTTATCTCCTTGGTGGTGAAAAGGCGACTGATCACATCAAATATCTCAAGCAATACTGTCAAGATGATGAGACCCTTGATTTTGTCCTAGATCATATGGTCATTCGACTAGTACCAAAGAAAAAAGAACTAAAAATAGAGTTCCGAGGGTTCGGTTTTAGTTCTTTTAGCAAGTGTTTCTACGGCAGGGCGTAAAACCCCAACGAGAGCTTCAACGATGTCATATGGAGTCGACTACCGAATAGGATATTTGTCGGCAGAGAAACCCTGCAAATGGGCGTTCATGATGCCGTCATTTCCTTTGATGATGGAGTAGTAGGCAAGCTTAAAGTTTTACAACAGCTCAGCATGACCTGCTTCACAAACACCACCAACGAGCTCAAGGCAATCAACGTTCTGCGAATAAAGAACAGTGAGAAGAAGGAAAAACAGATTGTAGAAGGTGCGGGAAAGCAAGGAAGACTGTGAGCAGAAAGCTGAAACTCAGCAAAGCAGAGGAAAAGGAGTATGACGCGGGAGGCTTCTAGTCACAGGTTTTCTTCGTTTTTGCCTCCCCTGAAAAGTTGTGGCTTTGTACATTTAGGAACATTTTTCTCATAAACCACTGAAGATAACGGCTTGAATTTTTTTTAATACCTTACTGTATATGTCAACAACCACCTGAACTAGAATCATGACTAAATAATTCAGAGTTGAAGAAATATTCTTCTCATAACATGTGATAAATACGTCATGATAATTAACACAGCAATCGGACATCGCCGAATTGATTGTAAATACTGTTTCACATGTGAATTAAATCACATCAGAAAACTTGAAAATTTTATCGCCGTGGAGGGGAATCAAACCCGCATCTCCCGATTTCCATTCGAGCGCGCTATGTGCCATACCACTCACAACGGCGAATTTACAAGTATCTGTGTGTTAAGAGCATCAGAATATTTACTGTTTCACACGTGAATTAATATTCTCCGACTGCGGTCGATGAATATTCCGATGCTCTCAACACACAGATACTTGTGAATTCGCCGTCTCGGGTGGTGCAACGGAAATCGGGAGATGCGGGTTTGACTCCTACTCCATGGCGATGAAATATTAAAGTTTTCTGATGTGATTTAATTCACGTGTGAAACAGTAATTACAGTCAATTCGGTTATGTCCAATTGCTGTGTTAATTATCATAATGGCTAAATAATGTACTCAATTAAAATAATAAATACAATTGCTAATGAAAACGTCTGCAAAATCGACAGCAATTTTGATTAATTAATACAAAATTAATTAATTGACAGATTGCGATAATTCTAGTTCAGGTGTTGTATAATATCCTTAGGAAAATGCATGCCAAGTTTGCAATTGATAGGCCAAGTCTATCGTGAGAAACACGTACCTAAGTACATCGAGACCTCCGATAAGGTTAGCATGCAAAGCCTAAAAAGGGACTGGTCCTCTTCAGCTACCAACCCATTCAGAACTGTGGAAAACATTGCATGAGTCATCTTCTGTTTTCTACATAACTGATGCAACAAACTGTCCATTTATTACAGTCAGCATCAAGGTAAAACCAAGTCTTGAGGTATCAGTATTTCTACAGTCGGAGAAAGTTTCAAAAAATAAATTAAAGTGGATTGTAGGATATGATTGCATTTTAAGAAGATGGTCCAAGCTAAAAAAATTATTAGTCATTTTGGGGGATGCACTGTGCCACAGATACAAACAACTTCATATTTTTTGGATAGAGCTGTCGAATGCCTTTATTGCTGACATTAAAAATGCATACATGTATATACTATATCATCATCATCATCATTGTCAACCATTATCAATCCACTGCTGGACGAAGGTCTTCCCAAGTTTCCTCCACAACGGTCTGTCCTGTGCCAGTCTCTTTTATGTCACTCCTGCATACTTTCGAATTTCATCCACCCATCTCCCACGTGGTCTTCTTCTGGGTCCTTTCCTGTCCCTTGGAATCCAATCTAAAATTTCGGCTGTCCATCGATAGTCTATCCTTC
Source organism: Macrothele yani (assembly GCA_039090855.1). Taxonomy (NCBI): domain Eukaryota; kingdom Metazoa; phylum Arthropoda; class Arachnida; order Araneae; family Macrothelidae; genus Macrothele; species Macrothele yani. The sequence goes on from CM077013.1 coordinate 123,301,580, forward strand.
TGGCAGTATGTCCAGTCCATTGCCATTTCAGGGATTTAACTCTGATCATGATGTCTTCCCCTATTGTCAGTTTTCGGATCCACAAGTTCCTCTTCTTATCCCGCCTGGTTACACCAAGCATGCACCTCTCCATGCTTCTTTGAGTTGTTTGCAGCCTTTGTCTTTTTTAGTTAAGGTCCACGTCTCTGCACCATACATAAGCACTGGAAGCCTGCATTGATAAAACACTTTTCTTTTAAGACATAATGGCATATTGCTCTTGAAAATTATGCTGTTTCTTCTAAAAGCTCTCCAGGCAAGTTTTGTACGCCGATTAATTTCTTCATCAATGTGACCCTCACTTGATATCTGCTGTCCAAGATAAACATACGTGTCTGTTATCTCCAGCTTTTCTCCATCAATCGATAAATCTTCATTTCTTGTAAAAGCATTGAACATCACTTTTGTCTTCTGAAAGTTCATTTTTAATCCCACTTCTTTACTCTTGTCAGCAAGTTCCTGGATCATACTCTGCAGCTCTGATGGGGTAGTTGCAAAAATGACTACGTCATCAGCAAAACGAAGGTGGGTTAGATAATCTCCATTAATCTTTATCCCCTTTGTTTTCCCAGCTCAGCGACTGAAAAACACCCTCCAATGTGGCATTAAAGAGCTTCGGAGATATGGTGTCACCTTGTCTCACTCCCTTTCCAATTTGTATGTGTGTTGTATTTTCAAACAGCCGAATCTTTGCACTTGCATTTTCATAGATGTTATTAATAATATTAATGTATGCATCTTCAATACCGCAGGTTTTCAGAGCCATTGTAACTGCTGATGGTTTCACCGAATCAAAGGCTTTTTCATAATCGATAAAAGCCATGCACAATGGAAGTTCATATTCCCTCGCTCTTTCAATTAGTTCTCTCAGTACGTGGATATGATCTATTGTGCTGTAGCCACTCCTGAATCCAGCTTGTTCTCTCGGTTGAGCCATGTCCAGTGTTACCTTCAAGCGGTGTGAAAGAACTTTAGTGAAGATTTTATAAACTACTGATAGGAGGCTGATAGGTCTGTAGTTTCCGAGATACTCAATGTCACCTTTTTTATGTAGCAAGATCATTGTAGCGTTGTTCCAATACTTAGGAATCTTCCCTTCATTAAGGCATCAAGTGAAAATTTGGGCGAGTACTGTTTCAATTTCTCCACTTGCTTCTTGTATGATGTCTAAAGTAATTCTATCTTCTCCTGGAGCTTTTCCCCGCTTCATGTTCTTGATTGCATGTGCAACTTCTGCTGGGAGGACTGGAAGAACTCTGGTACGGTACTCTCCACTAACAGCATAGTCTTTCTCAATTTTTATTCAGTCTTCACTGATATACAACGAGCTTACCACAATAGTTATTTAACTTTACTCCATGCTAGAAATCTAAGGAAATATAGTTCAGTTCTGAATGTGAATGAAGGAATATCAGATGAACATCTTAAGTATTTTAAAACAAAAGCTTTCAAAATGGAGTATTATGAATGGACTGTAAATTTGTTGAGGGAAAGGGGGTGTTGTTTGGGGGGGGTTGAAATGGCTTTTAAGCCCCTAATAACCTAAAGAGGTGGTAAGATTACTGGAGGAAGCCAACAGCATACAAGCATTCATGATATCTTCTCTGTTAGATCTAAGACTTCAGAAAAAGCTACTTTAGCTCCTGTAAAAAACATGACATGTAATGACTTGGAGAATATGACTAAAAGGATAATGTTGCTTCTGAAAGAAGCTGGATTTGTTGTTTTAAGTATAACTAGCGGAGATACCTGGCGTTGCCCGGGATAGACAAAGTTTGTTTTCAAATAACAATGTAAATTGCACTATAAAAAAAATCCTACCATGATGAACAACGTTCAGCTTTTATGAGATATCGGTTGCATTTTTACCCCTTCTCTGTGGCATTGGCCTTTTTCACGCTGTTCTAAGGTCTCTGCCACTCTTGATATGCTGGCTCTTTCCCGCTGCTCCAGGAGTCGTCGATCACGTTGTTTAGTTGTCTCACTCACTCGAAGTAATTTTGCTTTCCTTACTTTTGGCTGAACTATGGGTTTCAGTTTTTTTTGGAGGCATTTCACCACAGTTGATGAAAAGAGCATTTCAAAATTATTCACCACGCTGAATCACAAAGCAGTACTTTATTTGCTCCTGCCGTTCTGACAACACCTTATCAGAATTTATAATGGCCGTTCTGAGCCATACAAACTCGAAATAGAACATGTACAACAATGCACTTCCTGTACTCCGCATTCAGCTTTCTAGAGTGTAGATAAGGCACTTTCTAGCAAATCACTTAGAAAACCGTTGAGAATGATGCATAACCATTCGGTCTCTTCCCCGTATGCCTGAACTGAGGAAGTTTGCAAGGAGTGAGGCGTCACCTGACAACTGTTGCTTTGACACGAGGAGCCGACTTTCACCCATCTATAGAGGGCCCCATAAAAACACATTTGAACTTTTTTTGACCCCCTTAGGGAGGGAACTGTGCGCTTTAACTCACCCTAAAAACTCGAAATAGCAAACATATACAACAATACACTTCCTGCAGTTCCGTATTGGAGAAAAGTGTTTTTTATTTTTTGTAATGATTTTTTTCCAAAATCGGACCTCGGTTATTGTTTACTACATTCTTTTGGAAAGCAATTTCTCAGCTTTTTTTTTAAAATACATCGCTGGGAACGGGGTTTCCGTATCTCTCGCCGCTGACCATATGTACAGCCAGTGGGGTTTTTTTGTTTTTTTAAAGGAATTTTCAAAAATCGGACTCTTTCCCGGTATGCCTGAACCGCAGAAGCCTGTGAGGAGTGAGGCATCACTTGACCGTTGCTCTGACACGCGGAGTAATACCCCAGCAGTGACTTTCACTCAGTCTATAGAGGGCTTCGTAAAAACACATTTGATCCCTTTTGAAACCCTTGGGATGGTTCCAAAAATCGTCCCACGTGTATTTTAATCTGGGTGATGAAGAGTATGTATGGCAATTTTGGTGCAAATCCATCAAACCATTTAGGAATGTGTGCAGAACAAACATACTTTCACTTTATATATAGAGAGATAAGTGATAGCAACAGAATACACAGAAATATGATGGGAAAACTATGTGGTGGAAAACTGAAGTATAGTTTAACAGAACACTGTATACAGCTAGTGTTTTTACTTTTTGATACTGTGCACATTTTCAAGTGTGAAGAACAACTAGCTGAATCAGGAGTAGAATGGAAGGACCTTGATCTATTCAGATTTTGATGAGCACAAAAAGGTGAAGCATGCATCATTAAGATAGTTTAAAACTATTATATGAAGAAGAGAAGAATGATGATGTTAAATATGCTCCAAAGCTAACTTACAATGTTTTATTTCCTTCAAATTTTAAGAGACAGAAGGTATCGCTTGCACTGCAAATATTTGATGATACGAATGTTAGTGCATTAAAACTGAAGAGTACTACTTCTCTAAATGAAGATACTGCAGATTTCCTAAATATCATGATTACTTGATAGAAAATTGTGAATGTGAAGACCATGCTTAAGGGAAAACACAAATGTGACCTCTGATGTGATCCATTCCACAGGGTGGATGACCAGCATATATCTTTACTGGAAAAATACATAAGCTGGTTTAAAGCCTAGGAAAAATATGAATCTGAAGGCATGCCAAGGCTGTCTTTCTGCTGAAACCCTTTTTTCTGTTACTCACACCTCTGGGACACTTATTAAGCTTATAATATATTTACTGTCAGAAATGAAATTATCGTATGTTCTCACAGGAAAATTTCAAACAGATAAGTTGGAAGCGCACTTACAGGCAGCTGAGTGGAGCTAATTATAATATTTCGGTCAAAGATGTGTTTGAATCTGAGAAAAAAATGTGGCTTAATGTGCTATTGCATCTGCACTCCTCTAGGTATGGCCATGTTTCTGTCATTGACTTTTAAGAGTTTGTTGATTCCAAAAATAATTTAAGTACTAGCATGGAAGCTCTCTGTGAAATTGAGGCAAACTGTTTCACAAACATTTCGTATTTTGTACTAGATGCACCTGAAGAAATGAAGCCTGTACTTGTGCAATGTGAAAATTGCTGGTTATTCTGCTTATAAATCAAAGCTTAAGTCGTCACGCAAGAACTGTCATACTTCTATAATTAAAGACAAGTTAGCTGATCTTGATGTTGCATAATCTTATGATTTTAGGTATCTAACTGGGGTAGATTGTGGGAGTCTCAGTTATCCTGAAGATTCGGTAATGACAGCAATGGTTACATGTTACTATGCATTTTTATGGTTACTCGGTGAAGAAAATGAATCCCAGTTTTTGGGATGTTCCCATCAGAAATAAATTCTTTTCCAGCTAACTCTGCTGCAGCTGCTGGAGGAGTGTGAGAATTACTGCACTTGTGGAAAATCATCGTTAGATGTTCTACAAATGTGCCTTAAAATAACATGCAACAAAAAGTTTATGCAAATCATATGTTGCTGTTTTTCTCCAGGTCAATTTTCAGCAGATCAGGGCCTGATTTCCCTTTAATTCCACCTGTCGAAACCATCAAATATGTACGCATTTTTGTTCCACGGATACTTACTTCCTTTTTTTTTCTTTTAAGTAATTATACATGGATGAACAAACACCCATTGTTGAAAAAAAAATAAAGGAAAGAAAAAAGAAGTCAAGAATAAGTAAAGTTAATTAAAATGCATATTCTTCATTCGTTTAATTTTGTCATAATTCAAGGCTTGTGATTTACCTTCGTTCTTTTTTTCTTATGCCTTGTAAATTCTCGTGGAAGTTTGCATTAACGTGTAATATGTCGTCGTGAATTTGCATTTTTTCTCCGTGATAATTGAGTAAATTTTGTTGATAGTGTAAGTGATTAATGTGTAGATTAACAATAATCTTAGTGATGTGTAATAATAATAGTGCTTGGGTAATTGTTAGAATAATGTTCTTGTTGTACTAGTGACTTAATGTATTGTATTTATTTCTTATAGCTTAGTGATTATTTGCACTTTTTATTTTAACAAGTGGGAAAATCAATATTGCCGTAGAATTATCATAATGTATTTAAATTTTTGAATATTCTGTAGTGTCAGAGTGGCCAGAATATCTGTACGTTTAGAAATGCAACTATTGTTTCTTTTGCATTTTAGCTTCTTGTGTACGTTGAAAAAAAAAAAAAAAAAAAAAAAAAAAAGGGAGTTCGTTCTGCAGCGCTCTCTGTCATTTTTCAATATTTCCCTACTAGGAAAATCAAAATTATAATTGTATATGAGTATGATGTAATGCTGTATTTGTCTAGTGATTTCCAGGTGTATTTCTGTTTGTTTATGTGCCAGTTAACATTAAGAACGACAGGAATTCTTACCGCAATTTTATTTTTGTTTCTTTGGGTCGTAGTCGAAAACGTTCTTGAAAATTCTCATGTAACCTTGCGTTGTCCCCTACTCCTTTTCGAGATTCTCAGAATTTAGTGAAGGTTGTAGGTCAGTGCGTAACCTTGACATGCATCCCAATCTCCACGGTCAGAGCTGGAAGAAGCGTTAGATTTTTTTCTTCTTAGGCTGTTGCTAGAGCGAAACGCCTTGCGTAAGTTTGCATTTCACATTGTCCGGTGGGGAAAGTTCGCTCTCACTTTCCTTCCCACCACCCGTTGTCACTCTCTCTCCTCCTAGGGAAGGGGAACTTTTCAACCAATGAGATGCTGCCAACACACAGATAGCTTTGGCTAACGTTACAAGACGGAGTTGGAGGTTTGCAAAGAAGCATTACGACTGAAATTTTTGTTGGGAGGAGACGCTTTGGATCTCAGTCCTGTTGTCCAAAAGGGGCACTTTCCTTTTCTGCCTAGCCTCTGCCCAAAGTTGAAAATGGGCATCTGTACAACATAGCTCGCCAACTCCTGCGATGCGTGCATCCTCTGAAGAGCCAATGTTTTTATTTATTTATTTATTTATTTTTTGGACAAAAGAATCCTTGTCTTAGTCTTTTTCTGGGAGCACCTAGGGAGAAAGATGGTACCCGCCATGCCAAGATGTCATAGAAGAACCCCACCGCCAGAAGCCCGTTAAGAGATAAAGGCCAGCCAACGGCAATCATTTCCCAACTTTAGAAGCCTGCTGCAAAAGAACCAGACACAGCCTTGCTTCATGTTGACCACCAGTCCCAAGGATCCCCGGCATTCCTGGCCTAGTGGACAGAACACCCACCTTTGATGTCCGGCATCTCAATTTGCGGGTGGCAGAAGCCACATGCTGAAGCATCCTGCCCCCTCACCAGAAGATGAGTGAGACCACTTTGCAGAAATAGACGTCCAAGATTAATCCCCAACAAGCTACCATGACAGTCATACTAAAAATTATGAAAACTGATGCATTAGGTATGCAACCTCAAGGAAAAAATAACTGTATTACAGTTTGATGAAGTCAAAGTAAAAAAGCATATGAATATAACCAAAAGTATGATAAAGTAATGGGTCCTTATTCATTTATGCAAGTTGTGATGGCCAGGAGCTTATTTGCTAAATGGAAACAACCCGTTTACGTCGATTTTGACTGTAAAATGACTCCAAATATTTTATGCAATGTAATAACGGCGCTATCCAAAAGTGATTATTATGTGATGGCTTGTGTTTCTGACATGGGTGGAGGAAATGTTGGATTGTGGAAACAATTGGGGATAAATGTGAATAAAACCTGATTCTCTCATCCTTTAGACAACAGTAAAAATATATACTTTATATCTTTGTATATAAGCTGAGAGTATGATTTTCACTGCATAAATTTGACAAAAAGCGAAACCTCCTATATCGTGTAAATTAAAAAAATTCTCATATTATTTATCTCAGGATATTACATGTGTGGGGATTTAAGTTGCAGCTACACACTACAGAAGCAAACATAACCCTACGGTAATCCATCTCATTAAGTATTGGACTGAAGATTAAAAAAAAATAATTGTAACTTATAAGCATTTGCGAATCTTGGCTGTTTATATACAAAGGGGAACGTGACCTCTGCCCGATATTAAGCAGGCACCCGCACAAGGGACGGGGAAGACTCCAGCTGGGTCTCTATCACAGGCTCTCACTCACACTCACACACACACACACACACACACACACACACACACACGAACCAGATTCTTCTTTCTTTGGAGGAGGGGGGGGTCGAAAGATTACAGTTTTTCTTCTGGCCTCCCCCTCCACGAAAAGTGAGAGAGCGCAATGGCAGGGCACCACTTAACTGGAAAAAGCGGTCAGGAACTAAATAACACCCCTCCCCGCATCCACGAAATACGATCTGCTTGTTGTTCCTTCCCACCAACCAATCTAAGAAAAGTGGAAGCCCAGCCACACGGTAATGCTTTTGATTTGCTAAGGAAATAGAGCCAACAAAACAATAGTTTCAATTCAATTGTGGTAGCCTTTCTGAAGCAAGGAGAATTTTTTTTTTTATCAAATTGCTCTGCTTTTATGATAGTTGGAAATTTTTCAGCTCTTCAGTTTCTCTCGCAATTTTAACTTTGCTTATGTTGAAAGATGCCCGGACAAAAAAGGACTGCATATGCAGCTAGTTTTAAGCTGCAAGTCATCACTTTTGCCGAGCAATCGAACAATTCGATGGCTACTAGTCATTTCTCTGTCAACGAAAAGCAAGTGCGTGATCGGAAGAAAAATAAGTCGGAACTTACGATGATGTCGAGGACAAAGAAGGCTGCACGTGGTTGTCCGCCGATGTTTCTTGACCTGGAGGAGAAATTGGCGCAGTGGATTAGGGAGTCACGGCAGAGCAGGTTTATTATAACCCGCACAAATATCCGAATCAGGGCGCTGAATATGCCAAAAGACCCTGAATTCCTGCCACTAAAACCAGTGGACTTCGTTGCTTCCATGGGATGGTGTGATCGATTCATGAACAGATATAACTGGAGTCTACGAACCCACACTGAGCTCTCTCCAAAACTGCCGAGAGAGTTGGAAGCGAAAGTTTAATCGTTTCAAAAATTTATTATCCATCTCCAGAAGCAATAAAATTTTGAATTGTGCTAAATTGGCAATATGGACGAAACTCCTGTCTCCTTCGAATTGAACTGTGGAACTTAAAGGCGCGCAGAAGGTTTTTGTTAAAACAACTGGACATGAAAAGACTACCTTCACGGTGATTTTGTGTTGTATTGCAGATGGGCCACGTTTACCCCCTATGATTATTTTTAAATGAAAGACTGTGCCTAAGGGGACGAAGTTCTCAAGTGGCATGTTGGTTCGTGCTCACGTCAAAGGTTGGATGGATGAGAGTGGCACCTTGGAATGGTTGGAAAACGTGTGGAGCAAGAGGAAGAGTGGCATTTTCAAGAAGCAGTCGATGCTTCTTGAAAATGAATTAAAAATAAAGGTAAAGTTCTTCTTCAGTCATTTATTCTGTGTTGTTATCTATATGGACTATTATGTACATTATTTTTAAAATAATTTAAACATCTTTAATTTGCATTTGATGTAACTTTAAAGCATAAAGTAAACATGTTTTATTGCTATGCGTATTTTAAGAGAGTTTTGGTGGGCCACGGCCCAGAGTTGTCCCGTTATATCAATCCAGACGGGGTTGAATGTGGTCGCCGATATGACCGAAAAAATTGCCAAAATTATTGACTCGTATATAAAGCCGACACCCCTACTTTGGTGGTGAAAAAAAGTCTAAAAATTCTCGCCTTATACACAAAGATATACGGTATATATTTGCCGATGCACCGCATTTAATTAAATTAGTAAGGAACTGGCTGTTAGACACTGGATTTGTTCTTGACAACAAAATGAAAGGTGAAAAATCTCCACTGATGCACCTGTTCGAAAAAGATGATTATGAAATTAAAGTGTGTCACAAACTAAAACCGATTCATATTAAATGTAAAGGACCCCAAAGACAAAAGTTCGTCTTGCTGCTGAGCTATTATACAACAGCCACAGCTTTAGAACATTACATGTTAGGTGACTGTTTGAAAATGCCATTAGTTTATCAAAATTCATCAAGTGTGTTAATGATTGGTTCAATGTAATGAACAATTATGTCTTTCATCATATTATTGGTGTTAACTTAACCTTTTTCCCGCAGCACTTTTTAGGGTTGAATGGGATACCCCACCATTATTCGGATTATCCAGATAGATTTTTGGCTTGAAATGTGATTTCTTCTTGAGGGTCTATTATCTCATTGCTCGCTGTAATGTTAATGATTTTGTTAGTGTTGTCCCCTACCACATGCTAAATGCTTATGAAATGTTTAGCGAAATCAGGTGAGTAGGGAAAATATGCCTGCAACAATTTCAGAAAGGTATTCTAATATCTATAACCTCATTAAAAGACTTGCTAACTGATGCATGTGATGTGTTTGGAATGGATTATATACTAATACATAGACTTAATCAGGATTGTTCAGAGAACTTTTTTTTCGCAAATTTGTACAAGGGGACTGAATGGTCATCCCACCCCTTTGAATGCATTACACAGAATTCGCACGATTGCCATGGGAAAAAATCCGGGCATAACACAGAAAAATGCCAATACCCACATTGATTAATCACACATGGAAGAATTTATAGTTGCAAAAGTGCTGTGACACGTTGGAGTCAAAAGTGATGAAAAAATTCCCAAAGATTTATATGATGCTTAATGTATACATACAAACGACAATGATAATGTGTTAAATACACAACAATGCTAACCACAGTAACTGAAGATGATGGTTGAGAGTATCTTGCTGGTTGGGTGGCCAAAAAATATAAAGAAAAATACCCACATCTGGGAGATTACACATAAAAAAATAATATTGTACATATAGAGGAATCATGGCTACATTGTTTGTCATTTGGAGGACTCATTCAACCATCTCTTGAGTGGTCTACTATTGCTATAAAATTGGAATATGAATTTCTTAAACAAAACATAAATTACACTATAAGTAAAGAGCCTTATATAAATCATAAAAACATTAGCCAAAAAAAAGCATCTCTCTTGTTTCTTGGATTTCCCAGAGGTACTTTGGACATATGTTAAAATGAGAATTATAATTAGGATTAAATATTTGAATGAGAAGTTGCACTCCACCCTAACTGCCAAAAGAAATACCAGAAATGAAGAGGACATTCACTCAAAAAAGAGAAAACTTATGAAAATAGTAAATTAGGAAAAAAAAATAAAAAAAACAACTTAGACCTACCCATTTAGAAATAACATCTAGTTTTGTGGATTGGTGTGATTAAATCAATTATAAGTACATTAATTGGATCAGTCTTCACCTTATATGCTTCGGTGGTCTGGCCATGTTGAAAGAATGAGTGATGAGATGCTTACTAAGAAAATCTTTTTAGCCCAAGTGGCAGGAAGGAAAGGCAGAGGAAGGCCAAGTCATGGGAAGATAAGATTTACGAGGGGTGTTTGCATGAGAAAAAAATTACGAGTATGAAGTATAGAAGTTCTTGTGTATGACGTGTGATGGATGTCAATGAAGCCCGAGTTGTATGCCAAGATTGCTGTAAATGGAGAAGTTTGATACAGCAACAGTAAGTAAAAAATGCCTGGTAGTTTGTATTTATTTGTGGAGCTAACCTCTGAATCTCAGAGAACAGCTTAGCGATATGTATGTATGTTAATAGGATTATAACTCATGTTTCTAAATCATGAAAAGCCAAAGAAACAGAACTGCAACTACAGTAAACGTAAGTATGAAATAATACACTTTATGCTTCAGCCGGAAATGATAAATTTTTATAACTTTTTCAAAATTAACAGGCTTTAAAAAAAAACCCCAAAAAATAAGTTGATTCCACACTTCGGATGGGCGGGTGAGACCTCAAAGTAAAACCCTATGATGGATCTGTCCGTGACATCATGTGACTCTCCCTCTACGCTCCAAGATTTTTCTGCGATCGAGGCAACCTTCTCAACTACTAACATTGCGTAGTAGATGACCTCAAAACAAGTAGTGAAGTGAGGGATCCCCACCTAGTGCAGCATGATGTTTTTGAGTTTTACATACTGGGAAATAAAAATACGGATTATCTTTTTAACGAATTTTCAGTTACTTGTACAGAACTTTTTACAGATGCCATCATTTATTAAAGCAAAGTGACCTTGAAAATTTCACCTTGATAACAGAAAGACTTTTTGAGTTAGAAATGCATTTTTTTTATTAATACCTTTCTCTAAGTGGGCTAATTGCGCGCGTGCGTGTGTGTGTGTGATTTAAAAAGTTTTCACTGGACTCAAAGTAAAATTTTCCTGGTAACTTAATTTGACCAAGTTAGGTCATCTATTAAAAAAAGAATTAAAAAAAATCCCCTTTTTTAAATGAAAATTCGGAAAATTAATTTTTCACATTTTTATCCTCAGTTAAGCAAAGAAGCTGTACAGCAGGATGTGGCAAACGGGGAGGGGAAATGATAATGTTGCATGCTCATAGGTCTCTGTCATCTGCACTTTCCCGTGAAGCCGATGTTTTTCTGTAAACGTCTAAATAAAAAAGAATAATTCATAGTTCAAAAAGTTTTCATTGGATTCAAGCAAAATTTGCAGGGTAACCTGATAAGACCAAGCTATGGCATCTGTCAAAAATTCAGCTCTATAAGTGACAATTTGGATTTTTTTTTCATTTTTATCTTTAGTTAGGGAAGGAGGCAGTAATTCAGCAGGTGGCCCACGGGGCTATGAATGAAATGGGAGATGTGACTGACAAATCGTGCACGCCTGTTGGTCCTGTTCATTTTCCATACTTTCGTCGTTGCTTTTTTTTTTTCTGTTCTTTAAAAGAAGAAATTGTATCTATGTGCACCCATAAAAGTTTTGTCATGGAGATTTAGTTTACTTTTATCCATGTTCTGTAAGCTTGAGGAACTTTGAGTTGGCTTTTCTTGATCTGGCCAGAGTATTATATCACTCTTATGTATCTGGCAATAGCATAGGATTACACACAATGTGCATGACATTACAGAGTAGGAATTCTTTACACTGCTTTTCCAGAAAGTTCTTTGCACATACGTGTAACAAAAAAAAAAAAAAAAAAATAATAATAAATAAAAAAAAATCTTTGATTTTTGTTGGCCTAGTGTTTTGTTTTGAGATGTCTCTAGTTGTCATCTAATCATTAGATTTTGTAATTTTCTTATTTTTGTGTTTAATAAATATGAGTCATAAATGCAATTTCAGTGATTTTTGGTTGCACAATCCCAAGTATTCCACGTGGGTTGGTAATGATTGCGGCAATAATCATGTTGCGAGATGTTTGTTATGCTTAAAGAACATCGATATTTCGTCCATGGGAGAGTCTGCCTTGTGAAGACACATGAAAAGTAAAAAACACATGACCGTTTCTGAAAAAAGAAGTCGAAATTCCACCTTGGATGGACTGCTGGAAAAAGTACCGTCACCATCATCACAAGCACTATCATCATCATCATCAGCAGCAGGGTGTTTACCCAGAAAAGATTCCCCCAAAGCCAAAATATTATGGGCTTTAAAAGTGGCAGAAAGCCATTATTTGTACAGATCATGTGCTGGAATTGATAACTTGTTTCGACCGATGTTTTCAGATAGTGAAACAGCCCTCAACTTTTCCTGTGGGCAAACAAAATGTTCATAAATTTGCTACTTTGGCTTGGCACCCCATTTTAAATCACTTTTGTTGTTTTGTTTGATAAGTTTAAATAAATATTCTCAACAAAAACAAATGGACATCCATATAAGATTCTGGGACAAGAACAGAGTAATGTCCCAGTATCTGACTTCTGCATTTTTAGGTCACGCACATGCAGAAATTTTTAGACAAACTTAAGCAATCTTTGAAGAATTTGCTGTTAAAAAATACAGTTCAGCTTTTTATGGATGGACCGAATGTGAATTTAAAACTTTTCTTTATTTCAAGATGATTTATTGGTCAATTTCGATGCACCTCTCTTAGACACCAGTAGCTGTGGATTGCACATAATGCATTCAGACATGCTACTACTGTGAGCGATTGGGAAACAGAAAAAATTCTCTAATGCCTATACAGGTTATTTAAAGATTCACCAGCATAGTGCGAGGATTATTTAAAGATGGATAATGCTGTAAAAATGCCACTAAAATTCTGTTTACACAGGTGGGTTAAAAATTCTCCTGTGTGCGAACATGCTATAGAAATGTGTCCCTTTATTTTTAAGTATGAAACTTTGGTAGCCCAGAAAATTGTAAATAATCCTTGCACAGTTTCCTTTAATATTGTCAAAAAATGGGTGAAGGGTCCGTTGGCACTTGCCAAAATATACTTTTTTAATTCTACTGCAAAGTAACTCCGTCCCTTTCTAAAAGGGTATCAGGCAGATAAGCCAATGCTACCATTTATGCAAGTGTGTGACTTCCAACCACCAAGATGTTTAAAGTTTTCAGTGTCTTCTTAGGATTACGCCTAAAATTAGCAGTTAAGCAGAATCACGTGGCTTTTTTGGTGACTTGCAGGGAGTTGAGTGTCATACCTAAGTTTCTCAGATTACAGTGCCAACCAAGATCTTTTCATGACAATCGTGTTTTACGGTTTGCTGAACATAAAACTTATAGCAGAAATTAAAGGTAAGCATCGTCTTACCTCTTCCTTAACAGAAGATCTTATGTGGAATACAGACGGTTGTCTAAAAACGTACATTGTTCATTTAGACCGTTTTCTGATCATATTGCAGGCTATTATTTACTCAGAATCAGTGAAGATTCAGGATGTTCATATTAAAAAACATACATGGTTGGTGTCATCGAGACCACATTTCGGACAGTGTGGTGGAACTCGGAGTTCTCACTATTGCACTCCATCTTATGTAAACCTCAACAGTATCACCTTAACTAATGTCCAGGAGATTGCACTTTCCAGAGGCCTTAAATTTGCTTACCCTGAGCCTCCCCTAACAATCTTTCTTTTATTCCCCAGGTGAAGAACGTTGTTCCATGTCTTCCACCTGAAGAGCGTGAGGCTACAAGATACTCTATGCAAAGAATTGTCCGGAGACAGGTTTCCACTTCTGATATGAATCTACGCATGCGTGTGTTGGTCTAATTTTAAACCTTAATTTCTGAAAATATAGATACAGTATATATATATATATAAATGTCAACCCCGCCTTCTCGTGGTGCATCCTGTTCCCACTAAAGGGGCTCTGACGACCGCAAATAGCGGTATAACTATACCATCGGGATCAGAGGAAATGCTATCCCACACTCACCAACCCGCTTGGCCAGCGTGGTGAGTTATGGCCAAACACCTCCAAAATGACTCTACAACTTAAATCTTGGCCCTCAGTCTCCGGCAGCTGGAATGTACCTGGCCAAGGCAGCGGCCAGTGCGACATGAAGGCAGAGGGTGCTAAGAATCCCCGGAGGACCGGACTAGGCTGCCATTTGATGCTGACCTTGGCTACCTACAACGGACGCTCCCTATCTTCTGATTCAAGGCTTCTTGAATTGGAAGAGGAACTACAAAGGATCAAGTGGGACATCGTCGGGCTGAGTGAGGTAAGGAGAAAATCTCATTGAACTGAAAAGTGGACATCTCTTCTATTATCGTGGGACAGATACTGGCAGAACTAGTGGTGTTGGATTTATAATAAACAAGAAACTGAAGGATAAAGTGGTAGAAGTTGAAAGTTCCTCTGACAGAGCTGCACGACTCGTTATCCAACTATCGAGAAGATACCAGGCTCAGATTATTCAAACTTATGCACCCACCACAAGTCATCCTGAAGAAGAAATTGAAGAATTTTATGAGGAAATTCGTCATCTAAATAATAAAGGTAAGCAGCACTTGAAGATAATTATGGGAGATTTCAATGCAAAAATAGGGCACCGGCAACAGAATGAAACTTCAGTAGGTAAATTCGGTCACGGCAATAGAAACCAGCGTGGAAATACTCTCGTTGAGTTTGCAGAGGCAGAAGGATTTTTCATCTTGAATTCCTTTTTCAAGAAAAAGCCACACAGGAAATGGACATGGAGACATCCAATTGGGACGACAAGTGAAATTGATTTTATTATGTGTAACAAAAAATTCGTCATCGAAGACTGCAGTGTGCTAAACAAGTTCAACACAGGTAGTGACCATAGATTGGTGAGATGTAAGATGCACCTCAACACTAAACTGGAACGTGGCAAGCTCATAAGACAAACAAAATGTATTGACATAACCAACCTCAAAAAACACCATAATACTTTCAAGTTGGAACTGAAGAACAGATTCTCTGCTTTAGAAGGCCTAACATCGGAAGAAGTGGATATTTCGGAAGTTAACAGAAAAGTAACCAAAGCTCTTATGGAAACAGCAACAAAATTAGCTGGGTCTAAGAACAAGTTGCATGTAAACAAATTATCAGGAAAAACCAAAATGTTGATGCAAAAAAGAAGAGAGATGAGGACAACTAAAGAAGATGTGACTTCCAAAGTGGAATATATAGAGCTATGCAAGACAGCACGAAAAAGTATCACTGAAGACGTAAGGAAATTCAACTGTGAGCTAGTGAGGAAAGCAATTGAAAACAACCAAAGCCTAAAGATAGCAAAGGAACATCTCAGTAAGGGAAGAAAACAGATTATGGCTCTGAGAAAAGAAGATGGTTCTATAACAAGAAATAGAGGCGAAATTTTGACAAGAGTGAAAGATTTCTACTCCAAATTATATGAAAGGGATGATACATGTACTCCAGACATCATGAAAGGTACCAGAGTTCTTCCAGTCCTCCCAGCAGAAGTTGCACATGCAATCAAGAACATGAAGCGGGGAAAGCTCCAGGAGAAGATGGAATTACTATAGACATCATACAAGAAGCAAGTGGAGAAATTGAAACAGTACTCGCCCAAATTTTCACTCGATGCCTTAATGAAGGGAAGATTCCTGAGGATTGGAACAATGCTACAATGATCCTGCTACATAAAAAAGGTGACATTGAGGATCTCAGGAACTACAGACCTATCAGCCTCCTATCAGTGGTTTATAAAATCTTCACTAAAGTTCTTTCACACATCAGGAGTGGCTACAGCACAATAGATCATATCCACGTACTGAGAGAACTAATTGAAAGAGCGAGGGAATATGAACTTCCATTGTGCATGGCTTTTATCGATTATGAAAAAGCCTTTGATTCGGTGAAACCATCAGCAGTTACCACGGCTCTGAAATCCTGCGGTATTGAAGATGCATACATTAATATTATTAATAACATCTATGAAAATGCAAGTGCAAAGATTCGGCTGTTTGAAAATACAACACACATAAAAATTGGAAAGGGAGTGAGACAAGGTGACACCATATCTCCAAAAGCTCTTTAATGCCACATTGGAAAATGTCTTTCAATCACTGAACTGGGAAAACAAAGGGATAAAGATTAATGGAGATTATCTAACCCACCTTCGTTTTGCTGATGACGTAGTCATTTTTGCAACTACCCCATCAGAGCTGCAGAGTATGATCCAGGAACTTGCTGACAAGAGTAAAGAAGTGGGATTAAAAATGAACTTTCAGAAGACAAAAGTGATGTTCAATGCTTTTACAAGAAATGAAGATTTATCGATTGATGGAGAAAAGCTGGAGATAACAGATACGTACGTTTATCTTGGACAGCAGATATCAAGTAAGGGTCACATTGATGAAGAAATTAATCGGCGTACAAAACTTGCCTGGAGAGCTTTTGGAAGAAACAGCATAATTTTCAAGAGCAATATGCCATTATGTCTTAAAAGAAAAGTGTTTGATCAATGCATCCTTCCAGTGCTTACGTATGGTGCAGAGACGTGGACCTTAACTAAAAGAGACATACAAAGGCTGCAGACAACTCAAAGTAGCATGGAGAGGTGCATGCTTGGTATAACCAGGAGAGATAAGAAGAGGAACTCGTGGATCCGAAAAATGACGAGAGTGGAAGACATCATGATCAGAGTTAAATCCCTGAAATGGCAATGGGCTGAACATACTGCCAGAAGGACAGACCATAGATGGACAGCCGAAATTTTAGATTGGATTCCAAGGGACAGGAAAAGACCCAGAAAAGACCACATGGGAGATGGGTGGATGAAATTCGTAAATATGCGGGAGTGACATGGAGGAGACTGGCACAAGACAGACCGTTGTGGAGGAAACTTGGGGAGACCTTCGTCCAGCAGTGGATTGATAATGGTTGACAATGATGATGATGATGATATATATATTTCAACCAACAAATATCATTATCAAGCTAATGATATTTTGTTGGTTGAAGTGTTTTTCGATGTAGTATTTGGGTGTTTTTGAAGTTCATTGCGGATTCATGAGTGTTCTGTGCATCCATATGCAAGATAAGAACTACGGAAATTGCGGCAATTACTGGAGGCAGGTCCCTCAGGTAGATAGGCCGTGGATTCATGGCTATCAGATGAAATTAGGGGAGCCAAAAAATTGTGTTGTTCTACGCCGTCTTGTCTTCAAGTGTTTGCTCTTGTTTGGGATTGCTGTCTGCATTTTGTGTTTTTGCCTGCAAACTAATGGATATTATTAGTGTTTCGTGAGTTAAAGGTAAATTTATACTTCTTCAACTTTGAAATTATTGATTGATTTTCTATGGACTTTTGTGGACTGTGAACCTAAATACCACATGACTGGGTTATTGAGTAAAAGATAAGAAAAAAAGTGGGGGGGGGGGTTACAACTGAAACAAAAATATATTGAAAATTTTGATACAAATAAATAAATAAAAAAAAAAAAGAAATTTAGGTGATAAGATAGTGTGCTGCTGCTATCTGTTGCACAGTTGCAGAAACTGAGGACAAAATTAAGTGAAATGACTGTTATTGAGTAAAAATTAAGTGAAAATGACTGTTATTGAGTAAAAATTAAGTGAAAATGACTGTTATTGAGTAAAAATTAAGTAAAAATTAATTGAAATTTACTGTCATGGGTCCCAAAAAAGACCAAGGTACCATAAACACCAGTAAAGCTAAAACTGACTCTAATGATTTTGATATGAATTTTATTAAGCAATCTTTAACAGATATCAGTTTAAAGCTTGATTCTATTGCTGAACTAAGGATGGAAATAAGTGAAATTAAACAAAATTATATTCCAGAACTAAGGGAGAAATTAAGAGATATCAAATGTTCTGCTGAGTTTTTGAGTAAACGGTATGATAGTGTTCTTTCGAAATGTACTGTACTAGAACACAGTAATGAAGATCTAAAAAATAAATTAGAATCTCTTCAAATACAGGAAAGGAAAAATTTTCAACATAATAAATTAGTAAATAAAGAATTAAATGAACTGAATCAATATCAAAGGCTGAGAAACATAGAAATACACGGAATTGATCTTTCAAATATTGCATCTCAGGAAGATCTTAATAACCTTGTTGATCTCTTAGCAACTAAATTACAAATAGATAAGGATCTATCAAAAGATATTGATATTGTTCACCCTTTACCAACCAAGCATAAAAGGACTCAAGACTCAGTAGTGCTCATCCAGTTCAAATCAAGAACAACTAGGAACATTTGGATGTCCAGAAAAAAATCTCTTACCTATAATAATGATCTAATGCCTGGTTTAAGGGCAACAAGAATCTACTTAAACGAAAATCTTACCCTTACAATAAACATCTGTACTGGGAAGCAAGGACACTGGTGCAACAGTCAAGGCTCAAGTACGCATGGACATGGAACGGAAACTTATTCATAAAAAAAAAAAATGAAGCTCAAAAAAAGAAAATACTATTGAGGAACTACATGAATTTATGAACTCCTCATAATGACTTGATTAAATTATAAGGGCTAAAATGGGGGATGTGGGGGACAGGATGGATGGTTATTATTCAGTTGAACCATTTAATAACAACTAATCTAAATAATTCATTAAAAATTATGCATATTAATGCAGGATCACTAACAAACAAAATGACACTTCTGGAGTCTTTATTACATTTAATTAAGGCAGCGATAGATATTGTCTGTATAATTGAAACATGGTTTCCAAGTGGGGATTATTCAACACAGTTAACTAATTATACCATAGATAATTCTGGCATTACTGGTTGGTCTGAAAAGATGATTAGCATGACTGTTGATGGAGCTTCTGTAAACATTGGCAGGCATGGTGGTTTGGTTAATGTTCTAAACTCACCACTCCACATTCACTGCTATAATTATCTACTGGATTTGTGTTTAAAAGATGCTACAAAAAGCAGTGTTATTGCAAAAAAAATTATGCCACTAGTGAAATCTATTAGTGGGTTTTACAGAGGTAGCCCTAAACTAACACGTGAATTGCACAGGGTTGGGGAGTGTCTTGAAGTAAAATTTACTTACATTCAAGCCATATTCTGAAACACGCTGGGCTGATTCACTGGAAAATTCTGTGCTTGCTGTGTTGTGCAATTACCCACCTGTTGTGCAACACCTAACAGACATTACATCACTGCACACAACAGGCAACTACACACCCAATATTAAAGCTGTAGCAAAAGGCATTCTTCAAGATATTTTGTCTTATAATTTAATATTTTTTGCACATGCTTTTGGAGATTTTCTAAATTTAATGTCAAGGACTTCTAAATTTCTGGAGAAACAGAGCATCAACATTTCTGAAGCTACAAAATCTGTCAGACATCTGCAGCTTGATTTGACACATTTTGGAACATTAGGGGAACTAAAAGCAAGTAAGTCAAATTATTTGCACACCTTCCTCATTTCTACCCAATATCCTGAATCTGGGAATGCAATATTTAAGAGTATTACTCTTAAATTAGGGAAAAAAACCTTCTAGAGGAGGATCTATGAACACAGACACTAATGAAAGTGAAACAACACAGTTCCATGACTTTTGCGAAACTGTAAGTGACAATATTCATTCACGCTTTTTTAAGGTAGTGCACCAGGAAAATCTATTTGTGTTCATTTTGCCGATATTCTGGACACAATTTTTTTTCCTCCACAAACTGAATTGCTGAATGGCTACGGAGATAAAGAACTATAAGAAATGTGCACAATATTTAATTTGCATCAACACAGGGCTCTGGCAGAATGGAAGCAGCTTCGAAACCCAATGGCTGACCATTTCCGGCCATCAATAATTTTACAAGAACTGTTTGAGAAACTGAAAACAAGCAGGTTTGAGCACATGGTGGTAATGACTCAAATTGTTGAAATACTGCTGACCATTATGCCAAGTAATGCAGAAGTTGAGACAATATAGAGCAGTATGGGCAACATTCTAGATGACAAAGCAATGCTTATGAAAAAAAACTTTTAGAAAATAGGCTGCATCAAGCCAAAGTATTCCTTGAAAATTTTGATCCATCCACTGCTGTTAATTTATGGTGGAAAGATTCTGTTCGTGGACGTAGACCGAATACGAATGATTAAATTGTTTCTCAATAAAAGTTGCTTGTCTAAAAAATTTGATTGTTTTTTGAGGAAGAATGCATTACTTTTTTGTGCATTTGCTAGATTATATAGTGTTTAAGCTAATGGAAAATACTTTTAAGATCATATTTATGCATTTAATTACTTTGGGCAATAGACAGTGTGCACTTGTAAATAGTAAGTCATTATTTATATAATATATCTAAATATATGTATTAAACGTACAGGGCATTGATACAATGTGTATACAGCACAAAATAGCCCTAAGCAAAGTGGCCACCAGATTTTGATCATCCACTGGCCACTGACCACTTGGAAAAATCCCCAGTTTTAAACTTTATTGCAGGGACGTGAAAAATTTGCAGTACCGTATTTAGATGATGTAGCTGTATTCTCCTGTACTTGGGAAGAACACATGAAGCATCTTGATCAAGTCCTTTGGCGCATTCAAAATGCCTGTCTAAATATCAAGCCTTCGAGAAGTGTAAATTCGCTCAAGCTCAGGTGAAATATCTGGGACATCTAGTAGGACAAGGTACCAGAGCCCCTTGAAATCTGAAAGTGAAAACTATTTGTGAATTCCCTATTCCTACTACAAAAACTGATGTAAGAGCATTTCTTGGACTGGCTGGATATTACCACCAATATATTCCCATGTTTTCGACCACTGCCGCTCCACTATCCAAAGTGTTAAAGGGCAAAACTAAGAAAGAAAAAAAATTGTGGACCCCTCAGTGTGAGAAAGCTTTTCAAGAGTTGAAAGGTAAGCTTTGTAGTAACCCTGTGCTACACGCTCCCGACTATAATAGAGCATTTCTTCTCCAATCTGATGCTTCAGATTTTGGAATGGGTATCGTACTCTCTTAGATCAGTGATCAAGGAGAACACCCTGTGTTGTATCTGAGCAAGAAATTCACGGAAGTTAAGAAACAGTATTGTACTACCAAAAAAGAATGTGCTGCCATTGTATATGCTGTAAAAAAATTGCATTGTTATCTAGACGGACAAACTATGTTCAAGATACAGACAGATCACAATCCTTTAGTGTGGCTTCGTACACACACCAGTACTAACCCTAGACTCATGAGATGGCCACTGATTCTACAACCGTATAACTATGAAGTTGCACATCATCGTGGGACGCTACATAAAAATGCTGACAGTTTGAGTCACATTCGTTGGCTATAATCAGCTATTCAAGGGACAAGTTCCAGTTTTGTGTTGCTGTGTTGCATTATTGTTTTAAAATGTTTATATTTTTATTTTAGGTAAATCTCATTGTAAATTGCATCTGATCCTAACAGACTTTTGAACTTTCCTACTTTTCTCTAAGAACATTCTTCGAGCATATCATCGAGAAAAGCTCTGGAGGGGAAGGAACTAGCTGTGCCGTTCCCAGTCCTGGATAGTGATGTCACTGCTGACGCAAATGCTGACAGGAGAACTTTTGAAGTGGACAGAGAAACAAGAGACGAAGTGAAGAGGGTGGAGAGAGAGTTTGTTTGTTTTGATTTGTAGCAGGATGATAGGGCATAAGAATCATACTGTTTTTGTTTTTTAAATTAAATGTTTTGTGATGTGAGAATTATGATAGTCATAAATGAGTATTCGTGAGGATGACTAAGATGCCACAATAGGCTACCTACCTACCATTGCATGCACCCATGTGGTTTCAATTTCCCTTTTCAGTGTGTTTGAATGTTTCTACAACAAAATTATTGTACAAAGATTTACCTAATTAAAACAATTTTTTTTTTTTCTAGATCATGCCAAGAAGCAAAACTGGAGTCACTAGACCAAAAGTTGATGTAAATGCACTTGAACGAGCTGCTAATGATGTTTTGAAAAATGGGACCAAAATAAGAACAGCTGCCAGAAATTTTGGAGTTTCCAAGACTACACTGGATCGACATTTGAGAAAGTTCGCCAGCTCTGGTCAGTCTACAGACTTTGCATATGAGGCAAGAAACTACGTTAAAAAAGTATTTGGCAAAGATCAAGAGCTTGAGGACTATGAAAGCAGGCAGCTAAACTGCATTATGGACTAACACAAAAAGATGTACTCAAACTAGCTTATGAATATGGGAAAGGCAAATGATATAAAAATTCCAGAAAACTGGGGAATCTAATAAAAAATCTGCTGGTTTTATGTGGCTGAGAGGTTTGTGAAAACGTCATCCGTCACATTCACTATGAAAACCTGAAGCTACAAGTCTCTCCCATGCAATGAGTTTTAACAAAGAAAACATTGCTTTATATTTTAACAATCTGAACAAATTTTCACCAGATAGAATTTATAATTTAGATGAGACGGGAAATTCTACCGTTCATGTCCCTCCGAAAATCATGTGTGAAAAGGGGTCAAAACAAGTAGGGAGTATGACCTCAGGTGAGTGTGAATATTACTATGATTGTCTCAATTAATGCTATCGGAAACCACGTCCCTCCAATGTTAATTTTTCCACGTGTTAATTTTAAACAACACATGTTAATAGTGCACCAGTAGGTTCGATAGGAGGAGCCAATCCATCTGGATGGTCAAACAAATGCCTGTTTGTTGATTATCTCAATCATTTTGTGAAAAGTGTTAAGCCCTCTTTTGCTGATCCTGTCCTGCTAATTATTGATAACCATGGATCTCACATTACAATAGAAGCCATAGATTTAGCTAAGCAGAGTGGTGTGGTCATTCTCACATTGCCACCCCATACATCACATAAGATGCAACCTCTGGATCAATCAGTATTTGGCCCTTTTAAATCGTATTACAATGTGTCTCTTAATGAGTGGATGTTAGAAAACCCAGGGAAGTCTGTAACCATTTATGATGTTGCTTCTATAATTGGAATTTTTTTTTACAAAGCTTTCACAGAAAACAATATAGAAAAGGGCTTCAAGGTTACAGGGATATATCCTCTTAATAAGAATATTTTTGAGGATGATGAATTTTTATCTTAATTTGTGACCGACCGTCCTCACAATCCTGAAGAAATGACTTCCACTTCCTTTGAAGTTATAAGTGCCACTGCATCTGAGCCTACACTCTCTTCAAGTCCTTTAAGCATCCCCTGTTACAAAATCTCCTCAAATAGTTACTTAGGCCTTTTCCTAAAGCACAACCTCGAAAAAGGCTTCAGGTGGAAAGAAACGTGGAAAAACTAGAATATTGGCAGACATGCCAGAGAAGGAAGAAATACAAAAGAGCAAAATAAAAAGAAGTATCAAGCAGTCGTAAAAAACAAAATTCCAAGGAAAAAATTTATTCTTGAATCCAGTTCTGATGAAGACTATTTTTATATAGCATTTGCACATTCTACTGATGAAGACTTAACACTGGATGAAGTTACTGAACACAAACGAGGAGATGAAGACATGGAAGATAGACCTATATCATAAGGAAGTTTTGTTTTAACCAAATTAACAGGGAAAAAAAGAGTTTCATATTTTGTGGCACAAGTTGTTAAGGATTTGGGTGGAGGAGAATTGGAAGTAAAATACTACAAGCATTGTGGTGATACATAAAAATTTGTTCTAGAAAAAGAAGATGTTTATACCTTTGACAGTGATAACATAGAGAGAAAACTGCCTGCACCAATCAGTACTGGACGATCTGAACGACAAGTTTGTCAAATTCCTTTTCAAGTGGACTTTAGTACATATGATGTTTGTTAAATGAACATTATTTAAAATTAATAACTTGAAACACTTAATTCCACATCCTTTAGTGATTATTTTCATTTAGCAGCATAGTTTTTTTTTATTCTATATTGTGTTCTATTGTGTGAAATAAAGTTGTTTTTACATTTCATCTATTTTTATTATTTTGACCCAAGGTACAACACCTGCTGACCCTAGGTACAACACCATGTTGTACCTAGGGTCACTTTGCATTAGAACTTCTATTTTATTATTTTTTACAAGGTTATTTTTAAAATTATCTTTAAATCAAAAATAATGTTAAGAAGACAAATGTATGGGTAATGATCTCCCCCCCCCCCCAAAAAAAAAAAAAAAAAAAAAAAAAACATTCGGACGAGGAGTTAAAACTGAATTTTTAAAAAAATTACCAAAAAAAAAAAAAAAAAAAAAAAACTGACCCGAGGTACAACCACTTTTCCTACATGAGATTCTTTGAAGAGTTAAACGACTTTGCCGACAGACATGACATAGCATTAAGACCAAACATTATTCTTTTGGATTTCGAACAAGCTGCAATGAATGCAGCTCGAAGAGAATTTGCAGCAGCTACTACTAAAGGTTGTTTATTCCATCTAAGTAAAACAATTTACCGAAGAGTACACAGGAGAGAATGAAATTTTTAGCATGCAGATTCGATCCTTCGCAGCCCTTGCCTTCCTCCCTGCAGAACAAATAGCTGAAGCCTTCGACGAACTGAGACAAACCATACAGCAAGAAGCAAGACTGGAGTGTTTGAATATTTCGAGAATAATTATGTTCTCGGCCGTGTACGATGGAGAAACAGACGGAACCAAGTACTCAGACAGCATCCACTTTTCCCTTCTGAGTTATGGTCGGTATCTCACCAGCTGGAAGAAAACGTTCCGCGTGCCACCAACCACGTTGAAGTTTGGCACAGACTGTGGGAGATACTTTTGCGTGGAAGTCACGTAGGAGTTTATAGAATTATTATAGAAATTCGAAAGGAAAAGCAAGCAACCAAAAACCTTATCAAAGGAGTGATTCGAAGTGAACCTCAGCCTAAGAAGACAAAATGTGAGGAAAATAGCATTCGCCGTTTGAACACTGTCATAGAAGACAGGCCTAACAAAACGACAGCAGAATTCCTACATGGAATCGCTCACAATATTGGCATGTAAGCTGGTTCTCCGATTGGCATTTTATGTGGTTTTTGGCCTTAAATCAGGTAAAAACCTTTGTACTTATGGTGCTTTTTATATGGTTTTTGGCTCCAAGTCAATTAAAAACCTTTGTTGTACTTATGGTGCTTTTTATATGGTTTTTGGCTCCAAGTCAATTAAAAACCTTTTTTCCTATTCAAACTAAGTATGCCACATAAATACATAGTGTTTCATATTCAGCTTCTAAATACCCTTAGGCATATTTAGGAGCATGTTTTTCATTATATTCCCCCTAAATATGCTCAAGCATATTTTGTGGGGAAATATAATAAAAAACAAAACATGTGGACTTAATACGGGCTGTTCCGCACAAGTTACCTATTGCTGATTTCCAAACACCGGAAAATGAACTCTGGGACTCAGAAAATGACCTGTAAAACCTTAATTTCTTTTTCCGAATGCAAATAGATATATCATAGTTTTAATAAACAGTATATTTCAACAAGAAAGTTGCAAATTATTTGAAAATTTCTAATTTAGTGAGCATACAATTGAAGGTTTGTGATGAAGTAGCAATGGGAAAGCTATATCTCGGAAACAGTAAAAGATATTTAAAAAATTCTTTTGAACTTTTCTATTCCTTAGATCATATTTAACAGGAAAAAAAAAAAAAACAACTCTACTCAGCAAATTTTTCATAGAACCACCCTAAAAGCAGTTACAGCTCAAAAATTAAATAAGTATATGTAACAGTGGCCATCTTGGACTGACGTCACACAGGCTCTCTGAAATAAATTTTAACAAAACACCTTGTGTACATGATTGGGTGCTTCATTATCAATGTGTTCCCAGTAGGCATACCTTCCCTTCATTCAAAATCCCATAGACCAGACTATAGTAACAGATACCTCTCACCTATGAAGTCCACATTGAAACATTAATTTCCCAGTAACTGTTGGGTGGAGGGGGAACGCTAACCCAACAACAATTTTATATTCGAAGGTATATTCGGATTAACGAAGTTTAAGGAATATCTCGCCCTTAATGAAGATCTTGTTACATTTTACTGAATTTCTTAATATGCTTGCTGTTGATAAATCAGTCATATGTGATTTTAAAATGATTTTCCTGTGTTTTCAACTTACTGTTCTTCAACGCCACACTCTCGCTACGCAGCTAAAAAGAATTTATAATGAAATGAATCCATGGCATAAAAAGCATTGATTGTATCTTAATCTTCGCAAGATCGATTCGTAAAGTTGAGCAGACATCACGCTCGGCCAAGAATGTGAATATATAGATTAACATACTACTGGAGGCATCACAATCCATTCTCCTGTGTTATGTGGCATTTCATAGTTGAATGCTTTTTTCGCTCGGCTGTAATACAACAGCATGGAGCTTAGACTTTAACCCATCTGTTACTTACTGGTTGGCAACAAGTACTTCCACATAGCAGATAGCCAGTGTATAAGCTGTCGTTTGCATTTTTGCCGAATCACGATGAAGACAGTAGTAATCTAGCGATGAAAAGTCCCCCTTGAATCACCAAAAAGCAAATGTTTTCCGTCATTTTTTCTTTCATTATCCCACCCAGCACTCCTGCTTTGCCTTTGCATTGTTTCTCCTCTCAGACATTTTTTCATTCTGTCATCCTGCTCACCCTTGCATTGTGTTTTTCATCCCCATCATATTTTTTCCATTATTGCACCCATCCTGCCTTTGCACCCCTCCATCAACCTGATTTCTTTTTTTTTCCCCTTTTGATTAGGGGTTTAACTACCACTGTGAGCAACTTGATGGACTATAAGCAGTCACCCGTCCCTAATTTAGAGCCACTGGTTCTAGGGAAAGGGGAGAACCAGAGGTCGACCTGGTGTCCTTCTAGTTCATGCCTGCTTTGACCTTGAGTCACGTTTTTCATCCCAGTCATAATTTTTTTCTTCATCGCGCCCACACCTGCCTTTCCCTTGCTTTTTTCCCCCCTGTCATTTTTTCGCTCCAGCATCGCTGCTTCATTTTGCCAACTTGGTATCCTTCCCCATCACTTCTTTCTCTCCTCACTGTTGGACACTGCTTCCCCTTGTTGCTATTTCCCTTATCCCCATTGCCTTTTCTCCTATTACAGAAAAACACTGGTGAGCATCGTGAGCATCTTTCTCACAAGCTTTGCTGCGATGGATAAAGAAAGAAGCGTTTCATTTGTATCTTTGGCAGTTCGCCACAGCACACATTGTTTCGGTTCGAGTTGACTGGTCAGTCGGTCAATGTGTCATCGGTTGTGGCTTTGTTCAGTCCTGGACTCCTGGTGTTTGTATATTTTCACAAACTGCATGCATCAACAAGTGTATTTCTTATTAAAATCAGAAGTGCAAAAGCCTATTTGTTTTGTATTGATTTCTATTTAAAGTACAAAATTCTATTTAGTCAATACATTGTGCTTATATTTTCATACGTCATCTTCAAAATTTGTATTATATGGCGTAATCCCATATTTCTTTCATTATCCTACTGACAAATTTAAATGGCAAAAGTGCATGCTTCAAAGACAGAGCATCACAAGACCACAAGTACCTGGAAAACATGTGTTCTACAAATAAGCTAAGGTAAATTATATTAAGCTGTTAATGGAAACTACTACCCCCCCCCCAAAAAAAAGGGCTAATTACTGAACAATGGCATTAACCATTTTTAAGCTTGAGAGCTTTACAATAACTATTTGCTTAGCTCAAAGTAATTGTGTAAAATTATGAATCAAAATTTAAAAAGAAACTAACATTTCCCACTGTGTTAGACTAAGGATATCTTCATACAGTCTTTCTGTTTGCTATGCAGTAGCCTTCATTTAATTCCTTTCTTTTTATAAACCAAAACATTTTTTGAGAGATTTGGTTGCTGAAGGCATGTCTCTATATTCATTCTAAAAGGAGTGAATGCACTTACTATCATTTATGCCTTCATCTTCAGTGGTTAAGCACTGGTAAAAATGCATCAATGACTTCAGTGACTGTTAGCTGGAAACATTCATGTAACAAATGATAGCAATTTATCATAATAAATTTCATAGCATGCATCCTGCTATTAAAATTGCACATGAAACAGAACAAAATCATACATCATCTTACCCTGATATCTTACTCATAATAGATCAAATATAAATTATGTTTATGGTAAACCTTAATATATTCCATCAACAATCACAAAGAACTTGCATCATCCAAATGTAAATATCCCAGTTTTTGATCTTATGCCAGAAGAGGTTACAAATTTATTGAACAAACCAGCTAAAGATAAAGAATGGCCAAACTTCCACTTTCAGCCCGGAGCTAGTTTTCAAAACCAATCATAGATGGCGCCATGGTTCCACTTCAGCTCTTCTCGCACTTTCACATGCAATACGATATATAACTAGTTACGTAAGTTATTTCTTGATCCGTGCTCTTGTGATCTCGTAAATTATTTCTGCCTGTTGTTTCAGCTATTTGTCTTAATATGTGGAATTGGAAAAGGTTTTTTTAAATGAAGTTGCAAAGGATGAGGAAACGTCTACTTCCTGGTGTGTTTGTTTCCCACCTCTAAAGGATGTTCTGAGGGCTATCTCATGACTACGTGTCGATGCGTCTCATTGTTTAGGACAATTTAGGTGTCGGAAGAAGCACGCTTCAGGGAATGATGAGTACTCTTCCCGTACACTTGGTACGTGTTGTTTTTTTATGCTCAGGTTCCTATTGATAGAGTGATGATTCTGACGTATTGTTTCGCCAAAGGATTGTCTCACGATGAGGCGATTGAAGAAACCTCGTCACATGGCAATGTTACCACATCCACTGAGACAGTTTGCAACTGGTATTTGTATTACAGACAACTAGTCTCAGAGTTCATGGTAGCCTTGCAATGTGAGGAAAGAGGGCTTGGTGGTGATGGAATCATCGTGGAAGTAGACAAAGTGAAAGTGGGCAAGTGGAAGTAGAACTGCCATCGGCTCGTCGAGGGCATCTGGATTCTTGGTATCTTTGAACAAGATACCAAGCGATTCAGGGTGAGATCTGCTCTGATAACAACCGATCTGCAGATACATTGCCCCTCGTCCTGAAACATGTGGAGCCAGGAAGGACGATCACGATGGATCAGGAGGCTGCTTATTGGAACCTGACAAGCTGTGGCTTCGACCATTTCACCATGAACCACTCCCTCAACTTTGTTGATCCCATGTCAGGGGTGCATAAGCTACCCAAGGAGTAGAGAGCAATTGGCATAGCCCATTTAGGGAGGGGGGGGAGTATTTTGGGGCTGCAGCCCCGGACCTCGCACTTTCAAGGGGCCCCCAATTTCTGCTGAGTGTTTCAATTTTTTCGGACATAATGTGTTTATTTCCACAGAGGACGAGAAGAAACGTTTTCACATACTGAGAATGCGTAGGTTGTTTTCACAGGATGGGCAGAAACGTTTTTACATACTTAAAGAGCACTCATTTCAAAACAATCAATATTTAAGGTAAAGAGTAGAAAGCTCGTCAAAAACATGAACACACTCCACGTCGTCATTCGTCGATGATGTCATACATACGTAGCGCCGCTCTGCTCTGATTCTGAGAGAGTGTGTGAGCGGAAATCTTATCACCAGTATTGTGGCGCCATCTACTGGCAGCATCTAAGAAGAAAAATTATTTGACAGTCAAAAATATAGTTAACAGCATAGGGACGTTCCCACATACAAACACGTCCAAAATCTATAAAATGTTATATATATCCACACAAAAAAAAAAAAAAAAAAACAGTTGTAGGGCACCAGTAATTGTCTGGATGATCACAGCCATCTAGTGGAATTTATTCAAATTCTATTTGGAACTTTCAAGATCCGGTTTGGCAACACTGAATTTCTGGAGCGGGTTTGCAGTTTGGCAACACTGACTTTCCAGATCCAGTGTGTCATTGTTGTCTGGTGCTCTTTTCAGAACAGTGGTTTGACGTTTACTTGGAGTAGAGTACGAAAACAAAATTGATATGCTTGTGTTAAAGTAACAGTTATATCACGATCCAGTTTTGAAAATAGTTCTTATGTCATGTCTCAAAGACAATACCGTAGTGGTGCTACAAAGCGGAAACTGAGATTAAAGAAAGAAGAAGAATTAAGCAAGGTAAGAAAACTTACAAATTTCTTTAAGCTTCCAATAGCAGAATCCAATCCCGTAACTGAGGAAACGGAGAATGAGCTTCAGAATTATGATAATTTATTTGCTGAGAAAAGTCCTGATAGCCCTAAATTTAGGAAAAGAGAACTTGAACCTGAACCCAATAGCAACGAATCAGCTCCTATCAACAATGATGAAAAATGTGGCAGCATGGAGCATACAGATGAAACTGATATGAGTATGAATGACAGTGTGAAAAGTAAGCCCTGCGATTTAGAGCACAAAACTTGTAGTGCAGAGCATGTGCAAGCATCAGCCAATTTCCAAAGCATTAATTCCATTGATATGGAAAATTACAAAGATCCTGGCAAATGACCAAATTTTTTAAGTAATAACTTTAGAGATTTATGCCTGAACAGTGGGCCTGAGTTCTTTCAAAATCGTAACCCCAATAACTTTTATTTGTCACAGAGGCAATTTAAAACACAGAACAGATATCTATGCAACACCCTTTTTGAACACAAACTTCCAAATGGAGAAGTTCAAGAACGTAAATGGTTGATGCTTTCAGAAAGCACAGGTTCTGTGTACTGTTATGTATGTAAATTGTTTAGTGACAATAATGAATCACCATTTGTTGGTTCTGGGTTTAATAACTGGAAACGCGCTGAGAAAAAAACATCAGAACATGAAAATAGTTCCTCTCATCGTAAACATATGATGTGCTGGTTATCACAAACAAATGTTAACTTTGAAGAAAAAAATTGCAGAACAATTAGCTTCTGAAAAACAATATTGGACAACTGTCTTAGAAAGAGTAGTTGCAGTTATAAAGTTTTTGGCCCAAAGAGGTCTGGCGTTTGAGGGTGAAAATAATTTTCTTGGATCTCCAAATAATGGGAATTTCCTAGGGATGCTGGAACTGGCACAGTTCGATCCTTTCCTCAAGGAGCATTTAAAGAATCACGGAAATAAAGGGAAAGGTAATGTGTCCTACAATTCTCAAACGGTATGCAATGAACTGATAGAAGTAATGGGAAAAGAAGTTCTTCATAAAATAATTAGTGAAATAAAATGCACCAAATACTTTGCACTGATATTAGATTCAACTCCTGATACCTCACATGTTTATCAGCTCTCCGTTATTATACGGTATTGTTTTGAAGGACATGTTTATGAACGATTCTTGACATTTACATGTTTATGAACGATTCTTGACATTTACATGTTTATGAACGATTCTTGACATTTACATGTTTATGAACGATTCTTGACATTTCTAGCCACGTGGGTAAAATGCTATGTGACTATGTAACAAAGTATCTTGTTGACAAGGGCCTTGACATGATGACACTCTGCAGAGGGCAGAGTTACGACAATGCCAAGAACATGCCAGGTGAATATGAAGGCTTGCAAGCTCACATTAAGAGGATCAGCGATGTCGCACTGTTTTCAACCATGCAGCGGTCATTCTTTAAATCTTAGTGGTGTTCATGCTGTGCAGTGTTGCTTAGAAGCTGTAAACTTCGTTTTTACAAAAGTTGTATTCATTTTTCGTTGCGTCAACGCATAGGTGGGATATCCTCTGCAGGAATTACTAGTCTTAAAATCCTTATGTGATACAAGGTGGGCATGCCATGCTGAAGCATGTAAAGCACTTAACGTTAATTACCAACGTATTATCGACAGCCTTGAGGAAATAGCCGACAATGAAAATGAACATGCAGAAAGAAGCTAAATCCCTCAAGAAGAAAATGGTACAAGATACTCCGGAGGAGAATTTGTCATTTTCATGTAGGACTTCCGTCCACAGGTAGTAGAGTTTAGGTCCCAGCCACCTACAGCGAGATCGCCTTTTGGGCAGGACACAGAAACGGAAGGAATGAGAGCAAGTCTAGCGACTTTTTTGACAGAACAGTTTGTAGTGAGATTAGAGTACAGTAGATGGCGCCACCGTACAAGTACGATATTGCACATAGATGGGTGAGAGAATTTCAGGGAGGACATAGGAAACGATACCCATTTAACCAGTGGGTCCAGCCTGGGGGCCGTCACTTTACGTGCTCGTCCGATGCACGGCGGATATTCAGCGATTGTTAGTGAATCACACTATCTCTGAAAGATCAGCCCAGGCTTGAACCTGGGGACCCAGCATCGATAGTCTGAAACACTAACCACTAAGCCATCCGCGGCTTGAAGAAGAAAATGGTTAAGTTTGAGACAGGATTTATGGCTGTACTTTGGAACAAAATACTGGCTAGATTCGCCCACGTTAGTGCATACCTCCAAGAACCAGGGCTTGATTTATTTACTGCTGTTAATTTATTGAAATCGTTGAATGCATTTGTGTCCACATTAAGAGAGAAATTCACAGACATAAAAACAAGAAATGCAAAGTCTGTCAGTTAAAATTATGGAATTCGCATTTGAAAAGAGAGTCAAAACAAAGAAATTCCTTGATGGTAGTGATGATTTCATTTTAACTGGCGAAAGAAAATTTGAAGTTGAAATTTTAAATGTGATTATCGATAGTCTGGTTGTAGAACTGAAAAAAAGAATTGCTGCATATGACAATATTTGGTTTTGTATCAAAACTAGGTAAGGAAGTGTTAGAAGAAAACAGTGTACAAATGCTACTTGACAAATATCCTGCTGACATAGAAGATAGCATAAAAAGTGAAGCAGTGCACTTTTCTCATTTTATCAAGGAATGCAAATCTACAAGAAAAGAGACCTTTTGAGATTTACAAATACATGCATGATCAGAAATTATTTGATATCTTTCCAAATATGTTTATTGCCATGAGGATATATTTGACTTAGTCTGTGTCAAACTGTGAAGCTGAAAGGTCATTTTCAAAGTTAGCTCTTGTGAAAAACGTTTGAAGAACAGCACTGAGAGAAGATAAACTTAATTATCTTGCTATACTGTCGTCTGAAAATGACATAACTTCGGCACTGAATTTCACTGACACAATCGCGAAATTTGCTGCAATGAAGACAAGAAAAAAGTGTTTCTAAGGCAAGACTTTTTAGTAGTCAAGAAATATTGCTATGATTTCCTTAAAGTCATTCTCAGTACAATATAACTTGTAAAAATGTTTTTTACCCTTGTCATTTGTATAGCTGCAATTAAAACATTTCAATTTTCCACAAATACTGAATTTTTGTTCCCATTAATAATGACTCCTTCCTTAGTGATACTCACTGGTTTTTTTAGGCACATCAGCATTAGAATTTATTCATAAAAAATAGCGCGTTACTTTGGAATTTTAATAAAAAGCAAGGCTTAATTCCCATAGATGAAGCATTGCGGAGAGCACATTTTGTAATTCCAACCCTGCTCCTGGGGCCCCTAAATATTGGCCAGCCCCGGGCCCCCTGGGGCCTTAAATGGGCTCTGGTAATTGGCATCCCCTAAAACATAAATTAACACAGGGCAACCACAAAATATACTTGGCAGACCATATTCTGGAATATTTATTCCAACGGAATTGCCGTCTTTCTTTTAAACACTGCTTTGAAGTCTTGATTAGTGCAATTAGACAGTTCTTCCCTGGTAGATAAAACTTTTTTGCTTTTATTCTGCTAGCTAGACAGCTTCATATTCACGAGGAAAGACAACTGTTCTGTCAAAATAAATATTTCACACATATGCCACAATCAACATTCAAAAAGGTCCTTTTAAGGACCACCCTAAATCCATATTATTGACTTCCTTTTACATTTTTACAACAGAACGCTTAATGATGCAGCGATACTGTGTCGCCATCTATCGTCCCTTTAAAAAACTATTTCCAGGCTGAACGCTAAAGGTTTACCTAAAGAATTAAATTGGATAAAAATTCTTGCGGAATTTAGCTACAGCCCTAAAATTAAAGACTACTATAAGAGTAGCAGAATGTAGACGTAAGTGGATAGTTTCCAAATTATTAGCAGATTTTGCTTGTAGATTCAAAAAAGATAAAAATGTTATTTATAGCAATTAAACCACTTAAGACTTTACTAAGATAAATATACTTCATTCTATTTTAACTTGAACTTTCAATTATTTTTCACATCTTCTGAGTTCTTTTGTTTTTACAGAGATTTCTAGCTTCTAGATTTTATACAGGCCTGTTTTCAATGTATAAGAAATGTATCAAAAGTTTTGTTTACACAGAAAGTTTCAATTTTATTGCTAGGTTCCTCCTGCAGTTGCCCGTTAATAAATTAAAATCTTTTTCTCATGTATTTTGTAAGTCTACTATTTTTGAGTGGTTGAAAATGCTATTTATAATTTTTGAAGTTTGTTAACGGAACTATTTGGGGGGAAGGGGGGGGGATATAAAAACTGTCTTTAATTAGTCGCTGGTTGAAAATGCTATTTATAATTTGTGAAGTTCGTTAACGGAATTGTTTTTCTGGATATAAAAACTGTCTTTAATTAGTCGCTGGTTTTTATGAGGTTCAAAGTCCAATATTTTAATATTTTGCCATAAAGGTCCATTTCACACACTTTTTTTTTTTGATTGGAGGTTTAACGACCACCGTGAGCAACTCAATGGGCTATAAGCAGTCGCCCGTCCCTAATTTAAAGCCACTGGTTCCAGGGAAGGGAGAGAGCCAGTGCCTTAAGACAAACACAACATCCATGCCTCACCGGGACCCCTTTCAGATGAATGATCAGAGGCCATCGCTCAAACCACTGCGCCACCGGGGCGGCTCACACACTTTTTGCTACACATTCAGTTGCAATGTATTTATTTTGTTCTGATTAGAATTTGTAATGTTCTAATATTAATTTTTTTTTTAAATTATGTTATTCTGTTATAGTGGCTCGATCTTCGCAGGTTTGCAGCAAGTTTTCTGTTTCAATGGTTGTGTACGCAGATACATTTTATTTTTATACAACTCTGACTATTAGTTATCTATCAAAATATGAAATATATTAATCAAGAGAAAGCATGTGAACACTGTGGCTGTATCTCAAACTGTAAACCTATCATAGGAACATTTGAAAACAATACTTAAAATACAATTTAGCATTCGAACAACACAAGGATGAGATCATTCATTAATTAAAAAAAAAAAAAAGTTGTGTTCTCCCTACATTTTTTTTTTTTTTTTACAGCTGGGTGGCAAGAAATCTTTTCTCCAATCAAGGAAAAAATATGTCTTTTTTTTTTTTTTTTTAACATTATGCCTATTAAACGTATTTAGCAGTGTGGTAGGCATTACTGTAACATTACATGATAAACAAAATTAGAACATTGTACATAAATGATAAAAAAGTGAGTACTACCAACAAATCACATTCAACACAGATTTCAGCCAGTTTTCATCAATATTTATAGTGCATGCAGGAATAAGGTATTCACTTTTACTATTATGTGCATAGTGAAAACGTTCATTAAAATAAATTTAGCTGGGCAGCAGAGAAAATAAGCTTGGTAGGCCACTTAAAAATGGCTCGTAGGGAGAACACTAAGCAAGTGTACATAAAGTTCCCATTAAAAAATCAATACTATAAAAGCAAGTCTATAGTATACATCAGTGGTGCACCCAAGATTTATTCATAGGGATGGCCCAAACTATTGAAGATAAAAATTATACCTTGGAGATAACATCAAAAATATTAGGAAGCAAGAAAATTATACAAACCAAATTAAAGGGTGCTTCCAATTATTCATAAAATATGTATTTAAAAACATATACAAAGCATCCAATTAAAAAGAATGAAGGCCCAAGTGATACTTTAATGAGGATGACCTGGGCCCCAAAGACCATCCCACTGAGTGTGGCACTGGTATAGGTAAAAACAGGGCTTGATTTCGACCAGTAGTTAGTAGCAAATTGCTAGCAAGCAAATGCATTTTGCTAGTAACAAAAAAGTGGTTCTAGTACAAGTTGCTAGTGGAAAATTTTTGAATGTTTTAGTGTGAACTGTAAAGTGCCACTGCATTGCACATGTGGAATATTTTAGACCCATACAAAAAGGAACAACTGCTTTTTGGAAACTAACGTTTCTTGAAAAGTACAAACATTATAAAAACATTTTGGCACTAGTAGAAATATCTAGTATATTTCCCTTATCTACTTCTCCATGTGAGGTTGGGTTCAGTTTCATGAAGAGAATCCAGGGTGATTGTAGTGGCCCTTTAAACTTACAAACATTGAATGCTCTCGTGAGTATTCAGGCTGAAGGTCCATCCGAAGAAATGTTTGACCCTAGGCCTTAAGTTTTAAAGTGGTACATGATGAAAAGACCTGAAAACCAGATCATAAACCATACAGAAAATAACTTAAGATTTTGCATATTGTTTTTGAATTTTATGAATAAAGTTAAATAAAAAAAAGTTTTTTAAATATCTGCATTCAAATTAAATTGTTAGAATTAATCTGTCAGGTCATGAAAAGGTGAGTTATATCCAAATATTTGTAATCTTTTCAGCATTACAATGAGTTACAGGGGTGAAATCAAAATTTGTCATGATTGACTAATGGAGGGGACATGTTAAAGTTTTTGTATAATGTTAATAAACTTTCACTAGTAGATAATGCAATTTGCTAGTAAAAAATAAGGCCACTAGCAAGTGTTACTACTACTAAATGAAAATAAAATCAAGGCCTGCATCTAAGAAGTGCATAAGAAATTTTTAAATTTGTTAGAATATCTACCAAGAAAAGGCTAGCACAATTGCATGGATGACTGTGAAGTTAGGGAAAAAAAAAAAAAAACATGAAAAATCAGGAAAAAAAAAAGTAGCAATTTAAAATTACATAATAAATTGTTAAATGCATTATACATGTTTTCATTTTTAAACAAGAAACCAATTTATCAAACAAATATCTCTCTACTTGCAATAGGTACCACTGTTACTTATTTTTCACATTATACTTCCAGTTCCATCTCTCAGAATCAGTTTCTTTACTTTTAACACAAACACATGCTAAACTTCATTCATTGTAATTAGCAATGAAAATAAATACTTTTTTAGCTCAGTCATGAAAAATTAAACAATACAATACTCATAATTTGTTAATCTGAAAATGATTAACTTACCACATGATGACATTGTTCCTCATGGTCACTTACTGCTTTCTGTAGCATGCAAGTATTTACCAATTGCTAATTTTTCTGCTTTTCAAAATGACCCACAACAGGCTTTAATTTAGGTAGTTATTTTCTTCCCACTTTGCTTGGCAAACAAGCACATTTAATTTGTCTTAATAGAAGAGGGAATTACCTGCATTTTCGTCATCTACATGACTGGCATCTTCAAATCTTTGTAGTCTCCTTAAGAGCACCTGTATAGTCTTATTAGATAATATAGCTTCTATATACAGCTTGTGACTTATTTGGCTGTTCCCCTAGAATTTTAGATTGCTTTTTACTATGATGAGACCTGATGGTCTTCGATTTATTTTTATAGTTTCTACTATTTGTTGCACTTGAAATTACTGTTTTAGATTAGCCTTGCATAGTTCAGTTCAATATCAGAAGAAACATGAAACAATCTGCATAAATGTTCTCATTTGAGGAAACAACAGCACATTCTTTTTCTTTAAATGTCGACTGAGCTGTTTATCATATTCTTCTGCAGACATGTTTCTACAGACTCAGTAATATGGTCAATGTCATTAAACTGGTGAAGTCTTATTTTACTAAAAGGATTGTCTGAGAAGTTTCTAAACTGGCAGCATTAAGACTTGTTCTGCTGTTAATGATAACATTTTCATAAAGCTGAAGACACTTACAAAAATAGGCCCATGAAAACAGCAATTTAATAAGTTTGCCAAAGAAAGACTGAATAACTTTTCTTCCCCAAGATGTCAGCTCAATAGTTATCAATTTATAGTCAATTATTGACAGTCTTATTTCTATCACGACTAACTGAAAAAGTATGATCATAGCATCTGTAATTTTCTTAATTTAATACTGCCTTACTTTACCATCAAGACTGTGATACTCCTAGTCCGTTAAAATTCTATTAGCATCATCTACCAATTTTAATAATGCAAATGAGGATAGAAGTTTTACATCTTACTGTATGACTTTAGACTCGGCACTCTGAAAACAGCTGGATAACTAACATGATGTTTCTGCAACATGCATTTTGCACAACATATAGAAGCTTCCTTTCAAACTCCCTTCATGTAGAACTTTTCAAGGTGTAGTTGGAAATAAGTTCAGAAGCTTCTGGTCAACAAATGGTAGCTTTGCAGGCGAACAGTATTTTACATTTGTGATGGGTTCCATTTCAACTCAGGCAGGGTCGTACCATCATGGTCTCAGATTTCTCTAAAAAAATTAAGGGGTGTTCCTTGACTAAAATAAGGAGACCCATATTTTTTCTTTCGGCAAGAAAAATTTTCCCTTCGAGAAAGAGGGTTTCAAATCTAGCACCGTCAAACAAGCTCACTAGAAAACGGTTATTTTTCCTAACTTCAGCGAGTCATTGCAGCAGAGTTAAAAAAGATATCGTGTTCCTGTATTTTTTTACATTGTGTGTATAACATATAATAATATATGGTGCTAATATTTGCTACACATCGTATGATTAAAATTTAAAAAAATCGTAAACTTTGTGATTTTTAAAAAAAATTGAATTTTTTAAGTTTTTTTTTAAACAGGTTTGCATGGAGTTTTTTCTATATTCGTTTTTTTCGTTAAAGATATACAAATGTGCACTTTATTTGTAATTTTTTGTGTGTCTGTGAAACTGCTAGTTTCCGCGTTTCGGCAGCGTTAAAAACAGCCGATTTTGAAAAATCTCTAACTTTGCCAACGATTTTCTCAAAAAGGCCATTTTTTAAAATTCTGAAAATTAAATCCCTGTTTCATTATCAACAGGAGAATATCTGTGTAAATTTTCACGGACCTAAAAACGCTCGTTTCCGAGTTACACGCGTTTGAATTCGGTTTGAAAGCCTACGATTTCCCGTGTTCTAAAGGCGCCATTTTGCAAAATCTCAAGCGCAAAGTACGTACGTTATCTCTCCCCCGAATCAAAGCGTTAGATATTCTTTGCTCGAATGATGGAATGAGAGCATTGGGTCATGGGGGGGGGGGTAACAAATACATAAAGAAAATTCTTGCTGCTCCACTAACAAAGTTGAGTTGCGAAAGACAGCAGCAGTTGTTTGTTTACGTATATACTTAAACATCGCATAAAAAGACTATGAAAGAGTAGAAAACTGTTGTGAAATAATTTTAAGAAAAAGAGTGCAGGCACGTGTACTGTAAGTTAATTTTCGATGGCTAAACACCCTTGAGTTTTTCTGGGAGTTGCTAATTGTAGGCTACTGTCAGAAGAGCAGTTGCTGTTTTGTTATAGTTGCTAAAGTTAACCTCAGTTTTTCGTAATAGTAAAATATTCGCTCAGGAGAGTTTTGTCCTCTGCGAACGGGGGGAGAAGGTGCGCTCTTGACCTCGCTGCTGGTGGGTTGATAGCGCTGGTCGCTACCGAAACTCTGCTTACGTCCTCTCCAAAACGTAATGGCAATTGTCTAATCTACTAAATAAATAACAATTAACACATACGCGTGCATGCTTATTCATAAAATGTAAATTGAGTATATTTCCTGTTCAATCAACTGATTTTACAAGTAGAATACATATACAACTTATGCACTTATAATGATGTAAAAATTTTTATCTATTTAAAACATATTCAAAGATTTCAATTTTTTTAAAGAGGGGGGGGGGGATTGTGTTCTTAGTGATTTCCACCTGGGCCAGGATAAACCATGCACTGCCCATGGCTTCTGTTCCCTTAGAAGATAATCCTGGATCGATGGGAGACCAGCGGAGTTTTGACACCCCCCTTCCTCTCACGTGGTGGTGAGGTGTCTCAAAGCTAGGTAGCTTTCAAAAATGTTTCAACTTAGTTGGCTGGTAACAAGAGAGGGATTCCATTTCAACTCTGGCAGGGTCGTACCATCACGGTCTCAGATTTCTCTAAAAAAATTAAGGTGTTTCTTGATTAAAATAAGGAGACCCATATCTTTTCTTTCGGCACGAAAAAATTTTCCCTTTGAGACAGAGGTTTTCAAATCTTCCACCGTCAAACAAGCTCTCTAAAAAACGGTTATTTTTCCTAACTTCAGCGAGTCATTGCAGCAGAATTAAAGATATTTTGTTCTGGTATTTTTTATTACATTGTGTGTATAACGTATAATAATACGTGATGCTAATCTTTTTTACACATTGTATGATTAAAATTTTAAAAATTCGTAAACTTCGATTTAAAAAAAAAAATTGAAATTTTTAAGATTTTTTTTAACTGGTTCAAATGGAGTTTTTTTTTCTATACTCGTTTTTTTGTTAAAGACATACAAATGTGCACTTTATTTGCAATTTTTTATGTGTCTGTGAAACTGCTAGTTTCCGCAGCGTTAAAAACAGCCGATTTTGAAAAATCTCTAACTTTGCCAACGATTTTCTCAAAAAAGCCCCTTTTTAAAATTCTGAAAATTAAATCCCTGTTTTATTATCAACAGGAGAATATCTGTGTAAATTTTCCCGGACCTAAAACCGCCCGTTTTTGAGTTAGACGCGTTTGAATTTGATTTGAAAACCCACGATTTCTCCGTGTTCTAAAGGCGCCATTTTGGAAAAATCTAAGGCGCAAAGTACGTATTCTCTTACTCGAATGAGAGTGTTGGATCCGTGCATCTGACCCTACCCTGAGCGATAACATGCCTAAAAAACGGTCTTGGAAAAAAAAAAATATCAAATCTATATATAGAGAGAATTGAATGTATGTCAATTTAGAACCATCAAACTTGGTATACTATCTCATGGTACCCTAACTTAGACCGTAGACGGTTTTTGGAAGGGGGAGCCCGGGTCAAGGGCTCACGCAAAATTTCCGTAAAATCTAGTTTTCAATTTAGAACCATCAAATTTGGTATACTTTTTCTTGACACCCTAACTTTGACTAGACGGTTTTGGGAAGGGGTCGGAACCCGGGGTCAAGCCCCCACCCCTACAAAATTTTCGTAAAATATTTTACAAAGTTAGGGTGCCAAGAAAAAGTATACAAATTTGATGGTTCTAAATTGAAAACCAGATTTTACGGAAATTTTGCGTGGGGCCCTTTGACCGAGCTCCCACACACGCAGGGCTCTACCCCCCTTCCAAAAACCATCTACGGTCTCAGTTAGGGCACTATAGTTTACAAGTATATTTTACGGAAATTTTGTGTGGGGGCCCTTTGACCCAGGGCTCCGACCCCTTCCAAAAACAGTTTGCGGTCTAAGATTTGTATGTCTTTTCCAAATTTGGTGGTTCTAAATTGAAAACTAGATTTTATGGAAGTTTTGTGTGGAGCCCCATTGACCCCGGGCTCCAACCCCTTCCAAAACCGTCTACGGTTTAAGTTAGGGTACCATGAGATAGTATACCAAGTTTGGTGGTTCTAAATTGAAAACTGTAAATTTGTTTAGCAGACATACATTCAATTCTATATATATAGATTTGTTTTTGTTTTTTCCAAGACCGTTTTTTAGGCATGTTATCGCCCAGGGTAGGGTCAGGTGGACGGATCCAACGCTCTCACATTCGGGTAAGAGAGTGCGTACTTTGCGCCTGAGATTTTTCCAAAATTGCGCCTTTAGAACACGGAGATATCGTAGGTTTTCAAATCAAATTCAAACGTGTTTAACTCGGAAACGGACGTTTTTAGGTCCGTGAAAATTTACACAGATATTCTCCTGTTGATAATAAAACAGGGATTTAATTTTCAGAATTTAAAAAAATAGGGCTTTTTGAGAAAATCGTTGGCAAAGTTGGAGATTTTTCAAAATTGGCTGTTTTTAACGCTGCAGAAACTAGCAGTTTCACAGACACATAAAAAATTGCAAATAAAGTGCACATTTGTATGTCTTTAACAAAAAAAACGAGTACAGAAAACAAAAACTCCATTTGAACCAGTTAAAAAAAAATCTTAAAAATTTCAATTTTTTTAAATCAAAGTTTACGATTTTTTAAAAAAATTTTTCATACGATGTGTAAAAAATATTAGCATCAAATATTATACATTATACACACAATGTAATAAAAAATACCAGAGCAAAAGATCTTTTTTAATTCTGCTGCAATGACTCGCTGAAGTTAGGAAAAATAACCGTTTTTTTAGAGAGCTTGTTTGACGGTGGAAGATTTGAAACCCTCTGTCTCGAAGGGAAAATTTTTTCTTGCCGAAAGAAAAGATATGGGTCCCCTTATTTTAATCAAGGAACACCCCCTTAATTTTTTTAGAGAAATATCAGACCGTGATGGTACGACCCTGCCAGAATTGAAATGGAATCCCTCTCTTATTACCAGCCAACTAAGTTGAAACATTTTTGAAAGCTACCTAGCTTTGAGACACCTCACCACCACGTGAGAGGAGGGGGGTGTCAAAACTCGCTAGTCTCCTATCGATCCAGGATTATCTTCTAAGGGAGCAGAAGACATGGGCAGTGCATGGTTTATCGTGGCCCAGGTGGAGATCACTACGAACACACTCCCTCCCCCCTCCCTCTTTAAAAAAATTGAAATCTTTGAATATGTTTTAAATAGATAAAAATCTTTACACCATTATAAGCGCATTAGTTGTATATGAATTTTACTTGTAAAATCAGCTGATTGAACAGGAAATATACTCAACTTACATTTTATGAATAAGCATGCACGCGTATGTGTTAATTGTTATTTATTTAGTAGATTAGACAATTGCCATTACGTTTTGGAGTGGAGGTAAGCAGAGCTTCGGTAGCGACCAGCGCTATCAACCCAGCAGCGAGGTCAAGAGCATTGCACCTTCTCCCCCGTTCGCAGAGGACAAAACTCTCCTGAGCGAATA
The DNA here is from genome assembly GCA_039090855.1 of Macrothele yani. Taxonomy (NCBI): domain Eukaryota; kingdom Metazoa; phylum Arthropoda; class Arachnida; order Araneae; family Macrothelidae; genus Macrothele; species Macrothele yani. The sequence goes on from CM077013.1 coordinate 123,344,759, forward strand.
TTTTACTATTACGAAAAACTGAGAAGTTAATTTTAGTAACTGCTCTTCTGACAGTAGCCTACAATTAGCAACTCCCAGAAAAACTCGAGGGTGTTTAGCCATCGAAAATTAACTTACAGTACACGTGCCTGCACTCTTTTTCTTAAAATTGTTTCACAATAGTTTTCTACTCTTTCATAGTCTTTTCTTATGCGATGTTTAAGTATATACGTAAACAAACAACTGCTGCTGTCTTTCGCAACTCAACTTTGTTAGTGGAGCAGCAAGAATTTTCTTTATGTATTTGTTACCCCCCCCCACCCCGACAGTTTTATAGGCATGTCATCACTCGGGGAAGGGTGAGGTGGATGTATCCAACCAGGGCCAGCTGACCCAATGCTCTCATTCCATCATTCGGGCAAAGAATATCTAACGCTTTGATTCGGGTAAGAGAATAACGTACGTACTTTGCGCTTGAGATTTTGCAAAATGGCGCCTTTAGAACACGGGAAATCGTAGGCTTTCAAACCGAATTCAAACGCGTCTAACTCGGAAAGCAGCGTTTTAGGTCCGTGAAAATTTACACAGATATTCTCCTGTTGATAATGAAACAGGGATCTAATTTTCAGAATTTTAAAAAATGGCCTTTTTGAGAAAATCGTTGGCAAAGTTAGAGATTTTTCAAAATCGGCTGTTTTTAACGCTGCGAAACGCGGAAACTAGCAGTTTCACAGACACACAAAAAATTACAAATAAAGTGCACATTTGTATGTCTTTAACGAAAAAAACGAATATAGAAAAAACTCCATCCAAACCTGTTTAAAAAAAACTTAAAAAATTCAATTTTTTTTAAAAATCACAAAGTTTACGATTTTTTAAATTTTAATCATACGATGTGTAGCAAATATTAGCACCATATATTATTATATGTTATACACACAATGTAAAAAAAATACAAGAACACGATATCTTTTTTGACTCTGCTGCAATGACTCGCTGAAGTTAGGAAAAATAACCGTTTTCTAGAGAGCTTGTTTGACGGTGCTAGATTTGAAACCCTCTATCTCGAAGGGAAAATTTTTTCTTGCCGAAAGAAAAAATATGGGTCTCCTTATTTTAGTCAAGGAACACCCCTTAATTTTTTAGAGAAATCTGAGACCATGATGGTACGACCCTGCCTGAGTTGAAATGGAACCCATCTTGTGACATCTAACACCAGACTGTTGTTGTACATGATGTGGTAACTGGAGATGCTTTATGAAAATCAACTGAACTGCGTTATAATACAGTACAACTGAACATACAGTTTATAAATGAGACTTCTTGTTTTGAACTAATAGTATACTCGTTAAAAGGGAAAAGCAAACTTATATCCAATCATAAGAAGTAATGTCTTCTGCAAGACAAAAACACAATTCCTCGTTTTTGTTTCTTTCTACATACAGGGAGGGCTTTAATTTTTAAGACAGGATAATCAATTGTACCTGTATACAGAATACTGGATGCACTAATTGTTTGATAATTGCAAACTTGATCAGTGAATGATTTTTTTCTTTGATAATTACAAACTTGATCAGTGACCAGAAAAGATAAAAATTATCAATGCATCCCATAACACTGTAAACGTTCTGTAACTGGATGATCATTAAGCATCTATGGCTTGGTTGAGAAAGTGGCACTAAATGTTTGATGTTAAGAATATTGCAGATTTCAAACAATGATCTTATTTTGCCAATGTTTTCCAAATCAAAATTATCACAATGTTTCAAAGTATTAGTTGAATATGGAAGTGCACTGTCTGGCACAATTCTTCTTTGTGTGACTAGTATTACCATCAATGTTAATGAGGTGCTGAGCTTTTTTTTTTCGTGTTTCTACACAAACAAAATACAATTTTTTCTACAAAATAACATCTCCCCACGATCACACCATACTTTGTGCACTATATGCTTTCAACAGAACTGAAGCCAAGTGATTTAAAACCACTGCACTCATCTCAGTACAGAAATACTGCAAAAACACAGTGAGAATACTTTCTGCAGCATTTGATACACTTTTGTCAATCTTTAATGAGAAATTTGGGCTTTCAATAAGTTCATACTTAATGGTTTTGCCAAACATACTTAGTTTTGTATGTCACAGTGGTTGAATTCATATCCATTGACAGAGAGGCTCCCCTCTTGCTGTATAACTGATATCTAAAGGACAATCTTTTTGGGGGGGGGGGGGGTTGTACCAATCACTGCGAGAGCAACTTAATGGGCCATAAGCAGACACCCATCCCTAATTTAGGTCCACTAGTTCTATGGAAGGGTGAGAGCCAGTGTCATAGGATAATCACAACATCCATGTCTCACGGGATTTCCCCATCTCCAAAGAATATCTAACATATTCTTTGAAAGAACGGTCAGACACCAGAGCTTTGATCACCGCCAACAGGGACGGTAACAATCACTTGGCGCATCCCCTTTTGTAGAATAGAAAAACAGTTTAACTGTATCAGCAAAAAGTCCTTTTGAGCTTTTATGCTTCAATAGTGCATTAAGAATGGAACAAGTTTGTTGCAACCACAGAAATTTTCACGCAGACCGGACCAAGTTTGTCACAGCAAACACAAACTCTCCAGAGGGATTTTTTTAATTTTACACCGCATGCCAAATTTATCGTTATTAATCTCTTTCAGAACTTGTCCTTCTCAACAAGTTTTGCACTTCCAGAATCCCTCTTTTTCACACACAAATTTAATTGCCATGATCCCGAAGCATTTACGTCGAAAGTTTTGAATTTTACGTACTTTGGTTTCGAAGAGAATAAACTTCCACAACGACGATGATCATAATAATCAACACAAATTCTCGGTTTAAATCGTAGAATACCCAATGCATTGTATTCCATAGCTACAGGAGCAGTGAACAACCAACTTACAACAATCTAAACAAAAAGTAGTCTTAATCAACAAAAACGAATCTTCGGTCTTCCCGCACCTTTTTCCGAACACGTGACAAAGAATATAAAGCCAAAATAAAGCTTTGCGCACGTGAGGCCATCCCAAAGAATAGCTGGCGGCACCTCAGTGGCTTAGTCAGTGGCTAGCTGCTGCATGCTCGCTCTTGTCGCTCGCTTACAGTAGGAAAACTATTGATCCACTATCGATGTGCTGCATTGGACAGAACTATCGATAGTACCTCTATTTGTGAACCTCAATGTTGTCAAAGAATACTTAGTTGTGAACTTAATTTATGTGTATGTCTCCTCTCAAAGACGATCACGGCACGCTAACATAAATAACGATGTCTATGTTTTCGTGTGACATTGATTTTTGCTCCGCGTGCGGCTCTATATTGCCACTTCCAGAAGATGTGGATGTTGTTTGCAAGGTTTGCCATCATGTAATTGATGTTAAAGGTAATTGATGTTAAATTTGTGATATTTTTTTGAGTCAAAATAGTAATTTTAGTGAATGCAGTTAGATACCAGAAGTCTCAGATTGCAGCGCTAAAAGAAGTAAAACAAAGGTGACCAGATATTTTAAGTGTAACCCTGATTTAAGGACAAAATTAGGGATGGGAAATGTTCGTTCTACTGAACAGTTCTTCCTTGCTCCTGTTCTTTTATCTGTTATTGTTCAGCTGAGCAGTTCTTTTATAATCTGTTGCTTCATACGAATGTAGAATGTAATAAACATGTCGGTCGACCGACCACGAGCCTTTTTCAGCTCAATAATTATGAAAATAACATTTTTGCTCAATAATTATGAAAATAAGTTATAACTAAGTAATTTGTTAATCAATAATAAATAAAACAAATTACAACAAGGAAAGGCTTCTGTTTCTTAGGAACTCCAATGAGCACTGCACTTAATTACTCAATTATTTCATTTATTTTTTCCAGGGTGTGGGTTCCTTCGCCTTTTCTTTTTACAACCTGTATTAAGAACTGAAGTTGCCTTGCGACACTTGTCTTAATTTTGCCTTCACAACTATTACCCATTGGAAAGGAGAGAGCAAAAATGCTCTGCTTTATGTGTTTTTTTTATGCACTAAAAAACACTGAAATACAATTGAAAAAACTTTGCTAAAAATACCTACACTGCTACGCAGTGCTGAGTAGACACCCTACGCAAAACGGAAATTCTGGGAATTTTTTTCTTTAAACGGGATTCCTATCTAATAATTATGGGTAACTATCGCTCAAATGCACTTTAAAAAAAAGAAAAGCACCTAAATACACTACAGTAATCCTGCGCCTTTCAAAAACGAAATCTATAAGAATATTGTGACTAACTCTCCTGAGTTCCGACGGTAAGTCCAACAAAAAATTTGTTGGACCCTTACCTGATAGCTGAAGAAAACTATAATTAAATTTGCTTTACCTTTGGATGCAGCTCCAGCGGCCGCCCCGGTGGCGCAGTGGTCTAAGCGATGGCCTCTGATCATTCGTCCGTAAGGGGTCCGGGTTCGAATCCCGGTCAGGCATGGATGTTGTGTTTGTCTTACGGCACTGGCTCTCTCCCTTCCCTGGAACCAGTGACCCTAAATTAGGGACGGGCGACTGCTTATAGCCCATTGAGTTACGGTGGTCGTTAAACCTCCAATCAAAAAAAAAAAGCTCCAGCGAATACTTACCAATGCTGAGATCGGTACCTGAAATAACATTAAAAAAAAAAAAAAATACCGGCTTAATCCAGCGCAAAATTTGTACTTTGAGAAAAAAAAATTAGTATGAGCAGTTCTGAAAAGAACTACTTTTGCCAAATATTTATGACAAAAAAGCAGAAGGACACAAAACGTATTTCCTGGCAGTATGTTCCGTGCACAAAAGAACAGAGCACAAAGTCAGTGAACAGGTCAGGACTCGGGAATGTACTAATTAGTAAAGAACAGTCAGTTAAACTAAACCTGTTCCGGAAAGGCATTCCGAGTCACTCCCACGTCACTGACGTCGGTAGCAGAACAGAAGCTGGCGAGAAAGAACAGGTTTTTCATTTCTCCCGTTCTCCCCCACATCTCTACGGAGTAGACTCCCGGACTCAAAAGAACAGGTTTTTTGGCAACAGAAGAACAAGCTGTTCCCGTTCATTTCAAGGAACTTGTGCAAAAGAACAGGTTGTTCTTTTACTACCTATCTCTAGACAAAATGGCATGGTGTCCCCATATCAGCAGATCATTTAGAGACTCATACATATACAAATCTTTTTGTCACAAAACTGTATTGTTTTTATAAGTGTGATATTACATATGAAAATTTACTTCTTAAAGCGATATATCTTTGGTAATTTGTACTAACAAAGTAGAGCTATGGTAGTTAGAACATATTAGCAAAAGTGAAATGCTTTTTACCTTAGGTATATGTGCTGAATTAAAATCAAGCTGCACGCTAATGACGAATTGCATGGCAAATTTTTCATTTTGCCAAAGTTTTGGAGGAAAACTCGGAACAAGTATAGTCTCAATTTGGCCACCCTGTAATGCAGTGCTCTTAGTGTTGTTCACTGACCATTTGTACAAGTTGGTAGCTGCCGCAGTAGTCTAAGCACTGGCATATGACCATTCGTCCGAGAAGGGTCTGGGTTCGAATCCTGGTGAGGTGTGGATGTTGTTTGTCTTACGCCACTGGATCTCTCCTTTCCCTGGAGTCAGTCGCCCAAAATCAGGGACGGGCGACTGCTTATAGACCGTTGAGTTGCTCGCAGTTGTCGTTAAACCTATAATAAACAAAAACCGAAATTAGTATGGTTACAAGTCCCAAATGAGGCATGGGTGGTGTATTTGTGTTACAGCACATGCTCTCTCCCTTCCCTAGAACGAATGGCACCAAATTAGGGAAAGGTGACTGACTGCTTTTAATCTTTAGAATTCCCATTGGTGGTCGGAAAAAAAAAAGGCTGTCAAAATTTGTTTTCACAAGAAGTGTGTTGGAAAATTAGTTCCATGAAAACTATTTTTAAGAACATTTTTCATTAGAAATTTAATGAGAAAGTGTAAATTTGAGGACACTTGAGGATGAACATAAAAATTTGAGGATAATTTGCGTTCCCAAAGTCTTCAGACATTTTTGGGGACAGTAAACTAAATTTGGGACATGTGGTCAACTTACATAAAACCAAAGGTATTTTCTCGTGAGATTTTGTGTTCATACCTGTACTGAAAAGAATTAAAACAAGTCACTACTACATCAGTGTAATACATGTGAAAAACGAATTGTACAAAATTTCGAAAACAAGTGTATTTTACCGTTATCTTTTAAAATTAAGACAAAATGTTCTTTGTTTTAAGAAGCACTTTTGTGTCCTTAAATATTAAAAATACAGAGTGTGTTTAGGAAGTAATGCTTCTATTTTTATTCTCAAACCCAGTGGCAAGGCATCAAAAGTAAAGAAAACAAGAACAAAGCTCAGAATTTCTACTTGTCTGTGCGTCATAATTTATATTTAAAAAATATAAAAAACATCATGATTTAAACATCATATTTTATTTTTCTACATGATCCCGTCACACTGGATACAGATATGCCTACGTTTAAAAAGTTTTTTTCAACATGCCTCTGAAAAAATCTTTCAGTTGTTCTCGGAACTGTTTCCTCATAGTGGCTTGAATATCTTTGTCACAGGTGAACTGATTTCCTTTCAGATGTCTCTTGAGAGCAGAAAACAACCAGAAGTCAGACAGCCAAATCTGGGCTGTAAGTAGGGTGCTCAAGAACTTCAAACCCGATTTTGTTTATGGTTTCTGAATTGAAAGCTTTGACATTATTATGTTGAGGAATGCTTGGCTTATTTTCCCCACACCACACCTAGTTTATTCTTTGCTTTAACTTTTTTTTAAGGTACACTCAAATATCTCTGAGTTGATAGTTGTACCTTTGACCTTGTACTCCTTATGAATAATGCCTCTGTAATCTCAAAACTTGGAATCAACGAGTGAAACGCCTTGCCCAATAAATGAAAGTATTGCACACCAGCAGCATTTGAACAAGTAAAAGATAGGTTCTCTGCCTTACCAGAAATCACTGATCCCTTCAGAGGCAGAGAACCTTTTAAAGGTTATCTGCCTTTGAAGAGACTAACTCTTCAATAAAAAGTGTTTTCTAAGATCTGGGAAGCGATCTCCCTTCGTTTGGCAGAGAAGCAAACCTTTTCGGTACTGCCTTTAGAGAGCAGCTGGCAGCCTAAAAAAAGATCTGTATTTCTTCTATCACCGCAATTAATAATGCCACAAAATCTTGGCATTCTGGCTTCAAATTTTTATAAACATCGACCATTAATGATCACATTTCACACACATTAACTGCAGGACTGCCAGCTAGGCTTATCCTTCAGGAACTTGCAGACACTGTTGCCACTTCACATGCTACATCCTCATATTTATGGCTGCTGCAAATATTCATTCGTACCTGCTCATGTTGAGAAAACATAGGGTTCACTCTAGTAAATTACACAAAACAGTGGTAAATATCTAGATTTGAGATTCCATATTTTCATATACACCAGTATTTGTCATGTTCTTAAGATAGTCTGCACAGTAGATTATTTAACTGTGTGTAAAACTGCGATCTACACAAGTTTCAGTTACTTTCCCAGAACTATAATTTCTGAGAATCTGGATAATTAATTGCCTGCCATGTGGCAGAAAGAAAAATACCTATTGAAGGAAGTTATAATGATGACAAAAAAGGAAAACTAATAAAAGGCAATTGTAATATTGACAGTTGGTTTTCATAACTATTTCTCTGGCAATAGAAATGGCAAAAATGCAAGATGATCCATTAAAGTAATGAACTTTTGGTAAACTTAGATTCATGCAAATGTTAATCTAACTTTATTATGGTGTGGATTTTTTTTTTTAATCAGAGGGCAGAGAAAAAACTTTTTTAATGGCATATTATCTGCAGAGCCCCCCTCCTTAATTTGAAACATTTTTTTACAGATAATCTACTGATTATAGGGTGGAAATTACGGCACTTCTAACATTTTGTTCCCTTGTGGGTGTTATTATGTCCTTGAGTGAAATCAGCATTATACATATAAACACCCAGATCTATCTATCTCTCTCTGTCTATCTGGAACACTTGACATCACGTGAAGCAACGTCTACATTATTGCCTCATCACGTATCGATCAATTCGTGTATGCTCTTGTGATGTCAAAATGATTGCCTGCTATATAATAGCAAGCGATCACTTTTAGATGTCAAGGTGATCACATGCCAATTTAAAAACATTGGATTATCAATAACTCATTCTATTTATTCGATCTACAAAATTTGAATTGAATTCTTAATATCCATGTAGGTAGGAATAAGAGCAGAAAGTATGACGTCACAAACTTGAAGCTTTCTTAGCAGATGACACTGACGGTGTGACAGTTGTCTTAGGACTCTGTCAGTCATTTTGAGCCATTTAGTTATGTACGTGACAAGTTTGATTTTCAAAATTTGAAGTTATTTTTTTTAGAAATGGTGTGTTGTTGCGCCTACGGATGTCACAACAATTCCAGGCGACCACCTCCTGGAGTTACATTTCACAGGTAAGTAACGGAGAAACATTTAATATAAAATCTTTAAATTTCCAAAGAGCAGATAGTAATCAAGCTCGTATATGAAGTCAATTTAGATATGACCAGCTTAATTTCCCATTTTGATTAACAGAATGACACTGAACAGTAAACATTTTGTTGTGCTAACAGAGGAAAAAATTTTAATAGAAACTCGGAAAAGTCATCTTTCAGAGCATATACTTATGCACACAGGTGAAAAGCCTTACCAACGTAATGTATGCTCAAAACGATTTGTTCGAAAAAGGGATCTTAGGAAGCATTTACTCATTTCAAATGTGGGAAGAGCCTCACCAATGTGATGTATGCTCCAAGTGATTTGCTCGAAAAAGTGTTCTTTCAAAGCATTTACTCATTCACATGGGGGGGGGGATCTCCAATGTGATGTATGCTCCAGACAATTTGCTTGGAAAAGTCTTCTTTTACAGCCCATCCTCCTTCGCACAGGTGAAAAGCCTCATCAGTGTGATGTGTGCTCTAAGTAATTTGCTCAGGCATATGCTTTTTCATTCAGGCAAGCAGTTGCTTTCAATACATATGCTTGTTCATTCAGGTGAAAAGCCTTACCAATGTGACATATGTTCCAAACAATTTCCTAGGAAAAGTCATATTTCAAGGCATATGCTTGTTCACGAGTAAAAAGGCATTTTCCCATTTAGATTGTATAGTCAGTGTGTATTATAAAGCTGGGAAGTCATGGAAAGTTTGCGCTAATTTCATTATCTTGTGCCAAACTGCTACAAATTACGAAAAAAAATAATATTTGCGCAGAAACGCCAATCCACAGCAAAAACTGCCGAGCGAAAAAAAATGTTTTCTTGGCAAAAAATGCTGTTTTAAACAGCGATTCGATTGACGCTTTTTTTAAGGTCTACGCGTAATTTGGTTAAACGTATAACGACGCTTAAACAACACGCACAGCCGATCCCAACATTTCGGAATGTTTTTCACCTACCTTCTAATTCGTTGTTTTTTCGGCATAACTGACGAATATGATTTGCGATGTGGGTGAGACTTATGGAGGAGGATTTTGTTGTAATCACGTGATATGTAGGAGAAACGATGCTGTACATTATGAAACCCTGATGAAGATTGTTTACAGGTGGTTTTGTGGTCTTTCATAGTGTTGTGCAATTGAGATTGTTTACATGTTGTTCCTGCTCTTAGGGGTGGCACAGTTATTTCGTTCCGGGCGAAGTGCGCGATTACGTAAATACAGAGTAAGGTGAGTCGTTAGCTATTTCGTTGGCGCAGAGGACGACTGAAAATGGCTCTCCCGTGGTAGGATACGATGGTTCTGTTTCTAAAGGATTCATAGGTATTCAGAGATGCCAACTTTTACGGATTTTCTGAAGTTTGTATGGATTTTCACTCCATATTACGGTTTTACAGAAGTCATCCAAAAAACTACGGAAAAGCCCACGCAAGATTCCTGCACGCAATTCTTTTTTTTTACCGGCTTTTGGTAAAAAAATGCACTTTACCGTTAGTCCCTATACGCCTTCGATGTTCCGACTTCCCCTGCCAACGGAGGCGGAGTTTTGTCACATGACTCGCCGTACAGCCATTTCAGAGTGCCATGCACAAAAGCCGAGAGGTAGTTACTTCATCCCCAGTAACTAAGATGATTATCTGATTTGTTATCTTGATAAATTTTTCTGGGCATCTAAATTTTACTACCTGGGCAAGTAAATAATTTCTGCACATGCCCAGCTGGGCATGTAACTTTTCAGATATTTTTCAAGCCCTGATATTGGTCTTAGTTGTAGTGATTGTAAATATTGAGATGATTGCTAAGAACTAAGATGATTTTGTCTTTGCTATCCACAGCATGCACTGAGATTGTTCTTGTACTGTTGCATTGTGGATCATATTATAAGAGAAAAATGCTGTAAGTAGAGCCATGTGCCAGCCATAAATGATGTGAAAATAAAAAAATTAGTCTGTCATCCTTTCCTCAGAACTGCTGGGGTTGTATGCTATTTGGCCCATATATATTTAGTCTAGCAGCATGCATGGCCTCCTGAAACAGCACTACATGGAAATATAACAATATTATCATGATTGTGACAAAAATTTAAATGTGTGAAACAGAACTTTATAATAAATATTGTGAAATATTTATATCAATAATATTGTTACTTGGTCCATATTGTATTGATTTTTTCAGATATCTTGTATTAGTCATTTGACTCATTTCTTCTCTGCTTATACTTTCCATTCAGAAGTTTTCATTTAATTTAGTCTGTTACAAATACAGCTTGTAAACTGTGAAGAATTCACAATTTTTTAAGCAATTTAATTGCCACTGTTCAACAGTGCCTAAGAAATTTTCTGTTTGGCTATATACAGTACAGTGTATACATATACAACCTTGGTTAGCACTGATTTTCTCAGTGATGTTAATGAAAATTATATTATACAATTATCTTACTTGTGCTTCTTCTTACATGTTTAATGCACATTTTGTACTCATTTTCCTTAAATCATATATATATATTTTTTTTTTGACAGCATTTGATAAAAAGCAAGTGGCATCAAAAATTGCTTATAATGATGCAGATAAAATTCTTAGGAACAAGCATAAAAAATCTGACAATTCTCCTTGTGGACCACTAGTAAGTTGAAAAAAAAATTACAATTTTCTCTCTTTATCTCATTTGTTATTGAATTTGAATATGCAGACCTCGTGTGTGTGTGTGTGGTGGTTTTTTTTTTTTTTTTTTGCTTTCTTTGTTGGTTGCATTTGTGAAGAAAAGTTATTTAATTTTTGCAGAAGCAGTGTAGGCACCACATATGTATTGTTTTATTAAATTTAAAACAAATGGCAAAAACAGAAGGAGTAGGATTCAGAAGGAGATTCACAGGGCCAGCTGGAGCATAGGGGCAATAGGAGCAGTTGCCCCGGGCCCCGCATCTTCACGGGACCCGGTAGTTTGGAAAATAAAAAACAAAATATTTTTTTCTAGAATTTGTTAAATTAATCACTATTTTTTTTAATTTTAGGCCATGAGACCCTTAAAAAGATATTTTTATAATTTTTTTTTAGTTCACAATTTCCCCCTTTTTTAAATAAATAGTTTACCGTCCTTCATTGTACAGACACTGAGATTTAAAGACTTAAAATTAACCACTTTAAACTTTTCCATATTCATGAAATAGCAAATTAAATTTTATCATTTTGTGACTCCCTACTTAAGTTGGAACAATTTGTATGTAAACCAGATGCTTAAGTAAAAAAAAATAAAAAGAACAATATCAAAGTTGTTTTGGGCTATATATGTAGACATAGCTGCCAACTATTACGAAATGTCTGCAGTTTCCCCAGATTTTGTTGTTAAACTACAGAACTCACTGTTGAAACTACGGATTCTACGAACTTTCATTTTGTTTTTTGTTTTATTATTTTGCTATTTATTATGATATACATGAGATTCTTAAGCAGAATTCCACTTTTTGTCATCATTTAGATAATTCTCAAGATCAATGCAAAACTGAAGAGAATTTGGGTGAGGAGTGTTGTTTTTGCATCTGGGGACGGTATTTTGTTTTTCAAAACTTTAGAAAACGGTAGTTAAAAGGAGTAAAAATTTTGCTATCATCTTTATTTTTTTCCCCCAAATGTCGCCTTTGTGTCCATTATTCTTGTTAAATATCATTTTATTGCATAAATGTTTGTATTTCAGCTTCAAACTGTGAAGGCATCAATTTGTGAAACGAAAGTTAGACACTGAAAATTTCCCCGTAAATTTCAGGCATAAGATTCTTCCGCGAATTTGAGGAATTCTGCCATTTCCGTTGTTCTTATTTTGGTCATTGACAAGATCGATGCACAAATGAACAGAAATGGGGGGGGGGGGAGGAAGGGGATAAATATAGTATATACATATACAGCCTTGGTTAGAATTTGAGGAATTCTGCCATTTCCGTTGGGCGTTGTTATTATTTTGGTCATTGACAAGATCGATGCACAAGTGAACAGAAATGAGGGTGTGTGACCAGGAAGGGGATAAATAGTTTACCGTCCTTCATTGGTACAGACACTGAGATTTAAAGTACAGATCAGAGGACGATATTCCATCTTTACGAAACTTTCTAAAACGGAAGGGCTACCCCGGTGGCGCAATGGTCTAAGCAATGGCTTCTGATCGTTCGTCCGAAAGGGGTCCAGGTTCTAATCCCGGTGAGGCATGAATGTTGTATTTGTCTTATGGCACTGGCTCTCTCCCTGCTCTGGAACCAGTGGCCCTAAATTAGGGACAGGTGACTGCTTATAGCCCATTGAGTATATGGTGGTAGTTAAACCTCCAATAAAAAAAAATTGAGTATATGGTGGTAGTTAAACCTCCAATAAAAAAAAAAATGAGTATATGGTGGTAGTTAAACCTAAAATAAAAAAAGTAAAACGGGAGGTTGATGGAGTTCAGATATTTTCCATAATGGCAATTTCTTCTTCTTCCTGCAATGTTACCTCTGTCCAGTACTATTGTTAACTGACATTTTACTGTATAAATACCCCCCACCATGTTCCCACTCTCCTTTATTGTTAAATATCCCTCGTCCCATAAGTTTTTGCATTTAAGCTTGACAAGGGAGGGGGATATTCCTGAAAACGAAAGTGACTAAGTTGGAAAATTTGTAAAAATTGATGCATTTTGTACAAGTTTTAGATTTCCAGTCCGTCGAGTATTGTGGAATTCAGAACACATCTGACTGAATTTTACTGGTGGAATTTTTGCACTTAAATATTGCAATGTTACCTATCGCACCCTCACCAGGGGAATCAACTTTGTATTTCGTACATGTTAAGTTTGTTTCATTAGCGTCCTTGTTTGTTGTAATGTTTTGTTGTGGGGCATATTTCTTTTTCACAAAGAGATGGATTGTTTCATGAAAAAGCATCTATGTGTGCTGTGCAATAATACTATTACTACTGACAAGGCTCTTGCCAATGTGGGCAGGTATGTACATAGGAAAAATGGGGCAAAGGTTAACTACCAAAATTAATGAACACCAATCAGCAATAAGGAACATATCAAATAAAACAGGATTAGGTAAGCACATACAACAAACTGGCCACAAAATGGACTGGTACTCCTTACAAGTTATCAAGCATCAGTTGATCCCACACAGTTATCCGGAAATTAGAGGAATCCCTGGAAATTTACAAGACACCAGGTGGCAACATCAACGACCATGCTGAATGGCAAATAAACCAGGCTTGGTCATCAGACCTGTGGAAGTAGTAAGACGCAGGGGTGCAGAATATGTCCAAATGCGCGAACCAGGTTCGGGGGAAATTAAGGTAGCTCTGAGGAAATTTTTGCTCGGAGTTGCTCCGGCCACCCCGGAAGTTTTCTGAAAACTCTGGACAAAATGACCAATCTTGGTGTAGATATGATAAAATTTTTGTTTACTGCATTTTATTTCATAATTGTTGCGTATTGTTAAAAAATTCAAGGGTTGGCACAATTATTTTTCTCCTAAACTTAAAATCCGACAAAAAAAGAGGGGGGAGAGAAAGAAGGAAATCGCGCTTTATATGCTCGCATATTCTACCTGATGTTTTTGTTTAAGTTGCGTCACTCGGTTGGCTTGCAGCTGTTGGAAGCACGTTGCAATGTCCGTAGTAGATGAATGACCCCAAGATAAGTATTGAAGTGAGGGATCCCCACCCAGTGCAGGCAGCATGATGTCTTTACATACTGGGAAACAAAATTGCGGATTATCTTTTTCCCGAATTTTCAGTTAAATGTACAGAACTGTTTACAGATGCCATCATTCATTAAAACAAGTGGCCCTGAAAATTTCACCTTGATAACTTAAAAACTTTTTGAGTTAGAAATGCAATTTTTTTATTAATACCTCTTTCTTAAGTGTCCAATTTGTGTGTGTGTGTATAATTTAAAAAATTTTTCACCGGATTCAGGCGAAATTTTCAGGGTAACTTTGTTTGACCAAGTTAGAGCATCTATAAAAAAATCAGCTTTTTTAAATGAAAATTCGGAACATTAATTTTTCACATTTTTATCTTCAGTTAAGCAAAGATGCAATATAACAGCAGGTGGCAAATGTGGCTCAGAGTAAAGGGGGGAGGGAAATGAATGTTGCAAGCGCGTAGTTCTTGGTCATCTGCGCTTTCCTGTGAAGTTGATCTTTCTTTCTCTGAACGTCTTAATAATAAAAAAGAGAAGTGCGTAATTTAAAAAGTTTCCATTGGATTCAACCGAAATTTGCAGGGTAATCATATAAGACCAAGTAATGGCATCTGTCAAAAATTCAACTCTATTAAATGAAAATTCTGAATTTTTTTTTTGCATTTTTATCCTTAGTTAGGGAGGAGGAATAACTCAGCAGGTTGCCAACGGGATTGTGAATGAAAGGGGAGATGCGACCCACACCGACATAATAGATTACGTGAGCACGCAATGTCCCCAGTGGGTCTCGGATGCTACTGACGAATGGCGCACGCCTGTTGGTCCTTTTTATGCTGCTCTTCTCTTTCGTGAGAATAAAAAGTTGATGTTATTCGTATGTGTCCGTTCGTTTTTTCATTTCCGTATTTTGGTTGCTCCTTATTTTCCTTAAAAAAATTAGTCTGCTGTTTTTTTTTTTTTTTATCATGTCTCTCTCTAAGGGAAAGAGAAAACATAACCAAGTTTTTAAAGATGCTTATGAGAAAACGTTGCCTGTT
This sequence comes from Macrothele yani, assembly GCA_039090855.1. Lineage (NCBI taxonomy): Eukaryota > Metazoa > Arthropoda > Arachnida > Araneae > Macrothelidae > Macrothele > Macrothele yani. The sequence goes on from CM077013.1 coordinate 123,359,983, forward strand.
TTAAAAATATCGGAAGAATCAGCAAATGATGCCTATTGTACCTGTTGTGATATTTCCTTCTCAGTTGCACATGTTGGAAAAGATGACTGTAGACTAAGGTGACCAGATATCGGGACACTGATTTGAGGACAAAGGGGGTGGCATCCCCAAATCGGTAGTTCATTTGGGGACACATACGTACTCAAAATAAATATGCAAATCTTTTTGTCACAAAACTGCATTGCTTCAGTAAGTGTAATATTCAGGGCTTAACAAATCCCGGGCGCCCAGGTGCCTAAAATTCGGGCCGTGGCGCCTAATTTTCGTCTTACTTGAAATTTCGTAATTTGCAGTAAATACTGTAATTTCTGTTGTATAATCCATAGATTATCTATTAAAAAGTTATAAATTTAAATAGGCAGACACCACTAAAGGAAAAAAAACCGATGCGGCGTTTAAAAAGTCCGCGAGGTAATTGTCAGGAGAGTTGCTGTTATTGGGAAAGTACTGAAAATGCGGTAACAGAAAAAATGTAACGTAACAGCGAAATAAAAAACTACGAGGAGATTGTAATATAATATATATATATATATTTGTACTTTAGAAGCATTTTGACAGAAAATATGATGCAAGGAAGGCGTTGTTACTATTCATGCGTGCGGAAGCCAACGTGCTGTGAGAATCCGCTACTCTCGGGAATCGTGCAAAGCTATTCCGTAGCATGTAACCTTTCTGCGAATCACATTGCCTAGTTTTGGTGCGCTAATTGTGTTAGTTAATTCTTTTTTACTTTCGGTATTCAGTTAAAACGTATCCAGAAATAAGACAATGCTATGGACTGTCCGCAATTTCAACGGATTTTTTAGCGTAACTAATGAACTACAGTAATGCTGCAACAGCTAGCGATTTTAGTTCTTTATTTACTTAGAAGTAGCACAGAAGTACTTCAAAATGACAGTTACTTTTTCAAAAAGACGATCATTTCTTTCTTACATCTTTGGATTTCTGAGGCGGTCCTGTGAATCGCAGTTTCCTGTCGGAAATTACTATTCACGATTAACATGATAGGTGCGGATTATACGAATGTTGTACATGCCAATTATTACAGAATGTCTAGTTTCTACGGATTTTGTTGTCTGACTACGGAACTCGCGCTCGAAACTACGAATTCTACGAATTTTCATTTTGTTTAAAAACAAATTTTAATTTTATTTGGGGGGGGGGGGTGTCATTTTCCGTCTGGGGACAGTATTTTGTTTCAAAGCTTTTGAAAACAGTAGTTAAATGGAGTAAAAAGAATTTGCCCTAATCGTAATTTTTTCTCCCAATTATGCGTTTGTGTCTAGTATTCTTGTTAAATATCATTTTATGGCATATATGTTCGTATTTCAGCTTGAAACTGTAGCAAGAATTTGTGGAAACGGAAGTTAGACGCCACAAAAATTGCCTCCTAATCTTCAGGCTTCTTCCGCGAATTCAAGAAATTCTGTCTTTTTCGTTATGTTGGCCACTCAGGAGATCGATGCACAAGTTAACAGAAATTTGAAGGGGGGGTCGGAGGAGGATGGAATTTCGTCTTTACGAAACTTTAGAAAACGGAAAGCCGACGGGAGTTCAGATTTTTTCCGTAATCATAATTTCTTTTTCCTCGTGATGTTACATCTGTTCAGTATTTTTAAGTATCATTTCACTGCATAATTTTTTGTGTTTCAGGCTTGAAAATAGGAGAAAAATTTTCAAAACCGGAAGTCGGACGGATTTCCCGTAATCGACCCCCCCCCCCCCCCCCCGCGATGTTCCCACTCTTCAGCGCTGTTAAATCTTGTTAAAGGAAGAAGGAAATTCCTGAAAACGGAAGTGACGATAATTTTTAAAAATTGCTGCATGGTGTTCAAAAGTATTAATATTCCCAAATTCCCAAAGTTACACCATTTATCTAAAATAGTTGAAGCTTTGATATCATGCACTCGTGGTCCTCAGACTGATGGTTTTTATCAGAGGGCATAAAAAACAAGAAAAGAAAAGTGACAATGAAGAAGTAGGGAGAGAATGATATCAGCAGAAAGAAAAATTAAGCAGTGGTGCTGTGAAGTTGCAGAGTCAATAAAAGACAAACTGACAGTAGTACTCATTCTTGCTGTCTGTTTTGATTTTTCACCAGCTAAAATATTCAGCTTTTTTCCCCCATTCTTTGGTCTCATTTTCTCCTTAAACTGCAATTTTAGGGGCAGTATGATCATGTGGTAAGTGGAGGTTCGTGCACTGCGTGTTCACTTGCTTGGATTTCCTGTCTGTCAAGCATCGTGGAATCCTTAACGCATCTTACTGAGTTTTACTGGTGGAAGTTTCGAATCTCGCCGAGGAAAAAACTTTGTGTTTCACACATGTTAAGTTTGTTTCATTAGAGTCCTTGTTTGTTGTAATGTTTTGTTGAGGCACATATTTGTTTTTTACAAAGAGATGGATTATTTCATAAAATAGTCCATGTATGCCATAGTTATTAGTAACAAGGCTGTTGGCAGGTATGGACTTTTTTTTTAAATATCATGATCTGCGACATGCTGCTGCAGATTATGCGAAGGAAAAAATTGCTTTTCTCAGAATTTCATGATCTACAGATCATATGCTGCAGCGAATTATACATGGTATTTTTTTTTTTTTCACAGCCTTTGGATTATATATACCCTTGTGGATCTCACAAACAAAAAATTTTTTCTGAATTTTATGGTTTACAGATTATACGATGAAAAAAAAGGCACTTTAAATTAATATGTAAAAAGTAAAACTTCCGCAAATAGTATTTTAATAAAATCGAAATCTGAAATTTTTTGAGATCGTCTACTGAAAGAATATAAAAAGAAAATTATGAAGCAAATAGCAAATTGGAATTTTATTTTGCAATAAGTGGTTTGGGTAAGAAAAAAAAATGACAACAAATATGGTTTACCACTTTTCGTTCCAGCGTCATAACCAAACATGTGTTCATGCGTTATTGACTTTGTTTCACCTGGCGCCTAAATTTTGGAGCTGGCTCCTAGATCTAGAACATATTTGTCGAGCCCTGGTAATATTACACATTAAAATCTGTGTCTTAAAAGGATATATCTTGTAGAATGTTGGTAATTTGTATTGACAAAGCAGAACTATGATGGTGAGAACATATTAGCAAAAGTGAAATGCGTTACCTTAGGTACATGCGCTGAATTAAAATTAGGCTGCACACCATAGTAATTGCATGGCGAATTTTTCATTTTGCCAAAGTTTTTGGAGAAACTCGGAACAAGTACAGTCAAAATTTGACAGCGCCAGTGGTGCATTGACCATTCGTACAAGTGGGTACGGGTTCGAGTCCCGAATGAGGCATGGGTGGTGTGCTTGTTTTGCAGAACTTGCTCTCTCCCTTCCCTAGAACGAATGTCTCCAAATTAGAAACAGGTGACCGCTTATAGTCCTTAGAGTTGCTCGTAATGGTCGTTAAACTCAGAAAGAAAAAAAAAGTCAAAATTTTTTTTTACAAGAAGCATGTTGGAAAATTAGTACAACGGAAACTACTTTTAAGAATATTTTTCATTGGAAATCTAAAGGGTTAATGAGGAAGTGTAAATTCGAGGACATTTGGGGACAAACATTAAAATTTGAGGACAATTTGCGTCCCCAAAGGCTTCAGATATTTTTGGGGACAGTAAACTAAATTCAAGGACTGTCCTCAAGAATTGGGGATGTCTGGTCAGCTTACTGTAGACGTCATGTGGAATGTCACCGTCATATTGAAAATGCAAAAAGAAAAGCATCAAACCAAACATTAACAGAAATGTTTGCACAATCTGATGACCTCTTTATTATTAGAGCAGAAGCATTATTTGCAATTTTTTTAATGGAGCACAACTTCCCAATTGCCATTTCTGACCATGCAAGTGCATTATTTAAAAAAATGTTTCCAGATTCAGCAATTGCCGCAAAATATGAGTAACAGGTACGGTTGCGTGAGTAACAAGTACGACGCAACCACTAGTCATGCTAATAAATTTTCAGAAACTAATGTGCCACCCCGGTGGCACAGTGGTCTAAGCGATGGCTCTTCAGGAAGACGCTTTAACGTCTGTAAATTCTGTTTTACACGTTCTGTAAAGTGGATACAGTCTGTGGTGGTGCATTAACTTATTCAATTATAATATAAATCGGTTAGAAAAAAACGCGCGTCCGGTGATTGAGATTGTGGACGGTATGAGGTGGTGTATGTAACGATTTTAACTGGAACCTTTTAAAGCTTTTAAATTTTTTATGAACCTGACCAAACTTTGAAGACTTCCTCAGCATTTCCAAGAGAGTGCAGCATTGACGAGATAGCCCTAAAGGCCAAGTACGACGTGGAACTTCAAGTTGTATGTAAATAGTAACTCTTAACTCAAGAATTTTTAATTGTTATCTGGAAACCTTTACCCATTCAATATGATGTCGACATAGCCAGAAAGGAGCTAACCCTAACATCTGGACATATCCGAAGTAGGGTACAACTTATAACGAAATGGCTCTCGAACTAACCCTAACAATTGACCATATTGAAGCAAGATTCAACTTTGGACAAAGAAACTTAATAACTACTGACGCTGGACTGAACACGCAATTCCGTAAGTAACATCTTTAGGATTTCTAACCGATTTATATTATAATTGAATAAGTTAATGCACCACCACAGACTGTATCCACTTTACAGAACGTGTAAAACAGAATTTACAGATGTTGAAGCGTCTTCCTGAAGAACCTTGTGGTCACGTAATTGTATGTGAACTATATGATAGAATCACATGAGATGTAATAAGCGATGGCTTCTGATCATTCGTCCGAGATGGAGTACGGGTTCGAATCCTGGTGAAGCATGGATGTTGTGTTTGTCTCGTGTCACCCTAAATTAGGAGCGTGCGACTGCTTATAGCCCACTGAGTTGATCACGGTGATCATTAAACCTCCAATAATAATAATAAAACTAATGGCAGCGAATGTGTCATAGGCGCCGATTTGAATAATTATTGGGGATTCCGGACATTTTAAAGCGAATGATGACCCATGCATTTTTCAAAGGATTTAAGTCTAATTTAAATTTCATTTGGTAAAATTATCTACCACAATTAGACTCTAGGAATGCTAGAATGAAATAAATTATAGTTAATTACAGAATGTTTTAGCTGTTTATTTTTCAGCCTCTCTTCCCCGCCACTGTTTTCCAGGACTGCATCACTTTTGTTTGGAATAACAGGGATGGGGGATCCACCCAGCCTTCTTTCTTTACCTGCATTGTCCGAGAGGAAGGGGAAGAATGCGAAAGAACAGATTAAAATACCGAACAGACTGTTCAGAACAGTGTCACCATTTGTAGACTGGGGGGGGGTGGTGGTGGTAAAAATCGCTCAGAGCTAAGCGGTTGGAAGGAAGGGGAGATCAGAAATGTTGTGCCCCACTGTGTTGTTAAAAGGTTGACCCAAAGACCTTGTGAATACGAGCAAACTCTGTCCTTTGATCTAAAAGCCAGAACTATGGAATGAGGAGATGGAAAGTAGAAACAAATTGTCCTCATCCGATCACATCGAAAATCCGAACTACCAGTGATCCCAATTAGTTCTGATTTTGGACGGTCTGCTGTATTTATATTTATAAGTTTAGATGCGCAACACCAAGCTTCAACTTCAAGCACATGCACAGTCAGTGAGTTCTATTGGCAGCCATTCACCCGGGACACACGCTGTTCTTCAGTTGCTGTTTATGTGCTATGCGCATTATTCGTACCTTTGTTTCTGTGCAGTTTATTATAAAGTGTGTGGCACTCTATATTTCTACAAAATATTTCTCCTTGTTGTGTGTGCTCAAAAATACTGGGGTGATTTGTAATTATGTCAACCTTTAAAAGTAAACAAGAAGTGAACTGCGCTTATTGTGATTGGCATGGCAGGCGTGATAAGCTCATGAGTCATGTTTCGAATAAACATCCGGATGATAAACCTAGAACCAGGGATCAGTGTAGTATTTCCGGATTTTTAAACCTAAAACTCGTGATCTTGAAGTTAATGCAATTGAAAATGTTTTGCCTTGCAGTAGTAGTTGTGAACCTCCAAACAAACAAAGGAAACTATGAAATCCAACTTGATGGACCGCTTAGTCCAGAATTACAGTCAGTCTCATCAGAATTACAGTCAGTGGACAATGTTGGTGTTGATACCAAAAAGTGTACTGATATCAATGAACAGTTATCAACTATATCTCAAGTGTTATCTGGTCTTTCCCATAAAGTTGATAAGTTATTGAAACCGAATCAATTTGTAACCAAGTCCAAGGTTCTTCCTTTTAATATAGAACATGTGTTAACTGTACCAGGCCCATCCAGTCCCAGCACTTTAGCACAGGAAGAAGAAGAATTTAAAGTAAAAATTAAGTTAATTAGAATAAGCAAATTGGTTCCAGAAATTTGTCAACTGATGCCATGTTTAGAAGGGGGAATAGAGACAGTACAATGCTCTCCATGTGTAGAAAACTATAAAAACATTCCTAAGGAGGTGGCCGTTCTTAAAACCAGCACTTTTGGTATTTTTTCTCTTCCAAGTGAACAGCAGTTAGTGCAACCAATTCAAAGTATTGAATTTCGAAATTTTAAAACCCACGTCATTGATCATTTGCAATCAAATGCATATAAATGGTGTATACAGTTTACTGAAGCCATGGAAAAGAAAGAGATCTTGGAAAAAAAGAACATGACAAGGTGGGACTGCGGGTTACCAGGGCTGCTTACAGTGCAATTAAAGAAGGTAAGGGGGACAAGTTTTTTGAACGTTTATTAAGTTTAAACGTTTTAAATGATGCCGACGTTGGTAAACGTAATCACTCCAGAGAATTTTACACAGAATTTATAAACAACATATTTTTTACTATGAACACCAAAATATGTGATTTTTTATGTACAAAAAATCCAGTGACAAACCATCTACCTCTCGTGTCAGTCACAGCTGACAAAATCACAAAATTGCACCGGACATACCAAATAACTTGTCTGATTACGCTTGTAGATGGGGTTCAGACATGTATTGTGATTGACATTTCACCATGTGGTACCTCACACACTGGTGATATTCTTGTTCAACAACTGCAATGTGCCCTTGAAAATTTTAAAATTAAGTTAAAGAAACAGTTAAACGGAATGGCTTTTGATGGCCAATATTTTGATCTTGGTGTGGATAAAAAATTGGCAAGTCTTTGTGAAAATGTCAATCATGACTTCTTCCTTCCTATGTGGGACTTAGCTCATAGGTTAGAGTGTGTTTTAAATGATGTTCGTAAAGTTCAGTCATTATCATGGATTAACAATCAAGCTCAAATTGTAGGCAATCTAATGAAAAATTACAACTGGGGCATTGGCTATGAAGAATTGATTGCATTAGCAGATGAAATGTAAGTGGGTGTTTTAAATCCGAAATCATTCCAACAAACCCGTTTTGTTCACAGTGAACTAAGAGTATACAAAACATTCCAAAAAGATTTTAAGTTGTTTTTTATTGACTTACAAAAAAAGCGCACTGAATGCATCAGACGAGGCAACAATACTGATGCTAAAAATTACTCATTGGAACTCAAAAAATTTTCCAAACCTTGTTTTATATATCAACTCCTTGGGATGATTGATGTATTAGAGTTGATCACAAAATTCAGCTGTACCTCTCAGAACGTTAACGCTTGTATTTGGACAATCGTTGATTATTATGCTTCAGTGAAAAGCACACTTAATAACATGATAATCGAAATGAAAAGTGGAAAATTAACTGAAGAAAACTTTCCATCAGTTTTTAAAGAAATGGAGTCTTTAAGAAATTATGTTTACCAAGACTGTCTATTGGTTGATGAAGACTACCAAAGATCACGCCGTTCCCAGACTCAGCAGCAGCAGGCCGAGGATGAAGAAACAACCAGTGAAGGTTTCAGAAATTCAAGAAAAAAATTAGAAAATCTTTGTGTAACATTACTGGAAAAACTAGCACTTAGAATTTCTGAACCTTCCAATTATAGAAGATATGCGGCAGTGTTTCAGTAGCAGATACACAGTGAGCCCTCCAGATACAACATATGAGCATACAATTAAGAAATGTTTAGAAACACTTACAACATGGGTCAACAAAATCCGAGGGTGCAAGTTGGATAGTAAAGTTCTTTTTTCCCAGTTGAAAATTATGAAAAACAACCTTTTAAACACAGCTTTTTTTAAAAAGTACTTGATTCTTCTGAAGAAAAACCAAACTCTATCATCCAGGACAACGCAGTAATAAAAGAAACATTTACTAACCCTGAAGTGTATGCCCACATCCCTGAAATAATTTACATACTCGAAAACTGTTTAAAAATCTGTAGTGAAGCTGTTTGTGAATCAGTTGGATCTGTAATTGGCAACCACCTACACAATCGGAACATCCACTTCAACACCCTTTTTAATGAAGTCTTCATTTCTTGGAATGGACCTCCTGTTCATAAGGCTTCACAACTTTTAAAAGAATCCTTGGACAGGCATTTCCATGGTGGAAAATACCATTTCACACGGTTTTCTTCAGCATCTCGTCTCAAGGTGTATAAGACGTCAAAGGTGATTGACAAGCTTCACAAAGAGATGGGAAGGCTGCCATTTCTTGGTGACAACTGATGTCACCCATCAATGTAAGATTGTTTTTTATTTAATCATTGGAATACACATCAGTTTTTTTTTTATTTTTTAGTAGTAGGCTTTAAAGATAGTTCTTAATCGTCGACATATACTCAAATAATCGCTTAGACTTGTATGAAAATCCGCTACAGTTTTTGGGGAAATTTCAGACAAAAAACATTGTGTTCTGGGGAAATATTGGGCCCTGAACATTTTCTGCACCCCTGGTAAGACGTGGGAACTCCTGATAATTTGGGGGTCTCTTAATAAATTTATACTCTAGAATTACCATAAAGTTTTTTGGTACTGACTTAATTAGGAAAAGTCATTAATTACTAAAAAATCCATATTTTATTATAATGCTATTGTACGGCACTGTTCAGAATTTATAATAAGATTTTTCAAAGAATTTCCTGTCATAGTTCCTCAGTATCTCCCAAAACTGAAAAAAATTATATACCTAGTTTCAGTTTTATTTAGTATGAAATTAAAAAAGAACTATAAAAATTTGTTCATTAAAATCACTTTTTCAAAAGTATAAAGCTTTCTTCTGCCAGGATCTTCATTCCACTGATTTCAAAATTTGTTACTTTCCAAAAAACAGAGTGATCTTATGAAATCCTCTGCATTCAGCAGCTGCCAAAAACTGAAGATACAGGCACTTGTTTTAGCACATGTTAACTGCCAATTGTTCAGTGCAACAAGCACATTTAATCATGTTCTTATGCTGTACGTGTACTGTTCATGCTGCCAAGTTTTGAATGCATAGATCTTCTTTACCAGCATAATATATCTGTGTTGTTTTAATTTTCAGTACATCTTCAATAGAGAGGTTTTAGAAACCGTAGCTTCGAAACTGATGCATTTTCAGTCTTTTTCCCTTTTGTTGTTGAGGAAGTATTGGAAAAATGATGGGCAGAGGCAATGCTGAATGCTTTATCAAATAGATAGGTTGCCACCAGATCCAATAACACTTACGTATTTGGATAATAGTACCTTGATTTGGTAGGGCTTAGTATATGGTTTCAGAGCATTTATGGATATTTTTACAAATTATAAGGCATTTTGAAGGCTTAATGTTTTTTTTGCTGTAGTGAAGAAAAAGATGTAAATACACATTAAATTGGGTAGCTTTTTATTTATTGGTTATTGACAAGCCCATAGTTGTGTAAACTGTGTAGTGTCATAGCATTGTGGTCAAATACAAGGACTGTGTGCCATAAAATTCATAAATAAACTGCAGAATGCACAGAAGCAAGTTTACATGTGTTTGAGACTGTTAAATTGCTTTGCTTCCCTGTCGCAAAGCATATTTTCAGGTTTGGGACATTGTCAGCATTTCCTTTTCTGAGCATAATTGAGTGATAGGATTTTTAATTCCATGTTCAAGTATACTTAGAAGCTGCCTTAGTGACATGTCCATTTTTGTTAGATAGTTGTATGATGTAATTCTCAATGGATGATTTGTGTGCTCCATTTTATAGTGTCTGCATGTGAGAAGAAATCACGTCTGTATTCTCAGTTTCTTTGAGAGTGCTTGTTTTGTAATTGCTCTGATTTTTGTTGAAACAGTTTCTTTGTAGAGTTTTGAGACTTTTCATAAGATTTGCTATGCCTTTTTAAAATGTATGTGAAGAAAAATAGAGAATCACACTTAAGTTGTGTAAAAGTTATATTGAGAACAATTATAACACATTACTAAATTGTCCACAAAAGTTAGTGTAACTAGTTGTGATTTGTGATAGAATTATGAATGTAGAAAATTCTTATGTAATGCATTCACAGGTGTGTGGAATTCCGGGAAAATCTTACCAGCCAGGGATTTTTACCACTAGCCAAGAAGACGCTATATAGACACATTACGACAACAGTGTACAGAGATGGGATATGACACAAATTTTGAATTTCTGCCCCTATGTAATACAAATACATATTACGCTATACCAAATTAAAAAAAAACAAAACAAAACAACAAGAAACCTTTGATTTATAACGGAGATGTATGACACCAATTTATTATTATTTTATACAGGCATGAAAGACTACCGCGAAAACGCGGAAATCCGCTTTTTTCTGTTCCGTTTTTGGTGTTACCGATATTATTCCAAAAATGCAATAAAATTTTTATGGGGAGGGGGGTATGCCTCCCTCTTGTAGAAAGCAAAATCGTAATGACTTCGAACAACGGATGGTTACGGCCGAGAATGACGTCACCTCTTCCAGGGATGGAAATTCTGCGCCAAAGTGTGCCAAAACAAAAGTCTGGCGCCGTCTTGCTACAAAAGGCAGGTTTTGCGCCATTGGGCACCAGAACCTCTGTTTCCCCGTCGTCATTGTCTGGACTTCGGTATAGTAAATTCTCCGTGCTCACTCTTGCGCTTGACGCTGAGTAAGTCCATGCGGTGGGAAGAACTATTCAGCAACTCCAAGTACTAGGAATTTTATGTAGTTACTATGGAAATCATCGACGGAAGTCGTCAGTCCGCTACGGACGACGGAAAGCATCGAGTGTGCTATGGAAATCGTAGGTCTGCTATGGACGACGAAAAATGCCGAGTATGCAACGGAAATCTAAAATCTCAGTGAAATAACGTTATTAAACATCTGTGTAAAGTTTATTTTCCTGTTTTCAAGATTCTAACACTTGCTAAATATTTTCGGGAATGTTTCTTGGGTGTTGAGAATGTCACGTCGTTCTCCGTTTCCTCGTATTAAATGTTTTTGACCAAGCTCCCCCCCCTCCTTTCTCTCTCTGCCTTTTTTATTTTTGATGATTTCTTATCATATTCCTCGTTTTTAACATCTTCGGTAATAGTAAAAAGGAGCGACTTCGTTTTTTGTTTTTTTTAAGAAATTTTTCTAGTGAAATGCGTGTTACCCTATTTCTAATACTTACTTCTTCAAAACTAATCTGAGAGAGCAATCGCTTTCGCCCCTTTCCCTTTTATTAAACGAAATTAAATTTCTCCGTGCTCACTCTTGCGCTTGACGCTGAGTAAGTCCATGCGGTGGGAAGAACTATTCAGCGACTCCAAGTACTAGGAATTTTGTGTAGTTACTATGGAAATCATCAACGGAAGTCGTCAGTCCGCTACGGACGACGAAAAGCATCGAGTGTGCTATGGAAATAGGAGGTCCGCTATGGACGACAGAAATCGAAAATCTCAGTGAAATAACGTTATTAAACATCTGTGTAAAGTTTATTTTCCTGTTTTCAAGATTCTAACACTTGCTAAATATTTTCGGGAATGTTTCTTGGGTGTTGAGAATGTCACGTCGTTCTCCGTTTCTTCGTATTAAATTTTTCGGCCAAGCCCCCCCCCCCCCCCCTCCTTTCTCTCTCTGCCTTTTTTTATTTTTGATGATTTCTTGTCATATTCCTCGTTTTTAATATCTTCGGTAATAGTAAAAAGGAGCGACTTCGTTTTTTGTTTTTTTGTTTTTTTTTAAGAAATTTTTCTAGTGAAATGCATGTTACCCTATTTCTAATACTTACTTCTTCAAAACTAATCTGAGAGAGCAATCGTTTTCGCCCCTTTCCCTTTTAGTAAACGAAATTAAATTTCTAGATCGGTATTTAACCTGTCCGTGGCGGAATCCGCGACGTTTCCGTGTCCCGTAAAAGTGTTTCACGGCAGAGTGAGCAACGCAGTGTCGATTTTTCACTTTCATTTTCCATAAAATTCGTGTTCTTCCATTTCTTAGTTACTTCTTACTCATACATGTTATTATTTCGTGGATTCGCGGAATTCCGCTTGCTTTTTTCTGTCATCATTTGGGTCATTCTCGAGATCGATGTAAAACTGAAAAGAAGCTGTTTTTTGGTGGGAAGGGAGGGGTCTTTTCCATCTGGGGACGGTATTTCATCTTTCAAACAAAAGTTTCGAAAACGGAAGTTAAATGGAGTAAAGTTACCCCCCCCTCCCATAATCCTAATTTATTTTTTGCGATGTTTCTTCTGCCCAGTATTGTTATTAAATTTCATTTTAATTCATACATATTTGTATTTTAGCTTGAAAAACGGAGGGAAAATGTCCGAAAACGGAAGTCGGATGGAGCGAAGATTTCGCCGGCAATCGTAATCCCCGCTCGCGCGACGTTCCTCTACCTTGTGTTGTTGTTAAATGTCAGTAATTTTGTACTTTGGATGCAGTGATGTGCTCTAGTTTAATATTTACATAAATAAATTTCAGTGAATTCCAAAACATGCACTTTTTAAGCTAAACAAATTCAGTGCCCTGTCAAAAATAATGAAGGCATGATTGAGTTGTTTTCCTGGCTCTCAAGTGGAAAATTCCTTTTGTATGATGGGGGATTTACTTGATGAAGAATCCATTAACATGAAAATTGAAACATTTTCATCTGTTCAAACCATGAAATATAAGCTACTGAATCAGGATAAGGAATTTTTTGGAATTTTTAGCCTTCAAATTTTTCTTAAGAAAAACTATTATTTGCATGACCCTGTAAATAGAGATTTATGCCAAAATATGAAATCATATTCAGAATATAAGAAAGAATTACAAGATAGGGAAGAAGAAATGAAAACAAGATGAAAGGAGCTAAATATCTCTACGCAGCAAATTAAAATGAAATGAATTGGTTCAAGAGAAAGAAAACTGTATCCGGCTAATTCATAAAAGGTTAGAACAAATTGTTAGACAGAAACAACTTAAGAAAATGAAATTTCATTAGTTGTGAATGACTTTGATTATTTATCTACAAAATGCCTAACATTTTTGCAAGCATTTATCATATTTCTTCATTAATAATTTTGTGTCAAATCAAGAATGAACATTTATTTTTTATCAAACTTTTATTACTTATCAACAAACATGTCTGAAGTTTTTCAAACCTTCAAGATTTCATTTCCATACAACGTTGTTATCTTATAAAGACATTTGATTAATTTCCTCATTTGATTAAAGACATCGTTCTGTACTAAGGTGAGTGATTTTCTATGCATATGACCACATCAGCAATTTTTCCCCTTACATTGTATTGTACTAAATATTTAATTTTCTTGAAACAAAATACAGACATTAAATCTATTTAGTTGGCAGGCATGTGACCAATACCTAAATGTCATGGTTGTATACATTAGAGTGAAATGCAAGATTCAACAATTTGTTACCCCCCCCCACCCCTTGGCGCGGGTGGAAGTTCAGCTTTTTCTATCACTGCCTACTTTCATGCCTGTTTATAATTAAATATTTCATACCTAATTAATAGTGATTGTTCAGCTTTGTTTCTTTTAAATTTTTACGTCAATTATTCAACATCACAAAATTTTCTTTTATGTCTTTGTACATGCTTTGTTCCACCTCCAAAGTACCGCTTATCTATAGTCTGCTGGATCAAAATTTTCTAATGATGTCCCATTAATGCGTATATTTAGGAGACTGTTCATACTTCTGTTGACTAATGAGGTCCTCAAGTGATTTTTGATAAGATTCATCTGGCTGAAGCCTTGTTCACAGGTTGATGCTGATATTACACAAAGACTTCCCGGCGGTTACACAGCGTTCTGCAGTGGGAAAAACTGGTTTATTCCACCTGCAGAAGGAGCGACTCAGCTTGGCCTTGAGCGACTGCTAAGCATCCGTGACGTCAGCTCCGCTCTTTTGCATGCTCTTTTGTGTGAATGAACACCGGGGTCGGTCTAAAAAATAGAATGCTTTTCTGCCTAGTGAGGTATGACTTCAAAGTTCGGGTTTCGGATTAGAATATACTTGCCTGTCTTATAAATGAAGAAGTTTAAAGTGTAAAAAAAAAAAAAAATAGTGAAAGCCTACAATATTATTATTTCATATATTTTATAAGCTGCAATTTTTAAGAGGTCTAAAATCCAGGAAATCCACTCGCCACGCCAGAAAATCCACTTGCAAGTGTTCTTCAGTGCAACCAGCGATGCATTTTTCACTTCTGTCCTCGAAAGCCAACAACCATGAAGTTGATGTATCAGCTCAGGGAAGAGATGGAGGTTGCATGGGGCAAGGTCAGATGAGCACAATGGGTGTGAGAGGACAGCATTTCTTATTTTGGCAAGAAATTTGTGAACAAGGAATGGCCTGTGTGCCCATGCATTGTTGTGCAACAGCACCCATGATCAGAGTTCACTAAAATGCATAATTACGCATCTAGTATGCATCAAAATTTTACCAATGCATAAAAATACGCATCAGGAATTTTTCTCAACGTATAAAAATACGCATCAGGAATTTTTCTTGGCGCTTGAAACTACGCATCGAAGAATTTTACCAGTGCGTAAAAATATGCATCGGGACTGTATTTTCGTCTTTCAGAAACGGAAGTAAACGAAATAAAGATTTTTTCCGTAATCGTAATTTCTTTTTCCTGTGATGTTGCCTCTGTGCAGTATTGTTGTTATATATCATTTTATTCCACAAATATTTGTATTTCAGTTTAAAAATGGAGGAGAAATTTTTCGCTGTAATCTTTTAGGCATGAGAATGCGATGGCTTCGAGGAATTTCTCCTTTTCCGTCATAATTTGGGTTATCCTTGAGATCGATGCATAACTGAACGGAAATTTTGGGGCAATTAGTAGTGGTGGAGGATGTTTTCCGCCTGAAACTTTCGAAAGCGGAAGTTTCATCTTTTAAAACTTTCAAAAACTGAAGTTAGACGCAGTGAAGATTTCTCCTGTAATCGTAATTTTATTTTTCACGTGATGTTTCCTCTGCCTAGTAGTGTTGTTAAATATCATTTTATTTCATAAATATTTGTATTTCTACTTGAAAATGGAGGGAAAATGTCCGAAAACGGAAATCGGGTGTAGCAAAGATTTCACTCGTAACTGTAATTTTTTCCCCCAACGATGATCAGAACATGTATCCTGTATTCTTAAATATCCCCCCCCCCCCCCCAAAAAAAAACAATTTCGGTTTTTGCATTTCAGCTTAATAGGAGGGGGGAAGAGGCAAAAACGAAAGTGACTAAGCTGAACAATTTGTAAAAATTGATGCACGGTGTTCAAAAGTATTTATATTTTCAAAGTTACACTCTTCATCTTTTATCTAAAATAGTGACAGCTATCATGCATTCATGATGGATAAAATTGTCATCCAAGGGCATTAAAAAAATTACAATAAAGAAATTAGAAGAGAAACAAAGATATCAGCAAAATGAAAATTTCAGTACTGGATGCAATGCAACTGCAGAAAAACAAATGTGGCTGTGGAACTTGCTGAGAAGTTTATTAGATATTTTTATATGCCTATATAAGAACCTCAAAAGTGCAATGCTTTCACTTCTTGAACACATTGCTGTTCCATGCAGTCATTACAAAACATTATACATTTAATGTTATTGTTTTAAAATATGAATATTATATTTATTTCTAAAACAAGACTGATCCAAATTCTAAATATGTTGAGCAGTAGTGAAGAATTTTTTATGTGAAAAAATCTGGATTGATTTTTCATAATTGCCTAGCATTTTCGTATTTTATTTCATCTGTTAATTTTTCTAAAACACCTCCCGACTTTTGAAAATTACTCCCCAAATTTTTTCAAAGGAGGGTCATTCCACGCCAAATCGTCAGATGCTATCCACCACACTATCTCCGATTCTTACGATTTTTTTCCGTGAATAGATCACCCCAAGGTAAAAAAATCCTGAAAGTTTCATTTTTTTTATTTCCCGTAGATTAGGAGATATTAATTTTCGAATTCTAGTGCATGGCTGGCCTTAATCGTGTAAAAACGCAAATATCTCCATTGTTTGGATAAAAAAAGTACCAAAATCACCACTCCTTCGTAATTTCCCCCAAGGAATCGATTGTTGCATTGCACAAATTTCTATCTTCTTTAGTTTTTGAGTTACGTGCAACGGGAGAGCCTTTTTTCAAAATGTAAAAAAGCAATGTAGTACAGCACTTAAAAGATCGCAATTGTTTTTAGTTGTTAAAGAAAAGTTTAGTCTAACAAATGAAGAAAAAAAAACCTTGGGCTTTCGCGTGCGCGCTGAGAAAATAATTTTTAAATATGGTGCACGGCTCGTATTTTGCCACTGTGAAACTGTGCGCGGCGAATAGCGTTGGCAGACAGCCAACGGCAGCAGGAGTGGATGTTTGCCTTCGGACAGGCTGGAGATCAAGATACTATTGCACGCGTTGGCCAGATCGCACGATAATTTGATGCGATGCTTGAAGGAGGAAGGATAGTGAATTAATGTTATGTTTAAAGGCATTTCAAATAATACAACTGTAAAATATTACTAAAGGGTCATTTCACGCCAAATCGTCAGATGCTATCCACCACATTCTTAGCCATTTGATGACGAGGAAAACTAATATAAACCATTTTCTCCGTACAGCTTACCAATATGAGCTATACCGTGAAAAAGGCTACACACAAATAACGCATAAAAATTATGCAAAAGACGTCGGAAATTTATTGATATTCTTACCAATCAAGACGAGAAGAACTAATATAAACTTTTTCCTCCCCGTATAGCTTAACGATATGCAGTACTGACTCTTATAAATCAGCAATTGACGTTGAAAATAGTTTTTGGAATATTGATTAATGATTTCTTCAGCTCACACAATATCCGACAGAATTTTTAGACATGAAATAGTTCTATTTCAGGAATTAATAAATTGTCTAGTTGTCCACGCCTGCCGTAAGAGAAAATGATCAAGGAATGACAGCTTGAGAAATAAAGTAATCGGGGATATATAGCTTGGTGCCTATTCTTGCGAGGTAGAGGAGATATATACTGCGTTTTAGTTAACGTCAGATACTTGACGATCACAAATGATGACGTTAGCAAGGCTCAGCGTCGGGTTAGAAAAAATGTTATAGATTATTTTCTGGTAGATCTGGTATTCAAATGAACGAGTACATCTTGCAGTTGTCATCTTGCCTGTCTTTTATTTATTTATTTTTTATTTCAGTTGCTTATTTAAAGATTACGCGTCAGGTGGGAGCTCACGGAACTCAAAAGCTCATATGAAACAAAAACACACCACAGCACCCTAAAATAAGAAAAACACAGTTTAACTGTTCGTGGTGTAGCCCCAAAATAGGAAAATACAGTTTGACGGTTACACTGAACGAAAAATTTTATGCAGCCTATAATCACATCCCGGTGTCAGAGTGGATTTATTTCCGTTATTATTATTATTATTATTTTTTATTAATCATGCCAATAAATTTAGAAAATAATGAGAACCATTAACAGACCTCGAACGTTATGAGTACGTTTTCGTTAATGCAATACCTAATGTATCGCAATTATTGATTAGGAATTTATGAAAAACAAGTACGGAACTCCTGTTACTATTTAGCGATCGTAATTTGTCCCAGCTCTGTTTTATGAGCTTCTGTTTCTCTTTATCAGTAGCAACGCAGTTATCGTCCTCATATTGACTAGTTACTTTAACTATCTCTTGAATTAAGAATAAGTTTTTTTGTTTTGTTTAACGCATTACGCCACAATAACAATGCACGAAGATGCTGAAAAATAGGCAGCAACTTTTAAAGCGCAAGAGAATAAAAGAGATCTGAGAAAATACACTACGGAGCTTTTCCACTTGCGGTGCTCTCTTAGAAATTCGTTCTCTGTTTGCTAGAGGTTGTAAATTAGGATCTGAGGGATTCAAGGTCTAAGGCTATTGTCTTCAAAAGAAAAAAAAAAAAACTAGAAGCAAGCGTGTCGGCCATAACACGGATAAAAAGAGTAAATTGTCTCTAAGAAAAATAAACAGTTCTACATCTGTGGCGAACAGAAAACGTCATACCATAATGGCAAATAAGTTAACAAACGTAGTGCAGTGACGACGCTCAGAACTGGGTGGGCCATTAAGGAAGGGGGAGGGGGCTAAACGTGATTGGAGAGGAGGCACACACTTTGAAGTGTTTGGCAGAAAGTTTGGCAAAAATTCCGTTCATGTGCACTTTACTTGACGCTGATAATGTTATCCCTAGTCAAAAAATGTTTTCAAGTGAATACTGTACATAGTATGGGAACCATTGATATGAATCTCTATGGCAAGTTACTATTTGCAATTTTAGTGTACTTAGGTCTATTTTTCCCTCTCTCTCTCTTTCATAAGGCTATTTATGAAGTACAGTTTGTAACCTGACAAGGAATCTCTCTGATAGTTTCCAACTATAATTCCAAAATGCGTGTTTCTGCTGCTCTCTTAGACATTCGTTCAGAGGACCCCTCTTCCCTCCCATAAGTACAAAAACTAACAGCCATGTGGAATGCCATTTTGCTTTTTTTTTTTTTTTTAAGAGGCTACAATTCATAAACTCAAAAAGCCGAAAGTTTAGAACTGATTCAGATTGGTTTTAGATCGGTGACGCGAACATTAAATTTTCTCGCGGGTCATATTTAGTTTCCACGCTACAGAAAAAGTATATTACCTTCACAGAAAATAATCAGAGATTTTGTGTGCGCTTATAAAATCTTCCTAACACTTTTTTGTCAACATCATTTTTCATCCTGCGGCGAACGGCAAGTTTATACTTTTTTTTTATTGGAGGTTTAACGACCACCGGGAGCAACTCAGTGGGCTATATATAAACAGTCACCCGTCCCTAATTTGGGGCCACTGGTTCCAGGGAAGGGAGAGAGCCAGCGCCGTAAGACAAACACAACATCCATGCCTCACTGGGATTCGAATCCGGACCCAATTTGGACGAATGATCATATTCATAAGTCATCGCTTAGACCACTGCGCCACCGGGGCAGCAAGTTTATACTTAAGGATATCTTTATGAGGAGCAATAAATTTGGGGGTTGTTGATCAGACAAAGTGTGCAAAAGGTCTGGAGTGTCAGGTCATTTGCAGTAACCCTCTTTAAACAACATCTAAAAAGGAGAGAGGCTTCATTTCATCGCCGGCATGGTAAATTTGAAAACTAAGCACGACGGAACTTTTTACCCATGTATACATACATACATACATACTAGCCAGAATTAAAAAAAAAAAAAGCTGATTAAGAAAAAAGTACAAGACGATTCCCAAAATTAGCCGAAGAAATTTCACCACGATCTCTCTAGAGCGAAAGCATTGGCAGCAATCGCATCCCCCCCCCCCAATAATTTTGGTTTTGCATCGATTTCAAGAAATTATTCAGATGATGATGCAAAACGCAGGAAAATCTCGTGAACACTGTAAAACCTGTAGATGTTAAATTTTATGATAATCGCCAAATTCGTTATCGGGAAAAAAATGCATTCCACGGAAGGTCAACTTCCTCTTGTCTGATTTGATTAAATGTAATCAAAAACTGACATGGAAGTTGATCACAGCGTTGTGAGACATCGAAATATAAACATTGTTCATGAACTAATCATGCTTTTTAAAATAAAGAATTCCTTTCCTTCAAAACGTGAGTTCAACAATACATGCGTCCGCGCAGTGGGGGTGATTGGTGGGATCGCTTCTTGCGTGCGGGAGAAATGCCGTTCTTCTTCCGGTACCAAGTTTCCGCATAGCCGTGGCCACAAGGCAGCGTGCTCCGCCGATTGCGCTGTCATCGTGGCAATGCACTGGCCATGCACCATGCTTAAAAATTCTTTTCTCGGCGCTCAGGCAAAAGCCCTAGGGTTTTTTTCTTCATTTGATAGATTAAACCTTTTTTTGCAAAGAATAATAACTGCAGCTTTCTAAGTGCTGTACTACATTGCCTTTTTAAGCATTGAAGAAAGGCTCTCTCATTGCTCATAACTCAAAAACTAAAGCAGATAGAAACGCGTGCATTGCACCAATGGATTCCTTGGTAAAAATTAAGAAAGAATGATGATTTATGTATTTCTTTTTATTCTAAATAACGGAGATATTTGCATTTTTATGCAAAATATGTCCGCCATGCACCAAAATTCAAAAAAATATATCTTCTAACCTATCGGAAATAAAAAATTGAAACTTTCAGGGTTTTTATAAGTTGGGAGTAGCTACCCATTAAAAAAAATCGTAAGAATCGGAGATGTGTTGGTGGAAAATTAATTCAAAATCTGACGATTTCGCGTGGAATGACCCAGGAGTAGAAATACTCCTTTAAAAAAAATTTCGGCAAACTCTGCCCATGATTGATTGCTCCACAGTTGAGGCCTCTTCTTGTGGATTGACTCGTATAGGCATTGCATAATGTCTCGATAGAGCTCCTTGTTGACAGTGCATCCGTCAGGGATAAATTCAAGATAAAGGATACCCTGGATGTCTGAGAAGATCTCTAGGATGATTTTGCCTTTGCTGCGATCATGGCGGAATTTCTGTTTCCGTGGAGACAATGGTGATTTCCACATAACTGATGCCTGCTCAGTCTGCAAGTCGTCTGACAGGAAGCACCATTTTGCATCCCCCGTTTTGATTCTTCTAAGAAATTGTGGGTCTTGATCAGTGGTAGTTACAAGATTGCCTACCATTTTCATCCGTATGGCCAACTGATCTTCAGTTAACATGCGTGGGACGATGTGTAGACAAACCTGGTGCATCTTCAGATCATCTGTTAGTATCCATTGACACAGTCTCTGATATCCCAGCAGCCTCTGCTATTTGCTCAATTGTCTGTTATCACATACAATGGCTGCTTCAAAATGTTTCCAGCTGTGTGAGCTGTCTCTGGCTGCCCACTTTGTCTTCGACCTCCTGTCTACTTTCTCTGAAGCGTTGATGCTAGTTGAATGTTTGTGATCGTGACAGGGTGTTTTCGCCATAAACTTGCTTCAACATTTTGTAAGTTTCTGTTGGGCTTTTGCCCAAATGAACGCAAAACTTAATGTTAACTCACTGCTCAAAAAATGCCATTTTTCATGAATCACTGAACATTGCGTTAGTTGCTCACAATACCTGCTGGATGTACCGCAGTGAGTGCATGACGTAGATAGAAGAAACCAATTTCTCTCTCTCTCTCTCTCTGTCTGGGGGGGGGGGGGTTGTTATGTCATAACGTAATCCAATAATCTCTGTGGATATGTGATAAACAGGCTTTGCCGTACAGGCGCTATCTGGGAACTTTTGGATCCTACTTCGTATTTCTTTCTGTCTGTTATGTAAACGAGCTGCCTAATGAAGCCTGAAAACTCTGTTGTTGACATGTATGTACTTGAATTTTGTAGTTAACTTACTATTCTTAGCATATTTGCTAGTTTTTTCACCCAAGGGAATGAGTGAAAAAAAGTACTAGTATCATAGTGCACAGAAATCTTTGTGTTTGCCATTGTCTGAATGATTGACAAAGAGTTTCAAAGTAAAATCTCTAACACACATTTGAGCTGTATGTGGTCTGACTGAGTTTTCAGTTTGTTTTTCTGCCAATCTTTATGGGTGCAGTATGGTTGAGAATTCAATGATTGCCACAGTCGCCTGAAGTTCACCTAACAGCTGAGGAACACACATTTAGAAGGTGATGGTATCAAGTCCTGTTGCTGACACTGAAACAAACATCAAACCAACTATTGGAATCGGTACTTTGGGTATTTAAAAGCATTTTGGTAGACTAATATTAGCTGAACAAGAACTAAAGACATAAGTTCGAAAGCTTGCATGTAAAATATAACTTACGTAACTTAAGCGTGTTTCCCTATTTTTGTCGCATCTTTTATTTCAGTTATGTGTTGCTGCCCAGTTATCTCAACGCTTTTTCAAATATTGTATTGTTTAATAATATCTTGCTTCTTCATACTTTTAGGTTGATAGGAAATGTGCTAAATGCGGTCATGAAGGCATGACGTATGCTACTCTTCAGACCCGCTCAGCTGATGAAGGCCAGACAGTATTTTATTCATGTCCACAGTGTGGGTAAGTTTGTTTTTTTTCTTTTCTGGTTGATACCATATGTGTGTAAGAATTATTTTTTCTGTAGCAAGAAGCCATTTAGTCATCATACGGTCAGAGATGGATGGCTGACTTCGTACAAAATCAAAGAACTAGGTTCGAATCCATGGCTAATATATTTGTTCCATAATGCTGGTTTTGTATCTTCTCTGGAATCCAAAATCCTAAATTAAGATTCGGTGATTATTTTTGGATTCAGTATATTTACTGAAGAACTAAAACCCATAATGACTTATATTTCTCAAGATATCAAGCCACCAGTAAGGAAGTTAAAATTTATTGTCATGCTTATTGGTGTATAATTCAAGGGTGTAAAAACATAACTAATAAAATAACTGCAATCGAAACCCATATGTGATAAATTCAATATCAAATGCACACTGACCTTGTTGAGAACAACCAAAAGCTTTTGCTTAATTCATTATTTTTTAGTGTAGAGATGCCAAAATTTTAAATTCATGTGGCCCAGCTCCTCAGAAAACTCATTATCACACGAATCAAATGAAAACCTTAAAAGTGTGATAAAAAATCCAAAACACGGTGTCATTGTCCTGTAACTTGGCAATATTGTTACCAATAACTAAAAGATTTTCTTACAGGTGGCAGCACGGTGCAGACAAGCTTAGTGATGTCACCGTAGCAGTGCAAAGATAGCCAGCCCACTTGAGACATGCACCAAAGAGGAACAACGCTCCGTCGTCTATTTTTTGAGTAGTGAAGGCATGAAACCTATTGAAATCCATCGTCAAATGAAGTTGCAGTATGGTGATGCATGTCTCACTCTGACAGCAAGTGTACGAATGGACTAGGAAGTTCCAAAATGGCATGAGTTCTGTGACAGATAATCCTTGACTGGGTCAGTCACACAGAATAGTGACACCAGAGTCCATTACAGCAGTTGAAAGCATTGTGATGGAAAATTGCCGAGTCACAGTGGGTGAAATAGCTGCGCTGTTGATTATCAGTAATGGTTCAGTGCACTACATCATCCATGATGTGTTCCAGTTCAACAAAGTGTCTGTAAGGTGGGTGCCATGCCAGTTGACTCCAGAATTGAAACAACAACGTGTTGATGTTTGTTAAGTTTTGTGGTGCTTTGAAGCAGAAGGTGACGGCTTCTGACAGATAATTGTTACTGGAGATGAAACCTGAGTTCACTATCATCAGCCAGAAACCAAGAGAGTGAGCAAGGAATGGTGCCATCTAAATATTAAAATTGGTGATTTTTTTAGTCCCAAAGTCGCTGAAGCGGACGCACCCCCACGATGTCACCAGTCAGAATGCTGATGTTAGATTAAAGGGGTGCCTGCGGGCTTTTGAGTATCGCAGAGCGGCCGGCTAAAAAGAAACAAAATTTATTTTAAGAATTAATCCTGACCGAGTTTCCCATCCACTTTCTGTGTTCACTTAAAAAAATAATAATGCCTAAAATTTCCTACAGACATCCAATACTTCCTTGCATACATACAGCGATTTTATACAGCTATGATATAGAGTGTGTCAGAAAGTAAAGTGCTGTTGTTAAGTAAAAGATTGACTTACCATGTAAGAGGCATTTATTAAAAGTTTTATCATCGATATAATGTCCATTACATTCTACTGCTCTTCTCTATCTGTCAAGAAACCTGCTGATTAGATCAGCATAAAACTTGCCGGGCTTGGAGTTGAAGTATTCCCGTAGTGCCACATGAACCTCTTCAACATTCTGCAATGTTTTTCCAGTGAGATAGTTTTACAGATAAAAATCAGGTGGTGCAATATCCAGTGAATATGGAAAATATGATAAAATTTCTCATCCTAATGCAGTGAGCTTTTGCAATGTCTCAAAGAACATATGTGCCCTGGTGTTATTGTGCAATAATATCCTTTCTTTTGGTCAAAAATGGTTTCCCTAGGTGACAAGACCTTCTAATGGATGGTGCTTTTCCTGTCCTACCAGATGCACAGACAGCATGTGTTTCTGTTGATAAATATTTGGTTTCAAGGTGGTTGGAGTGGGGTTTTTAGGGGGTGGTTCTTTGAAGTAGGTTCCTTTCCTCACAGAGTTACTGTAGAGTACTGATTTTAATCACCTCTAGTATCAAACCTATCTAAAAACAAGTCGTTTTTATGCCTTGTGAGAATGAACTCACAGACTGTTAGGTTTCTTTCAGTCTCATGTGGTATGCATCTTCGTGTACTTAAAAGACAAATCCCAGCATATGGATGTGTTTCAAAATGGTGAAATGGAGAATGCCATATGTGTATCCCAATCCTACATGCAGGTAAATATGGTGGATTCTCAGTGTAGAATTCCATCATTAGGCTTTAATGGCCCTCCTGATTGACAGCAATCCTGCAGGGCAAAATTTCTTTCTCTGAGTTTTCATGCACCATCTTTGCACTGTGTATAGCAAGTGCAAAGATGATGGTGTCTGACTTGAAAACACTACACAAATGTTCAGCAACAGCTGTTATGTTGTTTCATTTTTGGAACTCGTGATCACAATGCTTTAAAAATTTCACATCTACTGGCATTTTTATACCAGGGCTTGAAAATTGTATTGCCCAAGACATGTAAAAAAAATCTAGCTCTTTACAGAATAAAAAGTTATAAAAAAGTAATGTGTTTTTATTTCTCAGTCAAATTCCTTACTACTCAGCAGCTCCCTTTCTGCTTCATAAAATTAATGGTAATGGTGTGTTTTGAATAACTGTCAAAATGGATGGCTTGGAAAACTAAATTGCCTGTAATATGATTGTGTAATATCTCAAAATTAAGCTAATGTAATAATAGGCTTTCATATGGACCCAATATAACCTCTGTTGACCAGTTAGGTCTACAGTTATTGTCATTTGTGATAAGCATGGTAGACATAAAAATGCCTTTTTTTGTAAATTTAAAAGTCCTATAACTACAAAAGTATGGCATGTAAGAATCGGACACTAATTAGTTTCTCTATAAAGCCTGCAAGTTCGAGTTTCATGAAAATTAAAAGCATTCAGGTCAAAAATGTTACTTTTTTTTGTGCTGATCTGACATGGAATGAATGACCCATGGGAGAGTTCATATTTCACTGCTGGGTACAATTTATGAAATGCAGTGAAATACGTGTGTTCAAATTTCATCACTGAGGGACAATTTATGAAATCCAGTAAAAGTACTTCATTTCTTACATTGTTTCTAAAATGTTTAGAAAAAATAGTACATATTTTTGGGCATATAAAAAGTTCTAAATTTTTCTGCTGATGCTTTTACATTTCACGTACAGAGAAACAAATAACTTCTGCACCTTTTTTGTATCGTGTAGTTTTTATCCTTGAGGAGAGAGGTGACTCAGCTGGGATTGTACGATGTGGTTTTCCATGATAGGACAACAGAAAGTATGCATACACCATGCAAATTTTTCACAAAGTAAATAAATGAATGAGAAGTTTGCACCGCACTCAATACAAATGTTGCATGCAATTTATTTCTGTATTCAATTAAAATGAAAGAAAGAAGGGAAGTAATAAGTAATCCTACCTTAAATTTTGTATTTAGCACAAGAAATTTACAGGTGAAAATCCAAAAAGAAATAATTTGTTTAGTCCTTTATTGGTATGCAAATATTTCATATTAATGAATAATCCTGTAAGAAGAAAAGACTGTTTTTTTTTAGTTTTCAGGTGTAAATTCCATGTGTTAAATAATTCTGTTTGTGAGTAAAGTCAAGGATATTTTTTTATTTTTTTAACCCTTAACTTTGTGATCTCTTCATTTAGATGTTGGTGGAAGGGGGGGGGGAAGGGGGGTAGATGTTGTGCACTTGACAAAATCTCAAGGACAATATTACATGGAAAATAAAATGCATCAGTGAGACATTTATGTACCACTACTTTTTGTTTTGTGCACAAAATATATGCTGTAAAGAATTTTGAGTATTAGTCAAGGAATATGTTTTTGTAAATATTTGGATTACATTTATCACACAACTGTTGGACACTATAAAAATCTTATTTCTACTGGTTTTAATGTTCTACGCTTTATACATGTCCTTTTCATCATCAGCCTATACTTTTATTCAAATAATGAGGACAACTTTCAAAATTAAAGTAAAATGCAGCTGTACTAAATTAATGAATGATATCAAAGATAAGTTGGGGTTTGGATCCTTTATCCTTTGATTATGAGCTTTGATCTTTCCTGCCATATTTAAATATTGCTTTATGCTTTGTAAATTCGTTTTCTATGTTTCACTGAGAACATTTGTGCATTCCTTTGCCAAAGCAATTGATCGCTGATTTTTATCTTTCAACAGGTTTCAAGAGAATGAAAATTCATGAACTGAAAAGAAGTACAAATATTATACTACAGCCATATGTTAATATATTGTATATACATATAAGTTTTACACAGTTGTTACCATTAAAAAAATGTTGAAATAAAAATTTTAAAATTTAATTTTTCAGAGTTGTACGTTATTCTGTAGAGATTTTCTTTAATACAGTTACTTTTGTTAAATTACGTTGTAAAATACTTCTCACACAATTGCAATGATTTTGAATGACAGATTTAAATACTTGATGTGCAACAAATTCTGCTGGAAATGGTGAGCTTAGTG
The DNA here is from genome assembly GCA_039090855.1 of Macrothele yani. NCBI lineage: Eukaryota > Metazoa > Arthropoda > Arachnida > Araneae > Macrothelidae > Macrothele > Macrothele yani. The sequence goes on from CM077013.1 coordinate 123,387,034, forward strand.
CATGGGTTACATATCAAATGTAAACAAACAAACATGGCTTTTTGTGTGTGTGTGTGTGTGTTAACCAACCCTACAAAAACATTTGTATGTTTAATCATACTTCTAATTACTAAATTTTAGGAACAAACAAATTATATATACCAAACTTTCAGTGGCGTGATAACTTAAAATACATTTCAGTTCAGCATACCATTTTTCTATGTTTTTATTATGCTATCACAATTTATACCATGCTTACTGAAGAATTTTAAACTTTTTTTTTAATCATAATTCCTTGAAGTAAGTAATTTACTATTTTAATAACAGCTAATATACCCCCCCCCCCCTCCCCCTGCACACACACACACACACACAGAGGTGCCAACCATTACGGATTTTCCATAACATTACGGTTTCGGCTGCTTGATTATGGAATTACGTACAAGTTAAAAGAATTACGGATTTCAGTGTAATTAGTAAAAGTTCTGAATTTTGTGTCCTTTTTTGGTAAAATTACGGTTTAAACTGTGATCGCATTTTGCGAATACATTTATAGTTCTTTTCGCACAATTGCGAAAATGTTTAATTGGTGCTGTTTCGAAGTAAAGCACCATTTAAATTCAGATATTGGATAAATCGGCAAAGCCAATATCGGACAGATATTGAGTGAAGAACGGCAAGGCGATATTGCGTAATATGTCAGAAAAGCCGTTGTCGGCGCAATGACATCCGCATACCTGCCAAGTATTCTGGATTTTGGGGTAGTTTTACGGTCGGAAGATAGTTTCTTCCGGATTTTCACCAAAACGGCTCGTGATTTATTTTTTTTATTATTATTGATGGAAATTGATATTGTTTTTATTATCGCTTTATGTAAACTCCTTTTGTTTTATTTTTATCTCATAGCGATTGAACCTTATGTTATCTCATGTTTCTGACAGTGAGCGGTATTTATTTATAGATCGCACACACTCCCTCCCGCCAATCCTTCCAAACTATCTCTCTCTCTCTCTCTCTCTGTGTTGGAATAGCTGCGCTAATTGCGCCCGAAGTTCGAAATTTTTTTTTAATTCTGCGCTGTGCAGAGTTCGCCAAAATGCGTAATTACGCGTATAGTACGCATCAAAAAGTGCATCGAAATTTTCCCAACACGTAAAAATATGCATTGAAGAATTTTACCATCGCGTAAAAATACGCGTCGGGACGGTATTTTGTCTTTCAAAAACGGAAGTAAATGAAATAAAGATGTTTTCCGTAATCATAATTTTGTTTTCCTGCGATGTTGCCTCTGTCAAGTATTGTTGTTATACATCACTTTATTCCAAAAATATTTGTATTTCAGTGTGAAAGTGGAGGGAAAATCCTCAAGATTGATGCATAACTGAACAGAAATTTTGGGGCAATTGGTAGTGGGGGAGAATGTTTTTCGCCTGAAACTCAAAAACGGAAGTTTCATCTTTCAAAACGTTCGAAAACGGAAGTTAGACACAGTGAAGATTTCGCCCGTAATCGTAATTTTATTTTTCACACGATGTTTCCTCTGCCTAGTATTGTTGTTAGATATCATTTTATTTCATAAATATTTGTATTTCAACTTGTAAATGGAGGGATAATGTCCAAAAACGAAAATCGGACTTAGAAAAGATTTCTTCTGTAACTGTATTTTTCCCCCCAATGGTGTTCTGAACATGTATCCTGTATTCTTAAATATTCCCCCACCCCCCACGCCAAAAAGGTTTGCATTTCAGTTTGATAAAAGAGAGGAATGGGGGGGGGATTCGAAAACGAAAGTGACGAAGCTGAAAATTTGTGTTCTAAAGTATTCATATTCTCAAAATTACACTTCATCATTTATCTAGAATCATGCTGTCATGCATTCATGATGGATAAAATTGTTATTCAAGAGCATAAAAAAAAGGTCACTGTCTGGTCATTGCTTAAACGAAATTAAGTTATTTCTAAAATTGTGTCATTCAATTAAAAAAAAATCTAAACCTGGAAAATCATCACAATTTCTAAACTCCATCTATGAGTGACTGATACAGAAAAATAATTGAAAAAACAAGTATCATCAAACATACTGCTAGCACATCCCATACATTACTACTCTCCCCTAATAATAGATTATCGTGAATTAACAGTTCTTGTACTGTCGCAAATCTTCTTGATTTTAAGATAAATCTTAATTTTAGGGAAAATCTTGATTTTTGCAAGCAATCTTTTTGATTTAGGAAAATTTTGGTTAGCAGGTATGTGTCTGATATTAACCGACATTCAGCCGTCATAACCAATATTGGCTCGATGATATTGGTTATGACAGCTATATTCATTCCCCTTGGGTTATTAAAAATATTAACCATTAAAATAGAAGGGTCATGTTATAAGGTGTTTGATTTTATGAGGTTATTACACATTTTGCACGTTAATTTCTCATGAAATACCCTTCCCACGTGTAAATAAGGCTTCATATGGTGATTACTGATAGGCACCGCAGACGGTTGGCACCTCCGTGACACGAGATAAGTACAATATTGATAATTTAATTTCATAATTTTTTGTCAGGATAGTGTAAACATATAAGGTTATTACACATTTCACGCATTAATTTCTCTTAAAATACTCTTTCCACACGTTAATGATGAGGCTTCGTATGGTGATTATCGATAGGCACCTCATAAGTATTGCAGGTTACACAGTAGTACTATAATATTGTCCTTAACTTTGAAAAAAAATGGTGTGTTACATTACTAAAAGTTTGCGTTGCATTACTGAAAAATATCCTATTGATTACTGATAGGTTCTGCTAGAGGTTGGCACCTCTGCACACACAATTACTTAAAAAGTATCTAATTTTTCCCTTACAAAGATTATATAGTGTGAAATGCTCTTTAACTACATTTTATTACAGTAGAGCTTCAAAAATCCTAACTAATTTGGACCACTGGTAGTTTGGATTATTGAACATGTAAAAAAATACACTAACTTTCTACATTAAATTATCAAACACATGTACCAAAAATAATCTACTGTATACAAAAAAAATTACATAAGACAAATATTTTTTTTATTATGCAATATGAAACAGGTTTGCCTTTTTACTATTGTTGTGAAATTTTTAAACATAAAGTACAAATTCCAAAACATACCAAAAATCATTACAAGCTGGTACCGACTGCCAAGGGGTGTACTTTATGCTGAGTGCAGGGGGAATAACTTTCCTCTGGGCTCACAGTGGACAATGAGGCTGAGGGATGAAACAAGGGGTGGTACTGCCATGGTAGTGGATCATGAAATCTTAGCCTTGCAGGGAACAAGTGATTAGGGAGGTTTTCGCCTTTTGTCTCTCATTATCAGAAGTCACCCCCCAAAACTAGCCTATTTTATTATCAAGTGCCAAGTTTAAATGAATGGACTATACATGAACTTTCCACCACCACACAAAAAGAGAGAGAGAGGAGGGGATCTTGTTTGTGTTTTTGACGCTCTACTGTTTCAATATTTAAGGTGGACATTTCATGTGCAAATAGGCATCAACACCACTTTTGATCATGAGAAGCAGTACAATAATGTGAATGTTTTAAAATATGAAATTGTTCAAGCACATTATGTTTAATATATGTCAAATACGTGGAGATAATGTAAATGGACGATGTCATCGCTCTATCCACGTTATTTTTTAAACAACGCATAGCGACTGAAAAATTGTATTCCGGCACCGCTGGGATCGAACCCCAGAACTCTCGATAATTAGTAGAGTGCGTTCGAATTTACGCTACGGTGCGAACAATTCTCAGCGCCATGCGTGATTTATCAGTCGGCATCTGACTACACGAACACGTATTGATGGTCTCAGCAACTGAGATGTCGTCTCAGTTGCTGGTTTATCAGTCCGCCGACATCTCAGCAACTGAAATGTCGACTGACTGATAAACCACGCATGGCGCTGAGAATTGTTGGCGCCGTAGCGTAAATTCGAACGCACTCGACTAGTTATCGAGAGTTCTGGGGTTCGATCCCAGCGGTGCCGGAATACAATTTTTCAGTCGCTATGCGTTGTTTAAAAAATAATGTGGATAGAGCGATGACATCGTCCATTCACATTATGTTTGTTGTTGATTTAAATAAGTGGAGCTTGTAACACTCAGGAAAAAAACTTACCAGTCAAGAAATATCAATGTTTTGATGACACAGGAGTGAATGAAATGGCATAGCAATCTACGAGTTATTTACGTAACAAAGCGCAATATGAGTATGCATTTTCCGAGAATAATGCAGCACCAAGTATAATGCTTCAGTTCCATTTATCTCATTGTTTTGTTATCGGAAATAATGCAGCACCCAGTTTACAGCTGCAGGTAAACATACCACAAAGGAATTTTCATTTTACTACCATTCCAACCCCTAATAAAAAAAAATGGTAGCAGAGTATATTTTATAACTTTCATCAAAGATAAATGGCATAGTGAAGGTAGTTATTAAAAAAAACTGTCCATTTTTAATACACTTTGAATTAACTGCAAAAATAATGCAGAAAATTATGCACTAAATTGCAGTCATCACCATGGTTTCATTGCTGTACTTGTGTAACTCTCCCTCCTAATGCATAAAAGACCTTCTGTTTGTAGACACTAGAGGTCTGCAAGTGTCTTAATTTGGAAAGCTCAGCTCAGACTTGCCAGTTTATGGCCTTCCAATTTTAGACTCTTCCACTTATTGCAAAAAAAACCCCAAAAAATCCTGCTCTGCTGAGATGAACTACCTCCGTAGTAAACAGAGGGTAATGTAGAGAGACTTGCCATTTCTTGTAAGAACTCCTCTCACAGATAAGGTTTAGACTTGACCATATACCTACTTCTGTTACAAATGTGCCGTAATCACATCTCCTCTTCCACACTTAAGTTTAAACATGGTAGCTTTGATCTCCAAATATTTAAACAAATACTTTGAACTTCCTGATCTATGTCTTAGCAACAAATCATGCCAGAAGCTCTTCATCTGGTTTCATGATCTGTTTATGTAAACATTTCTCTGAAAAGAAAGAAAGCTACACCCTTTTTGTTTTCTTTTGAAGTAACAATGTGGCAACTACAGCCAACAAAATGAAAACAATTTGATTTCAACCTTAAATAAACCAGTTCATTTCAGACTCTCATCTTACAGGTCAGCTTGTTGATATCAGCTGTAATATATATAATGATAAGATAATCAACACATGTGGTGACAAATGTACTTCCACGTCCCTCGTTTCACTCTGTGATCTTTGCAATATGATTATTTTGTAAGTCACTTTATTTTGGGAGTCAAAACGCTTTTAATTAATCCAGGAGCAAAATTCAGAACAGGCCTGCCCCAGCCCAAGCATTTTCATCAGAAGTTTTCATTTAACTGGTGAAGAAGGAGGGGGTGTGGGAATAAAAATGATGTGCTTTACAGCAGGCCATTTATTATCAACACCACACAGCAAGACTTCCATGTTGTTTAGCCCATGGTTGACATCTTCAGTGGTTTATGTGTTTAGAAAGAGGGAGACACCACACGCTAATTTTACACAATAGTGAAAGCGCATACAACTTTGCAGTTTTCCCTGTTGTTGACTCACTTCACTGACTGTACTACACACAAGACTGAAAAGTAATGTACTTTTTACCCTCTAGCACCAAATAAGAAAAGGAAAAAAAATTACTAAAAGGGAGAAAAAAGCCACTAAAGCATACTTTATTAATCCTCAATAAAGATTTTTAAACAGTAAATTGTAAACCACTTGTGTTCAAAATGAAAAGCCAGACTGAATCCTTGCCATTCTGCAAATTACGTATTCACATATAATTGCGCATGTTTCAAGACTTCATTTGTGTGAAAGCTGGGCCCTTGTGGTAATCAGAGTTGGCACTCTGAATTCTTTATAGCTAAGTGTCTGCCATAAACTATTGAAAAAACGATCTGTTTCAATGTCATGAGTGATGGTTGAAATTTATACTGTTACTCAAAACTGTTAAGCCACACCTAATTAAATACATCATTTATTATATTTGCACTTTTAAGGTATTAACCTCTTGCAAAGTGCGCATAGTTTATGTGCAATTCATAAATGACAAAAAACCATGAGGAATAACCACTCACCATAAAGATCATGGTAACCTTAAATGGACCACACACTTCCAACACGTCATTCATCGTGATGTAACTGGGCTTCCACAGGTTTACAGACTTCTTGCTTACGTTTCTTATTTTACAGACTTCTTGCTTACGTACCTAAACGAACAATGGAAAGCCCTAATAAAAATTGAACAGCAGCGTAAAAAGAAAGAGGGAAAAAAGAGCAGCAGGGACAATAGATGGCGCCAGAGACACAACGATTCAGAGATAGCGACTGGAGCCCAGGCCTCGATGGCTCTGCTCACTTGAGCTGTGGTGGGCGGATGAGACACACCTGCCTCCTGAAGATGACAGGGACCTGTCGAAAGTACTAGAGGATTGGATGTGCGGGGCTGAATGGGTGTGACAATTGCAGGGGGAGTAGCAGAGGTTGTGAAACAGAAGGAGGAGTTCCATAATTAGAGTCGACTAAGGTTTAATCACCTGTGAATGTAAGGTTTATGTACATAGTTTTTACTTGAATTGTATGAATGAGTGTATGTGTGATTTTATCGAATTGACAAGCATTATAGTAACATATTATAAGGCAAAGGAAAAAAAAAAGAAAAAAAAACGATGTTTCACACCCGAAAATAAGAAACGTAAGCAAGAAGTCTGTAAACCTGTGGAAGCCCAGTTACATCACGATGAATGACGTGTTGGAAGTGTGTGGTCCATTGAAGGTTACCATGATCTTTACGGTGAGTGGTTATTCCTCATGGTTTTTTGTTAAATACATCATTTCAGTGCACTGCATTTGTAAAATCAAGTTTAATGCTGCAATGTTATAATCAGAAAATACGGTACTGTAATATTATGCTTCTATTATTGCAATAGTTAATTTTAAGATCTGTGACAAGAACTGACAGTGCTCTTTGGGCAATGTCCATGCAGCCTTGCTTGTGCTTGTCAGTACAAAAAGAAGTGAAGGCAATCAGTGAATGTGATTGAATAGTCTAATGCTTGGGCTTCTAACTTCTCATACTGCCTGATCTGTCTTTTTTTTTTACTGTCAAACCAAGCCGACGTAGCCCTGATTTATAGTCATGGATTGAGCTAGCATGTCTTTTGTATTCCTCGACAATGGGGGATTGTATGATGGAAGGTCAAGCAAACTGTGAGCATGAGATCAACTTAAATGTCTGGCAAAGGTGACAGGGATAGGAGGAGGATTTTGGGATGATCCCCAAAATGATCTGTGTATAGGAACAGATTTTTACAATGTCGCCGAATAAGTCGTTAAATTGAAGGCATGAAAAGCAGGTGAGGAGACGGTCACCTTTCTCACCTTTTCAAACCTTTTTTAAAATTAGTCACCTTTTGTCACCATATTGGGGGAAAATGTTCAATTTAACAATATAGTTTCAAACGATGCTAGAAGTTGAAAGATTATTATTGTAAGTATGCCTACAACTATAGTTACATAGTACAACTATGTGAATGTAGTTATTTCTGTACTCCTATACCTCCCCTTATAATTGTAGGAAGGCCTGAACTTCATTTCAGATGGGCCAGGATTTCCATTAGACTTGGATAGAAAAGTAAAAAATGTATCTTTGCAAATATTTTATGAAACTGGGTGAAATTTTAATGAACACCATAAACTGCTAATAGGAACATGGTTCCAAATTTTGCCTTAATTGGTTAAAAACTTTTTCAATTATCTCTCAAAATTTTTTTAACCATTTCTGTGTATGCCATTTCCGTTTACCGATGATAAATTTCCTTGGCTAATTAAAAAATTTGCAACCGATTTCAGCGAAATTTGGAGGGTCTCTTCCTATTATTAATTCATGGTGTTGATCAAAATTTCAGCCAGTTTTGTGAAGATTTCGCAAAGTTTTTACGTTTTTTTTATGCAGAGTTCTGAGTCAATGGTGGTGCATACCTGCCAACTCTTCCGATTTTGGCAGAAGTCTTCTGATGTTTTATACATTCTTCCGACCAAACTCACTTTCTTCTTCCATTCGAAAAATTTCTGTTTTTTGCGAAAAATAACCTGTTTTATAAATTTTTGTTACTTTTCAATAAAAAAAAAGTTGCAAAGTGCAGCGATAACTTACTAGTCTTAATCTTGTATATTGCTCACTTTATACGTTTCATGCCTGTAGAAGCTGTGACGTCATTTATGGCAAATTATATGGTCACGTGGCATATGACATCCGCATCCGCATGTATTTCTTATTAAAAGTGCAATTAGAGACTGAAATTGCGTGTTCAAAGCCTTTAGCACAAGGCGGCTTGATTTTGATGGCATGATCTCACTCGTGTGTGCAAAAGAAAAACTTGTATTCCGGAGCTCCAGTGGGCGCTGGCTAATATTTAAACATTTGCCAAAAATGAAGAAGTATCAGAGCCTGGCACAAATTAACGCCTGTTGAGGATAAACAAAGCGGGGGGGGGGGAGTTATTTTCAATACACTTTGACTTGCCTGTGCAACTCGCATCTAATAACATCAGAAATGAAATTGCTGTACACATGCAGAAAATGATGCAGTAAATAGAAATCATCACCACTCCTCTTAATAGGTAAAAGGTTTCACACCATGCTTGCAGGAGAGTGAAGGCATGAAGCGCCACACTAGTGTTTCACAGATGGATGTATACTTTCAACCCTGCCCACAAGGGTAGCTAATTGGGGTAGGGTTGATTTGATTTGATTTGATTTGAGATTTAACGACCACCGTGAGCAACTCAATGGGCTATAAGCAGTCGCCTGTCCCTAATTTAGGGCCACTGGTTCCAGGGAAGGGAGAGAGTCAGTGCCATAAGACAAACGCAACATCCATGCCTCACCGGGATTCGAATCCGGACCCCTTTCGGACGATGATCAGAGGCCATCGCTTAGACCACTGCGCCACCGGGGCGGCTAATTGGGGTAGGGAGGAGTATGTTTTATTTAGTTCAGGAATGGTGCTTAACAGAATGGTTTATGTGTTTGGAAAGAGTGAGGTGATGAAATTAGTAGGCGAATGAATTCTTCATTGAAAGTCATAGCGGCTTTGAGAGGTTTTTACAGGAATGATGGGATCTCAAGAGAATCCCGCATGGCTGTGTATGAGAGTGTAATTGTTCCTACTCTGATGTATGGCAGTAAAACCTGGGTGCTGCAGAAGAAACATAGGAGTCGTTTGTGTGCTGGAGAAATGCATTACTTGCCGGGGGTTTGTGGCAAGACACATTCTGATTGTGTGAGGAATGAAGAGGTGTTGCAGTTGTGCAAAGTGAAGCAAAATGTTGTTAGCAAGGTGGAGACTAATATGCTTCGGTGGTTTGGCCTTGTTGGAAGAATGAGTGATGAGATGCTTACTAAGAAAATCTTTTGGGCTCAAGTGGCAGGAAGGAAAAGCAGAGGAAGGCCAAGGAAGTCATGGGAGGATCAGATTCAGGAGTGTCTGCATGAGAAAAAGATTATGAGTATGAAGTATAGAAGGTCTTGTGTACGGCGTGTGATGGATGTCAGTGAAGCCAGAGTTGTAAGTCAAGATCGCTGAAAATGGAGAAGTTTGATACAGCAACAGTAAGTAAAAATTACCTGGTAGTCTGTATTGCTTTGTGGAGCTAACCTCTGAATCTCAGAGAACAGCTTAGTGATATGTATTCATGCAGAGTTGTATAAAAATAAAATGTATCTGCGTACACAGTCATTGAAACAGAAAACTTGCTGCAAACCTGCAAGTCACGATAAAAAAAAGACTAAGGTAATTTAAAAAATAATTGTTAGAACATTATAGATTCCAGTAAGGACAAAATAAGTACATTACAAACGAATGTTCAGCAATGTGTATAAAATGGACTTTTATGGTAAAATATTAGATTTATGAACCTCATTAAAAACAAGAATAATTGAAGTTTTTATATTTAGAAACACAGTTCCATTAATGAACCTTAAAAAATTATAAATAGCATTTTCAACAACTTAATTCAAAAATAGTATATTTACAAAATACATAAGGAAAAGATTTTAATTTAATAACTGGCAACTGCAAGAGGAACCTGGCAATAACATTTAAACTGGTTCTGGTTAAAAACAAAACTTTTAATACATTTCCTATGCATTGAGATGCCAGAAATGTTTGAGATGAGATGCCAAACATTCAGATGCCAGAAATGTTTGTAAAAACAAAAGAACTCAGATGTGAAAAATAATTGAAAGCTCTTAAAGTTAAAATAGAATTAAATATATTAATCGGAGTAAAGCCTTGAGTAGGTGTTTTTATCTCCTAGCAAATAACATTTTTTTTAATCTACAAGCAAAAACTCTGCAAGATCTGCTAATAATTTGGAAACTATCCACATACGGCATACGCATGTACGTCTACATTCTGCAACTCTGTATGTATGTATGTATGTATGTATGTATGTATGTATCAGACATTCAAAGAGTGAGACATATCTCTAATTTCATGTGTGAAGAAGATGTTTTTTTCTGTTGTGCTTGTTGAACTGTACTATGAGCAAGGTGTGGGGATAAAATAATCCACATTTTTCTTTCCTGGAATGAGAGGATATAATGATACCATAATTTTACAACAGATAGCACGCTGGTGTTGCAAAATTCAGATGCCGGGGTTTTGCCATCTTTCTTTTCTTCTTTTTTGAGGAGGGGGGGGGGTACAGTAGTATAAGGAAAAGTAGGATGTTTTTTCTTAAGTTGTGTAATTTTACTTATCACTAAGCTGTTCTCTGAGATTCATAGGCTAGCTTCTCAAAGAAATACTATTGCCATATCAAACTTTTCCATTTACAGCGATCTTGACACACAACTCAGGCTTCACTGACATCCATCACATGACATACACAAGATCTTCTATACTTCATACTCGTTTTGTCATGCAGACACTCCTGAATCTGATCCTCCCATGACTTCCTTGGCCTTCCCTACTTTTCTTTCCTGCCACTTGGACTGAATAAATTCTCTTAGTAAACACCCCATCACTTATTCTTTCAACATGGCCAAACCACCTAAGAATATTAATCTCCACCTTGCTTACTACATTTTGCCTCACATTACACAACTGCAGCACATCTTCGTTCCTTACATGATCAGAGAATGTCTTGCCACAAACTCCCTGTCGGTAACACATCTCTCCAGCACATAAATGACACCTATGTCTCTTTCACAGCCATACTCATAAAAAAAAAATAAAAAAAAAAAGAACTGAGCTATATACACTATCTAACAACAAGTAATTGGACACCTGTGACAGCAAAGGAAAACGAAGTTTATTCAACTTCAATAGTTGGTGGAGCCTCCATGAGCAGTGATTACAGCTGCGACCCTCCAGGGCATACTCTCACCCAGGCGTTATACGGCGGCTAGCGGTATTTTCTTCCACTCGGCTTGGAGAAGACAGGTCAGTTCTTTCACCGATTTCGGACGGTGGGGGCACCCCTTAAGTCGACGCTCCAACTCGTCCCAGAGGTGCTCGATAGGGTTAAGGTCATGGCTCTGCGCAGGCCAGTCCATTTGATTAAACCCATTGTCACCATACCAAGCCATGGTGGACCTCGCAACATGACAGGTGGCATTGTCATCTTGAAAGTAACATGGGTCCACCCCGTAAAACTGCCATAACATAGGAAGCGCATGGTCATCCAAAATGGTGCAGTAGGTCTCGGCGTTGAGTCTACCAGGAAATGCGACCAAGGGTCCCGTGCCATACCAGGAGAAACACCCCCATAGGTGCTCGATAGGGTTAAGGTCGTGGCTCTGCGCAGGCCAGTCCATTTGATTAAACCCATTGTCACCATACCAAGCCATTGTGGACCTCGCAACATGACAGGTGGCATTGTCATCCTGAAAGTAACATGGGTCCACCCCGTAAAACTGTCATAACATAGGAAGCGCCGCCGAACTTCACAGTTGGCACAATACATTCCGGCAGGAGGCGTTCTCTAGGCAGACGCCAAACCCAGACCCTGCCATCTGAACGGTAGAGGGTGAACCTTGATTCGTCGCTCCAGAGGACCTGTTTCCACTGTTCAACGGTCCACTGTCGACGTTCTTTGCACCACGTTAGCCGAGCGTCGCTATTGGACTTGGTGATCAAAGGCTTGTGGGTGGCAGCACGTCCATGATGACCGAGCAGATGTGCTTCCTTACGGATGGTATTCATCGAAAGAACACTCCCGGATGCCTGTTGAAACTCCTCGCGGATGTGGCCCATCGATTTGTTGCGGTTCTTCCGAATTTCTCTGGCCAGCACCCGTCGGTCTCTAACTCCCAGTTTTGTGGGTCTGCTGGGTCGGGGCACATTCCGACAGTCACCTCTCATCTTCCACTTGTCAATCACGTAGGCCACTGTCGATTTTGGGTACTTCAACTAGCTAGATATGTCACGTATGGACTGGCCATTTCTGTGATACCCGACGATTACACCTTTCTCGAAATCAGAGAGCTCCAAACTGCGTGGCATCTTGCATGCGACTGGTTGCGTTGTTGTTTCCCACACGATATTTAACGGCGGCGACCGTGATGTGTATCAGGACCTCAGATATCGTCGATTGCAGGGGTGTCCAACAATTACTTGTTGGTAGATAGTATATATATATCATCATCATCATCATTGTCAACCATTATATATATATATATATATTTGAATAACGAAGCTTACACGAAGTTGGTTATTCCAAAAAAACTTATTGCTGATTTCTTTTAATCTCAAAAATTTTGTTACCAGGTAAGTTTATCAAAATGGTGATCCAGCCCCCCCCCTTCTGCCACAAATGACAAAAAGTTGCAGTGAGCATCAGGCTAGAATAATTTTCTCCCTCCCCCCACCCCAGGTGCTCATGATAAAAACTAAATTTTGTCCCTCCAGATTACATAATCATGTATAATAATGCAGATTTTGAGACTTCACTTCATTTGCCAGACTGTAAGGCAATTATACTAATAATCAACAAAGATTCAGCACTCCACCTTTATTATAGCTCAATGTCGATCACAAATGATTTACGAAACTTGCTTTTTATATGTCGTGAATGATGTTTGGAATTTATGTTACTGAAAATGACTAAGCTGCACTTAGTTAAACACCACATCTCACAGCTGTATGCTTTTAAAATTGAGTTTAGCACTGCTACATTACAGTTGGAAAATATGGTGTATAACTAATGAATTCACATTCAAGTTGTGAACTCTATGGCAAGTTACATGTAATAGTTAAATTCCTGCATTGTTTTTAATTTATGCATATACTATTTATGGGGTGTTTTACCAGTTAAAATGATCTCTATGAGAGAATAGTCCTGAGCATTTTCTTGTATTTTAATTTTATTTTCATCTTCTTTTTCAATCTTGATTTGTTATGAGCTTTGTTAGTATATTTTGACTTTCGTAGAAAGAAATGTGTGTGGATTTGCACAAATTTGTAGTTCTTCACTACATTAATACATTTTCTTTTCATGTAGACTACTTCAAATTTTCTCAGTTATTTTCAGTTTCTTGTAGGATTGCCATAACCTGTTTACTAGATAATGCACAATGACCCACATGCGACAAAATCAAACTACGATTTAAAAAAAAAAAGTAAAACAAATTACAACAGACTACCTTTCTTTAAGACCATGGTCACAACTGATGTGCCGTTTTTTGTTCTTAAAAAGTTTCTCCGAGTATATAAAAGAACTAACTGATTAATAAAGAACAATTTTCAAGAGTACCTGGAAGTTCTGGATGAATAATACAGCAAATGGTGTTTTAGAAAATATTTAATGGAGAACAATTCAATTTCATTTATACAATAATATAATTTTGTTTTGAAACTTTAAAACTGAATAATATGCACAGAAAATGATGAGTGAGCACACTGATAGATCAAAGTTCAGCTCCTTACATTATGGCACATCTTTAGAGTTTATAAGAAATAAAAAAATTCAGTGATACAAATATGTCAGTTTTTTACGAATTCATATTTTTAGGCACTTGTGTGACCAAAACATTTATCTTGTTGCTTATTTGTAGTAATCAGAGAAACAAGCTACCATGGATTTCCACTTGTTCTTGTGTGAACTGCTCTTTATAAACAGAGGGAAAGGGCAACTTGTTGCTCGGCTGAAGCCTGAAATAGAAACACAAAAATATAAAGTTATACTTTTGAATTCTTTGTTATTGCACTGCAGTCATATACGAGGGTCATAACAAAAGTTTTGCACATGTTAATCTGAAACAGAAGTGGACGATCAATGCAATATGGAAAATGATTGCATCATGTCAAGGTCAGACTCTCGGCAATGCAGTGGAGAGAGTCTGACCAGCATTAGATCAGTGCTCATACGTGAAACTCTGTAGGGGGGGGGGGGTACACGGATCCACACTGCCCTGCAAGAAGTTTGTGGGGAAGGAACTCTTGATCGAAACACAATTTCTTGCTGGGCATTGTTCTTTTGGGAGGTCCGAAGCAACATCAAAGATCATCAGCGCTCAGGCCGACCTCAAACAGCGACAGACTAAACATCTGTCACCATAGTTGCAATGCTTCTCAGAGAGAATCGCCGTTTGACAGTCGAGGAGATTGCTCGTCAAGCAAATTTATCCACCATGTCTGTTCACTGGATTTTGATTGGCTCACTGGGAAAAAGAAAAATAGCTGCATGCGGGGTGCCCCATCAACTCATCCCCGAGCAGAAGGCAGCCAGAGTGAACATCTCACAGGATCACCTCCACAGGTTTGAAAGGTTTGTCGCAATTGATGAGACTTGGACCCGTGAATTTGAGCTGGAACTGAAGTCACAATTAGTGGAATGGAGGCATCCGCAAGTTCCCCACACTCCTCAAAATATTGTCAGCAACAATCCAAAGTGAAGCAAATGATGAATTTTGTGTATGATGCCCAGGGTGTTGTGGTCTGTTATTAAGTGCCGGTAGTGCAAATTGTCAAAGCACAATATTATCGTGACTTTTTGAGGACAAAGTTGAGACCAAAAATTCGTCGAATTTGCCCCAACTTGTTGGAAGCAGGAGAGATCTTGCTGCATGACAACGCATCATGTCACGGTGCAGCGTCGATACAGGTACTTTTGTCGAAATGTGGCTAGGAAACTTTATCCCACCCACCATACAGCCCTGATCTCAGTCCACCAGACTTTGATCTTTTCCCAAAGTTAAAAAAATTGGCTCTGTGGCATCCGCTATGAATCGCTGGATGAACTGTCATTGGACATGACTCAAGTAATACAACAGCTGAACAAAGATGGCATACTACAGGGAATCCAGGACCTACCTGATCACTGGCAAGCTGTCATTAGCAGCGGAGGGTAGTACATTGAATGGCAGTAAGGTAAGTTTTCTCTGTTACTTCACACTTTTCTCAAAAATGGACAGTGTAGAATTTTCGTTAGGACCCCCTAATGAACATAAAGAAATGTTTATATGATCTGGCATCTTTTAATTTTTATTTGAGTACTTGAAACATATAAAGTGATACCAAACTTTTTCATTTTGGAAGAATGATTTGCTTGAGATGTAACATAAATCCCAAAACATGCAGCATTAACAGAATTTTCTGTTGAAGTCATACAATACACTCAATGGACAAAACTTCAGAGATACCTACCTAGTAGTATGTTGGTCCTCATCTAGTGTGAATAACAGTCTGTACATGCCGAGGCATCGACTCCACCAGATGCCGGAGGGTTTCTGGAGGTAATGCCTGTTGCAACATTGTCCACAGCTCCACCCAACATGTTGGTCCAGAATCCATGGATCTGATTTTCCATTCCAGAGAGCTTCCACAGGTTTAAATCTGGGCACCTTGGGGGCCTCTGGATGGTTCCAAATTCAGATGAGTGTTCCTGAAGTCATGCCTGGTGGGGCGATGCATTGTCCCGTTGAAACAGACCGTTGGCTGAGGGATGCAGGAAGGCTATGAAAGCATGTAGATGATTAGCCAGCACAAGCTGGAAGTGCGCAGAGGTTAAGTACCTCTCAGGACTCTACCGTGTCCCATGAGAAGGCACCCCAAATCATTAGAGAGACACCAATCGCTGCCTTGAACAGAGTTGACTAGGCACGACAGGGCCATGGCTACATGCTATAGATGCCACGCCCTTCCATTAGCTTGGTACAGCTGAAAGCGGGACTCATCTGACCACACAACACAGCTCAACTATACAGAGGTCCAGTTTTGATGTTCCTGGTACCTGGCAAGGGGTAATGTCTGATGACGATCAGTCAACAATGGCACACCAGTAGAGCGTAGGATCTCGTAGCCCAGGTTATGCAGCATGTGCCATACCATTCATTTGCTGATGCTGTTTGGGCCTCGATCAGTCAACAATGGCACACCAGTAGGGCGTAGGATCTCGTAGCCCAGGTTATGCAGCATGTGCCATACCATTCATTTGCTGATGCTGTTTGGGCCTCGATCAGTCAACAATGGCACACCAGTAGGGTGTAGGATCTCGTAGCCCAGGTTATGCAGCATGTGCCATACCATTCATTTGCTGATTCTGTTTGGGCCTCGATCACTCAACAATGGCACACCAGTAGGGCGTAGGATCTCGTAGCCCAGGTTATGCAGCATGTGCCAAGCGAGGGTGGAGCGCATATTAACATATGCGTGTCCCGCCTGGTGGTCAGATACGGTCAGGATGAGAAATGGTATTAACCAAATTCAGCGCAGGGCGCTATTGGGCATGACCAGGTGCTTCCGAACGACCTCCACAGCAGCGCTTCAAGTGCTGGCTGGGTGCGAACCGGCGGACCTGGTCGTAGCGAGGGAAGCAGCAATGCAGACCCTACGCTATGGGGAAGATGTTTCCTTCCTGGGACACCAGTATCGGTCGTCCGAGGTGGAACTGCTGAGGATGGACTGGACTTGCCATCCAGCCAATGAGCTTTGTCTGAGTTGGGATAAAGCCCTCCCCACAGGGCAGGGGAAGGAACTGTACACGGACGGTTCTAAAATAGGAAGTAGTGTCGGCGCAGGTTTCTGCGTGATCTCGGATGGCAACGAGATTCAAGCGAAACGAATGAAACTCTCGTCTAATTCCTCGGTGTTTCAAGCAGAGTTATTGGCGATCAGAGAAGCACTGCGCTGGGTGCTTGCTATGAATGGAGAAGGGGCATATAGCATACACTCTGACAGCCAAGCGGCCCTGAAAGCGCTTGGCCAGTTCGGGAGTAAGACTCCCCTTGTCAGAGAGATAAAAGTGCTATATAATTCAATGGAGAGTAGGAGGGTTACCTTCCACTGGATCCGAAGTCATGTCGGTACGGTTGGAAATGAACGGGCAGACCAGCTAGCGAAGGAAGCTACTGGTAAAGAGGAGATAGATTTTCAGATGCGAACGCCGCTGCAAAGTGTGCGGACGCAACTGAAATCAGCCACATTGGTGGAGTGGCAGCAGAGATGGGATGAAGGGGATACGGGTAGAAGGACATACCGTATCTTCCCCCGAATCTCGATAAGGCGCATTGAGAGTAATGGCTTCCTCAACCAAGTACTAACCGGGCACGGAGTGTCGCCGGAGTACTTCCGCAGATTTGCGGTTAGGGAGCGAGTGTGCATGTGTGGTGCCCAGACTGCAGATGTCGCACACATGATTCTAGAATGTGCTTCTCTGGCAGGGAAGAGAGCAACGTTAGTGCCAGAATTGGCAAAGACGAGGGACCTCTCGATCCTGCTCGCATACCCAAGAACGAGACAGGGGCTCATCGAGATGGTCAAGTACCTCAAGGAGGAACAGGCGGTCTACCTAGTAGAGGGGTGACCGAAGAAGAGCGAAGAAGGAAGAAGAAAGAAGAAAAGAAGAGGATAGAAGAACCGAAGAAGGAAGAAGAAAGAAGAAAAGAAGAGGAATGAAGAACCGAAGACGGGAAACAGATGACTCGAGCCCAGAGTCGTCACCACAGAACCTACCCTAGTCCTGTGGTAATGTAAATACTGTAAATATTTCAATGTGAGAGGGCCCATTGAGCAAAGGACTCGTTTCCTAAGCGAAGATGGGTTCCTCAGTGTAAGTAACAATGTTTGTATCCTGTTTGTTTAAATAAAGGGCAGATGCCCCAAACAGTTCGCGCCAGCAATTGTTCTCCCAGTCAGGGGCAGAGAGGAAAATTTCTAGCCCCTGCCCAAATGGCACGCACACCCGGGTCATAAAGGAGAGGTGGGAAGTGCCGGCAACGGGGGTAGCAGCGCACTGCAGGTCCACAGACCGATCCTGTCCGGATGGAGGAATGTCGGATCCGGGCAGGATTACTCGCAACGCCGTCACCAAAAATCTATCGAGAGAGTTCTCCTATCCCTGTGGAGTCCGCATTTGGACGGTACAGGATAATGGTCGTCAGCTAGTCGTTACCATTCATTTGCTGATGCTGTTTGGGCCTCGATCAGTCAACAATGGCACACCAGTAGGGTGTAGGATCTCGTAGCCCAGGTTATGCAGCATGTGCCATACCATTCATTTGCTGATTCTGTTTGGGCCTCGATCACTCAACAATGGCACACCAGTAGGGCGTAGGATCTCGTAGCCCAGGTTATGCAAAATGTGCCATACCATTCATTTGCTGATGCTGTTTGGGCCTCGATCACTCAACAATGGCACACCAGCAGGGCCTGTAGGATCTTGTAGCCCAGGTTATGCAGCATTTGCCATACCATTCATTTGCTGATGCTGTTTGGGCCTCGATCACTCAACAATGGCACACCAGTAGGGCGTAGGATCTCATAGCCCAGGTTATGCAAAATGTGCCATACCATTCATTTGCTGATGCTATTTGGGCCTCGATCACTCAACAATGGCACACCAGTAGGGCGTAGGATCTCATAGCCCAGGTTATGCAAAATGTGCCATACCATTCATTTGCTGATGCTATTTGGGCCTCGATCAGTCAACAATGGCACACCAGTAGGGCGTAGGATCTCGTAGCCCAGGTTATGCAGCATGTGCCATACCATTCATTTGCTGATGCTGTTTGGGCCTCGATCACTCAACAATGGCACACCAGTAGGGCGTAGGATCTCATAGCCCAGGTTATGCAAAATGTGCCATACCATTCATTTGCTGATACTGTTTGGGCCTCGATCAGTCAACAATGGCACACCAGTAGGGCGTAGGATCTCGTAGCCCAGGCTATGCAGCATGTGCCATACCATTCATTTGCTAATGCTGTTTGGGCCTCTGACATTTATTCTGGATGTCATTTTCACCACTGTTGCCAAGCAATCGGTCTGCACAAGCCTGGATAGTATACGTCAACCACAGCCATCAGCAGCAAGTAGTTAGCCACCACTTGCTCTCTGGGTGCTGGTACGTTCGTTGTTGGTATACTCACTGTACATCCTTGATACGGTTGCCCTCGGGAACCGTAGGGTTCTTACCACTTGGGTGAAAAAATTACCCATTTGTCTTTCTCCGACAATGCTTCCACGATCAAAGTTGCTCAGATCATCACATTTACCCATGTTCGTCGATTGCAATACACTGTTGGAAAGCCGTGCTAGCAGTCTTCCTATTTACCGTCTGCATTCAGTTTGGGTCTGTTTCATTCTGCACAGGGGGATGATACCCATGTCAAGTGCCCATTGCCTTATCTGTAACGTTTTGTCTACTGAATGTATATGTGCTTTTCATTTTCAGTGTATAACTCAATGCACGTAATATAATAAAAATTGTAAGTCATTCATTGATCAACTCTGAAAACGTTTTATGATTTGCCAAAAGAGGAGGCAAAAGTAACTGAAATAATCTACTTAATACATGAAATACTTTTTGTCGAAAAGAGAGTAATAAGTAATCACTCTGTGAGTGGGCTCTCTATTGCATAATTTCTATAATGTGTATTGCCAAAGTTGTACTTTATCAAATATGGCCAACTTATTTGAAGGGTTTGTTATTTACCAAAACTGAAATGAAGATGTTAATATGCTGTTAATAAAAAAATGAAACATGGACTTCAGTATGACGACTAGCACCTTTTTGTATTACGAAGTCCAGATTTTTAAGTAAAAAGAAATCATCACTATTGTGAAACAAACCAGCAGCTTGAATTATGAAAACAAAAATGTCAAGAAATTATTACAAATAAATTTCACATTGTATAATACTGCCTTCATAATAATTTTTTTCTTGCAATGTATGGAAACATTAAATTCTTATTCAAGTATATTAAAAAAAGTGCACTGGTAACAGATAAGTCTTTCCTGTACTTTTATTTTTATTTTTGTAGAAATGACCTGCAGGGCAAAGAGTAACACAGTGGTTACTAAGGCTTATTTTCTCAACTTCACTCAGACATGAAAGTCAACTACAGCAAAACAAGAACCTGATTAGGTAGTTAATGTAATGTACACATAACAATTATGAAGGTAGTTGGATAAACATGCTAGTTAACTTTAAGAAAACTGAAAAACAAAGAAACACAGTAGACTTTGAACTCAGCATGGGTCTTGATCACTTGTAAACACTCAGAGCGAGACTGGTTCACAGATTTGGATTTTCAAGTTCCTTATTATGGTTGTTGCCAAACGATAGCAGGGATTTCCAAATGATGATGATACAATAAGAACTATCGTTATTGCAGTTTGAAGAGGTAGCTATTTCAGTGCTCTCACGAAAATGTAGAGCCCTTTTGTTGATGAAAGGAGAAATTTTCTCAGCATTTATTCTTCTAGAGAAACACTACTGATGTTTCTGAGAGAGGCAATAATGTGAAGGCAGAATTAGGTCTTCCTTGGGTAACGTCCTTTTCATGCTCATTCAGATGCTTAGTAATGCTGTGAAATGTGCTGCCAATGTAAACTGTAGTAACCAATAGAAGTTAAAATGAGAATTTTGTACACACCAGGAACATTAAGGTCTTCAATTTTATCTCTGTATAAGGTTGATTTTTATAATGGTATGCAGTGGCATAGCAAACCATTTGATTTAAGGGGGTACAAGATCATGAACCTTATACCTCAAAGCATTAAGCCATCTATGGATGACCCCATCCAAATTTATTTTTTGGGGGGCTTATATTAGACCTTTTATAAAATACATATACTGATCAGAATTTCATTCATACAAATAAAAATTGTTATATTATTAATTTGCTATCATTATTATTTTCATAGCTGATAAAAATTTCACATTATTAATTTGTTAACAGAAAAATGTATGGCATAGAGGCTTTTTAGTGTTCTCTCTTATTTTTTTTTTTTTTGTTAAAATATTTAGTTTTATTGTGTAAAAGTGCAATGCTTTTGAAAGAAAAAATGTGGGTCAGGATCATCACTGAGCAATGAAGTTAAAGTACTTTAGCAGTTGAAACTCTTTTCATAACAGAATTCTGCATTAAGTAACTGATCTCCCCTCCCCCTAACATACCAGACGGTAGACTTACCATAAATCTTTGGCACCAGCAAATATTTACCTAAATTTTGATCATCCTGCTCTTGGACAGAATCTTACCCCCAGAGAAACCAACATTACTATCAGTCACATTCTCATCTTTAAAACATGTTTTCTTTGAGTCATTAAAAGTAAAATAATCCACAGTAGTTCTTTTCGCCATTATTAGGTAAGAGCGAGAGCTTATGCCAACTTTGAATTGAACTCGGAACTCAATAACAGTCCACACTAGATGGAGATCTTCCAAGAGGCTTGTTACTTATGTTACATAGGAACAATGGAAATGTATAGAAGAAAACCTAAGTCGTAAAAATAAGAAGGATGAAGGTAAATACTAATTCGAGGAGGCAACGACCAATCAATGATGAGTAGAAAAATATCTGCGAGTTCCTGAGGAACTTGGACACTAAAATACAAAGGAGCCACGGCTCTTCTGTTAAAGTTCAGCCAAAGGTAAAGAAGGGTAACGATGAAAGAAATCCCCATCTAGTCCGACCTCCAATTCAACCTGTCACAATGTCAGTAGCCATAGGTGTCATAATATCAGTGCCTTTCTTCTGATCAAGCGGGCAGTGATTTCCCTGCAGGACTAATTTGCTGGAGTTGCCCAGATGGTTGGCTAGTATATTTCTTAAAAAAAAAAAAAAAAAAAAAAAATCTGGAATAAGAAAAAAAATAAATAAACAGTATATATTTTAAAGTTCACTCTTTATGAATGATTGGTATGTTTGTTCTGATCTAGGGGGTACACTAGATATGAATTTACACCTCCCCAAAAAATGAAGTAGCACACTGTACCCCTGTACTCCCCATTCCTACACCACTGATGGTAGGACTAGTTTTGATACCAATCAAATAACCATAGGATTTGGAAGAATACTTGAGAAAATTGCTCCTTTCATCAACAAAAGGGCTCTGAATTTTCATGAGAGCATTGAAATAACTACTTCTTCAAACTGCAAAACCAGTAGTCCTTATTTCAACCCCATCATTTGAAAATCGCTCCTATTATTAGGAACAACGATAATGAAGCGCTTGAAAATCCAAATCTGGCAACCAGTCTAACTCCAACTGCGTACAAGTGATCAACCAGCCATGCCAAAAGTCTACTATGCTGTTTTCAATTTTCTTAACGTACATGACTAATGTGCTTACCCAATTACCTTCTTTACAAGAACTTGACTGACAGCAACTTGCAGAATTTCAGTTTCCATTCTATCACTTCTTTACATACATACATACATACATATCACTAAGCTGTTCTCTGAGATTCAGAGGTTAGCTCCAAAAAGAAATACAAACTTCCAGATATTTTTACTTATTGTTGTCGTATCAAACTTCGCCATTTACAGCGATCTTGACATACAACTCGTGCTTCACTGATATCCATTACACGCCTTACACAAGATCTTTTATACTTCATACTCATAATCTTTTTCTCATGCAGACACTCCTGAATCTGATCCACCCATGTCTTCCTTGGCCTTCCTCTGCCTTTCCTTCCTGCCACTTGGGTTGAAAATATTTTCTTAGTAAGCATTTCATCACTCATTCTTTCAACATGGCCAAACCACCGAAGCATATTGGTCTCCATCTTGCTAACAACATTTTGCTTTACATCACACAACTGCAATAAATCTTCATTCCTCACACAATCAGATCGTGTCTTGCCACAAACCCCACGTAAGTAACGCATTTCTCCAGCACACAAATGACTCCTATGCTTCTTCTGCAGTACCCAGGTTTCACTGCCATACATCAGAGTAGGAACAATTACTGCTTCATACACAGCCATGCGGGACACTCTAGAGAACCCATAATTCCTGTGAAAACCTCCCAGAGCAGCTATGACTTTCAAAAAAGAATTCACTCGCCTACTGATTTCACCATCCAACTTGTTCTCTCTGTCAAACATGCTTCCTAAATACACAAACTCACTCACCTGGTCAATCACAGTGCCATTTATACTTACATTACATTCAGTGCTACCCATTCCTCTCTCAAACACCATAACTTTGGTTTTTCCCTTATTTATACTCAGTTTGAATTTCATGCAAACTTCGTGCATCCGAGTCAACATACTCTGCAACTCACTTTTGCTCTCTGCCAACAGGACAGTGTCATCAGCATACAGCAATCTGCGCACAGGGATATCACCAAGACATAAACCACTATTATCTATTTTGGCCTCATGCATGCATGCGTCCATAAATATATTAAACAGCCATGGTAACATTACACAACCTTGTCTAACTCCTGCACCAATGGAAAACCGTTTTGATAAAACACCATTCACTCGTACACAAGCTCTACTACCAGCATACATGGCTTTTACACTATTAAGTAGATTCCCAGTAACACCATATTCATTCAATACCTTCCACAAAAGTGTCCTATTCACTCGGTCGTAAGCTTTCTCTAAATCTATGAAGGCAGTAAAAACTTTCTTCCCAACAGCCAGATACTTTTCAATCATCATGCGTAATGCAAAAATCTGGTTAGTGCAGCCTTTACCAGGCATAAAACCACTCTGAACATCCCACACTTCTCTGATGTAAGACCCCGTACTTTTTCAATAACAACCTTACCGAACACTTTCCCTGGCACACTCAGTAGGCTGATACCACGATAGTTCTTGCATTCAGTCTGATCACCTTTTCTCTTATACAAAGGAACAATAATAGCATCCTTCCAATCCCGAGGGACCATTCCTAACTCCCAGCACAACTGGCAAATTTCAGTTAACCAGTCAATTATAGAGTCACCACCATACTTCAACATCTCTGTGGTTATGCCATCAACTCCTGGAGCCTTACCATTCTGAAGAGATTTTAGAGCTTTACACACTTCTCTTGAGATCCCTCCTGTGCTTTCATCCCTCATTGTGACATCATCTGCATCTGTCTCAGAATCATTTTTGCTCTTCTGATCTAATAACTCACAGAAGTATTCACCCCATCTTTCACTTAACTCATTGGGCTACCATATCATTTCCCTGATCTCATTCTTCACACAACTTACAACTTTGTTTCCCCTATTTTTCCTGAGTCTCATGTACTTCCAGAAGGACTTTCTATCTTTCGAAAAAGCCAGTTCATGCCTTTCCACTTTCTCCTTCCTATCTTTTGCCTTACTGTGGCGAACCAGCTTAGCAGCTTCACGCTTTTTACAGCGATATTCATCCACAGAGACTCTACCTTGCAACATCCCCAAATAGGCTTCCTTCTTTTTCTTTACTGCCTCATCAATCTCACTATTCCACCAAGCATCACCTCTATTGTTACCCACTATTGTGGTGCCACAGACCTCTTTAGCAGCAGTGACAACACAGTTCTTAAAATATTCCCACTTCTTTTCTACATCCCTCTCACAAGATTTCAGATCCTTCAGTCGTTCTCTGAGTAAGTCAGAGTACCGCTGATGATCTTCAAGGAGCCTATCAACCTTTATTCTTTCTATCGTGGGTCTCTTCCTACTCCTTTTCCTCCAACCAACATTAAGTTTCACACGTGACACTACCAAGTAATGATCAGAACCAACATCTGCACCTTTCATCACACGGGTGTCAACAACTAAGTGTTTCAAACGCTGATCGTAAACAACAAAATCTATCACACTCTTTTGACCAAGAGTACGATTTTCCCAAGTATATGTGTGTATATACTTGTGGTTGAAAAATGTATTAGATACACACAAACCATTCTCAATGCAGAGTTCAATTAATCTTTCACCATTATCATTCACACAAGGATCATTAAATTTACCCAGAACATTGTCAGAAATTGCATTCTGCACACCTACTCTAGCATTGAAATCCCCTGCTATTATAACTTTTTCTTTAGCACTAAACTGGCTCAAAACAGCTTTTAGCTCATTCCAGAAATCTTTCTTATCAGAAGGTTCCGAGTCACAAGGAGCATACATTACAACAATTACAATTCTCTGAAGTTTCACTTTCAGACGAATCCAGAGAATTCTCTCACTTATGCAACTATAATGAATCAAGTTGTTCTTCATCTTTTCACTTAAAATCACACCTACACCAGCCTGTCCTCTCATATTATCCAATACTCCAGACCACACACTCACCGTGCCATTCACTTCTTCTACCCCAATTTCCTTCTTTTTGGTTTTACTTACATACAGCACATCCAGTCTATACTTATTCATCTCCTCAATCACCTCACTCATCTTGCCATTTATACCTCTAGTATTCCATACACCAATCTTACATTCACTCAGCCGAGATCTCTTTCTCATATGCCGTTTAGAAAGTCCAGGTCGATTCCGTGGTGGACCATCCTTCTCAAATGTGGTAAGTCCACCATATCCCACACTTGAGTCATTCTTAATATTTCTTTTTGTCTTTTTAATCAGGTAAGTACATCAGTGTGGGGGATTAGCCCACAGCTGAAGGTTCCAGTTGGTCATTCAACCTAAGGATTCTGGAACAAAACCCAGTGAGTTGGGGTCTTTTCGCCAATGTCACACAGAACTAGCTTGCACCTCTCCAAGATTCACAGAGGCCTAGTTGCTGTTGTGTGTGCTATTGTTACCACGGAGCGCCCCAAACCCTTAATAAATGCATTTCTTTAGCTAAATTGAAAAATAATTTTCCAACAGTATTTCAAACAAGAAGTTCTTGTGTGGTAATAAGATTTCAATTTATGAATTTATGAATCTTTATGAAATATTTCTCATCTATGATAATAAAATAAGCTGCCTGTTTGTCAATTAAAAAAACCCTGCTGGATGTAGAGGTTTGAAGTTTGGCATAAATTCTGAGAAACACTTGTGTGTGTGTGCACTTCTGAGTCCCCTTGTTTTTAAATTCCAATTTCTAAACCTTTAATTATTTTTTCACCTAATCTCTGTACGAATGTTGAACATATGAAACATCCAAAACAGACACTACTAATGGAGGGCAGCATATTCATTCCACTGGAATGCAGTCTTAATTTTAAGAAAAGAAGCCTATTAATGTTAATTTTTGTCTAATTTAAGACTTAATTAAATATGCACATCAATTTTTAAATGAAAAATAGCCTATTACCACATAAAACCATTGGAAAGGGGGCAGATGCTTCCAAGTGTAGCTGTAGTGTATCATACTATGTGAACAACATAGATTTTTTTTAGTTTCTTTTTTTTTCCTCAGTGCAGCAGAAGGTGGGGAAATGACTAGAACCTGGCTTTAAAACAATGAAAAAACCCACTAATGAAGCTGTTCATAAAACCCCTTGTTGTCAAGTAAATTGGTAGAAAAGCCTACCTGCAGTAAAAATTTTTTCCCCAAATTGAAAGTTATTAATTTGAATGTTCAGGTAAAAATAGCCTATTCATATTTTTAGTAAAACACACACACACACACACACATGTATATATATTTAAAAGCCCTACAGATACATTTAAAAGAGCTCATAATACAGAAAAACAATTAGACTCCCAAGTTAAAGGATAAATAAATGAATAACATCAGTTACTGATTTGGGAGAAAATTAGTTCATAGAATGTAAGATCTTAAAGATTTAAATATTATAAACTCTAATGGTTCTGATTCTATAAAATCAAACCAGCTGACCAAAAAGTTTCTAATTATGAAGAAGTTATATAGAGGATATAATTTTTTTTTTTAATACGTTGTACATGTCATTCGTGTTTAGTGTTGATGGGCTTTAGTGACTCAGCAGCACAATAGTTGATGCCTTTTTATCAATAATAGATGTTAAATGGTTTACTTCATCTAGTATTTTCACTGATATCTGTGTCAAATCTGCTTCAGAAAAGTGTAACTTTTCAATACTGTTTCATACTTTTGTTTTAGTTCACCCTATTTTAAATACTTGGTATTTTGACTCAAATCAGAATGTTTCTATTATACATGCTCAGTATAATAAATGGAATAATAATAAAACATATTCCAATATTTTTACAGTTTATAAAAACCAAGTGATAACGGAAAAAATTGGAATACAAACATAAAGAAATGAGAAATTAACAGATGCAGTACTCACATCTTTCTGCCAACTGTATTGGTATGATGCTATATGATTTTTTGACAAAAAGCATGAAACCACACACAGACTCCTAAAAATTACTTATATCTAAAAGACAATTGTTCAAAATGATGCCATAAAATAAGTCTGACAAGAATTAACATTTCAAAGGAAGCCTATTTATATGTAATACATAATTGGCAAGAAGTAATTCCATAAAAGATAGATATCAGTTTTATGATACAAACCAATTTTCTGAGCTGTACTGAGTGTCTTCCTGCTCAACAATGTGGAAGGTATACACTGGGCGTGGCTTACTGGACACATTCTTTTCACTTTTATGAATCACTGAGCCATGAATTACAACACAGTCACCTAAATATATGAAAACAGGGAGCTAACACCTATATGCACACAAGTATGAGTTACAAAGCATTATCACAAGAAAAAGAGTGACTAATCCAGGAAGCTTTCAGCTTCATACGAATAACTTACATACAAGATACATTAAAGTATTTTGTTGAAAGCTACATTAAAGTATTTTGATTCATGAAATTAACACTTTAAAGTTAGGTAAAAGGAAGTTTATAAAACTGGGAAGTTTTAGTAGCAACTTCTACCTTTTTCAGCCATGAAATGAATAAAGATAACATGTGGTGAGATGGGGTTTCCACTCAAAAGTTAAAAACAAATTAATTGACTCTATCAGATTTTCTAGGTGGTTTTAAAAAAATTTCTAGATCAGCCATCAAAATTTAGAATGACTTTTGCTTCTCTTTATTTCATTCTTTCTTATTCTATTTTTATTTCATTGGTTTTGCATGTTTTTACAGTACTCAGCTTTACAGACTGGAGAGAAGTGTACATATAGTTATTTTTTTGCATTCAAGCTTCATGTGAATCCTGATAATTTCTTCTAAATGGGCTTAGAAAATGCCATGCATAAAAAAAATCAAATTAAAGATCCAGAATATAAAATGAACTTGCTGAGTTATATATAGCAAAAAAATCTAGTTGTATCTGAGAAAGAAATCAAAAGCTACTAACAGTAACTGTTTATATTCACAGATAGTATTGGGTGCACACTTCCCAATATATGAACTATGTAACCATTCAAAATAGTTTCATACTCTGAAAAAGCATTTTCTGTACTTGTGTATCATTCAATAAATACATCTATGATTACTGCTTAATAGGACTTCAAATGGAAGTATAACAAAGATTTATGAAATAGCTACTCTGTTCATATATGGTATAAATGATTTAAAGAGATCAGTAAAGGGAAAAGTATAGGATGTTAGGTATAACTACAGCAACCAATAAGCAAGAGCAGAAGTTCTTGTGTGGTCCAGGAAAACTGAATTGTGTGCCTTACTACCTCTGAACTTAATGTCTCTTGCCAACTGTGTAAATGTTTCTGAGAAATGTCTTGTGCTTTGTTTGTGCAAACTGCAACTATTACAGAAAATGAGAGCAAATGATGCAGCAGTATGTCTCATTTTACCTTGTTCATTTAATCTATGTCCCTTTGACTCTCTTTTGAAGTTATGTAGGTAAATCAAAAAGTAAAGGCAATATGGAAATTATGCAGTAAACACAACAGATAAAAGCTGGTGCAATACAACATGCTCTCAATGGCTTATGGGTAGTTTGAACATGCACAGCACAGCACTCTGCCATTAGTCTAGTTGAAACCAAGGTCCAATAAATATGGAAGCTCTACTGTGGGATGTGCTGTAGTGAGTTTTTTTTTGGGGAAGAGGAAGTGAAACCTGATGAAATTCACCAAAGGATTTTGGCTCAGTACGGAAGTGTAAACAGCATGACTTAATAAAAAGTTTTGAGTGGGTATAAAGGTTTAAAGCTAGAAAAACAAGTTTAACCAACGAAGCTCAATCTGGTTGGCCATTAATATCATACATACAAGCCCAATTGACAGGGAAAATGACTTGATTAGAGTAGACTGCCGATGGCTTGTAGGATTACACTGCAAAATGGATAAACTGGATAGAGGAAAATGGCTTGTAGGATTACACTGCCCCCTGTTCCTGCACATTTGGATATCAGCTATGGATCCGCTCATGCCATAGTGCATGATGACTTGGGGTACCATAAAGTTAGTGCAAGATGGGTATCCAAACATCTTACTGATCAGTAGAAGCAACAGCATGTGGTGGTTGCAACCCAATTCCTGAATTGTGAAGAAGATCCAAATGTTTTGGAGTGGATTGTCACTGGTGATGACACATGGGTTCATCACTGTGAACTGTAAAGCAAGAGACAAAGCATGCAGTGGAAACACCCATCTTCTTCAGTAAAGAAGAAATTCAAACAATAACCCTCCACTAAGAAAATCATGCTAACCTTTCAGGACATGAAGGGTCCTATTCTGGTGCATTTTCAGGAGCACGGATAAGGAGTGACCAGTGCAACGTACTGTGCTATGCTTAGAAACTGAAACCTGAAATTCACAGCAAAAGAAGAGGAATACTGTCAGACACAGGGACATGCACCATGATAATGCATGTCCCTGTGTAGCGGTCACAATGGTGGAGGCAATGCAACAACTGCAGTTTGAATGTCTTCCACATCCCCTTTACAGCTTTGATTTGGCGCCATGCGACTAGCACACCTTTAGCGCACTTAAGGAGGCTCTATGCAGTTGCAAGGTCACCTCTGTTGATGAGGTTAAGGAAGTGGTGCAGACCTAGATTCAGGAGTAGCCAAAAAACTTCTTTCAAGGAATGAAGAAACTATTGGAATGATGCAAGAAGTGCGTAGACCTACAGGGGGACTATGTACAGAAGTGAGATAACTGTTGCCTGTATTACAGTTCATTTGTGCCAATGTATGGCAAGCTGCATATGCAGCAATTTTCTTTCCAATACTGTTGTTGTACAGGATGATTCAAAAGTTCCTGAACTCTATATTTCAAAATGTACTTACTGTAAAACCATAAAAGATATCCCAGTATTGCTGCTTATGGCTGTTGTGTGTGACCTTGGGAAACGAGCTGCACCATGTGACACTATGCTTACGCTGGCAAGCAGTAGTGTTCAGTCAGCCATGAGTCACATGTAAGAACAGAGAGTCGCTTTGTTAGAAGTGTATTTTGCGGAAAAATCTTACCAACGTTGCATCCAGCTCTTTCAAAGGAAGTTTCCTGATGCTCCTATACCAGGGAAAACAACTGTGTATGACCTTGTGAACCAATTTCATGAGACAGGCAGTGTTCTGGATAAGACTAAAAGCAGCCGGCTGTCCATGGTGACGACCATGTTTCTAGAGAAAATTCATGTTTCCCTGCAGCACTCTCCCCTTAAGTCACTTCGTCGGCTGTCTCAAGTGTTAGGGGCATCATATTCAGCCTGCCAGAGGGATACCAAACGTCTAAAGCTACGGCCGTACAGAATTCGAGTAGTGCAAGAGCTACGTTGGAAAAGCGCATTGCCTACTGCCAATGGTTTAAGAGTTTCATGCGCAACAATGTGAGAAACCAGCTTAGCAACACTTTTTTCAGTGACGAGGCATGGTTTCATTTGAATGGATATGTCAATAGCCAAAACACTCGCATATAGGCTGCGGAGAATCCACATGCATTGCATGAGGTTGGACTTCACTGTCAGAAAGTTGGAGTGTGGTGCGCCATGTCTAGACGGCAAATTGTAGAGCCATTTTTTTTTCAACACAACTGTAAATTCTGCTGTGTATGCAGACATCATCCATCAATTTGTAGTGATGCGGGAAGAACACGAACGTTACTGTTGGTTTCAACAAGATGGAGCAACGTGCCACACATCAAACGGCATAATGGAGATGCTCCGTGAATTCTTCCACGATCGATTAATCTCGAAAAAACTTTGGCCGCTTCGCTCACCAGACTTTTATTTGTGGGGCTATCTAAAAGACACAGTTTACCACAACAACCCTAAGACAGTACAAGACCTGCAGAACAACATCATTACAGCCGTGAGAGACATACCAGTCAACACGCTGAAAAGTGTCTGCCAACATGAGTCATCGGGTGAATTTGTCTTCAACAGAATGATGGACAATTCCAGCATCTATTGTAAAGTGGTTTTCATTACCTGTAAGTATGAGTGTCAATATAACAGTGTGTAAAAATAGTTATACATCACTATATTTGTGGTAGAAATATTTGAATCAGAGTTCGGGGACTTTTGAATCACCCTGTACTATGCAGTTACTTGACGCAATTGAACTTGTACATTATCTTGTACAATCCTCTCCAGCCACTGTTGCCCTCAAACTTCCACCAGTCGTTTTCTTCCACAGGAAGACTGCTGACTGCTTGTTTTGTTGTATGTGCATCACTCATTGTACATCCTCAGTACAGTTGTTTTTGCATAGATGAGAAGGTTGGCCATTTATGAGTGGTTTGCACCTGCCTGTCCAACACTCGCCATCACACCTCTTTTAAATTCACTTAAATCATGAGTCTTTCCCATATTGTCACTATCTGTACTTCATACACACCTGAGTCCTTTGCAGTAAGCTGTTCATAAAGTCATCTTAACATTATATTAGGGGTGTGCAAAAGTTTCCACCACTCCCGCTAGTGGGCACTGTAGGGGTCTGACTGGTCGGCGACCCATGCTGTCAGTTCGTACATGAAGCCAAGCACGGCAGTTGATAAAGTTCATTTGTGGCACTGTTTGTTATTCATGTTTAATTTAGGGAAAAGTACGAGTGAAGCATAGGGTTCAATATGTCAGGCGTAGGGCAAAATGGTTATGGGTAAGCAGACGTGTCGAGAATGGTTTGCCAGGTTTAAGAAAGGTGATCTAAGCTTGAAGCTTGGAAGACAAGTCACGCGCAGGTAGACCATAGGAACTCGCAGACGAGGAGCTGGAATCGCTGTTGCAAGAGGATACCACACAATCGACCACACAACTGGTGAAATGTTTGAAAGTGGCTCAATCAATGATGGTACAGCATCTACAGGCATTGGGAAAGATCCAGAAGATTGGTAAGTGGATTCCGTATACTTTAAGGGAGTGTAATATTGGTCAACGATTGGGCATCTGCATGTCATTGCTGAAGAGGTTTCAAGGGAAGAATTTCTTGTGGAAGGTTGTCACCGGGGATGAAAAATGGGTCTATTGCGACAACCCCATACACAAGCGATCCTAGATCCACCCAGGCCAGCCATCAACATCCACTGCAAAACAGGATACCCATGGGGAAAAGGTGCTGTTGTGTGTGTGATAGGATTTACATGGAGTGCTGTACTTCGAACTGTTGAAACCGGGCAAAACAATCACTGCACAGCAATGTAGCAATCAGTTGATGAAACCGAATGCCGCAATCAAGCAAAAACGCCCCAGGTAAAGGACACTACTCAATCATCCTGTACACAATAATGCCAGACCACATGCTGGTGCCACCAGAAAATCAACCCTTGAACAGTTAAACTGGTAGGTTTTACCACACCCGGCTTACTCCCCAGACATTTCACCCTCAGACTTTCATCTGTTTCGCTCTATGCAACATGCCCTAGCCCAACAGTGGTTCACCACAGTTCCACAGGTGGAAAATTTTGTCACTGTTTTCTTCAGCTCAAAACCCCGAGTCCTATCACAGGGGCATTCATTTGTTGCCTGAAAAATGGCAAAAGGTCATTGATGTTAATGACCAATATTTCGTTGAATAAATGTGTACTGGTTTCCTGATAGTTTCTATCTCCTTTCTCCTTAAAACAGTGGAAACTTTTGCATACCCATAATAGTTGCATACACAAGAGACGATGGCATGTGTCTGTTCATTATTAGGTGTTCCTAATAAATTTCCTACTTAGTGTATATCAGCAATAATATGCTGATGGCACTAAAATGTTTTTAATAACATTCATCTTAAATATAATGGAAGAGACATATTTTTTCCTTCTTTATATACCATTGCAACAGTATTAATTCCTCATTTTAATGGTGGAAAAATAAAACTTACTGTGATGCTGTGCACTACAACTCCATAATTCACGATCAGATCTTCACAATAATGTAGAAATAAATGTATATGATGAATGTTTTAGTGCTAGGATCAACATTATCATGACGGCAGCACAACTTAATAAGATACATTTTCCACAAAACCCAGTTCACAAATACAATAAGTTGACATACAACACTGATGTTCTTAGTCCTATGTTTTTGCACAAAAGCAACCCTGAGGGTACCAACTGAGATGGCAATTTTCACACGTTCAATGGAAGACTAGTCCAAAGAACATACAGGCCACAGAAGAATGTTGAAGACATAAAGATTGTCCATAATTACGTAAGCAATACATTTCATGCAAGATGCCACGCCACACAAGCACCTGTAATATCTGACAGTGATTTCTTTTGCATGTCACTGGTTTGATATCGTAAGCAGAATTTCATCAGTGAACAGCATAGACCTACATTACTGTTTTCAGTGACATTCCTCTTTGCACTGGTCCTGACAACAAGTTCTCTGGCATAGTTGTAAGGTGGTGTGCTTTGAGCTGGTGTTTTTGCCAAAGTCTCATACCATGCACATGATACTGTATGATTTGAGCAGACACCACTCTGTTGAAGTAGCTCTTTAGAAGTCATGCTGGAGTGTGATTGTAATAAGAAAAGCATTGAGGTGCAATTACATTCTATAAAGCCGGTGATCTTTTTACATTTTGTTTAGAGTTATTACCCAGTTCCACCTTTCATTTGGTTTACTTTTTCTGTCTCACTGTAACAAATAGCATTACCCCATATTGACAGCATGCTACACCCATGTGACAGTAGCTTGCATTGATAGTCCAGCTTTATGCAGGTCCATGATTCTGTATCTCTGTATCTATCATTCGCTGATATGCTTCATGTTATCAATGCACCTTATGCAAAAACACACCTGACATATGAAAATTTGCATGCAGATGAGGATTCGATTACCACCCAGATACAATTTCAAGTTTTTAAATTTTCAAGATATAAATTTCAATTTTTTTGAGCTGACAGTCACATGGTTGAAAGTTGATGACTGCATCTCTTTCTCTCTGTCATAGATAAAATAACTCTTGACAGGGTGTAGCCCCATAGCAGAAAGTTCCTGATCAGTCTGCAACAGATATCATAGCGCTACAATAACTGCAGGAAGTCTCTGGGCAAGATAATTACAAGATGTGGAAAACCATAAAAATGTGCTCAGGTAGAAATTAAAAAAAAAAAAAAAGGTAAAAAAAAAGAGAAAGAAAGATATCACCTAACATTTCTTCTACATAAAAAAAAAAAAAAAAAAAGAAAAAGAAAAAAGTCCAACCTAGGTACTACAATAAATGCAAAGATAACTAGGAGTATGAATACTTTACCCTCTGTACCTAGAACTTTATCTCCATTTCCAAGATGAAACATAAAAATTATAGAATAAAATTATATTTAATACAGGACGGAAGATACATCACTAGAAAAAATAATTACGATCATGAGAAAAATCTTTGCTCCATTTTATTTCAGTTTTCGGAAATTTTTTCTCCATTTTCGATCTTAAATACAAACATTTATGTGATTAAATGATGTTGAAACAACAATACTGTGCAGGAAAAACATCGTTGGGTGTGGGACGGGAAAATGATAGTGGGAGAAATCTTCACTGCCTTTTGCGTCCATTGTTGAAAATCTTTTGCGTCCATTGTTGAAAATCTTTTGCATCCATTTTATAATTATGGGAGCAATCTTTGCTTCATGTGACTTCCGTTCTCAGCAAAAAATTTTATTTTCATTCATAAATACAAATATTCATGCAATAAAATAATATTTAACAACCATACGAGGCAAAGTGGACATCGTGAGAAAGAGAATTTAAGATTACTTGGCTCTGTTCAACTTCAGTTTTCAGAAATTTTCGCCTCCATTTTGAAACTAAAACAAACATTTATGCATTAAAATGAAATTTAGCAATAATACCAGAAAGACAGAACATTGTGGGAAAAAATTATTACGAGAAATCTTCACACTCCATCTGACTTTCATTTTCGAAAGACGAAAAACTTGCATCTGTGATCAGGAGTCTGCAAGAGAGGATTTAAGAAGTGTCTGGGGATATCGGTTTTGTCAGCAAGACCAAAATAAAATCTGCGACATGTCTCCCATCGCGTGCTTCTGCTATGGAAGATGGGAGGGTGCAGGTAACATTACTTCCCCACTTTTAAGTTTTGATATGAAAAATCAATTCTAGATTATTAGTTTGGATCAAAGAGGGTAAAACAATGCATACCTCTGATATGAATACAATCTCCTGAACAATTTAATTCTTTTAATAGTGACTAATATTAACAAAAGCATGCTTTTATATACCTTCTTTTCCTTAATACTTTCCCATCCAAATCTGCAATCCACCCATTCAATGGCAATGAGTTAATGAGCTGTAACTAATCACAAATTTAGGCAAGGCACAGAGTTTTGCAGGGATCTGATTTTTTGATGTTTAGTTGAAAATTATAGCTTGGCATTTCATGCATAACCCGAAGACAGCTGATTTAACTGTTACAAAACAACTGTGCTGGGAAGATGGGAGGAAGCCTTGCATGAAGTAAGATTTTTAGAACAGTCATACTGTTGGTGTTACAAAACACCCATTTTAAGCACATGTTGCCTTTTTTTTTTTCTTCATTCTCATGGTCCACTGATCAGCAGTTTTCTTGCAACTGAACCAAGTGGCAGAAGAACTTAATGTTCAGAAAAATTTCCTTTTTCCATGGGGAATCCGAAAGTTTTGACAGCAAGGAGCAAAAGAACTGCAAATGATCAATGTGGCACTCGTTCTTGACAGTGTAACTTCTTATAAGCTAGAATACACTATTCAAGAAATTAGTAATTTTTTAAGTTGCTCAAGCAATTAATGTGGAATTTAATGTAAACAACTACTTAGTTTTGCTTTGAGTTTGCTGTAATATTTTCTTAAGGTATATGGTTTTGTACTACATCCATAATTTATGGTCTTGCATCAAGCAGCTCATGAAGACTTTTCAATCGAAATATGAGAACTGCAAAGCAACATTTAGAAGATATGTATTGATAGGAAAGAGCATCATAAAATTTAAAATTACTTCTTGGCATCACGAATTTCTACATTACTTCAATGTACACTGTACAGTGTTAAAAAAGTGATTACGTCAAGTACTGAACTACCTTTCTTGGCAGGAACTGGAATGAAACGATCATCACTAATACCAGGAAAACTGCCTTTGAGAACAAGTAATGGCTCTTTGTTGGGGTTCCGTACAAATTGTTGGTAAACAGGATCTGAGAAAAATTTATATTTTAATATATCGTCAAAATGTAAGCATGAAAGATGATAATTATTTTAGTAATATGTCAAGTCATTACTAATAAAAATGCTACAGTATTATATACTTACTAGATATGATTTATTACATAGCAAGTGTCATCATAGCAATCAAAATATAGCCCTTCCCTCTTCCCCTGCTGTATGGCCATATCAATATGTATCAGTACAAAATATGCGTGGAAACTATCACAATCCCAATGCAACAGCACACATACCATGTTTCTGAATCAACTGATCATGTGGGTTGTACTACCTGTTCTATGGGTTAATTGTTATAACTTAAGCACTATAGCATGGGTAAGTAACCTATGGCATGCACAGCAATTTTTAATGGTATGCAGCAAGTTCTTTGCACACAACATACAAAAACATTTAGTGATGGTAAATAATCATAAAAATTTTCAGACAATATTAAATATTTCTTTTTCCGTTGCGTGGGTGGTCAGTATATGTGTCACAGGTTATTTGATTTATTTTTCATTTAAATATCTATTTTATAGTCCTTTTTCCTTGGATCTTCGGAAAATTAGATGTATGCCTATTTGAAAAAATGAAGCCAGTACACCTGGTAACTTCACAGTAGTACTTTGGCATAGTGCTCACAAAAGGTTGCAGACTCATGCACAATAGATTCTTCAATGCAGACAGGTTTCATATACGTTATGGCTGTGCACAATCCAACATAGAACATGTGTTTTTAGTAGTGTCTGAATGTTATTAAACAACAGTAAATATTCTTTTGGAGTTTATTTAGTGTTATAGTTGCTAATATTGTTCAGGTACCATTAAAAAAAAAAAAAAAAAAAGACATGCCCTTTCACTTAGCAATGCATAATTGTAACATACATGAAACCTGCTTACATTCAAGAAACAGCACCTGAACTGAATAATAGAACTTGCAGGTAAAATCACAGTTCATGTATATGACCATGCATCGTTTCACAGTGATGCAAATATGCTATGTTTGGCAGGGGCACTTTAAGAACCTCCGAGGCCTGCAGCATGTTGTGGCAGGCTCACCCAGCATGCTCATATAGTTTTATTTGATCATCTAAAATCTAATTATATTGCAAGGCATATTTTTTTCCATTTCATCTAAAGAAAATATTAGGTTGCTGCAGGTGAAATGTTGGATTTTGGGATGGTGTCATTTCGAGCCGTACAAACAATGGCAGATGGCGCTATGGTGTTTTATCGGGAAGGCTAAATATCCCAGCCCGTTGCCACAGAATCATATAGGTGCTAGCTCATAATGTAATCGTGTAGCCAGAACATGGAAGGAGACCAATTACGGATACTTTTTCTGTATGAGTTCAAACTGGGCCACAACACCGCAGAAGCAGCCAAGAACATCAACACAGCATTTGGAGATAACACAATAAATGAACGGACCGTGCAGCGATGGTTCAAAAATTCCGAGCTGGTGATACGAAACTTGCAAATGCACCATGCGGGCACTCAGCACCAGCCATCGACAATGACGGACTGTGAACTCTAGTTGAGAGTGACCCAAGCCAAACTGTACGGGACATGGCAGAGAAATTAGGCATCCACTATTCGACAGTTTCCAGTCACTTGCAAGAATTTGATAAAGTCAAGAAGCTCGATAAATGGGTTCCCCACGAGCTGACTGAAAGCAACATGAAGCGTCGACTGGAGGTTTGCACTTCGCTGCTCACCCGAAACAGAAACGCTCCGTTTTTGCACAGAGTGGTGACATGTGACGAAAAATGGATAATGCATGCCAATCATTGCCAATCTTCGCAATGGCTAGATGTCGATGTGGCCCCAAAACACATGCCGAAACGAGAACTTCATCCAAAGAAGATAATGGTGACTGTTTGGTGGTGTGCAACTGGTATTCTGCACTATTCGTTCATGAAGTCTGGCGAAACCATTAATGCAGAGAAATACTGCAACTAGCTGGATGCAATGCATCAAAAGTTACGCATTAAGCGGCCGAGATTTTTTTTTTTTTTTTTTTTTTTTTTTGATTGGAGGTTTAACGACCACCGTGAGCAACTCAATGGGCTATAAGCAGTCGCCCGTCCCTAATTTAGGGTCACTGGTTCCAGGGAAGGGAGAGAGCCAGTGCCGTAAGACAAACACAACATCCATGCCTGACCGGGATTCGAACCCGGACCCCTTACGGACGAATGATCAGAGGCGGCCGAGATTGGTCAACAGAGATGGTGTTGGTTGTACTGCTTCATGACAACACGAGACCCCACGTTTCAAGAACAACGGTCCAAAAATTACACAGCCTGGTCTATGAGGCTCTTCCGCACCTAGCTTACTCTCCTGACCTCTCGGCCACCGACTACCACTTGTTCAAGCATTTGGACCATTTTTTGGCAGAGAAACGATTCACCAATGAAGCAGCCATCAAACACGCCTTTCAACAGTTTCTGCAGTCCACAACGGCCAATTTCCATGCAACTGGCATCAATGCACTGGTATCGCGATGGGAGAAATGTATTGCAGCTAATGGTGCCTATTTCGATTGATACAGGTCGGTTTCCACTGTGTAACTGTAGATGGAAGTTTCACTCCCAAAACCAAGATTTCATGTGCAACAACCTAATATGATAAAAATATTGTGGAGTGTTTTTGGTAATATGTTTCCATATGCAACTGATGCTAAAACTACATGCAAAAAATATACATTTTAATGGTAGTGGATTCAGAGCTACCGAGGCCCTGCATACAGCATTTGGTTTTGGAACTCTCTCACTTTGTGGGGCATCCTTAAAATACACTGCTCGCCAGATGTTAAGCAAGAATCACACAAATCATCATAATTCCAAAACTACAGGAACAAATTTATTAAATTTAACACAGTCAGACATACAAGTCTTAGGTAGATATCACACAAATATTGGGAAACTTGATTGCATATAACTTGAGCAAACACACTGATGAAAGAAGGTCCCCCCCCAACCCCCCCCCCCAAAAAAAAACCCCGGAATAAGAAAAACATGGTATGAACACTAAATCGCATTGATATAGAATGTGCCCATTTCTGGCATGAATGTAAGCCTGGCAGCATCGATTCATATTCTCAATAAGAAAAATCCACAGAGTGAGATGGCAACAGCTGCCATTCATGCACGAGAGCAGTTTGAAGGTCACTGAGGGTTTGGGGAAGGGGGTATAAGGGCCGAAATGCGTCTCCTGAGACCATCCCATAGAGGTCCAGAGAGTATGCAGGCCACTCCATTCATTGAATTCCTTCGTCATCAAGGTATTGGTTGACCAGTCTGGCTCTGTGTGCATGAGCATTATCGTCCATTAAAGCGAAATCTTGTCCAATGGCACCAGCATAAGACTTGACATAATGGTCCAGGATCTCATCCTGATGCTTTTGAGCAGTAATGGTACCTCCAGGAAACACATGGAGGTATGTGTGTCCATCTAATGAAAATCCAGCCCACACAGTTTTTCCACCACCACGGAAAGCATGTTTTCTGATGATGTGTTGTGGCTGGTAGTGGGTGTCCACCTTCCTCCAAATCAATACACGCCTACTGTCAGATTCCAGAGAAAACCTGGATTCATCTGTGAAAAGGACATGGGCCCAATGTTCTCGGGTTCATCCTACATGCTTTTTACACCACCTCAGACGAGCCTGTCCATATCTGGAGGTTAATGATACACATATGGCTGTTTGCTAGGCATGGAGCTTGGCCTTGTGGAGCCTTCTGGAAACAGTTGACAGTGATACCTGCCTGCCTGTGGATGCCATGAGGTCAGAATGCAGAGATGATGCAGATGCCCTATGGTTCCTTTTGCTAAGAATTCGATATAATGGTCATCCTGTGGTTTTGTACTCCTCGGATGACCTGCAACAGGTTGTCTGACAATGGTTTCACTTATTTATTTGGAATTGTCTCCACAGCCTTGACATGATGGAATGGTGGACTTAAAAGAATCTGGCCACTTTGGTGACTGTTTGCCCAGCTTCCATCCTTCTGACAGCTCTCCATCTTCCTGAGTCCTCCAAACATCTTCTCTGTGACATGTTCAACAAATTGGGTATTCAGAAATTCCGACCGTGACCTGTAATAACAAATTATAACCATCAGCAAAATATGCTTTTTTTACCATGTTTCTGTTTGGCCTCTTAAGGGTATACGTGACATTATTTTCAAGTGGATATTAAGAATTTCCATCTCCACAAATTTTCATTACGATTGCTTTACTCATTTTTATTTTATTCACATTTTTGTGATCCGTGCTTAACTTTTGACGAGCAGTGTATAACATGCACGTTACTCTCTCCCACTAATGCATAAAAAACTATTGTAAATGCAAAAACAAACTGACTTCCAGATTTCAACAAAAATACCCCTTTTTGGTTCCCCCAACATGTTTTGACTATTTTCATGGTGGTGTCTCTATGTGTGTGTGTGTGTGTGTGTCTATGGTTTGTTGTCATATCTCAAAGGCTATTATAGCTATCAAGACAAAATTTAATACTGAGGGCTTTTTGTGATACCCTAATGGGGAAGAAATGGCTGAAGTTAAAAGTGGAAAGCCTTTTGTTAAAGAAGAAAAGCTGGAACATTTATAAAGATGACCATTGAACCACAGTACTTTAACATGTTACATAAGGTTAATTTATGGTACTGCTTTAATTGACATTTATGTTATATGCAGTGTGGGATCTGCTGTAACATATCATCAGATTCCATTCCACTGACAGTTAGTTCCCTTACTGATAGTCCAACCATGGATGAAATCTACTCCGGTGCTTCATAAAACATGCTTTCTACTGCCATTTTACTCGTATGATAACAGTCTTGTGATTACCTCTTAAACTAAACAGAATGGGGGGTGGGGTGGAATTTTGAGGGAAAGAAGGGGAGTCATATAAAAGACCAAACTAAAAAGCTAAATGTCTAAGAAAACTGGTCAGAAATAACACCCCAATTTCTAAGCTCAGTTGTAGTGTAGCATTAAGTAATATTAGCCTCAAAACGATATTTAATGAGTTTGCATTTAAGCTAGTAAATTCATACTTGTAGATAACGTACTTCGATTTGGGGCGGAATTATGCCCCAAAATCTTCCCAAACTCAGAACAGCGAATTTATCCCTAACTCTATGACCTTTTTTTTTAGAAGCAAAATTAAAAAAAAGATATATATAAATCATTATTTTTGAGGCCCTCCAGCATTGCAAAGACCATGTCTGGGCTTTGTTGGCTTCCCTGTATATCTGACCCTGCATTTTAATAAAATTATTATGAAAATTATAATTCATGGTATCTTTTTAATTGTTTCAGAGTTGTCTGTTACTGTTCTAAACTCTGAAAAATAAGCTGAGATGAAGGCTCCCAACAGAGTGCGAAAGCTCAGCAAATATTGAATGTTTGTGTTTAAGCCATTAAACGAAAATTTTAGACTCATAAGTCTTGTGTTATAATACAGTATATAGATGGTGCAGTGTCAAGATTTGATCAAAATTAGTAAGAATTTTGGAAATCTTAAGCCTTGCTCAGATAAAAAAGTGAAAGTTTCCAGATTATAAATAAAGGTTTATTTTTTGGTTTATCTCCAAAAATAGATTTCCAAATCAGGATACTGAGAAGCACATCTGAGTTGCAACTACTAATGCTTAAGAAGATTCCTAAACTTTAGTGCTATACTGCTACATAATAAAAAAAATGCAGCTATGCTTTTAACTTGTTGAAACACTTCCTACAATACATTTGATGAAGCAATAAATCATTGTAATCTTTCTATCTTTTTACTTTGCAATAATGGCAAACACGCTGCTTCTTTCTTTAACTATGTAGCAGTGAACTGTTTCAGAAGTATAGATCTCAGCCATACTTCTCCATATCTTGAAGACATGAAAATTCCATCTGTAAAAAAAGATAGAAAGAAAAAATGAACTCTAAAACCAATCCATTCAGTTAACTTTCCCAATTTTTTTTCCTTTCAGCATAATCAATCTTAAGTTTAGAAAGAAGTCTCACTAATATCATTTATTGTTTTTAAACTTTCTTTTTCCTAGAAAACATGACAGTGACAC
Organism: Macrothele yani; assembly: GCA_039090855.1. NCBI lineage: Eukaryota > Metazoa > Arthropoda > Arachnida > Araneae > Macrothelidae > Macrothele > Macrothele yani. The sequence continues at coordinate 123,429,847 of CM077013.1, forward strand.
TGCCAAAAATGGTAGTGTCATGTTCATGCTTTTAAAACCTTGATGGTTGATTGTCAATTTATGAGTCTTAATCAAATTTCTTAATTCTTATCACTGTTTTCACCTGAAGTTTTTTTTAATTTTCATTGTTTTTATCTCATTAAGAATTTAAAATTACTCCCCTTTTGAGGGTGTGATACCTCTGAAAAAAGAAGTCTGCTATCGGAAGTGTTTCTCATATTCAGATATTGCTTTGCAGGAAATAGGTCCCCCATTAACCTTCTTTCTTTTCAAATGTAAATATAGAATTACTGTCTTTTTTCTTTATTAAAAATCTGTTCTAAGAATTTGTAAATGCCTGCACTGATGACCTGATTCTTTGTGTTCTAATGGTTAACATGCACAAAGTTTAATTGTTGAAACATTTGCACAAGAAAGTTTTAAAATAACAAATGATATTGATCAGGCAGCATGTTTTAAATTCTCATGTCTATCAAATAGAATACATCAAGCTCACACTTTAAAAAAAAGGAAAAAATTGTTAAACTAATACTTTCACAATTTATTTTCCAAAAATGTACCCCTTTTGTGGAAATTTAGAAGCTGCCCCGGTGGCGCAGTGGTCTAAGTGATGGCCTCTGATCATTCGTCCGAACGGGGTCCGGGTTCGAATCCCGGTGAGGGATGGATGTTGTGTTTGTCTTACGGCACTGGCTCTCTCCCTTCCCTGGAACCAGTGACCTTACTTAGGGACGGGCGACTGCTTATAGCCCATTGAGTTACTCCATGTGGTCGTTAAACCTCAAAAAAATTTTTTTTGAAATGATTAACTTTTTATTATTTTACATATACCTTTATGTGATCCAGGAATGAAATGCAGACATATTATTTTACATATACCTTTATGTGATCCAGGAATGAAATGCAGACATCCATTCTCTTCAGTTGCATCTTCTAGAGGAAACCAAAGCCCTAAGGCACTCAATGGTTCAGTGCGAAGAAATGTTGAGTCCTGATGGGGAACGACTGAAATACAGATAAAGTGAAAAATGTGTATGTAAAAATACATGAGAGACAAAACAGGCAAGACTTCAAATTCTTTGGTTTTTAAAGCTTGTATTTAATAAATCACATAAAATTCAGTTTCAGTACTCATGCTTATCAGTTGTGTCAGTTTGTTATCTTTAATTCACTGCACATAAATATCTCCCAAGCAATTTCATGTGATGATTTAATCCAGTTAGTCATCCTGTTGATTCCATTTTGGATTACTTCATCATATTTTGAACTGACTGTTTGTAGTTAAGTGTGAATACACCAGGGTTGTTCATACTGCAGAACAGAAGAAAAATGTTCATCTGAATTTGAATCTGTGTGTTCCTCCATGAACTAAGTTAAGAACATAAAGAACTTAATAGGATATTTTCTCACAATTTAAGACAAGATGGAAGTATTATTTAACCCTTTGAGCAGTAATGCCATATATGTCCCTGTGCTCTATCCCCAAAACAGTATCATCATCAGGGGTGCAGACTTCATCAAATTTTGGGGGAGGGGGAAAGCTTAAAGAGATCAGATGTGGGAGGGGCTCACTCTTCCACTGTCACCCCCACATCCCTCCATCTTTCTCGACCCACCAGCTGTCAGCTGACACTTCATCCCTATAAGACAAAGTTACTGGGATGAAGTGACACTACATGTTTTCAATAGCAAGCTTATTTCCTTATTCACCAAGCTCTGTGATGTTAAAGAAGGCATACTTATCACCCAGGGCTATTTGGATTACTATCCCTATCAAAGAACAAAACACCCATGATCCAACATTTGTTCATTGGTGAGGTGATGTGGTAGACTTCCAAGAACACTTGATTACATCAATGGCCTATCTAACTTATGTCAGAATATCAGAAAATGCAGATATTCTTGTTTGACTCCATATAAATAATCCACTGCAGGGGGGGAGGGGTGCTTCCTATTGTCACCCTAAACTTATATCATAATTTCTGAAAATGCAGATATTCTTGTGTTTGACTTCAGATACATAATCCAACTCGGACTGCATGCTGCTGAATGTACTGTGTAACCAGAATGCTGTCTCCCCCCCCCCCGCTGTCACCCATAATACCCTAGGGGACATGCTCTTGTAGAAATTTTCATGGAATAATGTTTCGTGCTTCCCATTGTCACCCTAAAATTTGTTAAAATGCCATGAAAAAACTATCAGCTCCCAAGCCTCCCAAACACCCACAGTTGTTAGGAAGTTCTGTTAAAGAAATGCCCCAACCCCTCAAGCTCTCTCTATATCTCTCTTTTTGGGTCTCGGTTTGACGTTTCCTGGAAGAAATACTTTCCCTAACTTACTGTGAACTCACCTTCTTGTCATCCTTGTTTCAAAACAAATTGATACATTTAATAATTAAATAAATTGAAAGAGTATTATTAAAAATATAACATTAAGCATTAACTGTATTATAATGCTCAGTTTTATTTGTAGGAAAAGAAAATGCTATTTCACTGTAAGTTTATTTTTTGTTTCTGTAATAAGGTAAAATGGCTTTTGTTACATGTATCCCTAAAATGTTGGTGCCCCTCAACATGCAGTGCCCTGGGCCATGGCCCAATGGTAAATCCATCCCTGATGACTGAAAATAGTCAGAGAGCATGCAGCCACTACTGCTGAGAAAATTTATTGTACTTTGTCTGGACCTGACTCAACTACTAGTGTGTGTGTGTGGGGGGGGGCACACATTCCTTGGACCTGGAATCCTAGTCCAACAAGGCAGACAAATGGCAGTTTAAATTATAAACAGCAAAAATGTGGATAAAACTGAGAAAACTCAATAAACTGGGGAATTTATGTGAAGTAGTGTACTCATCAAAACCAATTGTGTTTGGGAATAAATGCAAAAGATGCCTCCCAGAAAAGAAAGAGGCCAAATCGTTAAATGTTCATTTTGAAAAAGAAATCATCCTCAATGTTTCAGAGATGTTTTAAGCACTGAAAAAGGTTTCGGTCAATAACATTTGCAAAGCAATATATATTCTTATACAATTGCATCGACCCCTGAAAGAATTTTCCAATATCACCACTCCAAATCAGTTTTATCTGTGATAACCCAGAACAGCAAAGTGGTGCTTGTAACTTCAACTATTTTGATGTCTTAATATGGTACTTGTATTTGCAGCTCTTTTGCAGTGTGTGAAAATTGCACACATTTGCAAACTTCTTAAACACATAGGAATTTAGGATTCCCTCGCACAAATTTTTGATCTCTTACCATGAGTTAAGTGTTTCTCCAAATACTCATCATAAGTCTTTTTTTTTTTTAATCTTTGGTATATTTGATTAACAAATACAGGTACTGTGAATGCATGTGAAAGAAATTAACAGAAACTGAAAGTGATTTACATCCCCAAAATCCCAAAACTAAAGCTTTACAACACCTAGTAAACAGGATGAGAATCAAAGGTAATCAATTTTATTTATGTAAGAATGCTATGAAAAGTTTTGCATATTTTTTGAGATTTGGGCATCTCTTCAGTAGGCACGTTTTCAGGAGACAAGTATGTATAAAACTTAAGAAAATGTTTGACAGTCAATGTTTTTGGCTGCCACAACAACATGGTATCCAAATTTTTTGCTTTGTGACTAAAACTGTGAAAAAAATATCTTAATGCTTTTATTTATCTTTTATGCTATGCATAAATCACAGTGAAGCAGAAATCATTCTTATATAATTTTTTTATTTGTTTTGATGGAACAAAATATATTTTCCATAAGAATATTGTCATTTCAAGAGACACAGGTGAGGACCCACTCATGTGCTTGCACTGGGGCCCTTAAATTGATTGTTGGGCATTGGATGAAAGCATTAATACACAAGATTTTGATAGTGATTTTGAATGCAGTGATCTGTTTGATAGTTCTAAAAATTTTGACAACATTGCCGATAAATTTACAGATGACAACACTGCTGATAAACATGCAATTTTCATGCAATTATCAGTGTTTTCCAAAAATGAAAGTGAGAAACAAGTTTTAAAACAAGAAAATAAAGATTTAACGGAATTATAAAAAAGATATTTTTGTGTAACAATTTAATTTTGATGCAAGCAAATATGGTGCCCTTGATAACAGCATTGTCAATGAAGAGTCAACTGAGCAGTTATTCAAGCACTTTTTCTTTTACAAGAAACTTGTAAAAAAACATTGCTACTGACACTAATAATTATTATGATTTTGTTATGAAAAACACTGAGGTACACTGCCAGACAATTGCTAAGGACGGATGACAATAGCAACGATAGCAACCATAAAATGGAAGGCAGGAAGAATGTGGAAATTAGCATAAGTGTGGGATACAGTAAGACGTGTTGTGCGTATGCAAATTTTGGATTGCCGAACTTGTTCGTGACGTCATAGCGCTGATAAGAGATATAAAGGATTTGATGCGTATTGACCGTTGTTGTTCAAATGCAAAGTTGAAAGGGAAAGAATCAATTGACGAACTTGCAAGTTACAGTATGTCTTCCCGACATCACCTAGATGATTTTACGTGTGGCCGTATTATTGGCAAGATTGAAGAAGGGCGAAAAATAACAGATGTTGCCAGGGAGTTTGATGTCAGCCACAGTGTTGTTTCAAGGCTTTGGAAATCATTTCAAACAAATGGAGAGTGTAGCAAAGGTCACGGGGGAGGCCGTGTTCGCAGTACGACACCTGCAGAAGATTGGTACATAGTGCTATCAACAAAAAGACACCGGCGCAGCACAGCTAGTGAGGTAGCAAAGCAGTTTATGGCTGCTACTGGCAAGCAGATCTCCCGAAAAACTGTCGCCAGACGTTTGCATGAAGGAGGACTATACGCCCGCCGTCCTGTTGTGTGCATCCCATTGTCCAGACGTCACCGTACCGCCCGTTTGCAATGGTGCCATCAACATCGCAATTGGCCTAATAACGACTGGTCTGCTGTCCTCTTCTCAGATGAGAGTAGATACAGTCTATCATCTGATTGTCGACGACAACTGATCTGGCGTGATAGTGGTACTGCATAATGTCCAGCAAACATAGAGGAAAGGGACCGATATCTGACATGTAGTGTCATGGTATGGGCTGGCATCATGATCAATGGCCGTACGTCCCTCTATGTGCTTCCAACTGGGACTATGATCTCCCGAAAAACTGTCGCCAGACGTTTGCATGAAGGAGGACTATATGCCCGCCGTCCTGTTGTGTGCATCCCATTGTCCAGACGTCACCGTACCGCCCGTTTGCAATGGTGCCATCAACATCGCAATTGGACTGATAACGACTGGTCTGCTGTCCTCTTCTCAGATGAGAGTAGATACAGTCTATCGTCTGATTGTCGATGACAACTGATCTGGCGTGATAGTGGTACTGCATATTGTCCAGCAAACATAGAGGAAAGGGACCGATATCCGACATGTAGTGTCATGGTATGGGCTGGCATCATGATCAATGGCCGTACGTCCCTCTATGTGCTTCCAACTGGGACTATGACTGGCCAACGATACATTAATGATGTTCTGCTACCTCATGTTCGCATGTTCCGTGGTGCTGTCGGTGATAGATTCATTTTCATGGACGACAACGCAACATGTCATCGAACAGTCGCTGTCCAGAAGTGTCTTGAGAGCAAGGATATTCAACGCCTCGTATGGCCAGCACGTTCTCCAGATCTGAATCCCATTGAAAATGTGTGGGATGCTTTGGGGAGGAGTTTTGCTGGTCACCAATGCCCTCCAATAAACAAGGACACCCTCATCCGTGCACTGACAGAGGAATGGGATAAATTACCCCAACAGCTGCTTGATAATGTTGTGCAAAGCATGACACGACGTGTGGAATCTTGCATCGCCCTCCATGGTGGCCATATCCTGTATTGACATCTTACGCCGGAACGCCTGCGGACAGTAATTGCATTTTTTTCACGTTTACATATTCTGCACAAAATGGCCTGTTTGTCCCTTGAACACGTTCCAAAGCCTTCTGGATTTCAGAGCACAATTAATTGTCTTTCTTGTAATGTCCTGGCATTCTGACATTATTTTATTTCACTTGGCATCCAACCACACTTACTTTTTTATGCGCTATATAGCCGTTTATGATCCGTCCTTAGCAATTGTCCAGCAGTGTAAAAGAGAAATCCACAGTAAAGCAATAGGTGAGCACCAAATACTCTCGGATTAAAGAGTGTAATAGATTTTGTTGTTTATGATCAGTGTCTGAAACACTTAGTTGTTAATACCTGTGTGATGAGGGGTGCAGATGTTGGCTCTGATCATCACCTGTTAGTGTCACAGGTAAAACTGAATGTTGGTTGGAGAAGGAAGTATAAGAAGATGCCTAAGGTGACAAGAATAAAGGTTGAAAGGATGTCTGAAGAACATCAGCATTACTCTGATTTACTCAGTGAACGAATGTCTGAATGAGTTGAAGGCATGTGAGAGGGATGTAGAAAAGAAGAGGACATGTTTTAAGAACTGTATTGTCACTGCTGCTGAAGAGGTCTGTGGTACTGCAACAGTGGGTAGTTTTAAAGGTGATGCTTGGTGGAACAGTGAGGTTAAAGAAGCAGTAAAGAGAAACAAGGAAGCATACTTGGGGATGTTGCAAGGTACAGTCTCTGAGGATGAATATCGCTGTAAGAAGCATGAGGCAGCAAAGCTGGTTCGCCAGAGTAAGGCAAAATATAAGAAGGAAAAGGAAGAAAGGTACGATTTGGCTTTTGGAAAGATAGAAAAACATTCTGGAAGTACATAAGACATAGGAAAAAAAGGGGAAATAAATTTCTAAGTTGTGTAAAGAATAGGGTCAGAGAAATTATATGGGAGCCCAATAAGCTACGTGAAAGATGGGGTGAGTACTTCTGTGATTTATTAGGTCATGAAAGCAAAGATGATTCTGAGGCAGAAGCAGATGATGTCATAGTGAGAGATGCAAGCACTGGTGGGATCTCAAGAGAAGAGGTGGTTAAAGCTTCTAAAATCTCTTCAGAATGGTAAGGCCTCAGGGAATAGATGGCATATCTGCTGAGATGCTAAAATATGGTGGTTACCCTGTGATTCACTGTTTAACTGAAATTTGCCAGTTATATTGGGAGCTAGGAATGGTCCCTCAGGATTGGAGGGATCTATCATTGTTCCCTTGCATAAGGGAAAGAGTGATCAGACTGAATGCAAGAACTTTCGTGGTATCAGTTTGTTAAGTGTGTCAGGGAAAGTATTTGGAAAGATTGTTATTGATAGGGTACGAGGTCTTACATCAGAGAAGGTGTGGGATCTGCAGGGAGGGTGGCTTTATGCCTGCCAAGGGCTGCACTAATCAAATTTTTGCTTTACGCATGATGATTGAAAAGTATCTGTCTGTTGGTAAAAAAGTGTTTGTGGCCTTCATGATTTAGAGAAAGTTTATGACAAAGTAAATAGGACTCTTCTGTGGAAGGTACTGAATAAATATGGTATTACTAGGAATCTACTTAATAGTGTGAAAGCCATGTATGCTGGCAGTAGAGCTACTGAAACGTCCAGCTCATAATTTTTCAACGTAAACTTACGCGTGTGATTACGATTTCAAGTGAATGGTATTTTATCGAAATGGTTTTCTATTGGTGCAGGAGTCAAGCAAGGTTGTGTAATGTCACCCTGGCTGTTTAATATAGTTATGGATGGATGCATGCGTGATGCCAAAATCAATAATACTGGTTTGTGTTTTGGTAATATGCATGTGTGCAGGTTGCTCTATGCTGATGACACAGTCCTGTTGGCAGAGAGCAAAAGTGAGTTGCAGAGTATGTTGTCCCAGATGTATGAAGTTTGTATGAAATTCAAACTGAGTTTAAATAAGGAAAAAGCCAAACTTATTGTTTTTGAGCAAGAAACTGTTCATGCTGAATGCAAGATAAATCTTAATGGCACATAAATTGGCCAGGTGAATGAGTTTGTATATTTAGGAAGCATGTTTGACAGAGAGAACAAATTGGATAGTGAAATTAATAGGTTAGTGAATTCTTCATTGAAAGTCATAGTTGCCTTAGGAGGATTTCACATGAATGATGGGTTCTCAAGGAAGTCCGGAATGGCTGTGTATGAAAGTACAATTGTTCCTACTCTGATGTATGGCAGTGAAACCTGGATACCGCAGAAAAGACATAGGAGTAGTTTGTGTGCTAGGGTGATGCGTTACTTATGGGGGTTTATGGTAAGACATGTGCTGATCATGTGAGGAATGAAGAGGTGTTGCAGATGTGTAATGTGAGGCAAAATGTTGTTAGTAAAGTGGAGACTAATATTCTTAGGTGGTTTGGCCATGCTGAAAGAATGAGTGATTGGGTGCTGACTAAGAGAATTTTTTCAGTTCAAGTGGCAGGAAAGAAAGGTAGAGGAAGGCCAAGGAAATCATGGGAGGACCAGATTCAGGAATGTCTGTTTGAGAAAAAGATTATCAGTATGAAGTATAAAAGGTCTTGTGTGCAGCGTGTGATGGATGTTAATGAAGCTAGAGCGGTGTGCCGAGATCGTTGTAAATGGAGACATTTGATACACCAACAGTAAGTAAATTTTAGTTCTACCAGTTAAATGTGTACTTAGCACATAGTCTTCCTGAGCTACCCTCTGAATCTCAGAGAACAGCTTAATGATATGATATGATATATGTATGTATGCACCAAACACATTTCCGGAATTTACTCTTTGAACAGTAATGCATAAAAAAAAATATAAATTTTCCAAAATTTGACAAAATATTGCTTTCTTCTCACAAATTCAAAAAAGGGCTCTGTTATTCAGAATCAGGAGATATTGAAAAACACAAAAATAGGTTGTGTAACATACATGGCTCAACAATTTTACCAAAACAAAGAAAAATCCTCTTTCAGAAAAAAAAAGAATATAATAAAACAGTTAAAAATAATAATAGTAAGTGTTCAGTTAATAAGAAATTTGAAAAAGGGAGAACGAAAATTTATTTTTTATAGTAAATATGTACATTTTTCAACCAAAGCAATGATTATAAACATTTATAGTTGAATTATATGATCCCAATAAATGGCAGGACAGTAGAACAGTGGTTTGTGATTTTGTCTGAAAATTTGCACGTGTTCTGTATGAAGATGATGAACCACACCTAAAGGAAAAGCTGCACAATGTTGTTCAAATTGAAATATGTTGTTTCAATTTAAATTTGTTATTCAAATTGAAATTTGCAATGAAGGCAATAAGAACTAAGAACACTTTATGCATCTGAAGATGGTAAAAAGGGTTAGAGAAAACATGTTCATGTGGCTAGAAAGTTCAGATACAACAAGATTTTTCTGTGATGTAAAGATCAGAAGAGACTCATGTTTTAAATGTTTTTTTTAATTTTTAATGGTTTTAAACTTAATGTAAAAATAAAAACATATTTGGCTTACTGACGACAATGATTTTATTGCACTGTACACAATGCAATGAGATCATGGTAACATTGTTAGAATTGAAAATAAGTTTACAGCTGTTCTAGGGTAAAACTATATGAGGGTTGTACCGAAAGTAATGCAAAAGTGGGCATAACTTTTTATTAACTGACAGAGGTCGTTCAAATTGCACATGTTGGTAGAGTAACTCTTCCTCTACAGCAACCCTTCTTCCTCGCTGCAGTAATTGGATTCCAAGCAGAAGCAATGTGCCGTCATTGAGTTCTTGATGAAGGAAGGGTGCGGGCTGTCCTACATGCACAGAAGGCTACAGAATATTCACGGAGATGACACCATTGACAAGAGCAATGTGCACAGATGAATGAAGAAGTTTAAAGAAGGGGAAACCAGCATTGAAGACAAACCACGCAGTGGGAGACCATCATCTGCGACCACTGACACGAATCGTCAGCGAGTGGATGAATTGATTTGTTTGGAGAGACAAGTCACAATCCATGAGAACTGAGCATGATGCACCTGCACTGTGGCAAAAATGCCATACAGAAAATGGTGGAAGACTTAGGGCATTGGAAAATGTGTGAAAAGTGGGTACCTCGGCAGTTGACACCCAATTTGTAGGAGAGAAGGGTGTATTTAAGGAGAGAAGGCTCTGATCTACTGGAAGCATTTGAAGCCAATGAAGACACGTTTTTTTTCGATCTGGTGATGAGGGCTGAACTGTGGGCATATCTTTATGATCCAGAAATGAAGAATCAACCCATGGAATGGTGTCACACCTCTTCACTAAGGTCTATAAAGTTCAAGAGCCAGCAATCAACACAGAAAGTCACGGTGACTGTTTTTGGGGATGACAGGTGTCATTATCCTTGATTTTCTGGAACGTGGCTATACCATGACCAGCGAGCAGTACACTGAGACACTCAAGAAGCTTAGAGAAGCCATAAGGAAGAAGAGACTGAACAAGAAGCTGAAAAGGATCAACATTCACCATGACAATGTGAGACCACACACATCTTTGGCAACAAATCAGGCGATCAGCAAATTAGGTTGGTCGGTGGCCCCCCATCCACTGTACAGCCCATATCTGGTGCCCTCCAACTTCCACCTGTTTGGTCCAATGAAGGACAGTATCCAGGGACAACGATTTGAATACACAGATGAGATGAAAGTGGCTGTGAAGAAGTGGGTACAACAGTCCACACCTGAATTTTTTCAAAGAGGATTTGAGAGCTGGGTTCAATGATGACGCAAATGCATCACTTGTGATGGAGACTATATTGAGTAGTACCTTTACATAGAGAAAGAGTTACTCTACTAATATGTGCAATTTGAATGACCTCTGTCAGTTAATAAAAAATGTTATGCTCACTTTTGCATTACTTTCGGTGCAACCCTCGTATATTCATGCTAGCATCTACAGTGAAACTTGTACAAAATCATGAACAGGTTGGTTATGAATACAAACTGAACCATTCATGGCAAGGTTTATATGAAAGTTTGATACTATACAAAAATGTTAGAGATGAAAATTTTGTATATTCTGTCATTGGCTAAAAACATTTCTTAAAATTATTTTATTAAATGTACAAAACATGATTCATTTTCTGCAAAATCATTAAAAAAATGAAAATAGAAGGGAAATGCCTAAAAGGAAAAAAAAAAAAAAAAGTTAAAGTCGAATTTTTGAGAAATATTTACCTTCTCCTCCTATTCCAGGGTGCTAAATGTTGAAATAAAAATGTAAACAGAGTGTTACTAAATGACAATGGAAAAGAAACAAAAATATGAAAAATGATTTATATCTAAAAATTGAAAATCAATAACCAATTTAACAGAAAATGTTACTTTATATTCCAGACAAAATTCTTGAAAGAGATACGAACCTTGAATATGAACATGCTTTGAACTAGGACTGGATCTTTATACCCAAAGGTTAGCAAAAGGTCCTAAAAATAAAAATATGTTTTAAAATCATGAAGCTCTTATTTAATTCATCAATGCCAGAAATCGTAACAAAAGTACTGTATTTTCTCAAAATCTTGCACAAGTTGTAAATACCAGTTTTTAAGAAATAAAAAATATTATTACATAAATTTATTCAATCATGAAAGTATTATATCTCCAGTTGAAGTCTGCATAACATGGTACCATAGACTTTGAAAGCAATTCTCTCACAGTATTCTGTTTATCAAAATTTTGAAATTCATAGGAATTATTCTTCACATATTTTCACTACAGTTCTGTGCTTTCCATGGTTTCAAATCCTGTAAAGATAATTTACTAGTAAATTATGGTTGAATCCATACTTGAATTATAATTTGTCTCGTCTGTCTATTCATACACCTTTTCTTTTCAATACAGAATAATTCACTTTGTACCTGTAAAAGCTCCTCAGCTGTTGCTATTTCACAGCATCAAGCTTTTCTGTTTTCTCACTAAACTCTCACTAAACTCTCACTGAGGCAATATTTTCCATCAATAATAAAATTTAATCTAGATACCCATGATATTTTAATCTAGATATCCATAGTTGTATGATCAGTCATCTAATGAAGTTCTCCTTTTTACCTTTTTTGCAATGATACTTTTTTTTACCATTCATTTATGCTCAGATTTTAGTTAAGTCATCATATACAATCCTTAATTTTTAAATTTATGAACACTTAAATGCTGCTGATCAATCTGGTCTAATTAACTGTGAAGTTTTCAACAAGTCATGGGTACCAAATGCTTTGAAGTTAAATCCACATGCAGTATTTTCAGATATAAAACTGCAACAAAAGTTATTTATGGAGAAAGATAACAATTGTTAATTATTTTTGCTTATCTTGTTTAACTGACCAAACATTCTCACCATTTACAATCACATTTTAAAATTTGGCCTAATAACCTAGACATACATGTTATAATGCAGAATTTTTTTTTATATATATGTACCTTTCCAGATATAAAGTGAATCAGAATCTATTCATGCAATGCCTGATTATGGCTTCATGTAATTTAGAATACATGGCTTAAATGGCCAACCCAAAAAAGGCAATTTTCTTATTCATCAGTTAAAAGTCTACATCCAATTTCAAATGTTAAATTGTGAAGAGAACTGATGCATTATTAACTCAAGAACTCACAGGAGGTGTTGTTGAAAAGACCTTAGATGGACTAACAATAGTAGCATACACGCACAAGAAAAATGATTTAATTAATTTCTTTTTCTGTGTGAGTAAACTTTATTTACATGCCTTTTTGTAATTTTAGAGGATTCATACCTTCACTATCGATCGTTACAATGAGCAGAACACAATATCAAAGTTGAAAGCAATCTAACAAAAAGAAGCTTCAGCATAGGAGGCAAATGAGAAACATTGGTGACTTTTAGCCAGATAACTGATGCTACTTCAAGGGCAAAGATCTGGGGCTGTTATGGCTCACAGGAAGGGAATAATTTGTCAACTGGGTGAGAGACACAGCTACCTCTGCAACTGTCATTTACAAAATTCTGCTGATTCATGCAAGTGAAGTCATACATACTATCATTATCTGGCCACAACAGGAAGATTATTTGGCACAGCGTACACATTTGCATCTAAAAGAGTCTAAAAAAAGAAAGGATACCATTATAACTGATGCTACTTCAGAGGTACTGTACAATGGCCATAATTGGGAAGTGCCCATATTTGAGGGGTATTTATTAAGATAAAATTTTACTGTATAACCATACAAACCCCAAATAAGTCACCCCAGCAGTGATATAAGTGCTGACTCCTGACCATTCATCCAAGATTGGCCAAGTTTGAGTCTCGTATGAGGCAGGGGTGGTGCGTTTGTCTTATGGAACCGGCTTTCTTCATTTCCTGAAACCAGCATTCATAAATTAGGGACAGGTGATTACTTATATCCCATATAGCTGCTCAAAGTAATTGTTAAATCCCCAAATTAAAAAAAACAAATGTCATACTACAACACACACACACACACACACACACACACACACACACACACACACACACACACACACACACACATTATTAGTTTGAAGATATTTAGATTAATGAAGAGGCTTAAAAAGTTCAACTTATGAAGACAAGATTTGAGTACATGACATTTATATTTTTCTTAACCAGGGCAACATCATCAATTTGCTATAAATGCCAAAGAAACTGATAATGATGAAATCTTTATTTTTCTTCTTAAATTTGTATGGTAACTTATTATAAAAGAATGCCATAATTTTTCTGAGTTGCTAATAAATACCACAAATTTATTTAAAACTTAAAATACTGTATGTTCAAAGGTCAGTTTTAACAAATGCGATAATTTTCTATCAGTATTATAAATATTTAAGGGGAATTATCAAGGATAAATTTATTAAGGTACATTACCTCTCAAATTTTCGATCTATACACTAGATCATCTTCAGGAGTTCTTGCGTCTTACCACTTCCACAGGTCTGGCGACCATGCCTACCTGTGGAAGTAGTAAGACGCAAGAACTCCTGAAGATGATCTAGTGTATAGATCGAAAATTTGAGAGGTAATGTACCTTAATAAATTTATCCTCAATAATTCCCCTTAAATATTTATAATACTGAAAGTAATAAGAGGAAGCCATGAAGTCATTATTATAATTTTCTATTTTTTAGTGTGATTAAAAAGGAAGAGAGAGTAGCAACTCAGAATGAAGTTCTTTTAGCATTAGAACAATATATATATGCAATGTATGGTTTCAGTTGGTTAAACAAAAAAAAAATTAATGACTGGGGGTTGTTGACTGGATAATTCTTAAACCTGGTTCCACTCTCGTTCAAAAAAGGATGAAAAATAAGTTGGTGGCAATCATTTAAAACATACCATAGGGGAATCCTCAAATGTTGATAACTGGATATAATTCTGAAACACAGTTCCATTCTGGTTCAGAAACTATCTTCCACTTTGTCTCACACGGTATTGCAGTAATGGCCAACTGGTGGGCCACAAGTCAGATCAGTCTTTGTGTCCCACAACAAGGTTTCTGACATAAGGAAAATTCCCCAACTAATAAAATAGCAGAATGAGCAGTTCACAACATTAATATACCTGTTGCAGGAAGTTGTATTAATTGAAAATGTCATCCAAACGGTCATTCTGAAACAACAACAGGAAGCCTTTCCCACATTTGCTTTCTAATCAATAATAATTTCAACTAGTGTGCCATATACAGTGACTGGAAAGCTACTTTTTAAAAGTATCTAACTACTGGTACCATTCTTGAAAAAGTAGCTTGCTACTTCTACAAATATATATATATATATATATATTTTTGAAAAGTAGCTACTTTTGCCGTCTCTCCCACTTAGTAACATGCCGTAATTTTTGTCGTATAATCCGTGGATTATCTTCTAAAAAAGTTAGGTTCTGCAAATTATACACTGATGCAGATGATACGTCGATTTAAAATGAAAGAACAAACGTTTTTGTGGCTCTTTGATTTTTAAAAAATTTTGCAGGGTAATTATTTAGGAGGGGCGGGGGGTATAATTGAAAAAGGAACTCTCACAGGGAAAAAATTTCTTAGTTCAGGTGTTTGTACAGAGCGTAGAGCAGGGGGAAGGGGTGTTATAATGAAAGATCGGGGATATTGTAGGGAGAGAAGTCAGGGGCAGACAACGCTGACTGCTTGTGCTCTCTGTCTTTGTCAACCAGCCAATAAAAACATATGCACAGCAGTTGCTGCGTGAAGCTACGTAGGCATGCCTCCTTTCAAAGTTCTTCTTCTGGATCTCATGTGTGCTGCACCTTGTGTTTATTAGTTCGTTCTTCACCGTTTTGACCAACGTCTTTGCTGCTGATATTTTCCTTCTTTGTTATTTATGATGTCTTCAAAAAGGAAATGTTTCATTTATACTGCTGAATTTAAATTTAAAGTGTGTGTGTGTGTGGGGGGGGGGGGGGGCACAGCTGAGAGAGACAGGATATGATTAAGCCACTACATGATAATTTTCAAAAGATCAGGAAACTAGTGCACAGTGACACGTGAAAAGCTGTACTCTAAAAAGAAAACAAACCCGTCAATAAACTCCGGGGAGAATTCACGAAGTCCAGCCCTGTTTTTTACTAACCCATGTGTAAGCTAACTCCCCAACTTTGAAAGCAGGATTTCTTCCAAAAACTTTTGATTTACATGCAAGTATATAGGGTATTTCTATGAATTGCTGTTCTGCATCAGAATTTCATCAATGGCAAGGTGTAATACAATTCTCTAGACCTGCATCTGCTTGATTCATTAATAGGAAAATTATTAAGTACAGTGAAAGTGTAAAAAATTGTCTCTCCTATAATACTTGAAATACAGACTCACTTCAACAAATTTCTACAATTTCTATTTATTTGAAAATCTATTTTAAAACATGGCAACTTCTGAATCTTTGTTCATTCCATGGCTGAAGAAGGTAGAAGTCACTACTGAAACATCCCGATTTTAAAAATTGATTTTTATGTAACTTAAGCATTGATTTCATTAGAAAAACTTTAATGTATGCTTCAATGGAAGAGACAGAAAAAAAAAATTTTTCTCAATTTTGTTTGAAAAAATATTTATTAAAAACTTACTGGAAGGTGAAGGAAAGCTACTGTACTACCAGAGTATACCATATCTCTATACAAATTGTATCTGGCCCCATACATTGCTTTCCTTACATATGGCTTTGAAACAAGTTAGTACAGGAAATATATCAGACTCGGTAACAGTAATATAAACTTTGTTAAATAATTACTAAGACACATTCAATGTTTTAGACTGAAGCTCAGGACATGGCCAAATTCTGAGCCTCCACCCTCTGGCATTGCACTCTTCAAAATACTCTTTTCTTGCCACAGACATCTCATGTGACCTTCAGACCAAGAGTGACTCCTGTTTTACGGCATGTCAATCAATTAGCCCTTCCATTCAATGATCTTACAGTTAACCGCAGTAAGAATGGCAGCACAATGCAGCTGTCAAGTTTGAAGCACTGGCTTATTGCTTTTGCCCTGTCGCTTACTTTATTTAATATCAGTCATTTGATGGTCTCCCCTTTCTCTGATCCTTTAGTTAGTAACTGAATAACGTGGAAGAAACTTTGAGAGGCCTTCATCTAGCACTTGATTGTTAATGTATTACAATGATAAATAAGCACTGGAAGATATATACATTATATTGACAAAAGTCACTGGACACCTAGAGGAGAAACACAACATAGCATTTATTTACATACATTAATATGGTGTTGGTCCACCTTTGGCCTTAATGCATGAACTGACCCTTCAAGACATGCTTTTGACAAGGTTTTGGAACATAGCGATAGGTATGCGCTTCCATTCAGTACATAATGCTGCCACTAATGGTTGCTTAGTAGTAGACCTTGGTTCCAAACTTCTTATGCAGCACTCTAATTCATCCCATAGGTACTCTATGGGAATAAGATCAGGGCACTGTGCTGGACAATCCACACACGATACGGGATTATCGTCAAACCACGCCGTAACAGTCCTTGCTTTATGGCTCGGTGCATTATCCTGCTGGCACCAACAAGGCTCGGTTCCAGTGTATTGCCACAGAGTTGGTAGGACATAATTGTCCAGAATATCGAGGTAGACATGCTGGTTAACAGGTTTGTCCACGATAACTAATGGATCGGAACCATACCACGAAAAACACCCCCACACGAGTACACTGACAGCTCCAAACTTGACCGTAGGAACAGTACACTGTGGTAAATAGCATTCCCCGGGTTGCCGCCATACCCACACACGGCCATCAGACTGATGAATCGTGGATCTGGATTCATCAGTCCATAGGACCTATTTCCATTGATCTATGGTCCACGATAAATGTTTTTTACACCATGCTAAATGACGAGTAGCATTCCGAGTGGAGAGGAAAGGCTTATGAGCAGTCGCACGACCATGGTAAGCCATGGAATAATGTTCACTATGAATGGTATATGTACATACTAAGGTTCCAGCATTTTTACTCACCTGTACACTGAGGTCTTGTGCAGTACTCCGTCTTCGATTAGCTGTAACAACTCTCCTGAGGCTTCGACATCCTCTATCACTGATTTTCTTTGGTCTGCCAGTACATTTTGCTGCTTCGGGCACGCCATGTGTCTTCCACTTATTCAGTACATCCCAAACAGTTGGCTTAAATATGTTCAAAAGCCTCTCGGTTTCTCTTATGGACAACCAACTAATATAACACCCAACAATCTTTCCTTTCTCAAAGTCATTTCTCTCTCACCACGACATTTTCACTCAACCTCCCAGTACAATATGATCACGTTCAGCTGCAGTCTTGTTTTTACACCGTTTGCAACTGTATCGCGTATCTTAACAATGCAACTGATTCGTTAATTTGCTTTTGAAGGGGTGTTCGGTGACTTTTGTCAATATAGTGCATGTATTCCAATTTTGGGGCAAATCTAAGCCCATGTCTGCAATCTCACGATTCTGAGCTTTATCCATACGTTTTAGAGAATGACATAAAGTTCTAATCATTCAGGTATATTGTGTGGAAAAAATATTCTTCTCATAATACATGGAAAATACATATAATACATGGAAATTATATATATGAAAGCAGAATTCGTTTCGACTAGCAAGTGGTCAGAGAATATTCCGATACTCTTAACACCCAGATACTTGGAACTTTGTCGTCCTGGGTGGGATAATGGATAGTATGCTCAAATGGAAATCAGGATATGAAGGTTCAATTCCCACTCCAGGGTGAGGTAATTTTCAAGTTATCTGATGTGATTAATGCTATTCAACAGTAAATACAGGCAATTCAGAGGTGCCTGATTGCTGTGTTAATTACAGTGAAGTTCTAATCATATTTCTCACTCAGGTTAATGAGTTGAGGCTGAATGCACCACTATTTACAATTAATATTACAATATTTAGTGTGAAAAAGTTGTGTAAAAGAACTGAACAGATTAAGCGAGTGCATGTACATATAAAGAAAATGATTAATACTCTTTTAAAAAAACAGACATGAAAAACATGCTGTACTTGCCTTAGAGAAGAAATGAAAGATCATATTATAAAGTATTACCATCAGAATAACAAGTGTGAGTAGATTGCTTCAGCAACAAAAGAAAAGCATTTGCAAGCTTTGCCAGCACTGAAAATGTTGCCTGAGTATACAGAAATACAGCGTATCACTAAAATGATGACACAAAAAGACAAAGTATACAGATGCAGTACAGTCAACATGAGAAAAGTTTCACTGCTGGAAATAAGTATTAGTGAAGCTGTAAGCTCATATTTGTTACAGGCCAAGAAGTAAAGTTAATTGTTATATGCCAGTGATTATACACAGTAATTATATCAAGTTAGTTTCCACATGCAATACTCACTGAATAACACACTTCAATTTATGATAAATCATAATATCTCCAGTAATGAGGGATCTTATGTCTATTCTGGTGTTTCAAACATGAATAATTATAGATATCAGTCTTTACCTGAATTTCTTTTCATATTTTAGACAAATATATAACTTTATGTCAGGAGAATATTCATATTCCTCCTTTCATACTGCAAAAAGCATGCAAGCCAATACCAATCAATTGCTGTAGGCCACTCATCTTTCAAATTCATTTCAAGGAGTCCTACATGTTAGAAACATTTCCTACACGTGGTCATAGAATTTGGTATAACTCCCGAGTCGAGGATATGTATATATTATCACTATTTTCCCTTAAATATTTAAAAACAGATAATCTATAATCTAAATCCTAAGTAACTTCAAAAAACTTTAACTAACACAAAACCCAAAACGACAAACTTGACAACACTTAAAACTCGCTCATACAACTTTCACCACAAACATATCACAGCTAAAATACATATGCTCAATTTGCCGTTAAACACCATTTGCAACAAACACAATCACCCTTCGAAACAACATTTTAAAAAAATTAGTTAAAAAATCCTGAATATAAAACTTTATATCTGCTTGCCTCAGGAGATTGCCACTTTCAAAAACACTTTTGCACCGCACTGCAGGTATCATCAAGAAAACAAAAGCTCTCGTTTACTCGTCTGCCACCTGAAAAGTGAACCCCTAGGTCATCCCGCTCAGTTACACTGATGGTCTCAACATCATCACGGTTCATAGCACCATCTATGGGAAAATAACTATCATGCAAACTTTACTTAACTATTAAACTGTAGTTCCTCTTTATTTTCCTTTTCCTTTTTTCTCGACTTTAATCAGTTCTTTCCATTGGTTTGAAATAATGTTTGAATCATTAAAATTACATACTCCAAGTCTGTCTTTCTCAATTAAAACTGATTCAGACATGCGTAAGTGTTTTTCTATTTTACGGCTTTTTATGATTTTAATTTGTTCGAATTTAGGAAACCATTTATTTTCGATACAATATTGTATGAATGCTGTCTTGGCCTCTTTCTTTTGCCAATTTTTCTAGTGTTGATTCAATAAATGTTTTAATTTATTCTTTGAACTACCTATATCAAGACATACAAGGATTATTGCTAATAGGGATTGGGAAAAAATATAAATACTATCAAAAATATTTTATTAAATAATAGAGACAACAAAAAAGTTTTCAAAAAATCAGGTGTTTATGAAATTCCTATTAGCAATAATCCTTGTATGTTTTGTTCAGGTAGTACAAATAATAAATCAAAACATAGATAGAATCAACACTAGAAAAATTGGCAAAAGAGAGAGGCCAAGACAACACCCATACCATATTGTATTGAAAATAAACTGTTTCCTAAATTGGAACAAATTAAAATTATAAAAAGCTGTAAAACAGAAAAACACTTATGGATGGATGAATCGATTTTAATTGAAAAATATTGACACAGATTACATAATTTTAAAGACCCAAACACTATTTTAAACTGAAGAACTGATTAAAGTTGAGAAAAAAAAAAGGAAAAAAAAAAAAAAAAAGAGGAACTGCAGTTTAGTAGTTAGGTAATGTTTGCATGATAGATATTTTCCCATAGATGAACCACGCCGGCGTTGAGATACTGGCTTGACTAACCGTGATGATCTAGGGGTTCACTTTTCAGGTGGCAGCCGAGTAGTCGAGAGCTTTGGCTTTTTTGATGATGCCTGCAGTGCAGTGCAGTGCAAAAGCGTTTGAAAGTGGCCATCTCCTGAGGTGAGTGGATATAGAGTTTTATATTCAGGTTTTTTAACTAAAAATTTTTTTAAATGTTGTTTCAAAGGGTAATTGCGTTCATTGCAAATGGTGTTTAACCGAAAATTGAGTATATGCACTTTAGCTGTGATATGTTTTGGGGTGAAAGTTGCACGAGTGAGTTTTGAGTGTTGTCAAGTTTGTCATTCAGGTTTTGTGTTAGTTAAAGTTTTATTAAAGTTACTTAGGATTTAAATTATAGATTATGTGTTTATAAATACTGAGAGAAAATGGTGACAATATTTAGCTGTCCTTGAGTCAGGAGTCGAACCAAATTCTTTAACCATGTGTAGGAAATATTCACTAAAATGTAGGACTCCTTGGCATGAATATGAAAGGTGAGTGGGGTACAGTAACTATATTAGTATTTTAGACAAGATTTTTAAAGTGAATACCATTTTTTATTTTCAAATCTTCAATGATTTTTTGAGCTCAAACTACAAAACTTTGTTATCAGAAGCTACTATCACAACTAATGTATTATACATATCTGAGATTATTTACTATCTATCGGATACCATAGACAGAAAATAGCATGCAAACACACTTTACCACAACTTCTATAGTCTCCATTTAACACAATCACATGAAAAGACTTGTGACTGATAACTAATGGACTGGTCACACTGTTACTGGATCATAAACGGAATTTCTGATTGGCTGATTACTCATGCCTCTGTATAACAGGAATGTGACTAACTGATTGTTCACACATTATAATATATAAAGCTCAGTGATAGACCTCTGTTCACAGTATTATACAATAAATAGATAGAAGGATGGCTCATATTGCATTATGGAGAAAATATGTATGACGATGCACTGGAAATACCAGCAGCATCGAGTGAAGAAACAAAATTTACATATGGAACTGTGAACTAAAGATATCATCAATAGCTAAACACTGTCATGAAAATAATAAATTTCTTTTTGAAGAAGCTAAGCTTATCAACAAACTTCAACCATCAAGCTTAATACATTAGAAGCTTTTCATATATATATCACAATTCTTTGCAACTTGTCAATGACATCACATCCTCTCCATTTCTATCAAGTGCATGGAAGCAACTGACAAGAATCTGTGATGGTCAAAACCAGTGATGATGCCACAGCGATTTGAATATTTACATGCCTTTTGTCCTGATGAAGCTGGACCAAAGCACAATAAAACTACAGTTGAGAAGAAAATAAAATTGTGACTAAATACTGATTTCTTTAATCATATATACTTCACAATGTTTGTAGTGTAAGAATTGTATTTTGAGTGAAGTACTGTCACATGCAAAAAATTGTACTATATATACACTCTATGATCAAAAGTATCCAGACATCCCTTTTGTGAGTAATGGATTTGCCCATACATGTCATAGCCATGACCCATACAGTATAAAAAGATGTACATGGCCTCATAAATATCACAGACAAGAATGAACAGTAGAATGGGCCATACATCAGAGCTCATGATATTCAACATGGCATGGTCATAGGATGCCATCTTAGCAACAAGTCCTTTTGGGAAATTTTTGCCATGCTGTAACTGCTCTGATCAGCTGTAAGGAATATTATTATGAAGTGGATATGCCTAGGAACAACAACAGCACAATCACAATCTAATATGCTATATAAAATGACACAGCAGGACTGCCAACTGCTAAAGCCGTTGGTGTGATAAAATTGCGGCCTTGGTTACAAAAACTAAACACCAAGTTCCAAAATGCCTCTGGAAGAAAAACCAGCACCATAATAGTTCATTGAGAGTGGAAGAGAATGGCTTTTCATGGCCAAGCAACTGCATACAAGCTTAGCATCAGCAAGATAAACGCTAAACATCAGCTGGAGTATGTTGTTTCTTTTATCATGGATTTTCGATTTGTGAACACTTCATCTGCATGTGTATGTATCTGTATGTGCTGTATATAACAAAAATATTACTACAGTGAAACTTACTTTAACTCTCTGACTAAAGCTCATTTTTCGAAAGATGAGATTCCACCAATGTAATGCTGTATAACAAATACAAAGCCATTAAAAACATCATTATTGAATCAAATAGAACATGATGCACAAATAAATGAAAGTAAATAAAGCGTTTTAAAATGGTGCATTTAAATGTTGAACTGGTTTTCTAAAACAAAATTATTAAAACAAGAAGTGAAATAAAAAATTAATGAGAGAAGCATCAAGTCTGTACCATGCTGGTTGTAATTAGATACCACATATAAAGAAGTCCTAACTTAGGAATCAACAATAAACAATGGAAATGGAAGATGCATCTATCAAATAAAATTTTAAAAATGCATAAACAGAGTGACTTAGCAACCTGTATTAAAACTATCTCATCAAGAATAAAAAAGTCACATATACCTTCTCACTATTCTCTCACACAAAAATGCCATGACTGTTATCTGTATGGTGCCTCCTTATAAAATGAAAGATGTATCATTCTGGAGTACAAAGTGAACATGTACCTCTTTAGAATAGGGGCCACCAACTTGTTCATGGTGGTCAGCCACTTTTAGTATTAATGAAATGGTCATGGGCTCCAAAGATTAATTTATTTACTAAGGATTTTACATTCAAAGATATAAACTAGAAAATATAATACCTATATCACATACTCAGTTACACATAATATTACGGCATATTATTTAACTTGTTTAAATAATATAATAAAATTTAATTTAATGTGACACTTGTGAGACTTCTTCAGTTTTTGAATGAAAATTTGGATTATAAGACGAACACCCAGTATGCCAAACATCTTTGCTAGTCCTTCGTCAATCTTTCACACATGACATAGGACTAGCCAAAGATGTTCCTTTCGGGTAATTTTTAAAGTTTTATTTTGAAAACATATAGATCATCACCAATGGAAATATAGTTCTCTCTCTCTCTGAATGTCATTACACTTATGTAGAAAGCTATTTAAAAATTATATTGCAAGTGGTAGATGAAACATAATCATTTGCACACAGGCTGAAGTCTTAGTTTCACTGAAAGGGGCTGATGTCTGGTGGAAGGACCTTGAGAGGATTGGCTTCAGTCATTTGTTCTAAAGCTAATTTAGATTACACATTCATATTCTAGTTCACTAGAGTATTCATATTTCAGTTCACTTCAATACAAGTTGGGTAAAACAGGGTTTAGTAAATTGTTTTGCACTCTGAGTACTCTTATTTTAAAATATGAGTACCATACTTTTTGGAATATAAAATGTACTAGTATATAAGGTGCCCCCTTATGTTTTGAGAAAGGTTTAAGAAAATAATGAAATGGCATTTTAAAGATTTTTTAAGAAAAAAATTCAACTTTACATATAAAAACAGGGGCTTATGAAACACTGAGTCCTTGTGCCCAAACAAGATGATGAACATGAAGTCATTTGACCGCTGACGCTGAGGATGAACGATGGTGACATTGCATTCTAAATTATTGTACAGGACAGTAGTTTTTATAGAACATCACAGCAAAAGTTCTAATCTGACTCGTCAAACTTAATACCGAAACAATATGTGAAGAACAAAAATGTCATTATGAAAACACAGTTGAACCATGATATCTCGAACCCCTCGATATCTTGAAATTCCCCCCCCCTTCACTTTAGGTATTAAGCCAGTGTATTTTCCATAGTTATCGCAAAGCATTTTTTTCAAAACCCTTGCTATCTTAAATTATTAGAGACTCCTGTGCCGGAGAAATGCAACCCATTTACAAACATGTGCTCAACTGTCTTTGTGTTCATCATCTCCTTCAGGGAGATGAGGGTCTTTTGTTAAAATCTGAAAGGAATGTGTTCTAAGAATTCTGTTCAGGGGGTGGGGTTTTCCTAACCAAGAAAATCTTACTTAGAGCATGAATATAGAGAGAGTGACATCACTCAGACTGCTTGGAACCAGTTCCACTGAGAGCCATCTTTGGTTTCACTCACTTCCTCTGAATAGGAGACCACATAGCCAGGGCAGCATTAGTTTCCCTTCCCTCTTTGTTCGTGGAAATCGTTTCAGTTTGCAAAGTCCATGGGCACAGTAAGACAGTCCTGGATGTTCTTGAGCTTTGTGCGTGGTGTGTAGTCAGTGGTCACCCTAAGTGATCGTAACATTAAAACACGACAATGGCAGGAGTAAAGCAAAAATTAAACAGGCTTCCAATTGAACAAAAAGTAAAAATCTTGAAATTTTTGGACGAAAACACAACCATGAAGAAAAGTGAAATTGCTGCGAAGCTGGGAATACCCTCGAGTACCTTTTCAACAATCATAAAAAATAAGAGAAACTATCAACAGAAACTATGATAAAAACAAGAAGAAAAGTGAAGAAAATTCGAAAATAGGCATACCCAAAGTGCAAGAGTGTGTGCAGAAGTGGTTTGTGCAATGCCACAATCAAGGAGTTCCTGTCAGCAGATCACTGTTGCAGCAGAAAGCTGAGGATTTTGCTATGGAGATACAGTGAATTTAAAGCTAACAACAGGTGGCTGGAAAACTTCAAAAACAGGCAGAATATTATCTTTAGGAAGCTTTGTGGTGAAAGGGCATCAGTTAACCAAAGTGTTTGTGAAGAGTAGTTCAAAGAGATTCCTTTTCTTTTACAAAGATACGTGCCAGATGATATGTTTAATAATGATGAAACAGGGTTATTTTTCCAGTGTTTGCCAGATTAAACAGCTACATTCAAGGGAGAGGTGCGCAGTGGTGGTAAACAAAGCAAGCTACGTGCAACTATACTCTTAGTGGCAAATCAAAGTGGCAGTGAAAAACTTTCGCCATTAATGATTGGGCGAGCAAAAAAAAAAAAACTAGGTGTTTTGTTAAGGTTAAATCATTTCCCATGATGTACATAGCAAACAGAAGAGTCTGGATGACAAATGAATTTTTTTGGTTATTGACTGAAGGGAGTTGACAAAGCTATGGCTTTGAAAAAAAGATTCTCTTTTTTATTGATAACTATAATACCCACTCCAATCTTCCAAGTCTAAAAAATATCACAGTGAAATTTTGGCCTCCTAACACGACATCAAAGTTACAATCTCTCAATCCAGGTATCATCCATAGCTTCAAAAGCAGATACAGGCAGCAGCTGGTTAAAAAACCTGTTGACATTATTGGTGAAGGTAAAGCGCTAACCACCATCAATGTCTTGAATGCAATGTGGATAGCTGACTTTGCTTGGAGAAATGTTACTAAGGAAAAAATAAAAAACTGTTTCATCAAAGCAGGATTCAGAGAAAAAAGCAATAATGAGGAACAAAAGCAGACTGCCGATTTAAATGTAGTCGAAGCTCAAGACAGAAATTGCATAAATTCGGAACAGTGGATGGTCATCAAACAGAATCTAAATCTTGCCAATTCATTCAATGATTTCTTGGAAGTTGACACTTATTTTCAAACATGCAGCACTTTAACGAATGCAGATATTGTAGCGAATGTAAAAGCAGCATCAGATGAAGAAGATGATGAAGTGGAACAGCAGGGAGAGTGCCAAAAAGTGGCTGTGAAGGAAGCAGAAAAACCTGTTAATACATTGTGTACTTTTCTGGAATCCTCGGAAAATATAGATCCCGAATCATTTGCCTCAATGGCTGCCTTAGAGAAAGTTGTTTGAATCACAGAAAGACTTAGCCAGGCATCAGACTTTATTGACGGATTATTTTTGTCAAGGTATGTTGTACACGAACATACTTGTAAACTATAATATGTAGGTATTATTGATCTGAAAAGCTTTATTTAAAGTAGAACCTTGATATCTTGAAAACTCTTTTTCTCAAATAATTTTCTGTTCCTGTGAGATTTGAGATATCAAGGTTACACTGTACTTAATATTTTCACAATATTTATGCAAACACCTTTACTTTTTTTAAAGCAAAGTTAAATTTTACAGTTGGTTTTTACTCCGTGCTGGAGTCGACACCATTTTTGTGATCCATAAAGTTGTTATCACGAGAAATAAAAAGCATTGAAACAATACATCATTCCAGTTCCTACATTACACTGACTTTTGAAGTGACAAAGGAATTAAGACATGCTTAAAATTCTTGTTTTATATTCTTTTATCACTTCTTGCTATATCAAAAAACAGCAAATATTTTTCCTTTTGTTAAAGCAAAATTAAAGTAGAAAAACACTAATGTCAGCTAGCTCCTTCTATAGAAAGAAGAATTGTATGGTTTACAAAAAATGGTGCATTGCAGCATTCTGGCATCAAAATTTAATTTCACTTTAAACAAGATGGGGTCATATAAACTCTGTTTCAACATATGATTAAGGGATAGGAAAACATGTAATTTAAATAAAGTTAAAGTTAAATTTGATACTGCCATTGCTTACTCTGCCTTATATGTTAAGGTTTATGGAAATGGTACTAGCTAGTAGAAAAGGGGTAAGCCCCAATTTTGAAATCATATTTTGTTTAAAAAGAAAAATACTTGTTCCATTGACTGATATAGCAAAAAAGAGACTGCATGCAACAGGTTAACAGACACTACATTAGGAAGATTAATGGAAAAAGCATAAGTCACTCTTTTGCACTAACAATTTAAGAATACAAATTTCTATTGACTGATATAGTAAGAAGATACTGTTGATAAAGGGAGATAGAAGGGGATAAAGATTAACAGAGGTAACAAACCAATTTCATTTTGGTAATGACATAGTCACTTTTGCAAGCATTACTTTAGAGTTGCAGTGACAAGAGTAAAGCAGTGGGGTTAGAGATGAATTTACAAAGAAAAAAAAGATTTACAAGAACTGAAGGATTACAGAGGTTGATGAGTCAAATTTAGAAGTAATTAATGCCTACATCTTTCTCGGACAACAGATATCAAATGAGGGCAATATTAAAGAAGAAATTAATAAGCATATAAAATTTGGCTGGAGTGCATTTGTAAGGAACAGTACAATTTTTAGGAGCAATTTACTGCTATGTCTTAAAAGAAAAGTGTTGAAACAATACATCATTCCAGTTCCTACTTATGGATCAGAATCCAAGGCAGATACTCAGAAAAAACCACAGCAAAAAGACACCCTCCTAGTATATCTGAGGGACAAAAACAAGATCTCTGAAGAGATTAAAAGGTGGAACTTGACCCAGGTGTTCTGGGAATAGAAGCCAAAATGTGAAGAAAGTTAATAAAGGAGATGTGTTGGTCAAATGTATCAAAGCAGATGAAGTGAAAAGCTTAATATGTGCATATGATGAAAGTGAGTATTTGAAAGAAGCCATAGAAATTAGACAACTGACAACAAAACTCTCAAGACTGATCGTCTATGGGATTGAGAAGGAAGCAGAAAAGGAGCACATCAAACAAGATATTAGATGTCAGAACAACTTAAAAGAGCCCAAACAGTGTACGGTGCTTTTCCCAATGGGAAAAGAGAACACAGTCCACTGGGTGATTGAACTCTCCCCAGTGGACTTTAGATCTCTCCAGAACTGTGGGTGGAGAATATATACCATTCACGAGTTCACTAGAGAGACTCACTGCTTCAAATGCAATGGGTTCGGTCACTATAATACCAAAATGGCCAGATATTTTTGAGCCCACTGTGGCCAAGCGAGGCACAAGCAGTGGAAGTGTGGAAATGAAGCCAACTGCTCGAACTACTCCAAAGCTAATGCAAAGTTTAAACTAAAACTGGACACCAAGCATTTGAGCTTATCAGGGGATTGCTCCTGCCTCAAAAGAGAACTTGAGATACAGAAAAACGGAGTAAACTATGGATGAGGACCCACCACTGGAATCAACAGTGCTTCAAAATGGAGAAGGAGCTGAGTTTCAATGCGAACATACGAACACAATGGAAAGTTGCCAGAAGTATCTCAGAAAGAAGAAGTAATGTCACCAGATTAGAAGGATGTGAAAAATATGGGACTGCACTCCCACTAGATTGTAATAATGTAAATGTCTGCATCTCTGTTCCTCTGGAAAAGTGTACTTCTTAAGATGTGTTCAAATTTGTTATCATTGAAATGTGTTGTGCATTGCATTGTATATGATTGTATTGAAGGCCTTGAGCCTAGGAAAAGAAAAAGAAAGGAAAATGTTCGCATGAACAGGTCTCCCAGCTGAACTTTGTCCATCGCATCCGTTCCCCACTCGCACAACCAGTCCACATGTCCTAAACTGTGGCTCCTCGAACAGGGCTATTAGCACAATATTTACCCCTGTAAATGTGACTAGAGAGTTCCATTTAACTCTGTTTAGCCTGCACTTAGGCAGTGCAGAACTATGGCTTTCAGATTATGGATCAGATATATGAACCTTAACTAAAAATGACATACAGAGACTGTGATAACTCAAAGAAGTGTCGGAGATGCATGCTTGATATAACCAAAAAGTAAAGGATAAGGAAAATGACAAGAGTGGATGACATCATGATCAGAGTAAAGACTCATGTGATAATGAGCCAAACATATTGATAGAAGAACTGACTACCTACTAAGGGACAAGAACAGACCCAGAAGAAGGCCACATTGGAGATGAGTGGATGGAATTTGAAAGCATGCTGGAGTGACATGCTTTCAAACATAGGAGTGGCTCAAGACAGAATTGTTGAAAAGACTTGAGGAAGCCTTCATCCAGCAGTGGATTAACAATGGCAGCTGATGATATATTTGTGATGATATTGATACCAGAAAATAGGTTTATAAAGTCAGGAAGTACGAGTACCATCTCTCCCCATGAAAACTGTGTATCCACCACTAGGATAGAAGAAATGTGAAGGTGAGGCCATCACCAGCCTATTACACAAAATTCTGGTAGGGTTCTTTAAAATAAACTAAATAAACCTGAGCACATTTCCATCAGAAATACTTTCTTTTTGTGTTCTCTTTCCATTCCATAAACATAGTGGTTTGAAGGCAACACAACTTACTGACTACTGCTTCTACTCAGCAGTAACAGTAATTTTAACAATTTGTTTTTTTATGGAATTTGGATTCATGAAAAATATTTTACCCCACTGGTATTCTTTTTCATATACAAACATTGAAGGAAAACATTAAAAATACTTGATAAGGGTGGAGGGGGCCTTTTCTCCATAGCTCAAGGATTCTTTCAAAACTCTTTACCCTTTGCAGCAATGCTATGCCACAGGTAGCAAGCTACTATCCTTCAATTCACAATTTGAAGCGACATTTTGTCTTGTTACTGGAGATAACTGTATAATAATTCTTATTGAAGTTTACTGGGCATCAATTAAGATATTCACTTTCTAGGCAAATACACATGAACAAATGTGACACTGATTTTGTAGGTTAATAAATAACATAAAAGGTTACATAATTCAGTTGTGTAGTCACAGATACTAGATAGATACATTACATATTTTGAATGTATTTTCATACTCGATTCTTTTACAAAACACCAATTACCATGTCCGATCTTGTTCAAACTCAACATTTTATCCACAACTAGTTCACCTGTAAAAGAAAATACAAATACTATGCAGACACTAGCATAAATCATATGCATACACACATACATCAAGCCTTTTGGGGTCTAAGTAAAAGTTTGTCATTTTTTGATGCAACAACCTGATGATGCATTGGTAAGTTACTTAACTGTGCTACTCTATAATATAATGTCCATTATTAGCAATAACCATCTCCCATGTTAGGCAACTATACAATTTAATCTTCATAAAAGTTTTCTGGCTTGGATACCAAGAAGTTTGCAATGGCCATTTTGACTACTGTAAAAGAGGTGTGTCAAAGGTGTGTCTATAATGATAGGAATAAATGGTAGTCCAACAGTGCAAGTTCAGGAAAATAAGCTGGGTAAGCAAGAATTTCCCAGTTGAGTTCCTCCTTTTATTATTATTATTATTATTATTTTTTTTTTTTGAGTTTTAATCACCAATGAGGGCTAGGACTGGTGTGATGGAATATGAAGACCCTTAATCTCTTTCGCACACTTTCTTTTTTTTTACCAAAGATGGACACTATTTACAAAAGTTTACTTAAAAAATTTCCAATTGTTGGCAGAAACAGTTTCATTGGATCTCAGGAGCTCACAGCAGACAACTGCCTTTTACTCTCATCTGCAACTTCACAATATTGTCTTTTTTGCTGCACATTATTGTAAAGAACCCACTTTTTTTCATCACCAGTAATTATTCAATCTAAAAAAAGGTCTGCAAGCTGACAGCATCAATCCAAAATGCATGTGGTGACCCCTATTGAGCAAGTTTTTTGCTGACAACTTGTGTGGTGCTCAATTGCTGGTCTTAAGAACAAAATGGAGCTGATGTCGGAAATTGTCACTGTACGGAACTATTTTTTACACTGTAGGGAATTTGTCTGATGAATTGCAAGTTCCTTGCCAATTTCTGCAGATGTTTGGCAAGGATCTGCCTGAACTACACAATGGCCCACACTCCATCATCATAAATGTCAGAAGGGAGGCCAGACCATGGTTCATCCTCTGAGCTGAAGTTACAGGAATAGAATCTGGTAAATCACCATTGACATATGCGATCAGTAATAGCATTCTTCCCAAACACTTTGCATAAGTTTTTATGTGAGGTTGTTGCATTACTCCTTTTTTGAAACTCATACAACGCACTGTGTCTCAAATGCCCTTTCTCCATAGACATATTGTAAACACAGAAGTTCAGTTGGGACTGAATGGCTATAATCTGACTTCATGCCAAACAGCTCTTACCCCAATATTAAATCAGTTTTCATAACTGGGAACAGCAGCTTAATTTGCATATGGCAGACAGTAATAATCAACCCTTAAAAAATGACAGAACTTTTGCTGAGACCCAATAAATTAACAAAAATAATAACAGAAAAATATAAATTTGCTTTCTATAAAGTTTCATAAACTCAAAATTGAATCAGACATATCAGTAAAAATTCAAAGTGAATTGAATTGAATCTATCAGTAGCTTAAGGGGCTTGTTCACATTCAGGTACAAAGCCAAAAGAATAGAAATACTGAGATGCAGGACTTAGTCTGATTTGACAAGAGTTTTGATATTGGCTGTTTCTGCACACCGAGCAAAATTCCATGACAAAACAGCTGAGTCTGGGGTAGGAAGGATGCAGCAGAAGAGGCACTGGACAAAAATGATACTTAAAAAATCCTTGGTAACTCCTAACAAATCCTAAAAATGGTAACTCCAGATAATATGTCATTCATCAGTTCTGGACTACAGAGGATCATGGGTGGGGTTTTACGGTACAGAAGACGTATATGAGGTTCAAGTAAATGGTTCCTTTTTTGAGAGAGGGAGAGAGAGTCAAAGTACAGTGAAAAAAGGTGAAAAGAGACCTTTTTTGGAGGGAGAAGGGGGTATTTTTGTCTGTGGGTGTGAATAAAATGGCTTTTTCAGGATTAGGTTGGCCAGACATAGAGTTAATAAACTTTTATGAATAACTCTGGGGATAAATCCCAAAAATATAGGTCTTTTCTTTAGACTGTGAGAAAGTAACAATGGTGTGGCACCCTCTCATTGACTGCTTATTTTCCTGCTGCTTAATTTCGATAATCAGATGAGAAATGTTTCTTAGGAAGCTACTTAAATTCCTAAGAGCATTTGTGAAAGTGAATAGGGGATGATTGTTATCAAAAGTACTGGCATATATGATGGGAGAAAGGTTGGTTGGTTGGTTGGTTGGTTGTTTGATTTTTATGGCGCAAGGGCCATGATTGGCCAAAGAGCGCCAGAGACAAGACAGACAAACAAACAATAATAAAAACGTGGTAAAAAGCTTAAAAAATCTGACTGATCATGTAAAACTGAAAAATGAGAACGATGGAAGGGCTAAAAAGATAATGAAACATACAGTATTAAAAACATGATACAATGATTAAAATCTAGCTGATTCAGTAAAACTGAGAAATGAGGATGATGATAGGGCTAAAATCTAGATACGTTTAAAATAGTCAATTTGTTTAAAAAATGAAAAAACAGCAACAGTATTGCAGTGGTCATTGAGGAGCCGCTGCAGTGTAGCGGCGTCCTCGGTCAACAAATGAGAATGAAAGAAATGAAATCGTACATCACGAAAACGAACACAGGTACACAGAAGATGAGTGACGGTGAGTTGGCAATTGCACATCTCACACATCGGCGCAGTGTCGCCACACAGCAAAAAGCGGTGAGTGAAACGACAATGCCCAATGCGGAGACGCGCAAGCACCACTTCCTCCCTACGGTTCCGACGATATGTGGATTTCCAAATTTCAAGATTAGGTTTAATACGATGCAGTTTATTTTCCACCTCTTGGTCCCATAGACCTTGCCACGTTCGCTTGATATGGTCGCAAACAAGAAAGCGGAAATCCCAGTGAAACAGTGGCAAGGGTGTGACGACCAAAGAGGAAGCAGATCTAGCAGCCGCCTCAGCACACTCGTTACCCGAGATTCCAACATGCCCGGGAATCCAACAAAATTGTATCTGGACACCGGCCTCGAGCAAAGAACAAAGAAGCCTTCGTACGGTAAGAAGAAAAGGGTGGTCACAGCAGTCCAACGATGACAGTGACTGTACAACACTCAAAGAATCAGTGTACACCGCAGCCCGTTGATGAGAGCCCGATTGAACATGAAGCAGTGCAAGATACACAGCATGCATCTCCGCCGAAAACACCGTGGCCTCAGCTGGGATCCGCGCTACTGACACGTCATCTACACAGACAGCCGTGGATCCAACAACTTCATGCATCTTGGAGCCATCAGTGAAAATGGGAGTGTAGTCAGAATTGAGGTCACGGTGCTCAGCGAAGAGCTGCTGGTACACTGACGCAGGGGTTGAGGATTTATCGAAAGATGTAAAGGTGGTATCAACCATGACACCAAGTGGGTGCCATGGAGGATCCCCAAAGCCCCTGGTCTCTCCAACAGGTGACAAGTCGAGCCCTACATCACGGGCTACGGCCACCATACGAAGACCGAAAGTTGAAATGCACGAGGGCCGGTTCCCGAATAAACGAGCATGCTGGGGATGAAAAACTGCATCGTATAAAGGATGGTCTGGAAGAGATCTAAGTTTCAGATAGAATTGAATAGACAGCTGCAGACGGCGTAATTCAAGCGATGGTTCGTTCGCGTCAGCGTAAAGGCTGGGAATTGGAGATGTTCGAAATGCTCCCGAACAAAGACACAGTGCTTGATGGTGAATAGTGTCCAAAGGCCGGAGAACGGAACGACGAGCAGAGCCATACACGATACAACCATAATCCAGTTTCGACCGTATTAAGGAATGGTAAATACGAATTAAAGACATCCTGTCTGCGCCCCACGAGACTCTCGAAAGGATCTTAAGAATAGAGAGAGCCCGCAGACAGGAGATCTTGAGCCGCCGAACGTGCGCACGGAACGTAAGCGCACGGTCAACGGTCAGTCCAAGGAACTTGGTCTCTGGCAAAACTGGTATGGCTGCACGGTCCAAATACAGCTCGGGGTCAGGATGGAGGCAGCGCCTCCGGCAGAAATGGACACACGCTGTCTTGTCGGGAGAAAGAACGAAACCACTGCTATTCGCCGCTTTAAAGATCTGGTTAATCGCAGACTGCAACTGCCTTTCAATAAAATTCATACTCGATGACGAGCAGAAAATGGGTAAATCATCAACATAGACAGTAGCCGAAACCGCAGGAGGAAGATTTGTGAGGAGACAAGTAATGCGAAGGATGAACAATGTGACAGATAAAATGCAACCATGAGGAACACCTTGTTCTTGATGGAATGTTGCCGATAGCGTCGTACCCAGGCGCACCTGGAACACCCGATTGCGAAGAAAATTTAAAATAAATGTCGGAAGATTTCCTCTCAATCCGCATGCGTGGAGGTCACGGATAATACCGTGCCGCCACGCTCGATCATAAGCTTTTTCAATATAAAAAAATACAGAAACCAGGTGCTGCCTACGCACGAACGCCTCGCGCACAGATGTCTCAAGGTGCAGGAGATGATCGTGAGGTGAACGATGATGGCGAAAGCCGCTTTGTGATGGTGAAAGAACTTGATGATATTCTAAAAAATGAATTAACCAGGAGTTAACCATGCGTTCAAGAACTTTACACAGACAGCTAGTGAGAGCAATTGGACGATAACTAGAGGGAGACTTGGGATCCTTGCCAGGTTTGGGAAAAGGCAGAACAAAAGCTTTTCACCAAGATTCCGGAAAACTGTGCTCCGACCAAATACAATTATACAAGATTAAGAGATTCTCGAGAGACGACTGCGAGAGATGACGGAGCATGTCATAGTGGATTCCATCGGGACCGACAGATGTAGCGCCGGACCGATGCAGAGCCACCCTGAGTTCAACCATGCTGAAGGGGGAGTTATATCCCGTGTCGAGAAAAGGCGCAAAGGAGATTCTCTGGCGTTCCGCAGTGGATTTAATGATCAGAAAGGAGGAAGGATACGCCCGGTCACTCGACACGGAGGCAAACGCCTCCCCCAAACAATCAGCAGTCTCCCCGACTTCAGCATACGTGCAGCCATTACTCTCGAGAATGGAGATCTGGTGAGAGCTGTAGTTACCCCGGATCTTACAAATTTTTTCCCCACACACTTTTCGAACTGGCACGTGAAGTGAGAGAGGAAACATACTGGATCCAAGACTCCCTCTTGCTACGTCGACGCACCAACCGAGCATAGGATTTTGCTCGTTTGAATGTAACGAGATTAGCATTCCTTTGCATAACGCCGAAACCTAGACCAGGCCTTATGTTGAGCTCTCCTAGCCGCTGTGCATTCAGGGGTCCACCAAGGCTTCGGACTTCTGGAGAGTGTCGTCGATGTTTTTGGTATAGAAAGATCAGCTGCCTGAAGAATATAATTTGTGACTTCAAGAACCGCTGTGTCGATTGACTCTTGGGTCACCATTGTAGAAGATATCAATGCTGACGGTGTGAAGACCTCCCATCTCGCACGCTCCATCCTCCACCGAGGAGGGCGCGAGGCAGAAGATGGCAAGTTCGCATGATGCGAGAGCAAAATCGGAAAATGGTTGCTCCCGTGGAGGTAGTTACACACCGTCCACGACCAGTCAGCAATAATCGATGGTGATCCCAAGGCCAAATCGATTGCACTGAAAGATCTTGTCGGCTCATGGAAGTACGTGTCAGCACTGGTGTTAAAAAGGAGGCACAAAGAGGCCGAGGACAGAAGAGACTCTATGCGACGACCTCTCGTGCTGATGCTGACACTACCCCACAAATAATGATGGGCATTGAAGTCACCCAGTAAAAGAAAGGGTGAAGGCAGCTGATCGACCAATCTCTCCAGAACAGAGATGCTTACGTTCTCATCCGGCGGCAGATAGACACTGCAGACAGTAAGAGGTACAGGCATAGAAATACGAACCGCCACGGCCTGCACAGTTGTGGAAACCGCGACGGAAGATACCGAAACCCTGTGAGGGACGAGAATAGCGACACCCCCACAGGTCTTCATTTCTTGTAAAAGCATTGTACATCACTTTTGTCTTCTGAAAGTTCATTTTTAATCCCACTTCTTTACTCTTGTCAGCAAGTTCCTGGATCATACTCTGTAGCTCTGATGGGGTAGTTGCAAAAATGACTATGTCATCAGCAAAACGAAGGTGGGTTAGATAATCTCCATTAATCTTTATCCCTTTGTTTTCCCAGTTCAGTGATTGAAAGACATTTTCCAATGTGGCATTAAAGAGCTTCGGAGATATGGTGTCACCTTGTCTCACTCCTTTTCCAATTTTTATGTGTGTTGTATTTTCAAACAGCCGAATCTTTGCACTTGCATTTTCATAGATGTTATTAATAATATTAATGTATGCATCTTCAATACCGCAGGATTTCAGAGCCATTGCAACTGCTGATGGTTTCACCGAATCAAAGGCTTTTTCATAATCGATAAAAGCCATGCACAATGGAAGTTCATATTCCCTCGCTCTTTCAATTAGTTCTCTCAGTACGTGGATATGATCTATTGTGCTGTAGCCACTCCTGAATCCAGCTTGTTCTCTCGGTTGAGCCATGTCCAGTGTCACCTTCAAGCGGTGTGAAAGAACTTTAGTGAAGATTTTATAAACCACTGATAGGAGGCTGATAGGTCTGTAGTTCCTGAGATCCTCAATGTCACCTTTTTTATGTAGCAAGATCATTGTAGCGTTGTTCCAATCCTCAGGAATTTTCCCTTCATTAAGGCATCGAGTGAAAATTTGGGCGAGTACTGTTTCGATTTCTCCACTTGCTTCTTGTATGATGTCTACAGTAATTCCATCTTCTCCTGGAGCTTTTCCCCGCTTCATGTTCTTGATTGCATGTGCAACTTCTGCTGGAAGGACTGGAAGAACTCTGGTACTGGTACCTTTCATGATGTCTGGAGTACATGTATCATCCCTTTCATATAATTTGGAGTAGAAATCTTTCACTCTTGTCAAAATTTCGCCTCTATTTCTTGTTACAGAACCATCTTCTTTTCTCAGTGCCATAATCTGTTTTTTCCCCTTACTGAGATGTCCCTTTGCTATCTTTAGGCTTTGGTTGTTTTCAATTGCTTTCCTTACTAGTTCACAGTTGAATTTCCTTACGTCTTCAGTGATACTTTTTCGTACTGTCTTGCATAGCTCTATATATTCCACTTTGGAAGTCACATCTTCTTTAGTTGTCCTCATCTCTCTTCTTTTTTGCATCAACATTTTGGTTTTTCCTGATAATTTGTTCACATGCAATTTGTTCTTAGACCCAGCTAATTTTGTTGCTGTTTCCATAAGAGCTTTAGTTACTTTTCTGTTAACTTCAGAAATATCCACTTCTTCCGATGTTAGGCCTTCTAAAGCAGAGAATCTGTTCTTCAGTTCCAATTTGAAGGTATTATGGTGTTTTTTAAGGTTGGTGGTGTCAATACATTTTGTTTGTCTTATGAGCTTGCTACGTTCGAGTTTAGTGTTGAGGTGCATCTTACATCTCACCAATCTATGGTCACTGCCTGTGTTGAACTTGTTTAGCACACTGCAGTCTTCTATGACGAATTTTTTGTTACACATAATAAAATCAATTTCACTTGTCGTCCCATTTGGATGTCTCCATGTCCATTTCCTGTGTGGCTTTTTCTTGAAAAAGGAGTTCAAGATGAAAAACCCTTCTGCCTCTGCAAACTCTACGAGAGTATTTCCACGCTGGTTTCTGTTGCCGTGACCGAATTTACCTACTGAAGTTTCATTCTGTTGCCGTTGCCCTATTTTTGCATTGAAATCTCCCATAATTATCTTCAAGTGCTGCTTACCTTTATTATTTAGATCACGAATTTCCTCATAAAATTCTTCAATTTCTTCTTCAGCATGACTTGTGGTGGGTGCATAAGTTTGAATAATCTGAGCCTGGTATCTTCTCGAGAGTTGGATAACGAGTCGTGCAGCTCTGTCAGAGGAACTTTCAACTTCTACAACTTCATCCTTCAGTTTCTTGTTTATTATAAATCCAACACCACTAGTTCTGTCAGTATCTGACCCGCGATAGTAGAAGAGATGTCCACTTTTCAGTTCAATGAGATCTTCTCCTTTTCTCCTTACCTCACTTAGCCCGACGATGTCCCACTTGATCCTTTGTAGTTCCTCTTACAATTCAAGAAGCCTTGAATCAGAAGATAGGGAGCGTCCGTTATACGTTGCCAAGGTCAGCATCAGATGGCAGCCTAGTCCGGTCCTCCGGGGATTCTTAGCACCCTCTGCCTTCATGTCGCACTGGCCGCTGCCTTGGCCAGGTACATTCCAGCTGCCGGAGACTGAGGGCCAAGATTTAAGTTGTGGAGTCATTTTGGAGGGGTTTGGCCATAACTCACCACGCTTTCCAAGCGGGTTGGTGAGTGTGGGATAGCATTTCCTCTAATCCCGATGGTATAGTTATACCGCTACTGGCGGTCGTCAGAGCCCCTTTAGTGGGAACAGGATGTACCACGAGAAGGCGGGGTTGACATTTGTCAAGGAGAGGCTGTGATGTTACGCATCACCTGACCTTACATCCCATATATATATATATATATGTATATATATATATATGTATATATATATATATGTATATATATATATTATATATATATATACGGGTTGTTCAAAATAATGGAAACACCTCACTGAAAACAGTGATTTTGGTATGTGCTGCTTTTTGAGTAAAACAAACAAGTAAGTAGCTACAATTTTTTTTGTAAATAAGTGTTGCTTATAGTCTCAAGGGTCTGTGTGATTGCATTGCAAATCAGTGTTTGCATAATTTTGTTCCAGGTTTAGGCACAATGAGTGACCTATCGGAGTTCCAAAGTGGGCAGATTGTAGGAGCCCGTCCGGTTGGTGCATCGGTAACCACAGTGGCACAGGTATTGGGGGTATAGAGAGGTACCATGTCGAAGGTCATTACAGCATACAATGTTCACGGCACAAAATCATCTGCGAGACACAACTGTGGAAGGAAAACCAAACTCATTGTGAGAGACAGGAGGACATTAAAGAGGATTGTGACAGCAAGGAGAAAGACCACAGCAACGGAAGTCACTGCTGAGCTTAATGCACATCTCCAAAACCCAGTGTCGACCCATACCATGTAAAAGGGAATTGCATAAGCACAATATTTATGGCAGAGCTGCGATTGCAAAGCCCCTGGCGTCACACGTGAATATGAAATGAAGACTACAGTGGTGCCAGGAACATGAAACGTGAACTGCGAATCAATGGAAACATGTCTTGTTTTCTGATGAA
The DNA here is from genome assembly GCA_039090855.1 of Macrothele yani. Classification (NCBI taxonomy): domain Eukaryota; kingdom Metazoa; phylum Arthropoda; class Arachnida; order Araneae; family Macrothelidae; genus Macrothele; species Macrothele yani. The sequence goes on from CM077013.1 coordinate 123,469,140, forward strand.
TCAAGTTTCTCACTATTCCCCACCACAGGAAGGGTTTACATGTGGAGAACCTCGGCAGAATCCTACAACCCAGACTGTCTCCTTCCTACAGTGAAGCATGGGGGCAGTTCTGTAATGGTTTGGGCCATGATCTTGTGGTTTGCAGCTGATCCCATTATCACCTTACACGGATGGATCACTAGCGGTGACTATGTCACTCTTTTGGCCGACCACATGCATTCAATGGTGCAGACATGGTTTCCGTCAGGGGATTGCATCTTTCAAGATGATAATGCCCTGATTCACAGAGGTTGAACTGTTCAATCATGGTTTGAGGAACACGAGGATGATGTTGCACACCTTCCCTGGCCTGCACAATCACCGGACTTAAACATCATTGAGCCCCTGTGGTCTGTGTTGGAAATTAGAGTGTGATTCCTTTATCCTCTTCCGGCATCTCTCAAGGAATTGGAGCAGTTTCTGCAGGAATAATGGTACAACCTACCACTTACCACCATCCAGGACCCGTATGCATCCATTCCAATGAGGATACAAGCAGTTTTAAATGCCAAGGGTGTTTGCGTAACACCTATTGTTTCAAGGTGTTTTCATTATTTTGGACAACCCCTGTATATATATACACACACAGTGCTTTTGGTCTAAAATAAGGTTTACCAGTACTCTTTCATACCATCCCCTTACGCAGCTCCATTGTTTTCACCGGTTCAATGCAAACAATAAAAATAATACTTAATAAATTTGAATTATTTAATAACCATAATGATAAACAGCAAATATGAGTACCTTACATCAAAGCAGATTCCAAAAAGCCATCAATGCATTGTTATTGCCATTTTCATGTGTCTGTGCCTTGCTCTTAGAGTCAGTTGCTAGATGTCTACTTTTCAGAAACCAGGAATTTATGCAAGGTAAAGGTTGAACCACACATACAAGAGGACTGACAAGCTTAATGAACATCAGTAAACTTACACTTTTCAGGTGTATTAATTCTTGTTGGTGTTACAATCAAACTCATTTGTGAGAAACCACGTTCACACTCATTGGTAGAAATTGGTATGCCATTTATTTTAAGAGGCGACATGGGGAAGCTGGTAATTTCTTGTCAATTAAATAGTCACGGTAACTTCTTAGGATCTGGCTTTCTGGAAGCCTAAGTCACTTACATAAATTCGCTACCATCATTTCACTGAATATTACATTTTCCTCAATGTTGTGTGGTCAACATTTAGGATCTTTTGTCCATTCGGGTATTTGTGTGTCATTGTTTGATAAAAGACGGTTTTCCCTGCGCTATTTAAGGCTATCATTTGTGTCTTCTTTGAAAAAGTTTACCAGTATGCATACTGGCTGAAAAAAAGCCCCCTGTATATATATATATATATATATATATTCTATAAAGAAGAGACCTAAGCAAAAAAATACATATATAATTTTGACTCACACCTAGTACAACATAGAAAAGGTTATGTATCTACCTGTGTGAGTAAAAGGAGAAAAGATAAAAAAATAAAATAAAACAACTGAATGTAGAAGGTGTCGAGAATACTGAGCCTTGGCTTTATCAAGGACCAGCAAAAACTCTGCATTTTCTCACTTCTACAAAGACCTAGTTGGAAATGGGTTTCTGCAAGGCCATAGATGCAAGTAACATTCCCACCTAAAATAGTTTAAAAAATATATATATAAGTCATGTCCTCCGTAGAGTAGCATGACCTAGCACTAGTTAACAATTTCGCTTGCATCCATTAACCTTCATGGCCCGACCCATGCTCTTCATCTGTTACTATTAAACAGAGAGAAGAAGATTAAAGAGAACTCAAGCTGTGAGAGTGACATAATAAATAGAAATGATTTTCAGCTATAACGAAATTCCAAGTTCGTTTGAGAGAATTTAAACCTGAAAAACAATGCAAAAGAAATCCAAATTTTACATTGCAATTAAAAAAGGAAATGTTAATTTATAACGAACAGATTTTTGAAAGAAAACTTGAGTCTAAAACCCCCTACTCTACAACTTATGACAGCACGAAAACGAGAATAAGTTAAAGATAATAATTAACTGAAGAAAACTTTGTGAAAGTTATATACCTTAAACAGTTAGTTGCAATATGTACAAAGTATTTCAGCAGTGCTTTAAGTGCATAATTAATTAGTTATTAAGAACTTTACTACTTTGAAAAAACAGCGCATAGACAGCGCATAGAAAAGGAACAAGCTTAGCCATCTTCTGTTCCTAGGTACCCCAAAAGACGCTCAAAGTTACAAAGAAAAGTAAGAGTTAAAACCCGCAAAAATGTTAACAGACAAACCAATGCCTAAAAGCTGAAAAGCTAAAAAACGACAGAGAAAAAGTACATGAAGTACAAACATTGAACTTATAAAACCTAGAACCCAAAAACAAGGAAGAGAGCTTACCTCTTGTGTGACAAAAACTTTTCTCCTCACAAGAGGAGAACATGGCTGACCTCTTCCGCCACTCCCTAGACGCTGGGGGCAGTGAGGGTGGGGCCGATGGCCTCCTCATACAGCAAGAAACCAACGCGCGGAGATTTTAACCAGAGAAAAAATATATAAACTTAAGACTGTGGATCTGTATGATCAGAATGAGCAGAATTAACTCTCCAGAATACATGAGAAATATTATAAAATACACGAGCAGTTTATTTAATAATCTTTGCATGTATTAAATCACCTTAGTGAGCTTTTTTGATTTTCAGGTTATTTTGCACCCTTCGTGTTAAATTCTAAAATTTTTTCCTTAGTCTTCAGTTTTGCTCTTAAGTATATATATATATATATATATATATATATATATAACACATATTTCAGTCATGAATGTTTTTACACTACATTGATATAACCGGTAACTTTATTTCTTAATGTATTGCAGAACTTTTGTGCATGGGATCTGACACTTTTTCTTTTTATGGGAGAGTTCGTGCATTTTACAAATGGTTTAATTTTTTTCTGAGCAGTCAGCAGCCGACAGTTCAACGAGCATGGAGCATTGAAAGGTTAGTAACTTTTTTAAAATTTTGACATGAATTCCCCAAACTGTGGTACCATAAAGCAGTACGGGGATGAAGCAACTTTTCCAGAGAATGATTTTATTTTTCAAGGAAAGTTTGGAATTTCTATAAATCAAGGACCATATCTATCCAGAGACAACAGCTAGTAATGGAACATAAATAGAGTCCTAGCAATGCATTGAAGCTATGGTTCAAAGTTGGTGAGACATTTTTTAAGGGCAAAGATTGCTACCCAAGAGTCCAAAAGATATTGGCTGTAGAGGGCAATATTATATTATTATCCCACATTTTAAGAGCTTTGTTGATGGCTGTTAGTTCAGCCTTGAAGAACAACATGCCTAATAAGTTGTTAAGTTTGATTTCCTGAGTAAGATTGCTGTCGGTGATGTGCATGCCCAGATGAACCAATAATCAGGAAGCTTCCATCTGTACAGATAGCTGTTCCCTCCCACATGGCTCCCACTGTTTCATGACCAAAAACCCTAGAAATATCAGGTGAACTGTGTTTCTGGGAGAGCAGGGAGATTGAAAGTCAGAGTTAATGATGATTTTTGGTTTTGAAATCTGTGGAGATATGTACTATATTTGCTGTTAACTGATATTGATAGCTATTCTGAGTTTACAATTAGAAAGAAGAGGTTCTTTTGAGTCTGTGTTGAGGTTGCCAGTTGAAGATGTAGTCTCCCATTCTATGATCTGAAAGAATTTGAAAGAGTCTTTCAAAATACTTTTTTAATGTTTTCCTTGGGGTTACACATCCTTAGCCCTATCATTTTTTTTTCAATTTATCAATTATTTTTCTGTTACAGGTATCCAAATAAAAGTTCTACAGCTGACAGTACCCTTCATATATTTGACATTTCAGATTGTACAGAAAGTGGTTAATGAGCACATGTGATTGTGCTCATAGGTGCTGCCTTTCCAGAAACTTAATCAGTGCTGGAGTTTGTTAGGTGAAATTTAAGCAGAGCCATTAATATTAGTTAGATGAAGGAGAAGGAGCAAAGCCTATGTGCTAAAAGCTCTTCCATTCATTATCTTCAAAACATTTTTCTCAAACTATTGAACTAGATCATTGGGGAATATCTTGAACTTCTCAAACATTATTCCAAAAGAAGGTCTGAAGAAAAAGGAAGGGGGAAATAAAGTTTCCACACTTTACCCTTTTACCTCATTTTTTCAACATCATGGCTTATCTCCACCAAGTTCTCTATAAGTACATATTTCAAATAGCAAAATAACATGCCCTTCAGAATTATCGCAAATTTTGATATTCTTGAAGCTAATGTCACAGGAAAAAGGAAGATTAATGAAGAAAAAATATTAAATTGTCTGTTTTGTTAATAATTTACAAAAGTTCCTTAATTTTTGAGCAGTTTAATAACTTACAGCTGACTGGTTTTGCTTACTTGATGATCTCTACATTTTAATGTCAACTGAAGCAGAATCAGTATTCGTTATTTGATTTCGGAATTTTAAAATTCATTACCCATCAGAAAATAAATTCCAGTCTGGAAAATGTGCAGACTTTCTATTATACATACATTTTCATTAAACTGATATAAATATAAATATGATACATTTTTGCTGTGGCAATTTATAAACTTTTACAAAAGCAGATATATTATTATCTGTCATGACATACTGTATATTCGTGTAGTATGAAGTAATTTTATAAGACTACTGAAAGAAGAAAATATTTAAGTCTTAATTCTAAAAATTCTAAAATGTTCACTTAATGTTGTTATTAATGACTCAGTTGGCACCTGAATCCTGAAGCACCCTTGTAGTCAGTGCCTATGATTGCTGAAATGTATAATCAAATTCCTGTAAAGTACCATTCTTTGTTGTGACTAGAAAAATAGATGGAACATTTCCATTTTTATGCCAAACATTCCACTGACAAGAAGTGCTTCTCTGTCTGTATAATCCTTTTAAATAATTTTTTGACACCATATAAGTTGCAAGAATTGTTTAAACCTAAAGTAGTAAACCTAAATTAACTCCAAAATTTCTTAAAGCTGTACAGAAATCAGCAATCTCTCTGATTTTAACAAGCTTTCATACATCAATTTTCTTCAACACCTTTCCACATGCAGAAAGCATTTCTTTTGCACCTCCATCAATACTATAAAGAGTAATACTTTCAAGAGCTACAAATATGGTCCTACATAAAATATTTTGTATCCTGTTGATAAAGTGGACTGACCGGACATCCATTTTGAAAAAAATAAAAATAAAAAAGCCAAAGCAACTGCTTTGCCAACTTATTTATTACTGCTACACTGAAACCTTACAACTGCACACATTGTTGCATTTCTAACTTTTCAAATCCGTGCTACAGACACAGCTTTTAAATAGTTTCATAGTTTTAATCAGGTAAAAGAGAATTGATTTTTGACTTTGTGTGAAACACTACATGTGTTGCTTGTCATGATTAATGCTGCTTATGAAATAAAACGAAGAACACCAACAATGTCAAAAGAAGCCACGTATTCTTCTTCTGCAAGGTATTGGATAGAAAATTTTAAAGTTATTTTATTTCCTATGTACTCACCCTTTTCATTCATTGCATCCTTTTCAAAGAAAAATGAGATTTTATCACCAGAATTTAAAAAATATTCATCTCCAACCTGAAAAATAAATAGTAATACATTAACACTGTGTTCTGAAAATCACTAAAAAAGTGTACATCAGTTTAAGAAACATAGCATACAGTTTAAAATTATTTAACAGACACAAAAAGAAAACAACTATGAAGCTTGATAAGTCACTGGCATTACTGAAGTGGAAAAATGGTAAGGGCAGCTTATTTTTTATAAGTATTTATTAATAAAATCTGCATTTAAAGTCATATACGTGGGCAGAAGATGGACGGAAAGAAATATTTCTCCTACTAGACACACAAAAGGAATGATAGTTATAAATCCACTCATTTACAAGCATCTCACCACCCAGAATTTAAAACAAATCAACATTTTTATGCACATATGAGCTCATCCATAAGATAACTTTCAATATACTACAAGGCCGACATACACTATGTTGACAAAAGTCACCGGACACCCCTTTAAAAGCAAATGAACAGATCCGCTGCATTGTTAAGATCCATCGTACAGCTGCAAACGGTATACAAACAAGCCTGCAGCTCAATGCGATCATATCACACTGTGAAGTTGAGTGAAAATGTCGCGGTGGGAGAAAACTAACTTTGAGAAAGGAAAGATTGCTGGGTGTTATATTAGTGGGTTGTCCACAAGAGAAACCGAGAGGCGTTTAAACACACCCAAGTCAAATGTTTTGGATGTACTGAATAAGTGGAAGACACATGGCGTGCCTGAAGCAGCAAATCGTACTGGCAGACCAAAGAAAACCAGTGATAGAGGATGTCAAAGCCTCAGAAGAGTCGTTACAGCTAATCGCGGAGTATTGCACAAGACCTCAGTGTACAGGTGAGTAAAAATGCTGAAACCTCGGTATGTACACGTACCATTCTCAGAGAACTTCACTCCATGGGTTACCATAGTCATGCGGCTGCTCATAACCCTTTCATCTCCACTCAGAATGCTACTCGTCGTTTAGCATAATGTAAAGAACATTTATTGTGGACCGTAGATAAATGGAAATGGGTCTTATGGGCTGATGAATCTAGATCCACGATCCATCAGTCTGATGGCCATGTGTGGGTATGGCGGCAGCCAGGAGAACACTATTTACCACAGTGTACTGTTCCTACGGTCAAGTTCGGAGCTGGCAGTGTACTCGTGTGGGGGTGTTTTTCGTGGTGTGGTCCCGGGCCACTGGATATCGTGGACAAACCTGTTAACCAGCACATCTACCTCAATATTCTGGATAATTATGCCCTACCAATTCTGTGGCAATACTATGGAACCGAGCCTAGTTGGTATCAGCAGGATAATGCACCAAGCCATAAAGCAAGGACTGTTACAGTGTGTAATTCGGTATCGTGTGTGGACTGGCCAGCACAGAGCCTGATCTTAATCCCATAGAGCACCTATGAAATGAATTAGGGCAAGCATAAGAAGTTTGGAACCAAGGCCTACTACAAAGCAACAGTTAGCGCCAGCATTATGCACTGAATAGAAGTGCGTAAGTATCGTTGTGTTCCAAAACCTTGACAAAAGCATGTTTTGAAGGGTCAGTGCATGCAATAAAGCAAAAGGTGGACCGACACGATACTAATGTATGTCAATATAGTGTATATACACTCTTTCTTCCCAAAAAAACAGAAAAAGCATCCTGAGAAAATCGTTCCATCCTGATGAAACTCCACATCCAAGTACCTCAGGGCCGAATATGCAAATGTTTAAATAATAATGACCAGTGACTAAATACTGGCCCTCCACAGTGCATGGGAACCGCGTGTTGAGGAGGGTATATGAAGAGCAAAGCTCTCACACAGGGACAATTGTGACAGTGGATTGCCATTGCATTAACCTTGATGGAGTGTGAGGTTGCCTCAATGTCATATCTGTGCACAATATGAGTAGTTGAACGAGTTTGAGAGAGGACATATAATTTGGTTGAGAGAGGCTGATTGATCAAGCCACCATACCATCAGGCATTTGGTTGGAGCAACGTGGCAATCGGAAGATGTTAGCATCAGTAGGTCAAGGAGGGCACAACTCAGTGACATACAGGCGGTGGACAGCTGAGGGCAACAACAGAATGTGAGGGTTAAGAAGTTGTGAGAGCCACATGATCAGAACCAAACTCAATATTCTCAACCATTCGTGGCCATGTTGCATCGTCTACAGGTACAGAAGTGACCATGTTGCATCATCTACAGGTACAGAAGTGGCCATGTTGCGTCATCTACAGGTACAGAAGTGGCCATGTTGCGTCATCTACAGGTACAGAAGTGGCCATGTTGCGTCATCTACAGGTACAGAAGTGGCCATGTTGCATCATCTACAGGTACAGAAGTGGCCATCTGGACCACTGCGAGACAACTTGCGGCATGGGAACTACGTTTGAGGAGGCCACTTTGTTGCTTACCGCTGACCAGTGAGCATCGCCAGCACCAGTCGCAGTGGTGCCGGGTCCAATCAACATGGGACAGTGTCCAGTGGCATCATGTTGTCATCAGTGATGAGTCACAGTTTGCACTTGGTGCTAATGACCAGCGCATACATGTCTGGAGAGACGTCTCACCGATCGAACAAGTTTGGGACATGATGGGATGCCAACTACGCCCATCCAGGAATGTCAGTGAACTGGCCAGCAATTTGGACACTATCTGGCATGCTATACCTCAAGACAGTATTTGTGAACTGGATGCGTCTATGCCACGCTGGGTAACTGCTTGTGCCCGAGTCAGAGGTGGCGCTACAATGTATTGACTTGTTCCACTCATGTAGCTGTTTTATCTAAATAAACTGCTCTGGAATTGAAATAATTTCCTTTCCTATGCATCTACACTGCGCATACTAATTTTCATCTTGATTGGATGAGTCCTTCTGGGTGCTTTGTTTTTTTTTTGTTTTTTTTTTGTTTTTTTTTCTTTTCAACAAGTGTATACTGTATAAGTTTATATCATATATAAGGAGTTATCAGCTGTATTTCACATTTGTGTGCCTCAGAAACAGATGTAAAACTGGTGTCAGAGAGGCAATTATTAATAAAGAATTCTATGAACAAAGCCATTAAATTATGTAAAAATTAATTCATTAAAGGGGGAGGGGGAAGAAGACACCACCTTCAGATCATGTTTGGGCTAAAAAAATAATAGTTCTGAAGAAAAAAGACCCTTCAAAAACTATTAACAAAAGAAAAAGAAAAGTGTTTTCACACAACAAGTGGAGTTGTCATTAACCTCCAATGCTAAAATGATGACAGGTTTGGAGGATTTTGTACACCATGAGTACAAAAAAATATAACTAAGAAAATGCAGAAGTTACACATGCATTTTTACTTCTCATATTAAACATTTTATAATTCAGCCTTGGAAACCATTTATAAAATATTGTTGTCCTTGTTTTTAAAAGCAAAATAAAAGTTTTTAGAAGTTTTACAGAATTTGTTTTCCCTTTTAAATTATTACCAGATTTGTCAGCTAAAAGCCTTGCTGCTTCAGTAATTTTTTTAAATGAATTTTAACTGCATTATTTTAATGTAAACACAAATTTTAAAGATGTAATTAATTTATAATATAAATATTTCTGTTACTTTCAAAGAATTAATAGTGAATCACAAAATTGTCAACTACCATTGAAAACTCAGAAATTTGAATTGTTTTACAGCATGCAATTATCTGATGATCAATGATCAAATCAATTTTTGTAGTATACCTACTGCATAAGGGTCACTGCAAAATCATGAAAACCAAGGATCACTGCAAAATCACAAAAGAATAATTCTTAATTATGACCATCCTTAATATTTAGAGTTAGCAACAATTGTTTTACATTTCTTCTGTACAGTTCTTTAAGTGGTTAGTTTTCAAAATAGAAGCATTTGAAATCACTGCTGCATTATGGATTGCATGGAATATACAGTGATTGGAAGCAGCACGCTACATGTAGTGCTGCTACTGTAGCATGCTACATTTACAGTAGTGTGACATGTAGCATTGCTACAAACAGAGAACTGTAGTTGTAGCAGTAGCCTGCTACAAAATATAGTAGTTTGTAGTGGAAAATTATACTACATAATATGCTACTTTCAAAAAAGAAATAAAAATATTCTTCAAATCTCATGACATTTCTGGATTTCCAGGAACACCATTGACAGGAACAGGGGGGTTAAGTGTGCCCACCTTACGGTCACATACCAGTCAAGGCTTGCATTGTGAAAGTGAGCCAAACTGTACAAACTATAAAGTACTATCTTCCTTACTATACGCTATTTACTGGGAAGTAATTTCAGTTTACCTGAGAAGACAGTGCATACGAGATGATCAAAGCAAGCGTTTGTGTTGATGACGTTTAACAGCGAGGTTCGATTCTTTTAGCAAAGAAAAGGAATTTGAGAATACTTGTTGATAGTATTTTTATTTGAATTTGCTGGGCATATCAGCTAGTCTGGAATATAAGTCACCGAATGGGATAAAATGTGTTTCATATAATGATCAGAGCTATGATAAATACAGAAATAAATTACTTGCGTAACATACCTTGGTATTTAACTTTGAATGCCATATGTAAGAATGTACACAAAAAGTTAATCTTCAGGATTTGCATTTTTTTTAACTTAACATTAAATGAAGAAAAAGTATTTGTCTTTAGTTAATATCCATTTAATGATAATGGTTTAACTGTTTTAACTTTTTACATGTTATTTTTCTTTTGCGTCAAATGCATTTCTCGATTGGAAAATACTGTAATTAACTGCAAGAAATTAGATAGACGAAAATCGTAACGTTCCTTTTGGTTGTAATAGTTGTTGATCCAGTCGTCGGTGCGCTATCTTTCACTTGGTTTTTAGTTTAAACACTCCAAAAACAGCAGGTATATTCTTCACAGAGGTGTACATACTCACTGATCACGAAGTTGAAAAAGGGGGAGAAGGGGCCATGGAGGTGCTTTCTTCAAGCCTATTTTGGACTAGAATACTTTTAAGTTTGAAATTCTAAAAGTCGACAGGGGCGAGAGGGCTCGGAATCACATTAGACCAGTATAAAAGAGTCTTTTAAAACAACTACAATTGCCCCAAGAAGGGGAATCATGACAAGAAACAAAGGCCTAAGATGAACTGTAAAACACTAAAAGTACCTTAGGACAAGATATACAAGTATGAGTCTTTTGAAAAAAATTTCGCACGAGAAAACACAAATCACCAAAAATATCACTGGACTTCTTGGTTGTATTACAGCTAAAAAGTATTACAGCCAAGTAGTATGAGATATGAAGTATAAAAGTAGAAGTGTAAGACTTCTTGGCTGTATTACAGCCAAGAAGTCCAGCGATATTTTACATTTCATACTTCTACTTCATCTTTATCTATTTTAACTTCATACTTTTATATTTTATACTTCTACTTTTATGCTTCATCTTTCATACTACTTGGCTGTAATACTTTTTGGCTGTAATACAACCAAGAAGTCCAGTGATATTTTTGGTGATTTGTGTTTTCTCGTGTAGAAAATTTTTCAGAAGACTCATACTTGTACATCCTTGTCCTAAGGTATTTTAACATTTTACAGTTAATTTTAGTCTTTTGTTTTTTGTCATGATTACCCTTCTTGGAGCAATTGTCGTTGTTTTAAAAGAGACTCTTTTACATTGGTCTAATGGATTTCCGAGCCCTCTCACCTCTGTCAACTTTCAGAATTCCAAACTTAAAAGTATTCTAGTCCAAAATAGACTTGAAGAAAGCACCTCCATGGCCCCATTCTCTCCCCCTTTTCAACTTTGTGATCAGTGAGTATGTACACTTCCATGAAGAATATACCTGCTGTTTTTGGAGTGTTTAAACTAAAAACCGAGTGAAAGATAGCGCACTGACGACTGGGTCAACAACTATTACAACTAAAAGGAACGTTATGATTTTCGTCTATCTAATTTCTTGCAGTTAATTACAGTATTTTCCAACCGAGAAATGCATTTGATGCAAAAGAAAAACAACATGTAAAAAGTTAAAACAGTTAAACCATTATCATTAAATGGATACTAAAGACGAATATGTTTTTCAACATGTTTTTCTATCTTAATATATTGAGAAATACTTATAAGAAAAAAGTAGGTAAAAAGTAGCAAAAGTAGCCACTTTTCAAAAAAGTAGTGTAGCTACTAACTTTTTGGGAAAAGTAGAGGTAGCTGTAGCAAGCTATTTTTCAAGAATATAGTTGTAGCTGTAGCAAGCTATTTTTCAAGAATATAGTTATAGATCAAACAAGCTATTTTTCAGGAATATAGTTGTAGCTGTAGCAAGCTATTCTTTAAAATGTAGTTGTAGCAAGCTATTTTTCAAAAATGTAGTGGTAGCAGTAGCTGGCTGCTTTTAAAAAGTAGCTTTCCAAATCAATAAATCAATGGGCATGTATATAACATTTTTTGTATCATTGCCAGATGATATTTTTAAATTAGAACATATATCAATTTAAGGATGTTAGTTATTTCTAAATAAATAAAATCTATAATTGATGATAGCCTTTTATGTGACGCAGTAAGCCACTTACCAGCTGCACGAAGATCTATCCTTTAGTCAGCAGAAAGCAATAAGATGCCACAATTATAAACTCTTGAATGATAACACACAAATATTTGTTATACATCTCCGCATAAAGGTAATAACTCACAATTCCAACACGCACACCCTCTATATATCACCGACATTATTGTTGTTCAGTCAAAGAGCAACTACGTAGAAGATTTTTACCGACATCAGCAGAAAAGGGGATCCAGGCAATGCTCGCTAGAGCAAACAAATAAAACGGTTCGAACAGCGCCATCTGCAATTCAGTTAAATGTGTGTTGAAGCTTCTAGTTCAAATGTCGTGGAACTCTGACAGTCATATTTCTTATAATAATTTCTAACAGATCTGACCTGCAGTACTTTACCAAAAGCAACAAGCCACTAGAATTTTTGTAGAAAAGACAAGATTTATATCAAAAATCAATATCAGATGGGACCATCATCATTTGACTGTGACAGCAGTGATCCTTCCAAGAACTCATTTTTAATTAAATGATGATATGATGCAGATAGTATTTCTCCCTCTTTTACACTAACCACTGTCAAAGTATTGGTTTTTGTGCAAAACTGCTCAATGTAGCAGATGTCACAGCTACTGCTGCTATCATATCATAGGCATACATGAAGTAACATTTGTATATGTTAATGGCAGATGCTGCTACAGTAGGTTATCAGTGGTACCCATATGAGTACTTTTAGGGGTCTAAGAAAAATCCTTACCAACTTCAAGGCTGTCAAACATTTTAGTAAATGTACAAGATACTAAAATACAACAAAAATAATTGATACAATCAATCATTAATATCTTATTATTTTTAAAAATGTTTTAAAAAAAGGTTTCATCTATTTTAGTGCTTTAAATTTATCAAAAATGGCACCCTTGTAAGTTATGTAGAGACACAAACATTGTTACACACACTCATTGCAAAAAGTTGATAAACACCTATGTTTTACATGTTGTGCTTAAAAATTTAAAGCACAACATGCAAAACATAGGTTTTTATCGGCTTTAGGTAAAATGCTATGCAGGCTTGGCAAAATATTACCAATATCTGAGAAATTTCAAGGAAATAACAAAGAATTAATATCTCTGACTATACATGCAGGGCCCATGTTAAAAATTCTCAAGTTTGAAAAATGCAATTAAAACAAGATAGGGGTGAACCAAAACTAAAATTGAATAAATTTCCGGTGAATCCTTTCAAGTTTACTGCTGGAGGCATGCAATGGAAGAAGAAACTGAAGTTTAGTCCTCAAAGCTAACCACAATTCTATGTTTCATAAGCAACAGGTAGTGGTATGGAAATGTTACAATTTGCTGCAGTCACATGACTGTGGACTACTGCTACAGGATTGTCTTTGAAAAGGGGAACAAAATATGTACTTCCACACTACAATGCTAGCTGATGCCTTTTAATTAAAAACAACTACTCTTTTTTCACTTCTTGCTTGATCTCCCTTCTACAAAAAAGCCAGCTCTGTCACTCTGTGAAATAAAAACTGACATCTCAGTTTATATCAGCAAACATGCTCTCTGTTTTACACAACGCATTGCTTTTTCTATTGGTTTCTTTATGGAAAAGTAAAGGGAGCTAGAATAATGACTTTTTTCCTCTCTGACAGTTGTGATTTCCCTAATATTTTAAGGAATAAATTAATCAGAGGTTGGTACTGGTCTTTTAATTAAGTTTGATGCAAATTATAGCACACTAACTTTAAAGAATTCATATATAAGTCTTATTTTTTAACCAAAATCTTTTTTGGCTAACTGATTTGAAAATACTGCCAATTGTAGAAATAGTAAAAACATAGTTTATTAACTGTTGTTGCTTCTGTTTCTTGCACGTAAATATTATAGTACACACAGGGCTGTATTTAGGAATGGGTCTAATGAGCCCAGGCCCGGGGTGGCAATTTATGGGGGTAGCCATAAAAATAAACAGTAAATAGTTTTAAAATGCATTTTGAGAATACGTGCAGTATAGTAGTGTTTGAACGAAAAGGGATATTTAGCACTACATGAATGAGGAAAGTTTCACACCATGTTATGGCAGCAGGCGATAATTGGTCACACAGTTTGAGTGATAATGATATTAAGCCACTGCTGTTTGTTGCCTGGTACATAACCTAAAACCGTGAAAAGAGAGGTTTGTTTATTGGAGTTATGACTGTAAATGCTAAGTGTGCATCTGTTATATGCAAGTATGTTCTGTATTTTTATTTTAGCTTTAGTATTAAAAGATGTTTGATATACTTGTACCGGTGGGGTGAAACATAAACATAATGTTTCACTCGCATGTAAAAAAAAAAAAAAAAAAACATTTTGGGAAATGTTTATACTTACGTAGGAAATACAAGAGTTTTTTTGGTGTAATCACCTAGTTTATTTAAACATTTATCATAGCATGGCATGATTTTGTCTATCCATTCCTGAAAAAATTGTTGTCCAACTTGCGATAACCATTCTCACATCAAATTTTTGGCATCTTCATCGGAGTGATAACGCTGCTTCACAAAGTCATTTCTCATGGGGCCGAACACATGGAAATCACAAAGTAAAAGATCCGAATTGTAGGGAGGGTGTTCTTACACCTCCCATTTGATTTTGTTAAGGAGAGCCTTCACGGAGCATGCTGAATGTGGAGTCAAAATGTCATACAGAAAGATAATGTCTCTTGACAGTTTTCTTGGTCGTTGATCTTTAATCGCCCTTTGCAGCCTCTTAAGGGTTTCACAATATGATGCCACATTAATCGTGGTGCCGTTCGGCATGAATTCATAATGCGCAACACTTTGATTATCGAAGAAAAGGGTGAGCACCACCTTTCCAGTGGGGGAACAATTTGGCATTTTTTTGGAGGCAGAGAATGTTAATGTTTCCACTCACATGAAGTCTGCATTGTTTCTGGTGAAAAGTGATGGACCCAAGTCTTGTCTCCGGTCATGATACGGACCAAAAATTAATTTTCTTCTCTGTGGTAATGATCTAAAAAAGCAAGAGGTGCTTGAAAACGTTGCACCTTTTGTTGTTCTGTGAGTAAGCGCGGCACCCATTGAGCACAAACTTTTCAAAATTCATGACACTTGGAGATGATGTGGTGCACTCTTCCATGCAAAATATTTAATTCAGCTGCGATCTAATCCACTGTGATTTGCCTGTTTACATGAATCAATTTGTCAATGAGGTTCACATTTTCATTCATCATCAAAGTTGACAGCCTTCCCTCCCGGTAATCGTGTTCAATATCGGTATGTCCTTTCTCGAACAATGAACACCAATTTACAATCACCTGCCATGAAAATGATTTGTCACCATACTCTTCAATTAACTGGTGTTAAATTTCAGTGGAGTTCAACTTTTTGGTCCACAAAAAACAAAACGGATCACTACGCGGATTTCAAATTTGAACACTACTTCCAACAGACATGACATCTTTCATGAGTGATAACAGACGAACTGTCCGTGATATGTTGACAAAGTTAACATGGCAGCTTCAAGGAGAAAGTACAAGTAGTGCCCCCCCACATCACATCCAAATATTTTTTATAGAAACAAAATTGTGGGTGCATGCAACTAACTTTTTGACTGTCCCTCATACATTACTGTTCACTATTGTTTGTTTACAGTGCGCTGTGTGACTGAGATTATTTTGCCACTATATTTTGTTTGTGTTTTATTGTGCTTTGCATTGAGTGAGCTGTGTTTTATTATGAGTGTGTTTCATGTCATTTTTACAAAATGGATGGCAGAAAATGATTAAGTGGCACAAAATACCTCAGATTAGCGGAAGAAAAGAAGAGGAAGGAAAATGAATTGTTGTCTCAAACACCTAAGCTACACTCTTTTTCCCCAACAACTCAAACTAAAGCAACTTTGCCTCAATTAATCCCCAAAAATGGAAATGATGATACAGACAAATGTGATGAGTGGGCACCTACTTTTAGCAGTGTTTCCAGTAGGCCTAGTGTTGGTAGTGTAGACAATATAGCATTGAAAGAAAATGAAATTTTAAAACCAAAGGATGACTCATTTTTTGGGGGTGATAAATGATGTCACATGGGACTACTTTGCCCAAAATGGTGTGAATCAAAACAGGGATAGCAGTTTTTTCTAATTCTAAGCGGATTTATCCAGACAAACAGAGTCCTGACAAAAGTGCTGTTTGAACAAAAACTTTTAAATGGAGACATTATGAAACGTGCCTATCTAATGTATTCCAGCATCTAAGGATCTATTTTTTGTGCTTCATGTAAACTTTTTGGTGGGGCATCACAATCTGCTGCAAGTGGCTTTAACAATTGGAGGTATGCTGATCAGCGGGTGACAGAACATGAGAATTCCCACTCTCATCATGATTGTGTGTAAATGTTTAAAAGATGGGGTAATGAACTTTGCAGAGTTGACAGGCATCTACTATGTCAGTTAGAAGAAGAAGTTAAATATCGGAGATGTGTTCTCCAGAGAGTAGTGGCTGTTGTAAAAAAAACTGTCCTCTCATGGGTTACCATTCCTGGGTGAAGATGAAATGTTTGGCTCTGTAAAGAAGGGAAATTTTGTGATGTGCTTGGAGCTTATAGCATAATTTGACCCATTCTTTAAAGATCACATAGCCCAGTATGGAAATCATGGTAAAGGTAAGACTTCATACTTATCATATGGCAAAAACAGTCATCAATGCAATAATAGTAAGGTAAGTGAAAGAATCCAAATATTTTGTTATTATGTACTGTGGATTCCACACCTGACATCACACACAATGACCAAGTAAGCTTTACTGTCAGATATGTAAACAAAGAAGGTACTTCAGTAGAACGTTTTTTACAGTTCTTAAAAAATCCTGGACATACCGGTAAAGAGTTGGATAATGCTGTGATTACTTTGCTCTCAACCGACGTACTAGACACAAGTAACTGTCAGAGCCAAACCTATGACGATGCTGCTAATATGTCAGGATACATTCCGGTCTGCAAGCAAGAATCGAAGAGGCCAATTCATTAGCATTTTTCATACCATGTTCATCCCATTCCCTTACTTTAGTGGGATTGAGTGCTGCAACTTGTTGCAGGCTGGCTATAACCTTTTTTGAAATGATACAAAACCTGTACAATTTTTTTTCAGGATCAACTTATCGTTGGAAGCTCTTAAAGTTTTTTTTTCACATCAGGAAACCTTTCTCTCAAAACACTTTCTGCAACAAGATAGTCCGTACAAGGAGAGGCATGTAAGTCTAAACCATGATTTTGAAACCATTATTAAAGCCCTAAAATGTATAAAAGAAGATGAAATTGAGAAGTCAGTCACTAGACAAGAGGCAAAGGTAATTTTGAAAAAAAAAACTATGCTCTTCTGATATTACTTTCATGGCTGCAGTCTGGGGAGCCATTCTTACAGTCTGAGGAAATGGATATCAGTACTGTGGCTAAGTTGAATAACTCTTTTTTTTTTTTTTTTTTTTTGATTGGGGGTTTAACGACCACCGTGAGCAACTCAGTGGGCTATAAGCAGTCACCCGTCCCTAATTTAGGGCCACTTCTTTCAGAGAAGGAGGCAAAAGCCAGCATTGTAAGACAAACATGACTGCCATGCCTCACTAGGATTCGAACCTGAACTCATCTTGGACGAATGATCAGAAGCCATTGCTTAGACCACTGGGGCAGCATATAACTCCATCATTACCTTTCTGAATGAAATGAAACTGTCATTTGATGTTAATAAAATTATTGGAGGAAAAAAAAATTCAAAACATTCAACAAGTAGTTGAAACAGAGGAAATGTAGGCTTAAACGAATCAATAAGTGTAAGAGGTTCTTTGATGAGTAAGAATCTGAATCTGAACCATACAATGAAAATGATACAAAATGTATCCTGCAGACTAATTATATGTATGGAAATATTGCACAAATTGTCAATAGAATTAAAAATCCAAATATCTGTTTACAACAAATTTTCTGAAAGATTTTCATTTTTGTCAAACCTCACAGAAACTAATCCTGATGAAATTCACAAATCAGCTGACAAATTGCAACAGATTTACTCATCAGATATAGATGAGACATTTGGATCAAATGCATACATCTGAAAAGTTTTCTCTTGGAAGAAGGACATAGTAGTTTATTCTTACCACTTTTAAACAAACTCCTGATTACAAAAAATCTTTTAGACTTATATCCCAATGTTACCATTGCTTTGAAGATTTGTTTTTGCACTCCTGCTACAAACTACTCAACTGAAAAGGTCCTTTTCAGCACTTGGGAGGATTAAAAATTATTTACGTTCATCTCAAATCCGACACCACTTGGTCTATCTTGCTGTGATTGCAACTGAAAATGATTTAACTGTAAAATTATCCTATGAAGATGTTATAGACAAATTTGCTAATAAAAAAGCAAGATGTAACCACTAACCTGCTAATTGTAAATGTTTTATTTTTTTTATTGTTGAGTGAATAAAGTATGTTTGTCAGGATATTTATATTTCTTTTATTATGCTTTGATATTTTAAAACATGGGCTTATCAAGTTTGGGGAAGAGGGGCACAAAATTCCTTGGGCTCACAGGAGCTGCAGTAGTTAAATTCAGCCCTGAGTACAGAGCTTACAAAGGATGCAATATAAAATTGCTGAACATAATGTAAAGGGAAAGCAAAAGGTAATTCATGAAACATACCCACTTAGACTTGAGACATGGAGTTATTTATTCTTTCTGCTATTGTACAAAGTCACAGCGACATACATGATATTTGTAAAAAAATAATGTAAATTACCTTAATAGACAGTTAAACAAAAAACGAGAAACCTGCATGAAAGTAAATTGAAATGAAATTGCCCAATTCAAATAAAATTCTGAAAGTAATAACATCACAATATCACAAAATCAATAGAAGGATGAAAAATTGAAGTTAAAAGAACTTGAATCTTGCTGTGGAATTAACTTTTTTAAGGGTCTTACAGAGGTTATTATTCAAAAAAGTTGGTGGTCAAATTTTCGAACTGAAACCTAGTTTGTCATCAGAACTATGTCACTTTGACGAACTAGGCTTTAGTTGGAAAATATTAGTTCCTGATGACGAACTAGGCTTTAGTTCGAAAATTTGACCACCAACTTTTTTTAATAATAACATCTATAAGACCCGTAAAAAGTTAATTCCACAGTACACTATGAATAGAGGTGCCATAAATGCCTTTACAACTTGAATCTTGCTGAAATAAAATAAAAGCAGCTTGATAACGAGGAACAGTACACCAATTATGTAGGAAATAGTAATACTATACTAGTGATCTGATTTATTGGCATAGAAAATAGACAATGTGTGAAAGCTTGGAAACACTTATGTGTCTATTTCCTATGCCAATAAATCAGATCACTAGTATAGTATTACTATTTCCTAAAGGCAGCTGCAGATGATCATATCCTCCTAGCTATGCATTCTAGATGCATTTTGGACACCCATTATTTGATGCCATTGTTAGCAAAGCACAAATGACACCAAAAGTGATTACTGATGACAGTGCAGAATAATGGATGACTGAAATGCATTCAGAATGATCAGCAGCAAAGCACACGTAACACCAACAGTGATTACTGATCTAATCTTGTGAATAATAATCATATTGTGATACTGAATTGCTTGTAGTTTGTTGTTCACCAAGCCCCATCCAGGACTAAACCTTGGGCCTATCTCAGATGAATTGTTTGAAGCTAAGCTCAGACTGCTTAGCTACTAGGGTGGCTGAAATACTCAGTGGTCACTGAATGTGTTTTGCAGAGTTGTATAAAAATAAAATGTATCTGCGTACACAACCATTAAAACAGAAAACTTGCTGCAAACCTGTGAATCACGATAACAATAGAATAAGATAATTTAAAGAAAAATTAATATAACAATAAATAATTATTAGAACATTACAGATTCCAGCGAGGACAAAAGTACATTACGTTTGAATGCGTAGAAATGTGTGTAAAATGGACCTTAAGGCCAAAAGTTTAAAATATTGAACTATGAACCTCATAAAAACAAGATACTAATTAAAGAAAGTTTTTATATCTAGAAAAGCAGTTCTATTAATGAACCTTCAAAAATTATAAATAGCATTTTCAACAACTTAATTCAAAAATAGTAGACTTATAAAATACAAAAGGAAAAGATTTTAATTTTATAACTGGCAACTGCAAGAGAAACCTGGCAAATAAAATTTAAATTCTTTCTGTGTAAACGGAACTTTTGTTACAGTTCCTATATATTGAAAACAGGCCTTGATAAAATCAAGAGGCAAGAAACGTCTGTAAAAACAAAAGAACTCACTATCAGAAGATGTGAAAAATAGTTGAACATTCTCACGTTAAGATAGAATTAAATGTATTAATCTGAGTAAAGCCTTGAGTAAGTGTTTTAATTGCTGTAAAAAACCTTTTTATATTTTTAATCTACAAGCCAAAACTACAAAATCTGCTAATAATTTGGAAACTATCCGCATACAGCATATGCGTGTATGTCTATATTCTACGACTCTGGTGTTTTGTACCCATGTTACTCTTAGCAACTCATGATGATGTATCTCTAAATTTATCATAGCATTGTGAGTGAATCTACATGTTTTCAACATTTCCATTTCTTCGAGGTTTGAGCCTAAGATCAATGTTAAAACTACTCTGATCACCCCTCCAGTGCAGAGAAGCTCACTGACATGCTATATACCATAAGACTGCTAGTATCTTTACTAAAGCAGTATAATTAGAGAAAACAAGTGAAATATCATTTGCACACTCTAAATTGAAAAGAAAACATCAATTCCCAATACACACACACACAAAGATTTCTATTGAAAAAATGGGCATAAAAAATTATCTAGATTATACAGCAATGCCAAAATACCTTTTCTTTATGATGTAATGATAATCTGATCTTGGAAGTCAATTTCTCACTCAATGATAATCATGTAATACTAACCTGCCCTTTGGAAGTCATATTTCAATCGAGTTACATATGACTTTTCATTTCTTTCTTTGTGACACCAACTTTTATAAAAAGAAGGGCCTCTTTTTTTTTTTTTTTTTTTTTTGGCAGAACACAATTCAATAGCATTATGGCACCCTTTTTAATGCAAAATTTTTGGTTTGGAATAATTATTTAATTAAAAAACCCTAATACCCATAACATGTGAGGGAGAGAAATGACAAGAGTTAACCAATTGCATTTGATGTTTTTTCCAAGTTTTGAACAGAAAAGTTTCATTCCTGCATATAATGTATCACTATACAACCTTCGTGCAGTGATATGTTATATATAAAGGGAAATGTATTATGTCGTGAACCAGATATCAGGAGTTATCTAAGAGGTTTCTATTTAATGAAGAAGATATAATTCATAGTTTTAGAGAATACCTACAACAAGGATAAGAAATATGCCTAAGCAACTTTCATATCTGTAGTAAACTTTGCAAACCAATGCTGTATCTTCTAGTGCTAGGGTGGACAACCCTGTTATCAATTGCCACAAATGGCAAATTGGCCACGAAACTGTGGCAAATTTAATCTTGCTGGCTCCCACAGTAAAATAAACTTTTCCTTGAAGGCGTGTGCTTGTTGTAACTTGACATTTCCTGCATATCACTGGAAGCATTCTGCTTTCTGAATGAGCCAATGACACCATACTGCCATCCAATACTCCCCTGCACTCCCTTTCCCAACACTTCGTTTCATTTCTACCTTCAAGTTTAGTCTAGATCTGACCTTGAATGGGTGGCGCCTAATAACTCACATTTTTAAGCATGGATTCGCATCTGTTCTGGGTGCATGATTTTCACATTTTTCTCAGCTTTACATAAAAAAAACTTAATTTATTTTTCAACATTTTTCCAATTTCTCCCCAAGAGATAAATAAACGAAGATTTGGAGATGGAACTAAGAACTAAATGGGCAATTTGGAGGTGGAACTAAGATGTGCATTGAGTTCAAATATTCAGCCAATGTTTCTGCAACTTGTCAGACAAAAAAATAGTCGAATTTTGCATTAAATTGTCTTACATTTTCAATTTGAACAATTTTCATCATTTGCATCTGAGCTATGTAGTTGCAACTGACAGGTCAGGTGTACACGTTTATTAAAAATAAAAAAGGCTGTACCTCCTTCTTCTGTCTTAATTATTTTAAATACTTCTTCATAAATTACTCAGTAAATGATAGTTCTCGAGTTGCTAAATTATAGTTCTTGCATTAGAAGTACATAATGCATATCACACCACGTGATCAATAATATTGGTGAAGAGTAAATGTTACTATACTTTCCAGTGCTCTGTACATATAATTTTTTCGACGTGAATGAGTATCAAGTACATTTTTAGGGTTTTTAAAAGTTTTAATTTTTCGAAAAATAAGTTAATTGAAGGTTGGGTGCATGACCTGTAATGAAGTCAACTGAGTATGTGCCTAGTAAATGTGATCAAAGAACGTGCATATAAGCGATTGCGTTACCGACATAAATCTTAAGACCAAAAAAACTATTTGGCAAATTTCATGTGCTTAAAAGATATTGAAATTGAAGCTGTATGAAACATACTGTAAAACTCTGTGCACATTTTCATCACTTGTGGGGAAATGAAGATACCACACTAGCGACAGTGGCTTAATGGATTTTTGAATTCATAAAACAAAATTCCTTGTAATCTATGAAACGTGTAGTTATTTTAATTACACATGATCTACAAACACATATGTACAAGTCTTTCAGATTGTGAAATATGAGGTAATAACATACTGTTCTAAGATGAATTGCACACAATACTGTAGTTTACTGAAAACAGTCTATTTCATTAAAACCTAGATGCTAGTAAAGAGCTGTTAAACAATAAAAACCTTGTTCCTCTGGCTTCGAATGAATTTTCCGTAGCTGGCTCTAGTCCTTCTCAGAGGTATTCCAGTCTCTCATTCAACAGTCAATCTGTGGACTCTGAGCCTATAGTTAAAATCAAATGAAGAAGTAAAACTACACAACTGTCACTGACATCACCACAGATGTGTCTATTAAGTCTATTTCATTATGTTTTAATGAAATAGACTATTTTAGTATATTACAATATTGTGTGCAATTCATTCAATTCACCTTAGAACAGTATGTTCTTACCTCATATTTCACAATCTGAAAGACTTTTATATATGTATTTGTAGATCATGTGTAATTAAAATAACTACACGTTTCATAGATTACAAGGAATTTTGGTTTATGTATTCAAAAATCCACTAAGCCACTGTCACTGGTGTGGTATCTTCATTTCACTACAAGTGATGAAAATGTGCATAAAGTTTTACAGTATGTTTCATACAACTTCAATTTCGATAGCGATTGCGTGCATGCACATTTCTAGTATATATATAAAAAAAAACTGTAAGCACAAGTGTTTTAGTCCAATGCTGTTGCATTTCTTCAATAAATTATACACAAGCAAAAATGGGTGACAAATACAAAATTAATAAACACAATTTAATATTGAAACAAAAATATACATACATACACACAATAAAATAAAAAAACAGCGTTGCAATCTAGAAACAGCCAGAAGCACTTGCCTGATTCTTTCCAGTTTGGAACACAGAGTGATGTTCATGAGGATTCATGTCATTTACTAGTTTTGAACATTCTTCTTTTAATGCATCTGCTTCGTTTGAGGTTAAAAAATCCCTGATGACCACAAAACCTTGTTTCTCAAACTAAAAATAGTAATACCCAATTTCTATTTTACATGCATTACTTCAATGTTATATTATTCTACATAAATTATTGTAGTTAAAATATTTTAATTTTCATTATTTGTTTTTAAAAATGCAACAATAGTAGAGTTGCAACAGATGCTGCAGACTTAAACTAATTCAACAGAAAAAGACTAGCGGTCTGACAGAAAACTTATGCTATAAAAATTCAACCAACACAAATTAATTACTGACAGACACAATGTTAAACCAATTACAGAGGGTAAGTCGAAAGTTTTGCAATATTTGGATCACTTTATGTCTTCATACGTACCTTTACAATGAGAGCTGACTGACATTCAAAGTATATACCTTTGTATTGCACCATCTTTAGCCACCTGTCTGCCAGCTCTTTGATTCCGTGGCTGTACCAGTTCTTGTCCTTCAAGGCAAAGAACTCCTTCACTCCAGCTGCACTTCATCCTGATTGTTGAAGTGCAGCCCACAAAGGAAGTGGGCCATGGACTGGAACAAGTAATAATCCAACAGAGCAAGGTCCAGACTATATGCTGGATGTGGCATCAGCTCGATGCCCTCAAGTTTCTGGAGTTTTGCCCGAGTCGTTCGCACGATATGAGGCCGAGGGTTGTCCTGCTGTAGGAGAGTGCACTTTCTGTTCACCGGTGCTGGGTACTTCTCCTCCAAAACGGCATACATCCACTCCAGCTGTTCAGAGTAGAGGTTGAAATTGATAACCAGACTGTCAGGAACAAATTCATACTGTATTATCCCCTCAAAATTCCACCAGATGCAGAACATCATTTTGTACTCAAAGCGCCCACATTTGGCAACAGGTTCAGGAATCTGGCCAGAGCTCAACCACTGCCGTTGTGTGTTAGGATTACCGAAATAGACCCACTTTTCATCACACATAAGAATTCTCTTGATGAAACATACATTGTGCGGGTTTTCTAGGAGTTTCGTGAACATACTTCCACTCGGCAGTTTGCTTCAGCTGGCGTCAGTTTGTGAGGGACAATGCAGCAGCTCCTGTAGACCTTGCCAAGGTCCTGAAGGTGATAAACCACAGTGGTCTATGATATGCCCAGCTCGGCTGATATCTCCAAGTGCTGGTTGTCGGATTTGCCTCTAAGGCCTGGCGCACGACCTCCAATTCCGTGGTTCACGGCCTACCTGACCTTGGCTGATTGTTGAGGTTTTTGCCACCTGAGCAAAATTTCTTGAACCATCTGGTTATGGTGCTGTGGTCCATGGAACCTTACCCTTTTGCATGACAAATGTTTTGTGTTGATTGAGCAGCGTTATAGCTGAGTTCAAACTCGTAATGCAAAAGTTCCCTAATTAACTGGTTGTGACTGTTCATCTTTTAGGCATCCCAACCATAGGCAGAACGACAACATGCAATGCTGTTCACAGCAACGAGTACCTCTACCACTTTTCAACTGACTGTAGTGCGTGACATGAACTAGTTTAAGTATGTGACATACCCACCGTAGCACATGCATTTATGCAAATATTGCAAAACTTTTGACTCACCCTCTGTTAATCTGAGAACATTTTTTTTTTTGACATTGAAATGCTGTGTTGAGCTATCATGTAACTAGCTCTTCAGAACAAATGAAAATTTAATCACTCTGGAGAAGAAAGAGAACCTGTGTCCACTGGATCTTTATCCACATAGGCTACTACTATATATCACCAAGCATGGATTGGTGTTGTGTAGTGGAAGAACACAAAAGCAAAAGTTAGAAGACAAGGGCCTGATTTCTGATCCAAGCTGATGTGATTTCTAAGTTGTTTGAGAAGATAGCTCCACAGGAACAGCTGAACATGGCATTTGTATGCCAAAAGATAATGTGGTTGAATGCTGCCACACATTTGAAAAGATTTATTCTTTGTAAACATGTAAGAACTCAATACTAAAAAGATAAGTCACTAGAGGAAATTCCTACTAATTGACAGGGCTGGATTTCCCATTACACACAGTAAACAAAGTGCTTATGAAGGAAGAGAGAAATATGAAAAATAGAAAAAAGAACAAAAAAAATAAAAAATAAAAAAAAGATTAAGAGACAGAAAAACAGTGCAACTAAACTAAAAAAGATCAGCAAAAAATATAAAATTAGGTTTGCCCCAGACCTGAATAAGTTTTTAAAAATTCCTTGCATCTCTAAAGCAACAAGAAAAAGACATCCAATTACAAGAAGGGGGTAATCTACATCATGGACTGTGTCTGTGGACTAAGCTATACAGGTAAAACGAAAAGAAGTGCAAAAGTGCGTATAGAGGAACATCAAGCCGTTATTGGAAACTATGGGAACAAAACAGGGTGGTTTAAACTCAGGCTTCACGCGACAATAACACATAAAAATAGAAATCGAGTGAAAGCACACAAAGTCATGTATGGTAAAAAGGTTTGTTTTAGCTGTAGCTTTCGATCATCCTACAACCTTGATCACAAGTGATCAACTGGATGGGCTGGTTCCGAGATTTTAGGAGAGGAATCCAAATAAATGGGATTTGGAGAGGGGTCTCTGAATTGCAGTCAAAATTTCAATGCTTTCTTGGAAATGCAGAGATGCTTTGTTAATGAATGGGGCAATTTTTTTTGTCCCTTTCCAAATGGGAACTGAAGAGGTGTCTTCAAGGGTTAGTACAGATAATGCTGTCTTTTGGAGACCATTGGAAACATCTTTTTTGAAAGAAATACGGGATTACGCCATATAATACAAATTTTGAAGATGACAATCCGATTTTTGGCGTAAATGTGACAAGGATGGTAAGTCAGATAATATCCGAAAACTTGAAAATTTTCATCGTCCTGGAGCGGGACTCGAACCCGCGTCTTCCAGAAAACGCCTAGGTATGCTAACCACTACACCACCCAGTTCTGGGTGGTGTAGTGGTTAGCATACCTAGGCGTTTTCTGGAAGACGCGGGTTCGAGTCCCGCTCCAGGACGATGAAAATTTTCAAGTTTTCGGATATTATCTGACTTACCATCCTTGTCACATTTACGCCAAAAATCGGATTGTCATCTTCAAAAAATCTTTTGAGTTCACTAATTCTTGTATTGATGCTTCGGTATGTGCTTCCAATACACACTGAGAGACCAGAGGAAGTTGAAATGGGAATAGCATAAACTCCAGGGGTGTCCAGAGCAGATACAACTTAAAGACAGGGATCCTGTCTTTCCTCTGGACACCCCAGGAGTTTATGCTATTCCCATTTTAACTTCCTCTGGTCTCTCAGTTTATATTGGAAGCACATACCGAAGCATCAATACAGGAATTAGTGAACTCAAAAAAGATGTTTCCAATGGTCTCCAAAAGACAGCATTATCTGTACTAACCCTTGAAGACACCTCTGCAGTTCCCCTTTGGAAAGAGACAAAAAAAATGCCCCATTCATCAACAAAGCATCTCTGCATTTCCAAGAAAGCATTGAAATTTTGTTCACCAAAATTTGCAATTCAGAGACCCTCGCCAAATCCAATTTATTTAAATTCCTCTCCTAAAATCAGGCCACAGTTCCAGCACCCCAGTTTTAAATTGTAGTTCTGGCAAGCTGCCTATCCAGTCAATCGCGGGTGATCAAGGTCGTAGGATTACCGAAAGCTACCGCTAAAATGAACCTTTTTACCATACGTGACTTTGTGTGTTTTCTCTCGATTTCTATGTTTACAAAACAGGATTAGGTAGATACATATAAGCAAGTGGACACTCCATAAAATGGGACTCAATAAAAATAATCATTGACCAATCATGTCGTAAAGAGGATGCTTGAAGAAGGGATCGAAACAGTGAGAAGAGATACCACACTTAACAATAATTATGGTTGGGCACTTCTGACTGAATGGCAACAACTACTCCAGTGAACTTCATGACGATGAATTAGGTTCTAGTTCAAAAACTGACTACCAAATGTATTAAAGTTTACCTGTATAAAACCTGTAATTAAAAAAAATCATGTAAAATTTACAATTACATTTCAAAAATATTATTCCACAGTGTCTGAACTAGTATCAAAAAGTTTCAACTTAGGCTTTTCATCCTAAAAATAACATTTTCAAAGCCCATATTACAATATCCTCAACGCAAAAAACAGCCAAAGATGATAGGTGATCTTGTCTCATTATTAAACCATTATAGTTATTGATTTGCATAAGTTTAAAAAAGGATCTTTCTTCTTCTGCATTTGATTCAATTATTGATAGATAAATCTTCAAAGCAATATGTATATTTGGAAAATTTGTAACAAGTTTATTTTCTATTTGAGTTTTTATCAGCTCTGCTACAGACATTTTTGTTCTCATAAAATGCAGAAAACATCAGAAATGCATCAATAAAGTATTTTTTCAAGTCTGACAAATAGATGCTGACTAACTGGATTTGGATTACACTTCATATTTTAATAGAGGTATGTTTACAAGAACCTGAAGGTATCATAAAACATGAGGTACGCGATATGCTGTTTTCTCAATTTTGTGACTAGTACATTTACAATACAATAAAAAAATGAAAAAATGGATTCTAAGTGCATCTCTTGCTCTTAATTTCTCTGATGTTTCATCAAACACCCTCTTCCTTCTCCACTACCAGTTTTCGCTGTGTCAGTGATAACAATTTGAAGCATTCAAAAAATGAGGGTGTGTGAACATTTTAGTGGGGGTGTAAAAATCCTTATGTTATGTAACAAATCTGAATCTGATAATACTTGGGAATGGGAGAGAAAATACATAGGGAAGAGGAGGATAACAGAGTGTCAGGGAAGCATGCGCAAACAGGGTTCAAACATGTCTGAACTTGCACTTGAGTTAATCCCTCTTTGTAAGGCTGGAAGCTGCCAGCTGGAGCAGTTTGTCTGAACTGAATGGTTGTCTGTTGCATTTGGTTTTAATATAGTGAGACAAGTAGTTTGGCTACACAAGGGTGTGTTAATTGTCCCAACAGTTTCTGTTATATCTGAGCAGAATTTGTCACTAAAAAGCAATACAGAAATCTTACAGGCTGCATAAAATAAGAAAAAAAATGCTCACTATCAGGGCCTGATTAAGGTGGGGGGTAGTGGGGACTACCATTACCAAGGACCCAGGTGGTATGCTGTTACACAGTAATATACAGTACATAGCATATATATAAACTCAGTAGACAAAACATTAGAGACAGGAGTGATGGGCAGTTGATATAGGCATCCCCCATGCAGAGTAGAACAGACCCAAACTGAATGCAAGTAATAAATAGGTTGACAGCAGAGCTTCCTGACAGTGAATCACAATCAACGAACATGGGTAAACATGGTGATATGAGTGATTTTGATCATGGATGCATTGTCGACACAAGTCAGATAGGTTATTCTATCGCCCAAGTGGTAAGAACCCCAGGGTTCCTGAGGGGAACCATATCAAGGGTGTATCACGAGTTTACCATCGATGGATGTACCAGTGCCCAGAGAGAAAGCAGTGGCCAACAACATGCCATTGAAGACTGGGGTATATGTAGACTATCCAGGCTCATACAGACCAACCACTTGGCAATGGTGGCACAAATTGCATCAAGGTTCAATGTTGGAGACCCAAGAACCACTAGCGAGCAAACAGTGTGGCGCTTGCTGCACACCCTGGGCCACAGGAGCCAAGACCCTATTCATGTGCCTGTGCTGACTGCTGGTCATTGGAAATTATGCTTCGCCTGGTGCCAGCAACATGAAAACTAGACCTCCGCAGAGTGGCATCAGATTGTATGGTCAGATGAATCCCATTTTCAGCTGAACCGAGCTGACGGGAGGGTGTAGAATTTACGTTGACGGCAGGAGGCCATCCTCGTCATGCCAGGTTAGCTCTACTTAAGGTAGTGGTGGCTCTGTGATGGTCTGGGGAGCCTTATCATGGGACACATTAAGTTCTTTAGTGTGCCTGGAGAGGTCTTTAACAGCTGTGCCATACCAGCATGTGCTGGCTGATCACCTACCCATTTTCATGGCCTCGACATACCCTGCGGGGGATGGTCTGTTTCAGCAGAACAATGTACCTCTTCACTGGTCTGCAACCACCTGGGCATGGCTCGAAGAACACTTTTTCTAAGTTCTTTGATTTTATTTGATATTCGTGGTTTACACTGTCCACCCATGAGGGCCCTTGACTTTCATCTCATATGCTTTCCATTTGATCACAAACAGAGGCTACAAAATGAACAGACTACAAGATAGTGGTTAAGGAGAACATTTCGTGTAATTGCATGGATAGGGGTATGTTGGAGAGACTGTTTCAGATTTCTCATGACAAAGCACTTTAGGGGTGCTGTTGGATTTATCCTTCCCAATCCACAGCATTTTGTTATAATTAATTCACTGCATACAATCGGATTGAAATTTGAATTGAAACTATTGCACCAGTTTCTCATATAATTTGTTTGTGCCCCTCTTTGTAATTTGTTTATTTATAAAATTCATTTTGCCAATGTTGGTAGCCTTGGCAGCTTAAAATTTGCATTTCTTCCTAAAATGCTCAGGGATGTTAGTTTTTCACATTCTGAAATGAAGGCATGGTTATATGATCCATCCAACAGAAGAAGAACCAAGGTCTTTGTCGACAATGAAGCCTGCAAGTTTTCTTTAGTTAGATGGATTATATGTATATTACAAGATAAAGATGCATTATAAATACCTCAAAATTGTGGGTTTTACTAAGGAATAAAATGATATTTATAAGTCAACTTTTTGGGTAGTACCCAATCCTTCCTCAGGACAATGGCTATAGTAGGTGTTGCCATTCATGAGGTAAATTGCAACCTTTCAAATCATTTAATGTTAAACCTCTGCTTCTCTCTATTTCTAGTCCTTCTGACAAAGTGATGTTAATGTGTCAGAGCTTCTACAGTGTCTAGGACCATAGTTACTGGTAGGGCAGGGAAGGAGTCACCCTCCCAGAACGGTCATATTAGGGGTATAAATTTGTGCTCTGAGAGACCCAAAAATAGATATGCCTAACCCACGAATAAATTTGCTTAAAATTTTAACTAAAAAAGAAAGAGTTATATGCTTTATTATTAGTATTCTGCACAGCTAATCAGGGTCCAGAGTAATCTACTCTGTTACATGTGGACTTCACATATGCACAAAAGGAACTGTCCAAAACAGTGGTATGAGACATATGTATAAAACGATATGTTAATATGACTAACCTCCATATCCTTTCTGAGTAGGCTGAAGGGATGAAGAGCTAATTAGTCATCTGTGCTTCGTTGTAGAAAGCCCCTCTGAGCGTTTAGCCTTCCGCGGAATTTATCCAAGACCATCCCTGAAATCGTCTTCTTATTACTACGTTTATTGTCTGATACTCATTTATTCTGTGCTGGTTCATTTCTCATTCTGCATTTCTGCGGAGTGCTGTGTTGTGGACGTTCACATAACTTTTATGGTTTACTTGACTCTTGGGTATTTACCTAGTTTTCACATATTTAGTAAAATTATGTCCAAAATTAGAAGTCAGATTTTTAAAAGATCATAATACTTTCCTAGAATAGAGTATGTAAGTAAAACACAGGCACTATTTGAGTAGAAGTAGGAAACTTTAAAACTTTGAGGACATAAATTCAAGTCTCGCCCTCCCGGGTGAATAAAGCTTGCTCCGGCTCTGACAGTGTCCCAAAGCAGTTTATGTCCTATATTTTGAATATGTATAAAACCTGTTTCATTTGTCATATTTTTAACTGCAGCTTTATGTTCTCTTTCTGTCTCTCTGTGTCAATCTGATTTTAAGCTGTCTGCCTGTTTCTCCCACATAGCTGAGACCGTACTCACATTTTATGTTGTAGACAGGGTGGATTGGCCCATGGGGATATTTCTTGGTGGAACCACTTGAGAAATGGCCCACTATTTCTTGTATCCTCTTTGTCTGGATTGTTTGGAAAGAACAAATAATTATTTTAATATTTATGAATAAGAATCGTTAACTTCCTTTGGGCTTCATATTATCTCTTTAAAACATTATTGTCTTAAAAATTTTTCGTTTCATTCCATCTATATATATGCTGAGTGTTTACTGTAAAATGACAAAGAAAAATTATCTCTACTTCAGTGAAAAATTTGCCACTAGACCAAGCATGTTGTTATAAATAAATTAAGCTAAAGCGTAGGTTGTTGGACTTTAAAGCTAAAAGGACATTGGTCTAAGTGATGGCTTTTGATCATTTGTATGACTGGGATCCAGGTTCTAATCCCGGTGAGGCATGGATGTTGTATTTGTCTTACAGCACTGGCTTGCTCCATTCCCTGGAACCAGTGGCCCTAAATTGGGACTCAATTAATTCTTGCCACCCAATAGTCAGCTTACCCAGTAAACTGTCTAAAGTTGGGTAGGGGCATGCACACATGTCCCTTCGTGCCCCCGATGAAATGTCTATGTACGGCTATATCTAGCAGGGGGCTCAACCCACCCTGAAAATTTCACATTGTAAATTCTTTGAACCATTATTTTTGATGGCTTATGAAAATAACCAGTATTTCATTACAAGCATAAATACTTCACCTTATTTTGTAATGCATCACACTTTTTTAAAACAAGATAAAATTGAAGTGATATAACACCAACAACGGAAAACTGGAAAAAAATTACTTTTCATGGGGAATAAGTAGGAGCAGCTGTGCCAATGATTCATTTGCTGCCATATGATGACAGCTTGTTGGTATCATAGGTCAGGCAAAATAGAAACCCATTGTTTTATTTTTTTGGAGAAATGTAAAATTGTTAAGAATATTACCATGAGAGATAGAGAGAATGACGGAGGTGGAGGTGTAATCGTGCAGATGGCTAAAATCCTATTCAACATGTGAGAAGTGCCTATGAGATGCTGAGCTGACATTTAAAAACTTCTAGGTTGTTCATTGCCCACAAAAACATGCTGTCTTGAGCAGCGCTCGAAATGAAAATTTTGAAGTGACTGTATGCTCATATTTAGCTAAATATCATTTGGAAAAAATACCTTTGCCAGAAAATCTCCAAAACTGAAAAAATAAAAAATCCCAGAAGAAAAAATTCCTCTATTTGAAAATGTTATTGCCAATTCCGTGGAATACTTTTGCACCATAAGTCAGAAACGATGGTGGTCGATTTCAGTTGGTAGGTTTGTGGATCCAGCGGGCACTACTTCTTATGCTACACCGAGGACTGGGGTTAGGCTTGCTTATAACGAAGAGTCTCTACCCTGGGACCAACTTATCAATGAGACTTCCAAACCTCAGCTAATCATTAGTGATTCAGCTGAACTTGAAAACAGAACTTTAAGGTCTTGAGCTGAGAAGGTGGCTCTGTTCCAATAGGGACTTTCATGAAGTAGAAAGTCAGGCAATTAGTAACTCTGCAATCAGAATGAATATTGTCTTAAATTAAGAGCAATCTCACCATCCTAAAAAAAATTGTGAAAGAAGTTTATACTCACTGCTGCAAAACTAAAATTTGTGTTTAATCTATCACTCCCAATTCTTCATTCTATGAAGAAACTCTTCAAATTGAATATATTAAATTAATGATGTAATAAAATTTACAGACAGATCTGGGGCTTGGGCAAGATGTGATCATGAGCTATGGGGTAGCTTCATTTCCAACCCTTTGAAGGATTAAACTTACAGCTCATATGTACACCATTCCCTTACCATTCCCACACAGCTATTTCTCAAGAACACAAGAACACGAGGCACATAAAGTTTCTATGTTTAAGAATGAGTACTCGTAAGTCAGGAACAAAAAAAATCATTTTTGTAGTTCGCACTACTAAAACTAGTGGCGGTATGTAAATTCCGGGTAAAAAAGCACCGGTATGAAATACTAGGGAAAAAAGAAGTGTCGGTATGCTATACTGACCCATTGTGAGCACTGGTCTTAGGGGCATTTTAACTAAATGTATCCCTCTACTTATCGGAAAATAGTTCTGAAGCTCAATCCTGTTGCACACTATAGAGAGAAAATGTTTTCAACATCTTGTTCATTATTTTTTTTTTTTTTTTGCAGTAAGAGGGGTTTTGTGATGCCTGTGTTAGAGAAATGGTTTCCTTTTGGCAGGATTCTGGTGCTCTTGGTTTTTGAGAGGAAAAGAGAGTCTGCCTTTTATTGACCACAGTAAGAAGTGGTTATCACCAAGCACCAGCAAAGGAGAATACATGATTAAAGATGGAGGGGAAAAAGTGGGGGGGGGGACCAAAGAAGAGCAGAAAAAGTGTTGAAATATGGCATCATCAAATCCTCCATGCCATTGTGTGGATACATGGAAAAGAGACATAACAGCAAACTGATAAAAAAAAAAAAGTAAAAATCATGTTATTTGGGAGTTATTTTGGCTCCAGTGATTAATAACATGCAGCTCGACCACTGCTAAACAAATTCACAGAATGCGATTTATTTTTCAAAAGAGTTCCGTTTCTTTTAATCCCATTTTTATTTCATATTTTATCTCATTGTTTTTACTTTTCGAAATAATTATTTGCTAATGAAGTAAAATAATAAAAACAAAGCAAAACTTGTGGCTGTATCTGTGGAAAAATGCAGTTTGTAGTTGCATACAGAGCCGCCCTCACCCCTCGGTTCTGGGACCTAGCTACAATCCTGCCTCTATGTGTACCAGGACCAGATTAAGGCCTTAGTGGGCCTCCAAAGAACTTACGACAAAGAATCATTATTGAAGTCCATTAAAACATGTAACTGCAGCAATGTTCTTGTGATTATTAATACATAGCACATTCTTCAAACTAATAAATTACCTGCAGAGTTTCCAGAAGAGGTCACTGAATTTTCCACTGTTCTCACAAGAACATGAGTTAAAAACTTAAGATTCCTAGATTTTGTCTTGGAATTTTTAATAATTTATCATTAAGTATTTTTCTTGCCACATATCTTTTTGTTATACAATGTGAGATCACAGTGGATTTCACCCATGAACGGTTCCAAGAGCAAACAGGGAGATGTAGGTGGATGGTAGAGAAAAAGATGAAATTGTCTCGGCGGCCCTGCTGTACATTATGACATGGAAAGTTACCCTTAGTGAATCATTGCCTTGAAATCTGTTTGTCTTCTAGTCACTGTGATCAAGTGGAAATCATATGAGACCAAACTAAAGCTATATTACTTCCCTATATATATAAATATATGGGCTGTGTATTATTTGTGGTGTACTGGCATACTTTCTGGACTCTTGGTAATGGTGGGCCCCTAGGCATAGCCCCACTAGACTCACCCCTCCTC
Organism: Macrothele yani; assembly: GCA_039090855.1. Classification (NCBI taxonomy): domain Eukaryota; kingdom Metazoa; phylum Arthropoda; class Arachnida; order Araneae; family Macrothelidae; genus Macrothele; species Macrothele yani. The sequence goes on from CM077013.1 coordinate 123,504,260, forward strand.
TTAATCCACCCTTGATGTATACCTGGTATGCAGCTAGTTGATAAACCAGTTAGTAAAATCATGCAATGCTTTGATTATGATAAACTTTCCAACATACCAGAAATCATTACTCAAATTTATAACGAGGAACAGTACACCAATTAAGTAGTAAATTGTAACACTGTACTAGTGATCTGATTTATTGGCGTAGGAAATAAACACAAAAGCGTTTCCAAGTTTTCGCACATCAACCAGATGGTTTTTTCAAGGAAGTTAGACAGAAACAGCAAACTGAAAAATAGAACGCTTAACAATTTGAACGCGGGAACTTGACAATAAATAGATGCGACGTTACATTCATTTAAAGATACGAGGCATCACGTTGGTTGCGCACGGGATCCTGATAGAGAAAAGGCGTTACTTGAAGAATTGGTTCCAAATTCGTGGCAACTAGAGTGAGACACAATCATTGCAAGTATCGCTGTTGGTAATGATCTCCAAGGTTTCCCGAATGGCTGTACATTTAGGGGTAGAGTAGCTAGCTAATTTCTTTATATCATCCCACATAGGAGTAGCTGACTTGAATTTGACTTCTCTGGATAGTGCCGTGGTTACTATACCGTATTTTGTGTCCTTTTTATGTTCGTTGACTGATTCCAAACGAATGCTTGGTCATTCCAATGCATTATTGTTTAGAGCCGTTTGGATACTGTAGGGGGATTGCATAAACGCCTGCTTCACAGGAGAGAGGTGGTTTTTCACTATTTCTCTTTAGTATAGTATGTAAAGATGCAGGGGACCTTATGCCGACGCCGTAGTTCATCTTCTTGAGGGCGTTTTTGAGTTTGTAAGACACACTTGGTATGTAGGGAATTGAGCCTAAATAACGTAGCTGCGGCACAGGAAGATTGGAATGTTTGGCTCTGGCTTTTTGGATAAAGCTATGTATCTGACTCAATGAATATCCTACATCAGTGGCTAACTTGAAGACGCTTTCAATTTCGTGTTGTCTAGAATGGGTATCAGAAGAAACGGCGAAGGCTCTTTGAATTCAAGAACGGAAGATAGCTGCTTTGTATTCTGCGGGACAGAAAGAGCTGCAGAGTATCAGGTTGGGGACGGACGTGGGTTTATAGTAGACTTGAGTACCGAGGCGGTGTTCAGACGATTTCCTTAATAAAACATTCAGATAAGGTAAAGCGTTATTGCTTTCAAGCTCCATCGTGAAATTGATCGTAGGATGTATATCATTGATTTTATCAAGGAAAATTAGAAGAGTCTCTTTAAAAACAGAATAATCGCGCTCCGATGGGATCCTCACTTTCACTCGTCCTTGCAGAAGCAATACTTCGCCCAATTGAGCGGAATATATTCTCCAGCATTACCCCACGGCCTACCACTTGGCTGCGTTATGCAGATGACATACACTGCCGGACAATTGCTAAGGACGGATGACAATAGCAACCATAAAATGGAAAGCAGGAAAATGTGGAAATTAGCATAAGTGCGGGATACAGTAAGACGTATGGTGCGTATGCAAATTTTGGATTGCCGAACTTGTTTGTGACGTCAAAGCGCTGATAAGAGATATAAAGGATTTGACGCGTATTGACCATTGTTGTTGAAATGCAAAGTTGAAAGGGAAAGAATCAATTGACGAACTTTCAATTTTCAGTATGTCTTTCCGACATCACCTAGATGATTTTACGCGTGGCCGTATTATTAGCAAGATTGAAGAGGGGCGAAAAGTAACAGATGTTGCCAGGGAGTTCGACGTCAGTCACAGTGTTGTTTCAAGGCTTTGGAAATCATTTCAAACAAATGGAGAGTGTAGCAAACGTCACGGGGGAGGTCGTGTTCGCAGTACGACACCTGCAGAAGATCGGTACAGAGTGCTATCAACAAAAAGACACCGGCGCAGCACAGCTAGTGAGGTAGCAAATCAGTTTATGGCTGCTACTGGCAAGCGGATCTCCTGAAAAACTGTCGCCAGACGTTTGCATGAAGGAAGACTATACGCCCGCCGTCCTGTTGTGTGCATCCCATTGTCCAGACGTCACCGTACCGCCCGTTTGCAATGGTGCCATCAACATCGAAATTGGACTGATAACGACTAGTCTGCTGTCCTCTTCTCAGATGAGAGTAGATACAGTCTATCGTCTGATTGTCGACGACAACTGATCTGGCGTGATAGTGGTACTGCATATTGTCCAGCAAACATACAGGAAAGGGACCGATATCCGACATGTAGTGTCATGGTATGGGCTGGCATCATGATCAATGTCCGTACGTCCCTCTATGTGCTTCCAACTGGGACTATGACTGGCCAACGATACATTAATGATGTTCTGCTACCTCATTTTCGCATGCTCTGTGGTGCTGTCGGTGATAGATTCATTTTCATGGACGACAACACCACATGTCATCGAACAGTCGCTGTCCAGGAATGTCTTGAGAGCGAGGATATTCAACGCCTCGTATGGCCAGCACGTTCTCCAGATCTGAATCCCATTGAAAATGTGTGGGATGCTTTGGGGAGGAGTCTTGCTGGTTGCCAATGCCCTCCAATAAACAAGGACACCCTCATCCGTGCACTGACAGAGGAATGGGATAAATGACCCCAACAGCTGCTTGATAATGTTGTGCAAAGCATGACACGACATGTGGAATCTTGCATCGCCCTCCGTGGTGGCCATATCCCGTATTGACATCTTACGCCGGAACGCCTGCGGACGGTAATTGCATTTTTGTCACGTTTACGTATTCTGCACAAAATGGCCTGTTTGTCCCTTGAACACGTTCCAAAGCCTTCTGGATTTCAGAGCACAATAAATTGTCTTTCTTGTAATGTCCTAGCATTCTGACATTATTTTATTTCACTTGGCATCCAACCACACTTACTTTTTTATGCGCTATATAGCCATTTATGATCGGTCCTTAGCAATTGTCCAGCAGTGTATTTTTTGTATGGCCCCACGGAAAAGAGACTCTTCCAATTTTCCTTGATAAAATCAATATCAATTTCATGATGGAGCTTGAAAGCAATAACGCTTTACCTTATCTGGAGGTTTTATGGAGGAAATCGTCTGACAACTGCCTCGGTACACAAGTCTACTATAAACCCACATCCGTCTCCAACCTGATGCTCCGCAGCTCTTTCTGTCCCGCAGAATACAAAGCAGCTATCTTTCGTTCACGAATTCAAAAAGCCTTCGCTGTTTCTTCTGATACCCATTCTAGACAACACGAAATTGAAAGTGTCATCAAGTTAGCCACTGATGTAGGATATTCATTGAATCAGATACGTAGCTTTATCCAAAAAGCCAGAGCCAAACATTCCAGTCTTCCTGTGCCGCAGCTACGTTATTTAGGCTCAATTCCCTACATACCAAGTGTGTCTTACAAACTCAAAAACGCCCTCAAGAAGATGAACTATGGCGTCAGCATAAGGTCCCCTGCATCTTTACATACTATACTAAAGAGAAATAGTGAAAAACCACCTCTCTCCTGTGAAGCAGGCGTTTATGCAATCCCCCTACAGTATCCAAACGGCTCTAAACAATAATGCATTGGAATGACCAAGCGTTCATTTGGAATCAGAGTCAACGAACATAAAAGGGAAACAAAATACAGTAAAGTAACCACAGCACTATCCAGAGAAGTCAAATTCAAGTCAGCTACTCCTATGTGGGATGATATAAAGAAATTAGCTAGCTACTCTACCCCTAAATGTACAGCCATTTGGGAAACCTTGGAGATCATTACCAACAGAGATACTTGCAATGATTGTGTCTCGCTCGAGTTGCCACAAATTTGGAACCAATTCTTCAAGTAACGCCTTTTCTCTACCAGGATCCCGCGTGCAACCAATGTGATGCCTCGTATCTATTTATTGTCAAGTTCCCGCATTTAAATTGTTAAGCGTTCTATTTTTCAGTTTCTGTCTTAACTTCCTTGAAAAAGCCATCGGGTTGACATGGAAATGCTTATGTGTTTGTTTCCTATGCCAATAAATCGGATCGATAGTACAGTGTTATTATGTACTATCATTACTCAAGTTATGAGGATAATGGCCGTGGAATAAATCTCGCTCCTGTGCCCTGCCCTTTGATCCCATTTTGATGATATTCTACAGAACCGGTTTAGTATACCTCCGAAATAACATACTAAAGTTTTGTCGCAATAGAAGCATTTTTTGTCAAGTTATCAGGATAATGGCTGTGGAATAAATCTCGCTCCTGTACCCTGACCTTTGACCCCATTTCGATGACATTCAACAGAACCAGTTCAGTATACCTCCGGAACAACATGATACAGTTTTGTCGCAATTGAAGCATTTTTACTTAAGTCATGAAGCATAAGGGCGATGGAATGGATCCCGCTACTATGTCCTGACCTTTGACCCCATTTCGCCCCATTTCGATAGGGTTTGTCCCCAGGTTGTCCCCCACCACATACTAAAATTTCATCGAAATCGAGCCATTTTTACACTAGTTATCGTACAGACAGACAGACAGACAGATGGACAAAGCTGGAGCATATAAGCTTCTTCAACCTACTGTTGGAAAGCGTAAAAAAGCAGGAAATTTGGCCCTTGCAAGAGGGCTATACAAATAGTCCATATGCTTGGGGCTACTGTGACTTTTTAACAATATGATTTTTAATAATCCATTTATCCGCAGTTTTCCATTTTTCTGGTTTAATGCGCCCTACAGTGGGATACTAAGGAACATGAGAAGGTAAAAAGTTCTGGTGCTGTCTCAGCAGGACTGAAATAAATCTCATAAAATACATATCGGTTTTCTTTTTCTTTCTGAAGATCAACTAATACCCAGATCAGCAATTTCGTAGTGGTGAAGTTCACGAACACAAATTTTGTATTGGCTCTTCCTGAATTTATATATATAGGTCTAACAAATAAAAATGTGCAAACGAGTCCGCACTCGGTAGTACTAGACATAAAAAAAATTTGTCCCTTTCTAGAATAAGTGAATAACTCCTGGCGGCGCCCATGCGCGTGGGGACATGGTAATCATACACAGTGGGACCCGTACATACAAACGCGAAAGTCGTAAGGTAAAATTATGTACACATGCTAAGTATGACTCAGAAAAAAATAATTCCAGAACTCAGTACTTCTATAAAAGATGACTGGAAATCCATGGCTATATATACAGGATCTCTCACTTTTCTATGAGCAGGAGACCACAACAGAGCCAAAAATGTAGCGAAGAACAATAATTTTTAACAAAACACTGAATTAAATGAAATGTAGAGGAAAACTTGAATACTGCTGCTGTCAAGAAAAGATAAGCCAGGAGAACGTAGTAAAATCAGATAAAATTATCGTGATTCTCTGTTGAACTCTGGAATATTTTAAACACTCAGTAGTCACTAGTCAGTACTGTTTGTTGACACGTTTAGTTGACATTGAATGAGCGCCATCTGTTGAGCAAGTCTGTCACTGTGAGTTTCTTTGCTGGTATTGCGTAATCATTGACTGGATGACCTGGTTAGAAAAAACGTCGGTGTTGACCAATGGGTGTTGACAGCGGCTCGCTATCTAAAGACCTTGAGCGGCTCGTATGGTGTGAAAATTACATGAATAGAAGATACTTATTGTGCATACCTAAGTAGAAATAAATTGCTATGTAGTTCAGTAGGGATTGTAAAAAAAAAAAAAAAAAAAAAATGAAAAAATATTCCTGGTCACTAGAGTAAAGAGTAGTTTTCTTCTCGTGAATGAAAGTTCAAATTCGGGCAAAGCAAAGCACTGATTACGTTGCAAACATACGTACCAACACTGCCATGCTATCAATAATAAAAGATAACCCATTATCGTTTTGTACTCATTTCCGCGAAAGCGATGCAAAATCTTTGACCTTCGACCTAATCACAAGAAGTTAAAAAAAAAAAAAAGTGCGACTCTAATAATGGGCTTTTCCTCATTGTTTAGATGGGACGTTTGGCGGGCTACGACGAGTTTATCAGACCGGCTGCTCAGCATGACTTCCATGAGGCGTTCATCGTATGAGGTACAAAATAAGAATTTTAATTTTAAAATATTTCTTTACTTGTACCAAGCGTAACGGGCATTTGGGGGAACAGCAGTTTTGTTTTAGAAAAGTATTTTCGAAGCGCACAGAGAAAATAATCGCAGCGTACTGTTTGGTTTACAAAGAAAGTCTGGTGTCTTTGTATGGCCCTTATTTGCATTAGTATTTGAGGTTAAGTAAACAGACCTAATGATTGCAATCCCTGTTGGGGTAAATGCAACTGGTTCCTCAGAATTTATCCGTGGGAGTAATTAAAGACAAGAAGCTTAACAATTTAGTTTTCTTCCAGTATTTTCGCAATCTCAAGGAATGGGTTTGAAATTTGTAGCTGCTAAAATAGCTTTTTTTTTTTTTCACGTTTGCTTGAATGAACGGCTTTGAATTCACAAATTTTTATTAAACTTGTTCACAGAACAAAATTCCTATAATACGTATGTTTCAATGTCCAACACTTGCATGAAGTTCAACTGTATATTTTAGTCAGTGGTGTATCTGGTCCCAGACCTGGGGAATCATCCTCCTCACCTGTCCCTAGTACTGCTTTTTTTTTTAAAAAAAAAGCGAAGTTTATTTTTCAGTTATTAAGTAATAGAAGTAATTTTTCTAAATTTTAGGTACATGCTATTGTTAACATAATACCAAATAATTATTAGGATTTTAGCACTTTATCATACTTCATTTGTACATGAACTCCATTCTTCTTTCCTTTTGTGTGAACTTGAGTGTTACATTTTCATAAAAAGTTCCTTTCGAGTAATTTTTCATACTTAGAAAGGACGTTTTTCCCTATTGACAAAACAGCCAAGTTTCTGAATTGTACATGTCCTTTTGTGGCTCTAATAAACAGTTGATTCTTTACAACAGCTGCAGTTGTTGATGGAAACTTTAATATTAGGTTTACTAATTTGTACACCTCACTAAACATAATGTCCAATTCATTCAATTTGATGTAGCAAGTAATATGTCTCTTACTGATTTCTTTTTGTATTCTGGAAGAAAACATCAAATGAGTAAAACACCTTCAGTTCACCTTTTAGTTGAACTGTATCAAAATTTGAAGCATAGGTTCTTTAAGTTCTGACAGTAGATGTTCAGGAAAGCTTTCACAAAATTTATGAAAACTGTTCAAATTCAGCAAAGACACGAATTTAAGATATCGCTGATTTCAATTCTTGACTCTTCACACAACTGAAACATCGCGTGCGAAGCATGTGCTCTTACGGGTGGGAGCATGCCTTCTCTTTTCTGAGTGAATTGTTGCCCAAAGAAATGGCCTATTCACCCTTCACCCGCACATTCATGTTGTCATGGAACTGCTAGCTAGCGATCATATTGAAAGTCCTCAAATCACATAGCGAAGACTTGTAGAGCTGGTTGTGTTACGGCGACTCCATTAAGAACCCCGTTGGTCTTCACTTGCCAGACTGATTCTCTTGGTCAAAAGAAGCGAATCCGCACGGGTTTTTTTTTTTTTTCCGCAGCAAAAGCATCAACATATCTTAATACTAACGATAGTTGAATTTTATTAGTGTGTATCTAATTGCCTTTTATTAGTGTATATCTAATTGACTTTTATTTGTGCATTCTCTGGGCTTTGCAGCTAGTCTCAAATACATGTCACTGATTTTAGTTGACTGGGAAATGGTGTTTAGAATTGGCAGTCTAAGCTGATAGGAAATATTAGCTTAGCTTTCTTTTTTCTTTCATATTTAGAACCATGTGTATAATGCAATGTAGGCACATTATAGGTGTACCATAAAATTAAATGTAATTGTAATTCCAAGAAGTGAAAATATTCTGCTCTTTCAAATTGAAATAGCCAAGTAGAATGTAAAAGTTTCTCACCCCACTGAATTTTCATTGAATATGGTTTACAGGCCATTCTGCTGCTTTTTCCACTCGAGAACAAAATTCCAAATATAAAGATTTTTACATGCTATGTCAAACATGATTATTCTTTACTTGACGGGGAAGTGGTGTTTGGAATCACCATATTATTCTTAGTTGACTAGAATCGCCATGATTATTCTTTAGTTTAAGGGGGGAAATTAGTGCTCAAAGCAGGCGTGTAGCATGACTAATGGGGCATGGGATAGCGGGTAGGTAGTGACAAAAAGTAACAATATGGGACCCTTCTGGGACTGTAATTGGAATGAGAATGCTTATTCTTGTTATAAATCATTGACTGTACATTGGAGTAATAATGCATTTATTAAATCACTTACTCAAGGCTTTACCCAGATATATTTATTTGGTTCCAGTTGAAGAAATTTTCATTTAATCTTCCTTCCCTCTGCATTCCTTTGTTGTTTTTTACAGATGTTTCTGGCCTCTTGATTTTAGTCAAGGCCTGTTCTCAATGTACAGAAGGATTATCAAAAGTTTGTTTACTCCTCTGGAAGTTTTGTTTATTCAACTAGAACTAGGACCAAATGCATTTTTTTATATTATATTTGATTTTGGTTTGGTGAAGAAAGATACAACTTAAAAAGTATAATTTTAAGTTACTTTTTCTTTATTTAAAAAATTTTGAAACTGCAAACATTGGTATTAAATAAGGTTTATGTCATTAAAGAATGTAGAGTAAGACTTTTCCTTTTTAGAGCTACATCATTATGCTCCATAAAGTAAAAAAAAAACAAAAAAACTTCATTATGAAATTAAAGAGTGTGTATTTAAAGTCTTAACTTTAAGTCAGGTTTCTTTTGTGGTTTGTAAAGTACAATGATGCTATTCAACTCATGAGAAATAACTGCGCATAAACAGACTGAGCATCGAAGATGTTTGTAGCCATGGCATTGATTTGCATGGGGTGCTTTACATGTATTTATTCATTAGTGTTTTTACTGAAAGTCATATACGAGAAGATAAAGTGGAACTTTCTGAAATGAAAACCTATTTTTTGAATGCAACTGTTAGGCGCAGTGGTCTAAGGCGATGGCCTCTGATCATTCGTCCGAGAGGGGTCCGGGTTCGAATCCCGGTGAGGCATGGATGTGGTGTTTGTCTTACGGCACTGGCTCTCTCCCTTCCCTAGAACCAGTGACCCTAAATTAGAAATGGGCGACTGCTTATAGCCCATTGAGTTGCTCACGGTGGTCGTTAAACCTCGAATCAAAAAAAGAATGCAACTGTTAGTACAATTGTATATTATGTTTCCTTGTTTTGGTTGTAAATTTTGCTGGACAATGTCTAAGGAATATAATACATTTATTTTGACTGTTGAAGGTTACAATTCTGTATGCATAGTTTTGCTTACATTGATTAGGGTTTTGTTGTATCCCTTAAAAAAATGTGCTGGTGCCTGCAAATTTTAAGGTTTCGTCTACTCTTACTGTGATATATTTTAATGACTTAAAGAGCTTCTTTGCCTAGAAGCAGGATATTGAAAAAAAAAAAATTATTTACTAGTCACACACTTGATTTACGCAGTTTGTTTTGCATGGGTGTGCTTTTTTTGTATTATGATAGCCAGTGCTTGCTTTCCATTTCAGCTGGTAAAAATATTTCACATTTTTTTGGTATTTTTTTGTTCACATGGATTTGTCATATGTGTATTGATGAATCTGTGACATGTTTAGAAGATAAGTCAACATCTAGTTTGTTTAAATTTCTATGATTACTGAATCATTGGCTATCATTTGTGGCAGTTATCATCTATGGTGTGCCTGCAGCTGTGATATACATGATAAATGGTCACAACAGTGTGATATACACTATATTTGGACACCACAATGTTTTGGGACAAATGGCTTTATTATTGTAGATAGTCAGGACCACCTTTTGCTTGCATGGTAACGGTAATACATCGAGGCAACTATGAACCAATTTTCGGTAGGTCTTTAGGAATGGCTTGCATTCATTCTGCAAAGCTGCTGTCAGAGTGGAGAGCGAAGGCGGTTGTTGTGGTCGATTTTGTATTTGCTGCTGCAGTTTATCCAAGAGGTATTCTGTGGGATTTAGATCAGGACTCTGAGCAGGCAAGTCTAACAATTCCACCTAATTTTCAAGAAACCAGTTCTGCATATGTTGTGCAGTGTGGCAAGGACCTCGATTGTGTTGGAAGAGACAATGGTCATTTCTGTAATACTGCCACATTGTTGGTAGGGCAGAATTATGTAGAACATGGAGGTACACTAGAGTTTATGATTTGTGGCATAATAGCCAATGGGCCGAGTCCCATACATGAAAAGCAACACCATACCATGTTAGATTCTCCATCAAACTTAATAGCGGAAGAACACAGTCGACGAAAATCTTTCACCAGGTTGTTGCCAAATCCAAGCATGCCCATCAGATTGGAAGAGTGAAAAGTGTGGCTCATCACTCCAAAGAACAGCTTTTCAGTCTCCCATAGTCCAAGAATGATGGAAGACACACCATTCCTAACAGTGCTTCGCATTCAAAATAGTAATGCGGTGCATGAATAAAAAAGATAGACAAAAGTAAATGATTTCAATTTACTTCCGATATTGGAGGTTATATTTTTTAATGTGCATTAATGCATTTGCATTTTTGAACTTCACTTTTAGTTGGTAAAGTTCGATGAACACTTTCCGCACGTGGGGCTTGGCTTTCAATTCATATTTCCGTTATGTGGATGCGGCATGGGGGTTTTTCATTTGGCCACGGGTCCACTTCTTTTTTCTTTTTTTTTCCATTGGAATTTATTTTGCCTCATCACCAAATGAGTTTTTTTCCTTTGCTGCATCCTCATTTACTTCAATATTTATTCATAACCCTAGTACTTTCGGTAATACTCCTTTACCGTCTTCGAGGGGACATTTTGCTCCGACTAGCACGGACCGTGTCAGCTGGGCATTTCGGTGGTTCTCGTGGGCTGCTTCTGTCATCGGCTATCGCTTCTTCTTGGGCATTGTGGCGCCATCTCTTGTTGGTCAGTGATCTCATTTTTCGAACTTTTTCATTTTTTTGCTCAATTTTAATTAAATTTCTCCAGCTGTTTCTCAAATTATTAGGGTCATTATGGTTGCAAACTTTTGTCCTATTTTTTTCAATCATTACCGACTCTGCTATTCTGAGGTGTTTTTCGGATTTACAGCTTTTAATGATTTTTATATTTTCGAATTTAGGATATTTTTGGTTATCCAGACAGTATTGAATAAGTGCTGTTTTTTCTTCTTTTTTTCTGCCAGTTTTTTACGTGTTGTTTTAATCTGTGTTTAAGCTTATTTTTGGTACTTCCTATATAAGCCATTGGAGGATTTTCAGTAATAGGAATTGAGTAAATACCTGCTTTTTCTAACATTTTTATTTTTTTCATTTTTTATTACTATATTTTTGATGGTATTTACTTTTCCTCCAATTTGAATGTTATGCTTTTTACAAATATTATTAATTTCATTGGTAGTACCTTTAATGTAAGGAAAACCATTTAAATATTTGACTTCTTTTTATTTACTACAGCATTATTTTTTATTTTCTTTATTACTTCTGTGTCCCATTTTTTTATTAAATGGATAGGATAACCAAAGCTGCCTGCAATTTTTTTTATGAATTTGATTTCTTCATTAATGAACTGACTATTTTCAGAATGCGTATATGCTCTTTTAATTAAGGTTTTTATACTATTGCATTTTTGAGGATAAGGATGTGCTGAATTGTACGGGATTAGGACCGGAACAAATGAACTTTTCCGATAAACCCTGTATAGTAACTTATCTGTGGATTTGATAACATGTACATCCAAAAAGGCTATTGCATTATTTTTTTCTATTTCAACAGTGAGTTCTATAGTTGGATATAAAGCGCTGTAACATTTTGTTAATTTTTTTAATTCTTCTTCGTTCAGTTTTGATAGAATGAAAATATCATCCACGTATCGACAGTACACTTCTGGTTTTTCTTCCATACGATGCAGGACATTTTCTTCAATTTCGTTCATCACAACCTCAGCATATAGAGTTGATAATGGTGAGCCCATTGGGCCTCCTGAATTTTGCTTGAATATTTTGTTCTTGTATGTAAAAATATTATTTTCATATAAATAGACTAAAACTTTTTTGAATTCATGAATTTGTGTGTTATTTAAAATTTTAAGATTTTGCAACTTCTTAATGATAATTTCAATAGCTTCTGGAACAGGAGTGCTTAGATATAATGCTTTAACGTCCATGCTTGCCATATTTAAGTCCTTTAGGCCAGTTTTTACATTTTTAATTTTCTCAATAAATTCATATGTGTTCTTGATGGTGAACTTGTTGTTCATGAAAAAGGGTGCTAGGAATTTGTAAATGTTTTTCTCTAATGTTATCAATGGTGAGTTTTTTTTTTTGAAACTATCAGTCTCATTGGAGCACCATCTTTGTGCGTTTTTATCTTTGCAACGATACGTGGTATGCCTGCTCCCATTGGTGGAAAAGAGCGCTTGATTTCATCAGGTAATGTGCTATGATTTCTTATATCCGCTAAAAATTTAATTTGATTGTCAGTTGGGTCTTTCTTAATTTCGGTACAATTTAATCCATCGATTGCTGCAGTCATTTTTTGTTCAAATTCATCAGTGTTGAGAATAATGATTTGGCCGGATTTATCTGCTTCACAGAATTTGATATATGGGTCATTTTTCAATTCCAATAGTTTTTTTTTTCATATTTTAATTTTTTCTCTATATAGAAGTTTTTGTTGTTTTTGGCACTATTTGATGAACAAAAATTAAATAAGGAACCCATAAATGAATATAATGTATATGAAAATCAGTCTGATAAGAACTTAAGCTTTACACAAAAAGCAATTTTACAAAAAGGGAAAAAATTTGCCTTTCCAAAAGGCCTCCCTAAAACTGAAGAAATCATCCCTTGCCTCGAAGATATTCTCAAAAATATACCAGGCGCAGAGAATAAAACTGAAGTTGAGAACAAATTATATAGAGTTATTCTAAAAGAATATAATGCCAAAAACAACAAAAACTTCTATATAGAGAAAAAATTAAAATATGAAAAAAAAAACAACTATTGGAATTGAAAAATGACCCATATATCAAATTCTGTGAAGCAGATAAATCCAGCCAAATCATTATTCTCAACACTGATGAATTTGAACAAAAAATGACTGCAGCAATCGATGGATTAAATTGTACCGAAATTAAGAAAGACCCAACTGACAATCAAATTAAATTTTTAGCGGATATAAGAAATCATAGCACATTACCTGATGAAATCAAGCGCTCTTTTCCACCAATGGGAGCAGGCATACCACGTATAGTTGCAAAGATAAAAACGCACAAAGATGGTGCTCCAATGAGACTGATAGTTTCAAAAAAAAAAAAAAAACTCACCATTGATAACATTAGAGAAAAACATTTACAAATTCCTAGCACCCTTTTTCATGAACAACAAGTTCACCATCAAGAACACATATGAATTTATAGAGAAAATTAAAAATGTAAAAACTGGCCTAAAAGACTTAAATATGGCAAGCATGGATGTTAAAGCATTATATCCAAGCACTCCTGTTCCAGAAGCTATTAAAATTATCATTAAGAAGTTGCAAAATCTTAAAATTTTAAATAACACACAAATTCATGAATTCAAAAAAGTTTTAGTCTATTTATATGAAAATAATATTTTTACATACAAGAACAAAATATTCAAGCAAAATTCAGGAGGCCCAATGGGCTCACCATTATCAACTCTATATGCTGAGGTTGTGATGAACGAAATTGAAGAAAATGTCCTGCATCGTATGGAAGAAAAACCAGAAGTGTACTGTCGATACGTGGATGATATTTTCATTCTATCAAAACTGAACGAAGAAGAATTAAAAAAATTAACAAAATGTTACATGCTTTATATCCAACTATAGAACTCACTGTTGAAATAGAAAAAAATAATGCAATAGCCTTTTTGGATGTACATGTTATCAAATCCACAGATAAGTTACTATACAGGGTTTATCGGAAAAGTTCATTTGTTCCGGTCCTAATCCCGTACAATTCAGCACATCCTTATCCTCAAAAATGCAATAGTATAAAAACCTTAATTAAAAGAGCATATACGCATTCTGAAAATAGTCAGTTCATTAATGAAGAAATCAAATTCATAAAAAAAATTGCAGGCAGCTTTGGTTATCCTAACCATTTAATAAAAAAATGGGACACAGAAGTAATAAAGAAAATAAAAAATAATGCTGTAGTAAATAAAAAAGAAGTCAAATATTTAAATGGTTTTCCTTACATTAAAGGTACTACCAATTAAATTAATAATATTTGTAAAAAGCATAACATTCAAATTGGAGGAAAAGTAAATACCATCAAAAATATAGTAATAAAAAATGAAAAAATAAAAATGTTAGAAAAAGCAGGTATTTACTCAATTCCTATTACTGAAAATCCTCCAATGGCTTATATAGGAAGTACCAAAAATAAGCTTAAACACAGATTAAAACAACACGTAAAAAACTGGCAGAAAAAAGAAGAAAAAACAGCACTTATTCAATACTGTCTGGATAACCAAAAATATCCTAAATTCAAAAATATAAAAATCATTAAAAGCTGTAAATCCGAAAAACACCTCAGAATAGCAGAGTCGGTAATGTTTGAAAAAAATAGGAAAAAAGTTTGCAACCCATAATGACCCTAATAATTTGAGAAACAGCTGGAGAAATTTAATTAAAATTGAGCAAAAAAATGAAAAAGTTCGAAAAATGAGATCACTGACCAACAAGAGATGGCGCCACAACGCCCAAGAAGAAGCGATAGCCGATGACAGAAGCAGCCCGCGAGAACCACCGAAATGCCCAGCTGACACGGTCCGTGCTAGTCGGAGCAAAATGTCCCCTCGAAGACGGTAAAGGAGTATTACCGAAAGTACTAGGGTTATGAATAAATATTGAAGTAAATGAGGATGCAGCAAAGGAAAAAAAACTCATTTGATGATGAGGCAAAATAAATTCCAACGGAAAAAAAAAAAAAGAAGTGGACCCGTGGCCAAATGAAAAACCCCCGTGCCGCATCCACATAACGGAAATATGAATTGAAAAGCCAAGCCCCACGTGCGGTAAGTGTTCATCGAACTTTACCAACTAAAAGTGAAGTTCAAAAATGCAAAAGTAAATGAGATGAAATAATACTCTTATGATTTCATAAGTTTTTACCCCAACATTATAAGATACTTTGAAGCTAGAAATAAAGGAGACACCACTGTCAATGTTTACTAGGATGACAAATGAAGTTATGGGAATTTTAAGGTACAGGAACCAGGTTTGATTGATTATAGAGCAGCATGCACAAGATGGATTGAGTTAACAGAGAGTTAGACTGTAGGGATGTAACCTAAAATATAGAAAAATATATATTTATCATTGAAAACACTAAGGCATAGGGGGGGGGGGTGCAAAGAGGGAAAGTTGCTGTGGGGAGTCTATGGCCACCCTGGTGGTGAAGTGGTCTAAGTGCTGGCTTCTGACCGTAGCCCCCGATAAGTAAATGCCTTCCGTGATTGCGAAAAACTGATCAACATATTTTGCCTTTAACGCTTACCAGGGGTAGTTGGAGGCAAGCTGAGCCTCGCTTGATTTGTACTACAATGCGTAGCTTATCCCGCCGTGATTTGGCGATTGTTTAGGTGGCCATTTTGTTTTATGAATTAGTATTTGATTTTGTTTTGGATATTTATTATCTGGAAAATAACGATATTATCATTAGATGTAACGATGGTACACTTCATTATTCCTGATTGTTCTTCAGACAGTAAACATTGGATAACGAGTTTCCCAGTGATCTGGAATTACTACAACAAACTCAGAATCAACAAATTCGTTCGAAAAAATTACAACTCAAAGATATTTTGTGTTTTAAGCTGTCTGGATTTCAGTGCATCGTAATAAAGCCAAAAATAGAATGAACAAAATGATGCCAAGTAAATAGATTTGATCTTGGAAAAATCCCCTGGTTTGTGAAAGTGGTGATTTTTTTTTTTTTTTTAATTTTAGATTTAACGACCACCATGTGCAACTCAATAGGCTATAAGCAGTCGCCCATCCCTAATTTAGGGTCACTGGTTCCAGAGAAGGGAGAGAGCAAGTGCCGTAAGACAAACACAATCTCTGTTCGAATCCTGCCTCACCGGGATTCGAACCCGGACTCCTTTCGGACGAATGATCAGAGGCCATCGCTTAGACCACTGCGCCACCTGGGCGGCGTTAAATTTTCTTTTTCCTGTGCAATGATCAGTTTTTCAGGGTGAACATTTAAAGCTTAAGAGTGCTCCAAAATGTATTAAGGTTAAAATGAATCAAAATTATTAACGTATGGAGGATTATTATTTTTTTTTTAGTCTTGAAGTAATGTTTATTTCTAGGTTTTCTTAAAATACTGTTACCATGTTTTTTGCTGTGAGCTATAAGTTTCGGCACTGTATAATATAATAGTGTGCATTTCAGTAACACTCCCTTATTCTTTATAATTTGCACCTCGAAATTTTATCGAAAGTTTCAGATGTCAGCGCCCATGCTGTACTATGAGGTTGCTCTTAAGATCTGATTGCCTCCCAGGTGGCGCAGTGGTCTAAGCGATGGCCTCTGACCTGTTACTGCGGAATTTTCTATATCCCCGTAACATTTAAATTTCATCCGTATAATTTTGCTTATTTATTATTATTTTTTATTTTTACTCTAAAGCGGTAGGAAATAAATATTTAAATTGCCAAAATAGAATATCATTGATTAAAATTACTTTCCAGTGAAGCTGAGCCAGGCTACCCGAAAGTTTCGGTTGATAATTAGAATAGTCCTACTTGCACTCAAGCCAAAAGAAAAGGAGAAAATTATATTTTTTTTTCACGTAAACTTGATGAAAATACCCGGATGGGAAGGAAGAGACTGGAAGACATTCATGGTTCTTTTTTTTTCTCACGGAACATACAGAAAGAAGGCATAATAGCAGAGTCTCGTCGTCGAAGCCGAGAGAAAAGCAGGAGCGCAATAAATCCTTTTGGGGGCGTGACCCCTTTTCTCAAGCAACGCTTGCGAGCATCTCTGTACTCTCCGGGGTAGCGACGGAATTCTGGATAAGTCACGTCGCCGGAAATACCTATGTGACAATCGTCGCTTCCAAGTAGCTAGGTGCGGTCAATTAGCAAAAAGGTGTGAGAACAAGTTGACAGCTGAAAGAAGACATAATTTTTGGGAAAGTGACCCGAACTGAACGGATAGCAAGCGAATCATATAGCAGGGCTATCTGTGAGGGCTAATGACATAAACCAACGCGATTCGGATGACTGGGCTGTGTCACGCCCCAAGATGGACACCGGACACGGAAAAAAGAAAATATTAACAGAATGAGGAAGAAAGAGACTCGATGACATAGCGACACACTCAACATTCGAAGTCAAAAAAATTCCAGACTGAGTAGAAGAGAGGTCTCAGCATTTTCGGAGGAGGGATGTTTTCACGACAGAGGATGAGGTAAACCATATCATTTATTTCCCATGATGGCAAACAAATTTAAATTAACAATGTGTGCTTGTAAATATATTGAGTATCTTCAAGTATTTGAAGAATTCCTAGCAGTTCGCGTTTGCCACGTTATATTCTGGACGTCGGAAAGTTGAAATTTTTTTCGTATTTGAGCTCTACTCACAATGTTTTTTCCTAGGTGGTCCTCTTCACTCTATTGTTTTCAATTTTTGACGTTGAAATATCTTGGTTCATAGATATGATACCAAGATATTTAACGTCAAAAATTGAAAAGTATTTTAAAGTAGTCCAGATAAAACTAATGAGGATGGAGGGCTGATACATACGACCAGCCGGCAACCCAGCTTCACGATCGGGGCTTCCCAAGGAAAAGAGGGTATGATGACTTTTATCTTACGCATTTCTGATTCATGCCTCATAGCTTTGCATGTGCTATGCAGGACTAGTTACCCAAAAGTCTCTCACATAGTGCATTAATAATTTTCCTCTGGCGCACCGCACCGCGCAGTGTTCTAAACCAGTAACTAAAGTTTAAAGTCAATAATATTTAAGTGCATTATTACTGTTTGAAATAAATAACTAAATTGTTTAGCTAAAACAAGCAACCTCACCGGTACATTGTACCTAGCATTAAGACCATTTTCTAAAAGAAATAAACAGTTAAATTTAATTCACATGTCACTAAGATAATTTCTCCAAATTTAATTTGAGTTCAATTAGTGATTTTCTTATTGTTATTTATGCAAATTTATATTTTAACTTCTTTGCGGCATATGAATAAGCATGGAAGCCCCAAGCTAATTCATTTGAAACACAATGCGATGCATTTGTCGACCCTGAGCTTGGAGACCCTTATTTTGGGAATCCAAATTCATTGTTGACACCACTAGGCAAAATTTTGAGGGTGAATTGTTTAGAATTGAATTTTTGACCTTTTTAACTTTTTTCCCCACTACGGCGAATAAGACGTAGTAGTGGTTCACTGATACCCGACAAGGGAGCGATAATAGACCATTCATCCCAAAAGGGGTCCGGGTTTGAATCCCGGTGAGGCATGGATGTTGTGTTTGTCTTATGGCACTGGCTCTCTCCCTTCCCTGGAACCAGTGACTTTAAATTAGGGACGGGCGACTGCTTATAGCCCATTAAGTTGCTCACGGTAGTCGTTAAAACCTCCACTAAAAAAAAAAAAAAAAGATTTGATCATCCTATAGCTTAGCGGCTAGCGGCGGTTTGTTGTAGCGTAACGTGTTGTCACCGAGACAAAGGGTTCGCCAGTAAATCGAAAGACATTTGCCTTTACTGGGGCTACATTCAGACTATTTGGTCCTAGATAAATCCAGGTTCAAATTCTGGGTGAGGCATGAATGGTGTAGTTGTCTTACGGCACTAGCTCTCTCCCTTCCCTGGAGAGAGCTAGAAACATCCACAATGACTAGAAATTTTAGTAGGAGGCAAAAACAGAGATAGCAAGTGATGATAGAACTTTATTTTGAAGTCCTGTAAGGAGGAATGATTTGGGAGGGGGGGGACTCAACATTCATTAGTACTTATGGTGGGCATTTCATTATTGAAACACAAAATTAGGTTGGGCTGTTTTTTGGGGGTTTTTTTCCCCCATTTTCTTAAAGGCATTTATTTACATGCACTGGATGAAAAACTAACTAAAGAAAATTCCTGTACCTTATTACAACTTTACATTCAACAGCTTAAATGACTTTTTATTTGATTGCACATTTTAAACATGAAAGTGCCGCCCCGGTGGCGCAGTGGTCTAAGGCGTTGGCCTCTGATCATTCGTCCGTAAGGGGTCCGGGTTCGAATCCCGGTCAGGCATGGATGTTGTGTTTGTCTTACGGCACTGGCTCTCTCCCTTCCCTGGAACCAGTGACCCTAAATTAGGGACGGGCGACTGCTTATAGCCCATTGAGTTGCTCACGGTGGTCGTTAAACCTCCAATCAAAAAAAAAAAAAAAAAAAAAAAAACATGAAAGTAAAATATTTCTCCTTGTTGAGTTTATGTACTATGTACTTATGAAAAAAATCTGAAGATCCAAAATAAATTATTTTATTTGTTGATGATCTGAAACGTATGTGTGTGTGCATGTGTGTTCTACCTGACTTATGTTCCCCATAACTGAAAACTACTAGCCATTAAAATTTCCAACTTGGGGTTCCAACTACCAGTCACCTTAACAGTCCAACAAAAATGGTGATTTATGCTTGCGAGTATTGCAGATATCAATATCATTTTAAGCAAAGTTAAAAAATATTTTCTATCACTTTTACACATTTTCTGTAATACTAAAATGTCCTCTTCAAGGTAGTGAAAACTTTAGATCTACAATAAGAGGAAAGCAATTGCCTTTTTTCAAAACCATTGTGAGGCCCTATTTTGGCCTGCCACAGAGAAAAATGAGCCTATATCCAAGATGGTGGCACATAAAAAAAAAAAAAAAAAATGTTTTGAGCTACTCACTGATAAGGTTAAACTAATGGGGGAAAAGGTATGTAAAATGGTCAAGCAAGCACTTAATTAAAAAATTGGGTAATATCGTGTTGAAATGTTCCACATATGAAAGACTCCATTTTGGAATATATTTATTTTCCTCGCCAAAATTGTGAATTTCCCCCCAAAAATTTTTCTCCTAATGAAAGGTTACATTATAATACACACATGAAAATATTTTTAGCAAATTTGAAGTGGGGGCTCATTTTGAAAAAAATTGTTTTCTTTAATAAAAATCTGGCCTCATTTCTCCATGTCTTTTGTCATTAAATAAAAAAAAAGTGTTCTTTTAATTCTAAAAATGTGCAGAAACAAGTTGTTCCCAATGTATGGATCATGTAGATCATTTAAGAAAAAAAAATATGTAGCTGCAACAGTTAGTTGTGAAGTTATGAATTTTTTGTCCTACAGTGTAGTTGTGAAAACTCAGCACGTGAAAACATTCAAAGGCAAAGCTACCTGATTGTTAAAGTGGCATTACTCAAGATTTACTGGACCGACTGACCTAAAATTTTAACTTGTTTCATGTCTCACCAGTACAATACTTTGTGCCAATTTTCACAAAAATCTGAGATGGGTGGGTGACATGACCTAGGTGATCTGACATGGAATGACCCACCACTGAATGGGTTGTTGAACTCCAATGGCTACCTGTCCATCCTCATTGACCACATGCATCCACTCATGTTGGATGTTTACCCTGGTGATGATGGTGTTTACCAACAGAACAATGTGCCCTACTATGCTACTAAGGTGGTGCGCGACTGGTTCCAAGAACATGACAGCAATGTCTCTGTTCTCCCTTGGCCAGGAAAATCTCCCAACCTCAATCCCATAGAGCACTTGTGGGACTATTTGGATTGACAGGTTTGACGTGCCGACCCACAACCACATCATCTCTGGGATCTTCGTGTTCTGCTGCAGTCCGAATGGGCATGTGTGCCTCGTTCAACCTTCCAGGACCTCATTCTGTCTCGCCTCCAAGGGTGGTTATTCCCATTATTAGGTAGGTGGTCATATTATTCTGATAGGACCATGTATGTTGTTTTCCTATGGGTGCAAATTATATATCTTGCCCCCGGGTTCCAGTCATCTTCACCATGTCATTGCCTAAACAGATAATGTTTTTAAAGGTTGGACCATTCATTAGGAGTGGCATCCAGTGCTGCAAAAACTAAATATCAAACTGGATTGAGATATAAGCCTGAAATCTAGTCTGACAATAATTTTTTTCCCTTTTTTTAACCTTGCAGTGTTATATACTTGAAGTACTAGAGGCTGCTGTATGCTCTTATTATTAGAACTGGTAAAAATGTACAATTTTTATGTAAGTTCATTAATTGTATTTAAGGTCTTATTGTAATAATACCTGATTGCTGTGGTTGATTTATCCAGGAAGCTATATATGCCTTGAATGGGCTTCAGAGTAATCCATCAGTGCTGCAGAAAGCTAGACTAGAAAAAGATGCCAACGCTTATCGAAATCTTATTGACACAGAAAAGCATCTGAAAGTCTTGGGCATCAAGGTAACAAATTCTCATTAGATATCTTGTGAAATGAAAAGGTTCTTGCATGTTAGTGTGAATAACAACATCTTGTGCCATTTTAATGTCACTGTATCATGTAATTACTTTGCTACAACTTAACGACCCCTTTATGACCCCTTAATTACAAATAAAGGTAACTTGATCACGCTAGTTACGTTACATGAAAAAATTTTTACAAGAAAGTTCGTAAGTTGGGAGCTTTCGACCTTATCTTGGGTTTTCATCACGCCAATGGAGGACTAAGATTGTTGCCAGATTCTGCATTTGAATTTTTTCTATTTTTGTTGCCAAAACTTAGAATTGATCTCCAGATCATCGGGATGTAGAGAGGAGATTCGGAATTGCAAGTCATTGAGTTGAAAATAATTTCCAGGCTTTCACGGTAACGGAGGGCAAAACGATTGTCAAAAGAAGCAATTCGTTTTGCTTCATTCCAGCGGGGAACTGCAGATGAGTCTTCCATTGTCAAAATAGACAAGGCTGTATTAGGATTGGCTTTCAAAACATCTTTTTTATGTTCTAAAATTCTGTGGTTAATGCTCCTGTATGTGCTTCCAATGTATAAGTTATCCCCTGTTGAAGAAGGGATAGGAATGCAGTAAACTCCTGGGAGGTCCAGATTTTCAACTTTGTCCCTATCCCTTTGTAGAAGTTTCAAGATGTTTGGGGTGGATTTAATGGCAAGATGGTAACCAAAACTTCTAACTAAAAAGAATTTGTAACGAATTTGTAACTTATAAGCATAGGAAGTATGGTAAGGAACAGAACCAGATAATTTCAGGTTTTCTTTCTTTTGAGGAAGGAGGCATTCAATTTTCGAATTGTTTTCATATTTCTTTAAAAGAGAGTTGACTGTAAGAGCAGGGAAACCATGAGAGAGGGCTATTATAGAAAATTTGGAGAATTCTTCTTGAAGAGAAAGTTGGTTGTTGCAAATGATATGAGCCCTGTGGATGTAAGATTTAATGCTGCAAGCTTGTAGAGATGCAGAGTGAAAGATTTGTAGGGAATGATGTTAGTGGCCGCAGAAGGTTTACGATAGACGGAACGAGTAATGGAGAGATCAGCGTTTCTGCAGATGGATACATCCAGAAAATAAATTTTGTTGTTTACTTCCTCAGATATAGTGAGATTAATGGAAGGAATTTTTTCTGTAATGGAGTTGATCAGTGGCTGTAGTTCAGACTCGGTATGTGGCCAGCTAATGAAAATGTCATCTACATATCTTAACCACAGGGAAGGTTGAAAAGGGTGGTGAGGAATGATGGAAACTTCAATATGTTGCATGTAGATTTCTGCAAGAAGAGGGGAAAGAGGTGAGCCCATGGGGAGACCAAATTGTTGCTTGTACTCAATTTTGTTGAAAACAAAACAAAACTGTGTTGATGAATAGTGTGGAAACAATCATAAAGATCTTTGATAAGAGTACCTGGTGGTTCAAAATGAAGAATCAATTTCTTCATGAGGAGCATGTAGGACTCAAAATATGGTACAGGGGGAAACAAAGATTCCACCTCAAGAGTATATGGATTAACACTTTTAGAAAAGGAATTAGGAAGTTTGTGGATGAAGTCTGAAGTAGAGACAACAGTATGAGGATGGTTGGCTGCCAGGGATTTGCATTTGAGGACCAATTTCTTTTCAAGGTTTACTGCTAGAGAAAAAGAATATTCAACTGAAGGTCTGATTGGGTTACCAGCTTTATGCAGTTTAACTTGCAGGAAAAGCCTGGGAGTTCTAAAGTAAGGAGGAGGTGAGATATCTCCAAGGAAGGATTGAAGAGTTTCTTTCTTAGATAATCTGTCAACTGAGTTTTTGGGTGAGTTGGTGGTGTCTGACTGCAGAGGAATGCAGTTAGCAGATGTAAGAAATGAATGCACTTTTTGGTTTAGTATTTCTTTACCAATGATGACTGGGCAACCAACTTTATCTGCTTTGCATACAGCAAGGTCATTTTCTTGAATAAATGACCTGAATTCTTTCAGGCAAGAAGAAGAGTACTTGATTGGCACAGAATTTTGCTTGGATAGGATAACAGCAGCATTGGCATGGAGGATAGGTTGGTGAACAGTTTTAGTTCTATGGATGGCTGATTCTATAAGAGAAACAGTTTGTGGAAGATTGATAGGAAGAACTGGTGAAAATTTTGGGCCTAATGATAAGAATTTATCCAAGCTAGGAGGAATAGTAACAGAAGAAAGATTTACATACTTTGGCTTGTCAGTAGAGGCTGAAGACGGAGTAGATGTTGCTTGACTTTTTTGCTTGGAAAGTAGAAAATTAAATTTCTTTGTAAGGCGAGCATATTCATTAACTTCTATTGTTGAAAGGGCTTGGTTGATACGAACCATGAAAATAGCAAGCAAAGCAGGATGAGTGGTAGCAGTAAGTGATTGGTAGCTAATGTAGCAAGAAAGTTCGGTTTTAGCTATGGAGGAACGAAGGTCATGGATAGCAGCAGATAGGAGGTTATGGCTGGTCTGCTGTAGTAAAGCACTGCAACGTCCTTTGAAAATGGGTTTGCTGATCTGAAAAGCTTTGGGGAGAATGTCTGAAGACTTGCAGGAAACAAGAAAATGTAGACCACAAAGAGAATTAGTAACTTTGATCTGAAGTTTCCGGAAGGAAATCCAATCTTTCGTCCAGTTCCAAAATGTAGAATCTGCCTACAATCTTAGTCCTTCATTGACGTGATGAAGTCCTAAGATAAGGTCGAAAGCTCCCAACTACGAACTTTCTTGTAAAAGTTTTTTCATGTAATGTAACTAGCGTGATCAAGTTACCTTTATTTGTTAATATTGTTACATGTTTTGCCCATTATCGTCATGTTTCAAAAACCCTTAATTACTTTGCTACAGCTTAACAACCCCCACCGATGAATCTGAACTAAATGCTGCCACAAAATTTTCTGCCCCCCCTAACACAAATGTTCACATAGCCGCTGGGTTTTATAAAAGCTACAGCAAAACGCAATCCCTTTCCACTTCTCATATCAGTAGTATCGACTATATAAACCTTCCATTGGGGATGCGCACTCACTTCTAATCCTGTATTCTGTTCTATGACCAAGGCACAATGGTGAAGGCTATTTCTCCTGACAAGGACATCATACCACTGGGTAGAAACAAGTG
This sequence comes from Macrothele yani, assembly GCA_039090855.1. NCBI lineage: Eukaryota > Metazoa > Arthropoda > Arachnida > Araneae > Macrothelidae > Macrothele > Macrothele yani. The sequence continues at coordinate 123,528,919 of CM077013.1, forward strand.
ACCCAAACATCTCTCTCCTTCCTTAGGTTTGTCACCATGGTTATAGCTTTTCTAGCTGGTAATCAGTCTGAAAGAATTAGTATCAATTTTCCCCTAAACTGTCACGTTGAATAACAAAACTAAGGGGGAAATAGTGCTTGCCGCCCCAGTGATGCAGTGGTCTAAGTGCTGGCTTGTGACCATTCGTCAGAGATGGGTCCAAGTTTGAATCCCGGCAAGGCATGGATTTTGTGTTAGTCTTATGGCACTGGCTCTGTCCCTTTCATGGAACCAGTAGCCGTAAATTAGGTACGGGTGACTCAGTTGCTCACGGTGGTTGTTAAACCTCCATTAAAACAAAAAAATGCTTTCTGATGCGCAGGTTCACTGGTTTGAGTTTCATTTGACCCACTTCTCAGACAGCAAATATATTCTATAGAACTGATTTCAGCCCTTTTTGCTAACCCTGAGTTAATTTGTTTCAACCAGTTAAAGGGTTAAAGGCTAAGTATAAATACTCTGAATAACATTTTAATTATTCCTTAGTTCATACCTGCCAAGTTTTATGGTTGATCTGTAAATTTTATGGGATTTCTACTTATTTATGGTTATTTTATGGACAATATATTTTACAGATTTCCATTTTTCCACCCCCAGACCAGTGCAGTTTTGAGGAGGGAATAACTGTCCTCAAGGACCACTGTGCATGCATATTCTGGTTTACCTGATCACATTTTCACCCCCTTCTGCATTCCTAAAACTCACCACTTGCAGCCTAGAGGGAAGACTCAATAAATATTAATGCTGTAGGAATAGTATTGGTGATAACTGCTGAGAGAGAGAGAGACGGGGGGGGGGGAGGGGGGAAAGGGCTGATGAAAAATGAAGAATAACACATTCACATATAATACTTAATGTGTTTTTGAAAGATATTCTAACTTGCTGACATAAAAGTTTGTCAGAACAATAGTTAAATTATTGTAAAAGGTTTACAGAAATTTAGTGCAATAATTTTTCTGTTGGGAATGAAACTTGTATATAGCTTAAAGACAGTGTAGAATTGTTAGGTGTGACTCCCACATATTTTAGTTTTGTTTGGTTTTTAAAGAATTTTGCATCAATGAAGAAAACTGTTTTGAGTGTCTACAATTAAAAAAATCTATGACAACATAGATGGAAAACAATTGTTCTTCAAGCCAGCGATTTATTGCAAATAATTTTTGATGTTTAGTTGAGAAACAAATTATTGGAAGACAGTGGGAGATATCCTAAATTAAAAAAGCAAGTGGATGGGCTTCAAAAAATCATTGAACTCAGTAAAAGTAAATAAAAAATTGGCAGACATGATTAGCTGTGGCAAGCCATAGTATTAATATTATGGATAGAACAAATAAGTACCAAACACTGTATCATTCTTATGAAATTATTCAGGGTAAGACTTGATAATTTGGAATGCAGCTGGAAGTTCTCACTAATAATAAAATTTTAAGTGGAGTACCACTAAAAATTCTCACTAATGAAATTTAAATTATTATTATTATCATGTAATCCAGCCCAAATAAGTATGTGCAGCCAATGGTGAATGATAATAATAATTTAAATTTTATATGAATGGCCAGCAAGTGTTACAAGCAAATTCAGAATTTATAATCCGTTTGCTTTGAATATTCTACCGATTTCCCATGTGTTATGAGGAATATTTCCTCCATTGATTTAAATGTTACTATCCCCAAAGACTTTTAACTATTAAAAAAAAAAACCATTTGATATAATGAATGTTAGTTAAAAAATGTCAATTTCCCACCCAATACTTTAAAAAATTACTGCCATTATCACCCATCCTATTTATACTACCACCCTTGCATATCACCAGAGAAACATAAACAAACATTGGTGGTTTAAAGAGGTTTGACTCTATTTGGAAATATTCATTCTTCATTAATTTATGTAGTATTACAAATATGTAGATCAATACACCATAGCAGGAAAACTGTATCAAGAAAAGTGGAATTCATGCATATTTCCACATTATTCATGTTATTTTGCATTAAAAACAAACAATTGTAGGGTGAGGAAATTATTTCCATAGACAACTTACGAGTTCAGAACTTTATAAAGCTAAGTATTGTAGCTTGTGATTCTGGAAACTGACATCCATTTATTTAATCACAGTGTTGATTATAGACTTATTTTATTTTCATAGGTGGAAAACCTTGATACTCTGAACATAATCCATGTGTCTGGAACTAAAGGAAAAGGATCAACATGTGCATTTGCAGAATCAGTTCTAAGACATCATGGTTTTAAAACTGGGTTTTATAGGTGAGTATGAACAGAATATGGTCTCTGCCACTGTTTTGAAACTCAAATTAAAATATTCATATAATACCAAAACATTGCATTCAAGTATTGGGTTGGAAAGCAAGTAGTGTCCGATGATGAGGTACCCAAAGTCTAAACCCTGGCCACGGTGCGTATTGGCCACTGAAATTGCACAGCACACTGGCATGACATCAGCAGGTAGGTGGCTTAAGTCAGTGGCAGTTAGCCATCAGATGGCAAAGAGTGTAAGAGCCAGCCAACAGGGAAGTGGACAAGGGGCACACCCACCATTGCATGCTGTTTGAGTTTCCTTGTGCTAGCACCCTCTCAAGTGCTGTAAGGACCCCAATGCCATATCACATTGCTAGTGCTGTCATTAGTTCGAACAGTTTTGAGACAGAAATTTTGGCCTGTCAGACCATTCCAAAGCCAGAAGCCATGCAACAGTGGATATATACATTCTGTGAAGACCTTAATGGAGACCAACCCACATGTGATCATGCGGGAGTTGGCTGAACAGCTGTGGTCTACCCACATTATCCTGCACTTGCGTCAACTTAGGAAGGTGCACAAGAGGGAAGTTTTGGTACCTCATCAACACACAGTTGAGCAGAAAGCAAATTGCATGAGTGCATGCATTTCCCTGCTTGCACGTGACCAAGTTGGACTGTTCATAGATGGGATTCTGACAGGTGACTAGAAATGTATGATAATATCAGTGCCCAGAAACAGTGGTTGGGCCCAAAACAGAATGCCATGCTGACCCCCAGAGCCGGCTTACACACATGTAAGGCCCTGCTGTCTGTTTGGTGGGATATGCAGGGTGTCTTGTATTTTGAGCTGGTTCCAGGTAACACTATCACCGCTGATGTGTATTGCCATCAGCCGCCCCGGTGGCGCAGTGGTCTAAGCGATGGCCTCTGATCATTCGTCCGAAAGGGGTCCGGGTTCGAATCCCGGTGAGGCATGGATGTTGTGTTTGTCTTACGGCACTGGTTCTCTCCCTTCCCTGGAACCAGTGACCCTAAATTAGGGACGGGCGACTGCTTATAGCCCATTGAGTTGCTCACGGTGGTCATTAAACCTCCAAAAAAAAAAAATGTGTATTGCCGTCAGCTCAATTATCTGCATGAATTGCTCACATTCAAACAACTAGCACTGCTGAACTGGAAGGGCTTCCTCCTACAGCAGGATGTAGTGAAGTCTCCTACAGCAGGATGTAGTGAAGTCTCACAGCAGGATGTAGTGAAGCTGCACACCGCAGGATGTAGTGAAGCCTCGCACAGCACATGTGACCTGTCACAAGATCAGGGACCTAGGCTGGGAGCTGCTGTTGCACCCAGCCTATTATTTGGACATTGCCCCAAGTGACTACCACCTTTTCTACTTTTTGCAGCATTTGCTGGAAGGATAGCGGTTCACCAACCGGAACATTATCAAATGCCCACTACTTCTTTACATCCAAGCTGCCACAATTTTGCAGGGATGGTATCCAACAACTCAGCTGCCCAGACAATGGGAGCAGCTTGTGACAAACAGTGGCAACTACATTTTGGACTGATTTGTACTTGTATATACAGTAATTATCACTTTTCTGTTACATTGCATTTTCATTCGTTACTTTCTTTTCAACTCAATAGTTAGGGGTCTCATGCAGAATAACAATGTTGTATGCATCGTTAATGTAATTTTTTCTTTTCAGCTGTATATTGAAAAATCCCTTACAGTCTTCTAGCTTAATATAGCTGAAACAAAAACACAGTAGTTACCAAAATTTAAGTGTGCTACTAGACTGCCACACAGAACGAACTGACATTATGCTACTAAAAAGTCATCAAAAACTTAGAAATTTTCACAAAATGGTTGTTCATCAAGAATCTTACCACACATGGTGCTATATCTGGCTGTAATACTGGTTACAATGCTTGTAGAGATATTCTACAAGTTAATGGTACAAACTCAGCTTTGTTGTGCTACACATGAGCCAAACTAATGCTAACTTCATGACAAGTTTTTGGTGGCAAGCTTCAGCACTGTTGTACTATCCAGGAGCCAAACTATCATGAACTTCTTCATAGAAATGTGGTGGCCTTACTCTGATCTTTAGTCATGTGCTGTTACTGCCATAGGATTGTCTCAAGGATGTGTGATACTGTGAACAAGTTTTCACTGATAAATATCAAACTGTGCTTTGTCATGTGTAATATATGTAAAAAAAGCCATCACCTTAGTATTTTTTGGTGCATAGAGGAGTAAAGATCCAGACTCACGGTCGCCAGTGGACATTTTTCGTCGTGGCGACTAAAAATGTTTGCTTAAATCGCCAATTCTAGCAACCTGTACGGGGAAAACATTTATTTTATTTAACTTGTATTGTACGTAACTCGCACGTTTTTGAAAAATTATACTCCGAATGTACGGAAATGGCACGAAATGGTACAAAATTTGAGTTGTACAGAAGTCGGCCATCACCTTTTTCATTCTGCTTGAACAGCAGAAAAGAAAAAAAAGTTTATAAAAAAGGCGAGGGCGTCTGTTTTTGATCACAAAGAATGCGCCAAGGCGGATGGTTCATCGTAGGGGAACGAGGTTGTGGTGGGGATGAAAGACGGTGGTGGACAGCTCAACTGTCTGCGTCGGAAAAGTCCAACTGGGAGAATTTCTTATTTTAAAAAAAATTTCCAATTTTTTGAATAACTGAATGCAAATTTAACAGGTAACCGAGACACGTCAAAATAAACTCCCATGTGAAATTTCGTCAAAATCCGATGAAAACTTTAGAAGCTAGGCATTTTCTTTTTATTATTTTTAATGAATGTTCGCTGAAAGCCTGCATATTCCATAGGAAAATTCTAAAATTCGGAATTGGGATAGTCCGGATCTCAGGACGATTCCGGATTTTCGAGGTTGTACTGTAATAATATTTCCATACCTGCAAACTATTACGGAATGTCCGTAGTTTCTACGGATTTAGTTGGCTGACTACGGACCTCGTCAAAACTACGGATTCTACGAATATTCATTTTTTTAAAATTTTGTTTTATGATATGCACGAGATTCTTAAGCGGACTCGCAGAATTCCACGGTTTTTTTTTGTCATCATTTAGATTGTTCTCAGTATCAGCGTAAAACTGAAGACAATTTGCGGGTGGGTTGGTGGGGAGAGTTCCGTCTGGAGACGGTATTTCGTGTCTCAAAACTTTCGAAAACGGTAGTTGAATGGAGTTACAGTAATCGTAATTTTTTTTCTCCCGATGTTGCCTTAGTGTAAAGTTTTATTGTTAAATATGATTTTATTGCATAAAAGTACTTCAGCTTGAAACTGTAGTCAACAATGTGCGAAAACGGAGGTTAGACGCCGTTAAAATTTCCCTGTAATCTCAAACATGAGATTCTTCCGCGAAATCGAGGAACCTGCCTTTTTCGTTATTATTTTGGTCATTCGCGAATCAATGAACCAGTGAACACAATTGGGAGGGGGGGGCATGACAGGGGATGTTCGTCGGAGGATGGAATTCCATCTTTACGAAAATTTCGAAAACGGAAGGTCGACGGAGTTCAGATTTTTTCCTCAATCGTAATTCCTTTTTTCTCGCGATGTTGTCTCTGCCCAGTATTATTGTTTAGTAATATTTAACTGCATAAATATTTGTATTTCAGCTTGAAATTAGCGGGAAAATTTCCAAAATTGGAAGTCGGACGGTGCAAAGATTTATCCCGTAAGCCCCCCCCAACCCCACCGCGCGATGTTCCCACTCTCCTGCATTGTTTTATTACTTCAGTGTTTCAATTTTTAAGAATACTATAACTGAAATATGCAACTTAAAACATACTGATATTATACTAAGCAATTTTTTAAAAATAATTTAGTATGAAATATACAATTTGATTTTTTTTTTTTTTTCAAAGTTTGGCCACTGAGTTTTTTTTTTATGGCCACTAACAATTTTGGTCTTGGTGGCCAATGTCTACTAGCAAAATTTGTAAGTCTGGATCTTTATAGAGGAGCATGCACAAGATTTTTGGTCACAGTGGCTGATGTGCATAATCCGAATCATGAAAAACAACCCACACCATCACATTCCCAACCATTACAAACAATCCAGAGCACTTTCTCCAAACTTTGTTGTTGGGGTATATGACATGATATGGCATGTATAATTTATAAGCATGGTGATTCTCACTATAGCATTTCCAGACCTGCCAGGTTTTACGGTTTACCCATAAAATTTACGGAAATGTAACTTGTTTTACGGGCAAAATGTTAATTTTACGGATTTGGCGATTCTCCAAGATTTTTTTCTTTTTCTGACGATTTTGCACCCACTATTAAAACTTTTTTTTTAAACTTAATCCTTTCAAAGTAAAGTGCTGATGTAAGTTACGAATAAGTTTTTAGTTACACGTGTTTATTTGGGAACGGGATGTAAGGTCAGGTGATGCGTAACATCACAGCCTCTCCTTGACAAATGTCAACCCCGCCTTCTCGTGGTGCATCCTGTTCCCACTAAAGGGGCTCTGACGACCGCCAATAGCGGTATAACTATACCATCGGGATCAGAGGAAATGCTATCCCACACTCACCAACCCGCTTGGCCAGCATGGTGAGTTATGGCCAAACACCTCCAAAATGACTCTACAACTTAAATCTTGGCCCTCAGTCTCTGGCAGCTGGAATGTACCTGGCCAAGGCAGCGGCCAGTGCGACATGAAGGCAGAGGGTGCTAAGAATCCCCGGAGGACCGGACTAGGCTGTCATTTGATGCTGACCTTGGCTACCTATAACGGACGCTCCCTCTCTTCTGATTCAAGGCTTCTTGAATTGGAAGAGGAACTACAAAGGATCAAGTGGGACATCGTCGGGCTAAGTGAGGTAAGGAGAAAAGGAGAAGATCTCATTGAACTGAAAAGTGGACATCTCTTCTATTATCGTGGGACAGATACTGGCAGAACTAGTGGTGTTGGATTTATAATAAACAAGAAACTGAAGGATAAAGTGGTAGAAGTTGAAAGTTCCTCTGACAGAGCTGCACGACTCGTTATCCAACTATCGAGAAGATACCAGGCTCAGATTATTCAAACTTATGCACCCACCACAAGTCATCCTGAAGAAGAAATTGAAGAATTTTATGAGGAAATTCGTCATCTAAATAATAAAGGTAAGCAGCACTTGAAGATAATTATGGGAGATTTCAATGCAAAAATAGGGCAACGGCAACAGAATGAAACTTCAGTAGGTAAATTCGGTCACGGCAACAGAAACCAGCGTGGAAATACTCTCGTTGAGTTTGCAGAGGCAGAAGGATTTTTCATCTTGAACTCCTTTTTCAAGAAAAAGCCACACAGGAAATGGACATGGAGACATCCAATTGGGACGACAAGTGAAATTGATTTTATTATGTGTAACAAAAAATTCGTCATCGAAGACTGCAGTGTGCTGAACAAGTTCAACACAGGTAGTGACCATAGATTGGTGAGATGTAAGATGCACCTCAACACTAAACTGGAACGTGGCAAGCTCATAAGACAAACAAAATGTATTGACATAACCAACCTTAAAAAAACACCATAATACTTTCAAGTTGGAACTGAAGAACAGATTCTCTGCTTTAGAAGTCCTAACATCGGAAGAAGTGGATATTTCGGAAGTTAACAGAAAAGTAACCAAAGCTCTAATGGAAACAGCAACAAAATTAGCTGGGTCTAAGAACAAGTTACATGTGAACAAATTATCAGGAAAAACCAAAATGTTGATGCAAAAAAAAGAAGAGAGATGAGGACAACTAAAGAAGATGTGACTTCCAAAGTGGAATATATAGAGCTATGCAAGACAACACGAAAAAGTATCACTGAAGACGTAAGGAAATTCAACTGTGAGCTAGTGAGGAAAGCAATTGAAAACAACCAAAGCCTTAAGATAGCAAAGGGACATCTCAGTAAGGGAAGAAAACAGATTATGGCTCTGAGAAAAGAAGATGGTTCTATAACAAGAAATAGAGGCGAAATTTTGACAAGAGTGAAAGATTTCTCCTCCAAATTATATGAAAGGGATGATACATGTACTCCAGACATCATGAAAGGTACCAGAGTTCTTCCAGTCCTCCCAGCAGAAGTTGCTCATGCAATCAAGAACATGAAGCGGGGGAAAGCTCCAGGAGAAGATGGAATTACTATAGACATCATACAAGAAGCAAGTAGAGAAATTGAAACAGTACTCGCCCAAATTTTCACTCGATGCCTTAATGAAGGGAAGATTCCTGAGGATTGGAACAATGCTACAATGATCCTGCTACATAAAAAAGGTGACATTGAGGATCTCAGGAACTACAGACCTATCAGCCTCCTATCAGTGGTTTATAAAATCTTCACTAAAGTTCTTTCACACCGCTTGAAGGTAACACTGGACATGGCTCAACCGAGAGAACAAGCTGGATTCAGGAGTGGCTACAGCACAATAAATCATATCCACGTACTGAGAGAACTAATTGAAAGAACGAGGGAATATGAACTTCCATTGTGCATGGCTTTTATCGATTATGAAAAAGCCTTTGATTCGGTGAAACCATCAGCAGTTACAATGGCTCTGAAAACCTGCGGTATTGAAGATGCATACATTAATATTATTAATAACATCTATGAAAATGCAAGTACAAAGATTCGGCTGTTTGAAAATACAACACACATAAAAATTGGAAAGGGAGTGAGACAAGGTGACACCATATCTCCGAAGCTCTTTAATGCCACATTGGAAAATGTCTTTCAATCACTGAACTGGGAAAACAAAGGGATAAAGATTAATGGAGATTATCTAACCCACCTTCGTTTTGCTGATGGCGTAGTCATTTTTGCAACTACCCCATCAGAGCTGCAGAGTATGATCCAGGAACTTGCTGACAAGAGTAAAGAAGTGGGATTAAAAATGAACTTTCAGAAGACAAAAGTGATGTTCAATGCTTTTACAAGAAATGAAGATTTATCGATTGATGGAGAAAAACTGGAGATAACAGATACGTATGTTTATCTTGGACAGCAGATATCAAGTGAGGGTCACATTGATGAAGAAATTAATCGGCGTACAAAACTTGCCTGGAGAGCTTTTGGAAGAAACAGCATAATTTTCAAGAGCAATATGCCATTATGTCTTAAAAGAAAAGTGTTTGATCAATGCATCCTTCCAGTGCTTACGTATGGTGCAGAGACGTGGACCTTAACTAAAAGAGACATACAAAGGCTGCAGACAACTCAAAGAAGGCATGGAGAGGTGCATGCTTGGTATAACCAGGAGAGATAAGAAGAGGAACTCGTGGATCCGAAAAATGACGAGAGTGGAAGACATCATGATCAGAGTTAAATCCCTGAAATGGCAATGTGCTGGACATACTGCCAGAAGGACAGACCATAGATGGACAGCCGAAATTTTAGACTGGATTCCAAGGGACAAGAAAAGACCCAGAAAAAGACCACATGGGAGATGGGTGGATGAAATTCGTAAATATGCGGGAGTGACATGGAGGAGACTGGCACAAGACAGACCGTTGTGGAGGAAACTTGGGGAGACCTTCGTCCAGCAGTGGATTGATAATGGTTGACAATGATGATGATGATGATTTGGGAACATTTTGCTGCAGTTTTCCCATGTTTTAGGTTATTGTTTTGCCATTTTTTAAACACTAGAACACCAACCAGCTGGGCTTATTTAACCTTCCGTTTGGTTCTCTTCCTCTCTTGTGCACGCTGTCCCCCCCCCCGCCTTTCTTTTCAGATCATGCATTGTTCATCTCCCGAGTCGCAACTTCTCAGAAGGCTAGCGTGGGGTGTGTCCGCGTTGGAGCAGGTGTCTTTTATCTTTATTCCTCCCAGTTCGAAATTCTGCCTCAGAACGTAGTTATTGTAGAAAAAGTTCCAACGGATTTTAAATCTGTGGAATTTTTAACCCCAGATAGATACCCAACATGACGAAATTAAGCAAAAACTGCCAGTTTTGTGAAATTAAGAATGCATTGGGGCATGCATGGTTTCGTAACTTCTTCTCTGGCAATAAATTTGACCTAACTAAAGAATGCTACTATTAGGGGAAGTTAAAAAAGAAGTCCAATGTTCATTCGAGCCAGTGCTGCTCCAGCAAAGATTTATTTTGCTGGTCCGTTAGTCAGTAAGTTTTCTACGCTTTCGCTTTCCAACCGTGCGTTGTTCATCGCTCGGTAACGTTCATAAAAATGTCTTGGCTTGATTCAATGAAATTAATATGTTGGGGTACATACTAATTCATCTAATCCTTATTGAAAATGGTCAAAGGTAAGGTCCAGATGTAGGAGCGGGATTCATTCTTCCGCCCTTTTGCGTGATGACTTGCGTAAAATCAAAGCATGATTGTGATGAAGTTTGGGTATGCTGTTCAGCCGTTACCTTTCAGCACCCATAGTGGACCTATCCTATTGAAAATAGTTGCTATCAGCATTCACGGGGACAGCGTAGTAGAACATGCGCGAGATTTGTTCGCTCGCGTTTCAGAATTTTAGCACAATATCTTCCGTAGAAATTGACCGATTTGGATAGAATTTTTAATTATAAAACGACGCGTGTGTGGCAGGTTTTTAATTTAGAAATTAACGGGCACAAAAAATGTTCTATAATAAAGCAAAAACACGCAAAATATCAATTCATACTAAGGGATTCGTAAAGAAAACAGTAAAGTATCGAGGAGAACACTGTTGCTTTTGCAAACCCACTTTTTGTAGGTATGAAATTTTGGGCTTTTAGTAAACAACTCTGAATTTTAAAATATCCGGATTTTGATAGCACGAGTTTAATCTAGAGAGGAAGTGGATTTTTTTTTATCTGTTTGAAATAAAAAAGCGCCATTGGCTTTGTAACTTCTACCAAACCGAATTGAATTATGTGATATTTAGAGATTTTCATTTTCTAAAACAGTACGTGTATTCTACAGTTTGTCATCTTAGGCCTTTTTTTTTTTGCAGAGACATAAGATCGGAGTTAAAATCCCGGTTCAAACGTTTTATGCCGTGGTTACGCCGCCACAAAAGGAGCAGGGGACGAGATGGGGAGGATTTCACCGACGAAGTGGCTGTATCGTTCCAGTTACGCTTGATGTAAAAGACAGTTGGTTTTGTTCCGGCAAAACAATTGTGTTAGTTTACTGCAGGAGAGGGGTTGGTTCAGACGTTGATGGGGCCCAGATTGTTTTTAAAAGGAATGACTAGAGAAGCTCTATTCGGTAAGATGAAGGGAACGGGGAGAACAGGAAGAGAAGACAGAACTTTATTATAAAATCAGTGCCATTTGGAAGTATAACGGATGCCGCTGAAGGGATTGGATTTAGTAAAAGACAAGGCATCTATCCGTCTGTGAGGAATGATGGGGAGGGAGGGGACGAACTCAAGGGAATGTGACATTCGTAAGTAAAACCTAAACCTTTGTTTCTAGATGAAAGAACCTTTCAGTTGCTCTCAGCTTTCCTAGCTGACCAGCTCGAATTGGATAACTCTGTAATCGGTATTTTTTCCTCTACTATAGCAGTTTTTACTTACATTTTTTTTTTCCCGAGTGGTAATAAATTTAGTATTAGTGATTCGCTATGAGCAGCAACATAAAAGGGGAAAAAAAGTACTATAAAATATTTCGTGATTCTTATTCTGCGGAATTCCCGTGTATTGCGAAATCTTCAAGAAAGGAAAATATGCGTTTCGCGCTACGTGCCGATGCAATTTCAACATTTCGCATGATGCAAGGAATGATATTACAAATCATATTTCTAGTGACAAGCATAAATATAACGTTGACTGCGTGGGAAAAAATATAATGAAATTAACTTCCTTTGTTAAAAGTTATAATGAACTTCTATGCGATTCGTACAAAATGTTTGTTCACTTCATTTTTAGTTGAACATAATTTACCAGTTAGTGTCTCTCAGTCACTCTTACTTATTTAATTTTTTTTGACTGTCTCATCGTCCGTGTCTCCGTAAGATAAAAACCTAACATGAAAATGGTTCGTTTTTGAAAATATTTTAGTATGTTTCATGACGGCGTGGGACACGATCCCATTGAAAGGGTGGAACATCCTTCCCTTTAGATGCAAACTTCTGTAAAAGTAAATTTTTATCACTTTATAGGTCATAATGACAGCATAGTAATGAGAAATTATGTATAGAATTTATTTTAATCAATATGAATGTGCCGATAAATTTAAACATCTGTAGACACTTCAATTAAAAGTTGATGGTTCATTTGGGTAACATCATTTTTTAAATCGATATGTTCGATACATTTAATCAATATGCGCGACAAGTAATTTAATCGAATATATCGATTAAATTTTTTTACGGATTTCTGTTTCTGAAAGTTGGCAGGTCTGCATTTCTGTAGATTTTAATTGAATTTCCAAGCCTTCTATTCAGGCTGTTGAAAAGAGAGAGAGAGAGAAATGGAATTTAAATGCATCTAGAGAGAAGTTTCTGTTGAAAACTGTCCTAAATTTAATCCTTCGATGGGTTCCATTTCAACTCAGGCAGGGTCGTACCATCATGGTCTCAGATTTCTCTAAAAAAATTAAGGGGTGTTCCTTGACTAAAATAAGGAGACCCATATTTTTTCTTTCGGCAAGAAAAAATTTTCCCTTCGAGATAGAGGGTTTCAAATCTTGCACCGTCAAACAAGCTCTCTAGAAAACGGTTATTTTTCCTAACTTCAGCGAATCATTGCAGCAGAGTTAAAAGATATCGTGTTCTTGTATTTTTTACATTGTGTGTATAACATATAATAATATATGGTGCTAATATTTGCTACACATCGTATGATTAAAATTTAAAAAAATCGTAAACTTTGTGATTTTAAAAAAATTGAATTTTTTAAGTTTTTTAAAACAGGTTTGGATGGAGTTTTTCTATATTCGTTTTTTTCGTTAAAGATATACAAATGTGCACTTTATTTGTAATTTTTTGTGTGTCTGTGAAACTGCTAGTTTCCGCGTTTCGGCAGCGTTAAAAACAGCCGATTTTGAAAAATCTCTAACTTTGCCAACGATTTTCTCAAAAAGGACATTTTTTAAAATTCTGAAAATTAAATCCCTGTTTCATTATCAACAGGAGAATATCTGTGTAAATTTTCACGGACCTAAAAACGCTCGTTTCCGAGTTAGACGCGTTTGAATTCGGTTTGAAAGCCTACGATTTCCCGTGTTCTAAAGGCGCCATTTTGCAAAATCTCAAGCGCAAAGTACGTACGTTATCTCTTACCCGAATCAAAGCGTTAGATATTCTTTGCCCGAATGATGGAATGAGAGCATTGGGTCAGCTGGCCCTGGTTGGATACATCCACCTCACCCTTCCCCGAGTGATGACATGCCTATAAAACTGTCGGGGGGGGTAACAAATACATAAAGAAAATTCTTGCTGCTCCACTAACAAAGTTGAGTTGCGAAAGACAGCAGCAGTTGTTTGTTTGTTTGTTTGTTTACGTATATACTTAAACATCGCATAAGAAAAGACTATGAAAGAGTAGAAAACTATTGTGAAACAATTTTAAGAAAAAGAGTGCAGGCACGTGTACTGTAAGTTAATTTTCGATGGCTAAACACCCTCGAGTTTTTCTGGGAGTTGCTAATTGTAGGCTACTGTCAGAAGAGCAGTTACTAAAATTAACTTCTCAGTTTTTCGTAATAGTAAAATATTCGCTCAGGAGAGTTTTGTCCTCTGCGAACGGGGGAGAAGGTGCAATGCTCTTGACCTCGCTGCTGGGTTGATAGCGCTGGTCGCTACCGAAGCTCTGCTTACCTCCACTCCAAAACGTAATGGCAATTGTCTAATCTACTAAATAAATAACAATTAACACATACGCTTGCATGCTTATTCATAAAATGTAAGTTGAGTATATTTCCTGTTCAATCAGCTGATTTTACAAGTAAAATTCATATACAACTAATGCGCTTATAATGGTGTAAAGATTTTTATCTATTTAAAACATATTCAAAGATTTCAATTTTTTTAATGAGGGAGGGGGAGGGAGTGTGTTCGTAGTGATCTCCACCTGGGCCACGATAAACCATGCACTGCCCATGTCTTCTGCTCCCTTAGAAGATAATCCTGGATCGATAGGAGACCAGCGGAGTTTTGACACCCCCCTCCTCTCACGTGGTGGTGAGGTGTCTCAAAGCTAGGTAGCTTTCAAAAATGTTTCAACTTAGTTGGCTGGTAATAAGAGAGGGATTCCATTTCAATTCTGGCAGGGTCGTACCATCACGGTCTGATATTTCTCTAAAAAAATTAAGGGGGTGTTCCTTGATTAAAATAAGGGGACCCATATCTTTTCTTTCGGCAAGAAAAATTTTCCCTTCGATACAGAGGGTTTCAAATCTTCCACCGTCAAACAAGCTCTCTAAAAAAACGGTTATTTTTCCTAACTTCAGCGAGTCATTGCAGCAGAATTAAAAAGATCTTTTGCTCTGGTATTTTTTATTACATTGTGTGTATAATGTATAATATTTGATGCTAATATTTTTTACACATCGTATGATTAAAATTTTTAAAAAATCGTAAACTTTGATTTAAAAAAATTGAAATTTTTAAGATTTTTTTAACTGGTTCAAATGGAGTTTTTGTTTTCTGTACTCGTTTTTTTTGTTAAAGACATACAAATGTGCACTTTATTTGCAATTTTTTATGTGTCTGTGAAACTGCTAGTTTCTGCAGCGTTAAAAACAGCCGATTTTGAAAAATCTCCAACTTTGCCAACGATTTTCTCAAAAAGCCCTATTTTTTAAATTCTGAAAATTAAATCCCTGTTTTATTATCAACAGGAGAATATCTGTGTAAATTTTCACGGACCTAAAAACGTCCGTTTCCGAGTTAAACACGTTTGAATTTGATTTGAAAACCTACGATATCTCCGTGTTCTAAAGGCGCAATTTTGGAAAAATCTCAGGCGCAAAGTACGCACACTCTCTTACCCGAATGTGAGAGCGTTGGATCCGTCCACCTGACCCTACCCTGGGCGATAACATTCCTAAAAAACGGTCTTGGAAAAAACAAAACAAATCTATATATATAGAATTGAATGTATGTCTGCTAAACAAATTTACAGTTTTCAATTTAGAACCACCAAACTTGGTATACTATCTCATGGTACCCTAACTTAAACCGTAGACGGTTTTTGGAAGGGTTGGAGCCCGGGGTCAATGGGGCTCCACACAAAACTTCCATAAAATCTAGTTTTCAATTTAGAACCACCAAATTTGGAAAAGACATACAAATCTTAGACCGCAGACTGTTTTTGGAAGGGGTCGGAGCCCAGGGTCAAAGGGCCCCCACACAAAATTTCCGTAAAATATACTTGTAAACTATAGTGCCCTAACTGAGACCGTAGATGGTTTTTGGAAGGGGGTAGAGCCCTGCGTGTGTGGGAGCCCGTGGTCAAAGGGCCCCACGCAAAATTTCCGTAAAATCTGGTTTTCAATTTAGAACCATCAAATTTGGTATACTTTTTCTTGGCACCCTAACTTTGTAAAATATTTTACGAAAATTTTGTAGGGGTGGGGGGCTTGACCACGGGTTCCGACCCCTTCCCAAAACCGTCTAGTCAAAGTTAGGGTGCCAAGAAAAAGTATACCAAATTTGATGGTTCTAAATTGAAAACCAGATTTTACGGAAATTTTGCGTGCGGCCCTTTGACCACGGGCTCCCACACACGCAGGGCTCTACCCCCCTTCCAAAACCATCTACGGTCTCAGTTAGGGCACTATAGTTTACAAGTATATTTTACGGAAATTTTGTGTGGGGGCCCTTTGACCCAGGGCTCCGACCCCTTCCAAAAACAGTCTGCGGTCTAAGATTTGTATGTCTTTTCCAAATTTGGTGGTTCTAAATTGAAAACTAGATTTTACGGAAATTTTGCGTGGGGCCCTTTGACCCGGGCTCCCCTTCCAAAAACCGTCTACGGTCTAAGTTAGGGTACCATGAGATAGTATACCAAGTTTGATGGTTCTAAATTGACATACATTCAATTCTCTATATATATAGATTTGATATTTTTTTTTCCAAGACCGTTTTTTAGGCATGTTATCGCTCAGGGTAGGGTCAGATGGACGGATCCAACACTCTCATTCGAGTAAGAGAATACGTACTTTGCGCCTTAGATTTTTCCAAAATGGCGCCTTTAGAACACGGAGAAATCGTAGGTTTTCAAATCAAATTCAAACGCGTCTAACTCAGAAACGGGCGGTTTTAGGTCCGGGAAAATTTACACAGATATTCTCCTGTTGATAATAAAACAGGGATTTAATTTTCAGAATTTTAAAAAGGGTCTTTTTTGAGAAAATCGTTGGCAAAGTTGGAGATTTTTCAAAATCGGCTGTTTTTAACGCTGCGGAAACTAGCAGTTTCACAGACACATAAAAAATTGCAAATAAAGTGCACATTTGTATGTCTTTAACAAAAAACGAGTATAGAAAAAAAAACTCCATTTGAACCAGTTAAAAATCTTAAAAATTTCATTTTTTTTTTTAAATCGAAGTTAACGATTTTTTAAAATTTTAATCATACAATGTGTAAAAAAGATTAGCATCACGTATTATTATACGTTATACACACAATGTAATAAAAAATACCAGAACAAAATATCTTTAATTCTGCTGCAATGACTCGCTGAAGTTAGGAAAAATAACCGTTTTTTAGAGAGCTTGTTTGACGGTGGAAGATTTGAAAACCTCTGTCTCAAAGGGAAAATTTTTTCTTGCCGAAAGAAAAGATATGGGTCTCCTTATTTTAATCAAGAAACACCTTAATTTTTTTAGAGAAATCTGAGACCGTGATGGTACGACCCTGCCAGAGTTGAAATGGAATCCCTCTCTTGTTACCAGCCAACTAAGTTGAAACATTTTTGAAAGCTACCTAGCTTTGAGACACCTCACCACCACGTGAGAGGAAGGGGGTGTCAAAACTCCGCTGGTCTCCCATCGATCCAGGATTATCTTCTAAGGGAACAGAAGCCATGGGCAGTGCATGGTTTATCCTGGCCCAGGTGGAAATCACTAAGAACACAATGCCCCCCCTTTAAAAAAATTGAAATCTTTGAATATGTTTTAAATAGATAAAAATTTTTACATCATTATAAGTGCATAAGTTGTATATGTATTCTACTTGTAAAATCAGTTGATTGAACAGGAAATATACTCAATTTACATTTTATGAATAAGCATGCACGCGTATGTGTTAATTGTTATTTATTTAGTAGATTAGACAATTGCCATTACGTTTTGGAGAGGACGTAAGCAGAGTTTCGGTAGCGACCAGCGCTATCAACCCCCAGCAGCGAGGTCAAGAGCGCACCTTCTCCCCCGTTCGCAGAGGACAAAACTCTCCTGAGCGAATATTTTACTATTACGAAAAACTGAGGTTAACTTTAGCAACTATAACAAAACAGCAACTGCTCTTCTGACAGTAGCCTACAATTAGCAACTCCCAGAAAAACTCAAGGGTGTTTAGCCATCGAAAATTAACTTACAGTACACGTGCCTGCACTCTTTTTCTTAAAATTATTTCGCAACAGTTTTCTACTCTTTCATAGTCTTTTTTTATGCGATGTTTAAGTATATACGTAAACAAACAACTGCTGCTGTCTTTCGCAACTCAACTTTGTTAGTGGAGCAGCAAGAATTTTCTTTATGTATTTGTTACCCCCCCCCCGACAGTTTTATAGGCATGTCATCACTCGGGGAAGGGTGAGGTGGATGTATCCAACCAGGGCCAGCTGACCCAATGCTCTCATTCCATCATTCGAGCAAAGAATATCTAACGCTTTGATTCGGGGGAGAGATAACGTACGTACTTTGCGCTTGAGATTTTGCAAAATGGCGCCTTTAGAACACGGGAAATCGTAGGCTTTCAAACCGAATTCAAACGCGTGTAACTCGGAAACGGGCGTTTTTAGGTCCGTGAAAATTTACACAGATATTCTCCTGTTGATAATGAAACAGGGATTTAATTTTCAGAATTTTAAAAAATGGCCTTTTTGAGAAAATCGTTGGCAAAGTTAGAGATTTTTCAAAATCGGCTGTTTTTAACGCTGCCGAAACGCGGAAACTAGCAGTTTCACAGACACACAAAAAATTACAAATAAAGTGCACATTTGTATATCTTTAACGAAAAAAAGGAATATAGAAAAACTCCATCCAAACCTGTTTAAAAAAACTTAAAAAATTCAATTTTTTTTAAAAATCACAAAGTTTACGATTTTTTAAAATTTTAATCATACGATGTGTAGCAAATATTAGCACCATATATTATTATATGTTATACACACAATGTAAAAAAAATACAGGAACACGATATCTTTTTTAACTCTGCTGCAATGACTCGCTGAAGTTAGGAAAAATAACCGTTTTCTAGAGAGCTTGTTTGACGGTGCTAGATTTGAAACCCTCTTTCTCGAAGGGAAAATTTTTTCTTGCCGAAAGAAAAATATGGGTCTCCTTATTTTAGTCAAGGAACACCCCTTAATTTTTTTAGAGAAATCTGAGACCATGATGGTACGACCCTGCCTGAGTTGAAATGGAACCCATCCTTCTTTGCTTATTAAATTTGATAATTTAACAATTTTATATCAGCATGTATCTGCAAAAGTGACTAAGGCACTGCCAGCATATCAGTTCTATTGAAGCAGTTGCATGCCAATTTTATTTCAGACTGTATGCAAAAGTGACTAAGATCTGGTCAAAATCAAATCATTTAGTTAAGATGTGTCTATGTCAGGACTTGGGCTAATTTTTTCAGTGGTTCCCTTTGTAAATAGCTGGAAAAGGGTGA
Source organism: Macrothele yani (assembly GCA_039090855.1). Lineage (NCBI taxonomy): Eukaryota > Metazoa > Arthropoda > Arachnida > Araneae > Macrothelidae > Macrothele > Macrothele yani. Next base: position 123,548,036 of record CM077013.1, read on the forward strand.
CCTCCCCCTCCCCTGGAAAAAGATTGGAAATACATAAACTTGGATCTTTAAAGAACAAAATTTGATGATCTTTATGACTGTTAACAATATGCACAAAAACATGCAGAAATCTATTAATCATTTAGATGCTGTTAAGTTGTATGGTGTTCATGTTAACTCTGTCATATAGTGCCATAGTCTAGGAGCTGGTGAGTTTTTTGCTGCAGTAATCTTCAAAACCTATGAAAACTTTAGGATTTTAACAGTTCTGGTGCTACTTCTTTTTGAAAACTTAAGCTTTTCATATTGACATTTGATATTTCTGTGAATATGTTTCATTTTGATTTAAAATTAAATGTGTTTGCACATTCACTTCATGAATTTTGCTAATGTTTTTATTAATTACAGCTCACCACATCTTATCAGTGTAAATGAGAGGATACGCATTAATGGTTTGCCAATAAAAAAGGAAGATTTTGCACTACATTTTTGGCATGTGTACAGGAGTCTAGAAAGAAATCAAGTAATTTTTCAGATTATTGTTTTTTTTATAAATTAAATATAATTAGCTATGCATAAAAGTATAGAAAACACTTCTTGTTTTCCAGTCACCTATAAATATTTCCCTATAGCAGTGTACTGCTTCGTGCTACATTTGCTGCAAATTTTCATGTGCCCCAAATCTGTCATTATCACAGTCTTTCTAATATTTGGAGATCTTAGTTCGCTTTGAAACAGTTTCTCTTACTTGATGTGATTACTGATATGTAATTTAGTAATTTTCTTTATTCTGTTTGTTATTAAGTATAACAGTTTGATCGTATGAAATTCCAGTTTGTGCCTTGTTTATCAAACTGAACATTTCTTCTTCATTGTGAACAGTTCTTATAAGTGATTTGATAAGTACCACATTTTTCAGTGTATGAGAAGAGACTCTCTTATTCAGATGTCCAGGCCTCGACTTATATGCCACATCGACTTATCTATTAGTTATTGAAATTTCACAGTGATATATATATATTTCAAAAGTGTCCGAAACATAATATTCCACCTCTAAAAACTTGTTTAAAAGCTGCTATAACAGATGTTTCCTGAAAACATCATTAAAATCACTAGACAGAAACATCATTAAAATCATTGTGACTTTTTAGAGTGGCAACTGTCACTTATAAAAAGCATTCTCTTCCCGACCCCTCGAAGACCCTGCAGATGGCATTCACTCCTGGTTTTGTAAAGCTGCCAGAACTACAGTGGGTGGACCGAATTGATCATGTGATGGTTAAACTTCTGTTACACATCACTGCAATGCAGTTAATTGGTTGGTGATAATCATGTCGGCATATATGGTTTAAAATCAGCAGATAGCAAAGGCATTTGCCCCCCCCCCCCTCACACACAATCTGCCTATCTGTCTGTTGTGTAACTGAATTGAATTAGAACCACCTTTTGCTCCAATTATTATGGTTATCTAATTTATTTCATGTTTCCAATTGAAATTAAAGGTCTTTTGGTTTCTGACTTCAATCGGACTGTGAGGAAAAGCAGTGAACTGTAACTCACACCACTTACATCACTCTGTCTGATTTCGCACACCTGTGAAACCTTTCTCTCTTTTTTCCACTGTTGCTTGACAGATTCTCCAATGGTCGATCAGAGGGAAGGAATCTGTGTAGCATCAGTTCGTAAGAAATACATAAACTTATGAAATTTAACTTTTTGCTGAAAAGAAAAATGCAGAAGTTACCTCATTTTCTCTCTTTATATTTTCTGAAATGTTAAAAATATAGTTACAGATTATTGGAAAACTAACTATTTGTTTTAGCCTTGTCTTACACTCAGCATTGATTTATCTATGAATGAAGGTAAGGGAATTGAGAGAGATTTAATCCATTTGATTTATGCTCTGTATCAACTTATAAGCTGAAAAATACAATACTTAGCTGTTGAAGATGCTTTCAAAACATTAAATAATGATGCAGTTCTAAAGGGTTTTGTGATCTTTATAACCTTCATTACTTTGATTTTGACTCAACAACAGAATTTATTTAAATTATGTTGATCTGTCAGTTTAGTAAAAACACATTTTATATTTTTATTTATAAAAGTTTTAGAAATACTTCTTTTTTAAAAATGTTTTTATCATTTGTACAAAAAACAAAATAAAGAAGCTCTTTCTAATTAGTTAAGACATCTCTTGGTAGTGTTTGCCCTCTTACATTTGAACTTTCATGGTACTGATTTAAAGTTGTTTCTCAAGAAAATAGATCTTTTTCTTTAATAAAATTATTTAATGAATTAATAAATATTAAGTATTTGTTTCCTCTAAACTTTGTGGGGAAAATGACAAGTAATTATGATTACTAGCATAAATAAGGTTATTATTATATATATATATGTATATATCACCTAGAAAAGTTCTTTTGATGACATAAATTTATTCATTCTTAGTGTTTTATTTCTATCTTCATTATTGATGAATTTATATATCAGTTGAGCATTTTGGATGTTTAATTTAAAATGCTCCATCACTGTTATCAACCCCGGCAGTGGCATAGATGACAAAGATAACAGAGAACTTAAGGCAATCAAGAAGGTATAAAATGATATGCTCTCAGAAGACTCTTTGTCTTTCCACAAGGTTCATGGAGCACTAATTTCTAATACATACAGATACTTATAAAGTAGTTTTTATAGTAAGTTACAGAACATATCTGTTCTTGTTTCCTTATTTTTAATAAATAACAAATTATTTTCACAAAACAAAAGCAAGTATTGAATATTGCATCAAACAGAAGTTGTGACAACAGGTAAGAGTGTTTAGAATTGGATAAGAATATACAGTTTTAATTTAATATTGAAAAAATAGTGAAAATTTACTAGATTCCAAACATGTGAAGTGCCACTGCTCTGTCAAAGGAAAGGGCGGAGGGGGGGGAGAGATAAAATCCAGTGTGATGAAGTATTAAGTCAAAAAAAAAACAAAGCACATGAATATAGTGTTGGTAATGCAGTATATTTACCATCTGCTTGGAAACTATTAATACAGAAATGAAAGAAAAAACATAAGGGAAAAAGTTAAAGGATTTTATTGAATCTATGAAAGTTTCTGGTGCTCAGCATTTGCAGGCTGTAAAAGCAAAATGGTTAAATTTTTTGGCAGAATTTTGTACTGTGGGTTAAGGTGGCAACACTGCATGTTGGTAGCAGTGGGTATACTTAAAGGGATCTAGGGAGTCGGAGATGGACCATCTTTTTTCTTAAATCAGTTTTTTATGAAATTTTCTGTGACACATTAATTTTTATTCACATAACTCTGGAATGGTGAAATTTGTGGCTGCTATCTCAATGCAAAGCAAATGGATATCTCTTGAAGTTTGGAGAATTCCACCAGAGAGCAGCGGGGAATCTCAGCTCAGCGAAGATTCCCCAGCGCTCCCAAAGATCCCAAGGTTTAACCTTAGAAACGAGGTTGTTGCGCATGCTCGACTCTGAACAAGCCACGGGAAAGCAGAGAGGTAAGACCATCCCCAGATTGTGAGATGGACTAAAGCGGAATGTAGGTGTTTAAAAGTTTGCGAGTTAAAGCCACTCAACATAACTTTGCCACCCTTATATTTGTTGTTTTTTCATCATTTCAGTTAAGTTGGAATTTTTGTAAATTGAGTGTGTATTTTTATATTAAGCGTGATAGAATCGCACAAATGCATTATAAATGATTTGAAGGGATGTCCTTTCGGAAGAAAAGATTACGGGTAAAAACTGATTACAAATAATGAGAGACCAAATCCTGAACTAAGTCTTACTGAAAAGTACAAAGATAAAAATCCTGAATAGACTAGGCACTTTTCCAATTCCATTTATTCTAAATCTCTGTGGTTAACAGGATGTTCAAATGTAAATAAATTTTGCTGGCTGTTTCTGCTTTTTAGCTCTGAAAAAACTGTGTGAGAAAATCACAGTAGCCAAGAAGGACTTAGTGGTTAAGCTCTCCTCAGTCAGTGGCCTTACTTGAACAGCTGGGAAATGATCCCTAGTTAAATTTTCATAATGCTGTAATAGAAATTTTTTTGACCCAACAAAACCTCTAGAATTCATGTTTAAGTTAACTGAATTTAATTAGTTATGTAAATTCGAAATAAATTAGTTAATTGTCATATATAATTATATTGTGATGTACATTGTCTAAAATGCTCTTAAATCTGCAATTGCCATGCAAATTTTAATGTTGTGGTAAAATTAAATTTTTAAAGTGTGTTTGTATCTGCATTCCTTCAATTTACAACTTAGCATATATTTACAATACGAGCGTGCCGATTTCCGTTTAATTGGCGTAAGAGTGCAAACTAAAAAACTAGAATGTTAGCTTTCGCCGCCAAAGACGGGCGGCTTCATCAGGCTAATGTTTACAAGGTTGAGTACAGAATCATACTCAACCTTAAAAATAAATAATACAGAATCAACTCAATCTTGTAAACATTAGCCTGATGAAGCCGCCCGTCTTTGGTGGTGAAAGCTACACTGCTGGTCACCCAAAAAGCAACATCAAGAGGGAAGCATCCGATTGGCCTGAAATTTGCAGCATGCGTCGCCCGCGAGAGGACATGCAAACGATTAGCATTACAGGGCATATGCAAATCATGTGCGCCCGGCACGCCACCGAGAAGCCCTATAAGAAGGGTGCACAGAAGGCGAAGTGTAAGTAGTGGAAGTGTGTTGTGCTGCCGGACCTGTGCATGGGAATCTTCCCGATGCCTCGTCGCAGAATACGGCAGTCATTCCAGCACGTTTTGGAGTTCGACAGAGGACAAATAGTGGCTTATCGCGACAGCGGTTTATTGTACCGAGACATCAGCGCCCGTGTGGACTACATCCAGCCACAGTGAGACGAGTATGGATTCAGTGGGTGCAGGAAGGATGGACGGACCGATGTGAGCGATTGCCAAGGCACACCACCGAACGAGAGGACCGGAATATTGTGTAGCGGGCATCGATGACTCGCACCGCCATATCACGAACGTTAGCGCAGGAATTAGGGTGTGTTGCGTAACAACCTGTATCGGCATGTACCATTCGACGTCGTCTGCAGGAGCAGAGACTTGTCGCACGGCGCCCATTGCTCTGATTACCATTGACGTTACACCACCGGCGAGTGCGGCGGCAGTGGGCCATTGAATGGCGCTCCTGGACTACGGAATGGCACGACATTGTACTCTCCGACGAATCGCGCTTCTGTCTGTAGCACCACGATGGTCGGATCGGTGCGTGGCGGCACCGCGGCGAGAGACTATGATGCCTGCATTATGCATCGCCATACCAGTCCGTCGCCTGGCGTTATGGTTTGGGCCGCAATTGGATATGACACCCGCACTCCTCTGGTACGCATCGCCGGTACACTCAACAGTCACCACTACGTCTCCGACGTTTTGGAGCCTGTAGTCCTCCCTTACCTGCAGGACCTGCTAGTGGCCATGTTTCAACAGGACAATGCGTGCCACGATGCCCGCACGTGGCACGCATCGTGCAACATTTCTTCACGGCCCACCAGGTGTCACTGCTGCCGTGGCCCGCCTGTTCTCCAGATATGTCGCCCATCGAACACGTCTGGTTGCTGATTGGTGCAGCCTGGACCAACATATCCCAAAGCCTCTTTCATGCGATGCCGCGGCATGTAGCGGCCGTTATTGCCAGCCATGGGGGCCACATGAACTATTGATGTCTGTGTGTTCCGCAAGTCGCACAGGCCTGTAAGCTCAATCGTTTCATCTTTGTATCTGTTGTTTTGTGTCCAGTAAATCTGGCTTTGCTATCTCGTGTCCTTCTTGGTGTTGCATTTTATGTGGCCAGCAGTATAGATTCTAGTTTTTTAGTTTGTAGTCTTATGCCAGTTAAACGAAAATCTGCACGCTCCTGTTGTAAATATCTTTGGTGTATTCACAGCTCATTTTTCAAAACCTTGATAAATATAGATCACCCACTTCTTGGAATCAGCATATGCCACTGGTTGGTAGACAAACCCACACATGCAGTTAGTTGAGATAAGGCATGGCAACCAATAGGGTGCATATTCATCACTATTGTTTATGTTTAATTTTGGAAAAAGCACTCAGAAGCACAAGAGTGGATTTGTTCAGCATATGGCAAGCAAGCACGTGTTGTGAGTATTTTGTGAAGTTCAGAAGTAGTGATTGCATCATGGAGGACAATCAGCATAGTAGGTGGCCTGGGGAGATGCAAAGTGCAGATTTGCAAGCTCATCTAGGCAAAAATGGCATTTAGTTGACCACAGAACTGGCAATGTCGACCCCATGGTTCGATGGTTAAATGCAATGTGAAAGATTCAAAGTGGCAAAGCGGGTTCCATATGAACAAATGCTAGAAACTTGTGCATAGCCCTGATAATAAAGGACATTTTTCAATATAATAGCAGAAAAGTAGATGATACTTTGTTTTGTGAACTTACAGAAATTTTACGTGGAATTATCAAAATAACTATAGAACTTCTTTATTCTCTGTTGTGCAATCTGTGAGGGAATGGATGTGGAGCTGAGAAACTTCAGGGATGTCATTAGTGGGTGTATGAAGCACATGCTAATGTTAAAAGTAATCTGAGAATACATGCTGTTGCACCATTGTTAATTTTAACTAGTTTGTGCTTCACATTTTTGAGCAGGATAATTTCGATGTATAAAACAATGATAGTTTTTTTTTCTCTCCATGTTGTATTTTGATATGGTATTCAACTAATGTAGCAGCATTGACTATGAGATTTCTCACTATTATAAATACTAAACAACAGTGGTGTATCTTGGGTCCAAAACCTAGGCTATCTCACCCCCCCCCCCCCACTCACACAGTCCTTTTTTTTTTAAATTGCGAAGTTTATTTTTTAATTAAGTAATAGAAATAAAAAAAAATTCTAAATTTTAGGTACATGCTATTGCTAACATGATACCAAATTATTATGAGGATTAGGATTTGAACACTTATTTGTAAATGAACTCCATCCATTCTTCTTTCCTTTTGTGTGAACTTTAGTGTTACGTTTTCACTAAAATATTTCTTCAGAGTACTTTTTCAAATTTAAAAATAATGTTTTTCTCTAGTAACAAACCAGCCAAGTTGCTCGAATGTACATATCCTTGTGTGGCTCTAAGATATATCTTGATTCTTTTTAATACAGAAAAACTTCTTTCGGCAGTTGTTGATAGAAAATTTAACATTAGATCTGCTAATTTGTACACCTCAATAAACACTATGTCCAATTATTCATCTTTATGTAACAAGTAATGTCTCTTACTGATTTGTTTTGTATTCATCAATGAAATAAAACATCTTCTGTTCATTTTTTAATCGAGCTGTATCAAAATTTGAAGTATAGAGTTCTTTAAGCTCTGATAGATGTTCAGGGAAGCTTTCACGAAATTTATCGAAACAGTTCGAATTCAACAAAGCCATGAATTTAAGATATCACTGATTTTAATTCATTGACACTTCACGCAAACTGAAACCATTCTCGTGAAACATGCGCTGTTAAAGGCGGAAGCATGGAGAGACTGAGTAGTCTGAAGTCCTTTCTTTTCTGAGCGAATCGTTGCACAAAGCAATGGCCCATTCACCTCCATACGCTGATTCATGTTGTCATGGAAACGCTAGCAGGCGATCATATAAAAGTTCTTCTCATCAAAACAGCGAAGGCTCGAAGACCTGCTTGCGTTATGCCATTGGTCATCGCTCTCCAGACTGATTCTCATAATGAAAAGAAATGAATCCGCTCGTGTTTGTTTCGCATCGAAAGCATCGACATATCTTAATACCGTCGATAGTTGACTTTTATTTGTACATTCTTTGGGCTTCACATCTAGTCCAGCTATCCTTGAATATATGCCACTGCTAAACAACTGTAACAAATGAGAGCATCTTGAATAAGAGCAAAACAATGAAAACTTCTAATGTTTTGCAAATAATCGATTTGTCACATGAATATTTTCTTCTTAAGTTTTCTTATATATATATATTTTGTTATTCAATGTCTTGGTTTTTCTCTTCTTATTTCTAAGAATGTCTTTTACTATGTTTTACGTATCAATAAAATGTCCTCCAAGTTTCAGAGTTTAGCTTTTTGAAGTAAGATTTGTATGCCAGTGATGGTGTTGAATTTAATTAGATGTGCAATGAATGTCACTGTAAATGGAGATGATTGATACATCTCACACAAGACTTTTTGTACTTCATATTTGTTATATTTTCCCTTGTATACATTCCTGATGCCTTTTAATAAACATGTATAAAATACATTAGCCAGTTTTTTTATCTTTCACATTTTGTTTGATTGCCAGTTATGAAAGATAAACCCTGATGATTTATTGCACTAAAACAGACAATATTTCTCACTATTTTAAATACTAAACAGCGTTAATATAAGTTCTTATTATTGAGTCTCTTTTATAAACATACCTTTTTTGAATTACAAAGGATGTATGTTTTTTCATGTAGTGAAATAGTATAACCCTATCCTTGAGATTTAAAAATCCTATATAGATTGTGGGAAATCATGCATACATTAGGAAAGAAACTTGAGATACACAAAAGCTTTTGACCCAGCTCAGGTCTTGATCACCTGTAAACAGTGGAGCTGGACTGGCTGCCAGATTTGGTTTTCATATTCTTGATGATGTTGCTGAACAATTGCAGGGATTTCCAACTTATATCATTTAGAAATCTCTCCTATCAAGACCCAAGCTAGGTCAAAAACTTCTATGTATCTTTAGTTTCTTTTCTAACACAACATGCATGATCTTCCACAATCTATATTTTTATCTGTTATATGTGTGTATAACATTATTTCTAATCTTATTTAGGAAAATACTCAGCAAAAGTAATTGTGAGAAGGATTATTTTCCAAGTTCTTAGTTCCAAGTGCTAGTGATTGAAGCACCATCTTAAGAATCTTGTCTGCACTTTCAGTTGTGATTATTAAATATTTCAGTAATTGTTATTAACAAAATTTTTGTTTATGACTTTATTCAAAATGTTTGTAGGGACAGATTTTCAACCTTTTCAACCAGTGGCATGTATGTCAAAAACTTTGCAAATATACAGAGTTTGTATATGTGATATAGTAGAAAAATGCTTTGTGTTTTGAAGATTTCCTTTATGTACTTATTTTGCCCTCATTTATTATTTCAGAAAGATGATGAAAATATGCCTCCATATTTTATGTTTTTGACAGTTCTGGCCTTCTACATATTTATCAAAGAAAAGGTTTGTAATTTTTTTTAACTGTTGGTTAATACTATTTAGAGATGTACTTGTGTTATTACTTAATTGTTAAAGGTTTTTATGTTGTTTTGAATCCTAAGATATATGTGGAAAAAATGTTTTAAAATATCAATAAGATTAGTATGTCTCATTTCATTTAAAGCAAATATTTGTTTTGAATGAATATAACATTCTTTTTGCAACACATTATTGATAGAGTGACATCCTATTGTAACAAGAGTTAATGATTCCATGAAGAACTGTTATAATGAATTACCATTGCAGTAGAATTTACTTTTGGAAACTCAAACCTCTTGTTTTAATTACCTACTTACAGTATTATAATCTATAAAAGAATTGTGAGATCTTATATATGACTGATAACTTCAAACCAGTCCAAATTATTAAAACAAAATTTTATAATAATCAGGAGGGAAATGAGGAAATGTACAATATCACAAAGAGGAAGAAATAGATATTATTTTACATAAAATCGAGTTGAAAGTAGTCTTAATTTAATTTTTCATCTATAAAACAAACAAACAGAAAAACTAAAAACTTAACATTAATGCTTTTATTTACACTAAACATATAGAAAATGATTGATTCAATTTTAAGAAAGATTAATGAATCAAGAGTAGGTTTCCTAAATGTTTTCACAGTGTTCATCACAATGAAATTTCTCAACTTGTTAGTATGCTATAAGATCATCTAATGAGGCATTTAGCTACCCTGGTGAAAGAATGGTCAAATAATCTGGTTTCTGACTAGCAATCCAAGTTGAGCCCAGGTTTGAGTCCTGGATATGGCATGGATGGTATGTTTGTCAACAGCATTGACTTTTTTTCCTTCCCTGGAACCAGTGGCCCTAAATTAGGGGCAGGTGGCTGCTTATATTTCAAAGTATTGCTTAAGGTGGGCATAAAAAACAAAAATAAACAAGGCATTTAAAATCTAATGAAAGCTATTAATTATGTCGAGAACTTTCATTAATGCTACTTAAGCAGAAACTTGAATTTTCTCATTTTTCTTTATTTTTTCCACCTACTGGTAAAACCGTGCATCAAGCGAAGCTAGAAATTTAGTTGAACATACTTTGACAGTCTCATCAATAAACAAAAAAATTGCATAATGATTGTCCTTTTGTAGGATTACAATGATCCAGTTACTGATGATGGAATTCATTAATGGATTCATAAGTTATTCTACTCCTGCCTGCTAGTGCCACCTTCGCCGCCCCGGTGGTGCAGTGGTCTAAGTGATGGCCTCTGATCATTCGTCCGTAAGGGGTCCGGGTTCGAAACCCGGTCAGGCATGGATGTTGTGTTTATCTTACGGCACTGGCTCTCTCCCTTCCCTGGAACCAGTGACCCTAAATTAGGGACGGGCGACTGCTTATAGCCCATTGAGTTGCTCACGGTGGTCGTTAAACCTCCAATCAAAAAAAAAAAAAAAAAGTGCCACCTTCTACAAGTCAGAGTGTTCAGAAATGGTCTTGGCCAATCAGTCACACTTTCATTTTGTAAACATGGTTTTGGATGCTGTGGAGGTACAAATTGGCTATTGTGTTTCTCATTAAGAATTAAAAAAAGCTGTAAAGACAAGCGCTTAGATAAGAAAACACGCATGCACACCAAGCCTGCATTAACCATTCACCAAATGCACTTTAAACAACATATTGGTAAACAAGAAGTAAAATTGGCTAAATTTTTGGTGAAACACGTTCATTTTTATACCATTTGAAGGTTATGCTATGGAAGGAAAAGAGAAAACCAAGTTTACTTCTGAAAGCTCATTGCAGGCATGTGACATAAACAGTAACAAGCCTATAGAGAAGTGTTATGATTTACTAAGTGCTTGTGTTTGAGTCTGTGACTGTGGACTGCTGCTGGATAGCGACTCATCATCTTTAACAGAAAACAGCCACTCTCGTCTCACTTCTTACGTTTCCTTCCTCCCCTCCACAAAATAATCTCTATTTGTCTTTCTATGGATGGTTAGGCCTGAACAACTTATCAAAGTTTAAATCATCAAACTATTTCATGCAAAAAATCACATTTTGTGTAAAATTTTCATTAAAGTTTTTCTTCAACATTCCTAATTTCCATGAAATTTGAAGTAATGACAAAATCAGAAAGTTTTCACATTAATGTAAGTAAAACAGCTTTTGGGCAAAATTGTTTCTGGCTAACTGCTAAAAAAATTTTGGCTAATGAATTTTCAGTCTGGCTACAATGTTGGATAATGAATGCACTGATCTTATTAGCACTTGGCCCTCCATACATAGTTCAGAATACATGTACATCTAAGCAGTGATGTATTCAGGCATCTTCTCGGAGGTGCTTACCCCCGAAAATCCGTGAACGCCCCATCCGTAAGTTTTCAGGTGATCTCTTATATTTAGTCTAATTATTTTTGTTTATAGCTGAATGTTTAGAGAAATTAATTAAAAAAAAACTTAAGAAAATGAGCAAAAATATTACAATTATTAAAAAAAAAAAAACATCCACTTCATTCTGAAATTTCTATCATCCTTCAGTAAAACATTAAACTGCTTCCAGTATAACAAAATATTTGCTACCTAATCTTTAACAATAGCAAATTATTAGAAATTGTTCCCATAAAAAGTTCTTGTTTTCCTGGAGGTGGGTGGTTTACACTCTGTGACAACAAAACAAAAAAGAAAAAGAGGCATCTCAAATTGGCATCTAACTGGTTAATTACTGTATATACTCGCGTATAAGTCGACCCCACTTTCAGAGGAAAAAATCGTAAGAAATCGGAAACTCGCGTATAAGTCGATCCCGGAATGAGAAAAAAAATTTCAATGAATTTATTCAAAAACATTTGAAAACGAAAAACATTATATATATAATACTAAATTTAATTTGCATACCCAAAAGCTTCATCGGAACCCTTCAAAATCCGATTCAGAGTCAGACTCGCCAAACAGTTCAAAAAACTCTTTCTCCGTCATCGGCGCGTCATCATAAACATCAGTATTCCCATCTATGCCTATGTCATCAGAATCACTGTCAATCTGTCATCATCACTTATAAAAATCTCATCATCCTCTGTGCCATCAAGTTTGTTACTAATGCAACATTTCTTGAATGATTTCGCGACCATTTCCACAGGTATCGCATCCCAAGCATCCTAGACCCAGGGTGCGCACGCGTGCTTGAAAACCTGGAAAGTCCTGGAAAATCATGATTACGTTTTCAAGGCCTGGAATATCCTGGAAAAATAGTATTTTTTTAATGCTGTCTTGAAAAGCCTTGAAATTTGAAATTAGTGCTTAAAAAAAATGCCCTTTTAGGAAATCGTGTTACTGACTGTTACCCCTTAATTTTTTTAAGTTCCTCTCTGTTCTCAAAGAAACCGCCGGCTACAGTGGTGTTTCGGATGTGCCCAAATCCTAATTTGGCTGGGGGGGGGGAAGCACTACTTCTAGTGCAATAAAATTGGATGATTACTAGCAGGTCTGTTAGGGAAGGAGAGCTTGATGCATTCTCTAGCCCTGAGCTTGATGTCCGTCCGACAACTACTGAGAACAACAGAAGGGGAAAGAAGAGACATTTAGCATTTGCAAGGGGGTCGCGTGTTTACCAAGTCAGCTGGCATCCACCAGTGAAGAGTATGCCTGAACAACACATTCATCTGCTCCTTGTTTATTGCATTAAGACGCTTGCTTCCGGCCCACCCCTCAAGAGACTTCGGCTACTTATGATAAAAAATAAGAAAACTATCTTTGCGAATTTTTCACAAAAGTGGCTGAAATTTTTACATTTACTATAATTGGATTACAGAAGCTCACTCCCAAAATTCCATTGGAATCGGTTTAAAACTTAAAAAGTTAGCATTGGAAATTTTTATTATGTGTGCCTCTTTAGACAGTGAGCCTTGAGCAGAAAGTGTGTTACCATAGCAACGGTTGATTGACAGCTGGGAGCGCTGATCCGAAGCCCTTGGTTGGGAAGAAAGCAAACACCTGTTTATCACTTCCACGGCTCAAAGTTCTAGTGCAAATTTCGCCGAATTCCGTTTGAAACTTTAGCAGATGCAAAAAAAAAAAAAAAAAAATCTTCCGTTGCAAAATCGGATTCAAAAAAAAGAAACGGCAATTATAAATTACGGGAAAAGCAAGCAAATTATTTTTTTTTAGATGCCATGGTTTATTTAAACAGAGTGATCCTTAAATTTTGTTTCTGTGATGATATGGACTCTATTTTAATTACAAACATACATTTTTATTCAGATGTCTGAGTTACTGTTTTAATAAAAAAATCTATAATTAAAAAGTTTTCAATGGATTTAGGCGAAATTCAGCAGTAAACGTATTTTAGTAAATTGCAACGTTATGACGTAAATTTGGTCATTTTGTCGAAAAATTGGGCAGCATTTTTTTTTTTTACGTTTTCTCCTTTAGTTAGGGTGAAGGACGAAGACACTTCAGTGAGCTGCAGGTGGTGATTTATGGCGATGTGCCAAATGAAAAGAAGCCGTTCCATCAGGACATTCCAGAGGTTGAGTGTGCGTGGACGCGTGCTCCTGCTGTTTGAACTTAATCGGAATGTTTTCGGGTGGGGAGAAATATCCGTTTCAGCTTTACAGCTTTCAGGCTCCTTTTTTTTCTTGGTAATAAATAAAAACCATAGTTGCTGCATTCACCATTGATCCATATTCGCATTTCTTGAATATAAACAGCAGACAATCGGAAACATGGTGTTGGGTGGGTCTTGATGTTCTTCATTTGTATCTGCTGAATTTTGTTCTGTGGGAATACGGAATGAGTTATACTGTGAATACATACAAAACTACATATTTTTGAGCTGAAAAAATATGTCTACTTGTACACAGTAGCTAACGTGTGAACTCAGACGAAGACAATCGGACATATGGACGTCTGATTCCATAAAAAAATCAACCCATTTTATTATACACGACAGGTAAAAAAGAAAAAACATTACATGTTTTTAAACATTATAAAGGAAAGCGGATTTTTTAAACACCATGACTTGATGATATTAATTTCTGAAGTTTTTTTTTTTTTTCGATTTTAATTTCTGAAATCTTTTTTTTTTTTTTTTTTTCAATTACAATACACTGTAACATGATACCTGTGTGTTGTATCCCTTATTTGTATGGCAGATTTTCAGTTGGCCGATATCCGCGATCGTAAGTGGTAGTTACATTGCTATTGTTGATGATGACAAGATAAATACTGGAGTAATGTAGAATGTTGCATAAAGTAAAAAAAAAATCGCCCCCTTCGAACTTTTATGCGGTTATCATAGCTGATCAACCATTTCATTCCATGAACATCAGCACATTTCAATCATTTGACCATTGGGGGTCTGACGGAATTCAGCAGTGCTTAAGCGCCTAGCGCAACGAGAACATGCTAATTATGGACAGTTCTATTCCCTTCCCCCCTATCATCCCTAATAATTGAGAGCGCATACTGTAGTTTCAAATAATCTGTGTATGAGCTAGTTTTCACGCTGTTCGTTATGTTTTTATTTTAGAAATTACTAACCCTTTCGAACTGTAGGTTGCAGAAACGTTTATGCTTTGGATTTTTTCCATTTGTCCGTACGATAATTCACGTAAAAGGGGTTGGATTTTGGCGAAATTTTAGTATGCTGTTAGGTACAACCTAGGAACCTACCCTGTTGAAAATGGTCGAAATTAAATTCAATGGCATAGATATAAGAGCAGTATTCATTCTCCAAGCTTGAAGCCCTACGTCCACTCTCCAGCTGGGTAAGTATGAAAGATTTGAGACTTGGAGGAGGGGACCCAGTACAAAGTTTTGCTTCCCTCAGGCACTAAGTGTTTGTTAACATTTCCTTTCCTCTGGTTTGGAGCCCAGCTGTTAGAGGTGATGCTTTGTAACAGTCTTTTAGCACAACACTCTGTCTACTGATTGGCATACAGGTCATAAAACAGTAACTTCACTAAGTGTTGTTTCCTTGTTTTGAATGAAGACTAAATCAATGCCAAAGCATTTGCAACCCAGGCTGCCTAAAGGACAAAGCTGGGGGAGCAGGAAAGAACATAGCAGTAAGACCCCTTTTTCTTTAATTACTTAAAATCTGGCCTATAGTAATTGGTCACATGTGTAGCCCCTTACTCAGGGGAAATTCTCAATTTTTAGTTGTGTGGTTCCTGATCTTAGATATTTTTTTGGCTTTCATTTACTGTTTCAGTTGATTTACCCATTTTTTCACCCCCCCCCCATTAAATATGGGTAAGTGTACTTTTAGTAATCTTTGGCTAATAAATCCTAAATATGCTGGATGGATTAAAAAAGATGAAAGCAATTGCCATGTTGCAAAATGCATTTTTATCCATTAAAATAATAGATGTTTCGAATATGGGGGAATCCGCTTTAAGAAGCCACATGAAAGGAAAAAAACATAGTATGTTGACAGAAAGCTGTAAAAATGTTCCACTAACTGTTGATAAATTGCTATGTGTATCAAGTGATAAACAAGTACAGCCTATTGCATCCACATCTAATCCTCTGCATATTCCTCTTTAAAAAAATGCAACCATTAAAGCAGAAGCATTGTGGTGTTTAAAAGTGGTTAAATCCCATTACTCTTACAGGTCTTGTGCAGGTAATGATGTTTTACTCCGCCTAATGTTTTCTGACAGCAGAATTGCTGGAAACTTCAGCTGTGGCGAAAAAAAATGTTCCTACATTTGTTGCTTTGGTTTGGCACCTCACTTTAAATCAGTGTTTGTTCAGGAAGTCAAAACTGAAAATGAAAATTTTGTGATTTTGTTTGACGAAAGTTTAAACAAGTTTAGTCAGTCAAAACAAATGGATATACATGTTCGTTTATGGGAAAAAGGAACAGTTTCAACCAGATATTTGTCATCAGTTTTTTTGGGTCATGCTAGTGCAGACATAATGATGGAAAAATTTCTTGAATGCATGGCGTGCCTCCCACTGTGTAACATTGTGCAGTTATCAATGGATGGACCCAATGTTAATTGGAAGTTTTTTGATATGCTGCAATCAACACTTAGTGCTGACTCAAATGTCCAACTCCTAAACACAGGGAGCTGTGGACTTCACATTGCAAACAATGCCTTTCGACATGGAGCCTCAGCAACAGGATGGGAAATTCAAAAGTTGCTTTCATCATTATTTAGGCTTTTTAAAGATTCACCTGCAAGGAGGGAAGATGTTTCTAAAATAATTTTAGCCAGTAAGATGCCATTAAAATTCTGCCCACACAGGTGGCTAGAAAATACTCCTGCCTGCGAGCGAGCATTAGAAATTTGGGCAGACATTGAAAATTATGTTAACCAAGTTGAAAAGAAGTGCATCAAGAATCCCCACACTGTATCATTTGATGCTAACAAAACTTTCACTAAAGATCCTTTTGTTTTAGCTAAACTGCATTTCTTCAATTCAGTTTCAAAACAGCTGGTACCATTTCTCAAGGCATATCAGTCAGATAAGCCAATGATGCCTTTTATGGCCACAGATCTTGAAAAGATGCTAAGAAATATGATGAATCGCTTTGTTAAAAGAACCGTAATGGCAGAAGCTAACTCTGCCTTAAAGCTGTTACAAGTAGACCTTACAGATGCATCTCAGTGTTGTCACTATAAAGAAATTGATGTTGGGTTTCAAACAGAGAAGGTATTGAAAGAATTAAGTGCTAAGAACATTAGTGAATGCAAACTTATGGAGTTTAGAATGGAATGCCGAATATTTTTGCAAAAGCTAGTTGTGAAGCTATTGGAAAAAATCCACTTAAGTACTCCCTTGTTCGCCACATGAATTGTTTAGATCCTCGGTTGATGTCAAAAAATAGTGAGACTTGTATTAAGAATCTAACATCCATTCTCACACTTCTTGTTGATGCTCATAGAATACAACCAGAATTATGTGATGGTGTAATATGGCAGTTTAAGGAATTTGTGACCAGTGTTGCAGCAGTAAAATCTTCATTCATAAACTTTGATCCAGAAGATAAACAACAAAGAGTAGACACATTATTGTATGAGTACATGTTTTCTACTAAAGCTTTTAGTGAACTGTGGAAAGTTGTGAAACTTCTTTTACTGTTGTCACATGGGCAAGCTTCTGTTGAGAGGGGTTTTTCAGTCAATAAGGAGCTCATTGTAGAAAACATGAGAGAGGAGTCAATTGTAGCACAGAGAATTATTTATGATCATATATCCTATGTAGGTGGTATTGATAAGGTAAATATCTCAAAATCCCTTCTGTTATCAGTTGGAGCTGCAAGGCAAAAATACATACATTATTTGGATGATAAGTCCAAAGAAAAGGAAAAAGCAGCCATATGTGGAAAAAGGAAAGCTATTTTAGATGAAATTGATAGCATAGAAAAGAAAAAGAAACTCATTGAAGGAGAAGACAAAGAATTACTTAACTCTGCTGATGATTTAGCTTTAAAAGCTGAAACTACAAATAACATTACATACATTGTAAAATCTAATAACTTTAGAAAAACTGCTCATGAGAAAAGAGCAGTACTTAAAAAATGGATATGGAACTTGAAACCAAAGTCAGCAATCTTAAATCTGTATAACCATCCATGGATACTCCATATTTGTGGTATCTTCCAAGCATATAGAGAATTAATACTAAAACATAAAATTTTTATATTTGTACAATTTACAATAGAAATGAACTTTTTTTTTTCTTTGAAGCATGTTGAACTTCAAACCAGTTTTGATCTTATATCTTCATAATTATTTAGTGTTTTTCATATGAAGTTCATGTAAATAGACTAATGAACTCTTCTGTTCCAAAAACTTATAACTTTCTGCAACTAACTTCCACAATTAGGCTTCTTATTGGACTAAAACTTTGGTAAGTAACATAAAACCTTATTTATACTTGTACAGTAAATACTCATGGGCTCCTAAAACATATTTTTGCTGTACATTTTACTATGAATTTGTGGCCAAAACAATTCAATCAATTGTCCTTAATGCATTGATCAGATTTTGGTTTATATAACTGACAAACTTCAATTTTTTTAAAAAAGCTTTTAAAAACTTAATTCATATAATTGTCTTATGTTTTGGGAGTTGAACCAAAAGTGGTTATTCTGATTCTGGTTATGATTGAAGCTTAACTGGAGGTAGAGATTCCTTATGCTCATCATTTTTCATTTATGTAAAATACTTAAGAATATCCTAATTTATACCAATAAAAAACTGAAATTGTTTTATGTTTAAGGTTTTTATAAATAGTTTAGCTAGTTCCACATTTTGGGGTAGCACTTCATAAATTTAGTTTAGCAGTGATTTTGATTTAAAAAAATAAAAGTAAATTGAGGCAATCTTGTTTGATATGAAAAATAATTTTTGGAAAGTAATATGAGGCAAGTGTACTGGTAGACATAAAGGTGGTTAGATTCTTTTGGGTTGGGTGGTGGGCCAGGACTTTCTGACTTCTATGATGAAACTTATTTGAAATTTGTTGCCATGTTCCTAAAATTACACTTTCTGTTTTAAACTCTATTGGTTCACCTTTCTATGATCGTCCACTCCCGAATCATTTCTTGAGGTGCATAGTGATTCCGTGGCTTATGCTTTTTGATTTAACATAACTGTACTACAATTGGATGAAATTTTCCTCAAGTCTGGAACATATTCTGTCTAGTAATTAAGATTTTCATTGCCTTCAAAAGTCACATCCCAATATGCATCCACCAGTGGCAGTCATTGGGAATGTTAAAAAAAAAAAAAAAAAAAATCATTCCCATGTATGGAAACACTTTTTATCAGAGCTAGAATCCACCTGTGGGCATAACAGGCACATGCCCCATTTCAAAAACAAAAAAGGGGGGGGTGAGTAAGTAGATAAGTGCTTTGTTTTGTCTCACGTTTCTTGTTTTCAGACATTACACTTTTTCACTTATGGATTTGCAACTCCACGTTTTGTCTTACATTGGCCCGAACTTTTCAGTGATCCACACAGCAGTACTTCAGAACTGCTGTTTGTGATGTACTCTGACAGGCAAGCACCCCATCTCCCCCTTATGGGTCCTCCATGTTTTACCACCGTGTTTTTTTTGGAGGAAATAAATCTCAGAGATTTTTTACCAGTTCTCTGTTAGACGTGCGCCCTCCCCATTCTTAAATTCTGAATCTGCCCTCACTTTATTTTATAATAATTTCAGTTGTTATCAATAATAGTCTGATTACATGGAAGATAGTGCAGAATAGTGATGCAGCTAAAATGACTGATTAAATTAATCATTTTCTGATTGAGGGAAAGGATTTTCTGAATAGCCTTGTGGTAATTGCACCATGATTCAATTTAGCATTATTGGGTAATTCGCCAATTAAAAACATTAAAAAGAAATGTAATGGGTAAAAAAGCACACTCATCCATTTGCATCTTTCATCATTTTTATTACTTAAAACTGAAATTGCTTTTAAAAACTAATTTGAGCATGATACTGTAAAGCGTAGTAATCATCCTGGAATTTTTTGTATATGGCCTGGAAAAGGCCTGGAAAGTCCTTGAATTTTTTCCCCCAAAAAGAGTACGAACCCTGTAGACCCATCGCGCAATCAAAACGATATCCGTCTTCTTTAGATTTCCGCCCTTGGTTTCAGTCGGCAAATCGGAACTTATCCAATCTGCCCAATACCTCCGCACATTGTCCTTGAAGGGCTTATTAAGGCAGACATCTAGTGGTTGAAGAACAGATGTCAACCCACCTGGGATGACAGCAAGAGTTGTTTTTGAATTTTCTGCAGTTTTTTTCACTTCTGCACAACGGTGTGCAACAAACATATCCCACACCAAAAGAGAAGGGTTTCCTCAAAAGTGCACCTGGCCTTTTGTTCCACACATTCTTTAACCAGTCAATTGTACCGGATTCGTTCCTCCATCCTTTTTCATGGGCACGAACGAGCACACCAGACAGAAAGACAACGCTTTTAGGCAGAGTTTTGCGTTTGAAAATAATTACCGGAGGTAGCTTACTGCCGTCAGCCAAACAGGAAAGAACAACCGTGAAACTGAATTTTTCGTGGCCAGTCATTTTGATCAAGATATTTTTTTCGCCCTTTTGGTTCACAATCTTATTCCCAGGAAGGTCGAAACACATGGCGGTTTCATCCATGTTCCCTATTTGGGAAAGTTCGAAAGCAGTCTCTTTTCTCTTTTGAATTACATACTTTAGAAATTCCATTATCTTTGCTTCGAGGTCACGAGGTAACTTTTGTGCAATTTTGGTGCGCTGGCGTAGACACAACCCATAGCGGTTCAAGAACCTTGTGCACCAACCTGGTGAGGCACGAAAAGTGTTATTTGCGGCTCCAAACTTTTCATCTTTTGCGAGCTTCATTGCTCGCAAACATATACCAGTTCGCGTTACAATGTAACCATTTTGTCTGCAGCCCACAATCCAATCATTCAAGTCACTTTCCAGCTCTGAGAAAGATATCGTTCCACAGCGCAGCGCCTTTTACGATTTTGGGATTTTCACCAAGTCCGTTTTTTTTTATGCCAATCTCGAATCAGTTTTTCGTTAATGCCAAATTGACGTGAAGCAGCACAGTTGTTAGTATTTTCTGCAAAAGAAACCACTTTCAACTTGAATCCTGCGTTATAGGACATCCGCTTCTTCACACAATCCGTGTCACCCATAATAGGAGAAGCGAGACACATGCGATTAAGAACAAGAAAAACACGTGCGATTAAGAACAAGCAATACCTAACACTGGCTGTCACATGGCTCCGTTACGTCGAAGTTCAGTTCAATCAACTGGTAGTCGGAAGGGTGGAGCTTTCTATGCACAGTTGTGACTGCGCTGTGGATATGCAAAGCCAGGAGAGAGGAGACATCTCAAAGCACAGAGAAATTCGGAGGGTCACGATTTCGTAATTCTACCACATCGGTGTTTTTTCTTTCTTTTTTCTTTCGGAGGGTTGCGATTTCGTAATTAATACCGCATCCGCATTTTTATTTCTTTTGGGATGGATTGCCTTTTGCCTCACAGGAAGAACTTTTGGACTTACGATTTTTTTAGACCCCGCGTATAAGTCGACCCCATTACTTTGAAGCTCTCATTTTGTCCCAAATTTCTCAACTTATACGCGAGTATATACGGTAGTTTGTTTTTTACTATGTATGTGCTAATCTAAAGGGACTGAAATCAAGTGGCAGGGGAATGGTTTGTGCCATACATTTTCAGGTAACACTGCAATGATTTCTTAATAATCAAAAACACGCTTGTAGTAAGGAGAGAAAATTTTTACCACTTCTGATGTTTTTTTTATGGGGGAGGGGAGAGATTTTCTCCAGCTCAGCATTATCTTACTAGCATCCTCAATATTTTACACCACCCCATGGTGAAATCCATGGTGCATTACTGAATTAAAGTAAAGGTATACTATTTTTATATTTTTAATCACTTGTATGTGTAGATTTCTTGGAATTTGCATTTGCACTTTATGAGCATAAGGTAAATTTTATACTCTATTTAAAATTTTGAATAAATAAAATTGTGATTTTAGACAAATCTGAATCGCATAGCAATGCAGGGCCAAAAACACCATCTACATATGCTAGTGTTTCGCCAAATACTTTTGTTCGCTACTGTATATACACTATCTACCAACAAGTAATTGGTCACCCCTGCAATCAATGATATTTGCGGTCCTGATACACATCATGGCCGCCGCCGTTAAATATCGTGTGTGAAATAACAACGCAACCAGTCGCATGCAAAATGCCACGCAGTTCGGAGCTCTCTGATTTCGAGAAAGGTGTAATCGTCGGGTATCACAGAAATGGCCGATCCATACGTGACATATCCAGCGAGTTGAAGTACCCAAAATAGACAGTGGCCTACATGATTGGCAAGTGAAAGATTGAAATTTTGGTTAGGTTACTGTCGGAATGTGCCCCGATCCGGCAGACCCACAAAACTGGGAGTTGGAGACCGACGGGTGCTGGCCGGAGAAATTCGGAAGAACCGCACCAAATCGATGGGCCACATCCGCGAGGAGTTTCAACAGGCATCCGGGAGTGTTCTTTCGATGAATACCATCCGTAAGAAAGCCCATCTGCTCGGTTATCGTGGACGTGCTGCAAAAAAAAAAAAAAAAAAAATGGAAAATACGAAATCTTCAAAAAAAAAAAAAAAAAAAAAAAAAAAATGGAAAATATGCATTTTGCACTATGTGTTGATGTAATTTCAACATTTTGTATGATGCAAGGAATGATATTACAAATCATATTTCTAGTGCCAAGCATAAATATAATGTTGACTATGTGGGAAAAATTAACAAATTAACATCCTTTGTAAAAGTTATGAAGTGGGTGCAATTTATACAAAAATGTTTGTTCACTTCATTTTTAGTTGAACATAATTTACCAATTAGTGTCCCTCAGTCACTCTTTACTTGTTTCATTTTTTATTTATTTTTTTTATTTTGATTGTCTCATTGTCTGTGTTTCTCCTTAAGATAAACCTAGCATGAAAAATGGTTTCTTTTTGAAAACATTTTAGTGTGTTCCATGACAACGTGGTATACAACTGTATTGGATTTTGTGGTGAAAGGGTGAAACATCCTTACCTTTAGATGCAAACTTCCATAAATTTTTATCTCTTTTTATAGATCATAATGATAGCATAGTAATGAGAAATTATGTATAAATTTAATTTTAATGGACATAAATGTGCCGACAAATTCAAACATTTGTATTTATATTGATTAAAAGTTGATACCTGATTTGGGTAACATCGTTTTTTTAATCAATATGTTCGCTATATTTAATCAATATACTTGGTAATTTAATCAAAAATATTGATTAGTTAAACATAATTTATCAAATAATTTAATTGAAAATATCAATTAAATTTTTCATCGAATATTTTATTTACATCTTTTTTTCCCTAATTATTATTATTTTTTGTTTCTTTTGAATAAATTAACATGTTTACTAACTTACACTAATTATTCGGATTGCTGTCTCTGTGGTTCTTGACTGGATATGTGTCTGTAGGTAGACTGGGGCTATGTCAGGTCTTTGTTTGGCCTTTCCCCCTCCCTTCCTAGCTGTTTTGTATTAAAAAGCATAATGATGTCACTTATTTTACATGTATTTATATTAAAACAGCTGAAATATAAATAAATAAATAAAAATATTGATTATTATTTTTTTACGGATTTCAGTTCCTGAAAGTTGGCAGGTGTCTATATAAAATATATATGAGCCGATTATAATAAGTAGCAGATTTTTTTTTTTTTTTGGCTGCAAAAAAAATTTAACTCTCCATGACTAGCTTTGATAAATAGATGTTAAGTATGTTTATTAATTTTACAGCCTTCTTCAATTCAATGCCTATAGTGTCAAAAAATTGTTTGTTTTTATCAAGTAAACATTTTGCCTTACTGTGTGAAACAAAATTTATTGCCCATAAATAAGAAAGGATAACTTACCCTGCAAACTGTGCTTTATATTTGTAGTTCATTTTATTATCAGTAAGAAAATCATTGTCACTGTGTATTATGGAGTGCAAGGTTGGAGATGTGGTATTCTTTAACACATTTTTACAGTTAGAGGCATTGCATACCCTTTTTTTTTAGTGTGCAGTGATGTAATTTTTTCTTCAGGGTGGCTTTTGGCAGCTCTGTACTTCCCTGCACTCCCAAGTAGCTCACCACTCCAAGTTGTTTATAGGCAGCCTGCTGACGCCCAGCATTAAAGGGCTAAGGAAATAGCTATGTATAAATTTTTTGTGGAGTATTTTTTAGGAATAATAATAATTGTAATGCTCTAATAACCCATATTTTTTTATATGAAGGAAATGTGTAAAAGTACTTGTTCTTTTACTCAAAGGAAATGTAGAATGTTAATGAAAGCTTTATTCTTTTTATGTTATTACAATCCGTTAATAATGCAGATTTGTTTTTGAACAAAGCAAATATGCAGGAATATGGATTCTTTCATATAAAGGAAATGTAGAACAATAATAAAATATACTATATTTTTCTTTATGCAAAGTTATTTTCTTTATTTCTTGTTTTGAGGGTGACATTTTGCTTTTGAAATTTTATTTTCTCCATGCTTGATGTGTTTTTTTGTTTAAATAATGAATTTACATAGACTGATGTCGTGGGTCACTACAGATTCAGGTATGTGTATGTGTTGGCTACCTGTGTCAGTAAGTCAAAACATTTGGCTGACTGAATGCTGAAGTTCTAATTTTGCCATGTGTGTGTGCTTACTGTAGCATTTAGATTCATTTGATGAATTACTGCAATGAAAAAATGAACAGAATGAAATAAATAAAGTATCTCTGTGAAAAATGAGAACATTTGTTTTTATTTTTTGTTAAGGTGTGGGTTCCTGTTCTGCACTTCATGTACCAAAATATTCTCCATTTCGTATGTTTAATACATTTTATTTGAAAGTAAAAAAATGCTTCAAATACGATATTTCATTTTTATCTTATGTTTTTATTGCCTTCCCATAGTGTCAGAACTTCTCCCTTTGCTATTTAATGCTGGTGGTGAGCAGGCTGTAAGTAAACAACATGGAGTGGTACATACTAAATTAAGAACTACTGTATATACTTGCATATAAATCGAGAAATTTGGGACAAAATGAGAGCTTCAAAGTAATGGGGTCGACTTATACGCGGGGTCTAAAAAATCGTAAGTCCAAAAGTTCTTCCCGTGAGGCAAAAGGCAATCCATCCCAAAAGAAATAAAAATGCCGATGCGGTATTAATTACGAAATCGCAACCCTCCGAAAGAAAAAAAAAAGAAAGAAAAAACACTGATGTGGTAGAATTACGAAATCGCGACCCTCCGAATTTCTCTGCGATTTGAGAAGTCTCCTCTCTCTTGGCTTTGCGTATCCACAGTGCAGTCACAGCTGCGCATAGAAAGCTCCGCCCTTCCGACTACCAGTTGATTGCACTGACCTTCAACATAACGGAGCCATGCGACAGCCAGGGTTAGGTGTTGCTTGTTCTTAATCGCACGTGTCTCGCTTCTCCTATTATGGGTGACACGGATTGTGTAAAGAAACGGATGTCCTATAACGAAGGATTCAAGTTGAAAGTGGTTTCTTTTGCAGAAAATACTAACAACTGTGCTGCTTCACGTCAATTTGGCATTAACGAAAAACTGATTCGAGATTGGCGTAAAAAACGGACTTGGTGAAAATCGCAAAAGGTCCTGCGCCGTGGAACGACATCTTTTCCAGAGCTAGAAAGTGTCTTGAATGATTGGATTGTGGGCTGCAGACAAAATGGTTACATTGTAATACAAACTGGTATACGTTTGCGAGCAATGAAGCTTGCAAAAGATGAAAAGTCTGCGCAAATAACACTTTTCGTGCCTCACCAGGTTGGTGCACAAGGTTCTTGAACCGCTATGGGTTGTGTCTATGCCAGCGCACCAAAATTGCACAAAAGTTACCTCGTGACCTCGAAGCAAAGATAATGGAATTTCAAAAGTATGTAATTCAAAAGAGAAAAGAGACTGCTTTTGAACTTTCCCAAATAGGGAACATGGATGAAACCGCCATGTGTTTCGACCTTCCTGAAAATAAGACGGTGAACCAAAAGGGCGAAAAAAATATCTTGATCAAAATGACTGGCCAGGAAAAATCCAGTTTCACGGTTGTTCTTTCCTGTTTGGCCGACGGCAGTAAGCTACCTCCGGTAATTATTTTCAAACGCAAAACTCTGCCGAAAAGCGTTGTCTTTCCGTCTTGTGTGCTCGTTCGTGCCCATGAAAAAGGATGGAGGAACGAATCCGGAACAATTGACTGGTTACAGAATGTGTGGAACAAAAGGCCAGGTGCACTTTTGAGGAAACCTTCTCTTTTGGTGTGGGATATGTTTGTTGCACACCGTTGTGCAGAAGTGAAAAAACTACAGAAAATTCAAAAACAACTCTTGCTGTCATCCCAGGTGGGTTGACATCTGTTCTTCAACCACTAGATGTCTGTCTTAATAAGCCCTTCAAGGACAATGTGCGGAGGTATTGGGCAGATTGGATAAGTTCCGATTTGCTGACTGAAACCAAGGGCGGAAATCTAAAGAAGCCGGATATTGTTTTGATTGCGCGATGGGTCAAGGATGCTTGGGATGCGATACCTGCAGAAATGGTCGTGAAATCATTCAAGAAATATTGCATTAGTAACAAACTTGATGGCACAGAGGATGATGAGATTTTTATGAGTGATGATGACAGATTGACAGTGATTCTGATGACACAGGCATAGATGGGAATACTGATGTTTATGATGACGCGCCGATGACGGAGAAAGACTTTTTTGAACTGTTTGGCGAGTATGACTCGGAATCGGATTTTGAAGGGTTCCGATGAAGTTTTTGGGTATGCAAATTAAATTTAGTATTATATATATAATTTTTTTCGTTTTCAAATGTTTTTGAATAAATTCATTGAACATTTTTTTTTCTCATTCCGAGATTGACTTATACGCGAGTTTCCGATTTCTTACGATTTTTTCCTCTGAAAGTGGGGGTCGACTTATACGCGAGTTTATACGGTAGTTGAAAGCACAGAGCTGCCGAAGTCTACTCCCTTTCTTTTCTTCCTTTCCTTTCCTTTTTCAAATGGCTTTTTTGACGAGAATAATTTTGTATAGAACAGAAAAAACAGTTTTGCAGGTGCTGATTGCCACGCATGTGTGCTCCATTATTAAAAAATATATCATTATTTATATTTCAAAAGATGGCAGATTTATTTAATATCTGGGTTCAAAAAGTTGGCTAGTCCGACACATGGGATGTTCAAACTAGATCAAAATATTTTTTGTCTGGGATTACCATTTAAGGGTGTTTTTCCAAAGCTGTGGAGCTCAGGAAGGGCCTGGGCTTCACTGGGAGGGTAGATAAAGAGTGTTTGTCTGCAAGTCATAGTTTGTATTATTGACATTTCCTAAATTTGAGTTTTACTTTATCCAATTTGTTTTTGTTTGGGGGCTTAATGACTACCATGAGCATTGTGATGGGCCATACGCAGTTGCCCGTTACTAATTTAGGGCTACTGATCCTAGGAAGGAGGAGAGCCAGCACCGTAAAACAAGCACACCATCCATGCCTCACCTAATATGCAAATCTGGACCCATCTCATTGAATGATTCACAGCCAGCGCTTTGTGCTACTTGGTCACGTGGTCAGCTATCCTAATTTGCTTGAGACTAGATTAAAGTAAGTTCACAGCCAGCACTTTGTGCTACTTGGTCACGTGGTCAGCTATCTTAATTTGCTTGAGACTTGATTAAAGTAAGTTGGGACTAGTGAATTCTCATTCCAGTTAGTCCTGGACTAAATGGGCAAAAAGTAATTTTTGATCCCAGAATATAGACACCCATGCAAAAGTAAGAAAGCTGTAAATCAGGCCACAAATTGCAAACTTTTTTTGCTTTGATTTCATAAAAAATTCAAGGTGTGTGAAATATTTATTGAAATTATTAATTACATTGAAGGATGGACTGCATTATTTGTATATGCACTTACCAACTTTAATAAGTGTACTAGTGGTTTTAAAAGGGCTGAAACTATTATGATTGAGCAATTTGTTTCCTAAACACATGTTGTCTCTTCTCCCTTTGTCTCTCAAATCAAATTGCTTCTATTGCTATAGAAAAAGTTTACCATTGTTTCATTCTTACAACACACCTCGGGGTTACCAGTACTAACAGCTTTTTTGGCAATACATTCATGAAAAAATAATGGCACACATTAATGGAAATTATGGCACACATTCATGAAAAATTATATCATATTCAGGGATATTTCCATCTACCATTGCAGACCATAAGTAAAAAAATATACCAGCTTTTTAAATGTCTTTTTGTTATAATATTTTTATAAGTTAAACATTTTAGTGAAATTCAACTTTTTCATCCCTTGCTGTATTCCTGCCACAATCCACACTGTTTCTTGTTTCAACTAAAGCTGAGATGAGAGCCCCAAATTAAAAGAGTTCTAATGAATTGTAAAGAGTCATTGTTGAAAAAGTGCTATTTGTAAAAGAAAATAGTTTGTATATAATATGCATTGAATACTAAGGCAGTATACATATTTTCATGTGCTATTAATTTGTTTTCTTTTGCATAATAGTGAATATAAGTAGTTGTCATCTTTTCATCTACGGTTATATTTCTTTTATGATGACCGTAGTAGAGTGTCAGTTATTAAGGTTCTTTACCATAGATTTTTATATAATATTCTGTTTTGTTTCATAGTGAATAGCTTATTATTATGTGTATCTTTTTCATTATTCATAGGTTGATGTTGCAGTTGTTGAAGTTGGTATTGGTGGGCTTTATGACTGCACAAATATCATAAGGTGAGATTAGTGTGATTTTGATTTCTTGCCAGAAAATGAAAAAAAAAAAAAATGTTTGTATAATTTGCTTGGTGATTTCTGCTATTTTATTATCCAGTTTAAAGCTATCATTTAAAACCAAATGGGTGATGAAAGGTTGCTGTTCATTCATCATAACTTTTCAGTACCCTTGCACTATTTTTAAGGATTTGATATAAAACAAAATGTAGTAAATATCTATAATGTATACAGGGTGGCCTACAAAATAATGACACATTTCTTTAGTGATTTAGAAATTACTTTATTATTCATGATAAAAATAATATATATCTTAAACACTGGAAAATTGTGATGCATGAATAATGTTTTCAGTGTGTTCACTGTCATATTCCAGCACCACATGAAGACAACACACTAACAAAGGTCCCTACTAATTCTGTTGCAGACTTCAACGATTCTTTGCAGCATGTTTTGTGGCTGATGAGTGAAGGCGATCCTTCAAGAAATGCCATAAGAAGTTAACACTAGAGTTTAAATCAGGGCTGCACAGGGGCCATTAATGACCACAAGGATTTACCTGAGAAAATCTGTATGATATTATA
The DNA here is from genome assembly GCA_039090855.1 of Macrothele yani. Classification (NCBI taxonomy): domain Eukaryota; kingdom Metazoa; phylum Arthropoda; class Arachnida; order Araneae; family Macrothelidae; genus Macrothele; species Macrothele yani. Next base: position 123,577,214 of record CM077013.1, read on the forward strand.
GAGTTGTGAATGTCTCATAAAGAAAATCCAAAACAGGCTTTGACCTGTGGGGTGTTGTGCCATCTTGCATGAACCACTGTTTCCAGGTTTAAATTCTGTGCCCATAACTGAGGCAAAAAGTTGTCTCACGAAGCTTGAGAAGCACATACTGTTCACCGTTTTGTCCAAAAACTATGGAATCGATAAGTCCTTGACTTGACAAAGCACACCACACTGGAATATTTTCACCATGAAGCAACAACTCTTGCATCTTGTGAGAGTTTTCACTGGCCCAGAAACTGAAGTTCTGTTTATTAGCAGCACCATGCAAATAAACAGGTGTATGTGAACACGGTGTTATGTATAATGTCTGATTGATTTGTTAGTATGCCATCCTTTGCAACTGGAGGTGACTATGTTTGTCTGTCCAACATCTGGACAGCCTGGATTTTTATGGGTGTAAGTGACAATCCACATTCAGCATTGATTGGATTGATGTACTTGAAATTTGCTGCTGCTGACTTTATTTCTGCATTGCCTTTTTAGGACTTCTTGTCATCACAAAATGAAATGCTTTAACATTAGCTGGAGTGCAGACTGAGCTCGACCATGTTCACTTTGGTTTGAGAACAGTTAAAAAAAAAAAAAACTTGTGTGAATCTGTTGTATCTTGCATAGTGCCCACTTTGTGTGTTAAATTGCACCTTGAAACGTCTCTGTACACTAAACGTAATACTTCTTAAATCCTGATACAGCAACACAACTGACATCCATTGTTCTATACTTAGACAAATTTTTTTGGCAATTGTTTTTTAATTAGTTTTCTTCTATACTAAGGATAAACTCCACAACCTTTGTCAATTTCATCAGTTGAAGTGCACCCAGACTAGAAATAAATAAAGAGTGTCATCATTTCATGGCCCACCTTGTGTATGCTCTCATGTATTAATTTTCTTGTTTTCCTGATCTTTTTAAAACAGTATCCACTTCCTCCGTCTGTAGTATATGTATACAGGGTGCCCAGTTAAGTCTCTTCTCAGCCCTGTAACTTTTGAACGCCGACAGCTGTAGCCATAAAAACGGTGTCTAGGTATAGTAAAGTGGCTATGCGCTATTCGATGAGACCGCATACAGCGGCTTTTAGCGGCAAAGTCAGGAGTTAGCGTGCCGATCTCAAAAACTATACGCAATACTGGAAAATAGTCAATCGCAAAGTTTTAGAGCAGCATCGAGTTAGTACGAAAAGACACCTTGCGCATATGAATGCTGAGAATAGAACACATACAACGCTTGTTTGTTTGTTCGCAATGTCGAACACTGTTACATCATGAAACACGTCAGAAAGGAGATAATATCGCCTTCCGCAAAGCACTAGCCCAACTCAACTGCGGAATGTTTGGTTCCAACATGACGGCGCCCCTCTGCACCAGCCAGGAAATGTAAGAAGGTACCTGGTCGTGACATTCGAGCAACAAATCATCAGCTATGGTGGTTGCGTACAGTGGCCTGCACGCTCACCGGACCTCACCCCATTGGACTTCTTCCTGTGGGGCTACCTCAAAGGGCAGGTGTATCAGATTCCCTCCGACAATGTTGCAGGACCTTCAACGCCGTATAACTGATGCTTGTTCCAGCGTGTCACCTGACATGCTGCAAAATGTGTAGTGTGAGATTCAATATAGAGTCCAAATGTGTATTGTGGCTGATGGAAAGCACATTGAGCACCAATGGTAAATGGGCTTAGTGACAACTACTTGCTCCTTTCTGACGCGTTTCGTGATGTAACAGTGTTCAACATCACGAACAAACAAACGAGCTGTGTACGCGTTCTATTCTTAGCATTCACGTGCGCATGGTGTCTTTTTGCACTAAATCGATGCTGCTCTACAACTTTGTAATTGACTATTTTCCCGTATCTCGTATTGTTTTCGAGATCGGCATGCTAGCTCCTGACTTTGCTGCTAGGAGGCGCTGTAAGCGGTCTCATCGAATAGCGCAGAGCCACTTTACTATACCTAAACACCGTTTTTATGGCTATAGCTGTCGGCGTTCGAAAGTTACGGGGCTGAGAAAGGGCTTAACTGGGCTCCTTGTATATACACTCAATGGGCAAGACATTAGAGGTAACTGTGTAATAACGTGTTGGTCCTCCAACACAAATAACAGCCTGTACACACACTGAGGCATTGATTCTCCCAGGTGCCAGAGAGTTTCCGGAGGTAATGCCAGCCATGCCTGTTGCAACACGGTACACAACTCCTGCTGAGACATCTCATCCAGGACCCGTGGATCTGATGTTCTGCTTAACGGCATCCCAGAGAGCTTCTACAGGGTTTAAATCTGGGGACCTTGGGGGCCACTGGATTCTTCCAAATTCAAATGAGTGTTCCTTGAGCCATGCCTGAGTGGTTGCAGCCAAGTGGGGCTACGCATTGTCCTGTTGAAACAGACTATTGGCAGCAGGATGCAGGAAGGCCATAAAAGCATGTAGATGATCAGCCAGCACAAGCTGGGAGCATGCAGCGGTTAAGCACCTCTCGAGACACATTAAAGGACTTAATGTACTGACTTGTAACGGACTTAATGTGTCCAATTGAGAAGGCTCCCCAAACCATCGCCGAGCCACCAACCGCTGTCTTCAACAGAGCTGACCTCGCACACCAGAGCCATGGCCACATGCTGTAGATGCCACACCCGCACCCTGCCATCAGCTCCATGCAGCTGAAAACAAGGTTCATCTGACCTGACAATGCAGTGCCACTCTCCAGAGGTCCAGTTTTGATAATCCTGACACCAGGTGGCGTTTAATGTCCGATGACGAGCAGTCAATAGTGGCACACGAGTAGGTTCTCAGACCTTGTAGCCCAGGATATGCTGAGTGTGCCATACTGTCGGTTTGCTGATGCTGCTTGGGCCTCTGACATTTAACCTGAAGGTCATTTGCACTGTTCTTGCAAAGCAATCCGTCTGTACGAGCCTGGATAGTCTACCTCGGCCCCGGTCATCAATGGCGTGTGGTCTGCCACTGCTTGCTCTCTGGGCACTGGTATTGTCTATCAATGGTATACTCGTGGTGCACTCTTGCTACAGTTGCCCTCGGGAACCCTAGGGTTCTTACCACTTGCGCAAAAGAATGACCCAATGCATTTCAGACAATCATTCAATTAACCAAATGAATGATTGTCTGCATTCATTGCTCTGACAATGCATTCACGAATAAAGTCGCTCAGATCACCACATTTCCCATGTCCACCGATTGTGATACACTTTGGGAAACCCTGCTGTCTGTCTATCGCCTGCATTCCGTTTTGGGTCTGTTCCAAACTGAATGCAGGAGATATACACTGTGTGGCCACTTTATTATACCTCCCCTTCAGTACTTCGTTGGGCCACCTTTTGCCTTTAATGCTGCATCGATTCTTCGTGGCATGGACTCCACGATAGGTGGTTTGTGTGATCTGAGACCCTGCTTGATGAATAGCACTTTCCAGGAGTGTGAGATTGCAGGGTTGTGGATCCTGCTGCCTGATGGCTCGTTCAACTTCATCCCACAAATTCTCAATGGGGTTGAGATCTGGAGATGGTGGGGGCCACCTAAGCAAAGTAAACTCACCAGCATGTTCCTGAAAATAATCCTGTACAATACGAGCACTATGGCAGGACGCATTATCTTGCTGAAAGTAGCCATTGCCATTAACCATCCACATGACAGGATGCACTTGGTTTGCAACGATGTTTAGATATGATGTGCCAGTCAGACATTGATCAACATGATTTAAAGGGCCCAACGCATGCCAGGAAAACATTTCTCAAACCATAACGTTGCCACCACCAGCTTGAAGGGTTGTAGCAATGCATTTGGGGTCCATGCTTTCGTGCTGTTTCTGCCAAATTCTCACTCTGCCATCGGCATGGTGCAACTGAAAATGTGATTCATCAGACTACATAATTTGTTTCCAATTATCGACTGTCCAATCCTTGTGCTCCTGTGTGAACTGGAGACATTTTCTCTTGTTAACTGCAGACAGCAAAGGTGTTAGAACAGGCCTTCGGCTGCCATATCCCATCCGATGCAGTGTACGACGAACAGTGCATGCAGAGATCATTTGAGGGGATCCTTGATTAAGATGGTCTGTAATTTGCTGCACTGTTGCCCTTCTGTTGTCTGTTACCAGTCTGGACACTCTCCGTTCCGCCCGAGCAGTCACTAGTCGATGACGACCATACGTTGCACGTAGAGACCCAGTTTTTTGGCTGACAGTCCAGTCTTTAAACCCTTTAACAACAGCTGCTCTGGAACATTTCACGAATGTGGCGGTTTCGGTGATATTTGCTCCATGGCTCCGAGCTCCTACAATCATCCCACGTTGGAAAGTCCGTCAAATCGCATTTTTTACCCATCTCGTCACCCAAAGATCACTTCTACTACTGTCACAAGCACTAAGCTTTCCATTTTTGTACTAGCCTCGCCCTCTGGCGGCAACAGCATGCAGCCATAGCTCATTTGCTTAAAACTGTCAGGTGGTCATAATAAAGTGGCCACTCAGTGTATAAATCTATGTATGTGTGTGTGTATATATATACACTGTATTGACAAAAGACACCAAACACCACTTCAGAAGCAAATGAACCGATATGCTGCATTGTTAAGATGCACAGTACAACTGCAAATGGTATAAAAACAAGCCTGCAGCTAACCCCGATCATATCGTACTGCGAGGTTGAGTGAGAATGTCACGGCGGGAGAGAACTGACTTTGAGAAAGGAAAGATTGTTGGGTGTTATATTGATGGGTTGTCCATAAGAGAAACCGAGAGGTGTTTAAACATACCCAAGTCAACTGTTTTGGATGTACTGAATAAGTGGAAAACACATGATGTGCCTGAAGCAGCTAAACTTACCTGCAGACCAAAGAAAATCAGTGATAGAGGACGTCGAAACCTCAGGAGAGTCGTTACAGCTAATCGACGGAGTACTGCACAAAACCTCAGTGTGCAGGTGAGTAAAACTGCTGGAACCTCGGTATGTACACGTACCATTCACAGAGAACTTCATTCCGTGGGTTACCATGGTTGTGCGGCTACTCATAAGCCTTTCACTCCGCTCGGAATGCTACTCATCATTTAGCATGGTGTAAAGAATATTTATCGTGGACCGTAGATCAATAGAAACTGGTTATATGGACTGATGAATTCAGATACACAATCCATCAGTCTGATGGCCGTGTGTGGGTATGGTGGCAGCCGAGGGAACTTTATTTACCATAGTGTACTGTTCCTACAGTCAAGTTTGGAACTGGCAGTATACTCGTTTGTAATGTTTCCAGTGTTTGTGGAGGTGTTTTTCATGGTATGGTCCCGGCCCATTGGTTATCATGGGCAAACCTGTTAACCAGCACGTCTACCTCGATATTCTGGACAATTATGCCCTACCAACTCTGTGTCGATACTATGAAACCGAGCCTTGTTGGTACCAGCAGTATAATGCACTGAGCAATAAAGCAAGGACTGTTATGCCGTGGTTTGACGATAATTCTAAATTGTGTGTGAAACAGCCAGCACAGAACCCTGATCTTAATCCCATAGAGCACCTATGGGATGAATTAGAGTGCCACATAAGAAGTTTGTAACCAAGGCCTACTACTAAGCAACAGTTAGTGGCAGCATTATGTACTGAATGGAAACGCATACCTATCTTCCAAATCCTTGTGAAAAGCATGTCTTGGATGGTCAGTCCATGCATTAAGGCCAAAGGTGGACCTGACACCATGCCAATTTATGTCAATAAATACTATGTTGCTTTTCTCTTCTAGGTGTCCGGTGACTTTTGTCAGGGTAGTGTATATATATACTGCCATCTATTAAATTGTTCCTGTGCATTTGAAAGCTATGATGAAATTTCTTTCATGTTATATTTTAATGAAAGTTTGTTATCTTATTCTTTTTTTTTCACATATTATTGTATATAAAAAATTAATTGGCATACAAAATTTGGATGGAGTTTTTGGAAGAAGCAATACAATTTTTAATAGCAGTATGCCATTATGTCTTAAAAGAAAAATGTTTAATCAATGCATCCTGCCAGTGCTTAGGTATGGAGCAGAGACATGGACCTTAACTAAAAAAAGACATACAAAGATTGCAGACAACTCAAAAGAAGCATGGAGATATACATGCTTAGTGTAACCAGGAAAGATAAGAGGCACTTGTGGATAAGGAAAATGACAAGAGTGGACAACATCATGACCAGAGTGAAATCACTGAAATGGCAATGAGCTGGACATGTTGCTAGAAGAACAGACCACCGATGGACAACCGAAATTTTAAACTGGATTTGAAGAGACAGAAAAAGACCCAGAAGAAGACCACATGGGAGATGGATGGATGAAATTTGAAAGCATGCCAGAGTGCCATGGACGAAACAGTTGTGGAAGAAACTTCGGGAGATCTTCATCCAGCAGTGGATTGATAATTATTGACAATGATGATGATGTAAAAAAAATATGTATAATATATATACTGTGATGATAAAGTAAAGCGACTGAATTCAAATAAGGCAAAATATGGGTAAGGAAACCATTTTTTTTTTATTCACCTCCCACAAAATTAACCCTAAAACATGAAATACACTTGTTAGTGTAAATTTGAAAAAAAAAAAAAAAAAACCTCTTCTGCTGTGATGATGTCTAGATCTGCTGTCACATTTTTAGTGTCATAAAACTGTTGAATTAATGTCTATTCAATCGCAACTTGTTGAACAGAAAAAAGCTTATTGGGGCCAAGTCAAGTGAGTGAGGAGATTGGTTAAGCACAGCAAGCTGTTTGTGATCCAGAAATGTCTAAGTGTTAATTCCTGTATGAACAGGTGCATTGTGATGGAACAGCCAGTACCAAGTCTGTGGTAAGTTTGGATGTTACCAATTTCTTATTCACATTTAATGCACCTGCTAGCATGATCAGTGTTAATCTGTCATCACTTGCTAGTAATTTGCATACTTTGTCCATCATTTCAGGGCTGCAGATTGCTTTCAGTTGTCTACTTCAAGGACCATCTGCTGTGTCCTCTCTGCCCATTGTAAAATGCTGATACCATTGAAATATTTATGCTTAGGACAGAGTCTCATTTCCATAGTCCTTCGTAACATTTCACGTGTTTCAGTGGGACTTTTGCCCAGCTTTGCACAAAGGTGATTTTAATCTGTCCCATTCTTTGGCTCCTAATGGTGACATTAGACGCGATGAGGAAAGAACATCCTTCCTAAAAAATTCAGCTTAAGGCCAGCGGGTGTGTTTGTATTGGCAGGACTAAAAATTTCTTCGAATTATGGAGTAAGGGTTATTATTTTTGGTAAAACAGCCATAATTTTAAGAACTTTGTAGCTTAATTAAGTCTAGAAATAGCCATGTCATCAATTATTACCAAGTTGGCTAGGCTGGTTAAAGTCAATTTTTTCCTTCCCCGTCTAGTTCCCACCTGTAGAGTAATTTCATTGAAATTCAGTCAAATTTTATTTCTTGCTTCAGAAGTTTGATAGCTAGGGCCATCCATAAATGAATATATTTTTCTTCTTTTATTATTTATAGGACTCCAGTTGCAGTTGGTGTTGCAACTTTGGGAATTGATCATGTAAATATTCTGGGAGATACCCTGGCAAAGATTGCAAAACAGAAAGTTGGCATTTTCAAGCCAAATGTGCCTGTATTCACCATTCCTCAGCCAAACGAAACTATTGAAGTATTCCAAAGGCATGCATACAATGTTGGTGTAAGTTTTTCATTTTTTAAAAACTAAATCGTTTGCTGTTGACTATCGTCATCTCACACCCATATACTCATACAGCATTTAATTTTTTGTATGTGAACCAGTTTCATTTTAGTAGTGAGTGTTATTATTGTAGACTGATTATATCATGGCTGCCAACTCTGCTGTTTTTCCCAGGAGTCTCCAGACATTTAATGTTATTTCCCATCTTTTATGAAATTTTTGTTAATAGCATTAAAAATGCTACTGTGTTTTGCAATTCATTTTGGTAAATTTTTTTATTTTATGTCAAAAAGAACTGTTTCTGGCCATTTCAAGTCTTGTTGGGCCAGCCAAATGAATGTTTTCAATGTGATAGCAAAATGTGGTTGTAGAAGCAATAGCAAGTCATGCCTAAGGGAATGCACAGCAACACATGGGTCAGCAGAGAGGATTGAAGTAGCCAGTCCGTCCTCCCCAAGAAGTGTCCTCTCCACTATCCAGTGGTCCGCTGACCATTGGCCAGTAAAAATTCCATTGGGACAGTGAACTATATTTATGTCCCTGGCCCAGGTGGCCAGTAATTTTTTTTAACTCCATTTATTTCAGAATTATCAAGTTTACAGTTTATAAAGAACTGAACCAAATTTCAAAATATCCAGGTTCGGCCATGCCAGTTTTCTGATTTTTTTTAAATTCAGATATTTACTACTCCTATGTCTGCTCTGCAATACCCAGGTTTCTTTTTTTTTTTTATTGGAGGTTTAACGACCACCATGAGCAACTCAATGGGCTATAAGCAGTCGCCCATCCCTAATTTAGGGTCACTGGCTCCAGGGAAGGGAGAGAGCCAGTGCCGTAAGATAAACACAACATCCATGCCTGACCGGGTTTCGAACCCGGACCCCTTACGGACGAATGATTAGAGGCCAGCGCCTTAGACCACTGCGCCACCGGGGCGGCTATCAGAACTTCAAACCATACTTTAGTTTTATGAAAATTTGGGACTATAGGAAGCCGTGGTCTGAATCAAAATATCTGGGTTCAGACACCACCACTTGTTTGCCTAAGTAGTGGCCCCAGAATATGGGTCTTTTATAATGCTTTCCAACTGGAGGTTGAAGAACTGTTTATACTGTGGCTTTTTCCATTTGTCTTTCTGTCCACATGGGGTAACCTCCTGCCTTTTACACTCAAGCAAGGCATTTCAGGCAGGTGACTTTTGGTATGTTGCAAAGTGCTTTATAATTAGTACACTGTATGGTTTTCCCCTTACTTATTTTCTTCCTTGCAGCTTCGTGTGCTGTGCATTCACATGTATTTGCATGTATTGAAGTTAATGACTTCTGTTGCTCTTAATTTGTGATATACAGCTCCGATGAAATACTTTATTTTGCGTACACGTTATTTTTTTGCATATACTGTAAATGTGCAAGGTTTTTCTTTCATGGACCAGTGATTTGCAAATTCGAGTAATCCGCTAGGCCTGTAGAAGATTTATTTCTAATTCTAACACTGCTTTATACCTTTGTTTTCCAGCCCAAGTTACCTCTGCCTCAGTGCAGCCTGGCTATTCTTCCAACTGCTGACTTTTTGACAGTCAGCAGTTGGAAGAATAACCAACTGCTGACTGTCAAAAGTATGAGGCACGGATAGTATGAGGCAACTTACTGCCAGTGACAGAAATAGGTTCCAATTGAAATATTTATTGCGTTAATAATACATATCGCATACTAATTGTGTTACCATATTAGTAAACGGCATGGAGTCCAATTTGTGTACTGCTCAATACATCATGTGTGTGGGAGAGATGATGCAATATTTCAGGGTGTGCCATCACATTTGACTCGGCAACCGCGAGCACTACGTGACTGTGCATGGTATATTGTTAAAGCTCTCGACGAGATCTATTCAGATATGTGAAGAACATTTCAAAGTGGTTTGAACTGAACATTTTAAAAATTGTCTTGTGAACTTGTGAATGCTTTCAATACAATATTGCAGTTTATCTGGACAACTGTGAGTGCAAAACAACTGTGTGTGGTACCGTTTTAAAGCTGTCAACGAGATCTATACAAATATATAAAGAATATATTGCAGTGGTAAACTAAAATTTTTAAAAATTGTTTTCGTGTGAACGGGTTTACATTTTCGACAATGCCGTGGAATTCGCAGAATGGATGCTAGCAAAAGTGGAGAAAATCAAAACTAGAGGCTAGAGCAAGTGACGAGGAATGTAAGAAGCCCAAGAAGATAGAGCACCACGCTGGGTAATTCATGTATCAATCTGCTTTGTGTTCGCAATGCGTCCAGCATTATTTGTAAACATTATGTGAGCTACTTTTCATATCGTAGACCTGTTTTGGCTATAACAAATTAAATAAACACTTTGAAACCATTCTAGACTAGCTCATTTCAACTCTCCAATCTGCAAGTTCTAGTCCAAGTTCCAAATTGATGGCTTAATCAGAACTAAGCCTGCCTGTATATATATATATATTTTAGTCCTTCCATAGATTCTGTATTCTGAAGTAATTCCAGGTGATGAAGGGAGGATTTGTGTACAATGTTTTTGTTGTGGTGGGAAGGAAGCATAGGTGGGAATTCTGCTCCATTTTGCATCAAAATTGTGATGGTCACCATCATGTGACTTTCCAATTGAGAAAACTAGGAAGAGTCAGGGAAGCTTGTGAGATGTATGTCCACCAGGAAAAACTGAGATTAATCACATTAGATATAAACAATAGCTTACCTTCTGTCCACCCAATGTATATGTTGAATTACATTTTCATAGCATGTATTTTAAGAGTGACTCAAACACATGTTACCCCCACCCTTATTTAACTTATATTTCATAATTTAAAAACATTTAAAAGAGCTTTAAAAAGTTCATTAGAGTTTTCATTCTTGCTAAAGTTATTATATATACTCTCTCTTAACACTATGCAAATATTTGCACTACATATATCGCATGGGGATGTAAGGTCAGGTGATGCGTAACATCACAGCCTCTCCTTGACAAATGTCAACCCCGCCTTCTCGTGGTGCATCCTGTTCCCACTAAAGGGGCTCTGACGACCGCTCATAGCGGTATAACTATACCATCGGGATTAGAGGAAATTCTATCCCACACTCACCAACCCGCTTGGCCAGCGTGGTGAGTTATGGCCAAACCCCTCCAAAATGATGCCACAACTTAAATCTTGGCCCTCAGTCTCCGGCAGCTGGAATGTACCTGGCCAAGGCAGCGGCCAGTGCGACATGAAGGCAGAGGGTGCTAAGAATCCCCGGAGGACCGGACTAGGCTGCCATCTGATGCTGACCTTGGCAACGTACAATGGACGCTCCCTATCTTCTGATTCAAGGCTTCTTGAATTGGAAGAGGAACTACAAAGGATCAAGTGGGACATCGTGGGGCTAAGTGAGGTAAGGAGAAAAGGAGAAGATCTCATCGAACTGAAAAGTGGACATCTCTTCTACTATCGTGGGACAGATACTGGCAGAACTAGTGGTGTTGGATTTATAATAAACAAGAAACTGAAGGATAAAGTTGTAGAAGTTGAAAGTTCCTCTGACAGAGCTGCACGGCTTGTTATCCAACTCTCGAAAAGATACCAGGCTCAGATTATTCAAACTTATGCACCCACCACAAGTCATCCTGAAGAAGAAATTGAAGAATTTTATGAGGAAATTTGTCATCTAAATAATAAAGGTAAGCAGCACTTGAAAATAATTATGGGAGATTTCAATGCAAAAATAGGGCAACGGCAACAAAATGAAACTTCAGTAGGTAAATTCGGTCACGGCAACAGAAACCAGCGTGGAAATACTCTCGTTGAGTTTGCAGAGGCAGAAGGGTTTTTCATCTTGAACTCCTTCTTCAAGAAAAAGCCACACAGGAAATGGACATGGAGACATCCAAATGGGACGACAAGTGAAATTGATTTTATTATGTGTAACAAAAAATTCGTCATAGAAGACTGCAGTGTGCTAAACAAGTTCAACACAGGTAGTGACCATAGATTGGTGAGATGTAAGATGCACCTCAACACTAAACTTGAACGTGGCAAGCTCATAAGACAAACAAAATCTATTGACATAACCAACCTTAAAAAACACCATAATACCTTCAAGTTGGAACTGAAGAACAGGTTCTCTGCTTTAGAAGGCCTAACATCGGAAGAAGTGGACATCTCTGAAGTTAACAGAAAAGTAACCAAAGCTCTTATGGAAACAGCAACAAAATTAGCTGGGTCTAAGAACAAGTTGCATGTAAATAAATTATCAGGAAAAACGAAAATGTTGATGCAAAAAAGAAGAGAGATGAGGATAACTAAAGAAGATGTGACTTCCAAAGTGGAATATATAGAGCTATGCAAGACAGTACGAAAAAGTATCACTGAAGACGTAAGAAAATTCAACTGTGAACTAGTGAGGAAAGCAATTGAAAACAACCAAAGCCTAAAGATAGCAAAGGGACATCTCAGTAAGGGAAGAAAACAGATTATGGCACTGAGAAAAGAAGATGGTTCTGTAACAAGAAATAGAGGCGAAATTTTGACAAGAGTGAAAGATTTCTACTCCAAATTATATGAAAGGGATGATACATGCACTCCAGACATCATGAAAGATACCAGTACCAGAGTTCCTCCAGTCCTTCCAGCAGAAGTTGCACATGCAATCAAGAACATGAAGCTGGGAAAAGCTCCAGGAGAAGATGGAATTACTGTAGACATCATACAAGAAGCAAGTGGAGAAATCGAAACAGTACTCGCCCAAATTTTCACTCGATGCCTTAATGAAGGAAAGATTCCTGAGGATTGGAACACCGCTACAATGATCCTGCTACATAAGAAAGGTGACATTGAGGATCTCGGAAACTACAGACCTATCAGCCTCCTATCAGTAGTTTATAAAATCTTCACTAAAGTTCTTTCACACCGCTTGAAGGTAACACTGGACATGGCTCAACCGAGAGAACAAGCTGGATTCAGGAGTGGCTACAGCACAATAGATCATATCCATGTGCTGAGAGAACTAATTGAAAGAGCGAGGGAATATGAACTTCCATTGTGCATGGCTTTTATCGATTATGAAAAAGCCTTTGATTCGGTGAAACCATCAGCAGTTACAATGGCTCTGAAAACCTGCAGTATTGAAAATGCATACATTAATATTATTAATAACATCTATGAAAATGCAAGTGCAAAGATTAGGCTGTTTGAAAATACAACACACATAAAAATTGGAAAGGGAGTGAGACAAGGTGACACCATATCTCCGAAGCTCTTTAATGCCACATTGGAGGGTGTTTTTCAGTCACTGAGCTGGGAAAACAAGGGGATAAAGATTAATGGAGATTATCTAACCCACCTTCGTTTTGCTGATGACGTAGTCATTTTTGCAACTAGCCCATCAGAGCTGCAGAGTATGATCCAGGAACTTGCTGACAAGAGTAAAGAAGTGGGATTAAAAATGAACTTTCAGAAGACAAAAGTGATGTTCAATGCTTTTACAAGAAATGAAGATTTATCGATTGATGGAGAAAAGCTGGAGATAACAGACACGTACGTTTATCTTGGACAGCAGATATCAAGTGAGGGTCACATTGATGAAGAAATTAATCGGCGTACAAAACTTGCCTGGAGAGCTTTTGGAAGAAACAGCATAATTTTCAAGAGCAATATGCCATTATGTCTTAAAAGAAAAGTGTTTGATCAATGCATCCTTCCAGTGCTTACGTATGGTGCAGAGACGTGGACCTTAACTAAAAGAGACATACAAAGGCTGCAGACAACTCAAAGAAGCATGGAGAGGTGCATACTTGGTGTAACCAGGAGAGATAAGAAGAGGAACTCGTGGATCCGAAAAATGACAAGAGTGGAAGACATCATGATCAGAGTTAAATCCCTGAAATGGCAATGGGCTGGACATACTGCCAGAAGGACAGATCATCGATGGACAGCCGAAATTTTAGATTGGATTCCAAGGGACAGGAAAAGACCCAGAAGAAGACCACATGGGAGATGGGTGGATGAAATTCGAAAGTATGCAGGGGTGACATGGAGGAGACTGGCACAAGACAGACCGTTGTGGAGGAAACTTGGGGAGACCTTCGTCCAGCAGTGGATTGATAATGGTTGACAATGATGATGATGATGATATCGCATGAACCATGTGGTCATGTCATACTAACTGTACAATTACAATATGAACAGTTCGATTATTTTAAAAACAAAAACACAGTGCTAGACTCATAGTAGCAATAGACACATCAGTTTTGTCTAAACTATTGTCGCATGGAATTAATTTCAGTGTTTGTAAAAATAAAAAATAACCTGGGATCTCAAGCCCAAGGGTACTAGATTGAGTCTAGAATGGTTGTCATTGTGCCACACATTGTCGAGAAGTCATGAATTTAATTGAAGATGTCATGAAAAAGTCATGAATTTGGTTCATTGGAAATCAGTAGACACCCTGATGAGATGTTTCCATGCATATGGTAGCAGTTGAAATTTTTAGTTTTTTCTATGATTATTGATTCTCCTGTTAGTATCTGTTTATGCTTATGGTGAAAACACAGATGTTTGATATCTCTCATTCAGGTGTAGAGTCATTGTCTTTTGCAAAATTGGATCATGGATGTTCTTGGACTTGTATATTTCCATTCTTGCATATGTTCATTTAATCAAGTTTTAAGATTACATTTGGTGCTTATGGTGAAATTAGTGGGTGAGTGAATTCTTTATTGAAAGTCATAGCTGCTTTAGGAGGTTTTGATAGGAATGATGGGTTCTCGAGAGAGTCCCGAATGGCTGTGTGTGAAAGTGTAATTGTTCCAACTTTGATGTATGGCAGTGAAACCTGGGCATATGCCGCCTGGTGGCGCAGTGGTCTAAGGCGCTGGCCTCTGATCATTCGTCCGTAAGGGGTCCGGGTTCGAATCCCGGTCAGGCATGGATGTTGTGTTTATCTTACGGCACTGGCTCTCTCCCTTCCCTGGAACCAGTGACCCTAAATTAGGGACGGGCGACTGCTTATAGCCCATTGAGTTGCTCACGGTGGTCGTTAAACCTCCAATAAAAAAAAAAAAAAGAAACCTGGGTATTGCAGAGCAGACATAGGAGTTGTTTGTGTGCTGGAAAGACTCATTACGTATGGGGAGTTTGTGGCAAGACACGCTCTGATCATGTGAGGAATGAAGATTTGTTGCAGTTGTGTAATGTGAAGTAAAATGTTAGCAAGGTGTAGACTAATATTCTTAAATGGTTTGGCCATGTTGAAAAAATGAGTGATGAGATGCTTACTGAGAAAGTTTTTAGCCCAAGTGGTAGGAAGGAAAGGCCTCAGAGGAAGGCCAAGAAAGTCATGGGAGGATCAGATTCAGGAGTATCTGCATGAGAAAAAGATTGAGTATCAAGTATAGAAGGAGGTCTTGTGTACATCGTGTGATGGATGTCGTCAGTGAAGCCTGAGTTGTGTGTCAAGATCGCTGCAAATGGAGAAGTTTGATACAGCAACAGTAAATAAATAAATTCACATTAGCAGTTCATATTCCAACTTAGAAATAGATCGGAAAAGGCTACTATTCAATTTTACATGCAATATTTCAAAAAGACTTACCTAGGCATTCTGTTTCTAGCGATGATTCACATTTCTCGCACGTGGCTCAGTCTTCGTTGAAGTTATTGTCCGTTGTATGTGATACAACCATTCACATCCACCACACTGTTCACTTTGGGTAGATTCAGTAGATCTTCACTAGGATTAAAAAACATCAACTCTTTACCGTTATTAATACTCTAAATTTTTTGCCCAGTCTTTGGGCATCTTCAGGAGCGTGGTGACTTTTCCACCGATGTTCGTGGTTTACTTCTCGCCAATGGAGTCTGATACCCCATGTTGCCATTCGTTGGATACACTGTTTTGCATTTCTTGGCCATGCCTAGCCTAGCGCCATCGATGTTTCACTAATTTTTTTTTTTTTTTTCTCCCCTCCGAATGGTCGTTGATGCCTTTCCGTTTTCTTCTTTTGTTTTCCTATCTCTGTTACCTTGTCTTTTTTGTAGGTTTTTCTTTTGTCTTTTTCTTGTCTTATTAGCTCTTTCCAAAGGCTAGATAATGTATTAGGGTCATTTTGGTTACACACCCTTGTTTTATTTTTATAAATTAGGATTGATTCCTCCATTCTCATTTGTCTCTCTGATTTTTTGTTCCTTTTTAGCATTTTAATTTCTTCGAATTTTGGGAATCTGTACAGAAAATACAAAAGCTACCTACAAGATCTAGTCCATCGTTTCAACGAAATTTGTAACACCAGTGAACTGACTCTGGAATTTGAAGTAAATAATAGCCTGTCATTTTTAGACATTCTACTTAAGAAGAATAAAAATAATTTTGAATACACTGTTTTCAGGAAATCAACGTACATTCCGGTACTTATTCCATACTCTTCGCACCACCCTGTTATCCATAAAAAAAATAGCGTAGTAAACTTGATTCGAAGAGCGTATACACACCTTTAATAACAGGCTAAAGAATCAAGAGCTGGATTTTATCTTGAAAATATCACAAGATTATGGTTACCCTAACAAGCTTATTAAAAATGGATATATGAGAGTAAAAACCATACAGCTAAGAGAAATGAAGGCCAAGAAGGTTGGAATCAAAGAAAGGTGAGAAAACATAAATTAAAATATATTGGTGCATTCCCATACTTGGAAGGTGTTAGTAAATAAATTAATAGGCAGTGTGCTAAATTTGACTTACAACTAGGAAGTTCTGTGAACACCTTGAAAAATCTGACTGTTAACAAAAATAACTGAGCACAAAATATTAGAGGAATCAGGATCTTACAAAATTCCCATTACATGCATACCCCCAATATCGTACATTGGTAGTACTAAAAACATGTTTAAAAAAAAAAAAAAGGCTAAAACAACACATATTTAACTGGCAAAAAAAAAAAAAAGAAAAAAAGAAGCAAAAACTGCATTAATGCATTTCTGTATAGACAACAAAACATTCCCAAAATTTGAAGAAATTAAAATCCTAAAAAGGAACAAAAAATCAGAGAGACAAATGAGAATGGAGGAATCGATCCTAATTTATAAAAATAAAACAAGGGTGTGTAACCAGAATGATCTAATACATTATCTAGCCTTTGGAAAGAGCTAATAAGACAAGAAAATGACAACAAAAGAAAAACCTACAAAAAAGACAAGGTAACAGATATAGGAAAAGAAAAGAAGAAAACTGAAAGGCATCAACGACCATTTGAAGGGGGTGGGGGGAGTAATTAGTGAAACATCGATGGCGCTAGGCTAGGCATGGCCAAGAAATGCAAAACAGTGTATCCAACGAATGGCAACATGGGGTATCAGACTCCATTGCCGAGAAGTAAACCACGAACATCGGTGGAAAAGTCACCATGCTCCTGAAGATGCCCTAAGACTGGGCGAAAATTTTAGAGTATTAATAACAGTAAAGAGTTGATGTTTTTGAATCCTAAAGTGAAGATCTACTGAATCTACCCAAAGTGAACAGTGTGGTGGATGTGAATGGTTGTATCACATACAACGGACAATAGGACAATAACTTCAACGAAGACTGAGCCATGTGCGAGAAATGTGAATCATTGCTAGAAACGGAATGCCTAGGTAAGCATTATCCAACTAGAATATTTCCAAGTAAGTAAATAGTCAGCTAAAATTTTATCTGGTGGTTTGTATTTTTTTGTTGAGCTAACCTCTGAATCTCAGAGAACAGCTTAGTGACATGTGTGTATGTAATTGCTGGATTCTGATGATGTTAATTTAAGGAAATCTTGAATGCTCCTGCTCTTTGCAGTATAGACTTTTCATTATCTTTAGTAGACAATACCTTGGATATGTCATGTACTAGACAAGGTTATCTTTTTCAGTATTTAATTTTAATTCTCATGAAATTTAGTTTCAACATTGCTGCTATCTCTTATTCTGTATTGTTTAGGACACAAGTAACAGAATGTCTAGAACATGTTCATTTAAGATATGATGTGCTTAGCTTAATTTCACTATCTCAGTTGTGGGTGTTATTGGTTCTTTAAAACACCTGTATCAGTAACACCACATATCTTGCCTGAAAAAAAAAATCCCCCAAAATATCAAGGAAATACTCCCCCACACACACACATTAAAAAAAATGGCACCAATTTTTTTACATTATAATAAATTTGCTTTGCATAATTCCTTGTACTTAACAATTTCTTGGACCCAGTTACTTTCTCAAATATGAGGGATACTTGTAATAACTTTTTTAATGATCAACCTCTGATAAAATGTTACGAAGTACGTTACCCTTGTGCATCAAAACTTAACAAATTTTACGTAGTACAATACCTTTTTTGGTGCGGCTCAAAGTACAATTTGCCTGTCATTTTTTGTGTATATGCCATCTATAACTATGCAAGTCTGAATTGAAGTTTATTATAATTCAGATTTTATTTTAGTGTCAAAATAATTCAGTTCTACTTAAACTATTTTTTTGAGTGGAAAACACTTGAACCCCCTGAATCCAGCATTTGCACAGCACCTGAAATCCTGGAAAAATCCTGGAATTTGATTTCCCCTTTTTTCCAGGTCTGGAAAGTCCTTGATTTTTCATATTTCTGTGAAAAGGTCCTGAAACAGCCGTGGAATTTTTTTTTGGAAGGAAACTAATTGTTTGAAATGTTTGGATTGATTGCATCCCTTTGTTCTAGCTTCCTGCAGTGTGTCTGCTCATGATGACATCACTTCTTTCCATGGAGAGTGAAGTAGAGATGGGCAAACTGATTCTTTTAAAAGAATCAATTCTTTCAATTCAACTCACTAAAACAATTCGTTTGCACCGACTTGTTCATTTCTTTTGGTGATACTTCTGGTTTAAAGAATGGTTTGTGTCTAGGGAATCAATTCTGAGTTGGATACTTTCATTCATTGACAGTTAACACTATGGAGATATAGTGAACAATTTTTAAGTTTAAATTTGTTTTTAATTCTTACAGAAAACATTTTTCCTCAGTTTTTGTATAAGTTTGTTTCTAAAGATTCACGTAATTTATTACATTTGTACACTTCTGAATAAGGTAAGCTTTCTTGTCCAAAATTTGGATCTCACCGAGACACTGGTGAAATTTTGATGTATGGTGAGAAGTAATTCTGTTTGATTTATTTAGGAAATCGATTCTTTTCAGGAAAGAATCGTTCTCCAATGATGCACTTTACTAATTCATTCTTTTTGAACGAATTGTTCACAAACGACATATCTCTAATGTGGATATGTGATGTTATCTCTTTCATCTCATGTCATGCTGTAGTGAAAGATGTTTGAGTGCCATATTTCCAGCCATCTTAGTTTGTATCATAGCAGTTGTGTGCAGCTGGGAGTCCCAACAGCAAGTGGAAACCTTCCTGCAAGCTCAAGATGGCTGTTCTTTCCAGCACACACTTTTCTCACTGAAGGAGACTGATATCTGGCCATCCTGCCACCAGTGTACATGGGAATAGATTACTTTGGAATAGGGAATCTTCAGTGCCATGGCAAAAATAATTTCGTATTACTAACATTTTGCTAGGTTACAGATTGCTTCATGTAAATTTTATACAGAACTATTTTTATACAAGGAAATTTTGCCACTAATCATTATCATTGAAGATGTAACACCCACCAAGAACATTTTAATAGCAAAACCCACAAGACTTCATGAGAATTCTAAGTGCATAGTAAATTTCAATCCAATTTGCAAAATATAAAACCAAGTTCTATGATTCTAGCAAATATTTAAGTTCTTGGAATTTTTTGATGAACTCCTGAAAAACTCCTGGAATTTACAAATGAAATAACAAAGGTACCGCATATTAATGTTGAACCATATGTAGCATGAGAGCAATGAGAGAAACTTACCCCTACTAGAAGGTCTGTTCTCTCTGAAAAAATATATTTCTTTGCACGTTTATTTCCATTTTAATATCTACGGTTGGTTTGGGCTGCTGGTGCGGCGGTTTTATGTTTTCTTCAACTTGTTCTTTTATTTTACTGAGTGAGTAATTTATTAATCCATACTGCTGCAATGATACTTGATCCAAGAAACCTCTTTTTTACTTAAAAACCTATATTTACACTGACTTTGAATAACCCTAACCGGTAGTCTAATTGGCTTATAAAACTTATTATTCAGTTTCTGAATGTTCACGCAATTAGGTTCACTGAATAATAAGTTTTATAAGCCAATTAGACTACCGGTTAGGGTTATTCAAAGTCAGTGTAAATATAGGTTTTTAAGTAAAAAAGAGGTTTCTTGGATCAAGTATCATTGCAGCAGTATGGATTAATAAATTACTCACTCAGTAAAATAAAAGAACAAGTTGAAGACAACATAAAACCGCTGCACCAGCAGCCCAAACCAACCGTAGATATTAAAATGGAAATAAACGTGCAAAGAAATGTATTTTTTTCAGAGAGAACAGACCTTCTAGTAGGGGTAAGTTTCTCTCATTGCTCTCATTAAAGTAATTGTAGGCTCATAAATTTTTGAATAGTTATAGTGATACTGTGACTTTTCAAACAAGGCATATGTAGCATGTTACACGCTCGTGAAAGGCGTGTTCCCGACCCGAGAGAAGCCCAATTTACGCCACAAGTCCTGGTTAGTTAAACTATTTAAAAATAAGAACTTTTGGTTAAAATATTAATTTACAATTTGCAGTTAAACACATACTCCCTGAAACATTCATACATCTAAAAATATCTAATAATTAAAATTATACCATGTTAGGAGCAAACAAAACTCATCGGGTTGGGAAGCACAGTTCACTCAAAAACACTCCAGCAAACGTTGTATAGGCGAGTGCTTTCACGACCTCATAGGTTGCATCATCGGGCCATCAACAAACTGCACGAGGACACTCTCGCGTGTGTGTAGCATTCAGAAATTGCATGTTGGGAATGATTACTCTTGATACAGCTTGTGGAAGTCTTATAAAAAGTGAAAAAAATGCATAGAAAAAGACAAAAAATAATTTTTTTATGAAACTTACACCTTTTAACAAAAAGTTAATAACATTACATTCATTTCAATATTAATATAAAATGATTTATACTTGCGACAGTTATATTTACCAACTCCTTCAGCAGATGGCGACACCTGAGGAGATTCACCTAGCTACATGGCAAATGAGCCACTCCCCTTCTTTCATTCCCGGCATGCAACTTGTGAATGCTACACACACACACACACACACACACACACGCAAGCGCGTGTGTCCTCGTGCAGTTTGTTGATGGCTTGATGATGCAACCTTCGAGGTTGTGAAAGCACTCGCCTATACAACGTTTGCTGCTTAATTTTTAAATAGTTTAACTAACCAGGACTTGTGGCGTAAATTGGGCTTCTCTCGGGGTGGGAACAAGTGTTTCACGAGCGTGTAACATGCTACATATGGTTCAACATATTAGGTACATGATACCTTTTGTTATTTCATTTGTTCACTTAGAAGCATGTTTTACCATGAGACTGTCCCTTGGGATATATCTCATGATATGTATATCCTGAAATTTTTTTTTTGTAAATGTGTACAAACCCTGTCAATCAAATCAAGTGGTGTTAGGATAGTGTCTAATCTACTGCATATCATTTGACTCTTGAATGCTTTGTTTTTAAAATAATAATAGCTTAGTTTTTTAGTTTTGATTTCTATATGGTGTTATTAGATGATTTAATGCATGACAGTAGTAACTTCCTGGAAATTTGTATTTAGTACAGATTTTCCTGTTACCGTAATATTCGTCGCAATCTTCGTATAATCCGCAGACCGCGAAATTCACATAATTTTTTTTATCTTCATATAATCCGCAGACTGTGACATTCAGAAAAAAAAAAATTGGTGTGTAATCTGCACATCATAGATGTTGAACCGGAAGTGGAATTTCCGACTGAAAAGTCGGTCACATAATGATCCTGGTGTCCAAAAAGTAAGAAAACAAATTATTTTATTAAATGAAGAAATTCATTTTTAAAGGTTCCACTTTTTCATATATTTCTTTTTTTTTATCTCCGGGCAGATAAAGCTCAGTGGCATGACATCCATTGATCATGCCGATGCAGCTCTAGAGTATTGCATTACACCTTGCCAATGACGAAAGGCTGATACAGAACAAGTCGTAGAAATACCGTATGTACTCTTGTATAAGTAAGTTTTTGGAGGAAATGCAGCTTTCACAGTTGGGGGATCGGTTTATACCTGGACCAATAAAAGATAGGGTACTAGACTTTCGTGAATTCTCCCGCAGAATTTACCGACGAATTTGCTTACGCTTTAGATCGCAGCAAAGCGGCTTTCTGCGTGTTACTGTGCGATTGGTTCCTGACCTCAAAACTATCGCGCAGTGACACGATCATATCCTGAACTGTGCCTACCACTTTAAGCTTAAATTCAGTAGTGTAACTGAAACGTTTCCTTTTCAAAGACATCATGAATAGCAGTGAAAGAAATCATCAGCAGCAAAGGCGTTGGTCAAAATGACAAAGGACGAACTAAACAGAAGGCACGACGCACACGAGATCTGAAAGGAGGAATGCATAGGTTCATGCAGGACTTCGTTGGAAGGTTGCCAAAAACAGGACTGCAAGACAGTCAGAGTTGTCCTTCTCAACGATACAAAATGACCCCTGCTGTCCCTCCCCACAACTTTCCCGATCTTTCATTATGACACCCCTCCTCTCCGCTTTGTACAAACTCCTGAACTGAGGAAATTTTTTTCGAGGGAGTTCCTTTTCCAATTATATCCCTCTTCTGCACAAGTGCCCTGTGGATTTTTTTTTTTTAATTAAAGGGATGTAGAAAATGTTTCTTTAAAATTGGCATATAATCCGCAGAACCTATATTTGTAACTTTTTTAGCAGATAATCCACGGATTATACGACAAAAATTATGGTAATAAAAATTGAATGCATTCGTGGGATAAATTCTGGCTCTGTTATGTAAGACAGCTTCTAATATGGCTAAGATTTTAAAACTGTTGCTGCAAAACTGAATTGTTTTTCATTTCTGATTTTAAATCTCTCTTAATTTTTAAAGAATTGCTACCTTTTTGAATCAAATATCATGCCTTGCATTAACTTCCTCATAATTGTGTTCTTTTTTTAATTTATTTTTCTATTTCCAGTGCCCGTTGTATTTATGTCCAAATCTGGAAGCTTATGGACAGTTATCAGTTCCCATATGTCTTGGTGTACCAGGAGAAGTACAGAGTTTAAATGCATCTCTAGCTTTGCAGTTATGCAAAACATGGTTGGACTACAAGAATAGTAAGCACAGTTAGCACTTAAAAAATATTTCAGTAAATTCTTATCACAACTGAACATGTAACGGTTTTTAGTCTACATGAAAAAATGTTTTTTCACAAGATTCCTTAAATTCCTTTTTCTTCAGAAAAATTGTTAACAAAGTGAAAAATGGGTAACAATTATTACCAGTGACCAAAAAGTTTCACCAGTTCTTCCAGTGCTATCAAAGCTAAATGGAAATTTTTTTCTTAGAAAAGAAAAATGTTGAATTTTTTCTTTGAAAAGAATCACACTAAAAGTCTAATTCAAGCTGCAGTTCTTCAGCTGCATTGTCAGCATTATAGGAAAATGGAGACTTGGATATATTTAAAATATTTTGCTTAACATAGTTATATTCTTCGTAAATAAACTTGTTATCTGTAAAGAGGATGGCTTTGCTAAGCATTACTATGTTTATATTATATTTAATATATTCTAATAGTACTTGAAAAAAGGATGATTTATTTTTATTTTGTAATCGTTCATGTGTGCCACAAACCAGTTGGCGCAGGACCGCATGTGGCCTGCGAGTTTGAGACCACTGTTCTACAGCAATACATTATGCACAAGAAAGAAACTTTTCCATTTGCAACTTTGAAGAAATTAAATGCAAGGGTTTAATTACTGCCATCACTCTCCCTCACATGTTACTATTGTTAAAAATGATATTTTAATTAAATATTTATTTCCAAAACTGAAAACCAAAAAATTTTGTTTTAAAAAATGTGTTAGAGCACTTCCACTGCATTCCGCTAGAAAAAAGCTTTACATTTAAGTCACCTCACAGAAACAAATCATTATGACCACCCATCTCTCTCACAAATGGACATGTCACATGGCATATACAAGTGACATCACCATCTGTTGTAGAATGTATTATATATATAAACAGCCAGATCTCTCTCTCTCTCTCTCTGGAACGCTTGATGTCACAGCAATGTCTGCATTGTTGCACCATCACTTATTGATCAATTTGTGTGTGCTCTCACGATGTCAAGATGATTGCCTACTATACAGCGTGCATAGGAAAGTCCCTTTAGCCTGAAATAACTTGCGAACGGAGAGAGGTACAGTTATACAAGTGAGATAATGGTATAATAAAACGACTACGCCCGATCAAATGCAACCGATAGCAGCGCCCCTAGTGGCGAAATGCGGAAGTTAGCCATTGCAAATCGAAAACGAAAAGAGAGAAAGCAAAATTTCCAATTACAAAGATGTAGAGCATCAATTAATTAGTACAAAACGAAATTTGTTTTGCACGGATAAGATAAATTGTTGCGTGAATACCCTAAAATGTCCGACAATTTCATTTAGCAAAATTTGCATATTAATTTGTACGCTTTATTTTTTTATTTAACTAACTTTCAGAGTTTAGTGCTGATCATATTATACATTTTGCGAAATATCAATCTATCTAAATGCTCTAACCTACAATAAAAACTGAAATCTTGTCAAACTAGCTGTTGAATAGGACAGTCTAAAACAAGTCGTGAACAGAATAACAAGTGTGCCAAAAAAAAAAAAAAAGTAATTTAATGTGAAAAATCAAAGTAAAAGTTATTAAGGTAAGTTTACACGAAAATAACTTTCTGAGTTTAGTGCTGATTATTTTACACATTTTGCAAAATATCGATCTGTCTAAATGCTCCAACCTACAATTTTTAAACGACAAATATTTTACACAGAGTGTTGTTTATCGCAAGGTCTTCTGAAAAACGGAAATAAATAGCATATAATTTTTAGTTCTAACATGAATGAATTCTTACTATATAAGTTTTTACTATATTTTCTAACAGAAATCCGGCGTCTATTTGATTTGTTTTCAAACTGCTTCAATTAAAAATTTCACTGTCATAGGACAAACAGCATCCCCTATATATTAATATTTACTGTATTTAAAGCTTAAAAACAACCATCCTAAAACGGGCTGTACACTAGTGTAGTAGTGATGGCATAAATAATTTGTTGTTAGGAGTTCATTCATGCTAAATAATCATTTTGCAAATCCTTATTCAAATGAATGGGAATTCAATTTCCAGGTTGTTGCTATGCTCACTGAGTAAGTTATTCATTGCAGAGAACCTGTGCTACCAACACATTTTCAAGGCCACAGCTTATATTGGCAAACTGCCCAAGACAGCAGAAGCTGTCCACTGTTGTGTGATCAACAAGAATGATGTTAATACAGAAAGAGTGACCTCATTGATTTACTCTCAACCAAAATATTTGCAAGGCAAGGGCAGATATTCATGAACTACCAAAAGAGCAGGAGCTTAGCAACAATTCATTAATGAATCTCTTTTTGTGGTGAACAATTTTGGCACACCGTTCAGATATAAATGGCATTCACGTATCATTCCCATCTTAAGTTTCCCTATTATTTGCTCACTCACACAACAGTTGATACTTATTAATTCTTAAAATTTTCTTAATGGGAATTTGTTTCAAAACTTATGCCGGCAGAATAAAGTTTAAAATGCTGTGATTTCAGTGTATGTCACAGTAACAGTAGATTGAATTATCATTCACAGCAGTGAGGGTGACGTCATTCATGGTGAAGTCATTCATTGTGAATGAATCGTTCATTAATGGTGCATCACTGATATATAGATGGCATAGGCAGGATCAGTTTGCAGGTATGAAACATATGTAATGGGGAAAGGGAAGGACTTGCAGTTTCAACAGGAATGGTTATTGGTGCAAGGTTGGGTCCACATTAGAGGTGGGCTTAAAAGTGATTTTCCTGTTGCAGTGACAATGGTGATAGTTCGATGGAAGTAACGGTGACTCTAAACATTGACAAAATCATCGTTTATGACGGGGATGATCGAGCTGTAACGGGATGGCGAGTTACTGTCTTACTAGTATCAGTGACAAAATCACTGTTTACAACAAGGGTGACGTAACAGTAAGGGAATGACAAGTTGAATTTCTGTAAGAAAGCTTTTGCTTACAAATATCACATGAAGCAAAATTTCCATCAGCGACGGTGAAATACCTTCCACACTGCACTGATTTTCCACACTTGGCATCAGAAATTCTATTATGTTGAATGCTGAACAGCATTTACACTTGATTGCTCACGTCTAATCCTAAAGACACCTCGTGAAGAGACAAGCACAAAAGACTGTTTTCTTCTAAAGAAAGCTGGCATCACTAGTGACCTCTGTTATGTTTCAACAGAAATGACAGTAACCTTGGACCCCAAGCATCTCTCTGACACGGCTAACGGTGACATTCTTATCAGTGACTTTGGAACTGTTACTTTTTGTCACTGGTCATAATGGTGACAGTGATTTTTCAGTAACAGTGACAAAGTAACAGTTAGGTGATTTCCGACCCATCTCTAGTCCACATCTCGGCAACTCTAAGCACTGTTGATCGTTTGATAGCCACCATAGTGATGGGGTAGCAGGAATGGTTCAAAGAGGGACATGCATCCACCCCAGTAGCATATATTCGAGGCTAGCTAGTCTAGCTGCGACATGTACCCAGAGAATGCACAAATAAAAGTCAATTAAATATACACAAATAAAAGTCAATTATCAACGGTATTCAGATATGTTGGTACTTTCGGTGTGAAAAAAACCACTAACAGATTCGCTTCTTTCGATTAAGAGAATCTGTCTGGCGAGTGATGGCCAACGACATAACGCAAACAGGTCTTGAGTCTTTGCTGTTCTGATTCGAAGAATTTCAATGCGATCACCTGTTAGTGTTTCCATAAGAACATGAATGAGTGTATGGATGGGAATGGACCATTGTGTTGTGCAACGGTTCGCTCAGAAAAGAGAAGACTTCAACTATCTGAGCCCCTCCGTGCTTCCGCCTGTAACAGCGTGTGTTTCATGAGAGTTGTTACAGTTTGTGTAAAGTTCGTGGCTTTGCTGGATCCAAACTGTTTTGATAAATTTTGTGAAAGCTTCTCTGAACATGTACTGTCAGAACATAAAAAACTCTATGCTTCAAATTTTGATACAGCTTGATTAAAAAATGAACTGAAGGTGTTTTATTCCCTTGATGAATACAAAACAAATCAGTAAGAAACATTACTTGTTACATGAAGTTGAATAAATTGGACATAGTGTTTATTGAGGTGTACGAATTAGCAGACCTAATATTAAACTTTCCACCAACAACTGGAACTGCCGAAAGAAGTTTTTCTGTATTGAAAAGAATCAAGATATATCTTAGAGCCACACAAGGACATGTACATTCGAGTAACTTGGCTAGTTTGTCAATAGAGAGAAAGATTTTTGTGAAACATAACATTCAAGTTCACACAAAAGGAAAGAAGAATGGAGTTCACGTACAAATTAGTGTTCAAATCCTAATCCTCATAATTATTTGGTATCATGCTAGCAATAACATGTACCTAGAAAAAAATGTTACTTCTATTACTTAACAATTAAAATTAACTTTGCACTGTGTGTGTGTGTGGGGGGGGGGTAGGTAGCCCAGGTCTAGGACCCAAGATATGCCACTGATCCACCCAATGTTCCGAAAAGGGGAGACCACCACTAGTTGACTAGTTGACAGTGAGGGTGAACTTCATTTGGCATGTGCTGTATAGGACAGATGTCTCATGATCTCTCAATAAATGGCAGTCTGCAACAAGGGTGTACAAACAAACATTTCTGAGCATTATCTGGTAGACACTCTTGTGGATAGTCCTAAGGTGGCCTATTCATGTGCATACATTGATCAACTGTCACTGACAACTCTGCCTGTAGTGGGCATGGCAACATTGTGACTAGACTTGGAACAAGTGGAAAAAGAGTCTTTTGGTACAATCAGTCAGTCCAGCTTCCGGCTACAACATACTGATGGATGTAATTACCATATTTTTTGGAATATAAGACACCCTTATGTTTTGGGAAATATTTTAAAAAATGGCATTTTAATTTTTTTTTATTAGGAAACAAAATTATGCATAAAAATGGCAGCTTCTGAATAATTGAATCCTTGTAATTCACAAAATTAGCATTGTGTGATACTGCTGATGAAAACAACTTATAGTTCATCAGGCAATCGCTTACATGCACTACAGGAGTAGTCTGTGACATCACACCTTCATACAACCAATGGCCTTTGTTATTGGTTTGGATTGTCATCCTCATCATATGGCAGATGTATTGAAGTGAGATGGCATTGGTCGAAGTCTATAGGCATTCTGTGGCACACAATCAATTCCTGGGAACATTTTGTTTTTTAATCTAAAGCTTGGCAAAATTTGTTCAAAAAGTAAAAAATATTGTCAAAGAAGTGAATGGACTAACCTCTGCACACACAGTCTGGCTTCCTTATGAATAGCAAGGAAGCCAGGCTGTCAGATATAGCAGAATCTTCCATTGTAAACTGCAAGTAAAAGTATAGTTCAAGCAAATTTTGCACATTTCATAAATATAATTCTCCAAAAATAGCAATTCCACAGTATTTATGTTACTGTGAATGAATAAGATTTTTGCATTTCATCTGTGAAAGTTCTGTGTAAACCACAGAATTTGCAGTAGCAATAATGTAGCCGGCATTACTGCATTTGCACCCCCAATTTGCTGGTGGATGTCTTATGTGTCTGTTATAATGTTTCATCCTGAGATGCAGTTCTTTCCATTCTTTCTATTACATTGCTTTTTTTCTATTACATTACATCACTTTTAAAAAAGAATTATGAGTCATTTTATGTTCATTTCAGATTGCTATGATAATGTACAACATATAAGGTATGTACTTAAACTGTATTTCACATCTTTAATGCATAGGCAGGCACACAGGCACAAATACACATGCCTAGCATGTTAGCAGGCCCGGCTCGTAAAAAACACACATGCATAGTTAACAGTAAGAGACGTGCAGGTATTCAACCTACAATGCCATTGTAGG
This sequence comes from Macrothele yani, assembly GCA_039090855.1. Classification (NCBI taxonomy): domain Eukaryota; kingdom Metazoa; phylum Arthropoda; class Arachnida; order Araneae; family Macrothelidae; genus Macrothele; species Macrothele yani. The sequence goes on from CM077013.1 coordinate 123,606,165, forward strand.
AAAGTGCAGAAGAATATCAATTACTTTACCTAAAATAAAGCGATAACGTTTTTATCTTATTCAGCAGTCTTTCTAGCAGCATATATGCATACACATTCATGGCAATAATAGTGACCTTTGTTATATGAGCTGCTGGGGGATTTTGACAACAATTTTTTTAGAGAAAAAGTGCATCTTATGTTATGAAAAATACAGTATTCATGCAGCAGTCAAAATATGACTCTGAATTGTTATAATTTATTGTTCACTATGTAACACCATATATCATATCAGAAAACTTGAAAATTACCCATGTAATTTCCAGAGTCATATGCTGATTGCTGCCTGAATAATTATATGAATATCCCATGTATTTATGATGAATATTTCTTCCTTGATTTTCATATGTGAGGCGATTTAGTCAGTACGATGAGGCAGGTACTTCGACTAGCAAAATTCTGAAGTTGTTCAGATTCCGAAGCAGTAATATCTTATCTTCAGTTACGTGGATCTTCGTTGTACTGGGTGGTGTAATGGGATAACACGTTTGAACTGAAATCAAGAGATGCAGGTTCGATTTCCAACTAGAGATGCAGGTTGGCTTGAACTGAAATCAAGAGATGCAGGTTCGTACTCCTTGCTGATTATGCAGAGAACATGACTTAATGGGAACAGAAGAAGGTGATGGAGACTTGAAGTTCTGATGTAAACTTTAGTGTTTCCCACAGAAACTTTTCAAATTTTCAGACAATTTTTAAAGCAATTTTCTTAGTGAGTTTGTACTGTTATTTTGCTGCCCCAACAATTTGTTTGCTACACAGTTTGTAATAGAGCTTTATTCATTACCAAAAAAAAAAAAAAACAAAAAAAAAAAAACTTAAGAATTTTTTTAGTGTTTACAACTGAAAATTTCCAATCAGGGTTGGAGTCTGCATAATATACAAATGACAAAGTTTGTTACTATGCTATGAGTTGCTACCCTTTGTCATATAGTGTCAGACAGTTTTTAGTTATTCTACATTCTTAATAATATTTGTTAAAAATAGTTTATCTAAAATAAGTGACTTACCACAATAAAATCGATATTATATATTTCATTATATTTCAGGTAAAATTACTTACAAAAACTCCCATTTTTCTCCATTGAATGTGGAAGAAAAGGAACCAGGTGTTGCACCTCTGTTATTAGCTCAGACTTTTCCACTGTCTTCGTTGTTTTGCAAAGGTAAGTATGTGTTATTGTATGCATGTTTAATTCTAACATGGCCATTTGAGAAAATGATATTCTGTTTCATACCACTCTATTGGAGCAATGAAAATCATTGACTAAAGTGCAGATGTTTTCATTTGAAATGAATAGTTTTGTAACTTTCTTTGTTATAGTAAACATAAGCAAAAATTTTTGGTGTGGCATTTTTGTTGTACAGGCATAATTAAAGTTTAGTGTTTTAACCCTGTGGGTAGCAAAGCAATTTTCCCCACGCTGCTTTAATTTAATCACTGTATTTTGCTAACAATCCTTCCATGAACGGCAGGGCTATGTGGACAAAAGTTGCCTTCCTGGCTGCCATCAGAAGTAGTAATTCCCTCAATCATCTTGGAGTTTACCTCATTCTGATCCTAAGATCATCTGCTGAAAATTTCTACATTGGAAGCTCTTACTGCAGCATCAACAGCTGTTTATTGGAGCACAAAAATAATGTCCATAAAGGAAATTCTGAAACTTCATTGGTGTCCTTAACTTTGGAGATCACTTCTGCTGAACCTCTTTGGAATGACACCAAATAAATTACCCCGTTTGTTGATCATTTTTCGTTATGCTATCGGGAAAGTTTGGAAATTCTTCTCGGCTCAAAGAACTGCAATTCTGGTTCCCCTGTCATCATACCATTAACATGGAAGTCAGTGTTAAAAAAGAAATAATGTATATGACTTTATGAAGATCTGGCAACTACTACCATCGCAAACCTGCCAACTCTTCCGGATTTTCCGGCAGACCGGAAGAACTTTTCTTCTGGATTTGAAAATTTTCTGTATTTTTTGCTAAAAAATATCCCTATAAATAAAATATATAACAGAGATGGGAATTTTGCGCCCAAAGTACTTGGAAAGAGGAGAGGTAGGTCCAATCGCCTTTGTTTCCATGCCACCGGTGAGCTGTCACCCTACGAGCTGGAGTGTAACGTCACAGTGGCCATAAACGATCTCTTGAGCATTCGGAGCTTGTGCTGTAGTGTCGATTACTCGCTGCATTTCTTTGTCAATTTTAGACCTGCTTTGTCGTTTCATTCATTTTTTTCTCTTCATTTATTTTCTGCGTACAACTATCTCGAAAATACCTGGATACGCTATTGCACTTTGTCGTAATAACAGTTCAAAGGAAAGGAAGTTAGATGTTGCATATCAAGTTTTCCCATCGGATAGAGATTTCTTGAAGCAATGGGTAGCGAAATGCTGTCGAAAGGATGTATTCGATGCAAAGAAAGTTCGAATGTGCCTCGAAGTAAGAGCGAGGTCTTAGAAATGAATTGCTGAACTTGCCTCCCAGAAAAAAAACTGAGAAAAGATGCCGTGGCTACAAAAAATATGCCTTAGCAGATGGAGGAATAAACTTCTGTTCGAAGTAAACAGTTTAAGATCGGAGAGGTCAGAAAAAAAAAATGCATTAAATCGAATTCAAAGTAGCTCCAATTAAACGTCAAATCACAGGTCACAATGAAAGTGACATCATTTCTGACCAACATTTATCATACCGTCAACGTTATGTGAGAAGTGCGAATTCTGAACAAAAATATAATGCAACTGAAGAGTGAAAATAATTCACTATGGGAAGAATTATCAAACGTAAGAAAACAGTTGGAAATGGTAAAACAATGCTTTTGCCTTGAGAAAAGAAGCCTGAAAACGGAAATTAAGATTATGAAGTGCAAATGCAAGAACATAAATTTGCTGAGCAACAGTGAAAGGTGGCCAGCTATCATAAATTTGCTTGGCCATTGTTTCACTGGTGCAAATTCAAACTCTTGTGCCAAAAAAGAGACCAGCAAAATGGAATGAAGAAGATACAAGTCAAGCACTTGTTTTGCATGCTATTTCTCGAAAAGCATATCTTTTCATCAAAAATAAAATGCACATACTGCTTCCAAGCATTTCTTCTCTGAAACGGTGGTGTGATAAAGTTGTGTTACCGGTGGTTTAATTGAGCCCGTTTTAAAGGTGATGAAAATGAATGCTATACACCTAATCTAACGTATAAATGCTGTGAATATGAAATTGGCAGAATAAAAACTGTTAAAAAGGCCCAGGCCTAGGTCTTATGAATTAATGTTTAGTGCCTAAGTAAAAGCACAATGCTATTAATTGGATTTGATACGTAAACGTTATGAATATGATGTCGGCGGATTAAAAGCTGTTAAAAAGGCCATGGTGTAGAGCCTATGAATTAAGTAAAAGAAAAATATTACAAACTTGACATGTTATGGAAATATTTAGTGCGTAAGTAAAAGTGTATGTAGCATTATTAAAAAATCCCACCTTATCATCCTTTTCTGAACGCGGCACGAGTCATGCTCTAATTCCGTTGTTTCGTCAAACACTGTAGTTTTAAAAAATGTACTAAGTCACGGCAATTTATTTCTTCAAATTAAAGTACAATTCTTGCTTGGCTTACATAGAACGTTTACTCAATTTGTTTGGAGTTCCCAATTCAGTTCTCAATATAGGCCAAGAAATGGCAATCTCTATAATCTCTATAGCCCCCCCCCCTGAACTTTTGAGGCCAGTTGCGCTAAACCGTCGTTTTTTCCGATATTGTTATGATGCTGCTGCAGATAAAATTTTAGGACCGCATAGTAACGTTTTAGTAGTTATGCTGAGAGGCTTCTGGAAAGCTTGGAAACAACCCTATATATTGTATTATTCCTTTGATAAGCAGATGGATCAAAGGCTGTTAACTGACATAATTTGAGCCGTTGAGCAATCTGGTTATTTAGTGCTGATCTGGGGTGGGGGGTATCAAGGTTTGGAGGCAGCTTAGAATAACCCCAATATTGTCTTCTTTTCCAAATCCAGTAAATGAAAATCGAAAAATATGGATGTTTGCCGATGTGCCCCATCAAATTAAGCTTCTCCGAAATGATATATTTGGTCGCGGAACACGCTGTAGTGTGGAACCATCATTCGCCAGATATTTGACCTTTTGCTGGAACGTAATGACTCAGAATTAAAGGTGTTTCATAAAAGAAAATGGATCCACACAAATGTAAGAGGCCCCATGAGACAGAGAATTAATTTTAGCCCCCAGATGCAATCTAACAATGTAAGCAAAGCTGTAGAATATTTTTTTTCCTGAAAGAAAACAAATTGCTAATTTTATAAAATTGGTAAATGACTGATTCGACATAATGAAATGTAGATTTCCAAGCTCCAAAGAGCCATTGCAAGTGTGGTTTTGGAAAAAATAAAAAAAATAGGTATTCTGCAAAAAGCATTGAACAGTATTCATGTCATATTTCAGTTTTTTCCCAGTATATGAATATATTCTTTTACTTTATTTTGAAAAATAGTTGGATGTTTGTACAATTTTTACTTAAAGATTATTTACTCAAAACTAGCTCTGTTATTTCGATTGAAAATTCACAGAGCATACGACACTTTCTTGGTATGACTCCGTGCGTGTTACAGCTTCGCCTTATGGCCATCGTAACGTCACAGCGCAGCGAAGAGAAGCGGGAAGACAGCTCGGTTACGATGGACCTACCTCTCCTCCTTCTAAGTACCTTGTTCTGCGCCATTGTGCGCCAGAACCCCTGTGCACACCGTTCCACTTGACGCTGAATAAGATCATGGTGTGGGAAGAAAGATTCATATACTCCAAGTACTGTGGATTTTACATAGTTACTATGGAAATAGTTGGTCTCCTATGGATGACGGAAAACATCTAGTATGCTATGGAGATCATCGGTTCGCTACGGACGACGGAAAACATCGAGTATACTATGGAAATGGTTGATCCGCTACGGACGACAGAAAACATCGAGTATGCAAGATGAAAATCAAGTCTCAGTGAAATAATGTTATTAAACATCTGTGTAAAGTTTATTTTCATGTTTTCAAGATCCTACCATTTGTTAATGGGTTCTAAAGACCACTGTGAGCTACTTCCAGTCTGTGTAGGCACTTATTGCATTTACTGCAGGATTCCTATTAGTGTTTGAAGAAAATTAGAAAAAGAAAAAAATTGTTAGCTCCGCTTAGTAATTCTCAACTTCAGAAGCAAGTCTGTATCCCCAATACTGTTAAATAAAGTAGAAGAAAACAGTATAGGTTTGAAAAAATATATATGGACATTGAAAGTGGCTAGGCACTTCTTAAAGGAATAAAAAATGTCCGATATCATGGCACGTATTGGGAAAAAAAAAAGACAAAGAGCAGCAAGAAAAAATAAAATTCTTGCAGACTTGTATGGATGGGGTATTTCAAAATCTAGTAAATTATACGTAATGGACTTCTTTATTAATCTTTCCCTTGTTTTGTTGAAGTGCATATAAACATTTGTGTAACTATTGCAAAACAAGATATACAGTTTTAGCTCTAAGTGGAAATTTTATATTGTATAACAAACTGTCAGAAAAATATTCCTGATTATTATGCAATCTTCTGGATTTTTGTTTGTTTGTTTGTTTGTTAATCTTCTGGTTTTTCATTAAATTTAGTTGGCAGCTATGCCATCGTTATCATTTCATCATTTCCATCTGTCAACAAGGCTGACCAAGACTGAAGTTATCAGTTGAAAGCTTCCTTAAATTACATTTTCTTATGTAACTTAAGCATGCTTTAAAGTTTTTTATACTTATCCACTCACACATCGCCTAAGGCATTTGTCCAGAATAAATAGACTTCCCTAGTTCCAACCCCCACCCAAATCTGGTTGTCGAAGAATTCTCAAAAGTAGAAGCATAATAAGTCTTGAATGCTAAATCATATAAAATAACTGGTAGAATGAAAAAATTTAAAAAGATATCCAAAGCCCAGCATGAATTGTAGCACATATCAAGCAACCAAAAATGTTTGTGCTGTTTTATAATGCGCAATAATGTGTGCGAGACACATTTGCTTAGCTATTATGATTTACCCAGTTGATGCAAGTGTAAATGAATTGTTTCACCACTCACATTAAAGATTTGTGAAAGTTTTTGATGTGTTAATCTAGAATTATTTTCAACAGTGCCATGTATGTAATTCTTCATTACCAATAACGGATGGTCTTCAAGTGATTCATCAGCAGAAACAAATTTTTTAAACCATTTCTGCACAGTACGTTTCGCTACCTCATCTTTTCCAAATGCTGCACATATCTTACAGGACTCTTCTGAAGCCTTCGAATCGAGTTTATTTCACAAAGCAAACAAGCCCGAATTACACCAGGTGTAACTGATATTTTAAAAGAGTTCGAAGTCACAGAAAAAGAGTGCACTGATGTGTATCTGTGCCTTATGATGCACATAAAAAATTGCACTCTGAAAACCACTACAAAATAACACAAGTCATTGCAGCAAACTGTACTGAAAACCACATGAACTTTTTTGGTTACCTGACATTATGCAGCCTGAGCCCCAGACTGTCTCACTGCTGTTGTGCACCAAGCAGATTTTTTTATGTAAAGTTGAAATGACTGTCAGAATTTCTTAATAATTTTATGATTTTTGTATTTGTGGTTTCACAAATATGTGCATTTTTTTCATGAAATAGGACTGCAGAAATGTGTGTGGCCAGGTAGGTTCCAGGCTATAAGATGTGGCAATATTACATATTATTTAGATGGTGCTCACACCCTACAAAGTATGGAGTATTGTTCTCGATGGTTTGAGAAAGCCAGCCAGGAAGAGAGTAGAAAAATTAAGTGAGTTATTTCCCTTTGAAAAATTATGCTTTTCTCTTGTGTACATTGTGTTTCGAAAAAAAAAAAAAAAATTGCAGTTTCACAAATGTAAAATATACTTTATGATTATAATTAGACTGGACTGTTGTGCCTTAATCTGTGTTATAGAGATGTGTGAGTTTCAGGGTATGCAGACAAAGCCATTTCCACGTCGGAATCTGCTGAAATTAATGGAAAATCATTAGATCGGAAATGTCATCCTTTATTGCTAAGATATTCAGGTGGTTTGCTTTATAACTTGCTGCTTCTTACTGGTTAAAAAGGTAACTGAGTACTGGATGGTGAAGCAGATAATTCTGGTATTACGAGTTTGCTATTTTCTAATGTGTTGATTGTTCATTTATAAAAACGTGAACAATTTGTATGTGATCTTAATCAGTTGAGGAAAAGCCTAACATCAGTTAAAGAGAAGCCTGACATCAGTTCTATATTGGCCAACATCAGCAATTTTATCAAATGAAAAATAGCAAAAGGTCTAGAAGTAGGAAGAAGAAGAACAACAACAACATTAAATAGTTGAACAGGTTGGAATTTATCCCTGGAGTGGTGACACCTTATGAGTCCTGGAAATGAGTAGGTTTACTTACCAAAAGATCTGACAAATGAAAAATCATATGTTTGTGTGAAAAACCCCATATTTACTTGAATTTTATAGAATAATTAAGTTCTAAGAACAGCCATTTCATTCCTTTATTTCTAAGATATTCAAATAGTTTGAACATATACTGCCCTATAATTAATATCTGGACACCTGCATGTCCACAAATAATTTTCACAAAAATAAATAAATAAATAAATAAATAAATAAATAAATAAAAAAAATAGATGTTTTGATCTGAAGTCTTTGGCCCTTATGACAGGATCTAGTTTTCTTGAAACACTCTTCACTGTGTGTGTGTGTTCTACCATTCAGCTTTCAAAGCAGTGATCAGTTCAGCTTTGTTTCTTGGATAATCTCTTCTCCCATGCATCCAATGATCCAATTCGTCCCAGAGATTCTCCATAGGGTTCAGATCAGGGCTGGGCTAGCCAGTTGCCAACTTTTGAATGCCCATATCCTAAATCCAATCTGTGACAATGTGAGCAGTGTGACATGGTGTGTTGTCCTGCTTTTGACATGTGGGCTTTCTCTAAAGAACTGTCACAATGTTAGAAGTGCAAAATTGTCAAAGACATCTAGGTGTAGAGCCCAGCATTCTCTCATGGTTTTGCCAAAAGAAGCAATGGCCCAAGCCAAAGCATGAAAGACATACCACTGTGCTTTCTCCACCAAACTCCATTGTCGGTATGATTCAGTCTGGGAGGTACCTTTCTCCTGGCATCTACCACGCACAGCTGGTCATGACTGTAGTGTGGCTCAGGATGTGTTGGGAGGAGGGGGAGTCCAGTTTTATTTATTTTTGTTAAAATGCAACTTGCTTTAAAAAATGCATCAACTTATATTATAAAAAAATGCTTTAATTTTTTTTTCTATTTTTCATTAACTTATTCTGTCCTATTGAATTTTAAAATCTTCCATTAGCCCCCCCCCCCAAAAAAAAAATCTATGTACACCCCTTCTATGACTTCTCAATCCAAAGCACAGTTATCTATTGGTCTACTGTCCAAGATCCACATTCCTTACACCCAGCATGTGGCATTAGTTGAAATGATTAGCTGCTTGTGCATGGCTGCTCAACTGTGGTAATTCATATCGTGCAGCATCCTGTTCACTGAACTACTGCTAACATAAGTCCAATAGTCTCGCATGGGGTTTCCTTGATTTGAGACAAGGTGGATATGCATTGTGAGCAGATAGTCCTTTGCAGAGTGCTAATGTCGTGTTCTGTAAGATTGAGAAGTTTACAAGATCACTGCCTGGTGGATTCAGCCCCAGTCCACTTCAATTTGTGTATCACATCAGCAGCAGTCAACCTAGTGATCTTTAATGGCACTGGAAAATGACGTATGGAGTGATATATCAATCCAGGCTGAAAATTAGTTAACTCAGTCAGTCAAGGCATCTTTTATCCACAGTTGTGCTATTGTAGTGTTCTCCTTAGAGCCTTTTTACTGGGCGGCCCGGCCACTTAATTTTGTCTGCTGCCCAGCTACGTTTCCTTTAACGAATGTTTTCACATGGCACATAATAGTAAGAATTTAAAACTTATTCCCACATACACCATCAGTGTTGATGAAAACTGGCTGAAATCTGTGTTACCTCCTTGGTGGCACAGTCGTCTAAGTACTGGCTTACAACAATTCTTCCGAGAAGGGTCCAAGTTCGAATCTCGGTGAGGCATGGATGTTGTGTTTGTCTTATGGCACTTGTTCTCTCCCTTTCCTGGAACCAGTGGCCCTAAATTAGAAACAAGTGACTGCTTATAACTCATCGAGTCACTTATTGTAGTAGTTAAGCCTTCAATCTATATAGAAAAAAAGCTGCAGTGGTCTAAGCGATGGCCTCTGACCATTCGTCCAAAAGGGGCCCGGGTTTGAATCCCAGCGAGGCATGGATGTTGTGTTGTCTTACGGCACTGGCTCTCTTCCTACCCTGGAACCAGTGCCCTAAATTAGGGACCGGCGACTGCTTATAGCCCAGTTAAACCTTCAATCAAAAAAAAAAAAAAAAAAAAAAGAAATCTGTGTTGAATATAATTTGTTAGTAAATACTCATTTTTTAAACCATTTTCATTTTTGTACATTTTTTAACTGTTTATCATGTTATGCTGCATTAATGCCTACCACACCACTAAAGATGTTTAATAAGTATAATAATGCTAAGGAAAACATTTTTATTTTCGATTGGAGAAGGGGTCATTAAAAGTACCACCCAGCTAAAATTCTTGCCATCTGGCTGTAAAAAAAAAATCTAGGGAGAACACTATATTGTCTCTCATAGAATTTGGAGCATATTCATAATTTGGTCTGCAACATGGTGCTTGCGTTGGACCGAATTTACTGTCAATAGAGGGGTTTGTGGATACATGGCATACATAGTGTTATATATATATATATATATATCATCATCATCAACAACTATTATCAATCCACTGCTGGATGAAGGTCTCCCCAAGTTTCTTCTGCAATTGTCTGTCTTGAGCCAGTCTCCTCCTTTATCACTCCAGCATACTTTTGAATTTCATCCATCTATCCCCCATGGAGTCTTCTTCTGGGTCTTTTCCTGTCCTTTGGAATCCAATTTAAAATTTTAGCTGTCCATTGATGGTATGTCCTTCTAAAGATTTAAGACTCTCAAAATTTCCAGCCTGCATTGGATGGCTAGATAAATTTCAAAAGAGACATGGAATTTTGTATGAAACTGTATCAGGAGATGTTTCAGAAAAGGTGTGTGAAAAATGGAAAAAGGATACTGAAAACTTTTGAAAGAAAATCCAGCAAAAGACATCTTTATGCAGATGAAACTGCTCTTTTTCTTTTTTTTTTTAAGTGTCTACCAAATGAAACTTTAACTTTTAAGGATGACAAGTGCTTCTGAGGGAAGCATAGCAAAGAAAAAATAGCTGTTTTGTTATGTTCAAATAAGACTGGAGAGAAAAATTAAAACCTCCAGTAATCGGGAAAAGTAAAAACCTGAGATACTTTAAAGGTACAAAATATTTAGAGGTAGACCATGCATTCAATAAAAAGGCATGGATAACTTGAGAAATTTTTAAAAAGTGGTTATTAAAATGGGATAACAGATTATTTGACCAACATTGTGTTGATTATAGAAAATTGCCCTGCACTTCACAAAAGACCGTGCTTCCAAATGCAAATTAAAGAACATAAAAAATTATTTCACTTCCTGCCAATACAACTGCAACAGTTTAGGAAGGTGTAATAAAAAATCTTAAAATGCATTACCAAAAAAGGATCCTGAAAAAGTTTTTCTAGCCATAGAGAGCAGTCAATGTATAGATAATCTTTTAAATTTGAGAATCGCCATATCGGATATTACCTAAGTTTGGGAATGTGATGTGACTGCACCCACAGTGCAAGACTGTTTTCTGAAAACCAGATTCGAAACTGATACTTCAGAAACTGAATCCAATATGGGCCTGGCAAAATTGAAGGAAAAACGGCAGCAGCTGAAAGACAAAAGAAGTGTTGAAGAAGGTGCAGAGCTCTCTGATATTCTCAACATTGATAGAATCATTGTGATTGCTGAATATCTTCCAGAGAATGACATCTTGGAAAGTGTTATAAAATGTAGGGAAGAAACTACAGTGAATGATGAAGAGGCTATCAAAAAACCTTCATATGAAGAAATGCTAAAAGCATTTGGGGTCATTTCACGTCACTTCATCCAGGCCATGTAACCCAACATCTCAGATTTTGATGAAATTTGGCATGGAGGCACACTTCACCAAGATATACAAAATGACCAAATTTTAACTTCCTATACCACATAGTTTCTGAGATACAGTGCTCCAAAGTTTCACTGAACACCAATCGCACACGTAGAGCGACAGAGCACCACTTTTCACAAAATGCTGCATAACTGTAGTGCTATTTAGTTTAGAAGAAAGAAATTTTGTACCCTTATGCAAAAGAGCTTCCAGAATAAGAAATAATTTTAAATTTCATTGAAAACACTGAATAAATAAACTAAATACAGTGGTAAAGTGAAAATTTAAGAAAAAAACTTGCTATTCTATGTTAGGTTCTACAGCAAATAGCAGAGGTATGAGGGAGCTCTTTTTTAATGTATATTGGTCTTTGACATATACTGTCACATAACAAGAAAAAAATAGTGGCTTTCAGCTTGCTTTTGAAGATATGTGCAAATATCTGAAATGCGTGTGGAGTTCCACTTCGTCAATTCAACCCTTTTTTTTATTAATTATAACTCATTTCTGACATTTAAGAAATTTCACAAGGAGATAAAACTAACAAGGACACAAAAATATAAAAAATTATGTTTTCTTACACCATATAGTTTCAGAAATACCATATTAACAAGTTTGACAAAATGGCTAGTTCAGCTGTACCCGACAAGAAGTTAGGTGAGCATATACAACAAACTGCTTAGTCATACTCACCTACAGTACTGTGATGACGTGAGAAAAATTGGGAGATTTTAGGGTCGGAAAGGTGAAAAATAAATACAAGCTGGGAGATGGGACGCCATTTCTGGTCAGCGAGAGGGAGGATGGCGATGGGTCGGCCATGTTGTATGTGCCAGTGGAAGAAAAAAAAAAATCCTTGGTGAATTCTGCGGGGAGGAGGGGCTTGACACAGGCGCGACCCTGGGATGTCACGGAAAGTTTTGCTGGGCGCTGGAAATTGAGAGAAGCCACATGGCCCGGCCACTCAAAATTCTGGCACGCCATTGGACGAGCAATCTCAGGGCACGAGAAAAGTTGAAGAGGCGCGAAAAGTCACAACGGACTTTCTCTCTCTTGGGTCTCTGAACGTGATCAAGGAAGACGCTTCTTTTTCTCCGTGATTACGGTGTGGAATATGAAATCCAGCCATTACTAATGCTGTTCCACTGAGGTGGAGTAGCACTGTAGCAGAACCAACCTGAGGGTTTGGTTATACGAAGGATGTTCAAATACCTGCGGGTTATTTAGGGATATAATATTCAGGCCACGGTCTGACGTGATTAAAAGTTTACCCTCCATCTGTGTTTCCTAAATGTTGTGTGACTGTGTATCCCAACAGGAACTTTGACATTGTATCTCATAATCTCAACCAGAACTGTGTTGCTAATCTCATCCAGAACTGTGTTGCTAATGAAATCCAGAACTGTGTGCTGGATACTGAATCTCATCCGCTCAAAAGTATGGAGCCCACAACACTGAAGATGTATTAATATTTGAATATACTTATGCCAACCAAGATTGTAAGTAAAACCATGTACAGGTTGTAATTGTTTAGCAGCTCTGTATCATCTAACTCACAGATCCTTCACCATGCCTCGAACGAGCGGCTAAGTAAGATACGGTGATCGGTTCATATAAGGTAAGGAATCGATCTGGTGGCAGCTACTAAAAAAATATTTCGCAACGTGCAATACTACCTTGCACTGCAAACGACGGACACCCGACGAAACAGCAAACAAAAATCAACACAAGTACATAGATCTATTTTTTCATAATTAGTTTTGACTTGAAAAAAGAAACACAAGCAAGTAGTTTGTTTTGCACTGTTCACAAATATTTACATTGATGTTCTTAAAAGGCCATGATCAACTCCTGAGGATGGGGAGTCCTTATAATTCATCCAACTTGGAAAACACATATGTTCTTCCAGAACTTGTTGTCATGGGAGCGTCAATTAAACATAAAATGTGTCCAAATGGAATATTGCACTCATCTTTAAATGAAGGCCAGTAAAATGAAACTGCAGGACCATTTGGGTGCATAAATTTTACAGATGCATCAACTTCTTCATAATTGATTTTCTCTATTATTCCTAGAAACCAGTTAGAAACATGTACACATGCTACATAACAATGTGTATATAACTGCCTTCGTATTCCTAGATTTGCACAGCCAAAATCAAAGAGTAATTTTCATCCAAGCTGTGGAAACTCCGTGTACCAGGTATTGTTTGAGCATGAGAAAATCTTACTTGACACTCATTGCGCACAGCATTCATATCACTTTTCAAAATGAAATGGAACTATTTATTTTTACGATATTCTTATGACAGTAGCCGAACATTTCCTGTGGAGTGGTTATTTACTCTTTCAGCAGACGGAGACATTTTTGCAATGATCCGTTTGACTTTCCCACTTATGCCATCACAAGGAGATTTCCCGTTGCTGGTGGCAAAGAAAGACCATGAAGCTATCACTGCAAAATCATTTATATGATGACATAGATTTATGAAGTTTTTATAGTTTTTGTACTGAGCAGCACAACCATCAATAAAATAATGTACTTCTTTTACATGTTGGTAGTTCTTTTTCAGTTATTATTTCACTCTGAATCTTGTACACCATTGCAACATCATGATCAAAATCATCAGAAATGAAACAGTGACTTGATGCAGAGTTCAAAGATTCAGGATTTCTTTTACAGTAAATAACAACAGGGTGAACTGGGCATGCATGGCAGGTCCCATGATACCCTTGTGCTTCTTCCTGAACTACAAATGCATAATTTTCACTGAAGTCCATCAGTATAAGGGCAGACTCTGGACCAGTTGTTCCTTTCGACTTACTGAAAAATGAAGACTGTGCTTTGGTAATGTATGAATGCAGAATGAGCTTCTCAATTTTTGACAAAAATAATTCAATGAATTCCTCAACTGAAGAAGATAACTTGTGAAGCTCCATTCTGTCTGTAGACACCCACTGGTGATATTCGATTTCATCAGTGGGATCACAATCTTTTAATTTATGCAGCTATAACTGATTCAGATTTGTACTTTTTGGACACTGAACAACACCAAAGCATGCACTTCGAATTCTTACTGCTCCAGGCATGACTATTAATAAAGTCTTGATGTGATTCTTCAAAGTGTGCTGCACTAATCAAGTAAGACATTTTGATGTATAGTGCACACACATACAGAATGGGTTCCAGAGAAGCCCACAAGAATGCACCATTTCGGACGAAGAGCACGAAATTTAGAAAATCCAACTTTTTCATTAGTATATCTTTGCTTAAACTGTTGATATAACTCTTTCAAATCATACAGAATAAGTCTTTTCTGAGCATGAACATTTCTAGATACACTTACTTTGTTTGTCCTTCATTTGCCTAGAATAGTTATCATCTTCATAAAATCCTATAATCTGTTTTATGGTATCTTGTGAAAGTTTCTTACCATGGCTGGGTTTGGGAACTGATATAATGCCTTTATCTTTTGCTAATTTTCTTGCCTGATGTACTGTGTATTCTGAAACTGCAAACTGTTGTGCTACTTTTTTTCTGGATCATGATGGAGGAGCCATTGTTAATATCTGATTTTTTTTTTTTTTTGCAACTAACAGTAGGTATCTTTTCTTTCATTAAAGCAACAAGTTTTTCCAAATCATGTGCTTTTAAAAGTTTTAATTCTTCTATGGAGTGTTCATCATCACTGTCCCTAGTAGAAGACTGAGCTGTAAAGCCATACTGTAGAACACAAGATATTTTACTCTGCATAGCTAACTTTGCTTGAACAAGTTTTCTATTCCCATATGCTGGTTTATTATAGGATGGCAAGGAATGTAATTTTAACCAGGGCAATCCTAAATCAGATAAACTTTCAAAACTTCTTTAGCAGCACATTCTTTAATAATAAAATCATCAGGGGCCATTTCAATATCATCAGTCTCACTTAAAACTTCATTTTCTACAGGTTGTCCTAATTTAGATGCTTTTCCACAACACTGAGGACATAATTTTTGACCTGGGCATACAATGATATTTTTAGATTGCAGCTGTTGGGCTATTTGTATACTGACTTGACGCAGGAAGCTCTTAACAGGTTTTTTCATATCATGGTCACCAAAACGGTTGCAACAAGTTACTTGGTAGCTTTCATATTTCTTCAGACAATAACATTTGGGATGTAAACATACTGAAATTATACATATCATTATGTGGAATATTAGGTCTTAAAGAAATAAGTTCCTTGTCAGCAACAGAAAGTTCTTCACTACTGAGAACCCTTTTGTCTTCACATAACTTGATTTATTGCATTCTGTATTAGCAAGTGATCCAATACTACACTGGTCCATTATTTTTTTCCATGATTGAGGTTGACAAACTTGTCCCAAAGTCAGATTAACACAGAGCAGCCGATGCACAAAAAAGAAAATATTGGAAGCAATATATTTCACAGCAAAGTTTAAGTGACTTCTGGATAGCCTGCCCACAGTGAAATCAGCATGAGCATCTGAACCATAGCTTCCTTAACTGAGAATGAGAGACTGAAACCTTACTTCTCTTTAGCTGGAGAACATCCCTAGGAGGGTGGGATGAGAAAAGAGTAATCTTTTGACCTCCACCCTCATCTCAGCACTTGGAGAGTTTTACAATGTCATAAAACTAACCCCATTTGAACTGGTGATCAGTTGAGCACAGGATCTGGGATAAAGTCAAAGCAAATTCTCATGACCTTAGGAATCATGCTGTATCCTTTTGCCCCATGCCACATTTTTTTTTTAAAAGTGCTCTCTGACAAGTTGCAATTGTTTCCTAGTGCCCATCCATTGCAAGCTTACTTTAGTGTATTATCCAGTCATGCACATACAAAACCTGTTTATATCTTTTGTGGAAATGTTTAATATTTTTTTGCAAGAGGAAGGGAGGGGAGATTTTCCAAAATTTTGTTTTAGGGAGATTTGTCAGAGTAATTTTTTTTTTCAGGAATTTTCGCAATCTGCAATAAGAGAATAACATATTTTGAAATGACTGAAAAACTATAAAACCTCACCATACTTGTTGTGGAGTGCAGCTGAACTAGTCATATCGTCAAACTTGTTAATATGGTATTTCTGAAACTATATGGTATAAGAAAACATAATTTTTTATATTTTTGTGTCCTTGTTAGTTTTATCTCCTTGTAAAATTTCTTGAATTTCAGAAATGAATTATAATTACTAAAAACAAAAGTGGTTGAATTGACAAAGTGGAACTCCACACGCATTTCAGATATTTGCACATATCTTCAAAAGCTAGCTGAAAGCCACTATTTTTTTTTTCTTTTTATGTGACGGTATATGTCAAAGACCAATATACATTAAAAAAGAGCTCCCTCATACCTCTGCTATTTGCTGTAGAACCTAACATAGAATAGCAAGTTTTTTTCTTAAATTTTCACTTTACCACTGTATTTAATTTATTTATTCAGTGTTTTCAATGAAATTTAAAATTATTTCTTATTCTGGAAGCTCTTTTGCATAAGGGTACAAAATTTCTTTCTTCTAAACTAAATAGCACTACAGTTATGCAGCATTTTGAGAAAAGTGGTACTCCGTTGCTCTATGTGTGCGATTGGTGTTCAGTGAAACTTTGGAGCACTGTATCTCAGAAACTATGTGGTGTAGGAAGTTAAAATCTGGTCATTTTCTATAACCTTGGTGAAGTATACCTCCATGCAAAATTTCATCAAAATCTGAGATGGTGGGTTACATTTCCCCAAAAAATTGGATGAATTGATGTGGAATGACCCTTTGATATGATTCGATGGGGATTACAGTTTCAAGAAAGTGTTCAAAAAAATGTTCCAATGTTTACAAAAATGTGAAACTTTTTTTGAGTAAAACGGTTTTTATAGGAAATCTGTACAAGACTAGAATAAGTACATAAATTACTAGGATAATGAAGAGGAGAGATAAACTTTAGTCTATTTTCATTCTCTTCATTAATCTGTTTATTCAGACAATGTATTCTACCTCTACGAATATATGTGTAGGAAAAGATTAAAACTCATATACAAGAAGTTTCTATTCAGTAGTTCAATTTACTGTCCAAATCCAACTACATTTTACTGTCTTTTCTATTGGGTATATAAATAAGTTTTGAGAGATTTGAGGTGAACAAAACACGTTGTATTTTAATATTAATCGAAGTATGCTCCCTCTGAAGCTACAGAAACAATATTTTAATATTAATCGAAGTATGCTCCCTCTGAAGCTACAACTACAACTTTATCCCATCTTTTGGGCAGTGAACATATGCCCCGAAGGAAGAATTCCGGTTCCTTGGAAGAGATCAGTTGTCCAGCCAATTTTTGATGTCTTCATAAGAACTAAACCGTTCTCCAGAAAGTGCTGACTGCATCGACCGGAATAAATGGTAATCCGATGGTGCAATATCTGGCGAATATGGCGGGTGGTGTAGAACTTCCCAGTCGGATCCTTCTAAGTACTTTTTCACAGGTCGAGAAACATGTGGTCTTGCATTGTCATGCTGTAAGATGACTTTGTTGTGTCTATTCTCCCATTCTGGCCGTTTTTGCGTTAGAGCTCATTTTAAACACATTAATTGGGTTCAATACTGATCACCAGTAATAGTTTCTGACTGTTTCAGCAGTTCATAGTGGATCACACCCATCTGGTCTCACCAGATACACAGCATTACCTTTGAACCATGGATATTGCATTTTGGCGTTGAAGGACCTGGGTTCACCTGGCTTCACTAATGCTTTCTGCCGTTTAGGGTTATCGTGCCATATCCATTTCTCGTCGGCAGTAATAATACGATGCAAAAAAAAAAAATTATTTTTTGCCTTTGAAGCAGCAATTCGCAAATGGTTTTTTGACGTTTGGTCTCTTTCCCGCAAAGCATGTGGAACCCAATTCCCTTCTTTTTGCACCATTCCTATGGCAGCTAAACGTGAAATGCATGATTGACTAACATTTAATGCTGCTGCTAGTTCTTTTTGGGTCTGGCATGGATCCTCATCGAGTTAAGCTTCCAATTCGGCATCAGCGATTTTTTTGGGTGGTCCAAAACGTTCTTTATCACTGACATTAAGCGATAGCTGTCGGCAGCACTTTTCTTGACAAAGTAATGCACTAACACTTCCCGCAAATGCTGTTTTGTCGGGACGAAAGTTGCCATTTTCCATCGAGTAAAACAAATAAGTCTTTGCACCTCAATCGAACGTCGTATACTGACTCTGACAGCTGGCGTCTTGTACTGCGATATCGCAGTGTTGCCACCTTAAAATACATGCGAGCAGTAATAAGTAAGACACCAAACGGAAATACCTCAAAACTTATTTATATACCCAATATTTTATTTGATTAAGTTTTTACAATTCAAGTTCATTTCTATTCAATGACATTTCTTTATAACAAAGTTTTTAAGTGGAACAATGAGGCTTCATTAAATAGAGACTCGACTGTATACACATCAACATTGTCAACCATTATCAATCCAATGCTCGATGGTTTCTCCAAGTTTCTTCCACAACTGTCTGCCTTGAGCCAGTCACCTGCATGCCACTCTGACATGTTTTTGAATTTATCCCCACTCATCTCTAAATTTCATCTATCATCTCTTCCTCTGGGTCTTTTTCCGCCCCTTGGTATCCAGTTTAATATTTCAGCTGCCCATCGATGTCAGTTCTTCTAGCAATATTTCCAACCCACGGCCATTTTAGGGACTAAACTTTGATCATGACGTCTTTGAGCCTTGCCCTTCTTTTGATTCACGACTTCCTCTTCTTATCTTTCTTGGTTTCATCAAACATGCACCACTGCATGCTTCTTTCAGTTGTCTGTAGTCTCTGTATACCTTTCAATTAGGGTCCACGTCTCTGATCCATAAGTAAGTACTTGAAGGATGAATAATATTGATTAAACACTTTTCTCTTAAGGCATAACAGTACATTGCTCCTGAAACTGTACTGTTTCTTCCAAATGCTCTCCAACCAATTTTTATTTGTCGATTAATTTCTTCATCAGTGTGTCCCTTGCTTGATATCTGATAAATGTAGGTATCAGTTACCTATAGAATGTTCCCATTCATTTTCTATTGGTACAGGTTTCAAACAAGGTTGTGCAATGTCCCCATGGCTGTTTAATAGTTTTATGGATGCATTCATGCGTGATGCCAAAATGGACATCGATGTCAGTTCTTCTATCCATGTGTGCAGATTGCTGTATGCTGATGACACAGTCCTGTTGGCTGAGAGCAAAACTGAGCTGCAGAGTATGTTGTCCTGGATGTATGAAGTTTGCATGAAATTCAAACTGAGTATAAATAAGGGAAAACCCAAAGTTATGGCTTTCGAGTGAGGAACTGTTAGCAGTGAATGTAATATAAGTCTAAATGTTAGTGATTGACCAGATGAATGAGTTTGTGTATTTAGGAAGCATGTTTGACTTAGAGAACAAATTACGTGGTGGAATTAGTAGGCGAGTGAATTTCTATAGCTGCTTTAAATAGTCATGGATGTTTTAGGAGGTTTTCAAAGGAATGATGGGTTCTCAAAAGAGTCCCTCATGGCTGTGTATGAAAGTGTAATTGTTCCTACTCTGATGTATGGCAGTGAAACCTGGGTATTGCAGAAAAGACATAGGAGTCTGTGTGCTGGATAAATGCATTACTTATGGGGGTTGTGACGCGACACCTTCTGATCGTGTGAGGAATGAAGATGTGTTGTAGTTGTGTAACATGAAGCAAAATGTTGTTAGCAAGGTACTAATATTTTTTGGTGGTTTGGCCATGTTGAAAGAATGAGTGATGAGATGCTTACTAAGAAAATCTTATGGGCTCTGGTGGCAGGAAGGAAGGGCAGGGAAGGCCAAAGAAGTCATGGAAGGATTAGATTCAGGAGTGTCTGCATGAGAAAAAAGATTTTGAGCATCAAGTATAGAAGGAGGTCTTGTGTACATTGTGTGATGGATGTCGGTGAAGCACGTTGTGTGTCAAGATTGCTGTAAATGGAGAAGTTTGATACGGCAACAGTAAGTAAATAATCAGTTAGAAATTAATCTGGTAGTTTGTATTTCTTTGTGGAGCTAACCTCTGAATCTCAGAGAACAGCTTAGTGATATTTGTGTATGTATAATTGCTAAATCTTCATTTCTTGTAAATTCATTGTACATCTGACTTAAGGAGAGTCTGACAGGTCAAAATTTTCCTCTCAAAATAGTTTGAACCAACGACAGCATCTGAAGATGTGATATGGCATTGGGGTACACACTGGTAATGCTCCTTACAGCACTTGTGGTGGTGCTACCATGGCAAAATTCATTCAGGATGCAATGAGAGATGTGCTGCTTGACCACTTCCACATTTGTTGGCGTTTACACTTTTTGTCTTCTGACGGCTAATTGGCACTGACTTAAGCCACCTAACTGCTGGTGTCATGCCAGTGTGCTGTGCAATCTCAGTGGCTAATGTGCACCATGGCTGGGGCTTTGACTTCGGGTACCTCGTCATCGGACATTACTTTCTTTCTAACCCAATAAATCTCTAGAATAGTCTATGGCAAAAAAAACAAAACATTACATGTATTTTACATAGACTATTTTGGAAATTAATATTTCTCACGTAATATTAATTAATCTTCAGAATAGTCTGTGGTGAAAATCAGAGACTATTCTGGTTCTTAACACTCAGATACTTGGAACTTTATCATCCTAGGTGGTGTAACAGATAGAAAAGGTGGTAGTTGCTTGGGGGCAATGTCAGAGTTTGGCAGCAGTTTCCCAGCCCAGGTCCCTGATCTTGTGACAGGTCACCGACGCTGTGTGAGGTTTCACTCCATCCTGCTGTAGGAGGATGCCCTTGTGGTTAAACAGTGCCGGTCGTTTCTGTTAGTGATTTAATACTCTATAATGTGCACTCAATAACGCTTTATGCATTGATCTCAAATGACGACTAACGAAAGAACCAGAATTTTCCAGTTCGCTAAACGGAGGACTGAACAGAGAAAGAGAGAAAGTACTTACCACCATTCATTAGGTCAGTGGTGGCCAACCTTTTTATTGCACGTGCCACTTTTAGGCTTTTGTATCTTGGGCGTGCCACTGAAGTCATCCATTTTCCTAACTAAATTAGCCCATATAAAGTTTAAATAAAAACACAATTATTTTCAGTTTCATAAGGTTTATTATCATTCTATCATTCTTAGTGCACATTACATTGAACAACAAGTTTGCAACTCACAATGACAATGGGATTTAAAAAAATTTAATGCGGCTTTTGAATTTGCATATTTCTTAAAATCTCCTGTATGTTTGGGTTTACCAGTGAACACACAAGCAAGATTAAATTACTTAGGTGAGCGTTAGTTAATTTTGAACAATATTTAGTTTTAATCGTATTCATTACTGAAAAAGATAGTTCACAAACGTAGGTTGAGCCAAACCTACAACAGTACCACAGTGCAAATTCGTGTAAAATCAGGAACTGGAAGAAATTTCCAGAATTCAACATAATTTGGACTGGTTGAAGTAGAAATAAACTCATTATGTTTATCTTTAAGTGCAATATTGTACTGAAGGCCAATAATTTCTGCCTGCATGTCTCGAGGATAATGATTTAGGTTTTTAATAGCAACTAAAAATCATATACACTTGGCCTATAACATACAGTTTGTAAAAAGTTCACTGTTTTTCTTATCTTTCTCGAAATCACAAAATCTTGTTGCAAAGGCGTCGTGTAAAACAGATATTAACTTTTTGTACTTCTCATAATTTGGGGCATTTTCATATACTTTTCTTGTTCTTGCATTCGAGCGAATTGAGAAAATTTGTTTTAAGAAAAATCGTTTAAAAACAGCAGAAGTTTAGTCATGAAAGATGATACAGAAGTCAGCAATGTTGAAAAAAAGGCCGTCTTTTTCTTGTAAACGTAAATTTGAACTGTTCAGATGCCCCATTATATCTGCACGAAGTGCGAGATCCGACAGCCAGTCTTTATCCTTGAGACTTGAGAAGTGAGCACTCACTTGTGAGTAAACCATTATCATCAAAATACTTTAAAATGCTATGTTGCAGGTTCAGAAATCTCTCTAAGGCCTTTCTCTTTGAAAGCCAATGCACGTTACAGTGAAGAAGCAATTCACCCATTTCTTCCAGCTCCTCCACAAACAAACTGCAAAATTCTCGACGATTGAGTGCACAGGCTCGAATTTTGTTAATACAACGCAGTACTGGATCCAGAACATAAGATAACCCCAAGTCCTTTGCCCAAAGAGCCTCTTGATGTATGATGCAGTGGTACTTGAATATCTTTCTTTCCACATAATCTTCAAGTAATGCTACACACCCCTTTTTCGTACCAATTATTGCTGGAGCCCCATCTGTGCAAATGCTGTCTAAATTCCCCCACTCTAACTTATTGTTTTCAATAGCATTTTCAGGTGGTTAAAAACATCTTCACCTCTAGTAGTTATTAATTGACGCAAGTCTAAGAGTTCAATTAAATCAAAATTATCGTTGATAGCACATACAAAAATACTTAACTGGGCAGTGTCACAAACATCACAGCTCTCACCTATAGCCAAGGAAAAAAACTTACAAGAGTGAATCGAAGACACAATTTGAGTGTTAACGTTATTAGCCATGTCGTCTGTACGATGCATCACTGTATTTCGAGAAAGCGAAATTGCGTTGACCAATTCTGTAGTTTTCGGGTCTCCTGCATGGTTAGCAAATATTTGCAAGCTGGTCTTGACTATTTCTTTGCCGAGTATGGTTTCTTCTTTTGTGCCAACAGAAAAGAAATTTTGCAGGAAGCCTTTGCCATTGATGTCAGTTCTGCACTCTTTTTCTAGAAAAGCAATTGTTGACCAGTTAGTGATTTCTTTTTTTTTTCTTTTTTTTTTTTTTTTTATTAATAAAGTCCGTTCGTAATGTTGAGCCAACAGGAGGATACTTAGAATTAATATCAGAATGCTTTTGCTTGAAATATCGCTCCAAGTTAAACTTTTTCGGTACCGCAACACAAGATCCGCAAATCAAACAAAATAGTTTGGCTGCACCTTGATTACTAAATATGAACTTTTCCTTCCCAATCAATGTTGAAAGCACGTACTGCAATATCTTCTTCATACTTCCTTTTTAAGGTCAACGGCTAACTAATGGACATTTCCAAAATTAAAGCACAATGTGGCGCCAATCGTTCACATTACAAAGGAGTTAAGCCTTGCCTTTTACTATCGCCGTTCAAAAGAAGCCATGTCAAGAGAGAGAATCACTTCCTCATCGCTTGCTAGCACTATGTGACTACGTCAGCGAATGGCATCAGCGAATGACTTCAGACTGGGGAGCTCCCGAGCTTGTGTGACTTCCAGGTTGGTTCTCGCCACACAACGTTCAGTTTTTCTATTATGCTTTAACTTCGGCTGTGTCTTCAGTGAAGACAAAATGTCACTGATGTATAACCACGATAACAGTGACAATGGAATTAGGCTGATGGTTTCCTGCCCCCAGCAATAGTAGCAGACAGGGGTACCAGCTTTGCTTTCTGATGCACGCGTGCAAGCAAACAAAACACACTTGTAAAGACAACCTTGATTTGTGTATTTTTGCCAATTGCTTTAAGAATTTCTTTTTCTTTTCCAGCTTTGCTTTCTGACACACGCATGCAAGCAAACAAAACACACTTGTAAAGGCAACCTTGATTTGTGTATTTTCGCCAGTTACTTTAAGAATTTTTTTTTCTTTTTTTTCCTTTTTTAAATAAGGTACAGAAATTTTGAAGGTTTCCGCGTGCCGCTGGTTAGCCACCACTGCATTAGGTAATCCAAAATTTTATTCACAATAAGTTGACTCAAATCGTTCACTGATGACTGCAGGTTGATTTAACATGCACATAAGTTGACATTGGTTTTTACATACAATAAGACAAGCACACACACCGCCATTTTTTAATCGTTTCATTGCGATAAGAGAGGAGGGAAACAACTGCAGCTTCACTTCGCCTGTAGTAGTGCGCGAGAGAGTTTCGCCCAGTGCAGCAGCGATACCTATCGTCCTCCAAAACTGTGAACAGACACATCTTGGTAATTCTTCTAACAGTTTCAATGTGAGCAATGCGTGCAGATCATCTAGCTGATTAATATCAGTTCAAAAAACATTAAATTCCACGTTAATTAATGAACGTTATTACGTGGCTTATTACATTAAGTTCATTAGCAGAAATTCGTAGAAGTCCTGTAATTTTTTCTTCTGTTCTTCACGTTTTTTTCAAGTTCGCTGAAAACCACGATATCCGGACTCTCTAACCTCTTAAACGTTCAGGTGGTATCGTATTGAGGGTGAATGGCTCATTTATTTAAAATATGAAATAAACAACACATAATTTATTTCTTGATAGAAGATGAATGATAGGGTTAAAAAAATACCATTGTTACCTCATTGGTTTGCAGTCTCCTTTTGACTAGTTGCACTCCGGTATACACTCAAGCAACAACAAACTGCGTAGTCGAGGTTCCATAAAATGTACGTTCTCCGTAGACAACAATGAAATATTTTTGATAGCTAAAACCTCTAAAAAACTTCTATCGAACACATAAAAACCCTGTTCTTAATAGAACTTGAAAGAAAATTAATCCAAAGAATAAATAAAATCCAAGTAAAAAACCTTAATTCAAACCTCAAATTCGACTGATAACGGACAAAATACTCATTATCAAAATAATCCAGATCCCGAAATTTCCGACGCGCGTTTCAGCACACTCATTCGCGGCCATTTTCACTTAGTCGACTGGAGAAAACCAAGGCATATAATTGCAATTTAAATGTCCCGATCGAATTATCACCAACATGGTTGAATATGATAAAACAGGAAAAACAACGAATAATCCAAATAAGAAGATCTAGTCGACTAAGGAAACAAAGTTTAAAAAACAGGTTGACACTAGATGGTGCCTGCGATGTTCTACGTGATAAGCATGATGATGACGCAGACGATGGAGATGGCAGCACCATCGACTTGGATTATAGTTAACATGCAAGGAACAGTACAACACATGATCTCCTTGAAAATGGCCACGAATGAGTGTGCTGAAACGCGCGTCAGAAATTTCGGGATCTGGATTCCTTTGATGATGAGTGTTTTGTCCGTTATCAGTCGAATTTGAGGTTTGAATTAAGGTTTTTTACTTGGATTTTATATATTCTTTGGATTAATTTTCTTTCAAGTTCTATTAAGAACAGGGTTTTTATGTGTTCGATAGAGGTTTTTAGAGGTTTTAGCTATCATAAATATTTCATTGTTGCCTACGGAGAACGTACATTTTATGGAACCTCGACTACGCAGTTTGTTGTTGCTTGAGTGTATACTGGAGTGCAACTAGTCAAAAGGAGACTGCAAACCAATGAGGTAACAATGGTATTATTTTAACCCTGTCATTCATCTTCTATCAAGAAATAAGTTATGTGTTGTTTATTTCATATTTTAAATAAATGAGCCATTCACCCTCGATACGATACCACCTGAACGTTTAAGAGGTTAGAGAGTCCGGATATCGTGGTTTTCAGCGAACTTGAAAAAAACGTGAAGAACAGAAGAAAAATTACAGGACTTCTACGAATTTCTGCTAATGAACTTAATCTAGCTGATGGTAGTACACATCAGGGGTGGTAGTGGTGGTGTCCGGCAGCAGCTCAAAAAAAGCAAATGACACCCCACATATCCCACCAAATATACAGCAGGACCTTACGTGGGTGTAAGCTGGCTTTGGGGTCAGCATGGGCTTCTGTTTCGAGTCTAACCACTGTTTCCGGGTGCTGACACTGTCATACAGGACCCATTTCTCGTCATGTGGTCCAAGAACGGTTCAACTTGGTCACATTCAAGCAAGGAAACACATGCACTCATGTGATTTGCTTTCTGCTCAACTGTGAGTTGATGGGGGTGCCCAAGCTCCCCTCTTGTGTACCTTCCCAAGTTGATGCAGGTATGTGATAATGATCGTGTGGGTAATCCCCAGCTGTTCGGCCAACCACGCAGGTTGGTCTCCACTAAGGTTTTCAGCATATCCATATCAACTGTTACGGGTCTTCCGGCTTTGAGATGATCTCATAGGTCGAAATTTCCTTCGAAACCGTTTGAATCAATGACAGCACTGATGATGTGATGTGGCATTGGGGTACACACTGGTAATCTTCCTTACAGCACTTGTAGGGGTGCTGCAGTGATGCAACTCATATAGCATGCAATGGCGGATGTGTTTCTTGTCCACTTCCATGTTGGCTGGCACTTACATTCTTCACCTTCCGATGGCTAACTGCCACTGACTTAAGCCACCTACCTGCTGATGTCATGCCTGTGTGCTGTGCAGTCTCAGTTGCCAATGTGCACCATGGCCGAGGCTTCAACTTTGGATGCCTTGTCATTGGACATTAAACTTTCTTTCAACCTAATGTATAACTGCCAAGTAGTGGGTTCGTCCGTCAGTGGAAGGGGTGGCTGCATCATGTTACAGAGGAGCCAGATATACCATGATTTCTGTCTTCTTGATTAGCATAATATAAGCTGATTATTTCAGAGCTAAGGCATTTTCGTTCTTCACAATGACTTCAGTCTTGTTCCTCTAACGGTAGGAAATCAGTTCGGCGATTATTTTTATATATATATATATATATATACCTTAATTTTCCTCGTATTATCCACAGCAGCATATAATCCGCAAACCGCAAAATTCACATAAACATTTTTTTTTTTTTTGCCTTCGTATAGTCCTCACCGGCGTATAATCTGCAGACTATGACATTCAGAAAAGAAAAAAAATCGCTGTACAATCCACACATCACAGATGTTGAACTAGAAGTGGAATTTGCGTCAGAAAAGTCGGTCACATAACGACTCAAGAGTCCGAAGAAGTAAGCGGGGGGGGGACGATTTTATTAAATGAAGAAATTCATTTTTAAAGGTTACTTTTTTGTGTTTTTATCTCTGGACAGATGAAGCTCAGTGGTGTGGTATCCATAGATCATGCCGATGCAGCTCCAGAATATTGCATTACACCCTGCCAATGCGCTCTTTGGCCAAACATGGCCCTTGCGCCATAAAAATCAGCCAACACCCTGCCGATGACGAAAGGCTGATACGGAACAAATCGTAGAAGTACTGTTTGTACTCGCGTATAAGTCGAAAGTTTTTGGAGGAAATCTTGCTTTCAGAGTTGGGGTATCGGCTTATACGTGGGCCAATAAAAAATAGGGTTAGACTTCCATGAATTCTCCTGCGGAATTTAACAAAGGATTTGTTTATGTTTTAGATTGCGACACAATGGCTTTCCGCTTGTCACTGCTCAACTGTTTTCTGACCTTCTCAAAACTATCGTGCAGTGACACGATCATATCCTCAACTGTATCCACCACTTTAAGTTTAAATTTGGCAGTGTAACTGAAATGTTTCCTTTTCAAAGACATCATGAATAGCAATAAAGGAAAATATCAGTTGCAAGGACGTTGGTCAAAATGGCGAAGAACGAACTAAATACAAGGCACAACAGTGCTGACGAGATCTGAAAGAAGGAACGCACGTGTGTACATTTTCATTCTCTGGTTGATCAAAACAGAAATAGCACAACAGTCAGAGTTGTCCTCCTTAACAAGACAAAAGACCCCTTCCGTCCTTCCCAATAATGACTAATGACTTCCGTTTCCAACTTTCCCGATCTTTCATTAAGACCCTCCTCCTCTCCGTTCCATACAAACTCCTGAATTGAGGAAAATATTTCCAAGGGAGTTCCTTTTCCAATTTTACCCCTCTTCTGCACAATTACCCTGCGGATTTAAAAAAAAAATCAAAGGGCTGTAAATTTTTTTAATTGGCATATAATCCGCAGAACTTGGGTATTTAACTTTTTTAGCAGATAATCTGCGGATTATATGACGAAAATTGCTGTATATACAGTTTTATATGCATGTAAAGAAATACCTTTGGTGAAATGGAAGAACTATGTCAAAATGACATGAAGGGAGAAAAATTGAAGAGCAAGTTGACATATGGTGACATATGGTAGAAAAGAGTGAAGAAATAGAATCCATAACAGTAAACCCCCCCCCCCCACCTAGATGTGGGACTAATCATGCTGTAGAAGTTCAATTTTTTTTAATTTGTGTATGTGTAGAAATGCATAACTTCAGGGCAGTTATGTTATCAAGTAACAGCAAATTGGTATTTCAGCCTGTTTTAATACAAATTTTCTTGCTTTCTTTCTGTATACATTAGCCATACGTTTTCTTAAAAGGCCAAGTGATGTTAATAATTTTTGTCCAAAAAGAGTCATTTTATGCTACATTAACAAGAAACTCAAAGGATTATGTAAACTTGAGACCATGTAATTCACAGATGCACTGGATACTGATTTTTTTTTTTTCCATTTTCACTGTAATAACCTATTATTTAAAATTTCATGTTTAAGTACAAGGTGAAATACCATTATGTTGATCATGTTTCTTTCATTTAAATTTTTCTGTTACTAACATACTGCTAAACTTTGAAGCTCTCATATAGTTTTTAGTTATTTATGATGTCTCTTTCCACAGGGGACCGATTTGTCGTGTGCTGCTGTTCAATTGCACTGGAGAAAGAAAGGCTGAAGGCCTACTGTATCCACTGTCATTTTTGAATTTTGACCTTGCCTTTTTTAGCCCCAACAAGAAAACAGCAATGAAAGATTCTGCTTCTGGTAGGGTATAAATTATTGTATTATCATCATTAGATATTTTTTTTTAGCTTGCGTATGTCTTAAATGTTATAAATTGAAACGTAAATGTCATGCCGCTCTATGTGCCATAAAGGGAATTTTGGATTCAACTTTGAATGCATTAGTTTTCAAATTGCTATAAGTTATGTACAAAATGTGTCAAACTCTTTATTTTAAATAATTATTTTTAAGCAAGTACTTATAAGAGCATTTATTATTCTTGAAATTTTAAAACTGAAATGGTGCTATTTGTAAGATTAGATATAGATTTAATGATAGAATGAGCTCATGTAGTTTTCTAAAGTTGGTATACTATAATTTAGTTAGCGTAAATGAATGGGTGGAACATTCTTGCTAACCTTTAATGTTTAATTTCTTATTTTCTATTCTTCAGAAATGTTGGAATTGGGATTTCACTGATTATAACATTAAATTATCATGAAAGCATTCTGATGCTGAAAATATCTTATGCAGCAAACATCACACACTCTCTAGGAGGAAAAGGGGGGGGAGAGAGCACATAAAGAAATGTTGCATATCAGTAAAAGGCAAGTCATTCTCTATCTACCCTTTATGGATCAGGAAAATGAAAAATGCATACAGCAGGGTTTGCACAGGTCAAAAAAAGTGCTAAACATTTTGTTCTTTAAGGGCCCTTAAAAGTACTAAATATTTCACCAAGTCCTTAAAAAATCCTTAATTTTACTTTCAGAACTCAGAACGTCTGATTCGCAATTTTCATGGCCAAGTAAACTTCCTCCAACTTATAAACGGAGTGCTTCTTCATTGTTTCTTGCGCGTATGGCGTGTCACGTTGCAGGAGCGCACAGTGTGGGATGATGGGAAATTTCTCACAATCTGGGGTGTTGATATTACATCATAAAACAAAACAAAACACGTTTCTGTGGTGATGTCGTCATTGTTCTTAGTGGAGGTTCCGGTGATGATGAGTGGTTTCGTTTGATCATCGGCCGTTTTATTAGTTACGGATTATCAGAACTACTTTTAATTTTCTTTGTATGTGTTGTGTCTGATCAGTTTTGTGTCCAATTCTTTTGTTGACATTTTGATAAGAGCTATTTATGAGTAAAGCTTGTCTCCATTTACACACCATATTGGAGTGGCACATAAACTTCTTGAGAAGCAAGAGGATATCTGTCTTTATGAAGAAGTTAAATGACAGTAGGATTTGTTTTTACAACAAGGGGGTCCGTAGCTGACTTTTTATGCAGATTTGGGTGAATTTGACAGTATATGTAGTATTAAAAGGAATGAAGCCTGTTAGCATGTGCCTGATTCTGGCTGAGAAATGCATTGGAGCCTGAAAACCCACCGCTGGCAACTTTCGTCACTTTACTGTCTGCTGTCCTGGAATCATTGGCCAAAATACCACCAGAACATTTCCATTTTCAACAATTGTAGATTCCATTGTGGCATGGAACTGGTGGTTTACTGTTGCTGTGAAAGCAAAAGGTGGACTTGCACATCATTATGTGGGTATGTACTAGTACAAAAAATTGTCCTTTCAGTGTGTGTGTGTATGTCATCATCAACCATTATCAATCCACTGCTGGATGAAGGTCTCCCCAAGTTTCTTCCACAACGGTCTGTCTTGTGCCAGTCTCCTCCATGTTAGTCCCGCATACTTTCGAATTTCATCCACCCATCTCCCATGTGGTCTTCTTCTGGGTATTTTCCTGTCCCTTGGAATCCAATCTAAAATTTCGGCTGTCCATCGATAGTCTGTCCTTCTGGCAGTATGTCCAGCCCATTGCCATTTCAGGGATTTAACTCTGATCATGATGTCTTCCACTCTTTTCATTTTTCGGATCCACGAGTTCCTCTTCTTGTCTCTCCTGGTTACATCAAGCATGCACCTCTCCATGCTCTTTGAATTGTCTGCAGCCTTTGTATGTCTCTTTTAGTTAAGGTCCACGTCTCTGCACCTTACGTAAGCACTGGAAGGATGCATTGATCAAACACTTTTCTTTTAAGACATAATGGCATATTGCTCTTGAAAATTATGCTGTTTTTTCCAAAAGCTCTCCAGGCAAGTTTTGTACGCTGATTAATTTCTTCATCAGTGTGACCGTCACTTGATATCTGCTATCCAAGATAAACGTACGTGCCTGTTATCTCCAGCTTTTCTCCATCAATCGATAAATCTTCATTTCTTGTAAAAGCACTGAACATCACTTTTGTCTTCTGAAAGTTCATTTTTAATCCCACTTTTTTACTCTTGTCAGCAAGTTCCTGGATCATACTCTGCAGCTCTGATAGGGTAGTTGCAAAAATTACTACATCATCAGCAAAACGAAGGTGAGTTAGATAAACCCCATTAATCTTTCTCCCTTTGTTTTCCCAGTTCAGTGATTGAAAGACATTTTCCAATGTGGCATTAAAGAGCTTCGGAGATATGGTGTCACCTTGTCTCACTCCCTTTCCAATTTTTATGGGTGTTGTATTTTCAAACAGCCCAGTCTTTGCACTTGCATTTTCATAGATGTTATTAGTAATATTAATGTATGCATCTTCAATACCGCAGGATTTCAAAGCCATTGTAACTGCTGATGGTTTCACCGAATCAAAGGCCTTTTCATAATCGATAAAAGCCATGCACAATGTAAGTTCATATTCCCTCGCTCTTTCAATTAGTTCTCTCAGTATGTGGATATGATCTATTGTGCCGTAGCCACTCCTGAATCCGGCTTGTTCTCGCGGTTGAGCCATGTCCAGTGTTACCTTCAAGCGGCGTGAAAGGACTTTAGTGAAGATTTTATAAACCACTGATAGGAGGCTGATAGGTCTATAGTTCCTGAGATCCTCAATGTCACTTTTTTATGTAGCAGGATCATTGTAGCATTGTTCCAATCCTCAGGAATCTTTCCTTCATTAAGGCATCGAGTGAAAATTTGGGCGAGTACTGTTTCGATTTCTCCACTTGCTTCTTGTATGATGTCTACAGTAATTCCATCTTCTCCTGGAGCTTTTCCCCTCTTCATGTTCTTGATTGCATGTTTAACTTCTGCTGGGAGGACTGGAAGAACTCTGCTACTGGTACCTTTCATGATGTCTGGAGTACATGTATCATCCCTTTCATATAATTTGGAGTAGAAATCTTTCACTCTTGTCAAAATTCCGCCTCTATTTCTTTTTACAGAACCATCTTCTTTTCTCAGTGCCATAATCTGTTTTCTTCCCTTACTGAGATATCCCTTTGCTATCTTTAGGCTTTGGTTGTTTTCAATTGCTTTCCTTACTAGTTCACAGTTGAATTTCCTTACGTCTTCAGTGATACTTTTTCGTACTGTCTTGCATAGCTCTATATATTCCACTTTGGAAGTCACATCTTCTTTAGTTGTCCTCATCACTTTTCTTTTTGCATCAACATTTTTGTTTTTCCTGATAATTTGTTCACATGCAACTTGTTCTTAGTCCCAGCTAATTTTGTTGCTGTTTCCATAAGAGCTTTGGTTACTTTCTGTTAACTTCAGAAATATCCACTTCTTCCAATGCTAGGCCTTCTAAAGCAGAGAATCTGTTCTTCAGTTCCAACTTGAAGGCATTATGGTGTTTTTTAAGGTTGGTTATGTCGATACATTTTGTTTGTCTTATGAGCTTGCGACGTTCGAGTTTAGTGTTGAGGTGCATCTTGCACCTCACCAATCTATGGTCACTGCCTGTGTTGAACTTGTTTAACACACTGCAGTCTTCTATGACGAATTTTTTGTTACACATACTAAAATCTATTTCACTTGTCGTCCCATTTGGATGTCTCCATGTCCATTTCCTGTGTGGCTTTTTCTTGTAAAAGGAGTTCAAGATGAAAAACCCTTCTGCCTCTGCAAACTCTACGAGAGTATTTCCACGCTGGTTTCTGTTACTGTGACCAAATTTATCTACTGAAGTTTCATTCTGTTGCCGTTGCCCTATTTTTGCATTGAAATCTCCCATAATTATCTTCAAGTGCTTCTTACCTTTATTATTTAGATGACGAATTTCCTCATAAAATTCTTCAATTTCTTCTTCAGGGTGACTTGTGGTGGGTACATAAGTTTTAATAATCTGAGCCTTGTATCTTCTCGAGAGTTGGATAACGGGTCGTGCAGCTCTGTCAGAGGAACTTTCAACTTCTACAACTTTATCCTTCAGTTTCTTGTTTATTATAAATCCAACACCACTAGTTCTGCCAGTATCTGCCCCTCGATAGTAGAAGAGATGTCCACTTTTCAGTTCAAGGAGATCTTCTCCTTACCACACTTAGCCCGACGATGTCCCACTTGAACCTTTGTAGTTCCTCTTCCAATTCAAGAAGCCTTGAATCAGAAGATAGGGAGCGTCCATTATACGTAGCCAAGGTCAGCATCAGATAGCAGCCTAGTCCGGTCCTCTGGGGATTCTTAGCACCCTCTGCCTTCATGTCGCACTGGGTGCTGCCTTGGCCAGGTACATTCCAGCTGCCGGAGACTGATGGCCAAGATTTGAGTTGTGGACTAATTTTGGAGGGGTTTGGCCATAACTCACCACGCTGGCCAAGCGGGTTGGTGAGTATGGGATAGCATTTCCTCTAATCCCGATGGTATAGTTATACCGCTATTTGCGGTCGTCAGAGCCCCTTTAGTGGGAACAGAATACCACGAGAAGGCGGGGTTGATATTTGTCAAGGAGACACTGTGATGTTGCGCATCACCTGACCTTACATCCCGTGTGTATGTGTATATATATATATATATATATCATCATCATCATCGTCAACCATTATCAATCCACTGCTGGACGAAGGTCTCCCCAAGTTTCCTTCACAACGGTCTGTCTTGTGCCAGTCTCCTCCATGTCACTCCTGCATACTTTCGAACTTCATCCACCCATCTTCCATGTGGTCTTCTTCTGGGTCTTTTCCTGTCCTTTGGAATCCAATCTAAAATGTTGGCTGTCCATTGATGGTCTGTCCTGCTGGCAGTATGTCCAGCCCATTGCCATTTCAGGGATTTAACTCTGATCATGATGTCTTCCACCCTTGTCATTTTTCGGATCCACAAGTTCCTCTTGTTATCTCTCCTGGTTACACCAAGCATGCACCTCTCCATGCTGCTTTGAGTTGTCTGCAGCCTTTGTATGTCTCTTTTAGTTAAGATCCACGTCTCTGCACCATACGTAAGCACTGGAAGGATGCATTGATCAAACACTTTTCTTTTAAGACATAATGGCATATTGCTCTTGAAAATAATTATGCTGTTTCTTCCAAAAGCTCTCCAGGCAAGTTTTGTACGCCGATTAATTTCTTCATCAATGTGACCCTCACTTGATATCTGGTGTCCAAGATAAACGTACGTGTCTGTTATCTCCAGCTGTTCTCCATCAATCGATAAATCTTCATTTCTTGTAAAAGCATTGAACATCTCTTTTGTCTTCTGAAAGTTCATTTTTAATCCCACTTCTTTACTCTTGTCAGCAAGTTCCTGGATCATACTCTGCAGCTCTGATGGGATAATTGCAAAAATGACTACGTCATCAGCAAAACGAAGGTGGGTTAGATAATCTCCATTAATCTTTCTCCCTTTGTTTTCCCAGTTCAGTGATTGAAAGACATTTTCCAATGTGGCATTAAAGAGCTTCGGAGATAGAGATGGGTTTGACGGTGACTTTTAAGTATCAGTGACAACGGTGACGGTTCCAGACAAGTATCAGTGAAAAGTATCGGTGACAAAATCACAGTCGGTGACAGCAGTGCCTCCAGACCGCGTAACGCTCGTCTCTCAGTGACTCAGTATATCAGTGACAGGAACCATCGAGCTTAGATCCACAGTCACACACAGCACTGGCCGCCATAAGTCACTGCCCGCACTGTAGGTGACGTTGCCTCCAGGCAAGAAGCTGCTTTGAAATTACGGAAACCAACAGAACTACAGCTCTACGGGGCGTATAGACAGATCAAATGAGGGATTTAATAATCAGTTGAATTTAACAAGCTTACTCTTTTATCAACTGTATATAAGAAAAAAAAAAGTTTGTTTTTTCTTGCGGAAATCACTGTCACAGATCAGTAGCGCCAGACCCGTCCCCAAAGAGCAGGATTGTAGGAGCTAGAAGTTTCCACCGGTTACCGCAACAGGTGGCGCCGACAGTGATTCTGTCACTGAAATTTCAGCAAACAAGTCACAGCTGGTGACGGTGACATACTCGTATCAGTGACAAAATATCAGCGACGTAATTTCCGACCCATCTCTATTCAGAGATATGGTGTCACCTTGTCTCACTCCTTTTCCAATTTTTATGTGTGTTGTATTTTCAAACAGCCGAATCTTTGCACTTGCATTTTCATAGATGTTATTAATAATATTAATGTACGCATCTTCAATACCGTAGGATTTCAGAGCCATTGTAACTGCTGATGGTTTCACCGAATCAAAGGCTTTTTCATAATCGATAAAAGCCATGCACAATGGAAGTTCATATTCCCTCGCTCTTTCAATTAGTTCTCTCAGTACGTGGATATGATCTATTGTGCTGTAGCCACTACTGAATCCAGCTTGTTCTCTCGGTTGAGCCATGTCCAATGTTACCTTCAAGCGGCGTGAAAGGACTTTAGTGAAGATTTTATAAACCACTGATAGGATGCTGATAGGTCTGTAGTTCCTGAGATCCTCAATGTCACCTTTTTTATGTAGCAGGATCATTGTAGTGATGTTCCAATCCTCAGGAATCTTGCCTTAATTAAGGCATCGAGTGAAAATTTGGGCGAGTACTGTTTCGATTTCTCCACTTGCTTCTTGTATGATGTCTACAGTAATTCCATCTTCTCCTGGAGCTTTCCCCCTCTTCATGTTCTTGATTGCATGTTCAACTTCTGCTGGGAGGACTGGAAGAACTCTGCTACTTGTACCTTTCATGATGTCTGGAGTACATGATCATCCCTTTCATATAATTTGGAGTAGAAATCTTTCACTCTTGTCAAAATTTCGCCTCTATTTCTTGTTACAGAACCGTCTTCTTTCCTCAGTGCCATAATCTGTTTTCTTCCCTTACTGAGATGTCCCTTTGCTTTCTTTAGGCTTTGGTTGTTTTCAGTTGCTTTCCTTACTAGTTCACAGTTGAATTTCCTTACGTCTTCAGTGATACTTTTTCGTACTGTCTTGCATAGCTCTATATATTCCACTTTGGAAGTCGCATCTTCTTTAGTTGTCCTCATCTCTCTTCTTTTTTGCATCAACAGTTTGGTTTTTCCTGATAATTTGTTCACATGCAACTTTTTCTTAGACCCATCTAATTTTGTTGCTGTTTCCATAAGAGCTGTTAACTTCAGAAATATCCACTTCTTCCGATGTTAGACCTTCTAAAGCAGAGAATCTGTTCTTCAGTTCCAACTTGAAGGTATTATGTTGTTTTTTAAGGTTGGTTATGTCAATACATTTTGTTTGTCTTATGAGCTTGCCACGTTCGAGTTTAGTGTTGAGGTGCATCTTACATCTCACCAATCTATGGTCACTGACTGTGTTGAACTTGTTTAGCACACTGCAGTCATCTATGACGAATTTTTTGTTACACATAATAAAATCAATTTCACTTGTCGTCCCATTTGGATGTCTCTATGTCCATTTCCTGTGTGGCTTTTTATTGAAAAAGGTGTTCAAGATGAAAAACCCTTCTGCCTCTGCAAACTCTACGAGAGTATTTCCACGCTGGTTTCTGTTGCCATGACCAAATTTACCTACTGAAGTTTCATTCTGTTGCCGTTGCCCTATTTTTGCATTGAAATCTCCCATAATTATCTTTAAGTGCTGCTTACCTTTATTATTTAGATGACAAATTTCCTCATAAAATTCTTCAATTTCTTCTTCAGGATGACTTGTGATGGGTGCATAAGTTTGAATAATCTGAGCCTGGTATCTTCTCGAGAGTTGGATAATGAGTCGTGCAGCTCTGTCAGAGGAACTTTCAACTTCTACAACTTTACCCTTCAGTTTCTTGTTTATTATAAATCCAACACCACTAGTTCTGCCAGTATCAGTCCCACGATAGTAGAAGAGATGTCCACTTTTCAGTTCAAGGAGATCTTCTCCTTTTCTCCTTACCTCACTTAGCCCGACGATGTCCCACTTGATCTTTTGTAGTTCCTCTTCCAATTCAAGAAGCCTTGAATCAGAAGATAGGGAGCGTCCATTATAAGTAGCCAAGGTCACCATCATATATATATATATCAGTGGTGTTGCGTGCCCATTTAGGTTGGGTGTGCACTGTTGATGGGAAAAAACACACAAAAATTTTATTATGTATCCGGAGTTGCCAAATTCGCACATTGATTTTGAACACACGAAAACCATTTCTTTTACTTAGCTATCGTCTAATAACTTATACAGTAATAAAGATCTTTACATACACTTCATCGTAAGAAAAAACTGAATTTCCTGTGCAAATACTAGAGTAATGAACAAATTTCCGATATCTTTTTCTTTATATATATATATATAAGTTTTAAAGACAGCACATGGCTTACTTTCTTTAACCCGCTTTACACAATCTGCAAAATTTCTGGCGAAAATGGGACACTTAGTACATCGTCAAGCTAAATGGATGTCAAACTTCAAATTGTATCTGTGCTCATAAACACACCGATTCACACAGCGCCGAAAAGATAGAAAACTTGTAGCAGAACGATGAAGTGCGTTTATGACTCCATGCTATTCCAAATGCAAACAAGTGTGGCCAGTGGTGCTTTTTAAGTGCGTACACCCTGGGAATTTAAACCTCTGCGTTGGATCCACGAAGAAATAAAAACATGACCTGTAGCGCCATCTGGAAAGCTTTGAATTACAGTTGCTTTAACGACTTAGGGTGTCCACTGTTAAAATAGCACCACTGCAGCTGCAAGTATTATTTATTATGTTTTGTTTATTGTACAAGCAACGAACCTTCTCCTCTTCACGAAAATATTGAACAAAGGAATTAAGTTTAGCGAACAAACTTTAGTGGATCTTACTGGAAATACATATAAAGGAAAAAACAACAACAATACAGCAGCAACTGGCTGCTCCGTGAGACTCAAGCGGTGCTGATTTTGGGTAGCACACGTTGAGAGTTGAGCTGGTACGTTTGAGACCACAAGGAAATAAGAACGTGACCTGCAGCGGTTGTACCACAGCTGCTTTAAGGTCGTCAGATGTGCGCACGCAAAACAGCACACCCTGGGATTCTAGCGCGAATGCAATATGCTTAATGAAGGAACCTTCTCTTATTAATGAAAACAATATGTGGGAAAATTAGTTTTAACCACCACTAAAAGCCTTAAGACGAACTCTGGCTAGTTTTATTAGAAACAAATGTGGAAAAATAATATCGATAATATAAGTTGAATTGCGATATCTGTGTGGTTGTGCACTGCACATCTAGCACACCCAGAATATTTGCCGCTGATATATATATATATATATATATATATATATATATGTATACGTAAAATCACGAGAGTCCTTAAAAAAATTTTGAATAGTGCTTAAAAAGTGCTAAATTTTAATTCTTAAAAATGAGTATAAACCCTGTACAGACCTCACTTTTGTTTTTTTGAATGAGGTAGGCCAAAAGTACAGTGTATCCCATAAAGGTGTAACCAATTTCAAATAATAATTTTAATATAAATGATCTCAATACACAACTTGTGTTAATTCACAGAATAGACCATGAAGTTTTATAGACATTCGACATGGGCACTATTTGTCACGCGAACAATGTCTAAACTATATTCCAGTTCCAACCATGTTCATTCAAGAATGTCCGTATTAACTTTATGCAGTGTGTGTGTAATTCTCCTCTTTAGATAAATCATTGAAGGAAGAAATATTCTTCATAGTACATGGGAAATCCATAGAATATTCAAAGCAAACAATGTAAATTCTGGATTTTCTTGTAACACTTACTGATCATCTATGTAGCATCTCTCAGAAAACTTGAAAATTTCATTGCCCTGGAGCGGGAATCGAACCCGCATCTCCCATTTTCGTTCGAATATGCTAACTGCTACACACCCCAGGACAGTGAAGTCCCAAGCAACTGACAAGGGATGTGTGTGGGTTTGAATGCACCAATCGACATAAAATGTTGCACATGTGTGCAGGTATAAGTATGGACCATTGTAAGGTGAGTCATTCCTGTGTAAAACACGTTTAACGCTGGCAGCGCCACCAAGAAATCCAATGTAATGTTTCCATAGTAGGACCAGGAATACACCCCTGTCAGAGTTGTCATCTTGTCCAGTGCTGATTGTCAAACACTATGAGGGTCTTCACTATTTCTGTTGAGCGTCTTTGCATGCATCGTTTCCAATTTGTTTTCGTACTTGCCAATAATTACATTGTTGGTTAAAACTGTCGCAAATGACTCATCTTCCACCCCAATTAGCGTTTCATTAGTAAACCACCGCCTTATTTTGTCTTTCAGCAGCTCAACGACATTCAGGAGGGCTAATGGTGACAATTTTTACCATGTTCGAATAATTACGACAGCACCTCACACAGTGTGCAGTGCAATACACTCGAGTTGTTCACCTGGATGCTGTTAACTCCACACAAACTACGTAACTTATAATGAGCGTGTTTTGTAGGGCTGTTGGTGCTGCTGGCATTTAACATGTTTTACATGGGAATGACTCACTCTACCATGGTCTGTACTCATGTGCCATGTCTCATGTCAATTGGTGCATTCTAACCCACACACATCCCTTGTGAGAACTAAGCAAACTTAGCTTAGGAATCTGACATCATCGGATTTTCTCTAATCGAAGCAACCTGGCTTCCTCATAATGTTTGACCATCTCCCATACAGATAAATCAATGAAGAAAGAAATATTTCTCATAGTACATGGGAAATTGATAGCATATTCTATTTATAAATATTTAACGGAAATTATCAAGGGTAAATTTATTAAGGTACATTACCTCTCAAATTTTTGATCTATACACTAGATTTTCGTCAGGAGTTCTTGCGACTTACTATTGCATATTCTAAGCAAACAGAATATAAATTCTGGGTTTGCTTGTAGCACTTACTGGTCATCCATGTAACATCTCTCAGAAAACTTGAAAATTTCATTGCCCTGGAGCGGGAATTGAACCAGCATCTCCTGACTTCCATTCGAGTATCCTCTCGATTTTCGTTTCGAGTATACTGGAATGGAAATCGAGAGATACAGGTTCAATTTCTGCTCCAGGGCAATGAAATTTTCAAGTTTTCTGAGAGTTGTTACATGAATGACCAGTAAGTGGTACAAACCATATCTCCATACAAAAAAAGTCACAGGGTCTTAAGTACGGTGAACATGGATTCCATGCAATAGGACCAATACACCCAATTCATCAATTGGGAAATTTGGTATCCAGAGACCTCACAATCAAAGTCCAATGAGGTGGTGCTCCATCATGTTGGAAAATGACCGGAGTTGCAAGTTCATCCAACTGGGGGTACATAAACTGCTCAATCACGTCCAGGTAATTAGCAGCTCTCACGGTTGCTTCCTGAAAGAAAAAGGGTCCTATAACATGGTCGACCATTATGCCACTCCAAACATTCACTTTTGGACTAGCATGTTAATGTTCCATTGTGCAATGCTGGTTTTCAGTTCCCCAAATTCTCACATTCTTTTTACTAACCTTTCCAGAAACGTGGAAAGTGCGCTCATCCGAGAAACAGATTTGTTTCCGGAGAGATTCAGCACTTGCAATGTTTTCTAACATTTCTTCAGCAAACTGTTTACATTTCACATGATCATCTGGGATTATGTGATGGGTTATCTGCAGTTTATATGGGTGCATTTCCAATCTCTGACACAACACTCTGTGCACTGATGACTTGAGGATGGCCAGCTGTCATTCTGCCTGTCTGATTGACTTTCAAGGGCTACGAGTAAATGTTTATCTCACAACCTGCTTTCTTTCCAGAACCAGTGATAGTTATCCAGGACGTTTCTTTGCTAGGATGCTACCAGCTTCCTTGAATGACTTGTACCACTTTATGATGCTGTAATGTGTGGATGGTGTTTGCTCCCATATTTTGTTCTAAAATTCCGCTGAACCTGCGTTTCAAATCAGGTTTCAATAAACCACTCCACAATCTGTTCTTTTGTTGCAGGATCCATTGAGTACACTTCTAGAAAACTTGAGGGTATTCCTTATCACCTGCAACAAACAGAATGCTGATATTAGTTTTGTATCAAAAGTTATCATCTGAACTTGGTTACACCTTTTTGGGACACCCTGTATATCTCCAGTTCTTTTTTATTTTTTTTTACTTTCTGAGGGGGAAACTTAGTATATGTAGTTAAATGGTTAACCATACAAAGAGGGAGAAAGCTGGTGTGCTTTAAAACCATGTGCTTTTACTCAGAAAAAACTGCTAGCTCTAATCAACAGAAAAGATATATGTATATTTTTGTATCTCCTTGCTAACACAAGACTCCGTGTCACAAAGGAGACTCAGGAAATACTGTCAACACTGAATTGGAAGGTTTTACCCAATCCTTCATACTCACGAGATACTGTACCTCACAAGTTTCATTTTCTTGACAATTTTATGCATGGTTTGTCCTGCTAGTATAGATATGTTGAAAGGAGACTCGGGAAATACTGTCAACACTGAATTGGAAGGTTTTACCCAATCCTTCATACTCACGAGATACTGTACCTCACAAGTTTCATTTTCTT
Organism: Macrothele yani; assembly: GCA_039090855.1. NCBI lineage: Eukaryota > Metazoa > Arthropoda > Arachnida > Araneae > Macrothelidae > Macrothele > Macrothele yani. The sequence goes on from CM077013.1 coordinate 123,647,826, forward strand.
GACAATTTTATGCATGGTTTGTCCTGCTAGTATAGATATGTTGAAATGACTATGAATTTTTGCTTCAAAAAGTAAGCATTGCAAAGATACCATCTATAGTTTGTGGACAGGGAAGCATTACTATTTGCCCAAATAAATTTTACTCAATCAGCTGGTACAAGTTTCCTTTAAAAAGCAGCAGATACAGTGAAATCTCATTTGTGTGTTTTTCAAGGGATCGGGTAAAGTTAACGTATAATTGAAAAAAACAATGTATAAATGAAACGGGGGAAGTTTAACATTAAGGGCAATTCAGAATTTTTGGATCGGCAACATTTCGCATATTAATAAGAGAAATGTATGAACAAATTTCTACTGTACTCTCAAGGGACCTGATATAACTAAATTATATTCGCAAATTTAATCAGTTTTTAGAAAGACACATTCCTGACGTCATTTCACATAATAGAATTAATTCAATAACGAAGGAAAATTTCATGCTTATGATTTATTACATAATTTACATTAAAATTCAGTTAGACCTTTTGGTTGAACATCTGCCTTGGTCACACTGGTAGCAAGTGTTCATGTGGTGAACACTTGCTACCAGTGTGACCAAGGCAGTTGTTTCCCCAAATGTTCCCAGTAGAAGTTTCCAAATAATCAGAATTTTGAAAGGTGCGTCTGAATTACTTATCTCCTCTGCAGACACAGTCCTTATCTTTTGTTGGTTCAATTCCCTACCATCTACATATCTTTCACTTACAAACTCAGCAAAATTTAAAAGATTTTTGGTTACAGACTTGCAATTAATACTCCTCCTCCTACCTTCCAGTCAATATCTAAAGACACAGATCCTTTGGACCATCCTGGCATATACCTGACACCCCTGTGTCTACTTCCTCAGGCAAAAAATGTTATATAAAAATCTTATATCAGCACTTTTCATTCAGTCAAATGAAGAATTATGGAACATAAAAGGGATTTGAGAAAAAGCCTTCTTACTTCTGTTCTTTCTCTTTTCACACAATTGAAGATATCTCTGCCTCTCCAATCTAGACCAACATCAAAAGGGTTGCACCTTTCTCAAAAAAATTGTTTGTTATGCTACAGGGAAAGCATTGGAATTCTCCTGAGCAAAAACTCTTGTAATTCAGATGCACATTTCAACACTCTGATTATTTGGAAATCTCTGCTAGTAACAGTTACAAAAACAATGTCCGCCACATGAACACTTGCTACTAGTGTGACCAAGGCTGATGTTCAACTGAAAGATCTAACCAAATTTTAATGTAACATATGTCATAAATCATAAGCATGAAATTTTCATTCATGTTACTGATATTCCTTCCATTACAATTCTGTGGAAAATATCCTGTCATTTATAGAAATATGCAGTATGGGCATGTGTGGGCATACCAGAACTGTGAAAATTGGATTTAAACGGACATCAAACACAATAGGTCACCAGTTTTCATAATGATACATTTTAGTTCACTCTGCATTTCAACAAGAACTTTGCTTTGTGGTTCAATCAAATGAGAGCAGAAATTTAAAACAGAATTGCATTAAATAGTTATTTCAGTCATATATATATTTGGGATGTAAGGTCAGGTAATGCGTAACATCACAGCCTCTCCTTGACAAATGTCAACCCCGCCTTCTCGTGGTATTCTGTTCCCACTAAAGGGGCTCTGACGACCGCCAATAGCGGTATAACTATACCATCGGGATTAGAGGAAATGCTATCCCACACTCACCAACCCACTTGGCCAGCGTGGTGAGTTATGGCCAAACCCCTCCAAAATTAGTCCACAACTTAAATCTTGGCCCTCAGTCTCCGGCAGCTGGAATGTACCTGGCCAAGGCAGCGGCCAGTGCGACGTGAAGGCAGAGGGTGCTAAGAATCCCCGGAGGACCGGACTAGGCTGCCATCTGATGCTGACCTTGGCTACGTATAATGGACGCTCCCTATCTTCTGATTCAAGGCTTCTTGAATTGGAAGAGGAACTACAAAAGATCAAGTGGGACATCGTCGGGCTAAGTGAGGTAAGGAGAAAAGGAAAAGATCTCATTGAACTGAAAAGTGGACATCTCTTCTACTATCGTGGGACTGATACTGGCAGAACTAGTATTGTTGGATTTATAATAAACAAGAAACTGAAGGATAAAGTTGTAGAAGTTGAAAGTTCCTCTGACAGAGCTGCACAACTCGTTATCCAACTCTCGAGAAGATACCAGGCTCAGATTATTCAAAATTATGCACCCAACACAAGTCATCATGAAGAAGAAATTGAAGAATTTTATGAGGAAATTCGTCATCTAAATAATAAAGGTAAGCAGCACTTAAAGATAATTATGGGAGATTTCAATGCAAAAATAGGGCAACGGCAACAGAATGAAACTTCAGTAGGTAAATTCGGTCACAGCAACAGAAACCAGCGTGGAAATACTTTCGTAGAGTTTGCAGAGGCAGAAGGGTTTTTCATCTTGAACTCCTTTTTAAAAAAAAAAAAGCCACACAGGAAATGGACATGGAGACATCCAAATGGGACGACAAGTGAAATTGATTTTATTATGTGTAACAAAAAATTCGTCATAGGAGACTGCAGTGTGCTAAACAAGTTCAACACAGGTAATGACCATAGATTGGTGAGATGCAAGATGCACCTCAACACTAAACTGGAATGTAGCAAGCTCATAAGACAAACAAAATGTATCGACATAACCAACCTTAAAAACACCATAATACCTTCAAGTTGGAACTGAAGAACAGATTCTCTGCTTTAAAAGGCCTAACATCGGCAGAAGTGGATATTTCTGAAGTTAACAGAAAAGTAACCAAAGCTCTTATGGAAACAGCAACAAAATTAGCTGGGTCTAAGAACAAGTTGCATGTGAACAAATTATCAGGAAAAACCAAAATGTTGATGCAAAAAAGAAGAGAGATGAGGACAACTAAAGAAGATGTGACTTCCAAAGTGGAATATATAGAGCTATGCAAGACAGTACAAAAAAGTATCACTGAAGACGTAAGGAAATTCAACTGTGAACTAGTAAGGAAAGCAATTGAAAACAACCAAAGCCTAAAGATAGCAAAGGGACATCTCAGTAAGGGAAGAAAACAGATTATGGCACTGGGAAAAGATGATGGTTCTGTAAAAAGAAATAGAGGTGAAATTTTGACAAGAGTGAAAGATTTCTACTCCAAATTATATGAAAGGGATGATACATGTACTCCAGACATCATGAAAGGTACCAGTAGCAGAGTTCTTCCAGTCCTCCCAGCAGAAGTTAAACATGCAATCAAGAACATGAAGCGGGGAAAAGCTCCAGGAGAAGATGGAATTACTGTAGACATCAGACAAGAAGCAAGTGGAGAAATCGAAACAGTACTCGCCCAAATTTTCACTCGATGCTTTAATGAAGGGAAGATTCCTGAGGATTGGAACAACGCTACAATGATCTTCGTACATAAAAAGGTGACATTGAGGATCTCAGGAACTACAGACCTATCAAGGCCTCCTATCAGTGGTTTATATCGTCTTCACTAAACTTCTTTCACACCGCTTGGTGACACTGGACATGGCTCAACCGAGAGAACAAGCTGGATTCAGGAGTGGCTACAGCACAATTGATCATATCCACATACTGAGAGAACTAATTGAAAGAGCGAGGGAATATGAACTTCCATTGTTAATGGCTTTTATCGATTATGAAAAAGCCTTTGATTCGGTGAAACCATCAGTCGTTACAATGGCTCTGAAATCCTATGGTATTGAAGATGCGTACATTAATATTATTAATAACATCTATGAAAATGCAAGTGCAAAGATTAGGCTGTTTGAAAATACAACACACATAAAAATTGGAAAAGGAGTGAGACAAGGTGACACCATATCTCCGAAGCTCTTTAATGCCACATTGGAAAAGGTCTTTCAATCACTGAACTGGGAAAACAAAGGGATAAAGATTAATGGAGATTATCTAACCCACCTTCGTTTTGCTGATGACATAGTCATTTTTGCAACTACCCCATCAGAGCTGCAGAGTATGATCCAGGAGCTTGCTGACAGGAGTAAGGAAGTGGGATTAAAAACGAACTTTCAGAAGACAAAGGTGATGTTCAATGCTTTTACAAGAAATGAAGATTTATCAATTGATGGAGAAAAGCTGGAGATATCAGACACGTACGTTTATCTTGGACAGCAGATATCAAGTGAGGGTCACATTGGTGAAGAAATTAATCAGCGTACAAAACTTGCCTGGAGAGCTTTTGGAAGGAACAGCATGATTTTCAAGAGCAATATGCCATTATGTCTTAAAAGAAAAGTGTTTGATCAATGCATCCTTCCACTGCTTACGTATGGTGCAGAGACTTGGTCCTTAACTAAAAGAGACATACAAAGGCTGCAGACAACTCAAAGCAGCATGGAGAGGTGCATGCTTGGTGTAACCAGGAGAGATAAGAAGAGGAACTCGTGGATCCGAAAAATGACGAGTGGAAAACATCATGATCAGAGTTAAATCCCTGAAATGGTAATGAGCTGGACATACTGCCAGAAGAACAGACCATCGATGGACAGCCAAAATTTTAGATTGGATTCCAAGGGACAGGAAAAGACCCAGAAGAAGACCACATGGAAGATGGGTGGATGAAATTTGAAAGTATGCGGGAGTGACATGGAGGAGACTGGCAGAAGACAGACCGTTATGGAGGAAACTTGGGGAGACCTTCGTCCAGCAGTGGATTGATAATGGTTGACAACGATGATGATGATATATATTTATTTATTTACTTATTTATTTATTTAAAACTAAATTTGCTAAAAACCTGAAGATCATGACGCACAATGCAGCAGTTATGAATTTTCAGAATTCACATACTATTAAGAGGAGACAGATGCAAAAAATTTTTATCTGGTACTAAAACAACTAAGAAATGCTCAAACCCGACAGTTATGAGTAAAAAGGAGATAAAGTAATAGCAACCTGAATGTAGAAAGTGTCGAGAATGCCGAGTCTCGGCTTTATCAAGGACCAGCAAAACTCTGCGTTTTCTCACTTCCACAAAAACCTAGTTGGAAATGGGTTTCTGCAAAGCCATAGATGCAAGTTTAAAGCCCACAAAAATATTTTTATAATTAACATAACTTCCTCAGAGTTGCATGAGGAATCATTTAGTTAAAGTTTTTGCATGCATCTATAACTTTCCTGGCCCAACCCACGCTCGTCATCTGCCACAAAAAACAGAAAAACGATTACAAAAACCACAAGTTGTGAGAGTGTCTGAATAAGCCATCAGAATTATTCAGCTAAAAAACACATTGCCAAGCAACCTAGCTGCCTAAGAGAGATTTTAAACATGTATAACAGTACCAAAGTACTACAAAGTCTTATGCTTTGTGGTGAAAAAAGCTTTATCCAAAATGCCATAAAATAAAAAACAAAAGAATAAAAAATTTTTATAATGAGATTCCTAAAAGGAAACAGGATTTTGGTACCCACAACTTACTCAATAACTTACATAACAAGAAAAAAAAATAATAAAAAGATGCTTTGGAAAAAAATTACATGAAGTTAACAATTAGTTGCGATATTTACAAATATTCCAGTAGTACTTTAAGAGTATAATCATGTAGATATTATGTTCCTACCAACAATGGAAAAACATCGTTGACAACAAGAACAATAAAACGGCTAACTACTCAAACAAAGTGCCCAAAATCACGCTAATATTCCAAGTTAAGTGAAAGAGAAAAAAACTCAAGTAGTTAGTAAAAATGCTTGCTGCTAATTCTTGATGCTAAAAAACTAAAATTTCTGCCAAGAATGTTCATTAATTAAACTTAGAACAAAGTAAGATTAAGAACAAAGATGAGAGCTTACCTTCCAAGCAACACTTGCAGCTCAAGTGTTAAAAACATGGCCAAAACTCTCTTCTCGGCCGCTCCCAGAAGCAGGGGGAGGGGTTTCCCAACTTTACTCTGCATAAAAGACCCTGCCCGTTAAATTTCTACCAAGAGAATTATTCAACTAAGAATGAAGTCCTGCTTGTCCAGATAGAGTAGAATAACTCTCCAGAATACATGAAAAATATTATCAAATACACTTGTAGTGTATTCAATAACCTTTTATATGTATTTAATTACCTTAGTGTACTTACTTCTACAGACACTTAAAGATTCTATTTATTTTAACGTAAGTTTTTCTATTTTTAGGATAGTTATTCTAGTGAGCGAATACCTAGTTTACTTTTTATTTATTTTTATTTTACTTTTTAATCAAATTATAAACTTTTTTTGTGTGATTTTATTTGCATTTGTTATTTTTTATTTTTAATAGGACTGTCCTGTCCATAGCACTAAAGGTTCCTTTTTGTAGTTAATATGCATCCTCCAGACCAACTTCCAAAAGGCTTTCATTGGCCAGAATCATTTTATTAACTGTGTAGAAATTAAAACAGATCTGCCAACCTAACTCTATTATTCAGAACAATTTTTCTTAAAGTTCTTTTGATGAAAATAATTGGAATTTTGTTTTCTAGAAAACAGTTTAATAAGATTCTAATGTGGTTATTGAAATCCAAATTGTTGCTGCAAATTCTTGAAATTCTAAGTACTCGAGAAATTAGTACATTCTCAATTACTTTGGTCGAGATATTATTGTTCCAGTGCAGATATTTTATTACTTTGAAAGGAAAATTAACTCTTTTATCAAAAAGGCTGATGAACAGGTTACCACAGTTAAGTTTAATGCTTAAGTATAGGAAATCTAGTTCCTGATTACTGTGGTTGGTTTACACAAGTTAAGAGAGCCAGGATAGATATTCGGAAAATCACTTTCTATAACTTCCGAATTATTTATACAAAGCAAATTGTCAATATACCTATAAGTGTATAGGTAGCATTCTGAGCATGAGGAGCTTTTATTAATGAACTTATATTCTTTAAAGAATAGGAATAGATTCGCTATATTTGTGGAGTGAGCTACTCCCATAGGGACCCCGTTAACTTGCTTATAGAGAGTATTATTATATAAAATAGGGTTATTGTTTATGCAACAATTGAGATAAGAGTTCCAAGCACCTACATTAACAAATTAGTTAAGCTTAAATTCTACATAGAGCTTTTTAAAGGTAGTGGTGATATCTGAAAGAGGCAGATTAGTATATAGGTTCTCGAAATCATAATATTAATGTCTATGGGATTTATATTGAGTATAGTGGAAATTACTTCAGAATTATTATTTATTATCCAAAAATCTCTGTCTTTCATATTAGTACAGTTACTTATATGTTTCAAGACCCTCTTCAAGATTGCTTCAAAAGCTTGATCAATTTTCTTTTTGTGACTTCTAACTCCACTAGCTTTGAATCTGAACCTTACCGGATCTTTATGAAACTTGACAGTTGCAAAAAGAAAGGCTCATATCTCCTCATTTGTTGAATTTTAAGCTTCTTGAAGAAGGCCTTGTAACGATTTTCTAGCTGTTTGGTACAATAACTTACCGGCATGTAGGTTACTCTATTGTTGTGTTCTAGATTTAACAATTCAAAATAGAATTTCTTGCAGATAATTGCAAAATTATTGCTAGCTTTATCTGTAGTAGTAAAAATATATTGATCTTGTATTTTAGAGAGTGACCTTTTGGCATCTCCAGAGAAAAAGATTTCTGTCAAAACATAAATCAAGACCTGCCAACTTATTAGAGAAGCTATTAATTACATTATATTTCCATTCTGCGAAGGCCTCAATTGGCTGATTGAATGCTAAACTTGCTTTAATAATATATCTATTAACATCTTGAGTAAAATTCTCAAGAATTCGTTTTTTGGAGATATGGAAAGAAGGTCTAAATTTAGTACCATACTCTAACAAATACCTGAGCTTGTCATTATCAACAAAGTTCAAGTTACCAGTTATAATATGTTTGTAACGCCTATCATAGTGAACTGTGCCTTTAAGTTCTTCACATGAACATGCAGTAACTACAAGGATAGAACTCGAAGATCCAAGTTTGTAGTTTTTAACTATAGACCCCAAGGTCTTAATATACTTATAACTTACAATAGACTGGTACCTGTGTATGGGGAAAAAATTGCATTATTGTAGAACAACTTCCTAACACTGAGATGATCAAAGCTTTTATTAAGAAATCTGATGGTCACATAATTTCTTGAAATTCCTTTAAAAGAAATTTTCTCTTTAAGAATATGCTTAAGAGTGAACTAAAACAAAAACATGCTTATCAACTTGATTAGCACTTTCATTCCAGAATTTGAAAAAAACTTTTTAGGACAGAGTGCTTAAAGGACTTAAGAATTCTGCAAGTGTTTTTAACAAAACTAGTACCATTTTTAAAACTATTTAGAGTTATATATAATTTATGACTACAAACTTGTGGTGTTGAATAAAGTAAAAATCTCAACGTTTACCACAATCGATGATTTATTATATATCGACTATAGTTTCGCAGAGCTTCTTATAAATATAAGAAGCTCTATATAGGGGATGTTGCCCATCCTGTGACGAAGGAAAATTTTTAATAATAAATATTATTTTACTTGATTTCAAATTTTTTGAAATCAAATCAAATAGATGCCAGATTTCTGTAAGAAAACGTAGTAAAAACTTATATATTTAATAGTAAGAACTCATTCATGTTACAACTAAAAATTATATGCTATTTATTTCCATTTTTCAAAAGACCTCATGATAAATAACATTCTGTTTAAAAATATTTGTTGTTTAACAACTGTAGATTAGAGCGTTTAGAAAAATCAATATTTTGCAAAATGTGTAATGTAATCTGAATTGACACTAAACTCGGAAAGCTATTTTCGTGTAAATTTAGCTTAATAACTTTTACTTTGATTTTTCGCGTTAAAGTACTTTTTCTCCGGCACACTTGTTATTCACTCCACGACATGTTTCAGAATATCCTATTCGATGGTTAGTTTGAAACTTCATACCAAAGCTTTTTCTACAAAATAATGTGACATCTGGTATTACAAATCAGAACTATCTAAATTCTCAACAATGTGAGCTATTGGGGCAACATCTGCTTTTAGATGCAATCTTGCTCACTTTACATCTCAAGATTTCAGTTTTTATTGTAAGTTAGAGCATTTAGATAGATCGATATTTTGCAAAATGTATAATACAATCAGCACTAAACTCGGAAAGTTAGTTAAATTAAAAAAGTAAAAAATAATTAAAGTGTAAAAATTAATATTCGAATTGTGCTAAATTAAATTAATATACAAATGCCACTTGCCGTGATATTAAGATTTTAATTCGAATTTTGTAGATCAGATAAATAGAACTCGAGTCATTGCTAAATATAATCCTAAGTTTTTAAATTAGCATGCAATCACCTTGACATCTCGTGATCTCGTGCAAACTCAAACTGCTGTGATATTAAGAATTCAATTTGAATTTTGTAGATTGGAAAAATAGCACTCTAGTCATTGCTAAATATAATTCAAAGTTTTTAAATTAGCATGCAATCACCTCGACATCTAAAAGTGATCATGTGCTATTATATAGCAGGCAATCGTTTGATATCGTGAAAGCACACAAGAATTGTTTGATAAGTGATGGCGTAACAATGCAGACCTTGCTGTGATGTCAAGCGTTCCAGAGCGACAGATCTTGGTGTTTATATATATTATTATATTTTAACTTGAAGAACTTGCAATTATTTTTCACATCTTCTAAGTTCTTTTGTTTGTACAGATATTTCTGGCCTCTAGATTTCATGAAGGCCTGTTCTCATTGTGTAGAAACTGTACCAGAAGTTTTGTTCACACAGAAAGAGTTTAAATATTGTTACAAATTTTGAAGATGACAATCTGATTTTTGGTGTAAATGTGACAAAGATGGCAAGTCAGATAATATCTGAAAACTTGAAAATTTCATCGTCCTGGAGCGGGACTCAAACCCGCATCTTCCAGACAGCGGGGAGACGCGGGTTCGAGTGCCGCTCCAGGACGATGAAATTTTCAAGTTTTCAGATATTATCTGACTTGCCATCTTTGTCACATTTACACCAAAAATCAGATTGTCATCTTCAAAATTTGTATTATATGGTGTAATCCCATATTTCTTTCATGATTAAATATTGTTGTCAGGTTCATCTTACAGTTGTCAGTTATTAAATTAATCTTTTCTTTATGTATTTTGTAAGTCCACTATTTTTGAATTAAGTTATTAAAAATGCTATTTATAATTTTTGAAGGTTCATTGATGGAACTGTTTTTCTGGATGTAAAAACTTTCTGTAATAAGCTTCTTGTTTTATGAGGTTCAGAGTTAGTCCAATATTTTAACATTTTGCCATAAAAGTCCACATTTCACAAATGTTGCTGCACATTCAATTGTAATGTATTTGTTTTGCCCACATTGGATCTGTAATGTTCTAAAAATTATTTATTGTTTTCTTAATTTTTCTTTAACTTATCTTATTCTATTGTTATCATGCTTAGTGCTTCGCGGGTTTGCAGCGCGTTTTCTGTTTCAATGGTTGTGTACGCAGATGCATTTTATTTTTATACAACTCTGTATATATTATTTTCATTGCATTTTTGTACATTTGAGAAAATTGAAAAGCATTTTAGTGATATCATTTTAATTATGTATGTGTGTGTGTATATATATATATACTAAAGAGCATAGCCGAAAAACATAAGATAAACTATATATTTATTAGTATTCATTTGTTTTTTACAGATCAGAGCAATTTTATGGTTGATCCTGAAAAGGAAATGGAGCAGTGTAAAGTCAATAAAGAAATTTGGGCTAGTATGACAAGAGCTTTGCAAAAAAACGAAGTTAGTGTGTTTCGAGTATCTCCAACATCACTGCCTTACAATGCTCCATCAGATACTAAATACTCCAGTACAGAAAATGCTATAGTTTTTCCCTGCCTTAGCAGCATTGTTGACCTCTTGAACAATACTTCTGATTTCACTTGTGATCCGACATTCAGTGATCTCAGCTCATCATTCAAAACTGTATCACACATTCAAGTTCTAGTCACTGGGAGCTTGCATCTTGTTGGTGGTTTATTATCATTAATTGATCCCAATTTACAGTGCCAATCAAGTTCTAACTGATCTTAGTTTATGTTATGTTTTGTATTTAAATTTTCTGTGCTCAATCAGTTGAATGATTTTGTGTGTTTTTTTGTTAATAACCATGATGGTTTTTTCTTAATTGATATTTCATGTATACATATTTCAAGAAGTATTTGCACATGATTTTCCTAAAATGATTAATGAGCTTTTTTAATTTTGTTAAATTTCTTTGAACATTTTCTGTGAAAATTTTTGAACTTGTGCTTTTACATGAATTTAATTTAAAAGAGGTTTTTTTTTATTATTTATTTTATAAAATTTCTGCTGTACAAATTATAGAAAAGTAATATAATACTCAGTAACAATACAATAGTGCCACAATCATAAACTAAGTGTACAAATAAAGTAAACAAATTCACCAATGAAACTCACAAAATACGACAAATCACCAAAACTTTCACAGTAAATACAAATTCTTCACAACAACAAAACTCATTCCATTGAAAATTAACATCATTTGCCAATATGAATCAAATATTATATGTTAGTAATAATTAAATGTACAGCAAGGGGCCAGGTAAAAAAACTGAAATACTGCCTAACAAGCCCCTGATCCCCTCTAAATAAAAACAAAATATTCCAGTCAAGACAATGAAAGCAATTTTACAATTCATTTTTTTTACAAATCATAAAGCAATAAATTTCAATATTCAATTTCCTGTCAAAAAACTTCTTAGCACTCGCTTAAATACCAGAAAACGTGCCTCTGATCTAATAATCAACTGTAATCCGCGCAATCCCAACCCATTGATATTGTTAAACATTGAACCTGTACAAGCCCACGAAAAAGAAAAACTCTCCCCACTACGAGTATCACAGGAGTGAGTGGTACTCCGTAATGCCATCAAGTTGGAGTATCTTCCTGTAAAAATACGTTCATGGACTATCGGCAGCAATTTGCATTTATGTAGTTGCTCAATAGTTAATATCTTAAAATGGCGGAAAGGAACCTCCGATCCAACCGAATAATTTAACAATCGGACAAACTTCCTCTGCAACACAGATAAAAGAACTATGTTATGCCTTGTAGTCGCACCCCATATTAAAATGCAGTATGACAATACAGGAAAAGTAAAAGAATAGTATAACATTAACAGAATTCTAACTGACAAAAAACCTGAAATCCGCGAAATCATACCAATGCGAGATCTTAAACATAACGCAAGCTGATCCACCTCAGAATCCCATTTGAGATTTTCATGCAGAGCTACACCCAAAAGCACTGTGGTCTGGAACAGTAATGCCATGTCATTTAAGTTAACACAACTCAAGTCATAAGGATGAGGCCTTATGTTGGAAGTGAAACCTTGGTTATACTTTTTCTAGGGGATGGCCTAAAAAAACATATAAACGAAATTTCAAAATGTTAAATTCGATTGTAAAATTTATGTTTTAAAGGAATATAAGATTATCCTTAATAATTATTTATTTAAAGTAGAATTAGTGGCAAAAGAAAAAAAAATCATTACAAATTATAATATATTTTATCGCATTGCCAAAAACCATAAAATCCTTGAAAATCAAGCTTCTCTTTTGACAACTCTATCTGTCTATAAAAAATCCTGATTCTAAATTAAGTGAAATCCTCACAGCTAAGAATCTGAGACCAGTGCTTTTCAGTATGCAACTCCTGAATGAATAGCAGAGCTGCCAAGTGTTCCACTTTACCCGGATTCTATCAGATTTCAAAAAATATTTTCCGGAAATCTGTTTTTTCTACAAAAAAAAATCCAGTTTTGTGGCTTTCCTATTTTTCTCCCTTTTATTTATTTATTATGCATGGTATTTCTTTTTCCTCATTAACGATAGCAGTGATAATTTTTCTGAAGCGTGAACGCTGGCTGTGAGAGTCGGTAACGAATGGAGACAAATGTTTTTTTGTTAATCCATTGTACTTCAAGTGCCAAGATTGTGAGCCCTGCAATGGTAGCAAGACAGTCAGTAGCTTGGAAAGTTGATGTACTGGTTTGTGGTGTCACATCCACTGCACTAGTGCAGTGCCTCACTCAGGGATGGGAATTTTGAGCCAAAATAAAAGTCTTGTGCCATTTTGCTGCAAAAAGGCAGATTTTGAGGCATTGTGGGCCAGAACCGCTGTGCCCCATCGTCATCGTCGGGACTTTGACACTGTAAATTCTCTGTGTGCACCGTTCAGTTTGACGCTGAGTAAGACCATGCTGTAGGGAGAAAGATTACGAGACAAGTACTACTGATTTTATGGTTACTATGAAAATCGTCAGTCAGCTACAGACTACAGAAAACATCAAGTATGCTATGAAAATCGAAAATCTCAGTGAAATAACCTTATTAAACATGTGTGTCAAGTTTACTTTCGTATTTTCAACTGAAAAAAAAAAAACGGAAAAAAGTAGGAGTCTTGCAAATATTTGTAATCAGACTGAAAATGATTGCTCAGTATTTAATCTGTCCGCGGTGAAATCTGCGCCGTTTCTGTGCCCCGTAAAATTGTTTCATGGCAAAATGAGCAACGCAGTATCGATTTTCCACATTTAATTTTCCATAAAATTCGTGTTTTTCCGTGGATTCGCAGAATTCCCCTTTTTCTGTCATCATTTGGGTCGTTCTCAAGATCGATGCAAAACGGAAGAGAAACTTTTTTTGGGGTGGAAAGGGGGTCTTAAACCTATAATGCATAATTTTATTATTTATAAATTGTAAATGTGTGCAATTGATGCTTCGGTTTTTAATATTGAAAAGTTGGCATCTCTGTAATAGCTTTTTTTTTTTTTTTCCTCCCTGTGGATTACAAGTGTATCCCTTTGAAACCAGGACACTGAATATTGAGGATACATTTAGGATTCTATTCTCCTATGCCACAAAATAGAGGAGCCACAAAGTTACGTCCCAGAGATTTATCACTTTTTAAATAGTGCATATGTGTGCAAGTCATAAAATGCAAAACCAATTTTTCATCCAAACTGAAAGTAAACAACTTGCTCTTCTCTGAAGGGATCAAGATTCAACTTTGGCGGCACCAAGAAGGAGCACAACAATGCTATCTCAATTATCTCAAAAGTTGTTAATTATACTGTGTTACTTTAAATTAATCAAAGAACCACATATTTTTGATAATCTGAAATTCAAATTTTAATGTAGAATTTAAAAAGCATATACATTAATTATGTACAACTGAGCTAAAGTGTTAGGAACAGAAGTAAAATATTGGGACTAACACAGGATTACGTATAAATGCGAAAAACATATAACTGAGAAATGTACACAGTGGGTTTCATTGTAATTACAATTGCTTTAATGGCAGTGGAAAGTTTTGTACAGAGTGTTTTCTGGATTTTAACTAGGATTACTACCCAATCACATCCCCCAGTTTAACTAGTTAAGAGAAAAAATGTCACATTTAACTGTCATGAACAAACAGTTTGAAGCAGATATATTTCATGCATGACATCATTCCAGCATTTATTAGATGGTGTATTAAAAATGCTCTCCAGAACATTTTTAACCATCTGCTAATTACAGTCAACCCGTATATAATGAAATTGAAGGGAAAGTTAAAAACATTCGATATGCGCGAACTTCGTTATAACCCAACAGATCAAAAAACAGAAATTTTTAGCATGCTACATTATGTCAGATTGAAACTAGACAATTGGAAAATGTTTATCAATTAATCATAGGTAAATAATACTTTTTAACTAAAACCTGTAGCTGGCAATGAAAATATGAATGAGATCTGCAATAAGTGAAACCGTTAATTTATGTAAAAATTAAAGTAACTGAAAATATTTTACAGTTCACTTTCTACATTTGCTTCACTGTTTATATGTTACATTGGAAATATGAGTCAGTTGTTGCTTGATTGTGCTTTTATGATGTTGATCATCATTCTTGCCCTGAATGTGCTCCACTAAGTTCACTTGAATGCTGCTTATTTGTTTGCTGAACTTTGATGTATACGATTTCTCCAAAAAATTTTATGCAGTATAAATAACAAAAGAGAATATTACAAAGTTTAATGCATCTTTAAACACTGTGGTTTGCGCGTGTAACTTCATATTAGCAAGCTCATTATATGTAAGTTCAACTGTTTTATATTAATCTGCACAGCGAGGTTATTTTGAAAAAATAAATATGAGGTGCTATGTAAAGTCAATTCATCAAAGACTGGAGTTTCCCCAGATGCATTCATGTCCTTAGACACATTGTGTGCAGCTATTTGTTGATGCTCATACAAAGTGCCAAATAAGTACATCACTCTATCACCAAATTATTTATTATTTGTATTTTAGTCTTGATTTCCACAACATGTCATTGTATCATCCCCTTTCACTATCAGCAGTAAATGCCACTGTTCAATAACTCCGCTGACATTAATCCTGAAAGAGAGCAGAAAAATTAGTTTTATGTGTGTGAAGCAACCATTCTATTAGTATTTGTACTTTTGTAATGCAACCATAGTAAAGAATCATCTTTTTGATTTCACTGCTGGAAGAAGGCCTCCAATCTCTGTCCAGTTATTTCTTTGGCCCTTGATATCAGTTCTCTCCATGCAGGTATTTACATTTGTATATTTTCCTCTTTCATTTATTAATTAGTTAATTTATTTTATATCCAAAATCAATGATTTCACATAATCTACCTACTAGGCTATTTACCATGTTTCCTTTTAGGCTAGGTGACCCGATTCTTTCTATTTCATTAGTTTTATCAAATTAACCGAACTAAAGGTTGTATAAGTGAATTCATGGCATTTCACAAGAACATAATTTTTTGTTTTAAAATTAACCTTAATTTTGCAGGGATTATTAGGATTAATTTTTGTTGATGTTTTCAGGCTGTACTCCAATCTATTATTGGCTGACTCATCAAGAGAGTGGGTGTTGCCACTTGGGTGGTAATGCCCAGCCTTTCTGTTCATTAATTGTGGCTCCTTTCAATTTCCACACCTTTTTTCAACTTCCCTTTCACAAAGTGCATCATGGGATAACATTTTTTATGGAGAAGGAATTAGGTAGCAACACGTAACTGAAATAAAAAATTACGAAAATTGCAATTCATGAGGCAACCTTATGGGTTGTCTTATGTTATAAACCTGCTTTTGATTAATATATACATAATATCTAAGGTATTTTACCTGATATTGTTGAAGTATTTCGCACGTTGTTTGCTCTGTGAGGCACGTGCTCCTGACCCGAGAGGTCCCTTCGTTACGGACCTTTGGTTAGTTATAAAAAAATTGCAGAAATAAAACAGTTAGGTTATATATTTTCAGTTCCACATTCATTCATTCGCACAATCGAACGTTTGAAATTTACTATTAATTAAAAGATTTTAGTAGAAAGAGTTATACTTATCCGGTCAGGAGACGTCTCACAAGGGGTTCGTTGGTGTATGTGGTGTTTGGAGTTGCATGTCCAAAAACCACATACACGCGAGGAACCCTCGTGTATAAACAGTGGCCAGAAGATGGCGGTTGTACACCGCTGAAAGCGCTCGCCGTAACAATGAACCCCTTGTGAGACATCTCCTGACACGATGAGTTTAACTCTTTCTACTAAAATCTTTTAATTAATAGTAAATTTCAAACGTTTGATTGTGCAAATGAATGAATGAATGAATGTGGAACTGAAAATATATAACCTAACTGTTTTATTTCTGCAAAAAATTTTTTATAACTAACCAAAGGTCCCGTAACGAAGGGACCTCTCTGGCCAGGAGCACATGCCTCACAGAGCAAACAACGTGCGAAACACTTCGACAATATCAGGTAAAATACCTTAGATATTATGTATATATGAAATAAAAAATGTGAAGAAAATAAAGGAACATGCTTAAGTTATGTAAAAGTTATATTTTGCATGGAATCTTTTAAACTACGTCTTTGGTTTTCCTTCAGTCAGAGTTTGGATGGAAACTTACTAAGTTGTTGTCAGGTCTTCATCATTCAGTTCATGTAAATGGTTGCCAGATTCATGAACATTGTATTGATTTTGAAAGAGCACAGATTTCCATGTCATGGGGATGGTTTATGGAGATTCAAAATGGCAGTTATTCGAAGAAAGATAAATTTCTAAGCTTTCACGGTAGTTAAAGGGCATAAGAACTGGAAAATGCCATAATTCACTTTGAAAAAATTAAACAGGATTTGGCTGAGGTGTTTTACAAAGTGAAGGAGGCTAAGGCGGTATTAGAGTTCCCCATTTTTACGTCTTTTTGATGTTCTTTCAATCTATTATTGATGCTTCAATAAGAGTTTCCAATGCAAAAAGTTTGTCCAAATTAAATTTTTATTGGAATACAATAGACTTCCAGAAGATCTAGTGGGTTCTATTTTATCTCTGTCATTAAGTAAAAGCTTTAGAATTGTGGGATTGGTACTGATTGCAGGATGGTATGGTAAAGCTGTTCTAACAGGCAAAGAAAATTCACAGGCTCCATTCCTTTCCATCCAAATTCCTCTTACAGATTAAAAAAAGTTTGGTTATATACCGTCTTGCAATTGGTTCCAACCCCATAAATTTATTATTATTGAAGACATGTATCCAAAGTGCTTTGTATAAATTTTATACTGGGCAGTTTTGGAATAAAAGTCTTTGTTTATGCAACGCATCAAATAATAACAAAAACTACATTGTTGATAAAGTAGTTCAGCTGAAAAAATTTCTATGCATGTGAAGTTCCTTGTGTCAAGATGTTGTCTACAAGCAGTTGCAAGAAAACTGTTGTGTCACCATCTATTGTTATCTTGAGAAAGTAAAAGCTCCAGATCACTAGCTAAATTTCTACCACTTTTTAATGAGAATTGGTCTGCTGACCTGTAGGAGTCCTGCCATAGGTGCTCCATGTGCATCAGTGGATATCCTCCAGTGGGTAGTAAAAGGAGGAATATGTCATCAATGTCTACCTGGAGTTCAAAAGCACAAAGCATGCCTAGAGTGTTTTACATGTTCAACGACTATGCAGTATAATATCTTCTGATAGACTTTGGAAATGTATTTATTGTATCTAATCTTATGGTGGTGTTAGAGTGCAATGTTAGTAATTACCCCACAGAAAGCTAATGACTTCTTTTGAAAGTTATGTTTTGGAACTCTGTATGAATATCAAGGAGGAAGAGGGAAAACTGTTCCGCTTTATTGTGCATTGTGCTAAAAAGAAAAAAGGAAGGAAAGGAGGAAGAAACTGTGTAATAGTAAAAACAAGTCACCGTCTGAAGGAAAAGTAACCTTTCTTACTGCTAATTATGTGCTTCACAATCGAGTAAATCAGTTTGATAATGGTATATAAGTATGCAATAAGGTTAACCATTCACTGTAATTTTTGAACTTTGAAATTATTATTTTCCTTTGTTAGTAAAGAGGGGGAAAAAATAGTCTTTTGTGACAAAACATTCAAACTTACTATCTGTGATATTATATCAGAGATGCCAACTGCTCCGAAATTTGCGAAGTTTCTCCGGAAAAACACTGAAAGTCCGCAGCTACGTGAAGTTGTTCTTTTGCTCCGGAAACAAAGTCATAATCCATAAAATATGTAAAATCCTCTTAATTGAGCATTAAGCAAAAAAAAAAAAATCGGGAGATTTTTTCCGTCTTATTACTTTATTTACCGGCATATAAGTTGATGTGGACTTTTAGAGCAAAAATGTTGGATTTCAGCTATATTCGTAGGATAAGTCGACCCTCCTCCGTTTCACCGTTTTCACCCTTCATTAAAATCATGTGCGTACCGTCCTGATTTTTATGTGGATAAAAATCAGACGTTTAATCTTACATCTCCCGCGCTATCTCCGTACTGCCGTACTGAAGATCCATGATGACTTAGTTCTGTTAACTGCTAGAAGTTCGTCGTGTGTGTGTGTGGGGGGGGGGGGGGGGGGGCTTTCAAGTGTTTTAGTGAACTGGAGGAGATGGATGGCAGAAAAGGGGAGGGTGATATTTGGTGTGAACAATGGATAGAATGTCTTACCCAAGGACAGGGTGCCAGGTTATGAACGTCAAACAACTCCCGCACTACAAACCCCTAGTGCCGCACGCTAGTGAAATTAAAAAAAAAGAGGGGGGAGGGTCATATGCGTACGTATGATGTTTACCGCGATGTGATTACTGTTTTCAAAACAATGATAAAATTAATTCAGCTTCAAAGAAATGTGTCGTCTGCTGGATTTAACAAGCAATCAGCACTTTTAATGTGCAATTGTGTTCATCACTTCAAACTTACTTAGCATTTTTTTTTTTTTTTTTGGGAGGAAGACATTAATTACCCAGGTAAAATTTCTAGCTGCCCACTGCCAAAAAAATTCTGGGTGAGAGCACTATTAATGTCATATAAAATTGAGCGTTAAGAATATGAAAAATCGATGTATCAAAATTTTCGCACAAAATTTTTCAGGTGGTATTTTATCCTCGCCGTATAAGTTTACCTCATTTTTTTTTTTAATACTTTTCCTGTTTTATGACCTCGACTTATACGTCTGTAAATACAGTAACTCCGTTAGGTTCTCCAATCGGCAGCATTACAATAACCCGAGGGGGAAAAAGCGACCCGATAAGTTCCGGTCAGGCGAAATTTCCACCTCTTTTGACGCATGCACATTTTGCGTGGGAGAAGGAATGAGACGAAAACCGGTTTCCCTGTATTTAAGAAGTAGCTTGGAAGGTGTTGTATGGTGCTAGCATTTGTTGTGATTTATTTCAAATCCATTATTTGTTTCCTAAATTTAAATAGGGAGAAATGTCTGCTGGGAAAAGAAAACATTATCAGTGTTTCAGGAACGATTATGAAACAACATGGCCGGTATTAAAGTGGTCTAAAAAGTCCGCAAATCATTCATTTTGCACTGCATGTTGCTTGGATTTTTCAATTGCACATGGCGGAAAAGCGGATTGCCAGCGCCACGTGGAGAATCAAAACCGTGTTACGAATACTAAAATGAAGCACGCTAATACTGATGCCGGAATCAAGCTTCAATGTGTTAAGAGCTGAAGTTTTTTTCACCAAGTTTTTAATAGAACATAACTGTCCTTTAGAAATATCAGACCATGCCAGACCTCTATTTTAAAAAAAAAAAAAATGTTTCCCGATTCAAAAATCGCGAAGGAATATGCCTGTGCACGCACAAAAACATCAGTTGTAAAAAGTTTCTCTGCTGTGACACAAGAGAGTTTAATTGGAAAACTAAAAGAAAAAAATTCAGTTGGCAACTGATGGGAGCAACTCTGCCAAACACAAGTTATTTCCAATTGTTGTCATGTACTATAATGATGATATCGGAAAAATAGTGACATTGTTATTATTATTGCCTCGCTTAGTAGGCGATTCCACTGAGGAAAATATTTTCAATCTGTTGAACAGTGAATTGGAAAAGAAAATGATGCCATGGGGTAACTGTGTTTTCTTCTGTGCAGATAATGCATATGTGATGATGGGGCAGTTCAAAGGGATTAGCTCATATATAAAGAAAGCTAGCCCAAATGTAATTATTCATGGCTGTGCCTGTCACTTAATTTATTTGGCAGCACAGCATGCAGCCAAAGAATTGGATTACTATAATATTGCAGAGTGTTTAGTGGACGTTTATTATTATCTCAAAAAAAGTTGTAAACGCTTTCAACTTCTGCAGTTTTGTCTGAGTGTTTGTGGACTAGATCAGCACAAAATTCTAAAATATGGCTCTACTAGGTTGCTTTCATTGGAATGTGTCATTGATAGATTTTTAGAACAGTGGGATGCTCTCCACAAATTTTTTTGTGAAGAAGAAAAAGGGAAATCTCCCACATTCTTCAAAGTAAAAAAAGTTTTGAAACTCCTGCAACAAAACTGCATTTATTGTTTCTTCAAGTAACTATCCCCATATCTAATAAAGCCAATTTATTGGTGCAGAGTGATGCATCCATGACACATGTGTATCATCGAGAAATTATATCACTTTTAATTGAATTATTAGCTAGATACATTAATCCAGCAGTATTTGCAGCAGAAGACTCTGTGCATAATATAGATTTTGGTGACAAAAAGAATCAAAAGTCAGGTGATAAACCGGTAATAGGAGCTAAAACCCGTCAATTTTTGAATAGTCCCAATATTTTAAATTCTGTAAAAGAAAAATTTTATAGCTGTGTACGGAAATATTTCCATAAAGGATGTTCATATATTTTGAAAAAAATTCCACTGCAAGACAAGCTATATGAACCTGCATCAATTGCAGATCTGAAACTGAAAGAGAAGCACAAAATTTCTTCCCTGTATTTTTTCTTAGATTTATTTGCGTATTCAGATGAGGTGAAGGATGTTGTAGAACCAGAATTTATAAACTATCAAATTGATTCTCTTAGTGATGAGATTACTTTTTGTAACAGACCAGATGTATCACGGTCGTTAATTAAACAGTTAAAAGGCCATAATGGGTCCCCTAAGTACAAATACTTGCCAGATTTAATGATGTCTGTGCTCTTAATACCACACAACAGTGCTTCATGTGAAAGAGTTTTTAGTATCATAAATCAAAATCTAACTGATTACAGAGCAATTTAGGCCATGAAACTTTGGAAGCATTGCTAATTGAAAAATGTTCTGCTAAAGCCGAAGGAAGTGTCTGCTGTGTCAGACTGTGTTCACCAATGAAGTACTGCAGAAGGTGAAAAAAAGCCACATATTTATCTCTAAAATTTTGTGCAGGTAAGTGAAACATAAATTACACTGACTTAATAGAAATGATTGTTAATTCCAAACATCTCTAATATAGATAAGTTCTCGGTGTTAGATATTTAACTTTTCACTGGGAAATGAAATGCATTGTTGTTTTCATCTATCTACGTAGGAAGTCTGGCTGAGTTTTTTGAATCACTGTACTTTGCCTTTTGAACCCAGTTTTATACATGTTAGTGATTGATGTGTTTTATTTGAAGCAAACATGTAAGTTTGTGCTTGTACAACATGAAATCAACATTTAACTTCCCAGCTTGTTTCCTAACCTCCAGTTGCCAATGTGCTCGGTTACAGACACACTTGTCCTGAAAAATAACATAATAAACAAATAAATTAAAATTGGGTCACATGCAGGTTCTACCTTCACAATGTATTATTCAGGGATAAAATATATAGAATATAATTTGAGTGTCATAGGGATATGGCACATGGATATGAAATTTAACTCAATGTAAATGTTGTCAATTTAAATATTGCTATATGTTTCTTTTGTGAACAAGAAATAAGTGTTTCAGTTGTATTTTTGACTCATTATGGGAAGTGATTTTACATACATGTAGATTTCATGATATGACATATGTAATGTGTGATTCTGTGTTTGTTGCTTGCTTTTAAAATAATTGGATTTTGTTAAAATAATCACTGTTGTTTCTCATTAAAACGGAATGTACACTGAAGATCCAAAACATCATGACCTCCTGCCTAATATGTTGGTTCTCCATGTGCCACCAAAACAGCTCTTACCCGGTGAAGCATGGATGCTACAAGATTTCTGAAGGTGTTTTGTGGTATCTGGTACCAACAAGTTACAAGCAGATCCTTTAACTTTGTAAGTTACATAGTTGAGCTGCTGCAGATTGGATTTGTTCTTCCAACACAAACTGCAGATGCTCAATTGGATTGATGTCTGGGGAATGTGAAAGCCAGAGAGTACCTGGAAGTCTTCCTCATGTTCTGCTAATCATTCTCAAATAATCATTGCAGTCTAGCATTAACCATTGTCCTGCTGAAAGTAGATACTACTAGAGGGGAATACTGTTACCATGAAAGGATGTATCTCATCTGCAATAATGTTTAGGTAGGTGGTAGACATCATAGTTTCCTGCACATGAATGACTGGACTTAAGAGTTTCCCAGCAAAAGATTGCCCAAAGCATTACACCTCCTCCACCGGCTTGTTTTTATACTATGACTCATCCTGGTGCCTACACTTCCCTGTCAGAAAGTACCAACACTTTCTGCACACGTACCCAGCTGTCCACATGGTGCAACAGGAATGAGATTTATCAGACCAGTCATTCAAGGTAGAGTTTTGATGCTCTGATGCCCAGTGTAGGTGTTTTTGATGGTGAACTGAGGTTAGCATGGGTACTTGGAACAACTGCGGCTGCGCAGCCTCATTTTCAGCAGGGTTTGATGTACTGTGCATTGTGACACATTACTCCCATCACCAGCATTCAATTTATCACCGAGTTGTGACACAGTAACCCTTCTGACTTGTACAATACAGTTAGCCTTCATTCATATCTAGCATCGAAGAGCCATGGTTGGCCCTCTCCTTGGACCACATTTTTGAAGGTTACTAACCACAAATGACCGTGAGCAATGCACAAGCCTTGCTGTCAAACTTGCTTAAGGATGTCTTTGAATGAGTGTTAAGGTTCATCTTCTACCCTATATCTGCAATGTAAATTCTTTTGTACACATTTTCTTGAAGACTATTATTTTGTAGTGTTTGACATTTTGAGCACAAATAAACAACCCATGGCTAATATAAGCCACAGTTATTTTTCTGAAAAATTTGATGGAATTTTTTTTAATTCAATTTAGTTGACTCGAAAGCATTCCAATTTGGCGCTAGATGGTGTGATAAGTTAGCATAGCAGTGCTTTTGTCTGGAAGCAATGAAATCTCGTATTTCTGCTTGATTTTTCTAATTATCTGAGCCCAATAGAAATCAATGAATAGTGGCAAAAGTGAGATTGGAATCTTGTCTTCTATAGATCATCATAAATCCTATTGCACGTTCATTTTTTGAGAGAAAATGTGTACATTAGCAGAGAACCCCTGAATTTGAGCTATAGAAACTCTGTTTACTTTCTGAGCTCCACCCACAAATAACATCAGTGGTTAAAACGTAACAGTGCATAATTTGTCTTTTTCATTGTGGAGCAAATGAATGAAAGACAGCTTCCATTCTGAATATGGCGAGATCTGCAGTGATTTGCTGATGCCAACTTCTGGGGCAGTCACTCGAGATATAAAAGTCATGCCCAAGAAGTGATTTAATTTTTGTGCCATATATCACAGAAGGTGAACCCTAACACTCATTCAAAGACAGCCTTAAATGTGCTGCCTTTCCCATCTGAAGAACAAGAATAACACTGATTAACAGAGCTCAGTATCGGGTATTATTTGTACCTTTTCATGACCATCACATGCACCATCGTTTATCTGCAGTTACTTCAATTTGCAAAAAGACTCGCTGGTCATATTGTCTTCTTGGCTTTTTGGTATAAGCACCATCTTTTGTGTTATTTATTTATGATGATGTGCATCAAACTGCATCCTTTTCCATTATGGTGAGAGAAAAATTATGATATATTTTTCTTACATTGCATGGTTGTTTTATTTATTTTTTCCTTGATATATATTCAGTAATACTTAAAGGGTATGTAGCTGGTATTCTAGGACACCTTGTAAATTAGGTGGTGAAGCTGTAACATGTTCTCATTTGCAACCATAAAATACTTCTAAAACTGACAACAAATAAAGGCCCTAACCTAGGTTCAGTTACCAAAACCTGCAGCTCATAGACCTTTTTGTGAGGGGGGAGGGGGAGGGAAAAGTTTGGAAGTGTATGAGTGATATGGTTTCCCATCGAGACTGAAAGTTATAATTTGCCTAAATATTTACCTGTACCATTACTGATGTCTGCTGTCACCTGTCAGTGTGAGAGCACAGCAAAAGGAGATAAAGA
This sequence comes from Macrothele yani, assembly GCA_039090855.1. NCBI lineage: Eukaryota > Metazoa > Arthropoda > Arachnida > Araneae > Macrothelidae > Macrothele > Macrothele yani. Next base: position 123,672,610 of record CM077013.1, read on the forward strand.
ATACACACTTGGAAGATCAAATACATACTAAAGGACTCTGGAGTTTTAAAGTGCAAGTGAGTTTTATTGCTTTTGAGTTTGAGAACCGGGTTGATTTACTCAGATACTGAGATGGATTTTGTAACACTTTTGGTCAAATGGAGGGAATACATTTTCCTCACTCTATTTGTTAGCTTGTGGCACTCAGCAGGTTAGTTAATTAGAAATAGGAAATAAAATAGAAGATTCAGATTGACCTAAATTGGTCAAGGAACAATTAGAAAACTAGAGGAAATATGGAAGTAGCATGTTCAGTAGTAGAAAACATTTTTAAGAATACATGTTTGTTTGTTTTTAATGAATCCCTTATGTATTATTGATAGTTAAGTTTTTTTTTTTTTTTTTTTTTATTGAGCAAAAATGTAAATTGAACAGTTGATTATGTTTTGTTACCCAGATGTTATATAAAAAAATTGGGGTACTATGTGTTCAATTAAAACCATGTGCTGTTTTAATGAAAAACTGCCATGGATTTTGCTGTATTTCAAACTTCAGTGGTCTAAGGTTCACCGACACTTTTCCACAGAAAAGTGCTGGTGAAAGTGCAATTTGCATATTTAAGGAATTGTACTAAGAAAAGTGTTTAAACGAAATCAAAATGCATCTTTCCAGTTCACCCTTATGGATCAAAGACATGGGCCTTAACTTAAAACAACATACAGAGGTACTAAAAACAACATACAGAGGCTGTGAACTACTGAAAGAAGTATGGAGAGACACATGCTTGGTGTAACCAGAAAAGACAGGAAAAGGAATTCGTGGGTCAGAAAAAGGACATTTGATACTTAGAATGAATCTTTATTCGGAAAAATAATTTACACATGATAAAAACCAACTAAATGAATAAAAATACACCGACAATGATAAATGAAAATTTACAAGTACTAGCTGACAAGAAAGGTAAAATGAAGTAATATCAAGGTGAGTTCAAATCTAATAATTTTTGCTCTGAAGGAATAATATAAGCAGAGGTGAAAAATCCAAAAGGTAAGCAGTTAAGCTAGTCAATCAATGCATGTGGAAGCAGTGTTCTTAAACAAGAAGGTTTTATCTTGTCCATGTCAACCGCAACCCATATCATATTGGCCACTCATCTGGTATTGAATAAAGATAAACTTTTGGCAGAAGCAAAGTCATGCTGAATTCAAGAAATCAGATGCAATCTAAATGTGAAACAGAGTCTGTTGAACTGTAGTAGCGGAGTTAATGAAATGGCTCTATTTTAACGTGAAATAAATAAATATTTCACAAAAATAAAAATGAAGGCACATACTGGCAGGTGTTGAACAGAAGGACTGCATGGAGATGGTAAATAAAAATGGTCCTTAGTACTGTGAGAGTTGGAGCATTTTGATACATCAGTGTCAGTAATGAATGTAAGATGCTGCATTCAAGACATATGTGGTGAATGGGAGCATAGACATCACAGCTTGCTGTTAGGTGTAGGAACATAACTAAATCACTGGGGTAGGTAAATGGTCCTGGAGGAAACTCCATTATATGTCTTGTACAGACTTTCTGCTCAGTGTTTTCCGTACAGCAGACCACGTAGGTGAAAGATCATCTGGTGGAAGCTGTGCAATGGAGATCGGAGATGCATTGTGAAGAAGAAATTCTTTGACAAGGCATTTTGCTATTAAAATTCTTTATTCAGAACTTCAAATATGTTACAAGAATGCCCACAGGGAAGTAACAATTATTAAACTGATGAAAAATATAATTCAGAATTGAAGAGCGTTTCACTGACCGTGCCGTGTGACACTTAATAATGGCACGGTACTGTAGCTTAAATAAACAAATTACAATCTTCTCGTCGATACAATAGCAAAATGATGTTCAATTATCCATATCTTGTCTGAAAGTAATGGTTCCACACTTTCCAGGCAGCACGGGACCCTTGGTCACAATTCCTGGTGCCGCCCCGGTGGCGCAGTGGTCTAAGCGATGGCTTCTGATCATTCGTCCGAAAGGGGTCCGGGTTCGAATCCCGGTGAGGCATGGATGTTGTGTTTGTCTTACGGCACTGGCTCTCTCCCTTCCCTGGAACCAGTGACCCTAAATTAGGGACAGGCGACTGCTTATAGCCCATTGAGTTGCTCACGGTGGTCGTTAAACCTCCAATTAAAAAAAAAAAAAAAATTCCTGGTAGACTCAACGCCGAGACCTACTGCCCCATTTTGGATGACCATGTGCTTCCTACGTTGTGGCAGTTTTACGTGGTGGACCCACGTTACTTTCAGGATGACAATGCCACCTGTCATGTTGCGAGGTCCACCATGGCTTGGTATGGTGACAATGGGGTTAATCGAATGGACTGGCTTGCACAGAGCCCGGACCTTAACCCTATCGAGCACCTCTGGGACGAGTTGGAGCGTCGACTTAATGGGTGCCCCCACCGTCGGAAATCGGTAAAGAAACTGACCTGTCTTCTCCAAGCCAAGTGGAAGGAAATACCGCTAGGCGTCGTACAACGCCTGGTTGAGAGTATGCCCCGGAGGGTCGCAGCTGTAATCGCCGCTCGTGGAGGCTCCACCAACTATTGAAGGTGAATAAACTTCGTTTTCCTTTGCTATCACAGGTGTCCAATTACTTGTTGGTAGATAGTGTAATTTTGTATGCAATCCTTTTAAAACACTTAAAAGCACTTTATTATTTTCTTTCCTTAATCGCAGAAAGGTTCTCCTCAGCTTAGTAATTCTTCTCCCTGTTTCTCTGAAACTAAGATTTTCTCCTCTAAATCTCACTTCAGTTACTCCCTCGTCTCCCTTTTGCGCCTGCGGAGAAAAACTCCATTACTCCGGTCAGCTTAAGACTTCCTTCCTAACACCTTACTCGCCTCCTCGCTGCGACAGCTTGCTTTCAATTCCAGAGTAGACTGTTTCTTTGTCCCCACGCAAACTCGCCCCTTTATTTCCACAAAAATCGTGGGGAAATGCCGACGTCAGCTACGCAAAGCTTTGAGGTAGAAATTAAGAGGGCTTGTGCTTTCAGTCAGCTGCTTTGAAATTAAGAAAGGTGCACATCAAAAGAGCTAGACAATACCAATGCGTCTACGAAATGCAAAGGCCCAGACCCTTAAAATGCAACAAACGGGCGTCTCTAAATAAACCGTGCTTCTGATGTTCCATAGCGGAGTGAATAAGTAAAATTTTCTCGCTTATCGTGGAAACCAAGGAAAAAGAGCACTAAAGCAAAATAAAAGTTGTGAAATGAGATTTAATATCTTGCCGAAAATTCTAGTATTAAATCTCCGTAACACTTCACTGATCATCAATCTCTTTAGTTGACAAGAGCTGTATTCACTCTCCATTGGAGCTTCACCAAACAAGTTGTTTGAATCTTGAAAGTTTCACTGCTAATCACATTTTTAATGACACAGGTTGCAATGAAGGTGATGACTGCAAATGCTTAAGTCTTTGGCTTCACCATAGAGAAACATTCCACTGAAGTGATGGTATACCCAAACCTCCATCTGATATTGTGCTGTAAAAATAGGCAACTGGTGAGTCTGTTGGAAGATGGAGCCATCCACGTACAGTTGCTCTAATCAGGTGATCGAGCTTACAAAGATAACCACAGAGTGGCCTAGCCAGTACCTGTTGATGATAAATGGATGGTAAAAAGTTCTGCTTAAGAATGGAGATCTTCTGCTGAGGCTTCAGTAGAGTTCTCTGAAGTATGGATATTCTCTTCCTCAGATGTTCAAAGATGTTAGATGCAACTTTTCACATAGGACCAAATTTCACCCCTAAATAATTGAAGGTGTCTTCCAGCTCCAGTAAAGGGAGTTGTTGACCTTTCAAATAAAATTTTCGGTCTTCACAAACTACCATGATGTCCATCCTCACAACACTCTCTAAGAACAAGGTGAAAGACTTCTGGGGATTAACCCTCAGACTGCAAGACTTCAAAATTAAAGACGAGAGTGAAGTGCGTCTGAAGGCTAACAGATGATGCAGCAGTCAACACAAGATTATCTGCATAAACTATGCTGGCATTCTCAAGAACATGAACTCCCAGATAGTGAGGTCGTACATGGAGTTCGTTATGATGCTGAATAGCAAGGGGAAAAGAGAATCTCCCCTTCCTCATTCCATGAGCAGAACATAGTGCAGCTGTTCTTGATTGGCAGAATTGAATATATGTCCATTGTTTCCATTGCATCTTGCCTAGATAGGTAATAAGTGGTGGAGGAATCCCAGCAAACCTTGCATCTTCAAAAATGGCAGTGTGGAAAACCTGGTCAAAGGCGTTTTTGAACATCAATAGATGCAAAGAAGATTAAGTTAGTCATAGTTACTCCTGCCATTTACCTGCGCTTGGATGAATTTCTTCATTTTGGCATTCATGTCACTTGGCAGAAATCACATTTGCATCAACACTGATTGCCGGCCATCGCAAAGCTTTGTTTTAATTAGACAGTTGGATTCTCATAGTCCGTACCAGTTCTGAGTTGTCTGTTAGTTGTCCACCGAAACAATCGTGTCAAGCCCACAGCTAAGGTAATCCAAGGAAAGGTCCTGACGCTGGTCTGGGCTCAATCAGGCCACCTTGCGACGGCCAGTCTCTCGCCTAGTTCCAGGGCTGTACCACATTCACTTCTGACCCCAGCCCTCAGAGCCAATCCTTTTCTCAAAGTTACAGATCGATCTTGCTGACTTCCCTTACCTACATAGTTCTATCAACTACAGGTTGTTCGTTCACCTTGGAGACACAAGTGGGAGAATGTGAGAACCATTGACTATAATGGAGTACATAATTGGCAACTGTACGGATGGGTGAGGAAAGAGTTTATTGGAGGAAACAAAATCAGGCAACTGGTGTTGTACAGCAGTTTGTGGTTCTAAAAGTTTAAATTCGTTCTCAAGGGTATTTGGAAATAAGGGGTGAGCTTTGCCAACTGGTTTCCAAGTGGAATCTGCAACAAGTTGCTCAACTTTCACAACACATTTTTTGATCTAGTCAAGCAATGGTAAATGAGTTCCATGTGAAGAACAAATGATGGGGGGGGGGGGGAGAGGTTCTTTGATGAGATCTGTTGTAGAGGTGGGTAAGCTTCTAAAAGGGTTCAATTTTTTCCAGAGATTGAGTCCTTCTCTATATTATGCAGGAAGATGAGCTGGGATGATTGGGTACATGTTCATTTAAAAAACATTTCATGGTGAGCAGAGGGTTGCAGAAAGTAATGAAAAGGTCGAGTGAATGTGTAAGGTTCAGTAGTAATGATTTGCCTAATGAATGAGGGAAGACACAGCATGAAATCTGAATTCAATTCTTGTAACATTTTCACCACCATAGTGTGCTGGTAAAGACAAAGTTGAAGATTTAACCTAATGTTTTTCGTTCCAAAAGAACTGAAAATTACAGAATAGAAGTGTGCAAAGAAAAAGCAGCAGAAACATGAACAAAACACACCAGTGATGCAACAGGAACAAGACAGGCACTTACTGCCATGGCTTTGCTATAATATGGTAATGACGGATGAAAATATGCAATTTTATTTACAATACTTCTAATTTGAGCTTCAAGTGGGTGCTATGTATGTTTCTGCAGTTACTGCTAGACACAGTACCCACTTACACTTTGAACTGGAACAGTGGGGGAAAGTTGATAAGCAAGTAGTTTAGAGCAAAACATGTTAAGTAAGATAGAAAAAACATTGACCAAATGCAACTCTGCCTGATCCCGTTAGTGAAAGAGATAGTTGCTGTCAGAAAGGAATAATTGCTAACATAAAGAATAGAATTTTTATAGAGGTAGTTTAAGAATGATACAGAAAACAGGAGGGAAATCAAAATGTTTGGGAACAGAAGCAAAATAAGAGTGATTAATTCGATTAAAGGCATTCCTTTAATAGAGAAGCAATACAGAAGCAAATAAGAGAGATTAACTCTATCGAAGGCATGAAAAATTTATCAAATTCTATAAAAATTCTATTCTTTATATCCTTTAATCAAGAGAAAAGAGAGCAAAAGGTTCATTAGTAATTTTAGCATGTGCAAGAAGGTTTCTGAGGAGAGCAAGTTTCTGATGTATAGAGCGAGATATATCAGCATATGTTTGATCAGGATGCATTATTTCTGGAAGGACAGGGTTAAATCGAAGAGGTAAAGTTTTAGCAAAAAGTTTATAGTCAGAGTTTAAAATGCAAAGGGTTGACCAGTTATCAAGATTTAAAAGATTATCTGATTTGGTAAGTAGTCTTATTACATCATGAGTAAATGCAATGAGGACATGAGAAGAACGTAGATAATTAAAAGTTGCTGTTAAAAAAGGTAGGGGAAGAGGTAAAAAAAGCTTTGCAAAATCGAGTGAAGAGACTATCTTAGGTGAAGAATTGCAATTTAACTTAGAAAAGGCAGATTTTATTTCTTCTTGGCTGAATTTTTTTGGTAAGAATAGGCTTCAGGTATTCAGGGTAGACTTTGAAGTTAAGTGGTATTTGAAGAAAAGGAAGCAGTACCTGAAGGTGTAAAGCTCTGAATGAAATACAGGGTTATTCAGAAAGAATCGTCCGATTTCAAAAATTTATATTTCAAAAAATTAACAACACAGAAAGGAAAAATGTCTAAGTTTTAGATTATGCACAATAGATGGCGCTAGTGTGTCTTTTATAAAGCTCTAATGGCGTATAGTAAGCAGAAAGCTTTTTGTGTGCTCTCGTTTGCACAATGTCAGTCGGTAATCACCGTTCAGCGTGAATTTCGTAGAAATTACCAAATTAATCCACCAACCGCTCAGAGTATTCGCTTTTTTTCAGTTCGAGGACACTGGATGTCTTTGTAAAGGAAAAAGTCCAGGGCAACTAGGCGTATCTGCAGAGAATGTTGAAAGAGTGAGAGATACTTTTCTACGTAGCCCGAAAAAATCAACCATTCGCGCTAGTCGAGAACTGAGGATTCCTCAGCTTACTGTTTGGCGTGTGTTGAGGAAAATAATTGTTTTACAAGCCATACAAATTGCATAACTTGCAAGCACTGAAGCCTTGTGATGAGCTACACCGACTGAACTTCTGCCTTTACATTCAAAAGCTACACCGCAGTTGGATTGGTCGGAGTGGATCAGATGATCTGATATGACCCCATGCGACTTCTTCCTTTGGGAGTATGTAAAAGATCAGGTGTTTATGCCTCCTCTGCACACAACTCTATTCGAACTTAAACACATTTCTGCTGCTTTAGAAACAGTTACCAATGACACATTAGACCGTGTTTGGCAAGAATTTTCATATCGCGTTGACATTATACGTGTGACTAAAGGATTGAAGTCATATCAAACATTTGTAAAAAGAACTTAGACATTGATGTATTACTTATCATTCTGTGTTGTTAATTTTTCGAAATATAAATTTTTGAAATCGGATGATTCTTTCTGAATAACCCTGTAATTGTGAGTGATAGCAGAAAGCTGAGATGTGTTGCTAGTTACAACGTTTTAAGCTGAGATGTATTGCTGGTTACAATAACCCTCTAATTGTGAGTGATAGCAGAAAGCTGAGATGTATTGCTAGTTACAACGTTTTAAGCTGAGATGTATTGCTAGTTACAACGTTTTAAGCTGAGATGTATTGCTAGTTACAACGTTTTAAGCTGAGATGTATTGCTAGTTACAACGTTTTAAGCTGAGATGTATTGCTGGTTACAATAACCCTCTAATTGTGAGTGATAGAAGAAAGCTTGAGATGTATTGCTAATTACAACGTTTTAAGCTGAGATGTATTGCTGGTTGCAATAACCCTGTAATTGTGAGTGATAGCAGAAAGCTGAGATCTATTGCTGGTTACAATAATCCTCTAATTGTGAGTGATAGCAGAAAGCTGAGATGTATCGCTGGTTACAACGTTTTTAAGCTGAGATGTATTGCTGGTTACAATAACCCTGTAATTGTCAGTGACAGCAGAAAGCTGAGATGTATTGCTGGTTACAATAGCCCTCTAATTGTGAGTGATGGCAGAAAGCTGAGATGTATCGCTGGTTACAACGTTTTAAGCTGAGATGTATTGCTGGTTACAATAACCCTGTAATTGTGAGTGATAGCAGAAAGCTGAGATGTATTGCTGGTTACAATGCCGTCTGGAAATGCCAGGTGAGTAATGCTTCAAGCTTTTTCCTTTCTCTTCTCAGCTGTCAAAAGGTGGGAGGTGTTTGTTTCTTCTGCATTAGTTTCTTCCATTTTCATCCGAAATAAAATGTTTTTACTCTGTGCTTCCAAGATGTAACAGAATTCAGCCTTAATCATTATTTGTTCTTGTGACTCAGGAGAAATGGTTATAAGACTGAATGAAGAGTGGTGATCGTTATTTCAGGGGAGATTTTCTGTTCCAATGTAAAACATTTTGCATAAGCAGCAATTTCATTTTTGGTGTCCAGCCATTATAGGACAGGATCTGAAGAGTAGATGTAGTATTGAGGATTGCAATATTTTTTTCTTCCAAAGCTGGACATGAGAGATAACTATCCGGTAGTGACCAGAACTTTGGAGGCACAGTTGTGGAGGAGGGATGTATTGAGAGAACCACAATGGGGTGGTCAGAGGTGACCATTGGTATATGTGTTATGGCAGAGTGGGAAAGTAGTATTGATGAGGAGAGGCAAAACTGACCCAAATGAGCTGCTGCACTGGAGGTGTGAGAATTGGATGTCCAGGAATAAATCTTAAGATCGGGATGTAGATATCTAAAAGCATCCTTAAGACTAGCATTAAAAATAAGTCAAGAAAGCGTGATACAGATTCCAACATGATGTCCTGTAGAGTGAATGTGATCAAGTTGTGGAATGAGCATGTGATTGAAATTTCCTCAGAATCGGGTATTGAACAAATATTAGCTTGAATCATAATGAGAAGGGCTGGCAGTAAAGTATGTAACACAATAAAAATTAAAAGAATTACTAAAATACTCATATCGTGCATTGGTTATGTTATGAAACAGTAAATGGTGGAACATTTCGGTAGTTGACTTTTACCTTCCTGAGCCATGGAGTGAAACATGGTATTAGCATTAGCTTGAAGTAGCTGGAGAATATCTGTCACAGAGATTGGATGAACTGGCAGGTGGATATTAAACGGGGGAAAAGTTTCATTAAAGACTATGGACTGAAAGTTTCTTTAACATAAAGAATTACTTTGATGATTAATAACATTTTATAAATACAACATGGATTGCAAGTGCAATTCCATGTGTGCAGAAGCATAAGTGTGAAAAAAATCTGCACTACAAAATTCTCCAGCAGGAAAAGCTGGTGTTCTGAGAGCAGTGCATTTCTTGCAAACATAAAATGTCTGCATCTACTGCAGACAGTTTATCAAAAGCCCTAGAGAGTTTGTTTATGGCATAGCGAATCCTCCCCAGTTGAAAGTTACTATTTTAAAAAGGTGCATCTTTAGTAGGTTCCAAACCTTCGCGATCCTCTTTTAGTTTCAGGGACTTAAGAGCTGAGAGAGGATACGATTTTTATATCTGTAATGCTTCACAGACTTTGTCTGAGGGTTTCTTCTGCAAATCTTTTAAGTTGATGAATTATACTTGCAAGTTGACCTGAATGATATTGTATACAAGGTAAGTTTAAAAGGCGATCATGTGTTTTCATTTGTAAGATAGTGGTTATAAGATCAGTAGAGAGAGCTTAGGGGTTAACAGGAACATCTCCTGAGAGGAAGCCTCATTTGGTATCCATTTTCGAGGAATCACCAGTACAAACCAGAGTATTACGGAATTCCTGTTCAGTGAGGATTTTCTCAGTAGTGCATTCAGACAGCGCTGCTTCAGGGGTTGAAAGAGGATCATCTGGGGGGATTACAGCAGTGTCAGACGTTTGCTGTGTTAATTGACCTCGATTTGACCTCTTCTTCGCAAAAGTGGGTTTTTTGTCTTTGTAATTTGAGCAGTTTGATTTAGCTGTGGAATTTCGTTCTGGAAGAAGTATGTGGTATTAGCAGATTGATTGTGAGTAGCCATATCCTCATGAGGCTCAGTTCCAGAGACAATGGTGGTGGTGGTTGAGATTGACAGTGATTTTCAAAAGAGACATATGTGTCTGTCTGTGGAGATAAAAGATCGTCATTCCATTCAGGATATTCTTCTTGTGGAGGTATGATATCTTTCAAGTGAATCAAAGAATCTTGAAAAGGAGATGCAGAAGATCTTTCAGCATTGTCTGCAGTAGAGAACATGTTAGAATAATATAATTTGTTTAGTGAAAATTAACCTTAGGTTTATGTGGCTATATTATACTGTATAAGTCAATAGTTGTATCACTACTAATAATGAAAAACAATTTTTCGGTTGCTGTGTGTTTCTGGAACGTGGAAAGAGCGATGTATTTATTTATTAACTGTCGCCACGTATTTGGAATATTTTCACCTTGTATCACTACTGTTACGCACGTTATAAAGTATCTTCAAGTCTAGTGCCCTATGCTTAGTGCACACCAACCTTGCATAGCATCGACTTTCGATGATAGTACCACTGAAGATGACTGTGATATATTGGGTTGTCAGAAAAGTCATGACTTGTTTTAGCCATGTTTTGTAAAGGTCATTTATTGATAGAAAGAACAAAGATCAATCAATGATATAATGCCCGTTTTGTTCGATTACCTTTTGCCATCTTTCAGTGAGCTGCAGAATGCCTCGTTCATAGAAAGACCTGTCTTTCGTGGTGAAAAACTGTACAAGGGGCTGATTTACAGCCTCATCTGAATTGAACGTTATACCACGTAAGGACTGTTGAAGAGAGCAAAACAAGTGGTGGTCTGACGGCGCAGGGTCAGGCGAGTATGCTGGGTGTGGCAACACATCCCACCCAAGCTCCAATAATTTTTGGCGGGTGATCAAACTTGTGTGTGGTTTCGCGTTGTCGTGATGAAACACACCTTTACGATGAACGAGCTCTGGATGTTTCTGGATGATGGATTCGTTCAAACTGTCCAATTCCAGACAGTACACATTCAAATTGATTGTTTGGTTCCATGGTAGGAGCTCGAAAAACACAACAGCTTTAAAATCCCACCACACTGAGACCAGAGCCTTCCACTGATGAATGTCTGCTTTGGATGTCGTTTGAGGCGAAGCAGCACGTCGTGACTAAGACCGTTTGCGCAGCACATTTTTGTATACATTTCACTTTTCATCACCAGTAATCAGTTGCTTCAAAAAAGGATCATTTTCCTTACGTATAATAAGCATATCGCAGATGTTTATACGCTCCGTCAATTGAGCTTCTTTGAGTTCATGAGGAACCCACACATCGAGCTTGCTTATGTTATCCCAGCTTCTTCCGGTGGTCATGAACGCTTGAATGATGGATATGCAATGTGTCTGCAATCTCTTGTGTCGTGTAACGTGGGTTTGACTCGATCAATGCCTTGATTTGGTCGTCATCAACCTCGGTTAGGTCGCCCCGGTGGCGCAATGGTCTAAGCGATGGCCTCTGATTATTCGTCCGAACGGGGTCTGGGTTCGAATCCCGGTGAGGCATGGATGTTGTGTTTGTCTTATGGCACTGGCTCTCTCCTTTCCATGGAACCAGTGACTCTAAATTAGGGACGGGCGACTACTTATAGCCCATTGAGTTGCTCACGGTGGTCGTTAAACCTCCAATAAAAAAAAAAAACCTCGGTTGACCTCCCGGACCGAGGAGCGTTGTTGAAGTCAAAATCACCAGCAGGAAATTTTGCGAACCACCGCTGGTGCTCTTGTATTCTTGTAAAGCATTATCACTGTACACTTTATGCAACTTTCCACAAGCTTGACGCACGTTCTTCCCGTTACAGAAGTAAAACAGTCAAATATGGCAAAAATGTACAGTTTGGTCTTCCATCTTCAACTTGATGTCAAATCTCCGCAAATCAACTAAATCACTCACTATTCCTTTTAGACTGCAACTAGAACTGTCACCTGTCGAATGCCATAGCGATAACAGAGGCTGAGCTGCGCATGCCTCTAGTACTTCCAAAACCGCCCAACCGTTATCGGGTGTCAAAATGCGTCGTGACTTTTCCGACAACCCAATAGATTAATTGAAACTAGTATGGTTTTGTTTAAGTATTGAGTGCCTATGCAAAAATTGTCTGCCTTCTATTCAATGATAAAATTTTACACAAACCTCTTGATCTCTTTATGCAACTTCGGATACTCGTTTATGGTTCGGTTTTTAACCAATGACGACATCAATAAGGGCTAAAGATTTATTCGTACTGTAAATAGTATTTTTATCTATTTAATTCTTTTAAACTTCACCTTCATTTTTTTTCATAATCTCGACTCTGGTTCTATATTTCTGATGAACCAGTGAATGTTTTTAGTTCGATGAACTAGCTCCTCATGAACTTGTCAACTTGGACGTTGGCAATTTGTACCTGAGGAATGGATCAATCAACAATAACCTTCTGAATTGTGCTACAATAACCTTCTGAATTGTGCTACAATAACCTTCTGAATTGTGCTACAATAACCTTCTGAATTGTGCTACATTCTTAGGGCAAATTAATAACTGTTGAAATGTTTTATATTTTATCTCCTTGAAAATTTATCTATTAGCAAAAGTAATAAAGTATAGAGCACTCGACTTGAAGATACTTTATAACGCGTGTAACAGTAGTGATAGTAGTTATACAACTATTGACTTACCATGTTGGAAGGTAGAAATGAGTCAGCCATATTTGCTGATTTGCCTGTGGCAGTTTGACACATGTCCTTCTGCTCTTCAATGAAAGCATTGGATTCCTGCTAGAAGGTCCATGGTATATGTATAAGATCTGACTTAATAATGAATTGTTTGGGTCATTCAGCAATCGCTTTATCCAAATCGAAGATAATATGGAACTGCTTACGATAGCCCTTTGTGTGCGAATAGGGAGAGCCTAGTGGATCCGCTGGGAGAGTCTTGACGTCGCCAACAACTTTATGCACAGTGGAAAGCATCATTATGAGGAGATTATTCTGAATCTCAGGTGGCACTGAAGGCAGTGTAACAGTTATCAGCTTCTGCGCCATCGGAATCGGTACAGTATGGTGTATATCAATACGTTTTGCAAGTACATGGTCAACAAAATTAGTAGCAGCAAAGGTAACAACAATGCCTTGGTGTGCTTGTGAATAATGAGTAACACTATTTAGTTGTGTAATTTTACTCAATGTGTCCATATAGACAGATATTGGAGTATTTTCCAGTGCAGGAAACCAAAGGCTTGAGTGTATGTGCTGTGCAAAATCCTGTCCAACAGGTGAATCATCAGAGAATGTAAGGTGTATATTCATGATCCAGTAGAATATGTTGAATCATGGGTGCATTATTCGAAGCACATATATGTTGACAAGTCACAGCAAAGTTAATATCCAGTCCTTTTGTAAGATTGGTATAGGTATAACTCACTACCGTCACTGCGGGGCTAGAAGCTGATGTCGAAACATTTGGCATTGAGGGCATCTTCCCAATCATTTCCACTGTATATTGTTTCTGTTTTGTGGAACAGCAGAAGCAGATGATGATTTCAGAGATGTGGAAGTGGTAGAGTGTAGCTCACCTTCATTAACTTTAACTAAAACGAAACATGGCCTTTTAGCTGCCATCTTGGCATGCCAAATAAATATAAACGAACCACGTTAAAAAATTGTAATATGAAAATGCTAAAAATTAAGCTCACCGTAAACTGTGAATAAAGTAAAGAACTCCACTTGTGGAAAACAAAACTAAAACTACTAGTAACACAAACTTGAAAAAACCGATGGAGCATTTGCAAAACATGACAGACCTCTCAAAAGAATTGATATTATGATTGAAGTACAGATGTGCATGTGGTAATGGGCTAGATGTATTGTTAGAAGAAATGACCATTGTTGAATAACTGAAATACTAGACTGGATACCTAGGAAAAGGAAGTGACCTAAAAGACTATGTGGAAGATGGATGAAATTTGGAAGTGTGCCAGAGTGACATGGAAGAGAATTGCTTAAGACAGCATTGTGGAAGAGATTTGGAGAGATCTTTAAGGACAATGTTGTTGTTGCGCATGCGGTTACATTATAGAGGCTTTACCTTCAGTACAACTCTTGTACAATGAATTTACTTTGATTTTTATAAAAAGAGAAAGTATGATAATGATTGTGATACTGCTGGCAGGGACTGATTTACACAGTTTGGGGCCCTGCGCAAGATACTTTCTGGGGCCTCGTCGGCATTCCATGATATGTGCGTATGGTTGAGGACTGGTTACATAGTTATGATTAGTAGATTGACATTAATTTACCAATAATATGGTGTTCTATTTATTTGTGGAAATTATAATTTTCATTTTTTTGTGTTTCAACGTACAGCTCTGAAATTACCATTCTGACTTTTTTTTCAGTGAATGAACATTGCGAATCAGTTTGATGCAAAGTAAATAATATATAACTATATGTTGCAGCTCCTCAAAGGTCGGGGCCATGGGCATGTGACTCGAATGTGGGCACCGTGTCCTCCGCTTGTCAAGCCCATTTGGTTGGCAGTTCATTGTATAGGATTCATGCTTTTATTGAAAGTTCCTATTAATCAATCACCTTATTATGACTCTGGAAAATTTATGAACAAAGCTTTTCATACAATGTATAAGTATTTGATGTACATATTTACAGTTAGTTTATGGATTATATCCACCGCATGCAAAAAGCAATGTCTTTATTTCTGTGTGCAACCTGTCTCCCTGTCTTCACTCTTTTCCACAAACGGCCTTGTGGGCTCATCCCCTTTACACTTCCTTAATGAATGCCATTTTGTAGGGCCTTCATGCATGTGAAAGTCTAACCTAAAATTTCAATTCCAGTTGAAGACCATCTTCTTGAAAAGTATGACACAGCACAGCATCTTTTTTTTTTTTTTTTTGATTGAAGGTTTAATGACCATTGTGAGCAACTCAATGAGCCATAAGCAGTCGCCAGTCCCTAATTTAGGGTTACTGGTTCCAGGGAAGGAAGAGAGCCAGTGCCGTAAGACAAACACAACATCCATGCCTCATCGGGATTCGAACCTGGACCCCTCTCGGACGAATGGTCATAAGCCAGTGCTTAGACCACTGCGCCACCGGGGCGGCACAGCATCTTTTAAAATGGTCTTGCAAAGATGGCGAGCAGTTGTACAAAGGGACAGAATTGCTCTTTCACATACAGTGAGCATTTATAACTGTTGACTTAAACATGCTCACAAAATAATACCTATTCATCACTGTAACCCAAATTTGAATCATATATAAAGCAATACATAAAAATACCATTTAAATGCCTACTGTAGTATCCCTTCCGCTGAGATCCTCACAATGAGGACTTCTTTTTATCAAACTAGCAGTGATTGTCCTTTCCCTCCTTTTGGTGGTATTCATGCACTGATACTTTGCAACATTTATTAGCTTTCTTTGAGGTCATCTGTTCATTCAGCTGAAGCAAAATATCAGTAAGAAGTATTTCATGTGAAAAATGAGTTGTGTATTTTTAGACAAGGTTTCTAGGCTTAAAAACATGACACATGTACCCAGTGATGTCTGATTTTGCATTATTATAAAATTATTTGTCGGGTGTACATATTTTGCCTTATGAATAAACAATCTGAAAGGGAATTTTATTGTATGTGCTTGTTATAACATTCCAGTTTGTAACTGTGTTAATATTTACCATGATTATACATTATTATTGTGCAGCTTTTGAGGAAAAGTGTTTATGTGTGTGCTAAGTAACTGTCAATGAAATGGTGACTGAAGTGCTTTAAAATTAGATTTTTGTGCATTGAAGAAATGGTATCAGGTGTATTTAATTATTCTGATTAATGTTAATTCGTTAATTTTCTAGTCACCCAATGAAAATTTTATTTGTATTTTTATGTCATTTGGATGTTTTATATATTTAAGCAAACATTTTAAAGTTTCAGTTTGAAGTAAAAATGAAATTATGTTTTGGAACTAATTATTTTGTGTTACAATATTATATGAATCTCTCTTTTTCATCTGATACTAAAATAATGTCAAAAAAATTGCCTATAAAATAATTATCGGTTGTTTGAAACTTTTGGAATCTTCTTCGAATTGAAGTGGATAATGCTGCCAATTTTCACCTGTAACTTCTACTGAGTGTATGTCACAATATTTCTAGGAAATAACTTCCACATTGTAAAATTATTTGTTGGGTGTATCTATTTTGCTTTATGAATAAACGCTCTGAATGGAAGTGTTGTATGTGCTTGTTATAACATTCCAGTTTAACTGTGTTAATATTTTCCAAGATCATACTGGGTGTCCATAGTCTTTTCCACCGTACAAAAGTTAACATAAAAAAACTGTATTACAGGTACGAGAAAGGAATTGCATGACAATGATGGTGCACAAGCAAAGTTTTTTTTTTTTTTTTTCCAGTGTCAGTACACCATGGGTGCTATTTGTGGCCCAGAGGACATCTAAGCGACATTCGATTTCATGCCCTGCTTTGTTTAACATCTCAGCAGAGACTGAATCAATTACATCTGTTTTTCTGCTCTTCAACGTTTCGATATTCGTAACACTGCTAGAGTAAGCTTGGTCTTTCACATAACCCCACAGGAAAAAGTCTAGATCTGTTATGTCGGGCAATCGAGGTGGCCATGTCAGGGGATTATCATGGCCAATCCATCTCTCCGGAAATGTAGCATTCAGGAACTCGCAAACCATTGTTGACGAACGTGGTGGGGCACATCTTGTTGGAAAATATCTGAAGGTTAGAGTGCATGCAACTGAGGTGTTACAAAAAGTTGCAACATGTCCAGGTACATGTTACCGTGGACTCTGTAAAAAAGAAGGGTCCGATGATTCTGTCTTGCATGAGGCTGCACCATACATTTACTTTCAGGCTAGCTCTCTGTCGTTTGATGACATAATGGAGATTTTCTAATCCCCAGATTCGCACATTGAGCCTATTTACTGTACCAGAGATGTGGAATGTGGTGTCATCTGAGAAACAGGTACGGTGCGGATAATCACTATCATGAGCTATGTGCTGCAACATCTCTGTCGCAAATGCAGCACGGCAAGGCCGGTCATCAGGCTGAAGAGCTTGAATGATCTGTACCTTATAAGTATACAGATAAAGACATTTGTGTAAAATTCTGTGAACTGTGGCACGGGGGATCCCAGTTTCCAGTGAAGCACGACGAATGGATTTCCTGGGGCTTCACAGAAATGCCTCCTGAACAGCCGCATCTTGTATAACCCGTGGTCATTCCACTTGGGGGAGATCACCAACACTACCCGTCGCTTTAAACTTTTCCTACCAAGCTTTTATGGTCCGATGGTAATTGTCTGTACTCTTTTCTGAAATGATGTTGGACAATAACTGCCAATTTAGTCTTATGGAACCACAACATGCACACCGCTTTTTCTTGCATGGAAGCCATTATCGATGAAATGCTCCTCTTATTCAGCAGTAGCGCTCACCTAAAGAACAGAAAAAAAAAAAAACTTCATTAGTGCTGCTATATTTTGTTGCCAATCATTTTATTTTAACTTACACAGATTTTTATATTAATTTTTGTAATGTGGGAAAGACTATGGATACCCTGTACATTATTATTGTGCACCTTTTTGAGGATTTTTTTTGTGTGTGCATGTGTGCTAAGTAACTGAAGTGCTTCAAAATTCGATTTTTGTGCATCAAAGAAATAGTATCAGGTGTATTTGAATTATTCTGATTAATTTTAATTTTCTAGTCACTCATTGAAAATTTTATTTGTATTTTATGTCATTAGATGCTTTACTATATTTAAGCAAATGTTTTAAAGTTCCAATCATATTGTGAAATAAAAATAAAATTATGTTTTCTAACTAATTATTTTGTGTTATTGTAAGAATCTCTCTCTCTCTCTCTCTCTCTCTCTCTCTCTCTCTCTCTCTCTCTCTCTCTCTCATTTGATATTAAAATAATGTTAAAAAATTACCCAGAAAATAATTATCCGTTGTTTGGAAATTTTGGAATCTTCTTTGAATTGCAGTGAATAACACTGCCAAGTTCACATGTAACTTTTAATGAGTGTATGTCACAGTATTTCCAGAAAATAATAATGTAGCAATGCCCAACAAGTTTTTTTCTCTGTTTTCATAGTCAACACATCATTTGAATTGTAATGAAAAGAATGTTCATGCTTTTTCAAAAAAATTATTTTTTAGCTCAAAATCTTATGTCATAAGTATCCTTTCATAGCTTTTTGATGTAATTTCATTTCATTAATTTCACCCTATTAAGGCTGTCTTTGAATGTGTCTTAGGGTTCATCTTCTGCGATAGATGGCGCAAAAACACTCCTTGGGTGTTGCTTTTTACGTCTTGAGGCTTCCAGTAGTTGCCGTCAGCAAATCACTGCAGACCTCGCTATATTAAGAATGGAAGCGGTCTCTCGTTGGTTCCACAATGAAAAGACAAAATACACGCTTACGTTTTAACAAATAACGTTATTTGGGGTGGAGCTCAGTGAGTAGACGGAGTGCCTATAGCTCAAATTAAGGGGTTCTCTGCTAATGTACACATTTTCTCTTCAAAAAATGAATGTACCGTAGGATTTAAAATGATTTATGGAAGACAAGATTCCAATATCACTTTTGGCCCCATTCAATGATTTCTATTTGGCATAGATAATTTTAAAAAATCAGACATAAATGAGAGATTTCTTTTCTTCCAGACAAAAACACTGCTAAGCTAACTTATCGCACCATCTAACTCCAAATTAGAATACTTTCAAGTCAGATATATTAAAAAAAAAATCTAACATTTTTTTTCGGAATAATAACTGTGACATATATTAGCTATGGGTCGCTCCTATTTGTGCTCAAAATTTCAAACACTACAAATTAATAGTCTTCGAGAAAATGTGTACAAAAGAATTTACATTGCAGATATAGGATAGACTTTCTTTTACACTCATTCAAAGACAGCCTTAATGCACTGGTAGATCATATAGCTATCATAAAATCTACTTACATCAATAATTTTTTTTTTCACGGTGTACAGCATAAATATTTTATGCTCTAACCAATGCATCACTAAAATCTCAAGTCCAATTTTTTTTTTTTTTTTTAAAGGCCATCTTCCGGGAATCCTATTTTACCATTCAAATCCTTGTGGTAAAATTAAATATAATCGCCCTTAAATAGCGCAATTCCCCTAAAGGAATTGCACCTTTTAAGGGCACACATGAGGATAATTTCCTTCAAATAACCTGCATATCATGAAATTCGGGCGAGAGGGATCACTGTATGATTCGTACCCACGATGTTGATCCCAAACCGTAGAGTCGTACAGAAAAGACTGCAATTCACGGGATGACCCGGCACCAAAGAAATAGGGAGGGTAGGGTGGTGGGGGCTCATCGTTAAAAAAAAATAACTATCATTTTTAAATGATTTTCTGTTACTTGCAAATGAATAAAGAGTGAAAATCATTCTTTTTTCAGCATTACCGCTGCGCCGTTCCGTGGTGAGTAAGACCTGTGACGCTGATCTTCCTTATAGCACGTGATCGTCAACGAGAGCAAATGCAGTAGTATCTCGTTTGTACGTTTCTCATTTATACGTTTTTCTCATTTATATGTAAAATGTCACCGTTCTGAAACTTCCGAATTGCTCTTAATGTCAGACTTTCCCCGTTTCGTTTATACGGTTGTTGTTTTTCAATTATACGTCATTTTTACTTGATCCCTTAAAATACGTACAAACGCGGTTCCGCTGTAATGTCGCCTTCGTTGCATCTGATTTTCTGTCAAAATGCTAGTAAGTAAAAAATACAAACTTTCCAACTGTTTACGGACCTCCATTTTCGTATTGCGGTACATTTTCCTATTGTTAACGACTTCTGGTAATTTTCAAAATATATGTCCTCATCTGACAATTACAACGCGGATTTTTTTAAGTGTAAAACCATTTTTTTAAAGCTGCGTATTCTTCAGAACTTAAATTTTTAACTTCTTACAGTGGCACACCGACGGAAGGGGTCCAACGGTTCTGACCCCCCTAAAAATAATAGCAATGACCCTAAGATTTTGTGATATTGTGCTATTACAAAAAATAATACATAGTTAATTCATGCATATTATATTGCATGCACACGCAAGATATGTTCTTTAAATTAAGAAAAAAAAATGTTAAAGCATGTGTATTCTTTTAGTCCTTGAGAGGAGTTCCTTCTGGGAAAGCATGAGCTTCACTGCTAGGATGTGCAGTAACAGTTCAACGTCTACGGGAGGTATGGGAGTGGGCTAGTGAGTTTCGTTAATCGGTCGAGGGGGTAGGGGATGTGTAAAACTGTTGATACATCTGCTCGGTAAAAGATCCTGTGATCTTGCTGAAGGCTGTGGTGACCTCTGATTCTTCGGACAGGGTTACTTCAGGTTCCGGAGTCTACTGGGTTACACACTTGTTTACGATATTGCTGTAATAAAAGCCTGATTTCTATGTTGTCTCACTGTCATTCATGTTCTATGCCATTGTGTTCGTTTTCGTGCTGCCCGTTTTCACTATTTTCTTTCTCATTTGTTGAACGACGAAGCCGCTACGCCGCAGCGGCTCCTAGATGACGACTGCAGTACATTCGCTATGTTTTCATTTTTAAAACGAATTTACTTTTTTAAAACGAATTTACTTTTTTAAAACGAATCTAGTTTTTACACTTTTCTTCGTTCTCATTTTTCACTTTTAGCGCATCAGCCTGATTTTAAGCATTATCCAACGTTTTTAGTACTGTTTGTTTGATTGTCTTGTGTCTGGCGCTCTTTGGCCACATATGGCCCTTGCGTCATTAAAATCCGCTAACCAACCAACCAACCAACCTACAAAATGACTGTGCCGCCCCGGTGGCGCAGTGGTCTAAGCGATGGCCTCTGATCATTCGTCCGAAAGGGGTCCGGGTTCGAATTCCCGTGAGGCATGGATGTTGTGTTTGTCTTACGGCACTGACTCTCTCCCTTCCCTGGAATCAGTGACCCTAAATTAGGGACGGGCGACTGCTTATAGCCCAGTGAGTTGCTCACGGTGGTCGTTAAACTTCCAATCTAAAAAAAAAAAAGTACTAGTCGGGGCCGGCTGGGCCATAGGGGCAACCGGGTCCCGCGCCTTTAGGGGGCCCTGCAGTTTAGAAAAAAAAAAAATTTTCGGTAAAAAAAAATTAACTACATTTTTTTTTGTAACTTTTGGGCCCTTAAAATATATTTTTGAAGTTTTTTTGTTTGTTTCCAATCTCCCCATTTTTGAATACGTTATCCTCCTTGTTCGTCGTACGGATACTGAGATTTGCAGATTCGAAGTGATTTTTGTAACCACCTTAATCTTTTCCGCATTCATGAAATAGCAAATAAAATTTCGTCATTTTGTGGTACCCTACTTTTATATATATCCAACAATTTGTGTGAAAACCTGAAACTTAAATTCTTAAATTTAAGGAAAGAAAAAGAACAATATCCAAGTTACTTTCGGACTACATATGGAGGCCACTTTTCCAACATTACAAGAAACTGAAAAAAAAAAAAAGAATGCAACTTTCATATATGAACGCGTATAAAAGTTTGTAAGGTCAGGTGATGCGTAACATCACAGCCTCTCCTTGACAAATGTCAACCCCGCCTTCTCGTGGTGCATCCTGTTCCCACTAAAGGGGCTCTGACGACCGCCCATAGCGGTATAACTATACCATCGGGATCAGAGGAAATTCTATCCCACACTCACCAACCCGCTTGGCCAGCGTGGTGAGTTATGGCCAAACCCCTCCAAAATGATTCCACAACTTAAATCTTGGCCCTCAGTCGCCGGCAGCTGGAATGTACCTGGCCAAGGCAGCGGCCAGTGCGACATGAAGGCAGAGGGTGCTAAGAATCCCCAGAGGACCGGACTAGGCTGCCATCTGATGCTGACCTTGGCTACTTACAATGGACGCTCCCTATCTTCTGATTCAAGGCTTCTTGAATTGGAAGAGGAACTACAAAGGATCAAGTGGGACATCGTGGGGCTAAGTGAGGTAAGGAGAAAAGGAGAAGATCTCATCGAACTGAAAAGTGGACATCTCTTCTACTATCGTGGGACAGATACTGGCAGAACTAGTGGTGTTGGATTTATAATAAACAAGAAACTGAAGGATAAAGTTGTAGAAGTTGAAAGTTCCTCTGACAGAGCTGCACGACTTGTTATCCAACTCTCGAAAAGATACCAGGCTCAGATTATTCAAACTTATGCACCCACCACAAATCATCCTGAAGAAGAAATTGAAGAATTTTATGAGGAAATTTGTCATCTAAATAATAAAGGTAAGCAGCACTTGAAAATAATTATGGGAGATTTCAATGCAAAAATAGGGCAACGGCAACAGAATGAAACTTCAGTAGGTAAATTCGGTCATGGCAACAGAAACCAGCGTGGAAATACTCTCGTTGAGTTTGCAGAGGCAGAAGGGTTTTTCATCTTGAACTCCTTCTTCAAGAAAAAGCCACACAGGAAATGGACATGGAGACATCCAAATGGGACGACAAGTGAAATTGATTTTATTATGTGTAACAAAAAATTCGTCATAGAAGACTGCAGTGTGCTAAACAAGTTCAACACAGGTAGTGACCATAGATTGGTGAGATGTAAGATGCACCTCAACACTAAACTTGAACGTGGCAAGCTCATAAGACAAACAAAATCTATTGACATAACCAACCTTAAAAAACACCATAATACCTTCAAGTTGGAACTGAAGAACAGGTTCTCTGCTTTAGAAGGCCTAACATCGGAAGAAGTGGACATCTCTGAAGTTAACAGAAAAGTAACCAAAGCTCTTATGGAAACAGCAACAAAATTAGCTGGGTCTAAGAACAAGTTGCATGTGAACAAATTATCAGGAAAACCCAAAATGTTGATGCAAAAAAAGAAGAGAGATGAGGACAACTAAAGAAGATGTGACTTCCAAAGTGGAATATATAGAGCTATGCAAGACAGTAAGAAAAAGTATCACTGAAGACGTAAGGAAATTCAACTGTGAACTAGTGAGGAAAGCAATTGAAAACAACCAAAGCCTAAAGATAGCAAAGGGACATCTCAGTAAGGGAAGAAAACAGATTATGGCACTGAGAAAAGAAGATGGTTCTGTAACAAGAAATAGAGGCGAAATTTTGACAAGAGTGAAAGATTTCTACTCCAAATTATATGAAAGGGATGATATATGCACTCCAGACATCATGAAAGATACCAGTACCAGAGTTCCTCCAGTCTTTCCAGCAGAAGTTGCACATGCAATCAAGAACATGAAGCGAGGAAAAGCTCCAGGAGAAGATGGAATTACTGTAGACATCGTACAAGAAGCAAGTGGAGAAATCGAAACAGTACTCGCCCAAATTTTCACTCGATGCCTTAATGAAGGAAAGATTCCTGAGGATTGGAACACCGCTACAATGATCTTGCTACATAAGAAAGGTGACATTGAGGATCTCGGAAACTACAGACCTATCAGCCTCCTATCAGTAGTTTATAAAATCTTCACTAAAGTTCTTTCACACCGCTTGAAGGTAACACTGGACATGGCTCAACCGAGAGAACAAGCTGGATTCAGGAGTGGCTACAGCACAATAGATCATATCCACGTGCTGAGAGAACTAATTGAAAGAGCAAGGGAATATGAACTTCCATTGTGCATGGCTTTTATCGATTATGAAAAAGCCTTTGATTCGGTGAAACCATCAGCAGTTACAATGGCTCTGAAAACCTGCGGTATTGAAGATGCATACATTAATATTATTAATAACATCTATGAAAATGCAAGTGCAAAGATTCGGCTGTTTGAAAATACAACACACGTAAAAATTGGAAAGGGAGTGAGACAAGGTGACACCATATCTCCGAAGCTCTTTAATGCCACATTGGAGGGTGTTTTTCAGTCACTGAGCTGGGAAAACAAGGGGATAAAGATTAATGGAGATTATCTAACCCACCTTCGTTTTGCTGATGACGTAGTCATTTTTGCAACTACCCCATCAGAGCTGCATAGTATGATCCAGGAACTTGCTGACAAGAGTAAAGAAGTGGGATTAAAAATGAACTTTCAGAAGACAAAAGTGATGTTCAATGCTTTTACAAGAAATGAAGATTTATCGATTGATGGAGAAAAGCTGGAGATAACAGACACGTACGTTTATCTTGGACAGCAGATATCAAGTGAGGGTCACATTGGTGAAGAAATTAATCGGCGTACAAAACTTGCCTGGAGAGCTTTTGGAAGAAACAGCATAATTTTCAAGAGCAATATGCCATTATGTCTTAAAAGAAAAGTGTTTGATCAATGCATCCTTCCAGTGCTTACGTATGGTGCAGAGACGTGGACCTTAACTAAAAGAGACATACAAAGGCTGCAGACAACTCAAAGCAGCATGGAGAGGTGCATACTTGGTGTAACCAGGAGAGATAAGAAGAGGAACTCGTGGATCCGAAAAATGACAAGAGTGGAAGACATCATGATCAGAGTTAAATCCCTGAAATGGCAATGGGCTGGACATACTGCCAGAAGGACAGATCATCGATGGACAGCCGAAATTTTAGATTGGATTCCAAGGGACAGGAAAAGACCCAGAAGAAGACCACATGGGAGATGGGTGGATGAAATTCGAAAGTATGCAGGGGTGACATGGAGGAGAATGGCACAAGACAGACCGTTGTGGAGGAAACTTGGGGAGACCTTCGTCCAGCAGTGGATTGATAATGGTTGACAATGATGATGATAAAAGTTTAGAATGTCACTAATTTGTCAGTTACTCTACTGTGCATTAAAAATCAATCACTAAACATGTATCAGGGGAAAAAACTATTTATACCAATTTATTTTAGAGGGATCCTTATTATATTTCCTATACAAAAATATTCGCAATGAGAAAATATTCGCTATCGCTAAACAGGTATCTTTTTATCGTTTCGTGAATAAGCTGTTATAAGAGTCACAATGAAACCTAAACCTTTTCTCCCGGGAAAGAAAATCGTAGATTTTAACACTTTTTGCTCTCTTTCTCTCTCTCTCTCTCTCTCTCTCTCTCTCTCTCTCTTTCTCTCCCTCTCTCTCTCTCTCTCC
Organism: Macrothele yani; assembly: GCA_039090855.1. Taxonomy (NCBI): domain Eukaryota; kingdom Metazoa; phylum Arthropoda; class Arachnida; order Araneae; family Macrothelidae; genus Macrothele; species Macrothele yani. The sequence continues at coordinate 123,697,713 of CM077013.1, forward strand.
CTCTCTCTCTCCCTCTCTCCCTCTCTCTCTCTCTCTCTCCCTCCCTCTCTCTCTCTCTCTCTCCCTCCCTCCCCCTCTCTCTCTCTGAACTTTCAGTCCGTATTATGGTCTTTTTTCTGAAGCTTAAAGCAAATACTTCCTTGAGATAATCGTTTTGTCTTTACGGTAGTGTTCGTGTGTCTTCCTCACGAACGATAATTTTCAGAAACGACTTTATTAAAATATGAGATTTATTTTTTAGTGCCCACAATGAAATTTTGCTCTGGGCCCCGCAAGAGCTCCATCCGGCCCCGGTACTAGTCAAAGAGGATCGAAAGTGGCACCGCATTACGCGCAAAGATATACTTCAATTCAGGGCCAAATGACCACTTCCGCAGCTTTTTCTTTTTTGTAACAAATTGACTTTTTTAAACTTATCTAGCTTTATATAAAAAAAAAAGAAAATAGAATCTACTAACTACCTAGCTTTTACACTTTTTCATCATTCTCGTTTCTAACCTTTACCAAATCAGTCTGCTCTTAATCATCACACCCTCTTTTAAAAATCTTTCTCTGATAGTTCTGTGTCTGGCGCTGTTTGGCCAAGTCTGGCCCTTGCGCCATTAAAATCAACTAACTTACTTACTTCAGGTTCCTGATGGCTATCCAGAAATTTTCTTGTTTTCATATCAAACTTTTCCCTAAATGTTCATCGAAAACAGGATAGACGGACGGACGAACAGACACACAAAGTGCAAACCTGGTGTGACAGTTATGTGCAGTCCGTAAAAAACATCCGCAAAATTGCAAATCTACAACGGTTAGCAAGGTATTTTTCAAAAAGAGGCGGACGTACAGACAGACGGATAAAAAGTGCAAACGTGGTGCTAGGGTTGCTTTCTGACCTTAAAGTCATCATGTAAATTTCAAGTCTCCGACCGAGGAGGTTCAACGAAGTATTAGGTAAAAGTGTCAGTATTCATCTACAGTATAAGAGGTCGACACACACATTTGTTTCTACGAGAACATATTTTCTGGAACCCCCTCCGCTTGTCAAAATCCTGGGTGCGCCACTGACTTCTTAAACAGGTAATCCTGGGATTGTATGACGAAAAATACGGTATTCATAGTATCGCTTTGTCCGTCTGTGGACACCATATCTCTGCAACTACACTGCTGGACAATTGCTAAGGACGGATCATAAACGGCTATATAGTGCATAAAAAAGTAAGTGTGGTTGGATGCCAAGTGAAATAAAATAATGTCAGAATGCCAGGACATTACAAGAAAGACAATTTATTGTGCTCTGAAATCCAGAAGACTTTGGAATGTGTTCAAAGGACAAACAGGCCATTTTGTGCAGAATACGTAAACGTGAAAAAAATGCAATTACCGTCCGCAGGCGTTCCGGCGTAAGATGTCAATACAGGATATGGCCACCATGGAGGGCGATGCAAGATTCCACACGTCGTGTCATGCTTTGCACAACATTATCAAGCAGCTCTTGGGGTAATTTATCCCATTCCTCTGTCAGTGCACAGATGAGGGTGTCCTTGTTTATTGGAGGGCATTGGCGACCAGCAAGACTCCTCCCCAAAGCATCCCACACATTTTCAATGGGATTCAGATCTGGAGAACGTGCTGGCCATACGAGGCGGTGAATATCCTCGCTCTCAAGACACTCCTGGACAGCGACTGTTCGATGACATGTTGCGTTGTCGTCCATGAAAATGAATCTATCACCGACAGCACTACGGAACATGCGAACATGAGGTAGCAGAACATCATTAATGTATCGTTGGCCAGTCATAGTCCTAGTTGGAAGCACATAGAGGGACGTACGGCCATTGATCATGATGCCAGCCCGTACCATGACACTACATGTCGGATATCGGTCCCTCTCCTGTATGTTTGCTGGACAATATGCAGTACCACTATCACGCCAGATCAGTTATCGTCGACAATCAGACGATAGACTGTATCTACTCTCATCTGAGAAGAGGACAGCAGACCAGTCGTTATCAGTCCAATTGCGATGTTGATGGCACCATTGCAAATGGGCGGTACGGTGACGTCTGGACAATGGGATGCACACAACAGGACGGCGGGCGTATAGTCCTCCTTCATGCAAACGTCTGGCGACAGTTTTTCGGGAGATCCGCTTGCCAGTAGCAGCCATAAACTGATTTGCTACCTCACTAACTGTGCTGCGCCGGTGTCTTTTTGTTGATAGCACTATGTACCGATCTTCTGCAGGTGTCGTACTGCGAACACGGCCTCCCCCGTGACGTTTGCTACACTCTCCATTTGTTTGAAATGATTTCCAAAGCCTTGAAACAACACTGTGGCTGACGTCGAACTCCCTGGCAGCATCTGTTATTTTTCGCCATTCTTCAGTCTTGCCAATAATACGGCCACGCGTCAAATCATCTAGGTGATGTCGGGAAGACATACTGAAAATTGCAAGTTCGTCAATTGATTCTTTCCCTTTCAACTTTGCGTTTGAACAACAACGGTCAATACGCGTCAAATCCTTTCTATCTCTTATCAGCGCTATGACGTCACGAACAAGTTCGGCAATCCAAAATTTGCATACGCACAACACGTCTTACTGTATCCCGCACTTACGCTAATTTCCACGTTTTCCTGCCTTCCATTTTATGGTTGCTATCGTTGCTATTGTCATCCGTCCTTAGCAATTGTCCGGCAGTGTATTAATCCGATTTGAAAAAGAAAATTGCATTGGGTAGCTTGAAATGTGAGAGCTTCGCTATACGGCGTAAAAGCACATGCTATCGAATTTAAAATACATTTTGTTCCATATAATTCCTTCTAAATATCCCATTGAAAAATTTTGTTTGTCCATTCGATATCATTTATAACGAAGACTATTTTGTGTACAGTTTTTTTTTTTTTTTTTTCCAGTAATGCATAGTTTTTCAGTTAGGAATCGTAAAGTTAAAATGCTGTTTCCCGATATCTCTGCTCCTAAAAATTGTATTTGAGAAACATTTTTGGTATTTAACAGAGTTCCTGGTGGGAAATGTTCTGCATATAATGTCTCATTTTTGGCAAAGAATGCTTTGGTCGCTAGGGGGGCGTAAGTGTATATTTCTGATGTTATTTGCAGCAATATCGGTGCTTCCAGAAACTAGAAAAAAAAAAAAAATGCGGTCAGATACTGATACTTTTATATCATCATCATCATCATTGTTAACCATTATCAATCCACTGCTGGACGAAGGTCTCCCCAAGTTTCCTCCACAACGGTCTGTCTTGTGCCAGTCTCCTCCATGTCACCCCTGCATACTTTCGAATTTCATCCACCCATCTCCCATGTGGTCTTCTTCTGGGTCTTTTCCTGTCCCTTGGAATCCAATCTAAAATTTCGGCTGTCCATCGATGATCTGTCCTTCTGGCAGTATGTCCAGCCCATTGCCATTTCAGGGATTTAACTCTGATCATGATGTCTTCCACTCTTGTCATTTTTCGATCCACGAGTTCCTCTTCTTATCTCTCCTGGTTACACCAAGCATGCACCTCTCCATGCTGCTTTGAGTTGTCTGCAGCCTTTGTATGTCTCTTTTAGTTAAGGTCCACGTCTCTGCACCATACGTAAGCACTGGAAGGATGCATTGATCAAACACTTTTCTTTTAAGACATAATGGCATATTGCTCTTGAAAATTATGCTGTTTCTTCCAAAAGCTCTCCAGGCAAGTTTTGTACGCCGATTAATTTCTTCATCAATGTGACCCTCACTTGATATCTGCTGTCCAAGATAAACGTACGTGTCTGTTATCTCCAGCTTTTCTCCATCAATCGATAAATCTTCACTTCTTGTAAAAGCATTGAACATCACTTTTGTCTTCTGAAAGTTCATTTTTAATCCCACTTCTTTACTCTTGTCAGCAAGTTCCTGGATCATACTCTGCAGCTCTGATGGGGTAGTTGCAAAAATGACTACGTCATCAGCAAAACGAAGGTGGGTTAGATAATCTCCATTAATCTTTATCCCCTTGTTTTCCCAGCTCAGCGACTGAAAAACACCCTCCAATGTGGCATTAAAGAGCTTCGGAGATATGGTGTCACCTTGTCTCACTCCCTTTCCAATTTTTACGTGTGTTGTATTTTCAAACAGCCTAATCTTTGCACTTGCATTTTCATAGATGTTATTAATAATATTAATGTATGCATCTTCAATATTCGCTGGGTAAGTTATGAAATATATATATATATATACCATATATATATATATATTTTATATATATATATAGCCAATATCTCTGCTTCTAACAGTCCGATTCATAGAATTCTTTCTTTGTTGGAGAGCGTTTATGGTACGAAATGTTTTGCATATAATTTCTAAATTTTCTTAATGCACAAGTGGGCAACTAAAGGGCATATGTTCACGTTTCTGTATGTAGCATTTTGCAGTAATATGTGCGCGTCTAAAAACCTGATTGAAAAAACCCTTTGTAGTCGGATACTACTAACTACCAAAATGCCACCCCAGTGGCCTGAGTGATGGTTCCAGGTTCGAATCCTGATGAGGTGTGGATGTTGTATTTGTCTTACAGCGCTAGCTCTTTCCCTAATCAGTGGCCGTAAATTAGGAACGGGCGACTGCTTATAGCTAGGGCAGTAATTTTATCGCGGGAAAAAAAGGCAAAATTCCCGGGGTAAGTTATGAAATTTCGCGAAAAGTATGATATACACTAACCCCCCCCCCCCCCCCCAAGTCTACCAAATTAAAAAAAAGGCAAAATTCGCGGGGTAAGTTATGAAATTTCGCGAAAAGTATTATATACACTACACCCCCCCCCCCCAAATGTCTACCAAATTAAAGACAAAATTCGCGGGGTAAGTTATGAAATTTCGTGAAAAGTATGATATCACTAACATCCCCCCCCCCCCAAAATGTCTACCAAATTAAAGGCTATATTCGCGGGGTAAGTTATGAAATTTCGCGAAAAGTATGATGTACACTAACATCCCCCCGCCCAAATGTCTACTAAATTAAAGGCAAAATTCGGCTGGGTAAGTTATGAAATTTCGCGAAAAGTATATCACTAACATCCCCCCCCCCACAAATGTCTACCAAATTAAAGGCTATATTCGCGGGGTAAGTTATGAAATTTTGTGAAAAGTATGATGTACACTAACATCCCCCACCCCAGAAATGTCTACCAAATTAAAGGTAAAATTCCCGGGGTAAGTTATGAAATTTCGCGAAAAGTATATCACTAAATCCCCCCCCTCCCCAAATGTCTACCAAATTAAAGGCAAAATTCGCAGGGTAAGTTATGAAATTTCGCGAAAAGTATGATATACACTAACATCCCCCCCCGAAATGTCTACCAAATTAAAGGTAAAATTCCCGGGGTAAGTTATGGAATTTCGCGAAAAGTATATCACTAAATCCCCCCCCAATGTCTACCAAATTAAAGGCTATATTCGCGGGGTAAGTTATAAAATTTCGCGAAAAGTATGATGTACACTAACATCCCCCCCCCCCCCCGAAATGTCTACCAAATTAAAGGTAAAATTCCCGGGGTAAGTTATGAAATTTCGCGAAAAGTATATCACTAAATCCCCCCCCCCCCCCAAAATGTCTACCAAATTAAAGGCTATATTCGCGGGGTAAGTTATAAAATTTCGCGAAAAGTATGATGTACACTAACATCCCCCCCCCCCCGAAATGTCTACCATATTAAAGGTAAAATTCCCGGGGTAAGTTATGAACTTTCGCGAAAAGTATGATATACACTAACATCTCCCCCCCCCAATGTCTACCAAATTAAAGGCAAAATTCGCGGGGTAAGTTATGAATTTTTGTGGAAAGTATGATATACACTAACACCTCTCCCCAAAAAAATGTCTACCAAATTACGTAACTAAATAAGCATGATAACTTTATAAGTTTTAAAAATTGACACATTTATAAACCGTTCAAATTCTGGCAATATTATCAACGCCGTTACACGAGATCAAGATTTCCATTTAAGTGGACGGCATTTTAATACATTATAATTATACATACACAGATTTTCTTCTTTAATGTTGTGTCTGTTGTCCTGTAACACGTTTTTAAATTTAGAAAAGGATCGTTCAGCATCGACACTGTTTGTGGGTACTGACAGACAACGGATGGCGACCTTATGTAGCTTAGAAAAACGACCTTTTTTCGTATTCTAGAAGTCTAGCAAACCTTCGCTGACACGAAATTCTTTTACACTCGCTTTATATGAGCGAAATTCACATTTTAGTGTGTCCTCATCTTTGAACATAGGAATGTGGCTGAAAACTAACAAATCTTCGTCGTCGTCTGAAAGGCCCGAGGATTTAAATTGATCGGGATCAAACATCCTACATGCTTTGAAGAAATTTGTGGCTGGCTGACAAAATCGATGCTTTTTTATCTTCAAAAAAATGCTTAATTTTTTCATAACGAATGGATAGAAGAGCTCTTTTTACAGCGTCGTGATCTCAGTCTTGACTCTTGCTAAGAAGACTGTTGACGATGTCCGACATTTCATTATAGGTTATATCTTGTGCGCGGAAATTCGTTGTTTTTCAAATAAAGTGAGTGGTTTACTAGTCCGGCAAGTCGCAAAGGTCATTCAACAGTAGCGAGGGGGGGGGGGGGTACGAAAGACCACTTGTGCACTCTTTAGTAGAGTGCATGTGACCTTGCTTGTTCGAAAAGAGTATCTTCGTAATGAACAACGTTGAGAGGTAATTCAAGGTTTCAAGATCTGGTTTGGACTTTCGCGTGAATTCTAACGAAGGCAGTATTAAAATTATTTAATTATGAAAAATACAGCTATACAAAATTATAATAGAAATTAGGCAAAAGTAGGTAAAAAATCTGAAATTCGTGGATATATTTAAAATTCGCGAAATTACAGAAAAAACCCAAGAAATAGCGGAAATTTGCGCCGCTACAGAATTACTGCTGTATTTCTATTGCAGTAGAAATAGGGCAGTAATTCTGTCGCGGCGCGAATTTCCCACTGAGTTGCTCACGGTGGCCGTTAGACAAAAAAATGAAACTGTTTTTGTTGATATCTCTTCTAAAAGTCTGATTTAAAAATTCTTGTAACACCGGATACCATTTACCTTGCTGACCACTTTGCCTGTACTCGTGTTTTTTTTTTTTGTAGTTCACAGTTCTGCCGCTAGGTGATGTTAGCGCGTATTATCGTTTGCAGCTGTATCACCGCTTCTGAGAATGTTTTTTTTCTTTTTGTTTACCTTATGCCATTCGCTACAGTAAAGATGGGGAATATTATCTGAATTATTAACACAGCAATCACACATCTATCTCTTAATTGGGTGTAACAGAAGTTAACTGGAGTGTAAATCTTTCTCGTAATCGTAATTTTTTCTCTCTCGCGATTTTACTTCTGTCTAGTATTGTTAAATATCATTTTATTGCATAAATGTTTGCATTTCTCCTTGAAACTGTAGACAACAATTTGTAAAAATGGAAGTTAGACGGCCCCAAAATTTCCCTGTAATCTTCAAGCATGAGGTTCTTCCGCGGATTCGAGGAATTCTGCCTTTCCGTTATCATTTGAGTCATTCGCGAAATCGATGCATAACTGAACAGAAATTTTTGGGGGCTTGGGGGCGACGGCAGGAGGGGTGGGTGGGGAAGGGGTTCCGTCGAAAGACGGAATTCCATCTTCCGAAGCTTTCGAAAACGGAAGATACAGACGAATTGAGATTTCTTCCGTAATCGTAATTCTTTTCTAGTGATGCTCCTTTTTCCCAGTATTGTTGACAAATATTTTATTCCATAAATATTTGCATTTCAGTTTGAACGGGGAGTGGGGGCTGATTTCCGAGAACGAAAGTCACGAAGTTGAAAAATTTTAAGAATTGATGCATGGCGTTCAAAAGTATTCATGTTCTCAAAATGGACACCATTTATCTAAACTAGTGAATGCTTTGATATTATAGTGCTTAGGTTAGGAATTCTTTCAGCATGGCAGATGAGATTATTGTCGTCAGAGGGCATAAAATAGAAGAAAGAAAAGCAGCAGTGAATAAATGGGATGAGAAAGATATCAGCAGAAAGAAAAATTAAGCAATTGATGCTATGTAGCTGCAGAGTCATCAAAAGATAAACAGAAGGTAGTCAGCATTGTATTCACACTTTCTTGCCGCATTTTTGTTTTTTCACTGTTAAAAGTTCAGCTTCCCGTAGTCAGCCAGTATCGTAGTCAGCCAGCCTATCTCTGTTCAAAAAAACTGAAGCCAGTGCCAAAATCACTGGAGGATACCCTGTTCATGAGTTTAATTTGCCTTGGATATCCAGAGTAAGAAAGAAACCCGAGTGACTTTGAACTCAGCCGAGGATATGGTTTTTGTAATTACGGCGCATGCATTCAGTTTGGTTCAGAGAGCTAGCGGGAGATGAAAAGAAGCCGTTTTTGTTCGGCAGCTGTAACATCCAGTTCCGAAAATGGAATCCAACGTGGGAAACTTTACCGGTGAACGCTATCTTTGGCGGAAAAGTTATTCATCAACAGCCGGTGTTGTGTTTTTAGAAATGGGGGGGCACACATGCAAACTCAAAGAAAAAGTGAGAAGTATTCTAACCGCTTTCAATGGATTACGAAAGGGGTTCGACCCTGTCCAAGTTATTGTTAAGTGATTATTAAACTGACATTTTCAGTAAATTTAAGCTTTCCTATGAATTTTTTTTCTCAAAGGACTCTATTAAGTTGATCTCAAGTCTTTGAAGTGAATGAAAAGAAGAATAACATGTCTATGTTATGAGAAAATGAAGGAATTTCCGTAAGACAGTGTGAAGTGAATTGAACATCAAGTAGTTGTATGATGTTTTACTATCGTAATGTGTACATACATTTTGGGAAAATATCTTCTAAAGTTATAGAAAAAATATATGAACATAAAAAAAAAAGAAACAGTTCCTTAGATTTACAAATAGAGCATTTGATGTATAAAGAGGGAGGGAATGCTTTGAATAGGAATTTCTTGTTTCAGTGCAGGAATTCTTATTCTCGAATTTTTTTAAAGAGAAACTAACATTTTCAGAAAATTTCTGTGGGAGTCGAACTTGAACATTTAGCAAAATTCTTGGAGATATAGGAATTTGAAGAAAGTTTGTGGAATGAAACATGAAGAGAAAGAAATAGGTTAAAAGACTTAACATTCAAGCTTCAGCAATTTTTTGTTCCCCATACAATTCTGAGGAAATTTTACGTTCTTGTAAGAACTTGTTTTTTTTTTCAAAAATCAACCCTTAAGAAGTTTTTAAGGTAGAAAAAATATTGACCAAAGGAAATCTTAAGTAATGCAAATTTTTACTTGAAGCACTTTAAGTATGAAAATATTTGTCTGAAGAAATTTTTCAATGTCTAAGCATTGACATTTGACTATTCGTCCGTCCGAAATCGAATCCTGTGGAGGCTTGAGTGATGAGCTTTTGAATTACGACACTAGCTTTCTACCTTCCCTGGAATCAGTGGACTAAATCAGGGTCTAAGGTCTGCTTATTTCCCTTCGAGTGGTTCACGGTGGACGTCTTTTCTCTTTAATGGAGAATGAACGGCAAAGTTCAAACGCTCTCTCCTATTGAGTTGTCGAGTCATCAGTTTTAGATTTTTGTCATCTTAGACAATTTAAGTTCTCCCAGTAAACTATGCTTTTGTGAGCTTGAGTTTGCATTCAAAGTTCAAAACCAGAATTTAGTTTACTCTACCAAGCAAAGTGATTTCATGTCATATGAGGTTTTCTAGCAAGCAGTAGACGTGCGAAAACAGTCGCGGAAGATAGTCAGTTTCCGGCAGAAAGAGGGAGGATTCCAAAGTTAATTTCTTGGGGAAAGCTCACACACACTGGAGAGAGCGTAAAAAGCCTCTTCTTTCATGTTTTAATGTAAACCTTGAGGAATTAGTATCTAACTATGAAAAGTAAGTTCTAAAGATTTAGGGGCATTTACACTATAATCCTACAAAGACTTTATTTGAAATAGGGAAGAGTCGACCTTAAATACTAAAATACATCTGAAGATTTTAGATACACTTCTGTTCAAAAGTAAAGTCGAAGGGAAAAATAAGAGTAATTACATATTTACGATAGGAAAAAATTGATAGGTTGAATCAGAAAAAAAAAACCAAGAGAAAAAAAGGAGTTTCATAAAAATAAACTAGTTTGAAGAATCATGCAACACTGAACAGAAGGAAAAATATAATAAGTAAAATAAGGAGAATACGATATTTTCACTATGGGAGTTTGGAAACAACTGCTTTCCCGACGAATTAGAAAAACGTGGGAAAAAATGTTTAGAGGAAGTACGGACTTAGTCGCTATGTCTCCAGAATGAAAGCTTTTTCTGCTGAGACAGTGAATAAAAAATACGATAATGAAAACCTAATTAAAACGAAAGAAAGGGTCAATGAAACTAAACTTCTAAAGATAAAATGCAGCAGACACAGAAGTTAAAAATGAAGGGACAGACACGGGAGACCTGGACATGGGGTGAATGAAATATACGCGAAGTTTTGAAACATCTCAATTTAAAGCGAACTAAATGAGGGAAAGGAATGAGATCAGGGGAGTTCTTATTAACTTTGATGAGGTGAGGAAACAATAAAAATTTAATTATACATGAAATAAAGTAAAAAAAATAGCTCGTTTAAGAATATTATTTTTGTATTTTTGGTAAAAGTATGAAATTTTAATTGAAATGTCATGACTAGCATTTCGAAAAGAAATAGATTGAGTCGATATGTAGGGAAAAGAAGTAAGTGTTTCTTTATTTTCGCTATGAGGGTGGGGAATAACTGCTTTTCTGGTGAGTTAGTAAAACGTTAAAAAATAATGTTTAGTGGAAGAACGGAATTACTCACTTTGCCTCCAGAATAAATGTTTTTTTCGGACGAGACAGAAAAATATACAGAAAATATGTCCCAAAGAATACAAATTTTATCGTAAGAAAAAAGGTTTTAGATTGCATGTCTTGACAATGAATACTTTCCTGTTGGGGCAGTACACGAAAAGAATAGCAAACTAGGAAATAATTTTAAAAAAATGCATATTTGACATACATACAAACTTTTAGGAATACTTAAAAGCAAGTGGGGAAACTATGCTATACGAGGAAACAAAAATATGACGAAATGCTACATCTTGCAAAATATTAAGTCGTCAAGAATCGTTTGCTGAAATGAAATGGAAGAAATTAAAGTCTGAATAAAAGGAGTCATAAGTTTGGCAAAGTAAGAAATAAAATACTGACATATTGAAAAGTTTAACGAAATTTCAAAGATAGAAGAAGAAAACTAGCGAAAATTGGGATTGGGAAGAAAACATTTATTAGAATGGCTTGCAAAATAAAGTAAGAAAATATTGTTTCAACAGAATTTTAACTGCGAAAGATCTGTAGAGTTCTTGAACACACACGAAAAAATTACGAGAAAATAATATTGCAGGGGCGAAAGACTCAGAATTAACAGGAAGTCATTTCACAAAAAAATTGTCAAAGTTCAATAGCTACTGCTGTGAACAGGAACCAAATTGTTTCTAAAGAAGCATTTCCTCGTCTCATGGCCTGGAATAAAATTAAATGGAGGAAAACGAAAAGTTCCTCAGAAAATCCATTACATCTACGCGGAAAAATTCACACAAAACATACAATATATATATATATATATATATAAATACATGAAGAAATAACGTAAAAGTAATTTAAAAAATATATAGAGGGAATAACGCAGTATACGGAAACCATTTGACCACCCAACCATTTTTTGAAACCAAGTCATCGTGAGTTCGAACCTAGCTGAGACCATCAGAGCCTTTTTGTTCCCTTGGAAAGAAAATTCCCTAACGTCGTGGCGTAAAAATTTCCTCCGGGAAAAAATAGCATCGAAGAGGAGAAAAAAAATCCCGCTTTAAAACCACAGGAATAAATAAAAAAAATCCCTACGGATCCCACTCTGTCGTTGCCATCCCTCGAAATCAAAGATCTATCGAAATAATAAAGTTCCAAGAAGCACATAAGCACTAACATATCTAACACCTATGCAGCGCCCTTTCCCCATTCGATCGTTGCCGTCACTCAAAATCAAAGATCCATCGAAATAATAAAGTCCCAAGAAGGGCAGCAGCATCGTCGTAAAATATATATATATATATATATAATTATTTTCAAGGTAAGCTGCTTTTGAAAATAATTATGGGAGATTTCAATGCAAAAATAGGGCAACAGCAACAGAATGAAACTTCAGTAGGTAAATTCGGTCACGGCAACAGAAACCAGCGTGGAAATACTCTCGTTGAGTTTGCAGAGGCAGAAGGGTTTTTCATCTTGAACTAATTCTTTAAGAAAAAGCCACACAGGAAATGGACATGGAGACATCCAAATGGGACGACAAGTGAAATTGATTTTATTATGTGTAACAAAAAATTCGTCATAGAAGACTGCAGTGTGCTGAACAAGTTCAACACAGGTAGTGACCATAGATTGGTGAGATGTAAGATGCACCTCAACACTAAACTTGAACGTGGCAAGCTCATAAGACAAACAGAATCTATTGACATAACCAACCTTAAAAAACACCATAATACCTTCAAGTTAGAACTGAAGAACAGGTTCTCTGCTTTAGAAGGCCTAACATCGGAAGAAGTGGACATCTCTGAAGTTAACAGAAAAGTAACCAAAGCTCTTATGGAAACAGCAACAAAATTAGCTGGGTCTAAGAACAAGTTGCATGTGAACAAATTATCAGGAAAAACCAAAATGTTGATGCAAAAAAGAAGAGAGATGAGGACAACTAAAGAAGATGTGACTTCCAAAGTGGAATATATAGAGCTATGCAAGACAGTAAGAAAAAGTATCACTGAAGACGTAAGGAAATTCAACTGTGAACTAGTGAGGAAAGCAATTGAAAACAACCAAAGCCTAAAGATAGCAAAGGGACATCTCAGTAAGAGAAGAAAACAGATTATGGCACTGAGAAAAGAAGATGGTTCTGTAACAAGAAATAGAGGCGAAATTTTGACAAGAGTGAAAGATTTCTACTCCAAATTATATGAAAGGGATGATATATGCACTCCAGACATCATGAAAGATACCAGTACCAGAGTTCCTCCAGTCCTCCCAGCAGAAGTTGCACATGCAATCAAGAACATGAAGCGAATAAAAGCTCCAGGAGAAGATGGAATTACTGTAGACATCATACAAGAAGCAAGTGGAGAAATCGAAACAGTACTCGCCCAAATTTTCACTCGATGCCTTAATGAAGGAAAGATTCCTGAGGATTGGAACACCGCTACAATGATCCTGCTACATAAGAAAGGTGACATTGAGGATCTAGGAAACTACAGACCTATCAGCCTCCTATCAGTAGTTTATAAAATCTTCACTAAAGTTCTTTCACACCGCTTGAAGGTAACACTGGACATGGCTCAACCGAGAGAACAAGCTGGATTCAGGAGTGGCTACAGCACAATAGATCATATCCACGTGCTGAGAGAACTAATTGAAAGAGCGAGGGAATATGAACTTCCATTGTGCATGGCTTTTATCGATTATGAAAAAGCCTTTGATTCGGTGAAACCATCAGCAGTTACAATGGCTCTGAAAACCTGCGGTATTGAAGATGCATACATTAATATTATTAATAACATCTATGAAAATGCAAGTGCAAAGATTCGGCTGTTTGAAAATACAACACACATAAAAATTGGAAAGGGAGTGAGACAAGGTGACACCATATCTCCGAAGCTCTTTAATGCCACATTGGAGGGTGTTTTTCAGTCGCTGAGCTAGGAAAACAAGGGGATGAAGATTAATGGAGATTATCTAACCCACCTTCGTTTTGCTGATGACGTAGTCATTTTTGCAACTACCCCATCAGAGCTGCAGAGTATGATCCAGGAACTTGCTGACAAGAGTAAAGAAGTGGGATTAAAAATGAACTTTCAGAAGACAAAAGTGATGTTCAATGCTTTTACAAGAAATGAAGATTTATCGATTGATGGAGAAAAGCTGGAGGAAACAGACACGTATGTTTATCTTGGACAGCAGATATCAAGTGAGGGTCACATTGATGAAGAAATGAATCGGCGTACAAAACTTGCCTGGAGAGCTTTTGGAAGAAACAGCATAATTTTCAAGAGCAATATGCCATTATGTCTTAAAAGAAAAGTGTTTGATCAATGCATCCTTCCAGTACTTACGTATGGTGCAGAGACGTGGACCTTAACTAAAAGAGACATACAAAGGCTGCAGACAACTCAAAGCAGCATGGAGAGGTGCATACTTGGTGTAACCAGGAGAGATAAGAAGAGGAACTCGTGGATCCGAAAAATGACAAGAGTGGAAGACATCATGATCAGAGTTAAATCCCTGAAATGGCAATGGGCTGGACATACTGCCAGAAGGACAGATCATCGATGGACAGCCGAAATTTTAGATTGGATTCCAAGGGACAGGAAAAGACCCAGAAGAAGACCACATGGGAGATGGGTGGATGAGATTCGAAAGTATGCAGGGGTAACATGGAGGAGACTGGCACAAGACAGACCGTTGTGGAGGAAACTTGGGGAGACCTTCGTCCAGCAGTGGATTGATAATGGTTGACAATGATGATGATGATGATATATATATATATATATATAACTATACCATCGGGATCAGAGGAAATGCTATCCCACACTCACCAACCCGCTTGCCCAGCGTGGTGAGTTATGGCCAAACCCCTCCAAAATGACTCCACAACTTAAATCTTGGCCCTCAGTCTCCGGCAGCTGGAATGTACCTGGCCAAGGCAGCGGCCAGTGCGACATGAAGGCAGAGGGTGCTAAGAATCCCCGGAGGACCGGACTAGGCTGCCATCTGATGCTGACCTTGGCAACGTACAATGGACGCTCCCTATCTTCTGATTCAAGGCTTCTTGAATTGGAAGAGGAACTACAAAGGATCAAGTGGGACATTGTGGGGCTAAGTGAGGTAAGGAGAAAAGGAGAAGATCTCATCGAACTGAAAAGTGGACATCTCTTCTACTATCGTGGGACAGATACTGGCAGAACTAGTGGTGTTGGATTTATAATAAACAAGAAACTGAAGGATAAAGCGGTAGAAGTTGAAAGTTCCTCTGACAGAGCTGCACGACTCGTTATCCAACTATCGAGAAGATACCAGGCTCAGATTATTCAAACTCATGCACCCACCACAAGTCATCCTGAAGAAGAAATTGAAGAATTTTATGAGGAAATTTGTCATCTAAATAATAAAGGTAAGCAGCACTTGAAAATAATTATGGGAGATTTCAATGCAAAAATAGGGCAACAGCAACAGAATGAAACTTCAGTAGATAAATTCGGTCACGGCAACAGAAACCAGCGTGGAAATACTCTCGTTGAGTTTGCAGAGGCAGAAGGGTTTTTCATCTTGAACTCCTTCTTCAAGAAAAAGCCACACAGAAAATGGACATGGAGACATCCAAATGGGACGACAAGTGAAATTGATTTTATTATGTGTAACAAAAAATTCGTCATAGAAGACTGCAGTGTGCTAAACAAGTTCAACACAGGTAGTGACCATAGATTGGTGAGATGTAAGATGCACCTCAACACTAAACTTGAACGTGGCAAGCTCATAAGACAAACAAAATCTATTGACATAACCAACCTTAAAAAACACCATAATACCTTCAAGTTGGAACTGAAGAACAGGTTCTCTGCTTTAGAAGGCCTAACATCGGAAGAAGTGGACATCTCTGAAGTTAACAGAAAAGTAACCAAAGCTCTTATGGAAACAGCAACAAAATTAGCTGGGTCTAAGATCAAGTTGCATGTAAATAAATTATCAGGAAAAACGAAAATGTTGATGCAAAAAAGAAGAGAGATGAGGACAACTAAAGAAGATGTGACTTCCAAAGTGGAATATATAGAGCTATGCAAGACAGTACGAAAAAGTATCACTGAAGACGTAAGAAAATTCAACTGTGAACTAGTGAGGAAAGCAATTGAAAACAACCAAAGCCTAAAGATAGCAAAGGGACATCTCAGTAAGGGAAGAAAACAGATTATGGCACTGAGAAAAGAAGATGGTTCTGTAACAAGAAATAGAGGCGAAATTTTGACAAGAGTGAAAGATTTCTACTCCAAATTATATGAAAGGGATGATACATGCACTCCAGACATCATGAAAGATACCAGTACCAGAGTTCCTCCAGTCCTTCCAGCAGAAGTTGCACATGCAATCAAGAACATGAAGCGGGTAAAAGCTCCAGGAGAAGATGGAATTACTGTAGACATCATACAAGAAGCAAGTGGAGAAATCGAAACAGTACTCGCCCAAATTTTCACTCGATGCCTTAATGAAGGAAAGATTCCTGAGGATTGGAACACCGCTACAATGATCCTGCTACATAAGAAAGGTGACATTGAGGATCTCGGAAACTACAGACCTATCAGCCTCCTATCAGTAGTTTATAAAATCTTCACTAAAGTTCTTTCACACCGCTTGAAGGTAACACTGGACATGGCTCAACCGAGAGAACAAGCTGGATTCAGGAGTGGCTACAGCACAGCACAATAGATCATATTCATGTGCTGAGAGAACTAATTGAAAGAGCGAAAGAATATGAACTTCCATTGTGCATGGCTTTTTTATCGATTATGAAAAAGCCTTTGATTCGGTGAAACCATCAGCAGTTACAATGGCTCTGAAAACCTGCGGTATTGAAGATGCATACATTAATATTATTAATAACATCTATGAAAATGCAAGTGCAAAGATTCGGCTGTTTGAAAATACAACACACATAAAAATTGGAAAGGGAGTGAGACAAGGTGACACCATATCTCCGAAGCTCTTTAATGCCACATTGGAGGGTGTTTTTCAGTCGCTGAGCTGGGAAAACAAGAGGATAAAGATTAATGGAGATTATCTAACCCACCTTCGTTTTGCTGATGACGTAGTCATTTTTGCAACTAGCCCATCAGAGCTGCAGAGTATGATCCAGGAACTTGCTGACAAGAGTAAAGAAGTGGGATTAAAAATGAACTTTCAGAAGACAAAAAGTGATGTTCAATGCTTTTACAAGAAATGAAGATTTATCGATTGATGGAGAAAAGCTGGAGGTAACAGACACGTACGTTTATCTTGGACAGCAGATATCAAGTGAGGGTCACATTGATGAAGAAATTAATCGGCGTACAAAACTTGCCTGGAGAGCTTTTGGAAGAAACAGCATAATTTTCAAGAGCAATATGCCATTATGTCTTAAAAGAAAAGTGTTTGATCAATGCATCCTTCCAGTACTTACGTATGGTGCAGAGACGTGGACTTTAACTAAAAGAGACATACAAAGGCTGCAGACAACTCAAAGCAGCATGGAGAGGTGCATACTTGGTGTAACCAGGAGAGATAAGAAGAGGAACCTCGTGGATCCGAAAAATGACAAGAGTGGAAGACATCATGATCAGAGTTAAATCCCTGAAATGGCAATGGGCTGGACATACTGCCAGAAGGACAGATCATCGATGGACAGCCGAAATTTTAGATTGGATTCCAAGGGACAGGAAAAGACCCAGAAGAAGACCACATGGGAGATGGGTGGATGAGATTCGAAAGTATGCAGGGGTGACATGGAGGAGACTGGCACAAGACAGACCGTTGTGGAGGAAACTTGGGGAGACCTTCGTCCAGCAGTGGATTGATAATGGTTGACAATGATGATGATGATGATGATATATATATATATATATATATATATATGGGATAACTATACCATCGGGATTAGAGGAGGAAATTCTATCCCACACTCACCAACCCGCTTGGCCAGCGTGGTGAGTTATGGCCAAACCCCTCCAAAATGACTCCACAACTTAAATCTTGGCCCTCAGTCTCCGGCAGCTGGAATGTACCTGGCCAAGGCAGCGGCGAGTGCGACATGAAGGCAGAGGGTGCTAAGAATCCCCGGAGGACCGGACTAGGCTGCCATCTGATGCTGACCTTGGCAACGTACAATGGACGCTCCCTATCTTCTGATTCAAGGCTTCTTGAATTGGAAGAGGAACTACAAAGGATCAAGTGGGACATCGTGGGGCTAAGTGAGGTAAGGAGAAAAGGAGAAGATCTCATCGAACTGAAAAGTGGACATCTCTTCTACTATCGTGGGACAGATACTGGCAGAACTAGTGGTGTTGGATTTATAATAAACAAGAAACTGAAGGATAAAGTGGTAGAAGTTGAAAGTTCCTCTGACAGAGCTGCACGACTCGTTATCCAACTATCGAGAAGATACCAGGCTCAGATTATTCAAACTTATGCACCCACCACAAGTCATCCTGAAGAAGAAATTGAAGAATTTTATGAGGAAATTTGTCATCTAAATAATAAAGGTAAGCAGCACTTGAAAATAATTATGGGAGATTTCAATGCAAAAATAGGGCAACAGCAACAGAATGAAACTTCAGTAGGTAAATTCGGTCACGGCAACAGAAACCAGCGTGGAAATACTCTCGTTGAGTTTGCAGAGGCAGAAGGGTTTTTCATCTTGAACTCTTTCTTCAAGAAAAAGCCACACAGGAAATGGACATGGAGACATCCAAATGGGACGACAAGTGAAATTGATTTTATTATGTGTAACAAAAAATTCGTCATAGAAGACTGCAGTGTGCTAAACAAGTTCAACACAGGTAGTGACCATAGATTGGTGAGATGTAAGATGCACCTCAACACTAAACTTGAACGTGGTAAGCTCATAAGACAAACAAAATCTATTGACATAACCAACCTTAAAAAACACCATAATACCTTCAAGTTAGAACTGAAGAACAGGTTCTCTGCTTTAGAAGGCCTAACATCGGAAGAAGTGGACATCTCTGAAGTTAACAGAAAAGTAACCAAAGCTCTTATGGAAACAGCAACAAAATTAGCTGGGTATAAGAACGAGTTGCATGTAAACAAATTATCAGGAAAAACGAAAATGTTGATGCAAAAAAGAAGAGAGATGAGGACAACTAAAGAAGATGTGGCTTCCAAAGTGGAATATATAGAGCTATGCAAGACAGTAAGAAAAAATATCACTGAAGACGTAAGAAAATTCAACTGTGAACTAGTGAGGAAAGCAATTGAAAACAACCAAAGCCTAAAGATAGCAAAGGGACATCTCAGTAAGGGAAGAAAACAGATTATGGCACTGAGAAAAGAAGATGGTTCTGTAACAAGAAATAGAGGCGAAATTTTGACAAGAGTGAAAGATTTCTACTCCAAATTATATGAAAGGATGATACATGCACTCCAGACATCATGAAAGATACCAGTACCAGAGTTCCTCCAGTCCTTCCAGCAGAAGTTGCACATGCAATCAAGAACATGAAGCGGGTAAAAGCTCCAGGAGAAGATGGAATTACTGTAGACATCATACAAGAAGCAAGTGGAGAAATCGAAACAGTACTCGCCCAAATTTTCACTCGATGCCTTAATGAAGGAAAGATTCCTGAGGATTGGAACACCGCTACAATGATCCTGCTACATAAGAAAGGTGACATTGAGGATCTCGGAAACTACAGACCTATCAGCCTCCTATCAGTAGTTTATAAAATCTTCACTAAAGTTCTTTCACACCGCTTGAAGGTAACACTGGACATGGCTCAACCGAGAGAACAAGCTGGATTCAGGAGTGGCTACAGCACAATAGATCATATCCACGTGCTGAGAGAACTAATTGAAAGAGCAAGGGAATATGAACTTCCATTGTGCATGGCTTTTATCGATTATGAAAAAGCCTTTGATTCGGTGAAACCATCAGCAGTTACAATGGCTCTGAAAACCTGCGGTATTGAAGATGCATACATTAATATTATTAATAACATCTATGAAAATGCAAGTGCAAAGATTCGGCTGTTTGAAAATACAACTCACGTAAAAATTGGAAAGGGAGTGAGACAAGGTGACACCATATCTCCGAAGCTCTTTAATGCCACATTGGAGGGTGTTTTTCAGTCACTGAGCTGGGAAAACAAGGGGATAAAGATTAATGGAGATTATCTAACCCACCTTCGTTTTGCTGATGACGTAGTCATTTTTGCAACTAGCCCATCAGAGCTGCAGAGTATGATCCAGGAACTTGCTGACAAGAGTAAAGAAGTGGGATTAAAAATGAACTTTCAGAAGACAAAAGTGATGATCAATGCTTTTACACGAAATGAAGATTTATCGATTGATGGAGAAAAGCTGGAGATAACAGACACGTACGTTTATCTTGGACAGCAGATATCAAGTGAGGGTCGCATTGATGAAGAAATTAATCGGCGTACAAAACTTGCCTGGAGAGCTTTTGGAAGAAACAGCATAATTTTCAAGAGCAATATGCCATTATGTCTTAAAAGAAAAGTGTTTGATCAATGCATCATTCCAGTGCTTACGTATGGTGCAGAGACGTGGACCTTAACTAAAAGAGACATACAAAGACTGCAGACAACTCAAAGCAGCATGGAGAGGTGCATGCTTGGTGTAACCAGGAGAGATAAGAAGAGGAACTCGTGGATCCGAAAAATGACAAGAGTGGAAGACATCATGATCAGAGTTAAATCCCTGAAATGGCAATGGGCTGGACATACTGCCAGAAGGACAGATCATCGATGGACAGCCGAAATTTTAGATTGGATTCCAAGGGACAGGAAAAGACCCAGAAGAAGACCACATGGGAGATGTGTGGATGAAATTCGAAAGTATGCAGGGGTGACATGGAGGAGACTGGCACAAGACAGACCGTTGTGGAGGAAACTTGGGGAGACCTTCGTCCAGCAGTGGATTGATAATGGTTGACAATGATGATGATGATGATGATATATATATATATATATATATATATATATATATATATATATATATATATATAACTATACCATCGGGATCAGAGGAAATGCTATCCCACACTGACCAACCCGCTTGGCCAGCGTGGTGAGTTATGGCCAAACCCCTCCAAAATGACTCCACAACTTAAATCTTGGCCCTCAGTCTCCGGCAGCTGGAATGTACCTGGCCAAGGCAGCGGCCAGTGCGACATGAAGGCAGAGGGTGCTAAGAATCCCCGGAGGACCGGACTAGGCTGCCATCTGATGCTGACCTTGGCAACGTACAATGGACGCTCCCTATCTTCTGATTCAAGGCTTCTTGAATTGGAAGAGGAACTACAAAGGATCAAGTGCGACATTGTGGGGCTAAGTGAGGTAAGGAGAAAAGGAGAAGATCTCATCGAACTGAAAAGTGGACATCTCTTCTACTATCGTGGGACAGATACTGGCAGAACTAGTGATGTTGGATTTATAATAAACAAGAAACTGAAGGATAAAGTGGTAGAAGTTGAAAGTTCCTCTGACAGAGCTGCACGACTCGTTATCCAACTATCGAGAAGATACCAGGCTCAGATTATTCAAACTTATGCACCCACCACAAGTCATCCTGAAGAAGAAATTGAAGAATTTTATGAGGAAATTTGTCATCTAAATAATAAAGGTAAGCAGCACTTGAAAATAATTATGGGAGATTTCAATGCAAAAATAGGGCAACGGCAACAGAATGAAACTTCAGTAGGTAAATTCGGTCACGGCAACAGAAACCAGCGAGGAAATACTCTCGTTGAGTTTGCAGAGGCCGAAGGGTTTTTCATCTTGAACTCCTTCTTCAAGAAAAAGCCACACAGGAAATGGACATGGAGACATCCAAATGGGATGACAAGTGAAATTGATTTTATTATGTGTAACAAAAAATTCGTCATAGAAGACTGCAGTGTGCTAAACAAGTTCAACACAGGTAGTGACCATAGATTGGTGAGATGTTAGATGCACCTCAACACTAAACTTGAACGTGGCAAGCTCATAAGACAAACAAAATCTATTGACATAACCAACCTTAAAAAACACCATAATACCTTCAAGTTGGAACTGAAGAACAGGTTCTCTGCTTTAGAAGGCCTAACATCGGAAGAAGTGGACATCTCTGAAGTTAACAGAAAAGTAACCAAAGCTCTTATGGAAACAGCAACAAAATTAGCTGGGTCTAAGAACAAGTTGCATGTAAATAAATCATCAGGAAAAACGAAAATGTTGATGCAAAAAAGAAGAGAGATGAGGACAACTAAAGAAGATGTGACTTCCAAAGTGGAATATATAGAGCTATGCAAGATAGTACGAAAAAGTATCACTGAAGACGTAAGAAAATTCAACTGTGAACTAGTGAGGAGAGCAATTGAAAACAACCAAAGCCTAAAGATAGCAAAGGGACATCTCAGTAAGGGAAGAAAACAGATTATGGCACTGAGAAAAGAAGATGGTTCTGTAACAAGAAATAGAGGCGAAATTTTGACAAGAGTGAAAGATTTCTACTCCAAATTATATGAAAGGGATGATACATGCACTCCAGACATCATGAAAGATACCAGTACCAGAGTTCCTCCAGTCCTTCCAGCAGAAGTTGCACATGCAATCAAGAACATGAAGCGGGGAAAAGCTCCAGGAGAAGATGGAATTACTGTAGACATCATACAAGAAGCAAGTGGAGAAATCGAAACAGTACTCGCCCAAATTTTCACTCGATGCCTTAATGAAGGAAAGATTCCTGAAGATTGGAACACCGCTACAATGATCCTGCTACATAAGAAAGGTGACATTGAGGATCTCGGAAACTACAGACCTATCAGCCTCCTATCAGTAGTTTATAAAATCTTCACTAAAGTTCTTTCACACCGCTTGAAGGTAACACTGGACATGGCTCAACCGAGAGAACAAGCTGGATTCAGGAGTGGCTACAGCACAATAGATCATATCCATGTGCTGAGAGAACTAATTGAAAGAGCGAAAGAATATGAACTTCCATTGTGCATGGCTTTTATCGATTATGAAAAAGCCTTTGATTCGGTGAAACCATCAGCAGTTACAATGGCTCTGAAAACCTGCGGTATTGAAGATGCATACATTAATATTATTAATAACATCTATGAAAATGCAAGTGCAAAGATTAGGCTGTTTGAAAATACAACACACATAAAAATTGGAAAGGGAGTGAGACAAGGTGACTCCATATCTCCGAAGCTGTTTAATGCCACATTGGAGGGTGTTTTTCAGTCGCTGAGCTGGGAAAACAAGGGGATAAAGATTAATGGAGATTATCTAACCCACCTTCGTTTTGCTGATGACGTAGTCATTTGTGCAACTAGCCCATCAGAGCTGCAGAGTATGATCCAGGAACTTGCTGACAAGAGTAAAGAAGTGGGATTAAAAATGAACTTTCAGAAGACAAAAGTGATGTTCAATGCTTTTACAAGAAATGAAGATTTATCGATTGATGGAGAAAAGCTGGAGATAACAGACACGTACGTTTATCTTGGACAGCAGATATCAAGTGAGGGTCACATTGATGAAGAAATTAATCGGCGTACAAAACTTGCCTGGAGAGCTTTTGGAAGAAACAGCATAATTTTCAAGAGCAATATGCCATTATGTCTTAAAAGAAAAGTGTTTGATCAATGCATCCTTCCAGTGCTTACGTATGGTGCAGAGACGTGGACCTTAACTAAAAGAGACATACAAAGGCTGCAGACAACTCAAAGCAGCATGGAGAGGTGCATACTTGGTGTAACCAGGAGAGATAAGAAGAGGAACTCGTATATCCGAAAAATGACAAGAGTGGAAGACATCATGATCAGAGTTAAATCCCTGAAATGGCAATGGGCTGGACATACTGCCAGAAGGACAGATCATCGATGGACAGCCGAAATTTTAGATTGGATTCCAAGGGACAGGAAAAGACCCAGAAGAAGACCACATGGGAGATGGGTGGATGAAATTCGAAAGTATGCAGGGGTGACATGGAGGAGACTGGCACAAGACAGACCGTTGTGGAGGAAACTTGAGGAGACCTTCGTCCAGCAGTGGATTGATAATGGTTGACAATGATGATGATGATGATGATATATATATATATATATTGGAAGAGAGAAAAACTCAGAATTCACATTTCTGGTTTATTTCCTCCAAAATTTACCAAAGTCCAATAAATCTCCTGAGAAAATAAAAATTTAAGTTTTTAAAATAAATTAAAGAGAATAAATAGGACACGAAAAAATCACCAGTAAAAGAAAAATATTGGAAGGGCGAAAGACCACATTTCTACTTTCTTTCCTCCAAAAATTTCACAAAGTCCAATAAATCTGTGAGAAAGTAATAAAGTTCCAAGAAGCACCGCTGGGGGGCAGCACATCGAGTGAACATCCCTCTATATCCATCCCCCCAAGCATCAACATATCCAACACCCGTGCAACCCCCTTTTCTACTCGGTCGTTGCCATTCCTCAAAAACAAAGATCCATTAAAAGTTCCAAGAAGCACCACTAGGGAACAGCACATCAAGTAGATATCCCCCTATACCCACTCCCTTTCCCACTCGGTCGTTGCCATCTCTCAAAATCAAAGATCTATTGAAAGTTCCAAGAAGTACCGCAAGGGGGCAGCACATCATGATGACGATCACATGACAAAAAATCTGTCAAATGGATAGCTGGGGCAGCCCCACGGACAGCCAATGTTAAGTCTATGGGGGGCTGTCCCTGCGGCAGAACTCTCCATTTTCTTCTACTAACCCCTACAATGGTTTCAATTCTAAATTGAGCTCATTGGAATCACTGAATACAATATCAGTTTATTTGATACATTGATACAGACACAGCAGACAAAATGATGAAAAAAATCCTTTTTTCAAGATGTACAACTATTGCAAGACAAGTTCTTATGATGCTACAAATAATTTTAAATTCACTACGTTTGTAGAACTATGGTGTGTTTTCAAGCAACTGTAATTCCCAAGTAAACACAATGTGAAAGACACTTTTAATTATTAAGTATAAATGGCAATCATTCACTTTAAATGACATGATTTTGGTCAGGGCTGGATTACACGCTGGGCTCAGGTACACCATAACCTGATCTGTGTTTCAGCAGTTATTCAGGGCATAAATTTTTAGAGCAAAGCCATTAGAAAGCTGTTCTAAAACAAGAAAATTTCACTTGGAAAAACCGTTGGAAGGAACTTTTTTTTTTTTTTTTTGATTGGAGGGTTTTTTTTTTTATTGGAGGTTTAACGACCACCGTGAGAAACTCAATGGGCTATAAGCAGTCGCCCGTCCCTAATTTAAGGTCACTGGTTCCAAGGAAGGGAGAGAGCCAGTGCCGTAAGACAAACACAACATCCATGCCTCACCGGGATTCGAACCCGGACCTCGTTCGGACGAATGATCAGAGGCCATCGCTTAGACGGATTCGAACCCGGACCCCGTTCGGACGAATGATCAGAGGCCATCGCTTAGTTTCAATATTCGCTTTTATTCACGTAAAAGAATTACAACAGAACATCCCCAACCTCACACGCAGTGTGAGAGAAGGGGAGAAATAAAACAAAATGTAGATATTTACAATGAAATGATAATTGTACAGATGAGCAATGACAGGCATTGCATTATTTGCTGTAAACAGCAGTAGCTCTGGGATAAATGTTCATCGAAGTCTTGGAACATCACTGGAGCGAAAAATTTACAGAAAAAATCTGTGCAGTTCTAGTGACATGGGAATCACTGGTGGTAGAGAGTCACTGTGCGGATGAAGAGAACTGTGTACAAAAGGTGACATCAGCGGGAAGCAAACACAATCCAGTTCCAGGAGAAAACATGGTGAGGGAACAGTAAATATTGAAAGTTCCGACGTAGGTTTATTAAAACAGCAGATGAACAGTCTGGGCACTAGAAAACTGAAACCAGGGACGACACGGCGACCATGTTGCGAAGAAGGCAGGTAACCGTGCCGTATCTTTCGCCAAGGAATATTCCAGGGTGAGTCTGGCTTTAACCCTGTTGCGGTAGTGTGCAACCAAGGAGGTAGAGAATGTAATAGGATCTGGATCGTGTAACTGTAGCAGGTGAGAGAAAATAATATATTTAGTTAGAATAAATAAATACGAACAAACTGGTAAAATAGAGCAGAAACTTGTAGAACTGTGGCCGAGGAAACGATAATCTTCTAGGGTGAGATCACTGGTACAAGAAGGATGTGCAAGTTGGAACATACTGTGAAATAGTGGGAGCAGCGTCGGACAGTAAACAAACATGTGTAAGACGTCTCCAACGACGTTACAAAAAGGACAGAGATCTGATGATACTATATTTCTCCGGAACAAAGTCGAAGGGACAGGCAGTCGATTGTGCAAAAACCTCCAATGCACATTAAGTTCTGAGGAGAGGGCCGGTGAATGTTGGGCAGTAGACCAGACTGAGGTTAGTGCAAAAGAAGGAACAAAGGGAATAGGGCAAGGTACCGTAGAAGAAGAACGGAGAAAACGGTACAGGGTGCGGGTGGAAAGACTGTGGAGAGGGAGGAGATCACCGGAAAAGGGAAGGAAGAACGGAAAAGGGAGAGAGGCAGAGGAAACGGAAAGGAGGCCAGAGGAATCGACTAGGGAAGGAAAAAGCGATTGAAGAGCATGTTTAAGTTGGAGGAAGTTATCAGAGAGTTCGGGCGAGGGTGGTAGGGTGGGAAAAAGTTCGGAAACGGGTTTCCATGAAAAATCGGGGAGGACCAGTTGGGAAACGGAGACTACACCAGCGTGTAGCCATGCGGGGAAAAAGAAAAAGTTGGCAGTAGGGGGTGGAGGACGGAGGAGAAAAAAAGAGGCTCGGAAAGAAGATCAAGAGTGGAAGAGGGGGTTGACGAATGAGCGGTAAAGAACGAAGGAACTGAACAGCTTCATGGTAGACTAGAGGAAAACGGGGGGAATGACAGTGTGAATATCCATCTTGAGAAGAAGATGGACGGTAAGGCAGGGATTAAGTGGGGAAGTCAGAACATTAAGCAGAAGAATGGAAGCGGAAGAATCTGGTTGAACTGTCAAACGGAGGAAATTGAAAATTCTTACAGCTTTATAACGTACGGTAATCTCTGGCATATTGAGGCCACCACAAGTCGAAGGTAGAGACAATACTGAGGAAGATAACCAATGAGTAGATGACCAAACAACGCTGAGCATTGCTGATGTTGTTGCAGTTTGAACGTAGGCTGGTGGCGGTTGTGCAATCCAGGAATGATAAACTAACGAGAGGATGTGGGTTCCAGAAAGCCGTGCACGACTGTGGTAGGTCAAACAGCACTTGAGCTTGGACCAGTAAGCAGCGGTGTGACGTAGTTTCCTGACGAGGGGTCTCCAGGTGGCAGCCGCTGCTGAGACTAGGCTGCCAATGTGCACCCCAAGTATCTTTTGACTGGTGGAAGTCCAATGAGCGCCCCACGGTGTATCGGGGCGATGTCTCCAGGAGCCACACCATAAGCCTGTACACTTTGAAAGGTTTAACGAAGCGCCGGAAGCCGCAGCATACACTTGATACCATGCAAGAACAATTGTGAATTGCCATTCTTCTCGGATGAGAACTGTGATATCATCGGCGTAGGCAGTAAGAACGATAGAATGGTGCCTGGTGCTATGCAGAATGGTGGAGGGGGGAGGTTGTAGAAGAGAACGGATAGAGCAAAGAAAAGGCTCAAAGACTAGAGAGAAAAGTTGTCCGGAAAGAGGACATCCTTGACGGATGCCCTTACGAAACGGAATGGGGGCTGTAAGGAAGGAGGCCGTCCGGATATGGACAACTGAGTCCTGGTACAGGGCAAGGAGGGCTGTGATGAAGACAGATGGGAAACCGAAGGCAGAGAGCACAGAGGCAAGCCACTGATGACTCACGTTATCAAAGGCCTGCCTCTGATCAAGATTGAGGAAGGCTAAAGGTTCGGAGGAAAGGTGGGCAAGGCAATATGAGTCACGGAGGAGATTAATATTAGTATGAATGCTTCGGCCAGGGATGGTGTACGTTTGGTCGGGACGTATGACGGTGGGAAGGACAGGGTTCAATCGAAGAGAGAGTATTTTAGTATAAATCTTGTAGTCAACATTAAGGATGGATATAGGACGCCAGTTATCCAACTCCAGCAGACACCCCTTCTTTGGAAGAAGAATGATGTGAGCTAGAGTAAAAGCGGGGGGAAGAACAGATAAGGAAAAAGCAGCTGTAAAGCAAGGCAATAGGAGAGGGTGTAAGAAAGAGGAAAACGTACGAAAGAAATTAACTGTCAACCCGTCAGGACCAGGTGACGAGTGACAGTTAAGTAAGGCAAGTGACTGTACTACTTCTGCTGGGGTGATAGGCATAGAAAGATATGTAACAAGATGCGATGGAATATGTGGTAAGGCACGAAGAATCGAATCAGCATGCGGAGAACTTGACTGGAACTGAGCGAAACGTGACTGGAAATATGTTCTAACACCGGAGCAAATGAGAGTGGGGTCATTAGTAACAGTTCCGTCGGGTAACTTCAGATTACGGAGGTGATGAGCAGAACGTTTGTGGAATTCCAGTTGTTGAACCTGTTCACATAGATAGTCATTTGGCTGGAGATAGAGGAGCTTGAGGCGGTGAAGAGCTTGTTGGGAGACAGGAAGCAGCAAGGCACGAAGTTCAGCTTGGTAATGAGAAAACAGCGGAGAATCAAGATCTAGGGTGGAAAAAATCGAGCGTGCAGCATCAATCTTCATAGAGGCGGTGGTACGTTTTTCGTGGGAATATTGCTTGGTATAAAGAAGAATTTGGGATTTGACATTTAACCAGTGTTGCAAGGGACAAGAAGCAAAAGGGAGCGTATATAAGGCGTGTTGGAGCTGCGATTGGATGGAATTTACGTAAGTTGAATCAAGTAAAAGATCATCATCAAGGGTCCAAGTACGGTAGTATTGCCGAGGAGATGGACCGGTGTGAAGACACATTACGACACAGCTGTGGTCGGAAGAAACTGTCGGTGTGTGAGAAAGGGAGATAACTGAAGGAAGAAGAATTGAAGAAACATAAAACCGGTCAAGTCGGGCAGTTGTAGGGGAGGAAGTGGAGTAGGAGCGCCAGGTGTACGAACGAAGAAATGGGTGCAGGTGTCGAAAAGCATCTTGGAGTTGTAGCTGGTTGATGGCTGTAGAAAGTGCTCTGGTAAGAAAATACCTGGTATCCGTGGAACCGTCCGATCTGTCGAGGGATGGGTCAAGGGTGCAGTTAAAATCACCACCTAAGATGACAATATCAGAGGCCGGAAGACCTTGAACACAGGAAACAAAATGCTCAAAAAGACAGTCTGCATACTGTTGATTGCCGGAAACATAGATGTTGAAGATATGGTATCGTAAGTTGTGAAGTCGGAAAGACAGAAGCTGCAGGAGGTCACGATAAATCGGTTTGACCGTGATATCAGTAATGAAAGAACGAAGACGAAAATTGATGGCCACCGCAAGTCCTGCGTGAAGACTAAGTCGATGGGCATGGTAGAATTGAAATGGCCAGGTTCGCCACCGGTGGTATGGGGTGTTAGGATGGCAGTTAGTCTCCTGTAGCAATAATATATCCGCATCATGCGGTGTAATGTCTTCAAACACTAACGCATTGGTAGGAGGGACGGAGCATCCCTTACAGTTGAAAGAAAGTAATTTTAACTTGAAAGAGGTTGTAGTGGTTGAATATTACTATCAGCACTTTTGTGAAGACTGGTTACACGTTTCTTTAAGTTAGATGTCTGCGCATTAGTGACTGTGTTAATTTTTGGCAAAAGAGCAAGTAGATTCTGAAGTTGGGTGATAATAGTGGGAAGCTGAGCAGTACGTGATTGAACGCAGTCTAGCTGCTTGAGAGGACGTGACGGTTGATTGAGTATAATGAGAGCAAGATCAGAGGGCGCCAGCGGCCCGTCTAATGCAGGGAAAGTTTCCAGATATTCAGCGAAAGCTTTTTGATCCAACAATTTTGGAACAGCTGGGGACTTAAGAGATGTAGGAACTGCTGTTGGAGAGAAAGACTGTCGAATTGGCGAACGGGAACGAGAGCAGCGTGGAGAAGACGTCACTGGCGAGATGGAACTCTGTCTGGTACGTTTCAACGTGGGAACGCCGGGAGAAGCTGGTGGGTGTAGGACAGTTAGATCTGACTTCACATTAGGGGATCCAAGGGAAGAAGATGAAGCAACACGACGGAGGGGTTGCCATTCCTTTTCTGAGATAATACCCTCCGAAGAAGGTAGAGGTACCACAGCAGCAAGTGGGTCCAACGATGGAGAGGTGGCCAAAGTACCTGTAGTAGATATCGAAGACTTGGAGACTGATGATGAATCATCACTTGCTGGGGTAGAATCATCTGGAACAACAGTAGAAGGGATCAAGGACGTCTGTGGAGCCGAACTTGGTGTGGCCAGAGAAACTGGTATTGAGGCTGGGGTGTTGACTTTGGGTGGTATGGAAATAGGGGGCTTGGCAGATACATGTGGACAACGTGATTGGATGTGGCCATATGCCTTGCATTTAAAACAATGCAAGGCAGTAACGATATCGATCCGGAAAATCTGCTTCCCTACAACCACAGTGAGGTCAGTAGGGCAATCAGCAATGGCATCTTCAGTAGGAAACAGGATCCTTGCTTGGCGAAGCAGACCTAAGATGTTCCTGTCATCTGGGTCTGTTGGTGCGGAAGACAGAGTGGAAATGGATCCAACTACTTTTCCACAACGGGAAAGGGCCGCCATTAAGTAATGGTCCTTGATTTCTGGTGGTACGGGGTAGCACGTAACAAGTACGGGGCGCTGCGTGAGCGGGACTCCCAGTAAGGTATGATCCCCAACATGCAGTCCGTCAGATAAGACGCGCTCCACAAACTCTGGCTTCGCAAAATAGATGAGAACAGTTCTAGGCTTCCTCGCCATATGGGTGATCGCTCCCTTAGGGAGGATTTGGCGGACGGCTAAGGAGTATTTCTTAAGGCTGGTGTCCGGGAGGGCATCAAAACATATGCCAAGTTTCTGTGTGCGTAAAACCTCCTGCCCAGCAGCTGAAGTTTCCGGAATTTCGATGCGTAATTTCTTGTTGTCTCTAGTGACAATCATATCAAGAGGCGTTGTACATGGATTCTTCGCTGTAGAGGAAGATGAACTGGTACCCTTCACAACGGAAGCATAAGGTATAGTTGCCGTAGGAATGGGCGGAGATGGGGAAGGTCGAGACGCAGTGCTCGCAGGAGCAGATGAAGTACCAGAGGCAACGGATACTGAAGAAGTTAATGACGTCACGGTGGTGGAAAATGTCGGGAAATCAACATCCATAAAGTTGGAAGAAGAAGTGGTAACATCAGATAACGCGGCTTGGAAACCAGCTGCGTGTGGTAGTGACGATGACCGAACGTGGCCAGGTGGGGGCGGAGCTTCGCTATCAAGCTTCAGACCTGGCCTATCAGATGCGGTCGCCGCCATTTGCAATGGCTGGCTTGCTAAACCCGACCCTGGGCAAAGCCAGGACGGAAAAAGAGTTAGTACAAGTAAAGTTTTACTTACAGGACGTCAAAATCGGACTCAATCGACACAGGAGGCGTTCACAACACAGGAGATACACAAAATGACGGCACACACACAAAAGAACACCAATAAATGCAGGTCAAACACGGAGCACAGGTCAACACAACCTTTACAAAGCCATCGCTTAGACCACTGCGCCACCGGGGCGGCGTAAGAACTTCAAAATTCAAGCTAAGTGCTGAAGCATGCGCATAGGGCAGTTCAGTAGTTTGCCTGCAATACCGCAAGAATGGCCAGCATCGGTTTTATGACGTCATGATTACAAGAATAACCTCAAGTAGGCGGGCTATGTATATTATCGGCTTTGATCCCAAAGAATAGCTGGGATCGGCTTTGATCCAAAGATCATCTCATACGCAAACACAAACACGAAATAAAGAGTGTTGCCAACTATTCCCCAGAGCAATAACCACAATCAAATAAGCTAGATTTAAGCCAGATTTAGGAAAACTATTAAAATGCAGTCACTGTGTAAAACAATTATGTATATACAAATTTTGAAGATGACAATCCGATTTTTGGCGTAAATGTGACAAGGATGGTAAGTCAGATAATATCCGAAAACTTGAAAATTTTCATCGTCCTGGAGCGGGACTCGAACCCGCGTCACCCAGATAGCGCCCGGGTACGCTAACCACTACACCACCCAGTGCCCAAGTTTAAAAATGTTTACATAATCATAAACTTTCAAGAATTTGTGTTAATTATGCTAAACAACACATTTGTGACGATTTAACCCTACAATGCATGAATTTTATTTTCAAAAAACTTCTTTTCAAAGTATTATTTGGTACAAATTTTGAAGACGACAATCCGATTTTTGGCGTAAATGTGACAAGGATGGTAAGTCAGATAATATCCGAAAACTTGAAAATTTTCATCGTCCTCGAGCGGGACTCGAACCCGCGTCTCCCTGAAAACCCTTAGGTATGCTAAACACTACACCACCACCCAGAACGACCACGTTTCAAGTTTCCGATCAATTTGAATTTAACCATTACAATATTCGCTAGTCGAAGCAACCGGCATTCATGATTAGCGAATCTGGAGGTTAAGAATCCTATCACGTGATTGCCCGGAGAAGCAGATAAATCATGAAAGAAATACGGGATTACGCCATATAATACAAATTTTGAATATGACAATCCGAGTTTTGGCGCAAATGTGACAAGGATGGTAAGTCAAATAATATTTTCAAGTTTTCGGATATTATCTGACTTACCATCCTTGTCACATTTACGCCAAAAATTGGATTGTCATCTTCAAAATTTGTATTATATATTATATGGCGTAATCCCGTATTTCTTTCATGTATTATTTGGTATTTATATTCTTGTATTGTTTTTTAATTATTGGTAAAAATATATTTTTTATACGAATAAGTAATTTTATTTATTTTTGCTTTTCTTTACATGAAAAATAATTCTAGGGTTAAAGTACGCATTGTAGGGTTAATTACTAAGTGCATATATTTTAGGTGACTGTTAAACATTTCAGAATATTTGTGTTAGGTCTCCAATTCGTTATTTTTTAGCTTTCTACAATGCTGGCCACCCAAAATGCAACACCAAGAAGGACACGAGATAGCAAAGCCAGATTTACTGGACACATAACAACAGATACAAAGATGAAACGATTGAGCTTACAGGCCCGTGCGACTTGCGGAACATGCAGACATCAATAGTTCGTGTGGCCCCCCATGGCTGGCAATAACGGCCGCTACACGACGTGGCATCGAACGAAAGAGGCTTTGGGGTATGTCGGCCCAGGCTGCTTCCACACGTTGGCACACAGTTAATCAGGTGTAGCCGCGGGTGGTGCTTGCCGGGCCACTCGGTGGCCGATCAGCGACCAGACGTGTTCGATGGGCGACATATCGGGAGAACAGGCAGGCCACGGCAGCAGTGACACCTGGTGGGCAGTGAAGAATTGTTGCACGATGCGTGCCACGTGCATGCGCGCATTATCCTGTTGAAACGATGCGTACCATGCAGAGGGGGGCGAGTGTCATATCCAATTGCGCCCCAAATCATAACGCCAGGCGACGGACCGGTATGGCGATGCATAATGCAGGCGTCATACAGGCTCTCGCCGCGGTGCGGCTACACGCAGATCCAACCATCGTGGTGTTGCAGGCAGAAGCGTGATTCGTCGGAGGGTACAATGTTGTGCCATTCCGTAGTCCAGGTGCGCCATTCAACGGCCCACTGCCGCCGCACTCGCCGGTGGTGTAACGTCAATGGTAATCGGATCAATGGGCGCGGTGCGATTAGTCCCCGCTCCTGCAGACGACGTTGAACGGTACGTGCTGACACACCCTAATTCCTGCGCTAACGTTCGTGATGTGGCGGTGCGAGCCGTCGATGCCCGCCGCACAAAATGCCGGTCCTCTCGTTCGGTGGTGTGCTGCGGCCGCGGCAATCGCTCACGTCGGTCCGTCCGTCCCTCCTGCACCCACCGGATCCATACTCGCTTCACTGTGGCTGGATGTCGTCCCACACGAACGCCGATGTCTCGGTACGATAAACCTCTGTCGCGATAAGCCACTATTCGTCCTCTGTCGAACTCCGAAACGCGTTGGAATGACTGCCGTATTCTGCGACGAGGACTCAGGAAGCTTCCCACGCACAGGTCCGCCAGCACAGCACACTTCCACTACTAACACCCCGCCTTCTGTGCACCCTTCTTATAGCGCTTCTCGGTGGCGTGCCGGGAGCACATGATTTGCATATGCCCTGCAATGCTGATCGTTTGCATGTTCTCTCGCGGGCGACGCATGCTGCGAATTTCAGGCCAATCGGATGCTTCCTTCTTGGTGTTGCATACTACTATCCGTGGCCACATCAATGGTATGAAATTAAATATCAGGATCTATGTAAAGGAGGGTTTATGAGATATTTTTTTTATAAAATCATAACCCAAGTCTTTGAGTGAACCCAATGTTTTTAAAAAGTTGCCGCCTCAGTGTATGCTATATTAGAATTCTCTGCCTGGGTCTGAACTTAATGCTGTGATAGTAATGCAGTCATAACTCATTAACATTCGTAATTAGCCTTTCATCTAAAATCTTAAGGAAAGAAAAATGTGTCTCACGCCTATAGGTTTATTAAGTAAATACAGTAGATACGTATCAGTATCATCATTAATTTCCCAGTTTCATGAAATAGGGCTGGCCTGTGACTTTGCATTCCACTGACATGGTAAATATGCGGTTTCAACAAAAGTCCTCGAATTCTCATTGCGATAATGTCCAATTTATTTTGTTCTTCCTTTCTTCAAATGTACGCAAAATATTCTTCAAAACTTGGACTTCAGATTTCGCTTCTTAAATCCTGCTGTTTTTGTACTCGTCATCATTGTCGACCATTTTCAATCCACTACTGGACGAAGGTCTCTCCAAGCAGCCTCTTCCACAACGGTCTGTCTTGTGCCAGTCTCCTCCATGTTATTCCCGCATACTTTCGAATTTCATTTGTACTCATACATATCCTTATTTTCTCCTGAATGCTGATGCCGAAGTTAGACATGAAAAGTGTGCAACTTCGGCGCCTGCATTCAGACACCAAAGTTACTGCACTGTGTTTAAAGGAACAATATACGAAGACATAAAACAACACCAGTGGCTATTGTGCGTAAACTACACTACAATTAAAAATAGCAACAATGAGTTTTTGAATAATGTGTATACAATAAAGGAGATTAAGTAACAATAGTCATTGAAAGTATAAATATCATGAAAGAAATACGGGATTACGCCATATAATACAAATTTTGAAGATGAAAATCCGATTTTTGGCGTAAATGTGACAAGGATGGTAAGTCAGATAATATCCGATAGCATACTCGGGCGTTTTCTGGGAGACGCGGTTCGAGTCCCGCTACAGGACGATGAGAAATTTCAAGTTTTCGGATATTATCTGACTTACCATCCTTGTCACATTTACGCTAAAAATCGGATTGTCATATTCAAAATTGGTATAAATATGTTATATCCTGGTTCACTTTTAGTCTACCGTGATTTATTGAAAATGCCGGTGTCAGGAACAATACGAGTTTTTTGTATGGAAGGCAATTTGTTCTACAGAAGACGGATTGGACATTGAGATTTCTTCGTTTATCAGTGCTGAGGGTTGTAAACTCCGTAATCAGAATGTTTTTCCGAAGTAGCTTCGATGAGATCTACTAAAATGTAAGAGGTACGAAGATTCCATTAATGCAGAATAACTTGGAATTGTATGTAGTGTCATCATTGATATCAACGAAAATTAAGAGAAAGCTCATTATATTCAGAAGTGCAATCCCTTAACTAGTGTTCTCGATCATTTCCATTGAAATTAATAAATAATAGTTTATTTTGTCCAGAAATGCAAAGATTTAGAATGTCCTCGAGGACATCAATGAAAATTAACAATTGCTCATTATGTTCAGTAATACATTTCCTCCCAAGTAGGAGCCACAGTACCAACGGCTGCGCTTCCACCAACGGATCGCTACCGTACCGTGAGCAGCAGATTTCAGCCAGCATTGACCCCATCACTGCCAGCTGGTGGCCAGCAGTTTCCCAACATTTGTGTTTTTACAGGGTGCCCTGACCATCAATCCATGTCAGCCGTAATGGGATGTTTCCTGCAGAAAAGCTGGGTTATTTCGTACGCCGAGCTCCCTCTAGGAAAGACTCATCGATTATAGACTCCAGACTGAATTTCTACTCGCCAGAGAAGAGAAGTTGACTCCACTCGTGGTGTCCCCACCCACGATGTATCCCATGCAGTCTCTATGAGCCATACGGTGTTGTGCGGTTAAAGAGACATACAGGGCCGGATTAAGGGGAGTCTATAGGAGCTATATAGCCTTGGGGCCTACCATCGCCAAGGGCCCAGGAGGCATGCCTGGGCAAATAATAGATAGATAGGTGGAGAGAAAGAGAGAGATGGAGAGAAAGAGGGGGAAAGAGAGAGATGGAGAGAAAGAGGGGGAAAGAAAGAGAGAGAGAGAGAGAGAGAGAATAAAATAGTCTTACTTTTGTCTCGATGGTTTGCACTTGGTCAGAAATGAAGGCTGGAAGTCAAACAGATTTCAAGGTGTGACTCACCAATGGTAAAGGTTTTATGTCGCAGAGTAAAGTTCGGTCGGCGAGACAGTCTCAGATTATTTACTACCATCCACTCACACTTCCCAATTTCCACTTGGAACCGCTAATGATCGAAGTCCCCCAGTGTCTTCACATTGCATAACAACAAAGGTGCATTAAAAAGTATACAGGCACAATGATAAATCATTAGAATATTCAAGACAGAATCTAGGAATCTAAAGCTTTTAACTTATGTTCTTATGACAACAATGGAAAATACAGTGACCTGTTATGAAAACTCTACAGATAATTTACTAATTTGAGTAATGCACTACGTATTATTATCACAAGCATGTTGCTAGAGTTTTGTGTTTTAACGGACTTCATAATGATTCCCTTTCATAGGATCTTTGGGTGCCCACTCAGTTGTCTAAGCTTACGAGCCCAATTGAATGTCTTATCCTAGCGGCCCAGTAAGACCTTAATCCTGTCCTGGAGACAACAAGACATAAACATTCGATCTACGGGCATAAAGAAAGTTCTTTTGGGGCGGG
Organism: Macrothele yani; assembly: GCA_039090855.1. NCBI lineage: Eukaryota > Metazoa > Arthropoda > Arachnida > Araneae > Macrothelidae > Macrothele > Macrothele yani. The sequence goes on from CM077013.1 coordinate 123,734,775, forward strand.
CACTCAGATATCTTATGCAACGAGACGTACACCTTTGGTCTACGATTGCCGATAGTTTGGGTTGACAACTTGCGTCCTGTTGACACGAGAAACTCTCACTGAAGCTGAGTAGCACTTTGTCGCCTGTGTCCGACGGGCTGTTAACAATAGGTAACGGTCGTCCCTTGGTGTAGTTGCTCGTGGATGGTTTTGACCTTTTCTTCTTCGATCACTTTCCGTATCCTGGAATCGTGTCCACCAGTGGCGTAGGCAGAAATTTCTTAAGGGGAAGGGGGAGGGGGAGTCCATGGGTTTGGTTCATTGGTGAAAGCCTCTTATACACGTATATATCGCTTTAAATTCGTGCTCAGCCTCCCCTCATGGGGGGGGGGGGGTTAATCCTACAACTACCCACCCCTCTGGCTACGCCACTGGTGTCCACAGTAGGAAAATGACAACTCCTGACACACCAATAGCTTCTGCTGCCACCCGTTGTGTCTGACCTGCTTCCAGCCTGCCAATAGCTCTCCACGCCGTTGATTCCTGTAAATCATTCAGCTGAGACATCGTTCTAAACGAATACTTTAAGAAACGAAATGTCACGATAAACACGACTGAATGAGGGAGCTCACGGAAAACTTTCGCTTTTATAGTAATCTGTGAATGCGTTCTCATGTCACAGACGCTAATTCGCTCAAGGCTATGCATGATTTGGCAGTTTACATCACACTGGGCTTGTGTTTTCTACGTTTCTGTAAGATATCGCACGACAGGCTTGCATTAGGTCACCTCGTTAAAGCCCCAATCAATAATAATAATAATAATAATAATGTCGCCAAAGTAACATGCTCCACTAATTAGTTTCAGCACTGTACTTGGCAGTCTGTGTGGGACCAACAGCCAATGAACAAACTGCATTGCATAAAGTCCGTTTTTGGAGTCCGGACCTCATCTTTTCGCCTGAAACGTTGGGAAGAAGTTTTATTGACACGTCTCCGCAATGAGCACTGCTGTTTCACTCACCGCTATTTGACGTGTGGCGACACTGCCCCTGTGGGTGAGACGTGTCATGTAGCTCTGACTTTGGATTGAATTTTTGAATTTTGTTTAGAACCTAAGTTTGCTTTAGCTGGTAATCCTGCCTGACGAAACCACACGTTTTGTGGTGAAAGCTTGTTTGCGTACTATACACTGAAGAGCAATTGAATTAGATATACCTGTCTTGTAACGTGTAGCACCAACTTCCGCCCTGATGACGGCGGCGATTCGTCTCGGCATGAACTCGACAAGACACCGGAAGCGTTTTTGAAGCCATACGGATCCACGACCCCCAAACAAGCTCGCACAGTTCACGTAGATTTGGTGAAGGGGGTCAGAGCCTCGAAGATTTTGTGAAGGGGGTCAGAGCTCGATGGGATTGAGGTCAGGTGACTTAGCTGGCCAAGGAAGCGAGGTCACGTCGGTGGAGTGTTCATCCAACTATTCGGATAGAATTCGGGAGCAATGACACCGCGCATTGTCTTGTTGAAGGATGAGGACCCCAGTGGGATGTTGAAATTGCACAAACGGGAGCAAATGGTCTTCCAGGATATCCCGGTAACGTTGACCTGTGAGGGACGATGTCACACGTACCAGGGGTCCCATTTCAGTCCACGTAAACAGTCCCCAGGCGAGAATGCCACCCCATCAGCTTGAAGAGTACCCTGCTGGCAAGAAGGATCCATCGCTTCATGTGGTTTGCGCCGTACTCGTATATCCTGCCATCCGCATGTACCAACGTGAATATCTAGGATCCAGTTGCGATGTTCCCGCGCACATGCTGATCTTTGCACCCTGTGATGTGCGGTCAGCAGCGGTACCCTTGTGGGACGATGGCTTCTGTACCCCATAGCGGGGAGATGGTTCTGGATGGTGTGGCTGCTTATACGTTTTTGTGCACTAGCGTTAAATTGCCGAGTGATTTCTTGCACTGTGGCCCGTCTATCCTCTGTTACAATGCGAGCTAGCCGACGATGACCCCGTTCATCCACACGCTGTTGTCCACGGCAGTTGGCCCTTGCAGGGATGGTTTTACCGGATTCGATGTACTCACGGTGCACCCGTGACACAGTGGCTCGTGAAAATCCCAGTGCCTGCACGACTTCCGAGATGGAGTGACCCATTCGTCGGGACCCGACAATTTGCCCACGATCAAATGCGCTTAGATCCTTCGTCTTACCCATACTGCGTCCGACTCTTACTGATTCCCGTCGCATCGCTCCTCATATTGTCGGATCGCTGCATACGTCACGTCGTTTCCGTTTACATGGCCGCCCACAGCGCCACATTTGCATAACGCCAGCTGTCTCTAATTCAATTGCTTTTCAGTGTATATCAGTATACACCGATAAAACAGATTTTTTCATCGCTTTTTTCTTGTAGATGCTCATTAATCAAAATTCACAGATATTACTTCAATTATGAAAAGATGGAGAACAAGAGACAGCCATTTCTTTTTCACCAAACTAAAAAAAGGTGTTATCAAACAGCAAAGTACCGTATTTTGGGGCGTATTTATAAGACGAAACTTTGTTTCAGAAGTCGAGGCTTCGACTAATACGCCACATCGACTTTTCTATTGATTGGTCATGGAAATTTCTCAGTGAGAAAAAAATATTTATATTTATTCTGTCTTAAATTTGGTCATGTTCCGAGAACCCGAAGGGCAATAATAAGTTTGTATGAAACCATTCCGAAAGCTTACGAAAGATTATATTCCATCACTAAGAACATGTTTAAAAGATGCTATAGTACATTTCCGTTCGACAGAAACATAACTAAAATTGTCGCGATCGATTCAGAGTGGCAGTTGTCGTATAATATGTTAATAGGATCTTTCTCGTGACCCTTCGAAAACCCCGTATATTGCAATTAGCGCTGATTTTGCAAAGCCACCACAACTAAAATGCGTACACCGCATTTTTCTCGCGATGATCAGAGTTGGAAACCGGTCAAAAATTTTGGACTCTGAACCACACGTCCCATAATAAGACCCGACCCGTACCTGATTCGGACAAATCTGCTTTGAACTATAAATTCTAAACTTAATTTATAATTATACATAATCACATACACAGGCAGTTCAAAAAGTCTCTCCGCAGAGGGTATAGTAGTTAAATGATCCTCGGCTATATAGAAATCATGCAAATGTATTACGGGAACGCATGATTTATTCACTTACTTACAGAAAGTGTTGAAACTGTCGTCCTCATATCCTAACTGTTGCACACAAGTTTTCAAATTCAAACACCAGAACCAAACTGTCCTTCCGCCAAAAATTTTGAATTAAGTAACTTGTTGTATGTTTAATTTCGGTGTTTGGTGTTTTCTTAATAATATATTAAGCTTCAGAATATGTTTCACATCAACACCAACTTTCACCAGCTTCTGATGAGTTGCAAGTTTCCAAAATGTGGATGTTGATTTCATCATTGCCCCTCAGAAGGTAAGAGACACTCATGAAATCAACATTCACATTTTGGAAACTTTCAACTGATCACAAGCTTGCGTAAATGTGTGTTACTGTGAAACATATTCTGGTTTCCTAATGAGACGAAACAATTTCCAGCATTGCTCTTCGCATTTTTGTTTTCAAGAAGCACGTATTTGTTGGTCTCGACGCCTTTTTTCAATCTCCTTAATAATAAGTTCATCCACGTTAACAAATTAGGCATTAATTCCTATACACGACGCGCAATGGAAAGGGATGTTAGCGTGTCAAACAAAAATCTCTGAATGCTCAATGCAAAAGATGCGATGTGAAAAATAACCCTCAGTCTTATACAATGTGACACGCTAGGTGTGAGAGAGTGAATCATCAGAGAAGCAGGCGACAGGTGTTTACTTGTTTCTTGCTCTGGACAATCGCACAGAAAACAAACGCAAAGAAGCATCGTTTTACAATAAGGTATCGTCTGTCGGTGGAAATCTTTTCTTTAAGAAAGAGACGGCAATATTTTTGTATGACAAATTTTTCACTCCGCTGGCACCATTTTCGAGCACAAAATTCCACGGTACGCATTTTTCTTTGAAATATTTTTTTTTCTTCTCAAAAATAAAACAGGGTCAAAATCAGGTCAGGAACACCTTGAACCAACCGGTTTGACCAGCAAGAGATTATCGACTCGTTGACACAGACTTCTGAAACATGCCGCTGCCACGCAGTTGATTACCTAGTGACAATCTTATTGACAGCCGGCGGCGACGCTTTAGGAACAGCAATGGTCAAAGGCTGCACAAGGTATTTCTTTTTCTTCATTTTACACTGAAGAGCAATTGAATTAGAGACAGCTGGCGTTATGCAAATGTGGCGCTGTGGGCGGCCCTGTAAACGTAAACGACATGACGTATGCAGCGATCCGACAATATGAGGAGTGATGCGACGGGAATCAGTAAAAAGTCGGTCGCAGTATGGGTAATACGAAGGATCTAAGCGCATTTGATCGTGGGCAAATTGTCGGGTCCCGACGAATGGGTCACTCTATCTCGGAGGTCGTGCAGGCACTGGGATTTTCACGAGCCATGGTGTCACGGGTGCACCATGAGTACATCGAATCCGGTAAAACCATCCCTGCAAGGGCCAACTGCCGTGGACAACAGCGTATGGATGAGCGGGGTCATCGTCGGCTAGCTCGCATTATAACAGCGGATAGACGGGCCACAGTGCAAGAAATCCCTCGGCAATTTATCGCTGGTGCACAAAAACGTGTAAGCAGCCACACCATCCAGAACATCTCCTCGCTATGGGGTACAGAAGCCATCGTCCCACGAGGGTACCACTGCTGACCGCACATCACAAGGTGCAAAGATTAGCACGGGCGCGGTAACATCGCCACTGGACCCTAGACATGTGGAAAAATGTTGCCTGGACTGATGAGTCGAGATTCACGTTGGTACATGCGGTTGGCAGGATACGAGGACGGCGCAAACCACATGAAGCGAAGAATCCTTCTTGCCAGCAGGGTACTCTTCAAGCTGGTTGGGGTGGCATTTTCGTCTGGGGACTGTTTACGTGGACTGAAATGGAACCTTTGGTACGTGTGACATCGTCCCTCACAAGTCAACGTTACCGGGATATCCTGGACGACCATTTGCTCCCGTTTGTGCGTCTTCAATATCCCACTGGGGACCTCATCTTGCAACAAGACAATGCACCGTGCCATCGCTCCCGAATTGTATCCGAATGGTTGGATGAACACTCCACCGACGTGACTTCGCTTCCTTGGCCAGCTAGGTCACCTGACCTCAATCTCATCGAGCACATCTAAGATGCCACCGAGAGAGATGTTCTAGGCTCTGACCCCCTCCAACAAATCTTCGTGAACTGTGGGAGCTTATTCAGGAGTTATGGATCCATATAGCTTCCCAATGCTTCTGGTTTTTTGTCGAGTCCATGCCGAGACGAATCGCTTCCGTCATCAAGATGAAAGGTGGTGCTACCCGTTACTAGACAGGTATCTCTAATTCAATTGCTCTTCAGTGTATGTCGCATGCTCGGATTTAATATAAGTCGACAATGAGGGATTCATAAAGCATTGTTAAGGAAATCCCCCCCCTAAATCACATTTAAACACAACTTTTACTCACTTTACTTAATCTAAAGATTTATACCATTTACTTAATCTGAAGATTTATCTAAAAATGCCGAATTTATTTAAGCTACTATTTTACGGAATAGATAGGTAAAGAGCACTATAGACGAGTTTCTGTGTTAAAAAACCAAAGAACACCAAGTTAAAATATTTCTCACAGATATACTATTCAAACTAAATTTCATGTGGATCTAAGCGACAAAATTTCACAATAAGTACTTATAAATTATAGCAATATTCTTTCACATCTTTCAGACAGATCTTTCAAAACATCTTTGCGAGCGGGAGGTGGGGCGTGCGCGGGAAAAACCACCCGGATCAGGTTTAATACAATTTACTTAGAATCACTCCATCAGGGAGCACTATGAAGAGACCCGTATTGAAATGATTCTTTAAAAATGAGAGAAAAGGAAAAAAAGGGTAAAAAGGGTATTTCTTTTTCCCGCTCTATCAGTCTCACAATCGTACAGCTCAACTTAATTAAAATCTAGTAATGGTGCAAATTATTGTGCTTATCTTAATTGCTTTCATGTTGCAGATTGAAATCAAAGGCTCATTTGGTTTCTGATTTCAGTCCGAGTCAGTGAGAAAAAGCAGCGAATGATAACTTACGTCGCAACTCTGATTGACATACTTCTGTGATCCATTTTTTTTTTTTTTTTTTTTGTTATTTCACCTTTTTTTTTTTTCGGCAGATTCTCCGATTAGTCGGTCGGAGGGAAGGAATACTGATAGTGTCAGTTGCTGAAAAGAAAAATGCGAAAGTTACCCTATTTTCTCTTCCTTTTAAAATTTACAGAAACTGTTAGCATAAAAACCACTTATTTATGCTCTGACAGACGTCCAAAAGGGGAAAAAAACCAACTTAAATATAAACATTATTTTCTGTGTAACTCAAGAGAGGGCGCTCCGGTGCAACTATCTCCCTCGCGCTTCGATAGAAGAAGCAATTCTCAATCGTGCCTGGTCGTGTAGGTCACGGCCCGGTGCACGATCCGTCCATCCTCTTTACCGGTGGTCCTCCTGATCCGTCCGGAGCCGCTCCGCCGTGTGGCAGTGCCGTCACGTGTCCACTGCTCCCAACACAGTCGGACGGTGTGGTCAGAGCGATCCACGTGGAGGGCTATACGGTGCGCCGACCATCCTGCGGGTTTTATCCCGATGATCAAGCCTCTCTCAAAGTCCGTAAGTTAAGTAAATCGACGTCTCTGGCGTCTACCCGGTATTCTTGTCACTCTGTACTCTTCCTTGCGTCGGCCGGAGCTTTGTGCTTTCATGGGGCATGATGATCATGATGAAATGATCCTATGTAGAGGATTTTAAGAAGGGAGTGTCTGACCCCAGGTCTTAAACAACCCTTAGAAATAGGAAACTAGGAGATTTGGGCTAGAGCGCCCGATAGGAAAGTGACACGGAAGCGAAGTAGAAAGGGGGAGGAAGACGCCCTTATTTATTACCGGGGGAAAGGACGGGGTCCGACGGCTTAATGTGCCCATCCGACGCACGGCAGATATTTAGTGGATAAAGCGTTCGTACCTGCCTGGGATTGAACCTGAGGCCCTTTCCGTGGCAGTCCCGAACGTTGCTCACTAGGCCACCCGCGGCCATGTTTCATGGGGCATCGAGCACACGCCGGTTTATCAGGCTGCCGGTTTGTGCTTTCAGCGCCACCACACGGTGTGCGGTCATGCGCACTCGCACCAAACGTAGATCATTTGCATACTGTAGCTGTTTGCAAAGTTTCGCGGTTGTAGCATGTTTTCTTCTAGATGTGCAAATTTCATTGTCCGTGAGTGTATATAGTTGTGAAGACTGGCGATGTACATTGGTATTCCATGCTCGGTGTAAAAATTTGAAAATTCGGATTGATGACATCAGTCTTCATCTGTTCTTTGCTGAAGCTCAATTTGTGCAAAGTGGGAGATTTTGGCTCTAGAGTCATACTCGAGTGAAACGCCTCCTGGCGCGCTAACTTTTAAAGTTCCTACATTCCCATGACCTTTCGGCTGATGACTTAGCGGGCCTTTTCGGATTCCTCTCGTTCTCCTCCAGCTGTTTCCTCAACTTTCGTCGGTTGTTATACTAATTTTCCCTGGATTTTCGCGCAGTTTCTAAATTTGCGACACCAAAATTTTTTTATCTAAAAAATATGATTAATTTTAAATCCACTTTATTTTGGTTTATCACATACATCCATTAGCCGTGACCGTCAGCTACGAAATGCGGGGCTAAGGTCATCGCTATCGTTATCTATTCACTAGTTGTCAACCTTAAAAGGGGTGCGGCGAAACAAAATTACGCGAACTTTAGCTTAACTTTCTAATGCTACAGTATTTAAGGGTCAAGAAGTGGAAGGTTGAAACTTGTTTTGTTACAAATGGGACTATGTAAACTATCTAATGATGTATTATTTATTACTCTACGATTATGAGTTTCGAAGATATAAGCGTTCAAAGTGTGGCATGTTTTCGTTGCATCCGTGCTCCCTATGTTACCAGTCAGCAGTCTCTTACCATCTTCGGAAGGCAGGTCATACACTCATGGGACAGATCTATGTGACTACCCCTGTCTCCACGAGCTGATGTGCGCCACAGTATGACCGGAGCCATCGTTCATACTATAACGATGACTTCGGTATGACGCAGTGACGTCAACGACTAGCCTGGTATTTTTACAGACGGCACTGGCACTGCGTTTCAGTCAGACTTACAAAACCAGTGCAATGAAAAAGTAAAAGAGTTCTGGGAGTTCGAATAGTGAATAATTATCTGCGCAGAAAAGGTGGGACCCAACATCCAGTGATGTATTCAGGCATCTTCTCGGGGGTGCTTAGCCCCCGAAAATCTATTAATGCCCCCTCCCCCGTAGATTTTTGGGCGATCTCCCCTTAAATGTAGCCTAAATGTGTTCGTTTATAACTGAATATTTAGAGAAATAAATTAAACAAAAGATAAAAAAATGAGTGAAAGTATTATAATAATAAAAAAAAAACCCCATCCTCATGGACTTCAATCTGAAATTTCTATCATTTTTCAACGAAACATTTACTAGTCCACGCTGAAGGGGTAAATTTTAAAGCACCGACGACTCAAGACTACTTCCGCAATAAAAACCTAAATCCACACAGTAGAGATGTTTGCTCTGCAGTACATCATCATATTTTGGAAACTAGCATTCAGTTTTATTTCAGTCTTCTGGATGCCGACTTTCGATGTATACGGAGCTAACATGACGTTAGTGCTTCCAAAGCAACGAGATATTAGCTATCTAATTTCTAACAATAGCAAATTATTAGAAATTGTTCCCATAATAAAGTGTTTTTTTCCCCGTGCCGGTGGTGGTTTACTCTGTGACAAAAAAATTCAAAATAAAAAAAAATCGAGGTACCTCAAAATGGCATCGAAATGATTAGTTAGTTGTTTTTTTTTCTACTATTTGCTAATCTAAATAATCTAAAGGGGATGAAACGAAATGACAAGGGAATAACTTACACCATACATTTTCAGGAACACTGTAATGATTTCTTAATAATCAGAAACACGCTTGTAGTAAGGCGAGGACATTTTTACCTGGGGGGAGGGGTTTCTCCACCACAGCCTTACCTTTACTAGCGTCCTCAATATTTTACACCACCCCATGGTGAAATCCGTAGTCCATTACTGAATTAAAGCAAAGGTACAACATTTTTACATTAGCCCCCTCGAAATTTGTAATTGCCCCCCCTCAAAAAAAAAAACTCTCTGAATGCAACACTGCTAAGCAACGACCGACATCTTGGCTGTTCGAAAGCCGCCTCAGTGAATTTGTAATGGGAATGGTTTGAAAAGTAACACATTCACCCCCCCCTTTATAGCAGAATCAGATTTTTCACAACTGATTTTTTTGATTCGTGTTACTGTACGTCCCCAAAAGTTGTAAATCAAACGCAGATCCCGTTCAACAACAGCAACAAACAAGAAAGATGGCACCGAATTTTCGGGTGTATAAGCACGTCTTTTGAATCCGTTCTGACGCAAGTTAAATTTGTCTAAATTATTCAAAGTCAATGAAACCGGTAGGGAAAACAATAGTTTCTGAAGGAAGAAACAAGTTTTTCAATCGGGTTTTTAATCCCTCAGATATTGCTGTAAACGGAATCGAGAGCTTACGCCCTCTGGTTGCAGACTTGTGCGTTAAGAAAAACATGAATTTATATGAGAAACATTTGGCACCAGAAACGCTCTCCAACACAGAAATAATTTCTCAAATCGGACTGTTAGAAACAGTGATATCGACAAAAAATTAAATGTGACTTTACGTCTCCTGGTGGGAAAACCATGCATTATTTCAGGAAGAAAGTATTCTCAAAAGGTTTTTCAATATAAGAGGTATCGGTCCAAGAAAAAAAAAAAAAAAAAATTTAGTCGAGTTTTCAGGAGCCCAGATTTGGCTACAAATACATCAGAAGCAGAAATTAACACTTATGCCTCATGGTGGCCAAAGCATTCTTTACGAAACAGTAGAAAATACGTGAAAATTATAATCCATCAGGTCTTGCATGCGATACAGGAGGAATTTTTCAAATCGGAGTTTTAGAAGCAGAAATAACGCAGAAAACGCATTTTACCTTTGCACCCCTAGCGAAAAGTCTATGATTTACTTGAAAATTTTGAATTTATATGAAAAACATTTCGCATCGGAAACACTATTTAACAAAGAAGGAATTTTTCAAATCGGACTCCTAGAAGTAGAGATATTGACAAAAATAGGGTATACATCTACGCCCCCTGGCGTAGAAACCATGTATTATTTCAAGAAGAAAATATTCCTAAAAGGCATGTCGACATGTGTAGTATCAGTCAACAAACGACCTTTTTTTGCAATCGAGATTTGAGGAGCTCATATTTTGCTGCAAATGCTATTATCAGAAGCGGAAATTAAGATTTATGTCCCCTGGTAGCCAAAATATTTTTTTACAAAAATTAGAAATTATGTGCGAACGATTTCCCATCAGAAGCTGTATCCGGCTCAGAAAGAATATTTCAAATCGGAGATTTAGAAGCAGAGATATAGGGCGAAACGCAATTTACCTCTATGCCCCCTAGCGGAAAGTCTATGAATTACTTGAAAATTTTGAATTTGTAGGGAAAACATGTCACGCTGGAAACACTATCCAACAAAGAAGGAATTTTTCAAATCGGACTCCCACAAGTAGAGATATTGACAAAAATAAGATATACATCTACGCCCTCTGGCGGAGAAACTGTGGAATATTTAAGAAAAAAATATTCCGAAAAGGCTTATCGATGTGAGGGGCATCAGTACACGAAAGATTTTTTTCAATCCATATTTTAGAAGCTCAGATTTTATGGCAAATTTATCAGAAGCAAAAATTGACACTTACGCCCCCTGGTGACCAAAGTATTCTTTACCAAAAGTTTGAAATTACATGCAAAAGATTTTTTATCAGGAGGTGTATCCGCTAAGAAATGTTTTTTCAAATCGGAGTTTTAGAAGAAGAGTTATCGGGGAAAATGTCATTTACTTTTACGCTCCCTAGCGGAAAATCTATGCGTAATTTGAAAAAGTAACTGTATCTAAAATACTATTCGACATAAACGGAATCGAAAGATAAAATAATTTTTTCAATCGGATGTTTAGAAGCAAATATGTGGAATAAAACGTATTTTGGAATTCTACATCATCGGCATTTACGCCCTCTAGCGGCAAAATTGTACATCGTAAAAAAAAACAAAAAAAAAAAACGAAATGAAGGATCATCATTCGCATATTTCAAGCTTCTCAATGCAAAAAGAATGTTTCAAATCGGATTAATAGTTGCAGAGATATCGTGGGTACAGACGGACGGACGGACGAATAAACCAGTATCATAAGCACGACTTTTTTTTTTTTTTTTACAAAAGACGTGCAAAAACACATACATAAAGAAACCCAAAACTTTAATGGTATGTGAACCACAATGCATTAACCTACACAACGAAATAAGAGTTTCTAACCTAGATCATAGGGGAGGTCTTCCCCGGCCCCGCGCCTTAACGGGGCCCCGCCAGTGTTGCATTCACAGTTTTTTTCGGGGAAGGGGGGGGGGCATTACGAATTTCGAGGGGGCTAAAACTTGTTGACTGGTTGTATACATACAATCACAATTCTGTTATTTATATGTATATTAATATATATAAAACTTTTAAATAGAGTACAAAAATTTTCTTATGCTCTTATATCGCAAATGTAGATTCCAAGAAATCTTCACATAAAAGTGATTAAGAATGTAAAAATGTTATACCTTTGGTTTAATTCAGTAATGGACTACGGATTTCACCATGAGGTGGTGTAAAATATTGAAGACGTTAGTAAAGGAAAGGCTGTGCTGGAAAAAATCTCCCTAAGACATTAGGAGTGATAAAAATGTCCTCACCTTACTACCAACGTGTTTCTGATTATTAAGGAATCATTACAGTGTTACCTGAAAACGTATGGTGTAAGCCCCCCCTCTGCCATTTGGTTTCAGCCCCTTTAGATTATTTAGATTAACAAATAGTAGCAACAAAACAGAAACTAACTCACCGTTTCGATGCCCGTTGAGGTGCCTCGATTTTTTTTTCTTTGTGTGTGTGTGTCACGGGTGTAAACCACCACTGCCAGAAAAAAAAAACCCTCAAAAAAACCTTATTATGGGAACAATTTCTAATAATTAGCTATTGTTAAAAATCAGGTAGCAAATATTTTGCTGTACTGGAAGCACTAACGTCACGTTAGCTGCACTGAGGTTTAACCGTGTACATGGAAAGTCGTAATCCAGAAGACTGACATAAAACTGAATGCCAGCTTCCAAAATATGACGATGTGCAATGCAAACATCTCTACTGTGTGGACTTAGGTTTTTATTCCAGAAGTAGTCCGAGTTGTTAGTGCTTGAAAAACTGACCCTTCAGCAAGGACTGTTTAATGTTTTGTTGAAGGATGATAGAAATTTCAGATTAAAGTTCATGTGTATTTTTTTTTATTATTATAATATTTTCCCCAATTTTCTTAATTTTTTTCTGCTTAATTTCTCTAAATATTTAGTTATAAACGAACACAATTATACAAAGTATTAGAAGAGATCGCCTAAAAACCTATGGGGGGGGGGGGGCTAAGCACTTCCGAGAAGATGCCTGAATACATCACTGGCCGCCCTGCAGTTAAGAAAATAAAAACTAAATCATTTATGCTAGAATTTTCTATATTTATTGCTATTTTCTTTTTAATTTTGGAGGCCCAAAATATAATTTTATAATTTTTTTAGTTTACCCCCCCCCAATAACTTTTTTAAACCTTAAACTTTTCCACATTCATGAAATAGCAAATTAAATTTCATCACATTTTGTGACTCCCAACTACTGATCATCAATTTGTGTGTAAACCAGATACTGAAATCTAAAAAAATAAAAACGACAATATCAAAGTTGTTTTGGGCTATATTGGAAGCCAACGTTCAGTGACTTTAAAACCAATATTGGAAATAAAAATAATAAAAAAATTAATACATGAACGCGTATGAAAGGTACAAAATGTCACTAATTTGTCAGTTATTCCACTTTGCACAAAAAAAAACAAAACAAAAAAACACAATCAATAAAGCATGTACCATGAAAAAAATATATATAAACGAATTTATTTAAGAAGAATCCTTGTTATTCGCTACGCAAAAATGTTCATGGGAAAATATTCTCTACTCAGATTAGTTAAATTTATCTTTTTATCATTTTGTGAGAAAGTTTTAATAAAACTCAGAATTCAGCCTAAACCACCTTCGCCCGGCAAGTATATTTTAGATTTTAGCATTTTTTTTTCTCTCTGTCTCTGCCTGTCTGTCTGTCTGTCTGTCTCTCTCTCTCTGAACTCTTAATCCATATTGTTTTTTGTTTTTTTTAAGCTCACAGTAATTTAAGATAATAATTTTCTTAATGATAATTTTCGTGTGTTTTCATGTTACGATTTCATTAAACTGTAAGATTTATTTTCGGGGGCACGCAATGAAATTTTGCCCCGGGCCCCGCAAAAGTTCCATCTAGCCCTGGAGGTTGTATTAAAACAGGGTTTAGCTCATTAGGGCATTTGATCCCCCCCCTTCTTTTTCTTCTTAAAAGAATAGTAAAATACAAGTATATATGTATTTTTCTTTTTCTTGGGTTAGCATAAGGCCTGCCCGTCGTCTCGGCGGGAATTCTTCCAGTATCCCGGCTGCCCAGTTCGCGCCTGCTGGGAAAATGCCTTCCAGTATTTTTCTGAAGGGAATTATCAATTAAGTTCCGATTCCCTCGCCTTCGCCTGTGAAGCAGACAATCCGGCATTTGTTTCTTTCACCACAGTTCCTGTGGAAGATCGGGATATTTATGACTTAAGTTTAGGTTATTATTAGACCCTCTTCCAGTCCGCCTTATCCTTTACCTTCACTCAACAGGGAAATACATTAGAATTATTGCTATTCTACAGTTTATTATTCTAAAAATAGATAAAAGCAGTCTGTAGATGTGCCATCATAGCTCAGTGGATAGAGCACTGGTCTTGTAAACCAGGGGTCGTGAGTTCGATCCTCACTGGTGGCTAGAAGTGGTTTCCTGGTTTTTTGATTTTGCCGGGATTTGCAAAACAGTGAGTCCTCATTTCATTTAATTTATTTCGCACCTTACTGTTGATATTAACGGAGCGCTCGAACGGTAAATGAGTAGTAGATTTTCTCCGGAAGTTTTAGGGGTTTTGGTCCCCAAAATTTATTATTCACTAAATATTTACCAAAATATTTAAATTTTAAAATATATTTATCATTCTTTGTGAGCAAATGAAGACAAAAATGACGTCGCTGTCTACATCATTGATAATAATCAACACGTATTAATGAGATATTTGGGCAAAAAAGGTTAGATACAGAGTCGATGACACTATTCAGAGAATCTTATTATCGTGCGAAACAAAAATTTTGGAGTGAAATTTAAAATTTGTTATCTGACATAGCCTTCCTATTTTTAGCGTCTTTTGTGGTAAAAAAACAAAAAAACCCGTGCGCCCATCATCACTTTGCCCGTCCGTCGACACGATATCTCTGTCTCTGAAATAGAGATAAAAAAAAAAAATGATTGCAACAGGACGCTAGCTATAAAGATGTCGATTCATGTCCCTTCGAATTTTTATGATGCGCCAGATGATGTAAACTTATTTTTATATCTCCTATGCTCCTACGATATTTAATCTGCTAAACATCGGGTGGTAGCATTTCCTTTTGCATTCGATAATCGAATTTACACAAAACCTTTGAACGTTGCTTTGCCTTGAGAAATATTTTTTTATACTTCTCCAATACATAAAATGTCCTTTTTAAGAGCCATTCCATAAAAAAAAGCTATTTAAAAAAAAAAGAATCCCTTGAGTTTCGTACTATGCTATCCCATGATGCCAACGAAAGTACGTGGCGACATCTAGGGTGGTGTATGACAAACTCAGTAACGTAATCCATTCTGTAAAAGAACTGAACTCCCTCCCCCCTTTTGTGATGTACGCATAATGCATAGTTTCACCCATGGTTTCGCCGTTTAGATTACGGAAACGTATAGTTCTTAGAAGTTACGTGAGTGGATACTTTTAGTTCGCAACAAATTCTCTCTGCAGCAGGACATTTTGGGAAAACCATTTTCTATAGTTTCGAGAAAAATATTTCATGCATTTCAGAACTATTATGCAATGAGAAACTATTCCCGCTAGGTGACGTAACTTTAATTTATTAACTTAATGGTATCATAATTTCTAATTATCGGACTGAAAAAAATCTTTTAATGTAAGGCTTTTCTTTGGCGATCAACAGCATAACAAACAAGAAAGATGACACCGAATTTTCGGGTGTAATAAGCACGTCTTTTTAATCCGTTCTGACGCAAATTAAATTTATCAAAGCTATCCAAAGTCAATGAAACCGGTATGAAAAACAATAGTATCTGACGGAAGAAGTTTTTCAATCGGGTTTTTAATCCATCAGATATTGCTGTAAACGAAATCGTGAGCTTACGCCCTCTGGTTGCAGACTTGTGCCTTTAGAAAAACATGAATTTATATGAGAAACATTTCGCACCGGACACGCTCTCCCACATAGAAAGAATTTTTCAAATCGGACTCTTAGAAACCGAGATGTCGACAAAAATAAGATGTGACTGTACGTCCCCTGGTGAGAAAACGTGCATTATTTTAGGAAGAAAGTATTCTCAAAATGTTTATCCATATGAGCGATATCGGTCCAAGAAAAAAAAAAAAAATTTAGTCGAGTTTTCAGGAGCCCAGATTTTGCTACAAATACATCAGAAGCAGAAATTAACACTTATGCCTCCTGGTGGCCAAACCATTCTTCACCAAACATTAGGTTTTATGTGAAAAATATTTTCAATCATGTCTTGTATGCACTACAGGGAGAAATTTTCAAATCGGAGTTTCAGAAGCAGAAATAATGAAGAAAACGCAATTTACCTTTGCACCCCCTGGCGAAAAGTCTATGATTTACTTGAAAATTTGGAATTTATAGGAAAAACATTTCGCATCGGAAACACTATCCAACAAAGAAGGAATTTTCCAAATCGGACTCCTAGAAGTAGAGATATTGACAAAAATAAGATATACATCTACGCCCCTTAGCGTAGAAACCATGCATTATTTCAAGAAGAAAATGTTCCTAAAATGTTTGTTGACATGAGTAGTATCAGTCAACAAACGACTTTTTTTTCAATCGAGATTTTAGCAGCTCATATTTTGCTGCAAATGCTATTATCAGAAGCGGAAATTAAGATTTATGTCCCCTGGTAGCCAAAATATTTTTTTACAAAAATTAGAAATTATGTGCGAACGATTTCCCATCAGAAGCTGTATCCGGCTCAGAAAGAATATTTCAAATCGGAGATTTAGAAGCAGAGATATAGGGCGAAACGCAATTTACCTCTATGCCCCCTAGCGGAAAGTCTATGAATTACTTGAAAATTTTGAATTTGTAGGGAAAACATGTCACGCTGGAAACACTATCCAACAAAGAAGGAATTTTTCAAATCGGACTCCCACAAGTAGAGATATTGACAAAAATAAGATATACGTCTACGCCCTCTGGCGGAGAAACTGTGGAATATTTAAGAAAAAAATATTCCGAAAAGGCTTATCGATGTGAGGGGCATCAGTACACGAAAGATTTTTTCAATCCATATTTTAGAAGCTCAGATTTTATGGCAAATTTATCAGAAGCAAAAATTGACACTTACGCCCCCTGGTGACCAAAGTATTCTTTACCAAAAGTTTGAAATTACATGCAAAAGATTTTTTATCAGGAGGTGTATCCGCTAAGAAATGTTTTTTTCAAATCGGAGTTTTAGAAGAAGAGTTATCGGGGAAAATGTCATTTACTTTTACGCTCCCTAGCGGAAAATCTATGCGTAATTTGAAAAAGTAACTGTATCTAAAATACTATTCGACATAAACGGAATCGAAAGATAAAATAATTTTTTCAATCGGATGTTTAGAAGCAAATATGTGGAATAAAACGTATTTTGGAATTCTACATCATCGGCATTTACGCCCTCTAGCGGCAAAATTGTACATCGTAAAAAAAACAAAAAAAAAAAACGAAATGAAGGATCATCATTCGCATATTTCAAGCTTCTCAATGCAAAAAGAATGTTTCAAATCGGATTAATAGTTGCAGAGATATCGTGGGTACAGACGGACGGACGGACGAATAAACCAGTATCATAAGCACGATTTTTTTTTTTTTTTTTTACAAAAGACGTGCAAAAACACATACATAAAGAAACCCAAAACTTTAATGGTATGTGAACCACAATACATTAACCTACACAACGAAATAAGAGTTTCTAACCTAGATCATAGGGGAGGTCTTCCCCGGCCCCGCGCCTTAACGGGGCCCCGCCAGTGTTGCATTCACAGTTTTTTTCGGGGGTGGGGGGGGGGGCATTACGAATTTCGAGGGGGCTAAAACTTGTTGACTGGTTGTATACATACAATCACAATTCTGTTATTTATATGTATATTAATATATATAAAACTTTTAAATAGAGTACAAAAATTTTCTTATGCTCTTATATCGCAAATGTAGATTCCAAGAAATCTTCACATAAAAGTGATTAAGAATGTAAAAATGTTATACCTTTGCTTTAATTCAGTAATGGACTACGGATTTCACCATGAGGTGGTGTAAAATATTGAAGACGTTAGTAAAGGAAAGGCTGTGCTGGAAAAAATCTCCCTAAGACATTAGGAGTGATAAAAATGTCCTCACCTTACTACCAACGTGTTTCTGATTATTAAGGAATCATTACAGTGTTACCTGAAAACGTATGGTGTAAGCCCCCCCCCCCTCTGCCATTTGGTTTCAGCCCCTTTAGATTATTTAGATTAACAAATAGTAGTAACAAAACAGAAACTAACTCACCGTTTCGATGCCCGTTGAGGTGCCTCGATTTTTTTTTCTTTGTGTGTGTGTGTCACGGGTGTAAACCACCACTGCCAGAAAAAAAAAACCTCAAAAAAACCTTATTATGGGAACAATTTCTAATAATTAGCTATTGTTAAAAATCAGGTAGCAAATATTTTGCTGTACTGGAAGCACTAACGTCACGTTAGCTGCACTGAGGTTTAACCGTGTACATGGAAAGTCGTAATCCAGAAGACTGACATAAAACTGAATGCCAGCTTCCAAAATATGACGATGTGCAATGCAAACATCTCTACTGTGTGGACTTAGGTTTTTATTCCAGAAGTAGTCCGAGTTGTCAGTGCTTGAAAAACTGACCCTTCAGCAAGGACTGTTTAATGTTTTGTTGAAGGATGATAGAAATTTCAGATTAAAGTTCATGTGTATTTTTTTTTTTATTATTATAATATTTTCCCCAATTTTCTTAATTTTTTTCTGCTTAATTTCTCTAAATATTTAGTTATAAACGAACACAATTATACAAAGTATTAGAAGAGATCGCCTAAAAACCTATGGGGGGGGGGCTAAGCACTTCCGAGAAGATGCCTGAATACATCACTGGCCGCCCTGCAGTTAAGAAAATAAAAACTAAATCATTTATGCTAGAATTTTCTATATTTATTGCTATTTTCTTTTTAATTTTGGAGGCCCAAAATATAATTTTATAATTTTTTTAGTTTACCCCCCCCCCCCAATAACTTTTTTAAACCTTAAACTTTTCCACATTCATGAAATAGCAAATTAAATTTCATCACATTTTGTGACTCCCAACTACTGATCATCAATTTGTGTGTAAACCAGATACTGAAATCTAAAAAAATAAAAACGACAATATCAAAGTTGTTTTGGGCTATATTGGAAGCCAACGTTCAGTGACTTTAAAACCAATATTGGAAATAAAAATAATAAAAAAATTAATACATGAACGCGTATGAAAGGTACAAAATGTCACTAATTTGTCAGTTATTCCACTTTGCACACAAAAAAAAAACAATCAATAAAGCATGTACCATGAAAAAAAATATATAAACGAATTTATTTAAGAAGAATCCTTGTTATTCGCTACGCAAAAATGTTTATGAGAAAATATTCGCTACTCAGATTAGTTAAATTTATCTTTTTATCATTTTGTGAGAAAGTTTTAATAAAACTCAGAATTCAGCCTAAACCACCGTCTCTCGGCAAGTAAATTTTAGATTTTAGCATTTTTTTTTCTCTCTGTCTCTGCCTGTTTGTCTCTCTCTCTCTCTCTCTCTCTCTGAACTCTTAGTCCATATTTCTTTTTTTGTTTTTTTTAAGCTCACAGTAATTTAAGATAATAATTTTCTTTATGATAATTTTCGTGTGTTTTCATGTTACGATTTCATAAAACTGTGAGGTTTATTTTCGGAGGCCCGCAATGCAATTTTGCCCAGGGCCCCGCAAAAGTTCCATCTAGCCCTGGAATGAGCTAAACCCTGTTTTAATACAACCTCCAGGTTGTATTAAAACAGGGTTTAGCTCATTAGTGCATTTGAACCCCCCCCCTTCTTTTTTTCTTCTTAAAAGAATAGTAAAATACAAGTATATATGTATTTTTTCTTTTTCTTGGGTTAGCATAAGGCCTGCCCGCCGTCTCGGCGGGAATTCTTCCAGTATCCTGGCTGCCCAGTTCGCGCCTGCTGGGAAAATGCCTTCCAGTATTTTTCTGAAGGGAATTAAGTTCCGATTCCCTCGCCTTCGCCTGTGAAGCAGACAATCCGCCATTTGTTTCTTTCACCACAGTTCCTGTGGAAGATCGGGATATTTATGACTTAAGTTTAGGTTATTATTAGACCCTCTTCCAGTCCGCCTTATCCTTTACCTTCACTCAACAGGGAAATACATTAGAATTATTGCTATTCTACAGTTTATTATTCTAAAAATAGATAAAAGCAGTCTGTAGATGTGCCATCATAGCTCAGTGGATAGAGCACTGGTCTTGTAAACCAGGGGTCGTGAGTTCGATCCTCACTGGTGGCTAGAAGTGGATTCCTGGTTTTTTTGATTTTGCCGGGATTTGCAAAACAGTGAGTCCTCATTTCATTTAATTTATTTCACACCTTACTGTTGATATTAACGGAGCGCTCGAACGGTAAATGAGTAGTAGATTTTCTCCGGAATTTTTAGGGGTTTTGGGTCCCCAAAATTTATTATTCACTAATTATTTACCAAAATATTTAAATTTTAAAATATATTTATTATTCTTTGTGAGCAAATGAAGACAAAAATGACGTCGCTGTCTACATCATTGATAATAATCAACACGTATTAATGAGATATTTGGGCAAAAAAGGTTAGATACAGAGTCGACGACAGTATTCGGAGAATCTTATTATCGTACGAAACAAAAATTTTAGAGTGAAATTTAAAATTTGTTATCTGACATAGCCTTCCTATTTTTAGCGTCTTTTGGAAAAAAAAAAAAAAAAAGAAAAAAAACGTGCGCACATCATCACTTTGCCCGTCCGTCGACACGATATCTCTGTCTCTGAAAGTTGGATTAAAAAAAAATAATATGGTTGCAACAGAACGCTAGCTATAAAGATGTCGATTCATGTCCCTTCGAATTTTTATGATGCGCCAGATGATGTAAACTTATTTTTATATCTCCTATGCTCCTACGATATTTAACCTGCTAAACATCGGGTGGTAGAATTTCCTTTTGCATTCGATAATCGAATTTACACAAAACCTTTGAACGTTGCTTTGCCTCGAGAAATATTTTTTTATACTTCTCCTATACATAAAATGTCCTTTTTAAGAGCCATTCCATAAAAAACATAAAAAAAAGCTATTTAAAAAAAAAAAAAAAAAGAATCCCTTGAGTTTCGTACTATGCTATCCCATGATGCCAACAAAAGTACGTGGCGACATCTAGTGTGGTGTATGACAAACTCAGTAACGTAATCCATTCTGTAAAAGAACTGAACCCCCCCCCCCCCATTTTGTGACGTACGTACAATGCATAGTTCCACCCATGTTTTCGCCGTTTAGATTACGGAAACGTATAGTTCTTAGAAGTTACGTGAGTGGATACTTTTAGTTCGCAACAAATTCTCTCTGCAGCAGGACATTTTGGGAAAACCATTTTCTATAGTTTCGAGAAAAATATTTCATGCATTTCAGAACTATTTTGCAATGAGAAACTATTCCCGCTAGGTGACGTAACTTTAATTTATTAACTTAATGGTATCATAATTTCTAATTATCGGACTGAAAAAAATCTTTTAATGTAAGGTTTTTCTTTGGCTATCAACAGCATAACAAACAAGAAAGATGACACCGAATTTTCGGGTGTAATAAGCACGTCTTTTTAATCCGTTCTGACGCAAATTAAATTTATCAAAGCTATCCAAAGTCAATGAAACCGGTATGGAAAACAATGGTATCTGACGGAAGAAGTTTTTCAATCGGGTTTTTAATCCATCAGATATTGCTGTAAACGAAATCGTGAGCTTACGCCCTCTGGTTGCAGACTTGTGCCTTTAGAAAAACATGAATTTATATGAGAAACATTTCGCACCGGACACGCTCTCCAACATAGAAAGAATTTTTCAAATCGGACTCTTAGAAACAGAGATGTCGACAAAAATAAGATGTGACTGTATGTCCCCTGGTGAGAAAACGTGCATTATTTTAGGAAGAAAGTATTCTCAAAATGTTTATCCATATGAGCGATATCGGTCCAAGAAAAAAAAAAAAAAAAAATAGTCGAGTTTTCAGGAGCCCAGATTTTACTACAAATACATTTGAAGCAGAAATTAACATTTATGCCTCCTGGTGGCCAAACCATTCTTTACCAAACATTAGTAATTATGTGAAAAATATTTTCAATCAGGTCTTGTATGCGCTACAGGGAGAAATTTTCAAATCGGAGTTTCAGAAGCAGAAATAATGTAGAAAACGCAATTTACCTTTGCACCCCCTGGCGAAAAGTCTATGATTTACTTGAAAATTTTGAACTTATATGAAAAACATTTCGCATCGGAAACACTATCCAACAAAGAAGGAATTTTCCAAATCGGACTCCTAGAAGTAGAGATATTGACAAAAATAAGATATACATCTACGCCCCTTAGCGCAGAAACCATGCATTATTTCAAGAAGAAAATATTCCTAAAAGGCATGTCGACATGAGTAGTATCAGTCAACAAACGACTTTTTTTTCAATCGAGATTTTAGCAGCTCATATTTTGCTGCAAATGCTATTATCAGAAGCGGAAATTAAGATTTACGCCCCCTGGTAGCCAAACCATTTTTTTACAAACATTAGAAATTATGTGCAAACGATTTCCCATCAGGAGCTGATACAGCTCCTGATGGGAAATCGGCGCAGAAAGAATATTTCAAATCGGAGATTTAGAAGCAGAGATATAGGGGGAAACGCAATTTACCTCTACGCCCCCTAGCGGGAAGTCTATGAATTACTTGAAAATTTTGAAATTATATGGAAAACACGTCGCGCTGGAAACACTATCCAACAAAGAAGGGATTTTTCAAATCGGACTTCCACAAGTAGAGATATTGACAAAAATAAGATATACATCTACGCCCTCTGGCGGAGAAACTGTGCAATATTTTAAGAAGAAAATATTCCGAAAATGTTTATCGATGTGAGTGGCATCAGTCCACGAAAGAATTTTTTCAATCGATATTTTAGAAGCTCAGATTTTATGGTAAATACATAAGAAGCAAAAATTATCCCTTACACCCCATGGTGGCTATTTTTTTTACCAAAAAATTTGAAATTATATGCAAAAGATTTTCCATCAGGAGGTGCATCCGCTGAAGAAAACATTTTTCAAATCGGAGTTTTAGAAGAAGAGTAATCGGGAAAAATGTAATTTACTGTTACGCCCCCTAGCGGAAAATCTATGCTTAATTTGAAAAAAGTAACTACATCTAAAATACTCTTCGACATAAATGGAATCGAAAGATAAATAAAAAATTTTTCAATCGGATGTTTAGAAGCAAATATGTGGAATAAAACGTATTTTTGAATTCTACATCATCTGCGTTTACACATCCTAGCGACGAAACTGTACATCGTAAAAAAAAAAACGAAATAAAGGATCATCATTCGCATATTTCAAGGTTTCCACTGCAAAAATAATTTTTCAAATCGGACTAATAGCTGCAGAGATATGGTGAGTACAGACGGAGGGACTGACGGACGGACAAACCGGTAACGTAAGAACGATCTTTTTTTGCAAAAGACGTGCTAAAAACACTGACTGATCCTTTCTGGGTCCTAATTTTCTCGATATGAGGTGTAGCGGGATGTAAGCATTTAGAAATGTATCTACGCCTCTAAAACCCAATTTTTTTTTTTTTATTATTGGCGTTTAATGACCGCCGTAAGCAACTCAGTGGGTTATAAGCAGTCGCCCGTCCCTAATTTAGGGTCACTGGTTCCAGGGAAGCTGATCTTCCAGAGATGGTGTGATTTGCTAACAATCGCTGAATATCCGCAGTGCATCGGACGAGTACGTTAAATGACGGCCTCCGGGTTGGACCTTCAACCCCTCCCCCGGTTACGTCTTGCGTTACGTTGGGTATCCATTCCTACTCCCTCCTGACTTTCTTTCACCCCTCTATGAGCAACATCGTACTTGTACAGTGGTGCCATCTACTGTGCTCTTTCTCACTTACAAATTGTTCTGTCAAAGTCGCTAGACTTGCTCTCACTCCTTTCGTTCCTGTGCTCTGCCCAAAAGGCCAACCCGCTGTATGTGGTTTGGGCCTAAACCTTCTCTGAAGTCCTACATGAAAATGCTAACCAAAAAAACCACGGAAGTCCTACATGAAAATGCTTAGCTGTCTCTCACACCTATCGGGTAGGGTGAGAGCCAGTGCCGTAAGGCAAACACAACGTCAATGCCTCACCGGGATTCGAATCCGGACCCCTTTCGGACGAATGACCAGAGGCCATCGCTTAGACCACTGCGCCAAAAAAAGTCCACTTTCGAAAATTTTTGTTGCAAACGATTTATATACATACACTAACATTTCCCGTAAGTTTTCGGGCTTTTATGGGATACAATATTCCTTTACGTGGCCTAACCTTCGATTCTTTGTACTTTCAACGTTACCTCAGTTTCAACAGGTCAGACAGTCAAGCCGAATTACGTTTTTTTTTTTTTTTTGAGTATTGGCTATAGCCTAAACCACAATCAGTGTTGTCCACCTGTTTCTAAATTTCATACCACTGGAGGGGAGGGAGGGGGTAGCGTAATAATGATAAATTTAAATTTGTCACTAAATATGCGCCCATCTATCAGTCCTATTTTCAAACGTTTGTTTTCCTTTTAACTGCTGTTAAGACGATTGAGTTTTGTCAGGCTTTCCCAGATTTCTTAACGTGAAGTTTTCGCGTCAATTGGACCAACATTCAATATGTTTTTGCATGTGATCTGCTGGTTGCAGCCATACACCTCGATGAGCCATTACATTATGACCACCCCCAGCCTATAAAGAAATGAGCGCGCCTGGAGACCGAAAGGTGGCGCAGGGTAGTTTTGATTGGAGGTTTGACAACTACCGCGAGCAACTCTGATACTTTTGGCCCCACCTATACGGCCCAACGCACACTTTTCCTTCAACATTGCTGTTATTAAAAAGAGATATGTTAGACACGAGATTGTTCTTTAAACTTTTATTTACTTGACAAATGTATCTGATAAATTCATAAATCTTTCTAAGTATTACCACGTTATACTGATACTATAGCTTCTCCTTTCGGGTAACTAATAATCATAGGCACCGACTTTTCATGAATGCCACGGGGGCGAACCAAAAAATCACGAAAATGTAGCATTCACTTTTAAAATTGATCGTCGTTCAACCACGCACATATACAAACACATGCGCACTAAAGCAATGACATATACGTAGTACAAGAATAATAATATATTTCAATTTCATGTTCGATGGAGTTTTAAGTTCCCAGATTAATTATACTTTCGAGATGGGGGGGGGGGGAATGAAAATATCGTCTTTGAGTTCTATGTATAAGTAAAATTTATTTATAATGAACCAAAAAATATAGTCTGAGTTTTGCACATCTACATACACTCATTTTCCAATTTATTCAGAGCACCGCCATGCTATATCCCTGTGAGAAGAAACGTGGCTATAACTTTTAAATACCAGTAACTTTTTAAATACCATGTTAATGAAAAAATGACACACAACAAACATTGTTCATCCACTACTTTCGCTCTTCCTTTTTCAAAATTTTCATGTTGAATATGCGACTCACCTCAGTTTTGTTATTGTTGAGATTCTAAATGATCTAAACTTTCATTCTTTAATTAGCTTTACTACCCGGCTTTGCCCGGGATTTAGGCTTATTATTTTCATATTCCCTTATATGTCACTGAAAAAATTGGGGAAAAAAAAAATTGATGCTTGCAAGAAAGAAAAAAGCTGATTTCACAAATTCGGTCATTACAAATTAGTTATTCATAGTGTGATTATTTCAGCATTTGGCCGTACACAACATTTTTCGTTTCTTCTTCATCAGCGAAAATATACAATTTTGTCGGATCCTTTGCTCTTGACATTCGAACATACAGCTAGCTGTCTATGTGAGAAGCATTCATCTGTCAGATCCAAGCCCGTAACTTTAAGCGATTGTCCCTGCGATTTATTAATGGTGATTGCAAATGCAAGCCGCACAGGAAATTGTAATCGTTTGAATGAAAATGGCAAATCAGTTGGAATTAATGGAATCCTTGGAATGAAGATGTGCTCGCCTTCAAATGGTCCAGTTAGAATCATTGCCTCGATGATATAAGCATTTAATGCCTTCAAATGGTCCAGTTAGAATCGTTGCCTCGATGACAAGCATTTAATGCCCTCAAATGGTCCAGTTAGAATCGTCGCCTCGATGACATAAGCATTTAATGCCTTCAAATGGTCCAGTTAGAATCGTTGCCGCGATTACATAAGCATTTAATGCCTTCAAATGGTCCAGTTAGAATCATTGCCTCGATGACATAAGCATTTAATGCCTTCAAATGGTCCAGTTAGAATCGTTGTCTCGATGACCTAAGCATTTAATTCCTTCAAATGGTCCAGTTAGAATCGTTGCCTCGATGACATAAGCATTTAATGCCTTCAAATGGTCGGGTTAGAATCGTTGCCTCGATGACATAAACATTTAATGTCTTCAAATGGTCCAATTAGAATCGTTGCCTCGATGACATAAGCATTCAATGCCTTCGTATGGTCCAATTAGAATCGTTGCCTCGATGACATAAGCATTTAATGACTTCAAATGGTCCAGTTAGAATCTTTGCCTCGATGACATAAGCATTTAATGTCTTCAAATGGTCGAGTTAGAATCGTTGCCTCGATGACTTAAGCATTTAATGCCTTCATATGGTCCAATCAGAATCGTTGCCTCGATGACATAAGCATTTAATGCCTTCAAATGGTCCAGTTATAATCGTTGCCTCGATGACATAAGCATTTAATTCCTTCAAATGGTCCAGTTAGAATCGTTGCCTCGATGACATAAGCATTTAATGCCTTCAAATGGTCCAGTTAGAATCATTGCCTCGATGACATAAGCATTTAATGTCTTCAAATGGTCCAGTTAGAATCGTTGTCTCGATGACATAAGCATTTAATATCTTCAAATGGTCCAGTTAGAATCGTTGCCTCGATGACATAGCATTTAATGTCTTCAAATGGTCGAGTTAGAAACGTTGCCTCGATGACATAAACATTTAATGCTTTCATATGGTCCAATTAGAATCGTTGCCTCGATGACATAAGCATTTAATGCCTTCAAATGGTCCAGTTAGAATCGTTGCTTCGATGACATAAGCATTTAATGCCTTCACCGTCAGTCTTGATCCGTTACTCAATTTTTGGTTTCAGGCAAAATTCGGTTCTGGTGAACATATCTAAACTTTCATTCTTTGAAGCTCGTTGGTGATCGAACGTTCGGCGCTCGTTCTTCTCTTCAGCAGTCTCATTGCTTCGTCTTGTAGCAGTTCGAAATCGTTGTCCCGCAAGTCGCACCTCTGTTTCGTCAGAAGTTTCGTTGTTTCGTCGAATACCTTGTTGAGTTTTGTCCGCTTCACGTGTTTGTGATCTTTCCTCTTCCGATTGCTTCGTTCGTGATATCTTTTGGCGTTTTGTGTTGATTCGTGTTTGATTAAAAATTGGTCTCTTCCTTTTGGGCATTGCTGTCACAGATATTTGTCGAGAATTAAAGCAACGAAATGTACAGAATGTAAGAGCGTTACGAATTATTTAACACAAGTCCATGAGACGCAGCATTAGAACACTGACTGAACAAAATTCGTTAACAATTTGTTATCGACGATCAAATGCATCACGTGCTTTCTGTTTTAGACGTCTTTGAGGGGCGAATCTCTGGGATAAAAAATTTAAAAACGTATCTTTACGAATATTTTATGAAACTAGCTGAAATTTTAATGAACACCATAAATCGTTAATAGGAACATGATTTCTAAATTTCGCCTGAATCGGTAAATAACTTTTTAAATTAGTCGTCAAACTTTTATTAACCGTTTCTGCGTATACATTTCTGTTTACCGATGAATTAAAAATTCCATGCCTATTTTAAAAAGTTTTGACCGGATTCCGTTGAAATTTTGAGGGACTTCTCTTATTACCAACTCATGGTGTTGATAAAAATTTCAGCCCGTTTCGTTAAGATTTCGCAAAGTTAATTTTTGCATTTTTTTTATGCACAGTTCTCAAAAAATAGAAACACCTGTGAATGTGCCGCGGCGATGAATACAGTCACGTGCTTTCAGATTTGGAACAGGATAACGATGACGTAGCAAACGACGCTGACTTTATTGATTAGCTTATTAATTGATACCTCGCGAACGGCACGACGTACAGATCTTAAAATATCTGCGTTGACCTAGAAATTCCAGTATTAATAAGCAATGCAAATTTCACGACGTCATAGTTCGGCGTTCGAGAGTTTTTACTGCTTCAGACAGACGTTTTGTGTTTTACATATAAGATATATTTCATTTCTATCTATCACCATACAGGGCTGAACAATGAAACGAAAGTATGTCAACTAGTCAAGATTCAACAATTAACTCCAACAGGACAGTACGACATTAGGTTTAATAAATTTCCAAGATGCATTTAGTTTCATTGAAATTATTGGCTAGCGTTATACATACATGGTCATCATACAGTTCATGCCAAGCACGTATCCAAGGAGGGGGTCCGGACCCCTCCCACAGCTTACCCAACAACAACAGCAAAGGCAAAAAATGTATATATTTTTAAAATTTTTAATAATTGTCCCCAAAAGCTATAAACAAATCGGTAACTGGGAAGGGGCGCTGGGGCACCTGCACCTTCCACATGCGCCCTTACCCTGAACCCATGACTTACGACTATCTACACAGTAAAAGAAAAAGGCAGTAAAGGACTTCTTAAGCTTCTTCATGTGGTCTATTAAAATTAATGAATGAATATAGAACGGTTTGCTAATGAATGATCTTCATGGCAAGTTTCAGTGCAATTAAAATTGGCAGTTTAATACATTTCTATAAACTTCGCATTTCGTCTTTTCTTTTATACCTTGTAGCAACCGGAATTTATTATTTTATTTCCATTATATCAGTTCGAAAATTAATCTCTAATTTCATGGTTTCTCCTCCCTCCCCCAAGAGACGTGGCATAGTAAAAATTCTTCTGCAACACCTGGAAAAACAGGTCTTGCTGAATTTCGAGTTTCAGCCTCTACTTTTAATAAGATGTGTAGATGATATGTTGGTCTTTTGGCCATATTCTCTTTCCCTCTTGGATCAATTCGTCGATTGTCTTTCTTCTCAGTATCCTACAATCAACTTTACTAAAGAATTGGAACAATCGGGGAACTTACCTTTCCTTGACCAGGGTCTTGCAATCTCAGAGTATTAAGTACTTTGTATACAGGAAACCCACATTCAACCCAATACAAAACTGCCGCTTTGCGTTTCCTCGTTGGACGTGCCGATACACATTCCTCGTCTTGTAGAGCTAGAAAACGGGAACTTTTCACAGTGTCAACAATTGCTCGACAATTTGGATACTCAGAACAACTATTTCAACAATTACTACTGAGGAGTAGAAGACTGAAATTTACAAAGTTATCCATGGAAGTCAGACAGTCCACATTTGTAGGGAGTTTGGAGTACAATCCTAATATTGTACCTATCCTCAAAAAAGCGTGCCATAGACACCATTTAAACTTCGGAGTGAAAACTAGAAATATCTTTTCCCTGATCAGGAAGGACAGAGACAGGAACGCCCCTCTTCAAAAACATGGTGTATATTGTATACCCTTAACCCACCCTGATCCTGATTTGGCTACGAAAAAATACATAGGTTCTACCCTTAGGACCTTATCGGTCAGACTGAGGGAACACCGATACACCCTCAGATCAGGAACCATAAATACTGCTCCTACATTAGCAGTAAACCAAGAGGGTTATTTCCCAGATTGGAATGGTACTACAATTTTGAACCCTGATGTCGAAAAATCTACTATCTTTCTTTGCAGAAAGTCTGTGCATAATTCACCATAGTGACTCTTGCTGTAACTTGGAACTTCCTGCATATGTTCCTAGGCCTTGGAGAAGACTGGCCACTTCACACGAGTTCCACACTGATGAAGGACCCTATTTCATAAATGAACTTGTCTTATTTTGCTTTCTTATTCTTTAGTTTTGTTTTTGTTTCCTATTTTGGTTATAAGTGGTTTTTATTACACCTATATAATTTTTTCACTTTTATTTGTACCCCAGCGTCGGCGAACGCCATTTGCCGACGGTGGAGTGAGCGATGCATTGTGGGTTGAGGGAGGGGGTGCATATATATATGCCTGATACACGGTCTTGTCTTGTGGCGCTGGAGCCTGTAGATGGAGACTTGAGATCTCCGAAAGTACTAGCTTTCAACTAGGTTTTTAATTTGTAAATATAAATAAATGTTTTAATTTTTGAAACTTGCAGACATGGTGTTTTATCGTACGGTGAGACAGCTTTACATTGACCATTACAGTAAAATATACATTATACATGCCATAGGTTAGCATAGCATATGGTCAATACAACTTGCTACCTATATTTGCTATATATAAATTATTATTACTTTTTGCTCGGACTCGAACCCCCGAAAACTAAATTCATGGATACGTGCCTGGTTCATAGGTTTGTTATTGATGATCAAACGCATCACGTGCTTTCAGTTTCAGACGTCTTTGAGGGGCGAATCTCTGGGATAAAAAAGTTAAAAACGCATCTTTGCGAATATATCGCTTCGCTTCACCTTATCGCTTCACCCCTGAGACACGCAGCCGAGGCTGATGACGTAGCTGTGCTGGCCCTTCTGAAGCCAAGAGCCACGGGGAAGTGTGCTTTAACGGAGCACAGTAGGAAAGGCACTTTCTGTCAATGTTATTACCGTATTTAACAGATTAGTGTGTCATCTACTGCAATGCGCACTCAGATACCGTATTTCCCCGAAAGTAAGATCTAACAGGAAAATAAGCCCTAGCATGATTTTTCCGGATGCTTGTAATATAAGCCCTACCCCGAAAATTAGCCCCAGTTACGATGCGTAGTACCGTAGTCAGCCAGTCTATCACTGTTCAAAAAAACTGATGCGAGTGCCAAAGTCTCTGGAGGATACCCTGTCCATGAGTTTAATTTGCCTTGAATATCCAGAGTAAGAAAGAAAGCCGATTGACTTTGAACTCAGCCAAGGATATGGCTTTTGTAATTATAGCGCATGCATTCAGTTCGGTTCAGGGAGCTAGTGGGAGATAAAAAGAAGCAGTCTTTTGTTCGGCAGCTGTAACATCCAGTTCCGAAAAGGGAATCCGACGGGGGAAACTTTACCGGTGAACGCTATCTTTGGCGGAAAAGTTATTCATCAACAGACGGTGTGTGTTTTTAGAAATGGGGGGCAAGAACACACATATGCGAACTCAAAGAAAAAGTAAGAAGTGTTCTAACCGCTTTCAATGGATTACGAAAGGGGTTCGTCCCTGTCCCAGTTATTGTGTTGTCAACGGTGACTGAAATAATTCTTTAAAAGTCAGAGAGTTAATATTTTGGGGCCGAACGTACATTCTTAACTGTCATCATTTTTGTTGCCAGTCCTGTGTCGATTAGCAATTAACACTTGATTTAATGGTAGATTTAAAGGGAATAATATTTTGACCCCCAGACAAGATGAGTGCAAAAAGAAAGAGCTATTCTGTCGAGTACAAGAAAGGAATCGTGGAGGACTCTCGGGGCATGAACCTTACGGCTTTCTGCAAAGAGAAGAAGTTGGATCTCCGAATGGTCCGAAAATGGCGAGCAGAGTAAGATAACCTCAGTCAACAGGTGGACCAGGGAAATGCTAAGAAGCGCAAGTGTGGTTCAGGCCGGTAACATTATTTCCTGAGCTGGAAGACAATCTGTGAATGGATTGCTGACAGGAGAGCAATGGCTTTTGTTGTGCGCAGGGCTGATATTCAAGCATTTGCCCTTGCAATGGCACCACAGTTAGAAAAATCCCCAGAAGAATTCAAAGCATCACAACACTGGCTGGATGGCTTCCTTCAGCGATATGAACTGTCTCTAAGAAGATTGACAACACACACTGTTCAAGTTGGAAGATACTGAAGTTATTAAACGTAAACTTGCAGTCAAGTCCTTTGTTGATGGCATCGACTATTCTAAATACCAACTCTCCAACATGATGCTATTGATGAAACTGCAGTGTTTATGGGCCAAGGATCTCAAACGACAATTGATCAGAAGGGTGCCTCGTCAATCTACATTCCCTCTACTGGTTATGAAAGTGCACGTGTTACCTGTGTTTTGGCAATTCGTCTGGATGGAAAGAAAGCCCCACTTCTAATCATCACTAAGGGCAAGAAAGACAAGATTGAACGTGTTTCGGGCATATTTGTTCTTGAAACCGAAAAAGCCTGGATTCAGCCAGCACTCACCACACTAAAGACATGAAGAACTTCCTTGCAGAGAGAAGAATAGATAAAATAATGATTCCTGTAGGAATGACTGCCTATCTCCAGACTCTTGATAATGCAATAAACAAGCCATTCAAGGATCATTTGCGCATGGAAATCAATGATTTAATTGAAAATAGAATGGAGAGAAAACAGCGTGGAAACTTTGTGAAGCCTAGCCTGCAAGAGGTCGTGACTTGGGTGAAGAATTAATGAGATAAAATCACTGACAGCTGTGTTGTCAATGCACTACGAGAAGGCTGCATGGACAACAGGTGCTCATTTAAGGAGAGCTTTATTGCTGGACATGAGAGATTGGGATCAATGGTTCTACAGGAAATGGAGTCGTAAGAAATTCAGGCTGGAATTCGGGGTTTGGAGAGTTATGAAGATGTTCCAGATGATGACATGACTGTATTTGAATAAATGTAGATTTTTGTACAGGGATAAATGTAGATTTTTTGTACATGAATAAATGTAGATGAAAAAAAAAAAAAAAGAAAAAAGTTGGTAGTACATGAAAAAATAAGACATCCCCTGAAAATAAGCCCTAATGCGTCTTTTGGAGCAAAAATTAATATAAGACCCGGTCTTATTTTCTGGGAAACACGGTATTAGAAATTGTCTTTTTCGAATACAAAAGTTAAGGATTTTGGGTCCTAAAATCAGAAAACACATTGATGAAATAGTATAACTGCGATAATTTTAAATGAACAACTTCTGTCATGCATGGTTTATCTTTAAAAAGTATTTTGGTTAATACACTGACTATATTTTTCTGATGTTAAAAACTCAGTGTATCTACCCCCCCCCCCACCTTTTTTTGTTTAAGTAATTCCCTTTAAAAAGTTAGTGGTTTAAAACCTTTTTCTCTGTCACAAACATTAGTTGTTTACAACTTTTAAGAAGCGAAAAGTTACTCACTTCTTCAAACTCCGCAAAAGCAGATCAAACACCCTGTTAATGTATAAAATAAAAATTATTTACTTACATGTTATATCCATCATGATTTCTGAAGTTCACTGAGTTTAAAAAGTTAACAAAATTTACTTCATGAAATAAAGATATGTTCCTTATTGCACAAACTGGAAAATGTTTTCTTAATGGCACAAAATGTGAAATTCCTTTCTTCATTGCCCAAAATATGGAATTGTTTTCTTCATTGCTCAAATAGGGGAAAAAACTTATTTTTTCTCACTGCGTTAGAGTTAATCCATTTTTTTCCCATTTTCTGCAGAGTTTTCCTGCGTGGCACTAATAGTGAATTTCTGTTCAGAAAACGAAGTCGAATAAATGTTCGGATTCTACAAAACAGGCGAACAGCGTCTTTGTTGACAGATGGAAAACGCTTTTCTAGCTCATTTATGAGTTCCCGAATAACAAATGTCCTGCCGTAAACTGAGCAGAAATTTTTTCATGTTCTTGGGATAATTTGTATTACAATATTATCCCAAGAATATGATGGTACGGTCAAACAGCCATCAGATATTAGTCTTAGTTTCAGAATTAGTTTCGGGGCAGTTTTTACAAATAGGTCTTAAAGAAGGATCTAGATCGAAATGCGATAAAGATTCTTCTTATAAACACGACGCGACGTCAAAAAGTGTCCCGTCATTTCATGTTCATATGCGTATTTCGGCACGTTGCATCGGCAATTGGTATTTCGTTAAAAAAACGGAAATAAAAACGAACACTCAGTGTACAACTTAAATAAAACACAAAGTGAAACAAATAATACAAAGTATGAACCAAGAAAAGGCGCGGGCGTGCAAAATTATAACAGAGGAAAATCGGGTCTTGTAGGGAAGTTGACAGACGAAGCTCTGGGAGCAGGCCAGCGCGATGACGGAGAAACAAGTGGCCAACCAGTTTTCCACTTACCCTTTCAGACACTGGTCGACATTCAGTTCCTCAAAGGGACGGACTAGCCCTCAGTGGCGGCCCGTCAGATGAGGCAAGTGAGGCGCCGCCTCACCTGAAATTCCGCAGAATGAGAAGTGAAAGAAAAAAAAAAACCTTCTGTCAGTAACAAAGATATAAGAACTTTGCAGGATAAATGAAACACTGAAATTCACATTGTGATTCATGAATGGTTAAAGAAAGGCTTTCGAGAAGAGGAATGAATCATTATTTTTGCAAAGCAGCTGCATGTTTTAAGCGCTTAGAGGCGACCGGCTTAATCGTCTCGATGAGAAGCCGGTTTTGGGAACTGGGGATCAGAGAAGAGCCCTACAGACTGAACCCCCCCCCACCCCCCCACCCCACGGTCCGAGGTCTACCTAAAGAGGTGCCGGACTTCCAGTAAGAGAAAGGAAATTTCTGAGGCGACCCTCCATTTCGCTTAAACTGGAATCGCATCTCCGCTGTTATTGGAGAACCCAAGGATTGTGTATCCAATGGGCGCGGGAAAATGAGCAGATGACCCTTGTGAAAAGTGGTTTCACAGGCGATGACGCCGTTCGCCTCTATACGCTTTGGAGTACGAAGATTTCTACGTAGCTTTTAGCTTTAACTATTCGTCAGAGTGTATTTGAATCTAACTTTTTGTAGTGTGTTTTCAATCCTCTCTTCTGCGGGTGTTTGCTAGTTCATAGTAATGTTGAGTTTTTCTTTTTTCATTTTGTTATTGTTACTAAACAGCATATTTTGATTTTGGTTGGAAAATATGAATGGCCCAACAAGCGACGTGATTTGTGTTCTGGAAGAAATTCCTTTTAAACACTGGAAAGATTATGATAACAAGGATGTTCTCATATCTGGAAGACCGACACCTATAATAAGTTCAATATCTAAAGATAAGAAGTGCGGCAAATCGTTTTTTAGGTCTTTCAATAAATCATAGTACGAGATTTTTCCCTGGCTTTCTGATGCTATTACAAGCAAACTCTCTTTTGCTGGCCATGTTTACTTTTGAGCAATAAGAAAAATGTGTGGAATACAACGGGTTATTTTGATCTAAAAAACTTTTCTCGTAGTGCAAAATTGCACGAAAGCTCTAAAGAGCATAGAACTAACCACGTAGGTCTAAAACGAATGGAAAAAAACAAACACTATTTCTGATATGCTCAAAGAAAATGCTGCTCTTCATAAAGTCAAGTTTAATGAAAAGGTCAGACTAAATAGGCTTTTTATGGAACATATAATTGATTTAGTTGTCGTTCTAAGCAAGCAAGAACTGCCTTTTCGAGGACATGATGAAACTATTTCCTCATTAAATAAAGGTAATTTCAAGGAAATGTTCCAAATGTTACTTCGTAGGAGCACCCCAGAATTAAAAGCACATTTTGAAGAAATACGAAGCTTATTTTCTGGACAATCTAAAACGATACAGAATGATTTAATTGAGTGTATTCATGAATATATAAAAGTCCAAATAAATACCAGATTTGAAGATATGGGAAAGCTCGAGTTTCTGCAGCTAGTTGACAGCTCAAAATACCATAGTTATTCAGAGTCATTTCCATCCAGTGCCCTTAACACTCTCAAAAAAATTTATCCAAACATTTTTACAGACACACAACGACTAAAAAACGAATTAGATTTTTTATATAATGATCACAACTTCAGGGAACTCAGTTTTCAGAAAACCTTGAAAACAATGAAAGAAAACGAGCTGAAAGAGGTGTTACCAGAAGCCTACAAATTATTTTCTCTTGTATTGACACTGGCGTCAACAAGTTCTTCTGCTGAAAGGAATTTTTTCTTGTTTGAAGAGAATTAAGACTTACCTCCGTAATACAACGGCACAAGATCGTTTGTCTTCACTCGCTAAAATTTCAATCGAGAAAGAATTGCTGAACCATCTAATGTCCATTCAACCATTTTATGATCTGATCATAGACAAATTTGCAGCCAAAAAGGATCGCAGAATTGAACTTATTTATAAAAATAAACTGAAAGCATTCTGTTCGAGACCAAAGCAAATTAATATCGTATTCCCCTGTTTTTAATTCCAGGTTTAAATTATTTTATACTTTTTTTATATAGAAATGTGCTTCCTTAGCTTGACTTCTCCTGTACATAGTTATCACGAGCCTGGACTTCAGTTTGTGACCCGTGCTAAATGCACCTTCACTAATATGCCAATCGAACTGTGACTTTTATTCAAGCTCAAGAAACACTTCGTGAGAAAAAAATTATATTCAAATGATTTACTTTGAATTTTTTAAGAAGTGGATCTCCGATTGGCGTTGGGATGTGAGTGACGCATTGACTAGCTAAAGAAACCGCGCAAATTGCGTATTTTCGCTCAAGTGTATTACATAAAAGAATACTGGTGAAATATTTCTTTCTTTGTTGTAAAATTATCGAATAATTGTTTTCATAAAAATATTGTTGCAAAAGTAGCGTATATTACACACACACATATATAGAGAGGTATATGTACATTTTTCCTCTAAAATTTTTGGATTTTTTCGTGAAGAAAGACTCCCCACGCCGTGTTTCATATATTTCTATAATTTTATTCCATTACTGTTTAATAATATTTGTATATAAGGGCTAAATGACATGGGATGGAGCCCTAAGGGATGGGGTTTACAGCTGTTAATAACAAGGCGCCGCTTACCCTGGACCAATGGCTTAACGAGACTTCCGAATCTCAGCGGATTTTAATGATTCAGCCGACTCGAACCCAGGACTTCAAAGATATCCAATGGGGGATACTGCCTTTGACATGAAACTTTTTTGAAGGGGGGGGGTTCTGCACTTCTGCTGTATAACTGTGTATAAGTACATATAACAATTTGGGGGGGGGCGCTTCGACAAATATTTTCCTATTGGTACGTACGCACATCTTGAATATTAATACAAAATGAAGCTAATTTAATAAAATGAAGAAAATGCAATAAATTATAGTTGTTTTAATAAAAATTTAATAAAGCAACTTCTTTGGCCGCTTTGCTTTACTTTCTCTTCTATTATCAAGAAATTACATTGCTTTCCAAGTTATATAAAAATCAAAGAATTTAAATAGGGAAATTATCTATAAAACGTACTTAGAAAAAGCTAACTGTCTCGCCTAATAAGGGGTGTGCAAACCACGACCCCCCCCCCCGTTACGCCACTGATATATATATATATATATATATATATATATATATATATATTCGTATAACGTTATACGAATTTATATATTTTTCAATAACATACGTTTTACTGTTTTACATTTACATCAAGACCGTTCGCCTCACCAGCATTTTACACCACGAGCCGCCACTGCTAGCCCTTTCCTCTGTAAAGCCCTGTCGGCCATTGCGACTGCAGTGCTTTACGATACTTCTGTTGCAGTTTATTGTCTCTGTGGGAATTGAGAAACTGGCTATTATATAGGTAGACCTGAACAAGACTACATGTCGCTTACCCAGATCCTAGAGGCGACAAGCAGATGACTTGAAAGTATCATTGTCCCGGCATGCCTTCTGGTAGAGCCTAGAGGCGACAAGCAGATGACTTGAAAGTATCATTGTCCTGGCATGCCTTCTGGTAGAGCCTAGAGGCGACAAGCAGATGACTTGAAAGTATCATTGTCCTGGCATGCCTTCTGGTAGAGCCTAGAGGCGACAAGCAGATGACTTGAAAGTATCATTGACCTGGCATGCCTTCTGGTAGAGCCTAGAGGCGACAAGCAGATGACTTGAAAGTATCATTGTCCTGGCGTACCTTCTGGTAGAGCCTGAACAACAGTAATTCTTCCTAAGACATTGGATGAGGGCTGGGAGGAGGCGGAGGAACAGGGAAGTGCTAACGACATCAAAGGATCGATCTCCCCGGTGACTCCTGTTTACAATTTCGCAACCGAAAATAGCTTGCGGTGGTTGCTCGAGCACCCCAGTCCCAGTATCTCGCCAATCTCCCATTCTCTTTTTGTAGAAAGAGCACAGTTAAACTAAAAGAAAAAACTGAGCACTCTTAGATAAAAATAAAATGTTGATACAAAGCCAACATATTTAAAAATTTAAAAAGCATGCATTTCCAGAGGAAACCGAGGGGGCCAACACATACTTTTGTCCCCGCGGGTTAATCACTGAGGGGACGGTTGCCCCCGCGTAGTCGGCGCCTATACTAATATTGTCTAGCTCTAAGACTGCCATTTACCTCATTGGCGAAGCACTGGAAGGTTTTGGTGCCAGAGGGTTACCAACGAGTCTTGAAGTTTTGAGAGTTTTCTTTCATTATCACACAAAGGAAAATACGTCGCAGGATGATGTGAAAATTGCTGTGCAGGAGTTCTGTGAAATTTGGAACAACGCAAAGTTTCCAATTTCTAAGGAGAGAAATATTGATTATACTGGGAAAATACTGAAACTTTTTGTATCCTGTAGTGATAGAGAAAAGAGGTGCAACAGGATCAGAACATAAATCAATAAAATTATTGGGTAAAAATCCCAGTATTACGGAGAGAATTTACGTCCCGTAATATACACTATCTACCAACAAGTAATTGGACACCCCTGCAATCGAAGATATCTGCGGTCCTGATACACGTCACGGCCGCCGCCGTTAAATATCGTGTGGGAAACAACAACGCAACCAGTTGCATGCAAGATGCCACGCAGTTCGGAGCTCTCCGATTTCGAGAAAGGTGTAATCGTCGGATATCACAGAAACGGCCGATCCATACGTGACATATCCAGCGAGTTGAAATACCCAAAATCGACAGTGGCCTACGTGATTGGCAAGTGGAAGATGAGAGGTGACTGTCGGAATGTGCCCGACCCGGCAGACCCACAAAACTGGGAGTTAGGGACCGACGGGTGCTGGCCAGAGAAATTCGGAAGAACCTCACCAAATCGATGGGCCACATCCGCGAGGAGTTTCAACAGGCATCCGGGAGTGTTCTTTCGAGGAAACCATCCGTAAGGAAGCCCATCTGTTCGGTTATCATGGACGTGCTGCCTCCCACAAGCCTTTGATCACCAAGTCCAATAGCGCTGCTCGGCTAACGTGGTACAAAGAGCGTCGACAGTGGACCGTTGAACTGTGGAAACAGATTCTCTGGAGATACGAATCAAGGTTTACCCTCTACCGTTCGGATGGCAGTGTCTGGGTTTGGCGTCTGCCTGGAGAACGCCTCCTGCCGGAATGTATTGTGCCAACTGTGAAGTTCGGCGGCGGTGGAATTATGCTATGGGGGTGTTTCTCGTGGTATGGCACGGGACCCTTGGTCGCAATTCCTGGTAGACTCAACGCCAAGACCTACTGCACCATTTTGGATTACCGTGCGCTTTCTACGGCAGTTTTACGGGGTGGACCCATGTTACTTTCAGGATTTTTTTTTTGATTGGAGGTTTAACGACCGCCGTGAGCAACTCAATGGGCTATAAGCAGTCGCCCGTCCCTAATTTAGGGTCACTGGTTCCAGGGAAGGGAGAGAGCCAGTGCCGTAAGACAAACACAACATCCATGCCTCACCGGGATTCGAACCCGGACCCCTTCCAGACGAATGAGCCATTCCTTCTGGGTCCAGTGTTTTTCTCGAGCTCGGCTGTCCCACAAGCAGAGATGTGTAACAGCCACGTACATAATAACATAATGCATCAGGATTATTTACACATTTATGTCTACTTGAAGAAGCCATGATCAGATCTGAAAAAAAGAAAAACAAGTGTTATTTTTGTGTAAATCAGATAAATCTCTAGAATCCAAAATTAACAATAACAAGAAAAATGACACCGAGTTTTCGGGTGTAATAAGCACGTCTTTTGAATCCGTTCTGATGCAAATTATATTTATCAAAGCTATTCAAAGTCAATGGAACCGGTATCGAAAACAATAGTATCTGACGGAAGAAAAGTTTTACAATCGGGTTTTTAATCCCTCAGATATTGCTGTAAACGGAATCGTGAGATTACGCCCTCTGGTTGCAGACTTGTGCGTTAAGAAAAACGTGAATTTACATGACACAATTTAAATATATAGGTAACATAAAGTGCTATTTGGTGGGTCCCTAATAGCTGAAGATCTTATCTACATATACAGCTTTGCATCTTGTCAATTTACACATTTTTTGGCTTACCAGGTAGTTGTTTAACCGTGACCACCTTTCTTATCAGGGTATATATTTGGGTTCTTGTGGGTGCTCTGTTCAGTCTTGTTTGACTCTTTGTCATGGCGGTTTTTGTTCTGCCGGTAAGCTTTTAATTCTTCTTTTTTTAGTTTTTATAAATTTGATTTTTGTAATTTTTGTGCTTATTAGAATTTGGTTTTGTGGCCTAGGGAGCATGACCAACCGACAATTTTGGCTTGCCTTGTCGTTTTGTTGGTACTAGAAAGGCCACTCCCACAAGTTGATGCTCTCCTGATGACGGCAACTTGTTCCAGTTTTTACATGTTTTGAAATTTTGTATTTTTGTTTTGTAATATTTTCATTCTCTCTCTCTCTCTCTCTCTATATATATATATATTTATACACAGTCGAGTCACATTGTGACCACCTCCTACTTTTTTGACGTCAACAGCGCGTATCCAATGAAAATAGGCACGTGTCGTGAGCTGGCATGGAGAGTATATAAAGTGTGCTGTAGGCAATCTGAAAACATATCGCTCGTTGCTGTCACGGATAAAAAGAGCGGTTTATCAGATTTGCAAAACGGGATGATTATCGGCTTTCGGGCCAAGGGTGGCAGTATTTCCAAAACAGCGCAGTTTGTGAACCGTTCGCGTGCTGCTGTGGTTAAAGTGTATCGTGATTGAAGAAATGGCACCATTACGAAAAAGCGACGCGAAAACTGCTGAGCACCACGTGGCATTGATGTGAGGTGCGCGAGGGCCGATCGACACGCTACAGTGGAGCAAATCACTGACCAAATGAACCATGGGGCTACTGAAAGTGTAACACGACAGTTCAACGAACCCTGCTACGTATGGGGCTCCCATGCAGACGGATGGCCACTGCACTTATGCTAACGAAAGTGCATCTGCAGAAAAGGCTTTTTTTTTTTTTTTTTTTTTTGATTGGAGGTTTAACGACCACCGTGAGCAACTCAATGGGATATAAGCAGTCACCCGTCCTTAATTTAGGGTCACTGGTTCCAGGGAAGGGAGAGAGCCAGTGCCGTAAGACAAACACAACATCCATGCCTCACCGAGATTCGAACCCGCACCCCTTTCGGACGAATGATCAGAGGCCATCGCTTAGACCACTGCGCCACCGGAGCGGTCAGAAAAGGCTAACATTTGCTCGACAGTATCGGAATTGGACCTCCGCCGATTGGCAAAGGATTGCCTTCTGATGAGTCATGTTTTCTACTTCATCGAACATATGAACGCTAGCGTATAAAGTGAGAAACATCGGAGAACAAACACTCTTAAACCGTGGCTGGCAGAACGCAAGATGGTGCGAGCAGCGTTATGGTCTGGGGAATGTTTATGTTTTTTTTTTTTTTTTTTTTTTTTGATTGGAGGTTTAACGACCACCGTGAGCAACTTAATGGGCTGTAAGCAGTCGCCCGTCCCTAATTCAGGGTCACTGGTTCCAGGGAAGGGAGAGAGCCAGTGCCGTAAGACAAACACAATATCCATGCCTGACCGGGATTCGAACCCGGACCCCTTACGGACGAATGATCAGAGAGCATCGCTTAGACCACTGCGCCACCGGGGCGGCAGGGGAATGTTTTCGTGGCATTCTCTGGGTCCACTCATACCTGTGGAAATCACTATGGACCGAATTCGTTATGAATCCATCCTTGTAGACTATGTACACCCATACATGCTGATTGTCTTCCCTTGGGCAGACGGGATCTTCCAGAACGACAATGCGACCTGTCACACAGCTAAAAATGTCCGAGAGATGTTGAAAGAGCATGATGAAGACTTCAAAGTACTTCTTTTTTTTTTTTTTTTTTTTTGATTGGAAGTTTAACGACCACCGTGAGCAACTCAATGGGCTATAAGCAGTCGCCCGTCCCTAATTTAGGGTCACTGGTTCCAGGGAAGGGAGAGAACCAGTGCCAAAAGACAAACACAACATCCATGCCTTACCGGGATACGAACCCGGACCCCGTTCAGACGAATGATCAGAGGCCATCGCCTAGACCACTGCGCCACCGGGGCGGCCAAAGTACTTCCCTGCCCCCTAATTCCCCAGACTTAAACCCACTTGTGCATCTGTGGGACCACCTCGATCGTGTTGTTCGCTCTATGGATCCTCCAATAAGCACCCTCCAGCAGCTGTCAGATGCACTGAAGTCCACATAACTGTGAACACCTTGCAGCACCTTATTGAGTCACTCCCAGTCTGTGTAGCTGCTGTCCACGCTGCACACGGCGGTTACTCTGGACATTAGCTAGTGGTCACAATAATGCGACTTAACCGTGTATATATCAGAGGCGAATAATCGGTGTGCGGTGCACACCCATACAGTCATAATTTAACCTATACTATCGATATTACATTTTCTGATTTATTTATAACAAAACTCGCCAGAGTTTGTCCTAAGGCTTCGAGTGGTGGCTAAAATTAATTTCCCCACAAGTGTTTTCATTCAGAGGAGAAAGGTCGTTCAGTAAGCATAGTATCACATTTGCGCTAAGATTCTTGGGTGTGCGGTTTCGCGATAGGACATTGGACGATGTTCGAGCAATTGTGGTACAAGAGCTGCCTAGATGGCGCTTCAGGTCACGTTTTTATTTCCATGCGGTTTCAAAGATTACAGCCGATCTCTCAGGCTGTGCTAGCCAAATAGAGTACGGCTTGCTAAGCAGCGAAATTCAACAACAATTCAATTATAATCGAAACTGTCACTACAAGATTTAAAATCCAATTTCATAAGATCACACTGAAGGTTTCTTATATTAAAATATATTATTTACGAGTTAAAATCTACTAGACCTTTTGGGCTCTCAAACATGCCCATCTTCAGGTTAAATGTAAGGGAAGTATACAGACGGCAGGGATTAATACAGGGTGATCAGAATCGACCGCACAATAAACCTACCGGACGATTCCTCGTGGAGAAAGAAGCCGAAAGCCGTTGTCCGATCGGACGTCGCATTCCGGAGATATACGCGCCGAAAGTTCGTGACGTTACATCCGGTAAGAATACAGACATTAGGAATAAGTTACCCAATCACTTCGACAGAAAACGTGTAATTTATTGATGTGCACCACTACAACACAAATGATAAAACACGTGGATTCGTCTCAGATTACAACATGTGTTTAAAATGACCGCCTTGTAGTGCGGAACAGGCTGCAGCCCGCCAAGGAATAGACATCTGCAAGAGTTGCAGCATAGTAGGGGTTACAGTTGTGAGGGCCGCGTGAAAGGTGGCCACTAAGTCGTGCTTGCAGGCTGTTGACAGGCAGACGATATACCAGTTCCTTTTGATGACCCCAGAGGAAGAAGTCCAATGGGTTAAAATCCGGCGAACATTTTCAGCGTAATGCACCGGTGTTCCATCATGCTGGAACCATATAGATTGCTGAGAACAGCCGATGGTACGTTTATCAGTAAATCCGGCAGAACATCACGTAGGAACACCATGTAGT
This sequence comes from Macrothele yani, assembly GCA_039090855.1. Taxonomy (NCBI): domain Eukaryota; kingdom Metazoa; phylum Arthropoda; class Arachnida; order Araneae; family Macrothelidae; genus Macrothele; species Macrothele yani. The sequence goes on from CM077013.1 coordinate 123,778,406, forward strand.
TGGCAGCTGTGACACGTTCTGGAAGAAGATATGTTCCCACTAGGATATCGCCCACACCATACCATACCATACCAGATATTAACACCCCACCGGACCTGGTGAGCGTGTTCACGTGTTGCTGGTCCAATGTCCAAAGATGACTATTATGGGTGTTGCAGATACCCTGCCATGTAAACCTTGCGTCATCAGTCCACAAGAGACGGCGGATGAAACTATTATCGGCAGCATGTTGCTGTAGCAGCCACTCACCGAGGATAATCCTGTGGTAATAGGCCTTGCACCCATGTGATGTAATATGGATGCACGTCTTTGTCGTGTAGAATAGCAAGCACGGTACTTTGGTGCACACTGAACTGTCGCGCGATCGCACGGCTGCTGGTCGTTGGCTCCTCATCTTTGAATGGCGTCCTCGAGGGATGGTGTTTTCACAGAGGGTCCAGCACCATTGCCTACAATTGGACGTGGTGCGATATTGCCTGTGTCACGCATTCGAGCGTCAAGCCGCCGTATAACCTGGGCGCCCGGGTGCCGTCGTGCTGGGCATCGCTCGCTGTAGACCCTTGCTGCACGCAATGCTGAACCATGGCATTCCCCCAATAGGAGGTACATGTCACAATACTCAAACTGTACGACATATCGCCACCCACACTACTGTCAAATGTTCCAACGCAGTATGAGCTTACCTGCTACCGTCACCAGCCCTTTTTATCCCTACCTGCCGTATCGCACAGGCGTACAACTGATGGTTTCCTGCCACCACGTCCTTCGAATTTGCATATCCATCCCGTGGCACATTTTTATTTGTTGATTGCCTTTATTATTATGTTTTTTAATTGGAGGTTTAACGACCACCGTGAGCAACTCAGTTGGCTATAAGTAGTCGCCCGTCCTGAATTTAGGTTCCAGGGAAAGGAGAGTCAGTGCCGTAGGACAAACACAACATCATCCATGCTTCACCGGGATTCGAACTCGCACCCCTTTCGGACAATTTTTTGTTTAGTGGAATTTTAACGACCACCGTGAGCAACTCAATGGGCTATAAGCAGTCGCCCGTCCCTTAATTTAGGGTCACTGGTTCCAGGGAAGGGAGAGAGCCAGTGCCGTAAGACAAACAACATCCATGCCTCACCGGAATTCGAACCCGGACCCCGTTCGGAAAAATGATCAGAAGCCATCGCCTTAGACCACTGCCCCACCGGGGCTTGATTGCCTTATGATACGTGCACCAGTATAACTATCCACGTCGCTCTTCAACGAGAATGTGAGTTACCGGATGTGACGTCACGAAACTTTTGCCGCGTATATCTCCGGAATGGGACGTCCGATGAAACGACGGACAACGGTTTTCGGCTTCTTTCTGCACGAGGAATCGTCCGGTAGGTTTATTGTGCGGTCGATTCTGATCACCCTGTATACCGTTCCCTGCCGTCTGTATACTTCCCTTACATTTAACCTGAAGATGGGCATGTTTGACGGCCCGAAAGGTCTAGTAGATTTTAACTTTTAAATAATATATTTTAATGTAAGAATCCTTTAATGTTATCTTCTTAAATTGGATTTAAAATCGTGCAGTAACAGTGTCGATTATATTATTAGATTATCCGAGTGGTGCACGACAACTAATTCTGAGTACGCAATTCAACGTTGTGATACCAGTTGCTGTTATGTTTTTGTATAACAAAACTCGAAAATTTGTCCTAAGGTGTCGCGTGGTGGCTAAAATTAACTCCCTTATACAATGTTTTCGTAAAGTGAAGGTGGTTTGTTACTTCGTTGATTCAACAAAACACAGTAAGTAGTACTCGCATCTGCAGGTATGCTGTTTATCCAGCGGACACCCTAGTTTGCGCGTTTGGAATAGCATGGAGTCATAAATACACTTCAACGTTCTGCTACGAGTTACTGTTCTTTTGTTTTTTAGTCGCTGTGTGAATCGGTGTGTTTATATCAACACATATTTAAATATAGAATTTGAATTTTGATATCCATTTAGCTAGACGATGTACTAAGTGTCCAACTTTCTCAGAGATTTTGCAGATTCTGTAAAACGGGTTAAAGAAAGTAAACCTCGTGCTGTATTTAAAACACACACCCACACACACACAATGAATATTTAAACAAAAGTGATGTAATAACACGTGAAAATTTTAAGAAACTGAAGTCCAAAGAATTATAACTGAATATGTACTGTTACGCTCACCTGGTTCGGCCAATTAGGTTCCCCGTTTTTGTTTAACATTTTATGACAACATTTCAGTGTTAATTGTTTACTTCTCGTTCCTTCCCTTCGTATTTCAGTGGTAGTGGTTGCTCAGCTGCTTACTCCGGCCGCAGGGTTCGCACCATCTTCGGGTGAGTTAGTTTCTTTGTTTTCTATAGTTTTTTAGCATTCCGATGTTTTTCATTCTAACTGGTCTGGATTTAGTAGCTTAGGGAGCAGGATCAATCAACTATTGGTTTTATTTTCTAGTCGTTCACTGATACCAGAAAAGCCACTCTCCCGGGTTGTTGCTCTCCTGATGAAGGCAACCTGGTTTTTTCAGTTTTAATTTAATTTTATTTTTCTACGTTCCTGCCTTCACAAAAATTAATGCTCGATATTCCTTGGTCGTTGTTTCATAACACACACTCTCTCTCTCTCTCTATCATCACCATTGTCAACCATTATCAATCCACTGCTGGACGGAGATCTCCCCAAGTTTCCTCCACAACAACAGCTGTCTTGTGCCAGTCTCCATGTCACTCCCGCATACTTTCGAATTTCATCCACCCATCTTCCATGTGGTGGTGCTCTGGGGCTTTCCCCTCTCTCTCTCTCTCTATATATATATATATATATATAAATAAAAGATACCAAAAATTCGTTCATCACTAGTATTTGCACACGAAATTCAGATTTTTTCTAATAATGGAGTGTATGTTAAAGATCTTTTTTTTTTGTTTTGATTAAAGGTTTAACGACCACCGTGAGCAACTCAATGGGCTATAAGCAGTCGCCCGTCCCTAATTTAGGGTCACTGGTTCCAGGGAAGGGAGAGAACCAGTACCGTAAGACAAACACAACATCCATGCCTCACCGGGATTCGAACCCGGACCCCGTTCGGTCGAATGATCAGAGGCCAGCGCCTTAGACCACTGCGCCACCGGGGCGGCTTAAAGATCTTTGCCGTAAGTTATTAGCCAACAGCTAAATGGAAGAAAAGCTTTCGTATGTTCAAAATCAAAACTAGAATTTTGCAGCTCGGGATACATAAATTTTTGCGTGCTTTTACCCCATAACAGCGCGCACCCAACCTAAAGAGGCACGTGACGCCACTGATATATATACCGCCGTATCAGAATAATATGACCACCCCCGGAATCACAGCGCGCACGTGACTCGGTCAACCACACGGCGATATAAGCGACCGGCCAGGGCAGATGAGCCATAGTGCGTTACGTGAGCACAATGGGCAGAGGTAATGATTTGACGGACGTTCAAAAAGGAATGATCATCGGCTATCGCGCCAAGGGTGAAAGCATCTCAGAAACAGCAGATTTCGTGGGCTGTTCGTGAGGTGCTGGTGTAAATGTGTACCAAGAATGTACGCTGGCACACAGAGTACTTCCCGACGTCATAACTGTGAAAACCCAAAGGACATCTACCCTAGAGGAGAACTTCGCCTCCGTCGACTGGTAAAGGGGGGGGGGCAATCGACGCGCAACAATGCAGCAATTGACCATGCAAATGAACGCTGGGGCACCAAGGTATGTGTCCCCGATAACAGTAGAGCGAACCCGGTTACGTATGGGTCTCCGGAGTCGACGCTGCGTCAAGGCGTCCATCTTAACCCAGGTCCATAGGCAACGACACCTGCAGTTCGCATGGGACTACGGTCATTGGACAGTGGGAAAAGTTGTCTTCTCCGACAAATTGAGGTTTCGACTACAGAGAAGAGACGGGCGGTGGAGGATATGGTGTCAGACACACGAGAACCAATACCCGGACACGCTTGTCGGTCAACTACAGGTCGGCGGTGACAGTGTGCATGTCTGAGGGATGTTTTCCTGGTATGACTTGGGACCGCTGCTTCCCCTGGATGGGTCCCTGATCAATGGCTACCTGTCCACCCCTTTATGTTGGACGTTTAGCCTGGTGGTGGCGGTGTCTACCAACAGGACGCTGCGTGGCTGGTTCCAAGAACATGACAGCGATGTCTCCGTTCCCCGGCAAAATCACCCGACCCCAATCCCATTGAGCCTTTGTAGGACTAATTGGATCAACAGGTTCAACGTGCCAACCCACAGCCACGTTATCTCCAGGATTTCCGTACTCTGCTGCAGTCCGAATGCGCACGTGTGCTTTGGGCAGCCATCTAGGGCCTAATTGCGTCTATGCCACGCCGTTTCGCTGCTGTCATCCGGGCCAAGGATGGTTATTTCCATTAATAGGCAGGTGGTCATGTTCTGATACTACCTTAAAAGAAGTACCCCCGTAGTCTTTTACATCCGGTTTGGCACTGTCAGCCACTGCTAAATTACGGAGGAGGGAGAGTTGGAGCAGTGGATCAGCCGCAATTTGAAATTTTATAAAATTTGCAATACTCTCTACCGACAGAAACACAGGAGGCGACTTTGATCAAGGGTAATCCCTAGCCTTGCGATTCATTACTTCATTTGTGAGGACTGTCTGGTACCACTTCACTGGCTATTTCTCAGGTGGTTTCGGTAAACAAAAAGGTCTACGGATGTGCGCATAACCACCATGAAAAGAAAAAAGACAGATGACACCTGAGTTTCGGTTGCAATGATAACGTCTTTTGAATCCTTTCCGATGCGAACTAAATTTGTCAAAGTTATTCCAAGTCAATGCAACCAGTCAGAAAAAAGTCACAACCGGGTTTCTATACTGCTGGCCACCCAAAATGCTACACCAAGAAGGAAACATCCGATTGACCCGAAATTCGCAGCATGCGTCGCCCGCGAAAGGATATGCAAACGATTAGCATTGCAGGGCATATGCACATCATGTGCGCCGGCACGCCACCGAGAAGCACTATAAGAAGGGTACACAGAAGACGGGGTGTAAGTAGTGGAAGAGTGTTGTGCTGCCGGATCTGTGCGTGGGAAGCTTCCTGATGCCTCGTCGCAGAATACATCAGTCATTCCAGCAAGTTTCGGAGTTCGACAGAGGACGAATAGGGGCTTATCGCGACAACGGTTTATCGTACCGAGACATCAGCGCCGGTGTGGGACGACATCCAGCCACAGTGAGGCGAGTATGGACTCGGTGGGTGCAGGAGTGACGGACGGACCGACGTGAGCGATTGCCGCAGCCGCGGCACACCACCGAACGAGAGGACCGGCATGTTGTGCGGCGGGCATTGACGGCTCGCATCGCCACATCACGAACGTTAGCGCAGGAATTAGCATGTGTTGCGCAACAACCTGTGTCATCACGCACCGTTCGACGTAGTCTGCAGGAGCTGGGACTTGCCGCACGGCGCCCATTGCTCCGATTACCAATGACGTTACACCACCGGCGAGTGCGGCGGTAGTGGGCAGTTGAACGCCTCACCTGGACTATGGAATGGCAAGACTTTGTGTTCTCCGACGAATCCCGCTTCTGCCTGCAACACCACGATGGTCGGATCCACGTGTGGCGGCACCGCGGCGAGACTGTATGACGCCTGCATTATGCATCACCATAGCGGTCCGTGGCCTGGCGTTATGGTTTGGGGCGCAATTGGATATGAAACCCGCACCCTCTGGTAGGTATCGCCGGTACACTCAACAGCCACCGCTACATCTCCGACGTTTTGGAGCCTGTAGTCCTCCCTTACCTGCAGGACCTGCCACGTTTGAACAGCCTGCAAGTGGCACGCATACTGCAACAATTCTTCACGGCCCACCAGGTGTCACTGCTGCCGTGGCCCGCCTGTTCTCCTGATATGTCGCCCATCGAACACGTCTGGTCGCTGATCGGCAACCGAGTGGCCCGGCAAGCACCACCCGCGGCTACGCCTAATGAACTGTGGCAACGTGTGGAAGCCGCCTTTGACCGACATACCCCAAGCCCACATCCAAAGCCTCTTTCGTTCGATGCCGCGCCGTGTAGCGGCCGTTATTGCCAGCCATGGGGGCCACACGAACTATTGATGTCTACGTGTTCCACAAGTAGCACGGGCCTGTAAGCTCAATCGTTTCATCTTTGTATCTGTTATGTGTCCAGTAAATCTGGCTTTGCTATCTCGTGTCCTTCTTGGTGTTGCATTTTGGGTGGCCAGCAGTGTCATCATCATCATCATCATCAACCATTATCAATCCACTGCTGGACGAAGGTCTCCCCAAGTTTCCTCCACAACGGTCTGTCTTGTGCCAGTCTCCTCCATGTCACCCCTGCATACTTTCAATTTCATCCACCCATCTTCCATGTGGTCTTCTTCTGGGTCTTTTCCTGTCCCTTGGAATCCAATCTAAAATTTCCGGCTGTCCATCGATGATCTGTCCTTCTGGCAGTATGTCCCAGCCATTGCCATTTCAGGGATTTAACTCTGATCATGATGTCTTCCACTCTCGTCATTTTCGGATCCACGAGTTCCTCTTCTTATCTCTCCTGGTTACACCAAGCATGCACCTCTCCATGCTGCTTTGAGTTGTCTGCAGCCTTTGTATGTCTCTTTTAGTTAAGGTCCACGTCTCTGCACCATACGTAAGCACTGGAAGGATGCATTGATCAAACACTTTTCTTTTAAGACATAATGGCATATTGCTCTTGAAAATTATGCTGTTTCTTCCAAAAGCTCTCCAGGCAAGTTTTGTACGCCGATTAATTTCTTCATCAATGTGACCCTCACTTGATATCTGCTGTCCAAGATAAACGTACGTGTCTGTTATCTCCAGCTTTTCTCCATCAATCGATAAATCTTCATTTCTTGTAAAAGCATTGAACATCACTTTTGTCTTCTGAAAGTTCATTTTTAATCCCACTTCTTTACTCTTGTCAGCAAGTTCCTGGATCATACTCTGCAGCTCTGATGGGGTAGTTGCAAAAATGACTACGTCATCAGCAAAACGAAGGTGGGTTAGATAATCTCCATTAATCTTTATCCCCTTGTTTTCCCAGCTCAGCGACTGAAAAACACCCTCCAATGTGGCATTAAAGAGCTTCGGAGATATGGTGTCACCTTGTCTCACTCCTTTCCAATTTTTACGTGTGTTGTATTTTCAAACAGCCTAATCTTTGCACTTGCATTTTCATAGATGTTATTAATAATATTAATGTATGCATCTTCAATACTGCAGGTTTTCAGAGCCATTGTAACTGCTGATGGTTTCACCGAATCAAAGGCTTTTTCATAATCGATAAAAGCCATGCACAATGGAAGTTCATATTCCCTCGCTCTTTCAATTAGTTCTCTCAGCACATGGATATGATCTATTGTGCTGTAGCCACTCCTGAATCCAGCTTGTTCTCTCGGTTGAGCCATGTCTAGTGCTACCTTCAAGCGGTGTGAAAGAACTTTAGTGAAGATTTTATAAACTACTGATAGGAGGCTGATAGGTCTGTAGTTTCCGAGATCCTCAATGTCACCTTTCTTATGTAGCAGGATCATTGTAGCGGTGTTCCAATCCTCAGGAATCTTTCCTTCATTAAGGCATCGAGTGAAAATTTGGGCGAGTACTGTTTCGATTTCTCCACTTGCTTCTTGTATGATGTCTACAGTAATTCCATCTTCTCCTGGAGCTTTTCCTCGCTTCATGTTCTTGATTGCATGTGCAACTTCTGCTGGAAGGACTGGGGAACTCTGGTACTGGTATCTTTCATGATGTCTGGAGTGCATATATCATCCCTTTCATATAATTTGGAGTAGAAATCTTTCACTCTTGTCAAAATTTCGCCTCTATTTCTTGTTACAGAACCATCTTCTTTTCTCAGTGCCATAATCTGTTTTCTTCCCTTACTGAGATGTCCCTTTGCTATCTTTAGGCTTTGGTTGTTTTCAATTGCTTTCCTCACTAGTTCACAGTTGAATTTCCTTACGTCTTCAGTGATAATTTTTTCTTACTGTCTTGCATAGCTCTATATATTCCACTTTGGAAGTCACATCTTCTTTAGTTGTCCTCATCTCTCTTCTTTTTTTGCATCAACATTTTGGTTTTCCTGATAATTTGTTCACATGCAACTTGTTCTTAGACCCAGCTAATTTTGTTGCTGTTTCCATAAGAGCTTTGGTTACTTTTCTGTTAACTTCAGAGATGTCCACTTCTTCCGATGTTAGGCCTTATAAAGCAGAGAACCTGTTCTTCAGTTCTAACTTGAAGGTATTATGGTGTTTTTTAAGGTTGGTTATGTCAATAGATTTTGTTTGTCTTATGAGCTTGCCACGTTCAAGTTTAGTGTTGAGGTGCATCTTACATCTCACCAATCTATGGTCACTACCTGTGTTGAACTTGTTTAGCACACTGCAGTCTTCTATGACGAATTTTTTGTTACACATAATAAAATCAATTTCACTTGTCGTCCCATTTGGATGTCTCCATGTCCATTTCCTGTGTGGCTTTTTCTTGAAGAAGGAGTTCAAGATGAAAAACCCTTCTGCCTCTGCAAACTCAACGAGAGTATTTCCACGCTGGTTTCTGTTGCCATGACCGAATTTACCTACTGAAGTTTCATTCTGTTGCCCGTTGCCCTATTTTTGCATTGAAATCTCCCATAATTATTTTCAAGTGCTGCTTACCTTTATTATTTAGATGACAAATTTCCTCATAAAATTCTTCAATTTCTTCTTCAGGATGACTTGTGGTGGGTGCATAAGTTTGAATAATCTGAGCCTGGTATCTTTTCGAGAGTTGGATAACAAGTCGTGCAGCTCTGTCAGAGGAACTTTCAACTTCTACAACTTTATCCTTCAGTTTCTTGTTTATTATAAATCCAACACCACTAGTTCTGCCAGTATCTGTCCCACGATAGTAGAAGAGATGTCCACTTTTCAGTTCGATGAGATCTTCTCCTTTTCTCCTTACCTCACTTAGCCCCACGATGTCCCACTTGATCCTTTGTAGTTCCTCTTCCAATTCAAGAAGCCTTGAATCAGAAGATAGGGAGCGTCCATTGTAAGTAGCCAAGGTCAGCATCAGATGGCAGCCTAGTCCGGTCCTCCGGGGATTCTTAGCACCCTCTGCCTTCATGTCGCACTGGCCGCTGCCTTGGACAGGTACATTCCAGCTGCCGGAGACTGAGGGCCAAGATTTAAGTTGTGGAATCATTTTGGAGGGTTTGGCCATAACTCACCACGCTGGCCAAGCGGGTTGGTGAGTGTGGGATAGAATTTCCTCTGATCCCGATGGTATAGTTATACCGCTATGGGCGGTCGTCAGAGCCCCTTTAGTGGGAACAGGATGCACCACGAGAAGGCGGGGTTGACATTTGTCAAGGAGAGGCTGTGATGTTACGCATCACCTGACCTGCAACAGCAGTGTATAATCGATAAAACATCCAGATATAAAACCAACTACTTACTTCCACCAGCGGTTAATAATATTAAGAAAATTAACAAATGGCGCGCAAAAAGTGTTTCGTAGAAGAAAGAAGGTATCGGAGACAAACAGATTTTCAAATCAAAGTGTCAAAAGAAGAAATATAGAAGGAAACATGATATAGCTATACGCTTTCTAACAGAAAATTTTTTGCATAATGGGAAAGTTGAAAAACCGGCGAAAAATATTCATGGGAAAAAAGCTGTGCTAAAGAAAAATGACTTTTAAAGTAAGACTCCCGGCAGCGGAGACAGCGAGAAATATGCTCCACGTCTCTATTGCAGCGAATGGCATACTATGAAAAAGAAATTGCTATATAGGATTTTTAGAAGCGGAGATACAGCTGTAAACAGAAGTACAGAAACATCACCTAGTGACAGAACTGTGAACCACAAAACTCCTCAAATACTGACAACAAGGTGTTCAATGGCATCCAGAGTTGAATTTTTAAATCGCACATTTAGAAACTGAGATATTTAGAAAAAGATTAAAAGCTGGCGTCCTCTAGCGGCGAAATTGCGCATATTTATAGTCTCTGATCAAAAAACGAATTTTTTAAATCGGGTTTTTAGTTCCTCAGATATTACTGTGAACCGAAACACGAACTTATACCCTTTAGTGGCAAACATATGCGTTAAGAAAAAATTTGAAATTATATGAGAAACATTTCACAGCAGAAACTCTCTCCAACAAAGAATTTTTTTTTAGATTGGACACGTACACGCAGAGATAACGACAAAAATAAGATATACATCTACGCCTACTGGCGGAAAAACTATGCATTAAGATCTGATTTTAATATTCTGTAGTGAGATCAGATATTGTGGATAGCATATAGTGTCAAATTTTAGTTATTGTGGCACCAGATATTCCTTTCCCCTCCCTCCTGCTGCTGTAAGAGTGGATTTTAACATTCACCGTAATGTTTAATATATGAACATTCTTTCCTTACATCTGCTTTTATTTAAAATCACATAAAATACTTCTACAATCACATAAAAGCATACTTTTAAAATTACATAAAATAATACTTTTAAAATCGCATAAAAGAAATGCTTCTGTTCGTGTCAGCTAAAATACAGTAGAGACTGTGCACAGTTGAATGCTAAAATTTCTTATTAAAATGCTCAAGATATGATTCCAAATTCCATTTAAAACTGTTCAATACGGCATACCTAAAGCGAAGTTCTCTAAAAAATCCTGTTTTCCAGCCGTAGGTATTGGCAACAGCTTCCAGACACTATAAAAGAAAAGAACAAGCGCTGAGATAATTCCGAGAAAAACTATGCAGGGTACAAGATTTTCAGTTAATAAATCTAATTTAATGGATAAAATACGAGATTGAACAACACAAATTTGGAAGATATGAATCCGTTTATTGGTGTACATATGACATGGATCAGATAAGGATCAGATCAGTTTTATGACATGGATCAGATCAGTTTTCGGATATTGCATTCCCAATCCAGGTAGAGGATATTTTCAAGTTTTTGTATATTATCTGACTGAACATTGGACGATATTCGAGCAACTGTGGTACAAGCTCTCCCTAGATGGCGCTGCAGCTCACGTTTTTATTACCCTGTGGTTTCAAAGATTACATCTGATCTCTCAGGGTGTACTAGCCAAATAGAGTACGGCTTGCTGAGCAACGAAATTCAACAACAATTCAATAATAATCGACACTGTCACTGCACGATTTAAATTCCAATTTAACAAGATCATATTAAAGGTTTATTACATTGAAATATACATTATTAACAAGTTGAAATCTACTAGATCTTTCGGGCCGTCAAACGTGCCCATCTTCAGGTAAACTGTAAGGGAAGTATGCAGACGGCTGGGACTTATATACCGTTTCCTGCCGTCTGTATACTTCCTTTACATTTAACCTAATATCCTCGTCGCGGTGGTAGACAATATCCGAAAACTTAAAAATATCCTCGTCCTGGAGTGGGAATCGAACCCGTGTCTCCCGGATAACGCTCGAGTATGCTAACCACTACACCACCCAAAACGACCAAGTTTCAAGTTTCCGATTAATTTGAATATAACCATCATAGGATTCGCTAGTTGATTAATGCCGGTTGCTTCGACCGGGATAGAGCCCAGGACGACCAAGTTTCCGATTAATTTGAATATCAGAATCACAGGATTCGCTAGTCGAAGCAACCGGTATTCATATATATAGCGAATTTGGAGGTTAATTCCCTGACAATAATGGAAATGAATAACACCTCCAGATTCGCTATATATGAATACCGGTTGTTCAGAGGCGTACCTGAAAAACTCGCCGCCGCCGCCGCCCCCGGCAAAAAAATATCTTCGAGGCCCTTTTGTGAAAATCAAATATATTTCAAGTTTTGAAAATTTTAAATTCACGTTATTATTTATTTGGAGAAATTTTAATTCCATGTTATTTCAATTATTGAAAATTTTAAATTTGATATTATTAATAGGTTTTATGGGAGTTTCAATAATACAAGTTTTTTGGAACCTACAGGTAATTTTCGTAAAATCAATATGGTTGCATTTTATTTTGTTTAACACAAACGTTTTCGGTGTAGTTAAAATTATTGACCTAGTTTTATGGAAATACCTCGTCCTGGAGTGGAATATTAACAAAACACTTCCGCAAAAGTTAAGCAAATCTTGAAAATTTTATTCTTTTATAGAACTAGCTATCTCTTTGAACTGCATCACGATCACAGACACACTCAGCAGTCATATAATAGCGCCCGATGATTTTTCCAATTTTGATAACACAGGACATAAGCAAATAAGTAACTATTAGGAATAGTTGTTTAAAAAACAGTAAAACTACTTAAGTTATTAACTCTTGAATATGAAAACCGCACTTAACATAATTCCACCATGTTTTGCACATAGTAAAAAAAATTCTCTGACTTTGTTATAAAAAAAATTCCCACAAATCTGTTTTTTCACCCCTGCGAAGAATGTGTTTTAGTTCATTACATTTTAAAGGATGCGTAGTTATGTGCAAACAACTGTAATACATAACACCTCATCCGCATTGGTACAAAAATTTCTTTCACTGAACTGATATTTCTTTCACATTCTCTTGCTAATATACATGCATGTATGTATGTATTAGTTGTACAAATAAGTTTTAAAGCGTTTCTTGTGTGACGTATACCGCTAATTGAGATATCCGACATTCCCTCCGTGTTGTTGTCATGACAGTAACGGGTTCAGAGTATAAAATGTGACAGTCAAACGCACTTGCATGCACTTCGGTAGGTGAAAGATGGCAAGCACTACCGCATTTATTCGACACTGCGTTCGTTACGAATTTCATAAAGGAAAAAGTTCTGCGAAAGTATGTGCATCGATCTGTTCTGGGGAGAATATTGTATCGAAAAGCAAGTGAGTTTTGGTTTCGACGGTTTAAAGCAGGTGATTTTGATGTTAGCGATCGAGAACGTAGCCGCGCCCCGCAGAAGGTTCCAAATGAGGTACAACATGCATTGCTGGTTGAAGATTCGTCTCAAACGCAAAACTAACTAGCTGAGTAACTGGCGGTAACTTAGCAAACCATTTCCAATCGTTTACCCGCAAATGGGAAAGATTCAGCAGGAAGAAAAATAGGTGCCACATGACCTGAGCCAGAGGAACAAGGATGAGCGTGTCATGAAGTGTTTGAATCTGTTGAATGATCATCACAGAAAGTCTTTCCTGTGGGAAATCGTTACGGGTGATGAAAAATAGATATGGTACGACAATCCCAAACGCAAAACAAAACAAAACTGGGTAGACACCGGTGAAGCAACGACTTCGACACCGAAATGCAATATTCACTCCAAGAAAGTTTCTGCTGTGCATCTGGTGGGATATGAAAGGGTGTGCTCTATATTATGAACTATTGGAACAGGGTCAAACTGTTACTGCTGATGGCTACAAGCAACAATAGCTGAGATTGAACCAGGAAATCTGTTGGAAACTACCATTTGCAGGCAAAGGATTGCGTCCCGTGAAATTACTGCATGGCAACGCTAGGTCGCGTGTCGCGAAATCGGTCAAGGAAACGTTATTAACGCTTGGCTGGGAAGTTTTTGAGTACCCGGCATATAGTCCCTACATATCCCCTTCAGACTATCATTAGTTCCGATCGATGAAACATGGTTTGTCTGCTGTACAGTTCCGGACATGTGACGAAGTGATGCAAAAATGGGTTGGAGACTTCATCGCGTCACACGACGAAGCTGCCGACCGATGGCGGAAGGTGATAGATAATGACTGCGCATATTTTGATTCTAAAAGGTATTGTTGTTTTCTCTCAATTTTACATGTTGCGTTGTCTTAAAACGCTTTAAATCTTTAGTTGTACATCTACTACATGGCTGTGAAAAAGTGTCCTCAATTCGTGTGGAAAAAATTGATGCTTTGTCGTCATCCAGTTTTTTTACGCTTTCCAACCGTAGGTTGAAGAGGCGTACATTATCCAGCTTTGTCCGTCCGTCCGCACGATAACTCACGTGAAAATGGTTCGATTTCGACGAAATTTTAATATGTGGTAGGGGACCACCTGGGGACGATCCCTATTGAAAATGGGCGAAGCAGGGTCAAAGGTCAGGACATAGGAGCGGGATCCATTCAATTGCCCTTATGCGTCATAAGGTGCGTAAAAATTGTTCGATTTCGATGAAATTTTAGTATGTGGTAGGCGACCACCTGGGGACGATCCCTATTGAAATGGGTGACATTGGGTCAAAGGTCAGGACATAGGAGCTGGATCCATTCCATGCCTTTATGCGTCATAACTCATAACTTATGTAAAAATGATTCGATTTCGATGAAAGTCTAGTATGTGGTAGGGAACCACATGGGGACGAACCCTATTGAAAATGGGCGAAATGGGGTCAAAGGTCAGGACATAAAAGCTGGATCCATTCCATTGCCTTTATGCGTCATAACATGCGTAAATATGGTTTGATTTCGATGAAATTTTAATATGTGGTAGGGAACCACCTGGGCACGAACCCTATTGAAAATGAGCGAAATGGGATCAAAGATCAGTCAGGGCATAAGAGCGGGATTTATTCTATTGCCCGTATGCGTCATAACTTGCGTAAAAATGGTCCGATTTCGATGAAATTTTAGTATGTGGTAAGGAACTACATGGGGACGAACCCTATTGAAAATGGGCGAAATGGGGTCAAAGGTCAGGACATAAAAGCTGGATCCATTCCATTGTCTTTATGCACCATAACATGCGTAAATATGGTTCGATTTCGATGAAATTTTAGTATGTGGTAAGGAGCCACTGGGGACGAACCCTATTGAAAATGGATGAAATGGAGTCAAAGGTCAGGAATTCCATTGCCTTGCCCTTGTGCATCACAACATACCTAAAATGCTTGGATTGCGACAAAACTATATTCCATTGCCCTTGTGCATCATAACTTACCTAAAATGCTTGGATTGCGACAAAACTTTATCATGTTGCTCCGGAGGTTTAGTGAACCGGTTCTGTTGAATATAATCGAAATGGGGTCAAAGGTCAGCAAACAGGAGCGAGATTTATTCCACAGCCATTATCCACATAACGTGAGTAATAATTTCTGGTATGTTGGAAAGCGTATCATAATCAATGCATTGCATGATTTTACTAACTTGTATAAACTAAAACCGAGAAAATGTTTCTAAATACTGTATTTTATTTATTGGGAGAAAAAAAATGCCAAAATTGGTTTTCTTTTTAATACTTCATTCAAATCAGCCATCAGAAATTACTTGCTATTTTTTTTAACCACTTTCCTATGGCACCCTAAAACGCGGAGGTTGGTTGGTTGTTGAAATTTTATGGCCCAAGGGCCATGTACGGCCAAAGAGCGCCAGACGAAAGACAATGAAACAGTATTAAAAACGTGGTATAATGCTTAAAATCAGGCTGATTCAGCAAAAGTGAAAGATTAGAATGATGGAAGGGCTGAAAAACTTGATACGTTTAAAAAAGTCAATTTGTTTTAAAAATGAAAAGATAGCGAATGTTTCGCAGTGGTCATCTATAGGAGGCTATGCGGGGGGTTGCGGGGACTAACAGTAAGCCCGTGGGGTTGCTTTGACTAGCGAATCCTGTGATGGTGATATTCAAATTAATCGGAAACCTAATCTTTCTGGGTGGTTAGCATACTCGGGCGCTATCAGGGAGACGCGGGGTTTGATTCCTACTCAAGGACGAAGAAATTTTTAAGTTTTCGGATGTTATCTGACTTAACATTCATCTCATATTTACACCAACAAAGGGACTAATATCTTCCAAACCTAATCTGATTGGCTTCTGGAATGATATAAATTTGGGGTACTTTTAAAAATCGGAAGACTTTAAAGTACAATGAACAAGGTGTCTCAAATAATGAATGGTAGGCATGCAGAGACTTTATTAGTGATTGTAAGAGAGCGTTTAAGCTAGTATTTGTTTTATATATATCATTGTCAACCATTATCAATCCACTGCTGGACGAAGGTATCTCCAAGACTCTTCCACAACAGGCTGTCTTGTGCCAGTCTCCATGTTACTCCAGCATACTTTCGAATTTCATCCACCCATCTCCCATGTGGCTTTCTTCTGGGTCTTTTCCTGTCCCTTGGAATCCAATCTAAAATTTCGACTGTCCATCGATGGTCTGTTCTTCTGGCATTATGTTCAGCCCATTGCCATTTCAGAGATTTTACACTGATCATGATGTTTTCCACTCGTCATTTTTCTAATCCACGAGTTCCTCTTCTTATCTCTACTGGTTACACCAAGCATGCACATCTCCAAGCTTCTTTGCGATACATATATATACACTGCTGGCCACCCAAAATGCAACACCAATAAGGAAGCATCCGATTGGCCTGAAATTCGCAGCATGCGTCGCGCGCGAGAGGGCATGCAAACGATTAGCATTGCAGGGCATATGCAAATCATGTGCGCCTGGCACGCCACCGAGAAGCACTATAAGAAGGGTGCACCGAAGGCGGGGTGTAAGTAATGGAAGTGTGTTGTGCTGCCGGACCTGTGCGTGGGAAGCTTCGTGATGCTTCGTCGCAGAATACGGCAGTCATTCCAGCACGTTTCGGAGTTCGACAGAGGACGAATAGTGGTTTATCGCTACAGCAGTTTATCGTACCGAGACATCGGCGCTCGTGTGGGACGACATCCAGCCACAGTGAGGCTAGTATGGATTTGGTGGGTGCAGGAGGGACGGACGGACCGACGTGAGCGATTGTCGCAGCCGCGCACACCACCGAACGAAAGGAACGGCTTGTTGTGTGGCGGGCATTGACGGCTCACACCGCCACATCACGAACGTTAGCGCAGGAATTAGGGTGTGTTGCGCAACAACCTGTGTCAGCACGTATCGTTCGACGTCGTCTGCAGGAGCGGGGACTTGTCGCACGGCGCCCATTGCTCCGATTACCATTGACGTTACACCACCGGCGAGTGCGGCGGCAGTGGGCCGTTTAACGCCGCACCTGGACTATGGAATGGCACGACATTGCCTCCTCCGACGAATCATGCTTCTGCCTGCAACACCACGATGGTCGGATCCGCGTGTGGCGGCACCGCGGTGAGACTGTATGACGCCTGCATTATGCATCGCTATATCGATCCGTCACCTGGCGTTATGGTTTGGGGCGCAATTGGATATGACACCCCCACCTCTTTTACGCATCGCCGGTACACTCAACAGCCATCACTACATCGACGTTTTGGAGCCTGTGGTCCTCCCTCACCTACAGGGCCTGCCAGCGGCCACGTTTCAACAGGACAATGCGCGCCCGCACGTGGCACACATCGTGCAACAATTCTTCACGGCTCACCAGGTGTCACTGCTCCCGTGGCTCGTCGAACTAGTCTGGTCGCTGATCGGCAACCTAGTGGCCCGGCAAGCACCAACCGCGGCTACGCCTAATGAACTGTGGCAACGTGTAGAAGCAGCCTGGACAGACATACCCCAAACCCACATCCAAAGCCTCTTTCGTTCGATGCCGCGGCTGGTAGTGCCCGTTATTGCCAGCCATGGGGGCCACACGAATTATTGACGTCTGCGTGTTCCGCAAGTCGCACGGGCCTGTAAGCTCAATCGTTTCATCTTTGTATCTGTTGTTATGTGTCCAGTAAATCTGGCTTTGCTATCTCGTGTCCTTCTTGGTGTTGCATTTGGGGTGCCCAGCAGTGTGTGTGTGTGTGTGTGTGTGTGTGTGTATATCATCATTGTCAACCATTATCAATCCACTGCTGGACGAAGGTCTCCTCAAGTTTCCTCTACAACAGTCTGTCTTGTGCCAGTCTCCTCCATGTCACTCCTGCATACTTTCGAATTTCATCCACCCATCTCCCATGTGGTCTTTTTCTGAGTCTTTTCCTGTCCCTTGGAATCCAATCTAAAATTTCGGCTGTCCATCGATGGTCTGTCCTTCTGGCAGTTCATATTTATGTATGTATATATCCAGAAGAAGACCACATGGGAGATGGGTGGATGAAATTCGAAAGTATGCGGGAGTGACATGGAAGAGACTGGCACAAGACAGACCGTTGTGCAGGAAACTTGGGAGACCTTCGTCCAGCAGTGGATTGATAATGGTTGACGATGATCATGATAAAGATGAAACGATTGTATATCATCATCGTGAACAATTATCAATCCACTGCTGGACGAAGGTCTCCCCAAGTTTTCTCCACAATGGTCTGTCTTGTGTCAGTTTCCTCTATGTCACTCCCGCATACTTTCGAATTTCATCCACCCATCTCACGTGTGTATATACCAGGCCTATGTAAACATATCAGCTTAAACACTCATAAGAATATATACATACTACGACGTACAGATCGGAGAATTGAAATGAGCTAGTCGCGTATGGTTTCAAAGCTTTTATTTAATTTGTTATAGCCAACACAGGTCTACGATATGAAAAGTAGCTTATATAATTTTTACAAATAATGCTGGATACATTGCGAACACAAAGTAGACCGATACACGAATTACCCAACGTGGTGCTAGTTTTCTTGGGCTTCTTCCATTCCCAATCACGTCCTCTTGCCTCTAGTTTTGATTTTCTCCAACACTTTTGCCTGCGTTCATTCAGCGAATTCCGCGGCATTGTCGAAAATGTTAACCCGTTCACACGAAAGCAATTTTTAAACATTTTATTTTAAACCGCTGCGATATGTTCTTTATATATTTGAATATATATCTTCAAGAGTTTTAAAACGATACCACGCACAGTCGTGTTGCGCTTACGGTTGCCGAGATAGACGGAGTCAGACGCGGCGGCACCCCCAGAAATATTGTATCATCTCCCAGGCGCACAGGGAGCGTCGGGCGCACGGTGTGTTGCGTAGTACGCGAATTCGACTCCATGCTGTTTACGAATATGCTAACGTGATTAGTGTGTGGCACGTATTTTTAACACTATAACGATTTCAATTGGGACCTATTTTTGCCACAGGCGGTCGGCCGTAAGTCCCATACTATCCGCGGAGTTAGTCGTAGTCCTATGTAAAAAAAAAGAGTTCGCACATTTTTTTTTTTTTTTTTTTTTTGGAGGTTTAACGACCGCCGTGAGCAACTCAATGGCCTATAAGCAGTCGCCCGGCCCTAATTTAGGGTCACTGGCTCCAGGGAAGGGAGAGAGCCAGTGCCGTAAGACAAACAACATCCATGCCTCATCGGGATTCGAACCCGGACCCCTTACGGACGAATGATCAGAGGCCAACGCCTTAGACCACTGCGCCACCGGGGCGGCTTCGCACATTTCCTGATAGATGTATTGGGTTGTCGAAAAAGTCATGACGTATTTTGGCACCCGATGGCGGTTGGGCGGTTTTGGAAGTACTAGAAGCATGCACAGCTCTGTTATCGCTATGGCATTCGACAGGTGACAGTTTTAGCTACAGTCTAAAAAGAATAGTTAGCGATTTGGTTGATTTGCGGAGATTTGACATCAAGTTGAAGATGGAAGACCAAACTGTGCATTTTCGCCATATTTTACTGTTCTACTTCCGTAAAGGGAAGAACGCGCGTCAAGCTTGTGAAGAGTTGCGTAAAGTGTACGGTGATAATGCTCTACAAGATCCTCAGTGCCAGCGGTGGTTCGCAAAATTCCGTGCTGGTGATTTTGACCTCAACGATGCTCTTCGGTCCGGGAGGCCCACCGAGGTTGATGACGACCAAATCAAGGCATTGATCGAGTCAAACCCACGTTACATGACACGAGAGATTGCAGACACATTGCACATCCATCATTCAAGTGTTCACAACCCCTGAAGAAGCTGGGATACATAAGCAAGCTCGATGTGTGGGTTCCTCATGAACTCAAAGAAGCTCAATTGACGGCGCGTATAAACAATTACAATATGCTCATTAAACGTGAGGAAAACGATCCTTTTTTGAGGCGACTGATAACTGGTGACGAAAAGTGGATTGTGTACAACAATGGGCTGCGCAAACGGTCTTGGTCCCGACGTGCTGCTTCGCCTCAAACGACATCCAAAGCAGATATTAATCAACGGAAGGTTCTGGTCTCAGTGTGGTGGGATTTTAAAGGTGTGTTTTTCGAGCTCCTACCACGGAACTTTTTTTTTTTTCTTTTTTTATTGGAGGTTTAACGACCACCGTGAGCAACTCAATGGGCTATAAGCAGTCACCCGTCCCTAATTTAGGGTCACTGGTTCCAGGGAAGGGAGAGAGCCAGTGCCGTAAGACAAACACAACATCCATGCCTCACCGGGAATTCGAACCCGGACCCCTTTCGGACGAATAATCAGAGGCCATCGCTTAGACCACTGCGCCACCGGGGCGGCCGACCACGGAACTAAACAATCAATTCGAATGTGTACTGTCGGCTATTGGACAGTTTGAACGAATACATCATCCAGAAACGTCCAGAGCTCGTTCATCGTACAGGTGTTAGACCACACACAAGTTTGATCACCGACAACGCGAGACCACACACAAGTTTGATCACCCGCCAAACATTATTGGAGCTTGGGTGGGATGTGTTGCCACACCCAGCATACTCGCCTGACTTTGCGCCGCTAGACTTCCACATGTTTCGCTCTCTTCAACCGTCCTTGCGTGGTTTAACGTACAATTCAAATGAGGCAGTGAATAAGCACCTCTGGTAGTTTTTCGCCACGAAAGACAGGTCCTTCTATAAACGAGGCATTCTGCAGCTCACTGAAAGATATTAGAAAGGTTATCGAACAAAAAGGGCATTATATCATTCATTGATCTTTGTTCTTTCTATCAATAAATGACCTTTGCAAAACATGGCTAAAATACGTCATGACTTTTCCGACAACCCAATAGTTTGTGTATAAACATACATACACTGTATATGATCAGAATTATTCGGACAACTCTTTTTCAATAGTGAATTTTTCCATATACGTCACAGCCAGGCTTATACAGGTATAGAACGACGCAGGTGGCCTGACAAACTTCCTATGCACGTGTTAACAGTATAAGGGTGATTCAAAAGTCATTGCCGTTTTAAAAAGTCGTCCTGTGTCCGGAAATTACTCAGGGGCGCATGCGTTATGCAGATAAGAATAACGCATGACCGGTATCTTCTAGTTGGTACAAGTAACAGCACACGCTGTCGCAGTTTATTGGAAAATTTTCCGCTGACAAAAGCTATGGATGACAAACACTCAACCAGAGTGGTGTTACGGTTTTTCTTTATTAAAAAAAAGTTGACCGCTGCGGTGACGGAAAGTTGTGCTGTGGAAAGTGAAAGAGCAGTGTCTGAAAGAACAGCAAGATTTTGGTTCAGCAATTAAAAAATGGAGACTACAGCCTTGAAGACAAAGCACGTGCTGGAAGACCTTCGACGGTGAATTCTGAAGTTTTACGCCAAACCATAGAGTCTAATCGGTGCACAAGCACTAGACAACTGCCAAATGAGCTACGAGTACCTCAGTCCACAATTATTCGCGAAATGCACAAGCTCGGTCAAAAGGCACAGAATCTGTCGACAAGTACTCCATGAACTGACTGCTTCCTGCTTCTCAAGATCAGCGACGTGTGCGCGTGTGTCGCCAATTGCTGGAAAATCCCTGTGACCATTTCTTCAGACGAATTGTGACATGTGACGAAAAGTGGATATTTTTCCCGGAATGCTTACATGAAAAAATAGTGGTTAGATCCCCCAAAAGCCACCAGAATCAATCCCAAAAAGAGCCCTCATTAATTGGGAATTGGTTCCAGATGGCCCGAGGTATTCGTGTGCGGCTGTACTGTGGCCAGGTGAAGCGGCTATATGCCGCTTTCAGCCGAAAATACCCTGCACTAGTGAACCGTAAACGAATTATCTTCCAACACGATAATGCTCTTACTCATCATGCCCGGGGCAACCAAGGAGAGGGGGGGTGTACAGGAACTGCAGGGTTCTTAAGTTAAGGCCCCATCCTGCTTATTCTCCCGGATCTTGCGCTTTCGGACTACCAGTTATTCTGGTCCGTGGCACATTTTCTATGCGAGAAACACTTCCAAAATATTAATTATGTTGAACTTGGGGACCAAGACTTTTTCGCCTCAAAACCACCAAAGGAGGTTTTTCGAAGAGGTTTCAAGACATGACACCAGGATGGTGTAGGAGTTAGGATCATCGAGCACGATGATCTACACCACCTGGCAGAGAAAATGCCACACCATCAAGGAATGCTCGAAAACTGACAAACTGCACACGCATATAACCAAGTAGGTCCAGAACAAATGATTTAATTGTCACACACAGACTAGGCTCCAGTGGCCGAATATACAGGATGATTAATAAGGAGTGTGGTCCCCATTTTGGGCGATACAGTGTTGAATCTGACGTGGCATCAAGGCAATGAGAGTTCGAATAGAGTCCTGGGGTATCGTGGACCATGTGGTGTTGATTCGAGTCTACAGTTCATCTTCATTTTGCGTATGTGAGAGGGGACTCAACCAACGTCCAATCATATCCTACAGATGCTCTATGGGCGAGAGGTTGGGGGATCGTGCTGGCCATAGAAGCATCCGCACACCCTGTAAAGCATTCAGGCTCATCCGATAGGTATGAAACCGGGCGTTATCCTGTTGAAAAACGGCGTTTGGGATTTCCTGAAGGTATGGTAGTGCCACGAGTCGTAGCACCTTAACAGCTTGCCGTCAATGTACCCGTAATGCGTACCCGTGGTGAGCGGCTGTTGGTGCTGATATCACCCCATACCACGATTCCACGTTGCCGGACCGTGTGGTGCTCCACAATGGTTTTGAGTCATTGACCAACAAATGCGCTGAAAATTCATATAAAGGAGACAGGCAGAAATACGCTCTGAACAGTACGGCAAGGAGTGATGCACACTAGAGTTGAATCGCGAACCCGACCCGGATCTGTAACTGACCCGGACCGTACAAATCCGCTTTGAACTCTGATACCTACACCGATCAGAAATTCCATTATGACCATCCCCGGCCTAGAGAAATGAGCGCTTCTGGAGACAGAACGGTGGCATAGGTGAAGTTCACAGAGCAGTACATAAACAACCCGAGAACCAGCTTTCGGTTAGTCGAGTTTTCGGAGCCAGAATAGGAAAAGCTGCCGATTTATCGGAGTTCGATAAGGGACAAATTGCGATGGCACTGCGCCGCGGAACTACGATCTCTGAAACGGCGCGGCTTGTTCACGAGCCGCTGCAATGAGTACGTATCAAAAGTGGTGTATAGATGGCCAAACGACGAACCGTCCTCCAGCCGTGTCGTCCGCAGCTCACTGATGCCAGAGAGGAACTGAGACTGTCGCGCATTGTTCACAGCGACCGCAGGGCCACACTGCGACAAATCACCCGCAGCTACAACAGTGGTGATTAGGGAAATGTGTCGCAGCACACAGTTCACCTCAGTCTTCTGCGCATGGGCCTGCGTAGTCGAAGACCCAGCCGGGTCCCCATGCTCAGCCGAGGATCGAGATTGGGTCATGGATGATTGGAAGAAAGTGGCTTGGTCTGACAAATCAAGATTCCTGGTGCATCACGCAGACGTTCGAGGCCGCATACACCGATTACCAATGGAGGCTATGGCACCTGGATGCACTATTGGGCGGAAACCGACCGGCGGCGGCGGTGTTATGCTGTGGGCGATGTTTTCTTGGGACACTTTAAGCCCCAGTATCCCAATAGCATAATCCCTGACGGCTGTCAGGTATCTGAACATCGTTGCGGATCAAGTTCATCCATTCATGGCAACTGTGTTCCTTGCTGGTGACGGCCATTACCAACAGGATAATGCGCCATGCCACACTGCCAAAATAATTAAGGAGTGGTTCGAGGAACATGCTGGTGACTTTCTGTTAATGCCGTTGAATCCAAATTCACCTGACATGAACCCAATCGAACATTTGTGGTTCGACTTGGGAAATCGGGTTAGCGCTAAATCACCCCCCCGAATTGCACGGGAGCTGGAGGACCTGCTGCTGACATTGTGGTACCAGATACCCCAGGATACCTATCGCCACCTCATCGAATAGATACCTCGCCGAGTTACCGCTGTTTTGCGGGCTAAAAGGCGCCCTAGAGCTTAGGTGGCGATAATGTAATGGATCATTGGTGTATGCCGCCCGGGTGGCGCAGTGGTCTAAGCGATGGCTTCTAATCATTCGTCCGAAAGGGGTCCGGGTTCGAATCCCGTGAGGAATGGATATTGTGTTTGTCTTACGGCACTGATTCTCTCCCTTCCCTGGAACAAGTGGCACTAAATTAGGGACGGGAGACTGCTTATAGCCCATTGAGTCGCTCACGGTGATAGTTAAACCTCCAATAAATAAAATCATCGGTGTATATCTATATATACAGGGCGTTCAAAAAGTCACTCCCCAGTTGGCACCTTAGGTTATACGGAAGTCAAACAAATGTATTATCAGAACGTATTATTTATTCCCTTACTTAGAGGAAGTATTGGAACTGTGGTCCTTTATTTGCAAGACATAACTTAATTGTTTCACACATGTTTTCAAGCACATCTGCCATTGTCAAAGCGTTCCTCCGCAGCAATATTAAGGCTGTTTTATCTAATTTTGATGATGCTACAACAAAGTTTTTTGAATTGCGTAGCATGTTTGCTTAATTTCAGTTTTTGTTGCTTTCTTGAAAACATATCAAGCTGCAGAATGTTTCACAGCTACACCAATTTCAAAAGTTTTTTAAAATATGGATGTTTTCATCATTGCCTCTCAGAAGGAAAGACTTTGATAAATCAGTTTTCTGTCCGCAGGCACCAGTATTGAGCACAAAACTCCACAGTGCGCATTTTTCTTCAAACATTTTTTGTATTATTTGCTTTTCAAAAATATAACGGAAATAAAACCAGGTTGAAATTGGGTCAGGAACACGTTTGACTCGCAAGAAATTGTCAACCCGTTCACCAGTTTCCATCTCTGATGCACAAAGTTTTCAATATAATTTCCTTACCTCCGCATAAGTTTTTTCGCCTGCTTTTCATATCCAGCTTCAAAATATTCTTCGGCTAGATAGTAGAGAACTTCAATGGTCCTAGGATCAAAATATCCTAAGAAAAACCTGCAGAAAAAAAAAAAACGGGGGAGAGGAAAATTAAAAGAAAAAAACATAAGTACAACAACACAGTCCCTTAAAAACGCATTATGTTTATTCAATCAAACAACAATCGGGATGAGGCAATATCGTTTTCAGTTGTCATGTAAGAATTAATAAACAGGAACCGTACCCCAACTATACTCAAAATAGTGTAACTACACTAGTGATCAGAGTTTATTGGCGTAAAATAGAAAATCAAAGTTTCCAAGCTTTCGCACATCAACCAGATGGCTTTCTCAAAGAAGGTAGACAGCAAACTAGATAATCGAACAACAATTTGAAGGTGGTGACTTGACTAGACAAACGAATACATGCGAATGCAATTATTCATTCGGAGAAACGAGGTGTCACGTTAGTTGGGGAAACGCATTATTTGACGAACTGCTTCCAAACTCATGGCAATTCTAAATAGACACTATCATTGCAAGCCTCACTGTTGGTTATGCTGATCTCTAACGCTTCGCGGATGGCAGTAGATTTAGGCGTGAAGTAGGAAGCTAATTTCTTGATATCATCCCGCATGGGATCAGCGGCCTGGAACTTGACTTCTCTGGACAGGGAAGTTGTTATTTTTCCGTCTCTTGTGTCTCTTATGTTCGTTGAGTCTAATTCTAAACAAACGCTTGGTCATTCCGATTATCTCCTCGAGCGTTCCGGTTATTGTAATGGGATGGCATTAACACCTGTCTCATTGATAAGTTGGGGCTTGTCAATATTCCCCTTAATTAGGGTATATAAAGATGCAGGAGAATTTATGCCGGAGCCGGGGCCGCGGGTGGCCTAGTGGGCAACGTTCGTGACTGCCACGGAAAGGACCTTAGGTCCAATCCCAGGCAGGTACGAACGCTCGATCCACTAAATATCCTCCGTGCGTCGGATGCGCACGTTAAGCCGTCGGACCCGAGGTACTGCCCCCTCCCGTAATAAATAAGGGCGTCTTCCTCCCCCTTTCTACTTCGCTTCCGTGTCACTTTCCTATCGGGCACTCTAGCCCAAATCTCGTAGCTTCCTATTTCTAAGGGTTGTTTAAGACCTGGGGTCAGACACTCCCTTCCTGAAATCTTCTATATATGATCATATGCCGGAACCGGGGCCCGGGTGGTCTAGTGCGCAACGTTCGTGACTGCCACGGAAAGGACCTCGGGTTGGATCCCAGGCAGGTTACGAACGCTCGATCCACTAAATATCCGCCGTGGGTCGGATGGGCACGTTAAGCCGTCGCACCCCAGGTACTGGTCCCCCCGGTAATAAATAAGGGCGTCTTCCTCCCCCTTTCTACTTCGCTTCAGTGTCACTTTCGTATCTGGCACTCTAGCCCAAATATCCTAGCTACCTATTTCTAAGCGTTGTTTGAGACCTGGGGTCACACACTCCCTTGATAAAATCCTCTACATGTGATCATATGGCGGAACCGAAGTTCATCCTCCTGAGCGCGTTCTTGAGTTGGTAGGAAACGTTTGGTATGCAAGGAATAGAGAGCCCAGGTAGCGTACCTGCGGTACAGATGGATTAACACGGTTGGATCTGGATTTTCCAATAAAATTTTGTATCTGATTCGAGGTGTATCCTGCCTCAGCGGCCAAATCAGTTGT
Source organism: Macrothele yani (assembly GCA_039090855.1). Lineage (NCBI taxonomy): Eukaryota > Metazoa > Arthropoda > Arachnida > Araneae > Macrothelidae > Macrothele > Macrothele yani. Next base: position 123,805,106 of record CM077013.1, read on the forward strand.
GCTTTTTAGTTCGAATTGTCTAGAGTGAATATCGAAGGAAACGGCAAAGGCTTACCTGATTCCAGAACGGAAGAAAGCTGTCTTGTAAGAATCAGGTCAGAATGAACTACGGAGCATCAGGCTGGGAACTGAGGTGGGTTTATAAACAGACTTCTGTGCGAAGAGATTGCTCACCAGGACATCCATGGTACCATTGCGTTCAAGCTCCAAAGTGATATTGATCGTAGGGTGTATATAATTGACTTTACAAAGGAAAAGCGGAAGAGTATCCTTTCCGTGAGGCCATATGAAAAATATGTCGTCCGCATATCGTAGCCAGGTAGTAAACCTTGGGGTGATTTTGGAGAATATACACTCATCATAAACAAAAATAGTTGCAAGCCCTGTAGAATGATTTCTCCAAACGCTGTGTGGAAAGATACCCAGTGTAAGAGTCGCATGCGGCTCGAGAGCTGCCGCTCAGCCAATTGCCTGCCGTAGGTCAAAGAGCAAACACGGGAATCAGCGTGACAATCCTCCAAATACGTGGCGTCAGTGAATAAACAAAGACATCGTTCTTTCCACGCTTTAGCAAAATACAGCAAACGAAAAATTGTTATTCGGTCACCGCCGGGGAATTGAACCCCGGATGAAATATCGAGAGATCCGGGGTTCAGTTCCCTGGCGGTAACCGAATAACAATTTTTCGGTTGCTATGTGTTGCTAAAACGTGGAAAGAGCGATGTCTGTTTATTTGGAGGATTTTTACATTGGATTTAATGCTATAATTTATATATAGCCAGTGCCGTTAATGCCCACCAGGTGGAGACGTCTCAGTAGCTGAGCCCATCTTACGGATTTATGATGGCAGAAGCTGACAGAAAAACACACATAGCGCCGTGGATTGTTGGCTACCGGGATTAGATTCCCCGGCGGTGACCGAATAAAAAATTTTCGTTTGCTGTGTGTTGCTAAAACGTGGAAAGAGCGATGTCTTTGTTTATCCACGGGAATCAGCGTTTCCGCGGAGATGTTAGAAAAGTTCTGAAACATTGAAGGATTCTTGCGTCATCTACTCTAGAGGGAGAAAACCGAGTTTAGTTATTACAGTCATTAATCGTTTAATTTAGGCTAGTGATAAAGTATTATTTGAGAGAAGTAAATTTTAGCAAATCAAACTTTAAAACACGAAACCAAACCACAGCCCTGAGGAGATGTCTATTTTCAACTGGCGAGGGAGATATTTGCCTGACTAGTGAACCAGCATGAAAATTTAAGCCCTGGCAATAAGATCAGTCTATTTTTTTCTTCGTTGTTTGGGTGGGGTGGGGGGGGGGGTTAACGATATATAAGCAGTCGCCCTCTCCTAATTTAGGGCCGCTGGTTCCAGGGAAGGGAGAGAACCAGTGCCGTAAGACAAAAATGTATGCCTCACCGGGATTCGAATCCAGACCCATCTCGAACGAATAGTCAGAAGCCAGAGCGTGCCACCAGGACGGCAAGAACAGTACAAATGGTACAAAGACAGACCTGGTGAATTAATTTGTACATTTAGGGAGAATGTTTGACAAAAAAAAAAAAAAAACAGTTTACATTGCGAAATTAGTGAGTGAATTCATCGTTGAAAGATATAGCTGCCTTAGGAGGATTTCACGGAAATGATGGGTTCTCGAAGAGGTCCCGAATAACTGTGCATCAAAGTGTGTTCCTACTTTGATGCACAGTAGTAAAACCTGGGTATTGCAGAAAGGACGTGTCTGAGTGCTGGAGAAATGTGTTACTTAAGGGGAGATAAACGTGTCTTAAGGGGAGGTAAACTCCCCTTAAGACACGTTCTAATGATGCGGCAACGAAGATATGTTGCAGATGCGTAATGTGAGGCAAAATGTTTAGTTGAGTGCTGACAAATATTCTGAGTTCGTTTGGCCATATTGAAAGAATGAGTTGATATTCTTACTAAGAGGATTTATTTAGCTCAAGAAGCAGGGAAAAGAAATGTAGAGATAGTCCGAGGAATTCATGGAAGGAGAGTTCACATTCAGGAATGCCTGCATGAGCAAATGATGAGTATGAAATACTAAAGGTCTTGTGCGATTCGTACGATGCGTGAGGCTCGTGTTGTGTGCCGAAATCGCTGTAATTGGAGAAGTTTGATACATGAACAATAAGTAAAATCTACCGCCATCAGTTTTAAACTTGAATCTGGCAGACGAGCTTTCTTTGGAGAGCTAACCTTTGAATACAAAAGAACAGCTTAATGGTATGAATTGAATACAGAGAACAGCTTAATGGTATGAATTAAAAATTCAATCGTTGCCTGAGCATTTTCCTCCACTATACAAATTTTGAAGATGGCAATCCGATTTTTGGCGTAAATGTGACAAGGATGGTAAGTCGGATAATCCCGCTCCAGGACGATGAAAATTTTCAAGTTTTCGGATATTATCCGACTTACCATCCTTGTCACATTTACGCCAAAAATCGGATTGTCATCTTCAAAATTTGTATTATATGACGTAATCCCGTATTTCTTTCATGATTTCCTCCGCTATTTTACAGGCTTAAGAAATTACTTTGCAGAGATCTGTGGCTATCCGATAGCTACCTCGTCGTTTCTATATCACCGGAATTGATTCAATACTAACAAGCAACGTTCATGCATTATTTTACCATAAGAATGTTATGTCCTTCCTATGTTCTGATATTAAAGTTTTACTATTTTTGCACATTTACGTAGGAGGAAAGAAATTGTTTGCAGTTTTGAAAGTAACTGAAGTACGATGAAATTTGGTACTATTGTAGTGTATAAAATATATTTAATAGTTTATTTTATCCAAACTCTTACGAAGGTAAACATGTTCGAAAGTCCGACTAGGAAAATTCTTTTTCTATTTATGTGCGAAATATTTTTACACGATATAAGTTAGTACACGTAATCATCAGTAAGAATTACTGCACAAGAATTAAACACTCGAACCGATGCCGGAATTTTTTTTTCTACTAAATTAATTCATAAAAAAAATTACTAGCGCAAGGCGCGCTGAAACACACACACACACACATGTATATGAACTTGCTGACAAGAGCAAAGCAGTGGCATTAAAAAAGAACTGAACTTTAAAAAAACACACCAGAAAAACGAGGTCAATGTGCAATGATTTTATAATATATATACACTGAAGAGCAATTGAATTAGAGATACCTGTCTAGTAACGTGTAGCACCACCTTTCACCCTGATGACGGCGGCGATTCGTCTCGGCATGGACCCGACAAGACACCAGAAGCCATACAGATCCACGACCCCTGAACAAGCTCCCACAGTTCACGAAGATTTGATGGAGGGGGTTCAGAGCCTAGAACATCTCTCTCAATGGCATCCCAGATGTGCTCGATGGGATTGAGGCCAGGTGGCCTACCTGGTCAAGAAAGCGAGGTCACGTCGGTGGAGTGTTCATCCAACCATTCGGATAAAATTCGGGAGCGATGGCACGGTGCATTGTCTTGTTGCAGGATGAAGTCCCCAGTGGGATGTTGAAGACGCACAAACGGGAGCAAATGGTCGTCCAGGATATCCCGGCAACGTTGACCTGTGAGGGACGATGTCACACGTACCAGGGGTCCCATTTCAGTCCACGTAAACAGTCCCCAGGCGAGAATGCCACGCCCACCAGCTTGAAGAGTGCCCTGCTGGCAAGAAGGATCCATCGCTTCATGTGGTTTGCGCCGAACTCGTATCCTGCCATCCGCATGTATCAACGTAAATCTCGACTCATCAGTCCAAGCAACATTTTTCCACATGTCTATGGTCCAGTGGCGATGTTCCCACGCCCATGCTAATCTTTGCACCCTATGATGTGCGGTCAGCAGCGGTACACCCTGTGGAACGATGGCTTCTGTGCCCCATAGCAAGGAGATGGTTCTGGATGGTGTGGCTGCTTACACGTTTTTGTGCACCAGCGTTAAATTGCCGAGTGATTTCTTGCACTGTGGCCCGTCTATCCGCTGTTACAATGCGAGCTAGTCGACGATGATCCCGCTCATCCACACGCTGTTGTCTACGGCAGTTGGCCCTTGCAGGGATGGATTTACCAGATTCGATGTACTCACGGTGCACCAGTGACACAGTGGCTCGTGAAAATCCTAGTGCCTGCACGACTTCCGAGATGTAGCGATCCATTCGTCGGGCCCCGACAATTTGCCCACGATCAAATGCGCTTGGATCCTTCGTCTTCCCCATACTGCGTCAGACTCTTACTGATTCCCGTCGCATCATTCCTTATATTGTCGGATCGCTACATACGTCATGTCGTTTCCGTTTACAGGGCCGTCCACAGCGCCACATTTGCATAACGCCAGCTGTCTGTAATTCAATTGCTCTTCAGTGTATACACACAATATATACACCACGCTCAGAGACGTGACTATTAATGCAGCTGTGTAAGTCGCAGTACACAAGGATATCCATCACTTTTTGGCTGTAATAGCCTTGTTTAGAACCTTAAGGTGCTGTCTCAGTGCATTTAAAGATTCTTGTCGCAAAATTTCTTTCAGGATGACGACGAATTGACCGACTTCGAAAGTTTGCTAGTTGTTGGTGGCCGGTTAGTTGGTGCCTCCGTGACAACAGTCGCCATGGTAGTGGGGGATATCGAAAGCTTCTTTGTGTTGCATCATGACAGCATACCGTGTTCGTGGCAAAACCTCGACTGCGAAACACAAGAGCTGCCTGAAAACGACTGATAGAGACAGAGTCTTTAAGAGGATTGTTACCCGTAATAAGAAAACCACGGCGCCGAAATTAGTGCGGAGCTAAATGTGCATCTTCACATGTGTTTATGTATCAACGAAAACAGTGCACAGGGAACTGCATAAACAAGATATTCATGGTAGAGCTTCTATTGCAAAACTTCTGATGACCCGGATGAATACAAAACAGCGACGGCAGTGTTGCCAAGAGCATACACAACACGGACTGCCGATGCATGGTAGCATGTAATGTAGTCGAATGAATCCAGATTCACATTATTCCCGACCGCAGGATGTGTTTACGTGTGAAGAACACCGTCAGAAGCAAACAACCTAGACAGTCTACTCCCAACAGTGCATCATGGTGAAGGTTCTATCATGCTCGGGGAGGTTATATCGTGGTTTTCAAGAAGTTCCCTGATCACCTTGAAATGACGGATGACTGGCAGGGCGTATAAAACCAATTTGGCCAACCAAGTCCATTCAATGGCTCAGGTATTGTTTCCTGCAGGGGATGCCATCTATCAAGATGATAACGCCCCAATTCACAGAGCTCGGAATGTCCAATCATAGTTTGAGGAACTTGAGGACGAACTTTCACACCTTCCTTGGCCTCCCCAATCACCAGCCTTAAACATCACCGAACCACTGTGGTCTGTGTTGTAAAACAGAGTAAGATGCCGTTACCCTCCTCCTGCATCTCTCAAGGACCTGGAGCAGTTTCTTCATGAAGAATGGTGTAAGATCCCACTAACCACCATCCAGGATTAGTATGCGTCCAGTCCAAGGAGGATTCAGGCGATTTTGATTGACAAAAGGTGGTCTCTCACCATATTAGACACATAAAACATTTTCCTAGATGTTCACATTATTCTGTCCAATCCCTGACTGTGTGTGTATGCTCACAAAAGGTCTGCTTGCATCATAGAACGCCAATCTTCGATCAACTGGAAAGTCAGCTGACCCCTGTAGTTTCAACGCGTACTTAATTACAGGTAAATCCACATTAGCCTTCTTCAGGTGTTATACACTGAGTGGCCACTTTATTATGACCACCCCCTCAGTGCTTCGTTGGCCCACCTTTTGCCTTCAATACTGCGTCGATTCTTCGTGGCATGGACTCCACGAGATGTTGATAGGTGGTTTGTGGAATCTGAGACCATGCTTGATGAATAGCACTTTCCAGGAGTGTGAGATTGCAGGGTTGTGGATCCAGCTGTCTGATGGCTCGTTCAACTTCATACCACAAACTCTCAATGGGGTTGAGATCTGGAGATTGTGGGGGCCACCTAAGTAAAGTAAACTCACCGGCATGTTTCTGAAACCAATCCTGTACAATACGAGCACTATGGCAGGACGCATTATCTTGTTGAAAGTAGCCATCGACATTGGAATAAACCATCCACATGACAGGATGCACTTGGTCCGCAACGATGTTTAGATATGATGTGCCAGTCAGACGTTCATCAACACGAATCAAAGGGCCCAAAGCATGCCAGGAAAACTTTCCCCAAACCATAACGTTGCCTTCACCAGCTTGAAGGGTTGTAGCAATGCATTCGGAGTCCATACTTCCGTGCTGTTTCCGCCAAATTCCCACTCAGCCATACGCATGGTGCAACTGAAAACGTGATTCATCGGACCCCATAATTTGCTTCCAATTATCGACTGTCCAATCCTTGTGCTTCTGTGCGAACTGGAGACATTTTCTCTTGTTAACTGCAGACAGCAAAGGTGTTCGAATAGGCCTTTGGCTGCCATATCCCATCCGATGCAGTGTACGGCGAACAGTGCGTGCAGAGATCATTTGAGGGGATCCTTGATTAAGATGGTCTGTAATTTGCTGCACTGTTGCCCTTCTGTTGTCTGTTACCAGTCTGGACACTCTCCGTTCTGCCCGAGCAGTCACTAGTCGATGACGACCACACGTTGCACGTAGAGACCCAGTTTTTTGGCTGACAGTCCAGTCTTTAAACACTTTATAACAACAGCTGTTCTGGAACATTTCACGAATGCGGCGGTTTCGGTGATACTCGCTCCATGGCTGAGAGCTCCTACATTCATCCCACGTTGAAAGTCCGTCCAATCGCATATTTTACCCATGTCGTCACCCAAAACATCACCTACTACTGTCGCAAGCACTAAGCTTTCCCTTTTATACTAGCCTCTCCCTCTGGCGGCAACAGCGTACAGCCATAGCTCATTTGCTTAAACCTGTCAGGGTGGTCATAATAAAGTGGCCACTCAGTGTATGTCCAGACAGGGACGTTCGGCATTTTATCTCCGAGGATTGCAGTCAGTCATGGTGACGAATATCCTGGAAAAGGGGGATTACAGTGAGGTGGTTTGCCATTGCCTTCCTTACCAAGTGTTGTGACAACCGCTAGAAATGAGGTACTAAAGGCCCGATTTTAGGGATCCGTCTACGCATAACGTTACATTCCCGGAAACACCCTAGAAAACCGAAAATTAATATTCACATAAATGACATGTACTTCTACACAGTAAATAGAATACGTAGTCGAATGTCATTTTTTCCTAAAGTGATTGTCCAATGAAGCTTTATATTGTTCTAACAAGTCTAGGCACATAGTTTCAAGTTCTTGTTGAAGAACACTATATCAGTCCTAGAGATGAAAATCGCATTTCCTTTTTTGACGTAGAACTACGTCTAACTCCGCGGCTAGTATGGGACGACTTACGGCCGACCGCCTTTTACAAAAATAGGTCCCAATTTGAAATCATTGTAGCGTTAAACATACTTGCTGCACACTAATCGTGTTAGCACATTCGTTAACAGTATGGCGTCCAATTCGCGTACTGCGCAATACATCGTGCGCGCTGTGCGCGGGGCAGATGATGCGATATTTCTGGGTGTGCCGCTGCGTTTGACTCAGTTTATCTCGGCAACCGTGAGTCCAACACGACTGTGCGTGGTATTGTTTTAAAGCTCTCGACAAGATCTATTCAAATATACGAAGAGTATTTTCGCAGTAGTTTGAACTGAACATTTAAAAAATTGTTTTCTTGTGAACCGGTGAACACTTTTGACATTATCGCGGTTTACCTGGCCAACTGGGAGTGCAAAAGGACTGTGCGTGTTACGTTTTAAAGCCCTCGACGAGATCTATTAAATTATATAAAGAACATATCGCGGTGGTTTAAACTGCAATTTTTAAAAATTGTTTTCGTGTGAACGGGATAACATTTTCGACAATGCCGGGAAATCACAGAATGAACGCAAGCAAAAGTGGAGAAAAAACAAAACGAGAGGTAAGAGCAAGTGATGAGGAATGTAAGAAACCCAAGAAGACTGCAGCCCAATGAACCAGAGATAAAGATCGCCTGAAAGCAGCCTCCGCCAAACAAAAATTTAGCACAACGATCGAATCCGTACCCACCTCATCTTGAACTACGCTTTGTGTTCGCAATGTATCCAGCATTATTTGTAAAAATTATGTAAGCTACTTTTCATATCATAGACCTGAGTTGGCTATAATAAATTAAACGCTCTGAAACCACACTCGACTAGCTCATTTCAACTCTCCGATCTGCAAATCGCAGTCCTACGTTCCAAACTGACGGTTCAATCAGAACTGAGCCAACATGTATATATCTTTTTTACGCTTTCCAACCGTAGGTTGAAGAAGCGTATATGCTGCAGCTTTGTCAGTCTGTCCGCTCGATAACTCGCGTAAAATGGTTCGATTTTGATGAAATTTTAGTATGTAGTAGAGGACCACCTGGGGACGAACCAGATTGAAAATCTGAGAAATGAGGTCAAAGGTTACGACATAGGAGCAGGATCCATTCCATTACCCTTATGCGTCATAACTTACGTAAAAATGCTTCTATTGCTACAAAACTTTAGTATGTTGTTTCGGAGGTATACTAAACTAATTCTGTTTAATATCATCGAAATGGAGTCAAAGGTCAGGACACAGGAGCCAGATTTATTCCACAGCCATTATCGTCATAACTTGAGTAATCATTTGAGTACTAATTTCTGGTATGTCGGAAAGCGTATCATAACCAATGCATTGCCTGATTTTCCTAACTTTGACAGTTTAACAACCACCAATTAGCAACTCTATAAGCTGTAAGGAGCCGCCCTTCCCTATTTCAGGGTCACTGGTTCCAGAGAAGGGAGACAGCCAGTGCGGTAAGACAAACACAACATCCATGCCTTACCAAGATTCGAACCCGGACCCACCTCGGACAAATGGCCAGAAGCTACGGCTGCGCCACTGGGGTGGGTTAAAATGGCGCCACCTGACAGCATAATCACACTCACTAGCATCAGAACAAGAATTTCCTGAACGATATAAGGTTCAGGTTCTGCTTAATAGGGACACTCTGTTTAACTTATAAACACCGAGTGACATATCTAAATGATCGTTAGCAGACGAGGAGTCAGTGTGAAATTTAGCAATATCATGTAAATTATGAATATCCACTCTTTCAAACTGCTAGTTTCCTTCTTCACGCTTCTTAAAGTCGCCTATTTTTTCTGCCATAGACAAGGAACTTGCTTTACAGTTTTAGGAACGTTCACCTTCTTGAACGTTAAGTACTGGTACCGACTCTCCTTCACGTTATACTTTATATGATGGGCATACACAGGAGTTGGCACATCGATTTCTGGCGCTTGAATTCTTGCCTGGCAGTCTGAATGCCATCCACCCTGATGTGGAATTGAAGGTCAAGCTGTTAAGTTGCATTTAAGGTATATTTGAATAGATCTCGTCAAGAGCTTTAAAACAACATCACGCACAGTCGTGTTGCGCTCACGCTTGTCGAGATAGACTGAGCGAATGCTGCTCTCCATTCACTGGCACTTCCTGCGGAACGAAATGTACAATGGAGGTTTTTGCATCAACGTTTTCTAGTTCTGACAACTCTATTCCGGCGGAGCACCGTTACATCTAACCTATACCCTTCCTGTGGTGAAATAGGAGATGTAATGCATATGTATTTATATTTTCCAACTCTACTAACCACTCTTCTACACCATGTTTAATCTGGTTAATCTATCGAGCTCAATTGAATTAAACCTTCAAGATTATAGCTTCCTCAGTCTTCTTTCTCAGAGGCTCTTAATCCCTACCACCGGTGTGCATATACTTGTTCGTCGCAGCAAAGTTTATTATGTTCTCCCACCTGTTTCAATCTCCACTACCTGATGCAACTTCTTACTCCAGTTCTTTAGTTGCTCACTATAGGAATAGAATCAAATCACGGGTAATTCTTGAATATACCTCAGAGAGCAACACTTCCAATTTACAAAGCTTTTTCACAAACTGGCGGTCTCCACGCATCAACCTGGTTCCACATCTCAAGTAATAATGTAGTTCAACTTCTCTTTTGAACCCAGCGAACAAAGCTTATTATGATCTAAACTAAGCTACCACATAATTTCCTGGAAAATGCACTTTGTTTGTTACTGAAATCATTCTATTGCTAAGAATTTTGATACATAAAGACAATTTGCCTCGATAGACTCTTATACCGCAGCAAATGTACTCCATTCACCAGGAAAGTAAGAACTGTTCCTGAAATGTTTATTAAAATAACAAAACGTAAATTTTTAGTGGTTTGCACCTAACACAAATACTCTAGACCTCTTATGTTGTACACGCTTTGAACTTTCCTAGAGTAATAATTGACTTTTCACGTGCACATTGAACTGTTTTAACATGAAGCACCCACACCTTCATTTTCAAGAACTATTCCACGTTATGTTTTGACAAATTAATGTCAAATTTCCTTGAGCTACCGCTGTTACGCAGCACTAGATGCAATGAAACGCATCCTACATCTGTAAATAATTTCTCATTGTACATAATATATTGTTTTATTTACCCCCGTTCTTCGCACTGTGTGCGAAGTCGGGGTGTCCATGTAACTGTGTTTTATGTATTTTATAAACTAATAAAAGCGAATTTTGAAAGAGATAGACTGAGCCAAACGCTGCGGCACAACCAGAAAAATTGCGGGTCTGGTTCACTTTGTCGACACCACAGTATATGCTAACAATAGATTCCTAAAAAACCGAAAAAAAAGTTCAGAACCACGAAATTTGGTATACTATCTCATGGTACTGTAACTTAAATCGTAGACGGTTTTTGGAAGAGGTCGGGCCCGGGTATAGGGACCCCCATACAAAATTTTCCTAAAATCTACAGTTTTCAATTTGGAACCACCAAATTTGGTATACTATCTCATTATACCCTTACACCAACTTAGACCATAAACGGAAGGAGTCGGGGCCCGGGATGAAGCGGGCCCCATACAACATTTTCGTAAAATCTACAGTTTTCAATTTAGAACAACCAAATGTGGTATACTATCTCATGGTACTTAGACCATAGATGGAAGAGGTCGGGGCCTGGGGTCAAGTTACCCTCATACAACATTTTCGTAAAATCTACAGTTTTCAATTTAGAACCACCAAATTTGGTATACTATCTCATGGTACTCTAACTTAGACCGTACACGGTTTTTTGGAAGGGGTCGGGGCCCGAGGTAAAGGGAGCCCCCATACAAAATTTTCTCAAAAATTTTCATTTTTACTTAAGAACTGCAACACAATTCTGTACTCCAATACCCTATCTGCGAGCTAAGTTAGAGTACCATGAGATAGTATACCAAATTTAGTGGTTCTAAATTGAAAACTGTAGATATTACGAAAATTTTGAGGAATCGACTGTTTGCCTATAGTGTCGACGAAATGAACGAGACCGAATATTGCATCATCTCACCCGCGCACAAGGAGAGAAGGAAGCGCCGCACACGATGTGTTGCGCATTACGCGAATTGGACTCCATGCTGTTTACGAATATGCAGCACGATTTGTGTGCGGCACGTATTTTTAAGGCTATGAAGATTTCAATTGGGACCTATTTTTGTCTCAGGCGGTCGGTCGTAAGTCACCCCATACTAGCCGCGGAGTTAGACGTAGTCCTACATCATCAAAAGGAGTAAAAGATGAAGGATATTTACTCTGACAGATCAGTATGTTTTGGCTGGAACAACTTTACACATCCTGGAAACAGACTTCCCCTGAGTTTAGTTTTCTTTTAGTTGTTTCCTTCTAACAATGTGTAGTATCAACTGAGGACCTAGGTAAAAACGTAGAAACTTTTTAATTTTTACAACCCGGACAAGATCATGACATGCATTTTTTGTTCACATCACAAAACGCATTTTGATGATGTAAAATAGGATGCTATGACGTCATTCAAACATGCTATAGATAAAACGCTTGCATTGACATAGTCCAAATATGAAACTTGAATTTTATATCTATATGATCAGGTTTTTCGATATAAAACGTTTTACTATGATCATAACCGATGTAAAACTGTACTCATTCGGACGTCTTTACATTAGTATGAATTCCATAAGAATACATTAGTACGAGGTATGAATTTCATATACAATTCCATTTCTCTCCTTCCCCCTTCTTTCTTAAAAAACTAATTTTACACAGTCGAGTCATTATTATGACACCTACTTTTGACGTCAACAGCGCGTAGCCAATGAAAGAATGCACGTGTCGTGAGCTGGCTTCGAGGGTATATAAAGTATGCTGTAGGCATTCTGAAAATATATCAATCGTTTATGTCATAGATAAAAGGAGAGGTTTATCAGATTTGCAAAAAGGGATGATTATCGGCTTTCGGGCCAAGGGTGGCAGTATTTCTGAAACAGCGTAGTTTGCGAACTGTTCGCGTGCTGCTGTGGTTAAAGTGTATCGTGATTGGAGAAATGGCACCATTGCGAATAAGCGACGTGCCATTGATGTGAGAGGTGAACGTCGGCTTCGAAGATGCGTGAGGGCAGATCGACACGCTACAATGGAGCAACTCACTGGCCGAACGAACCAGGAGGCTACCGGAAGTGTGACTAAAACGACAGTTCGGCAAACCCCGCTACGTATGGGGCTCCGATGCAGACGGATGGTACTGCATATATGCTAAGGAAGGTGAATCGCAGAGAAGGCTCACATTTGCACTGCAGTATCGGAATTGTACCTCCGCTGATTGAATAACTCCCAGCCCGTCTATAGCCGCTGTCCGCTCTGCACAAGGCGGTTACTCTAAGTGTTAGCTAGTGGTCACAATGTGACTCGACCGTGTACTATACTTACCTGAATTAGATTTCTTTCCCCCAATATCTCACTTTTTTCTCCCCCCTCAATTTTCTTTCTTAAAAGAAAGACATTTTATGATACTTAAATGCATTAGAAAACGTTCCTGCTCTTCTTATACACTGAGTGGACACTTTATAATTACCACCTGACAGTTTTAAGCTAATGAGATATGGCTGCACGCTGTTGCCGCTAGAGGGTGAGGCTAGTATAAAAAGGGAAAGCTTAGTGCTTGCGACAGTAGTAGAAGTGAATTTTGGGTGACGAGATGGATAAAAAATGCGATTTGGCGGACTTTCAACGTGGGATGATTGTAGGAGCTCGGAGCCATGGAGCTAGTATCACCAAAACCGTCGCATCCGAGAAATGTTCCAGAACAGCTGTTGTTAAAGTGTTTAAAGACTGAACTGTCAGACAAAAAACTGGGTCTCTACGTGCAACGTGTGGTCGTCATCGACTAGTGACTGCTCGGGCGGAACGGAGTGTGTCCAGACCGGTAACAGACAACAGAAGGGCAACAGTGCAGAAAATTACAGACCATCTTAATCAAGGATCCCTTCAAATGATCTCTGCATGCACTGTTCGCCGTACACTGCATCGGGTGGGATATGGCAGCCGAAGGCCTGTTCGAACACCTTTGCTGTCTGCAGTTAACAAGAGAAAACGTTTCCAGATCGCACAGAAGCACAAGGATTGGACAGTCGATAATTAGAAACAAATTATATGGTGCGATGAATCACGTTTTTAGTTGCACCATGCCGATGACCGAGTGAGAATTTGGCGGAAATAGCACGAAAGCATGGACCCCATATGCGTTGCTACAACCCTTCTAGCTGGTGGAGGCAACGTTATGGTTTGGGGAATGTTTTCGTGGCATGCTTTGGGCCCTTTAATTCGTGTTGATCAACGTCTGACTCGCACATCATATCTAAACATCGTTGCGGACCAAGTGCATCCTGTCATGTGGAGGGTTTATCCTAATAGCGAGGGCTACTTTCAACAAGATAATGCGTCCTGCCATAGTGCTCGTATTGTACAGGATTGGTTTCAGGAAAATGCCGATGAGTTTACTTTGCTTAGGTGGCCCCCACAATCTCCAGATCTCAACCCCATTGAGAATTTGTGGGATGAAGTTGAACGAGCCATCAGACAGCTGGATCCACAACCCTGCAATCTCCCACTCCTGGAAAGTGCTATTCATCAAGCATGGTCTCAGATTCCACAAACCACGTATGAACATCTCGTGGAGTCCATGCCATGTAGAATCGACGAAGTAGTAGTAAAAACAAAAGGTGGCACAACGAAGTACTGAGGGGGTGGTCATATAAAGTGGCCTCTCAGTGGAAAAACACAATGGTTTTCATGAATTTCAAGGTAACTATTGATAAGGTTGGTACTATAAACAAAGATACCGCTCTTTTCACGTTTTATCAACACACAGCAACCGGAAAATTGTTATCCGGTAACCGCTGGGGATGCGAATCTCAGATCTCTCGATATCTAGCCGAACGCTTTGGTCAGCGCTATGTGTGAATTTCTGTCAGCTTCTGACATCGTAAATCCATAAGATGGGCTCAGCTTACTGAGAAGTCTCCATCCGGTGGACATTAGCGGCACTGGCTATATATTAATTATAGCAGTAAAATCCAAAGGGCGAGATCCAAAGTGAAAATATTTTCACTTGTGAAAATACAGGGAATCAAGTGCAGTGATAGTGGCAGTGATACGCTGTGAGATTTTGCAGCATCTGCACTTTGTATGGAATCATTTTCAGCTTCTTTCTCAAAATTCTCCAGACAGTGTGCTGTGATATCTGATCTGCACTTCACGACTCACCCTCCGCGTTGATTTTCCCGGGCTTCGTTGAATGGCGGTGTAAACACTATCGACGACTTCTTCCGATACACGCGGTCGTCCAGGACTTTTAAGTTTGCACAAGCAGTCCGTAGTTTGAAATTTTTTATGCCAATCGTAGCGAGATATTCTGGTTGGAGGTTCTTTTCTGAATCGTGATCGAAAATGACTTTGCACAACAGTTACAGATTCCGTTTTGCTCAATTCAAGAACAAAAAACGCCTTCTCCACTGCAGACGCTGATATTTTGACTGACTAGTCACGTGACACGCGTGCTATCGCGTACGTCACTTCCCTCTGTAGCGGGACACAAACTTTATGCTTTATGAGTACATCTACCTAACGGGTCGCAGTTGTGATCCGTATCTTCAACTGTTACTGTTTTACAGCATCTGGAAACTGTATACTTCTTTATTAATCACCCTGTATTTTCACTTGACTTAAACATCACTTAATCTGTTATTCCTCACGTCATTTAAGCTAATATTTCTTCCATCGCATTATCCAAAGTGAAAATATTTTCGCTTTGGATCTCGTCCTTCGGATTTAACTGCTATAATTATTATATAGCCAGTGCCGTTAATGCGCACCAGATGGAGACGTCTCAGTAAGCTGAGCTCATCTTACGAATTTATGATGTCAGAAGCTGACAGAAAAACACACATAGCGCCGTTGATTGTTGGCCACCGGAGCGTAAGGCTAACGCGCTCGGCTAGATATCGAGAGATCTGGGATTCGGATCCCCAGAGGTGACCGGGTAACAATTTTTCGGTTGCTGTGGGTTTATAAGAACGTGGAAAGAGCGATTTCTTTGTTTATTCATCTACGCCACGTATTTGGAGGAGTTCCACTAAGGTTTGTACTTTGTGAGAGTTGTTCATCCTGCTGATAACTATAAGACTGGTATTTCGTGAAACATTCTTATTCTTATACTAGACAAACCGAAATAGCTTAACGTGAGTCTCAGGAATAGCATTAAAGAATTCAGAGTTCTGCATGGTTAATAATTAAAATAGAAATAATATTTTGTTTTATTAGAAGGAATTTTAAATGGAAGGAAAAAAAATTTCGAATATTTAGTCAATTTCCGATTACGGATGTATAAAAGGAAAAAATGAGGAGGAAGGAAATGTTATGCTTTGCCCCCGCACGCAAATGCGTACGGGGGCATCTGCCCAAGCGGTTCCGACGCCATTGGCCTTGGTGGACTAATAAACGACTTAACCTCACTTAAACTGTTATTGCTCCCATCGCATTTTCCAAAACCAGACACTGTACCGTTTTCTTTATTCCACTTTTAACTGCACTGTCATTACACAAATCAACACTTTCGTCGCTCGACTCACTCTCCTCTATAATATATTTGAGCAAATACGAGGGTTGTACCGAAAGTAATGCAAAAGTGGGCATAATATTTTTATTAACTGATATAGGTCGTTCAAATTGCACATGTTGGCAGAGTAACTCTTTCTCTATAGTAACCCTTCTTCATTGCGGGTAAATAATGGATTCCAGGCACAAGCACCGTGCTCCGAGTTCTTGACAAAGAAAGGGAGTCCGACATGCACAGAAGGCTACAGAATGTTTACGGAGATGACAGCATTGACAAGAGCAATGTGCACAGATGGATGAAGAAGTTTCAAGAAGGGGAAACCAGCACTGAAGACAAACCACGCAGTGGGAGACCATCATCTGCGACCATTGACACGAATCGTCAGCGAGTGGATGAATTGATTCACGCAGAGAGACGAGTCACAATTCGTGTGCTTGTTGCACAACTGGACTGTGGTCACAATGCTGTACAGAAGATGGTGGAAGTCTTAGGTTATCGAAAAGTGTGTGCAAAGTGGGTACCTCGGCAGTTGACACCAGATTTGAAGGAGAGAAAGGTGAAAATCTGCTCTGATCTGCTGGAAGCGTTTGAAGCGAATGAAGACACGTTTTTGTTTTCGATCTGATGACAGGGGATGAAAAAATGGGCGTATATTAGCGATTCAGAAAAGAAGAATCAATACATGAAATGGCGTCACATCTCTTCACCAAGGCCTAAGAAGTTCAAGAGCCAGCGAGCAGCACAGAAGGTCATAGTGACCGATTTTTGGAATGACAGGGGGTGTCATTCGATTTGATTTTCCGAAACGTGCCCTTACCTTGACCAGCGAGCGGTACATTGAGGCACTCAAGAAGCCATAAGGACGAAGTGACCGAACAAGGATGTGAAAAAAAATCCACATTTACAATGAGAGACCACACGCATCTTTGGCAAAACAAATCAGGCGATCAGCAAATTAGGGTCCACCGTACAGCCCAGATCTGGCGCCCTCCGACTTCCATCAGTTCGGCCCAATGAAGGACAGTCTCCGGGGACAACGATTTCATGACACAGACGAGGTGAAAGTGGCTGTGAAAAAGTGGGCACAACAGTCCACACCTGAATTTTTCAAAGAGGATTGGAGAGTTGGGTTCAACGATGACGCAAATGCATCGCTTGTGATGGAGACTATGTGGAGTATTATCTTTGTATAGAGAAAGAGTTACTCTACCAAATGTGCAGCTTGAACGACCTCTGTCAATTAATAAAAAAGTTATGCCCACTTTTGCATTACTTTCGGTAGAACTCCCGTAAATAGCTGAGAACGTACTCACCACCACGTGCAACATTCATACGATGGACTAACTAGTATCTGTGGATTGAGAGCTTGGAACGCGTCTCCATATAAAACATCAAATAGAAGTCTCTTTCCCCGTTATATTGATGTTCCTGGCCCACGTCAACTGTGTATTTATCCATATAAAACTTTCTCTTGCCGTGTAGTGGCCAGTTAAAATACCAAAATAACATATTATAAATTAGTGTCTGGTTTTGGAAAATGCAATAGGAGCAATAAGAGCTTAAGTGACGTTAAGTCCAGGAAGGTCCTCAATTATAATTGTGCTGAATATCAAGAGAATTAAAACAGAATATCTTCTCCTTACGTAAAATACGTTAGGTAAAAGTTCTGTCTTACCTGTAGATTATTCTGAGGTCCCTGTAGTAATCTACGACGTCCGAAGTTGCTAAAATTCTGGATGCATTAGCAGCATGAGTCAGTAATCCAGCACGTACGTAACTCAAATCCCAAGCTTCACCTTCTGTCATCAAATCTAGAGCACTACAAGCAGCTCTTTTTATCTCTCCTGGTAGTAAAGAGTGAAGACAAACGTTACTAGTTAACACCAAAAATAATTCAATGATTTCTAATTTATATAACTATTTCTTGCTGTGGATAATACTGTACATACGTAGGCGAGTCAAAAAGTCAGTTGCACTGCTTGATAAAAGAACACAAGATCGAAATTACAGAAAAGTTTTATATGTACCTGAAAGTTCCATACAAAAGTTACTTCTCCACGTAATCACCTAGTTTATTGAAACATTTGTCGAATCGTGGCACAAGTTTTTCTATGCCTTCTGCGAAGATATTCCGTCCAACGTCCGATAACTATTGCTGGGTTGCAGTTTTCACCTCGTCATCCGAGTGATATCGTTGCTTTGCAAGTTCTTGTTTCATGGGACCGAAGACGTGGAAGGCACATGGCGCAAGATCTGGGCTATAAGGAGGGCGGTTCCACACTTCCCACCTAAACTTTTTCAGAAGGTCCCTCGTTAGATTTGCCGCATGCGGTCTTCCCTTGCGGTAATCATCCTCGATATCAGTGCGTCCGTTCTCGAACAATATGCACCACTTTGCGATAGCTTGACGCAATATTGCGTTCTCAACGTACACTTCGTTCAACTGCCGAAAAAATTCAGTGCAGTTACACCCTTTTGCCCACAAAAAAAGCGAATCACTGCACGCAGTTCCAATTTGGACGCCACCAGCAGCTGCCGAGGCATGTTCACGACTCGTTAGCGAGCGAACTAAAACTACTGCGTAGAAGCAACTGCGGCACGTGCTGCAGATAAATGCCAGCAGTGTTGCCACAAAGTGTCAGGAAAATATCCTTTTGTCGAAATGTTTTTCGGAGGAGAGTAACTAACATTTTGACTGCCCCTAGTATATTAAAATTTGATAAACGCTATCATCTCTTTATACTTTTGTACAAATCGATTTTGCGTGTAAATAGCTCAAACATTCACGTCTAAGCTTTCAGGACACCAAAACTATTTCGAAACTCCGAGCAAAAAATCTAAATAATTAAATCTGCGCCTGCTGGACCACAGGGACAGATAGGGCGATCACCCTGCGTCCCGTAGTTTCGGAATTAAAAAATCCTTTTCGGGTGTATTTTTTATATTTATTATTTTTTGTAAATTGGGTGGGGGGGCGAGGCCTTAAATATTTTATTGTTTAGTTTCAAATTCCCTTCCACTTTCGAAAACGTCACAGCCCTTCGCCGTACATATACTGAAATTTGCAGCTTTCAGATGATTGTAACCACCTCAATATTTTCCGCATTCATGGAATAGCAAGTTAAATTTCATCTTTTTGTGTTTTTGTGGGCCCCTACGTTTATACAGGGTGTCCCACTCGCTATCGAACCCAGCATTTCTTTAATAATATTAACACCAATGAAGATATTGCAACGAAATTTGATGTGGACTTACCTCATTTCGTGCGACATGTGATGACATCACAACATGTGCTGGAAGTGGCCACCATTTGAGTCCGGACAGCATTGAACAGTGCGCTGTCCGCCAGCCAGCCGGAGTGCTCCTTAGTGATACAAAATCTCTAAGTGTTTGGCGCCACCGAGGAACAGTACCGCCCGCCAGCCAGCCGGACGCCCCTTTCTGCTGCTTTGTTATGCCATTTCGCTGAGCGTGCCTACACAATACGGTTGTTGATAGTGAGTGCTCGTGGCTGTCCGCGTACGGGTGAAAATGTATCGGTATACTATAAAGGAGCGAGTGTTTATAGTTCGCAGAATCGACATTGGAAAACAGAATCGATAAAATCTTGTCAACAGCAATTCCTGGAGAGGTTTGCAGGCAGATATCTGCCGAGCAAATCCACTAATTGGGCATTGTCGAAGAAATTGGAAACCAAGGGGACTTTATTAGACGATCATGCAGGAGGTAGTCCACAAATGTCCGAGGAAACGATCCAGAAGTTAAAGGGCAGACTACTTGCGTTTCTCAGGAAGTCACTTCGCCGACTGTCGCACGAAACAGGGTTGTCCAAAAGTACTTGTCAACGTGCTGTGAAAAAAGCGAAGCTTCATGCGTGTGAAAAAAGCGAAGCTTCATGCGTACAGTTTCTCCGTCATCCATGATGTAAAGGAGTTTGATCACGTGAAACGAGCAACATACATACTGTCTATGGTTTCAGACATTTCTTCAGGAAAATCCGGGCATTCTGGACAACACGTGATTCTCGGACAAGACGTGGTTTCACCTGTCCGGATAGGTCAATTCTCAAAATTCCCGTATTTGGGCCAATGAAAATCCCCTTCATTCACAAAAAATTGGTGTTTGGTGTGGGATGACCCGGTGCCGCACAATTGGTCCCATATTCTTCAATACAACCATCACAACAGCTGCATATATGGGAATCGCCAACACCTTTGTAAATCAATTAGATGACGAAGAACTCTCCATTGGATATCACCAGCACGATGGAGCGACATCACACACCAGAATGGCCAAAATTCAATCCTTTCTCAGCAACCACGTCATTTCGAATGGTCTATGACCATCGCGCTCGCCCGATCTGACGCCTCTTGATTACTTTTTATGGCGATATCTAAAAGGGAGAGTTTACCAAAAGACACCGCGAATAATAGGCACCTTGAAAGCAAACATCACCGAAGAAATTCAGGCAGTGACGGCGGACTTATTTGGCAAGGATTTTAAACAATATGGTGCGCCGGGTTCAATACTATCTGGACGCAAATGGTGGCCACTTCCAGCACATGTTGTAATGTCATCACATGTCGCACGAAATGAGGTAAGTCCACTTCAAATTTCGTTGCAATATCTTCATTGGTGTGAATATTATCACAGAAATGCCGGGTTCGGTAGCGAGGGACATCCTGTATATTCAACAATTTGTATATAAGCCAAATACTAAAATTTAATGAAAAAAAAGAGCCGCGGATGGCTTAGTGGTTAGCGAGTCAGACTATCGACGCAAGGTCCTCAGGTTCGAACCTGGGCTGATCGTTCAGAGATGGTGTGATTTACTAACAATCGCTGAACATCCGCCGTGCATCGGACGAGCACGTTAAGTGACGGCCCCCAGGTTGGACCCACTGGTTAAATGGGTATCCTTTACTATGCCGCCCTCCCCTGAAATTCTCTCACCCCTCTGTGTGCAACATCGTACTTGTATGGTGGCGCCATCTACTGTACTCTAATCTCACTACAAACTGTTCTGTCAAAGTCGCTAGACTTGCTCTCATTCCTTCCGTTTCTGTGTCCTGCCCAAAAGGCGATCTCGCTGTAGGTGGCTGGGACCTAAACTCTACTACCTGTGGACGGAAGTCCTACAAGAAAATGATAAAAAAAAGATTAATGAAAAAAAAAAAAAACATATCAAAGTTGTTTTGAGGTTACATATGGAGGCCAATTATTCAGTGACTTAAAACGTTACTAGAAATTTGAAAGTAAAAGGCAAATTTCATACATATATAAAAAGCGCGTATAGAAGTCTAATTTGTTCACTTGCGTTAAAAAAATGTAAGCCGTCATTAAGAAAATGACCTAATACGATAAATCGTGGAAAACTATGCACATATGCTCTCCATGTGAAATTATTTGTCAAGACTATCTAAACAATTCATTCAAACACTCGACAGAAATCATCGCCCTTTCCACGTTAATAAGTGAGTCTTGGAAAATAGATTTCACACAATGGATGATGTTTTATTCCCTCCCAAAATGCACTCCAAACAAGTTCTTTTGAGGGTCGGGAACAAATGGTAGCACGAGTGGGCAAGGCCACGGAAGTATGGCGAGTGTGATAGCCGGTGTCAACTTGTAGCTGAGAGCGTTATTTGATGAAACAAAACCCCCTTCCCTTGCTATTTGTCCTTCAAATGCCGTCGAAGGTTTTCACTTTTTCCGTATCCGTATGACGACAAATTACTGGTAATAGGAGCGATTGGTGAGAACCCTTGAGGTTTGATTAACTGTTAAATTTCAATTGCCTGTCGAATTTTGAAGTTCCGTAGCGACATCGGATATTGTGAATAACATGTCGCATGAATTTTCGATAACTAGCCGAGTGCGTTGGCCTTGCGATACGGGTGGCCAACAATCCACGGCGCTATGTGTGTTTATGTCAGCATCTTACTTCACAAATCCGTAGAGATGGGCTCAGCAACTGAGACGTGAGACTGAGCCCCACCAGATAGAGACGTCTCAGTTGGTGAGCACATCTCGGATTTGTGAATTCAGTTGCTGACAGATAAACACACATAGCGCCGTCGATTGTTGGCCACCCGTAGCGCAAGACCAACGCACTCTGCTAGTTAGCGAATGATCTGCAGTACGATCCCCGAGGTGTCCGGATAATAATTTTTCATTTGCTGTGTGTTAATTCAAGAAAACGTGGAAAGAGCGATGACTTTGTCTATGCACATATGAAGCTGTCACCAATGAATGAAATCTATTGACCCACCCACCCCTTTAAAAAATTTCTGGCTACGCCACTGCTGGTTCCAGTGAAGGAAGTACAGTGCCGTAAGAAAAAACAACATCCATACCCTACCGGGATACGAACCCGCACAGTAGTAGTAAATGACCGCTCCGGGAGCAGATGAACCGATCAGTGGCTGATCCAAAATGGCGGACGTCATAAACTTAACATTAGGCTGGGGGCGTGGCCTGGAGGAGCAGGTGCCGTTTTTCCCCAATTGCGGCCTCTCCCACGTGCCACTGGAGCCGCTGCTGTCCACGGACCGGACCCGTAGGTGGCGCTAGTGTGTTTGGTCGATGTTTATGTGCTGCCCCTAGCGGTGCTTCTTGGAACTTTATTTCGATGGATCTTTGATTTTGAATGATGGCAACGTCATTGTGGATCCCTGGGGATGTGAATTCGATGTTTATATGCTACCCTCTGGTGGCAATCGGAGGATTTTTAAATTTTTTCGGGAGATTTATTGGACGTTGCCAAATTTTGTGGGAAAACAAGCGGAAGTATTTCGCCCTTCGAATTTTTACGTCGAAGATGCTACCCTCTGGTGACAGTCTGAGGAATTTTCATTTTAGAAATTCCGTTTCTAAGCGTCCGCCATTTTTCTTCTCCCGTGTCAGCGTCATTTTTCTTCTGATGTTCACCTCGTTTCATTCTTCGAAAACACTCCCCTAATGCGGAGAATATCAGAAGAAAAATGCCTTTAAACGGGATAAGAAAAATGGCGGACGCTTAGAAACACGGAATTTCTAAAATAAAAATTCCTCAGACTGTCACCAGAGGGCCGATGTAAAAAAAAATTGGTAGGGCGAAATACTTCCGCTTGCTTTCCCCACAAAATTTGGCAAAGTCCAATAAATCTCCCAAGAAAATAAAAAAATCCTCCGCCTGCCACCAGAGGGTAGCACATAAACATAGAGTTAATATCCCCGAGCATCCACAATGACGTTGTCATCATTCAAAATCAAAGATCCATCGAAATAATAAAGTTCCAAGAAGCACCGCTAGGGGCAGCATATAAACATCGACCAAACACACTATCGCCACCTACGGGTCCGGTCCGTGGACAGCATCGGCACCAGTGGCACGTGGTAGGGGCCGCAATTGGGGAAAAACTGCACCTTCTCTTCAGGCCACGCCCCAAACCTAATGTTAAGCCTATGAGGTCCGCCACTGATCAGCTGATCTGCTCCCGGAGCGGTCATTTACTACTACTCCGGACAGTCAGAAGGCAGTGCTTAGGCCACTGTGCAACAGGGCCAGCATGCGATAATGACATTCCTTTCTGTTGCGCATTGCAGTGTTATCGATGTATGTTCGTGCTGACTGTCATTAAACTGCTTTGTGTGTTTTTTTTTTTTGGATTGAAGGTTTAACGACCACAGTGAGCAAACTCAACGGGCAATAAGAAGTCGCCCGTCCCTAATTTAGGGTCATTGGCTCCAGCGAAGGGAGAGAGCCTGTGCCTTAAAACAATCACAACAACCATGCTTCACGAGATCCGAACCTGGACTCTTCTTAGACGAAAAGTCATTTGCCAGCGCTTAGACCACTGCGCCACCGGGAGGCCTGTGGATTAAGTTATTCTTGATTTTGTGTTTGTTACGTTAATTTTGGATAGCAGTGTTTATCACTGTGAAACAAAGAGAACCACATATGATAGCTAAAAGTAAAAACAATGAAGAACAGTAATAAAAGAGAAGAAAAAATGCGTAAATCTGTGGTTTTAACATACACACAGACAATTTTGTCCCCCTTGTCTTTGTCCAAGATGACATTTTTGGCCAAATATACAATAAATTCATCTTAGTATCAAGGCCGGATTAAAGGGAAGAGGGGGTTTTGGGTGCTGGAGCCCAGAGCTTTAACCTCTGTCTGGGACTCCAGTGATACCCTGAAAAATAAATTTTGTACCTTGCATTTGCTTTGCCTAAAAGCTTAACTTACACACAGATTTAAAATAAGTTTTCCAAATAGCAAGCTAGAGAATGTTTTACTTGCTGGAGCATAAAAAATCTAGCTATTTGAAAAAACGGTTCAATCTTTTGGGTAGAAGGATTTCTTGTTTTGTAAAAAAAAAAAAAAAAAAAATACTTAAAATGTTCGCAAACCATCAGCATTTCTGCCTCTGAAAATGAATACTTTATATTACATGCTAAAAGCCTTGTTCACACCATAATAACGAAAACATTTTTTCATGAACTAAGAAAATGTATTTAAATACTCCTGAACGTACAATCTACTGTTACCTTCTTAATTCAGTCTTTAAAATATTTTTAGTTAAAAGAGATCGATTTGGGTATTTCGGTTATGTGAAACAAATAATACAATTAAATACAAGCGGCTAGTTAGGTTAAGTATAATGTGCGTTAACAATAAAAAATAATAACTATGATTTTATAGCAACAATAACGATACAGTGACTTTTTCTTGATAAAAATTACCCCTCCCTTCCAATAAAGATAACCTTATAGATGAAAGAGTAACTTCGTACAAATGTGTCAAATGAAATAAAAACTTCACCGTCTTGGTACGATATTTAATAAAAGATGAAATTATTTACAGATTAAAATACCCCACTAGCACTTTCGGGGCAACATTCACCCCATCATCTGTTCCACTGATGAGGTGAATGTTGCCCCCGAAAATGCTAGTGGGGTATTTTAATCTGTAAATATTTTCATCTTTTACTAAATATCGTACCAAGACGGTGAAGTTTTTATTTCATTTGAAAGATAACCTTATACTTCACTAAACGTAACTGATAAAATAACGCTACATAATCCGGCTTTGCTCAGTACAATACATTTTAGGATAATTTTTAGTTGCCTGTAGATGAATTCAGTACATTTCAAATTCGTTACCGGTGTTCTTGGGGTTGATTTGGTTAATGTCCTTTAACAACTGCTCCATTTTTTCCATCTTTTCAGTTCCATAGAAGTTACATGGCAATGTACGTGAAACGTATTCCTGAAATGGAAACGAAAGTATTAAGAATATATCTTCATTACAAATCCATTAAAAATAACTAAACAAAAGTTCCACTTTTAGGTTTTTGTATAAAATAAGATTCGCCACAGTAAAAATCTCGCTTCAGTTTGATCAACCAATCAGGAAAAAGAAAATTTCCTATTAAGCCTGTTTCACCAGGTATCAAATGGCTCCGTCCCAGTGCCGGAGTATTAGTACAGACTCAGCAGCGAATCAGCAATCAGAAATCTTCCTATTGGCTGGCGGCTCTTAATGGAGCTCAAGGAGTATTTTCATTGGTTCCTTTAACTGGCAACTAGATCCCATTGATTCAATAGCGTCTAATTCGGAACCTTTTCAGTGCTCTGTACTGAAACGTAATAAAATGTTTTCTTTTTCCCGACCGCGTTTTTCTGTTCATTTGAAACGTATTCCTGAAATGGAAACGAAAGTATCCAGAATCTATCTTCTCATTACAGCTCCATCAAAAGTAACTAGAGTTGGAAAATTTTGAGGTAGTGGAAGAATGCATAACATTGCGCGGCGTTATTAATGAAGCTCCAAGGTTGAGAAAGCAAATGTACAAGAAATCAACCTAAAGTACAGGGTGTCTATAAATGAAGTATGCAACTTCAGTATGCTATTAAAAAATACGATAGAAAAAAAAATACTTTAAACGTCAAGAAACGTGGCAAGTGTTAAAAAGTTTGCTAAGTCAGATGATAGTTTTCTTTAATTAGTCTCTTGTTCTTGTGAGGTTCATATTCTAATATTTTGCCACAAAGGTCAATTTCACACACACTGCTGCACATTCAATTGTAATGTAATTATTTAGTCATCATTGGAATCTGTAATGTTCTAAAAATTATTTATTGTCTTATTGACTTTTCTTTAAATCATCTTTTTTCATTGTTATCATGGTTCATGCTTCGTGTAATAAAAAAATCTCAAACACGGAATAACAATTAACAAAGACATGGCTTTTTCAGTGGAGAAAGAGTGTTTTGGTTTGAGGAGTCAAAACCTCTAACAACAGTTCAGTGTAAGTTCAGAACGGAGTACAAGAGACAGCCACCGACACGAAAGAGCATCGAACAATGGGTAAATAAATTCAAAGCAACAGGAAGTGTCTTCAAAGGCTAAAGCATTGTGAGACCTTCCATTTCGGACGAAAAGGTGTAAAGCGTGCGTAAGGCTTATCTAAGAAGTCCGTCCGCGTCGCCAGTCGTGAACTCGAAATACCGCGAGCAACGGTTCGCGAGATTCTGCATAAACGCCTCCGCCTATATATATATGTATAAAGCGCAGTTAGTGCAAAAACTTCAACCAAATGATCAATCACGTCGAAAAGTATTTGTGGTCGACATGCTTAATCGCATTGACGGCAGTGATGTATTCAGGCATCTTCTCGGTGGTGCTTAGCCCCCCCCGAAAATTTATGAATGCCCCCGTAGATTTTTGGGCGATCTCCCCTTATATTTAACCTAAATGTGTTCGTTTATAACTGAATATTTAGAGAAATAAATACACATGGACTTCAATCTGAAATTTCTATCATCCTTCAACAAAACATTCAACAGTCCTCGCTGAAGGGACAATTTTTCAAGCACTGACAACTCGGACTACTTCCGCAATAAAAACCTAATTCCACAGAGTAGAGATGTTTGCCCTGCAATACATCATCATATTTTGGAAGCTGGCATTCAGTTTTATGTCAGTCTTCTGGATGCCGACATTCCATGTATACGGTTAAGCCTCAGGGTAGCTAACGTGACGTCAGTGCTTCCAATACAACAAAATATTTGCTACCTGATTTTTAACAATAGCAAATTATCAGAAATTGTTCCCATAATAAGGTAGTTGTTTTTTCTGGCGGTGGTGGTTTACACTGTCAAAAAAAAAAAAAAAAAAAAATCGAGGCATCTCAAACTGGCAGCCAAACGGTTAGTTAGTTTTTGGTTTTTTTACTACTACTTTGATAATCAACTGCAAATAATCTAAAAGGGACGGAAACCAAATGACAGGGGAATGGCTTACACCATAAGTTTTCAGGTCACACTACTGTAATGATTCCTTAATAATCAGAAACACGTTTGTAGTATAAGGCGAGGACATTTTTACCACTCCTAATGTCTTGGGGAATTCTCTCCAGCACAGTCTCACCTTTACTAGCGTTCTCAATATTTTTACAACACCCCATAATGAAATCCGTAGTCCATTACTGAATTAAATCAAAGGTATAACATTTTTAATCACTTGTATTGTGTAGATTTCTTGGAATTTGCATTTGCGATATAAGGGCATAAGAAATTTTTTGTATTTTATTTATCATTTTTATATATATTAACAGTGTATATATAAATAACAAAACTGTGATTATATGTATATATCAATCTACAAGTTTTAGCCCCCTCGACATTTGTAATTGCCTCCCCCGGATAAAAAAACAAACTCTAAATGCAACACTGATTGACGGAGACTCCACAGTTCTTTCACAGATCTGTTTCAGCGATGAATCGACATTCCATGTTTCTGGCAGAGTGAATAAACATAACTACAGAATCTGGGGCACGGAAAATCCCCATGTGGTCGTAGCCAAGCTCTGGGTCGTAGCAGATGAGAGAGACAACCCAACAGTTAATGTGTGGTTGATTGGTCGGTAAATTTTTACGGCGCAAGGAGCACGTTTGGCTAAAGAGAGTCTAGCACAAGATCATCAAATTAAATAGCTTAAAAGCAGCGTACAAAAGTTATAATAAAAGCAGGCTGATGTGGTAAAACAGTAAAATCTAGACAAGGTTAAAAAAAGTCAATATATAGTATAAAAAGCGAAAAGACAGCGTTCGTATCGCATTGATCCCCCAATAACGTCTGCAGTGTAGCTGCGCCGTCGTCCAAAAAATGCGAATGCAAATGAAGAAAACGATGACCACAGAAACGAACACGAGTACACAGAACATGAACGACGGTGAGATGACAGTTGCACGTCTCGCACATTAGGGCAGTGTCGCCACACACCAACAAGTTAGTTAAATCATGCAGTGCATTGATTTATGATACGCTTTCCAACATACCAGAAATCATTACTCAACTTATTACTGAAGTTATGACGATAATGGCTGTGGAATAAATCTCGATCCTGTGTCCTGACCTTTGACTCCATTTCGCTCATTCTCAATAGGATCCGTCCCCAGGTGGTCCCTTTCTTACCACATACTAAAATTTCATCGAAATCGAACCACTTTTACGCAAGTTATGACGCATAGGGCAATGGAATGGATCCCGCTTTTATGTCCTGAACTTTGACCCCATTTCGCCCATTTTCAATAGAGTTCGTCCGCAGTGGTTCCCTACCACATACTAAAATTTCATCGAAATCGAATCATTTTTACGCAAGTTATGAAGCATAAGTGGAATGGATCCCACTTTTATGTCCTGACCTTTTTACCCTATTTTTCCCATTTTCCATTGGGTTCGTCCCCAGGTGGTTCCTTACCACATACTAAAATTTCATCGAAATCGAACCATTTTTACGCACGTTATGAGGCATAAAGGTAATGGAATGAATTCCGCTCCTATGTCCTGACCTTTGACCCCATTTCGTACATTTTTAATAGGTTTCGTCCCCAGGTAGTCCCCTACCACATACTAAAATTTCATCGAAATCGAACCATTTTTACGCGAGTTATCGTGCAGACAGACAAAGCTGGAGCATATACCGATTCTTCAACCTACGGTTTGAAAGCGTAAAAAAGCGGTATTAAAACGACAGTGCCCAATACGGAGACGCGAAAGAACAACTTCCTCACGACGACTTTTCCGCAAACTAGATTGCCATGATCCAATCTGTGGTTTCACGGAAAGAAGCTTGTTGCTGCCCTGTTGAGATCCCCGAGACTGCCACTCATGCATGATAAACGCAAGGATGGAAGGACGAACATCTCGAAAGAAGAGCGGAAGTCGAGTGATTTGGAAAGGAAGAAATAGACCTGGTGGAGAAATTCCGCATCTCATTATCACGAATCACAACATGGCTAGGAACCCAACAGAATCGGTCAGTTGGTTGGCGGATTTTTATGGCGCAAGGACCATATTTGGCCAAAAAGCGCCAGACACAAGACAAACAGCATTAAAAACGTGGTATAATGCTTAAAATCAAGCTGATTCCGTAAGAGTGGGAAATGAGAAGCATGAAAAGTGTAGAAACTAGATACGTTTAAAAAAGCAAATATGTTTTAAAAAAAAAGACAGCGAATATATTGCAGTGGTCATCTAGAAGACGATGCGTCGTCGTTCAACAAATGAGAATGAAAGAAGTGAAAACGAACAGCACGAAAACGAACACAACTATGAGTGACAGTGAGTCGACAATTGCACATCTCACACATCGGCACAGTGTCGCCACACAGCAAGGTGCGGTGGATGAAACGACAATCCCCAAGGCTGGGACGAGCAGGAACAACTTCCTCCCTACGGTTCTGGCGACATAACGACGTTAAGACTCCAAGAAATGGTTTGATACGATGAAAGTTTATTTTCCACCTGTCGATCCCACAGACCCTGCCACGTTCGCGTGATATGATCACGCGGCGACCAAAGAGGAAGCAGATCTAGCAGCCGCATCAACACACTCGTTACCCAAAATTCCAACGTGCCCGGTAATCCAGCAGAATTGTATCTGGACACCCGCTTCGAGCAAAGAAACCACCGTACGTTAAAAAGAAAAGGGTAGTCACTGCAGTCCAAAGAGATTCAGACTGCACAATACTTACAGAATCAGTGTACACCATAGCACGTTGATGAGAGCCAGACTGAACATGAAGAAGTGCAAGATACACAGCATGCATCTCCGCTGAAAACCCCGTGGCATGGGCAGGAATGCGAGCAACAGAAGCGTCATCAATACAGACCGAGGCGAATTCTACACCAGCCATCTTCGATCCGTTGGTGAAAATAGGACCGTAGTCTGCATTGACGGAACGGTGCCCCTGGTATCTCCTACAAGAGACAAGTCGAGCAATGCATCCCGAGCTACGGCCGCCATACGAAGACCAAATGTCGGAATACAAGAAGGCCGGTTCGCAAACAAACGAGCATGCCGGGGATGAAAAACTGCATCGTATAAAGGATGATCTGGAAGAGATCGTAGTTTCAAGTAGAATTGAAGAGACAGCTGCAGACGGCGTTATTCAAGCGAAGGTTCGTTCGCGTCAGCATAAAGGCTGGGAATCGGGGATGTTCGAAATGCTCCCGTACAAAGATGCAGGGCTTGATGGTGAATAGTATCCAAAGGCCGGAGAACGGAACGACGCGCATAGCCATACACGATACAACCATTATCCAGCTCCAACCGAATAAGAGAACGGTAGATCCGAAATAAAGACATCCCACAAGACTGAAGAAAGGATCTTAAGTATTGACATAGCCTGCAGACAGGAAGTCTTTAGCCGCTAGACGTGAAACAGAACGTAAGCGCACGGTCAATGGTCAGTCCAAGGAACTTTGTCTCTCGCAAAACTGGTACGGCTGCACGGTCTAAATAGAGCTCTGGGTCAGGATGGAGGCCATACGTCCGGCAGAAATGGACACACGCTGTCTTGTCGGGCGAAAGAACGAAACCATTGCTGTTCGCCGCTTTAACGATCTGGTTAATTGCAGACTGCAACTGCGTTTCCATAAAATGCATACTTGAGGACGAACAGAAAATGTGCAAGTCATTTACATACACAGCAGCCGAAACCGCAGGAGGAAGGGTTTTGGGAAGACGATTAGTCCGTAGGATAAACAATGTGAGATAAAATGCAACCTTTAGGAGTACCTTGTTCTTGATGGAACAGTGCCGAGAGCGTCGTACCCAGGCGCACCTGGAACACCCGATGGCGAAGAAAACTGGCAATGAATTTTAGGTTTCCTCGCAACCCACTCTCGTGGAGGTCACGGAGAATACCGTGACGCCACGCTCAATTGTACGCTTTCTCAATGTGAAAGAAAACAGAAACCAGGTACTGCCTACGCACGAACGCCTCGCGCACAGATTCTCAAGGCACAGGAGATGATCGTGAGATGAACAATGCCGGCAGAAGCCGCTTTGTGATGGTGAACGTACTTGATGTGGTTCTAAAAAATAAACCAACCTGAAAATAACCATCCGCTCGAGAACTTTACACAGACAGTAGTGAGAGCAATGAAACGATAACTAGAGGGAGACTTAAGATCTTTGTCAGGCTTGGGCAAAAAGTAGAACAAAAACTTTTCGCCAAGATTCCGAGAAACTGTGCTCCAATCAAATGCGATTGAAGAGGACTGAAAGATTATCGGGAGAAGTCTGTGAGAGATGGCGTATCATATCATAGTGGAAGACATCGGGACTGAAAGATGTTGCACCGGACTGATGCAGAGCCACCCGTAGTTCAACCATGCTGAAGGGGAGTTATAACCACTGTGGTGAAATGGCGAAAACGAGATGTTCTGGCGTTCGGCTTGTGACTTAATCCTCTGAAATGCGGAAGGATACGCCAGATCACTGGACATAGAGGCAAACGCCTCACCCAAACAGTCCGCAATCTCCGCGACTTCAGCATATGTGCAGCCGCTACTTTCTAGAATGGAAATCTGGTGAGAACTGTAGTTACCCCGGATCTTACGAATCTTTTCGCACACAGGTTTAGAACTCGTACGTACAATGAGCGATGAAACATACTGAATCCAAGACTCCCTTCTTGCTTCGTCGACGCACCAACCGAGTGTAGGATTTTGCTCGTTTAAATGCAACGAGATTAGCATCCGTCGGACAACGCCGAAACGTACACCAGGCCTAATGTTGAGCTCTCCCAGCTGCTGCGCATTCAGTGGTTCACCAAGGCTTCAGACTTCTTGGGAACGTCGTTGATGTCTTTGGTATTGAAAGATCAGCTGCCTGAAGAATACAAGTTGTAACGAAAACAGCTGCGTCGATTGACTCTTGGGTCACCATGGCAGAAGATATCACTGCGAACGATGCGAAGACCTCCCATCTGGCACGATCCATCCTCCATCGAGGAGGGCGGGAGGCAGAAGGTGGCATACTCACATTATGCGAGAGCACAATATGGAAATGGTCGCTCCCATAGAGATAGTTACAAGACTAACCAGCAATAATCGATGGTAATCCCAAGATCGAATCGATCGCGCCGAAAGATCTTGTTGGCTCGTGGAAGTAAGTGTCAGCACCTGGTGTTAAACAGGCACAAAGAGATCGAGACGGAAGACTCGATTCTACGGCCTCTCGTGCTGATGCTGACAGTACCCCACAAAGGATTATGGGCATTGAAGTCACCCAGTAGGAGGTCGGGTGAAGGCAGCTAATCAACCAAGCTCTCCAGAACGGAGACGCTTACGTACTTATATGGCGGCAGATAGGCATTGGAAACAGTAAGGGACACAGGCACATATATAGGAACCGCCATAGCCTGTAAAGGAACACTGTGAGGGGCAAGAATAGAGACTCCCCCACAGGCTGTATCTCCTAAGACATCTTTCCGAAACGCACTGTAGCCTCGAACTGAAAGCAGGTCCAATGGTTTAAGTTTTGTCTCCTGCAGACAAAGGCACACCAGAGAGTACGACGAAAGCAGATGTTTCACGTCGTCAAATCTCGTCGAAAACCTCGACAGTTTCACTAAACGATTGAAGCGATGGTTAGAAGTGAGACGAGGGTGAAAGAAAAAAATATGAATAATACTGACTGCTCAAACGGTGTCAGCGTCTATCTCTGATGAGTGGTCTGCCAGATGTGGAGGTGTTTTGACCAGGGACCAGTATGGGGCAATGTTTTGTCCCACGGGTCTTACCGCGATGCGCTCGGCGTTGAGTATGTGGCTGACATGTTGGAGAAGAAACGCTCTTCTTCTCCTTGTCTTTGGTGTTCTTGCCAGAAGAAGAGGCGTGAGTTCCCGTGCTGGTGGTGGGGTGAGTATGCTTCGGCGAAGTGGTGCATGCCGCTTACAGACACCTAGCACGAGATTGGAATGCTTCCAGCCCAGCAGCGATGATATCGTCCAGCTTGTAGGGACATGTAGGGGGATCTGACTTTCGGTTTGAACAGCAACAGTAGACTTGGCAACCACGACTGAGGCATATGAACGCCGAGCAGATTGAACAGGAACCACCCTCCTTCTGGCTTCGGGATAAGAAATATTCTCCACCGTTTTTCGCTGTTGGATTTCTTTTTCTCCATCAATTTTGGACATTCCTTAGCTGATGCTGAATGTGAACCCTTGCAGTTCACACAAACTTGACCTCAGCCACACAGTCCTGTAAATGATAGACTGTGGCACCACAGCCTCACACCGAGAAGAACTACTGCACGACTGCTGAGAGTGGCCATACGTCTAACATCTAAAACATCTCAGAGGGTTAGAGATTTACGGACGTACCTCAAGTTGGATATACCCTGCCTTGATGGACGAAGGCAGGGATGGGCTGTCAAATTTTAGAATGATGTTGTGGGATGGGATTGACTGCCCATTCCACCTGAAGAGAATACGCTGAACACCCGTAACGTGTCGACTCCTCAGTTCTTCCAGAATCTCATCCTCGGTACATTCAAGTAAATCCCGAGAGGAGACA
Organism: Macrothele yani; assembly: GCA_039090855.1. NCBI lineage: Eukaryota > Metazoa > Arthropoda > Arachnida > Araneae > Macrothelidae > Macrothele > Macrothele yani. Next base: position 123,839,034 of record CM077013.1, read on the forward strand.
ACACCTCGAGATGTATTAAGGTAGGCATGGGGTGTTATTTTGACAGGAGTCTCAAGCAGCAAGATAGTGTTAAGAAGTGTTGGAACTGTAGGCCGTAGTGGACATCTCTACAAGAAGATCTCCAGACTGGAGTTTCTTGACGCTCTTAGGAGAGCTTGCAATGGATTTAAGTGCTTTGTTTATTCAAAATGGAGTTTTGGCACTCAAAAGCTTTGAAGGGTCTAATGAGTGCAGAAAGGAAAAACGAGCATTCGAAGAATCAGGGACATGCTTCTTGGAGAAAGTGGAAGAGCCTTCCTCAATACATCGTTTGCTAGTAGCCTCTTTGGAAACATAAAAGAAAAAGAAAGAATTCGTCCGCCTACTTCCCTGCCCATCACTGAGCCAAACAGGGGAGAGCCGGAGGTCCCCAAGCCCAAAACGGACGCAGGACACAAGCTCTAGGGTTGAGCAGTAGATATAGCTAGTTGATATGGCTGACATGCGCTGGGCGAGTACAGCGACTTTCCCGTGTCTTAGTAACACCCCTTTGGCATGCCCACACTATCCCCAGACTCACCCGAACATACGAAACGACAAGCCGTTAGAAGTCTGGACTCCACTTGGCCACAGACTTCATTGACTAGGAGTGGATTAGTTTCTAGCCGCCCGTTTAGGGTGAAGCAGAGGGCAAAGTGTCGGTAGCTGGCGACAACGACACCCCGGCCCCCAGAAACCTCAGCCTCCAGCATCCCCCCTTTTCCATACTACGGGTCACCGCACACAGCAAACGTGCAGGTAGGTCCAGCTAACGAACTCGGAAAAACAAAAAAGCGGAACATAAAATGGAGAATAAAGGAAAGAGAATGAGAAACTAAACTCCGGCGCTGGCGCATAATCACAACCTCTGCAACCTACAACTGAGTCGGGTGCATTTCAAGAGAACAACAGAAGCTAAAAAATGGATAAAGATCATACAGTATTTGTCGACTGACCGTGGAGTCGCCACTCCCCATCAGCTGGATGACAACAGTCCCTGCGGTGATGGCGTCGTACGAAGAGGAAAAGACAAGATGGTCTTTCACAAGGTCAGCTCTGGCCGTGGGGGTGCTACTCCCCAAGTAACTGGAAAACAAGTTATCCCCGTGCTGGGAACGGGTAAGTTTATAGAAGTAGGTTGTTGTCCCTGTGTTATGGAGATAAATTGACGCGTTGGACAGGAGGGCCTCGACAGCATGGCCCCTTGTGTCTCGACTGTTGTCACCCTACAACGGATATGTGTGCATTAAAGTCACCTAACAGAATAAAAAAGGAAACGGTAGCTAGTCAACTAAATCCTCGAAGTCGGAAAGGCTTACAGCATCAGATGGAACAGACTGATCAGAATGTTCACAGAAAGACTCTCAGCCACCGCTTGCAGAGTCGTACGCAAAGGGATTGCAGTGACAGGAACACACCATGAGGAACAAGAACGGCCACACCGCCGCACGAAATAACCCCATCCTCATGGTCTTTGCGAAAAGGAGAATCTCTGCGCAGCGAAAGAGAGTGGAGACACACGCTCACTGGCGTGTGTGAAGAGAGCAAGCCCTTCAAATCATTAATTCCCGATAGGAGGCTTCGGCAATTCCACTGGATGATGGAAGCAATTATAAAAAAGAAGCAATTATTCCTCGATACCTAAGATTTATAAAAAGAAGCAATGATTCCTCGATACCTAAGAATTACAACTCAACCACTTTCTCGTCTTGACAGTAGAGTACTACAACTTGCACAGATGAAGAGGTTACGTTCAGAAGTGAGAACAAAACGAGGCATATTGGACTACCAAAACCGAAAGTCATATACCGCTTATTCATGGTTGACGAAGTTTCTACACCCATTTAAACTGGGTAAGTTCCTGGTGATGTTTTATACAACTTTACAGTCTACAGTGCAAACATATCAAATTCGCCATATTCATAAACTCAGGATCTTGGTGTCTTCTGAAGTTGACTTTCGCACACAACGGACCTATTATTCAGCAGATTTGCCTAACCCTAATATTCCCTCTTCTTATGCCAACCTCAGTTCATTCTCACTTAACGACACCCAGATGTCCGCCTTGGAACGAGGCTACAAGTATAACTATCCTCCACAAAAAATAAACCCTATTAAAATAATTCCACAAGTAGAAGGTATTATTAGAACTTTACCAATCAATGATCAAGAACTTGTCAGATGTACGTTCTCTAATTTTTTTCAATCTGATAATTGCTCTTCCAGTGCTACCTCACGTAATATATATAAGTATGAAAGGGCAAAGCTTTAAGAATTTTCACAAAATCCATCTATTTCCACTATTTCTGCTGACAAATCACTTCAAATTATGTTCCTTGACAAAGCTACTTACTATCAAAAACTTAGAGGCAATAGACACTATTCCCCATAAAATCATTACCACTAATCCAACATCAGCTACTATCAGTTCACTTAGTAAACTAAAAAATCAGGGCTTCCTTCCAACGTCTATTGCTTTAAAATATTCATCCCACCAAATGGTCCTGGTATCCCATTACTTTTTAGCAAATTAAAACTTTCCCAAGGAAGGACCACCCAATTTGACCTTTAATCTACGGATTCAATAGTCCTACCCGTTCATTAGAGAAATCCATTTCTACTTTCCTTTCCTCCTACTTTTCGCCCTCAAAATTTTCCATCGAAAGTTCTCGTCAAGCACTAGACACTATTAAGGCTTTTAACCAGAATGACATTCCGTTTTTTATGACAACCCTTGATGCTAATTCCTTATTCCCCAATGTACCTATTTCACTTGCCCATGAACTTATTGAACAGAAATTATACTCCACGTCTAATACTTCACCTGTTGAAAATGAAGCTATCATATCAGCCTTAAAAAAACTTGTTGCAAAAAGATCATACTTTAAATTTGACGGCATCATCTACCAACAGCTTGATGGTGCCCCAATGGGATATCCCCTATCTCCTATTCTTGCAGAAGTTGTGTTACAGCTTTTAGAAGAATCCATCATTTCACAAACCCCATTCCCCACTTTACTTTATTTAAGTTATGTAGACGATGTTCTGATTTTTTGGCCTCATTCACTGCAACTGTTTCAACAATTTGTTCAAACACTCTCCTCATTTATTCCCACCATTAAATTTACCATAAGTAACGAAGAAAACTGTTCCCTTCCTTTTCTAGACTTTTGTTTTTATCGTCAACCCAGTACCAATCGGTTATCTTATTCAGTTTTTCGTAAACCAACTTTTGTACCATCACTTATCCCTTTCTCGTCATACCATCCTATTCAACATAAACTAGCAGGATTACGTTCATATATAACAAAAGCTTTTACTCACTCTTCTTCAATTCGTCATCGTCGAACTGAACTTACATTTATTTCAAACTTAGCTAAGACCTTTGGTTACCCACCTTATGTAGTACCGAAGCTTATTTCTCGTTACCAACGGACTGTATCCACAAAACTACAAGTAGACAAACCGATTTTTTTGTTGGCTCTGTAACCTTTAACCTCATTATTGTCAACATGCTTAACAAATTTTGTAATAAACATAAATTACATTTCGGGATCAGAACCTCTAACATTTTTAAGAATTTACGTTCTGACCGAGATGTTGTATCAACAGGTGAAAAACATGGTGCATACTGTATTCCTCTACGCCCCTAGACCCCTAATCAACCAAATTCGAGTTACATTGGCTCCACTTTACGAACAATTTCGGTTCGATCCCGTGAACACCAATATGACATTTCCAGGGAAGCTACAACCACGTCTTTAGTTCGCACAGTAACCCTCAATCATTTTACTCCGTGTCAGAACGAAGTCTCATCTCGCTTACACCAAATACAAGAAAGACACCTTGTTTACGGAAGCACTTTTTATAGTATGGTGTAACAAATTATGCTGTAACAATGAACTACCTTATGCCCTCACTTTAACCTGGCAACGTCTTATACGGTCATTGGAACCCCCATTGTTAATATGACTTGAATGTTAACCTTAAAATCTGTGTTTATTCACATGCACATTACTGTTACCATGGCGACGTCACGTGACTATCATAAGGCATATAAGTTATCACCGCACCACATGTATCCACAGTTGGCTTGACAATGGGCACCAAGAGGTGACCCGAAAGATCTCGCCTCATGTAATTTTATCACTTTAACTAACATACTGGTTTTAATTGTAGTAAATTTTCATTTCATCTTGCAACTAGTGTGCTGTGGTTTTAATGAAGTTTTATCGTGTTTTAGACAGCATTACAACCTAATATATTTGTGAAAGGAGAAAAGATGAGGAAAAGTGTCAAAGGCTGGGACGTCTAATAGGTTTTAGAGTCCACGAGTTCTTCTGGAAGATCTTCAGTGACCAGACGTGGAGGTGATTTGCCTGGTGGTAATATGGGGCGGTGTATGGTCCCCGGGTTCTTGGGTGGAATCGCCCGACCCTGATTTTTAGGTACCCATTTTGGAGAGAAAGAGCTTGGTTTTTGCTTCTATGGTGTCTTGTTTGCAGGGGCCCGCAGCCTGAGTGCCCGTGGTAGTTGATCTTTTCGGCGACGAGGTGGGTGTCGCTTTGGGACCTTTACAGGAAGATTTGAGAGCCTCTTGTCTAGCATTAACTATGTCCGCGAAGTCGTAGGGACCCCTCATTGGGATGTGAACCTCAGTCTTGGACCTCAACAGTAGCTTTCAGACCATATGATCACCAATCTGGAGTGCCAGGGGCGATTCGCCATCTGGCCACTGGATAAGAGAGATGTTCAATGATTTTCAGGCGTTGAATAGCCTGCTCCTCCAACCACTTTGGACATTGCTTAGAAGCAGCAGTTGATGCAGTGCTCAGAATCCACTGCGCATTCCAGCAAAGAATGATCCTCTGAACCTCAGTGACCACACTTAGCCACGTTACGACACGACTGCTGGGAGTGTCCGTAACGCTGGCACTTGAAATACCGCAGAGGATTGGGTATATAAGGGCAAACGTCAAGACGTAAGTACCCTGCCTTGATGGAAGTTTGTAGGGTTGGGGTGTCAAAAGTCAAGATGATGTTGCAAGAGGGAACAAGTTTCCCCATCTCGCCTAAAATGAATCCGTCGAACCCCAGTGACATGTTGGTCCCCTAGTTCCTCAAGGAGCTCCTCATCGCTGCATTCAATTAAGTTGCGGAAGGTGACCACGCCGCGAGAAGAATTCAAGTAACCGTGCGGTGTTACTTTCACCGGAACACCCAACAGTGCGGTCGTTGTATGAAGGGTGGCACTGTGTCTGGAATGAGATGCTTCTACGATATCCCTTTAAGGAAGCTTCTTGACATTGTTAGGAGAGCCAGCAACGGCCTGAAGAGCTTTATTAATCCAGAAGGAGCTCCTGGCACTCCAAGATTATGAAGGATCGATAGAATTTATCAAGAGAAACAGAGCATTACAAGTAGCAGCGACATGTTTTTTGGTGGAAGGGATGGTTCCGTCTTCCATCGGGCACTTCGTTGTCGCACCATGAGAAACATCCTTTGAAGCCATAAAAAGAAAGAAGCTTCATCCGCTGAATTTCCTTCCTACCACCGAGGGAGAGCCGGAGGTCCGCAAGCCCAGATGGACGCAGGACATGGCTCTAGGGTTAAGCAGCGGATATAGTAAGTTGATAGGGCGGACATGCGCTCAGCGAGAACCGCGACTTTTTCGTGTCTTGGTAACACCCCGATGGCATGTCCACACCATCCCCACACTTACCCTGTCGTACGCAACGACAAGCCGTTAGAAGACAGGACTCCACTCGGTCACTGACTTCATTGATTAGAAGTGGGTTAGTTCCCAGCCTCCCGTTTAGGGTGAAGTAGGGGGAAGAGGAGTGTCGGTAGCTGGCGACAACACCCCGGCCTGCAGAAACCTCAGCCTGCAGAAACCTCAGCCTCCCCTTTTCCACCATACGGGTCACCGCACACGGCAAACGTGCAGGTAGGTCTAGCTAACCGAGGCGGAGAAACAAAGAGGGAAACATAAAATGGGTAATAAGGGGAAAAAGAACGGAAACCAAACTCCGGCGCTTGCGCATAGACACACCTCAGCAACATACAACTCAAGCGGGTGCGTGTCATGGTAACAACAAAAGTCTTAAAATTGGGAAACATCATACATTATTAATTGGCTCGGGGCGTCTTTCCCCATCAGCTGGATGAACAGCTGACCTTGCAGTGATGGTATCGTACAAATATGAAGAGACAAGATGTTCAGTCACAAGGTCAGCTCGGGCCGTGGGAGCGCTACTTCCTAAACAACTGGAAAACCAGTTATCCCCGGGCGGGGGTTAATGTCTGGGCTTGCCTAATGGAAGACAGAGTGATAGGGCCCTTTTTCTTCGCTGAACCAACCGTTACTGGCATAATGTACCTGGGCATGTTAGAATAATTAGCAATTCTACAACTCCAGGATATTCAAGACATTTACCAGCAAGGTGGGGTGCCGCCGCATTGGTCTTTGTATGTACACAGATCTTTAAACCATAATTTTCCAGGGCGTTGGATTGGACGTGAGAGTCAGACGGCTTCGCCACTCCGTTTTCCTGATGTTACCCCATGTGATTTTTTTCTTAGGGGCTTTATTAAGGAAGTTGTGTACAAGAAAAAGGTTACATCTATCACTGAGCTCAAAGAACGCATTACTGTAGCCTTCCTCCTTGTTGTACCTGACATTCTGCAGCGTACGTGGGTGGAACTGGACTACCGGTTAGACATCCTTCGAGCAACCAACGGCCACCCAACTAATTGTGTACAAGAAAAAGGTTACATCTATCACTGAGCTCAAAGAACGCATTACTGTAGCCTTCCTCCTTGTTGTACCTGACATTCTGCAGCGTACGTGGGTGGAACTGGACTACCGGTTAGACATCCTGCGAGCAACCAACGGCCACCCAACTAATTGTGTACAAGAAAAAGGTTACATCTATCACTGAGCTCAAAGAACGCATTACTGTAGCCTTCCTCCTTGTTGTACCTGACATTCTGCAGCGTACGTGGGTGGAACTGGACTATCGGTGAGACATCCTGCGAGCAACCGACCTACTGACATTAAAAAAAAAAAAGACTTTCAGAGTTACCATGTGTTTTAACATTAAAATTAAGTTATTGCAGTTTTTTTTTCCAAATAGCATACTGAAGTTGCATACGTCTAGGGTCGCACCCAGAAATTCGAGATATGGGGGGGGGGTCCGCATCCCGCTCTGCAAGTAAAAATGGTCATGTATGTGTACTTACGCGACGTGACTGTTATAATAAATATTTTGATCTGTGATAGAATTTAACACATTGTGTTCGTGAATTATCCAGCAGCAAATGGTGCTTTTATTGTTGTTTTTACCTTTAAAAAAAATACGTATTTCAGAAAAGGAGTTAAACACAAATGCAATTATTTTATCTATTGTTATATTGTAGCTTCAGAGAATGCATTTTAGAACAAATTCTATAATGCGTGATTTCAGCATTATGAAAATTGAAATTCACCAATTAGCAAAATTGGAGAACAGTTAGAGGGTTAGGAATCTCGTGTCAGAATCGTATTACAAAACACTTGGCCTCATTGGGGAGGGGGGGGGGGTCCGGACGTGTCACGGATCAACTATTTCTTGCAGGTCCAGTGGGTCGACAATTTTTTGCGGGTCCAAAGGGTCGGGGGTCCAGGTGTTCTTGACCCGGTTTTATTTTTGAAAAGAGAAAAAATATATTCCAAAGAAAAATGCGCGTTGTGGAATTCTGTATTCGATACTGGTGCCCACGGAGTGAACAATGATTTGCCATGCAGAAATATTGTTTTTCTTAAAGCAACGAAGATTTCCACCGACAGACGTCAAACACACCGACACCATATCGTAAAAATATACCTCCTTTGGGTTCTTTTACAGTGCGATTTGTCCAGGGCAAAGTACAGGCAAAAGCCATTCGCCTGCTTCTCTGCCGATTCACTCTCTGTGCGAAGTTCACTGTGACGAAGAGTTACTATTCACATTACATCTTTTATATTAAGCATTCATAGGTTTTCGATTGATGTGCTAACATTCCGTTCGTACGACATATGTCTAAATTAACTCCTTATTTGTTAATATGGAAGGATTTAAAATTAATGAGGTTGAGAAAGGCGTCGAGGCCAACAAATACGTACTTGTTGAAAACCACAAGGCGAAGAGTGAATGCTGGAAATTGTTTCGTCTCATTAAGGAACCGTTGAATAATTCTGTGTTGTTTGGTCTTGCTTGTTGTTCAAAATGTGGAAAGTGTATAATTACAAAGTAAGATGTCGGCGATGCAATAAAAGATTATGGAACCAAAAATCTAACGGGCCATATGAAAGTATGCGCACCTCCAGCAAAGCGTGGAAAGAGTGAACAATCTAAATACGTTTGAAAAAATACATTTGTGTAATCGCAAATAATGGTTTTGATTTGTAATACGGTCACGGTCATAGTCAGCCATTACTTCTGGATTACGCAAAATAGCGGCACTAAAATGGCACTAAAATGGCACTAAAATTTAGCAAGTAACCAAATTTTATTGTTAAAAAAGGATATAAATATCAAGCAGTTATTGGGATGAATATATATATTACGTTTATATGTATATACACTGCTGGACAATTGCTAAGGACGGATCATAAACGGCTATATAGCGCATAAAAAAGTAAGTGTGGTTGGATGCCAAGTGAAATAAAATAATTTCAGAATTCCAGGACATTACAAGAAAGACAATTTATTGTGCTCTGAAATCCAGAAGGCTTTGGAACGTGTTCAAGGGACAAACAGGCCATTTTGTGCAGAATACGTAAACGTGAAAAAAATGCAATTACCGTCCGCAGGCGTTCCGGCGTAAGATGTCAATACGAGATATGGCCACCATGGAGGGCGATGCAAGATTCCGCACGTCGTGTTATGCTTGGCAAAACATTATCAGGCAGCTGTTGGGGTAATTTATCCTATTCCTCTGTCAGTGCACGGATGATGGTGTCCTTGTTTATTGGAGGGCAATGGCGACCAGCAAGACTCCTTCCTCCCCAAAGCATCCCACACATTTTCAATGGAATTCAGATCTGGAGAACGTGCTGGCCATACGAGGCGTTGAATATCCTCGCTCTCAAGACACTCCTGGACAGCGACTGTTCGATGACATGTTGCGTTGTCGTCCATGAAAATGAATCTATCACCGACAGCACCACGGAACATGCGAACATGAGGTAGTAGAACATCATTAATGTATCGTTTGCCAGTCATAGTCCCAGTTGGAAGCACATAGAGGGACGTACGGCCATTGATCATGATGCCAGCCCATACCATGACACTACATATCAGATATCGGTCCCTTTCCTGTATGTTTGCTGGACAATATGCAGTACCACTATCACGCCAGATCAGTTGTCTTCGACAATCAGATTATAGACTGTATCTACTCTCATCTGAAAAAAGGACAGCAGACCAGTCGTTATCGGTCCAATTGCGATGTTGATGGCACCATTGCAAACGGGCGGTACGGTGACGCCTGGACAATGGGATGCAGACAACAGGACGGCGGGCGTATAGTCCTTCATGCAAACGTCTGGCGACAGTTTTTTGGGAGATCCGCTTGCCAGTTGCAGCCATAAACTGATTTGCTACCTCACTAGCTGTGCCGGTGTCTTTTTGTTGATAGCACTATGTACCGATCTTCTGCATGTGTCGTACTGCGAACACGACTTCCCCCGTGACGTTTGCTACACTCTCCATTTGTTTGAAATGATTTCCAAAGCCTTCAAACAACACTGTGGCTGACGTCGAACTCCCTGGCAACATCTGTTATTGTTCGCCCTTCTTCAATCTTGCCAATAATACGGCCACGCATAAAATCATCTAGGTGATGTCGGGAAGACATACTGAAAATTGCAAGTTTGTCAATTGAGTCTTTCCCTTTCAACTTTGCGTTTTAACAACAACGGTCAATACGCGTCAAATCCTTTATATCTCTTATCAGCGCTATGACGTCACGAACAAGTTCGGCAATCCAAAATTTGCATACGCACAACACGTCTTACTGTATCCCGCACTTATGCTAATTTCCACATTTTCCTACCTTCCATTTTATGGTAGCTATCATTGCTATTGTCATCCGTCCTTAGCAATTGACCGGCAGTGTATATATAAATTAAGTTTCGAATCTATAGTTCAAAGCAGATTTGTCCGGGTTTGGATTGGATCGGGTCCAGTTACGTCCGGGTTAGAAATTTTTGACCTGTTTCCAACTCTTGTCCGGTCTCGGACCCTCCCCCTCCTCTCTTGGGTGCACCCTTGAATACTTCATTTCTGGACACCCTGTATTTTAGCGCTATGAAACATTGTATGAGACATTGTTGTGTACGTAATTTTCTCACAGTATAATACATCATAGAAAAAAGGCTAGTAAGGATTTTGGCCAAAAATTAACTAATAATGAAAAAAATTGCCCCGTTTCACCATGATTTGGATCATTAGCGTAGTCAGAGAAACCATAAATCTTGTTAAAAGTGTTTTGGGGAATGTCTGGCTATAGGCTCAGCTAGGTTCGAGGGAATGCTTCCCTTTATCTCGCAAATCAAAAAAGCATTCTAAAGTGCGATGCACGAGGTCCTGCAATCGCAATGCGACCCGCGCATTCGTACGACAGCGGGCTACGTTACTTACGTAAAGGCTCTCAAAAAATTAACTTAAAATCCAAGATTTGGGAAACTTGTATGGGAAATTTGTGCATACAAACGGAGAAACCTGAAACTAACATTTTTGTATAGAAAAACGAAATTGGTGATAATCGAAAACCTATACCAAATCACTGAATGTTTGCGTTACATTAGAAACTGAATTTTTTAAAAATCCGGGGCCTACCGGAAACTTCGATGCGCTTCATTTTCAGAAATTTTCCCTTAATTCACACAACTTATTTTTTACAGTGTAGAACACCATTGCAGTTAAAGTCAAATAAATCACTGAAACTACGATATTAGTTCACTGATGTGCAAACCAATTCACTTATGACTAAATGCGATTTAAGGTGATTTTAAAGTAGTTTTTGATGTAGTCTGGCTTTCGATTGAACTTCTGTAGGGGGCATAACGCGCGCACACTGGTTGGGGGGGACTGCACTCCCCTTAGCTCGCATTTGCCACGACAAATATGCAAAACTTGGTAGAAATTACTATTTTGCCAATTATTTGTAAATTAAATGTTATGACTTATCAGCAAAAGAATATTGTGTTGTGCCCAGTCCTTCGCTTTACAGCTTCCCGTGTCTTTATCCCTTTGTCAACATTAGATCAGAACACCTAGCAATCAGAACGTTAGCTAGCTGATTTTGTTTTCTACTTATTTACAGCAAATTGATGAATTATAATTTAAATAGTTTTTTTTTTTTTTTTTTTTTTTTTTTAACTTTCTGCTTTTACTTAATCCTAGTATTTAGTTGTTCGTGTGAGAGGAGCTTCTCAAAACATTCACTCGTGAAGACAAAACTGCGTTCTACGATGAAACAGGAAAGGCTGAGCTCATTGATGGTTGTGTGTATCGAACAATCACTAGCTATTTTCACAAAGCTGAAAGTAATGATTGACGAATTCCAAAACATGATTCCATTTGACCGACGAATGTAGTTGTAAATACAATGTGAATACATTTGTTTCTTTTCTTTTGTGACTTCATATAACGTCCAGATAGTTTTTATAACACCCGGTTTTATTTTTGATTGAGTCATTCCATTATATTTTAAAATGAAACTAGCATATCTTTAATAATCCTTCATGTGTATTCTAACGAATTAGTTTTTGACGAACCACGGCGTTATGGTGCACACAGACTTTAAAAATTTTAAATGAAAGGGTATCATCATCATTGTCAACCATCATCAATCCACTGCTTGACGAAGGTCTCCCCAAGTTTCTTCCACAACGGTCTGTCTTGTGCCAGTCTCTTCCATGTTACTCCCGCATACTTTCGAATTTCATCCGCCTATCTCCCATGTGGTCTTCTTTTGGGTCTTTTACTGTCCCTCGGAATCCAGTCTAAAATTTCAGTTGTCCATCGATGGTCTGCCCTGGCAATATGTCCAGCCCATTGCCATTTCAGGGATTTTACTCTTATCATTTTTTGGATCTACGAGTTCCTCTTCTTATCTCTCCTGGTTACACCAAGTATGCACCTCTCCATGCTGCTTTTAGTTGTCTACAGCCTTTGTATGTCTCTTTCAGTTAAGGTCCACGTCTCTGCACCATACGTAAGCACTGGAAGGATGCATTGATCAAACACTTTTCTTTTAAGACATAATGGCATTTTGCCTCTTGAAAATTATACTGTTTCTTCCAAACGCTCTCCAGGCAAGTTTTATACGCCGATTAATTTCTTCATCGATGTGACCCTCACTTGATATCTGCTAAATAAGATAAACGTAGGTATTTGTTATGTCCAGCTTTTCCCCACCAATCGATAAATCTTCATTTCTTGTAAAAGCATTGTACATCACTTTTGTCTTCTGAAAGTTCATTTGTAATCCCACTTCTTTACTCTTGTCAGCAAGTTCTTGGATCATACTCTGCAGCTCTAATGAGGTAGTTGCAAAAATGATTACGTCATCAGCAAAACACGAAGGTGAGTTAGATAATCTCCATTAATCTTTATTCCTTTGTTTTCCCACTTCAGTGATTAAAAGACATTTTCTAATGTGGCATTAAAGAGTTTGGGAGATATAGTGTCAGCTTGTCTCAAGCCCTTTCCAATTTTTATGGGTGCTGTATTCTCAAATAGCCAAATCTTTGCACTCGCATTTTATATTGCATATATTGTGTGACATATAGTTAGATATCCAAATCCAGAATCACTTCAAAAATCCATCCACCAATTCAAAAGTTAGACAAATATGTAGTAAGGGTGAATAAAATCTCACTCTGTATAGGCATTATGATTGTAACAATATACATTCACGGACAATGAAATTTGCGCACCTAGAAGAAAACATGCTACACTCTACCCATGCTACAAATAGCTAGGGTGCGTACTGGTATGTAAATGATCACCGTTTGGTGCGAGTGCGCATATCCGCACAACCTGTGGTGGCGCTGCAAGCACGAACTGGAAGCCTTATAAAACCGGAGTGCAGTCGATCCCCCATGAAAGCGAAAAGCGCCGGCGGACGGAAGCAAGGGTACAGAGTGACATGAATGCCGGGTAGACGCCAGAATCGTCGATTTACGCAACTTACGGACTTTGAGAGAGGCCTGATCATCGGACAGAAAACCGCAGGGTGGTCGGCGCGCCGTATAGCTCCCCACATGGATCGTTCTGATCATACAGTCCGATTGTGTTGGGGGCAGTGGACGCGTGACGGTACTTCCACACGGCTGAGTGACTCCGGGCGAACCAGAAGGACCACCGGTACAGAATCGACGGATCGTGCGCCAGGCACGAACCGGTCAGACGGGGACCCGGTCCACTATACAGGCAGATGTAGCAGTTCCTGTGTGCCCACGAACCATTTCCAGAAGCCCCGCGAAAGCGAATATACGATCCCAGAGCCCCTTACGTGTGCTGCTATTAGTATCAGAACATCGCCGGCTCCGTGTGCAGTGGTGCCAGGCCAGAGCGACGTAGAACGCCACAGACTAACGACGTGTGGTGTTTAGCGACGAGTGCCGCTTCGTTTTGGGAACAGATGATCGCCGTGTCCGGGTGTGGAGGTCCCCTGGGCAACGACACAATCCCAACCTCGCTATCGAGCACCACACCTCCCGTATTATAGTCTAAGGAGTCATTGCCTACGATAGGCATTATAGTCTAAGGAGCCATTGCCTACGTCATCTGAAGACACTTCCATGGCCCGCCCGTTTCCCAGACATGTCCCCTATCGAGCATGTGTTGGACAAATTGAAACGCCGGCTCCCGCCGTGCCGCACTATCCGGTATTTGGAGCACACCGTCGAACACTGTGTGGGTCAGCCTGCCGCAGGACAACATCAGGCGTCTGTTCGCCTCCATACCGGACCGCATTGCAGCATGTATCGCCGCACGAAGCGGTGCGACGCGCTATTGAAGATGACCGGACTGCGTGCCACAGATCCCTCTGTAATCGTCCTGCAGCTCTGTTTTTGTCATCATGAGTGTCATTCTTCTGTATCATTACGTACGTCCATAAAATTGCACTGCTTCCTTCTTGGTGCGCAAATTTCATTGTTCGTGAGCGTAATTTAAATTTTTTGTTTTATAAGTACCAGATAGTAAGAACAACCTTTAAATGGCATATATCATTAAGCTTTTGAAATGCAGCTCCTCTGTGCCACCAAAATCTGAATTCATTACTTTTTTTTTTTTTCTTTTTTGCTGACAGTGTCTATTTTAAACCTGCGTTATGCACATCCATTGTTGCAACCCCCAGCCCGCCTATGGTAGGGGGAAAGCTAGATACTATTAGTCAAATTCTGAATCAGATAACTTGCCGCTCAGAAAGACATGCTGAAAGGATTTTTTTAATTAATAAAAAGACAGCAACATCAATACTTACGAAGTTTCCTAATTCACATATTTTACAGTGACATGCACCGTCAGCAAAGAACTCGAGAGCAGCATGACGTGCTTCCATTGGCAACAAAAGATCCACAAAGCTCACGGTTACCTGTAAAAATCAGAATGCTTAAACTGTTGTGAAGAAACTGTTCAACAAAAGATCGTTTAACATAATCGGATATGCTTACTGAAACTATTAATAAAGGGTCTCCCACCATGAGACCAACATTTCGAAAGTTGTTTTACTTTCATTTCAGGTTTACAACTGCGATTCAGGACGGATCAGAAACATGTTCACGTGAAAAAGTTGTACTGCGCAATAGAGCCACTGTGGCGCGCGCTGCAGTCAATCAACGAAAGCGTAATGTAAATAAATAGCACATAACAGATGCATGCCATCAGATCTTTCACTAAAAACACGTGGAAGAACACACGGCGTGAAATTAAATACGGACTAGACATTCTTCGTGTCACCATTTAACTGAAAACATTTTATCACTATCATTTTCATGTTCAATAACGGTTGTGTATATACACTATCTACCAACAAGTAATTGGACACCTGTGATAGCAAAGGAAAACGAAGTTTATTCAACCTTCAATAGTTGGTGGAGCCTCCACGAGCGGCAATTACAGCTGCGACCCTCCAAGGCATACTCTCAACCAGGCGTTGTACGACGGCTAGCGGTATTTTCTTCTACTCGGCTTGGAGAAGACAGGTCAGTTCCTTCACCGAT
Source organism: Macrothele yani (assembly GCA_039090855.1). Lineage (NCBI taxonomy): Eukaryota > Metazoa > Arthropoda > Arachnida > Araneae > Macrothelidae > Macrothele > Macrothele yani. The sequence continues at coordinate 123,854,311 of CM077013.1, forward strand.
TTCGGACGGTGGGAGCACCTCTTTTTTCTTTTTGGATTGTAGGATTAACGACCGCCGTGAGCAACTCAATGGGCTATAAGCAGTCCCCGTCCCTAATTTAAAGTCACTGGTTCCAGGGAAGGGAGAGAGCCAGTGCCGTAAGACAAACACAACATCCATGCCTCAGCGGGATTCGAACCCGGACCCCTTTCGGACGAATGATCAGAGGCCATCGCCTTAGACAACTGCGCCACCAGGTCGGCAGGCACCCCTTAAGTCGACGCTCTAACTCGTCCCAGAGGTGCTCGATGGGGTTAAGGTCCGGGCTCTGCGCAGGCCAGTCCATTCGATTAACTCCATTGTCACCATACCAAGCCATGGTGGACCTCGCAACATGACAGGTGTCATTGTCATCCTGAAAGTAACATGGGTCCACCCCGTAAAACTGCCACAACGTAGGAAGCGCATGGTCATCCAAAATGGAGCAGTAGGTCTCGGCGTTGAGTCTACCAGGAATTGCGACCAAGGGTCCCGTGCCATACCAGGAGAAACACCCCCATAGCATAATTCCACCGCCGCCGAACTTCCCAGTTGGCACAATACATTCCGGCAGGAAGCGTTCTCCAGGCAGACGCCAAACCCAGACCCCGCCATCCAAACGGTAGAAGGTGGACCTTGATTCGTCGCTCCAGAGAACCCGTTTCCAATGTTCAGCGATCAACTGTCGACGTTCTTTGCACCACGTTAGCCGAGCAGCGCTATTGGACTTGGTGATCAAAGGCTTGTGGGCGGCAGCACGTCCATGATAACAGAGCAGTTGGGCTTCCTTACGGATGGTATTCATCGAAAGAACACTCCCGGATGCCTGTTGAAACTCCTCGCGGATGTGGCCCATCGATTTGGTGTGGCTCTTTTGAATTTCTGTGGCCAGAACCCGTCGGTCTTTAACTCCCAGTTCTGTGGGTCTGCCGGGTCGGGGCACATTACGACAGTCGCCTCTCATCTTCCACTTGCCAATCACGTAGGCCACTGTTGATTTTGGGTACTTCAACTCGCTGGATATGTCACATATGGATCGGACATTTCTGTGATGTCCGACGATTACACCTTTCTCGAAATCAGAGAGATCCGAACTGCGTGGCATCTTGCATGCGACTGGTTGCATTGTTGTTTCCCAAACGATATTTAACGGGGGCGGCCGTGACGTGTATCAGGACCGCAGATATCGTCGATTGCAGGGGTGTCCAATTACTTGTTGGTAGATAGTGTATTTTCCTTCGACTGTACGTGGGTAAAAAGGAGTCTCATGGTGTACACCCTGTATGCTACGAGAGTTGTTCCGAAAATAATGCATAAGTGAGCATAAAGTTTTTATTAACTGACAGAGATTGTTCAAATGGCACATGTTGGTAGAGTAACTCATCCTCTATGGTAACCCTTCTTCATTGTAGATTCCAAGCAGTTTGATCTGATCTACTGGAAGTGTTCGAAGCCAATGAAGAAACGGTTTTTTCCCCGATCTGGTGACAGGGGATGGAACGTGGGCGTATCTTTACGATCCAGAAACGAAGAATCAATCCATGGAATGACGTCACACCTCTTCACCAAGGCCTAAGAAGTTCAAAAGCCAGCGATCAGCACCATGGTGACTGTTGTTTCGGATGAGGGGTGTCGTTCTCCTTGATTTTCTTAAACATGGCCGTACCGTCACCAGAGAGCGGTACATTGAAACACACACACGCAAGAAACTTAGAGAAGCCATAATGAGGAAGAGACCGAACAAGCATCTAAAAAAGATCCATATTCACCATGACAATGCGAGACCACATACATCTCTGGTAACAAATCGGGCGATCAGCAAATTAGGTTGGTCGGTGGTCCCCCATCCACCGTACAGCGCAGATCCGGCGCCCTCCGATTTCCATCTGTTCAGTTCAATGAAGAACAGTCTCCGGAAACAACGCTTTGATGACATAGACGAGGCGAAAGTGACTGAAGAAGTGGACATAGCAGAAATTTTTCAAACAGGATTCGAGATTTGGGTTCAACGATCGCTTGTGATGGAGACTATGTTGAGTAGTACCTTTGTATAGAGGAAGATTTACTCTACCAACATTTGCAATTTGTACGACCTCTGTCAGTTAATAAAAAAGTTATACTCCCTTTTACCTTACTTTCGGTACAACCCCAGTACATCTATACATAAGTTTCCCGCTCTTCACGCAACAGGCTGTAAAAGCGAAATTGTTGAATCATTGTCATAATTTTGTGTTGTTAGGGTAAGACGGCAACACTTTATCGAAAGACACGTACTGTCAGGTAGCCCCACGTGCGATTAGTTAAGCCAGGACATGGCGATCGGCAAGATACGCATTCGTCATTATCTGTTGTTCATGTTTAGTCCCGGAAAAACCGCTGAAGAAGCACGAGAGTAGATTTGTAATGCGTGCGGAGAGAAAACTGTAGACGCATGCACTTGTCGCGAGTGGTTTGTGAAGTTCAGAAGTGGCGATTGTATTGTGGAGGACAAGCTGCGTAGAGGACGCCGAAGGAGCTGCAGAGCGCAGATTTGCAAGATCTTTTTGGACGAGCCTATATAGTCGACCACAGGACTGGCAAATTAGTTCGGCGTAAAACACTCGACGTTTGCATGCCATGCGAAGGATTCAAGAAGTAGGTATCACACTAACAAACGCGGGAGGCTTATGCGTAGACTTAATTTTCTATTGCTCGCTCGAGACCGATGTGTGACCAAACCATTTACTCAAAGAACTTACAATATCCATTGATTTTTATTGGTGTAGAGACATTGACATAGCCAAACTTTCGATCACGAACATGTGGCTTTATCAAGGCTGATTATTACTAGTTATGCGGAGAGAATAAACAGTGAACTTTAGCATTTGAATATATGTATGCATATTGACTATGAAAACGCCTTCGATTCCGTGACACCATCAGCAGTAACAATGGCTTTGAAATACTGCTGTATTGAAGATTCATACAGTAGCATTATTAATAACATCTATGAAAATGCAAGTCCAAAAGGTTCGGATATTTGAGGATACAGCACAAATAAGAAGTGGAAAGGTAGTGAGACAAGATGACACCATATCTCCCAAGCTCTTTAACGCCACATCGCAAAATTTCTTTCAATCGTTGAACTGGGAAAACAGAGGGGTAAAGATTAACTGAGATTACTTAACTCACCTTCGTTTTGCTGATGATCTTTGCAACTAACCCTTCAGAGCTGCAGAGTATGATCCAAGAACTTGCTGACAAGAGTAAAGAAGTGGGATTAAAAATGAACTTTCAGAAGACAAAAGTGATGTACAATGCTTTTACAAGAAACGAAGATTTTTCGATTGATGGAGAAAAGCTTGAGGCAACAGATTCCTATCTCTATCTTTAGCAGCAGATATTAAGTGAGGGTCACATTGATGAAGAAATTAATCAGCGTTTAAAACTTGGATGGAGAACTTTTGGAAGAAACAGTGCAATTTTTAAGAGCAATATGCCATTATGTGTCAAAAGAGAAGAGTTTAATCAATGCATCCTGCTGGTGCTTATGTATGGAGCAGAGACATGGACCTTAACTAAAAAATACATACAAAGACTGCAGACAACTCAAAGGGGCATGGAGAGATGCACGCTTGGTGTAATCAAGAAAGATAAGAGGAACTTGCGGATAAGGAAAATGACAGGAGTGGACGACATCATGACCAGAGTGAAATCACTGAAATGGCAATGGGCTGGACATGTTTGCCAGAAGAACGGACCACCGATGGACAAACGAAATTTTAGACTGGATTCCGAGGGACAGGAAAAGACCCAGAAGAAGGTCCCATGGGATATTGATGGATGAAATTAGAAAGTATGCTGGAGTGACATGGAGTAGACTGCCCAAAAGAGACAATTGTGAAAGAAATTTGGGGAGACCTTCATCCAGCAGTGGATTGCTAATGGTTGATTATATATATATATCATCATCAACCATTATCAATCCACTGCTGGACGAAGGTCTCTCCAAGTTTCCTCCACAACGGTCTGTCTTGTGCCAGTCTCCTCCATGTCACCCCTGCATACTTTCGAATTTCATCCACCCATCTCCCATATGGTCTTCTTCTGGGTCTTTTCCTGTCCCTTGGAATCCAATCTAAAATTTCGGCTGTCCATCGATGGTCTGTCCTTCTGGCAGTATGTCCAGCCCATTGCCATTTCAGGGATTTAACTCTGATCATGATGTCTTCCACTCTTGTCATTTTTTGGATCCACGAGTTCCTCTTCTTATCTCTCCTGGTTACACCAAGCATGCACCTCTCCATGCTGCTTTGAGTTGTCTGCAGCCTTTGTATGTCTCTTTTAGTTAAGGTCCACGTCTCTGCACCATACGTAAGAACTGGAAGGACGCATTGATCAAATACTTTTCTTTTAAGACATAATGGCATATTGCTCTTGAAAATTATGCTGTTTCTTCCAAAAGCTCTCCAGGCAAGTTTTGTACGCCGATTAATTTCTTCATCAATGTGACCCTCACTTGATATCTGCTGTCCAAGATAAACGTACGTGTCTGTTATCTCCAGCTTTTCTCCATCAATCGATAAATCTTCATTTCTTGTAAAAGCATTGAACATCACTTTTGTCTTCTGAAAGTTCATTTTTAATCCCAGTTCTTTACTCTTGTCAGCAAGTTCCTGGATCATACTCTGCAGCTCTGATGGGGTAGTTGCAAAAATGACTACGTCATCAGCAAAACGAAGGTGGGTTAGATAATCTCCATTAATCTTTATCCCCTTGTTTTCCCAGCTCAGCGACTGAAAGACACCCTCCAATGCGACATTAAAGAGCTTCAGAGATATGGTGTCACCTTGTCTCACTCCCGTTCCAACTTTTATGTGTGCTGTATTCTCAAACAGCCGAATCTTTGCCCTTGCGTTTTCATAGATGTTAATAATATTAATGTATGCTTCTTCAATACCGCAGGATTTCAGAGCCATTGTAACTGCTGATGGTTTCGCTGAATCAAAGGCTTTTTCATAATCGATAAAAGCTATGCACAATGGAAGTTCATATTCCCTCGCTCTTTCAATTAGTTCTCTCAGTACGTGGATATGATCTATTGTGCTGTAGCCACTCCTGAATCCAGCTTGTTCTCTCGGTTGAGCCATGTCCAGTGTTACCTTCAAGCGGTGTGAAAGAACTTTAGTGAAGATTTTATAAACCACTGATAGGAAGCTGATAGGTCTGTAGTTCCTGAGATCCTCAATGTCACCTTTTTTATGTAGCAGGATTATTGTAGCATTGTTCCAATCCTCAGGAATCTTCCCTTCATTAAGGCATCGAGTGAAAATTTGGGCGAGTACTGTTTCGATTTCTCCACTTGCTTCTTGTATGATGTCTACAGTAATTCCATCCTCTCCTGGAGCTTTTCCCCTCTTCATGTTCTTGATTGCATGTGCAACTTCTGCTGGGAGGACTGGAAGAACTCTGGTACCTTTCATGATGTCTGGAGTACATGTATCATCCCTTTCATATAATTTGGAGTAGAAATCTTTCACTCTTGTCAAAATTTCGCCTCTATTTTTTGTTACAGAACCATCTTTTCTCAGTGCCATAATCTGTTTTCTTCCCTTACTGAGATGTCCCTTTGCTGTCTTTAGGCTTTGGTTGTTTTCAATTGCTTTCCTCACTAGTTCACAGTTGAATTTTCTTACGTCTTCAGTGATACATTTTCGTACTGTCTTGCATAGCTCTATATATTCCACTTTGGAAGTAGCATCTTCTTTAGTTGTCCTCATCTTTTTTGCATCAACATTTTGGTTTTTTCTGATAATTTGTTCACACGCAACTTGTTTTTAGACCCAGCTAATTTTGTTGCTGTTTCCACAAGAGCTTTGGTTACTTTTCTGTTAACTTCAGAAATATCCACTTCTTCCGATGTTAGGCCTTCTAAAGCAGAAAATCCGTTCTTCAGTTCCAACTTGAAGGTATTATGGTGTTTTTTAAGGTTGGTTATGTCAATACATTTAGTTTGTCTTATGAGCTTGCCACGTTCTAGTTTAGTGTTGAGGTGCATTTTACATCTCACCAAAATATATATATATATATATATACATATATATATGTAAATAATGCAAACCCCGAAGCAAGAAAATTTCTGTTTTTATAAACGAGGAGGAAAAAATAAAAAATAAAACCAAGAACAAACCAGAGAAAAAAAAACAAACCCCAAATGTCCGAAGCAAACAAGGTCCGGAGCAAGCAAAAAACCAAAAACAATTGAAAAGAAAATCAGAAGAACATAGGGATTGCAGACTAATGACTGATTATCTTACGGCTTCGTCAGGGACAAGCATGAAGAAAATTACTCACGTATCCACAAAGACCAGAAAAGTGTGGGTTTCTGCTAATTTAGTTTGCTATAAGGACAAATTAAATATAAGGTTAAATTCAACATATGTTAAAGACGGTAGATAACCAAAAATCAGCAAACTAAACCACATTGCCCAACTCACACACAAAGTAACCAGTCCAAGATAATTCTAGCAAACTACAATTTGAAGGATGACAAACACTCACTACAACACAAACCTAGATAAGTAATTTACTGATGAAAAGTGAAGAGATTTGCCTAAAAGTAAAAGGCATACACATTCGTCCTGAAACTTTGAACTAATGAAAAAATATATTAAAAAAACACGCTAGCTAATGGAGCACTAATATTAAAGCACTATGGTAATATAAGATGTAATCAATAGAACCAAGGTGCAATACTCAGAGAAGTAAGAGCAAGCTCGAGACACACAAAAAAATAACCAAATATGTTAAGTCTAGGGCAAACCTAGAATTGACGAATATGCACGCCTCTTTTAAAAAAATATAACAACCATAATGATAACAGATAATATGTAAAACAGAGTGTTGCTAGTACAAAGTAAACTATTTACATAAATATTGTTCCAATCATTCAAATACCAGCAGGAAGGCCCTAAGCCTATAGTGCATCGTACTGGTAACAAAAAACGTGACTACCTGCAACTAAGGAACCCTAAAAAGTGGACTAAAAAGCCCGCCGAAAAATCTAAAATACTCCCTAAACGAAAAGCAAACTTCAAATATTACTGTTGAAGAACTGAAACAAAGAAAAATTTAAAATGAGAGTTGCAGAAATAAAATTACAACTTCCCTAACTATTGCAGCAAACTGAACCACTTCTACTCTCCAAAAAAACTAATTGCAAATGAAAGGGCATTCCCATTGCAGCGCTACCTAGCAGCGACCTATAGAACCTTCCTGGGAAGCTAAAAATAAGGTGGTTCCTGTGTGGAAATCCACTAACTACTCCAGCAGTATTATGTTGAAAAAACTTTTACGAATTTTCATGCCATCCCAGAATACTAGTAAGCACATCCTGGAAATAGAGTAATTTATATCTATGTTCCCAGAAGTTTTAAAAGTATTTCAGTAACCCAAATATCAGTATCCTACCCAAACCTTTGATAATTAAATGTCACTTCTTTTATCTGCTATTATTTTTATATTTTTTTACATCTTTATATGTAAGAGTTATGTATTTTTTTCTATATTTTTAATTATAAACTTTTTTTGAATCAAAGGAGAGGGGAAAAGATACTGCTGCATTATCAGTACCCTCAAGTTACTCTTTGTTGAATTTAAGATCTCTAGCATCATTTTGGAAAATTCTTGGCATACACTTCTAAATTGCTGTATTAAGTATTAAAAATAATTTTTTATCTGCAATAATAAGTTCTACAAACAAGTTAATGATATCCCTATATGCTGTTCACATTCCACTAGTGTATGCAACTTCTTCTTGATCTTCAAAGAATATCAGTTCATGAAGTCAAATTTTTCCAATCATGATAGATACTTCCATACATACGGATACAGTGATGACCTTCTTTGCTTAAATAATTCAAGAATACTCGAAAAAGATTTTGCAGCTATTTATCCTAAATGCCTTAAACTAAATAAAACCAATGACAATAACCAAGTACTTAATTTTTTTATATTTACCTATTAATCTTAATTCAGGCAACCCAGTTATCAGCCTTTATGATAAGATAAATCAATTTAATTTTAAAATAGTCAAATATGGAATGTGGTAGGGTAATATTTCCAGTAAGGTAAAAGAAAACGTTTTTATTTCACAAGTCCTAAAGCTAACTAGAATATGTACAGTAGTGGCCAAAATTGCGTAAACCTTTTGCTAATAGTGTATTTTTGAAACTTGATGGCTCATAAACACATCTTTTTGGAGTAATACCATAAAATTATATATCAATGGAAAGATAATTTCGTCAACAATGTAATGCAATAACTTTTATGTAGGATTTTATTAGAACAGCAGTTATAAAGAAGAAAAAGTGAAACACAGAAAAAATGAGATATATAAAAATTCTCACCATGTCATTTAATACTTAGTTGGGTAACCTTTAGCGTTAATTACGGCCTTACAACGCCTTCCCATGGAGTGAACCAAGTTTTTTAGTTCTGCAGCTGTTATAATGTGAAACCAAGATTGAATTATTGCTTCTATTAATTGGGGTTTATTGCTGGGTTGCTTCTGACTAACAAGTTTCTTTAGTCGGCTCCATAGATTTTCGATGGGATTAAGGTCTGGGCTATTCCCAGGCTATTTCAGCAGTGGAATATGATTATCATGAAACCACTTTTTGCACAGAGCAGCAACATGACATGGAGCTGAATCCTGTTGAAATATAAATGCTACATTATCTTGGAAAAGATCACGTGCGGAAGGCTTCAGTTTGGGCTAAAGTATTTCATTAATGTATTTTTGGCTATTTATTTTCCCATTATAATCACGCAAATTCTGTCCGCATTTGCGTCATACAACCCCAGATCATAACACTAACTGGGTGTTTCACGGTACATGTAATGCAATCAGGATGCAAATTTTCTCCGATTCTTCTTACATATTTTATGCCATCACTACCAAACACGGAAAGTTTGGTCTCATCACGCCAAATAACACTCTCCCATTGTTTCGCTGTCCAGTTAACATGGGTTTTAGCCAAGTTTAATTTTTTTCAACCTTTGTTTGAGAGATAGAAATGACTTTTTTCGTGGAATTCTAGCTTTTAGACCAAATTCCTGCAGTCTGCGCCGAACAGTCCTTGCAATCAACTTCACATTGCATTGCGCCATTTAATGTTGTATACACCCAGATTATATTCTTCTGTCACCTAGGCACAGTCTCTTAATTCTTCTATCATCACTTGCTGTTGTGCACCTTTTCCTGCCTTTACCAGTCTGGTTTTGTAGTGACTGAATCTCCTTTATACCTCTTCAAAAATTTAGAAATGCCACCTTTGGTTAAGTTTCCACCAATCTTTCTTCTAATTTCTTCATAACTGAAGCCTTGCTCACTTAATAGTACTATTTTAACATCGCTTTCTGGATGACCAGTCAACTCTTTGCACCATTTCTTTAATTTTATTACGTTTTACAAACTCACTAAATGAAAGAACACACACACACAAAACCAAAAAAAAAAAAACTTGGTAGCAATCACATAACACACTGAAAAATGTCCTCCTCTCAGCTCTTATACTTGATATCAATAGCTGAATCCTACTGTGACCTGACTGGCTCATTGCTAAAACAAGATGACACCTGATTGGCTCTCTAAACACTCATGCTCGTTGGCTACATTTAAATGAAGCAAAGCTACTTCATACCAACCTAAGCAAGTTATGCATCCTTTTTCTGGTTATTTGGCTATAACTTTTCATAGAATGCAGATAATTGAACGAACTTTGTTGCATTACATTTTTGATAAAATTATCGTTCCACTGATATATAATTTTATGGTATTACTTAAAAAAACATGGTGTTATGAGCCATCAAACCTCAAAAATACACTTTTTTCTAAAGGTTTCCACAATTTTGGCCACTACTGTAGCTTAAATTCTGAACTAGAGAAACATGTTAAAGTTTTAATCAACTAGTTTATCGATAACCAAGTGCCTAAAAACTTCTTAAAAGTTGCATTAAGAAAAATAGTTCTCAAATATAGAGTTAGGATGGAAGACATGATTTAAATCTCGGTTGCCGAATGAATTGTCTAAATTAAAGCTATTTTTAGAGGTTTAGATGATGTGGTCAACTACAATTTTAGGAACCTATAATGAACTATTGTTTTGCCTCATCTTTGATTCAAAAAAGTTTATAGTTAAAAATATACAAAAAAATACATAAAACTCTTACATAAGTTGTAAAAAATATATATATAAAAATAAAAGCAGATACAAAAAGTAACATCTAATTATCAAAGGTTTGGGTAGGATACTGATATTTGGGTTATTGAAATACTTTTAAAACTTCTTGGAACAGAGATATTAATTAATCTATTCCCAGGATGTGCTTACTAGTATTCTGGGTTGGACTGAAAATTCGTAAAGGTTTTTTCAACATAATACTGCTGGAGTAGTTAGTGGATTTCCACACAGGAACCACCTTATTTTTAACTTCTCAGGAAGGTTCTATAGTTGGCAGCGCTGCAACGGGAATGCCCTTTCATTTGCAATTAGTTTTTTTTGGAGAGTAGAAGTGATTCAGTTTGCTGCAATAGTTAGGGAAGTTGTAATTTTATTTCTGCAACTCATTTTTAATTTTTCTTTGAGTTCTTCAACAGCCTCATTTGAAGTTTGCTTTTCGTTTAGGGAGTATTTTAGATTTTTCGGCGGGCTTTTTAAAAGTCCACTTTTTAGGGTTCCTTAGTTGCAGGTAGTCACGTTTTTTGTTACCAGTACGATGCACTATAGGCTTAGGGTCTTCCTGCTGGTATTTGAATGATTAGAACAATATTTATGTAAATAGCTTACTTTGTACTAACGACACTCTGTTTTACATATTATCTTTTATTATTATGGTTGTTATACTTTTTTAGAAGAGGCGTGCATATTCGTCAATTCTAGGTTTGCCCTAGACTTAACTTATTTGGTTATTTTCTTGTGTGTATCGGGCTTGCTCTTACTTCTGAGTATTTCACCTTGGTTCTATGGATTACATCTCTTATATTACCATAGTGCTTCAATACTAGTGCTCCATTAGCTAGCGTGTTTTTTTAAATATATTCTTTCATTAGTTCAAAGTTTCAGGACGAATGTCCCTGAATGTGTATGCCTTTGCTTTTAGGCAAATCTCTTCACTTTTCACCAGTAAATTACTTATCTAGGTTTGTGTTGTAGTGAGTGTTTGTCATCCTTCAAATTGTAGTTTGCTAGAATTACCTTGGACTGGTTACTTTGTGTGCGAGTTGGGCAATGTAGTTTAGTTTGCTGATTTTTGGTTATCTATCCCTTTTAACACACGTTGAATTTAACCTTAAATTTAATTTGTTCTTATAGCAAACTAAATTAGCAGAAACCCACACTTTTCTGGTCTTTGTGGATACGCGAGTGATTTTCTTCATGCTTGCTCCTGACGAAGCCATAAGAGAATCAGTCATTAGTCTGCAATCCCCATATTCTTCTGGTTTTCTTTTCAATTGTTTTTGGTTTTTTGCTTCGGACGTTTGGGGGTTGTTTTGTTTCTCTCTCTCATATATATATATATATATAGAGAGAGAGAGAGAGAACCCCGACCTCTACTTTCCCAAAATTAAACACAAAACTTAAAATTTCAAAAATGACAGAACTCTACTTTTCAAACCTGAAATACAAAAGTACAAATAAAAACATTAATCACATGCATCAACTAAAACACTCCAGCAACCAGGCCAATCTTCAGGGAAAAGCATCTGTGTCACTTGAGAAAAGATAAGAGTTCAGGTTTCATGAGTGATTTATTAATTTTTCATTTGCTAAATTATATTTTCAAAATGTAGTAACACAAAACTAAATTTTGTTGCACACTGCTTTCCCTGCCTGAACTCATAAATGCAAAACCAATAACAAATCAAATGCCTAAATTCCCTAAAGATATGAAACAGCAAGTACAAAATAATAATCAAATCCATCCTCCCATGTGATTTATAAAAAAACTGGTGGTTTACGGTTAAACCTTTTTAATGGTACTTCCGTAAATTCTATAATATAAGACCAATCTGTTGATGCGTTCTGAAAACACATCAATCAAAAATTAATCTTTGGATGTAAAGAATGTATAGTGTTAAATTTCTCTGGGACTGCTCGGAGTAAGCATCTTTTTATTGTGGTCCTAAGAATGGTTATTTCAAAGCTTACCAGGTAGTATGTTACAAAAACTAATTTTGAAATTAGTTTCATGATTTTGAAAAGACAGCAGATTATCAAAATGTTTTTTACAGAACTTCAAAGGATATTGATTTTTTAATAATATTGAAAATAGAAATTTTAAATGCTTAGTAATAGAAATTTTATTATTGCAGATACGTACAATTCTGAGGAACTGTGAAATAATAATATTGCGATGTATCGATCTTGGAATTCTAGAAGTCCATGAACTTAAAAACGTAGGTCCAAAATCATAATCCCTTCTTTTATCGTAAGCACCAATATTTAACTGCCATTTGTCACTTGTGATCTCCAAATCCAAAAAGGTGACGGAAAGCATATTATTACTTTTTTCCAGCTGAAGATCAAGTGGGTAGAGTTGTTTCATCTCCCAATCTCTCCCGCTTGTATTAAAGCAGATCAAGTCATCAACATATCTGAAGTTATGAATCTCAATATTGAAATTCTGTTCATAATAGTGGAGGTATAAATTTGCTAATAAGCTTGAATAACTTGTTCCCATAGGTAAACCTTTGTGTCTTCAATCTCTTTTGATCAGATATGTAATTGTGATAAATACAAAAATTACATATTTAATGACCAATATTTTTCTTCAATATTCAATAAATGACCATATTTAATATAGTACCCCTGCAGCACTTCATACAAGTCCTTTTGGTTAATTGAAATGAAAAGATTACAAAAATCATAAGTATTTATTGTACCCTTAAATTTTGGATTTCTGCTTATAAGCTAATATTTTTATTGTTTGATATAATCCAAGTAGAATCCTTAATTTGATCATAAATAATTTGTAGGTACTTTTGAAACACCTTTCCAACCTTTTTATTACAACTATTTTAAACACCATGTAATGAATCTAAAGCCTACAGGGTTTTTTTTGAAACTTAGGTGTCATAAATATATATAGGGAAATGCTATCTGAAACTCCCTAATTCCAAGTAGTTTGAAGTAACTCAGTATTCTTTTTTGAATAATATCAATAATTACACTTTTATTAGTTTCATATACGGCTTCATTACTCAATTCTTTATTCATCAAGTTGTAATATATTTTTTTACATATAAATCCAAAATTATTTGAGCATTTATCAATAGTTGTAATGATGAATAGTTCCTTCAAATCCTGTATTTCCTCTTTAATTCTCTTCCAACCTTTCATAAAGTGTGCTTTTTTATATAGTTCATCTATAAATTTAAAAAGTCTTTTAGTAACCAGTCATAACCATACAAAAAAAGTTTGTACTGGTATTCCAAATTTGTCAGATAGACCATAAATAAAACAGTAAAGATCTTTAGCCAAGTTTCTTTTAATGATTTTTTTAGGTAAGTAAATATTTGGTCTGTATTTCACACCTTGCTCAAACAATATCCTAAGGGGAAGTATTGGTAACAATATTTAAGTTTCCAGTCAAAACATGTCCTTAATGTTCATTTACAAATTCAGAATATTTTTTGTTGGTACATTGAGAAGTTAATTCATTTTTCTGGATCATATCAATATTTTTACAGAAGTAGTTATAATTAAAAGTTCTAGATCCTATTGTTTGATCCAATTTAAAAGATGTAGCCACTTCATATTTCTGTTGCAATGGAAATGCAGAATTAGCCCTTTAAAATATTTTTTTAAATGGAATTTCTTCAAAGAATTTGGTTTGAAATTGTATGGTGCAATATTGTTTTTGCAGTTGGTCTTTGATTTTAATTCCTTTATTCATTTTGTATATACATAAGTCTAAGAAAATCTTTAACATTGCTGTTTGTAAAATTATAGTTCTGTATTTTCTTCCATAAAGCCTTATTTTTTAACTTGTTTAAAAATTGGCAAGCCACAAAAATTCTACAAACCCATACGGTCCTAAGAACACGCCTTCAATTTCCATTAGAAAATCATCAAAATCAAATATTTTTTGCTTGTTTTTACACCTCTTCTCCTGCAACCTCTTTCCTTTTTTGTTAGTTGTTTCTGGTTTTTAGAACATTTATCAGCTTCTTTAAAAATTTCTTGAATATTTCCATCTTCATTATATGGCAACATTGTTATTAAATAAGTTGTTTCATCCATATGGATATAAAGTTCTCTGTACCAATATTTCCTGTTTTTCTAAGGAGTCTGTTGTTCATTACTTTCCACATGTAGTATTGACACTAATTTCTTCAAAACTATGTAATTGGAAATGGGCAAGTTCAATATCTTGAGTATTTTTTAAAGATCTTTGTTTGATATAAATTATATTTTCAAATGTTACTACATTTTGAAAATATAATTTGGCAAATGAGAAATTGATAAAGCACACGCATGAAACCCGAACTCTTATATTTTCTCAAGTGACACAGATGCTTTTCCCTGTCTGGGTTGCTCGAGTGTTTTAGTTGATGCATGCGATTAATGTTTTTATTTGTACTTTTGTATTTCAGGTTTGAAAAGTAGGGAGTTTTGTCATTTTTGAATTTTTAAGTTTTGTGTTGAATTTTAGGGAATTAAACATCGGGGTTGTCGGTCTGTTTAGGGTGTTATTCATTATTATATTATCTTCTAGTGTAGGCAGCTGCAAAGCGCAGCACTGAAATGGATATTGTATATATGAATATAATTTTATTTAATTTATTTCATAACTATATATACACACTTGAGTTAAGTTCACATTGTGGAAAAATGGGGAATAAGGAATACGTGAACAAACTTCAACAAAAAACTACCTCGTACTATCAATTTTTCATTGCTATTGGGTTGGTGTGAATAAAATGTCTGGGCAAAGGACCAGCACACGTGAATAGCGAGAACGGAAATGTAAGACAGCTTACCCAGGGAAAGTAATCCTCCTTGGCATAGACGCAAAGTTGCCATCTGTCCGGCAAGGCCATGATCCCGGAACGAAAAAAGTCTTGTGGCTGGGACTCGAAGAAGTCATCAACTGCACGTTGAACCTCGTTGTCTGTCGTGAACTGTTTCCCGGACAGGAAGTGATCCAGGTGAAGAAACAGATGATAGTCTGCCGGAGAAAAGTCTGGGAAATAGGCAGAATGAGGGAGTGCTTCATAGCCCAAGTGTCAGCATCGTTCGTTGTGTGACATGAGGGCGAGCGTTGTCCTGGAGCAGAACACCACCATGTCTGATGACCAAAGTCCAGTCCATCTGGTGTAATTCAGCACAATAAGGTTCTGCAGTGATGGTTTGGCCTCTTGCCCAGAAACTCCGATGAATTATCTCGGCTGTGGACCACCAGACAAGGAGTATCATCTTTGTGTATAGAGGTGGCTAAGGATGCCATCCAGCAGGCTGTGCCTTGCTTAACCATTGTGGAGACCGTTTTCGATTATAATAAAGGACCAACTTCTCGTAGCACGTGGCGATTCGATGCAGTAGAGGCTCCTCTTTATTTCTGGCAAGCAGCGACGTGCAGACTTCCAAACGCCTAATCTTGTTGGCAGTTGTCAACTCATGCGAGAGCCACATGTCCAGCTTTTTGACCTTACCCAGCGCAGCCAGACGCCGAACAACTGTCGTGTGGTATGCCTCTCATTCACGACACGTTTTTTGGGGGTCCGCTTCAACCACACGTAACAGAACATCGCCAGAAACAGCAACATGTCGGTGACCATGTGCTTTGTTTGGCAGGTCCGTATGTCCGCTTCGAAACTTCACAAACCATCGCCGAATGGTTCGTTCGTTGGCTGTATTCTTCCCAAACGCTTTGTTAACGTTTTGAGCGGCAATTCCCGAAGAATGGCCCAGTTTAAATTCATACAGAAAGATGACTCGCACATATGGCTTCTGCATGTTTTCTTTGCAAGCCACGTTAACGTCCTAACAATCCACGTCTGAACCTTATTCTTCACAGACGTGCTAGCTATTTATAGTAACTGTGACGCAATACCCGCAACACCAGTGGGTGGTTCCATTCCGCTGTGTGTGTGTGTGGGGGGGGGACTGTCTCCACTGCTCGTTCGCGACGGACATTTCATTCGCACCAACCCGATATTTTCGTCCTTGCTGTGGCTTATCGTTTCGCGGCAATGGGGTCCCTCAAGAGAATGGATCCCAACGCAACTGAACCAGCTAGCCCTATGGTAGGTACGCCCTTAATTCTTATTTAAGCGAGGCGAACTCATGGTGTATTTTTTGAATTAATTACTGCTTTATGAATGACTGGGAGAAACTGAAGTTATCACATACACCGCTGAGCCATTACATTATGACAACCTAAATGATGAGCTGTAGAACCCTCTTTAGCCCGCAAAACAGCGGCCACTCGACTAGGCACTGATTCGATTAGGTGGCGATAGGTATCCTGTGGTATCTGGCACCATGTCAGCAGCAGGTCCTCCAGTTCCCGCACATTTCGGGGTGACTGTGATTTAGCCCGAATCCGCTTTTCCAAGTCAAACCACAAATGTTCGATTGAGTTCATGTGAAGTGAATTTGGAGGCTAGGGAATTAACAGAAATTTACCAGCATGTGCTTCGAACCACTTATTGACGATTCTGGCAGTGTGGCATGGCGCATTATCCTGTTCGTAATGGCCATCACCATCAGGGAACATAGTTGCCATGAATGGGTGAACTTGGTCCTCAACGATGTTCAGATATTTGACAGCTGTCAGGGATTGTGCTGTTGGGACAAAGCGGCCTAAAGTGTACCAAGAAAACATTGCCACCGCCAGCCTGTTTCAGCCCAACAGTGCATCCATAGCCTCTGTTGATAAACGGCGTATCTGCGCTCGGCCGTCTACGTGATGCACTTAGAAATCTTGATTCGTCAAACCAGGCCACTTTCTCCCAATCATCCACGGTCCAATATCGATGATCTTGTGCCCATTTCATGCGTTATTGGCGATGACGTGCAGTGAGCATGGGGACCCGGCGGGGTCTTCGGCTACGCAGGTCCATGTGCAGAAAAGCTGCGATGAACTGTGTGCTGTAACACATTTCCAGTGTTGTAGCTGCGGGTGATTTGTCGCAGT
This sequence comes from Macrothele yani, assembly GCA_039090855.1. Classification (NCBI taxonomy): domain Eukaryota; kingdom Metazoa; phylum Arthropoda; class Arachnida; order Araneae; family Macrothelidae; genus Macrothele; species Macrothele yani. The sequence goes on from CM077013.1 coordinate 123,871,513, forward strand.
TTGCCCTGCGGTTGCTGTGAACAATGCGCCACAGTCTCCGCTCCCCTCTGGCATCAGTGAGCTGCGGACGACACGAATAGAAGACGGTTCGTCGTTGGGCCATCTGTGCATTACTTTTGATACTCAATACAGGGGCACGTGAACAACCCACAATCCTCGCCGTTTCAGAGATCGTAGTTCCGAGGCGCCGTGCTATCACAATTTGCTCTTTATCAAACTCCGATAAATCGGTAGCTTTTCCCATTCTGACTAACACTGTACTAAACTACAGCCGGTCCTCGAGTTGTATGCATACTGATCTGTGAACTTCACCTGCGCCACCGTTCGGTCTCCAGGCGCGCTTATTTCTATTGGATGGGGTGATCATAATGTAATGTCTCATCGGTGTAAATTATGTCAGGGTGAGATGGTACCAGGAGAGTTTAAGTGAGATATACTTATATTTTCAGTTCATTGTACCCTACATGGGTTCACACACATTTGAAAGTACAAAACAGATGAAAAAAAAAATAGGCGTAACAATTACCAAGGATATGTCTTCATATTCCATTTCAATACGGGAATTAAGAGACACCTCGGCTTTATGAAACACCAGGTTTGCTGTGGGATGGCAAGAATGCTTAAATGCAGACAACCTAAAAATAAAGTCACATATTAAAACCAGAATACAGTAAAAAGCAAGGAATTAATGTGCGTCTATGTTCTACAAAGACGCACTTGTGGAAAACAATTCTTCCATTATTATTTGGTTGGTGCATATTAGGGTGGCCCTTATTTTTTAACTTTCTAAAAGTTTCGCTCCCAACCCCGTATCGTGTTCCAATCAACAAAAAAAAAAAAAAATGTACTGTGCAAAATTTTAGCTCAATCGGACAACTGCGAGACGACCCTCATCGACTATGAAGTTTTGAAATGTTCACCCGGAAAGTCATTTTTTGAGTTAAAATATTTTTTTTAGTTATTTCATTTGTAATCAGTTGTAAGCACTAGTAATGGAAATTAATGCGAGTTGTCATTAATTTAATTAGCATGCAATTTTGTTTTCCGATAGCATGTGATTTGCTATCGCTAAGTTAAAATGAAAAACCAAATTTTTGCCGTGGGAAGTACGTTATGCGATTTTTCATTAATATTATTAGATAAACTATTTTATAACCTTTCCATTTTTATAATGTTATGCTCTTCGTTTACTTATTTTATATGATGTCTTTTATGAATGTTTTTTCAATTATTGTTTCAGAACTGTTTGTGCTGCTGGTGTAAAAGTTACTATTGTGACGTGTTCTTCCTAGACTTTAAAAATGGCATAAACTTCTTCAGGTAGTTCGTCACACAAGTTAAGAAAAGACTTATCTCTCTCTCTTGTTGGCTACATTTCCAATCAAATCGTCGGAGCCAAACTACCTTCGAACCGGCAAGTTTTAAGCGTTTTTTTCTACAATGTAAGAGTTGTAAATCTTGCAACGAAGGAAAGTGCAGCATTGGTGATTCAAGAAGTTTCCATTTTTTGGCAAAAAGCACGAATTTCTACTAGAAGAACTGACCACTGCGTTGATAAGTTACTCAAACTCTGATGAATGGAAAGGTTTACAGAAAAAATTGACTGGAACTGCAGGCAAGGAAAAAGAAAAATCTTTTTGTGGAAATTATGGACGATCTCTTTTGACATAGCTCATTCAGCTGCTTTGGCACAGATGAAACATGAAGAGGACAAGAAGTTCTTAATGCTTCAGCGCCAAAAGGGACGACATGGTTCCATGGTCGGTGTAGATCAAAAACTAAAACACATGGAAGAAAGAGCACTGAAGCGCACTGCAATGGAAACTGCCAGGGAAATTTTGCTGCTCATCAGCTTCTTACATCACAAACTGATGATTCAACATCAAGCAGCCGAAGCAGTGATTGTGGTGACGCCAGTGAAAATTTCTCTGTCATCGTTCAGCAAACATCAGCAACAACAGCAGCAACTCGAGGTATATTGCATTTTTTTACTCCCCGTCTCTCTGAAGTTTTTGATAGGTGCAAAATCTCTGATAGAAATGGGGTTTACATACACTGCTGGACAATTGCTAAGGACGGATCATAAACGGCTATATAGCGCATAAAAAGTAAGTGTGGTTGGATGCCAAGTGAAATAAAATGATGTCAGAATGCCAGGACATTACAAGAAAGACAATTTATTGTGCTTTGAAATCCAGAAGGCTTTGGAACGTGTTCAAGGAACAAACAGGCCATTTTGTGCAGAATACGTAAACGTTTAAAAAATGCAATTACCGTCCGCAGGCGTTCCGGCGTAAGATCTAAATACGGGATATGGCCACCATGGAGGGCGATGCAAGATTCCACACGTCGTGTCATGCTTTGCACAACATTATCAAGCAGCTGTTGGGGTAATTTATCCCATTCCTCTGTCAGTGCACGGATGAGGGTGTACTTGTTTATTGGAGGGCATTGGCAACCAGCAAGACTCCTCCCCAAAGCATCCCACACATTTTCAATAGGATTCAGATCTGGAGAACGTGCTGGCCATACGAGGCGTTGAATATCTTTGCTCTCAAGACACTCCTGGACAGCGACTGTTCGATGACTTGTTGCGTTGTCGTCCATGAAAATGAATCTATCACCGAAAGCACCACGGAACATGCGAACATGAGTAGCAGAACATCATTAATGTATCGTTGGCCAGTCATAGTCCCAGTTGGAAGCCCAGAGGGACGTACGGCCATTGATCATGATGCCAGCCCATACCATGACACTACATGTCGGATATCGGTCCCTTTCCTCTATGTTTGCTGGACAATATGCAGTACCACTATCACGCCAGATCAGTTGTCGTCGACAATCAGACGATAGACTGTATCTACTCTCATCTGAGAAGAGGACAGCAGACCAGTCGTTATCAGTCCAATTGCAATGTTGATGGCACCATTGCAAACGGGCGGTACGGTGACGTCTGGACAATGGGATGCACACAACAGGACGGCGGGCGTATAGTCCTCCTTCATGCAAACGTCTGGCGACAGTTTTTCGGGAGATCCGCTTGCCAGTAGCAGCCATAAACTGATTTGCTACCTCACTAGCTGTGCTGCGCCGGTGTCTTTTTGTTGATAGCACTATGTACCGATCTTCTGCAAGTGTCGTACTGCGAACACGACCTCCCCATGACGTTTGCTACACTCTCCATTTGTTTGAAATGATTTCCAAAGCCTTGAAACAACACTGTGGCTGACGTCGAACTCTCTGGCAACATCTGTTATTTTTCGCCCTTCTTCAATCTTGCCAATAATACGGCCACGCGTAAAATCATCTAGGTGATGTCGGGAAGACATACTGAAAATTGCAAGTTCGTCAATTGATTCTTTCCCTTTCAACTTTGCGTTTGAACAACGGTCAATACGCGTCAAATTCTTTATATCTCTTATCAGCACTATGACGTCACGAACAAGTTCGGCAATCCAAAATTTGCATACGCACAACACGTCTTACTGTATCCCGCAGTTATGCTAATTTCCACATTTTCCTACCTTCCATTTTATGGTTGCTATCGTTGCTCTTGTCATCCGTCCTTAGCAATTGTCCGGCAGTGCATTAATGGCTGCTGAAGCAGCTTTCGGGCGTGATACTGAAAACCTGGTAATAAATCGCATTTCTTTTCAACGCCTTAGAAAAACATTTAGAGAAGCGAGACACAGAAATTCAGCACAAATTTAACCTAAACACGACTGCCAAGAACTATTGTTGCACTGGAATGGAAAGCTGTTCCCAGCACTCACAGGTGTTGAAAAGGTTGATAGACTGGCAATAATAGTAACTTTTCAAGGCATGGAGCAATTGTTGGGAGTCCCTGAAATCCCAACATCGTCAGGAGAAGAGTAAGAAGCCAAGGCTGTTTACCAAGCAGTGGAGAAGTTGGGTTTAACCGACAAAATTCAGGCAATTTGCTGTGATACGACAGCAAGCAACAGAGGTAGAGTAAATGGTGCCTGTAAAAATCTAGAAAAATTGTTCAATCGCGACCTGTTGTACTTCCCTTGCCGTCATCACATTTCTGAGTTAGTTTTGAGGAGCTGTTTCGACTCACTGATGGGTGCAAGTTCTGGTCCAGATATGGCGCTTTTCAAAAGATTTAGAGAAACCTTGACGAAAATCGACAAGAACGTTTACATAACTGGTAGCAATGAAGTGCCTGATGATGTCCGCTCTACCATTCTTGGATTTCTTGAACACCACCTTTCTACGCAGAAACAACAGCGAGATGATTACCGAGAACTGTTGGAGTTAACGATGATCTTTCTTGGCGGCATTCCGAAGAACGGGATATCGTTTCGTATACCAGGAGCTGTAAGTCATGCTAGGTGGATGACAAAGGCAATTTATGCATTCAAGATATACCTGTTTCAAGATCAATTATCTCATAGGGAGAAGAACTCTTTAAGAAAAAAATGTAGTTTTCTTGCTCGAGTGTACGTTCGAGCATGGTTTCTGTCATCAGAAGCAACTAAAGCACCTTATCACGATTTCCTATTAATGTGTCAACTGGTAAATTATCAGGATATTGATCCAGAAATCAGTAAGGCTGCTGCAAAAAAATTCCAACCATCTCTGGTACTTAGTTCCAGAAACTGTGGCTCTATCCTTATTTGATGACAATGTTCCAACAGCGGTTAAAGCAAATATAGCTCAAGTTATGCTGGAAGCATACAAAGGTGAAAAGGAAGAAAAAAAAAATCAACTGAAGAGGTACATTCTGCAACAAAATTATTTTTCTTCCTTTACAAACATCGAGTTTTCGTCTTTTGTAACTCCTGGTACAAAATCTTTCTTCACGAGATTTTCTATCAGCACCGGTTTCCTTTACAAAGACCCTTCCAACATGGACGGATGATCCTGGTTACAAAAATGGAATTGAAAAACTTGCGAAGACAGTTGTTGTGAATGACGTTGCAGAAAGAAGTGTCAAACTCATTCAGGATTACAATAACATTCTCACAAAAGATGAAACTGAGAAACAATTTGTTTTACAGATCGTTGCCGGAGACCGTACAAAATACCAAAGTGCTACTAAATCCTCTCTTAAAAAAAATAATGTTCAAAGTTCCATCGTTTACATTGTGATTTGATTCTATAGATAGTATTATTGTAAATAAAAATGCGTTTCTCTTACAGAAGTTTGTGTGCGTCATTAAGAAAACATTTCTTAAAATGTTCATGTTATTTCAGGAAGTTTTCGAAATAACTTTTGGGAAGTTTGATTCCGAATTTTTTTAAACACTTTCTGGGGTTGCCTGGACGTGTCCCACTGTCCACATAAATTTCTCTATGAAGAAAAAAGAAAATGGTCGAGATAGGGAAGAGTATACCGCTTTTGAACGGAATTAATCGTTGCGTATACTATGTTCCAACTTCAAGGCGTTTGAGGGTCGCCTAGAAGTTGTCCAATTGAGTTGAAGTTTTGCACAGCCCGTTTCTTGGTTGATTGGAATGGGATTAGGGGTGGGAACAGCACAATTTTAACTTTCGGAAAATTACCTATAGCTAAAGGCCACCCTAGTGCACATGAAATGCCCAAAATAGCAGTATCACTTGCAAACCCTCAAAAATATGAAGCACCTCCAAAAGACACTGAAAATATCACCATGAAGGATTACTGCTATTAGCTTGAACCTTACAGGAAATGCACAACTGGTTAGGACATGCAAATAACTAAAATGTCGGTAAAAGTGCACATGCGTTTTCGGAAGCGGCATTCTCTGAGCTGTCCGGCTTTTGGTACAAATAGCAGGTTCAAACGGAATGTTGCAATATAGGGCTGCGGGTGGCCTAGTGGTCAACGTTCGTGACTGCCACGGAGAAAACCTCGATGGGCACGTTAAGCCGTCGGACCCCGAGTACTGCACCCCACCCCCGGTAATAAATAAGGGCGCCTTTCTACTTTGTTTACGTGTCACTTTCATATCAGAGCTAAGTTCGGGCTCAATTTTAAGAGCCCGAGGTATGTCATCAAGAGCCCGAATTTTATATTGCAAGATAGACCCCGGGTTCGCACGAGCCCGAAAACTATGATTAACCTGTTCAGGCATTAAAAAAAAGTCTACTCTTCCAGACTTTCACTCTTTTCTACCCTTGCGATTAACTGATGTCTTTCTCAACTGCTTTCTGATATGTTTCGGGGGGGGGGGGGGTATCAGGAAATCAGGAAAAATCGGGAGGCATAACAATCTACGTCGTTCAATAGAATTAGCAGGGAGCTGCCCCTTTGAGGTAGGGAGCAAAATTTTGTCAGCTTGCTATCTTTTCCTTCGCAGAAATCCCGGAATTCATGGCCTATGGAATTTTGTTACCCGAGATAGCCCAGCCGAACTCCTACACCCCATCTAGACCCAGTTGCCGAAGAATTCTCTTTAACAAGTCGAAAGTGTAAAAAAGTTCCGTGTGATAAATCGCGTAAAATCACATTAAAATAAAAAGGAAGAAAATTCTCTCCCTCTCTCAAAGCCCGCGCCCGCCGGAGCCCGAACTACAGTAAGTATTACGCAGCTCCAGTTTCCTATTTCTAAGGTTTCTTTAAGACCTGGGGTCAGACACTCCCTTCCTAAAATCCTTTACATATGATCTGATGTTGCAATCAAAGACGAGCCTACATTGAGCACAAAGGGTGTTTTCTTGTGTCCCACTATGACAGGTCGCCGAAGGTGGTCGCATTATAAGTACCTGACTGACTTTGAGCGAGAAAAGATCTAGCGTGAAATTGTCGCTAGTAAGGGATGAAACGACAGTACAGTGATGCGGACGTGGACACATGAGGCTCGGATCCACAGAAATCCGCGAAATGGACAGCAAAATCTCACGACTGCACGGGATGACAGACAGCTTTACACCATGGCACTGACCAATTGCATAGCCACAGAGACATCCACGGTGTTGGCACAGCAAAAGAGCACTGCCATAGGCCAGGCTTTGTCTTCCAGCACAGTTCGACGTTCTCTTCTTAATTAAGAAATAGTCTGTAGCATTGCATTCCTTTGACTCTCAAACACAGAAGCCAGGAACACAGACATTGGTACGCCGATTAGCAACAGGTCGCGTTTTCTGGCGAATCACGATTCAGCTTCATGAGCCATGATGGTCGCATACGTGTTCGAAGACATCGTGGTGAACTGCACCACCCAGCATGCATTTTGCAGCGTCATTCCGGCCCAACGCTAGGTGTCAGGGTTTGGGACTTCATTGAGTTCAATTCGCGATTCCGCCTCATGTGAATTGAGGGAACACTCAACAGCCAGTGATACATCAGGGATGTTTTAGAGGCAGAGGTGATATCCTTCCTTCAGAGTTGTCCTGGCGCTATATACCAGCAGGACAATGCTCGGCCACTTGTTGCCCGGAATGTCCAAGACCTCTTCCATTCACGGAAAATACCGCTTCTTCCTTTGCCTACACGTTTGCGATAGAATATGTGTGGGACATGGTACCTAAGCAACTCGCCTCTGCCAGTTACCACAAATGAACTCTTGTCTCGCATAGATGCAGGCTGTTCCCGAGGACGTTATCAAAAAACCTCTTCCATTCAACGCCAAGCCCTGTACAGGCTGTTATTGTTGCTTTTGGCGGCTTCACACAATACTGATTTTTGAAGGAAAACTATTTTGTAACTCTACAAATGTAATCAGTTGTCTCCTGTAAAATGAATAATCAGCGATAGAAATTTCATTTGAACAGCGCGATTCTTTCTTGGTGTTGCATTTTTCACAAACTGTAGTGTAGTTCCTTTCTGCATCGACATGGCTTTGCCGACGGGACCCGAAGCTATGGATCACACCGTGACGAAACTCTGTCCGGAGTCTAAGGCAAAGCTTTGACACAATCTTGACACAAAAATCCGGAGTCTAAGGCGAAGACAGTGACAAAGCCTTGACACATTCTGGTCTTTCGGGAAGGTCTCTGCTAGGAAGTGATCAGGATGTCAGAAGACGTGGATAGTTCGTAAATGTGCAAGACCCGGGAAATGTACTCTGTTTCGTAGTTCGGGTGGATGTGTGGGACGATTCTTTGGAAGGCATGTAGGCAGTGTCGTACTCAGGATTTCTTTATGGGGATGGCCCAAAATATGGTGCAAATAAAAATACACCGGAGAAAACATATTTCACAATATTTGGAAGCAATGAAAATACACTATATTGACAAAAGTCACCGGACATCTCTTCAAAAGCAAATGAACGGATACGCTGCGTTGTTAAGATGCGCGGTACAGCTGCAAACGGTATAAAAACAAGCCTGTAGCTGACCGCGATCATATCGCACTGTGCGGTTGAGTGAAAATGTCGCGGCGGGAGAGAACTGACTTTGGGAAAGGAAAGATTGTTGAGTGTTATACTAGTGGGTTGTCCATAAGATAAACCGAGAGGAGTTTAAACATACCTAAGTCAACTGATTTGGAGGTACTGAATAAGTGGAAGACATATATAGCGTGTCTGAAGCAGCAAAACGTACCGGCAGACCAAAGCAAATCAGTGATAGAGGACGTCGAAGCCTCAGGAGAGTCGTAACAGCTAATCGACGGTGTTCTGCACAAGACCTCAGTGTACAGGTGAGTAAAAATGTTGGAACCTCGGTATGTACACGTACCATTCGCAGAGAACTTCATTCCATGGATTACCGTGGTCGTGCAGCTGCTCATAAGCCTTTCATCTCCACTCGGAATGCTACTCGTCGTTTAGCATGGTGTAAAGCACATTAATCGTGGACCGCAGATCAATGGAAATTAGTCCTATAGACTGAGGAATCCAGATACACGATCCATTAGTCTGATGGCCATGTGTGGATATGGCGGCAGCTGGGAGAACGCTATTTACCACAGTGCATTTTATGCCCTACCAACTCTGTGGAAATACTATGCAACCAAGCCTTGTTGGTACCAGCAGGATAATGCACCAAGCCGTAAAAAGCAAGGACTGTTATTGCGTCGTTTGACAATAATTCCGTATCGTGTGTGGACAGGACAGCACAAATCCCTGTTCTTAATACCATAGAGCGTCTATATGGGATGAATTAGAGCGCCGCATAAGAAATTTGGAACCAAGGCCTACTACTAACAACAGTTAGCGGCAGCATTATGCACTGAATGAAAGCGCATACCTATCGCTGTTTGAAAACCTTGTCGAAAGCATGTCTGGAAGGATCAGTGCATGCTTTAAGGCGAAAGGTAAACCGACAGCGTACTAATGCATATCAATAAATGCTATGTTGTGTTTCTCTTCTAGGTGTCTGATCACTTTTGTCAATATACTGTATATGCGCCATGTTAAAGTGTGTTTCTAAGTATTCTTAAAACATATATTTAAAAACACATCTACATAAAAAAAGGGTGTCCATAAATGAAATATAGAACTTCAGTATGCTATAAAAAATACGATAGAAAAAAAAACTTACTTTAAACGTCAAGAGACGTGGCAAGTGTTAAAGTTTGTTAAGTCAGATGATAGATGCCACCCCATCCCAGGTGTCTCATTGAATGAAAAATATCGATCTTTAGACTATTTTCCAGAGCGTTCGATTGGACGTCTGGGTCCGACGGCATGGCCACCCCGTTCTCCTGATTTTACTGCATGCGATTTTTTTTCTTTGGGGCTTTCTTAAGGGCATTGTATAAGGTTACATCTATCACTGAGCTCAAAGAACGGATTACTGCAGCCCTCCTCCTCGTTACATCTGACATTCTGCAGCGTACGTGGGTGGTACTCGATGTCGTTTAGACATCCTGTGAGCAACCAACGGAGTACACTTTGAGACCTAGTGACATTTAAAAATAAGAAAAACTTTTACAGTTACCATGTGTTTTGATATTAAAAGTTATTTATTGTAGTTTTTTTTTCAATAGAATAGTGAAGTTCTATACTTCATTTATGGACACCCTGTATATTAAAAAAGTAGCCAATAACGAACGAAGGTCCAAGTGATACCTCATAGGGAGGGCCAGAGACCCTGGGCTACCCCCAATGAGTGCGCCACTGTATGTAGGCGAGCGTTGTCGTGCAGCAGAAGGACTTTTATACCTGTCGACCGAAACTGGGTGATTTGTAGGGAGTTTGGGGCGTCTTCAATATAATCCATCGATCTCATCAACCAACGGGGGCGTTGAGTCTCTCAAAAACGACTATGCGTCCATGAGGGTTACTGGCAAATTAATGCAGCCGGCTTGCCATTCCTCTGCTGCATACGAGTAAGGGACAAAGTGGTCCGGGGCAGAATTCATAGGGAACCATCTACGCATTCCACAGTGAAGGGGAAATTCCCACCTGTGACATATTCCTCAAACTCTATTACTTCATCTTTCCCCTCTGAAACTATTTACAAGGTGCTCTGCCTACTCCTAGAGAAAATTTCATCCTTCAAGCTATACAGCAGCTGGTGAATTGGCTTCTAAACCTACCGATAATTTTTTTATTTTTTTTATGCTTTGCAGTGAAGTTTAGCTTTTTTCAACCGGCTTTACACATAAAACTGAAAATATTTCTAAATTTTATAAACGGGAAACTGAAAATATTTCTCACAGCAAATGACTGCACAAAGTGCTATAAGATGATACATGTCTGCTAAGAGAATTAAAATCATTAATTAACATTATACCTGAAAGTTTATCTCCAATACAGTTATTACGTTATCTTTATAAAAGCAGGTTAAACAAAGCACTTCGAACGTCTCGATTGCCCTGCTTATATTACTAACGATTCCAGTCACCGTTGCATCAGGAGTTGTGTTTTCTGCGTTATTTGTGCTTCTAAAACTCAGATTTGAAAATTTTTCCTGTGCCGTATACAGCTCCTGAGGGAAAATGTTTTTCATCAGGAGGCATAGGTATTAATTTCTGTTTCTGATGTATTTACAGCAAAATCTGAGCTCCTGAAAACTCGACTAAATTTTTTTTCTTGGACCGATACCGCTCACATCGAAAACCCTTTCTTCTTAAAATAATGCATGGTTTTACCGCCAGGGAGCGTAGATACATATCTTATATTTGTTCATATCTCTGCTTCGAAGAGTCCGATTTGAAAAATTCTTTCTTTGTTGGACAGCGTTTCCGCTGCGAAATGTTTCTCATATAAATTCAAATTTTTTTAACACACCAGTCTGTAACCAGAGGACGTAATTTGACGTTTCCGTTTACAGCAATATCTACGGGATTAAAAACCCGATTGAAAAACTTCTTTCTTCCGTTAGATACTATTGTTTCCCATACCGGTTCCATAGACTTTGAATAGCTTTGATAAATTTAATTTGCGTCAGAACGGATTCAAAAGACGTGCTCGTTACACCCGAAAATCCATTGTCATCTTGCTTGTTTTAGTTGTCGCCGTAGTAAATAATGCTTGCAGTGAATTCACTCTTAGGAATTTGACAAGTAAGTATTTTTCAAATAAAACTTACGCAATAAAATTACATTTGATAAAAACATTAATAAAAATATTGTTAAAATGGTAAGAAAAGACAAAAAAAGAGCACAATAAGAAATCATTATTTCATCGGCAACAGAACTATGAGAGACATTAGCTTACCCAAAATATATTCCAAGGCCAATTTTTCCTGTAGGTGGATCTTTAATAACTAAATAGTGCCTGTAAACCTGAATAACGCAAATTAATGCATGCCATTACCAATACGTCATAATACTACAGATAAAAAGCTTCAAGAACACAGTACGCCATTATAAAACGGCAAATTTTATGGGGGGAGGGGGGCAATTATAACATTGAACAAAAAATATTCTGCAGCGCGCGCGCGTCTTCGTGTGTAGGGTGGAATAGAAGTCTGCACGGGCCGGGTCGGGCCTTTTTTTAGTTCAGAGAACAAAGCAACGGGCCGGGTCGGGCCTTTTTTTTAGTTCAGAGAACAAAGCAACGGGCCGGCCCGGGCTTTTCCCACAGGCACAATCGGGCAGGGCCAAGTCGACCCATTCTTTTTATCGCAATGGTAAAGAAAGAAAAAAAGTAGTGTTCCCCGATTTCCTGGTGTGTTTAACTGTTGCTCTGACTTTACTTACTTCCATGACATAGCCCAGCGCGTAATCAGAAAAGCAAGGAGAGACACTGACAGTGTTTTTACAAATCATTGAGTATCAAGATAGTAAAACCATTTTGGGGCTTGTTGACAACAGAAAGATTCGACCCCCGAGCGAGTGTGTGTGTGTTGTGTAGAGTGGGAGACGGAGGATGTCTGCAATGGGATGTGTGTGTGTTGTGTAGAGTGGGAGACGGGGGATGTCTGCAGGGGTGTGTGTGTATGTTTATATGAGAGAATGGGACAACATGGATTTTTTCTCCTATCCTTAATCTGTATAGGGATTTGTTTTTGTAGTGTTACCACTTACTAGTTCAGAGAAAGTGAGATTCTGAACGCTCTTAGTCTTCCTTCTCTTTTTAAAGGTTATATTTTTCGATAATTGCCAAAGTTTAGTTATTTTTAAGCTTACATTCAATTAAATATTTTCAATAATCTCATTTCATTATTTAGTTTTCACATTTTAATAAAATACAATAGAAAGACAAAATAATACCAAATGGCACATCACGGGCTGGGCCGGGCCGAGTGTCTGATATTTGAAACGGGCAGTCCTGGACTGGGCCTTAAACGCACGGGCTTGGGTCTGGCCGGACTCACCAAATTAGGCCCGTGCAAGACTGCTATTCATAATAAGCTGATGCAACATCGTGGTACAGGTGAATTTAGTGACCGAAAGAGAAGTGGACGTCTAAGGAAAACAACCCCACGTGTTAACAATACCATAAGGCGAATAGTTATGCGTTCTCAGAGGAGTTCGTGCAAGAAAATCAAAGCCTTTCTACATTCAAAAGGGTCTGATATTAGTATCATCACTATTTCCCGACGTCTTAGCAAAACTTTGGATTAAAGTCTTATAAACCTGCACATAAACGTAGACTAACCTCTGTCATGAAAAAGACGAGACTCCAGTTTGCGAAGCGTCATCAATCGTGGACTGCTGAAAATTGGAGCCAAGTTCTTGTTTCCGATGAATCAATTGTGTGTCAATTTGAAATCACATGTTTGACGACCAAAAGGCAAAAGGTTTGATGAAAATTACACCGTTAGCACCGTGAGACCTGCACCTAGTCAGATGATATGGGGTGCTATGTCAGCCTCCGGTACTGCTTTATTATCTTTTTTGCCGACTGGCACTACCATGACTGGTCCTTTTTATGTGGAAATGTTACGTGAGAAGCTGTTAACTCATGTGCACAGATGCAGGAACTTTATATGCACGACGGTGTTTCATGCCACAGAACAAAGACAGTAAAGGACTACCTGCAGAAGAAAAACCATAACAGTACTTCACTGGCCCGATAATAGTCCCGATCTTAACCCCATCGAAAATTTGTGGGCCATTTTAAAAGACAAGGTAGCAGGAAAACAGCCATTAAATTCCCACGCTTTGATTGACGCGATAAAGTACGTGTGGTGCAGACATTTCAAGTGACTACTGCAAATTCCTCATTGAGAGTATGCCACATCATATTCTGTCCGTTATAAAAAAAAAACAAAGGTGGCAGCACAAAGTACTGATTTTGGTCTTTTTGTGTTCTAAAGAATGTAAGTATTCATCTGTGGTGTCATTTTTTAAAATGTCTCCGAGTAGTAAATAGTTGTTTCTTTGAAACTCTTAGGTTTTCAATAAATTGACAGGTGGTCTTAAACTTCTGCAAATGACTGTATATGGGAAATCTATGAGATTACGTATAATATCTTTTTAGCAATCCATTTAGCTTTTACTCTCTTCTTCCAATATTGGCCCGGGAAGATAAGTAAACTGGTGAAATCTGTTACTTATCAAATCAATCTCAAGTCAACAAACAAGCCACCGAAAAGCGTCCGATAGGTGAGCAAAACTATGGAATTGAAGGAGCAGATGCTAAACTGTTGACTCTTCCTGCAGATCCAGATTGAGAAAATGAAACTACATCAGTGTATGTTTAGCATCCCCAATGCATAGTGTAAAACGAGCTTTGTACTTAATACTGCTCCATCTCTGATCAAATCTGTGTTGGTAAACGAAAGAAGAAAAAGAACCTTGATGTAAAAAGAGCTGTTGATTTAATATAAAAAGAAATGAGTATCTTCCCTGAAAAAGGCCATTGTTTTTTGATAAAATGATACAATTCACTGATGAGGCCACATTCACCAGATATGGCATTTTCAACTTCAATAACTGCTATGAATGGGCAGCTGAAAATTCCCACGCCATCCAGCAGTCATGTCATCAGCTTCGATTCGTAATTAGCATGTGGACTAGTGTTTTAGGTGAGAGTCTCATAGGACCATGCGCTTCCCAACAGGCTTACAGGTGATTTGCATCTGCACTTCATCATATTTGAGTACCTTTCGCAAAGGTAATACAAGTAATGGATTTTTTTTTTATTTTCTTAATCACAACTCTGAAAGTGTTCGCTACAAATTCTGGCGTACTTAACATTAATGGAGTCCAATCTTCTACACTTGTTCATTTATTCTCTAGTGGAAATCTTCCAAATGCGTGGAGACAATGTGAATACACAAAGTCGTCGCTCTTTCCAAGTTTTCTTAAATTAACACACAGCAACCGAAAAAGTGTTATCCGGACACCGCTGAGATCGTACCCCAGATCTCTCGATAAATAGCAGAGTGCGTTCGCCTTACGGTACACGGTGGCCAACAATCCACGGCGCTATGTGTGTTTATCTGTAAACATCTGTTCATTGTCTCAACGTATTTGGAAGGTTTTTAACTATCACTCTCACCCTTTGGATTTATCAGCTATAATTTAATGGCTTATGCCGTTAAGCCCCACCAGATGGGGAAGTCTCACTTGCTGAGCCCATCTCTACGGATTTGGAAAGTCAGATGTTGACAGATAAACACACATAGCGCCGTGAATTGTTGGCCATCGTAGAGTAAGGCGAACGCACTCGGCTAGCTGTCGAGAGATCTGGGGTACGATGCCAGCGGTGTCCAGATAACAATTTTTCGGTTGCTGAGTGTTAAAGAAAACGTGGAAAAAGCGATTACTTTGTCTATTCAACATTTATTCTCTTATCAGCACTGGATTATTCCACCCAACTGCCATGAGTGGGCATTATTCCGCCCAACTGCCACGAGTGGGCATTATTCCGCCCTTATTTATCTTGTCTTTTCCGATCTCTGTCTGTATTCCGACACGTTGCGCACACAAACGTTTCAGTACACTTAATGAATTTCAGAAATTTTGTTCAGTAATTCATAGCGATGCAGTGACCCAGACATTTTCTTACAAACTCCGTGCTAAAGAAAGGAACAAAAGCCACACCCTTTTCCATTCCGTGGAATGCCGATCAATTCTGCGAGTGCGTAAACTGAGAAAATTTCGGGTTGCTAAGCACCACGGAACCTCTGAGCAAAAAAATAAACCATACATGTCGCAGTAAATAGGTTAGTTACAGGTGACTGTTCTGTTTTCATTGGCTGACGAAAAAGTATTAAGTTTTGTCATAAATGGCTGCAGTCTATCCGCCCCAAGTTATGCAGTGCGTCCGGGCTAGAGGTATCCATAAATACACACATCTCTCAGCATCTATAAGGTTTAGTAAAATGTTTTATGTTATTATACAGAGTAACTTTACTAAATTTTTATGCAGGTTAATAAATTCTAACGTATGTACCTTTTGTAGCTCGACAGATGTCAAAACGATACTCGAGATCTTGCCAAGTGTTTTCCAGTATCAGAGTCTTTATTAGAGCAACTGCTTCAACAATACGTTGTTTCAAGTCGTCTAGATCTCGAACTTATCTCTGTTACACAGTGTTTAATGAAGTTCTATGCGGAAAAAAAGTCCAATGGAGTCAGATCCGGAGATCAGGGCAGCCAGGACAGTTCTGATCCAAAGTCCAGGAAAAGTCTCGTTCCAAAACGAGGCAACATCTCCATGGAAGTGCGGTGGAGCACCATCTTTCTGAAACGTGAAACCTGGGGCTATCCGTTGAACAGCAAAGATCTGCAGAATGTCCAGGTAAGTGTATTCCGTCACTGTAGGCTCTGTGATAAAAAAAAATGGACCAATAACGCCATTTTTGTGCACTTCTAACCAGACATTGACTTTTAGTGTGTCCTTTTCATTTTCGATCATTTGATGAGGATTTGCCGCATCCCATACGCGGCAATTGTGTCTAAACTTACCCGCATACGTGAAAGGTGGATTCGTCACTGAATAAAAACAGATCAAGGTAACTTTTTGGGATTGTCATCAATACGGCCGATCATCTTAGCAGCGAAATCGGCTCTGAAGCGGTGATCATCAGGTGTTAAATAAGTTGAATTTTGCAAGCACGCAAACGGAGACGTTTGTGAACAAACAATAAGTGAAATGTTGAACTAAGAATTTGCAGTTCCTTACTAGCATTGTCTAACTGACTTTCATAAGCACTTACAGAATGACGTACGCACCTGATCCAGTCTCATCGGTCTCACACTTTTCTGGGTTTTTCCCAGTTGTGAAACCAAACCTTCCCGTCTCTTTTAGTCTCCTCTATCTGAAGAATCGATTTGGATGTGGTAGGACCCACATTCCATTTCGTGCACGCCGTAGAGCATGCATAGCTGATTTAAATTCAGCTAACCAAAGCACGCATTGCACCTTCATCAGTAATTTCCACATCTCGACTGAGGCAATAGCCGTTCTTATGCCGGTTTTGCCGGTTTTGCGCGTGCGCGATTAGTGGTGGTGGCGCGCCCGCGCTAGTGACCTTGACGAAACAAGATTATTAAAGAGATTTCCTATCGACTGAGCTTCAGTTTGAGAAAATATAACGAGTGGTTCTCGCCAAGGAGGTTATATTACTGGAGACACCGCTAGCTCTGCCGCCATAGGTCACAGCTAATCTGTGGTGTGACGTCACAAGCAGGCAGGCAAAAAACGAACTAAATTATACCGTTGATAAAACGGTAAGCTTGTGTATCATTGATAAAGATTATTGAATTACTTTTTTTATCCGTTTATATGCTTAGAAGCTGTTGTTCCATTGGTTTCAAAGCAGCTTCTTTTCTGCGGCTGCGTCGTGCCTGCTCATGACGTCATTTGCAGCACGGACGGTGACTTATGGCTGCTAATGTTGCGTGGATAAGAGTGGTGTCTCCAGTAATACAACCTCCTTGGTTCTCGCCAGGCTTGACGAGAGGGGGGATGCAGCACTGGGGCCCAGAGCCCGTTTCTAAAGTAATTTCTTTCTAATTATTTTATGGTATCCGAATATATTTAAAGCTAAACCGTCACCAGGGTTGGGAAAGTTACGCGTACAAAAATACAGCTCACTCCAGCTTCTAAATACGTTAACCCAACAAAAACTTGGTAGCATCTTTCCCAACGTCTGTATTGCACTCAGAGTCTTCTGTACACTTCCTGTTATTGTGGCTTAGGGCGAACGATCTTTTAGCCTTCTGGCAAGAGTGAAGAATTTCTTGCGCTCTACCATGACTCAAGACAGGTTGTCATACTTAGGAACTTTGGCTCTTGAGTCAACTTGCTCGTCAATTAGACTTTCAGGACATAACACTTTTGCTCATAAAAAGGCACGAAAAGCCATTCTGTTTTGTACTGAAAAAAAATAAGTTTCGAAAGTTTTAAAATAAAATTTTGTAAATATATACAATATTTGATTTATATGTAACTACTACAATACACATTAAAATGTTATTTTTTTTAAATTCCTTTTTAATTTAATTTTATTTCATTTAAAAAAAACTTTACTTTGAAACTACGATCATAATTTTGACATAATACTACCACTGTTTATTTGCAACGACATATCACTGATGTGCCGAGGGGAGAATATGAAAAATTATCCACCGCAAGAAAAAAAAAAATGAAGAGTTGCAACCAGTCGGGTTGTCGGGAAATGGGGGAATGATGGGTGGGTGAGGAAACGGAAATATGGATTATGTGGTTAGTGGAGAAGCTCAGGGAGGGGAGTGGGAGATTTTATTGCACTGGGGCCCGAGCTCGTTCTTCACGGCCCTGGTTCTCGCACTAGAAGTCGCTATTTTTATCCGAAAATGATACCTGCAGCCCGGACACCCTGTATTTTGCTCTGTGGAAACGAAAGTTTGCACATACAGCTAACTGTGGGGATCTCAACGTTTGAGGCTAGAATTCCTACATAAGCTGGCTCCAGTTCTCTTAATGCTGCAGCCCCTGAAGCTTCCTGCAGATGGTCTTAAAATGGCAGTTCTGATATCATAACTGCCATAGATTACGCGTTTTGCAGGAACTTAAGTTCAGAGAATTTCAGGGAGCATGATAAAAACAGAGAAGTTAATTTGGGTGGGGTGATCCAGCTTTGCAAACTCCATGACACGAACCAACGCTGACTGTACTGAAGCTATTCTCTCCAGATTTGACTAGCACACTGTTTCATAGAATCATTTGAATTCGAGGGAGTTTTAGTGTTTGTGTTTAACATAAAAGCAACATTAAAGTGAAATCTTAGAGCTAAATATCTAGATCATAATGAAAACCTGTATTTCTTACCTTCATAAACAGGTTGCTGAATTCGTCGTGAGGGATTGAACAGTCAGACAAATAGTTTTCTAAAAGCTCTTTCGTGTTTTCCATTAATTTCTTGTTCTCTTGTCCAAGTTGGGTGCATTCTTCATCTAAATTAACAACATTTTGCAATCATAATCATTAACAAATTAATGAGATATCAAAATCTCATCATTAACAAATTAATGAGATTTTGACATCTCATTAATTTGTTAATGAGATATCAAATAGTCAGATATTTGCGCGCAAAGTAGTGAAGTTTCGTCGATAATCCAAATTATTGGGCATTCTCGTCGGCTAAAACATAATACACAAGTTTTCAATATCGATAATTAATACAGAAATTTAACGTGGACCAGGAACATCAAACAAAGATATTCGCTCTTTCCACGTTTATAAGTGAGTCACGGAAAAATTTCTCATTGGCCGCCAAACGGAGTCTAACCCAAGGTCTTCCAGTTACGCGCCGGTTCAAAATGAAATGTATCGCAGTGTATGCTAAGCAAAATCATATCTGCGGAGCGATTGAGGTCGATTTGATTCACAGTTTGCGGTGCGATACCGCTTAAATCGAGCCCTGGTCTTGAATGTCGGAAGGTCTTTCTTGAAGACACGGAGAAAGTTTCGTTGCACTTGAGTGACCGATTTTGTTTCCGCGTACCACCACACAACCTGTGCGCGCTCGCTAGAAGTAGCCATTTTAGAAAATAATTCACTGCAGTGCCACTGTGGAAAGAGCGAACATCTTTGTTTGATGTTCCTGGTCCACGTTAAATTTCTGTATTAATTATCAATTCGCCTTCTAATTATTTCTTCAGTTGCTGCTTACCATCTTTGGTGAATCCCCAGCATTGTGCGGGGCTCCAAGAAGCAACCTGCCAACTTGGCTTGGCAGTTAGTATGTGCGAGTCTGGAGGAATTCAAGGCCGCTGTGTGTAGCGGAAGCATATCCGGTGCGTAACTGGAAGACCCTGGGTTCGACTCCCGGTGGCGGCCAATGATAATTTTTCCGTGACTCACTTATAAACGTAGAAAGAGCGAATATCTTTGTTTGATGTTTCAATATCGACCTGTTGAGAAATGACTGTCAGTTCGTGTAGATGTGCAGGATGCCCACCATCAGACCCCAATAACTTGAAAGTTATTTTTTGATTTCAGTTTTCAGAGCTGTGATTCTGGATGGAACGGAAGCAGACTGAGCAGAAAAGCCTCAGTGGCGCTGCAGAGAATTATTTTCTAAAATGGCTACTTCTAGCGAGCGCGCACAGGTTGTGTGGTGGTACGCGGAAACAAAATCGGTCACTCAAGTGCAACGAAGCTTTCTCCGTGTCTTCAAGAAAGACCTTCCGACATTCAAGACCAGGGCTCGATTTAAGCGGTATCGCACCGCAAACTGTGAATCAAATCGACCTGAATCGCTCCGCAGATATGATTTTGCTTAGCATACACTGCGATACATTTCTTTTTGAACTTAAGCTGACCTTCAGTGAACTTTTTTGGTGGCTACTGTGGCCCTTATATAACAATATTACTTTCTTTCCCTCAAAGATGGTTTCCTCTTCTTTTTAAAGTGTTTCGGCGGGCGAAAGTTGTTAAAGGTTACAGCCGGTGTCGAGCAGTTTAGTTCTGAGTTTAATCAGGGACGGATTAAGTTGGCGGGGGGGTCTATAGGGGTTATAGCCTTGGGGCCCACCATGACCAAGGGCCCAGGAGCAAATAATTATATATAAACGTATACAATGAATGGCCACTTTATTATGACCACCTGACAGTTTTAAGAAAATGAGCTATGGCTGCACGCTGTTGCCGCCAGAGGACGAGGCTAGTATAAAAACGGAAAGCTTAGTGCTTTCAACAGTAGTAGAGTGATTTTTGGGTGACGAGATGAATAAAAACTGCGATTTGATGGACTTTCAACGTGTGATGACTGTAGGAGCTTGGAGTCATGGAGCGAGTATCACCGAAACCGCCGCATTCGTGAAATGTTCCAGAGCAGCTGTTAAAGTGTTTAAAGACTGGACTGTGAGCCAAAAAAATGGGTCTATGTGCAACGTGTGGTCGTCATCGACTAGTGACTTCTCGGGCGGAACGGAGAGTGTCCAGACTGGTAACAAAACACAGAAGGTCAACGGTGCAGCAAATTACAGACCATCTTAATCAAGGATCCCCTCAAATGATCTCTGCACGCACTGTTAGCCGTAGACTGCATCGGATGGGATATGGCAGCCAAAGGCCTGTTAAACACTTTCGCTGTCTGCAGTTAACAAGAGAAACGTCTCCAGTTCGCACAGGATTGGGCAGTCGATAATTGGAAACAAATTATGTGGTCCGATGAATCCCGTTTGCAGTTGCACCATGCCGATGGCAGAGTGAGAATTTGGAGGAAACAGCACGAAAGCATGGACCCCAAAAGCATTGCTACAACCCTTCAAGCTGGTGAAGGCAACGTTATGGTTTGGGGAATGTTTTCCTGGTATGCTTTGGGCCCTTTAATTCGTGTTGATCAACGTCTGACTGGCACATCATATCTAAATATCGTTGCGGACCAAGTGCATCCTGTCATGTGGATGGTTTATCCCAATGGCGATGGCTACTTTCAACAAGATAATGCGTCTTGCCATAGTGCTCGTATTGTACAGGATTGGTTTCAGGAACATGCCAGTGAGTTTACTTTGCTTAGGTGGCCCCTACATTATTCAGATCTCAACCCCATTGAGAATTTGTGGGATGAAGTTGAACAAGCCATCAGACAGCTGGATCCACAACCCTGCAATCTCACACTCCTGGAAAGTGCTATTCATCAAGCATGGTCTCAGATTCCACAAACCACCTGTCAACATCTCGTGGAGTCCATGCCACGAAGAATCGACGCAGTATTAAAGGCAAAAGGTGGCCCAACGAAGTGATGAGGGGGTGGTTATAATAAAGTGGCCACTCAGTGCATATCCACATACTGAGAGAACTAATTGAAAGAGCGAGGGAATATGAACTTCCATTTTGTATGGCTTTTATAGATTATGAAAAGGCCTTTGATTTAGTGAAACCATCAGCAGTTACAATGGCTTTGAAATCCTGCGGTGTTGAAGATGCATACATTAATATTATTAATAATATCTATGAAAATGCAAAGATTCGCCTGTTTGAGAATACATCACCCATAAAAATTGGATAGGGAGTGAGACTAGGTGACACTGTATCTCCCAAACTCTTTAAAGCTACATTGCAAACTGTCTTTCAATCACTGAACTGGGAAACAAAGGGGTAAAGATGAATGGACATTTACTTAACCATCTTCGTTTTGCTGATGACGTAGTCATTTTTGCAACTACCCCATCAGAGCTGCAGAGTATGATCCAAGAACTTGCTGACAAGAGTAAAGAAGGGGGATTAAAAATGAACTTTCAGAAGACAAAAGTGATGTTCAATGCTTTTACAAGAAATTAAGATTTATCGATTGACGGGGAAAACTGGAGACAATTAGTACCTACATTTACCTTGGACAGCAGATATCAGGTGAGGGTCACATTGATGAAGAAATTAATCGGCGTATAAAACTTGGCTGGAGAGCTTTTGGAAAAAACAGCATGATTTTCAAGAGCAATATGGCATTATGTCTTAAAAGAAAAGTGTTTGATCAACGTCTCTGCACCATACGTAAGAACTGCATCCTTCCAGTGCTTACGTATGGTGCAGAGACGTGGACCTTAACTAAAAAGAGCATACAAAGACTGCAGAAACTCAAAGAAGGATGGAGAGATACATGCTTGGTGTAACCAGCAAAGATAAGAAGAGGAACTTGTGGATAAGGAAAATCACAGGAGTGGATGATATGACCAAAGTGAAATCCCTGAAATGGCAATGGGCTTTACATGCGTCCAGAAGAACGGATCACCGAAGTTTTAGACTGGATTCCGTGGGACAGGAAAAGACCCAGAAGAAAATCCTATGGGAGATGGATGGATGAAATTCGAAAGTATGCTGGAGTGACATGAAGGAGACAGGCATAAGACAAACAATTGTGGAAGAAATTTGGGGAGATCATCCAGCAGTGGATTGATAATGGATGATGATGTATGTGTGTGTGTGTGTGTGTGAGAATTACACCTCTTCTGTTGCAGGGAACATCAAAACCGGAACTCCGCAGAGTGGCGCAGCGCCCTGCGTTCAGATGAATCTCCTTTTCAGCTGTACCGAGTAAATGGGAGAGTGCGGGTGTGGTGACGTCGACATCATGAGGCCATGGCTCCGTCGTGCCAGGTCTGCTCCGTTCAAGGCGGTGGTGGCCTATGATGGTTTGGGCAGACTTCTCGTGGGACACATTAGATCCCTTAGTGTGTCTGGAAAGAGGTCCTTAACCAGGGATGTAGTTCTAAATAAAAAAAAAAGTGCCTTAGCGGTGAACGGATTAAGAAAAACAACCCGGGAAGAATTCCTTCAAAATTTTCAAAAGCCCCGTGAAATCGGATTTGTTTTTTTTTTTATTTAATACTTTCTTTAGATTTTTATCACTAATCACGTTTTTCAATTCATATGAAAATTGCTTAATTTGAGCAGTTTGAAATAGAAGAATGTTACGTAAGGGTCATATGCTAAGAATATCAAATTTTTTATTTAAATATCGCTGTCGTTCTACACGATTCTCTACTGAGAATAATAAATATCACATTTAGTTTGAACAAATGCAACTAACACAATCACATTAATTCAAGTGTGAGAAATACGCAGTTTTTCCTAAGATTATTAAGTGGATGCTGCAGAGTCCTTTTCTGCTACTCATTAAGAATCAGAGAGTGAGCTCAGGGGTTTACCATTATTATAGCCAGCAGCCGGTGTCGAGCAGTTTAGTTCTGGGTTTAATCAGGGC
Organism: Macrothele yani; assembly: GCA_039090855.1. Lineage (NCBI taxonomy): Eukaryota > Metazoa > Arthropoda > Arachnida > Araneae > Macrothelidae > Macrothele > Macrothele yani. The sequence goes on from CM077013.1 coordinate 123,894,937, forward strand.
CGGATTAAGTTGGGGGGGGGGGTCTGCAGGGGTTATAGCCTTGGGGCTCACCATGACCAACGGCCCAGGAGACATGCCTGGGCAAATATTTATATATATACGTATACAATGTATATCAACGTACTGAGAGAACTAATTGAAAGAGCGAGGGAATTGAACTTCCATTGTGCATGGCTTGTATCGATTATTTGATTATGAAAAAGCCTTTGATTTGGTTAAACCATCAGCAGTTACAATGGTTTTGAAATCCTGCGGTGTTGAAGATGTATACATTAACATTACTAATAACATATACAGTGTGGCAAAGAATTTTTAAAACTGGGTCTGTAAAATGAAATAGAAACAAGAAATTATAATTTGTTTTGGTTTGTTATTCAAAATAAGTCCCTCCGGCTTCAATACACTTGTTACAGCGATTTAATAATGATTCGAATGCCTGTTCCAATTCACTTTGCGGAATTGCCTCCAAAGCACGCGTCGAAGCTGTTTGTATGGTCGAAATATCATCAAAATAACACCCTTTTAACGTCATTTTAAGTTTTGGGAATAAAGAAAAGTCGCAGGGTGCTAAATCAGGCGAATACGGTGGATGATTCAACACACACAGACGTTATTTTTCGCCAAAAATCTACGAACAAGAAATCAGGTGTGACTGGGTGCATTATCATGCAACAAACACTAACTGTTTTCATCCCGATATTCTGGACGAATGCGACGAATTCTGCCCATCAAACGCCTCAAAACATTTAAATAAAACTCTCCAGTAATTGTTTGTCCACTTGGAACAAATTCGTTGTGGATAATATACCCTTACTATCGAAGAATGTAATGAGCATTGTTTTGATTTTTGATGAAATTTTTGTTTTTTTTGGCTTGTGGTGAGTTTTTTTACTTCCATTCTGCACTTTGTCGCTTTGTTTTAGGATTATATTAAAAACACCATGTTTAATCACCTGTAACAATCTATTTTAAGAAGTTTGAATCATTTTCAGCGGCTGAAATGATGTCTCTGCAATGTGCGCTACTCCTTTATTTTTGTTCATTGGTTAACGTGTGTGGAACAAATTTAGCAGACTTTTGTTTTGCCCAAATCTTCATGCAGGATGGTTCGAATCGTTTCTTTGTTGATGTTTAAAGACTTCCATCATTCTTAGTGACGCACATCGATTGTTTGCAACGAAATCACGCACTTTTTCAATAACCTCAGGTGTCTCTAAATGAACTTTGTCTTCCGGTATGCTTATTATCTTCTAGCGTATCTTCCGTCCAAAAAACGTTTGTGCCACAGGAAAACATCTGATCTACATAAACAAAACTCACCGTAAACTTGTTTCATCATATGGTACGTTTCAGAGGCACTTTTACCAAGTTTTGCGTTAAATTTATTAACAGCCCTTTGTTCCATCTTAATAATTCAACTTGAAAAAAATTTTACTTCTCTAATGAATGGCAGTTTCGTTTGAGTTACTTTAACTGCCCAGTACTTTTGGCAGAAAGCAAGCAGATGGTCACGGTTTATAACGCATTCGCGATTACACTGGTGGCGCCACCGTAGGCTGAAACCTAGCGCCAGTCTTAAAAATTCTTTGACGCACTGTGTATGAAAATGCAAGTGCAAAGATTCGGCTGTTTGAGAATACAGTACACATAAAAATTGGAAAAGGAGTGAAACAAGGTGACACCATATCTCCGAAGCTCTTTAATGCCACATTGGAAAATGTCTTTCAATCACTGAACTGGGAAAACAAAGGGATAAAGATTAATGGAGATTATCTAACTCACCTTCGTTTTGCTGATGACGTAGTCATATTTGCAACTACCCCATCAGAGCTGCAGAGTATGATCCAGGAACTTGCTGACAGGAGTAAAGAAGTGGGATTAAAAATGAACTTTCAGAAGACAAAAGTGATGAACAATGCTTTTACAAGAAATTAAGATTCACCGATTGATTGAGAAAAGCTGGAGATTAGAGATGCATACGTTTATCTTGGACAGTAAATATCAAGTGAGGGTCACATTGACGAAGAAATTAATCGGCGTATAAAACTTGCCTGGAGAGCTTTTGGAAGAAACAGTATGATTTTCAAGAGCAATATGCCATTATGCCTTAAAAAAAAAAAAAGTATTTGATCAATGCATCCTTCCAGTGCTTATGTATGGTGCAGATACGTGGACCTTAACTAAAGGAGACATACAAAGGCTGCAGATAACTCAAAGAAGCATGCATGGAGAGGTGCATGCTTGGTGTAACCAGGAGAGATAAAAAGTGGAGCTCGTGGATCAGAATAATGACCAGAGTGGAAGACATTATGATCAGAGTAAAATCCCTGAAATGGCAATGCGCTGGACATACTGCCAAAAGGACAGACCATCGATGGACAGCCGAAATTTGAGATTGGATTCCAAGGGACAGGAGGAGACCCAGAAGACCACATGGAAGATGTGCAGATGAAATTCGAAAGTACGCGGGAGTAACATGGAGGAGACTGCAAAATACAGACCGTTGTGGAAGAGGCTTTGAGAGACCTTCCTCTAGCAGTGAATTGATAATGGTTGACAATGATGATGTTATATATGTACAGAGAGAGAGAGAGAGAGAGAGAGAGAGAGAGAGAGAGAGAGAGAGAGAGAGAGAGAGAGGTTTATAAAATAGTTTTACTTTTGTCTCGTATGATTTCCGCTTTGTGAGAAACGGGCTGGAAGACGAACAGATTTCAAGGCAGTGACTCACCAAATCTAAAGGTTTCAGGTCGCTGTGTACATCGGGGTCGGAAAGACAGTTTCAGCTTTTCAACTACCATCCACCCACACCTACCAATTTGTACTTGGAACTGTTAAAGGTCTGAGTTCGGTGTTTGCATGAAGAAAAAGATGCACTGTGAAAGTATACAATGCTAAATCATTAGAAAATCCAAGACAAAGTCTAAGAATCTTAAGCTTTTAACTAGTGTTCATAGGAGAACAATGAAAAATAGTGACATATGAAAACTTTGCATATGATTTAGTAGTTACAGTTTCGTGTTTTAACAGCCATCATAATGATTCCCCATCATAAGTTCTTTGGGGGTGGTCTTAGCCTTGGGGCCTACTAAGGTCTTAATCCAGCCTGGGTTTATTTTTTTTTCATTGGAGGTTTAACGACCACCGTGAGCAACTCAATGGGCTAAAAGCAGTCGCCCGTCCCTAATTTAGGGTCACTGGTTCCAGGGAAGGGAGAGAGCCAGTACGATAAGACCAAATCCATGCCTCACCGGGATTCGAACACGGACCCCGTTTGGACGAATTGTCAAAGGCCATCGCTTAGACCACTGCGCCACCAGGGTGGCTCTGGGTTTAATTACTACCATGAGCAGAACGTAGGGCATTAGCAGTTGCCTGTTCCTAATTTGAGACTATTGGTTCCAGAGAAGCAACAGAGCGAGCGCCATCCGGCAAATGTCTCTCCCATACCTCACGGGACTTGAACCAGTACCCATCTTAGACGAATGGTCAGAATTTAGTGCCTCAGATTACTCGACCAGAGGGGTTTGGCCATCTCTGGAGTACGAACATTTGGTTAACACAGTAAGTATGTTTGTACGAAAAACAATTTTCCCTATTTTTGTATATTTGATCATCTGAAAAAATTCCCTTTGCCCTGCTTCTCTTTCCAGATAACCTCAAAAACCGACTTAGTGCCACCAAGCCTAGAAAGATAGTGCCTTGGCGCCGCTAAGCCTTGAAAGATAGTGCCGCTAAGCCTTGAAAGATGGCGCCGCTAAGCCTTGAAAGATAGTGCCTTGGCGCCGCTAAGCCTAGAAAAATAGTGCCTTGGCGCCGCTAAGGCTCTTCTACATCACTGTCCTTAACTACTGCACGTTACTAGCATATGCTGCCTGAACACTTACACTCTTCCATGGTCTTCTCGCTTCCTGCGGCCGACGGTCTATTTCAACAGTACAATGCGCCAACCCATCGGGCAGCAAGCAACCACGCACGCATGGCTCAAGGAAAACTCAGAATTTGGAACCATCCAGTGGCCCCTGAGATCTCCGGATTGAAACTCTGTGGAAGCACTCTGGGTGGCAGTGGAGCGGAATATCAGATCCATGGATCCTGGACCGAAGTCTCGGGCGTATTTGTGGACAGTGACGCAACAGGAATGGCATGACTTGCATTACTTCCGGAATCTGGTGGTATCGATGCCACGACTTCTACAGGCTGTTCCTCGCGCTAGATGAACACGAACACGCTATTGGGTATCTCTAATGTTTTATCCATTAAGTGTACAAGGAAATACTGAAAGTGGCAGTTTAGAATGTATGTTTTCGTTACATAGACATGAGTGCATTATGCATGACATTCAATTACCGTAAAAAAAACATGAAATCATGCTCTAAACTTACCTGATACCAACTCACTGCAGCGAAACTTTCGTTTAACACGATCGGCAATTTCTTTATGCAATCCATCCTGTATAAAGAACAAGTAATATGAAGTGACAAGCTTCTCGTTATCCTGATGCAATAATAAGTCATTAGTAGTCCGTATTATATTAAATTGCATATTTACACTTGGAACTGCTTATATTAGCCACTTTTGACGTTAGTATACACACTGAGTGGCCACTTTATTATGACCACCTGACAGTTTTAAGCAAATGAGCTATGGCTGCACGCTGTTGCCGCCAGAGGACGAGGCTAGTATAAAAACGGAAAGCTTAGTGCTTGCGACAGTACAAGAAGTGATTTTTGGGTGACGATACGGGTAAAAAAATGCGATTTGACGGACTTTCAACGTGTAATGATTGTAGGAGCTAGGAGTCATGGAGCTAGTATCAACGAAACCGCCGCATTCGTGAAGTGTTCCAGAGCAGCTGCTGTTAAAGTGTTTAAAGACTGGATTGTCTGCCGAAAAACTGGGTCTCTACGTGCAACGTGTGGTCGTCATCGACTAGTGACTGCTCGGGCGGAACGGAGAGTGTCCAGTTTGGTAACAGACAACAGAAGGACAACAGTGCAGCGAATTCCAGACCACCTTAATGAAGGATCCGCTCAAATGATCTCTGCACGCACTGTTCGCCGTACACTGCATCGGATGGGATATGGCAGCCGAAGGCCTGTTCGAACACCTTTGCTGTCTGCAGTTAACAAGAGAAAACGTCTCCAGTTCACATAGGAGCACAAGGATTGGACAGTCGATAATTGGAAACAAATTATGTGGTCCGATGAATCAAGTTTTCAGTTGCACCATGCAGATGGCCGAGTGAGAATTTGACAGAAACAGCACGAATGCAAGGACCACAAATGCATTGCTCCAACCCTTCAAGCTGGTGGAGGCAACGTTGTGGTTTGGGAAATGTTTTCCTGGCATGCTTTGGGCCCTTTAATTCGTGTTGATCAACGTCTGACTGGCACATCATATCTAAACATCGTTGCGACCAACCAAGTGCATCCATCCTGTCATGTGGACGGTTTATCCCAATGGCTACTTTCAACAAGGTAATGCGTCCTGCCATAATGCTCCTATTGTACAGGATTGGTTTCAGGAACATGCCGGTGAGTTTACTTTGTTTAGGTGGCCCCCACAATCTCCAGATCTCAACCCCATTGAAAATTTGTGGGATGAAGTTGAACGAGCCATCAGACAGCTGGATCCACAACCCTGCAATCCCACACTCCTGGAAAGTGCTATTCATCAAGCATGGTCTCAGATTCCACAAACCACCTATCAACATCTCGTGTAGTCCATGCCACGAAGGATCGACGCATAAAGGCAAAAGGTGGCCCAACGAAGTACTGAGGGGGTGGTCATAATAAAGTGGGAAAATAGTCAATCACAAAACCGCAACACACGAAACGAAAAATCCGCCCCCCCCCTCTTCCCAAGAACCCAACATCAAACCAGTCCAGACCGAAAAACTAATAAAAACGCACCGATCCCTAGAACGAAATATCCTAAAGGCAAGTACGCCTAAATTCACACTACGAAATTTTAATCATAGTTCAACCAACTAACATGGAACTGCACCCAAACTTAGTACCACAGTAATAAAATCATACATACCTCAAATCACCAAATATGATAAAAACCCCACAATGAACAAGTGGAACTAGTAAATATATAAAAAGCTCTATGGGGAAAATAAAACAACAAATCCTGAAGCGAGTGCCAAAACACACAAAACTTACCCCATATGAAATGAACCAAGATAGGTAAGGTACATGTCGTAACTTATCAAGGGAACACTGACATGTATAATGTGGCTTTTCGTAGATAGCAAAGGCTGAGAAATGCAAATCCTGCTGACGTGTTCCTGAAGGCACAAGACCGGAACAAAATCCAAATGAAACGGTGTTACAAATACCTAAAACTTTTTGGGAACATCTTATTTGCTTATGTATTGAAAATAACTATGTGAAAATGGGAGATGCCGTCTATATATAGAATCAATGGATACCTATAGGTTCTTCCTACTCCAGTATTTTGGCGAACCTCTACTTACACCATTACGAGGAAACGTACAGTGCAAGGTACGGTAAGCCAGATAGACAAGTATTTCGTTATGTCGACGATTTGGTTGTCTTCAACTGGAGTGATTTTCATATTGCAGCTAATACCATATATCCCCTAGATTTAGTACTAGTATGCACAACAAAAACAGATAAGGATAATATAAACTATTTGGACGTTGCAATTAAGAAAATTAATGGCTCGATTATGACCGATATCTATGATAAAAGAAGAGACTACAGGTTTGACATCTTCTACACAAAACGGGGTTTCAACATTTCTCGTCGTGTTCACAGATGAATACCTATCTCGCAATACCGTAGATGTTTACTAATTTGTAATAATTATAATACACAGGTTAGTTCTTTAGGCTGGTTATTTAAATATGCTTTGTTCGAATGGTTACCCTTTTGGATTTGTTTTGACCTTGTTCAGACAATTATTGAATTCCGCAGTTGCTAGAGGTAGGTTGTGGGGAAACATACATACACAGGCGGAAAGTGAAAAAAGAACACCAAGAAGGAATTGGCAAACGATCATGAAATTTACATATGTTAATGGTGTTGAATTTACGTAGGTTGATGTTTTCGGGACCAACCGGTGAGCGCTTACGCCACAGCACGGCATAATATGCACATTATCGTCGGTGGTATTTAAGGAGTACGGCGAAGTGAATGTAATCAGTCGTCGGCGTACGGACACGTGCGAAGACCCTGAAGACGCTGCAATGCCTGGACATGGAAGACGTGTACTATTTCAGCAGTTATCGGACTTTGAGCGAGGTCGTCTAGTCGGACTCCGCGAGGCCGGGTGGTCGTATCGTCGTATTGCGGAGCGAATTGGACGGGAAGTATCGGTGGTGGTACGATGGTGGCGTAGATGGTCCGAGGAACATTCCCACACGAGAAGACGTGGAACCGGGAGTCACAGACGGACTGATGAGCGGACCGATCGACGCATAAGAAGAGCGGCGTTGTCAAGCAGAACATCCACTGCGGCGCAAATCCGAGCTGCCGTTGCACCTGAGGTAACTGTGCGAACAATCTGCAACCGTCTACTGGATGCAGGACCACGTGTGCCTCTGGCATGTGTACCTCTGACTCCAGCACACCGTCAGGAACGGCTGCAGTGGTGTCGCCAACGTCTGCACTGGAGAACGCAATGGCGATCTGTCGTGTTCAGCGATGAAAACAGATTCTGCTTGGGAGCCTCCGATGGCCGTATGCGTGTTCGCAGACGCACAGGGGAGCGTCTCCACCCTTCTTGCATCCGCCAGCGACACACAGGGCCTACACCTGGTCTGGGGAGCGATCAGCTATCACTCCCGTACACAACTAGTGTTTGTACCGGGTACGTTAAACAGCACCTCCTACATCAACAACATCATTCAGTTCGTTGTTGTGCCATTTGTAAGATCGGTCCATCGCGGTGTTTTCCAGCAAGATAGCGCACGCGCACACCCACACACGGCAGGTGCAACGCAACATGCACTTCAGGGTGTGAGACAACTTCCATGGCCTGCACGTTCACCGGATTTGTCCCCCATCGAGCACGTGTGGGATTTTATGGGACAACGACTTATCCGGTCTCCACGGCCAGCCACGACCATCCCCGATTTACGTGTCCAGGTTGAGGATGCTTGGAACTCAATACCCCAAACTTACATCCAACATCTGTAGGACAGACTCCATGCCAGAATTGCACAGTGACGCAGTTCATGGCGGTTCAACCTCGTACTAACCATGTTACATGGAAATGTTTTTTTCAGTTTACCAGCAAATACAGCTGTATTTTGCCATAATGTTTTGATCACGTTTTCCTCTGTATTCCGTTATTATGCTGTATAAATTTCGTTGGTATCAGACATCATCTCCTTGGTGTTCTTTTTTCACTTTCCGTCAGTGTATGTCAGACCTAATTAACAAAGAATTCAAAAAAGTTAATTCGTTAAGGTGCTAAGTGCTACTTGATGGGTCACTTGTAGCCGTACTTGCTAATAGTGCTTATACACCTCTATTTTCTACACGAACACAACTTTTGATTACGTACCGATAGATATTTAACAGTGACCATGACTTGGGTTTTTGCTGTATTTGTCCTGTTAATTCATTGGAATTTGTATTAGTTAACTTTGAGATTGGAGGTGTGTGGTCGCTTTGGGGCCAGTTTTTTCGTTTCGGGGTCTGTGGTTAGATGGTGGTGTTTATGCTTTGGATTTTGTTTCGGTCTTGTGGCTTCGGGAACACAATAGCAGGTTTTGCATTACGCAGCCTTTGCTATCTACGAAAAGCCACATTATACATGTCGGTGTTCCCTTGATAAGTTACGACATGTACCTTACCCGTCTTGGTTCATTTCATATGGGGTAAGTTTTGTGTGTTTTGGCACTCGCTTCAGGATTTTGTTTTATTTGTCTCATACAGCTTTTTATAATATTTACTCGTTCCGCTTGTTTATTGTGGGATTTTTATCATATTTGGTGATTTGAGGTATGTATGATTTTATTACTGTGGTACTAAGTTTGGGCGCAGTTCCATGTTAGTTGGTTGAACTATTGGGTTGTCTGAAAAGTCATGACGTATTTTGGCACCCGATGGCGGTTGGGCGGTTTTGGAAGTATTAGAGGCATGCGCAGCTCTTATCGCTATGGCATTCGAGAGGTGCCAGTTCTAGCTGCAGTCTAAAAGGAATAGTGAGCGATTTGGTTGATTTGCGGAGACTTGACATCAAGTTGAAGATGGAAGACCAAACTGTTCATTTTCGCCATATTTTACTGTTTTACTTCCGTAAAGGGAAGAACGCGCGTCAAGCTTGTGAAAGGTTGCGTAAATTGTACGGTGATAATGCTCTACAAGAACGTCAGTGCCAGCGGTGGTTTCCAAAATTCCGTGCTGGTGATTTTGACCTCAACGATGCTTCTCGGTCCGGGAGGCCAATCGAGGTTGATGACGACGGAGTCAAACCCACGTTACACGACACGAGAGCGAGAGATTGCTGACACGTTGCACATCCATCATTCAAGCGTTCACGACTACCTGAAGAAGCTAGGGTACGTAAGCAAGCTCGATGTGTGGGTTCCTCATGAACTCAAAGAAGCTCAATTGACGGCACGTATAAACATATGCGACATGAGGAAAACGATCCTTTTTTGAGGCGACTGATAACTGGTGACGAAAAGTGGATTGTATACAACAATGTGCTGCGCAAACGGTCTTGGTCCCGACGTGCTGCTTCGCCTCAAACGACATCCAAAGCAGACATTCATCAGCGGAAGGTTCTGGCCTCAGTGTGGTGGGATTTTAAAGGTGTCGTGCTTTTCAAGCTCCTACCACGGAACCAAACAATTAATTTGAACGTGCACTGTCGGCAATTGTACAGTTTGAACGAATCCATCATCCAGAAACGTCCAGAGCTCGTTCATCGTAAAGGTGTTGTGTTCCATCACGACAACGCGAGACCACACACAAGTTTGATCACCCGCCAAAAATTATTGGAGCTTGGGTGGGATGTGTTGCCACACCCAGCATACTCACCTGATCTTGCGCCGTCAGACTTCCACTCGTTTCGCTCTCTTCAACAGTCCTTGCGTGGTATAACGTTCAATTCAGATGAGGCTGTAAATCAGCACCTTGTACAGTTTTTCCCCACGAAAGACAGGTCCTTCTATGAACAAGGCATTCGGCAGCTCACTGAAAGATGGCAAAAGGTTATCGAACAAAACGGGCATTATATCATTGATTGATCTTTGTTCTTTTTATCAATAAGTGACCTTTGCAAAAAGAAAATATTTGCAGCAAAATATGAGCTAAAATCTCGATTGAAAAAAAGGCGTTTGTTGACCGATACTACTCATGTCAACAAACCTTTTAGGAAAATTTCTTCTTGAAAAAATGCATGGTTTCTACGCCAGGAGGCGTAGATGTATATCTTATTTTTGGCAATATCTCTACTTCTAAGAGTACGATTTGAAATATTCCTTCTTTGTTGGATAGTGTCTCCGATGCGAAATGTTTTTCCTATAAATTCAAAATTTTCAAGTAAATCAGACTTTCCACTAGGGGGCACAAAGGTAAATTGCGTTTTCTTCGTTATTTCTGCTCCTAAAGTTCTGATTTGAAAAATTCTTCCTGTATCGCATACAAGGCCTGATGGAAAATATTTTTCACATAATTTCTAATGTTTGGTAAAGAATGGTTTAGCCACCACGGGTCAGATGTGTTAATTTCTGCTTCTGAAGTATTTGTTGCAAAATCTGGGCTCCTGAAAAGTCGACAATTTTTTTTCTTGGACCGATACAGCTCATATGGATAAACCTTTTGAGAATACTTTCTTCCTAAAATAACGCATGGTTTTCCCACCCGGGGACGTAAAGTCACATCTTATTTTTGTCGATATCTGTTTCTAAGAGTTCGTAAGCTCACGATTCCGTTTACAGCAATATCTGAGGGATTAAAAACCCGATTGAAAATCTTTCTTTCGTCAGATCTATTGTTTTCCATACCGGTTCCATTGACTTTGAATAGCTTTGATAAATTTAATTTGCTTCAGAACGGATTAAAAAGCCGTGCTTATTACACCCGAAAATTCGCTGTCATCTTTCTTGTTTTAATTTAGCCATAGTCGGAATGTATTTTAAAAGAAAATTTGTTTTAAGGACTCTGGCCTTCTTGGGAGGGGCGCGCACCCTCCCCGTGTGTGCGCCACTGCGCATAGGTGTGGTGGTATGTAATTTAAATGTTAACGCCCTTCCCATCTTTTTTTAGGTGGGGGCACCCGAGTTATGGTCGAAGACTTTTCCACAGTTATGGACACCTCTACAGACTCCATGCCTCCCACAATGCACCTCGCACGCTCTCATGGAAGCAACTCACCACTGGCGTGAAGGGGAAGTTCACACGTATTTATAGTACGGATTATTTCGCAATCGGTACAAAACATGGAGTTTAAATAAAATGTACAGGCCAACCTCAAGCCATCCTTGTTCTACACGTTCTTACCTAGAGGAAATCTATATGCATGTCAATGTTTTTTTTTAAATATTAAACACAAGAAAAATATCCCTTGAAATCTTTAGAAGTCGTACATGCCATTTTCTTACCTCTGATTTCCACCGAAGACGTGCTATTAGTCGAATGATGTCACTCGGGAAGTCTTTTCTTTCCTTCGCCTTGATCAGGTATGAACACTCTTTGTTATGAATTAGAGAATCCTTAACCTGAAAAATAGAATACATAATGAAGGCAATAAGGAAAGCTAAGAAATTCATTGTCGTAACGGTACAGTAACAATACATGATGATCTACACGAGTTTTCGTATTCTGAGAACTTACAAAGCTGAAAATTTTATCCACTGATAAAAGAAAAAAGAAAGTTTTTAATTACTTAGAATACTATACATTTCATTTGTAATCACAGTCTCTTGCATTCCTGTATGTAAGTAAGCTTATTACATGAGGCAGAGCATAATGGAATTCTTTTAATCTGGACAATCATCGCATGCGTAATTTTCTCTATCTTTGGACTCAGATTTTTTTGAATTTATTCAATGCAGAAATCTTAGTGATAAAATTTTCTGGATGTAAAAGTAAGAAAAAAAGTGCATGATTTATGGAGATAAACGTACAATTTCAGTTGTGTAGTGTGAACCACAACCGCCTCCCGACGATTTTTTTTTTTTGGTTGGGTTGTTTAACTACTACCATGAGCAACTCAGTGGGCTATAACAAGCAGTCGTCAGTCCCTAATTATGGGGCCACTACTTCCAGGGAAAGGAGAGAGAGCCAGGGCTGTAAGGCAAACACAACGTTCATGCCTTACAGGATTCGAACCGGGATCCATCTCGAAAGAATGGTCATAAGCCAGCGCTTAAGTCACTGCACCACAGGAGCGGAGAAAATATTTTTCTGTATGCAGTGCTCGAAATGGGCCAGTATACACTATATTGACAAAAGTCACCGGACACCCCTTCAAAAGCAAATGAACGGATACGCTGCGTTGTTAAGATGCGCGGTACAGCTGCAAACGGTATAAAAACAAGCTTGCAGCTGACCGCAATCATATCGCACTCTGAGGTTGAGTGAAAATGCCGCAGCGGGAGAAAACTGACTTTGAGAAAGGAAAGATTGTTGGGTGTTGTATTAGTGGGTTGTCCATAAGAGAAACCGAGAAGCATTTAAACATACATTTGGATGTACTGAATAAGTGGAAGACACATGGCGTACCTGAAGCAGCAAAACGTACCGGCAGACTGAAGAAAATCAGTGATAGAGGACGTCGAAACCTCAGGAGAGTCGTTACAGCTAATCGACGGAGTACTGCACAAGACCTCAGTGTACAAGTGAGTAAAAATGCTGGAACCTCGGTATGCACATGTACCATTCGCAGATAACTTCATTACATAAGTTACCGTGGTCGTGCGGCTGCTCATAAGCCTTTGATCTCCGTTCGGAATGCTACTTTTCGTTTAGCATGGAGTAAAGAACATTTATCGTGGACCGTAGATCAATTGAAACTGGTCCTGTGGACGATGAATCTAGATACACGATCCACCAGGCTGATGGCGGCCGTGTGTGGGTATGGCGGCAGCCGGGAGAACGCCATTTACCGTAGTGTACTGTTCCTACGGTCAAGTTTGGAGATGGCAGTGTACTAGTGTAGTTGGGTTTTTCGTGGTATGGTCTCGGCCCATTGGTTATCGTGGGGAAACCTTTTAACCAGCACGTCTACCTCGATATTCTGGACAATTATGCCCTATCAACTCTGTGGCTATGGAACAGTCTTGTTGGTACCAGCAGAAGAATGCACCGACCCATAAAGCGAGGACTCTTACGTCTTGGTTTATCGATAATTCCATATCGTGTGTGGACTGGCCAGCACAGAGCCATGAGTTTAATCTCATAGGGCAGCTATGGAATGAATTAGAGCGCCGCAAAAAAAGTTGTGAACCAAATCCTACTACTAAGCAACAGTTAGCGGCAGCATTATGCACTGAATGGAAGCGCATACCTATCGATGTGTTCCAAAATCTTGTCGAAAACATGTCTCGAAGGGTCAGCGCATGCATGAAGGCCAAAGGTGGACCTACACTGTACTAATGTATTTCAATAAATGTTCTGTTGTGTTTCTCTTCTAGGTGTCCGGTGACTTTTGTCAATAGTGTATACCAGCATTTCTTTTTTTCCTAGCATTTCATACCGGCACTAATTCAGTAGTGGGAACAGCATAAATGTGTGTGAGTCTTACTTGCGCGCATTCTTAAACATAGAAACCTCATGTGCCTCGTGCCCTTGATGAATAATTAGATGCGAACCGCAGAGAATACGGGTCTGCTGCAGGGGCGGAATGGCGATCCATAAGAGGCCATGGAAGCTATTTTGTGCGGCCCACTTTTCGAACAAATTATCGAGGTATCCCATCCCTAAAAAACCGTATATCAGCATTACCGTCTACTATGAAATATCTTATTACAATGATAGCGTCTCTCTTGAGTTGCCACGCATTTGGAATCAGTTCTTCAAATAATACTGTGTTTTCTAACACAGTACCGAGCGCCCAACCAACGTGACCTTGTTTCTTCGAATGTCTGATCCCATTTGCGCCTATTCATTTATTGTCTAGTCAAGTCAACACGTTCAAATTGTTGAAGTGTTCCATTATCCAGTTTGCTGTCTAATTTCCTTGAAAAAGCCATCTGGTTGATGTGCGAAAGCTTGGAAACATTTATTTATATTCTACGCCGAGAAATTTGGATCATTAGTACTATTTTAAATGAACAGGTTTATCCATTTTCCTGGACAGTAGATCGTTAGTAAAATTAATGTAAGAACAAAATTATTTACATTGCTCAAAAGCAACAGGCAAGTACGTTCTCTGACAGAGGCTGTTGAAAACTTTATTCCATTCTTACGAATTTTATTGCGACAACAGAATTCAGTTATTCAAGACTACACACTTGTGATGTTGATTGAGAATAAATTATCAACGTTAATTCACAATTAAACACCGCTTTATTATAATAGAATCGACTACTTTTGCACAGCGTTTCGCTCGGCATCATGAGGACGAATGGAGCGTAAAATATTAAAATCATTGTGACATCAGAGTTCTAACGGTCACGGATTTTGATGAGTTGTTTCTACGCTCTTGAAAAAAATGGCGTAGTCGTCATGTCGTTAACAAGTCATGAAGAATTCCGGTATATATGGAAAGCTAATATATTAAAGCTTGATAGTCGAATCAGGTTTATCAATAAGCATAGCGTTTCCAAACAAAAATGTGTGGTTATTTTCGTGACAATGATGGGCTATTGATGACTTCTTGAGTTCATAGTTCCGTACGTAAGTCCTGTATTCCTTCAACGAACATAAAAAAACCGTCCGTCGTTCCGTACGTAAGTCTTGTGTTCAAGGAACACAAGACTTGCGTACGGAACTATGAACTGAAGAAGTTATCAATAGCCCAACAATTGGCACGAAAATAACCACATATTTTTGTTTGGAAACACTCTGCTTATTGATAAACCTGTATCGACTACCTAGCTTAATATATTAGAATCTTTCCATATATACAGGAATTTTTCACGACTTGTCAACGACATGACGTCTACGCCATTTCTTTCAAGCGCGTGGAAACAACTCATTAAAATCCGTGATGATGTCACAATGAATTTAATGTTTACGCTTCATACGTCCTAATGATGCCGAGCCAAACGCCCTGCGAAACTATAGTCGATGCTAATAAGGCGTTTAATTGTGAATAAACGTTGATAATTATTTATTCTTAACTGAATTCAGAATTCGCAATAGTTTTTTCCCTTTCAGTGAGAACGAAAATCCAGATGTCAAAAATTAATTTCTTTTTCACGACTTACGTATCAATGATAAAATTACGAAAAAATCTCTTGAAGAAGCTGAGAATGTCCAGAATCCATCCATATTTAATATTCAATTCATCCATATTAATAAATAAGTCAGGTGTTATCACGAAAAACGAAAACCTCTGAATATAATGCAAAAGATGACATGTGAAAATTGACTCTCAGACTTACAATGTGTCACGCGGGGTGAGAGATAGTGAATCACCAGACAAACAGGTGACACGCGTTTGTCTGTATCTTGCTCCGGACAATCGCTCTAAAAACAAATACAAAGTCAGTATCGTTTTCGATATGGTATCGGTGAGTGTAGTGTCTGCGCCGTATATCGATCACAAAATTCAACAGTACGTATTTTTCTTTGTAATTTTTTTTTTCGAAAATAAGACGGAAATAAAATCGGGTCAGGAACATCTTGACGCGACCCGTTTGATCCGCAAGAAATTGTCCACCCGTTGACCAGCGACTCGTTTCCATCTTTGCTAGGGTGCTGTCGGGTACGAAAGCTGATCACCTATCATAAGAATCCGTATCGTGAATGACATTTTATGGCCCGTCGCTCTTCTGTACCTGCAGGACCGTTCCCAGTCCATATATTTCAGCAGGACAATGCCACGCCACATGTTGCAGCGAAAACACATGCCTTCTTCAGGGATAACATTCCACTGTTGCCGTGGCCGGCTAGATGCCGGATTTATCATACATATACATATCACTAAACTTTTCCCTGATATTCAAAGGTTAGCTCCACAAAGAAATACGTACTACCAGATAATTTTTACTTACTGTTGCCGTATCAAACTTCTCCATTTACAGCGATCTTGATATACAACTCGGGCTGCACTGACATCCATCGCATGTCGTAAACAAGATCTTTTATACTTCATACTCATAATCTTTTTCTCATGCAGACACTCCTGAATCAGAACCTCCCATGACTTCCTTGGCCTTCCTCTGCCTTTCCTTCCTGCCACTTGGGCTAAAACAAATTTCTTAGTAAGCATCTCATCTCTCATTCTTTCAACATTGCCAAACCACCGAAGCATATTAGTCTCCACCTTGCTAACAACATTTTGCTTCAACAACTGCTACCCATCTTCATTCCACATCTTGGTTGTGTGATATATAAAACAGAATGTTTATCTTTCTACACTTTAACGTTGATGTCTTTCGGAAGCAAATAGCGCAATGCCCCGATGGCGGACTTAAAACTTCGGAAAAGAAGAACTATGGCATGCATGAACAAACTCACCTTGAATAATGTTATCCTTAGATGAACAAAAAGAACTATTTAATAAAATAACGTAATAGGAGTACTATACACAGAACATATTGAAGGTTAATTTCTTTTCTTTAGAGCTTGCATTATTGCAGCTGATGAACAACTTCCTTTCGGTTCGGTTGCCACCAAGCGTGCGAGAGTTCACGTGATGAACCATGAACGCGATACAACGAGAATATCAAAACAATTATTTCTCCTCCTCTCTCGTGTGGACTTTTACCTTTCGACTACTGCAAAACGCGCCGCATCTTTTCTTGTGTTTCTAACATCACACACAACCAGAACGTGTCTTGCCTCAAACTCCCCGTAAGTAAGGCATTTCTCGAGCACACAAACGACTCTTATGTTCTTCTGTAGTATTCAGGTTTCACTGCCATACATCAGAGTAGGAATACACTTTCAAACACAGCCATGCGAGACTGTCTTGAGAACTCATCATTCCTGTGGAAACCTCCCAAAGCAGCCATGACTTTCAATGAAGAATTCACTCGCCTACTGATTTCACCATCCAGTTTGTTCTGTCTGTCAAACATGCTTCCTAAATACATAAACTCATGCACCTGGTCAATCATCAGGTGACTGACCGGATTTATTACCCATAGAAAATCTATGGTACATGTTAAAATGACAGATTCAGAAGCGGTACGACCGTCTACCAGCAACTCTTGATGAACTTTGAACGCGGGTCAATACAACCAGCATGGCTATTCCACAGTACACCATTCACACATTTGATTCGATGCCTCAGCGCGTACAGCAGGCGATACAAGCCAGAGGTGGTCACATCGATTATTGG
The DNA here is from genome assembly GCA_039090855.1 of Macrothele yani. NCBI lineage: Eukaryota > Metazoa > Arthropoda > Arachnida > Araneae > Macrothelidae > Macrothele > Macrothele yani. The sequence continues at coordinate 123,912,379 of CM077013.1, forward strand.
CTACATCGAATCACATGGTACGTATGGCACCGAGATGCTAATCATTTGTTCTGAATTGCGTAATGAACATATCCTAAAAAATCAAAGTTGTAGCTTAACTCCTTTCTCCTGTTCGATTTTTTTTATTAACGTGAGTATTTTTCACAACTAATTCCAGTCAGAAAACAAATTCAAAATCTCTTTCAAGTATGTTTCTTGATGTCCTTAGCACACTTTCTGAACAAAATTAAAAACAGTTTCCTCGACGGCAATGCGTGATCGGATTGAATGTTTCCAAGTGGTCTACTAAAGCTTTAGGAACCGTTGTTGAAATTTGATCTCAGTTTGCTGAGCCAAAGTTCACACGTTTGATTCCGCTTTAGCGCGATAATATTTCCTCACACACTTGCGCAACGATGTTTCTTTACACTTTGCATAAACTCAATATAAATTTGGAAGATGTGAATCCGTTTATTGGTGTAAATATGACATGCATGTGAGGTCATATAATATCCGAAAACTTGAAAACTTAGTCGTCCTTGAGAAGAAATCGAACCCGCGTCTCCCGGATAGCGCCCGAGTATGCTACCCACTACGCCTACCCCGATCGACAAAGCTTACGATTAAATTTGAATATAGCCAACACAGGATTCGCTAGTCGAAGTAACCGGCATTTATATATAACGAATCTGGACGTTTTGAATTCATTCCAGTAATTGCCCGGAGGCGCAGGACATCAATGAATGAATGGAATACGGGATTATGCCACTGTATAGTACAATAAGGATGTAAGGTCAGGGGATGCGAAACATCACAGCCTCTCCTTGACAAATGTCAACACCGCCTTCTCGTGGTGCATCCTGTTCCCACTAAAGGGGCTCTGACGACCGCCATCAGCGGTATAACTATACCATCGGGATTAGAGGAAATGCTATACCACTCTTACCAACCCGCTTGGCTAGCGTGGTGAGTTATGACCAAACCCTCCAAAATGATTCCACAACTTAAATCTTGGCCCTCAGTCTCCGGCAGCTGGAATGTACCTGGCCAAGGCAGCGGCCAGTGCGACATGAAGGCAGAGGGTGCTAAGAATCCCGGGAGGACCGGACTAGGTTGCCATCTGATGCTGACCTTGGCTACGTATAATGGACGCTCCCTATCTTCTGATTCAAGGCTTCTTGAATTGGAAGAGGAACTACAAAGGATCAAGTGGGACATCGTCGGGCTAAGTGAGGTAAGGAGAAAAGGAGAAGATCTCATTGAACTGAAAAGTGGACATCTCTTCTACTATCGTGGGACAGATATTGGCAGAACTAGTGGTGTTGGATTTATAATAAACAAGAAACTGAAGGATAAAGTTGTAGAAGTGGGAAGTTCCTCTGACAGAGCTGTACGACTCGTTATCCAACTCTCGAGAAGATACCAGGCTCAGATTATTCAAACTTATGCATCAACAACAAATCATCCTGAAGAAGAAATTGAAGAATTTTATGAGGAAATTCGTCATCTAAATAATAAAGGTAAGCAACCCTTGAAGATAATTATGGGAGATTTCAATGCAAAAATAGGGCAACAGCAACAAAATGAAACTTCAGTAGGTAAATTCGGTCACGGCAACAGAAACCAGCGTGGAAATACTCTCGTTGAGTTTGCAGAGGCAGAAGGGTTTTTCATCTTGAACTCCTTTTTCAAGAAAAAGCCACACAGGAAATGGACATGGAGACATCCAAATGGGACGAGAAGTGAAATTGATTTTATTTTGTGTAACAAAAAATTCGTCATAGAAGACTGCAGTGTGCTAAACAAGTTCAACACAGGTAGTGACCATAGATTGGTGAGATGTAAGATGCACCTCAACACTAAACTTGAACGTGGAAAGCTCATAAGACAAACAAAATGTATTGACATAATAGACCTTAAAAAACACCATAATACCTTCAAGTTGGAACTGAAGAACAGATTCTCTGCTTTAAAAGGCCTAACATTGGAAGAAGTGGATATTTCTGAAGTTAACAGAAAAGTAACCAAAGCTCTTATGGAAACAGCAACAAAATTAGCTGCGTCTAAGACCAAGTTGCATGTGAAAAAATTATCAAGAAAAACGAAAATGTTGATGCAAAAAAGAAGAGAGATGAAGACAACTAAAGAAGATGTGACTTCCAAAGTGGAATATATAGAGCTATGCAAGACAGTACGAAAAAGTATCACTGAAGGCGTAAGGAAATTCAACTGTGAACTAGTGAGGAAAGCAATTGAAAACAACCAAAGCCTAAAGATAGCAAAGGGACATCTCAGTAAGGGAAGAAAATAGATTATGGCCCTGAGAAAAGAAGATGGTTCTGCAACACGAAATAGAGGCGAAATTTTGACAAGAGTGAAAGATTTCTACTCCAAATTATATGAAAGGGATGATACATGTAACTCCAGACATCATGAAAGGTACCAGTACCAGAGTTCTTCCAGTCCTCCCAGCAGAAGTTGCACATGCAATCAAGAACATGAAGCGGGGAAAAGCTCCAGGAGAAGATGGAATTACTGTAGACATCATACAAGAAGCAAGTGGAGAAATCGAAACAGTACTCGCCCAAATTTTCACTCGACGTCTTAATGAAGGGAAGATTCCTGAGGATTGGAACAACGCTACAATGATCCTGCTACATAAAAAAGGTGACATTGAGGATCTCAGGAACTACAGACCTATCAGCCTCCTATCAGTGGTTTATAAAATCTTCACTAAAGTTCTTTCACACCGCTTGAAGGTAACACTGGACATGGCTCAACCGAGAGAACAAGCTGGATTCATGAGTGACTACAGCACAATAGATCATATCCACGCACTGAGAGAACTAATTGAAAGAGCGAGGGAATATGAACTTCCATTGTGCATGGCTTTTATCGATTATGAAAAAGCCTTTGATTCGGTGAAACCATCAGCAGTTATAATGGCTCTGAAATCCTGCGGTATTGAAGATGCATACATTAATATTATTAATAACATCTATGAAAATGCAAGTGCAAAGATTCGGCTGTTTGAAAATACAACACACATAAAAATTGGAAAGGGAGTGAGACAAGGTGACACCATATCTCCGAAGCTCTTTAAGGCCATATTGGAAAATTTCTTTCAATCACTGAACTGGAAAAACAAAGGAATAAAGATTAATGGAGATTATCTAACCCACCTTCGTTTTGCCGATGACGTAGTCATTTTTGCAACTACCCTATCAGAGCTGCAGAGTATGATCCAGGAACTTGCTGACAAGAGTAAAGAAGTGGGATTAAAAATGAACTTTCAGAAGACAAAAGTGATGTTCAATGCTTTTACAAGAAATGAAGATTTATCGATTGATGGAGAAAAGCTGGAGATAACAGACACCTACGTTTATCTTGGACAGCAGATATCAAGTGAGGGTCACATTGATGAAGAAATTAATCGGCGTACAAAACTTGTCTGGAGAGCTTTTGGAAGAAACAGTATGATTTTCAAGAGCAATATGCCATTATGTCTTAAAAGAAAAGTGTTTGATCAATGCATCCTTTCAGTGCTTACATATGGTGCAGAGACGTGGACCTTAACTGAAGGAGACATACAAAGGTTGCAGACAACTCAAAGTAGCATGGAGAGGTGCATGCTTGGTGTCACCAGGAGAGATAAGAAGAGGAACTCGTTGATCCGAAAAATGACAAGAGTGGAAGACATGATGATCAGAGTTAAATCCCTGAAATGGCAATGGGCTGGACATACTGCCAGAAGGACAGATCATCGATGGACAGCCGAAATTTTAGATTGGATCCCAAGGGACAGGCAAAGACCCAGAAGAAGACCACATAGGAGATGGGTGGATGAAATTCGAAAGTATGCGGGAGGGACATGGAGGAGACTGGCACAAGACAGACCGTCGTGGAGGAAACTTGGGGAGACCTTCGTCCAGCAGTGGATTGATAATGGATGATGATAGTACAATACAAAATTGTAAGATGTGAATCCGTTTGTTGGTGTAAATATGACATGGATGTTAAATCAGATAATATCCGAAAGTTTTAGCATTTCATCGTCCTGTAGAGGGAATCGAACGCGAGTATGCTATCCACTACACCGCCCAGACCGACCAAGTTTCAGATTAATTTGAATATTACCATCACAGGTTTCTCTAGTCGAAGCAACCGGCATTCGACTAAACTACGAGTATTGGCGTAGCAGCAAAGAGGTTAGAATAAGATATCTGGAGATGCCCTTGTTAATGAAGCAGTACCACTTTGCGTGAAGCCTATAACCGCGAGCGACGGCCGTCAGTGTGGGAAAGCTCATGGTTTTCAAGGCTATTGAAATGCATTGTGTTGGCCGAATAGCCTTCTTTCGTATCAAATGTTTCCAATTTCGTATCGTAACTTGTTGACCATGTGTGAGAAAATGCTGAATTTATAAAATTCTTATTTATTTTGAGGCTTTTTCTTATTTTAAATTGAAATACACAAACATTAGTGCGAATTCTAAACAAAACGTTTTTTTTTTTTATAACGCTAAAATTGTAAACTTCACTCATGTAAGGAGTACAATTCATTCCGGCTTGACATTTAAACGGTCTCTGCAACCAAACACCACGCTATTCCAAAATACAAACAGTTGAAATTACATACGCTTCATGTAAACAACGTTAAATTCCCACTGCTTGCGGCTTCAAGATTAAGAGATCAAGACATCTCCAGAAATATTATTCTAACCTTCTTGCCTAGCAGCTTATGTGCCAATCTTTCACACACCTGCGAGTGGTTTTATAGAGGAATACTAATACAAATCACGCTACAGAGCACCTACGGGAGAATAGAAGCAATTAATGTAGGTTGTGCCAAAATTTTTGGGATGAACTTCAAGTATTACTTATATCGTTCCGCCGCAGTTTCAGGAGGGATTGCTTACGTTTCAGACTGCGTCTCCCCGTAGTATGTTGCTACGCGTTATAAATAGTTCTATTTAAAAACAAGTTTGTAAAATCATGCAATGCACTGATTATAATACGCTTTCCAACATACCAGAAATCATTACTCAAGTTATCACTCAAGTTATGAGAATAATGGCTGTGGAAAAAATCTCTCTCCTGTGCCCTGACCCTTGATCCCATATCGATGATATTCAACAGAACCGGTTTGGTTTACCTCCGAAATAACATGATAAAGTTTTGTCGCAATCGAAGCATTTTTACGTAAGTTATGATGCATAAGGGCTATGGAATAGATCCCGCTCCTGTGTCCCAACCTTTGACCCCATTTCGCCCATTTTCAATAGAATTCGTCCCCAGGTAGGTCCCTACAACATACTAACATTTCATCCTAATCGAAACATTTTTACGCAAGTTATGACGCATAATGGCGATGGAAGTGATTCCGCTCCTATGTCCTGACCTTAAACCCCATTTCGCCCATTTTTAATAGGGTTTGTGGCCAGGTGGTCCCCTACCACATACTAAAATTTCATCGAAATCGAACTTTTTTTACGTTAGTTATGACGCATAACAGCAGTGGAATGGATGCCGCTCCTATGTACTGACCTTTCACCCCATTTTGTTCACTTTAAATAAGGTTCCTTCCCAAGTGATACCCTACCAGATACTAAAATTTCATCGAAATCTAACGATTGTTACGCGAGTTATCGTGCGGACGGGCATACGCACACAACGCGTGACATAATGAAGCAGATGGGAATCGCGACCATCTGCTGGCAAGAGTATGACGTCATAAAACTTTAATAGGATCCACCACAACGCGTGACGTAATGAGACAGATGGTGTGACCGCGCGCCAACATTCTCAAACGCGAAATTGTGACGTCATAAGATTTCTAAGCATTGGAAACATTAATGGAACGACGCCATGACACTAAAAACGTCATAATTCGGGCTGGTTATTTAATCCACTAAACGAATTCTCCTAAAGTCGACATCAAGCTAAATCCATATCTAGTACAAGAAAACTGTAGGTTAACGACTTTCATCAAAATTCTTAGAGCCGTCCGTTTCCAACATAAAATGTGCATATATACATACAAGAATTGCTACTTTAAGGTGGGCGTCAAGTAATTTTGCTTCCTATACTTCCAATAGAAAAACTTCTGTACACATTTTCTTCACAATTAATGCGTTCCCAAGAATGAAAATTTGAACAACGATTAAAATAGCCTCATTTCATAACTTGGAATACTTAATATTTTCTAAACCATAACCGTAATAATATTTTGTAAACCATAACCGCAATTATGCAATCCGACCAACGAGATAGATGTATTTCTATCTCGTTGAATCCGACATTTATTTGTCCACTGACGTCATCAAAGTACAGGTCGCGCCATCTTTTTTCTGGTTTCAACACCACCAAAGGAAAGGTTATTGTTATTTTAATATAATTATGCTTATGTTTTAGAAAATGTTAAGTATTCCAAGTTATAGTATGAAGTTATTTTAATCGATGTTCAAATTTCCATCCTTGGGAACACACTAATTGTGAAGGAAATGTGTAAAAAAGGTTTTTCATTGGAAATATAGGAAGCAAAATTACTTTTTTTTTTTACTGGAATTTTAACGACCACCGTGAGCAACTCAATGGGCTATAAGCAGTCGCCCGTCCCTAATTTAGGGTCACTGGTTCTAGGGAAGGGAGAGAGCCAGTGCCGTAAGACAAACAACATCCATGCCTCACCGGGATTCGAACCCGGACCCCGTTTGGACGAATGATCAGAGGCCATCGCTTAGACCACTGCGCCACCGGGGCGGCCAAAATTACTTGATGTCCACTTTAATAGTGTGAGATAAGGGGGATGGAATGGATCCCGATCCCATGTCCTGACGTTTGACTCCATTTGTCCCATTTTCAATAGGGTTCCTCTCCAGGTGGTCCCCTACCACATACTAAAATTTCATCGAAGTCGAACCATTTTTACGCACCTTATGACGCATAAGGGCAATGGAATGCATCGCGCTCCTATGTCCTGACCTTTGACTCCACTTTACTCATTTTCAATAGGGTTCGTCTTCAGGTGGTCCCCTACCACATACCACAATTTCATTGAAATCGAACCATATTTACGCAAGTTATGACGCATAAGGGCAATTGAACGGATCCCGCTCTTATGGCGTGACCTTTAACCCCATTTCACCTATTTTCAATAGGGTTCGTCCCCTGGTGGTCCCCTACCACATACTAAAATTTCATCGAAATCGAACTATTTTTACGTGAGTTATCGTGCCGACAGACGGACGGACAAACGGACGGAAAAAGCTGGAGCATATACGCTTCTTCAACCTACGGTTGGAAAGCGTAAAAAAGGAGTTCCGTGATTCTTTTAGAGAGCAAACATGTTTCAGTGAAATGCAAATACAGGAAACAAAATGTAAGAAAAATGAATTTTCACGCATTTTGTTTGTTCGAAGCTTATAGCTTTAAGATTCTTCAGTTCGTGCGTTCTCATCTCATGTGGACTATTTTATTTTGGCGTAATATACAGCGTGATTCTGATTCATAATCATGTTCGGGGTGGCCTAGCAGGGTCAAACCTTAACCGACCAAATAAAACTGCCCACAGCATAAACAAGTTCACCGCGGAAAGTTTTGTGACAACACGGCACCCGCTGAATTGACGTCATACTTCAAAATGGAGACTGTTCAAGAAAAAGCAATGTGTGTACTCTGGTTTTTCGAAACAAAGTCAGTTATCACAACGCAACGTCGTTACAGAACACAGTACGGCAGAGCCCCACCTTCCAATAATGCTATCCGACGTTGGTTAAAGCAGTTTAAAAAAACTGATAGTGTGCAGCATCAGAAAAGAGCGGGGAAAACCGAGCATTTCGCAGGACGATATTGATCGCGTCCAGGAAGCTTTCTCGAAGCCTTCAGAAATCGAGACAAGACGAGCTGCGTCTCAGTTAGATATGCCACAATTTCAAGAGTTCTGCATAACCGCCTATAACTCCGTGCTCACAAGGCTGCAGATTGTACAGGCTTCACAGCGGTACGATAAGCCCCGTCGTTTCCAATTTGCTTAAGACATTTTGTCCAAAGTCGAAACTGATGAACATTACTTGCGGACATGGATATTTAGTGATAAAGCAACGTTTTTCGTCTCAGGGAGGGTACATCGGTATGACTGCAGAATATGGGGCTGAGAAAACTCTCAGGTCATTCGAGAATTCGAATGAGATAGTCAAAAGGTGAACGTCTGGTGCGCTTTGTCGTGTTCGGAAGTGTTGGGGGCACTTTTTTTCTTTGTGGATAACACAGTGACAGCTGTGACCTATCTGGACATGCTGTATCTGTTGCCTCAGTTGGAAGATCTGTAACCCAATGTGGTGTTCCAGCACGATGGCGCACCGTCGCATTGGGATGTTATTGTCAGAGAATTTCTTGACCTGCATTTTCCTAGGCGCTGGATTGGGCGTGATGGACCCATTCCGTGGCCTCCACGCTCACCCGATAGTACGCCATTGGATTTTTCCTTTGGGGATACGTGAAAAACATTGTTTACCAGATCCCTGTGACCCCCCTCGATGATCTGAAGACCAGAATTGGTGCTGCGATAGCAACAGCAGCGCCACAAATGCTGGCGAACACTTGGCGGAAAATTGATCGCTTGGATATCTTACGGGCCACGAAAGGCGCGCATGTTGAAGTGGTATAGCAATCTGATGTATCGATTGTACAGGTAATAAAACTTTTAGTTGTCATGTGTCATATTCCGTTTGCGGTTTTAGTTTGTTGTTTCCCGTTTTCCGATTATATGCCACAAACCACGACATTAATTATGAATCACCCTGCAGATTCACCAAGAATACACAATGGAACACGACTATCAAGTAAGGTCAGATGTCAAATCCACCATTACGACTGGCATGCTGCAGGAGACCATGCTTTTATTCCACGAGTTACAATCGTTCCATCTTACCTTCCATTTCAGTTTCAAACGCCTAGTTTCCTGTCAGTCCCCATTTCTCTATGGTTATCAGCAAGGGTAAGTCGTCAAAAGTTCGACTCGCCCGTCATAACTCATGTTTTTACCATAGCTACCTCTATGTTGATTGCTTCAAAGTTGGAGAAAATGACAACTTTTCATCTTGCTCTAAATGGGAGTACCAGGGGCGCTTCTAGAGCGGTTTCCTGTTAGTCGCAATTCTTCTATGGTTATCAACAAAGGTCAGTCGTCAAAAGTTGGAATCATCCTGCATAACTCATGCATTTTCTATAGCTACCTCTATGCTGATTTCTTCAAAGTTGGAGAAAATGACAACTTTTCATCTTGGCTCTAAATGGAAGTACCAGGGGCGCTTCTAGAGCGGTTTCCTGTTAGTCGCAATTCTTCTATGGTTATCAACAAAGGTCAGTCGTCAAAAGTTGGAATCATCCTGCATAACTCATGCATTTTCTGTAGCTACCTCTATGCTGATTTCTTCAAAGTTGGAGAAAATGACAACTTTTCATCTTGGCTCTAAATGGAAGTACCAGGGGCGCTTCTAGAGCGGTTTCCTGTTAGTCGCAATTCTTCTATGGTTATCAACAAAGGTCAGTCGTCGAAAGTTGGAATCATCCTGCATAACTCATGCATTTTCTGTAGCTACCTCTATGCTGATTTCTTCAAAGTTGGAGAAAATGACAACTTTTCATCTTGGCTCTAAATGGAAGTACCAGGGGCGCTTCTAGAGCGGTTTCCTGTTAGTCGCAATTCTTCTATGGTTATCAACAAAGGTCAGTCGTCAAAAGTTGGAATCATCCTGCATAACTCATGCATTTTCTGTAGCTACCTCTATGCTGATTTCTTCAAAGTTGGAGAAAATGACAACTTTTCATCTTGGCTCTAAATGGAAGTACCAGGGGCGCTTCTAGAGCGGTTTCCTGTTAGTCGCAATTCTTCTATGGTTATCAACAAAGGTCAGTCGTCAAAAGTTGGAATCATCCTGCATAACTCATGCATTTTCTGTAGCTACCTCTATGCTGATTTCTTCAAAGTTGGAGAAAATGACAACTTTTCATCTTGGCTCTAAATGGAAGTACCAGGGGCGCTTCTAGAGCGGTTTCCTGTTAGTCGCAATTCTTCTATGGTTATCAACAAAGGTCAGTCGTCAAAAGTTGGAATCATCCTGCATAACTCATGCATTTTCTGTAGCTACCTCTATGCTGATTTCTTCAAAGTTGGAGAAAATGACAACTTTTCATCTTGGCTCTAAATGGAAGTACCAGGGGCGCTTCTAGAGCGGTTTCCTGTTAGTCGCAATTCTTCTATGGTTATCAACAAAGGTCAGTCGTCAAAAGTTGGAATCATCCTGCATAACTCATGCATTTTCTGTAGCTACCTCTATGCTGATTTCTTCAAAGTTGGAGAAAATGACAACTTTTCATCTTGGCTCTAAATGGAAGTACCAGGGGCGCTTCTAGAGCGGTTTCCTGTTAGTCGCAATTCTTCTATGGTTATCAACAAAGGTCAGTCGTCAAAAGTTGGAATCATCCTGCATAACTCATGCATTTTCTGTAGCTACCTCTATGCTGATTTCTTCAAAGTTGGAGAAAATGACAACTTTTCATCTTGGCTCCAAATGGAAGGACCAGGGGCGTATCTAGACCACAGCTGAAGGGGTCCTTAACCCTCCCCCTAACCAGTCATTTCTTTGTTACAATGAGACTCAAATTAGAAAAATGCTTTAATTTAATAAGAACGCATTAACTTACAATAGAAAATAATGCTTTAATCTTTTTTTTTCTCTAACATTTTGTCCTGAGGGATTTCAAAAACTTCCTTGTTTCGGTCGCCTACCCCACCCGAAAAATAATATTCTACATACGCCCTGGAAAGAACAATCAACGACGTTGACCTAGAGGCTCTTCAAAGATAAGATGTCCTCCCCGTGGCGTGGCGTCGCGTGCCCGTTTAGGTTGGGTGTGCGCTGTTATGAGAAAAAGCACGTAACAGATTTTATTACGTATCCCGATCTGCAAAATTCGCGCATTGATTTTGAACATACGAAAGTATTTCTTTTATTTAGCTGTCGTCTAATAACTTACGGTAAAGATCTTTATATTCACTCCAATGTAAGAAAAATCTGAATTTTCTGTGCAAATACTAGTCATGAATGAATTTTCGGTATTTTTAGCACGTCTTTTGTAAAAAAAAGATCATGCTTAATCTGTTTGTCCGTCCGTAGACACCATATCTCTGCAACTATTATTCCGATTTGAAAAATTATTTTTGCATTAAGAAGCTTGAAATATGCGAATGATGATTCTTTATTTTGGATTTTTTCTTTTTACGATGTACAATTTCGCCGCTAGAGGACGTAAATGCAGATGCCGAATGCAAAATACATTTTATTCGATATATTTGCTTCTAAACATCCGATTGAAATTTTTTTTTTTTTTATCTTCCGATTCCTATTATGTCGAAGAGTATTTTAGGTATAGTTACTTATTCATGTTACGCATAGATTTTCCGCTAGGGGGCGTAAAAGTAAATCACGTTTTCCCTGATATTCTAAAACTCCGATTTGAATGTTTTTTTCTTCAGCGGATACAGCTCCTTAGGAAAATATTTTGCATATAATTTCTAATTTTTGGTAAAAAATACTTTGGCCACCAGGGGGCATAAGAGTTAATTTTTTGTTCTGATGCATTTGCCAAAAAAGCTGAGCGAAAATCTCGATTGAAAAAATTCTTTCGTGGACCGATGCCACTTCGATAAACCTTTTCAGAATATCTTCTTAAAAAATTGCATGGTTTCACCTCCTGGGGGCGTAAATGTATATCTTAGTTTTGTCAATATCTCTGCTGCTGCTGCTGCTGCTGCTAATGGTCCAATTTGAAAAATTCCTTGCTGGATAGTTTCCCGTGTGACATGGTTTTCACATAATTTCAAAATTTTCAAGTAATTTATAGACTTTCCGCTAGGAGGCGTAATGGTAAATTGCGTTTCACCTGGTCTCTGCTTCTAAAACTCAGATTTAAAAAATTCTTTCTGCACCGGATATAGCGCCTGATGGGAAATCCTTTGCATATAATTTCTAATTTTGGTAAAAAATGGTTTGGCCACCAGTGGGCGTAAGTCTTAATTTCCGCTTCTGATGTATTTGCAGCAAAATCTGAACTTATAAAATCTCGATCGAAAAAATTTCGTTTGTGAACCGGTACTACTCTCGTCGACAGAACTTTTAGAAATATTTTCTTAAAATAATGCATGGTTCCTAAGCCAGGGGGCGTAGATATATATATCTTATTTTTGTCAATCTCTCTACTTCTAGGAGTCAGATTTGAAAAGTTCCTACTTTGTTGGATAGTGTTTCCGATGCGAAATGTTTTACATATCAATTCAAAAATTTCAAGTGAATCATAAACTTTCCGCTAGGGGGCGCAAAGATAAATTGCGTTGTCTGCGTTATTTCAGCTTCTAAACTCCAATTTGAAAAATTCTGTATCACATACAGCTCCTGATGGGAAATGTTTTTCATATAATTTCTAATATTTGGTAATGAATAGTTTGTCCACCAGGGGCCATAGGTATTAATTTCTGCTTTTGATATATTTGCAGCAAAATCTGACCTGAAAACTAGACTAAAATTTTTTTTTCTTGAACCGATACCGCTCACATCGAAAAATCTTTTGAGAATACTTTCTTCCTAAAACGATGCAAGCTCTTCCCGCTAGGGGGCGTTTTGTCCATATCTCTGCTTCGAAGAGTCCGATTTGAAAAATTATTTGTTTGAGAACTTTTCCGATGGGAAATGTTCTTCCGATAAACTAAAATTTTTCTTAACGCACGAGTCTGCAACCAGAGGTGTAAGCTCACGATTCCGTTTACAGCAATATCTGCGGGATTAAAAGCCCGATTGATGATGATCTTTCTTCCGTCGGCTATTGTTTTCCATACCGGTTCCATTCACTTTGGATAGCTTTGAGAAATTTAATTTGCGCCAGAACGCATTCAAAAAACGTGCTCACTACACCCGAAAATTCGGTGTAATTTTTTTTTTATACACTCACGGACAATGAAATTTGCGCACAAAAAAGGAAGCATCGGATTGAGCTGGAATTTTTATGGACGTAATGATACAGATGAATGATACACATGGTGGCAAAAACATAGCTGCAGGACAATTACACAGGGAACAGTGGCACGCAGTCAGGTCATCTTCAATAGCGCGTTGTACCGCCTCGTGCGGCGATAATGCTGCAATACGGTCCGGCATGGAGGCGAAAAGACGCCTGATGTTGTCCTGCGGCAGACTGGCCCACACATGTTAGACGGTGTGCTCCAAATCCCAGATAGTGCGGCACGGCAGCAGCTGGCGTTTCAACTGATCCCACACATGCTCGATAGGGGACATGTCCGGGGAGCGGGCAGGCCATGGAAGTGTCTGGACGTGACGTAGGCAGTCCTGGGCAACCAGAGCCGTGTGCGAGCGGGCATTATACTGCTGGTATAGCGCACCTGGAATCCCGGCCTGAAATGGGAGCACATGGGTCCGTAGGATCTCATCCACATACCACTGGCCCGTCAATGATCCACGTATCACTAATAGAGCTAATCTGCTATCGTTGGTAATGGCTCCCCAGACCATAATGCCTACAGTGGGGAGGTGTGGTGCTCGGTAGCGGGGTTGGAATTGTGCCGTTGACCCGAAAACCTTCACACCCGGGCACGATGATCATCTGTCATCAAAACGAAGCGGTACTCATTGCTAAATACCACACGTCGCCACTCTGTGGCGTTCCATGGCGCTCAGCATTGGACCACTGCACACGGAGCTGGCGATGTTCCGGTGTCAATGAAAGCACGCGTAAAAGACGCTGGGATCGCAGATTTGCTTCCGCGAGGCGTCGCGAAATTGTTCGTGGGCACACAGGAGCCGCTACATCTGCCTGTATGGTGGACTGGGTCCCCTTGGGATCCGTGCTTACCTGGCGCACGATCTGCCGATCCTCTCTCCTGGTGGTGGACCTGGTCCGTCCGGGGCCGCACCGCCGTGTGCAGTGCCGTCACGTGTCCACTACTTCCAACACAGTCGGACGGTATGATCAGAACGATCCACGTGGTGGGCAATACGGCGCGCCGACAACCCTGCGGTTTTCAACCCGCTGATCAGGCCTCTCTCAAAGTCCATAAGTTGCGTAAATCGACGTCTCTGGCGTCAACCCGGTATTCTTGTCACTCTGTACTCTTGCTTGCGTCGGCCGGTGCTTTTCGCTTTCATGGGGCATCTACTATACGCCAGTTTATTAGGCTGCCGGTTCGTGCTTGCAGCACCACCACAGGGTGTGCGGTCATGAGCACTCGCAACAAACTTGGATCATTTGCATACCAGCATGCACTCTAGCTATTTTTTTTTGTTTTTGATTGGAGGTTTAACGACCACCGTGAGCAACTCAATGGGCAGTCGCCCGTCCCTAATTTAGGGTCACTGGTTCCAGGGAAGGGAGAGAGCCAGTGCCGTAAGACAAACAACATCCATGCCTCACCGGGATTCGAACCCGGACCCCTTACCACTGCGCCACCGGGGCGGCCTAGCTATTTGCAAAGTTTTCGGTTGTAGCATGCTTTCTTCTAGGAGCGCAAATTTCATTGTCCGTGAGTGTATATAAGTTTTAAATACAGCACGGGACTTACTTTCTTTAACCCGCTTTACACAGCCTGCAAAATCTCTGGCAGAAAATGGGACACTCAGTAAATTTTTAACCAAAATGGATGTCAAAACTCAAATTGTATATTTAAATCTGAGCTCATAAAATCACCGAGTGACACAGCGATGAAAAGTCAGAAAAACTAACTCGCAGCAGAACATTGAATTATGTTTATGACTCCAAGCTAATCCAAACGCAAACAAGTATGACGAGTGGTGCTTTTTTTTAAGCGTGCACACCCTGGGAATTTAAACCTCTGCGTTGCCACCACGAGGAAATTAAAACATGACCTGTAGCGCCATCTGGAGAGCTTTGAATTACAGTTGCTTTAATGACTCGGGATGTCCTCAGGTAAAATAGCACTCTTGCAGCTGCAAATATTACTACGTTTTGTTTACTGCAAGAAGCAACGAACTTTCTTCTCTTGACGAAAATATTGCACAATGGAATAAAGTTTAGCGAACGAACTTCGGCGAGTCTTATTGGAAATACACAAAAAAACAAAAAACAATACAACAGCAACGGGTTGCACTGCTCCTAGGGACTTAAGCGGTGCTCATTTTGGGTAGTACACACTGAGAGTTCCGCTGTTACGTTTGAAACCACAGAGAAATAAGAACGTGACCTGCAGCGCCATCTGAGGTCACGTTCACACAGCTGCTTTAAGGTCATCGAATGTGCGCTCGCGAAACAGCATACCCCAGATTCTAGCGCGAATGCGATATGCTTACTGAACGAACCTTTTCTTCTTGAAAACATTGTAGGGAAATTAATTTTAACCACCACTCGAAGCCTTAGGACGAACTCTGGTGAGTTTTATCAGAAATAAAACCTAAAAAATATCGATAATAAAGGTTAATTTGCGACTGTGTGCCGCACACCTAGCACAACCCGTATATTTGCCACTGGTCCTGCCTTTTGGAAGAACTGTACATTACACTCAGCACAAAACATTAGAAAAAAATAGATGCTTCCTATATTTCAAATTTTCTATCCTACATCCACAGTCAATATAGACTGCTGATTTCAACCAGTTGCGCTATTTCATCCAGTTGCGCGAAGTATAGATCTAATTTTTCTAAATTCCTTTTTATTTCTAGAACATACACAGTCGAGTCACATTATTGTGACACCTACGTTTGACGTCAACAGCGCATAGCCAATGAAAGAAGGCACGTGTCGTGATCTGGCTTACAGGGTATATAAGGTGCGCTTTAGGCATTCTGAAAACATCACTCGTTGCTCTCATGGATAAAAGGAGCAATTTATCAGATTTTGCAAAACGGGATGATTTTCGGCTTTCGGACCAAGGGTGACAGTATTTCTGAAACAGCCCAGTTTGTGAACTGTTCGCGAGCTATTGTGGTTAAAAGTGTATCGTGATTGGAGAAATGGCACCATTGCGAAAAAGCGAGTGGAAACTGCGGAGCACCACGTGCCATTGATGTGAGAGGTGAACGTCGGCTTCGAATGTGCGTGACGAAACTCACTGGGCGAAATGAGGAGCAACTCCCTGGCAGAATGAACCAAGGGGGCTACCGGAAGTTACCTAAAACAACAGTTCAGCGAACCCTGCTGCGCATAGGGCTCCGATGTAGACTGATGGTCACTGCACCTATGCTAACGAAGGCGCATCGGCAGAAAATACATTCGCACAGCAGTCAAAGGAAAGCCTTCTCCGACGAGTCACGTTTTCTGCTTCATCGAAAGGATGGACGTTGGCGTATAAGGCGAGAAACATCGGAGAACATACATTGTTCAGCCATTGCTTGAAGAACACAAGCTGGTGGGGGCGGCGTTATGGTCTGGGGAATGTTTTCGTGCTATTCACTGGGTCCACCCATACCTGTAGAAGACACTATGGACCGAATTCGTTACGAATCTATCCTTGCAGACCACGTATACCCATACATGCCGATTGTCTTCCCTGGGGCGGATGGGATCTTCCAGAACGACAATGCGACGTGTCACACAGCTAGAAATGTCAAAGAGCGATGGGAAGTGCATGATGAAGACTTCAAAGTACTTCCCTTGCCCCCTAATTCCTCAGACTTAAACCCAATTGCGCATCTGTAGAACCACCTCGATCGTGTTGTTCGCTTTATATATCTTCCATCACGCATCCTCCCAGCAGCTGTCAGATGCACTGCAGTCAGCATGGCTCCAAATACATGCGAACATCTTCCAGCACCTTAATGAGTTACACCCAGGCAGTCTAGCTGCTTTCTGCGCTACACACGGCGGTTACTCTGGATATTAGCTTGATCACAATAATGTGACTAGACAGTGTATTTTAATTAATGGTTTCAGTGTAAAATGTCAGGTTCGTAATTTCAGAAAAACCAAGAAAACCCCTCGGCGAGAAGCTGATTGTTGTATTTTTTTGTTAAACCCGGGCAACACAGAATCTCTGATAGTATGGCAAGTATAAATCACAATTCTGATGTCATAATTAAGATTTCCAAAATGAATTACCATACATCTTTTGTCACAGTACCATACGCTGGCAACAGTGTAAGCATTTCTTGTGTTGTTGTTCTTCTACTATTTCATCTTCTGATCCTGTTAGTCTGTAAAGATAAATGCAATGTAATATAACATCAGCTCCAAGGAAGAAAAAATATCTTTTACATGACTCAACATGAACTTTTTAAACAGCAATTTAAGGAAACTGGAAGTTCACAAATATAGCAGAAAAACAAATTTTTTTTTTCAAAGTTTAACAACGCTTACTACTCTGGTATCTAAAGATATACTGTATGTCTCTCGACGACCCATATTAAACCTACACTCTTGGAGAAACAAAGCGCACCAAGCACATATCCAGGATTTGTGTGTGGGAGGTCCATAAAACTTGCATATACTGTATATACAGGGTGCATAGGAAAGTCCTTTTAGCCTGGAATAACTTGCGAACGGAGAGAGGTACATTTACAGTTATGCAAGTGAGATAACGGTATAGTAAAGCGACTACGCCCGATCGAATGCAACCGATAGCAGCGCCCTAGTGGCGAAATGCGGAAGTTAGCCACTGCAAATCTAAAACTGAAAAAGATAAAGCAAAATTTCCAATTACAAAGTTGTAGAGCATTAACTATTTAGTACAAAACGACATTTGTTTTACACGGATAAGATAAATTGTCGCCTGAATACCATAAAATGTCCGAAATCGATGCGCAGCGATTCAAATCTGCCTATTCACATTTCGCAAATGTAGCCGTATGCAAATGCAGATTGTGACGTTGTACCGTAACCTACGATATAAAAACCAGTAGCAGGATGTACCCTTATCAGAAGTTTAGGACTACGTATGCTGTGTGAGAATGGCGAGCTTGGATTTCTGGGGTTACGTAAAAAAAAAATCAGGTGAATGCAACAGCGCCTACAAGTCTGCTGGATCTCC
Source organism: Macrothele yani (assembly GCA_039090855.1). Taxonomy (NCBI): domain Eukaryota; kingdom Metazoa; phylum Arthropoda; class Arachnida; order Araneae; family Macrothelidae; genus Macrothele; species Macrothele yani. Next base: position 123,930,406 of record CM077013.1, read on the forward strand.
GTCGTCGTGTTACAGTACAGATGCTTGCGATAGTGTGACACCTTCCATGTTGAGGAATGTGCATGCAGAGTTACTTTCGCGAATACAAATGTGTATTGTGGGCAACGGTGAACTCTTCGAACATACTCAACTTTTTATCACTGTGCGCCAGTTTGCTTTTTTTGTTTTGTCTGACGTCATCAAACTGTATTGACATAAGTACGCATTTATGCAATAAATTGTGTGCATTTGCTCATACCTATGCCTGTTCCCTTTAAACGTTCACACAAAAGGTCGCGGATCGATTTCGGACATTTTAGGGCATTGAAGCGACAATTTATCTTATCTGTGTAAAACAAATGTCGTTTTGTACTAATTAGTTGATGCTCTACAACTTTGTAATTGGAAATTTTGCTCTTTTTTCATTTTCGATATGCAATGGTTAACTTCCGCATTTCGCCGCTAGGGGCGCTGCTATTGCTTGCATTAGATTGGGCGTAGTAACTTTACTATACAGTTATCTCACTTGAATAACTTTACCTATCTCCGTTCGCAAGTTATTCCAGGCTAAAGGGACTTTCCTATGCATCCTGTATACTCTTTTGAAATAAAATTAGGGATACTAATCTAATAGCTTGTTGGTCCTCCTCTAGAGCGAATAACAGCCAATACACGTCGAGGCATAGACTCCACCAGGTGCCGGAGGGTTTCCTGAGGAAATGCCTGTTGCAGTACTGTCCACAACTCCTCCCGAGACGTCGGTCCACGATCCATGGATCTGATGTTCCGCTCAGGGCATCACAGCTTCCACAGGGTTTAAATCCGGGATCTTTGGGGGCGACTGGGTGGTTGCGGCCTGGTGAGGCTGAGCACTGTCGTGCTGAAACAGAGCATCCGGCCGCAGGATGCGCGAAGGCCATGAAAGCGTGTAGGTGATCAGCCAGTACATGCTGGTAGCGCGCAGCAGTTAAGGACCTCTCCAGACACATTAAGGAACTTAAGGTGCCTTTATGAGAAAGTTCCCCAAACCATCACAGAGCCACCACCGCCTTGAACAGAGCCGACCTAGCAGGGCTGTCGACGCCACACCCTCCCGTTAGCTCGGTACAGCTGAAAAGTTTTCTTTATACCTATTAAGAGTTGTTTAAAATTTTACAAAACGACTTCTTGCTTGTAACAGTACCTAATCATTACGTATTAATTTTGTGCACTCCTTATAGGTAGAATAATAAATACGTTTCGCACAATAAAATGTTTGTTATACATCGACTATAGTTTCGCAGAGCGTTTGGCTCGGCTTCCTCAGGACGAATGGAGCGTAAACATTCAAATAATTGTGACATCAGAATTCTGACGGTCACGGGTTTTGGAGAGTTGTTTCCACGCGCTTGAACGAAATGGCGTCGACGTCATGTCGTTGACAAGCCGTGACGAGTTCCGGTATATGTGGAAAGCTAATATATTAAGCTTGAAAGTCGAGTCCGGTTTATCAATAAGCGTAGAGTTTCCAACCAAAAAGTTATGGTTATTTTCGTGACAATGTTGAGCTATAGACGACTTCTTCAGTTCATAGTTCCGTACATATGTCTTGTGTTCCTTCACACGGAAACTTAAAGCCCTGCGGGTCTGTCCTATATATGAAAGTCCACATTCACAAGGTATCTGATAAATTCCCCAGGAGTTTATGTCTTCGACGTAGTCTTTTGATCCGTAAAAATTCATCTTGTTTATGGGTTTGAAAATAACTTCGAAATTAAAAATTTTAAGGATTTTTGAAATCGCGAAGCAAATATGAGGAGCAAATGGGATAACTGCCCAATTCTTTTGTATTGGGAGGTCTATAGGCATGAGCGTGCAGACAGGCTTTGGTTTCCTAAATTTTTGGACAGCTTTGTCTATAACGAAAGGGTTGTATCTTCTGTGTGATGCAATTCGTTTAAGAAAATCAAGCTCTTTCTGTAAGGAATTCCCAGTTGAACAGATATGTATTGCACGATATACGTATGTGAAAAAGGCAGAGATCTTTTTGTTTCCATGGACGATTTGATTTTGCATGAGAGGGTAAGGAAACAGCAAATGGTTTTCGATAAACTGTTGTACTAAAGGATCCTTGAGAGCGTGACATTCGCTTTCGGACGAATGATCAGAGGCCATCGCTAGTTATTATTCTACAATCTTAACACCGCAAGCTTTGTAGTCATAAATTATCCTTATAGGTAATTCAATTAATGTTAATAATTTTGTACAAGACTATTTTACAAGAAAACGAACAAATATTGTTCGTTTCTAACGATGCAGTGTCTGTCGAACATACCACACACACAGTGGTTACAAACAATACTCAGGGATAAGGGAGATGTTATTTAACCCTTTTGTTCCAGAATATAAATGGCAAGTGGTTTCCTGCCGCTGCGTTGACACGCATGTGCAGTGGAGACCACTTGCAGAACAAGAAAACGTGAGCTCTTTGAAAGTCACGGTGACGATTCTGTGCGAAATAAATGACATTAATTGTTGGGTGTGGGTTGGTACATATGAGTACCAATAGGAAACAAGTAAAAAATGACAACATTAGCTACAAACGATGTTAAGTAGAACGATATATTTGTGCAAAAATATGCTGTTTCGTATGATACAAGATGAAACAGTCTTTGCACAAAGGTAGATTACATTGTTGGCAAATTGTTTGTTCTTTTTTGTATACTTTGCTTCTGCACAACGAGCACATTGTCTTCTTGCAGGACCTTTTTTTTTTGGTTCGACGTTTAACGACCACCGTGAGCAACTGAATGGGCTATAAGCAGTCTACCATCTCTAATTTAGGGTCATTGGTTCCAGGGAAGGAGGGAGATAGTCAGTGCCGTATGACAAACACAACATCCATGTCTCAACGGGATTCAAACCCGTACCGCTTTCGGACGAATGATCAGAGGCCATCGCTTAGACCACTGCGCACCGGGGTGGATGTAGGACCTTCTGCGGGAAGATATAATGCTGCTCCAAAAAAGTTGTATTTTCTTCGAAAGAGGGCCTCGTCTTGGTAATGGTACATTAATGTTTTTCTTTCCGTCGACAATCATTTCTTCAGCAAGATCAAACAAAAATATGAGGAATGCCGCGATTCCTCGAGTCTACCTTCGTTAGCGCCGTACAATATCCAGTGGAAGTTACACGAACCACTAATCGAAGGTGCCCGAATGAGGTGCGTCTGTAGTCATCTCTGCGAGAACAGTGCAGGAGGTGCTATACCAATAATTCCTGTTTTTTTCTTACACAGACGGAATTACAGTGTTGATTTCATGAATGAGTAACATTTCTGACTAACATATAAATCTTGCCTTAAACACTTCCATACAAAGGAATGCAATGACAAATTCGTGAGAACAATATCAACGACTACAAAATACCGTCTAAGCACGATGTGCATGTGCTTAGACTGTATTTTGTAGTCGTCACTTCCATTAGCCGTCTTCATTACCCATTCTCAGCGAAAGCGTCCCTCAAGTCTTCCATGTGTTCACCTCTCAGCAAGCGGTAACATGTGTTCACCTCTCCCCGCCGTGGTGCAGTATTTACTTGTCAAGCGTTCTCCAAGTTTCCAGTAATTTGCACTTTTTCTTGTACATGTGTACACCACTCGGGGCGAAAGGGTTAAAGCTTCAGATGCTGTCCTGCGAAGCGACTGATGAAGCACCATAGTGAGAAATTTTAGGGAAGGAAGTGTTAGTTGATAGGAGCTGGTGGTTTCTTGGACACAAAATCACGTGTTTTTCGAAAGGCAATCCCCTCACCGAAAGTGTCTCGCCATGGATTCTATGAAACTCTTCCTCTTCCTGGATGCCTTCACCTGTCATAAAATGCAGAACAAGTAACCGGAAATACGCCTCTAATTGCTCACACAAAACACTAACTCGTCTCCAATATCGCGCGGGTTGGGCTACTGAAAATATACTTGGACATTGAGAAAACAATACAGGTCGTAGTGAGATTTAAAAAACCAAAACAAAATTAAGGCACGATTTTCAGCATAACAATTTAAAAACCTGTCCCGTAAAACTGCTTTTCATATTCCACCACGGTTTATTATACTTTACTTTCTTCGTACCGGAACTAAGCCTGATCAGTATCCGTACATCAATCCATACATATTGCCCCCCGCGAAAAATACCTTCCAGGCTCTTGAGAAAATCTATTGCTCTCAATTACTAAAAATTTTAAATTCCATATCATTAACTAAGTTTTAAGGGGGTTTTAATAATTCAAATTCTTTGGAACCTATAAGATATTTTTTCGTAAAACCAAAATTGTTTCACTTTATTTGTCGCATAAAATTAATCTTATCATGGAAATTTCATCAGTCTAAATGATCTTCCGATTTATACGAAAATACAGAATATAAGAAAATAAAAAAAATAATTCAGAATTGTGTTACTTAAATTATTTGCTCTTGAATATAAAAAAAACACGCTTAACGTAATGTCACTATGTTTTTCGCATAGTAAGAGTATTTCCTTTTGTCTGTTATATATACAGGGCGATTCATAAAGTATACAGTTTCATCGCACTATAAAACAAGAACAATGTAGGATGTTTTTTTATGTTACCTGTAACATAATTGTAGGGGAATGTTTAAAGTTTTTTTTTAGAGACAGTCACAGATGTTCTATGTGTGCACCCTTGGTCACACGACACATCGAGCCGGCAATCCATTTCCGCGCAAACGCGAGGTGAAATATCTGAATCCAGTGCATGGATTGTGGCTGCGATACGCTGTTTCAGTTCCGCTAGATCAACAGGAGGGGGAGGGGAGAATACCTACAGGAAAAAGTCACAAGGTGTTAAAGTCAGGACTTCTGGGTGGCCATTGGGTCAATGGCATGTTGTAGTCCGCGGCTCGTCCAATCCATCGAGGTCAGTGAGATTTTGCAACATCTGCACTTTGTATGGAATCATTTTCAGCTTATTTCTCAAAATTCTCCAGACAGTGAGTGGGCTGTGAAATCTGCACTTCACGACTCCCCTCCGCGTTGATTTTCCCGGGCTTCGTTAAATGGCGGTGCAACCACCACCGACGACTGCTTCCGATAAACGCGGTCGCTCAGGACTTAAGTTTGCACAAACAGCCCGTTGTTTCAAATTTTTTATGCCAGTCGTAGATAGATTTCCTGGTTGGAGGTTCTTTTCCGAATCATGATCGAAAATACCGTTGCTCAACAGTTACAGATTCCGTTTTACTCAATTCAAGAACACAAAACGCCTTCTCCACTGCATACGGTCATTTTGACTGACTAGTCACGTGACACACGCGCTATCGCATACGTCACTTCCCTCAGTAGCGGGTACTGGCATCACCACCTAATAGCTTAACAGGCCCGCGCACCGAACACCGGAAGCTGCGTGACGTAGGGGAGAGTAGGCTGATGTCCGTGGTGGGTGGTCGAGCATGCATGAGCTTGCTCACTCTGTGTAAGCGTGACTGTCGATGTGCGTGGTTGTTCTTGTCCAATTGTGAACTAAGTTTATTTTCATAAAGGGATATTAAGTGTCTTAAAAGTTGCTACTAATGGGGAGGTTCTCAGAAAATGGATTACAGCAATAAAATGAAAATTTTCAAGTGAGCAAGAACTCTAAGGTAAGTGGAAACCTTTTGCTAACCTTAAACTACTCGTAAAATAAAAATTTTGAACTTGAAAATTTAAATTTGACTAATTTTATAATCTAATGCATCTCACAGCGGGAAGTCAAAGCACTGAAAAGATTTTTGAAAAATGAAATTTATGTTTGTAATGGAAAGAATAGATTACTTGTGTTGTTATAGTAACCCATAACATGTTTTTGCCAATGTATCAAATAAATTCAAAGTAAAATATATTTAGGAAGGGATTTTAAACTTTATTATGGACACAGAATAATAATGGTTGCATGTTTTTGATCCCAAGAGTAATATGTTGATACATTCGTACTTAGTTATTTAAGTGTTTAGGCAGTGCCAGATTAACTTTTTTGGGGTCCCTATTTCTGGGCACAAGTGCTTGTAAAATACCTATATCCTATACGAAATATATGTATGTCATGTACACATCTAACATGCCTATGTCCTTTATATAAATGCTAAGACCTTGTTGCCATGTGTAATACATCTTTTGTGTTTGCAGACATGGAGAGTTACATTGAATTATCATTTTTAATATTTATTACTAAAGGAACACAAACACTGAATCAAGTATAGACAGCAAAAATTAGATATGAATGCACAAAAACAGAAGTTCACACATAGCTCAGGAGTAAGTTTGCCTTTAAAATGTCCGTTTAAAGATTTTGAAACATTTTTCTACAAATCAACACATTGAAGAACTCTCGTGTGAGCAGTGTGTATGCTCTATCTGTGGTAGGATGGGAATTTATCAGAACCATTCAGTTTCTTAAAAATTAGGTGAAATATATCAGTACTACATGGGCAAGAAATTATTTACTTGCCCATGTAGTAAAAGCTGGATGCGCAGGAAAATTTATCTTTTAAGATAAAAAAAAAAAAAAATTAGGGTTCTGGTTTGTTAAGTTAAAAATATGAACTGTTTTAACATGTTTGCACTTCCATTTTAAGGGTCTGTATTACAAATGTTCAATGCACAAACGTGTGTATATCAATTTTTAAGGCCTTGATGCTAAAATTGGTATGAAATGGTTCGATGATGAAACTGGTGTTTCGGAAATTTAGTGATTCTGCCATGTTCCTTTTGTTAAAGTTTTCTCCCTTTGTCACTAAACATGAGAGGCCATTTACATCAGAGGCCATTTACATCAGAGGCATGCATCCTGTTGTTGATTATAAACAAAATTTGGAGCAAAACTAGGTTTCCGATTTCTGGGCGTAGAGCATAACATAATTAAAGATGTGATATTGCTCTTTCCTTGGTACTTCGTAACAGTAATATAACTTGCATTAATTAACAATGACATGAAACACGACATGTGATGACTGCCTTTTTTTTCTTGTGTAGTAGGAAATTTTATTACAAACTTTTTTATTTTAAAATTTAGTTACCATGCACAGGCAATTAGATGTTTTACTTACCTGCCCAGACGAATGATTTACATGCTCTGGGCATCTCGGGCATGGTATTTTTAAGCCTTGGATATTGTTATTTTTAAGAGAAAAAAAGTACCTGGATCGACATGAATCCACATATTGTGGAAACTATGTTCTAAACAAGATTTTTAAAATACACGTAGAAATATATACTCGCTTTTTTTTTTTTTTTTGTAAACATTTGCTTAAAATGAGAGATCAACTTTTTATTCATTTATCTAGACTTATCTGTTTCCAGACTTCCTTCACTGTGTCTTCACAAGCTACAGCTATAATAACTGGAACTAATATATCTCATATTATCCGATAACTACTGGAAAGTATGCTTCCAAACGTGGGGGTGGGTCTCAATTTTTGTATGGGGAAAAACTTCTTTAATCCTTCATAGGCCGCCCCGGTGGCGCAGTGGTCTAAGGCGCTGGCCTCTGATCATTCGTCCGTAAGGGGTCCGAGTTCGTATCCCGGTCAGGCATGGATGTTGTGTTTGTCTTATGGCACTGGTTCTCTCCCTTCCCTGGAACCAGTGACTCTAAATTAGGGACGGGCTACTGCTTATAGCCCATTGAGTTGCTCACGGTGGTCGTTAAACCTCAAAAAAAAAAATCCTTCATAGAATTTATTTTGAAACCAAAATCATAAAAAAAGGAAAAAAGCAATCTTTTTCAATAGCTTTAGTAATGACAAAACATTTGTGCAAAATTTTATACCATTGCTTTTTATAGTTTCTGAGAAAATGGTACATCAAGTTAGGAAATTTATAATGAAACATTGAAACATGTACATTTTTTAAAATGCATCCTATAGTACCAAAACAATCGCTTAGATTTGTTCAGTACAATAACTGCATGTGCATTTGTCAGGTTCTCAAAAAATATAATAATTATCTGAAAAAATACTTTAAGAAATTATTGGAACAAATTTCAGATTTTCTTAGAAATGTGTCTTTGAAATTCTTCAAGGAACAGCTAACGGACACAATCAAATTGTGTTTGTGATACACAAAGAACTACACAACCATAATTATTTGTACATTGGCCGTTTTTCTGAATACTTCTTGAAAATCAAATTTCAGGAAATTTCTGCCAATAAGTTACTTGTATTTTTCCAGATAAAAAGAAATGCTTATATTGTGGATACAAATAGTTTTGCTTAATGCTACTAATATACTTAATACAGATGTGTTGAACTTTGACATGGTAACTTTTTTGAAATAGTGCTCTGGAAGACAAATGATAAACTTTATATTTGCTTATCAAAATGAAGTTGTCCAAACACGTTACTAGATGGTACTAAAATTAGGAAAACTTATTATGTCATTATTGTACGTTTAATAATGTAGCAATTGCATAATTTTCTTGAAATCTTAATTTATTTGATGCAATCAGTGGATCAAGCAGCATTTTACTGTATGTATGTTAAAACGTGTTTTATTGAGCCTTTGGTAATAATTAAAAAACACAGAAAAAAAATTCAGTTTTTCTTGACCTTTTTTTATACATTAGTGATCACGGATTGCATATAAATTGCTAGTTACTGGCTGATGTGAAAATACATTTTCACTAAAGGAATTATTTCATTACTAAAATTTTCATAGTCATAAGTTTGCAATGAATGAAATATCTGATTCCTTAAATTAGTCAATCGACATCTTTTGAAACGACGGCGATACTTCGTAATGGACTCTCAAACTAATCCTTAAAGTACAAGAACGATTTGTTCACAAGTACAGGAATCATTCGGTTAACTATAAAGACACTATAACTTCAAGTGAAACTACGACAACAGTTTATAATTTCAATTATAGGAATGGTTCATCACTTCCAGTGAAATGACAGTGATGCTTTCATTAAGTTGACGAATCTGTCTTGCTTACCCTTTCAAGTCGAAATTATTGCTACGCTAAATTTTACGCTGTAATTTATTTTTCTTCTGTATTTTAAAAGATTATTCAACAAACTTGTTAACTCTGCGGTTATTTAAAAACTAACACACAAGTTCTTATTTAAATGCAGTGAAACTCTAAAAGAACGCACGACCTTATTAGTTGGTGTACGTAAAGATGCGTTCGTTTCGCACATCGCCGTAACGCTCCTCTACGCGACTACGGACTACTCTAGTGACGTCACAAATCGGTGCGCGGGCCTGTTAAGCTATTAGGGGTGATGGTTTTGGCCCCCCTGGTAATAAATAAGGGCGTCTTCTACCTCGCTTCTGTGTCACTTTCCTATCGGGCACTCTAGCGCAAATCTCCTAGCTTCCTATTTTTAAGGGTTGTTTAAGAATTGAGGTCAGACACTCCCTAAAATCCTCTTTATATGATCATAAGCAGCATTGCATGTCTTTCTTCTGTCTGTTGTTGGGACGCCTGAAAAATTAGCAGCAAGAAAACCGGTTAATTAGGGAACATTTGAATTTAATGAAAATTCTGCCACACAACATAGTACATCTAGATTTAAGAAAACACAATCAAGAATTGTCATATGTACTAAACTAATTTTAAATATTAACACAATGGAATAAAAACATGAAATCACAGTAATACATACCACGAAGTTCAATATAAATTAATAACATTTAGTACTAATTATTTACTCCAAGAGAAAACAAAGGCTCAAATATATCTAATATAATAATCATAAACATACAAGCACTAATCCCATTTGCAATAGACCAATCAATACAATGTCATTCATTAAAAAAATAACATAATGTAGTATCGAACTGCAGCACGGAGCTAGTAAAAAAGGCTTAAATTTAAGCCTGACGAGCCCCGATCTCCAAAGGTAGATGTGTCAGGTCAAACCGATAAAAATAGCAACATTAAAAATACGACCGGTGTTGAGCGTATCGTGAAAGAAAGAATACAGGAATTCAAACAAGCAACAAAAACTCTCCTAGCAGTCTTTTTAAATAACCTAGAGTCCATAACTTCCCTGATGTATAATGGCAGACTGTTCCACTCACGAGGTCCATCTGCTTTACGAGTGTGAACTCGGCCATAACGGTGCTCAAGCAACCCAAATGACTTGTCATGCGAAAGGGGAAGGTCCCGTGGACCACAGCACTGCAAACAGACTGCTCGAGAAATTTCACTCAGGTGACAGAAACCTCGACGATCAGCCAATATCAGGTAGGCCGCGAACTGTGGATTCGGAGGCCGTGGCCCAGACCGTAGAGGCAAATCCGACAACCAGCACTCTTGAAATTATCACTGGTCTACTAAAAACGAAAAACTTTTTTCTGTCCCAAAGATGTTATTGGCCAATCTTTATAGTGTTTGTCGCGCTGAATTCAATAATGAAAACCATTTTTCTCTATCACGTAAGGTTTTTTTGTGACAGTTACGTAAATATTTTACATTAATAACATGTACACTAAGAAAAGTAATGTTCAACGTACCTAAAGGGTCTTAGTTGAAGATTTCCTGGAATACTTTGCCTCAGGAAGTTTCCCTTTTGCGAGTCCAGCAGTAATCTGCTAACATATTTGAACTCCACTTTCCTTTATATCTTTTTTCGATGCTTGAAATGTCCTGATGAAAGCGCTCACCGCGTTCATCACTTACGGCGCCCAGGTTTTCGCGAACGAAATCTAAGTGAGTGTGAAGGAAGTGGACCTTCAGAGACATATTGCAGCCTAAGTCTTCACATGCTTTCAGTATCTCATGTACTACATCCGTATAGTTCTCAGACTTTTTGCTGCCTAAAACAGTTTTTCACTAAATTCTTGAAAGAAACACATGTGCATCTTTCTAAGTCATTCAAACGTCCTTCAAAAGTTTCATCTTTCATTAGTTCTCTAATTTGTGGTCCTACGAAAATTCCTCCTTTAATTTTTGCATCGCTAATTTTGGGGAACTTCTCCTTCAAGTACAAAAAAACCACTTCCATTTCTGTCGAAGGCTTTCACAAAAATTTTCATCAAACCTAATTTGACATGAAGAGGTGGGAGATGTTTTTAGGATCAACTAAAAGAACATTCTTTAAATTTTTTCACCAAGTGTAAGAGATTTACGTGAAGGCCATGTCTTCCTTTTGAAATGAATTACGATCCCGGCTGTCTCACTAGCACAAAAAACAGCAAATTTTTGTATATCCAGACTGTAACCCGAGCAGCATAGCGATCACTTCGAGGTCTCCACACATGTTCCAAATGAATTTTTCATACTGTATCTTGTTTAGAATAATCATATTTTCATAGGTTTCTTTCATATTAACAGCATGTGCTAGTGGAACTGATGGGAATTTGTTTCCATTGTGCAAAAGGACAGCTTTTAGGCTAATATTTGACGAATCTATAAACAAACGCCATTCCTGTGCGTCATGAGCATATCCTATAGCAATACGATATAACACACTAATGTGTTTTTTATTCCGTTAATAGGCGTAAAATTACAAAAGTTTCGCAAGCTTTCACTGCCAACAGACAGCTTCTTCAGGCTTCTGAATATAAACACTTAACAGAAACAGACAAAGAATAAATGCAAATGTAAAATTTAAAATCATTATAGCATAGCATGAGACTCGTATTACGCCTCGTGCTCATCGATTGACCAGCGAGCTCTTAATGTTGAATACCTTGTGCCAGATAGGTGAAATTTTAGTAGTTATGTCTGTGTTACATACGTCACTGCCTGATATAATCTTGATTGATTCTCTGACTGTTGTTGACCTAGGACCGCTGTAGGGCGCAAGACTTCTTATATCCTTCCAGATCGGTTGAGCATCCTTAAAATTCACGTCTCGTGCTAACGCGGTAGTCATTTTTCTATTTTTTATATCCCGTTTGTGCTCTGCCTCTCTGATGTGGAAAGACCTCTTTGTCATTCCGATATACCATCTTGTGGATGCGTCCGGGTATATTAATGGGATGCCGTATACCCCGGCTTGGGTGGAGAGTGGTTGCCGGTCACGATCAGCGGTGAGAATGGTCCCGATCGTCCTCGGGGATCTTAGACCTACATCCAGCTTCAGCTTACGCAGAGAGTATTCTTGAGTTGGTAAGAAAATCCCGGGATATATGGTATGGAACCGACAAAACTTGCTCTTTCCGTAGGTGACCTTTGGGCTCGCCCTGTTCCTTTCAAAGATGCTTTATGTATTATCCTTTCGATACGCTCAATGTTGTAACCAGCTGCCGTGGCAAACTCTCTTAGGTTGCGGATTTCTGCAAGCAGATCCGCTTTATCTGAAGAGAGATCGTAAGCTCTCTTCGATCGGGCTCTAAACATGGCGTACTTGTGCCGGTTGGGCGCTGCAGATGAAGGGAGAATCTGGTTATGAACGTAACAAGGTTTGTAATACACTTGCGTTCTAAGATTTCCCGATGGCTTCCTTCGCACCAGGATGTCTAAAAACGGGATGCATCCATCCTCTTCATACTCAGCAATGAATTTTATTTCTTGGTGGGTGGAGTTCATGCGATCTAAGAAACTATTTAGGGATACATTGTCGTGACTCCAAACAAAAAAGATATCGTCTGCGTATCTTAGGAACTAGTCCTCAGGAATTTAAGATGGAATCTTCCATAGGTCGCAAAATGGCTTCTGCAAGCACGGCGGATAAGGCGGAACCTATTGGTGCTCCTTTTATTTGCTGGAATACCTTTGAACTAAAAGTGAAAAAATTCGAATCAGTTAAAACTTTCAAAGTTTTTATGATGGCTAAGATGGTATCGCGGTCGAAAAGATTGTAATTTTCAATGAAGTTTTTAAGATTATTGGATGCTTCTTGCACTGGGATAGACGGGTACATCGCTGTGACATCGAAACTTCCCATAATGTCATCTTTCCCTAGGCAAATGTTTTTGATTCTTGAGATGAAGTCTTTGGAGGAGGATAGGACTCTATCCGAAGGTGGCAGAAATATCAGCAAAAATTTTGACATTGCTTTCTCCAGGTTTGCAGATTGCGAATTTCTCCTGGAGACAATAGGACGGATGGGCATTCCTTGTTTATGATGCTTCACCCGCGCAAATATCCTGGAAAGATAAGTACCTGGGGGTGGTTTTACCGCTTTCTCGAGCTCTTGTGGAAGGGTTGGCACCCTTCCATAAGTTCCACCCTTTTAGTCGTGATTTTGTTTTTGGTTGGAGGTTTAACGACCACCGTGAGCAACTCAGTGGGCTATAAGCAGTCGCCCGTCCCTAATTTAGGGTCACTGGTTCCAGGGAAGGGAGAGAGCCAGTGCCGTAAGACAAACACAACATCCATGCCTTACCGGGATTCGAACCCGGACCCCTTACGGACGAATGATCAGAGGCTATCGCTTAGACCACTGCGCCACCGGGGTGGCTTTTAGTCGTGATCCCAAAAGTTCTGCTTGTTTTTTAGATACATTTAAATCACGCACTAAATCATTTAGGTCTCCTTGTGTCAATAAATGAGGCTCATTAGAAATGTCAAAATATGCATCATGTCTATCAGCGTGATCTTTATTCTGATCCTCTTCAGAGCTTGAATTTTCATTTATATCGGTTGATACCGGGTGAGGTGGTACGTATTGACATATCACTGTGGGGAATAGGTCACATCGCTGAAGGTAAGTTGGGATATTTTAAACTGGGTTTCGACTTACTTGTGATTCTCTTTGTATATTTGTTAAACAAAAATAACAGTCCGAAAAATGATCTTTCCGCTCTCTCCACATCATGAGAACTGCAAATGGCATATGACGAGAACAGTTTGCCCACCCCGTTAAAAGTCTTTAACATGTAACACACCAAATATGTGGGGCCCAACTCTTCTCCTGATCTCCTACTTTGCAACCAAAGTAAAGCTGATAACACTTTCGTATTAACGGGGTAAAGTTCTGCCTTTGAGGTTTGAATGTCAATTCACCGCACACATAACGAAACGTATCCGGATCATTGAGGCACTTGCGTGGCATTTTCCAGTTTTCACACACAAACAAAAGCTGCTAATAAAGAGCAATAAGCACAGCGTTCACTTCGGCTGTCTACAGACAACTGAGACATAAGACGTAGTCGAGCAGTCGAGTGAGTAGCCGGGAAGGGTGCAGGTGACGCCATGCCTATGACTCATTCGCACGTGCGGACAGGACAGCCCCACCCCGTTTGATAAAACACGAACTCAAGAGAGTCTGTATGTCACCTGCAGCTTTTTTCTCTTTATTATCTCATATGAATGAACCATGCTATGCGCTCTAAATCAATACTGGAATTATTTCTCGCAAGAAAACAACAACTTTTGAACGTAAAATACTGAAAAAAACATTCTTATATCTCTAACACCTTCTCGTTTAGTTTAAACGCCTACACTTTCTACTGTTCAGTTTTACCGAGTATCAACAAAACACAGGATCAGTCGCTAAAAGTTTCTAGACTGAATTTGAAATATCCTTGCTTTTCGCATGGCCATCTCTGTGTTGCATGCTAGCGAGTTGGTAACAATAAAAACCTCTTATGAAAGAACACTGAACGTTGTTGACCTAAGGTTATTTAAGGATAAACTTACTTGCGCTTCGAATTAACAGTATATTACACTGATCACAACTCGATAGGAAAAAGTTAGGTGTTTCGAATATTTCAAATTTCCTCTTTAACAATAAATGAAGATTGCTGTTTTAAATCAATTGTGCCGGCATAATTATAGATTTTGCTATTTTTTTCCATCTTTTCGTTACTGAGACATCGTCGAATTAAATGTTTCCCTGCAATATACCCTATTCATAATTTCAAGTAAGCTCGGAAAACGCTGCCCCCCCCCCCCAGAAGCAGATTTATATATTTTGTGTTTAACCCTGGCTACGCCGGCAGCCTTTGCTCATAAATACATAAGACATAACAGTTAATGACAAATTTACATTTGACTATTATACGCTACTGAAGGAAGCTTTTGTTTTATTTTTTAACTACACACCCGAGTATCACCGGCTGTGTAATGCGATTTGCATTTTTTTTTTTTTATTCCTTATGTACATAGGTTCTCTTCGAGAGTTGGCACTGCCATATGCACCTAGTGGATGTGGACATAAATTGGACGCTCAGAAATTTTGGGTCTTGTCCGCTGAATTTTTAGTATTTTAGGGCCAGATTTTTTGCCGCGCGGTTGGTCTCTTGTTATTGTTCTTAACTGCCCTTAATTTAAGATGTTCTGTTTGCCACCGAAGCCTAACAACCCTTTTACCCTATCCCCGATAAACCAGCATATCAGCCAGCACGCAGAAAAAATAGAATCCAATATTCACCATGCATTTTTTGTTGAAATGTGGGGGCTATAAAACTAAAAGTTTGGCTTCCATACTGTCCGCATAAAGAATCTGTTACTCGTTCTAACAAAGGCAACAAATAACAAGAAAGATGACACCGAATTTTCGGGTGTAATGAGCCCCTCTTTTGAATCCGTTCCGACTCAAATTAAATTTATCAAAGCTATTCAAAGTCAATGGAACCGATATGGAAAGCAATAGTATCTGACCGAAGAAGTTTTTTAATCGGTTTTTAATCCCGCAGATATTGCTGTAAACGGAATCGGGAATTTGCGCTCTAGTTGCCGACTTGTGCGTTCAAAAAAATTTGAATTTATATGAGAAACATTTCGCAGCGGAAACACTCCAGCAAAGAAAGAATGTTTCAAATCGGACTCTTCGAAGCAGAGATATGGACAAATATAAGATATACATCTGCGCACCCTGGAGGGGAAAACCATGCATTATTTTAGGAAGAAAGTATTACCAAAAGCTTTTTCGATATGTATAGTATCAGTCCAAGAAAAAACATTTTAGCCCAGTTACAGGAGCTCAGATTTTGCTGCAAGTACGTCAGAAGCAGAAATGAACTCTTATGCCTCCGGGTGGCTACACCATTCTTTATCAAATGTCAGAAATTATATGAAAAACATTTTCCATCAGGAGCTGTATGCGATACACGAAGAGTTTTTCAAATCTGAGATTTAGAAGCAGAAAAAACGCAAAAAAACGCAATTTAACTTTGCGCCCTCTGAAGGAAAGTCTATGATTTACTTGAAAATTTTGAATTTACATGAAAAACAATTCGCATCGGAAACACTATCCGACAAAGAAATATTCAAATCGGACTCCTAGAAGGAGAGATATTGACAAAAATAAGATATACATCTACGCCTCCTGGCGTAGAAAATAATACATTACTTTGAGAAGAAAATATTCCTAAAAAGCTTGTCGACGTGAATATAGTACCGGTCCACAAGCGAATTTTTTTCAATCGAGATTTTAGAAGCTCAGTTTTTTTTGCAAATTCATCAGGAGCGGAAATTAAGACTTACGCCCCCTGGTGGCCAAACGAATTTTTACCAAAAATTAGAAATTATATGCAAACGATTTCCCATCAGGAGCTGTATCTGGTGAATAATGAATTTTTCAAATTGGAGTTTTAGAAGCAGAGATAAAGGAAAACGTAATTTACTTTTACGCCCGCTAGCGGAAAATCTGTGCTTAACTTGAAAAGTAACTACACCTAAAATACTCTTCGACATAGATGGAATCTAAAAAAAAGATTTTTTCAGTCTGATGTTTAGACGCAAATATATGGAATAAAATTTATTTTGAATTCGATACTGCATTTACGCCCTCTAGCGGCGAAACTGTACATCGTAAAAAAACAAACGAAATAAGGGATCGTCATTCGCATATTTCAAGCTTCCCAATGCAAAAATAATTTTTGAAATCTGACTAATAGTTAGAGATATCGTGTCTACAGACAGACGGACGGACAAACCGATAACATAAGCACGATCTTGTTTTACAAAAGACGTGCTAAAAATCCTAAACAGAAGAAATGTGAGCCCACGGCAGCACTGAGCAGTACTCCTCACAGCAGCAAAGTAACTGGGGACAAAAATATTCTCAAAAACGCACCGATGATGGTCAGAAAAGCAACATTTGAACAAATATTAATGCTGCGCTAAAGTTATTGAACCAAAACTAAAGATCTCGGGGTTACGTTGGTTCAGGGTCTGCTGAACCATAGAGAACAACCGCAGGGCCCCGCACCTTCACACGGGGCCTCACAATTTACGAAATAAAAAATCATTTTCGGTAAAATGTTTTGTATTTATTATTTTCATTTTTTTAGTAAGTTTTGGGGCGCAAGGCCCTTAAAAGGATATATTTTTTTAAATGTTTCTTTTTTAGTTTCTAATCTCCCGCACTTTCGAGAAAGTTATCTATCGTCCTTTGCCGTACGGTTACTAAAATTTGCAGATTTTAAATGACTATTATAACCACCTTAACATTTTCCGCCTTCATGAAATAGTAAATTAAATTTCATCATTTTATGACCCCCTACTTTTATGTGTTCAATGATTTGTGTGTAAACCAGATACTTCAATTTAAAACAATACAATATCAAATTTTTTTGGAGCTGCCTACATAAAAGGCCAGTTATTCAGTGACTTTAAAAACTTTACTAGAATTCATACATGAGCTCGTATAAAAGTTTAACAAGTTAGTAAAATCATGCAATGCATTGATTATGATACGTTTTTCTAACATACCAGAAATCATTACTCAAGTTATGATTATAATGGCTGTGGAATGAATCTCGCTCCTGTGCCCTGACCTTTGACCCCATTTCGCTTATATTAAACAGAATTTGTTCAGTATACCACCGGAACAGAATAAAAATTTTGTCGCAATAGAAGCATTTTTAGTCAAGTTATGACGCACAAGGGCGTTGGAACGGATCCCGCTCCTACGTCCTGATGTTTGACACCATTTCGTCTATTTTCAATAGGGTTCGTCCTCAGGTTGTCCCCTACCACATACTAAAAATTCATCGAAATCGAACATTTTTATGCCAGTTATCGTGCGGACACGCAGACGTACAACGCTGAAGCATATACGCGTCTTCAAGCTACGGTTGGAAAGCGTAAAAAAGCCGTAAATTTGTCAGTTACATAACTTTACATTTAAAAAATCAACAACTAAAACATGTATTAGGGGATAAAAACTAAGTATATGAATTTATTTTAGAGGGACCCTTATTAATATTTCCTACGCAAACATTCCCAGTGAAAAAATATTCGCTATGCAGATTAGTTGAAGTTTTGTTTTTTGCCATTTTGTGAGAAAGTTTACATAAGAATCACAATACAACCTCAGCAATACTGATGCCCAGAAAGAAAAATCTTAGATTTTAGCACATTTCACACACACACTCTCCCCCACTCTCTATCATCCCTCTATCACCACCTTTCTCTCTCTCAGAACTTCCAATCCATATAATCTTTTTCTTAAGCAAAGCAAATATTTCTTTAAGCTTATCGTTTTGTATTTAAGACAGTTTCCATGTGTTTTCTTCACGGACAACATTTTTCACGTAACGACTTTAAGATATGAGATTTATTTTTCAGGGACCACAATAAAACATCGCCCCGGGCACTGCAAAAAGCTCCACCCGGCCTTCACTGGTTGTAAGTGAAATTAATTTTTTCATTCAAAACTCAATTAAATTTCAAATGCCACCTACCAATATTTTAATTCAGCAGGACTTTCTTTTCATTCGAGGAGGGATGGTGTGAAGCTCTGTTTAGCTTCCTACCCAAATGTTCTTAGTCTAGCGACGTCCCAGGAGAAAACACTTTGCACTCAAACTATTTCTAGATACACTATATTGACAAAAGTCAACAGACACCCCTTCAAAAGCAGATGAACGGATCCCAGAAAATGAACACGTTACCTAGTCAATAGCATCACGTGACGTATCCACGAGAACGTCCACACAATTTCTAACTGCATATTTTTTTTCCTTTTATATGTTTCACTGCTCTTGATTTGGTTTTCCGCGGAACATAAAAAACCGTTGTTTGTCACAATTATTTTTTCAAGCTGATCATGGTTTCTCGCTGGGTATTGAGTAGCTTCATCAGGCCAATCGTCCTGATGAAGCTAGGTCAATACCCAGCTAAACCATGGTCGGCTTGAAAAAAAATTGTGACAAACGACGTTGTATTATCTTAATATATATATATGTATCACAAGCCTAATCTTTGAGATCAAGAATAAAAAACCGTGTTTATTTGTAAAATCCTGGAGCAATGCCCATATTTGGCTAAAGAAAGCACAGAAACTTATTACATGTATATGTTACCGCTAAAGTGCAGGAATCAGTTTTTCTACAGATTATCTAGGTAATGTGCAGATTAACTAAGGTGATCCGTTAAAGTGCCGAAAATTGTTTCATTTCTCAAATTACCCAGATAATCTGCACATTACCTATTAGGCACTCATTAAAGTGAAAATAAGATCTTTGCTGGAACAACAACGTTTCTGTACGCTTAAATTAACATAATGTTATTTTATTTATTTTTCAGTATATAAAGAATCAATTTAATACAATCAAATAATCAACAACAATCCTTTTTTTTGCACTTTTTTGGTTTTGTTCCAAATTTTTTTTTTTTTTTTTGATTGGAGGTTTAACGACCACCGTGAGCAACTCAATGGGCTATAAGCAGTCGCCCGTCCCTGATTTAGGGTCACTGGTTCCAGGGAAGGGAGAGAGCCAGTGCCGTAAGACAAACACAACATCCATGTCTCACCGGGATTCGAACCCGGACCCCTTACGGACGAATGATCAGAGGCCAGCGCCTTAGACCACTGCGCCACCGGGGCGGCCTATAAAGATCTCAAACGTATTTCATTTACATTCACTTGTTAATATACATATATTGGGATTATCGCTATGGCTGTGAAAAGGGGTCTCAAGTCCTATGGAATAGCGCCTTTCCCGTCATGCAATTTTTATAAACTAAAACCGCGAAAAAAAAAACGCTTTCTTTCAATATTTTATTCAAGACTGCAGTAAAAAATTCCTGGCAATTATTTTAACCAGTTTCATTCGAAATTTCTGCTAAAGATTTTGTGGTCTTTTTGCTGAAGCCAGAGGCCTCTCTTTGGCCGTGAAGCTCAATCGTCATGCTATGGTTGCAGGTGCTATCAGTACGTCCCTGGGCACACTTTTTTTTTCTTTTTTTTTTTGATTGAAGGTTTAACGACCACCATCAGCAACTCAATGGGCTATAAGTAGTTGCCCGTCCCTAATTTAGGGTCATTGGTTCCAGGGAAGGGAGAGAAGCCAATGCCGTAAGACAAACCCAACATCCATGCCTCACCGGGATCCGAACTCGGACCCCTTTCGGACGAATGATCAGAGGCCATCGCTTAGACCACTGCGCCACCCGGTGGGCACACCTTCAACATCCCTGTATGCAATCTTCACGCTACCGACACACCTTTACAAATCCGTGTATGTGATCTTGGTATTTTCGTCACACCTCAACTCCGGTGTATGCAATTTTCACACTATCGACACACCTTTACAAATCCGGCGTATAGGACCTTGGAACTTTCGTCACACCTTCACAAGTGCGGTGTATATATGCAATACCTTTCGTCACACCTCCACAACTGCGGTGTAAGCAATGAACTCGTCACCTCTTTATTGAATAGTCAATCTTTGATGTTCTGACGAGAATGGTTTGTACCATGAATTCCATTTGTTTAATCAGTTGACGCAGTTCACCTGTGTGAAAGCTTAGTAATGTATCTTAGCATATACTATTGTCATTACAAATTGATTTTATAATTTCAGGGCACTATCGTTTTGAAAATTGATGATTTAATAGGTGTGCAACTTAATTATTTGTTAGGTATGCAACTCAATTCTCGGAAAATGCAAATAGTGGTGTGCGATAATGGCTGATTGCAGTGCTATCCAACAGCTTTCCATGCAACCGTAACAGCTCTAGTGACAGAAAGGACAAAAGTTGACGGTGAAAGCAATGTCGTTCGAGAAGCAACATTTGTGGCACTGCCTCCTGTTTGCGTTTCAGCTGAAAAAAGTGCCGCGGAAGACCAGCAAATGATCTGTGTTGCTTTGGGCGAGGTTGCTGTGTCCTACAGTACGTGTAAGAAGTGGTTCCAGCGGTTTAAGCAGGGGAATATCTAACTCCGTGATGCAGAACATCCAGGACAGCCACAGAAAGTTGACGATGAGGAAGTGGAACAGCTGTTAGACGCGGATACCTGTCGCATACAGTCAGAGCTCGCCCAGGAACTCTGAGTAACACGGCAAGCCATTGTGCAAAGCGCCTGCACAAGCTTGGACGGATTCAAAAGGAGGGCCATTGGGTACTTCACCAACTCACAGCCACGAACAAGTCGAGGCGCTACGATGTTGCCGTGTCCTTCCTCTCCAGATTCTTTTTTTGATTGGAGGTTTAACGAGCACCGTGAGCACCTCAATGGGCTGTAAGCAGTGACCCGTCCCTAATTTAGGGTTACTGACTCCAGGGAAGGGAGAAAGCCAGTGCCATAAGACAAACAACATCCATGCCTCACCGGGATTCGAAACCGGACCCCTTTCGGACGAATGATCAGAGGCCATCGCTTAGATCACTGCGCCACGGGGGAGGGGATCTCCAGATTCAAGAAGGATTTCATCCACAAGATTTTGACCTGTGATGAGAAGTGGATCCTCTACGACAATCCTAAGCGGCGCAAATCGTGGATTTATCCAGGTCAGCCTACCGCCAAACCGAATATTCATGCCAGGAAGTTGTTGCTGTGCACATAAGACAAACAAAATGTATTGACATAACCAACCTTAAAAAACACCATAATACCTTCAAATTGGAACTGAAGAACAGATTCTCTGCTTTAGAAGGCCTAACATCGGAAGAAGTGGATATTTCTGAAGTTAACAGAAAAGTAACCAAAGCTCTTATGGAAACAGCAACAAAATTAGCTGGGTCTAAGAACAAATTGCATGTGAACAAATTATCAGGAAAAACCAAAATGTTGATGCAAAAAAGAAGAGTGATGAGGACAACTAAAGAAGATGTGACTTCCAAAGTGGAATATATAGAGCTATGCAAGACAGTACGAAAAAGTATCACTGAAGACGTAAGGAAATTCAACTGTGAACTAGTAAGGAAAGCAATTGAAAACAACCAAAGCCTAAAGATAGCAAAGGGACATCTCAGTAAGGGGAAAAAACAGATTATGGCACTGAGAAAAGAAGATGGTTCTGTAACAAGAAATAGAGGCGAAATTTTGACAAGAGTGAAAGATTTCTACTCCAAATTATATGAAAGGGATGATACATGTACTCCAGACATCATGAAAGGTACCAGTACCAGAGTTCTTCCAGTCCTTCCAGGAGAAGATTGAATTACTGTAGACATCATACAAGAAGCAAGTGGAGAAATCGAAACAGTACTCGCCCAAATTTTCACACGATGCCTTAATGAAGGGAAAATTCCTGAGGATTGGAACAACGCTACAATGATCTTGCTACATAAAAAAGGTGACATTGAGGATCTCAGGAACTACAGACCTATCAGCCTCCTATCAGTGGTTTATAAAATCTTCACTAAAGTTCTTTCACACCGCTTGAAGGTGACACTGGACATGGCTCAACCGAGAGAACAAGCTGGATTCAGGAGTGGCTACAGCACAATAGATCATATCCACGTACTGAGAGAACTAATTGAAAGAGCGAGGGAATATGAGCTTCCATTGTGCATGGCTTTTATCGATTATGAAAAAGCCTTTGATTCGGTGAAACCATCAGCAGTTGCAATGGCTCTGAAATCCTGCGGTATTGAAGATGCATGCAT
This sequence comes from Macrothele yani, assembly GCA_039090855.1. Taxonomy (NCBI): domain Eukaryota; kingdom Metazoa; phylum Arthropoda; class Arachnida; order Araneae; family Macrothelidae; genus Macrothele; species Macrothele yani. The sequence goes on from CM077013.1 coordinate 123,953,094, forward strand.
TAATATTATTAATAACATCTATGAAAATGCAAGTGCAAAGATTCGGCTGTTTGAAAATACAACACACATAAAAATTGGAAAAGGAGTGAGACAAGGTGACACCATATCTCCGAAGCTCTTTAATGCCACATTGGAAAATGTCTTTCAATCACTGAACTGGGAAAACAAAGGGATAAAGATTAATGGAGATTATCTAACCCACCTTCGTTTTGCTGATGACGTAGTCATTTTTGCAACTACCCCATCAGAGCTACAGAGTATGATCCAGGAACTTGCTGACAAGAGTAAAGAAGTGGGATTAAAAATGAACTTTCAGAAGACAAAAGTGATGTACAATGCTTTTACAAGAAATGAAGATTTATCGATTGATGGAGAAAAGCTGGAGATAACAGACACGTACGTTTATCTTGGACAGCAGATATCAAGTGAGGGTCACATTGGTGAAGAAATTAATCGGCGTACAAAACTTGCCTGGAGAGCTTTTGGAAGAAACAGCATAATTTTCAAGAGCAATATGCCATTATGTCTTAAAAGAAAAGTGTTTGATCAATGCATCCTTCCAGTGCTTACGTATGGTGCAGAGACGTGGACCTTAGCTAAAAGAGACATACAAAGGCTGCAGACAACTCAAAGTAGCATGGAGAGGTGCATGCTTGGTGTAACCAGGAGAGATAAGAAGAGGAACACGTGGATCCGAAAAATGACAAGAGTGGAAGACATCATGATCAGAGTTAAATCCCTGAAATGGCAATGGGCTGGACATACTGCCAGAAGAACAGACCATCGATGGACAGCCGAAATTTTAGATTGGATTCCAAGGGACAGGAAAAGACCCAGAAGAAGACCACATGGAAGATGGGTGGATGAAATTCGAAAGTATGCGGGAGTGACATGGAGGAGACTGGCACAAGACAGACCGTTGTGGAGGAAACTTGGGGAGACCTTCGTCCAGCAGCGGATGGATAATGGTTGACAATGATGATGATGATGATGATGATATATATATTTTTTTTTTTTTTGATTGGAGGTTTAACGACCACCGTGAGCAACTCAATGGGCTATAAGCAGTCGTCCGTCCCTAATTTAGCGCCACTGGTTCCAGGGAAGGGAGAGAGCCAGTGCCGTAAGACAAACAACATCCATGCCTCACCGGGATTCGAACCCGGATCTCTTACGGACGAATGATCAGAGGCCGTCGCTTCGACCACTGCGCCACCGGGGCGGCTGCTTCAGGATAACGCGTGTCCTCACACCGCGAAAACTATTGGAAACCTTTGATGCTGTTCGTGGGAAGTTAAGACGCAAACCATTAAGAAGTGTGTTGTTTCCAAAAGCGACAAAACAAAACGGGAAACTGACTGTCCCATTATAAAATCCATGAACTCAGATAAAACTATGACCATCTCGATAGAGTCTGCAGAGTTATATTAAGCGCCGTTTCTTAATGGTACCTCTCCACCAGATGCTTAATTTCACAAAGTCGCATTTAGGACACACACACTATTAATTGTGTGGTAGGTTGCACCAAAAAGTGGAGCTATACGAGCTGCACCAAAAAGATACACCATCGTGTTTTGCAAACAAAACTCAACAACGTGGTTCAGCTTTTCACCACGTTATGGTACAAGGTTGCACCATGTTGTTAGATCTATTTTGCACCACAGAAGGATGGTGTATCTTTTCTAAGAAAGTGGTGTAGCACCACATTTTGATGCAACATACCACAAAATTTTCAACAGCGCAGCTGTCACACATAAAATCACCTCTAGATGCATCACAAAGCCTAACTCATACCAAGAAACCGTATGTTGACCATGGAAAAAGTTGTATAAAATATATGCTAATTTATTGAAATACTTAATTATTATTGCATCGGCAGCAATGTTAAGGCTTAGCTAGTCATAATAATGCGTTTTGTAGAAAAAGTAGCCAGCTCTTGGGTTTTGGTCTGAAAATTGATAGCTTTGCGACGTTTCGGTAATTACACAGAGCTGCACTTACGTCCTTACGACAAAGGTTAGCTATGAAATATCATTGATGTACATTATAGTTGGCGATTTTTGTAGTCTTACAACTAAACTGGCTCCATTTCCGAGCATCGCACTGACATCTCGACATACTTACAACTAAGTCGTAAGAATAACAAGAAATGTGACACCGAATTTTCGGTTGTAATGAGCACGTCTTTGAATCCGTTCTGATGCGAATTAAATTTATCAGACCTATTCAGAGTCAATGGAACCTGTTAGGAAAACGATTCAGCGGTTTTTACAATCGATAAAACATCCACAAATAGAAACATCTACTTAGTTCTACTAATGGCTAAAAAGCATGTTACGAAAATTCACAAATGGCGAAAAGTTGAAAGAAATATAGACAAGTTAGTAAAATCATGCAATGCATTGATTATGATACGCTTTCCAACATACCAGAAGTCATTACTCAAGTTATGAGGATAATATCTGTAGAATAAATCTCGCTCCTCTGACCCGACCTTTGACCCCATTTCGATGATATAAAAGTAATGCGTAATACACACACAGCACGTGACGTAATAAGGCAGATGGTTGCGGAGTGTGACGTCATAAAACTTTAATAGGATCCACAAACAACGCGTGACGTAATAAGACAGATGGCGTGACCGCGCGCTCACATCTCAATCGCAAGTCGATCGCGAGAGCGTGAAGTCATAAGATTTCTAAGAATGGGAAACATTAATAGGACGACACACCAAGACACTAAAAACGTGGTAACTCGGGGTGGTTATTTAACCCACTAAACGAATTTTTCCAAAGTCGAGATCAAGCTAAATCGATTTCCAGTACCAGAAAACGGTAGGTTACCTACTTTCATTAAAATCCTTAGAGCCGTTTTCAAAATAAAATTTACATATATACAAGAATTGTTCCTTTAAATACGATGTTATGGAATTTTTCTTTTTTTTTTTTTTTTTTTGATTGGAGGTTTAACGACCACCATGAGCAACTCGATGGGCTATAAGCAGTCGCCCGTCCCTAATTTAGGGTCACTGGTTCCAGGGAAGGGAGAGAGCCAGTGCCGTAAGACAAACACAACATCCATGCCTAACCGGGATTCGAACCCGGACCCCTTACGGACGAATGATCAGAGGCCAGCGCCTTAGACCACTGCGCCACCGGGACGGCTGTTATGGAATGCATCCCGCTATGTCCTGACCTTTGACCCCACTTCACCCATTTCAATAGGGTTTGTCCCCAGTGATCCTCTACGACATACTAAAATTTCATCGAAATCGAACCATATTTACGCAAGTTATGACGCATAAGGGCAAGGGAATGCATCCCACTCGTATGTTCTGAACTTTGACCCCACTTCACCCATTGTCAATAGGGTTTGTCCCCAGTGATCCTCTACCACATACTAAAATTTCATTGAAATCGAACCATATTTACGCAAGTTATGACGCATAAGGGCAGTGGAATGGATCCCGCTGCTATGCCGTGATTTTTGACCCCATTTCATCCATCTTCAATACGGTTTGTCCCCAGGTGGTCCCCTAACACATGCTAAAATTTTATCGAAATCGAAGCATTTTTACGTGAGTTATGCGGACAGACGGACGGAAAAAGCTGGAGCATATACGCTTCTTCAACCTACGGTTGGAAAACGTGAAAAAGGAAATATGAAATAAGTTACGTATGCTAGCGGAAGAATTTCGCATAATGGAAATGTTGAAAATCGGCAAAAAATATTCATGGAAAAAGCTATGCTAAGAAAAAAAACTTTTCAGATACGTTTCCCGGAAGCAGAGATAGCGAAAAAACAAGTTTCGATCTTTACGCACATACCGGGAAAACTTTGCATTATTTAAAGAGGATAATGTTCCACATCTCTGTTGAATGGCATACAGTAAAAAAGAAATTTCTCCAGTGTTTTAGAAGCTGCGATACAGCTGCAAACTGAAGTACACCGACATCACCTAGAAATGTGAATTACAAAATTCCTCATATAATAGCCTAAAGTGCTCTAAAAGGTAAATGGCACCGGTGTTGAAAGAATTTTGTTTTAAATCGGACATGTAGAAGTAGAGATACTGAGAAACAAGTTAGTAAAATCATGCAATGCATTGATTATAATACGCTTTCCAACATACCAGAAATCATTACTCAAGATATGAGGGCCGCCCCGGTGGCGCAGTGGTCTAAGCGATGGCCTCTGATCATTCTTCCGAAAGGGGTCCGGGTTCGAATCCCGGTGAGGCATGGATGTTGTGTTTGTCTTACGGCACTAGCTCTCTCCCTTCCCTGGAACCAGTGACCCTAAATTAGGGACGGGCGACTGCTCATAGCCCATTGAGTTGCTCACGGTGGTCGTTAAACCTCCAATCAAAAAAAAAGTTATGAGGATAATGACTGTGGAATAAATCTCGGTCTTGTGCCCTGACCTTTGATCCCATTTCGATGATATTCAACAGAACCGGTTCAGTATACATCCGAAATAACATAATGTTTTGTCGCAATCGAAGCATTTTTGCGTAAGTTATAATATATATACTGATTTCATTGTCCCGTTCCGCCAATCTGTCTTGGCTCCACGGGGACTTGTTGAGCACCTTGGATGTTATTTTGAAATGTTGCGACAATTATCCTGCCTTGAGACGCGGTTCGGACCCTGGCCACCCCAATGGCCCAGAGACCAGCCCGTGGTGACGTGCTGGCAGGCGACCTAGAATACCTTGTCTGGGTTCCCGCTCTGTCTGGCGGGATAGGTCGTTTCTTACTTTTTCGCTGACTGGAAGATTCCTTGCCCTCGAACTTTTTTGGGGAATAATTTCCCTTTATTTTCTTTTTCAAACACCTACACACATGTATACACTGTCCTCATGCTTAGGACTTACAACATCAAGAGATAGCAAAATTTATTTACAGAATATTTACATTGGTGGTTTCTTCGTCTGCTTTCCCACAGACTTCTACCCTCATTCATCTTCCGATTCGCTTTCGGTGTGCACGTTCACCTCCTGCGTTTCGGTCCCCGTTTGATTGGGGAAGATGGTATGTTGCTGGAGGGTTAGCCTTTCAACCAAGGCAATTATCCCCCTCCTGTTAACGGAAGATTGGATGAGCAGATCCAATCTTCGCGTTCTTTGCACACCTGGGATCAGTGTGTTTCTCCATTCGGCGAAGCCACTGCATTCAAGTACGCAGTGTTCTATGCTTGCCGTTCTCTTTCCACAGGGACAAGTGCAGTTCCTGATGGCAAATCTGCCTAGGTATTCAGGGCTGATGCCATGGCCACTGAGTACTTGATTCAGGAACTTATTTGTCTGTGCTCGTTTGGTCGAGACTTTCGGAAACACTCTGTGTGTCTTCCGCCCTGTCTCTCCCGTGTCCCATCTGACCTGCCATTCGGTCATGGTCCGACGTGCTAGTGCTGCGCGAATGCACCTTCGCGGCGTTCTGCATTGCACGTCGACCGTCTCTTTCAGCGTGGCTGCCTTCGCCAGCTGATCTGCCCTTTCGTTTCCTAGGGTTCCGACATGGCTTCGTACCCAGTGGAAACTAACTGCCCCATCTCCCTCTGCCCTCAAGAGGGTTTTGATCCTCTGGACGATGGGGTTTCTTCCCCTGAATCTACTCAGAGCCTGCAGTGCTGCCTCACTGTCCGAGTAGAGTTTTATTCTTTCGTCACTACGCCTGGGGAGTGCCCAGGTGAGTGCCATCTCTATCGCCAGAAGTTCAGCCTGAAAGACCGAAGCGTTCTGCGATAATTTCACGCTTCCTGCAGTGGCTTCGTTCCCGTCCGAGAACGCACAGAAGCCTGCCCCCACTTGTCCCTTCAACTTTGAGCCGTCCGTGAACAGCTCGTGCCCAACTCCCGTGGGTTTCTCCTTGTCCCACGGTGGGCAAATTTCCTCGGCAGGGTGGATCTGCCAGTCCACACTTTCCATCTCCATGTCGGAGGCTCGATGCGGCGCACCGAGAAGGTAGGCGTCCTCGCCTGACCTTAGGCAGTGCATTGCTGCCTCCCTTTCCACTACTAGGTCTGCCGGCTCGCACCCCGCCAGCACTTGGAGTGCTAGGGTTGACGTTGTGCGAAAACAACCGGTTATCCCCAGTAGGGCCAACCTTTGGATTTGGTTTATCCCCTTCTTCATTCTGACTGTGGGGTTCCACCATGCCCCACTTGCATACGTCAGAATTCTTTCAATTCCTCTCTGATAGATGGCCTTCTTGGTTTTGCCCGTTAACCTCATGCCATTCAATCTATTGAGAATCATCGTGCACCTTGTTCTAAGGTGCCTCAGGTGTGGCAGCCCTGATAGACTCTGATCCAGGACCACACCCAAGTATTTCATTTCACGCACCGCCTTGATAGTGCACCCTTGGAATCTGCACTGGGGTGGTGTTTTCATTACTCCTCTCTTAGCTATTGCTAGCAGAGTGGTCTTCTCAGGAGCGAAGCACAGTTTGCTTTCTCTGCTCCAATTTTCTAGCACATCCAAGGCCCTATGTGCTTCTCTTTCGATCACGTGTCTCCCTGAGGCGGAGACCACGAGAACGAAATCGTCCGCATAGGCTTGAATCTCCACTGCGGGCCCCAGGTCTAGGTTCAGTGCTGAATCAGCAACTATATTCCACCAGAGCGGCCCGGAGTTGGATCCTTGCGGACACCCTCTATGGTACGAACGCGAGGATTGCCCATTCCCCGCTTCGAACTCGACTCTTCTATCAGACAGGTAGCTGCTGATCAGTTTGAACAGGTTCCTTGGACAGCCAAGTTCTTTAAGTCTGGTTAAAACCATTGGCCACCAGACACTGTTGAATGCCCCCTCACGTCTAGTGAGATGAAGCAGGTATGGAGCCCCTCCGCTTTGTTCCTCTCTGCCCTCTCTCGGAGGCTGCGAATTGCCTGCGTTGCGCAACGCCCCGGAAGGAAACCAAATTGGTTCCTGTTTAGCTTTCCCTGCTCCATGAGGAAGCCAAGCGCTCTGTTCGTTATGAGCTTGTCCAGCACCTTGCTCCACGCCGAGAGGAGGCAGATGGGCCTATAGGCTGCGGGGTCATTTTTGTTCTTTCCGGTCTTGTTGAAAAGAACTAGCACCGCTGTTTTCCACAAGTCTGGGAAGATTCCCTCCCGAGGCATTCGTTTAGGAGCGCCACAAAATACCCGGGATTTGCATAGTAGATTTCTCTGACTATGCTGAGGTCGAACCCATCCTTGCCTGGTGCTTTGCCCGTATTTAGACTGGAGAGGGCATTCTCCACTTCGTCTCTCGTGAAGGGGGGTCCTCACCAGTGTCCGGCGGGATCCGACTTTCTTCCCTTATTTCTTTTTGTTGAGGGGAGTCCCCTTCTCCCTCGTCTCCTTGGAAGTGGTAATCCAAGAGACTTTCTACGGTACTATCAAGAGTCTTTGATAGGCTACCGTCTGCCCTTTCTACCGCTGCTAGTTTTAGCGGTTCGGTTATGGATCCCCTCGAGATCTTATAGGGGATCCCGAAAGGGTCAGCCGGAGTTTGAAACTCACACAGTTTTCTCCAGTAGGAGATTTTCGAGAGATTCAGTTCTCTCCTGTATGCTGAACGAGCCATTTTATGCACTTCTGTGCACTCCCTGTCTTGCGGAGTAGCTTTTGCTCTTTGCAGAGCTTTCCTACTCCGCCTAGCTCTCGCCCTTAGAGCTTTTAGTTTCTCCGACCACCAGGGGTGGGGGTCCTTGGCTCCCCTTTTATTTCCCCTACTACTCTCGCATAGCGTTGTTATTTGACTGGTTAGTTCTTCAAAGAGGGAGTTGAGGTCCGACACTTCTGCGGCCTCTTCTTCCCTCCTACCTCCCAACAAGGTAGTTAACTTGGCTTTAAAAGCCCACCAGTCTAGATTCTTCATTAAGAATCTTTTGCGCTTGGGTCGGATGGGCTTTTCCGATCCCAAAACGAAAGATAGCGCTAGGTGGTCACTGCAGCTCTCGTCGTCCAGTACTTGCCAATCCTGGACAAGGCTGCGCTTTGAGACTCTGACGAGAGTCACGTCGATCCAAGAGGAGCCCCTCGCCCCTTGGAAGGTCGGGGTGCTCTCTGGATCGTTCAAGAAACTCAGGTCTGCCGCGTTGGCAAAGTCCACTAGTAGCTGGCCGCGTTCGTCCTCGTTCTGATTGCCCCAGAGAGGACTCTTCGCGTTGAAGTCGCCTGCTATTATTATCTCATGACTGGGGAATTCCCCTAATAGAGCCATTAGCTCATTCAGCGTTTCTCTCAAATTGCCTGCCGGAGAACTGTATACGTTCACCATTAAAAATTTCGCATCACCACATTCCACGCCGAGGGCGACCACGTTCTCGGAGCATTTTATCTCGAGAACCGCTAGGGACGGGTCTTTCACGACCGTGGCCACCCTGGGCTTTGCCACCCTAGGGTGGTAGATCCGGTAGGAGTTAGGGAAGCCCACCACTCTTCCCCCTGTTCGAATGGTTCCTGCAATAGCAGAATATGAGCTTTTTGCTCAGTGGCTGTCACCAGGGCCTGTGTTGTTGCTGCCCGTGCGTGGTGCAGATTGATTTGAAGCACCTTAACGCCTCTCTTTGGTTTATTATCCATAATGAGTGCGTTCTTTTAGCAGAGCCAGTTCTCTGACAAGGCTTGGGCATTCCTTGTCTAGGCTCGAGTGGCCTACATCCACTCGACGCCTGAATCTCTTGTTGTTTGCCAAGCAGTTAGTGCAGACCGGGCTATTGCTGCACTCTTGGCGCTTGTGCCCGGTTTCCCCACACCGGGCACATCTATCCTGCTCTTCGGTGCACCTTGACCTAAAGTGCCCGAACCCGTTACACCTGTAGCAACGGACCTCCCTCAGATATTCCCTTACTGAGTGGACGGTCCATCCCACTCCGAGCTTGCCTCGCTTCATTACTTTTTTGAAGGTCAGTGGGTCCGCCTCTGCTACCCAGTGGCGTTTCCCACCCTTCACCTTCAACGAGAACTTGAGCTGGAGGCTGCTCTCCTCCAACTCTGGGTTCTGCTCCGCGAGACATTGCTCGACCTCTTCCCTTGACAGGTTTCCGTCTATCCCGTAGACGATAAACCTTGGATTCCTCTTAGCTGGCAATCTGGACCGAAGGTTCTCCTTCGTCACTGCATTGCTCTTTAGCTCCGAATCCAATTTCTCTATTTCTTTGGCGGAGGAGCATTCCACCATTACTCCTCCCCCATTGACCTTTCTAACTCCCTTAACCCCAATCTGGAGTTTGGCGGGGCAAATCTGAGTTTGCAGAACCGCCTTTACGTCTTCCGACGAGGGAGAACCCTTGTCTGTTGCGGGGTAAACGAGAAGCACGTGCCTCTTCTCGACCCTCTTGGGTGCCACCTTCTTGGCTACCTCCTTCTTACCCGTTTTTTGCTTAGGGGCCGTATTCCCCTTGCCTGGCTTCGCTCGAGCCGTTTCGGCATATGTCTTTGGAGCCGCGCTAGCGTGCTCACTTCTTTCCTGGAGTCTCCCTTGGATGAGACTCATCTCTATCACTTGCTTGGTGCAAGCTGCTTGTAGCGAGTTCGCTACTTTCCTTATCTTGGTTCTGGTGTTAACCAGAACCTTGTTTGAAGGATTCTCTAGAATCCTCTCCAACTCTTGGAAGAAGGAGTTGACTGCGCTTGCGAATTCCGACGGAATTTCTAAGTCGCAGTCTGCCTCAACGGGCTCACTTGGACCGGGGGTTTGAGCCCCTGCGTCCTCTGCCATCTCTCTACTCGGGTTGCTAGCCGAGTGCAAGCCCTGGGACCTGTGTCCCTGGTCGGTTAGACTTAGAACGTTCGACAGTCAAGTGCTCAGCGGTACTCTAGGGTTCTTTCCGCTGTAACCTGCACTTGACCCTGGTTGAGTGCGGGATTTGGCCTGATCCGTAGATCAGGGGGACCGGCACGACGACGACGTACCCGCTCGTGTGTCAGAGTTGCGCACCGTGCTTTGACCGCAGCCCGGACTTTGCCCTTACAAGGACAGTTTTTCTAAGTCCGAACTGACTGCACCGAAACACTTTTTTCAAATTAATGAAAAAAAAAATTTTCTTCCCTTCGTTTTGAAAACGAAAGAGAAGAAAAATCAAGTTTTTGAGGGGAGAAAACAACTCCCCTCGCTCTGCTAACAGAGTCTATTGGAACGGCAGTCGATTTGATTCGCAATCAATCACACAGTACTCACTCAACCAGCCTCTGACAACGGCCGGTCACGTAAGTTATAATGCATAAGGGCTACGGAATAGATCCCGCTCCGTGTCATAACCTTTGACCCCCATTTCCAATAGGATTCATCCCCAGGCAGGCCCCTACAACATACTAACATTTCATCCAAATCGAATAATGTTTACGTAAGTTATGACGCATAATGGCGATTTAAGTGATTCCGCTCTTATGTCCTGACCTTTGACCCCATTTCCTATAGGGTTTGTTCCCAGGTGGCTCCCCTTACCAGATACTAAAATTTAATCAAAATCGAACCTTTTTTACGTTAGTTATAACGCATAAGAGCAGTGGAATGGACCCCGCTCCTATGTCCTCACCTTTGACCCCATTTCGTTCACTTTCAATAGGGTTTCTTCCCAGGTGTTCCCCTTCCACATACTAATATTTCATCGAAAGATTTTTACGCGAGTTATCGTGCGGACGGACATACGCACACAACGCGTGATGTAATGAGGCAGATGGGAGTCACGACCATCAGCTCACAAGAGTGACGTCATTAAACTTTAATAAGATCCACACACAACGCGTGACGTAATGAGACAGATGGCGTGACCGCGCGCCAACATATCAATCGCGAGATTGTGACGTCATAAGATTTCTAAGCATGGATAACATCAATGGGACGAAGCCATGACACTAAAAACTTGTTAATTTGGGGTGGTTATTTAACGCACTAAACGAATTTTCCTAAAGTCGAAATCAAGCTAAATCGATTTCTAGTGCCAGAAAACGGCAGGTTAACGACTTTCATCAAAATCCTTAGAGCAGTTTTCAAAATAAAATTTACATGCATACAAGAATTGCTCTTTTAACGTGGACGTAAAGTAATTTTGCTTCCTATACTTTCAATGGAAAAACGTCCGTACACATTTTCTGGACAATTAATGCGTTCCCAAGGATAAATATTTGAGCATCGATTAAAATAGCTTCATTTTATAACTTGGAATACTTAATATTTTCTAAAACATAACCATAATTATGTAATCCAACATTTGTCTACGGACGTCATCAAAGTACAGGTCGCGCCATCTTTTTTCTGGTTCCAACACCACCAAAGGAAAAGTTATTGATTTTTTTATATTATGATGGTTATGTTTTAGGAAATATTAAGTATTCCAAGCTATAATATGAAGTTATTTTAGTCGATGTTCAAATTTTCACAAATTTTCATCCTTGGGAACACAATTGTGAAGGAAATGTGTACAAGTTTTTCCATTGGAAGTATAGGAAGCATAATTACTTTACGTCCACCTTAATAACTATATGGGATAAGAGCGATGGAATGGATCCTGATCCTATATCCTGAACTTTAACCCCATTTCATCCATTTTCAAAAAGGTTTGTCCCCAAGTGGTCCCCTACCACATACTAAAATTTCCTCGAAAGCGAACCATTTTTACGCACGTTATGACGCATAAGGGCAATGGAATGGATCCCGCTCCTATGTCGTGACCTTTGACACCATTTCGTCCATTTTCAATAGGGTTCGTCCCCAGGTGGTCCCCTACCACATAATAAAATTTCGAAATCTATCCATTTTTACGTGAGTTATCGTGCCGACAGACGGACAAAGCTGGATCATATACACTTCAACCTACGGTTGGAAAGCGTAAAAAAAGATTAAGCATTTGCGCTTAATGGCGAAATTGGGCTGTACTTCGGAAAGAAAATACGCACAGAGTTTGCTTAATCAGAATTATCTGCCCGAAAAAGTTTGTTAATCGCGTTTTTAGTTCGCAGATATTGCTGGAAACGAAAACGTGAACTTTCGGCTTCTAGTGGTAAACTTGTGCGTTAAGAAAATTTTGAAATTATATGAGAGATTCTTCAGCGGAAACTTCCTCTAACAAAGAATTTTTTCATATCGGACTTTTAGAAGCACAGCTATGCACAAAAGTAATCTATGCGTCTACGCTGCCTGGCGGAAAAAAACAAAAAACAAACATGCATTATTTTAAGATGAAAGTATTCTCGAAAGGTTTTTCGATGTGAGCAGTATCGGTTCACGAAATAATTTTTTCAATCCAGTTTTCAGAAAATCAGATTTTTTTCTGCAAATGCATTAGAAGCAAAAAAAAAAAAAAAAAAAAAAAGCCCCTGGCGGCCAAACCATTCTTTACCAAATATTAGAAATATATGCAAAGCGTATCCCATCAGGAGCTGTATCCTGTGCAGAAAGAATTTTTCAAATCGGAGTTTCAGAAGCAGAAATCATATCGGGGAAAACGCAATTTACCTTTACCCTTTCCTAGTAGAAAATATATGAATTACTTGAAAATTTTGAAATTATATGAAAAACATTTCCGATCGGAAACTCAAACAAACAAAAAAAAAAGGAATTTTTCAAAACGTACTCTTAGAAGCAGAGATATTGACAAAAATAAGATATCTACGCCCTCTGGAGGAGAAATCTATCATTTTAAAAAGGAAATATTCGAAAAAAGGTTTATCGACGTGAGTAGTATCGGCCCACGAACGAATTTTTTCGATCGAGATTTTAGAAGCTCAAATTTTGCTGCAAATGCATCAGAAGCAGAAATCAACACTGACACCCCTGGTGGCCAAACCATTTTTTTTTTTTTTTTACCAAAAATTAGAAATTATATGCAAACGATTTCCCATCAGGAGCTGTATCCTCTGCAGAAATAATTTTTCCAATCTGAGTTTTAGAAGCAGAGATACCGGGGAAAACGCAATTTACCTTTACAACCCACCCCCTAGCGGAAAATCTGTGCGTAATTTGAAGTGACTATTCCTAAAAATAATCTTTCACATAAATGAAATCCAAAGGTAAAAGAATTTTTTCAATCGGATGTTTAGAAGCAAATATATGATAAAATATATTTTGAATTCGACACCTGCATTAACGCCCTCTAGCGGCGAAATTGTGCATCGTAAAAAACAAACAAAAGGATCATCATTCGCACATTTCAAGCTTCCCAATTTAAAGAATTTCTGAAATCATACTAATAGTTGCAGATATATGGTGTCCGTAGACTGGCGGACAAACCGATAACACATAAGCACGATCAATAATGAAACGCATATAGCGTATTAAATACTTTTATTTTTGTGGTGTAGTCAACACAGAGATTCGCCAAGCTTTCGCACTCCAATGGGAGGCTTTTTCAAGGCAATGGTAGACACAAAAATGCAGAAAATTGGAACATGTAAAGAACGAAGATTATTTTTAAAAATAACGTGGGTGACATCACGAGCATATTACATGAATATTTTGTCACGTAATTATACGGTGCGCCGTCTCCATCTTTTAATAACGCATGCCAAACCATTGGTAGTTCAGCATAGAGACTATCATTGCATGAGAGTTTGCTGGATAGGATTTCCACTGTTACCCTGATGGCAGTCTTTTTAAAATTCGTGTAAGGGGCAATTCTTCTAATATTATTCCATACAGGAGTGGCCGAGCAATGCATGACTTCTCTGGCGAGGGCTGTATTCTGCATTTCCTGGTTGACACTTTGTACGTGTTCTTTACATCTAGTGTCCAAGGATCGCTTTGTCATTCCAATATATATCTTTTCCGTGTTGTCAGGATATGCCAACGGTATAGCATACACACCCGCCTTTTCTTTCTCACATGTCTCTCCTTGCAATTTGATATATGTGATAAAGGGGTCGGGGACTTCATTGCTATTAATGTTGTATTTGCGTAATAAATTATTTAACCAATATGTAAAAAGCCTGGGATATATGTGATGGATCCTACGTATTTCATCGTCCTACTAAGCGATTTTTTTATTGCTAATATTATACGATTTCTTACAGTCTTATGTATTCTGTCTATGCCATCCTTCTTACATCCAGCCTTTAGACCTTTGCTATAAATATTATCAATTTCTTTATTATTTAGGTAGTCGGGTTTGCATACGTTATACGTTCTATAGAACCATGCTCTAAATGCGAAAAGTGTGTGCTACTGGTTTGGCATGCGTTATTAAAAGATGGAAACATAATCACAGCACACCGTATGATAAAAGAAATGCATGTATTATGCTCGTGATGTCACCCACGCTATTTTCAAAAATCACCTTCATTCTTCACATGTTCCAATTCTCTGCATTTTTATGTTTACCACTGCCTTAAAATTCAACAACCTCCCAATGGATTGTGAAAGCTTGGCGAATCTTTGCGTTGACTACACCACAAAAATAAACAGATTTAATACGCTATATGCGTTTCATTATTATTCATGTCTGGTGCATTTAAAATAAAATAAGCACGATCTTTTTCACAAAAGACGTGCTAAAAGCGTGAAATTCTGTTTCTCTTTACCTAAAATATCCAAGTAGCAAAAAAAAAGAAGGGGGGGGGCAATATCTACCCACTGGGACTGCTATATGTAGAAATGAGTTGCCAGCCTTCTAAAAGAATTCCAGTACTATAGTGAAAAATTATTAGTTTATTTAAAAAAAAATTCTGCCAATCGTCTATAGCCTTTAGAATTTTTCAGAAATGATCAAGATATAAAAACATTCTCTACCTTTCTAAGATAATTTCAGTTTACTCATTGGAAACACCACAAATTTAACAGGAAAAGAAGCCTTAAGAAAAATAATCATAATAGGACAAAACAAAAACATTAATACTGTGTGTGGTATACAAAGGCAATGACTGTACATTATCAGAAAGAAACATCAGAATTATTCAGTTTGTACACACAGGCATCAGCTAATCCCTTCACTGAAGCATCACCGTAGTTTGCACAAAACACAATTACTTCGCTCTACGTACATAGCAAATTCAACACTTTCGCTCTTTACACTTTGAGGATAGACATATCTCTTAGGTCGCCTTCAGATCAATAAAAACTGACTTGGAGATATCCGCTGATACTAATGGACATTTCTTTAGCTAAGATCAGCTGTAATTTCCCGTACTCGTTTTATTCAGATTAACATTCTGTATCACGGCAAAGTTCAATTGACTATGGAGCGGAGGGTATTGAGTGTACCTCCACAGCATAATATACACAGACTTATCAGAATATGACCACCCAAGAATCCCAGTGTACCAGCCCAGGCGCGTCACAGAATGCACGTGGCAAGGTCGATCACACGGAGATATAAGCGGCCGGCCACGACAGAAGAAACATAGTGCGTAACGTGAGCACAATTGGCAGAGGAGATTTGACGGACGTGTAAAAAAGAATGATCGTCTACTACGACAAGGGTGGAAGCATCTCAGAAACAGCAGATTTCGTGGGCTTTTCGCGAAGCGCTGTAGTAAGGGTGTACCAAGAAGGGACCGCTGGCACACAAAGCACCTCCCAACGTCATAACTGTGAAACCCTAAAGACCATCGACTTCAGAGGAGAACGTCGCATTCGTTGACTAGCAAAGGGCAATCGACGCGTAACAGTGCAGCAATAGACCACGCAAATGAAAGCTGGGGCACCCAGATACGTGTTCCCGATAACACTAGAGCGAACCCTGGTACGTATGGGTCTCTCATCCCTGTGGGTCTCTGGAGTGGATGCTGCGATAAAGCGTCCATGTTAACCCAGATCCATCGGCAACGACGACTGAAGTTCGCATGGGAGTAGTCATTGAACAGTGGAAGAGTGAGAAAAGTTTGCCTTCTCCGACGAATCGAGGTTTCTACTCCATAGAAGTGATGGGCGGTGGTGGATACGGCGTCAGACACACGAGAACCAACACCCTTCTCTGTTAAATACAGGACGGCGGTGGCAGTGTGCATGTGTAGGGGTTGTTTTTGGTATGACCTGGGACCGCTGGTACCACTGGATGGGTCCCTGAAAGCCAATGGTTACCTTTCCATCCTGGCTTACCATGTGCATCCCTTCATGTTGGACGTTTACCCTGGTGCTGGTATGTCTACCAACAAGACAATGCGGCGTACCACGTCGTAAAGGTAGTGAGCGACTAGTTCCAAGAAAACACGACAGTGATGTCTCCGTTCTCCCTTGGCCGGCGAAATCGCCCCCACCTCAGTCCAAACAGAGCACTTGGTTCTATAACTGGACCGACAGGTTCGACGTGTAGACCCAAAAGTCCAACACTACGTCATATCCGGGACGTCCGTGTTGTGCTGCAGTGGAAATCTGCACGTGTGCCTCAGGCAACCTTCCAGGGTCTCATTGCGTCCACGCCACGTCGTCTCGCCTATGTCATCCAGGCCAAAGGTGGTTTTTTCCCCCATTATTAGGTAGGTGGTCATATTATCGCGATACGACCGTGTGTTTCCAGTCTAAAAGCCGTATACGATCTTGAACCAGGATTTAAAAAGTGTATAGCTGTTCTAAACGTTGTACGTACATTAAGAAAATGGAGAACTTAGTTCCAATCGTTGGTCATTATAATTAATATTGAAGATCTAAAAACCGACTTTGCGGGAAGTAGACGGAGAAATCAAAAGTGAAGATTTTATACGACCCTCACACCATCGCCAACATTTTAATTTTTCCTAGTGACCAATTTTTCTGCGAGCATCTTTCCTGTGGCCACTTTGTCTATTGCCGTGTTTTTTGTGGCAGGTTGTCTGCCTTGGCTTTTGACCAAGAAATCATAGCCGTGTTCTAATTTCTTAATAATTGGATATTAAGAATATTTTTGCGTACAATGTAGTTGAAGGAAATATAGCAACGCTATATTTATTTTTACAGAACAAATTTATGGCTCTTGAATGAGTTCCTTGTGGCCAGTTACCAGCACTACACATTAGCAGAACTTTTAACAAAATACATAATTTATCGATAAATTGACAGTTCGGTGATGCGATTTTTTTTGTTATATTTTGTTTGGGGGGTATAACGCCCACTGTGAGAAATTCGATGGGCTATAAGCAGTCACCCGTTCCTAATTTAGAACCACTAGATCCAGGGAAAGTAGAGAGCCAGTGCCGTAAGACAAACAACATCCATGTCTCATTGGATTCGAACCCGGACCCTTCTTAGAGGAATGGTCAGAAGCCAGCGTTATAGACCACTGCGCCCCCCGGGCGGCGAAATAAAATTTTAAGTGAAGTAATCTTTCGGTGAAATGACCTCTTCGATCAAGTGAACCTTTCGGTGAAACTATCATTTCGGTGAAGTAAGTTTCTGTCAAGTGATCTTCGGTTAAATGAACTAAATTCCACTAATTGTGACTGCTGATTTTCCTGCTGAACTTCTGGATGTATGTGTGCGGCAACAAAAATAACAAGATCTATAGCAGGAAAAAAATGGAAATTCACAGCAAAAAGTAATACTAAAATTTCTAATTGGATGTTGTATGTAGCACAGCGTGTATATGTGCAGTGCGGAAAAACATGAAAGGCAAAGAGATGAAAAACATCATCCGCTGCAGCAGCTATTTAATCAGGGACGTCGCTATACTTCGAATTCAGGATGGGCGACAGGTGGGAGAGCATTATTTTTGGCGGGGAAAGCTTGATAGCAATATTTGTTTTTACGAAACACTGAAAGAACGAATTTTTAATGCTTTTTCACTACCAGTTACAAAGGAATTTATTCAATCCTCACTCCCTCCACATGGAACACACACGTACACTGATCTGAATGGATACGACACTGGTGTAAGATACAAGCGTTACTAAAGTGTTGCCTTCAACGTTTTGCTTGCCCTAAATATATTGTCTTAAATTGCTTTTCAAAACCTTGCCTTTTTTTGCTTACGAAAAAATCGTCGTGTCATGCAGACACAATCCCCCCTCCTCCTTAAATTCCTTCCTTCAATCCAGCGACTTTGCCTTGCACTCCTTTAATACAAAGCAGTCGTGAGCCACTTCCTGCATTTTCACTGTCCCGGCGCAGTCTTAAGAGCGCTACTGTATCTTGAGACTCCCCTGTATCTTTAGAAATACCCTATTTCGTAAGGAAAACATACATTAATTAGTAGTTACCCCCTCAGTTAATTCCTATCTACATTCCTCATTAACCCCCTGGCCGTACAAACGTAAAAAAGGGCTTAAACTACAAAGGACGTTCCATAAAAACAGAGTAAGTTTTTTGATTTGGCAACAGTGCGAAGCAGAAAAATAACCACACAGACGACCAACTGAATTGAGGAAGTATCTATGGCAATAGTTATTAACCGTGGCAGACGATTCTGGTTTTGTTATTGCGAAGTTGTTTAAGGTAGTCTGCATTTTGCCATGCAGCTATAGAGGTAAGTGGTTCAGAGTTAAGTGAAATGCGTTGTGCGATAAAATTTTACTATCATTTGGGTAAAACGGCTCCAAAAACAATTGATTTAATGAAAAAAGCTTACAAAACTAAATGTTCGGGTGAGTCAACGATTTTTAGTTGGCCCCATGATTTCAAAGAAGGGAGTTTGTCAGCAGAACTCGCTCCTAACTCTGGTCCGACTTAAGTGTTGTTACGAAGCGTATTGTCAACACTATTTTGGGCAATGCTGCAAGAAGAATGACTTATGAAGCATAGCGGCGTCAATTAATATTTCAAAAATGTCGGCATTCCGCATTCTACGCAACAAATTATTGCTGCATCCTGTGTGTTCCACATGGGTGCCTCATCACCAGACGAGAAAATAATTGTTAACCAAAGTTCAGATGTGGCATGAGTGGAAACAAATCACTGCAAAGGATCTAAACTTTTTAAACACAGGGAAGGGTCGAAATAGCGGGCCCATGAAACATGGGCCCACTATTTCGACCCCTCACGAAGTGCGCAACGAGTGTCTGGAAACACACAGGCCCTCCTCCGAAAAAAGTCCACCAAACCAAATCAGCAGGGAAGGTGATAATTTTCTTTAATCATAAAGGTGTAGTCTACTAGCATGCTGTTCCTCCATAAATTACTGTCAATGCTGAGTATTACATTTCAGCCTTGAAGCGTCGGAGACTACACATATCGATTCAGCGATCGGAACTGGTGGGCAAGTGGACCCTACACCATGATAACGCCCGCCCACATGTGGCTGCTTCTGTTCAGCAGTTTCTTACGAAATGCAGTATTGAAATCAAGCCACAGTCTGCCAACAGTCCTGACCTCGCCCCGTGCGATTTCTGGTCGTTTCCAACAATGATGGAAAAGTTCTGTGGCGTAACATTCAACACAGGTGCTGACGTTGTTCAGGCTGGCTCTAAAATACCTTCCACAAGATGCCTTCGCCACATGTTTTGAAAAGTGGACTGGACGATGGGACCAAAATTGCATATCATCCGAGGGAAGATACTTTAAGAATAACAATTTCCTGTACCTCTATTTCTTCATTTTGTGCGATCGATTTTACTCTCAGTTTTGATGGAACAGCCGTTGTAGAAATGCTGCTAAACGTATCAATTGTCAACATTACAACCTTTTTTAATGTAAAAAATACCGTTTGCCATACCAAATGTAACTGAACTGTACAGTGTATTATGACCAAATAAAACTGTACAACTGACTTTTGCATTTGACGCCAGTTATGTGCGCCAACCTGTAATTTTACTATTTTATGTATAGTCGGTATACATTTCCTCTTTATTAACTAACTTCACTTTTGTAATCCACATTTTATCAAATATTATAGTTTCTCAGTTCATGACCATATGTATAAACATAACTTGAGCTTATGAGCACCAAAATACTTCATTAGCACAGACAAAAAATTTGAGTACGCGATTCTTTATCATTATGCGGGTCTCACAAATATAGCTACTAAAACTCAACTTGGGAAAAGATAGCTTTTTACGAACAGTTGTAACAGTACTTAAAAGCTGCTTCTTCCTTAGCTACTTCTACTGTCAGCAGTTCCACATAAGTCACTGCGACCTTACCTTCAGCTGAATAAACTTTCCAGCACCATCAAAATAAAGCGTCTAATTCCGAAATAGCAGCTCCAACGAGAAAACATGTGAGACATACATTGTAGTCCTGATTTTACATCGTATTCTGGTACTGATCTTAGAACAGCGACCATTTACACAGGTGACCATTCTTCAACGATCTTTCATTGCACACAGAGTATGGTCTTCTTGAAGTAGCCATAATAACACACTTTCACTCAAAAGCACTAAATCATAGTGCTACCTATGAACTCAAACGCAACCCGGAGTTCACAAGAAGCACGTTAACTAAGTACGGGGCAGAGTTGGAAATGGGCCAAAAATTTTGGGCCCGCACGTCACACAGTTGGACCCGACCCAGACAGTTCTGCTTTGAACTATAAATTCGAAACTCAATTTATAATTATATACAGTAAAACCTCGAAATTTTAGTATCCAGAAAACCGGCAACTTCAGAAATCCGGCACTTTTCTGATTTCGTTTTCGTGAGAATATCCGATGTTTAACCAATAACCATGGAAATCTCCCGATGTAACGTCTCAACAACACATCGCGAGATCATCCGATTTCAGCGTGCGGGTCACTTATAGCCGCCTACGTGTAACATCGGGAGGTTTCTCAAATTCGTCATCTCATTGAGCAGCGCTGAAGTGACGCGGGCCGCGCCGGTGGCGCAGTGGTCTAAGGCGCTGGCCTCTGATCATTCGTCCGAAAGGGGTCCGGGTTCGAATCCCGGTGAGGCATGGATGTTGTGTTTGTCTTACGGCACTGGCTCTCTCCCTTCCCTGGAACCAGTGACCCTAAATTAGGGACGGGCGACTGCTTATAGCCCATTGAGTTGCTCACGGTAGTCGTTAAACCTCCAATCAAAAAAAAAAAAAAGTGACGCGGAACAATTAGACGATGAATCGGCGTATACGTTTGAAATGCGTGTTGAACGTGTGATGATATTCTGTGCTTGATAGTTGCAGTATGTGGATTCAATCGTGTAATGACATCTACATCGGCCTTCAGGATGCATCGCGGTAATCGCCTTCGCGATGTATCGTACTAGGATGCTATATTACTGGAGACACTACTCCTATCCACGCAGCATTGGCCGCCATAAGTCACAGTCTGTGCTGCAAATGACGTCATGAGCAGGCACGACGCTGCCGCAGAAAAGAAGCTGCTTTGAAACCAATGGAACAAAAGCTAAGCGTATAAACAGATAAAATGAATAATTCAATAATCTTTATCAATGATACACAAGCTTACTGTTTTATCAACGGTATAATTTAGTTCGTTTTTGCCTGCTTGTGACGTCATACCACAGATTAGTGGTGACCTATGGAGACAGAGCCAGTGGTGTCTCCAGTAATATAACCTCCTTGGTATCGTAGTTTCGTCAGTCGAAAAACCGTAACATCGGTGTAAAATTCACATCGAGTTTTCGCGATGTATCGATACATCAAGTTTTTGCTTAACCATTCGCCAAATTCAATTTTTTTCGAAAGAGTTTTGTAATGAATAGTACAAAAAAAGTAATCGCCAATATTTTCGCCAACACTTTTTTTCCATCGCCAAAGCGATTTTTTTCGCAAATTGTGAAGAATAAGATCGGCAGCGCGACGCCTGCATATTTATAAGGCGTAGACGCGCACATTTTCGTTAAAGTGACCTTTATGAAAGCCCGTTACGCAATTTTTGAATAGTTCAGAAATCCGGAATTTTTATAAATCCAGCACTCGTACCGTCCTGTCCATGCCGGATTTTCGAGATTTTACTGTATAACCATGTATAATTATAGATAATTATATATATACAGTACACAGAGCGTTCAAAAAGTCTCCGTAGTGGGTATCGTAGATTATATGGAAATCACATAAATGCATTACGGAAACGTATAATTTACTCACTTGCAGAAAGTGTCGAAACTCGTTCTTCACATAACCTAACTGTTTTACACATTTTTTAAACACATCTGCGTGAGAAGAGTAAAAAAGACCCTCTGCAATAATGTTAAGGCTGTCCCACTTAATTTTGATGGTGTTATAGACAGGGCCCGACTTAGATCAGTTGAGGACCTGTGCACATCCTATATCTGGGGCCCGCTCGAATAAAATTTTCAGTCAAACAGTCGAAAAGAATATTTTCTGGTAAATATTTTTCTTGCAAGCAGTTTTTCTAGCAGTAAAAACAATAAAACACATCCCACATGCTCGTCAACTTTATAGCCAATGTGGCATGTAATAGACTGATATTCTTTTCGACTGCCTGTACTTCCTCGCACCCGCAGAGCTTACAGATGTAACATTAATTACTCTGGAATTCTTTTTTAGTTTTATAGTATCATTTACGGAAACAAATAACTATCCTCCCAGAGATATAATTTAAAACACCTAGTTTACCATAAATTTAATGGAAACGATGGACCCATGGTAGTTTAAGCTGTAAGAAGCAATTCCTCACAATTCTTCACAAAGTCTTGCAATTCCTCACGAGTCACACACACATTATAAAAAATTATTGCAAGACTATGTAGATTACTACAAGTTTTTAAATATAGTGTCAATTAAACTTTTTTTGCATTTTTTTTATGTAAAAAAACCCCCACATAATTGTGAATATTGATTCACAATTTGTTTTCACAAGACCAATAATAATAAAATAAAAATATTTTGAGTAAATTATCCATGTTTGCTGAAATGCTTTTCATGTATACTATACCATATTGCTCCGAATTTAGGCTGTTCCCATTGCAATTTGATTGTCACAAACAAGGGTCAGATTAAGATGTTACACTGGCCTACCACAGCTCAGTACAACGCTTGATCGTTATTATATGTAATAGTAACAATTTGGTTTCCAAAATCTCATTCGAAATTTTGAAACCAAACCATATAGTAATTTCGCGCTATAACGAAAAATATATTTTGGTTCTACAAAATTATATTATTATTAAGGCAGTTTGGAGGCCCCTCCAAATTCTGAAGCCCTGTGCACGTGCGGAAATCAGGCCTTGGCTACAGTCAAACATTTTTTAATTAAATAACTCGTTGCATGTTTAATTTCAGTTTCCCCCTGTTTTCTTGATAACATATCAAGCTTCAGAATATTTTTCAGAGCAACACCAATTTTCACAAGCTTGTTACGAGTTGAAAGTTTCGAAAATGTGGATGTTGATATCATCATTGCCCCCCAGAAGAAAGGAACACTCCTGAAATCAACATTCACATTTTGGAAACTTTCAACTCATCACAAGCTTGTGAGAATTGGTGTTGCTGTGAAACATTCTGGTTTCTTAATGAGACGAAACTTTGTTTCCAACAAGGACTTATTTGTTGGCTTGGACGCTTATTCAATCTCTTTAATATTAAATTCATCCGTTTTAACAAATAAGGCATTAATTCCGACATGGCATGAAATGGAACGGGATATTAGCACGTCAAACGAAAACCTCTGAATGCTCAATGCAAAAGATGCGATGTGAAAAGTAACTCAGTCTTACAATGTGACACGAGAGGGTGTGAGTGAATCACCAGAGAAGCAGGAGACAGGCGTTTGCCTGTATCTTGCTTCAGACAATCGCACTGGAAACAAATGCAAAGGAAGTATCGTTTTACGATATGGTATCAATAAATCTAGCGTCTGCGCATTGGCGTCGATCGGTGGAGATCTTTGCTGTAAGGAAACGACCACACTATTTTTGTATGACAAATCATTTTTCACTCTTCTGGCACCAACATCGAGCACAAGATTCCACAGTATGCATTTTTCTTTGACATTTTTTTTTTTAATTTTCAAAACTAATACGGAAATAAAACCGTGTCGAAATCTGGTCAGGAGCATCTAGACGCGACCCGTTTGACCCGTAAAAAATTGTCGACCAGTGACCTGTTTCTATCTCTTGTGCGGGCGAATCCTGTGCTGATTGGTTGAAGGTTTAACGACCACCGTGAGCAACTCAATGGGCTATAAGGATTCGCCCGTCCCTAATTTAGGGTCACTGGTTCCAGGGAAGGGAAAGAGCCAGTGCTGTAAGACAGAGTATCCATGCCTCACCGGGATTCGAACCAGGACCTTTTCTCGGACAAATGGTCAGCCAATGGTTAGACCACTGAGCCACCGGGGCGGCAAAAATTCTCTGCTGAAGTATGACAAACTCCACGAGAACCCAAAGACTCAGAAGAGCCTATCGCACCTAATTTAGGGCCACCACTAACAAGGAACACCCCCCCCCCCCGGGTTCGAACAAACAAAACCGCAACAAACTTCCGTTATAAGTCATTTACGTACCTCCGAATTCAACGGTGATATTAGTTTTTCTGTAAAACTCCGCAGTTGCTCTCTCGAGAGCTACGTTGAATCACCCGTCGGTCGCCAGCTGCTACGCCAGGCGAGATTGTGCAAGTGCTTGTTTGTCTGTGTACGGAGCGAGACAACAAAATGGTTCCACCTTTTTTGAGTCAGTTTTGAATATACATCTGTCTGACAAGTCACTCGTACTTTCTAATTCCTGGTCTGGACACAAGGATGAACGAATACTTCAGGAGGCATTCGAGGGAAAAACAAGTTCATTTAAAAATCATTCCACCAAAAACTATGAAATATGTTCAACCCCTCGATGTTCATTTTTTCAGACAATATAAAATTTACGCAAAAGAGAACTACATAAAACTACGATCCAACATGCCGCAGCCAAAGTTACATGACAATATTCCATTTGAAGACGCATTCTGTGATCTACAGTCAATTGTCTGCGGAGATCTATTGACCGATGCTTCGTTACGCATGGCAGAAAGCTGGCTATCGTTGTGGTGTTTTGTGTGCAGAATTTCAAAAGTGTCATCGACGTGGCTTTCCTGGTTATGGCTTTGATCATTTTATAGACAGCCCTGGCATGAATTAATCTTTTGACACTTGCACACCCTGACCCTTCGTTATGAAGTTAAAGACGTCAACAGTCCTATGTACGTGATAGTTATTTTCGTGCAAATCCGCTCTTTACGCTTCGACGTGGCACCTGTCTTCAGAGACCACTACTGTTCAACTGCGGAGTTTTACAGAAAAATGAATATCACCATTGGATTCAGAGATACGTAAATGACTTATAACGGAAGTTTGGTGCAGTTTTATTGGTTCGACCCCCGGAGTGTTCCTTGTGAGTAGCAGAAAAAGAGCTCTAGAGGCACTAAGGCATTGTTCGTGCTTATCTGGAAACAAAAGGGCAAAGGGAGTTTTTCTCGATTATCACGTACGCAAAAATAGGGAATACTGTGCTTCTAATTACTCAAGCACACTCTCAGCTTAACCGGCTGTTCGCATTCCAAGTACGAGACTAAACTGTCTGATCCCAGCATAGCGTCTCACGAACACCAGCGTTCTAGTGTAAAGAGAATAGGAACTCCTTTTATCAAGACATCAGTCCTAAAAACTAAAGGAAGTGTTACAGAAGTTAACTTCTCCTTACGTTAAAACTGCACTCTTATGAGGGAAATCAACACAGGAAAATTAAGCACAGGAATGTAGGAGATAACTGCTATTCTATAGATGAGAAGGACATTTCTAGTCAATTCGCCAATGGCTCCAACATAATTAATTCCCTGATCCCATTCTCCAAGTCCTTATAAGGACCCTCAAAGTGCCGGAATGATCAGAAGCACTGTAAACAAGTTAGTAAAATCATACAATGCATTAATTATGATACGCTTTCCAGCATAATAGGAATCATTACTCAAGTTATGAGGATAATGGCTGTGGAATAAATCTCACTTCTGTGCCCTGACCTTTGACCCCATTTCGATTATATTCAACACAACCGGTTCAGTATACCTACGAAACATACTAAAGTTTTGTCGCAATATAAGCATTTTTAGTCAAGTTATGAGGATAATGGCTGTGGAATAAATTTCGCTCCTGTGCCCTGACATTTGGCCCCATTTCGATTATATTCAACACAACCGGTTCAGTATACCTGCGGAACAACATACTAAAGTTTTGTCGCAATATAAGTATTTTTAGTCAAGTTATGGGGATAATGACTGTGGAATAAATTTCGCTCCTGTGCCCTGACCCCATTTCGATTATATTCAACACAACCGGTTCAGTATACTTGCGGAACAACATACTAAAGTTTTGTCGCAATATAAGCATTTTTAGTCAAGTTATGAGGATAAAGGCTGTGGAATAAATCTCGCTCCTGTGCCCTGACATTTGACCACATTTCGATGATATTAAACAGAATAGGTTCAGCATACCTCCGGAACATACTAAAAATTTGTCGCAATAGAAGCATGTTTAGTCAAATTATGAGGATAATGGCTGTGGAATAAATCTAGCTCTTGTGCCCTGACCTTTGACCCCATTTCGATGATATTTAACAGCACCAGTTATTTTTTTTTTATTGGAAGTTTAACGACCACCGTGAGCAACTCAATGGGCTATAAGCAGTCGCCCGTCCCTAATTTAGGGTCACTGGTTCCAGGGAAGGGAGAGAGCCAGTGCCGTAAGACAAACACAACATCCTTGCCTCACCGGGATTCGAACCCGGACCCCGTTCGGACGAATGATCAGAGGCCATTGCTTAGACCACTGCGCCACCGGGGCGGCCCAGTTAAGTATACTTCCGGAACAACATGATAAAGTTTTGTCTCAGTTGAAGCATTTTTACGTACGTTATGACGCACAAGGGCGATGGAATGGATCCCGCTCCTATGGGCTGAACTATGACCCCATTCCCAATAGGGTTTGTCCCCAAGTGATCCCCTACCATATACTAAAATTCATCTAAATCGAACCATTTTTAAGCGAGTTATCGTGCGGACGGATGGAGAGACAAAGCTGGAGCATATACGCATCTGCAACCTACGGTTGGAAAGCAAAAGTGCAAAAAATGAGTGGTACGAATTCACGGAAAATTTCTAAAAATAACGTACAGCAAAATTGCCGGTAGTTGTCAGTCTTTCAGAAATTTCCGTTTTTAAAAGTGCTCGTTTATTTTTACTTCCGTATTTTCACAGATTTTCCGTTGTCAGAAATTCCGTTTATTTCCGAAAAATCCATTTCAGCTTGTTTCCATATTTAAACTGAAATTCCGCAAAACCGACGCCCTTGCATTTTTTCAGCCCTTACCCTCAGATAATCTTCCGCTGCAGTCAGGATCGAAATCGCGCCGCACGCATTTAACCACTGAGCCACAGACACTCGGAAATTCGAATCACGTATATCGTACAACAAATTGGGCGACAATGAAATTATTTTTTTGTCATTAATACGAGTGATTTAGATATTTCATTTACTGGTGCTTATTTTTCTTAGTAGGTTTGTAATTTTTTTTTTTTTTTTGTAGTAGAACTTTTCACAAATGATTTTTTTTTAAAACTGATTTTTATTTATTTTTTAATTTATTTTTTTTAAAACTGACTGACTTTCAATTATCTTTAAAAAACCTGAAATGTACTTTTATTTTTATAGTGTTATTTCACACAAGAAAAAAAACTAAATATAAAATTTAATAGCTATAATGGCTTTTGTCTTAAGGAATATATAGACTGATTCATAGACATCGTATAACCATCTGCACAAAAAATTAAGTACCCGGTTTCTTATAGTAACACAACACATAAAATAAATAGCTGGTGCACAAAAATAGAGAGAAATTACTGTGCCACAATAAACAAAATTCATGCGATATGCTATCCTCAGAGAGGGAGACAATTTTATATATGGAGTTAGGGCTTGGGTTCAGAGAGGGAGACAATTTTATTTCTTTTTTTAATGCGATTTTTACGATTTCGCACTCTAGACTTTTTTCTACACTTTCTAGTTGTTAAAGAGAATTCTTCGGCATCTGGCTCTGGATGGGGTTTGGGTCTTTTCATCCCTGGTTTGTGCAACAAATACCGTAGGCCATGAATTACAGGATTTCTACGAAGGAAATTTTCTTTTGACTGGGAGTTTAATGACCACCTTCAGCAACTCAGTGAGCTATTAGCAGTCACCCGCCCCTAATTTAAAGCCACTGATTCCAGGGAAGGGAGAGAGGCAGAGCTGTAAAACAAACATACATGCCTCATCGGGATTCGAACCCGGACCCATAAAAATTTCAAGAAATACAGACATAGCACGGTGACGAAATTTTACGTCCTACCTCCACTCGGAAACTCCTAGATACATTTTTTTTATGTTACTGAAGGTTTCACGACAACCGTGAGCAACTGAGTGGGTTAAGCAGTAGTCAGTCTCTAATTTAGGGTCACTGGTTCCAGGGCAAGGGAGAGAGCCAGTTCCGTAAAACAAAACATCCATGCCTCGCCGCGATTCGAACCCGGACCTTTTCTCGGACGAATGGTCATAAGCCAGCGCTCAGACCACTGTGCCACCGAGACGGCACCCCGCTAATTCTATTTAGTAATGTACGACGCAGATTGCTGTGCCGCCCGCTTTTTCCTGACGCATGTCATCTTGAAGCATTTTTAAAAGAAATGAATGGTAAAAAAAAACTATAGAAATAGACGCCACTTTCCCACTCCGCAGTTGAGAACTACATGTTAATTGCACGATGAGGAAAGAGAAATCTGGAAGAGATTTCTTTTTAATGCCTCAACAGGTTAATCATAGTTTTCGGGCTCGTTCGGGCCCGGGCTCTTAAAATTGAGCCCGAACTAAACACTGGTTCAAACTCACACTGTACTTTACTCTGTGCTGGTAAGCTGCGTGGAATACTGTATGCCGGAAAATAAAGTTTAAAAAAAAATTACCAAAGAGAGCAACTCTTTTCTCGCAACCACTTTCAGTAAATTTTTTTACAAGTGATCCACTTCTATAATTTACGCCCTTAACAGGGTCGTTCTGGAAGCGCAACAGCTCTTCCTGATAATGGTGAAAGATCAACATAGTTAAAATCAATGCCCCTAGAAAAGAAATGTTCTATTCTAAGAAAGGCCGGCCCAAGCTAAATGATCAAAGCATATTTCTCGATTGGTTTCTGCTGGCAACTAATACAGAAGCCCCAAAATCATGGAGTGCAACCAGTTTAGTTGAAACATGACATCAAAAGACAAATACTTCATAATTTCCTCCAGAAGTTACATTAAATAATGGAAACTATCCCTATTAATAAGTGATCAAAAATGACTCCGTAGACAAGCTAAGTCAGTTAACCAACCTCAGCATACAAGTATTTTTCAGAAAGGCAATTCGTCATTCTTTGATAATTCCATAAATAAGCTGTCACCATGTCTTATCGCTTCTAAAAATAATTTAAATTTTCTGTCGTGGATACTGATAAATGTTCGAAGCGCCAACCACAGATGGACAAACCAACCACAGATGAACAAATACCAAACCAACCTTAGATGGACAAACCT
Source organism: Macrothele yani (assembly GCA_039090855.1). NCBI lineage: Eukaryota > Metazoa > Arthropoda > Arachnida > Araneae > Macrothelidae > Macrothele > Macrothele yani. Next base: position 123,982,427 of record CM077013.1, read on the forward strand.
TTAATACTAGAAACTTCGGCGTTCTGCATTAAAAGTGCAATGTATTCTCAACGGAATAGTACGTAGTAGTCGAACTCGTACGCTGAAAAGGTGTTCCCCCGCACACCTGAAAATTCTGCAATAAATTGCACCAAAAAGTGGTGCAGCTGCACAACTTTTAGGGCAAAGGTTAACCACTGATGCGAAGTTGTACCCATTGCCCCTATATTTATGTATGTTTCTTGCACCACACAATGGTTTACCTTCAGAGGCGTAACTAGGGCGGGGCAGTCGGGCAACCGCCCCGGCACAAAAATCGCTGGCTAAAATTGGAATTGAAACTTTTGCACCAGTTTTTGGTACAATTTTTTTCGCCCCATATTTTGTCATTTGTCTGTTTACAGAATTTGATTTTATAATGTTTCTCCAGTTTTGGTAGCTTTGGTAGCATAAAACTCGCATTTATTCATCAAAATTTTTAGAGGAAGTTAGTTGTTCACATTCAGAAAGAAGGCCGTGTTGTACGTACCTTGCAAGATAATGTTATTCACTTTGTTGGATATTTTCCGGGAGCTATTCCATCATTACTGCGACTACCAGCTGCATTCGATCCATTTGATGTAGTTCTGAAGATCAGAACTCCGAGGAAATTGGGAAACGCTGTACAGTCTGATCGACCGTGCCTCTCACTTAGAAATAACGTATCACTGCGGTGTGAAGTTAATTTTATTTTGTGGAGCTGCGTATACTTGTTTGTGTGCGAATCCACGAAAAGAACTCGTGGATAATGAAAATGAGAAGAGTGGAAGACATGATATGGCAATGGGCTGGACATATTTCCAGAAGAATGGATCATAGATGGCCAACTTAAATATTAGACTCAATATACCAAGGGACAGAAAAAAAAACAGCCAAAGAGAAAACCACATATGAAATGGGTGGCTGTAATTGGAAAGCATTCTGAAGTGACATGGAGGAGACTGGTTCAAGACAGACTACTGTGAAAGAAACTTGGTGAGACCTTCATTCAACAGTGGATTGATAATGGTTGACAATGCTAAGATAGAAAATCAGATATGGGCGCAATATTTCGTAGTTTGCCTCTGCGCAGAAACATCTAGTTACGCCTCTGGCCACAAAAGTGGTTGCACACCACTCTTTGGTGCAACCTACTACAAAACTTAACAGTGTAGGTGACCCAGTTACCTAAAAAGTCGCAACATGATTAGAAAAATACGAAATTCACTTGCAGACTAAATTTCACACTAAATGCGAATTTTCTTAATAAAGATAAAATACAGTAACAACTTACGGATTGAAACAATGACTGCAATATGCCGTCAGATATTTTCTTGTCAGAACGCACACAAAGGCGTTGAACGACATTATTTCGTCCCCAGGCATGTACCGCATACCTATTGTTTCACTTGAATTCGAACTATGTTCGTTCGAAGTTGGGCATTTCCCTTGGTCTTGATTTGGAGCTATTTTTTCTCTCAGTCTCTTTACTATGCCAAAATAATCTTTTTTTACGGTGTGTTCCTCTGCCTCGACAAGTGCAGAAATTTCTTTGAGACGCGTACAAAATATTTCATCATTAGAAACTTCACGAAGTCTATTTTTGTTAAAACGGCGCCTTTTCGTTTTTTTGTCAGGATTCTTTTTATCTGACTCAGTTAATACTTCCAAGGAAACTGGATGTTCGTTCAGATTTATGGTTGAAACAAATTCTGCTGAAGTGGGTTTCTCAGTGTCTTTCGAAGAGCCAGTTTCTGGCATGTGTTGCTCGCAGTCTTTTGGGATATTTATACTCGTATCTGGTGTGGCTTGTAAGGGATTCGGTAACGTAGTAGAATTCTCCTGCTTTTGAAAAGCATGAGTTTTGGTTTCGTCATTTAGAACACTCTGTACTTCGTCTAGGACTTTCGAATTACCCACTAAAGGAACTGCATTCACGGGTCTACTGATACTCGTATCTGGTGTGGCTTGTAAGGGATTCTGTAACGTAGTAGAATTCTCCTGCTTTTGAAAAGCATGCGTTCTGGTTTCGTCATTTAGAACACTCTGTACTTCGTCTAGGACTTTCGAATTACCCACTAAAGGAACTTTATTCACGGGTCTCACATTTTCCTTCAGCTCCTTGGTTTTGGCTTCCAAGGAACATTCGCTTTCCTTTAGGAAATATCTCGCATTCTTTGCTACTCTCTCTTTTAGGCGTAGATACGTAGATTTGGTTTCATTCTGAGATTCGATTTCTGCTTCAGTTGGAAACACTCTGGTATCCACCAAAGGAACTTCATTTAGTTCCAAACTTTTCATACTTTCTTCCAATGTTTTGGTTTGGTTTTCCGATAAACACAACATATCATTTAGAGAAACTGTAGAACTAATTCGTTTTAAAATGCTCTCATTTAGATGTATAAAGCAGGTTGCGTCCAGAGTTACTTTCTCGACTTCAGTTTGGAACGCTCTGCCATCGTCTACCAAAGGAACTTCAACTTCACGTAAGTTCAAGCTTTTCATGTTTTCTTCCAAATTTTGGATTTCGCTTTCAGATGAAGACAAGAGTTTTTTTGGGGAAACGGTAGCCCTCAATGATTTTAAAACGCTCTCATTTAGATACATAGCGTAGGTTTCATCTTCAGCTAAAATTTCTGTTTCGGTTGGGAACACTCTGGTATCCACCAAAGGTACTTCATTCTCACACTGGTCCAAACGTATAGTGAATTTTTCTAGGGTTTCACTTACACCACCACTTAAACGCCGGCAACACTGTTCTGCGGCGGATTCTATTATTCTGTAAACTCCAAAGTCTGTTTTCACGGCATCCTCGCTTTTTTCACTATCTGCGGCTGACTTACCTTTGATCAACCGTGTTTCGAAAAACGCCTTTATTTCTTCGTTCACAGATTCCTCAAAACTCTTTCCATCATTCGGCACCATGTTAGGTTGACTAAAATCCATCTTCTTTCCAGAACAGAGTTCTGTATCGCACATATTTACGGCATTCTCGCTTCCTGTTGCAGATGTGGAGTTATCATTGTTTACAGCTGACTTACGTTTGATCGACAGTCTTTCAAAAACTCTTTTATTTCTTCATTGACAGATTCCTCAAAACTCTTTCCGTCATTCGGCACCATGTTAGGTTGACCGAACTCCATCTTATTTCCAGAAGCGAGTCCTGTATGCCACACAGAAGCTCCTTAAGTCTTTCCGGTCTATTTGTCTTTGAATTTTGGAAAATGTTTCTTGCTACGCTCCTTCTTCACCTAAAGACAGAAATCCTGCACAGATCACCCCCTCGTATGCGAAAAAGGAGGGGAAGAACACCAATTTTGGACAAGCGAGTTGCCAGATATTTGATCCTTATTCAAAGCGTTCTCATCATGCTCACTCATCACTGTGTCACAGCAACAAGTGCTTTTTTTTTTTGGGGGGGGGGGGGAATTTCTTGTTGTTGTTGTTGGGGTTTAACGACCACCGCGTGCAACTCGGTAGTCGTTAAACTTTTTTAACGACCACCGCGTGCAACTCGGTAGTCGTTAAACTTTTTAACGACCACCAGTAGGTTATAAGCAATCACCCATCTCATGGGCACTGGTTCCAGGGAAGGGAGAGAGTCAGTGCCGTAAGACAAACACAACATCAATGCTTAACTAGGATTCGTGCCCGGGCCTACATTGATGGGGCAGTGGTCTAAACGCTGGCTTATGATCATTCGTTCTGGTTGGTTCAGGTTCGGATCGCGGTAAGGTATGGATGTTGTGTTTGTCTTACGGCACTGGCCCTCTCCATTCCCTGAACCATGACCCTAAATTAGGGACGGGCGGCTGCTTATAGCCAATTGAGTTGCTCACGGTGGTCGTTAAAAATCCAATCCGAATCCGATTCAACACATATAAGCTAAATTCAAGTAATGTCTGACGAATGTATTTCACCACTTATGTAAACAAAAACATCAGTCTCACAAATACAGAATAATTATTATATAATATATATTATATCACTTAAAAATCCTGAGCCGCCCCGGTGGCGCAGTGGTCTAAGCGACAGCTTCAAATCATTCGTCGGAGATGGGTACGAGTTCGAATTCCGGTGAGGCATGGATGTTGTGTTTGTCTTACGGCACTGGCTCTCACCCTTCCCTGGAGTCAGTGACCCTAAATTAAGGACGGGAGACTGCTTATAGCCCATTGAGTTGCTCACGGTGGTCGTTAAACCTCCAATAAAAAAAACTCCTTCTTTGATCCTCAGTCCGACACAAAGGTTTACCATTTCTAGAGTAAATATTTACAGAGAATGTTTCAGATTCTTCTAATGAACCTCCCGATGGGGTGATTTTCTTTGACTGCTGCATTTTGGGCGATTTTCTCGGTGGTACTTCATATGAGTTCAAACTTGAGCATGGGGAAGTTCCCAAATTTCCGAGCTGTAGTTTTTTTTTTCTCTTGTCTCATCTTTTTCCCCAAAGAAATCTGTTAGTGTTCTTTTCATTATATTCTGTTAGTCTTCTCACGCAAGAACGAATTAGAACTTAAAAACAACGACTACAGTATGAGGCAAAAATAGCACGCCGCCACGTCCTACCATGACGAGGGATGGTGAAGTGAAAAGGACACTGAACAGCATACGTACATAGTAAAGCCCCGTTGTCAGTTCCAGGTCATTTTACGCATAGTGCAGAGAAAGGTCTGCAAGGTCGGCGATCAGCTCCTGTCGGGACCTTCGCTCCCACCAAACACCTCGCACTAATCAGAGGATTACGCGGCATGGTAATTACCATAGCTGAGGAATGACAAACGGTCGGCGATATGTTCCTGTTAAAAACTTCGCTATCACCAAGCACCTTATTAAATCTTTATTAGATTTAGAGCAGAAGAAAAATTTTTATTTTTGATACGACGAACAACTCATGCAAGAAGGCATCACTAATTGAAAAGCATAATGCATCGCGAAAAGTTTTATTCAAATTAAATGCTCCCTTTCTTTTGGTGTTACATAGCTCCCGGAACCCTACGTTCCGAGAGCGTATATATACATACACTATATTGACAAAAGTCACCGCACAACTAGAAGAGAAACACAACATAGCATTTAGTGACATACATTAGTACGGTGTCGGTCCACCTTTAGCCTTAATCCGAGACATGACCCTCCGAAACATGCTTTCGACATGATTTTGGAACACAGCGATAGGTATACGCTTCCATTCAGTACATAATGCTGCTGCTAACTGTTGCTTAGTAGTAGGCCTTGGTTCTAAACTTCTTATGCGGCGCTCTAATTCATCCCATAGGCGCTCTATGGGATTAAGATCAAGGCTCTGTTCTGGCCAGTCCACACACGATTCGGAATTATCGTCAAACCACGCCATACCAGTTCTTGCTTTATGTTTATGGCTCGGTGCATTATCTTACTGCCACCAACAAGGCTCGATTCCATAATATTGCCAGAGTTTTTTTTTTTTTTTTTGATTGAAGGTTTAACGACCACCGTGAGCAACTCAATGGGCTATAAGCAGTCGCCCGTCCCTAATTTAGGGTCACTGGTTCCAGGGAAGGGAGAGAGCCAGTGCCGTAAGACAAACACAACATCCATGCCTCACCGGGATTCGAACCCGGACCCCTTACGGACGAATGATCAGAGGCCATCGCTTAGACCACTGCGCCACCGGGGCGGCGCCAGAGAGTTGGTAGAGCATAATTGTCCAGAATATCGAGGTAGATGTGCTGGTTAACAGGTTTGTCTACGATGAACAATGGGCTGGGACCATCTACGAAAAACATTCCCACACGAGTACACTGCCAGCTCCAAACTTGACCGTAGGAACAGTTCACTGTGGTAAATAGCGTTCCCCCGGCTGTCGCCATACTTACACACGGCCACCGATTCCGCTCATATGGAAAAACCTTTTGAGAATACTTTCTTCCTAAAATAATGCATGGTTTTTCCACCAGGGGACGTAAAGTCACATCTTATTTTGGTCGATATCTCTGTTTCTAAGAGTCCGATTTGAAAAATTATTTCGTTGTTGGAGAGCGTTTCCGGTGCGAAAAGTTTCTCATATAAATTCACATTTTTCTTAACGCACAAGTCGGCAACCAGAGGGCGTAAGTTCACGATTCCGTTTACAGCAATATCTGAGGAAATAAAAACCCGATTGAAAAACTTCTTGCCGCCCCCGTGGTCTAAGCGATGGCCTCTGATCATTCGTCCGAACGGGGTCCGGGTTCGAATCCCGGTGAGGCATGGATGTTGTGTTTGTCTTACGGCACTGGCTCTCTCCCTTCCCTGGAACCAGTGACCCTAAATTAGGGACGGGCGACTGCTTATAGCCCATTGAGTTGCTCACGGTAGTCGATAAACCTGCAATCAAAAAAAAAAAAAGAAACCTCTTTCTTCCGTCAGATGCCATTGACTTTGAATAGCTTTGATAAATTTAATTTGCGTCAGAACGGATTCAAAAGACGTGCTTATTACACCCGAAAATTTCGGTGTTATCTTTCTTGTTCTTTTTTTTCTTTCAAATACTAGATAATTTTGTAACGAAAATAACCATGTTTTTTTGGACTGAAGATTTAACGACCATCGTGAGCAACTCAGTGGGCTATAAGCAGTCACCCGTCCCTAATTTAAGGCTACTGGCTCCAGGGAAGGGAAAGAGCCAGTGCCGTAAGACAAACACAACATTCATGCCTCACGGGATTCGAACCCTTCGCGGACGAATGAACAGAAACCATCGCTTAGACTACTGCGCCACCGGGACGGCATACCCATTTTGTAATCGTATAATTATCATTTTTTTCTAACTCAATGATTTTTTAATGTCTTTCCGGGACTTCTGTTTGAAGCGGTTTAGTGTATGAAGATTATACAGAAATTATTTCTTGTTATTCATGGGAGTGGAGTGTGTTTCATGGCTGTTTTTATTCACGATTCTTCGTGTGTTAGTGCAGAAATTTTGCTACGAAATGAGTTTCTATAAATACAAGAGATTAATTGACTATTTCTTACAGTTCATTAATTATTTATCTAATTTTCCTCCGATGGTAATCTTCGTCGACGCGGCATTTCATTAGGAAATTAATCCGTCTCTCTATATATGGCTTTTCTTTAACATCCACTAAAGCAACACGACGGCGAGGGCATCGTCTTCAACTAACTGGTACCACGAAAGACTTTGCACGCGTTGCTTCAGCGCATGCTCAGTCCCGCTGCTTCCGAAGTTGCTTTTTTTTAATGAAGGTTTAACGACCACCATGAGCAACTCAATAGGCTACAAGCAGTCGCCCGTCCTTAATTTATGGTCACTGGTTCCAGGGAAGGGAGAGAGCCAGCACCGTAAGACAAACACAACATCCATGTCTCACGGGGATTTGAACCCAGACCCATGTCGGACGAATGATCAGAAGCCGTCGCTTAGACCATTGCGCCACCTGGGCTGCTTCGGTTGCCAGCTACGGGCCACTAGTGGCACTTACATGGAGACCCGTAGTACAAGGCGATGCCGCAGGGCCATCAATGGATATCAACTGATGGTGCTGCCACCAACGGATCGCTACCGTACCGTGAGTCGCAGATTTCATCACTGCCAGCGCCCGTGGCCAGCAGTTTCCCAACACTTGTGTTTTTACTGAGATATATAGCCGTGTCACTCTATTTTATGGGGGGGGGGATAAATTAAAAATTTCATGTCTTACGTCCTCAAAATGTAATCATATATATACGTATATATATAGAGAGAGAGAGGTCTCACTCAACAGAGCCAAGGTCATTCAATTTGCTCCCACGCCGGTGAGGCATTAGCCTCACACACACTTCGCCCTGACTGACAGCAGCGTTTTCGCAGCAATGTATAGAGTATGCATTCGTTGATACAAATCAGAATCTCAACGAACGCAAAGCTCCAAATGCAAAGTAAAATCTTTCAATTTAGAACAGATCAGATGTACATGATTACAGGAAGAAAGTGTCTGACCCCAGGTCTTAAACAACCCTTAGAAGTAGAAAGGCCGCCCCGGTGGCGCAGTGGTCTAAGGCGTTGGCCTCTGATCATTCGTCCGTAAGGGGTCCGGGTTCGAATCCCGGTTAGGCATGGATGTTGTGTTTGTCTTACGGCACTGGCTCTCTCCCTTCCCTGGAACCAGTGCCCCTAAATTAGGGACGGGCGACTGCTTATAGCCCATTGAGTTGCTCACGGTGGTCGTTAAACCTCCACCCCCCCCCCCCCCCAAAAAAAAAAAAAAAAAAGTAGAAAGCTAGGAAATTTGGGCTAGAGTGCCTGATAGGAAAGTCACACGGAAGCGAGGTAGAGAGGGGAAGAAAGACGTCCTTATTTATTACAGGAGCTGCCAGTACCCAGGGTACGGCGGCTTAACGTGCCCATCCGAAGCACGGCGGATATTTAGTGGTTTGAGTGTTCATACTTGCCTCGTGATCGAACCTGAGGCTCGTCCGTTACAGTCACGAATGTTGACCACTAGGTCATCTTTCGATTTAACTACTATTTCAAACTGAAATACAAAAATATTTATGGAATAAATTGGCATTTCACAACAATACGTGACAGAGGGCACATCGTGAGAAATTTGTTTTTACTATTATGGGAGAAATTTTCTTTTCCCACTAATTTCCTTTTTCGGAAATATGTCAAAGACGGAATAACTTTCACTCATGTGAGTCAATACTAAAAAATGTTTTTTTTTTATTGGAGGTTTAACGACCACCGTGCGCAACTCAATGGGCTATAAGCAGTCGCCCGTCCCTAATTTAGGGTCACTGGTTCCAGGGAAGGGAGAGAGCCAGTGCCGTAAGACAAACACAACATCCATGCCTGACCGGGATTCGAACCTGGACCCCTTACGGACGAATGATCAGAGGCCAGCGCCTTAGACCACTGCGCCACCGGGGCGGCTAAAAATGATTGGATTCAAATTGCAAAACCCATGTATTATTTTTACCTTTTTTGTTTTAACACGACCACCTTGAGCAACTCGACCAGTCGAGTTGCTCGCAGTCCCTAATTTAGGGTCACTGGTTCCAGGGAAGGGAGAGAGCCAGTGCTGTAACACAAACACAACATCCATGCCTCACCGGGATTCGAACCGTCTGCGCCATTCCAAAATTTTCGCGTGGCCAGCTCTATGCTAGTCACTCCAGAGTTGGCAAACATGAAAACTTCATCTTCGCCCCAAATGAAAGAATATTCAACGTCGCTGATACAGGAGCTATTCAAGGATACACTTGCACTTTGGTAAAAACTGTACATTACATTGATCACACAACACTGCAGGAAAATGTAGATGTTTAAAATTTCCTACACCCACAATCAATGAAGACAGTGGGCATTAGCCAATTCTGCCACCACCAGTATGATTTTTTTAAATTCCTTCAATTTTATTACTGGAACATATTTCAGTTACATGTTAACGTGCAATTCCCGAATACTTCTTTTAGTAGCACGATTCATTGCATGTTACACTATATTTTTTACTAATAAAGAAGACTGCACACCTCTACTTAAATTAAGTTTGAATTTTTTTTTTTTTATTGGAGGTTTAACGACCACCATGAGCAACTCAATGGGCTATAAGCAGTCGCCCGTCCCTAATTTAGGGTCACTGGTTCCAGGGAAGGGAGAGAGCCAGTGCCGTAAGACAAACACAACATCCATGCCTCACCGGGATTCGAACCCGGACCCCGTTCGGACGAATGATCAGAGGCCATCGCTTAGACCACTGCGCCACCGGGGTGGCAAGTTTGAATTCATTCATCTTTCTTCTCATAATAATGAAAATTCTATTGGTACTTGCATTCCTGAGGGACTGCTAAAATCATTTTCATAATTTTTTTTAAAGCTTCAACTGGCCACTTTTCAATTTGAATCAAAATGGGCTTATTTAAGGTGGCTCCACCTAATATCTCTGTTCATGTTTCCAATGGTAAAACTTCTTTACATATTTTCTTCGCAATTAATGTATTCCCAAGGATGAAAATTTCCACATCGATAAAAGTGACTTTAAGTTATAATACTTGCAAAACCATAATTATATTAAAAATATTTGTTTTTCTTTGAGTAATGTTCAGACCTGTTAATAGATGGCGCGACTGTACATTGATGACGTCAGTAGACAAACAAATGTTGGATTCCTTAATTATGGTTACGTTTTAGAAAGTATTAAGTACCCCATGCTATAACTTAAAGTTAGTTTTATCGATGTGCAAATTTCCATCCTTGGGAATGCATTAATTGCAAAGAAAATATGTAAAGAATTTTTACCATTGGAAACATAAGGCAGAGATCTTAGGTGGAACCACCGTGTAAGCCCATTTGATTCAAATTTAATATCATTATTATTTATTGCAACTATAATTTGATGAAAAATCAGCTTTCCGAAGCAGGAAAATCAAATGACAGCAATTCCATCGGAATGTCCGTACTTCGAATTAAAATTTCTTAATAGTGTGGGAAATCCATACTGTTTGGCATCCCTAAGTATTTAGTATCTGTTCTTGGAAAAAGAAAAATCTGTAATAAAGCAGAAATGCCAAATAAAAAAAATAAATCGTTTTTGATTGTAAACTACAAATTATCACAATCATAAAGTCAAGGGAGATGTAAAATTTAGTTTGCTTCGTTTTTGGAAGGCAGCCATTCTGTTCATTCATTAACCATCTTTGCTAATCCCATCCCCTCAAATTTGGAAAATTCAATGATGAATTTCCGTGCTTCAAATACCAATCGATGTGGTTATCAGAAAATATGTGAATAAAATGAAAATAACCATTTTTTTTTTCTTTTTAGAATGTAAAACCTAAAATAAAAGGTACAATGCAGCAGTTTATAATATCTGAAAATGGATGTCTTTTTCCCTAATTACACAGCCAAAAGTAAATTGGGCAAATTAGAGAACTACAGTGGCGGTTCGTGACCAGAGGAATGGGTGAAGTGCTACAAAATGAAAATCCATAAAAAGAAAATACACCTACTTTTTTGTAAAGGTCAATTTTTCTGTCTTTTAAGAAGGCATAACTGTCAATGATGTCATCGTAAAACGGCTATTTAATTACAAATTCGGAGAGTTCTTTTTTTTTTTTTTTTGATTGGAGGTTTAACGACCACCGTGAGCAACTCAATGGGCTATAAGCAGTCGCCCGTCCCTAATTTAGGGTCACTGGCTCCAGGGAAGGGAGAGAGCCAGCACCGCAAGACAAACACAACATCCATGCCTGACCGGGATTCGAACCCGGACCCCTTACGGACGAATGATCAGAGGCCAGCGCCTTAGACCACTGCGCCACCGGGGCGGCGAGTTCTTTTTGTATCACGATGTTAGATAACGGTGATAATCTTTGCTATGAAATACTGTTCTTTAAGTAATTTTTTATTCATTTCAAACAGGAAAAACTTCTTCCTATTGTCACAATGGTTGAGGGCCAAGTAAGATCTAGATAAAGCAATTTATACACTTCTTGGAATATGAGGATCTTTCTGCACATTACATGTCTACAACAACGTGCACTCTGTATTCTGGGTTAATATTTTTTTTTTTGAAGCAAAAGCATGGATCCAGAACACACCGAGAATAATAAACAGCACTAAAACTGAAGTTCACACTCGAACTTACTGTATAAACAGAGGTCCAAACCAGAATCTTCCAAACCCAAAATTGCACTGCAAAGAAGTGGCATAAGCTGTCAATTCACCTCGATCATTTACTTCATTAGTTACCGCACCAACCCCCTCTTATTCAAGGAAATCCAGGTTCCTACGTCGGCGCTCTTCACGGTGGCGGAGAGAAGTGATTTGGAACTGCAACTAGCCACCCCGTTGGCTCCGTGGTCTAAGCGCTGGCTTACAACCATTAATCAGAGATGGGTCTGGGTTTGAGTCCCAAGAGGCATGGATGTTGTGTTTGTCTTACGGCACTGGCTCTCTCTCTTCCCTGGAACCAGTGGCCCTAAATTAGAGATGGATAACTGCTTATAGCCCACTGAGTTGCTCACGGGGATCGTTAAAACCCCCCCAATCCCCCTTCCAAAAAAATGCAGCTAGTACCTCTTTACATGGCCTATGCCTAGTTACAATGTTGTCTGTTCATTAATTTGTAGTGTCATTTGAAACAGCATGCTTGAACTTCTAGCTTGCATTTAAAAACAGGAGAGCTTTTGTTTCAAACCAAGACATTTTCCAGAAAACATTCTTGTAAAACGAAAAGTGGGCAATTTTAAAAATTCACTAAATTGTTCAAAGAATCTTTTTATAAATATAAGGTGAAGGGGTACGTCAGCTGCCCTGGTGGCGCAGTGGTCTAAGCACTAGCTTATGACCATTCATCTGTGAAAGGTCTGGGTTTAAATCCCAGTGAGGTCCGGTCTCGAACCTGGTGTTTGTCTTACGGTACTGGATCTCTTCCTTTCCTGGAACTAGTGGCCCTAAATTAGGGATGGACGACTACTAATATGTAGCCCATCGAGTTTCTCACGGTGGTAATTAAAACTTCAATCATAAAAATAAAAAAAAATAAAATAAAAGTGGCACTTCACTGTCTTCACCCGGCGAGCCGTCACTACAAAATAAACATTTTTTTTTCAGAGATTTTGAAGTGATGTATGCAACAGAAAAGGAGTCTTTTACTACTATCACGAATTTTAATGCTTTTACAGAAATAGAGTACAATCTGTTAACAACTGTGAACATGTGAGCAGGCATACTTTGACATTCAGATTTTAAAAATGTAAATTCAAATGATCATTGAAGGGAAGTTGATAAAAATACATTGTAAGCAAAGAAACTTGAGACACATATTATAGGGTGATTCACTTGTGTCCACTGAAAGCACAATCTTTTTATGTATAAGCACAAGAGTAAGATATATGTAACACTGCTAAAAAGATAACAGTCCCAGGAGCACAGATAAAACAACATCAAATACTTCAAGAGTAGCTAATATTATCATAGTGAACACTATTCAATGTGCTCCTCAGAACAAACCCAAGATAAAACGACATACATATTCAGAATAAAGGTTGATGGATATTTTATGGGCACTCACGTTTTCTGATAAACATTATATAAAACATGTTAGTTACAAAACAGATTATAATTTTAAGTGCACCAGAATTGAAGAATTAACGATTCAATTTCCATACCAGCATGCATTTTTAAGAGCCCTATTTGAAAAAAACTCTACTTATGACTTACCTAACATTCTCTGTGTTTCAGACATAATTATTGGCACGTCCAACACACAAAGAATAAATATTTAGCCACAATTCTGTATTATTTAACTTAATATCCTACATAAGTTATATATGAGTACAACAGGTGATCAAAAAGTATTGAGACTGCGAGCATAACTGTTAAATAGAAGAGCAGAGAAGAATACTGTGACTATGGAATCTACTGCACATGCACCTGCTGAGAGAACACCATCAGCACAGCACCTTTGTGTTGTGGCCAATTGCTTGGAAGGAGAGCCTCATCAAAGTACCGCATGTCTGAGAAAGTTGAGCAACGCATTTGCATCAAATTCTGTTTGAAACTTGGGATTCTTACAAAGAACTTATGACAGGTCACCAAGAGCATATCGCGAAGACTTTACAAGTCGTCTGCGAGTGTATGACTAGGACAAAGTTTTGAAAATGACTGTGAAAGTGGCCAAAGTGATGATCATTGTAGAAGGCCCTCAACAAGCAGAGTGCCGCATGTCTGAGAAAGTTGAGCAACGCATTTGCATCAAATTCTGTTCGAAACTTGGGATTATTACAAAGAACTTATGACAGGTCACCGAGAGCATATTGCAAAGACTTCACAAGTCGTCTGCGAGTGTATGACTGGGACAAAGTTTTGAAAATGACTGTGAAAGTGGCCAAAGTGATGATCATTGTAGAAGGCCCTCAACAAGCATTAATGAAAGAAACCTCCAAGAAGTTTGTTCAGCTGCGAGGGAAAAATCTCAGAATTACTAGCAGAGAACTTGCTGATGACTTGGGCCTTAGTTTCGGATCAGTATGGGCAATGCCCACGAAAGATTTGGGGATGAGATCTAAGGACACTTTCACGGCCATTTTCAAAACGTTTATACCAGTCGTACACTCATGAAGTCCTTACCATACACTCTCAGAAACTTGTATTAATAAGTTTCTTTGCAAGAATCCCCATGCATTGCTCAACTTTCTCAGACATCGTTAACATGACACTCTGATCAGAATAGACTACCACACAAAGGCGCTGTGCCGATAGCGTTCTCTCGGCAGGTGCATGTGCAGTAGGTTCCAAGGTCAAAGCCTGGCAAACGGTATTCTACTCTGCTGCTCTATTTAACAGTTATTCACGCAGTTTTGATACTTTTTGATCACCCCTTGTATATAGTGAGTGCTCAATGAATTATGACTACCTGTATGAAAATTGAGTTACAACAAACACTGATAAAATGAGGAGGGGCTGTGGTCTGTAGGATAAAGGGGTGTATATGAAGCTGGTAGTTTAGTTGAGAGCAAAGCTACTGACATGATGGGTAAACCCAACCCAATAATTTATCAGGGTTCACAAAAGGCTAAATTGACGTGTGTACGGAGGGTTGGTAAGTCCATTTCAAAGACAGCGACACTTATGGTGCAAAAATTGAAGAACCATCAACCAGTGACACAGCTGTAAAGGCTGGCAAGTGGTGGATTCTGGAGGTGAACAAAGGGTATGTTGCCTAGTAGTTTAGCAGCCAACAGCTCAATACTTTATTTATTTATTTATTTATTTGGTTGGAGGTTTAACGACCACCGTGAGCAACTCAATGGGCTAAAAGCAGTCGCCCGTCTTTAATTTAGGGTCACTGGTCCGAGGGAAGGGAAACAGCCAGTGCCGTAAGACAAACACACCATCCATGCCTCACCGGGATTCGAACCCGGACCCCGTTCGGACGAATGATCAGAGGCCATCGCTTAGACCACTGCGCCACCGGGGCGGCCAACAGCTCAATACAACAAGGGCAACCTGGAAACAATATCCCATGTAACTATGTGCCACACTATGAATGGGCTACAACAGCAGATGTCTTATTTGTCACTCTCTCCTGAAAACAGTCCATCGATGTAAATGACTCTCCTGATGCCAACAGCATGAAGGTGTGCCGGTCTGATGAATTACAATATATACTCCATTCTGCCAATGGTCGAATCTATATTTGGCATCAGCAGCACAAGGCTACAGATCCCTTATGCACGGCATTGACTATCCAGGATGGTTGCATGGGCACCTGCAGAATTAACTCTCGTGATTCCGACAGCATGCAGATTAGATGTTAGAAGATTGAAAGCAGGTGTGCTCGTCCAATGAATCACAATATATACTCCATTTTGCTAATGGTAGAGTCCATATTTGGCATTAGCAGCATGAGGTTATGGAACCCTTATGCATGGCATCGACTATTCAGGATGTTTGCATGGGCACCTACAGAATTTTTTTCAGGTCTAACTCATGTTTCAGCACATATGACATATCTAAGCTCCAAGTCATTCAAGACAAATGCCAGAAATACAGTCTCAAGCTCACTGCATAAGGGGAAATATCTTTATTTCTTAAAACAAAGAGAATTTTTTTTATAGAATATATAATGACAATTTAATATAAAATAACTGAATAAATGATGTGAGAAACTATTTATCTGGAAAAGAACAACTATTAATTAAGCTGGATTATAATTGTGCCACTCCTGGTTGGAAGAAAATAAAAATTGCAGTCTATTGCTTTATTTGAATTGGTTGACAATCTTTCATAAAAAATCTGCATTTTGGTAAACCCATTTTCAATGGACACTCTTTATACATTGATACCATTTAATCTCTCCTAGGCCATGGATGATCGCACCCAAGACTTCATCCTATGCAGGGTACTAAAAGATCTTTCAATGGTACATGTTGTTGTGGAGAGTGTGGCTGCATTTTGTAGTGACCTTAGAACTGTTTTTTTTTTTTTTTTTTTTTTTGATTGGAGGTTTAACGACCACCGTGAGCAACTCAATGGGCTATAAGCAGTCGCCCGTCCCTAATTTAGGGTCACTGGTTCCAGGGAAGGGAGAGAGCCAGTGCCGTAAGACAAACACAACATTCATGCCTCACCGGGATTCGAACCCGGACCCCTTTCGGACGAATGATCAGAGGCCATCGCTTAGACCACTGCGCCACATTGGAACTGTAGGGTAAAGTTTCTCATCTTCTCACATACTTCCTTAAAGAGAAATCTCTTCTGTTTCCGGTTTCTGCTACCAACTTGTTTTTCCAAAATTGGTACAATGACCTTGATTCTGTGTCTCCATTAATAAGACATTTGTTATACCCTGCTGAAATGTCTTTGATCGGCAAATTAAATTTAGCCACATCAAGTCTACTAATATCTTTGGAAAGTAAATTAAAAAAATAAGTATAAAGGTTCTTTCTTTTACAAGAAACTACTTTCCAGTGAAGTTATCAAAGAATCTAACTATGCAGTGTAAATAGATGGATGGTAATATTCTTCCACTGAATGTGCTGGTGCATCACATCTATGTACTTGCTTGACCACATTGGGGGAAGAGAAAATGGGTTTCATTAGTTAAGAGGTCCACGGGGATGACAGTGATCAAGGAGTATGACAAACTTGAGTCACAGACTCTGGTCATTAAAAAAATCGAAATTCATCATTTCACCATTCTGCCTTTATTTAATTTTAGGGGGGTTGGGGATTCCAATTTCCAGGGGATTCACCATGGGCACCCATGGCTGGTTATGGTGGATGTATGATAAGAGGGCATGTTTGGCTGGTACGAACTGTGTACCCCTAGTGTGTGTGGCCAAACGCATGGACTACAGCTATTACCAGTGACTGCTTATTAGCCATTGTACAACCAAAAATGTTGGGCAAGAGAAGGGATTTCTTCTTCCAGCATGATAATGCCTCCATGTCATTGGATTCTCCTCATGCAGGAATGTTTTTATGAACACAGTGCTGAATATCAGATACCTTGAATGGCCATGAAAGTCACCTGATCTCACTCCAACTGAACATTTGGGGGATGTTGTGGAATGCCAGATGAGGCAGTTGGACATACCACCCTATTCCATACAAGAACTGTGAACTGCCATACAAACAGTTAGGTTGCAGATCACCACACAACAGTACAGACACCTCATCGAGTTGATGCCATGCCAGGTGACAGCTGTACTTTGGGTGAAAGGAGGGACTATAAAGTATTAGATGGAACGTTATAATTCAGTGAGCACTGTGTGTGTGTGTGTGTGGAGTGAAAACAGCTGATGATTAGTATGATGCTGGGAAAACTAACTAAGTAAACAGTTGCAACACTATATGATGAAACACACAGTCATCATTCAACATTTTCTTTGACACCTTAGCAGGATTCTTAAAAATCCAACAGCCACCCCCGGTGGCGCAGTGGTCTAAGCGATGGCCTCTGATCACTCATCCGAAACGAGTCCGGGTTCGAATCCCGGTTAGGCATGGATGTTGTGTTTGTCTTACAGCACTGGCTCTCTCCCTTCCCTGGAACCAGTGACCCTAAATTAGGGAAGGGCGACTGCTTATAGCCCATTGAGTTGCTCACGGTGGTCGTTAAACCTCCAATCAAAAAAAAAAAAAAAAAATCCAACCCCAAAACACCCAGGTGATTTTTTTTTTAAAAAAAGCTCATTTTAAAAAACCCAATAAAACCCAATCCAAAGTGGGTTTTTATGGGTTTTTTCTAGTTAAGGAAGTTTCCTGCTTTTGTATGAATATGTTTTCTGCTCCAAGTAATTTCAAACATAATGAGAAATTACAAAGCATTTAGTATTTGAAATCAGTTTATGAAAAGTATGGATGCAAAGTGTAAACACCAGATAAGAGTAGACTTCTTTCACTAACTCTGACCTATGATGAAAAATCAATATCACTGGTTCAATTTTTTTTTAAAGAAACTAGATTTTTTTTTTCTGGTGAAATGACAATGAACTAAGCAAGTTTTACAAAGCTATTTTACATTCAAAGGAGAATAATTGGGTGAGGTGAACTGACTGGACAGATGCAAAGCTGCACATTAAGAAATAACAATATCTTCTTATTTTACAGTTGCATGCATGAAATGTGCGTTCCCACTAGAACATAACTGAAAAAAAGTATCATTAATGAATGTTAAAAAAATGAAATTAACTCTACAAACCCTAATACTGTATGGTTTCACAGGAATGTCTACATGTAATGATAAAATTAAAAAGTTCGATACTACAGAAACTATCCTTTGTGGAATGGTGAGCATTATAGGAACACAGTCTATCATGGTCCATAACTGCTAAGATATTTCAGTTCTACATGTGTGTACTAAATCAATCTGCAAAACAAACCACAACTTCACAGATTACAATCTCCATAGATGAAAAGCTTCCCAAATTCAGGTTTAAAAAATAATATTCTTATACACACATACAATTGGTTTTTCACATAGTACTTTGATAACAGAATAAATTATATCTCAATGAATTTCATTTCAGCTACAAGAATAACTTAAAAATTCACTGAGAGAAACAGGTAGTATTTTCAAATTTTGGAAACTTTCTAAGTCCTATACAGGGTGTCCGAGAATTATTGGGCACATTACAAAATTATGTAAAAAAAAACCCTATGAGCATTGCCTGTTTTTCTATGTCACATATTACTAACACGGTTTCTATATTTTTGGTTTGCAGAATTGTTACTCCCAGAATCTAATAGATGACACTAGGTGTGGCCTGATGAGGAATGTATGAGAAATGCGCAATCAGTAGTCATGTCACCCGTACAGCAGAAGGCTATGTGTGTGTTATGGCTTGCGGAATTAAAGTCTGTCATTAAAGTTAAAAGACAGTACTGTTTAGAGTATGGTTGTAATCCTCCGTCAATTAATTCAATGAAGTGGTGGATGAAACAGTTTAAAGAAACTGGCAATGTGGAACATCGTGGAGGAGCCAGTAGGCCTAACATCAGCGGTGAGATGGTTGACCAAGTTAATGAAAGTTTCTGACGAAGCCCCAGGAAATCCGTTCGTAAAGCAAGCAGAGAACTGTGAATTCCAAAATCGACAGTTCACAATATCTTGCACAAGAAATTAAAGTTTCATGCTTATAAAATTCAAATAGTGCAAAAGATGCATGTAAATGATCACACTCTGTGATACGATTTTGCTGTGGATATGCTGAATTGAGTGGAAAATGACGAAAACTTTCTTCAGTACTGTAATTTTTAGTGATGAATCCACATTTCATCTATCAGGTATTGTGAACCGCCACAACTGTAGGATATGGGGCAGTGTACGGCCTCATGCTGCTATTGAACTGGAACGTGATTCTCCAAAAGTTAATGTGTGGTGCGCCAAATCAAAAAGAGAAGTGATTAGCCATTTCTTCTTCCACGAGAAAACCATAAATGGTCAACAAAGAAAGGTGACTTGATCACGCTAGTTACGTTAACTAAAACTTTTACAAAAAGTTCGTAAGTTGGAAGCTTTCGACCTTATCTTATTCTAAGTTTTGGCAACAAATTCTAAGTTTTGGCAACAAAAATAGGAAAAATTCAAATGTAGAATCTGGCAACAATCTTAGTCCTCCATTGGCGTGATGAAGACCTAAGATAAGGTCGAAAGCTTCCAACTTACGAACTTTTTGTAAAAGTTTTAGTTAACGTAACTAGCGTGATCAAGTCACCTTTCTTTGTTAATATTGTTACGTGTTTTGCCCATAATCGTCACCATAAATGGTGACATTTAATTGGTTATGCTAGAAAATTTCGCTATACCCCAGATCAAAAGATATGACGTCGTTTTCCAACATGACAGCGCACCTCCACATTGGTCAACGTGTGTACGTAAGTGCCTAAATGAGCATTTCCCCAACAGATGGATTGAGTGTGGCGGTCCCATTCCGTGTCCTCCTCACTCTCCAGATCTAACTCCATTGGATTATTTCATGTGGGGTTATGTGAAGGATCGTGTCTATCGGACGCCTTGTACTGATTTGCAGGAACTGAAGCAGCGTATCACAGCTGCTATTAATTCTATAACTCCTCAGATGCTTGCCAATACATGGCATGAAATCGAGTATTGCTTGGACGTACTACAAGCAACCAGGGATCTCACATTGAAACTTATTAACTTATGTAGTTACATTGTAAGTTAGTACAGTCAGTTTCTTTCTATCTGTCTAATGTTTTGTTTTATATAATTTTGTAATGGGTCCAATAATTCTCGGACACCTGAAGTAGGTTAACCATGTTTTAGAAATCAATACTGTGAAAACCAACGTACAGATGGAGATTCCCTTAAACAAAATCCAAAAAGCTCTGAAATCAATATTATTCCTACGAGTATTGATTTTTAAAATATGATCATTTTTCCTTTGACACCCTGTACAACAAACAATCACTTATGATCAACAGGTTTATAAATTCAGGTTTAAAAAAAATACTTTCAGTTTTACAGAATCTATATAAGCTGCCAAATCTGAAGTACTGGCAAAAGAAAAAAAAAATATCTTTAACAGAAAAACAGCATTTCCTAATTATTTATCAATTACAATATGGCACTTTTGATCAAATAAAATGAAGGGTTGTGCTGATCAAACATTCTTTTATTTTCTTTCCGTTTCTTTTAACCAAAAATCATTGGTTACACAAGGAAGAATGTAACTTTAAACCTTTTTTGGCAAAATTGCAAAAACAAAAAAACAAAAAAAAAAAAAAAATGAAACAAAACAAAAAGTTTCATACCAAAAATGCTTGCAAAAAGGTTTTACAAAAGACCACACCTTTTTTTCTGGAGTTTCGATGGAATGATTAAATCATATCACTAAGTGGCCCACTTTGGAAAGCCATGTCAATCATTTCAAAATGCATTCAAGTTACACTGTAAGTGTGTATGCAAGTTGCTAAAATAAACACAACTTCAACATAGTAAAAAAAAAAAAATGGCAAGAACATCATGCACATTATCCTTATATCATCAATAAATGCAAAAAAAAATTTGAATTTTCCAGATAACAACACCAATTAAACAACAAAAACAACAACAACAAAAAAATCCATTGTCATTCAGAATATATCACTGCTCATAGAAAAACAATTCACCATAAAGGTTCAATGAACATTGTTCAGATTTTGAGGCAGCTGAGCTTTCCATGGGATGTCCTACGATATTTAAAAAGTATTTGTTTTCACTGAACTTAAAAAATCAGCATCAAAGTCAGTTAACAAGACAAAATAAAAATGTTGAAAATTCCTTATCATTGTAGAAAGCCACGGCCACACTTGAAGCAATAAATGGTTTGTACTGAAAATTCTGAGAAAAATTGCCATCTTGGATAAAAAAAAAAATGGCAACTTACAGTATCTGATTTTTAAACAGATGATGCTAAGTGCATTGTACAGTAGATGCCTACGACACATAATGAAATAGAACATGTAATTAATGACATGGTAATATTTTAAAATATTCCCATCTTTTAACAGTATACAGTTTTAATAGATATAAATAATACCATGTTTGGACAAGCAAGCTGTTCAGGATCCAAAAAGTTCATCACGGGGAAGTAATACTGCATAAATAAAATGCAGTCAGAAAATTTTAAAGTACTCATCAGAAAATGATATTTTAGTATGCTTTTATGAGTTTACTAAGCAGTGATTGTACAGCCTGTAGTGAATATGCATCAGTGAAAATATGATATAGAAAAAGATTGGGAGTTACATTTTTCTCAGAGCTATGAGGAGAGAGTATAAAAACGTTATTTGAAATACAATGCTTGTTTTGATTTCAGTGCAATATGGAAATTATAAATTTTATTTTGTGATTCAGGTACAGACAAGATCAAAAGAAAGTGTCTAGAAATCTTTAAGCTCCATTTGAAGTTATACGATCACAATTCCTTCGTAAAATCATTTCTTTGTCCTACTAGAATATATGAATATAAAAAAAAATAAGGAAATTCTATGAGATATCAAAGAAAATATAGTATTTTTCAAAAAGCAGTAGACACTACAATTTTTATACTGGTATCCAACAAAATTTTAGAGGAAGTGCCTAGGATGACAGCCCCCTCTTTACATATACACATTCTTGCATGCACACATGTGCTCAGCAATACTATCTTATTGGTTTGGTTCCAATTGTGGATGGGGGGGGGGGGGGGCAAAAGTGCCAATTGCAGACAGATCCAGTTTTGCCCGCAACTGGGAAAAGAGTAAGAGTTTTAGTGAGGGATTAGGAAAACACCCCTTCCTAATCCCTCCTTAGAAGGGTTCAGCAAGGGAGATAAAAGTTACTATTTTCTCAAGTTCTTCACTTGCAGTTTGGATTGAAGAAGTCAAGTAACAAATTTTTTCTGTTGTTATATGTTATTTATATTGTAATAAAAGCTTCCAATGGATGAGTTTGAAATATTTGAGACAGAAAAAGGGAAGAAGCCATTGCATGTAATGGGCACAGGTATATGATTCATTGCACAAGTCAGCAAAATGTTATAACTTGGGCATGTGTAAATGAGAAGACGGCAAAATGTAAAGGTCTTATGGGAATGAAAGGAAATAATATATTACAGTCCTCCAGTCATGCATGAAAACCTGATACTGCATTAACAGAAGCGAAAAAGCATGTATTTATCATGAAAAAACAAGCTCGAGAAGAGGATCAAGCTCTATCAACCATTTATCACACAGAGTTAGGACCACTGAACGACCGAGGATATGATATTGTAACCAAAATTCCACACTTTTCGTCAGAAAAAAGCAGCTTATATCAATCAAGACACCAAACTCGAGGACAGTCGTTGCCAGAACAAAGAAATATGCTAGACATCGAGTTGGGCGAAGATATTCTACTTATGGAAGACAAGTTTAATTTTTTCTTATTTTATGATGAGATAAAAGAACGAATCTTAAGATCTGCAAGCAGAAAAGGAAGGGAAGTTATGGAAAATTCATGTACGGAACTCGTAGGAGCTGTAGTCAGAGGCATAAAGATAGCCCCTACATGGGGGGCCTGTGAATTTTAAGGGGCCCAGATCTAAGTACGTACTTTTATTTATTTATTTAGCAATTTAATTTTAGGCAAGGAGTTTTCTGGCCTAGAGAGATGCTCTCCTCTCCCCAACTTAAGAAGAATGGAACAATACTGAGAAAGTGGGATTAGTTTTCATTGTTTACCATAGCAGACACCAGAAAGTGGCCACCAGCAACTGCTTGCGGAGTAACTGAGAGTCGGAGGAGAGGGGTATCAGATTGCTGCGAGTGTCACAAGTTCGAAGACAGGAGGGCCTGCACACATCCAGCATCCCCCCCCCGGCATCCCTGTCAGAATCAATGCTGGTTGGTCAGGGTATACACTGAGGGTACACGTAATGGTCAGCAGGGGTGTCCGGTGTCTGTTTATTTTGTTGGATGTTGGGCATCTTCCTTGTCCGCGTTCTGTTCTTCGATTGTTAATCATGTCATCGCTTGTTACACAACCAGCTCGTTAAATCGGTGTAGTGGCTGTTTGCTGTTTCAAACAGTGTGTTTACAATTGTTGCCTGTCGGTTTGAATTCATGCAGAAATGAACAAATCTCTAAGTGGCACAGCAAAAAGAAAGAAAAAAGCAGAAGTGGAAATTATGAAAAACAAATTGCCAAAAATTTTGTCAATGTTTCTGAGACCAACAATTTCTGTGCCTGTGGCAAAACCATTACAACAGTCTGAGATGCAAGGGAGATGAAGTTTCAATACACTTAATGGAGCAACATAGTATTAGCAAATGTGTGAAAACCTCAGCAGAAAAAGAAGAAACAACATTAAGTTCAGGTACTGATTGTGTGGAAATGCCGTCAGAAAAGGTAGAAATTTTATTGGATTCAGGTATGTGTGCCAGCTTTTCAAGAGATAGGGCTTTGTTAAATGATGTTAATGATACAGAAAACTAGCGGATAATGCTTACCTTGGCATTCCTTTCTAGCGATGGGAACATTTCACGCACGTGTTTTCCGGTCTTTGTTGAGGCTATTGTCCTAAAGTCCGTTGTATGCGATGACTGGCTTTACTTCTCACACTTTTCGCTGGGTATACTCATTGGATCTTTGCCTTAGGATTCAAACATCAATTTTTACCGTTCTTTATACTCGAAATTTTCGCCCATACTCTGAGCATCTTCACCACCGATGTTCGTGGTTAACTTCGCGCTAATGGAATCCGATACTCCTTGTTGCCATTCGTCGGAAAAACTTTCCTGGATATATTTTGTTATCAAGCCCGGCTGGCGCCATCTATGTTTCGTTAAGAACACTTTTTTTCCCCCCGTATTTTTTTTTTTAATTTTTTTAATTTTCTTCTCCTATCCTGGTTTTCTTGTCTTTTTTTGCCTGTTTTTCTTTTGTTGTTGTTTTTCTTGTCTTATTAGTTCTTTCCACAGGCCCGATAATGTGCTAGGGCCGTTCTGGTTACATACCCTTGCTTTATTTTTGTAGATTAATATTGCTTCTTCCCTCCTCATTTGCCTTTCCGATTTTTTATTCTTTTTTAGCATTTTAATTTCATCGAACTTTGGGAATGTCCGGTTTTCCAAGCAGAATTGCACTAAAGCAGTTTTGGCTTCTTTTTTTTTGCCAGTTAGATATGTGTATGCCAAGGTAATGCCAAGGTAAGCATTATCCGCTAGTTTTCTGTACAAGTTACTTTGAAATATCGCACGTAAAAGAGAATAGTACAATAATTAGAGCTATATAATAGTCAGAATTAGAACTACTAAGTGGAATTGATGTTAATGATGTTGTCAGAACAAATGTAATAAGTAATGGACTTTGCCAACCTAAAGGGCCTTTTCCTCGGGACACGAAAAACAGGTATTTTTCGGAACAGTACTATTATGCATGTACAAATACCAGGAAAAGGGTATCTCACAACTGGCTGTGCTACTCTCCTACATGGGATAGTGCTTATTGTGAGCCCTGTTGGCTTTTCAGTGATCCCAAATGCACACCAGAAAGCCTGGATTAATGGGGTAAAAGACTGGCAGGGAATTTAAAAAAAAAAAAAGAAAGTTAACGAAAACTCTGCTTCACATTTGTCCGCTTGTATCGTGTATGATATGTATAAAAATGATAAAACCATTGATAAAAGGATGGACTCAGAATATGCAGCACAGGCCAGTTTTTGGACACGTGTTGAAAAGAATAATTGACGTTACTATAACCTTAGCTACTTTCAATATGGCTTTCCGTGGCCATCGGGAAGTATTAGGCAATAACAATGCTGGAAATTTTCTATCGATAACTGAGCTTCTCAGCAAATATCACCCAATTCTTAATCAGTTGATGGAAAATAAAAATAAAATGAAATAGTTGAGCCCAATGATACAAAACGAATTGATTGAGCTTTTGGCTACCGAAAGTAAAAAGGAAATTATAATGGAAATTAAAGAGGCACAGTTCTACTCAATCATTCTAGATACAACACAAGACATAAGAAAAGATGAACAAATGAGCCAAATATTTAGATACATCACAGTCATATACAACGAAAATGGAACTCCAGTGGAAATTAAAATTAACGAAATAGTTTTAGGTTTTCGAAACGTCAAAGACCAAAGTGCAATGGGACTGACAGAGGTAATACTGAAGATAAATGAAAATGAACTGTTGCTTGAAAATTGTAGAGGACAAGCTTATGATGGAGCCAGCAACGTGTGTGGACATTATTCTGGTGTTATAAAAAAAAAAAAGAAAAGAAAAAAAAAAGAGATGTGGAACAAAACGCCATATACATACACTGTTCTTCGCATAATTTAAATTTGGTTTTGAATGAAGCTTGCATGGGAATTCCAGAAATCAGAGATTTTTACGTTTTTTTACAGCATTTATATGTGTTTTTCAGTCATAGTATTAGAAGATGGGAATTATTAGGCAAATCCCAGTGTAACCTAACTGTGAAAAAGTTGTGCCTCACACGATGAGCCTCCTGGCACGATGCCCTACGTGCCATTCGTTTCAGGTATAACGACATTTTAAAAGCTTTGACCCAAATCATACTAAAATCTCATAGCTGCGAAGAGAGGACTGAAGCAACTAGACTTCGAAAATGTTTGGAGACATTTAATTTTGTTGTGATTGTTGTCATGGAACACAAAATATTGGAAACAGTTAGCATTGTGTCAAAACTTCTGCAGTCAAAGGACGTTGAATTATTGAAAGCGGCTGACATGCTACAATCGGCGAGCGAAAAACACTCTAATTTAAGAGAAGAATTCGAAGATATTAAAAACACTTCAGCTATTATTGCCAACAAATGGGGTGTTGAAGCTAAATTTAATGAAATGCGGCTGCGTCACTCAAAAAGTTCTTCGATGAAAAAAATCAAGACAGCAGGTTACACAACCACCAAGAGAAATTAAAAATTAATGTCTTTTATGCAACTATAGACATCGCCATTTCTCAAATAAAATTCCGTTTCGAAGGACTAAGCTCAGTAGCAAATAATTTTTTTTTCTTGCAGTCATCTGAATTGTTAAATGCAAACGAAAATGAATTATTCCAGTCAGCTGAGTCTTTAAGGTTGCAGTACAAAGATGATTTATCTAGTGATTTTCCGTCACAAGTACTTTCATTTAGAAATGCTATGAGCAACCAGTTAAAAAATATTTCTGGTGGTTCTATAAAAGACCTTATGGAGCTCATATATTTAAAAAAAACAGTGCAATATTACCCAACGTTTTGGACCTTGCGACAGCATTGGAACCTTTTTTGACAATTCCAGTAACTGTGGCTACAGCTGAAAGGTCGTTCTCGAAGTTAATCGAAAACTACCTTCGGTCATTGCACACCAAAGTAGGCTTGATGGACTTGCAATGATAAGCATGGAAAATGACTGAGCCAGAAAACTAGACGTGACGAAACTGATTGAAATATTCGCTAAGAAGAACGCTAGAAGGGAATCCAGATCTTAGTAATGTAAGTCTTTATTTTGTAAAGTATGCTTGCTTCTTGAATTTAAAAGACATGGCACTAAAAAGAAACAATATCGCTGAAGTATTTAAAACTAGAAAAATGTAAACAC
The DNA here is from genome assembly GCA_039090855.1 of Macrothele yani. Taxonomy (NCBI): domain Eukaryota; kingdom Metazoa; phylum Arthropoda; class Arachnida; order Araneae; family Macrothelidae; genus Macrothele; species Macrothele yani. The sequence continues at coordinate 124,009,480 of CM077013.1, forward strand.
ACTTGTTTTTCCTCTTTCTCAAAAATTATTGCATTAAGGAATTAAACAGCTTTAAAGGAAGTTCGAAACCAGACACTCAGAGATCAGTATTTGTTTTTACTTGACTTGATGTAGTGAACATTTGCCATTTAAAGATTTTGCACTTTTTCCCCTGAGTACCAAATTTATCGATGATACTTACCAGAATAAGTGCTAAGATAATTAAAAGCAATACGTAAGTGATCATGGAATTAATATCTGGAAAATATATTTTTTACAACTGCAAAGTTAAATATTTACCCTCAATTTTTGCATTAATTATTACCATGTTGGGGGCCTGTTAAGAAAATTTCGTGGGGGGGGGGGGGCAGAGATTTTGAGTTACACCACTGGCTGTAGTATACAGTTTGCTGAAATCTACACAGTTCATGTAAATATCGAAGCTCAACGGAAGAAACAAACATTATTCCAGTAATCTTTGTTTTGTTGCTAAACAAGAGAAAAGTTACTTATGCAAGATTTTTCACACTGTTGAAACATAGATTGGAGAACTGGAATCCGTAAGTAGACGTGATGGATTTTGAAACTGCTGCAATCATACCTCTGATGAAATTATTCCCCTGTATACAAATAAGCGGGTGTAATTTCCATTTCAACCAGAGCTTTGGTGAAAAATTCAAGAACTGGGATTAGTGAATGAACATAACAAGATAAGGCAACACCTTCGAATGTGTGCTTCACTGGCCTATCTTCCTTCCTGTGGAAAATGTAGACGATGGCTGGATACGCAGTCAAGAATCCAGTCCCATTAATGAAAACCTTCAGAAATTTTATGATTATTTTGTAAACAACTGGATGGAAAATCCTGTAATAACTGTAGAAATGTGGAATTGCAACAACAAAAATGACACAGAACAAATAATGTCGTCGAAGGCTGGGACCAACGGTTATAAAATCCTCATCCTAAAGTTACGAAGTCAATGTGCTTGAAAGATGAAGCAAGGCACAGTGACTTCCTGTATGTCAGAAAGTGCCTAAATCTCGAGGGCAAGAAAAGAAAAAAAAGCAACAATCAAATTAGATAAGCGGATCAGCAAATCTATGGCAGAGTTTTACACAACTGCAAATATCCAACATTGTTTGAAGAATCTATCGTTCATTCAGAAGTTGGAATAATGATGAAGAAATCAACAGCTACCTTCAGTTTCTTAATTTTATTATGAAACTGAATATACAGTATAGTCGTTTTTTATGAGAATATTTGTGAAATCTATTTTAGTTTTTGTTTTGAATTAAAGAAGGCAAAACAAAATAAAAACAGATCAATAAAAAAATATTTTTTTCAGAAATAGGGGTTCAAAAAAGTTATAGCTACACTGGGAGTTCATTCTCACAGATGGACTGGCAATGGCTGTATATTGTATAAATTCATGTTTAAACACTACGGTTTTCTGCTGATGACCCACAGTAGCAAAAAAAAAAAAACGTACTTTTTGAATTGGCTGATGAGAAAATATTCAAATAGAATGAAATAAATCGCCCATTAGTCAGTATACCACTTTTCCAATATTTGAAAGACTTCAAATAAAATTCAACCCTTCTAGTGAGGGATTAGGAATGGGGTGTGTTTTCCTATTTCCCTAATCTCTCATTAAGTCCTTACAAAAACCCTTTTCCCAGTTGTGGACAGAACAGGCATCTGTCCGCAATTGGCACTGTTTTTCTCCCTGTTCGCAACTGGGATGTCTGCAATTGGGAAGACACCATCTTATTCACTGTAATTTTCATCATATAATCCACAGATTATCTGTTAAACAAGTTATAATAGGCTCTACAGATAATACACCACTTTTAAAAGACGACACTTTCATGGCTATTTTGATTTCATAATTGTCAGGAGAGGTCGAATATTTGGAAAAATACCAAAAATGCATTAACAACACAAAAACTTAAAGCAATAAGAAGCTAGAAGTCTGTAAAAAGTTGTAATTTATTTTTTTGTTCTTTTTTTTTTAACACACAAGCATTTTGACAGAAATTGTGATGTAATGAAGGTGGTGGTATTTACTCTTGCAGATGATTATATGCAGTGGGAAGCTCAGTGTCACACACATTTATGGGTGTCACAAGTCTAGCTATGAAACTTCGGTAATGCTGAAAAAATGTGTGACTTTTGCTCATCTTAACTTGTGATTTTTCTTGATTCACTTGAAAGTAATATAAAAAGCATTTAAAAATGACGGTAATTTTTTAAATAAGAAGATCATTCTTTCTTATTTCTTTGGAAAGCTGGGGCATCTCGTGAATTGTGACTTATCTGTAGGAAATTTTTGTTCGTTATCATTATGGCAGGTGTGGATTATGTGATGATTTTTTTCTCACGATTTTTATGGTTTATGGATCATGTGGCACCGCTAATTATATGGAAGAAAAAAATTTCCCCGAATTGCACTGTCTGCTGATTATACAAGGGGAAGTCAGTAAATAAGTCACAAACAGTTATGAGATAACTGATAATGGCAGCTATTAGTTTCTAAAGGTGTCAATAGGTGGCAGCACAATCTAACTTACTCATAGTTCAATGTAATAGATACTAGGTATTGCATGCTCATGCCAGCTTGAAAACGGCAACTGTGTTCGAGGAGTGTACGACCAAAAAGAAAAGCAGTGTGCTATTGAGCATTTTCTTTGGGCAAAAGGATTTCCTGCAAAGGATATTCATACGGAAATGTTTCCTGTTTATGGTGAGAAATGTTTGTTGCGTAAAGCATTGCACAACTGGGTTGATGAATTATCTAGAAGAAGCTCAAAAGTAGTAGATGAAGAATGAGCTGGTTATCCTGTTCAAATTGCAGCAGAAGCAACTATGAGGCGGATGGAGGAGATGATTCAAGCTGACAGGCAAGGAACGATAGACAGAGTTGCATTTGCAATAGGGGGTCAAAAAATAATGTTCTCATGGTTTAGCCCAGGGGTTCCCAAACTTTTTGAGACCACGCTGCCCTTCACATGTCACATTTTCCGTGCGATGCCTCTGAACCCAAAATTAAAAAACAAATTGCCCGAATTAGAGTTTCTGGTATTTTTTAAAAAGAAAATAGTAATTTACATCACCAGCTTGTATTCTTTTTAATGTAAAAACACAAAATTAGAATAAAATTACAGAACTGAATAAGAAGAAATTGATGAGTTAGGCATATTTTCACAATGGTAACACTTTTTATTTGGCTTTCACCTTTTTTATATAATTTTAGAAACTACATAACAGAGGTATTTGTGTCTTAAAGGGATGGGGAAGCTTGTTTCACATCATACAAAACATTGAATAAGGGAACAATGTTTGAAACAGCTACGCGGATTTCCTTCTCAACATTAACTTTGCTTCTATATCTGGATTTTATTACCACCAGAGCTGAAAATCATGCCTCGCAAAAGGTAGGATGTCGCAAAAGGGAGAGTTACTCTCACTGCTTTTATTCTCAATTCTAGGTACTCCTTTGCCACACTGTTACAAAACTGTGGCAGAGTTCCAGAAGAGAATGTCATTATCAGTGTGGAGTCTGAAGAAATGTCTATTAACTGTTCCTGCTCGGCAGAAGTGAAGGTTGATGGTGATTCTGCTGTAAACGGGTCTGGTCATAAACCAGTACACACTCACAGTTACTAAAACACAGCAACTCAGTTCTAACAAATACTTATACACACTACATATGTATTAAATAAAGACTGTGTAGTAAAGGAAGCGTCCAACAATGAGAGGCAGAACGTTATAGCTTGACCTTGCCTGTGTTGGCATAAAGTTACCGCAGTCTGCCGAAAACCAAGTTTTCCCCCTTCTTCCACCCCTCAGCACAGGATCTCACGGAGCGACGAGCAAGGAGAACCTTTTTGTTTTTACGCATGCGTACATGTGACCTTAACTAGGCGTCGATCAGACTGACTTCACAGAGGAGAAGCGAACTATAACAGAGATCCATGGTCTCTGTCGAAATAAGTTTCCTGCAGATTGTATTTCAAATTATGAGTGTTTTTTTTTTTTTTTTTGGTTAGTTCTACATTTGTGTCTTCTCTACATAATGAGCAAATAAAGACCTTTTTTTGTATTGCGCTATAGATCGTCTCTGGATACCATTCTAAAGAGGTGAGTTTGATGAAGTAGTTCGCTGTTTTTTCTCACAATATGGACGACTCCGTTCCTCAGTTTCATGCTCGTCGATATTGAGATGTTTTATTTTTACCTATGTGCGTTGAGGTTTCATGCTCACACGCCTTCTACTAACGTTTTCACAACATATAGATTATGAGACAACGTCTCATACTGATGGGTGAAATTGTATTCAAGAAAGAAGAAAAAAAAAAAAAAAGGTTAAAAAACTAAACCTTCGTTAGTAAGAAAGAGAACAAAGATGGTGACACCAATCGTGCTCCTTAAGCTGAACAGATCTAACTATTCTGTCAGAAAATTTAAAATAGAGCAATACTTAACTAAATTGAATTTGTGGGATATTGTATCAGAAGAAACTCCAGAAACTAAGTCAGATGAATGGATTAAAAAAGACAAATTAGCTAAAGCTGAAATTTGCCTACTCGTGGATGACACAGAGATCATACACATAGTAAATTGAATAACAGCTAGAGATGTATGGCTTACACTTAAGAACATTTATGAGAGAGGACCACTAACCAGCAAACTGTATTTAATGCGAAAAATGTACGGGCTACGATTTAATGAAACATGTTCAATGCAAGAGCACATTAACCAGTTTTTAGAGACATCTAACAAACTTAGAGCTATGGGAGAAAATATATCTGATATGCAAATTGCAGCATTGATCTTGTGCAGCATGAATACAAAATATGATTCACTCATTACAGTCCTTGAAGCAAGGCCAGACGATGCACTTACCTTAGAATTTGTTAAATCAAAGTTAATTGATGAATATGAAAGGAGAAAAGAAAGTAAAACTAGCAATGCACATGCATCCAACACGGTAAATGCGTTCAGATCTTCCAATAGGCAATCACACACGAACAGAAAGTACTGAACCTATTTGCCATAAGTCATAATATTGATGAATGCTGGCACTATAAAAAAACACATGGGGATAAACATGTGACAAATAAATAATGCTAAGAAATTTTAATAAGCATAAACAGGTGGAAAATTCTATGACCAAAGCTACAAATAAATATGGAAAAATTGCAAAAATGAAGAACAAGACAAAAACTCAAATCACATGGTCCATAGATTCAAGAATGACATCACATATGACAAACTCGAGAGATTTCTTTCACCACATAGATTTTAAATGTAAAGAATCTGTAACAACTGCAGATGGTACTCAGGTAAAATCACTTGGTGCTGGGCATGGATATATTAACTGCAAGACAGACTAATGTAAATAGAATTCTACTGAAAACTGTTTTGTTTGTTCCAGAATTGAAAACAAGCTTACTATCAGTCAGAAAAATCGCAGAAAATGATTACACTGTAACATTAAAAGACAACGAGTGTAAACTAAAACACAAGATGAAACTATCTTTGGTTTGGGCATAGCAAATTCCACAAATATGTATAAATTGATAACTGTGGAAGACAATGAATATACAGAACATTCAGAAATGGCCAAATCCACACAAAAATGTGGGAAACCTAATTGCATTAATCTTTCGCACAGAAGACTAGGACACAGGAATGTTGAATCCATAACAGACATAGTAAACAATGATCTAGCAAGAGGGATAAATATATCTAAATGTGAAAAGGATCTATTCTGTAACCATGTATAAAAAGGGAAAAATGGTGGATAAACCGTTTAAGAAAGAAAATCCATTCAGAGCTAAGAAAGTTCTAGATATGGTACATAGTAACATATGCAGTCCTATGCCATTTATTTCTCCTAGTGGGAAGAGATATTTCATCACTTTTATCGACAATTTCTCCAGGTTCACATACATATACCTAATTAGTAACAAAAGTGAAGCATTATCTAAGTTTAAGCAGCATGTAGCAATAGTAAATAACAAATACAACAAAAGGCTAAAAATCCTCAGAACAGATAATAGAGGTGAATACATGAATCAGGAGTTTATAGAGTATCTATCCAGTAATGGAATAGAGCATCAGACATCAAATGTCTATTGTCCCCAGGAAAACAGCATCGCAGAGCGAAAAAACAGAACATTGCAAGAGATGACAAAAGCCATGCTAATTGATGCTAACATAGAGGATAAGTTTTGGGGCAAAGCTATTTTAACTGCAAACTACATTCAAAATAGATTACCTACCAAAGCAACTAGCAAAAGTCCTTTGGAACTATGGCAAAATAAGGAACCTTATTTAAGCCATATGAAGACCTTTGGAGCCAAAGCATATGTTTATATTCCTAAACAAAAAAAGGAGAAAATTCGGCAACAGAGCTCAAGAAGGTATATTCATCGGATACGAAGAGAGATGCCGTGGATACAGGATTCTACTAAATGGTACAGAACAAGTAATCATAAGCAGAAGTGTTAAATTTGATGAAAGAAAAGAAACAAACCACGTCTGTGATAAACCAACTATTAAGAAAAAACGCAGTTACAATTAAGGAAAAGAAGAATCCTCTGAAAATATTACACTAATACAAAGTATTGACACAGATCAAAATGATGAGAAAAAAGAAGCAGAAGAAAAGAGCACCACAAGTACTGTTACACAACCTAGGAGGTCTATAAGGATTAACATAGGTGTTCCACCAGAGCATTCTGCCTATTCAACAGCAGCCAATCAAACACAAGAGCCTAGTTCGTGGAGTAAAGTAGAAAAAATGAATAAATCTGAAAAGGACAAGTGGATACAGGCAACAGACGAGGAAATGAAATCATTGAAAGGCAATCAAGTTTACGAACTGGTTGATTTACCCCCAGGGAAGAAAGCAATAAACTGTAAATGGCTGTTCAAATTTAAACAAACGAATGAAAAGGAACCAAGACATAAAAAGCCAGACTTGTTGCACAGGGATATTCACAGAAACAAGGTGCAGACTATGATGAAACCTTTTCCCCAGTGGTGAAGCACATGACTATTCGTATACTGTTGCAGCTTACAAGAAAATGCATATGAAGCATCATGATATTAAAACTGCTTAAAAGCTTGAAGAAGAAATTTATATGAATCAGCCACAGGGATACAAGGATAAAACTCAGCTAAACAAAGTATACAAATTGAAGAAGGCATTATATGGCCTTAAACAATCGGGGAGAATATGGAACCATACACTGATAAAAGCACTGAATAATATGGGTTTCACTCAAAGTAAAAACGACCAATGCTTATTAACCAAAAATGAAAACAATGTAACATGTCACTTGATTGCATATGTAGATGATATTCTCATATGTACAGATAAGGAGATAAAATTAGAGGAAATAAAGAAAAAACTGGAAATGCATTTTGAAATCAAGGATCTAGGAAAGCAGATGGCATACCTTGGAATGGAAATAGAAGAAGATAAAAATGGAAACTATTTGATACACCAAAGTAAGAAAATTCAGAAGCTGATAGAAAAATTTGATGAAAATAAACAAAAGAAATCCTACACTCCAATGAGTACCGATTATGGAAAAAATTCCCATCCATAAGATGAGGAACTACTGGGAAATAATGGTACATATCATGAAATAGTGGGAGCTTTGTTATATATTGCGACAGTCACGAGACCTGATATTTCCATAGCAATCAATTTGTTAGGAAGAAGAGTACATAATCCTAGAAGAAAAGACTGGGACGCATTACAAAGAGTCATCCACTATCTTAAAACTACCTTCCATTTTAAATTGAATCTAGGAACTGGTCAAGTGGAGCTCACTGCATACGTGGATGCAGACTATGCAGGTGATATCATAGACAGAAAATCTAGAACAGGTTACATCTTCAAAGTTGGACAAAGCACTATTGCTTGGGCAAGCAAGAAACAAACTTGCATCACTCTTTCTACTGCAGAATATGAATACTGTGCAGCTTCCTATGCTTGTCAAGAACTCATACAGGTGAGGGAAATTTTGAAAGACCTTGGCTACCCTCAAACCAAACCGATCATCCTATACGAAGATAACCAAGCCTGTATTAGTATGATTAGAAGTGAAAAAGTCTCCACCAGAGTCAAGCATCTTGACATCAAAATCCATTTCCTGAAAGAGTAAAATGGAAAGATCATACAGGTGACATACCTACAAAGTAAAGACATGTTGGCAGATATGATGACAAAACCGATAGAGCGAACAAAGTTTGAAATCCACCGTGTGAATATTGGACTCGAGTCACTAGGAAAATAAACTTGCATTCCTGGTGAGTGGGAGGATTGTTGGCATAAAGTTACCACAGTCCACTGAAAACCAAGTCTTCCGCCCGGGATCTCGCGGAGCGACAAGCAAGGAGAACCTTTTTGTTTTTACGCATGCGTACCTGTGACCTTAACTAGACATCGATCAGACTGACTTCACAGAGAAGAAGCGAACTATACCAGAGGTGTGTGCGTGATCCAGGGTCTCTGTCGAAATAAGTTTCCTGCAGATGGTATTTCAAATTATGAGTGGTTTTTTTTTTTTTTTTGGTTAGTTCTACATTTGTGTCTTCTCTACATAATGAGCAAATAAAGACCTTTTTTTGTATTGTGCTACAGATCGTCTCTGGATACCATTCTAAAGAGGCGAGTTTAATGAAGTAGTTCGCTGCTTTTTCTCACACTAGGGACGACTACGTACCTCAGTTTCATGCCTGTCAATATTGAGATATTTTCTTTTACCTATGTGCGTTGAGGTTTCGTGCTTACACGCCTTCTACTATCGTTTTCACAACAGGTTGGCTCATTCCATTTTCACTCTGCAGGGGGAGCGAGATCTGCACAATGTCACGCCAGGTTTTCAAAGAGCATTACTGTCCGAAACTCAGATGAAGGGAGCGCTTTCACAAAAAAAAAAAAAAAAATAAATAAAAAAATGATGCGTTTTCTTTCTTCTTTAACATTCTATTTTACAATTCATTCTTTAAAATATGTACACATCTTCAAAATTTACGTGTGTTTCACTATACATTATAAGTTTTAGTTTTTCCCTATAGTTGCAATGCCCTGGACCAAGACCGGCGACGCCTTGGGGGTGTCGCGACTCACAGATTGGGAACCTCTGGTTTAGCTTACAGCATAATGTACAATTGTTTAAATTTCTAGGAAGTGAGCACATGGTGGGTGGCCAGAGAACTGACTCACAATCACAAAATGAACCGAATGGGCATGTCCTTGCAACATCTCTCTCGGTATGCATGTGAAAGAGAAGTTATGATTAACAGGATTGTTACTGGGGACAAATCGTACATGCATCACCACCAACCCAAATCAAAGCATGCTTCGCTGCAATGGAAACATCACTGTTCACCTTCAACCAAGAAATTCCAAATTTTGCCATCAGCATGGAAGAGTAGGCTTACACACTGAAGTGCCAAAAGTTATGGTATAGAAGCATGCAAAATTTTTAACGGGCGCTGCCATCACACAAAGGCTTCGATGCATGCCACGATTTTTATCAGTTACGAGGTGTAATCTCGTGAGTCAGGCTGAACAACCACCAGTAGGATTATGGCAAGTCGACGTGAATTATTGGAGTATGAATGAGGCATTGTAGTGGGAGCCAGACGAATGGGACATTCAATTTACGAAATTGTGCAAACATTCAACATTATTCGATCCACAGTGTCACATATGTACCGAGAGTCAGTGGGGTACAAAGGGCTATATGTAGCCCCCCCCCCCCCAAATAATTTTATCTAGTGTATTTATTTATTATTATTTTTTGATTGGAGGTTTAACGACCATCGTGAGCAACTCAATGGTCATCCGCCCCTAATTTAGGGTCACTGGTTCTAGGAAAGGGCTGTAAGACAAACACAACATTCCTGCCTCACTGGGATTCGAACCCGGACCCCTTTCAGACATTTTGTCTAGCATTAAAAAATTGATAAAAAATTGTCGGTGACATTTTGCTAGTGCTGCCATTCTGGTTTCCTTAAATTGCTGTTAGTTACTTCTTTATTTAGAATGGTCAGACGAGGTCACATATGCCTATTGTTGATGCCTAACCCCCCCCCCTCCTCTCACTCCTTCTTGTGCGCATTTCCCTTTTGTATGCCACCAAAGAAAGAAGAGAGAGAACTGGGGTTGTAGTGGTCAAGGCGTCAGGGTAATGAATGGTGGGGGCTGGGGGAGGGATGGGGTAAGCATTTTATCTTGAGTACATACCATAGCAGGAAAACAAAAACATAGAATGAACGTTACTTTGTAATTAATAGTATTTGAGAAATATAAAAATGCCTGTTCTCATGGACATTTTTTTCGTCACTTTAGAAAGGAATGACATCGTAGCTGCAGTGATTAAACCAAGAATGTGAGAATTTTTTCATTGTTGACTTTTCATCATATAAAATTTTATTCACTGATGCATAATACAGATGCAACTTGATGTAAATGTTACATATAGTGCTTGAACAGTCTGGTGTAATTACAAAACTCATTCTTTGATCAAATTTAATTTTTAAGCAGCGATAATTCAAATAGTAAAATTTCGCATTCGTAGTATTGACATTGCGGCGACGATATGCAACCCCCAAAATTAATTTCTGGGTACGCCACTGCCGAGAGTAGCCCATGGAAGGCATTACCACCACTCACCGTGGACAGCGCAGTGGCCGACCACAGATGCTGAATGACCATGACAAGTGGCATCTGACCAGGATTGTCCATGCTAACAGACAAACGAAAATGGCTCAAATGACATCCACATTCAATGAAGAAGGTACCAGAGACATATCCATCAAGTCAGTGCAATGCAATTCAGGTTTCAAGGGGTATGGGAGCAGAAGACCCACCAGAGTGATTTTGTTAACACCACAATATCAGACACAGCACTTCACCTGGGCTTGTGAACATGGTAATTGGACCCTGGAAAACTGGCAACCTGTGGCGTGATCTGATGAGTCACGCTACCAGTTGTTACGAGCTGATGGTAGGGTTCGGGTGTAGCGCAGATCCCATGAAGCCATGGACCCAAGCTGTCAACAAGGCGCTGCGCAAGCTGGTGGTGGTTCCATACATGTGCTTTACATGGCATAGTTTGGGTCCTCTGGTCCTTGTAAACACGTAATTAACCAGTAATCGCTTTGTTGCTCTGCTGGGTGACCATTTGCAATTTGCAGCCCTTCATGGACTTCATGTACCCCAACAATGATGGGATTTTCTAGGCGGACAATGCACCATGTCATCGGGCCCAAATTGTCCAAAATTAGTTTGAGGAGCATTCTGGACAGTTCCGACGGATGGAGTGGCCACCATATTTGCTTGAAATGAACCCAATAGAGCACTTATGGGACGTGGTGGAAAGGTCCATTCACACCCAAGATCCTGCACCTACAAATACCAAGGAGAACTGTGGGCAGCTGTTCAGACGGCATGGCTCAACATCTCTCCAGAAGTCTTCCGGCCACTTGTGGAATTGATGCCACGTTGAGTTGCTGCACTTTGCCGAGCTAGAGGAGGTTCTACATGATGCTAGGTACGTATCCTATGACTTTTGGCCCTTCAGTGTGGTGTTTTGGGATTCTCAAGGAGGGCAGTTATCCCATTTCCAGAAGTGAGGTGAGAATGTGAATGCTGCATCATACTGTGAAATTCTGTTGATGTTTCAGAATGTAATTTGAAAAAAAAAAAAAAAAAAAAAGAACATCCAAGCTTACTAACTAGAGTACTGCTCTATCATGACAACACCAGACATCGTACGATTTGATAAACCAAGCAGAAAATTGAACAACTAGACTGCCAATTTCTTTCTTGAACATCCACATAACAGCTCCAACTTAGCCTAGAGTGATCTTCACCTGTTTAGTCTGCTAAAAACTCACCTTGGCAGCAAACGTTTCCTGGATGATGAAGAGGTTGAACGTGAAGCGCGGGTGTGGACGAGACAACAAACCCAAGAATTTCTATGCTGCAGGTTTTGGCGCACTGGTAAAGCAATGGGATAAGCATATCAATATATGTTTTCCAAGCTCGTATCTCACCGAGTATTTTTTAAATAACTGTTTGTGACTTTCATTCAGAGTTGAAGAAACATTCTTCTCATAACACGTGGTAAATACGTCATGATAATTAACACAGCAATCGGACATCACCAAATTGACTGTAATTACTGTTTCACTTGTGAATTAAATGGCAACAGGCGCTCGAATGGAAATCAGGAGATGCGGGTTCGATTCCCGCTCAACGGCGATGAAGTTTTCAAGTTTTCGGTTGCAATTTAATTCACATGTGAAACAGTAATTACAGTCAATTCGGCGATGTCCAATTGCTGTGTTCATTATCAAGACGTATTTACCACGTATTATGAGAAGAATATTTCTTCAACTCTGAAAACCTAAACAACTGGAGATTTTCTTAACAACGCTAGATGGCAGCAGAATCTGCATGAAACTGAATGCGGTTGGAGAATATTCCGATGCTTTTAACACACAGAAACTTGCGAATTCGCCGTCGTGGGTGGTGCAACGGAAATCAAGAGATGCGGGTTCGATTCCTGCTCCACCGCGATGAAGTTTTCAAGTTTTCTGATGTGATTTAATTCACGTGTGAAACAGTAATTACAGTCAATTCGGCAATGTCCAATTGCTGTGTTAATTATCATGTTTGTGACTTATTTACTGACCTCCCCTTGTACAAAGGAAAATATGGTATATCAGCTCATGTAACAAGTAAATCGACAAATATATCGACAATTTCCTAAAATTTGATGGGCAACAACCATGGATCCTGATCAACTTTTCCTGCTCAAACATGGTATGAAGCTCATGAACAAACAGACGGACGGACAGGTGATACTTACAGAAATAGTGCTACACCTAGGAGAAAACTGGCTTAAATGCACATTTCTTAAATACATCTGAAGCAAGTTCAGCTAATTTCACATTTAGCAACAAATTCTTCACAACACAGAATCACACATATGCTCAGGTCTGCTCAGGATTCCAATCACAGAAATCATTTATGATTACAACTTCTAAAGTAAATAACTGTCTTTGAAAAAACTGTTACTTTTGGAGCACTTTTCAATCCACAACACTAATTTCACACAACAATCAGAAAGCAATACAGAAACTGAATACATTAGTAATGTACTGTTGAAACAGTGCCAAAAAAATTGCTGTATAAGATACAATAATGAAGAAAAACTTTTCATGCGTGATTTATTATGCATTGAACATTAAAAATTAGAAAGATCTTTCAGCTGAAATATCAGCCTTGTTCACACTAGTAGCAAGCATTTGTGTGGTTGACATTTCTGTAGTTGTTGCCAGTAGAGATTTCCAAATAATCAGATAAATGAAGGGTGTGTCCAAATTACAAGAGTTTTTACTGAAGAGAATTTCAATGCTTTACCTGTAGCTTAAGGAAAATTTTGTCACCTGTCTACAGAAAACCCACCACTTTCCACAATCATTATCCCATTTTACTGCAAAATAGCTCTTTCTTATAAGCCTGCAGCTCTAAAATCTTTCATTCACCATGCCAATGCCATCTGCAATGACCCCCAGCCATTATAAAAAGAATATGAAATCATCCAAGAAATAGTTACAAACCACCAGTTTCCCCTCAGAATTGTCACCAAACTTTTAAAAAAGTTTGATGTCAAACAATAAGTATGTCATCTATCTCCTCTGCAGAAACCATCCCTATCTTTTATTGGTAATCCCCTACCATCATTCTTTCACTTACAAACTTGTCAAAAATTTTCAAAAATTTAGGTTGCAAGCTTGCAATAAATCCTCGCCTACTACCATTCAATCAATATCTAAAGACAGAGATCCTTTGGATCCTTTAGACTGTCCTGGTGTATACCTCATCCCTTCATCAGGTGAAAAATAATATATATTGGCAGCACTTATTTTGTTCAATCACCTGCAGAATTATGGAACACAAAAGGGATGTCAGAAAAAGCCTTCCTACTTCTGCGCTTTCTCTTCTGACAATTGAAGATACTTCTGCCTCTCCAAACTGGACCAACACCAAAAGAATTGCACCTTTCTCAAAAAAATGTTCCTTATGCTACAGAGAAAGCATTGAAATCCTCTTCAGTAAAAATTCTTGTAATTCGGACGCACATTTCATTATTCTGGTTATTTGGAAATCTCTACTAGCAATAGCTACAGAAACGATGTAAACCACATGAATGCTTGCTGCTAGTGTGAACAAGGCTGATGTTTCAGATGAAAGATCTTACTAATTTTAATGTTAAATGCATAACATAAGTCATGCGTGAAAATGTTTTCTTCATTATTGCATTCATCATATTACGTGAAATGGCGTTTCTGCCAGAGGCTATATAAGATATAAATATTAAAATTATGATGCACTATACTTAGTGAAGTGAGATCACATTCCTGGAAGTACTAAGACAGTTTTGTTAAATGGCATGAAGCTTTAAATCATACACCACTATATTTTTTGGGGATGAATAACCATTTTTCAAGGTGAAAAATGCCAAAATACAGTGAAATTACATCACCCATCTTGGCAACTGATAATGTTCATTTTTGTCAACTCTGCTATTATGCATTCAATGTCAATCACAGTTATCAAACTCATGGCTGTTTCTAGTAGTACTCTAAAAGCAATTTTCAAAATTTATCATGAGAGATGGGCAAAAACATGTAACTATTCAAAATACAGCAACAAAAATAAAATTCCCATTTATGTAAAATAAAAATGCAAAATGGAAAAAGAGCTTTGGAACTGTATCTGTAATATTTTTCAAACAAAGTTTTGGAGGGAAATGTTTAGGTTTATTGCTAGATCTCTATCCTTTCAAGGATCAGAATAAATCAAGTTTACAATAAACAAGGAAGTAAACAGCAGCATAAATCTCTTGAATGTTTCCCTTCAGTGAAGTGTAATTTTTTTTCCATTTCAAGATCAATTTTTTTGTTATAAACCTTCAGCTTCTACAAATATTATTCATTTCCAGAGTTACAGTTTTGCTGCAATAAAACCCTTCATACATAGAATCAACATTATCTGCAATGAACGAGCTTCCCTATAATTATAATAATAATAATAATAATAATAATAATAATCCTGGATAATGCCAATTTTCATGGTATTTCTCAATTAAAAATAAAAGGCCTTTTCTTACATTATGACCTTAAAAATAAAAGGGCCTTCAATCAAGCCAGCAAAATCTGCAACTCATAGGCTCCATCCCTTTCCACCCAGAGTTTTCTTATACGAAAAGTCTTAAAAATTTTTGGTTACCACTTTGCAATCAGAGTTAATGAGCAGATCATCAGTAATACAGATAATTACTCTCTATTACTGATGATTCCCAAGAGTGATTGACAGAATAAAAGATATGACTAGGCAGACTAAGAAAGCAGTGGATGAATGATCTAAAGGAGTGGTTTGGCATCAGATATCACAAATGTAAGAGAAGAGCTTCAGCTTTGGCAATTTACATCAGCAACCCCTTGATACACTGTAGTTATAACAACCAGACAAAGAATCTTCCTAGAAAATCATAAAGTATAAATGAATACACTAGTAAAAAAAAAAAAAAAAAAAAAAACGGGAGTGGGACTTACTGTTTGAATACTACACAAAGCAGATATATTTGCCAATTGTTGAGCTGAATTTTATAGAAGGCTCCTAAATTTCTAAGCTACACCAGACACATGGATAAAAATCAGCAATAAAATTATGTTTAGTTTGTCCATACACTTTCCTGATGGTCAGATTACTGGTCCAGTGGCACACTCACAAAATTTTTGAAGTGATATTCAGCAAATAGCAGATAAACTAGGATAATATTATACTATAAAGTGCTGTAGGTGAAACTTCACTTATACCGTGCTGGTTTTGATTTTCTTTCCTTCTCTTTTTCTTTTTACTAGAATATCAATATAATCAGAGTTTGACTTGCTTTAATTTTGACTCTTCCTAAGTTTCAAAAGAAAAAGAAAAAAACTACACCTATGACCATTAAATGGTCAAAAATCAATCACCTTATGAAGCACTGTTGGTTAAACTATGGAGGTACTGCTGGTTTTCAAGTGGTACAATGACACAAAATGAACGAACGAGAGAACATTAAATGTGTTACGGAGATCATTGGTCAAATTATGGTCTTAATTGGTGGTTGGTAAGTGGTCCAGTGGTATATGATGGATGAATGAATGAATGAGCAAAAAAACAATCATACTGAGAAAAAAAATGGTTTAAAATTGGTCTTATAAGTGGTCCAACGGCATGAGAAAAATGGGAAATGAAGAAACATACTAAAGTGACTTGGTCGAATTGTGGTATAACTGGTAAACAGTGGATGGTCCACATGTACATAATGAATGATTCAAGAAAAACCAGGTACTTTATAAAGCACTGTTGGACAAACTTTGGTCTTACTGGCAGTTAGCTAGTGGCTGGGAGATAACATGGTAAATAAGTATAAAAACAACAATCAACCTTAGTACCCCGACTGTGTAGCTACTGATGATAAATCAGGGGTTTTGATGCACAAGGCAAAACAATCAACTTTAGTACCACAAAGGAACATGACTGGGTATCTACTGATGGTAAATCAGAGGTTCAGATGCACAAGGCAAATGAACGGATAAAGTTTATTGTGCTGTGCAGAAATTGTGGTTTTGCAGGTGGTCAGTCAGGAGCATCACTGTATGTGAGGAATCAATTGGCACAGAACAATCCTAATGATGAGATCTATTGATCAAACAGTGGTGTAACTAGTGGTCAGTCAATGGTCCCAAGGCTCATAATGAATACATGTGGAGGAGTTAATCACATTGTATAGTATTGTTGGTCAAACTGAGCTATTGGACAGTGGCTTAATTGTAGAAGACAAATAAGTATACAAATATCAAGCACACCATGGGTACAGAGAACCAGTATCAGTCTTAACATGTTATGTTCTATAATCTTGGTGACCACTGGCCTACAACAAATTCTCACAATCTTCAATTTACAATTAAACACACCGATGTCAAATAAAGTCTGCACACAGCCAAATGGCTGTCTGCTGCTGGCAAAATTTTCCACTGGTTAACAAACGTCAGCGTAGTCGCAGTAACAGAATGCATCAAAATTGCCACAAAACGAAAGATCTAATCAGCCATGGATCTGAATATCTACATCAAAACTGAGTGTCAGTTATGAGACAACTTCATGTAATGATGAATGCATTACCAAAATAAATATAAATAAATTCCATATAATTCCTTTCTTCCCTCTTTTCTTCTGACCTTATTCTTCTACACTGAAATAAATTTATGTATGGCTCTATGCACTTGTCTCACAAGGAATTCTACCTGAAAACATTGATGTTGCTAAAACTGTACACCACTTCTTGGAATAACTTGTGAAGCTTATCTACTGAAAAACCCAACACTTTGGTTATAAGCAGCACAAGAGTTTAAAACATTTCCTGTGTCCATATTAGGTATTTGTTTGCCAAAAAGCACTCCTCTGTGTGTCAGTTCTTGGTCTGAATATTTCCTTCAACTTGTCCTGACACAGCCACACTTCTTTGGCTACCAAATGTCTCAAAAAAAAAAAAAAAAAAGTTAGAGGTTATGACGTTTTCGTTGAGCTATGTAATATTTCCCCTTAAATCTTTGATACTACATGTTCACTTGATCCTGCCAGTGCACATAAACCCTAAAAGTTTCTGATTCTAAGCAAAAAGCAGCTGTTCTTCTGACCAAGAACATAGCATTTGTCATTTCTTCTCTCCTAACAGGTGTACAGTGGATGCACCGTGTGCCTTCTACAGGCATAATTACAAGCCCTGTACTAAAGAGCTGACAGCCTTTGTCCAATTTCCCACAGTTTTCTTTTACACTACAGTTAACCAGCACCCATTTTGCCACCAAATTAGTATATATTACACCAAAAACTTTGCTATAAAACTCTCTCTCTCAACTCAGCAAGATCAAAACTTTACATTTTTCTTACTTCTTATACACAGTGTATGATAAATCAGGTGGTATAACTCTGGAAACAAAAAAATGCCACTTGTTGCTAGATGGCGTGACCAACATGTGGGCCAATGACTCAACACAACATATGCTTTCTTAAGGGAGCTGTGACAGGGTAGAAGTATTAAATTTTTAAGAATACTATTTTGCTTAGAAATGAAAAAGCAAAACTTGAAATGCTATGTAAACATGCACTTTTGTGCCTACCAGGTGGATGTTGTCAAACATAGCGATATATATGCCAGAGTAGCAGAATGTAGACATATGTGCATTCACAGATAGTTTCCAAATTATTAGCAAATTTTGCAGATAGGTTTTGCTTGTAGATTGAAAAACAACAACAACTAAAAATGTTATTTACAGCAATTAAAACACTTACTCAAGATTTTACTCAAATTAATATACTTAATTCTATTTTAACTTGAGCTTTCACTTAGTTTTCACGTCTTCTGAGTTTTAATTTTAGATATGTTTCTGGCCTCTAGATTCTATCAAGGCCTGTTCTCAATGTATAGGAACTGTTTCAAAAGTTTTATTTACACAGAAGGAATTTAAATTTTATTGCCAGGCTCCTTTTCAAGTTGTCAGTTATTAAATTATAATATTTTCTTTATGTACTTTGTAAGTAGTAATTCTGAATTAAGTTGTTTAAGTTGTTGAAAATGCTATTCATGATTTTTGAAGGTTCATTAATGGAACTATTTTTCTGGATATAACTTTCTTTAATTAATCTCATTTTTATGATGCTGATAGTTCAATATTTTACCATAAAAGTCCATTTCACATACATTGCTGAACATTCAATTGTAATGTATTTATTTTGTCCTCACTGGAATCTGTAATGTTTTCATAATTATTTATTTTACTAATTTTTCTTTAAATTATCTCATTCCATTGTTCGATCTTCGCGATTTTGCAGCAAGTTTCCTGTTTCACTGGTTGTGCACACCAATACATTTTAGTTTTATACAACTCTGATATATGCATGTTTGTGTTTGGTAATTATGTAGATCAGTAGACACACACTGGCTTTCATGCTTTCACACCTTTATGTAGGGTAATTTCATTTTGTCATGTAGAATAGCAAGTTTAAAGTGGTGGCTAAAAGTTTTTTTCATTATGAAATAACTTTTTTTTTATTAGGAAAAAAACAACAACAACAAAAACAACAAATGAAATGCTTATCTACATGTAATTCATAATGTTTCATGTGCACCACCACTTATACATATAAAAATGGTGGTGCACACATACAATGTAAACAACTTGCACTGCCTGCATTCTGTTGATGTCAAAGGACAAATCAGTAATTGGTTTTAATTTGTTGGGGCTTTACAAGTTCATACAAAATGATTTTGCCCTGTACATAAAATATAAGAATTGAACTGATCCTAGTCTGACATACAGCTGCACTATAAATGTTAGTCTCCTACATTAAAAAGAGTTGAAAATCAATTCTCAGTATTACTCCTGTACAAAAGCTTCAGCATTTCTGGAATTTCAATACTGCACAACAACACAATGTAATTAAGAAAAAAAAATAATTGTGATAAAAACAAATTTAGCACTTATGAAATCATAAACACTGTGTGTTCCTATGAAGATTAGGATAAATGATTGGCCCAGAAGTCCTACTGTATGCCCCTGGTGAGCCATGACATTAACGATCCATTTTTTTCTAACTGTTAGCTGTATGAGGAGTTGTATCACCTGACTATCATACACTGTGCTTCTTATATGTTTTCACTGAGTATTACATCACTTGGAATAAAGATACATGAATATAAACAGTTGTACTTCAACATTTTAATAAAAAAAATAATGGTGCTATGTCCTATCCATCATAATCAATTCCCCATATCAACATTAAAAAAAGATCATGGGACCATGTTCTGTCCATCATGGTCAATTCTCAGTATTAAGATAAAAAGTAGATCATGGTGCTATCTTCTGTACATCATGATCAATTCTGCACATTAAAAATTTATCATGGTGCTATATTCTGTTTATCATGATTAATTCTCCATACCTCCATACTAAAACTAGATGCTGGTGCCATGTTCTGTTCATCATGATCAATTCACCATATTAAAAAAAGATCCTAGGGTGCTATGTTCTGTATATTGCAATCAATTTCCTTTACTATATATATATAGGGTGTACAGGAAAGTCCTTAAACAGGGGAATAACTTTTGAACTCAAAATGCTAGAGTTGTGGAAGTAGTGTGTACATATAGTAAAGCGACTATGTTCTATCAGATGAGATTGATTGCAGCATCCCAAGTGGCAAATTTTGGAAGTCAGCGATCCTATCGCGAGAACCAAGAGAGATAGCGAAAAAAAGTCAATAGCAAACGTGTAGAGTGTCACCGATTTAGTATGAAATGACGCCCTACATTCACCAAAAACTCTAATAGAAGTCCGGAAATGCTGATCTCTCGGTATCCGATCACTGGCATAAATACGTCACTCATCGCATGCAGAAGTGTGACATTATAAGGTGATGCAAATTTACTAATAAAACTAATGCATGTACGTGTCAGCAAGGTACAATTTATTATGTACTGTACAGTAAAGTAGTAGGAAATTCATACAGCAGTAGGACATTATGAAGAAGAAAAATACAAAATAATGTTCTAGAAATACAAAATGTCAGTACTAATACTTAAGCATTCGCAATGTGTCCATCATCAGCAGCAATACACATTTGTATTCGAGCTAGAACTTCTTGTTGGATGTTCTGCAGCATTTCAGGTGTTACGTTACTGCATGCTTGGATAATACGGGGTTGTAGAAATTTAGCATGCACGACCAAATGTAAGGCCACACATTGCACTGATGTCTCTCGTACTGCAGTGTGGGTGGGCTAGCGCATAGGCCAGGACGTCCACTGGCTGCACGTGCACACCTGCAAGTGATGGCCTTACCTGAACGGGAATGACTTGTAATGCTTCGGGTTTCTCTCAGCCGGCGAACGACATTAATGATAGTAGCCGCAGTAGGATGAGAACGATTAAGGAAACGTAATGCATATTGGCGTGCTGCCTCTCATGCCCGACGACCGCGTTCCCCTAACAACATAACCATGTCGCAGTACTCCTCGTTGGAATAACTAGCCATGTGTAGACTCGAAGATCCAGTATACACACTGTCTGACAAACCTTCCCTGACCGCCAGTTTATGCTTCCCGATGAAGTATGACGTAGCGTTACCATTTGCATACTTTCATCCATCCTTCGCTGTTTTGCAGGCAAAATTTGTTTACAGATTTTACGCTTTGCGATGCCATTCATGACGTATTTATGCAGGTGATCGGATACCGAGAGATCTGCATTTCCGGACTTCTATTGGAGTTTTTGGTGAATGTAGGGCGTCATTTCATACTAAATCGGTGACGCTCTACACGTTTGCTATTGACTTTTTTTCGCTATCTCTCTTGGTTCTTGCGATATGATTGCTAACTTCCAAAATTTGCTGCTAGGGGTGCTGCAATCGGTCTCATCTGATAGAACATAGTCACTTTACTATATGTACATACTACTTCCACAACTCTGGCATTTTGCATTCAAAAGTTATTTCCCTGTTTAAGGACTTTCCTATACACCCTGTATAACTTTACTTTATTTTACTTTAGTATTATTCTACTATTGTTGCTATGTCGTAACTTCCTAAAAATATATATATATATATAAATCATGGTGCAATGTTCTGTCCACCATGATCAATTTTCTATGTTAAAAAAAAAAATATAGAAAATTGGTCATGGTGGACAGAACATAGCACTATGTGAAAGGGGAAAAAAAAAAAGACAATAGTGCTATGTTCTGTCAATAATCAATTCTGCAGATTAAAAAACTTACCATGGTACTGCATTTTTTCCAACATGATCAATTATCCATATTAAAAAATAGATCATGGTGTCATGTTTTGTCCATCATGATCAATTCCCTCTATTAAGAAAAAAAAAACATGGTGCCATGTTCTGTCCATCATGATCAATTCTCCATATTAAAAAATAAATCATGATGCTATGTTCTGTCAATCATGATCAATTCTTTATATATATAAAAAAAGATTCAGGTGCTATGTTCTGCCTATCATGATCAATTTCCTTTATTACAAAAATAGAGCATGTTTTCTTGTTCTTTCCATCATGATCAATTCTCTCTATTAAAAAAAAAAAAAAAAAAAAAGACTGTGGTACCATACATTTTTCTTTTGTCCATCACGATCAATTTTTTGTATCAAACAGGAATTAAGCTACCACGATCTCAAAAAGGAACCACTCAGAAATTGTAATGTGAAATGCCTCTGGCATTAATACAAAATACTCTTACACATTTTCCTTATAAATTTCCATAATAAGACATGATACATTCCCTCACAAGATACTAAATTAAGTTACAAAATTTCATAGCACCATGCATTCTCACACCATATCTTCATACAATGGGTTTACCCTACCTGATCTTTTTCATCCATTGGATGTTCAAATGTCTCTAATTTATAATTACTTAAAGTGACAAAAGATCCTTATGGTGTGACCTGGGAACACAGAGATCATAAAAAAGTAATGCTGTGTTACACAGGTCTTGGCCAAAACTTAAAAAGAGACACGTATGACATTCAGTGCCAGCACAAAGCGAACATGATCCCCCAGCAATGTCGTGTAACTTTACAGCATGATACCTCAACTCATCATAAAAGGTAATTGCCAGAAGCTTGTCTGAGGGAACACTGCATGTGATGCAATTTCAATGTTTGATTTAACACCATTTTTTTTTTTTTTGGTAGCAAACATAAAACAGATGTTTATGATTTTACAACACATGTAGGAAGAATGTGATCTCAATGATGAATTTACATTTACATACAGTTACACACAATAAATATTTTTATAATATAGTGTACCAGAAGAGTGCATCAACAGTATCATATAGGAACAGGATCTATACAAACAGACTTATCGTTTTTCTTACGAATAAGCTAGCTGCTTACAGCTAATTCTTGTTGGCACATGTGCAGCAATACAAGGAGATCCTTGTACAAAGGATGGTTTCGTCCATGGCTAATACTGAGCGCTTCTTCAGCCTGAAAGAAGAATAGAAAATGGGAGTACAATACAAATAAATAAATTAAAAAAATCCCTTACATGCTGATTTCTGAACAACACATGTGCACACAATAACTGACAGTTAAACATTTTTTTATCTATGGAAACCTTCAACAATTATATGAAACAGAAGTATATTTTAATAAGATAAAGCAAACACAAGTTTATTTCATTATGCCACCAGACCTGAGGCACATTTTACAAAAGCGACAGGTGCATCATACCTAGGAAGTTGGCATGTATGCACATAAAGTCGAACCTATATATGAAGTTCCGCATTAACTGAAGTTTTTATAGATCCCTTGAACTTCATAATATTTCCCTTTGTTATTTTAACCTAATATTATGAACAAGTTCTGGAAAAACTGCCCATGTTGAAGTTCAGTATGCTTATCAGCAAACATCATAACAAGTGGCATTCACCCAGTTTTTGTTTCTTCCTCTTTCATCAAAACAACTTCTCAGTTACTTAATCTGTACACCAGTTTGTATGGAGCAGGAGACTGGGTTAATGATGTCAAACTAGTCATATGATTTCTGACTGAAATTCCATATTATTTCAGAGATGTCACCTTGCTCTTCAATGGGTGTTGTTCAAGTATTCTTACCTAGGTAACAAAGCATGAGGTTTGTACCATTTAGTAAATTTAGTTGGACTTCAACTGCTCAGTAGTCTGTGCAGTGTGCTTACAAAAAAAAAAAAAAAAATATATATATATATATATATATATAATAATTATGGGCTTTAAGCAGCTGTAAAACTTTAAAGCTCAGCGAGAAAACCAAAACAATCAGTTTAGTAGCAAATGGAGGAGTTCAAAAATCTCATGTTGTGAAAAACTTTAGCATTCCACCAAATTCTTTTTTTTTCAATTTTAAGTAACAAGGATGCATTGGAATTGAATTTCACTGATGGTTCATCATGATCTGAAATACAAGTTTTCAGGAGGAAATTCATACACAAATGGATGTAGCAGAGCACATTTTGGGCAAGAACGATGAACAATTCAGTGATGAAGAAGAAATCACTATAAAAAAAGAAAATAATTTTAAAAAGACTTGCTACTGAAAGTTTAGAAAATCTTTTATTTTGCTAGATGAAGTTAGAAAAAATTAAATAGCTGCTATCATAAACAAGCAACAATTGACTCATACTTCCAACAAAATGTATAAACAATGAAACAAATGCAAAAGGAGAAATTCCAAATTTTTACAAAAGAATATTTAATCTTTAAGAGTGACTGTCACTTCAATACTCAGTTGATATGAATTCTGTTTTATTTCAATACCCGATATGCCCAAAATTTAATTCATTAGCTACCTGCCTCTACAGAACTTCTACACAGTTGAGTGAAGGCTAACCCAATTGCAAATGAAAATTAAAAATTTGCTCCATTTGACAACACAAATGAAAAATAGTAGTGTGCAACTAGTCTCATAAAATTTCAGTAGACTGTGTCAAATATCAGTTTGTTAATAAGATGCAAAACATATTTTTTTTCATATATGCACATTAGGGTGGTCCTTAAAATACTATGATTTATTTTTTTCAACAATTTATATGCTCTGACCCCTCAAAAGTGTTCCTCGATGTAAAAAAATAATGTGTGTAAAATTTCTACCATTTTAATTAACATTTAGTGGTAGCTCAATATGCTCAAAGTTTTACTTGTGGTTGCATATGTTGTACATTATAAAATTATACATCAATTAGCACAAAAATACTGATTTATTAATCACTCTGAAAAATTCCAAACACAAATCGTTATCTAAATTAATTATGCTTATCAAAGACAACAGAACATAATTTCCACTTGAAGTAATATTCACTGTTAACACTGAGAAAATCAGTAAATCACTTAAATCAGAGTTCCTTGTAACTTGACTCATCTAAGATTAAGTTTTTTTCTCTCCTGCAGTCGGGATAACGACACCTATGTTGTTCTACAACTTGTAATAAATATTGTTTTTGGTCTTCATTCTCCTTTTTTTTTATTGGAATTTTAACGACCACCGTGAGCAACTCAATGGGCTATAAGCAGTCGCCCGTCCCTAATTTATGGCCACTGGTTCCAGGGAAGGGAGAGAGCGAATGCCATAAGAAAAACACAGTATCCATGCTTCACCAGGATTCCAACCCGGGCCCATCTCGGACGAATGATCAGAAGCCATGGCTTAGACCACTGTGCCACCGGGCTGGCCAATTCAGGATCAAAATTTAAATAATTTCTTGGGATATTAAGGCAATTAAAGAAATTCACATGGCTTTTTGTCACAAAATCTTCAAATCACGAGAAATCTTGCCACTCAGCTTGATGCGTTTAAGAGGTTCGTCGACCCCGTCCTTTTCATTAAGGGACCAAAGCATAGCTTTTTTTTTGGACTTGTAGGCACGTTTTGTACACTTGTAGACATGTTTTGTTTTCCTTTTTCAATTTTTTTTTCAGCTTTGCCACTTTCCTTTAAGTTTCTGCAAATTCTTGGTACAATCCTGTTCATGGCGAATGGGAATACGGGCCTTTTCCCGAAACACAACAGTTTTCTTAACAACAGCCCTACAACATCACAAATTGTCTTCTTCGGGGTTTATATAGGCAAGCTTGTTTCTGGAACTGTACAGAATTTCCCAACTGTATGAAATAAAAGTAAAAATAGACATTATCTTATTTATGTGGAGTATTTGATTGGCACTTAGGTCAAATAAGAGAAGGTGAATGGAGAAGTTAGGTGATGGGGATAATACGGTAAGTGAATATTTCAACTGACTTGAGCAGCCTCTAAATATAGTCAGATCTGCCTGAAACTTTACAAAACATATTTTTTATATGGTAGAACAATATAGGAGAGTCAGACAACAACATTTCAAAACTTCAGAAATAAGGACCACCCTAATGCACATGCAATAAGGAGTTAAATTGTATGTGTTTGTTGAATGTAATGATGAACAGTGAATACCACAGAAATAAAGAACACCAATCCTGGTGCCTTGATGAAAAAGTCTGGGCTCCTAACTAATTGGCTTTAAAAACACATCACATAAAATACAAAAATCAACCTGTAACTGAATAGCCAGTCTTGAGTTATTAACATAATATTGGTCATAATTGTGTTAAGTGTTCTTTAATAACAGAGATAGTATTAGCTTAGGACACATGTGCTACATTCTCTAACAATCGATCAAAAAACTTGGTTTAAGTACAACGAAAGAACACTGAAAACTTGGCTTGAGTCAAGTGCAGCATTTGCTTTATCATACTTTACAACCTTTCAGAGCAAAAGTGAGTCACAGAGCAAGATGCCTTGGATGTATGAAGTTTGTATGAAATTTAAACTGAGTATAAAAAAGGGAAAAACGACAAAAAGTTATGGTTTCTGAACAAGGAAATGTTGGTACTAAATGAAAGATCAGTCTAAATGGTACAGAGATCGACCAAGTGAGTGAATTTGTATATTTAGGTAGCATGTTTGTACTTACCTGATTAAAAAGACAAAAAGAAACATTAAGAATGATGTGGGGGATATGGTGGACCTACCACACTTGAGAAGGACGGTACACCACAGAATCAACCTGGACTTTCTAAACAGCGTATGAGAAAGAGATCTCGGCTGAGTGAATGTAAGATTGGTGTATGGAATACTAGAGGTATAAATGGCAAGATGAGTGAGGTGATTGAGGAGATGAATAAGTATAGACTGGATGTGCTGTGTGTAAGTGAAATCAAAAAGAAGGAAATTGGGGTAGAAGAAGTGAATGGCACGGTGGGTGTGTGGTCTAGAGTATTGGATAATGTGAGAGGACAGGCTGGTGTAGGTGTGATTTTAAGTGAAAAGATGAAGAACAACTTGATTCACCATAGTTGCGTAAGTGAGATAATTCTCTGGATTCGTTTGAAAGTGAAACTTCAGAGAATTGTAATTGTTGTTGTGTATGCTCCTTATGACTCGGAACTTTCTGATAAGAAGGAAGATTTCTGGAATGAGCTAAAAGCTGTTTTGAGCCAGTTTAGTGCTAAAGAAAAAGTTATAATAGCAGGGGATTTCAATGCTAGAGTAGGTGTGCAGAATGCAATTTCTGACAATGTTCTAGGTAAGTTTTAATGATCCTTGTGTGAATGATAATGGTGAAAGATTAATTGAACTCTGCATTGAGAATGGTTTGTGTGTATCTAATACATTTTTCAACCACAAGTATATCGTACTCTTGGTCAAAAGAGTGTGATAGATTTTGTTGTCTACGATCAGCGTCTGTAACACTTAGTTGTTGACACCCGTGTGATGAGAGGTGCGGATGTTGGTTGTGATCATTACTTGGTAGTGTCATGAGTGAAACTTAATGTTGGTTGGAGGAAAAGGAATAGGAAGACACCCAGGATAGAAAGAATAAAGGTTCATAGGCTCCTTGAAGATCATCAGCACTATTCTGACTTGCTCAGAGAATGACTGAAGGAGCTGAAGTCTGGTGAGAGGGATGTTGAAAAAAGTGGGAATGTTTTAAGAACTGTGTTGTCACTGCTGCTAAAGAGGTCTGCTGCACCACAATAGTAGGTAACAATAGAGGTGATGCTTGGTGGAATAGTGAGATTGAAGAGGCAGTAAAGAGAAAGAAGGAAGCCTATTTGGGGATGTTGCAAGGTAGAGTCTCTGTGGATGAATATTGCTGTAAGAAGCATGAAGCTGCTAAGCTGGTTTGCCAGAGTAAGGCAAAAGATAGGAAGGAGAAGGTGGAAAGGCATGAACTGGCTTTTTGGAAAGATAGGAAGTCCTTCTGGAAGTACATGAGACTCAGGAAAAATAAGGGGAACAAAGTTGTAAGTTGTGTGAAGAATGAGATCGTGAAAATGATATGGGAGCCCAATGAGTTAAGTGAAAGATGGGGTGAATACTTCTGTGAGTTATTAGATCAGGAAAGCAAAGACGATTCTGAGACAGATGCAGATGATGTTACAATGAAGGATGGAAGCACAGGAGGGATCTCAAGAGAAGAAGTGTGTAAAGCTCTAAAATCTCTTCAGAACGGTAAGGCTTCGGGAGTTGATGGCATAACTGCCGAGATGTTGAAATATGGTGTTGACTCTGTAATTGACTGGTTAACTGAAATTTGCCAGTTGTGCTGGGAGTTAGGAATGGTCCCTTGGGATTGGAAGGATGCTATTATTGTTCCCTTGTATAAGGGAAAAGGTGATCAGACTGAATGCAAGAACTATTGTGGTATCAGCCTACTAAGTGTGCCAGGGAAAGTATTGGGAAGCTTGTTATTGAAAAAGTATGGGGTCTTATTACATCAGAGAAAGTTTGGGATGTTCAGAGTGGTTTTATGCCTGGTAAAGGCTGCACTAACCAGATTTTTGCATTACGCATAATGATTGAAAATTATCTGGCTGTTGGTAAGAATGTTTTTGCTGCCTTCATAGATTTAGAAAAAGCTTATGACTGAGTGAATAGGACACTTTTGTGGAAGGTATTGAATGAATATGGTGTTACTGGGAATCTACTTAATAGTGTAAAAGCCATGTATGCTGGTAGTAGAGCTTGTGTACGAGTGTATGGTGTTTTATCAAAATGGGTTTCTATTGGTTCAAGAGTTAGACAAGGTTGTGTAATGTCACCATAGCTGTTTAATATATTTATGGATGCATGCATGCTTGATGCCAAAATAGATAATAGTGGTTTATGTCTTGGTAATATCAGTGTGTGTAGATTGCTGTATGCTGATGACACTGTCCTGTTGGCAGAGAGCTAAAGTGATTTGCAGAGTATGTTGTCTCGGATGCACGAAATTTGCATGAAATTCAAACTGAGTATAATTAAGGGAAAAACCAAAGCTAAGGTGTTTGAGAGAGGAACAGGTAGCACTGAATGTAATGTAAGTATAAATGGCACTGTGATTGACCAGGTGAGTGTGTTTGTATTTAGGAAGCATGTCTGACAGAGAGAACAAATTGGAAGGTGAAATTAGTAGGGGAGTGAATTCTTCATTGAAAGGCATGGCTGCTCTCAGTGGTGGCTTCTCAGGTGAAGTAGGTGAAGTGCCTCTTCACCTATTTTACTCAAAATAAAGTTTTATTCAGTATTTTTTTATAATATATTCTTTTTTGCCTTTATTCAGTTCCAAAATACTCAAAATTTTGAATAGATATTAATTCACATGGCGCGCTCAATACGGAAAACAAATCCTTAAATGCAAAACAGCGCAAGTGAAGAGCCGAAATGAGAATGCTTGGAAGTCTGCATTTTTCATCCGAGTTGTCATGGTAACCGTGACGTCACCCTCCCCAATCTGCTCGCTCAAGTGAAGTGTTTCAGCTGCACGCGCCTTACCTCTGCATCTTTCAGTTTTTGAGCGTAAAGTCGATCACGGTGGAGCGGGTGTTAATTTTTTTTTTTTTTGGCCCTGCTTAATTTTTAGTAATAAACATTCGGCGTGGAATAAAAATGGATTCTCAGATTTATTAAGCGTAACACGGTCACTTCATAAACATCGGGATTCTAGCGAACACCTGAAATGCGGATTAATGTTAAGGAATTTTGAAAAAATTCAAAACACCATTGCCGATGCCCTGAGGGAAAATGCTAGGCTTTTGAAAATGCATTTTAACGAAACCGTTCGGTTAAATAGACTTTTCCTGCATACAGTGATTGATGCAGTATTAGTCTGTACTGTATTTGAGCAAACAAGAACTAGCATTCCATGGCCATGACGAAAGCATGGGCTCGATAAATCGTGGAAATTTCATTGAATTACTTTCATTGTTGATACGAAGAAGTTCTTTAGAAATTGAAAATCAATATGAAAAGATAAAAAAACTATTCAAAATGAATTAATTGAATGTATTTCTGAATATATAAACGATC
The DNA here is from genome assembly GCA_039090855.1 of Macrothele yani. Taxonomy (NCBI): domain Eukaryota; kingdom Metazoa; phylum Arthropoda; class Arachnida; order Araneae; family Macrothelidae; genus Macrothele; species Macrothele yani. Next base: position 124,039,488 of record CM077013.1, read on the forward strand.
ACGTCAAAAATTAAATAATTTTTGATTGTTGATTCGGAAGGTGTATTGGTTGAGGAATTTTTGGGTTTCCATGATGTGAATGAAGATAGAACATCAGGAACTTTATACAAAATGCTAGACAAAATTTTGAAACAGTCTGATTACCAACACAAATAAATAGGACAATGTTACGATGGGGCAAGTATAATGTCTGGACACTTAAATGGGCTACAGAAAAAAAAAAAGTCAAGGATAAAGCTTCTCAAGCTGTTTTTGTTCATTGCTTAGTTCATCGTTTGAATCTTGTATTACACCAGTTTTTCTAAAATTTCTAAGTGTCGAATACTTTTTGCAAGCCTCAGTGGAATTGCTTCGTTTGTTCACCATTCTGCGAAGCGGTCTTATACACTTATATAAACAAACGCAAGATGATTGATTGATTGATTGATTGGAGGCTTAACGACCACCGCGAGCAACTCAATGGGCTATAAGCGGTCGCCCGTCCCTAATTTAGGGTCACTGGTTCCAGGGAAGGGAGAGAGCCAGTGCCGTAAGACAAACACAACATCCATGCCTCACCGGGATTTGAAACCGGACCCCGTTCGGACGAATGATCAGAAGCCACCGCTTAGACCACTGCGCCGGCAAAAACGCAAGATGCAGATCAACCATAGCAGAAACTCGATGGTCCTCCACTTCGAAATTAGTAAGTGTAGTTGTTGAAGATTGGAATAAATTGAAAGAAGTGTTCGGATTTCTGACGAATAGCGAATAATCAGACAAAAAATCAATTGATCTTGCCAAGGGGTTTTTGAATGATATTAACACTTTTGAATTTACATTTTTGGCTCCACCGATCTATTATTCGAACTTTTGAAGAAAAAATAACTAAACATAAACTACTGTGTAACTCAAATTAAAAAAAAAAAAAACTCGTGAAATTTTGAGCCATAAAAAGAACGATGAGTGATTTGACTCACAGTTTGGAAAAGCTAGCAAAATCCCAGAAATAAGCACGGGAATATGCTGCTCTTACACAGGAAACAATTTTTCAAAATTATAAACAATTGTATTTTAAAATTTTGGACCACATTCTTATGGAAATGGATATAAGATTTCAAGACTCTAAGAAACTTCAATTTGTCTGACTTGCTGACACAACCAAATTCGAATAATTTAATGCATGCTTTCCCTCTCACGCTCTTGAAAATCTACATTTTTACGGAAACATATTTACTAAACACAGCGCCTTAAAAATAAACTGAGTCTTGTATATGCCAATGAAAAATTAAAGAATATATTGACTCAAGAACTCCTTCGAGTGTTTCACGGAGACAAAGACATTTTTACAGAAGATTATAAATTGGTTTTCCTCAGTTTAACAATTCCATCTACAAGTGTGCCAGTGGAAAGAAGTTTTCTTAAAAGAATACAAACTTGCTCAAGAAACACTAGTTCCCAAGATAGACTTGCTTCTCTGGCAAATATTTCTATTCAGGAAGACATTTTATTGATGCTCACGAAGAAACAACCATCTAACCATCTTATGACGACATAATCGACAAATCTGCAGCTTTAAAAGGAAGAAAAATTGATTTAATATAAAAAATAAGTAAGTCCTTATTAAGGGATTTTCATTGCAGACAGTAGATATATTTTCATACTGATCTTGTATCTCTTCACCTATTTTTCCAACCACGAGCCGCCACTGGCTGCTCTGGGAGGTTTTCACAGGAATGATGGGTTCTCTAGAGAGTCCCATATGGCTGTGTATGAAAGTGTAATTGTTCCTACTCTGATGTATGGCAGTGAAACCTGGGTACTGCAGAAGAAACATAGGAGTCGTTTGTGTGCTGGAGAAATGCGTTACTTACGTGGGGTTTGTGGCAAGACACGGTCTGATTGTGTGAGGAATGAAGATGTGTTGCAGTTGTGTGATGTGAAGCAAAATGTTGTTAGCAAGGTGGAGATCAATATGTTTCGGTGGTTTGGCTATGTTGAAAGAATGAGTGATGAGATGCTTACTAAGAAAATCTTTTTAGCCCAAGTGGCAGGAAGGAAAGGTAGAGGAAGACCAAGGAAGACATGTGTGGATCAGATTCAGAAGTGTCTGCATGAGAAAAAGATTATGAGTATGAAGTATAAAAGATCTTGTGTACGGCGTGTAATGGATATCAGTGAAGCCCGAGTTGTATGTCAAGATCGCTGTAAATGGAAAAGTTTGATACGACAACGGTAAGTAAAAATATCTGGTAGTTTGTATTTCTTTTTGGAGCTAACCTCTGAATCTCAGAGAACAGCTTAATGATATGTATGTATGTATGTATGTTTGACAGAGAAAACAGATTAGATCGTGAAATTAGTAGGTGAGTGAATTCATCTGTGGAATTCATAGCTATCTAAAAGAGGGTTTCACAGGATGGACGAATTCTTGAAAAGGCCTCAAATGGATGTGTACAAAAGTGTAATTGTTCTTACTAACACTTTGATGTACAGCAATGAAAATTTGGTACTGCAGAAGAGGATTTGTACAGAAAACTAGCGGATAATGCTTACCTTGGCATTCCTTTCTAGCGATGGGGACATTTCACGCACGTGTTTTCCGGTCTTTGTTGAGGTTATTGTCCTAAAGTCCGTTGTATGCGATGACTGGCTTTACTTCTCACACTTTTCGCTGGGTATACTCATTGGATCTTTGCTTTAGGATTCCAAACATCAATTTTTACCGTTCTTTATACTCGAAATTTTCGCCCATACTCTGGGCATCTTCAGGAGCGTGGCGACTTTACCACCGATGTTCGTGGCTAACTTCGCGCTAATGGAGTCCGATACTCCTTGTTGCCATTCGTCGGAAAAACTTTCCTGGATATATTTCGTTAACAAGCCCGGCTGGCGCCATCTATGTTTAGTTAAGACCACTTTTTTTTTTCTCCGTATTTTTTTTTTTTTTTTTTTTTTTTAATTTTTTTAATTTCTTCTCCTATCCTGGTTTTCTTGTCTTTTTTGCCTGTTTTTCTTTTGTTGTTGTTTTTCTTGTCTTATTAGTTCTTTCCACAGGCCCGATAATGTGCTAGGGTCGTTCTGGTTACATACCCTTGCTTTATTTTTGTAGATTAATATTGCTTCTTCCCTCCTCATTTGCCTTTCCGATTTTTTATTCTTTTTTAGCATTTTAATTTCATCGAACTTTGGGAATGTCCGGTTTTCCAAGCAGAATTGCACTAAAGCCGTTTTGGCTTCTTTTTTTTGCCAGTTAGATATGTGTTGTTTAAGTCTTTTTTTAATCTGTTTTTCGTACTTCCAATGTACGATATTGGGGGTATGTGTGCTATTGGAATTTCGTAGGTTCCTGATTCTTCTAGCATTTTTTCCTCTGTTTTTTTGGTGACAGTCATACTTTTCACGGTGTGCACTGAGCTTCCTAGTTGTAAGTCATATTTAGCACAGTGCCTATTGATTTCTTTACTCACTCCTTCCAGGTATGGGAAAGCTCCAATGTTATTTCAATTTTTTATTTCTCATCTTCTTTTGGTTGTGCACTTCTTGGTCTTCTTTACTCTGAGTCATATGCCTTTTACTCTCATGTATCCATTTATTAATTAGCTTGCTCGGGTACCCATACTCTTGTGATATTTTCGAGATAAACTCTAGCTCTTGATTTTTTAGCCTGTTGTTAGATGTGTGTGTGTACGCTCGCCGTATCAAGTTTACTATGCTGTTTTTTTTATGTATCACTGGATGGTGCGACGAGTATGGTATCAGTACAGGTACGTAAGTTGCTTTTCTGAACACAGAGTATTCAAAACTATTTTTGTTTTTCTTTAGTTGAATGTCCAGGAAGGATAGGCAATTATCCTCTTCAAACTCAATAGTTAGCTCTATGGTGTTACAGATTTTGCTAAACTGCTGTGCTAGGTCTTGTAGCTCGGCTTTGTTAAGTTTAGACAATTATGTGAAGAATGAAGAAATGTTACAAATATGCAATGTGATGCAAAACATTGTCAGTAAGGTACAGACTATTTTCTCAGCTGGTTTGGCTGTGTTGAAAGAATGAGTTGTGAGATGCTTACTAAGAGAATTTACTCAGCCCAAGTGGCAAGAAAGAAAGGTAGAGAAAAACCAAGGAAACTATGGGGTGACTAAATTCACGAAAGTCTGTATATGAAGAAGATTATGAGTATGAAGTACAAAAGGTCTTGTGTGATGGATGTCAGTGGAGTTGTGGGCTATATTTATCTGCATTGCTCTGAACAATGACGTTCGATATATCAACAAAAAGTAAAATCTAGTTCTAGCAGTTTTACACTTTAATCTCGCAGATGAACTTCCTTTGAGGAGCTAACCTCTGAATCGCAGAAGAAAGCTCAGGGATATGTATGTATGCATGCATGCACTACATTTTAGGATGATGGATCAGTTTAGGGAAGACATATGCTAGTTACACCTCTTCAAGTAAAAATTTTTAATATACCACAGAGCCAATATAATCCTCCCAAACTAAGTAGGGTTGTTTGATACTACAATACTCTCAAACTAGTATTGTAGCCAAAAAAGTGCAAAAAATATAGTGTACATATATTTATCTGCATGCAAATGGATCCTCTTCCTACTACTATCCAATCAGTATCTAACGACAGACATCCTTTGGACCCTGTAGACTGTCCTGGTGTATACCTCATTTCTGTGTTTACTTTCTCAGGTGAAAAAATTATATACTGGCAGCACTTTTCATTCAATCAACTGCAGAATTATGGAACATAAAAGGGATGGCAGAAAACCTTCCTTACTTTGGCTCTTTTTGTCTTCTCACACTTGAAGACAGCTCTGCCTCTCCAAACTGGACCAGCATCAAAAGAATTGCACATTTCTGAAAATTTTCTTACACTACAGGAAAAGCATTGGAACCCTGCTAAGCAAAAACTCTTGTACTTTGGATGCACCCTTCAACATTCTGATTATTTGGAAATCTCTACTGGCAACAGTAACAGAAACGATGTCCACCATATCAGTACTTGCTATCATTGCAAATAAAGCTGATATTCAGCTGAAAGATCTAATGAAATTTTAATGTAAATTCAGAGGTGCCAACCTTCTGCGGTGCCTATCAGTAATCACCATATGAAACCTCATTGTTTTAGAAGTTGTGCAATGTGAGGCAAATGTTGTCAGTAAGGTGGAGACTAATATTCTTAGGTGGTTGAAAAGAATGAGTGATGAGATGCTTACTAAGAAAAATTTTTCAGCCCAAGTGGCAGGCCAGGCAGATTGTGCGAGGACCAGATTCAAAAGTGTCTGCATGAGAAAAAGGAGTGTCTGCAAAAGGTCTTGTGTATGCATGTGATGGATGTCAGTGAAGCTTGAGCTGTGTGCCCAGATCGCTGTAAATGGAGATGTTTGATGTGGCAACAATAAGTAAATAATCAGTTAAACACTTTTCTGGTGAACTTTTGTAACCGGGACATTCATATTTATCAGAAGTGAGGTTCAGTAGCCATTTTAGAGATAGATAATTGGAATCATTTTCCTCCAATATCCCGCCATTTTGATGAGCTGGGCAACAAACAGTCATAGTGCGCTTTTTCTCCCGCGTCCCTTCAAATGAGGGGGTGTTAGATCTACAGTTTCGTCGATGTGAGAAGAGTGGAACAGGAGAGGAAGAAAGAAAAGGGGACAGCAGCAAAGTAAATTAAAGAACTTAGAGTTTACAGAGAGAAGGCATTTTAGGGTGTGGCCGCACTTTCTAGGAAGGCGTTGGACTTCACTCTTCGACAAGGAGAGGGGACGCTTTTTAGGGGTTTTCTCAGCAAGAGGGCATGGGATTCAGGGGCAGTCGGTGACAAAAAGTTCAGAGGCAAGGAGTGGGGAGTGGGAGTGAAATCTCGCAGGTCAGTGGGAATTTGAAATAATGTAATGCGAGGAAGGGAGGTAGAATAAAAAGGTACGAGGCAAAGACTGGCCAGGAGAAAAAAAGGGCAATTGGCGTGCTGACGATTAGAAAGAGAAGGAGATTACGACATGTTAATAAGATATTGAACGAATGCAGATCAGGACAATGCTTTGAAACATTCCCCATAACATCTGAATAAAAGTCTTCCTCACTGAAAGAACACGGTGTAACTTCAGTTGATTCTATTTTTACCTTGTATTTTATTTATCTGCTCCAGTCGAGAGAAATACGGGTTAAACCCCCATACAGAACTTACTGCAAACGAACCCTTAACACAGTGCTGTAATATCACTTAGCACCAAGCCCTGTAACACTTTTTTTGTGGAGCTAACCTCTGAATCTCACAGAACAGCTTAGTGATATGTATGTACGTGAAAAGCACTTTCTGTCGAGATATATTGATGGTTCTGAATAACAAGTCATGGTCTTCGAAGAGTGTTGCAATAAGCACTGGAATGAATAGTTGTTTCTTGAGGCATAGATTCCACCAGTAAGATGCAGTCCCAAAATGCTGTGGACATGACTTTTTGAGTAGAAAAAGTCTGCTTGCATTGCTTTGACTTTTTGGTGCCTGAACATGATGCCATTCCAGATATTGGCATTTGCTCGCCAAGGTATAGTGTGAGAGACCAAGGTTTCATCTCCTGGAACACTGCGGTCCGAAAACTCATCATCACCTTGTTGATAATGCACCAAAAATGTCAATGCAGCAACCATTTGCTGTTTTTAGTGCTTGTCCATGGCATTTGAGGAACACATAGCACACTAATATTTTGGTAATCAAGATGTTTGCTCAAAATTTCCCAAATTAAAGATCAAGAAACTTCAGGGCATCTTTCATGAAATTCCTCAATCATATAGTGTCAGTTTTGTCAAATGTGTGTGTACAATCTTTTCCATCAGCTTGCTAGTGATGATAGAGGGGTGCCCAGATTACTCCTCCCCATAAAAATGTGTTCTCCCATTATTAAACATTAAGACACCATTTCCTCACACTTACCTAGTTCACTACTCCCTCAACATAAACTGCAAAAAGTTTATTATACAGAATCAAGCCAAATTATTATGACTACCAGCTAATATTCAGAGTAACCACCGTGTGCAGTGAGGACAGCAGCTAGACGGGCTGAGAGAGACTCAATAAGGTGCTGGAAGGTGTTCACAGGTATGTGAAGCCATGCTGACTGCAGTGCATCTGACACTTGCTGGAGGGTGCATGATGGAGGATACATAGAACGAACAACACGATCAAGGTGGTCCCACAGATGCTCAATTGGGTTTAAGTCTGGGGAATTAGGGATACAGGGAAGTACTTTGAAGTCTTCATCGTGCTCTTCCAACCACTCTCGGACATTTCTGGCTATGTGACACATCACATTGACATACTGGAAGATCCCATCTGCCCCAGGAAAGACAATCAGTATGTATGGGTGTACGTGGTCTGCAAGGATGGATTCATAATGCATTCGGTCCATAGTGCCTTCCATAAGTATGAGTGGACCCAGAGAATGCCACAAAAACATTCCCCAGACCATAACGCTGCCCCCACCAACTTGTGTTCTTCCAGCAATGGTTGAAGAGTGTTTGTTATCCGATGTTTCTCGCCTTATACGCCAACGTCCATCCATTCGATGAAGCGGAAAACGTGACTCATCGGAGAAGGCAATCCTTTTGCCCATCAGTGGAGGTCCAATTCCGATACCGCGGTGCAAATGTAAGTCTTTTCTGCAGATGCACCTTCATTAGCACAGGTGCAGTGACCATCCTTCCGCATCGGAGCCCCATACACAGCAGGGATAGCTGAACTGTTGCTTTAGACACACTTCCAGTAGACCCCTGGTTCATTCGGCCAGTGAGTTACTCTACTGTAGCGTGTTGATCGGCCCTCACACACGTTCAAAGCCACGTTCACCTCTCACATCAACGGCACGTGGTGCTCCGCAGTTTCCACATCACTTATTCGCAATGGTGCTATTTCTCCAATCACGATACACTTTAACCACAGCAGCATGCAAACAGTTCACAAACTGTGCTGTTTCAGAAATACTGCCACCCTAAAGCTGATAATAATCATCCCTTTTTGCAAATCTGATAAATCACTCCTTTTATCCATGATAGCAACGAGTGATATGTTTTCAGAATGCCTACAGCACACCTTATATACTCTCCAAGCCAGCTAACAACATGTGCCTTCTTTCATTGGCTATGCGCTGTTGACATCAAAAGTAGGAGGTGGTCACAATAATGTGATTTGACTCTGTTTATTTCAATTGGTCAACATTTTTGTATTTTCAGGAGCAAATAACTGGCTGCACTTTGCAGCTGGTGGGATTTTCTATTTTCGAGGTTCCCACTCAATTTCAGAAATGAAATTTCCTGACTTTTCTAGGTTTTCCAGGAAAATTTCCACAAAATTCCAGACCATACTTTTACAATTCACTGTGCTTTTACAGTAGAAAAACTAGGATTTCTACTCAACGTGCAGTAAAATCGACCTAAGCAAAGACTATCCTAAGTGTATTAACATAACAGATTAAAAATAAAACCTATATACCTTACTAGTAGTAATTAGCAATCAAAATATTTTAAAATACAATTCAAGCTCAATTTTATGACTCAGTGAACCGGCAAAAATAATCGCTAAATTGGGGGTATCATTAAACCGGGGAACTTTAGCAAAATTGGGACCCTAAAGAATTGGTTGCATTAACTTACATTGTTTGGAAAAATAAATTACTCCTACATGTACGCAATCTTTTTTTTTTTTTTTTAGTTCGGTAATTTCTTCAATTTCTTTGCTTTGAATGTTTTTTCTGTTTCAAGTCTTGCTATTTTTTGCTAAAGCACTTTAATTTGGTCATAAGTTCTTTTATTTGCATTTTTATCCCCGCCCCCCCTTTTTTTCTTCTCCACATTCTTTCTTTTTCTCTAGTGCAAGATGATATAGAGTCCATGACATCTTCATGCTCTGTAACATCTCAGGAGTTAGTGGCATGGACAGTGGACCACCATATGATTTCACTGCAGAGCAATGAAATTGTAGAGCAATTAAATATTCTTCCTGTAGATTTTCAATAAGAATGTCTTTGTTTATTGAAAAACCTGACTTTGATGAGGCATTGCCATGGGATAAAGTCATAACGATTCTCACTACTTGCCACAGCTCTTTAAATTCTTCGTTATTCAGGTATTTTGAAAAACAAAACATCTAATTGTGTGTTTTTCATACAAAATAAAGAGAAATCTTTTTTCCACTCTTTTCCCCACTTTGTTTGTAAATGTTGAAAATTGCTGCTTGGCAGGATCCGCTGATAATGCTGGTAAAATGTTACTATCATGCAGAAGTTGCAGAAAGTTATCCATTCGTTTTACACATAGTACAGCATTAGAACATAGTAGATGAGGATCTAAGCAGGACATGGATCTCACGGTCGAGAAATTTACTGGACTATTTTCAATAATCTTGCTGGTCATATTAACCAGGAAATTTTTACATTCAGTGGCAAATTTGTCCTTCTTGCATTCAGAGGCACCACTTTTTTCATGTAGCTCCTGTCAGCAATTCCAATATCAACTTCATCATTTCTTCTATGGGATTTAATGGAAGACATCTATCTTCACTAATTTAAAGAGAGTGGGAGCTTCTCTTAGTAGTTCATGTTTGACAAATTTTGCCATTATTTGCCTTAACAGATCTGCCAAGGAGCTGTACAGTAAAGGAATCATAGGTGAATGACTTTGAAATGATTTTAGAAATGGCTCCAAAATAGCAGCAACTGATATAAAAAATGGTATTTTTGCCAAAATTAACTTATTGTTACATGCATCTTCGACGTTTCCAACAGATACGGTATGTGGTAATTTTTTCTTTGCTGTTTCAAAAAAAATCTTAACATGAGGGAAGATCCCCAGCACTCTTTCAGCAACCCCAACATTTTCCACCCATCTAATTTGGCAGAACTTCATTGGAAAAACATGACTGTTAGGGCTATGAAATCTGCATCCTTGCTGGACAGTCTTTGAACAATCTACACAGCTTGAAATAAGAAATTTAACTTCCACATTGTTATTCTGTTTCCTCACTGGAATACTCTGTGAATTACATGGAGACTACATGTTCCAATATTTAACAAAGAATGGCCTTTGTTTTCTTTAAGTTTATCACAAATGTTTCCAAAATTTAAGATTCACATATGGCCCATCCATAGAAATTTGTAAAAGAGTTTCCATATTTAAATCTGATGAGCCTTCCCAAAATTTTTCATATAAATCCTGAGCAGTAGAATGGCTAAGGAAAACTGAATTAAAAAAATGAACCTTCACTTCATTAGAATTTTCAGGCCAGTATCTAATTATTAATATTAAGTCCATTTGCCCTTTTTGGGCAACAGCATTCAGAGCTTCATCAATACATAGCGCAAAATGTGACAGTGAAAATTCTTTCAATAGCAAAGAATGAAAATATATGCCAAAAGTAACGAAGTACACCATTTTCATGCTCCCAAGGTGATATTTTTCGCTACCTCACTATCAGGGAACATGGCTTGAAATATCTGTGCTGCATCCTTGAAGCCATTGTAGGAGGAGTGTGTCATCACTAATTTGAGAGCCCAGAAAATTTTGGACGTAAGAGTATTTTTCTTTAGTAACATAATTCGCCACTGAAGAACATGCCAATGTCGAGTTTGACTCCTCTCTTTGTATTTTTTATCCCTTTCGACACTAGAAGCACCGCTAAATAAGGTAAAAATAGATACTTGCTTTGTACTCTTGATTGAATATCGGAGCTTAACACTCTTCTCGTGACTAAATATAGCTTGTCTGCCCATGCTGCTTAAAAGTTGAATGTTTTACAGCAAAGTTGACAATGTGCTGTATATAGGCCCACAGTACCGCTTCGATCCAGTTCATCCATTGTGGATTCAATTCTTTATCTGTCTATTCCAAATTGAAAACCATTTTCTTATTGCTCAGTTTGAACAAAATGTTAATGTGCAACAATGCAAAAGAAGCGTGAAGATCTTTTAACTCAAAGACTGCTCAAAGCTCACATGCTTCCACCTGAAAGAAAACGCTAAAATACGATAACCCATACTTTACGGTTACATTCTCATTTGTTGGAGCAACTTCGCATCAACAAAAGAGCTGGAGGGGAAGGGAAGTGCTGCTAGCACTGGCATTCCCTTCCCCCTATCCTGAGGAGACAGCAGAGGCCCGGGAAATCTTTGCCTCAACACAAATATTGTGTGCCCCCCTGCTCAATCCCCTCCCTCTCTCAGCAAGAGCAGCACATGACCTTCTTGTTTCTCCCTCGGACTTTCGGGTTCAGCAGCGAACGGAATTCAGCTAGCGAAGGAGAATACAGGTACAAAACACGACAAAATCTTAACACTTGGCAAGTCTGACAAGGGATCGCTCATTTTCCAGGATAGTTGAGCAGATTTTCCAGGTTTAAGTGAAAAATAGCAATTTTCCCCTGACTTTTTTGAACAAAATCAAATTCCCTGACAATTCCAGGTTTTCCCTGCCGTGTGGGAACCCTGATTTTCCTAATCAACAGAACTAACATGCGAGCCAACAGCTAAAACACAACTATGACTTGCTGACCTTCATACAGCACTGATGGCTCATATCTGCAGACACTATGAGCAAACAGCCTTTACTTTCTGGATGACTTTTTTTTTTACTTTCTGGATGACTTTTTTTTTACCTTCTGGATGATGTTCATGTTGAAAATACAAGGTTTTCATGGCATTCAAGGCTTATGCATGTAGTACAAGTACATATAAACTGCTGACAAATGTGCACAAAAAATTCGAGATTAAGTTATAATTTATGAAAAGAATAAAAATGCATAAAATAAAGTACCTTAAGAAGATACTTTTCTGCATCTTTTAATCTGCCGACCAGATGCTCTATTTTTCCAATTTTGAACAACTGGATGCACACATTCGGATGATAATGACCATAATACAGCCTACAGTGTTTATAAAACAAAAAATTATTCATGAACATAATGTTTCAAAACATATATAAAAAGCTACTTTTAAACCACATTTGAAAGACATTTAATTAACACTAAAAGCATCAAGTTAAAATCTAAACTAAACATGGTTAATGATGTCTTCAAATATTTGAACAAGAAAATTAAATTACAAGAAATTTTAAAAAGACAACAAATCACTGTCATTGAGATCAGATCAGATCATATGTAGAGAATTTTAGGAAGGAAGTGTCCGACCCCAGGTTTTAAACAAACCTTAGAAATAGGAAGCTAGGAGATTTGGGCTAGATTGCCCGATAGGAGAGCGACACGGAAGCGAGGGGTAGAACGGGGGAGAAAGATGCCCTCATTTATTATTGGGGGGGGGGGTAACCGGGGTCCGACGGCTTAACGTGCCCATCTGACGCATGGCGGATATTTAGTGGTTCGAGCATTCGCACTTGCCTGGGATCGAACCTCAGGTCTTCTCCATAGCAGTAACGAACATTGACCACTAGGCCACCTGTGGCACACTGTCATTGAGAGCTTTTGCTACTGTAATTTATAGTTTAAATAAAAAAAAACAGGATAGAAAGAACACACTTTTTAAAGAAAAAAGTTCTCACAGGCTCAAAAAAAAAAAAAAAAAAAAAAAAAACGTACTCTGACACATCGATACACAGAAAAAGAATCACGTTACATATAGTCAAACTTTATTAGCATGAACATTGTGGGGCCCAAAAATTTGTTAGCATTAAAAGTAGTTTGTATCATTGATATGTAATTAATTGAAGAACTAAATATGCACTGAAATATGTAAAATTATAGAGTATCTATATATTTATTCTATATGGCTTTTTACTGTAAGTCCCATTTTGAGAGAACGGCTGAACGTAAAGATATGGTTGAGGTATCAAAATAAAGGTCTTAACATGTAGATGCGCCAGTCGAAGACAAAAATGAGATTGGGACAATGGGTTGGGCATTGTGGGGTGGCAAAGTTCCCATGCAAAGTCTATGGGAGAAGCGTGAGGTTGACATTCAATCGCCTGCAGTTGACTCACGCGCTGTTGAAGGCGGAAGCCTGGAGGAGCTGAGATAGTCCGAAGTCTCTTTTCTGAGCGAACTGTTGCGCAAAACAACGCTAGCAGGCATTGGTATCAAAGTTCTTCTCATCAGAACAGTGAACACTCTCAAAGAATTGATTGCATTATGTCGTTGGACTGTGTGATATATATATATATATATATATACAATTTAATATTCATTCGATCCAGTTTATTCATGCAGGTAAGACGTTTCCCATTATGTAAAGATGTAAAAAAACATTTCGTTGACCATTGTTAGTGAAAATATTATGGGTGACTGCTTATAGCCCGTATTCGCAACGCGAATCTCATGCCAACAACATTTACAAACACAGTTGTGACTGAAGATGAGAGTGAAAGAGTGCACTATCCAGTTGAATTTTTGCACACGATTGAGATGACTGGACTTCCGCCTCACATTTTACGACTGAAAAAGGGTGCAGACGTGATGCTCATCACGAACCTGCCCGACCCGGTGGCGCAGTGATCTAAGCACTGGCTTATGCTGCTTCGTTTGTGAAGGGTCTGGGTTCGAATCCCAGTGAGGCATGGATGTTGTGTTTGTCTTATGGCACTGGCTCTCTTCCTTCCCTGGAACCAATGACCCTAAATTAGGGACGGGCGACTACTTATAGCCCATGGAGTTGCTTCGGTGGACGTTAAACCTTCAGTCAAAAAAAAAAAAAAAAAAATCACAAACCTGGACTATTGTCTTTGCTGAAGTGGTTGAATGAATTTGTCAATCAAATAAAGTTTACATTTGTTGTTTCATATGAGTTTATTCCTTTAAAAAAACAACAACAACTAACCGTCGATTTTGACGAGTTTCGTCTAGTACAATTAAAGAAAAGAAGTAGGTACATATCTTTTGGTTTCTAAAACATTAAGTACATTACATTTTTCCAAAACTTAAGGCACCACAAAGATAAAATTATACACAGTGCTGTAGCCCTGCTTACTATTATACAGTGCTACAGCACTATGTATATATCCATCTCATTAATACAATTTCAAGTTCTTCCTTTTTTGTGGTTCATATACATTTCTCAGCAGGTTCAAAGTGGCTGAAAGCACAAACATCTTCAAGTTTCTCATGATTTCTTAGAACTGCTGACAATATACTTTTTTCAATGCCAAATTTCTCTGCAGCTACAGTTTTATTTAAAATACTGTCATCTACTTCGTTTCACGTTTGCTGTTTTTTTATCTAAGATTGCTGAGCTTTATCACTCGTGTTAACATGAATAGCATGTTTGTAAAATGGAGAGAAAATAAAATGTTTGATGAACGAAAGCAGGAATAAGAGTGTACCTCCCAAGACTCCGCTCTTTTTAATGAAGAAAGAATTCAGCCTAATTTTTTTTTTATTGGGGAGTTTAACAACCACCATGAACAACTCGATGGGCTATAAGCAGTCACTCATCCCTAATTTAAGGTTATTAGTTCCAGAGAAGGGAGAAAACCAGTGCCATAAGACAAACAGAACATCAATGCCTCACTGATATTTGAACCTGGACCCATTTTGGACAAATGGTCGGAGACCAGCTCTTAGACTACTGCTCCACCGGTGCGGCATCAGCCTAAGCAGATGAAAGGGATTGAGTGGGAAAGAGATTCAATCTCTTTAAAATAAGGAATTTCACCCTTCATGAAATTTCTTGTTGAAGTAGGAGAGCACATCACCCCCCCCTCCTTTTCGGTCAAAGTACTATCACCTGTAATCCCATCCACTGTTTGCACAGTCAGAACTAAAGCTGAGCCATGTGTTCCAATGGGTTTCAAACCGAACGAGATCAAGCAGCAGCATGAACAAGTAAAATAAAAAGTTGCTGGTTTGCATTAAAAGCAAACACTTTTCTATATTGATGAAATATCTATTCATCTAAAGTGGTACTTCATGTTAAAAGCATGTTCTTCTGAAAATGGTTGGGTAACCAAGAAACAGTTCATGGTAAAAGTGTTTAAAAAAAAAAAAATCTGATAAAACTAACTAACATAAACTTCGAGACTAATGATGCTGCAGAAGGCTTTGAAAGGGCAGGCATTCTACTGCACAATTTTAGTCTTTGTGAAGAGAAACTAAATTTCTGATTAATTTGGGAAACAATTCCAAAGGCCCTTCTAAATTGCTACCACATATTTCTAGAAAATGGATAAAGATGCACAAAACATTGGAAGTGCATGTTGTGTGTGCTTCAAGGTTTCCAGAGAAGGAAATGACTTAGAAAATGACTCATAACAATGACACTAGAACACTGATCCTATTTCAAAAACATGTGGTAGAATTTTGTAAAAGTTAGAAAGTTGCTTACATGATAGAAAATGATCATGTTTGTAATACGCAGTAAGTTAGTTAAGTTGAACATGAGTAGAAAAGGTATTATGCTGATTTTAGCTAAAGAACTGAATCTGAAAGTGTGTGTCAAGGTCATAGAAATAAATCCGAGATGCATTTAACAAGGTTCTCAAAAATCAAGGTAATATGCATTCTCACACATTTCTTTTGGTATACAAATTTTAAACTAAAAGCTGAGTACGGAGTGAGACAAGGTGACACCATATCTCCGAAGCTCTTTAATGCCACATTGGAGGGTGTTTTTCAGTCGCTGAGCTGGGAAAACAAGGGGATAAGGATTAACGGAGATTATCTAACCCACCTTCGTTTTGCTGATGACGTAGTCATTTTTGCAACTAGCCCATCAGAGCTGCAGAGTATGATCCAGGAACTTGCTGACAAGAGTAAAGAAGTGGGATTAAAAATGAACTTTCAGAAGACAAAAGTGATGTTCAATGCTTTTACAAGAAATGAAGATTTATTGATTTATGGAGAAAAACTGGAGATAACAGACACGTACGTTTATCTTGGACAGCAGATATCAAGTGAGGGTCACATTGATGAAGAAATTAATCGGCGTACAAAACTTGCCTGGAGAGCTTTTGGAAGAAACAGCATAATTTTCAAGAGCAATATGCCATTATGTCTTAAAAGAAAAGTGTTTGATCAATGCATCCTTCCAGTGCTTACGTATGGTGCAGAGACGTGGACCTTAACTAAAAGAGACATACAAAGGCTGCAGACAACTCAAAGCAGCATGGAGAGGTGCATACTTGGTGTAACCAGGAGAGATAAGAAGAGGAACTCGTGGATCCGAAAAATGACAAGAGTGGAAGACATCATGATCAGAGTTAAATCCCTGAAATAGCAATGGGCTGGACATACTGCCAGAAGGACAGATCATCGATGGACAGCCAAAATTTTAGATTGGATTCCAAGGGACAGGAAAAGACCCAGAAGAAGACCACATGGGAGATGGGTGGATGAAATTCGAAAGTATGCAGGGGTGACATGGAGGAGACTGGCACAAGACAGACCGTTGTGGAGGAAACTTGGGGAGACCTTCGTCCAGCAGTGGATTGATAATGGTTGACAATGATGATGATGATGATGACTATATCACAGACTGCAATTACACAACTTTTCTGTTCCTAAAATAAAATTCAAAAACTTTGAAAGCATCTCATTTTAAATATCAATTGAAGGTATTCAAGGTGAAGTGTTTAAAAGCTTAAAAAAAAAAAAAAAGAAAAAAAGCAATTTTTCAAAGTTGAAAAAGGGAGTACAAATTTAGAACAGCCTTCTAACACAGGGGTGGGCAAACTGTGGCATGCAAACAGGCTCGAAGCTGCCCACAGAAAATAAATTAGGTTCTTACTTCTTCTTGCTCAAAAATATAGCTTTTCGGGAGTATGAAACACCAGCACACCACACTTCTCTATCATCTCAACCGTCCCCTGACACACCACCACACCTCTTTATCATGCCCAATTGTCCCCTGACATGCCACCACACCACTCACATACCCTAAGCGACAGACTGCTATGTTTAACCTTGACCTTCCTGCCTGCCTCTCTACCAAGGACTTCAAAACAGTTAGTCTAGAAAAAACATTACAAACAGAACCAAAGCCATCAACAGAAATTTATCATCACAGCTGCAAATAAGAATTGAGCAATTTAAATTTTGTTCTGTAACAATGGACAGAAGCAGTTATTTAACAACACTTCAATATTGGAATTCAAAAAGAGCTCGCTGTGGAAATACCAGTCTAATTCACCACTCCCAGAAAATCATGACCATGTTTGCTTCATCGTATTTATGTGAACAAATGTTTTCTACAACAAAACTTCAAAAAGCTGTGAGAGAAACACTTACTGTTGGTTACTTGTCTTCTCTTCAAAGAATCACCACTCCTCAGTTGGGGCCAAAATATGAAGAACTACTAGAAACTCGGTCACACTTCCACTCGTCACACACACCATCATACAAACCAGCTACGTATGTATTAGAAACTCGGTCACACTTCCACTCGTCACACACACCATAATACAAAACCAGCTACGTATGTACTAGAAACTCGGTAACACTTCCACTCATCACACACACCATCATACAAACCAGCTACATATGTACTAGAAACTCGGTCACACTTCCACTCGTCACACACACCATTATACAAAACCAGCTACGTATGTACTAGAAACTAGGTCACACTTCCACTCGTCACACACACCATAATACAAAACCAGCTACGTATGTACTAGAAACTGGGTCACACTTCCACTCGTCACACACACCATCATACAAAACCACCTACGTATGTACTAGAAACTCTGTCACACTTCCACTCGTCACACACACCATCATACAAAACCAGCTACGTATGTACTAGAAACTCGGTCACACTTCCACTCGTCACACACACCATCATACAAACAAGATATGTATGTACTAGAAACTCGGTCACACTTCCACTCGTCACACAAACCATCATACAAAACCAGCTACATATGTATATAGCAAAGTTAAAAACATTGTTCTGCAAATCAAGTTAACCTGAGTTATTGTAAACTTTTTAAAGCTACTGATGTAAATTTTTTAATGAAAAATGTTTGGCCAGCTTCATATTTGACTTTTTTATGTGGCCTGCCAATGAAAAAATTTGTCCTCCTCTGTTCTAACATATTCTTCCGAAATGCACTAACGGTTAGTGATTTTCTATCTTCTATAGCAAAAATGAAGGATAAAGGGATTTCATAGGAAAACTTTCAATTCTTACAACGTTTTTGTCTAATTTTCAAGTCATACACCAACCCTTCCTAGAGACACTCTTCCAAGGAGGTATATACCAGGAGATGCTAGTAAGTCTTCAGCTTTCACAACTTTCACTTTTCCCCTACAAGTGAAACGTGTGCCACATGAAAGTATATAAAGTAAAACCTCGAAAATTCGGCATCGACAGGACCGGACGACTGCCGGACTTATGAAAATTCCGGATTTCTGAAGCTATCCAAAAATTGTGTAACAAGCATTACGCAAGGCATGTACTTACACGTAACAGTTCACTTTAACGAAAATTTGCATGCCCATGCCTCATAAACATGCAAAGGTCGTGCTGCTGATCACATTCTTTGCAATTCGCAAAAAAAAAAAAAAAAAATCGTTTTGGTGATGGAAAAAAGTTTTGGCGATAATATTGGATAAGAAGATTGAAAATGCTGTAAAAGCAAGGTAACATTTTTTGGAGCCAAAGCACACACACCACATCCTTAAATTATCTTTTAAAATTGTAGGATTTAAAAAACGTCTTCATTTACAATTTAAAAACATGGTAGATAAAAGCTCATGTTTTTAAATTGTAAATAAAGACATTTTTTAAAATCCTACGTTTTTAAAAGATAATTTAGGGATGTGGTGTGTGTGCTTTGGCTCCAAGAAATGTTACTGTGCTTTGACAGCATTTTCAACCTTCTTACCTACAATTAGCACAAAATATTTTTGGTCCTTACGTAGATAATATTGGATTTATCTTTGTGTACTATTTATTATAAAACTCTGACGAAAAAATTTGAATTTGGCGAAAGGTCAGGTAAAAACTTGAAAGAAGCCAGGGCAACCACTAGGGTTGGGCAATGTATCGATACATCACGGAAACCCGATGTTGATGTTACGGTTTATGGACTGACGAAACATCGGCCTTCGTGATGCATCGATTACCACGATGCATCACGAAGGCCGATGTAGATGTCATTACTCGATCGAATCCACATACTGCCACCATCAAGCACAAGATCATTGTCACAAGTTCGACACACATTTCAAACGTACACACCAATTCGTCCCCTGATTGGTCCGCGCCACTTCAGCGCGGCCCAACGAGATGAAGAATTTGAGAAACCTCCTGATGTTACACGTAGGCGGCTATTGGCAATTCACACGCTGAGATCGGAAGATCTCGCGATGTGTTGTTGAGACGGTACATTGAGATATTTCGATGGTTATTGGTGAAACATCGGATGTTCTCACGAAAACGAAATAAAAAAAGTGCCAGATTTCTGAAGTTGCCGGTTTTCTGAATGCCAGATTTTTGAGGTTTTACTGTATTTTTGGACCAGTTTTGATTCTATTGTGACATGAATAACTATTTCATTTTCAGGTCTGAAGTAAGAATACCATCCTGTCCAGTAGGATTCACAGCAAAGAATAGCAGAGCAGTAATTGAGTTCCTGTTCCTGAAAGGGAAGACAGTGAAAGAAATTCGCACTGAATGTCAGAGACACTACATGATAAGTGTCCATGATATAATCCAGTTAAAACCTGGATTGCCATATTTAAGACAGCACTCAGGATGAAGACCATCTAGGAACACTGGCTGTGGTCTGTTCTACAAAAATTTGAATGCTGTCTCCAACATGATTTTGGAAGACTACAGAATCTCCACAGAAAAGACAACAGAGGTCCTGGGAATGTCTGATCATCTTGAATTCATCATTCACGAGGTGCTGGGCAAGAGGAAGCTCTCAGCCAAATGGGTTCCAAAATGCCTGGATGTGGAGCAGAAGTAATCGGGTTGCAGCAGCTGAGGCAATGTTGCCAGAATGCCCGAGTGCAGATCAGAAGAGTCATCGAGTTAGAGCAGCTGAGGCAATGTTGCCAGAATGCCTGAGTGCAGATCAGAAGAGTCATCGGGTTACAGCAGCTGAGGCAATGTTGCCAGAATGCCTGAGTGCAGATCAGAAGAGTCATCGGGTTGCAGCAGCTGAAGCAATGTCGCAGGGCTATGAGCAGGATGTGGACAGTCACTTGAGTTGATTGGCAACCATGGATGATGTGGATATAAAGGGTGATTCAGCTAAAAGTGTAGAAACTTCTGGGAGGGGTAGGTTGCACAAAGACAAATCAGAATCACATAGCAATGCAGGGTCGGAAACTACATCTTCATGTGCTAGTGTACAAAGAGGACGAGAAATGAAAGAGCAGCACGTAAGAGAACAAAATGTTTTTAATACACACAAGACATTTGCGAAATGTATTGAGGTTACAGAAGATGTTCAAAGTTGCGACCATGAGCTGTAACACATGCTGGACATAGTTGACGGATGGAATCATGTACATTTTGGAAAATTCCTGGCGTGTCTTGGACTTCCGAAGCAGTTACAGAAATGCATGCTACAAGGTCCTCATCACTTTGGATGGGGGTGTCGTACACCAGTCATTTGATGTACCCCTAGAAGAAGTTATCAAGGCATGTTAAGTCCGGCGATCTTGGAGGCCAATGAACGGGACCACCAAGCTCGATTCACTGATGTCCAAATGTCATGTTTAAGTGAGGACGAACATAATTGCTGAAATGGGCGGGGGGGGGGGGGGGCATCGTGCTGGAACCAACCACATTGCACGGCACAGCGACTGAGGGACCTGTTGTTCGTTCAATAGCTCTGGCAAGACATCCTCCAGAAATATCTGGTAACTCTTTCCGTCCAGACGATGAGGCATGAGGTATGGGCTAATTAAGTGGTCCCCGACAATGCCGGCTCAAACATTGATAGCAAAACGGTTTGGTGCTGCACGTGGTCATACAGCATGGGGGTTCTCCACCGCCCATACATGCGCGTTATGTGCACTGAAGCCACCTTCCTGGGTAAAGCACACTTCATCTGTGAACAGCACAGAAGCAGGAAATTGAGGTTCTGCCACACTCTTCTGCAGGTACCATTGTACAAATGCAATGTGCTGAGGGTAATCCTCAGAGCTTAGTGTCTGAACGTGCTGCACATGATATGGACGCAATTGATCTTCGTGCAGAACCCTCCATATGGTGAATTGAGACAGACCGAGCCGATGGGCAATTGCTCGTGTGCTGGCACTTGGAGTGTCTGCTGCATGACATAACACATTCTCTTCAATGGCAGGAGTGCATACCCATCGTTCTCGACACCTGGCAGGCCCCTGGAAAGAACCAGTGTCGCATATCCTCTGATGCAGCCGTGCAAACACTTGATGGTTTGGCACTCGTCTCATTGGGTACCGTTTCCTGGTACAGTCGCACGGCGGCTCGTCCGTTGCAGTCCGCTGCTCCATATGCAAGGTGCATATCAGCCATTTCCGCATTTGTGAACTCAGCCATCCTACTACCTCTGCGGGCGTTTTACAAATGATGGTATCCTGAAAGAACATAGGAGCAGTCTCACGGCCAAACAATGCCATCTCCCGCATGAAGATGGAGCTTCCAACCATGAATTGCTACGTGATTCCAATTTGTCTTTGTGCAACCAACCCCTCCCAGAAGTTTGTACACGCTTAGCTGAATCACCCTGTATATGTATAATCAAAGAACAATCCAAAAAATGAAGACACAGCCATTCTCCTTACCCAAAAAAACTTTAGATTGCCAAAGTCTGCAGCAAAGGTGATGACATCTGTGTTCTGGGATAAGGACAAGGTAATGCTAGTGGACTACCTGGAAAAGAGTACCACCATCACAGAAACATATGATACAGTCCTTCTTGACAAAATGAAATCAAAATGCAGGGAGAAATCATTAAAAGGGGTTCTGTTTTTGCAGGACAATGCTTTGACTGGCATCATATGCAGGCAAAGTTAAATGAAACTCACTTTGAACTGTTGAAGCATCCTGATTACTCATTGGGTTTGGCAACATCACAATTTGTTCTCCACGTTGAAACTTTGAAGGGAACAAAATTCCAGTCCATTTGGAATTCTACACTAGCTGTTGACACATGGCTTCAGGTACAACCACTAGATTTTTCGTGAAAAGGTTTAAAGAAGCTTGAATATCAGTGTCAGATGTAGATAATAAGGTTTTAGCATGCTACAGTTATGTAAAGCAATTAGAAACACATAAGTTTTTCAACCTCCCTGAGGTCTTGATCACCTGTAAACAAATGGCCAAAACGCTGATGGAATCTCAAGGAAGTTAAAAGTACTTCTGAGTTTCTAATTTCTTTATGTCACCATAACATGCTAAAATCTTATTACCAACATTTGTTTGTTACGTGCGATTGTATTCCCCGTATTTATGTATATCAGTTGCAGAAATGTCTTGACCTCAAATGCAAAACTGAATAATAATGTATTAAAACCATTCCGCTGACTCCATTCTTTCTACAACGAGCCGAGAACTTACTAGCAGCTCTCATATGAATGACCATCATGCCTTTTATTTCTGTATTTTTTAATTTCTTTTGTTTTTTTCATAGTAGAGTATATACTAGGATGGCTTATTATTGAAGTGAGTTTAACAGACCATTGTTTTGCTGATGACACACACCACTTTTGCAAGCAACCTCTCAGAGCTGCAGTGATTTATCTTGGAACTTGCTGACAACAGTAAAGAAATGGAATTAAAGATGAACTTACAGAAAACAAAACTGATGCTTTTACAAGAACTGAAGAGTTTGACACATGCTCCTTTGACCCACTGTGACAATTCCCTCATTAAAACCTGAAGATGGAAAAACTATGTGACTGAATACTCTCATTATGAGAACTCTATGCTTTAAAACATTAATGGGGCAAATTTAGAAGTAACCAATGCCTATATCTACCTTATACAAAAAATATTGAGAGAGGACCACACTGAACAAAAGAAACTAATACAGATATAAAACTTGACTGGACAGTATTTGGAAGAAACACCACAATTTTTACGAGCAACTTACCATTATGTCTTAAAAGTGTTTAATCAATACATCATTAAAGTTTTTACTTTTGGATTGGAAACATAGACCTTTACTAAGTAAGCCATGAAGAGGCTGCAGACAACTGAAAGAAGAAGGGCGAGATGCATGCTTGACATAACCAGAAAGGATAGGAAAAGGAACTCATAGATCAGAAAACTGGCAAAAGTGGATGACATCATAATCAAAGTAAAGACCAGAGGCGTAACTAGGGTGGGGCAGACAGGGTGGCTGCCCCGGGTGCAGTTCAAGAGAGGGTACAAGAACCACTGCTTACAATCTGATTAAAATTGGAATTCACCAATTTCGGGTACACCTAAAATCCAATTTTTTTCATTAAAATGTCCAGGAGATCCTAGTTTCCCACATTCAGAAATGAATAATGGGTTCTATAGTTCAGTCAAATGAAGAACTGTGGCCCTTGTTGACAAAAATGGTGTCCATGCTTTTTCTTTAATTTGATACATAAGGATGTCGTTTTTCTTTAGTTGGATGGATAAGATGAGAATGTCGCTCACATTTTCGAAGGTTCTCTGGGGTTATTTTATCATTATTGTGACTGCGAACCAAAACAGCCAGCTCCAGCTATATTCGGTCAATTTGATGTGGTACTGAAGGTCCGAACTCCGAAGCAATTACGAAAGGCTATACAAATAGTCACAGTTTGATAGTGCATTTGGCATAGAGATAACATTGGGTTTTGTCGAGCATATATAGGTATCACTAATTCAATATAATAATAAATTATATATAGATATTACTAATTTAATATAACAGTTATTTATATCCAGACTTGCCAACCTTAAGAAGAAAAAAATCCTGCAATTTTCTAGGAAAATCCTGCAAGCATACTTTCGTATGTTTGAAATATCAATGGACAAAATTTGAAGCACTAATCTTTCAAAGCATGTAAAAAATTTTTTGTTAAAAATTATTTTAAAAATTTCTGTTTAGTTATGCATTGATCTTGAGGATAACCCAAATTATGATGGAAAAGGAGAAATACCTCGAAGCCGTCACACTCTCATGCCTAAAGATTACAGCGAAATATTTTTGCCGTTGAATTTCCGATTTCAGAAATTTTTCCTCCATTTTTAAACTGAAATACAAATATTTATGATATATATAACAACAATACTGGACAGAGGCAACATCACAGGAAAAAGAAATTACGATTATGGAAAAAATCTTTATTTCGTTTACTTCCGTTTCTGAAGACGAAGTACCGTCCCGATGCGTATTTTTACGAATTGGTAAAATTATTCAATGCGTAGTTTTACGCACGGAGAAAAATTCCAGATGCAAATTTTTACGCAGAGAAAAATTACTGGTGCATATATTTATGCGTGGTAAAATTTCGATGTGTACTAAACGTGTAATTACGCGTTTTGGCGAACTCTGGCCAGCACATCACTTGAGCACTCCTGTGGAGAGAAAGAGAGAGCTACTGCATGATGTCATGAAGCCAGCGAGCCAAAGATGATATCATCGCGTAACACAGTGCTCGTAAGGTCCGGTAGAAAATCTAAGTGGATGGTTGCAGGGGTTGAAATATTTCGATTGAGCAATCGAAATATTAAAAAAATCTGTAAAAAAAGACCTCTATCCGTAAAATTAAGCAGAAATCCGTAAAAGTTGGCAAGTATGCAAGTCCATTTTTGAAGATTTCCTCATTTCGGCAACAACACACGATGTTTTTGTCCTGTCACATTCATATTATTTTGCAATGTTACTATCTGGGAAATTTTTTTTAAAAAGCACACTTGCATGGTCAGCACAGCTTAAAGGTAACTTATGTTACATGAGGAATGAAGTAAACAAGCACTCAGCATGGATAATGGCATTGGAAGAGGAAATATCTCGAGCAAAATTTAATATTTTGTTATTTTCTACGCACTTAGAATTGTTCACGTGTTTTTGCATACGAATGTGATTAACAATATCTCCTTTGCCCTTGTGGACAATGGAAAAATCACATCTATAAATAGAGCAAAAGGCAAATTGTTGGCCTTTCCTTGATTAGATTATACACGGATAATCTGTTGTATAACACTTCTTAAAAACAGACTGATATTTTCTACCAGCCATCGCATGATTAAACACGTGCACGAAAAGTTCTCAAAAATTCCTGTTAAGAAAGATGAAGCGCATCAAACAAACCAAAACACGCTTCCGATACCGTCGACAGACGAGAAATCTGCGTCAGTACGTACGGCCAACGCCAAGCCTGTTCCGTGCCTGAGGCACCAGAGATCATTAGCGGACAGAAGAGTAAACATCGCTGCCAACTGTCGGCTCAGAGGGGAAAGGTCACTTCTCCACTAATGAACCGATGCCTCGGAGAACTTCGAACTTTTCCCCTCGTTACTTTTTAATTTACGCTATGGAAATTATGATGGTATCTGGCAATATTAATTTATAATCCGGAATTCCAAGAAATGTAATGAAATCCGGCATTGTCAGCCTAAACCCAGAGGGTTGGCAGGCCTGTATATCTATTATATTAAATTAGTGATATGTGTAACTAAATTAGAAATGTATATATACAGGGTGCATAGGAAAGTCCCTTTAGCCTGGAATAACTTAAATAACTTGTGAACAGAGAGAGGTAAAGTTATGCAAGTGAGATAACGGTATACTAAAGCGACTACGCCCGATCTAATGCAACTGATAGCAGCACCCCTAGTAGCGAAATGCGGAAGTTAGCCATTGCAAATCGAAAACGAAAAGAGATAGAGCAAAATTTCCAATTACAAAGTTGTAGAGCATCAATTAATTAGTACAAAACGACATTTGTTTCACATGGATAAGATAAATTGTTGCTTGAATACCCAAAAATGTCCGAAATCGATGCACGACCTTTCGTGTCCCCATTTGAAGGGAACAGGCACAGGTATGAGCAAATACACACAATTTATTGCATAAATGCGTACTTATGTCAATACAGTTTCATGAAGCCAGACAAAACAAAAACAAAAGGCAAACTGGCGCACAGTGATAAAAAGTTAATGTCGAGTATGTCCGAAGAGTTTGCCATTGCCCACGATACACATTTGTATTTGTGAAAGTAACTCTGCATGCACATTCCTCAGCATGGAAAGTGTCACACTATTGCAAGCATCTGTAACACGATGACGTAGATCCAGCAGACTTGTAGGTGCTGTTGCATACACCTGATTTTTTATGTAACCCCAGAAATCCAAGTTCGCCATTTTCACACAGCGTAGGTAGATCTAAACTTCTGATCAGGATACATCCTGCTAATGGTTTTTATAACGTAGGTACGGTACTACGTCACAATCTGCATTTGCAAACAGCTACATTCGCGAAATGTGAATATGCAGATTCAAACTGCAGTGCATTGATTTCGGACATTGTAGGGTATTCAGGCGACAATTTATCTTATCCATGTGAAACAAATATCATTTTGTAAAGTAATGGATGCTCTACAACTTTGTAATTGGAAATTTTGCTTTATCTCTTTTCGTTTTCGATTTGCAATGGCTAACTTCCACATTTCATCACTAGGAGCGCTGCTATCGGTTGCATTTGATCGGGCGTAGTCGCTTTACTATACCGTTATTTCACTTGCATAACTGTACCTCTCTCCGTTTGCAAGTTATTCCAGGCTAAAGGGACTTTCCTATGCACACTGTATATTTATATATATGAACAGTAAAGTTATTCAAAACCAGAATCACAAAATATGAATTAATGAAAATATACAGATTTTTTACTGCTCAATATTTCTCAACAATCCACGGCACTATCTGTGTTCATCTGTCAGCATCTGACAGATAAACACACAGTCAACCCACTAGATGGAGATGTCTCAGTTGCTGAGCCCAACCCTATGGAAGACAGATGCTGACAGACAAACACACATAGCGCCGTGGATTGTTGCCACCATAGCATAAGGTAGTTAGTTATCGAGAGATCTGGGGGTTTGATCCCAGCAGTGTCAAAATAAAATTTTTCAGTTGCTTTGTGTTAATTACAGAAAAACGTGGAAAGAGTGATGACTTTGTCTATTAAAAAAGATGAGAGACAGAGAGAAAGAGACATTCCTTGAGAGGTTACAAATCAAAATTAATAAACAGACCTGTGACAGCAAAAATAAAAAAAAGGAAAAAAAATATGTAAGTAAGTTAAAATTGTGAAGAAATAAGAACTTGCTACGGAGATTTGTACCTATGGTTCCCAGTACAAACTACATACACTGAATAAATACTACAAACAGTATGTACTTAAAAACTTCTTTTTTTCTTTACTGGGAATAGCATCAGGTAAAATTTACATGAATGGATTTTTTGTGCAAATTTCTGCAAAACACTTCAAATTTTTTGCTCTCCCCATCACACTTAGCCCCCCTTCCCCCTAATGGTCCACCCAGTTCTGAGTGAATGACATTGCCACTGGTGAACAGTTGGCTTTGTTGTATTTTACTTTGTATTTCATCATGATTATGTAACTATTCCAGCTGCTTGTAATAGTGCTGATGACAAGGCTACATGATACAAAAGATACTCTGGAAAACAAATTGCATGATGTTTGAAAATGGCTGGAAAATGTAATTTAAACAAATAAAGTTCATTTAACTTTATGACTTACTTGTATGGCCCAATAAGCCGAATACCAGCATCAATAGCTGATATCCACTGATTCAGCTGAACATAGGCATCAAAGGCTATTTCTAAAATTCTTACTCTAGAAAGGTGTGTGTCACCTAGAATTCCTTCATGGGCTTCCAGCTCCTTTTGACAAGCTCTCATCAGTTGAAATGGTGAAGCTAGACCATGAAAAAGAGTCATCAAAAATATTACATGCAAGATTTTAAGCATTTATTGTTTGGTGCATTTATTGTTTGGTGCATTTAATGCTACACTCATACAGAATTTGTACCTACCTTGGTACTAAATTAACCAAATTTTTATCTCACTTTGAAGTCTAAATTAAAAGCAAAGCCCCTTGCACCATCACAAAATTGTTGAAACTGTGCTCTTTTTGTACAACATTAATTACAAAAGTGTACACTAAATATTTGGCACTGTTGAAGGAATAGCAAACATTCAAAACAGGTCTGTTAACATAATCTTAGTATTCTACTTAAAAAGCATCTGTGTCATGGTTTACCCCCCCCCCCATCAGCAAGTAAGAGTTAATCTTGTGCCGTAGGCAGAATTCTACTATGTGCTGTAAGAAAGATGTACTAATATGCAGCCATGCAACTAAAATTTTGACACATAAACATAGGCTTTGGTACTGCACTTTTGTATTTTGGACTGGGAAGCACTGTTTTAAAAACTTTAAAGTGAGAACAAATTCCCCAAACACTTTATAATCCTGAAAACAACTTATTATATTATGCTAACATGTCAACAAATGTAAACTTTAGCATCTTACATGAATTACTGCTTCATAAAAATTCAAAATATGAAAAGTATCATCAAAAAGCATTCCATCAATGTTATGTGTGTTATTATTTTATCTGTTTGAAACTAACCTGCTGCAGAAAAGAAGTACCAAAACAGTCAGTAAAACTACTAGCAAATACAGTAGCATCTTATGCTATCAGAGCTATTCGTGCTTGATTTTACTGCAATGTGACTAATGCAGACTAAGATGGAAATTAGTTGCTACTGATATTCTAAATGCACTAAAAACTGATATCACAGATTTTGAATTTTCTGCAAAAGAAATCACTCTTCAATTATTATGTCAGCATGAACTTACTAAAACATATTAATAAAAGTAAACATCTTGCCATGGAAAACTTAAAATTTTTACAAAATACATTATTGAAAACATTGCCAAATTGGAAAATGGTAGAAAATCTGATTCAGTATTTTTACCTCCATCACAGTCTAATATCAGTGTCTCATGAACCATGGCTCTTTCTCTTCAGCAGGAAGAAAGGCTCGGCTTCATGAGACATCTTTTTGGCTGGTGGGACTCAGGTTCATTAGACATCTCACTTCAGGATATAGAAAAGTTTGCGTGACTCTTTAGCAGAAGTTCAAGAGATGCATCTC
This sequence comes from Macrothele yani, assembly GCA_039090855.1. Lineage (NCBI taxonomy): Eukaryota > Metazoa > Arthropoda > Arachnida > Araneae > Macrothelidae > Macrothele > Macrothele yani. Next base: position 124,068,555 of record CM077013.1, read on the forward strand.
TTTAGAAAATAAAAAGGGGTCAGGTTCATGGCATGCCTAACTTCTAGAAAGCAGATGGGCTCAGGCTCATGTACAGATCTCTACACACAGTAGATAAGAAACCTCTGTTTCAAAAAACAACCATCTTCAGCAGGTAGAAGGGCTCATGTTCACAAGAGAACCCTTTCCGGGAGGTAGAAGACCTCAAGAGTCAAAAGACAGCAGGCAGCAAGACACAGGTTTATGAGACAACCTACTTCAACAGGTAGAATAGTTCTGGTTCACAAGACAGCCCTTTTCAGCAACAGAAGGGCTCAGGTCTGTGAGACAATCCTTTTCAGTTGGAAGAGGGGCACAGCCTCATGAAAAAACCCTCGTCAGTAGATAGAAGGGATCGAGTCCACAAGACAATGCTTTTCAGCAGGAAAGAAGGAAAGAGGGCATAGGTTCATGAGATAACCCTTCTCAGAAGGTAGAAGAGCTCAGGTCCATGAGACAAAACTTTTCAGCAAGAAGAAGAACACAGCACGGATGTACTTAGGCCTTAGCGGCGCTAAGGCACTTTTTTGTAGGCTTAGCGTCACTAAGGCACTTTTCACGGTTAAAGCGGGACAAAGGTACTTTCAGATGGCCATGTAGGCAGAAATGGCAATTGCTGTGTTTTATATGCAAACATATTCGTACATCAAAATAATGATCGTGTTACAGTCGGTTCACGCTCTATGGAGTTTCATGAATTGGAAGAGTTTTAGTGTTAAGGGAATGATAACTTCTTTGTTACGACCGCAATATTTTTTTGTTTTTATTTTTTGATTGAAGGTTTTACGACCACCGTGGGCAACTAAATAGGCTATAAGCTGTCTCCCTTTTCTAATGTAAGGTCATTGGTACCAGGGAAGGGAGGGAGCCAGTGCCATAAGACAAACACAACATCCATGCCTCAATGGGATTCGAACACGGACCTTTCACGGATGAATGGTTATAAGCCAGCACTTAGACCACTGCGCCACTGGGGAGGCCTGCAATATTCAAAATGACGTTATAGAAGGTAGATTCTCTGTATGTTAAAACTTTACAAACAAGAAACAAAAAAAAAAAAAAAAACAGAAAAATTAAACAATTATATAGTATAACTGACAAGTGTTTCATGGTTGTGGTGGGATTTTTGGCTGAAGTCGTCACTTAGGACATCTCCTAGTTCTTTACGCTTAACGCAAAAGGAAGCCCCAGTAAACAAGTGGTCAGAGGCGTTTGCTTCTGGCTAATCGCTGGAGCTGGTCCCGGAACCAGGATGAAGCAGGCCCGGGGCTCTCCCATTCTCAGGACCACTGCCCCCAAATCAGTGAGGGCCGACTGCCTATGGCCCTGGCTACTCATGGTGTTCATTAAACGCCCCCCCCCCAATGCACACACAAAAGATATCTTGGAGGGAGGAGTTAACGACCACCGTGAGCAACTCGATGAGCTATAAGCAGTCGCTCTTCCATAATTTAGGACCACTCTTCCGTGGAAAGGAGAGAACCACCGCCGTAAGACACACAACATCCATGCCTCACCAGGATTCAAACTCAGACCCAATTCGGATGAACGGTCAAAAGCCATTGCCTAAACCACTACGCCACCGGGGCGGCAGATACCCATTATTGCCTCCCCTAATTCATAGGAGAGGTTGATAGGCCAAATCAATGAAAAAAACACTGAATATTATTAATACTTAATGTTTCAAATCGTTTAGAATCACGTTCACTGCACAGGTACTTTCTTTCTTATAGAAATAAAAAACAAATTATATTCTTGGCATGTGACTCACACATAACATTCATTCTTTTGTTGTAAATTGCCTAAACTCAACAGTTTTAACAAAAATTAATAAAACCAGGTATAATAAAATTTAATTAAAAACTATAAATGATTAAAACAAGTCAAACTTTAAAAACTTTTGAAAGTCTGGGTTGTTTTTGACTAATACGTTCACTGCTAAGGCACTTTTTTATTTAGAACTACATCACTGGAGCACAGGTTAATGAAGCCACTGTTTTTTAGCAGATAAAATGGCACAGGTTCAATGGACAACTCTTTTGAGCAGGAAGAAGGGCACAAGTGCATGAAACAACCCTTTTCAGAACAAAGAAGAGCACAGGCTCATGAGATAACCCTCCTAAAAGAGTTATCTCATGAGCCCCTCAGAAGGACTGGGGTCCATGAGATGACCTTTTTCAGTAGACAGAAAAGCTCAGGTTCACGAGAAAACCATCTTTAGCAACAGGGAACAAGATACAGTTTTATGAGGCAACCTGTTTCATCAGGTAGAAGGGTTCAGGTTCAAAAGACAACCCTCCTCATCAGCAGAATGGCTCAGGTCCACGAGACAACCTTCTTCAGCAGGTAGAAGGGTTCAGGTTCATGAGTACATCCATTGCTCTATCTTTGACATTTAGGTGCTTCATCACTGAAACCCATTCTGAATTCTGATCTTCCACAACAGCTGATGATGTTACTTGTATAGATTCAGAATAAATTCCATTTCCCATTATCAATTCAGGCACGGTCTTTTAGGACGGGAGGTGTGTGTGCAGCAAATACAAAACCTTTTTGCAGCAACTGACATATTTTTTTTATATTTGGTTTCACACATAAAAAAAAAAAAGCTGAAATACCACAAAATCCTGTATACCTAGAAACACTATTTCAAAAAAAAAAAAAAAAAAAAAAAAGGTGAAAAAACAAGCTAATTAAGAAAACACTGTAATATAACCCATCAGTTCTGATAATTTGTCACCTCTGTTCCTTCAATGTTTCTGATAATATCAATAATCCCCTGTATTACACGAAGACAACGACTCAAAAAAAAAATGTTAATGCAAAACTTAGAAATAGTTTAAATGACTCAAGTCAAGGAAGAGAGAGCCTTTCAACAAATTGTAACAGAAGACTTTTAATTGCTTATTGAAATCAAATAGCTGCTGTTGTAACATGAAATGACCCTTTGAATGGGGAACTGATTATGAAAGGTAAATTCCATGATGCATGGCACCATGAACAATACTGTTTTACTCTTCTAAAACATGGAAAAACACACAAAACTTGTTGGGTTTTAATGTCCTGGGAAAATGAAAATAGGGAGAAAATTCTACAGTTTTGATGCAACATCAGTAAATGTGTGAGGTGCCCGGGAGCAGAAACAGTTTGACATGGCGACGCTTGTCACAGATCTTCGGAAAGGTGTGCAGACTGTTTTTTTATTTCTTAACATTAATGGTTTTTAAGATTTTTTTAAAATTTTAAAACAAAAGAAAGGAAATTTTGATGCGTTTTTAACGTTGGCTCCCGTTCCAGACGTAAAGCTGTAATTGATGCATCACGCAGGCCACTAACCCCCCCCTTCACACACACACACACACATTTTATTTTAGCTTTCATTCCTCCATGTTTTTCAAACAGATAACTTCAACTTGATGAGATAAAATTTCTTTTTTTTTTTCTGTTTTAAATCTAGGAAGCGATATTTTTGTGCACTTTTAACGCACTACGCACATTTGGTGTGGCTTTCAGAAGCTAATGGGCGCAATTTCTCCTTTTTTTTTTTCGTGGAGGCCTAAACTTTCATCTAACTTTCATGAGTTAGATTAAGGCGTTTTTTTCTTTCTTACAAAAGCCATATTTTTAAAGCGTTTTTTCGGTTTCCGCGGCCATCAGAAATGGAGAAACACTTCCAACGGCTGCAGAAATGGTGAAACGCATCAACTTACGGAATACGTCAGCATTCCTTAATTTAACATTGCATCTTTTCTTTTTTTCTTTTTTCTTCTTGCTTCCAGATAGCTTTACTGCAGATAGACTGATAAGGTGGGAGTTTTTTTCTTGCTCTTCTTTTTTTCCCAGGAACTTTTACACATTTTTATTGTCCATCTTCCACGGTCGCATTATGATTCATTCCTGCAACTGATGTTCACAATTTTGCCTTTTTTGGCTTTCAGATAGCTTCATTTCAGTTAGATTAATGCTGTTTTCTTCTTCTTCTTTTCTTTTTTACAAAATTTGTATTTGTCAAACGTTTGCAACATTCCCTCTCGTTTCCGCGGCCATGCAGCATTTCGGTAGTTGACGTCGCATTTTATTTTATTTGTTTTTTTAACTTCCAGATAGCTTTATCTCAGATTATTTTTTACTAAAACCATATCTTTACACATTTTTGCTAATGCTCCCTGCTTCGTTTTCAAGGCTGTATTATGCAGTGTTCCAGAAGTGGACGGTCGCAATTTTTTTTTAATTATTATTTTCTTTCAGGTTGATAAGGTGAAAAGTTTTTTGCTTTACAAGAACCATTGCTGTTTTTCTCACTTTAATTTTATAGGGTTTAATTACATCAATGAAAATGCTGTCATCACATTTTCACAAATTCACTAAATTTTTCTTAACTGTGGTCAATTCACAAATTGGGTTTCGAACAAAATCTTATGTGGACCCCTGTTTTACAAATCAAGTTAAATGTGACAAAATTTATGTTTCCAAAGTTGACATGATTTCTACCACCGTAACACAATCATCTAAATAATCACCTGGTGAGGCCGTTAGTGCAGGAAATACCTGCAGCAAGAGCAGATTGTCTGTCAGGCAAAACATCCTTCGAAGGGAAGGAGTTAAAGTTTAATCAGTTAACTAAATGCAAAATAAAAAAACTAGGGATTTCTAATTATTTATTATTCCTTATATTTTCTGACTATTATTTAAAAAAATCCAAAAGCATTTAAAGAATGATGTTTAAGTTCTGAATGAAATAAAAGAGTTCAAGTTTCTTGTGTATTTTTTATCAGAAAAAGCTAGTTTGATTATTTATTGCAACTTAATACTAATTTACACTATTATCAAAGTCTCAAATGGATTCATTTTTAAAACTTTGCTTAGTTGCTGTGCAGATCAATAAATTTTATGGCAAAATTAACATTTAGCAGAAGACAGTTTTCAGGTTTTCCTTCCTGCATTGCAGACTTCCAAAAAAGATTCTGTTCCTCGGGTGAGATAACCGGTTAAGCGGTGACTTGGCTGGATGCAAAATGGGTGCTATAGAGCATAAAAAAAACAACAACTGGGAAATAAAACTGAGACATACAACTCTTGCAAGCACTATCCATGAAACCATCTACAAAAGATTTACTGAGCTGTTGTTGCCAATGTGTTAGAAAAATTGAAAATATCTGGGTGCCAGAATGTTATTAAGGCAAATAGCTCTTTTCTGAGGAAAAAAAAAATGTTAAGGTTAATTCGGGTAACCACCCTATATGCGAAAATATTATTCTAGGATGCTATTTATACATCGTCAAAAAAAAAAAAAAGTGATGGTACAAAGCTTTCCTTTCCTTTTTTTTTTTTTTTTTTTTTTTTTCCCTTTTTCAAAGTAGGTTTGACAATAGAAACAGTGGCAGATTCATTAAATTTGGTAATTGAGGGGGCAGAATTTTAGCATCTTCTTAGCTTGATAACCTTCAATTAACAAGCACATTTTTGTGGTCCCAAAAATGTGCTTGTTAATTGAAGGTGGCCGTTATTTGGAGGTAAGGTCTGTGTCAACATTTTTGTCAGATTAGTTTATGTAAAAGCAAAATGTTCAAGTTATGCACACAGAAAATTGTTACTGTTGCAGTATCTTTCCGAACATGTTACAGTACCTTTTTGTAACAGAATATGCTCATATGAAATAATGAGCATATTCCATTATAAATTACTGCAATAGTACACATTATACTGCAGTTATGTTATTTACATAACACAAAACACAGGTACTCCTTCTTTAGAAAATTTTCTTTCTAAGGGTTTTTGGCATTTGCATTTAAAGTACCTAATTAGCATTTACTTTTAGAGAGACATTACACAGCCTGAAAAAAATACACCAGCTTAATCACAATTAAAAATATCCTGATCTTCGCATTAAAAAATAGTGTCCTTCATACTGCTTTTCTAAGCTTCTGCTTCCTCCATTGGAACATCAGTAAATTCTCCTTACACTGTGCAGAAAAGAATTTTGTGCCACATTCTGAACCCCTCTGACCATTTATTGGAAACTTTTAAATTTGTGATATCCATCTTTTTGTCTGATATTTAAAGACCTTTCTTTCAAAAATTGCCAAAATACAGGAATATTTCTTGATCAGTAATTAAACAAATGTTCAAAAAGCATTTCACCAGAGTATTCATTTACAGTTTTTTCTCCATTAAATTTAGGCAGGATTTTCATATCAAAAACCGATAGCACTTGATTTCATTCTTTCTTCAATAAATCATTGATATGTGCCTTTCGCAGCCATAAAGTTCTGCTAAGTGACGAGCTTATACAATTTTTTTGCTGCATTTTCAATTTTCTAATTACCCAGTAATTTTCTATATTCACTGAAAATGCAATATTTATTGGCCACTGGAAAATGAAGATCTACTCTTGCAAACCTTTGCAAACTGCACCAATTTTTAAACAATTAATAAAGTGGAGTATTTTGAACTAAGAAGGTATTTTCAGCATGCTTGGTGTAACCAAGATACAGAAAAGAACTCACAAATTGGGAAAATGACAAGAGTGGATGGCATCATCATAAAAGTAAAGACCCTCAAGTGTCAATGGGTTGCACACACTGTCAGAAGAACTGACCACCATTGAACAACTGCAATACTAGGCTGGATACCAAGAGAAGACAGGAAGAGAGACCAAGAAGGAGACCACGTGGAAGATGGGTGGATGAAATTAAAAAAGCATGATGCAGTGACATGGAAGAGAGACAAAAGAGACAAGATTGTGGAACAGACATAGGAAGACCTACAAACTAGCAGTGGATTGAGAGTGGTTGTTGGAGTATTATATTAATAGTTTTTTTAACATACAGGTGTGTTAATTGTGAATTTTGAACTTGATTGACCTACTATGTTTCTGTATATGAAATGAGTAACCACTTAAAATCCTAATCCAAAACATGAAAAGTAAAAAATCTGGATAAAAAATATAATGTTTAATCATTTGCCTTCCTACAGAGCAACATTATTTCCCCTTTAACAACAACTGTCTGAATAAAAAAGATTACAAATGACAGGGAGATACCCTAAGCTACCCATCTGTATCTGTGCCTGAGTGGAAGTAGCATAACTAAGCAATGATTCAGGAAAAGAAGAGACAACGTTGCATCTCTTGCTGACACACCAAATAATCCTATATGCCAAAAGGAAAATTTTGACTCCTTTGTTAATTATAACAAAGAACTGCATTTTGCAATAATTAAAATCTACACAGATGTCTTCCTCTAAGGAAGAGCGATAATGTGCTAACAAACTTCTGCTTTAAACTGAAAATACAATTTATCATAGACACTGCAGCCATCCACAAAATATCCTACAATAATGTAGCCAGCCCCAAACCCCCTGTGGGTGATAAATAAGTCAGATACCTACCTGCTGCATAGCACACCTGTGACTGTGATGATGGGTAAACACAGCGACCTACACAAGTTCGATCCATGTGAGCGAAAGATGAGGTGCTTTATCTCCATGACTGCAGAATGTCTGGGATTTCTGTGGGTGACTGTTGCGTATCTGTATTAGAACAACATTAAACAGGACAAAACTGGAAACAGGCAGGGAAAATTTAAGCTGAAACTGGGCCATTGATGCCAACTGGAGTGTATGTGTTGGTGTAGACCACATCAGGCCATGGACCCCAACAGTTAAACTGCAGTGTTACAGGCCACTGGAGGTGGTGTAATGTTCTGGGGCATATTTATGTGTGCCTCTTGCACCTACTGAGACTACTCACCATCATCGAACAAGCCTGTGGTGACATATTCACAACCTACACCTGTTCATGGCTATCCATTTCCCATGGTGAGAGAAAGGGAGGATGTCCTTTTTCAACAAGACATCCCGTCTCATTTCAACTGTTTAGTAAAGGACTGGTTGGAGGAGCATTCGAGCATTCGAGTTAGTTTGCAGTTCTCAAGTGGCATTCTCACTCTCTGGATTTGAATCCAATTGAGCATCTATAGGATGAACAGGCCTTGACAAATATGATTCAGATTTAAGAGCCACCTCCAAAATTTAGGAGCCAGGGTTGTAGCGGAAAAAAACAAACAAACAAAAACATGCGGTGGTGGTGGGGTATTAATTTCCTTTAAAGTTGATAAAATATCAATAAACAGAAAGGGGAAGACATAAGGTTTGTAGTTTTTACTTTTTATTTACTCTGAATTTTAAGAAATCTGGACAGGATAAAAATATATAATCGAGTAGAATGTATTTTACATACCATTGACAAATAACATGATACATATCGATAAGAAACATATGTTACATCTAGGCACTTATTGAAATCACAAAGATATTTCAGTTCCAGAAACACAACATGCAGTTAAGTTTGCTGCATGACTCATAATTTCTTTAGAATTATGTCTTTGAATTTATATTTCTTTCAATTTACTTATGAACATAATTATATTTGTCTTTGATTATATTTGTCTTTCAATTAACTTGTGAACAAAAAGCAGGTAATTTTTCACAATTCCTAAATATGGATACTGTTTATAATATTGCTTTCAATTAAATTATATTAATATTAGCTGATATTGTGCAGCAATTGAAGGATTGAAATGTGGAAACTTTTTTTAAACAAATGAGACAGAATTAAATTACTGAGTAAAAGCCATAAAAAACAGTGAATTGTAAAAAAACAAATAGGGCACAGGAACTAAATCCCAGATGCTCTATTATGGCCATGAATATGTCTTGTGGTTTTAGCACCAAAATACCGCCTATAGCCTTTGAAGGGTCAAATTCAGATAAGGAGGGACCATTAAAGTTGATCATCATTAAATCATTTAAGCTCTCCGCTTCCACTGATGATCGGAATTTGTTTTTAATAAGGTTCGTCAAGCTGAAACCTCTTTCACAACTTACAGTGGAAACAGGCAATACTGACACTACTGATATGAGTTTCCCTAAAACTGGAAATCCGTCACTGTTAGACAGCACTTTGTTCAACAATTCACCAAGCTTCATTCCTTGTTCAAGCACCTTAAACTCATACCATTCGTTCTGGAGAAGATTTATGCAAGTTTCGCTATTTATATCTGGAGATGATAGTTGTTTTTTTAACGTTGAGCTTGGGCTCTTATTTCATCAACTCCAAACTTCTCCAGATCCTTTCCTGTTGGCCACATGAAGGTATCAAAAGCCCTGCAATGTTATGATTGTTCAGAAATCGTTCCTGTAAATATTGTGCTCCGCATTGCACCAGTTTTTTTTTTTTTTGTCAACTTCAAAGGAATTACTTGAACTGACATTCAGTCTATGCAGTTGCATTTCTTGATAAATGCCTTTCAGTGTTGTGCTACTGATGAACATGTTTTCATAATGACCAGGAACATCGATCAATGCAGTGAGTGTTGTTACAGTACTTTTTATGTGCAGTTCAACATTGCTCATGAAAAGTTCTTGCCCTTGAAATATGAGAGACAGGTTCTTAAATACAGTAAGATAATCTAACAGAAAGTGTAGCATATGGACAAACCTGAAATCCTTCAGTTTCTTCAACAGACCCTTTGCAACTGCAGAAGCATCACCTTTCTCATTAGAAATATCTTCAAGATGTACCACCACACATATCCAATCTCTTACCAAAGTAGCAAGTGCACTAACTTCATTGGCAACGCATCTTACTTTGTAGAGAAACTGAAATTTTAAAAGTTGGCACTGCAAAATTTCAGATACCTGCTTCAGTTGAAGCATTCTCTTTGGTGATGACCGATAAAATTTGTACAGTTTTTTGAGAACTGTATCAATGTCATCAATGAATTTTACATTTTTCACAGCACTCAACACACTTAAGTTTAATCTGTGTGCAATACAGTGAACACCTACCACAAGACTCAATTTTTGACGAATCTTCTGAACTACACTGTTCTCAGCAATCATACTGGCTGCTCCATCAGTCCCAATACCAATCAGATAATTGGAACTTAACCATTCTGACAGCTCTAGTCTTCCAAGTTCACTATAAATTGCTTTAATGTATCCATCTGCAGTTGCACTTTCAAGTGGAATGATGGATAAAAATACTTCTTTTATTCCTTTGTCTTTCAGATATCTTGCATATAATATAAGTTCTTCTACACCTCCTTTGTCTGTTGATCCATCCAGCAATAAACTTACAAAATTTTGATCTTTTAGTTCACAAATCAGCTCATTTCTTATCCCTGCTGCAATATAAGACACAAATTCTTTACATCTTTTGTCATTGTTATATTCTTTTCTGACTTCAATACCTAATTTTTCAGCCAATAACAATTGCCCTTCTAAGTCGCTAAAAGGTTAATTATTTTTAGCAATGAAATAGGCAATATTAAAACCAGATTTCATGTGCTCAAACATCTTTTGATCCATTTTTTTTACACACACTGCAATAAGGGTAGTTTCTGGATATAATTCTGCATTTTGTGCTACCATGCATTTCTGATGCTGATATGACTTCTCATGTTTTTTAAATGTTTCTAGTTTGAAAGGTCTAACAAAACTCTTTACCACTTTAGCACTGACATCCACTCTCCCTGGAAATGCAGCACATACTCCACATTGTGCTATACCTGTTCTTTCATTAAAAGTAAGCCACAGCAAATCCTTTAACCATGCTGTTTGAAATTTCCTTCTTTTTCCACTGTATGCCTGACTCAGTGAAGGGGAATGGAGGTTCAGATCTACTGTACTAACTTCCACCTCAGTTTCTTCTAATGAAATCGAAGGCTCAGGATCTTTCCTTTTTTGTGGAATCACAAAAAAACTTGTTAAACGGGATTGCTTCCCATTTTCCAAATCTCTGCTTGCAGCTGCTCGTTTCATTTTTTGGAATGAATAAAACACGCAAAGCTGAGGTTAAAAAACACAACAGAATCTTGAAACCAAAATAAAATAAAATGCGTAAGCATGCGACTAATGTTGAACTATCACCACAGAAGGGTTCTCTGTTAATGACACCCAGTTTGCAGGTACGCCATATCCTTCCTTTATGAGGTACGCGACCTTTCATGACACTATTTGCCTGCGGGGAGAGTAAGGTAGAAGGAGAACAATGAAAGCCAGAGAAATAAATGGAATGTTTTCCGCTGCAACTCTCTCCAGCTGGGAGCAGCACAGGTCACTGGTCTGTCACATTTTGTGTTGCCGACTTGAAGAAAGTGGGAGAGAAAGGGTGCAAAAGAAGCCGGATGGGCAAAGGTCAAAACCAGGGTTGTAGCCAGGGGAGAGCCGCCCGACCTCAATCACAACTTCGCTGCCTGGCTATGGACCAGGTCAAAACTCTTCCTGCACAACTGAATTTCAGCTAACTTTGAAGTTTAAAAGTTCTGTTGCAACATAAAAAACCCGAAGAAAAAAACAATTGGTGATGTAAAATTCAATCTGCTGAACAAAGGCAGTAGTTGTCAGCAAGCATAACTGACAAAGCTTCAGCTGTCAGCTTGTTCGCTCCCGATAAGTTACGAATTCCCACTTCCAACCGCAGTGTGTGCTGCTTTTCCACTAAAGGAGGAATTGTCTTGAGCACGCACATTTGCTATTATTGGTGCGCGCGTGCCACCTGTAGGATCAAGCGGCGCGGGAGAAGCAGCTTTCCTTTATTTTTGGATAGAGTTAATATATTTAACAGAAAAAAATTAAGTGCAGTTCCTAGCAGAAAATGGAAAGCCATCTGCAGTTGCACTTTCAAATATTAACTTTCAAGAAAATGCCTGCGGAATGAATACATCAAAGTACGATCCAACAAGAAATCAGTTTCATGTAAAATAATAAACCACAGAAGTTATGATAATACACTGGCGAAAAGTGAAAAAAGAACACCAAGAAGGAGACGTCCGATACCAACAAAATTTATACAGCATAATAACGTAATACAGAGGATAACATGATCAAAATATTATGGCAAAATACAGCTGTATTTGCTGGTAAACTGAAAAATAAAATTTCCATGTAACATGGTTAGCACGAGGTTGAACTGCCATGAACTGCGTCACACTGTGCAATTCTGGCATGGAGTCTGTCGTACAGATGTTGGATGTAAGTTTGGGGTATTGAGTTCCAAGCATCCTCAACCTGGACACGTAAATCGGGGATGGTCGTGGCTGGCCGTGGAGACCAAATAAGTCGTTGTTCCATAAAATCCCACACGTGCTCAATGGGGGACAAACCCGGTGAACGTGCAGGCCATGGAAGTTGTCTCACACCCTAAAGTGCATGTAGTGTTGCACATGCGGTGTGTGGGCGTGCGTTATCTTGCTGGAAAACACCACGATGGACCGACCTTACAAATGGCACAACAACGGGCTGAATGATGTTGATGTAGGAGGTGCTGTTTAACGTACCCGGTACAAACACTAGTTGTGTACGGGAGTGATAGATGATTGCTCCCCACACCAGGAGACCAGGTGTGTAGGCCCTGTGTGTCGCTGGCAGATGCAAGAAGGGAGGAGACACTCCCCTGTGTGTCGCTGGCGGATGCAAGAAGGGAGGAGACACTCGCCTGTGTGTCTGCGAACACGCATACGGCCATCGGAGGCTCCCAAGCAGACTCTGCTTTCATCGCTGAACACAACAGATCACCATTGCGTTCTCCAGTGCAGACGTTGGCGACACCACTGCAGCCATTCCTGACGGTGGGCTGGAGTCAGAGGTACACATGCCAGTGGCACACGTGCACGCAGTCCTGCATCCAATAGACGGTTGCGGATTGTTCGCTCAGTCAACTCAGGTGCAACGGCAGCTCGGATTTGCACCGCAGTGGATGTTCTGCTTGACAACGCCGCTCTTCTTATGCGTCGATCGGTCCGCTCATCAGTCCGTCTGCGACTCCCGGTTCCACGTCTTCTCGTGTGGGAATGTTCCTCAGACCATCTACGCCACCATCGTACCACCACCGATACTTCCCGTCCAATTCGCTCCACAATACGACGATACAACCACCCGGCCTTGCGGAGTCCGACTAGACGACCTCGCTCAAAGTCCGATAACTGCTGAAATCGTACACGTCTTCCATGTCCAGGCATTGCAGCTTCTTCAGGGTCTTCGCACGTGTCTGTACGCCGACGACTGATTACATTCACTTCGACATACTCCTTACATACCACCGACGATAATTTGCATATTATGCCGTGCTGTGGTGTAAGCGCTCACCGGTTGGTCCCGAAATTAACATCACACCTACGTAAACTTGACCCCATTAACATATGTAAATTTCATGATCGTCCGCCAATTCCTTCTTGGTGTTCTTTTTTCACTTTACGCCAGTGTAACTTCGCTGGATAATTATTTTACATTTATAATGAGGAACGTACTCCACTTCAACATTTCACTATGCTACGTTGAAGGCATCTAGTTTCTAATATAAGCCACTCCACATGCTTTAATACGGAGCAATTTCAGAAGTACTGAAAATATTATCACAACTATTACTCATAAATAAAGCAGAGGTGACAATTATAAAAATCATAGCAAGATGTAAAAGTGCATTTAAACAGCTGTTTTGGGAAATATGGAAATAATAGTTATGACGAATAAAGAGCCACCTGAAGTATGGATTTATAAGGAGCAAATGGAGGAATAATACGGTATAAAGGCAAGCATTTGTACTATGCAATTTTGGAAATAATTGCATATGAGACCGACGAAAGATAAAAAAAAAGCTGAACTTTTTAACATGGTGGAAAATCAAAATTCGCGGCAAGAATGCGAACTACTTTCCGTTTGTCTTTTGCTGACTCTGCAGCTGCAGAGCATTCATTCCGTAATTTTTTTTTTTTTTTTTCTGCTACGATTCTCTCCCGATTTCTTCATTGTCGTTTTTCTTTCTTTTTTTCTCTGATGACAATTTTATTCGTCATGCTGAAAACTTTCCTCCACGACTGCATGATATCAAAGCTTAACAAATATATCATGTAAATGGTGTAACTTTGAGAACATAAATGCTTTTGAACACCATGCATCATTTTTTACAAATTTTCTAACTCGTTCACTTCCATTTTAGGAAATTCCCTCCTCCCTTATGAAGCATAAATAAAACACAAGGGGGAATAACATTTACCAACTCAGGAAAGGAAAAACATCATGGGGAAAAAATTGAGATTACGGGAGAAAACTTTACACCGTCCGACTTCCGTTTTTGGCAAAATTTTCAAGCTGAAAAACAAATATTTATGGAATGAAATTATATGTAACAACAATACTGGGTATAATAAACATCACGAAAAAAAAAAAAGCTACGATTACAGAAAAAGTATTTACTCCTCTGACTTTCCATTTTGGAAAGTTTCGTAAAGATGGAATTCCCCAACAGAAAAAAAAAGAAAATCTGTTCAGTTGTGCATCGATCTCTTGAATGACAAAAATGATAACAGAAAATGCGGAATTCCACCAGTTGTGGAAGAATCTCATGCCTGAAGATTACAGGAAATTTTTCACGCCATCTAACTTCCATTTTCGCAAATTGTCTACAGTTTCAAGCTGAAATACAAGCATTTTTGAAATAAAATTAAAATGTTATTTAACAATACTAGACAGAGGCAACATCGCGAGAAAAAAAAAAAAACTCCCAATTACGGGGGGGGGATTTAACTCTGTTAACTTACTCTTACGAAATACTATCTCCAAACGGGAAAGACCTCAAACCCCCAAAGAAATTCTCTTCAGTTTCGCATCGGTCTGGAGAATGACCCAAATGATAGCAAAAAAACGGAATTCCACGAATACGCGGAAGAATTCCATGTATGAATATGGGATTCACGACTAGTAGTAATAATTGAGCCAGCATCGATAATAGCATTGAAGGAAATAACACAGTCCCTCTCTACTAAACCATTACGGAGCAATTGGAGAAAAGTACAGTTATTGCCTCCGGTGAATTCATTTATCTTTCACACAGCCTTATACATATGCTAAAAAAGATTAAAATAAAATAATCTAGTAGGTTTACAAATTATTTCACATGCAGTTGTATAAGTGAAGAATTAAATATATTGAACTACTTTCCGTTTGTCTTTTTAGCTTTTATATTGAACTACTTTCCGTTTGTATTTTGTAAAAAAAGATCGTGCTTATGTTATCGGTTTGTCCGTCCGTCTGTCCATCCGTCTGTACCCACAGTATCTCTGCAACTATTAGTCTGATTTGAAAAATTCTTTTCGCATTCGAAAGCTTGAAATATGTGAATGATGATCCTTTATTTCGTTTGTTTTTACGATGTACAATTTTCGCCGCTAGAGGGCGTAAATGCAGATGATGTCGAATTCAAAAATACGTTTTATTCCACATATTTGCTTCTAAACATCCGATTGAAATAAATCTTTTATCTTTCGATTCCATTTATGTCGAAGAGTATTTTGGATATAGTTTCTTTATCAAATTACGCATAGATTTTCTGATAGGGGGCGTTGTCATGGTCTATCTGTCATGATCTGAATGTCGTTGTTTATTTAGTCTTATTCGTTTTTTGTGTATATTTTCTATTTCTTACCATATGCTGCACTTACTTGTTTTTTCTTGCTGCCACCAGTCTAGATTGGGGTAAGGTCTAGACGCCTTATGGAGATCACTTTGTTTGAGACAGAGGCGTGTTTGAAGATTTCCAAGCTGGTGTAGAAATGAGCCGAAGATAAATAACTAACAAATTTATTCTCCACCACTTAGGGTAGGATTAAGGTTGGTTTGACACCTTGCATACAGAATAATTTCAGATGACAATGGAACTTGAGCTGAGTACAACAGAATTATGGTGCTTCCTGGTTAGCACCGTTCAGTTCCTCTTGGGTACTTGATTGATACATTCATAAGTTACACAGCAGCACTATGCTTTTATGCACTTTTGATACAAGATATGAGATTACTCGATCTCAGATATAATGGATCTAGACCTCGGCCTGATCCCTTGGAACAAATATAGATTGTACTTAACCGCAGTTAGTTGATATCTATACCTAGCTAACTCGACCGCAGCCGAGCGCTGTTCTTACGGCAAAATCATCCCACGCGATGACCTGACGTCCTGCTCTGGTGAAAACTAGACGAGAAGAGAGCGCCAAAACTAACTTCCTGAGTTCTCCCCAAACTTTTCTGAGCCCCAGCGAGCGCTTAGCCAATCACAAGAACGCATTCGACCCCCCCCCCCCAGCTGGGCATCCTTCACTCTCCGCGTCCTGCTTCCCACGGTTTACATCCGCTGGATGGCTGCTCTTCTAAGAATTCCATGCTCCCAGTTCCGAGAATTCATGGGCTTGTTGTGACCTTGTGAACTGGACACCAAGATGGATGTCATTCTCCCTTCCTCGCTTTTCACTTCAAAAATGGCGTTCCCTTGCCCATTTCTGATTTTTCCCACGTTTACCTTTTTTTTTTTTTTACATTCAGCAGTTCCTATATTTCTGTGTGACGCTGGCATTTTTTTCAATTCTTTTTGTCCTAATGGTTTTCACATCATCACAGGCGTAAAAGTAAATTGCATTTTTTCCGATAACTCTTTTTCTAAAACTCCGATTTCAAAAATTATTTTTTTGCAGCGGATACATCTCCTGATGCACAATCTTTTGCATATAATTTCGAATTTTTGGTAAAGAATAATACTTTGGCCACCAGGGGGCATAAGTGTTAATTTTCGCTTCTGATGTATTTGCCATAAAATATGAGCTTCTAAAATATCGATTGAAAAAATTCTTTTGTGGACTGATGCCACTCACATCGATAAACCTTTTCGGAATATTTTCTTCCTAAAATATTGCACAGTTTCTCCGCCAGGGGGTGTAGATGAATATCTTATTTTTGTCAATATCTCGCCTTCTAGGAGTCCGATTTGAAAAATTTCTTCTTTCTTGGATAGTGTTTTTCGTGTGACATGTTTTTCATATAGTTTCAAAATTTTCAAGTAATTCATAGATAGAGTTTCCGCTAGGGGGCGTAAAGGTAAATTGTGTTTTCCCCTATATCTCTGCTTCTAAATCTCCAATATGAAAAATTCTTTCTGCACCACATACAGCTCCTGATGGGAAATCGTTTGCACATAATTTCTAATTTTTGTAAAAAAATGGTTTGGCCACCAGGGGGCGTAAACCTTAATTTCCGCTTCTGATGTATTTGCAGCAAAATATGAGCTTCTAAATTCTCGATTGAAAATAACATCGTTTGTAGACCGATACTACTCATGTCAACAAACCTATTAGAAACATTTTCTTCTTAAAATAGTGCACGGTTTCTATGCCAGGGGGCGTAGATGTATATCTTATTTTTGTCAATATCTCGACTTCTAAGAGTCTGATTTAAAAAATTCTTTCTTTGTTGGATAGTGTTTCTAGTGTGACATGTTTGTCCTCTAAATTCAAAATTTTCAAGTAATTCATAGACTTTCCGCTAGGGGGCGTAAAGGTAAATTGTGTGTTTCCCCTATATTTCTGCTTCTAAATCTCCGATCTGAAAAATTCTTTCTGCACCGGATACAGCTCCTGATGAGAAATCGTTTGCACATAATTTTAAATTTTTGTAAAAAAATGGTTTGGCCACCAGGGGCGTAAACCTTAATTTCCGCTTCTGATGTATTTGCAGCAAAATATGAGCTTCTAAAATCTCGATTGAAAATAACACCGTTTGTAGACCGATACTACTCATGTCAACAAACCTTTTAGAAACATTTTCTTCTTAAAATAGTGCACGGTTTCTATGCCAGGGGGCGTAGATGTATATCTTATTTTTGTCAATATCTCGACTTCTAAGAGTCTGATTTAAAAAATTCTTTCTTTGTTGGATAGTGTTTCTAGTGTGACATGTTTTTCCTCTAAATTCAAAATTTTCAAGTAATTCATAGACTTTCCGCTAGGGGGCGTAAAGGTAAATTGTGTGTTTTCCCTATATTTCTGCTTCTAAATCTCCGATCTGAAAATTCTTTCTGCACCGGATACAGCTCCTGATGAGAAATCGTTTGCACATAATTTTAAATTTTTGTAAAAAATTCTTTGGCCACCAGGTGGCGTAAGTCTTAATTTCCGCTTCTGATGTATTTGCAGCAAAATATGAGCTCCTAAAATCTCGATTGAAAAAAAGTCTTTTGTGCCCCGATACTACTCATGTCTACAAACATTTTAGGAACATTTTCTTCTTGAAATAAAGCATGGTTTCTACGCCAGGGGCGTAGATGTATATTTTATTTTTGTCAATATCTCTACTTCTAAAAGTCCGATTAGAAAAATTCCTTCTTTGTTGGATAGTGTTTGAGGTGCGAAATATTTTCCCTATAAATTCAAAATTTTCAAGTATATCATAGACTTTCCGCTAGGGCGCACAATGGTAAATTGCGTTTTCTGCTCCTAAAACTCCGATTTGAAAAATTCTTCCTGTATTGCATACAAGACCTGATGGAAAATATTTCCCCCATAATTTCTAATGTTTGGTAAAGAATGGTTTGGCCACCAGGGATCATAAGTGTTAATTTCTACTTCTGATGTATTTGTAGCAAAATCTGGGCTCCTGAAAACTCGACTAAAATTTTTTTTCTTGGACCGATACCGCTTATATGGATAAACCTTTTGTGAATACTCTCTTCCTAAAATAATTCATGGTTTTCCCAGCAAGGGACATAAAGTCACATCTTATTTTTGTCGATAACTCCGTTTCTAAGAGTTCGTAAGCTCACAATTCCGTTTACAGCAATATCTCAGGGATTAAAGACCCGATTGAAATCTTCTTTCTTTCGTCAGATACTATTGTTTTCCATGCCGGTTCCATTGACTTTGAATAGCTTTGATAAATTTAATTTGCGTCAGAACGGATTCAAAAGACGTGCTTATTACACCCGAAAATTCGGTGTCATCTTTCTTGTGTTGACTCTGCAGCTGCAGAGCATTCATTCCGTAATTTTTTTTTTCTGCTATCATTCTCTTCGGATTTCTTCATTGTCGCTTTTCTTTCTTTTTTTCTCCGATGACAATTTCATTCGTCATGCTGAAAACTTTCCTCCATGACTGCATGATATCAAAGCTTAACAAATATATCATGTAAATGGTGTAACTTTGAGAACATAAATGCTTTTGAACACCATGCATCATTTTTAAAAATTTTCCAACTCGTTCACTTCCATTTTAGGAAATTCCCTCCTCCCTTATGAAGCTTAAATAAAACACAAGGGGGAATAACATTTACCAACTCAGGAGAGGGTAAACAAAGCGGGGAAAAATTGTGATTACGCGAGAAAACTTTACACCGTCCGACTTTTGTTTTTGGCAAAATTTTTAGGCTGAAAAACAAATATTTATGGAATGAAATGATATTTAACAACAACACTGGGTATACTAAACACCACGAAAAAAAAAACAAAAAACTACGTGGTTTAAAACTCAGGCATCACGCAACAATAACACATAAACATATAAAACGAGCAAAACACACAGAGTCAGGTACGGTAAAAGGATCGTTTAGCGGTAGCTTTCGGTCATCCTACGACCTTGATCACCCGTGATCGACTGGATGGGCTGGTTGCCAGAACTATAATTTAAAGTTGGGGTGCTGGAAATGTTGCCAGATTTTAGAAGAGAGATCCAAATAAATGGGATTTGGTGAGGGGTCTCTGAATTGCAGTTTATGGATCTGGCAACATTTCCAACACCCCAACTTCAAATTGTATTTCTTTGAATAAAGCTCATATTGAGAAATGGCTTCCTAGTTTAATTGAATTAATAATCTAAAGCAACTTATGGGAATTTACTAGGAAATGTTTTCATTTATAGCAAATTTTCGGAGAAAACTCTTCTCCTTCTTCAGGCTCTCTAGTTGTTGTCACTTTTTGCTTGTCACTATCATGGTTACGGTTTACCTTGACGGTTACGGTTAACCTTGACGGTTTAGGTTATTTTTCACCAAATCCTGCCAGATGTTAGGCAGGGAAAATCCTTTGCAGTCATTGATGATGGAATTTTGTTTTTTCTCAATCTCTATTCCTTCTTTCAGTTTTCTTTTTGGAAATTGCTTTGGAAACTGATTACTTTAAGGGAATTCCAATCCATGCTGTGCCCAGTTTCTCTAACATGCCTATCTAATCCAGTCTTGTTGGAGCAATTTTTTATAGCTGCTTTATGCTCAGCTATACGAGTTTCTAGTCTGCGACCTATTGCTATAAATGAAAACATTTCCTAGTAAATTCCCATAAGTTGCTTTAGATTATTAATTCAATTAAACTAGGAAGCCATTTCTCAATATGAGCTTTATTCAAAGAATTAGAACAGAGTATGGGTCAGATACTTGGCAAACAATAAAGAAAGTTCAACATGCTACATTGAAGATGGAAAGATCCATAGCTCAAATCAAGTTCCTGAAAAATTGCAAGGTAAATAACTTTATTCCAAATTCATTTAGACTTAGAAAACCATTTAAAGATTTACTTTCAGCCAACTTCATAAGAAAAATAGAGCAAAAAACGTTAAAAAGAAGTATTGAAGCAAAATATAAAAATGTTGCTTATTATAAAAAAGTAAAAGTAGAAAATGAAAAGAAAATTTCTGGAATCTTAAGGGATGCAGTAAAAGCAGAATTGGATGACTGGCTAAAAATTGGAGTAAGAAACAAAAATAAGAAATTTGTTAAAAAGCTGAACCTTAAAGAAGAAAAATTTTTGAAGAATAACTATTCTAGTAAAAACAAAAAAACTGCAGTTCTTAGTCATGTGAAGGACAACACTGCTACTGGAGTTAGCCAAGAATTATTACAAGTGATAAATAAAGGAAGTAATTTCAATCTATCCAAAGAAAAAATAAATCCAGAAAAATTGGTAATTGAATTGGAAAGCATCTGCAGCACTTTAGAAAAAGAGGACCAAATTAAAGCAGACCTCCTCAGAAAAGATTACTACAATAGCCTTACAAAATTCCAGAAGCAAGTAAGGAAACCTCAAAAAAAATTTTGATAATAGTCAATTACAAGCTCTTAAAGATTTCAGAAAAAATGAAAGTATAGTTGCTGTGAAAACAGACAAAAGTAAGTTGAATACTATTATGGATAAGAAAGATTATCTAGAAAAGATGGAAGAAGAACTAAAAAAACCTATGTATGAAGAAGTAAAAGAAAACCCACTACCAGATTTGATTAAAAAAGTCTCTAAGCTTATTTCACTTCAAAAAAAGAAAAACCAGCTTCCAGAAAACTATAAACAATTCTCAAAATTACAGTTCAGATTACCTCAAATATATGGAATAGTCAAACTGCATAAAGAACACCAACCAATTAGACCAATAATAGACTCAAAAAACTCTATTCTTTCAAATCTAAACTATTTTTTAAAGTCACACCTTCAGAATCTTTTAAAAGAGCCACCTAACTTGATTAAAAACTCAATGCAGCTAAAAGAAAACTAGAACTTCTTCCTAAATTAGATTCTCCTATTATGGGTAGTTTAGATATAGTGTCTATGTATACTCACATTAATATAGATCAACTTATAGACTTTATAGCGGAAGACTTGGCAGACCAAATAGTTTTTCACAACAAGGAAAAAAACATATTAGTAGGAATTTTTGAAATGCTTACTTTCTCTTTGCAGAACAACTACTTTCAATTTGGGAAAACTTTTTTCATTCAAAAATCGGGGCTAGCTATGGGCTCCCCACTCTCCCCACTCTTAGCTAACTATTATGTGGGAAAACTAGAAGAAAAGATACTAGTACAACCCACATACTTCTGCTTATATAGCAGATACATGGATGACATCTTATTTATAATAGATAGCTCAGAAATTGTTCCAGAAAGAATTCTAGACTCATTCAATGAATTAGATGATTCCCTTAAGTTCACTATTGAACTTCAAAAAGAAAGAAGAATAAACTTCTTAGATATTACTATCTATTATGAAGATGAAAAATTCCTCACTAGTTGGTATAAAAAACCAATGAATACTAAAAGACTACTGGATTTCAATTCGTATCATCCAGTTTCTATTAAGAAAAATGTAGCAAGTCAGTTTTTAGAAAAATTAATAAAATAGTTTCTACTGCAGATAAAAAAGAAGCCCATAAAGAAGAGCTTAAAGTCATACTTGCAGAAAATAACTATCCTAAAGAAGAAATTGAGAAGCTTCTGAATTTTAATGGTAAGAAGAACCCACAAAAGCAAGAAGTAAAATTCACTAGAAAAATTTCTTATCACAAAGGTTTATTTGAGGCTTAAAAGAGAATTAGTAAAAAATACAATATTAGGCTAGCTCCAAGTTTAGAGAACAAAGTTAAAAATTTTTTCCCTAAAATAGTTCAAAGAGAAGAAGATAATTTAAAAATGCAAGGAGTAGTTTATGAAGTAAATTGTAGTTGTGGACTATCTTACATAGGTGAAACAGGTCGCAGACTAGAAACTCGTATAGCTGAGCATAAAGCAGCTATAAAAAATTGCTCCAACAAGACTGGATTAGATAGGCATGTTAGAGAAACTGGGCACAGCATGGATTGGAATTCCCTTAAAGTAATCAGTTTCCAAAGCAATTTCCAAAAAAGAAAACTGAAAGAAGGAATAGAGATTGAGAAAAAACAAAATTCCATCATCAATGACTGCAAAGGATTTTCCCTGCCTAACATCTGGCAGGATTTGGTGAAAAATAACCTAAACCGTCAAGGTTAACCGTAACCGTCAAGGTAAACCGTAACCATGATAGTGACAAGCAAAAAGTGACAACAACTAGAGAGCCTGAAGAAGGAGAAGAGTTTTCTCCGAAAATTTGCTATAAATGAAAACATTTCCTAGTAAATTCCCATAAGTTGCTTTAGATTATTAATTCAAATTGTAGTTCTGGCAACCAGCCCATCCAGTCGATCGCGGATGATCAAGGTCGTAGGATGACCGAAAGCTACTGCTAAACGAACCTTTTACCGTACGTGACTGTGTGTTTCGCTCGTTTTGTATGTTTAAAAAAGCTACGATTACGAAAAAGTATTCACTCCTTCGACCTTCCCTTTTGGAAAGCTACGTAAAGATGGAATTCCCCAAAAGAAAAAAAAAAAGAAAATCTGTTCAGTTGTGCATCGATCTCTTGAATGACAAAAATGATAAAAGAAAAGGCGGAATTCCACCAGTCGTGGAAGAATCTCATGCCCGAAGATTACAGGAAATTTTTCACGCCATCTAACTTCCATTTTCGCAAATTGTCTACAGTTTCAAGCTGAAATACAAACATTTTTGAAATAAAATTAAAATGATATTTAACAATACTGGACAGAGGCAACATTGCGAGAGAGAAAAAATCACAATTATGGGGGAAAAAAATTACCTCCGTGAACTTACCCTTTCGAAACACGAAATACCATCCCCAAACGGAAAAGACCTCCAAACCCCCAAAGAAATTCTCTTCAGTTTTGCATCGATCTGGAGAATGACCCAAATAATGGCAAAAAAAAAAGCAGAATTCCAGGAATGCGCAGAAGAATCTCGTGTATGAATATGGGATTCACGACTAGAATAATAATGGAGCCAGCATCGATAATAGCATTGAAGGAAATAACACAGTCCCTCTCTGCTAAACCATTACGGAGCAATTGGAGAAAAGTAGAGTTATTGCCACTGGAGAATTAATTTATCTTTCACACAGCCTTATACATATGCTAAAAGATTAAAATAAAATAATCTAGTAGGTTTACAAATTATTTTACATGCAGTTGTATAAGTGAAGAATTAAATATATTAGAAGCAAGCCCCAATTGAAAAGTGTTTTTAAAGAGAAAAATTATAATTTGGAGTTATAGGAGTATACTACAAAGGGAAAGGATAATAAATTTTTTTCTGACCCTGTGTAGTTGTCATAAAGCACTTTCCTGACATTCTAATAATTTTGATCACAATCATACCAGAATATGCGCTCTGTAAGTGCTTACAGCGGCAGATGCCACCTACTCTGCAGGGAGCAAGCTCCTCCTACTTTAGCAGATCACCTCAGCCGAAGATCATGACCCGACCCACAGAGGAGACTTTGATAACAGCTGGTGCCTTGAGCGCTTGAGCACCCTAACCATGGAGCAGCTTTTGTATGCGACAGATACAAATGCGTCGATCTAGTCACTGGTAAAGGGTGGGACTTCCCTCCTCACGCAAAAGCTGTTTGCTGTTTTCATTCATTTAATTACAGTAAAAACATTGACAAAGTAGATCTTTCCACTTCAGAATAGGAAAATCACATCTGTTAAACACGTAAATTAAAAGCAAAAAATTCTTGTTGCCAGCATGAAATTTTCAGGCGCTGTGGTGACCTGACACCCAGGTTTTGTAGGGACCTTAGGATGAAATAGAGTTATGTACTCCAAATGCTACTGACAACTCTTGGCACTTTATAAGTGGCTGTCTTGGAGTCATGGGAGCACTGTAGGGCCCATGCTGCAATGTGTTGCTGCTGTTGAGAGGGCAACAGCTGGACCCACACATTATTAGGTAGATGTGTATAAATAACAAATTGTCCCTTCAGCATAAAACTTCCAATATCTGGAGATGTGTTACCTCCTCTTTAATAATGAAGACATGAAAGCACAGAGCTGTTCAAACATGTCAAGGTACGATGAGTAAATTGTGGGTAGTCAACACCAAAGTAATAACAAAACCAATACAGGGTGTACACAAATTAGTTGGGCAAAAAGAATGGTTTATTATGCGTAGTTCTATAGGCACACATGAGAGTGAACAAGATTATAAGATAGTAAAACACACCAAGTTTATCTTTTTCACAAATGTTCGATGTGGCTGCCCTTCGTTACTCTGCAAATGTCCCATCTGTACATCAGTTTTTGCCATATGTTAGTGAGCATGTTCACGTAAATCAAACCAAGTGCAGAGCTGATTCGTGATTTCAATTCAGGAATGGATTTCGGAAGTGGCGGACGGTAAACCTGGTCTTTAACAAAACCCCATACACTGAAATCTAGGGGTGAAAGCTCTGGTGATCATGTTGGCCATGGAATAACACCTCCACGACCAATCCAAACTGGTACTTCAGCACTGAGGTAAGAAGTCACCACTCTGTTGAAGTGACACGGTGCACCATCTTGTTGAAAAATGAAACCTTCAGGCATTGTTTCTTTCAGGATCGGCATCAGGTAAATCTGAAGCATGTCCGGGTATATGATTTCCGTAACAGTTTTTTCAGCAAAGAAGAATGGGCCAAAAACATTAGAACAACTTACGACACAAAACACGTTTACCTTGGGACTATCCCTTTCATGCTCAAAGGTGGCATTAGGATTTTCGGATCCCAATATCCTGACATTATGTCTATTTACTTTTCCACTCAAATGGAACGTTGCCTTGTCACTGAAAACTAACTGCGACAGGAAATTGTCTTCCCTTTCCATGCGCTCTAACATATCGGTGCAAAATTTTGCTCTATTCGTCAGGTCCATGGGCTTCAGAGCTTGAACAATTTGCAATTTCTAAGGTCTGAACATCAGCCGTTTTTGCAGGATTTTATGCACTGTTGTTTTAGGAATTCCCAGTAGCAAACTAGCGCATGCTGTAGATTTTCCCGGACTTCTAACAAATGATTCTCTCACTACATCCACCATCTGTTCTTGCATTTTAGGTCTGCCTTGGCCACTAAGCCTATGTGCCACACATCCCGTTTCGGTAAATCGATTGTACCATGCTACGATGGTGTCTCTTTTCAGCGCACTTTTGTGGTATTCTCAATGGAAATTTCGTTGCACTTGCACAGCAGAATGCGTTTCATGGAACCACAGACAGCATTTGGCTTTTTCACTGCCGGTTATGTCTCCATCATTAAGCGAACACAGAACAAATGATGAAAAACCGCGACCTACAGCTCACTGAGACGTGGACATGACACCTAGCGCCATCTGTCCGCAAACTTAGGATACACTAAGACTCATCAGCATTTGAACCAGTAACTTACAATTAATATTTCACACACTGTTCACTTACGAAATTGCACAACTAATTTGTGTACACCCTGTATAATAATCCATATTTATTGGTGTAGGAAAATAATATTTTCCGCAAGCTTTCCCTGTCAACGGACAACTTCTTCAGACGGTTACAAAGGAAAACAGAATCAAACTAATAGATGAATATGCATACACATAAATAAATAAATATGATATGCAGAACACCACGCTCACATATGCCAAACACACGGGTAACAACTGAAATGTTATACGATACATGATCAAAACGTACTAAGTCGTTAATGTATACAGAATCATTGCATCCTGCTTGTTATGCCAAGCAGATGGCTCCAGGCCACAGGGAGCTCAAGTGAGACCTCAGTGTTGCACACATCATGGCGTGTTAATATTTCAATAGTTTCTCTAATGGCTACTGTTCTAGCATCTCTGTATGGAGCAATCTTGCGGATGTTCTGCCATTCAGGTTTCACTCCCTGGATAGCTACTTCCCTGGCAAGCACTGTGGTAAGTTTACTTTGCTTCACGTCCCTTTTGTGCTCTGCCATTCTCACACTAAAGGACCTTTTATGAGTTCCACATAATGCTTAGTGGACGAGTCCGGGTACCGCAGTGGAAGGCTATCGATACCTGCGTCCATAAGGCATGTGGAGTCGCTTCTTTCGGTGCTGAGTATGGTCGCCATTGATTTAAGTGATTTCAAACCAGTGTACAGACCTCTCCTTCGGAAAAGGTTCTTGATGAAATATGAAACTCTGGGTATGTAGGGAATAGCTCCAACAAATTTTAATGCTGCCTTTTTGACTTACTGTAATTCGTTTTCTTGCCTCAGTTTTTGCTATGATGTTTTCCACTCTGGAAGTGTCAAATCCTCCAACTCTGGCGAGATCTTTCAGAGCTCCAATTTCTGTTTCATAGTCTACCTTCTCAGTACATACCTCACCGATCCTTTTGGTTTTCTATTTGAAGAGTGCATACTTACAGGCTGTTGGGTTGGCTGAGGTTGGCAGAATGGGATTATTCATGTGCGTGGGCTTATAAAGTACACTTTGGTACTAATTGCACCTGATGCTAATCTCTTCACGAGCACATACAAGAAAGGTAATTCTCTTTGGTATTCTATTTGAACATAAAATTTTATGTCATCGTGTACTTTGTTCATAAAAATGACAAAGTCCTGCAATGTTTTCCATGTTCCCAGACATAAAAGACATCATCCACATAGCGTAACAATGATTTCGGGTTTCTGGGTAGGGTAGTGAGTATGGTGTCTTCTAGTGGTCTCATCACAGCCTCTGCAAGCACTGGAGACAATGATAGTGCCCCTTTGGATTGTTTGTAAACATGCGAGCCATAGGAAAAGTAACTCGAATTTGTAGCAATGTCTATGGTCTTAAAAATATCTTTCAGAGATTCTTGGCAGTATAGGTTGGATTCAAACAGTAATTGCTTGATGCAAATTTCAGATCCTTTTGTAGGACACCCAGCTCGGCAGGAATAAGTGTTCTCAAAGAAATGTTGACAATAGGTATCAAGAACTGCTGCTGTGTGCTTGTCCTGGGGTGTTGCTCTGCTAAGAGCCTTTCTATCTTCTTTCAGTGACTGATGGTGTGAAACCTACATTGACAGCTGGTCAACATGTTAATCCTTCTCAGCATCGCATCTAGTTCAAGTGGGGCTACCTCACTTGCCAGCTTTGTGTGAAGGTAAAAGGATTTGGATTCCAGTTCTATGATCAAAACCCTTTTCGAACAAATGAGATGTCTAAGCGTTTGCTGCTGAAAAGATTAGCATCAGGTGCAATTAGTATCAAAGTGTACTATAAGCCCATGCACGTGAATAACCCCATTCTGCCAACCTCAGATAACCCAACAGCCCATAAGTATGCACTCTTTAAATTCAGAACTAAAAGGGCCGGAGAGGTATGTACTGAGAAGGTAGACTATGAAACAGAAATCGGAGCTCTGAAAGATCTCACCAGAGCTGGAAGATTTGACACTTCCAGAGTGGAAAACATCAAAGCGAAAACTGAGGCAAGAAAACGAATTACAGTAAGTGAAAAGGCAGCATTAAATTTTGTTGGAGCTATTCTCTACATACCCAGAATTTCATACTTCATCAAGAACCTTTTCCGAAGGAGAGGTCTGGACGTTGGTTTGCAATCACCTAAATCAATGGCGATCATACTCAGCATCGAAAGAAGTGGCTCCACATGCCTTACGGAAGCAGGTATCTATAGCCTTCCACTGCTGTACCTGGACTCATCCACTAAACATTATGTGTGACTCGCTAAAAGGTCCTTTAGTGTGAGAATGGTTGAGCACAAAAGGGACGTGAAGCAAAATAAACTTACCCACAGCGCTTGCTAGGGAAGTAGCTATCCAGGAGCGAAACCTTTGGCAGAACATCCACAAGATCGCACCATACAGAGATGCCAGAACAGCAGCCATTAGAGAAACTATTGAAATATTAACATGCCATGATGTGTGTGCCACACAGAGATCTCAATTGAGCTCCCTGTGGCCTGGGGCCATCTGCTTGGCATAAGAAGTAGGATGCAATGATTCTGTATACATTAATGACTAAGTACATTTTGATTATACATCATATAACATTTCAGTTTTTACACACGTTTGGCATGCGCAAGCACGGTGATCTACATATCATATTTATTTATTTATGTGTATTCATCTATTAGTTTGATTCTGCTTTCCTTTGTAACCACCTGAAGAAGCCGTCCGTTGATGGGGAGAGCTTGTGGGAAAGATTACTTTCCTACACCAATAAATACTGATATAATTGTTTTGTTATGTCAAGGTACTTTTTTGTGATATCAGTGTGGTACCCATTAGAAAACCACATACTGACTGCATCACATTACTCAATTTATTCTGGTACCACTCATTCTTCAAGAAGCTGTTTCTGAGAATGAATATCCACTTTTTATGGTGTCCAACAGAGAATAATTTCCTTTGTGATCACAAAATGTGGGGCATTATTTCAACTGACAATGCTGCATTACAAGACACTACTGAAGAACGTTGTACCTATCACTGGACAGCATGGATAGAAGGAAAAGGCTTGAGAAACACCGTTGAGAAGTCAGTTATCATTGTGCAGATGTGGTTCAATACTAACTTCTCTGCAAGACTTAAGATGCTTAAAGAGGCATAGCATTTAGCTAACAACAGTCTAACATCATCCATGATATATATATACTGCCGTGCAAAAATTACGGACGAGACGGTTTTTCAAATGTAACGTCGTGCAGAAGTGCTCCACATTGACTCAAATCATACCATAAGATCCCCAAGATGTAAGAATATGGGACAAGTGAGCAAAACCGTCCAAACAAGGAATCAAAAGGATACAAAGGCACTTTATTGAAAAGGTAGCTTCGAGCACAACTGGACAGAAGACAGAAACGTTCATGTGACAGGCGGCTGCCAAGAAAATCCAGTCTTTAGTAGGGGATATGATCACCCCTGACTGCGTTGCAGGATTTACAACGTCTGTCCATGCTGAGGACGAGGTTGTCAAGGAGCTGTTGAGGCATCATGGCGCATTCCTCTTGTAGTGCCAATCACAGCTGCGGAATCGTTGCTGGCAGCTGGTGATGTGCTGCCAAGCTTCTCCCGAGAAGGTCGCACACGTGTTTGATTGGATTTAGGTCTGGGGACCTTGCGGGCCAATCTATGCATTGAATATCTTCACTCTCCAACAGCTCTGCGACAGCCACTGTACGATGAGGTATAGCGTTGTCGTCCATGAAGAGGAACTCAGGACCCACAGCACCTCTAAACAGACGCACGTGAGGCAGGTGAACCTCGGTACAATAGCAGACACCAGTGACTGAATCTCCTTGGAAGATCTGGAGGTCAGTACGGCTACCAAGCATGATACCGCCCCAAACGAGAACTCTGCCACCTCCAAACCGGTCCCTTTCGATGATGTTGGAGGCGTGATAGGGTGTTCCCTGCTCTTTCCAGATGTGTATATGTCGAGAATCGCTCGTCAGACTAAATCGGCTCTCATCCGTAAAGAGAACTCGACCCCATTGCTGATGTGTCCAGTTATTGTGCTCCTGTCACCACAGAAACCGCCGTCTCCGATGAGCAGACGTTATTTGCATGGCGACCGCACTAGTCGTCATGCAAATAGACCACCTTTGTGCAGCCTCCTGGCCACGGTAAAACACGATAACGGACGTCCAGTTATCTGTTGCATGTGCCTTGCGATTTCTCTCACTGTCTGCCGTCTGTCTCTTCTCGCCTGTAGGACAATGTACCGGTCGTCCGTAGCCGTAGTTGCTCGTGGACGACCGCTGCTAAACTCTCGGACAGCTGTTCCTGTCATTTGAAATGCTCTCCAAGCTCGTGAAACGATGCTGTGAGCGATTCCGAACTCCTCGGCCACACTAGTCACATTTCGACCTTCTTTCAACTTCCCAATGACGCGACCTCGGGCAAAGTCATCCAGATGTCGTCTACTGGATTGCCTGTTGGCCATATCACACGGTGGCAGCAACTTGACGTCGTTCAAACCGATGTACACCATGCAATAGCCTTCACCGAATTGCTGAGCGTACACCGCCCGTGTGCTTTATAGCCTCCCCCCCCCCCCCGTCATGCTGCATATAAGTGCATGCCCTACCGTACCGGACCCTAGTCTATCTCCTGAGTGGTCTTTTGGTCCGTTCTGCCAGCTCGTTCCGCTGTTATGCTAATTTATCCTCTTCGTCCTTAATTTTTGCACACCAGTGTATATGTATGTATCAGCTTGCTGAGTGTACCAGGAAAAGTGTTTGGAAAGGTCATTATTGACAAGATGTGAGGTCTTACACCAGAGAAAGTGTGGGATGTACAGAGTGGCTTTATGCCTGGTTAAGGGCTGCACTAACCAAATTTTTGCATTACGAACAATGATTGAAAAGTATCTGTCTGTAGGCAAGAAGGTTTTTGCTACCTTCAAAGATTTAGAGAAAGCTTATGACAGAGGAAATAGGATACTTCTGTGGAAGGTACTGAATAAATATGGTACTACTGGGAATCTACTTAATAGTGTGAAAACCATGTAATGCTGGCAGTAGAGACTGTGTAAAAGTGAAAGGTGTAGTATCGAAACGGTTTTCTATTGGAGCATGAATCAGACAAGGTCCTGTGTAACATCACCACGGCTGTTTAATATATTTATAGATGTATGATGCCTAAATGGACATACTAGTTTATGTCTTGGTAATATCATGTGTGCAGATTGCTGTATGCTGATGACATATACAGAGAACAAAAGTGAGTTGCAGAGTATGTTGTCCCGCCAGGACGTACAAAGTTTGTATGAAATTTAAAATGAGTATAAATAAGGGAAAAACCAAAGTTATGGTTTTTGAGCAAGGATCTGTTAGCACTGAATGCAAGATAAGACTAAATGGCACAGTGATTGACCAGGTGAAGGAGTTTGTATGTTTGTGATGCATGTTTGACAAAGAAACCAACTTAGATGGTGAAATTGATAGGCAAGTGAACTCTTCATTGAAAGTCAGAGCTGCTTTAGGATTTCACAGAAATGACGGATTCTCAAGAAAGTCCCAGATGGCTGCGTATGAAAGTGTAATTGTTCTTACTCTGATGTACGGCAGTGAAACCTGGATACTACAGAAGAGACATAGGAGTTGCTTGTGTGCTGCAGAGATGAGTTACTTAAGGGGAGTTTGTGGCAAGACTCGCTCTGATCATGTGAAGAATGAAGATGTGTTGCAGTTACGTAATGTGAGGCAAAATGTTGTCAGTAAGGTGGAAACTAATATTCTGAAATGGTTTGGCCATGTTGAAAGAATGAGTGATGAGATGCTTATTAAGAAATTTTTTCAGCCCAAGTGGCAGGAAAGAAAAGTAGAGGAAGACCAAGGAAATCATGGGAGGACCAGATTCAGGAGTGTCTGCATGAGAAAAAGATTACAAGTATGAAGTGCAGAAGGTCTTGTGTACGTCATGTGATGGATGTCAGTTAAGCTCAAGCTGTGTGCATATATCACTGTAAATGGAAAAGCTTGAAACACCAACAGAAAATAAATTCTGGTTCCATCATTTAAAACATTTATCTGGCAGCATGTCTTTCTTTGAGGAGCTAACCTCTGAATCTCACAGAACAGTTTAGTGATATGTTTGCATGTATAATCATCAATCCACTACTGGATGCAGGTCTCCCCAAGTTTCTTTCATGGCGGTCTGTCTTGAGCCAGACTCCTCCATGTCACTCCTGTATGCTTTAGAATTTCATCCACTCATCTCCCATGAGGTCTTCTTCTGGGCTCTTCCTGTCCCTCGGAATCCAGTCTAAAGTTTCGATTGTCTATTGGTAGTTCGTTCTTCTGGCAATATGTCCAGCCCATTGCCATTTCAGGGACTTTACTCTGATCGTGATGTCTTTCACTCTTGTCATTTTTCTGATCCACAAGTTCCTCTTCTTATCTTTCCTGATTACACCAAGTATGCACCTCTCCACGCTTATTTCAGTTGTCAGAAGTCTATGTCTTTTTAGTTAAGGTCCATGTCTCTGCTCCACATGTAAGCACTGAAAGGATGCATTGATTATTAAACACTTTTTTTTTAAAGATATAATGGTATGTTTCTCTTAAAAATTACACAGAGCTTTTTGAAGAAACAGTAAAATTTTTAAGAGCAGCATGCAATTATTTCTCAAAAGAAAAGTGTTTAACCATTTAATACCCTTCTATTTTGAACTTTCCTTTATGTCTTCACTTCCTTTGAGTTCTTTTATTTTCACATATGTTTCTGGCCTCTAGATTTTTGTCAAGGCCTGTTCTAAATGTGTAGAAACTGTATATATACAGTGAAGACATAAAGGAAAGTTCTTCAAGATAGAAGAGAATTAAGTATACTAATCTGAGTAAAGCTTTAAATGGTTTAATTCCTTTTAAGTGTTTAATCAATGCATTTTTCAAGTGCTTGTAATCCAGAAAACCTATATGTTTCACTGAAGGAGATAAAAAACTAAAAACTGAAAGCATATCAGGATACAACAATACCAAAACGAAATACTGTGCAGTAATGAAGTTTATAATCACTTAAAAGAAATTAAATATATGGTGTATTTGTGACATAAGAAAACGGGATAGCATACTTTTTTGTTTGACACAGATGAACAGAATGCACTCTGCTTTTTGTTCGCATAAAAATCATTACAAAATTCGAAATTAACATAAAATGTAGTTTATCAAAAAGAAAAAAAAAAAAAAAATCATGAAACAGACTGATGTTATAAAAATTACCCAAACTACCTATATATACTTTTGTATATTTAAGGAGAAAATCTCATTGAACTGAAAAGTGGACATCTCTTCTACTATCGTGGGACAGATATTGGCAGAACTAGTGGTGAAACTGAAAGATAAAGTTGCAGAAGTTGAAAGTTCCTCTGACAGAGCTGCACGACTTGTTATCCAACTCTCGAGAAGATACCAGGCTCAGATTATTCAAACTTATGCACCCACCACAAGTCATCCTGAAGAAGAAATTGAAGAATTTTATGAGGAAATTCATCATCTAAATAATAAAGGCAAGCACCACTTGAAGATCATTATGGGAGATTTCAATGCAAAAATAGGGCAAACGGCAACAGAATGAAATTTCAGTAGGTAAATTCAGTCACAGCAATAGAAACCAGCGTGGAAATACTCTCATAGAGTTTGCAGGGGCAGAAGGGTTTTTCATCATGAACTCCTTTTTCAAGAAAAAGCCACAAAAGAAATAGACATGGAGGCATCCCAATGGATGGACAAGTGAAATTGATTTTATTATGTGTAACAAGAAATTCGTCATAGAAGACTGCAGTATGCTGAACAAGTTCAACACAGGTAGTGACCATAGAATGGTAAGATGCACCTCAATGCTAAACTCGAGCATAGCAAGCTCATAAAATAAACAAGTGTATTGACGTGACAAACCTTAAAAAGCATCATAATACCTTCAAATTGGAACTGAAGAATAGTTTCTCTGCTCTAGAAGGTCTAACATCAGAAGAACTGGACATCTCTGAAGTTAACAGAAAAGTAACCAAAGCTCTTATGGAAACAGCAACAAAATTAGCTGGGTCTAAGAACAAGTTGCATGAGAACAAATTATCAGGAAAAGCCAAAATGTTGATGCAAAAGAAGAGTGATGAGGACAACTAAAGAAGACGTGACTTCCAAAGTGGAATATATAGAGCTATGCAAGACAGTATGAAAAAGCATCACTGAAGACTTAAGGAAATGCAACTGTGAGCTAGTGAGGAAAGCAATTGAAAACAACCAAAGCCTAAAGATAGCAAAGGGACATCTCAGTAAGGGAAGAAAACAGATTATAGCACTGAGAAAAGAAGATGGTCCTGTAACAAGAAATAGAGGCGAAATTTTGACAAGAGTGAAATATTTTTACTCCAAATTATATGAAAGGGATGATACGTGTACTCCAGACATCATGAAAGGTACCAGTACCAGAGTTCTCCCAGTCCTCCCAGCAGAAGTTGCACATGCAATCAAGAACATGAAGCGGGGGAAAGCTCCAGGAGAAGATGGAATTACTGTAGACATCATACAAGAAGCAAGTGGAGAAATTGAAACAGTACTTGTCCAAGTTTTCACTCGATGCCTTAATGAAGGGAAGATTCCTGAGGATTGGAACAATGCTACAATGATCCTGCTACATAAAAAAGGTGACATTGAGGATCTCAGGAACTACAGACCTATCAGCCTCCTATCAGTGGTTTATAAAATCTTCACTAAAGTTCTTTCACACCGCTTGAAGGTGACACTGGACATGGCTCAACCGAGAGAACAAGCAGGATTCAGGAGTGGCTACAGCACTATAGATCATATCCATGTACTGAGAGAACTAATTGAAAGAGTGAGAGAATATGAACTTCCATTGTGCATAGCTTTTATCGATTATGAAAAGGCCTTTGATTCAGTGAAACCATCAGCAGTTACAATGGCTTTGAAATCCTGGGGTGTTGAAGATGCTTACATTAATATTATTAATAACATTTATGAAAATGCAAGTGCAAAGATTTGGCTGTTTGAGAAAACAGCACACATAAAAATTGGAAAGGGAGTGAGATAAGGTGACACCATATCTCCGAAGCTCTTTAAAGCCACATTGGAAAATATCTTTCAATCATTGAACTGGGAAAACAAAGGGATAAAGATTAATGGAGATTATCTAACTCCCCTTCGTTTTGCTGACGACATAGTCATTTTTGCAACTACCCCATCAGAGCTGCAGAGTATGATCCAAGAACTTGCTGACAAGAGTAAAGAAGGGGATTAAAAATGAACTTTTAGAAGACAAAAGTGATGTACAATGCTTTTACAAGAAATGAAGATTTATCGATTGATGGAGAAAAGCTGGAGATAACAGATACGTACGTTTATCTTGAACAGCAGATATCAAGTGAGGGTCACATTGATGAAGAAATTAATCAGCATATAAAACTTGGATAGAGAGCTTTTGGAAGACACAGCATAATTTTCAAGAGCAATATGCCATTATGTCTTAAAAGAAAAGTGTTTGATCAATGCATCCTTCCAGTGCTTACGTATGGTGCAGAGATGTGGACCTCAACTAAAAGAGACATACAAAGGCTGCAGACAACTCAAAGAAGCATGCATGGAGAGGTGCATGTTTGGTGTAACCAGGAGAGATAAGAAGAGGAACTCGTGGATCAGAAAAATGACAAGAGTGCAGCAAGACATCATGATCAGAGTAAAATGGCAACGGGCTGGGCATATTGCCAGAAGGACAGACCAACGATGGACAGTCGAAATTTTAGATTGGATTCCAAGGGACCCAGAAGAAGACCACATGGAAGATGGGTGGATGAAATTCGAAAGTATGCGGGAGTAACATGGAGGAGACTGACACAAGACAGACCGTTGTGGAAGAGGCTTGGAGAGACCTTCATCCAGCAGTGGATTGATAATGGTTGATGATGATGATGATGATATTAACATCACACTACATCTTGAAGAGAAAATCACAGAAGTACACATCATGTTCACTATGAAAATCAAACACATAAAACCACACACATAAAATACTATATCATGAAGATTAAAAAATAAAACTACCTTTATCCCTTTTCATCTGTTTAATCCTTTCTACTTCTTTTGCGGAGCAGGATTCAATCTTTTTCGCTGACTTATCTTTCACATATAGTTTTGTCATAAGTTCATCCTGTAGGCATGTATGGAGGTAATGAAGAGGGTAAAGAAAGAGATTACTCATGCACAATGTTTAATAAACAATTTAAATCTCACTAATTTCTTAATGACTTAAAGTGAAAAGTTCATAAGATGCACAACAACTGGGGTTAATATTGAACTAATTAAAAGTAATAAGAAGAAACATAAAAAAACTATTTCAACAGTAATAAAATATATATATATATCATCATCATCATTGTCAACCATTATCAATCCACTGCTGGACGAAGGTCTCCCCAAGTTTCCTCCACAACGGTCTGTCTTGTGCCAGTCTCCTCCATGTCACCCCTGCATACTTTCGAATTTCATCCACCCATCTCCCATGTGGTCTTCTTCTGGGTCTTTTCCTGTCCCTTGGAATCCAATCTAAAATTTCGGCTGTCCATCGATGATCTGTCCTTCTGGCAGTATGTCCAGCCGATTGCCATTTCAGGGATTTAACTCTGATCATGATGTCTTCCACTCGTCATTTTTCGGATCCACGAGTTCCTCTTCTTATCTCTCCTGGTTACACGAAGCATGC
Source organism: Macrothele yani (assembly GCA_039090855.1). NCBI lineage: Eukaryota > Metazoa > Arthropoda > Arachnida > Araneae > Macrothelidae > Macrothele > Macrothele yani. Next base: position 124,105,240 of record CM077013.1, read on the forward strand.
ACCTCTCCATGCTTCTTTGAGTTGTCTGCAGTCTTTGTATATCTCTTTTAGTTAAGGTCCACGTCTCTGCACCATACGTAAGCACTGGAAGAATGCATTGATCAAACACTTTTTTTTTTAGGACATGATGGCATATTGCTCTTGAAAATTATGCTGTTTCTTCCAAAAGCTCTCCAGGCAAGTTTTGTACGCCGATTAATTTCTTCATCAATGTGACCCTCACTTGATATCTGCTGTCCAAGATAAACGTACGTGTCTGTTATCTCCAGCTTTTCTCCATCAATCAATAAATCTTCATTTCTTGTAAAAGCATTGAACATCACTTTTGTCTTCTGAAAGTTCATTTTTAATCCCACTTCTTTACTCTTGTCAGCAAGTTCCTGGATCATACTCTGCAGCTCTGATGGGGTAGTTGCAAAAATGACTACGTCATCAGCAAAACGAAGGTGGGTTAGATAATCTCCATTAATCTTTATCCCTTTGTTTTCCCAGCTCAGCGACTGAAAAACACCCTCCAATGTGGCATTAAAGAGCTTCGGAGATATGGTGTCACCTTGTCTCACTCCTTTTCCAATTTTTATGTGTGTTGTATTTTCAAACAGCCGAATATTTGCACTTGCATTTTCATAGATGTTATTAATAATATTAATGTATGCATCTTCAATACCGCAGGTTTTCAGAGCCATTGTAACTGCTGATGGTTTCACCGAATCAAAGGCTTTTTCATAATCGATAAAAGCCATGCACAATGGAAGTTCATATTCCCTCGCTCTTTCAATTAGTTCTCTCAGTACGTGGATATGATCTATTGTGCTGTAGCCACTCCTGAATCCAGCTTGTTCTCTCGGTTGAGCCATGTCCAGTGTTACCTTCAAGCGGTGTGAAAGAACTTTAGTGAAGATTTTATAAACTACTGATAGGAGGCTGATAGGTCTGTAGTTTCCGAGATCCTCAATGTCACCTTTCTTATGTAGCAGGATCATTGTAGCGGTGTTCCAATCCTCAGGAATCTTTCCTTCATTAAGGCATCGAGTGAAAATTTGGGCGAGTACTGTTTCAATTTCTCCACTTGCTTCTTGTATGATGTCTACAGTAATTCCATCTTCTCCTGGAGCTTTTCCCCGCTTCATGTTCTTGATTGCATGTGCAACTTCTGCTGGAAGGACTGGAGGAACTCTGGTACTGGTATCTTTCATGATGTCTGGAGTGCATGTATCATCCCTTTCATATAATTTGGAGTAGAAATCTTTCACTCTTGTCAAAATTTTGCCTCTATTTCTTGTTACAGAACCATCTTCTTTTCTCAGTGCCATAATCTGTTTTCTTCCCTTACTGAGATGTCCCTTTGCTATCTTTAGGCTTTGGTTGTTTTCAATTGCTTTCCTCACTAGTTCACAGTTGAATTTTCTTACGTCTTCAGTGATACTTTTTCTTACTGTCTTGCATAGCTCTATATATTCCACTTTGGAAGTCACATCTTCTTTAGTTGTCCTCATCTCTCTTCTTTTTTGCATCAACATTTTCGTTTTTCCTGATAATTTGTTTACATGCAACTTGTTCTTAGACCCAGCTAATTTTGTTGCTGTTTCCATAAGAGCTTTGGTTACTTTTCTGTTAACTTCAGAGATGTCCACTTCTTCCGATTTTAGGCCTTCTAAAGCAGAGAACCTGTTCTTCAGTTCCAACTTGAAGGTATTATGGTGTTTTTTAAGGTTGGTTATGTCAATAGATTTTGTTTGTCTTATGAGCTTGCCACGTTCAAGTTTGGTGTTGAGGTGCATCTTACATCTCACCAATCTATGGTCACTACCTGTGTTGAACTTGTTTAGCACACTGCAGTCTTCTATGACGAATTTTTTGTTACACATAATAAAATCAATTTCACTTGTCCCATTTGGATGTCTCCATGTCCATTTCCTGTGTGGCTTTTTCTTGAAGAAGGAGTTCAAGATGAAAAACCCTTCTGCCTCTGCAAACTCAACGAGAGTATTTCCACGCTGGTTTCTGTTGCCGTGACCGAATTTACCTACTGAAGTTTCATTCTGTTGCCGTTGCCCTATTTTTGCATTGAAATCTCCCATAATTATTTTCAAGTGCTGCTTACCTTTATTATTTAGATGACAAATTTCCTCATAAAATTCTTCAATTTCTTCTTCAGGATGACTTGTGGTGGGTGCATAAGTTTGAATAATCTGAGCCCGGTATCTTTTCGAGAGTTGGATAACAAGTCGTGCAGCTCTGTCAGAGGAACTTTCAACTTCTACAACTTTATCCTTCAGTTTCTTGTTTATTATAAATCCAACACCACTAGTTCTGCCAGTATCTGTCCCACGATAGTAGAAGAGATGTCCACTTTTCAGTTCGATAAGATCTTCTCCTTTTCTCCTTACCTCACTTAGCCCCACGATGTCCCACTTGATCCTTTGTAGTTCCTCTTCCAATTCAAGAAGCCTTGAATCAGAAGATAGGGAGCGTCCGTTGTACGTAGCCAAGGTCAGCATCAGATGGCAGCCTAGTCCGGTCCTCCGGGGATTCTTAGCACCCTCTGCCTTCATGTCGCACTGGCCGCTGCCTTGGCCAGGTACATTCCAGCTGCCGGAGACTGAGGGCCAAGATTTAGGTTGTGGAATCATTTTGGAGGGGTTTGGCCATAACTCACCACGCTGGCCAAGCGGGTTGGTGAGTGTGGGATAGAATTTCCTCTAATCCCGATGGTATAGTTATACCGCTATTGGCGGTCGTCAGAGCCCCTTTAGTGGGAACAGGATGTACCACGAGAAGGCGGGGTTGACATTTGTCAAGGAGAGGCTGTGATGTTACGCATCACCTGACCTTACATCCCATATATATATATATATATATATATATATATATATATCATCATCATCACCATCATTGTCAACCATTATCAATCCACTGCTGGACGAAGGTCTCCCCAAGTTTCCTCCACAACGGTCTGTCTTGTGCCAGTCTCCTCCATGTCACCCCTGCATACTTTCGAATTTCATCCACCCATCTCCCATGTGGTCTTCTTCTGGGTCTTTTCCTGTCCCTTGGAATCCAATCTAAAATTTCAGCTGTCCATCGATGATCTGTCCTTCTGGCAGTATGTCCAGCCCATTGCCATTTCAGGGATTTAACTCTGATCATGATGTCTTCCACTCTTGTCATTTTTCGGATCCACGAGTTCCTCTTCTTATCTCTCCTGGTTACACCAAGCATGCACCTCTCCATGCTTCTTTGAGTTGTCTGCAGCCTTTGTATGTCTCTTTTAGTTAAGGTCCACGTCTCCGCACCATACGTAAGCACTGGAAGGATGCATTGATCAAACACTTTTCTTTTAAGACATAATGGCATATTGCTCTTGAAAATTATGCTGTTTCTTCCAAAAGCTCTCCAGGCAAGTTTTGTACGCCGATTAATTTCTTCATCAATGTGACCCTCACTTGATATCTGCTGTCCAAGATAAACGTACGTGTCTGTTATCTCCAGCTTTTCTCCATCAATCGATAAATCTTCATTTCTTGTAAAAGCATTGAACATCACTTTTGTCTTCTGAAAGTTCATTTTTAATCCCACTTCTTTACTCTTGTCAGCAAGTTCCTGGATCATACTCTGCAGCTCTGATGGGGTAGTTGCAAAAATGACTACGTCATCAGCAAAACGAAGGTGGGTTAGATAATCTCCATTAATCTTTATCCCCTTGTTTTCCCAGCTCAGTGACTGAAAAACACCCTCCAATGTGGCATTAAAGAGCTTCGGAGATATGGTGTCACCTTGTCTCACTCCTTTTCCAATTTTTATGTGTGTTGTATTTTCAAACAGCCTAATCTTTGCACTTGCATTTTCATAGATGTTATTAATAATATTAATGTATGCATCTTCAATACCGCAGGTTTTCAGAGCCATTGTAACTGCTGATGGTTTCACCGAATCAAAGGCTTTTTCATAATCGATAAAAGCCATGCACAATGGAAGTTCATATTCCCTCGCTCTTTCAATTAGTTCTCTCAGCACGTGGATATGATCTATTGTGCTGTAGCCACTCCTGAATCCAGCTTGTTCTCTCGGTTGAGCCATGTCCAGTGTTACCTTCAAGCGGTGTGAAAGAACTTTAGTGAAGATTTTATAAACTACTGATAGGAGGCTGATAGGTCTGTAGTTTCCGAGATCCTCAATGTCACCTTTCTTATGTAGCAGGATCATTGTAGCGGTGTTCCAATCCTCAGGAATCTTTCCTTCATTAAGGCATCGAGTGAAAATTTGGGCGAGTACTGTTTCGATTTCTCCACTTGCTTCTTGTATGATGTCTACAGTAATTCCATCTTCTCCTGGAGCTTTTCCTCGCTTCATGTTCTTGATTGCATGTGCAACTTCTGCTGGAAGGACTGGAGGAACTCTGGTACTGGTATCTTTCATGATGTCTGGAGTGCATATATCATCCCTTTCATATAATTTGGAGTAGAAATCTTTCACGCTTGTCAAAATTTCGCCTCTATTTCTTGTTACAGAACCATCTTCTTTTCTCAGTGCCATAATCTGTTTTCTTCCCTTACTGAGATGTCCCTTTGCTATCTTTAGGCTTTGGTTGTTTTCAATTGCTTTCCTCACTAGTTCACAGTTGAATTTCCTTACGTCTTCAGTGATACTTTTTCTTACTGTCTTGCATAGCTCTATATATTCCACTTTGGAAGTCACATCTTCTTTAGTTGTCCTCATCTCTCTTCTTTTTTGCATCAACATTTTCGTTTTTCCTGATAATTTGTTCACATGCAACTTGTTCTTAGACCCAGCTAATTTTGTTGCTGTTTCCACAAGAGCTTTTGTTACTTTTCTGTTAACTTCAGAGATGTCCACTTCTTCCGATGTTAGGCCTTCTAAAGCAGAGAACCTGTTCTTCAGTTCTAACTTGAAGGTATTATGGTGTTTTTTAAGGTTGGTTATGTCAATAGATTTTGTTTGTCCTATGAGCTTGCCACGTTCAAGTTTAGTGTTGAGGTGCATCTTACATCTCACCAATCTATGGTCACTACCTGTGTTGAACTTGTTTAGCACACTGCAGTCTTCTATGACGAATTTTTTGTTACACATAATAAAATCAATTTCACTTGTCGTCCCATTTGGATGTCTCCATGTCCATTTCCTGTGTGGCTTTTTCTTGAAGAAGGAGTTCAAGATGAAAAACCCTTCTGCCTCTGCAAACTCAACGAGAGTATTTCCACGCTGGTTTCTGTTGCCATGACCGAATTTACCTACCGAAGTTTCATTCTGTTGCCGTTGCCCTATTTTTGCATTGAAATCTCCCATAATTATTTTCAAGTGCTGCTTACCTTTATTATTTAGATGACAAATTTCCTCATAAAATTCTTCAATTTCTTCTTCAGGATGACTTGTGGTGGGTGCATAAGTTTGAATAATCTGAGCCTGGTATCTTTTCGAGAGTTGAATAACAAGTCGTGCAGCTCTGTCAGAGGAACTTTCAACTTCTACAACTTTATCCTTCAGTTTCTTGTTTATTATAAATCCAACACCACTAGTTCTGCCAGTATCTGTCCCACGATAGTAGAAGAGATGTCCACTTTTCAGTTCGATGAGATCTTCTCCTTTTCTCCTTACCTCACTTAGCCCCACGATGTCCCACTTGATCCTTTGTAGTTCCTCTTCCAATTCAAGAAGCCTTGAATCAGAAGATAGGGAGCGTCCATTGTAAGTAGCCAAGGTCAGCATCAGATGGCAGCCTAGTCCGGTCCTCCGGGGATTCTTAGCACCCTCTGCCTTCATGTCGCACTGGCCGCTGCCTTGGCCAGGTACATTCCAGCTGCCGGAGACTGAGGGCCAAGATTTAAGTTGTGGAATCATTTTGGAGGGGTTTGGCCATAACTCACCACGCTGGCCAAGCGGGTTGGTGAGTGTGGGATAGCATTTCCTCTGATCCCGATGGTATAGTTATACCGCTATGGGCGGTCGTCAGAGCCCCTTTAGTGGGAACAGGATGCACCACGAGAAGGCGGGGTTGACATTTGTCAAGGAGAGGCTGTGATGTTACGCATCACCTGACCTTACATCCCATATATATATATATATATATATATTAACTTATTGGAGGTATACATTCTGAAAAAAAAAAAAAAAAAGTGTGCTAACTAAATGAAAGAACACAAATCAATGCTCCATATGCCTAAGAAACTTGTCCATATTTCTTAACACAAGCATGGTAGGCATAGATGCCAACCTCTAAAAGTAGTTTTCAGTAACCAACATGTTCATTTTTCAGTAATTTTCAGTAATCCAGTCTACAGCGGCAAATTTGGGTATTTAACACTGCAACAAATTTTAATCTGTCAGAACTATTAACAAAATAATAATAATAATAATAATAATACAATAAAAAATAATTTGCTAGTGGGAAAATTTAAAATACTGTCTACAAGAAAAATATAATAAATTACCTCCAGACATGAAGAAAAATTATTCCTTGGAATGTTGCCAAATTATTATGATAAACTGGCTGCAGTTGCCATTTTTGGCCTTCCTTAGTTCAATTTGCGAAAACTTCTTCTGATAGCATAGTTCACTGTATGCAATGCTGTTTATTTTTTCTACTAATAAAGAAGACAGCACATGACTACTTAAATTAGGTCTGAATCATTCATGGTTTGTTTTTTTCACAATACTGAAAATTCTTTCTGTACTTGCATTGCTATGAGGGACTATTAAAATCATTTTCATAATTTTGCTTAATGATTCATACTTTAAGTGGCCACTTTCATTTTTCATTAAAGAAATTCTGTGCCACACTTCATCCATTCTCCCAGAAGTAACAGCACAGTTAAAATTTTCAAACTGGTAGTGAGCAAATTCAGATTCCACCTTGTCAGATTCTTCTGGTTTCAAAACTGGAAACAGGGAACACATATTGGACTGATGCAAAAGAAACACTTTGCCTTAATGCTACATCTGCAATTTCAGCATGACTCAGAAATTCATCATTAAGTGGAAATTTTCTTAAAATGTAATTGCAGCCTGCCTTGTAAAATTCCCTTACCTCAGAATAAAAAGTAGCCACTGTGTCTTCACTCAGATCTACAGTTGTGCCTATACAAGATCTCGCTTTTGACCCAATTACGAGATCATAGTTTTCTTTTTGATTTCTCCTTCGTTCAAAATTTCTATCTGCAAGAGATGTTGCTGTCACATCAAATGCCGATGGCTTGATAAATCGTACAAGCAATTCAGATAACAGACTATGAAGTTTTCTTTTTAATACATGCGCGAGCGGAGCTTCCTGCTGCAAGAACACGTTAACAGATGTAAACAAAGGAAGAGTAGCGGATAAAAAAAGACAATTAAGTTTAGATGAAGGATTTCCAATCATACTTGCAAGGTTCTTATGCTGTGAATTAGCTTCTTCATTGTCACTAAAATAATGTTCTAGAGCCTCTCACTGTTCTAAAATTCTGTCAATGGATTCCAAAAGTGATAACCAGCGAGTATTGACATGCTTTAGAATTTTGTGTGGTTTAGTACCACAAACAGCTTGACTCAGTTTTAGATTGTTTCCTCTTTGAACTTTTCTCCAAAAAAAAAAAAAAAAAAAAAAATACAACTGTATCAGAAACTGCTCAACAGTTAAATACTTTCAGTTGAGTAGCAGATTTCTGTGCAGCTAAATTTACTAAATGGCATGAACATTGCTCCACTATGATTGCAGGCTGAACCTTCTTTACGTGAGAAACAACACCTTTTACTTGACCTATGATAGTGTTAACATTGTCACAGGAAAATGACACACAGTTGCTCCATGAGATATTTTTTTAACAAACTCATTGTTCAAAACGTTGAATATTCCTTCATCTGTATTATTACTTGATTCAACCAATGATAACAAAACAGTTGAATTTTTCCCTATTTTTTCGTCAAAATATGTTATTGTAATGGGATACAGTTTATTTGCTTGAGCATCATTACTTCCGTCCGTAGATAGAGAAAAAGGATTTCTTTAAACTTCAGATACGATGTTACTTGTAGAAACACTGGCCATGTGCTGAATTAGTGCAGTATCCTTTTGCGATCGCTGAATCGGGAAACATGGCTTGAAATAATGGTTTTTCAAGCCTTCAGTTTTCGGAAATTTATCCAACATTTTCAAGCAGAATTGACTTCACTTTTCGGAAGTTTATCCAACATTTTCAAGCTGAAATACAAATATTTATGGAATAAAATGATATCTAACAATACTGGGTAGAGGAAACATCGCGAGAAAAAAATTATGATTACCAGAGAAATCTTATCTCCGTCTACTTTCCGTTTTTCGAAAGATGAAATTCCGTCCTCCGACGGAGAAAAGGACTCCCCCCCTACCTCCGCTGCCGCCGCCGCCGCCACCAATCCTCCCAAAATTTAAGTTCAGTTATGCATCGATTTCGTACATGGTGCAAATGATCACAAAAAAGACGGAATTCCTCGAATCAGCGTGAGAATCTAGTCGCCGAAGATTACAGGGAAATTTTCGGGCGGCCTAACTTCCGTTTTCGGAAATCGTTGCCTACAATTTCAAGCTGAAATCATGCAATGAAATTATATTTAACAGTACTGAACAGAAGCAACATCGAGAGAGAAAAAATACGATTACGGAAAAATCTGCACTTCGTTTAACTTCCATTTCCGAACGTTTAAAAAGACAAAACAACGTCCCCAGACGGAATACGACCCCCCATCCCCCAACTAATATCCCGAATATTTCTTCACTTTTGCATCGATCTCGGAAAAAAAAAAAAAAAAAAAGGAGGGGACTCCACGAATCCGCGGAAGAATCTCACGTACGAATTCACCGCTGAATCGATTTCGAATGTCGTAAAATAACGCTAAAATATTGATGACCGGTAAATTTTAACTTTTGGCGCAAAATTGCCGCAGATTTTGTCGAAATGGCGATTTTTTTAGCAGAATGGCGCAAGAACAACGTTTTGGCGCGGGCTGGCAGCCCTGAATGTAGCATTTAATTTTTTTCCCCAGAAAAACTTGAAGAACCAACAAAAAATTTTAAGTTGATGAAAATTTGCTTTCTATCTCAGAAAATGAAATCAAATGGCGATTTTCCGTAATTTCAGCGGTGTTTCCGTACTTCCGTAACAGCAACCAAAAATCCGTAAAATTACGGAAAATCCATACTAGTTGGCATCTATGGCCGTAGGGTATGACAGCATGTTCTTCACAAAAGCTCCAACTATCAAGGTCTGACAAAAGGAATGCTACAACACTACCATTTTGCACAAAGATGCAGTTTTAAAATTAATAGTCTCCTGCGCAATAAATAGTTGCTTACAAAAATTTAAAAACTCATTTTGTAAGACCAGAAGCCCATTATGATCATTACTGTGCAGAACATATCAAAACATTTTCTGCCCATCTGGTGGGTGTCATAATTATGTACTTTTTGTGAACACATTAGGCCTACCTTCTCACATACCTAATTTTTTTCCTTCATGAGAACTGAATATTTCCTAAAACAAGAAACGTACATGGCTGATACTTGATACTGCCATAATCTGCAAGCAATAAAATACTGAATCAATAAATATCCATTAATTTGCATTCACTACCTAGCAGAGGTCATCTCTCCTCTATATACAAAGGTAATTTCAAAATTAATGCTCAGTGTGGTAATACTCCAGTATGGATGATGCAATCACCATAGTCACTAAAGGAGAAAGGCAAAGGAGACATATTTTGCACCATAGCACATCACATTTTTGAAAAGCTGTCATTGAAAAGGGTGCTTTCGGAAGTTTCAGATACTGTTACATGCAAAGATTAATGGTTTTACATAACGACTGAAACTTTACGCAAGAAAAATTCAATGGACATTCATGTTGCACTGATGGAAGCTTGTGTTCAGTAGACCAAAGCCATGTTTCTTTCTGGGCAGCATGTTTTTGTGAGGAACATGAAAGAATATAGAATGGTTCAAAGTCAAGAAAGCAAAAGCTTGTCAAGAAAGACAGGTGGGTTCAACTTGTGCAGTTCCTTGGGGAGATGGTCAGGCCACCTGTGAGGAGATTATAGCAGATATTGGGATCTTGTCCATATCAGTGCCGAGACAGAGTGAGCCCCAGCTTGAATCAGGCTTGGGCTGCGTAATATTTACTGTTTGTGTGTGTGTTGTGTGTGTATGTGTGTGTTGTGTGTGTGTGTATGTGTGTGTTGTGTGTGTGCAAGCACATGTGCCTTTATTCAAGTATTTTTACTGCTTATGGCAATATCAAGTATCAGCCATGTATGTTTCTTGTTTTATGAAATATTAAGTTCTCATGAAAAAAGAAAAGTAGGTATCTGAAGTACATCATTACAACACCCACCAGATGTGTGGAACATGTTTTGATATGTTCTGCATGGTAATGATCATAATGGGCTTCTGTGTCTTACAAAATGAGTTTTTAAATTTTTGTAAGCAACTATTTATTGCACAGGAGACTATTAATTTTGAGACTGCATCTTTGTGGAAAATGGCAGTGTTGTAGCCTTTCTTTTGTCTGACTTTGATATTCAGAGCTTTTGTGAAGAACATGCTGTCATACCCTACTGTGTTTGAGTTAAGAAGTATGGGCAAGTTTGTCTGTGTGTCTCTGTGTGTGTACTGTTTGGCAATTGGGTCTGCTTGCTTAGTGGGGACTCAGGAGGACTATTTATTCTAGGCTTGGGTAGCAATGTCGAAGCCATGCATTAGTGAATTTCTGCAGAGAAGGAAAAGCTGCTTCAAGAAATCTAGATAGTAGATAACATGACGACAAAATTTCTCCCACCCTCCTCTACTTCTATTGAGCAACAAACATAAATTGTAGTTTTGCCCAGCAGCCCAAAGCATTTCAAGAGGAAATGAATGGCCAAAGAAAATCGGGCAGCTATACTATAGAAATAGAGTTCCCTTCACCACTCCCCAGTTGAGGAAGACATCTGTTGATTGCAGGAGGAGAAAGAATTGGAAGTCTAGAAGAAGAGATTTTTTTTTAATTAATGCCTAAATAGGTTACACATAAATTTTGGACTTGTTTGTGTGCAGGCTCTATCTTGCAATATACAATTTAGGCTTGTGTTGACATATTTCACACTCAGGTTCTTAAAATTGAGCCTGAACTCAGTATTGACACACATCTGCATTTCACATTTTGACTGAAACACCAAAGAATATTGGGGAGTGTCAGTCATGTAGGTTCTATACAAGTTAAGTGATAACCAGAGTTTGTACTGATCTTTGGAAAGACCAGTTAACGTTTTTTCCAGAAGTCCAAAACCTATTTTCCAGAAGTCAATGATAAAATCAGAACTTTTAAAACCTTTTTGAAGTTTAATTCTCTTCTCCCATTTCTTAATTGCTTCTTGCTATAACAACAGACAAAAAAGTCAAGGAAATGAGTCAGATTTCATCATTTTGCCTTTTGTTAATAAAAGGAATTACAGTTCAAAATAGAAAAACTTCAACTCTCTGTCGCCATCTTTCATTTCCCATAGTAATTTTTGCTGCACAGTATTCATACAGTGGTGTTTTTGAACATTTAGTTTCCCTTTAAACAAAAGAAAAATGCTTGCTCTGCCCCATGATATATAGCAAGAAATGACAAAGGTAGGAAAAAACAAGCAAAATTCAATATAAAAATTCAATACTGCATTATTCATTCTGCTGTGAAAAACGACTTTAAGAGTCATGGAAATGACTCAGAACCAATGGACAGATTAAGTACTGATTTTTTAAATTTAATTTTACTTCAAAAGGGGAAGGGGCAAAAATGCTTGCTCTACTGATTGAAATTGAAGAGGATACTGTTAGAAATAGGAAAACATGAATTTCCTTTTAAAAAAATTCTTAAAAAATATGGAATCTCTTTTACTACTACTAAAGATATTAAAAATGAAAAACATGATCAGAAAAATGCAAAAACTAAGAATATAATCAGGAGATGACCCCCCCCCCCAAAAAAAAGAGATTTGAAATTCCAAAATCACAGAACATTTTCATCCTTGCCCTTGCTAGAACAATTTTTGGGGTTTCTAAACGTTTTTGGTCAGCAGACAGCATGAAGGTGTCCAAAAAATATATAAAAAAATGTCAAAGGAATGCCACAATATTAAAAACATCCAATAAACAATCCCCCAAATTTAATAAATGTTTGGTACTTGAAAACATGAGAAACTTTACACAGATGTTGAATAATGTTATTTGACTAAGATCAACTCAAAAGAGCTTTCAGCAGATGAAGGGAAATGGTGAATTTCGGGGGAAAAAAATATCTGGAAAACTTTAGCAATGGATTACATCAAAAGAATCTGAAGTACAATAATTTCCAAGAGTCATTTTTTCCCCCTGGGAGTAATAATGAAATTTAAGGACTTTCCATGGGTCTGAAAAGAAATAAAGAGAAAAACACCTGTTTAAGGAGTTCTTCAATTCCAGGAGGCATAAGAACCTCTTTAAGATACAAAAGTCTGGGACAGTGGCGAAACTACCATCCCCGCAGCTGCGGGGATGGGGAGGGTGCAGGTAACGAAGGGTCGTACTGCAGCTACTAGTTATAGTTTTATAAAAAAATTCGATCACACACAATAATTAACCCAAAGATTCATATTTTACTACATACATACATACATACATACATACATACATACATACATACATACATACATACATACATACATACATACATACATACATATCACTAAGCTGTTCTCTGAGATTCAGAGGTTAGCTCCAAAAAGAAATACAAACTTCCAGATATTTTTACTTATTGTTGTCGTATCAAACTTTGCCATTTACAGCGATCTTGACATACAACTCGTGTTTCACTGATATCCATTACACGCCTTACACAAGATCTTTTATACTTCATACTCATAATCTTTTTCTCATGCAGACACTCCTGAATCTGATCCACCCATGCCTTCCTTGGCCTTCCTCTGCCTTTCCTTCCTGCCACTTGGGTTGAAAATATTTTCTTAGTAAGCATTTCATCACTCATTCTTTCCAACATGGCCAAACCACCAAAGCATATTGGTCTCCACCTTGCTAACAACATTTTGCTTTACATCACACAACTGCAATACATCTTCATTCCTCACACAATCAGATCGTGTCTTGCCACAAACCCCACGTAAGTAACGCATTTCTCCAGCACACAAACGACTCCTATGTTTCTTCTGCAGTACCCAGGTTTCACTGCCATACATCAGAGTAGGAACAATTACTGTTTCATACACAGCCATGCAGGACTCTCTAGAGAACCCATCATTCCTGTGAAAACCTCCAAGAGCAGCTATGACTTTCAAAGACGAATTCACTCGCCTACTGATTTCACCATCCAACTTGCTCTCTCTGTCAAACATGCTTCCTAAATACACAAACTCACTCACCTGGTCAATCACAGTGCCATTTATACTTACAGTACATTCAGTGCTGCCCATTCCTCTCTCAAACACCATAACTTTGGGTTTTCCCTTATTTATACTCAGTTTGAATTTCATGCAAACTTCGTGCATCCGAGTCAACATACTCTGCAACTCACTTTTGCTCTCTGCCAACAGGACAGTGTCATCAGCATACAGCAATCTGCACACACAGAAATCACCAAGACATAAACCACTATTATCTATTTTGGCCTCACGCATGCATGCATGCATCCATAAATATATTAAACAGCCATGGTGACATTACACAACCTTGTCTAACTCCTGCACCAATGGAAAACCATTTTGATAAAACACCATTCACTCGTACACAAGCTCTACTACCAGAATACATGGCTTTTACACTTTTAAGTAGATTCCCAGTAACACCATATTCATTCAATACCTTACACAAAAGTGTCCTATTCACTCGGTCGTAAGCTTTCTCTAAATCTATGAAGGCAGCAAAAACTTTCTTACTAACAGCCAGATACTTTTTCAATCATCGTGCGTAATGCAAAAATCTGGTTAGTGCAGCCTTTACCAGGCATAAAACCACTCTGAACATCCCACACTTTCAATGATGTAAGACCCCATACTTTTTCAATAACAACCTTACCAAACACTTTCCCTGGCACACTCAGTAGGCTAATACCACCATAGTTCTTGCATTCAGTCTGATTACCTTTTCCCTTATACAAGGGAACAATGATAGCATCCTTCCAATCCCGAGGGACCATTCCTAACTCCCAGCACAACTGGCAAATTTCAGTTAACCAGTCAATTATAGTCACCACCATATTTCAACATCTCTGCAGTTATGCCATCAACTCCCTGAGCTTTACCATTCTGAAGAGATTTTAGAGCTTTACACACTTCTTCTCTTGAGATCCCTCCTGTGCTTTCATCCCTCATTGTGACATCATCTGCACATGTCTCAGAACCATCTTTGCTTTCCTGATCTAATAACTTACAGAAGTATTCACCCCATCTGTCACTTAACTCATTGGGCTCCCATATCATTTCCCCAATCTCATTCTTCACACAACTTAAAACTTTGTTTCCCCTATTTTTCCTGAGTCTCAGGTACTTCCAGAAGGACTTCCTATCTTTCCAAAAGCCAGTTCATGCCTTTCCACTTTCTCCTTCCTATCTTTTGCCTTACTGTGGCGAACCAGCTTAGCAGCTTCACGCTTCTTACAGCGATATTCATCCACAGAGACTCTACCTTGCAACATCCCCAAATAGGCTTCCTTCTTTCTCTTTACTGCCTCTTCAATCTCACTATTCCACCAAGCATCACCTCTTATTGTTACCCGCTATTGTGGTGCCACAGACCTCTTTAGCAGCAGTGACAACACAGTTCTTCAAACATTCCCACTTCTTTTCTACATCCCTCTCACCAGACTTCAGATCCTTCAGTCGTTCTCTGAGTAAGTCAGAATACCGCTGATGATCTTCAAGGAGCCTATCAACCATTATTCTTTCTATCCTGGGTCTCTTCCTATTCCCTTTCCTCCAACCAACATTAAGTTCCACTCGTGACACTACCAAGTAATGATCAGAACCAACATCCGCACCTCTCATCACACGGGTGTCAACAACTAAGTGTTTCAAACGCTGATCGTAGACAACAAAATCTATCACACTCTTTTGACCAAGAGTATGATTTTCCCAAGTATATGTGTGGATATACTTGTGGTTGAAAAATGTATTAGATACACACAAACCATTCTCAATGCAGAGTTCAATTAATCTTTCACCATTATCATTCACACAAGGATCATTAAACTTACCCAGAACATTGTCAGAAATTGCATTCTGCACACCTACTCTAGCATTGAAATCCCCTGCTATTATAACTTTTTCTTTAGCACCAAACTGGCTCAAAACAGCTTTTAGCTCATTCCAGAAATCTTCTTTCTTATCAGAAGGTTCCGAGTCACAAGGAGCATACACTACAACAATTACAATTCTCTGAAGTTTCACTTTCAAATGAATCCAGAGAATTCTCTCACTTATGCAACTATAGTGAATCAAGTTGTTCTTCATCTTTTCACTTAAAATCACACCTACACCAGCCTGTCCTCTCATATTATCCAATACTCCAGACCACACACTCACCGTGCCATTCACTTCTTCTACCCCAATTTCCTTCTTTTTGGTTTCACTTACACACAGCACATCCAGTCTATACTTATTCATCTCCTCAATCACCTCACTCATCTTGCCATTTATACCTCTAGTATTCCATACAACAATCTTACATTCACTCAGCCGAGATTTCTTTCTCATACGCCGTTTAGAAAGTCCAGGTCGATTCCGTGGTGGACCTTCCTTCTCAAGTGCGGTAGGTCCACCATATCCCACACTTGAGTCATTCTTAATATTTCTTTTTGTCTTTTTAATCAGGTAAGTACATCAGTGTGGGGGATTAGCCCACAGCTGAGGGTTCCAGTTGGTCATTCAACCTAAGGTTTCTGGAACAAAACCCAGTGAGTTGGGGTCTTTTTGCCAATGTCACAGAGAACAAATTCACAGAGGCCATAGTTGCTGTTGTGTGTGCCATTGTTACCACGGAGCGCCGCGAGGTGGCAAACCCATCGCTCACTACGACCACCCGCATTCATATTTTACTTCAAGATACATTTAGCTTTGCCTAAATAAATGCCTAGTTTCACTTTTAGAACACTGAATGTCCTACAGATTGAAAGTGTTTGGCTCTTTGACTTCGGGTTGTAATATGATTGCTCTGCAATGGGTTGTAAATAATATGATTGCTCTCCAATTGCCCTCTCTCTGTGCTGCCGAGGAAAAGCGCAAGGTAACAGTGGGATTTCCTGTGGAGGATGTGGGAAAACAGTCAGTTACCTAGGATTACGTGAATGACAGGCGCCAACATTTATTCACAGTAGCCATAGATCTGCTACGTGTAAGAGGGCGATTTCTTCGAGTGATTTATTTTAGTTTTGGACAAAGCAATTACATGTATTGTCAAATCTATTACTTAAAAAGTTAAAACTACAGGGGGCTCTAGGTACAATCATTACTTTTGCAGACACTCCCTCTGACTTCCTACTCCTGCCCCCCACCCCACCACGAAAAATGCATATCCCCTCATGCTCGAAATTCAAAATTACTTCTGTGCTTAGGGGTGCTGAGGTAAATCTTGCGGGGGGAGCGCACGTTGTGCTAGTTACGCCAGTGGTCTGGGACATTTGTAACAGCTGTTGCAATAATTTACTACTGAAGGGGAGGATTTTGTGCATCAAACAATCACTACTGATGAAACTTGGATTAGGGATTTTGAACCTGAGCTGAAATCTCGGTCCAGTGAGTGGAGAAGCCCTTCCTCTCCAATGTTGAAAGTGAAACAAATAATGATCTTTACATATGATTATGTTGGTGTCACCAACAGAGATAGACTATCTACTGGCAGTATTGTCATAATTTTCTTCAAAAGCTAGGCCGATAAATGCACAGCAACCAACCCAACAGTCTGCAATATGGGGTGCCGATTCTCCATGACAACACAAGACCACAGGTTGGTACTGATTTGTTGGTGAAGTATGACGGAGGTATGAAAGTCATTACTGATTTGTTGGTGAAGTATGACTGGGAGGTCTTGCCTCTTGAATACATACAGCCTAGGTTCAAGTTCGCCACAGTTTGATTTGTTTCCTAAGTTGAAGCTGCCCATGTGCAGAGTCAGATTTCTTTGTCTGGAGGAGCTGTCTGCCACTGCAATCCAATTCATCTGTTATCTCAACAAAAGTGGGCTGCTAGAAAGCTACAGCTGAGAAACTATATTGGCGGACTGTAGTACTTATATCACCAAGCACGCACGCAGCTATAATATTTAGCAAATAACAAAACAAAAAAAGTGTGTGTGCAAGGGGGAAAAGGGAGGATCTCGCATTCACTGAAAAGCAACAAGATGTACAATTTACATTCTGATAGTTTATATAATGAGCTTATTGAACCTTTACTATGTGGCTTATGTTACCTTACGATAGCTGTCAACAATATAATTGTGATGCTTGTAATACTGTTTCACATGTTATTCATGAACAAGTTGACTGCCTGCAGGAGCATGTCGTATGTAATGCAAAATATAAAACATTATGCATTCGATTATGGAATTAAACAATGTTATCAAAATGTACTAGCCAGGCTTCAGTTCGGTTGTATATTACAATAGGGTTATTACTGCAGTGCTTGATATTTGTCTTTTCTCTTGGCCAAAGTTTGTACGTTTTGAAAGTATGAAGATTCGTATGATGAGTGGCGTGAAGTAAAATGTTGAACTGGTTTTCGCCGTGGGCAGCACAGAACAAATATGTATTTCCACGAAACGAAAAAACGAAAAACTTCCGTGAAACTAGAAGGCCTTCATGAAATGACTATAAAATCGGTGAATAATGAATTCTCATGACTGGCAGCTGACATTAAAAACAAACCCTTACGTTAGAATTAAAAGTGTTACGAAAAAAGTTGGATGATTTACAGAAAGTACGACTTAACTTAAAAAAAACAAAGAACCAGAACCAAGGAATTAAAATATTCAATATAAACAATTCGTACTCCTGCAGGTAATGTGCCCATACTAGTTTCGCTATCTTTCATCATAGCCATCATCTGTGGGTATATGTGCTTTGAACACCTGTTGTTGAGAAGCCTGACTCGTCTCATTCGCTTCTGGACCATGTTACAGCTATGCCACGTCGACACTGTGTTGGAGCAATGAAAGTTGCGCAGAATAAAATAGCAGATGAGATGCAACACAGCGTTGACATGGCATAGCTGTAACATGGTCCAGAAGCGAATACGACAAGAGTTGGGCTTTTCAACAATGGGCATCATAGAATACCTATGGAATTAATTAAAGTGCTGCATAAGAAGTTTGGAACCAAGGCCTACTACTAAGCAGCAGTTATTGGCAGCATTATGTACTGAATGGAAACGTATACCTATCGCTGTGTCCCAAAACCTTGTTTAAACATTAAAACATTTAATTCAAGTACAAGCTTTACATTTCACATAGTTTTTCTCACTCATTATGAAATTACATTATGGCCAACTAGTACCAAGACAATACAATGCATCAAATATACACTGTGTATAACCACTGTATACAATTCTGACTCATTATACACTGATTTTAATTTTTCTGCCATACATAACAACCTTAAACCAGAAACCCATGCAATTTTTATAAAACTTTTTTAGCAAACACTCCAGACACATTCCAGTCTTGGCAATTCTTTTTTCTCCCTAACATCTTGGTTTTACTAACCAATACGTAAGAGATCATGTATGGGTTTTGAGAGAATTGAGTTTTCCTTATTTTTTTCTTTTCCCCCTCCCCAAAGAATAGACATTGAGACCAAATCATATATGTATACAATTCCAAAATGTATACATATTTAATTTGGTCTCCACATCTTAAGTAGAGATAAATGGCTTATGATACATGGAAACACTAAGACATTGTACGTTACTTACATAATATGGATCTGTGCATCTTACGCACTGACATGTGAAATAATACTGTTCACATAAATGTTTTTGCCTTTCTTCAGTCAACTGCATTTGGTCAATATAACTAATGTAAACCTAGAAGTAAAACTTTACATTAGTCACTAAAACACTAACACAATGAACAGAATAAACACACAAATGTAAATCTAGCAGCAGCATATATGACACTTGCATGCACATAATTCATAAAAGTCTGTTTCACAGCTTAGTAAACAACATTTAGTTGTTATGAACGAGATTATACCCTAACAATATCCACAGATAACATTTTTCAAAATTCTTATTAGACTTCAAATAACACTATGAATAGAACATCTGAAACCTTTTTTTCTTTGAGTGGAGGTTTAACGACTACCGTGAGCAACTCAGTGGGCTATAAGCAGTCGCCCATCCCTAATTTAGGGCCACTGGTACCACCAGGGAAGGGAGACAGCCAGCGCCGTAAGACAATCACAACATCCATGACTCACCGGGATGCCATCACTTAGAACACTGCCCCACCGGGGCGACCATCTGAAACCTTAACTGGGCTAACAGGGAAAGAAAATGTAAGAATGTTCCAGAATCTTAAGGAGTTATCAGTCAAGTTCCAAGGCAGAATAAATATCGTTTTAATAATAATACAGTATGGTAGCTTTTTTCACTCTCTCTCATTGATACTACACAAATACTATTTATCACAGTTAATAATAAACTAGAAAATCAGAGAAAAGTGGGCATGTTATTAAGTACATGATACAAAATGTTTTTCAATCAAAACTCAACACAGAAGTGAAAAAAAGGTGCATGTACTTGGTGTGCCACTTTTCCAAAATAAAAAATCAATGCTGCCAAAGTTTTATACTAGTCTTGTACACCCAAAAGAAAATTTTGTACACCACCGGAAGTGGTACTTTTCGGCTTTCTAAAAGTGGTACTCCGAGTACATGCTGAGTGTCACTTTTCCAAAATCGAAAATAAACACTGCCAGAATGTTGTCCTAGTTTTGTACACCCAAAAGAAAATTTTGTACACCACCGGAAGTGGTACTTTTTGACTCTCCTTTGTAGTTCTCGAGCATGTACTTGTTGGAGTATTCCTTTTCCAAAATCGGAAATGAACACTGCAATAATGTTGTCCCAGTTTTGTACACCCAAAAGAAAATTTGGAACACCACTGGAAGTGGTACTTTTTGGCTCTCGATCATGTACCTGGAGTGCCACTTTTCCAAAATCAAAAATAAACACTGCCAGAATGTTGTACTAGTTTTGTACACCCAAAAGAAAATTTTGTACACCACCGGAAGTGGTACTACTTTACTCTCCTTTGTGGCTTCTCAAGTATGTACTTGGAGTGCCACTTTTCCTAAATCCAAAATAAACACTGCCAGAGTGTTTTCCTAGTTTTGTACAGTTTTGTACACCAAAAAGAAAATTTTGCACACCACCGGAAGTGGTACTTTTTGGGTCTCCTTTGTGGCTCTCGATCATGTACTTGGAATGCCAATTTTCCAAAATCCAAAATAAACACTGGCAGTGTGTTGTCCCAGTTTTGTACACCCAAAAGAAAATTTTGTACACCACTGGAAGTGGTACTTTTTGACTCTCCTTTGTGGCTCTCGATCATGTACCTGGAGTGCCCCTTTTCCAAAATCAAAAATAAACACTGCCAGAATGTTGTCCTAGTTTTGTACACTCAAAAGAAAATTTTGTACACCACCGGAAGTGGTACATTTTGGCTCACTTTTGTGGCTCTTGAGCATGTACTTGGAGTGCCACTTTTCCTAAATCCAAAATAAACACTGCCAGAGTGTTTTCCTAGTTTTGTACACCAAAAGAAAATTTTGTACACCACCAGAAGTGGTACTTTTTGGGTCTCCTTTGTGGCTCTCGATCATGAACTTGGAGTGCCACTTTTCCAAAATCCAAAATAAACACTGCCAGCGTGTTGTCCTAGTTTTGTACACCCAAAAGAAATTTGTTAACACCACCGGAAGTGGTACTTTTTGACTCTCCTTTGTAGTTCTCGAGCATGTACTTGTTGGAGTGCTCCCTTTCCAAAATCGAAAATAAACACTGCCAGAATGTTGTACTAGTTTCGTACACCGAAAAGAAAATTTTGTACACCATCGAAAGAGGTTCTTATTGGCTCACCAGCATGTATTCAGAGTGTCACTTTTTTAAAATAAAAAATAAACACAGCCAGGGTGTTTGCATCCTAAAGAAAATTTGTATTGTGCCGGAGGAGGTTCTTTTCACCTCTCCTTAGTGGCTCACCGGCATGCGCCCTTTTTCTACAATCTAAAATGAACACTGCCAGAGTGCTGTACAAGTTTTGTACAGTTTTGTACACCACCGATAGGGAACCGTTCACTTACTACCACCCCTAAGCAAACTAGCATTTGTTTTCCTAGAAAGCCATCGTAGAAAAGCTTCTCCAAAAATGAAAATAGACACCACTAACATTTTGTATTATGTTATACCGTGAAAATTAAAATTATTTTCCTGAACAGAATAGTAGTTTTCTACTTAGTGAACCACTAACTTGCAGTCCAAAATATAAAAGGTTGTTGTATTTTTTTTTTTTTTTTTTTTTCCAGTTTGAAATGGAATTTTCTACTTTACCGGATGTGGTACTTTTCATTCGTCTTAGTTCAGTACCAGACATGCATTTCTTGTACCATTCCAAAAATCGGAAATATTCACACGTTTTCTACTAGTTTTGTCATGTTTTGTAAGTGTGAGAAAAAACGTGCTCCGTTTTGAAATATAAGAAATGATTTTATAAGATTCCTCAGTGGTAATTTTTTTTATCTCTGAGCGTGTGTGAGCTGATTACAGTTCTTAATTTCCAATTTTTGTCTTAGTGAAGTTTTTTGCTCCTGACTTTTATCTATTTTTTGAATTACATATTTGTACATTTTAAGATTGTATAACGGCTATCCTTAGTTGTGGATACCCCTATGCCTGCATTAATAACTTGTAGAATTTTTGCTTTTCGAAGCAGTAGCTTAAATGGTTAACTAATTTGATTAATGTTCCTAGTTTGTTGCATATAAAACACACTCTTGTAATAACTCAGTAGCCAAACAACCAAATTGAAAGAATGAGCAAAAGGATTTATGTTTAAATTATCCTTGCTCTTAATTTTCCACTCAATGAAAGTTTGAAGATCATCTGTATAAAAAATCGTCACATTGTGATTCATCATTTGACATAAAATAGCTCTTAGATCGACATAGATCCCAATCATATAGCAACAATACATATTCGCTTAAATCTCTTTCTTTACATCAATTCCTCACAATTACTTGCGATCTCGATCTCTTTCTCTCTCTCTCCCTCCCTCTCCCCCCATTATTTACAATCAACATTGTCTATATATATTTTGCTGTGACTCACTGTTAGTGTCGCTAAAACGTACAAGATGTTTAAAGAAGTAACGAACTGTTCAGTGAAAAAACGTTTAGTTTAGAATTAAGCAACGAAAGTTTTAAAAGAAAGCAGCTACTCGAAAGGAGGGTTAGTTAGAGGTACACATCACAGACTGAAAATCAAGCAATTTGAATTTCTGCACAATGTTTTTTCAATCTAGTGGTTTTCAGTTTAAACAAAAAAATTTAAATTAAGCATTGCTTTGTAGAAATAAGGGGATATTCAGTGAAACTTCAGTTATACATATTCCAGTTATATGTTTTGGCATTTATAGGTAATTCTGCATTAGTCCCGATATTTTACTGTACTTTCTAAGCTTTTCCAATTCGATAATACGTATTTAATTATTTAATTACTTTACACACTTTTTCCGATGTGCATAAAATTTTAAATTTCAGATTATCACAAACACACAGTTCTTTGATTCATTTATGTATACGTAACCGATATATTATAAGTTTCAGAGAATCGAGACAGCATTGCAGAGTAGCCTAGTAAATAAAGGACTTGACCCGGAACAAATTAGCTAAAAGCTGAATTTTTGCAGGCTGGTAGAACTCATTGGGCTTAGCATTTTCACAAAAGTCCCCACCCCTAACCCGCTTGCTTCCCCTCTACACCCCCATAAAGGGGCGAAATTAGGTCTAATACTAATCCACTCGTAACTCCCGAAATAATTGGCGTACAGCGATATTTTTAAAAATTTATTCCTCTTGATATGATCTATAAATTTTGTTCTATTCATTTTTACTATATCTCCTACAGTTTTGCTGCAATTTTTGAAAACCCGCAAAATAGAACCTTTTTTTTCTCTACATTTTACCGATTAATTGAAATTACCGCTTCACAGAGCCAAAATTTCCAAAAAAGAATCCCAATAAAAGTTGTAGAAAATTTTATAACCTTTACAACGATGTATTATTTGTCTTAACATACTTAGTTGTAAATGAATTTATGGCACCTCTATTCATAGTGACTGTGGAATAACTTTTTTACGGGTCTTACAGATGTTATTTTTCATGAAAGTTGGTTGTCAAATTTTTGAACTAAAGCCTAGTTCATGGCAACTAGGCTTTAGTTCGAAAATTTGACAACCAACTTTCATGAAAAATAACCTCTATAAGACCCGTAAAAAGTTATTCCACAATTAACATACTTTATAGTTTGCCTTCTATTGTACCAAAGCTGCGAATGCATTGTAGCCCTAAAATGACAAAACAATGGGTAAAACATGCAATAATTTTGTGGGGAGTATAATTTTCACCGATGGGTTAAAAAAAGAAAGGAAAACTCAGCTTCACACCTGCAAAAAAGTCACCGACTCTTGCCTGTATGCTTCACACCGAACCCCCAATCCCCGGAGGGGTTGGGACTAATGATTATTATGTGCAAACGCAATGCTGAATTGAAATATGACAATGTCATTTATTTCCTTTATACATTTGTTATGAAGTATGAATTTAGTTCTACGGACTGCTGCTGTTTCTACAATTTCAAAATACTTAAAACACACACACACACACACACACACATTTTCATTTTCAAATTTTCTAAATGAACTGAGATTAAAATTGCACAAAACTGTAATTAAAAAAGAAAAGGCTGCAACCAAAAGCGGTGATGATGAACTTTATAACTTTTAAAATGATATACATTTTGTCTTACATTGGCTTCTGTGGTTCTGAATTGTCTTACATTGGCTTCTGTGGTTCTGAATTGTCTTACATTGGCTTCTGTGGTTCTGAATATGGCACTTTTGTGCTCAAGAGCCACAAAAGTGAGCCAAAATGTACCACTTCCGGTGGTGTACAAAGTTTTCCTTCTGGGTGTACAAAACTAGGACAACATTCTGGCACTGTTTATTTTTGATTTTGGAAAAGTAGCACTCCAAGTACATGCTTGAGAGCCACAAAGGAGAGTCAAAAGGTACCACTTCCGGTGGTGTACAAAATTTTCTTTTGGGTGTACAAAACTAGTACAAAACTTTGGCAGCGTTGATTTTTTATTTTGGGAAAGTGGCACTCCAAGTACATATACCTGTGAAAAAATATATGTATGTATCTGTTACCTAGAAAAGAAATTGTGAACTCATGGTCACTCTTTTCATGTCTGTTTAAAAAAAAACAAAAAACGATAGGCTCTGTTCTGATTGAGCCGTCAGTTTGGAACTTAGACTAGAACTTGCAGTCGGAGAGTCGAAATGAGCTAGTCGAGTATGGTTTCAAAGTGTTTATTTAATTTGTTATAGCCAAAACAGGTCTATGATATGAAAAGTAGCTTATATAATTTTTACAAATAATGCTGGATACATTGTGAACACAAAGCAAATCAATACACGAATTACCCAACGTGGTGCTCTGTCTTCTTGGGCTTCTTACATTCCTCATCACTTGCTCTCGCCTCTCATTTTGATTTTCTCCACTTCTGCTTGAGTTCATTCTGTGAATTCTGTGGCATTGTCAAAATGTTAACCAGTTCACACAAAAACAATTTAAAAAAAATTTAGTTTAAACCACTGCAATATATGTTTTTTATATATTTGAATAGATCTCATCAAGAGCTTTAAAATGATACCACGAAAAGTCGTTTAGCACTCATGATTGTCCAGATAAACTGCAATATTATCAAAAGTGTTCACCGGTTCACAAGAAAACAATTTTTCACATGTTCACTGAGAAATGTACTTCATATATTGGAATAGATCTCATCGAGAGCTTTAAAACGATACCACACACAGTCATGTTGTGCTCACGGTTGCAGAGTGAGTCCAATGCAGCAACACAACCAGAAATATTGCACCATCTCCTTCGTGAACAGGGTGGGAGAGGAACATCACGTGCACGATGTATTGTGCACTACGTGAATTGGACTCCATGCTGTTTACGAATATGCTAACACGATTAATGTGCGCCGCCCCGGTGGCGCAGTGGTCTAAGCGATGGCCTCTGATCATTCGTCCAAAAGGGGTCCGGGTTCGAATCCCGGTGAGGCATGGATGTTGTGTTTGTCTTATGGCACTGGCTCTTTCCCTTCCCTGGAACCAGTGACCCTAAATTAGGGACGGGCGACTGCTTATAGCCCATTGAGTTGCTCACGGTGGTCGTTAAATCTCCAACAACAACAACAACAACAACAACAACGATTAATGTGCAACACATATTTTTAACGCTATAATGATTTCAATTGGGACCTGTTTTCATTATAGGCAGTTGGCCGTAAGTCGCCCCTTACTATCAGCGGAGTTAGATGTAATCTTACATTAAAAAAAAAAAAAAAGAAAGTTTGTCAACCCCGTTTCAGTAACATATACACTGTTATAAAACCAAACATGCCACCCAGTGAAAAACTGTGTACTAGGAAAACTAAATGGGTCGTATAAATTAAAGGAGACATATTCTTCACAAATACATTCTCAATTCAGGCACGCTCAAATGGAAATCGGGAGATGCAGATTCGATTTCGATTTCACAGAAATGAAATTTTTGAGTTTCATAAGGGATATTACATGAGGAATAGTTAACTGAAAGGAATACAAAAAGAAATTAAAAGGGTCTAGTCAAAACATCCCAAAAAAGAAATACAAATTTTCAGGTTCTTTCCCTCTTATTAGAGGACTAAGAGGAAAATTTTTAAGATTAATGAAGAAACACAACATTATTTTTGATCATTCTGTTCAGAATATTGGTGACTTAATTACAAGGAAAAAATATAACAATAGTATACTACAATCGGCAGGTGTATATGAAATTCCTATTGTTTCACAGAGTTCTGGGGACTACAGTAATTACATTGGCAGCACAAAAAATAGATTAATAAAAAGATTACATCAACATATAAAGAGCTGGAACAAAAAAGAAGAAAAAACTGCACTTATCCAACACTGCATTAAACACAAACAATATCCTGATTTCAAAAATATTAAATTACTAACCACCCACACAAACGAAAAAGAATTAAGGATTTCTGAAAGCGTTATTATTGAACAAAGAAAAGATAAAATACGCAACTTACAATACCCTACCAACCTAGACACAGCCTGGAAGTCACTTGTAAAAAGCGAAAAAATCCATAAAAAAAAAAAGACAAAAAAAAATAACATTACAAAAAGTCACACCATTTAATAAAGGACTAAAAATAATACACCTGTTTGTACAAATAAATAACAATAGCTCAAAAATAGCTACACGAAAAAAAAGAAAAAATTGTACTTACGCAAATAAGAAAGATAGCTGTCTATGCACGAACACTTTAGATCAAACCAATTGTAACACTCAAATGAAAATAAGACATATCACCGGTATCAAAAGTATAAACAGTTAAAAATCATGACGACATAAGTAACTCATTCCATTGAGGGTTTAATGTTAAAAAACTTGCGAGATCTTTCAAACCTACACTTCTAGGTTCATCATCAGGCACCAAAACTCATCCTCTAATAAGAGGGAAAGAGCGAGTTTTGGTGCCTGATGATGAACCTATAAGTGTAGGTTCGAAATATCTCGCAAGCTTTTTAACATTAAACCTTTTAAACCTCAATGGAATGAGTTACTCGTGTTGTCATGATTTTTAACTGTGTATACTTTTGATACTGGTGATAATTCTTATCTTTATTTGAGTGTTACAATTGGTTTGATCTAAAGTGTTCGTGCTTAGACAGCTATCTTCCTTATTTGTGTATCAATTAGCATGGTAGTGTTTTCATCATATCTATTGTACTTACGACTGATATACCTGCCAATTCATCCAATAGATGGCAACACATGAGAAGCAATCACCTAACACAAACAAACCGCAAAACTTTCCCTTCAATTTCCCGACAAGCAACTCCAGTGGCTACACACATGCGAGGAAACCCTCGCGTAGATGTAGAAAGCCCGACGATGACACACCGACCGTGTCGAAAGCGCTCACCATAACGTGGTGATGACAAACCCCTTGTGAGACGTCTCCTGACCCGGTGAGTATAACTCTTTCTACTAAAATCTTTTAATTAATAGTAAATTTTAAATGTTTGATTGTATGAATGAATGAATGTAGAACTGAAAATATATAACCTAATTGTTTTATTTCAAAATTTTTTTCATAACTAACCAAAAACTCGTAACATTAAGACCTCTCGGGCCAGGAGCTTGTGCCTCACAGAGCAACAAAGTGCAAAATACTTTGACAATATCAGGTAAACAATACCTTAGATATTATGTATAATTAACCAAAAGCATGTTTATAGCATAAGACAACCCTTAAGGTTACCTCATGAATTACATATTTCGTGTACAAAATGTTACAAGAAGGAAACAAACCTCAAAAAGGTAAGTTGCCTTTAAATGCTAGAAAAAAAAAAAAAAAAGATTCACAGATCAAAAACTAAGTTTCAGTTAACTAGAAAAGTTACTTACCATAGAGGACTGTTTGAAAAACTTCAGAGAATTAGTGAGAAATTTTTAATCAGACTGGCTCCAGAATTGCAAAATAAAATCAGTAACTACCATCCAAAATTAAAACAAAAAGAAAACATCCTTTTACAGGAAGGTGTGGTCTACAATATAAAATATGAATGTGGTCTCAGCCATGTGGAAGAAACAGGCAGACAGCTTAAGACCAGATTGGCAGAACATAAAGCTGCAATTAAAAATTTGACAAACAAAACTGGTTTGGACAGACATATTCAAAATACTGCACATAAGGTGCTTTGGGACACTAGAAGTTCTGAAACATCAACAGCACTATTTCAAGAGAAATTTTTCAGAAGGACTGGAAATAGAGAGAAGAAGAGGTACAACATTAAATGATTTGAAATGTTGGAATTTAGCTCACAAATGGCAACACCTACTATAGTGTAATCCTAAGGAAGAGTAGGGGTGCTACTTGAAAATTTGACTGTAAGTAATATCCTTTTATTCGTGAGTAAATCCCATAATTTAGTGAAATTCATAATATATCAAGTCAAGGAATAGCCACGACATTAATTATTACCAAATTTAGTGGAATAAGTATCAGAAATATCTGATAGGCATGCATCTGTGTAATTAAAAATTAATTTGTCTAGTACAACATCTAGAAGTGAAAATGCTGTGCACATAAGATAGATGATGGACGAACAGAATAGTAACATGAGTACGACATTTTGATGCTCCTGTAACTGCTCTATCTGTCACCTGGTATTTTTAATGAAAAATGTTCTAAAAGTACAAATTCACTATTTTAGGTCAAAATTTACTAATGCAAAAAAGTTACGAGACATTACACAATTATACCACCTCTTCACTGCAGCATGTGCCCATGATTTTCATCTACCATAGTCTGAATCATTCATCATCATTTTCATTTTGTATCTGTGTGCCAGTATAGTATTTTAGTATTTATGCATGATTTAGCATATACAGTCATACCTGCCAACTTTCAGAAACCAAACATCAAAAAAAAAAAACAAAAAAAAACCCGATATATTCAATGAAATTACTTGTCGCGCATGTGATTAAATGTACTGAACATATCGATTAAAAAATGATATGTTACCTAAATCAAGTATCAACTTTTAATTGATATGACTACAGATGTTTCAATTTATTGGCATGCTTATTTCGATCAAAATAGAATCCATACATAATTTCTCATTACTATGCTATATCATTATGATCTATAAAGAAATAAAAAAATATTTTTATAATTGCATCTAAAGAGAAGGATGTTCCACTCTTTAACTCCCAAATCCAATAGGATCATATCCCACGCAGTCACGTAACAAACTAAAATGTTTTCAAGAACGAACCATTTTCATGAGGCAGTCAAAATAAAAAAAGGAAATAAATGAGTGACACTAATTGGTAAATTAAGCTCAACTAAAAATGAAGTGAACAAACATTTTGCACGAATCGCATCCAGTTCATTATAACTTTTAACAAAGGAAGTTAATTTCATATTTTTTTTTCCACGCAGTCAACATTAGATTTATGCTTGGCACTAGAAATATGATTAGTAATATAATTCCTTCCACCATGTGAAACGCTGAAATTACATCGACACGTAGTGCAAAATGCATATTTTTTATTTTTTGAAGATTTTGCAATACACTGGAATTCCGCAGAATACGCATCACGGAATGTTTGATGGTACCTTTCCTCCATTTCATATTGCTGCTCATAGTGAATCACTAATACTAAATTTATTGACACTTGAAAAAAATGCAAGTAAAATTGCTATAGTAAAACAGTAACAGCTTAAAGAGATGCAATTTGCACAGGAAAAAATAGTACCCCAACATATTAATTTCGTTGAATCAAGCTAAGACATTTTTATGCACGTTATCAAGCGACGAACAAAAAAAAGCATGGTTGGAAAGCGTAGAAAACTTACTAATGGACCAGCAAAATAAATCATTGCTGGAGAAGCACTGGCTCGAATGAACATTGGACTTACTTTTTTCTTTTTTTAACTTCCTCTTATAGTAGCATTCTTTTGTTAGGTCAAATTTATTGCCAGAGAAGTTACGAAACCATGCCCTAACACATTTTTAATTTCACAAAATTGGCAGCTTTTGCTTAATTTCATCAAGTTGGGTATTGTCTGGGCTTAAAAATCAGTTTGAATTTTTCTTCTACGATAACTATGTTCTGTGATAGCATTTTGAACTGGGAGTAATAAAGACACGTGCTCCAATGCAAGACACACCCCACACCGGCCTACCAAGAAGTTGCGATCGATCCAGAGGACGAACAATGCATTATCTGAAAAGGAGGAGGAGAAGGAAAACAGCAAGAGAGAGAACCAAACCCAAGGTTAAACAAGCCCAGCTGGTTGGTGCAGAAAATTTACTGGTAAATCATAGAACCTGGCAGGTACGCAGTACATTAAAAAAATCCACACAAGTTAAAAAGTAATCAACTAGCAGCTACAACAGTCAATAACCCTGCCTACAAACAAAACAAAAGAGAGAACGTGATTGTAACTAGGGATGGGCAAAAAAAACCTCGATGTTTTGCCACCGATGATCGATATTGCAGAAGCCGATACATCGAGGTTTCGTGACTAATGTTTGCAACTAGTAGAAAATATTTTCTACGAAAAGTAAATGCATTTTTTTTTGTTACATTCTTATAAAGAGGAAAGAAATATCACCTTCCTATTGGCTGTTTTAGTTGATTTGTTCACGAAAACTGAGATCTTTTCCTCAAAGGCATACGAGAAGATGCATCGAAAAAACATCGAGCATTTTAAGAAAAATTATTAGTTACTTGGGGCTGAATTGGTGAGCAATCACCATTATATAGAAGAGATTTTACCCACCGATGTGCCCATTCGCTGCTGCAGATCAAAAAGTGTGAAATCTTTGGCTTGGTAGCAAGACATCATGATTCACACTGATACATCGAAAAAACATCAAGGTTCACACCGATACATTGAAAAAACATCGAGGTTTGAACCGATACATTTAAAAAACATCGAGGTTTTCACCGATACATCAAGTGTTTTAGCAAATATTACATTACTACATGTTGAATTTTTGAGTATCACTGTTACATTGAACAGAGATTTTACAAATTGATTGCCCATTCATTACTACAGATGGAAAAGTGTGAACTCTTCAGATTATTAGCAAAACATCAAGGTTCCCACTAATGCATTGAAGAAATATCGAGCGTTTTAACAAATATTATGTTATTGAATGTTGAACTGGTGAGTATCACCGTTATATTAAAGACAGACTTTGCAAATCATTTGCCCATTTACTGGTGCAGGTGGAAAAGTGCGAGTTCTTCAGTTTATTAGCAAAACATCGAGGTTTACACTGATGCATCGAACAAATATAGAGGTTTCTACTAATACATCAAGCATTTTAATAAATATTAGTTACCCAATGTTATTGGTGAGTAATTACTGTTATATTGAACAGAGATTTTGCACATCTATTGCGTATTTACTGCTGCAGATTGAAAACAATGAATTTTTCGGCTTATTAATGAAAACATCGAGGATTTCTACCGATACTATCGATGTTTTGGGAATGAGTAACCACTGATTTTGTTCATCAATGTTACCCACCGATGTGCCCATCCCTAATTGTAACCCTTCGTTATGCAGAGCACGGCCAGCTGCATAGCCTGATGAGAACTGAGGTTACCAGCGTTGTGCTGCTTTGGTTGTGCAGGGAAGGTGAAACTGGGCACGTGACTTTTCAGCTGTAGTGATTTATCCAAATTCCATTGGCAGCAGAAAACCGTGCCGCTCACACATTCTTGTCAGAGTGGATTTTTTTTTAATCATCCCGTGTTAAGGATTTTTATGTGGAATAGATCATAGAACCTGGCCGCGTACATGTTTTTGTGCACCAGCGTTAAATTGCCGAGTGATTTCTTGCACTGTGGCCCATCTATCCGCTGTTACAATGCGAGCTAGCCGACGATGACCTCGCTCATCCATACACTGTTGTCCACAGCAGTTGGCCCTTGCAGGGATGGTTTTACCGGATTCGATGTACTCATGGTGCGCCTGTGACACAGTGGCTCCTGAAAATCCCAGTGCCTGCACGCAGACCTGCCAACTTTCAGAAACAGAAATCCGTAAAAATTTAATCGATATATTCGATGAAATTTTAATCGATATATTCGATTAAATTACTTGTCGCGCATATTGATTAAATGTACCGACATATCGATTTAAAAAACGATGTTACCCAAATGAACCATCAACTTTTAATTGAAGTGTCTACAGATGTTTAAATTTATCGGCACATTCATATCGATTAAAATAAATTCTGTACATAATTTCTCATTACTATGCTATCATTATGACCTATAAAGTGATAAAAATTTACTTTTACAGAAGTTTGCATCTAAAGGGAAGGATGTTCTACCCTTTCAATGGGATCGTGTCCCACGCCGTCATGAAACATACTAAAATATTTTAAAAAACGAACCATTTTCATGTTAGGTTTTTATCTTACGGAGACACGGACGATGAGACAGTCAAATAAAAAATATTAAATAAGTAAGAGTGACTGAGAGACACTAACTGGTCAATTATGTTCAACTAAAAATGAAGGGAACAAACATTTTGTACGAATCGCATAGAAGTTCATTATAACTTTTAACAAAGGAAGTTAATTTCGTTATTTTTTTTCCCACGCAGTCAACGTTATATTTATGCTTGTCACTAGAAATATGATTTGTAATATCATTCCTTCCACCATGCAAAATGTTGAAATTGCATCGGCACATAGCGCGAAACGCATATTTTCCTTTCTTGAAGTTTCGCAATACACGGGAATTCCGCAGAATACGAATCACGAATATTTTATAGTACTTTTTTCCCCTTTTATGTTGCTGCTCATAGCGCATCACTAATACTAAATTTATTACTACTCGGGGAAAAAAATGTAAGTAAAAACTGCTATAGTAGAGGAAAAAGTACCGATTACAGAGTTATCCGATTCGAGCTGGTCAGCTAGGAAAGCAGAGAGCAACTGAAAGGTTCTTTCATCTAGAAACAAAGGTTTAGGTTTTAGTTACGAATGTCATTCCCTTGAGTTTGTCCCCTCCCTCCCCATCATTCCTCACAGGCGGATCGATGCCTTGTCTTTTACTAAATCCGATCCCTTTAGCGGCATCCGTTATACTTCCAAATGGCACTGATTTTATAGTTCTGTCTTCTCTTCCTGTCCTCCCCCTCCCTTCATCTTACCGAATAGAGCTTCTCTAGCCATTCCTTTTAAAAGCAATCTGGGCCCATCAACGTCTGAACCAACCCCTCTCCTGCAGTAAACTAACACAATGTGTTTTGCCGGAACAAAACCAACTGTCTTTTACATCAGGCGTAACTGGAGCGATACAGCCACTTCGTCGGTGACATCCTCCCCATCTCGTCCCCTGCTCCCTTTGTGGCGGCGTAACCACGGCATAAAACGTTTGAACCGGGATTTTAATTCCGATCTTATGTCTCTGCAAAAAAAAAAAAAAAAAAAAAAAAAATGGCCTAACATGACAAACTGTAGAATACACGCACTGTTTTAGAAAGTGAAAATCTCTAAATATCACACAATTCAATTCGGTTTGATAGAAGTTACAAAGCCAATGGCGCTTTTTTTTCAAACAGATAAAAAAAAAATCCACTTCCTCTCTAGATTAAACTTGTGCTGTCAAAATCCGGATATTTTAAAATTCAGAGTTGTTTACTAAAAGCCCAAAATTTCATACCTACAAAAAAGTGTGGGTTTGCAAAAGCAACAGTGTTCTCCCCGATACTTTACTGCTTTCTTTACGAATCCCTTAGTATGAATTAATTGATATTTTGCGTGTTTTTGCTTTATTATAGAACATTTTTTGTGGCCGTTAATTTCTAAATTAAAAAGCTGCCACACACGCGTCGTTTTGTAATTAAAAATTCTATCCAAATCGGTCAATTTCCACGGAAGATATTGTGCTAAAATTCTGAAACGCGAGCAAACAAATCTCGCGCATGCGCTACTACACTGTCCCCGTGAATGCTGATAGCAACTATTTTTAATAGGATAGGTCCACTATGGGTGCTGAACAGCATACCCAAACTTCATCACAATCGTGCTTTGATTTTACGCAAGTCATCACGCAAAAGGGCGGAAGAATGAATCCCGCTCCTACGTCTTGACCTTACCTTTGACCATTTTCAATACGGATTAGATAAATTAGTATGTACCCCACCATATTAATTTCATCGAATCAAGCCAAGGCATTTTTATGAACGTTACCGAGCGATGAACAAAGCAAGGTTGGAAAGCGAAAGCGTAGAAAACTTACTGACTAACGGACCAGCAAAATAAATCTTTGCTGGAGCTGCACTGGCTCGAATGAACATTGGACTTACTTCTTTTTTTTTAACTTCCTCTTATAGTAGCATTCTTTCGTTAGGTCAAATTTATTGCCAGAGAAGAAGTTATGAAACCTTGCATGCCCCAGTGCATTTTTAATTACACAAAACTGGCAGTTTTTGCTTAATTTCGTCATGTTGGGTATCGATGTGGGGTTAAAAATTCCACAGATTTAAAATCCGTTGGAATTTTTTTCTACGATAACTACGTTCTGAGATAGCATTTCGAACTGGGAGGAATAAAGATAAAAGACACCTGCTCCAACGCGGACAGACCCCACGCTGGCCTTCTGAGAAGTTGCGACTCGGGAGATGAACAACGCATGATCTGAAAAGAAAGGCGGGGGAAACGGCGTGCACAAGAGAACCAAACGGAAGGTTAAATAAGCCCAGCTGGTTGGTGTTCTAGTGTTTAAAAAAACGGCAAAACAATAACCTAAAACGTGGGAAAACTGCAGCAAAATGTTCCCAAATAAACACATGTAACTAAAAACTTATTCGTAACTTACATCGGCACTTTACTTTGAATGGATTAAGTTTAAAAAAAAAAAAGTTTTAATAGTGGGTGCAAAATCGTCAGAAAAAGAAAAAAATCTCGGAGAATCGCCAAATCGTAAAATTAACATTTTGCCCGTAAAACAAGTTACATTTCCGTAAATTTTACGGGTAAACCGTAAAACCTGGCAGGTCTGCTGCACGCCCTCCGAGATGGAGTGACCCATTCGTCGGGCCCCGACAATTTGCCCACAATCAAATGCGCTTGGATCCTTCGTCTTACCCACACTGCGTCCGACTCTTACCGATTCCCATCGCATCGCTCCTTATATTGTCGGATCGCTGCATACGTCATGTCGTTTCCGTTTACAGGGCCACCCACAGCGCCACATTTGCATAACGCCAGCTGCCTCTAATTCAATTGCTCTTCAGTGTATATTGAACCCGAGTACTGGCTTTCAGTTGGTAGTGTTCGGAATCTGAATGGATCGGAAAAGCTGCCAATTTATCGGAGTTTGATGATTAAAAAAAAAATTCTGATAGCATGGCACCTTGGAACTACGATCTTGGAAACAGCGTGGCTTGTGCACGTGCTGCTGTAGTGAGTACATATCAAAAGAGGTGCACGGACGGCTAAATGCTGAACCATCATCCACAGCTCACTGATACTAGAGGGGAGCAGAGACTGTCGCTCATTGTTCACAGTGACCGCAGGGCCACAGTGCAACAAATCAGCCCCAGCTACAACAGTGATGATCAGGGCAATGTGTCACAACACACAGTGCATCGCACCTTCTGTGTATGGGTCTGCGTAGCCGAAGACTCAGCCGGGTCCCCATGCTTACTGCACGTCATAGCCAAAAATGCATGAAATATACCCAAGATCATCGAGGTTGGACCGTGGATGATTGAAAGAATGTGGCCTGGTCTCATGAATCAAGATTTCTGGAGCATCACGTAGATGGCTGAGCGCATATACGCTGCTTATCAATGGAGGCTATGGCACCTAGATGCACTGTTGGGCAGAAACAGGGCAGAGGCGGCGATGTTTTCTTGGGACACTTTAGGCCCCATTATCCCAATAGCACAATACATGACAGCTGTCAGGTATCTCAACATTATTGCAGACCACGTTCACCCATTCATGGCAACTGTGTTCCCTGTTGGTGATGGCCATTACCAACGAGATAATGAGCCATGCCACACTGCCAGAATCATGAAGGAGTGGTTTGAGGAACGTGCTGGTGACTCTCTGTTAATGCCTGGGCCTCCAAATTTACCTGACATGAACCCAATCCAACATTTGTGGTTCGACTTGGAAAAGTGGGTTCGCGCTAAATCACCACCATCTCGAAATGTACGTGAACTAGATGACATGCTGTTTACATTATTGTACCAGATACCACAGGATACCTATCGCCACCATATCAAATCGATGCCTTGCCAAGTGGCTGATGTTTTTCAGACTAAAGGGGGTCATTACAGCTTATTAGGTAGGTAGTCATAATGTAATGGCTCATCAGTGTGTGTGTATATAAGTTATATGTTTATATATAGATATACAGTAGAACTCATATATAACGAGCCCATGTTTTGTGAGATCTCAGATATAACCAGCAAAACAGAGACTTCTGTTTGGTATAATGTTAATTCAAAGCTAGTTTTATAGTGTTTTCATAAAACAAATTTAATGATGTTCTCAGATTTAACGAGGGAGCAAAAAGCAAAGACAATCACTTTTAACAATCAAAGTAACAGAATTTAAAGAAATTCCATATTTAAGGAGGAAGAGAAAATCTGCTACACATTGTCTTCAGAGAAATAGAAATGGTGGCATGCAGGAAGAAATTGCAATACCACAGGGGAATCCTTATGTGCTATTGGAGGAATGTTGCTAGAGAAACATGAGGGGGTACATTGAATCCTCAACAGACAAGTTGTGCAAGAGACTCTCTCTGGCCACTCCAAGGGGCTATGCCTTGGAGGTATTGTGTCAGTGGAGTTGTAAACAGGCCATGGATGAGGCCCATGTACATGGATTTCTGGGAAGCAATTGCAGAGGGGATAGAAAAGTAATGGAATGTGGATGCCTCTGTAAGGAAAAGACGAAACAACAATGGGTATATATATGCATGTATACCCATTGCTATCCCGTCTTTTCCTTACAGAAGCATCCACATTCTATCCTCTCTGCAATTGCTTATATATATATATCATCATCGTTGTCAACCATTATCAATCCACTGCTGGACGAAGGCCTCCCCAAGTTTCCTCCACAACGGTCTGTCTTGTGCCAGTCTCCTCCATGTCACTCCCGCATACTTTCGAATTTCATTCATCCATCTCCCACGTGGCCTTCTTCTGGGTCTTTTCCTGTCCCTTGGAATCCAATCTAAAACTTCGGCTGTCCATCTATGGTCTGTCCTTCTGGCAGTATGTCCAGCCCATTGCCATTTCAGGGATTTAACTCTGATCATGATGTCTTCCACTCTTGTCATTTTTCGGATCCACGAGTTCCTTTTCTTATCTCACCTGGTTACACCAAGCATGCACCTCTCCATGCTTCTTTGAATTGTCTGCAGCCTTTGTATGTCTCTTTTAAAAGGTCCATGTCTCTGCACCATACGTAAGCACTGGAAGGATGCATTGATCAAACACTTTTCTTTTAAGACATAATGGCATATTGCTCTTGAAAATTATGCTGTTCCTTCCAAAAGCTCTCCAGGCAAATTTTGTACGCTGATTAATTTCTTCATCAATGTGACCCTCACTTGATATCTGCTGTCTAAGAAAAACGTACGTGTCTGTTATCTCCAGCTTTTCTCCATCAATCGATAAATCTTCATTTCTTGTAAAAGCATTGAACATCACTTTTGTCTTCTGAAAGTTCATTTTTAATCCCACTTCTTTACTCTTGTCAGCAACTTCCTGGCTCATACTCTGCAGCTCTGATGGGGTAGTTGCAAAAATGACTACATCACCAGCAAAACGAAGGTGGGTTAGATAAACTCTATTAATCTTTATCCCTTTGTTTTCCCAGTTCAGTGATTGAAAGACATTTTCCAATGTGGCATTAAAGAGCTTCAGAGATATGGTGTCACCTTGTCTCATTCCCTTTCCAATTTGCATGTGTGTTGTATTTTCAAACAACCGAATCTTTGCACCTGCATTTTCATAGATGTTATTAATAATATTAATGTATGCATCTTCAATACCGCAGGATTTCAGAGCCATTGTAACTGCTGATGGTTTCACCGAATCAAAGGCTTTTTCATAATCGATAAAAGCCATGCACAATAGAAGTTCATATTCCCTCGTTCTTTCAATTAATTCTCTCAGTACGTGGATATGATCTATTGCGCTGTAGCCACTCCTGAATCCAGCTTGTTCTCTCGGTTGAGCCATGTCCAGTGTTACCTTCAAACGGTGTGAAAGAACTTTAGTGAAGATTTTATAAACCACTGATAGGAGGCTGATAGGTCTGTAGTTCCTGAGATCCTCAATGTCACCTTTTTTATGTAGCAGGATCATTGTAGCATTGTTCCAATCCTCAAGAATCTTCCCTTCATTAAGGCATAGAGTGAAAATTTGGGCGAGTTCTGTTTCGATTTCTCCACTTGCTTTTTGTATGATGTCTACAGTAATTCCATCTTCTCCTGGAGCTTTCCTCCGCTTCATGTTCTTGACTGCATGTGCAACTTCTGCTGGGAGGACTGGAAGAACTGTGGTACCTTTCATGATGTCTGGAGTACATGTATCATCCCTTTCATATAATTTGGAGTAGAAATCTTTCACTCTTGTCAAAATTTCATCTCTATTTCTTGTTACAGAACCATCTTTTTTTCTCAGTGCCATAATCTGTTTTCTTCCCTTACTGAGATGTCCCTTTGCTATCTTTAGGCTTTGGTTGTTTTCAATTGCTTTCCTCACTAATTCACAGTTGAACTTCCTTACGTCTTCAGTGATACTTTTTCGTACTGTCTTGTATAGCTCTATATATTCCACTTTGGAAGTCACATCTTCTTTAGTTGTCCTCATCTCTCTTCTTTTTTACATCAACATTTTGGTTTTTCCTGATAATTTGTTCACATGCAACTTGTTCTTAGACCCAGCTAATTTTGTTGCTGTTTCCACAAGAGCTTTGGTTACTTTCCTGTTAACTTCAGAAATATCCACTTCTTCCGATGTTAGGCTTTCTAAAGCAGAGAATCTGTTCTTCAGTTCCAACTTGAAGGTATTAGGTTTTTTTTAAGGTTGGTTATGTCAATACATTTTGTTTGTCTTATGAGCTTGCCACGTTCGAGTTTAGTGTTGAGGTGCATCTTACATCTCACCAATCTATGTTTACTACTTGTGTTGAACTTGTTTAGCACACTGCAGTCTTCTATGACGAATTTTTTGTTACACATAATAAAATCAATTTCACTTGTCGTCCCATTTGGATGCCTCCATGTCCATTTCTTGTGTGGCTTTTTCTTGAAAAAGGAGTTCAAGATGAAAAACCCTTCTGCCTCTGCAAACTCAACGAGAGTATTTCCACGCTGGTTTCTGTTGCCGTGACCGAATTTACCTACTGAAGTTTCATTCTGTTGCCCTATTTTTGCATTGAAATCTCCCATAATTATCTTCAAGTGCTGCTTACCTTTATAATTAAGATGACGAATTTCCTCATAAAATGCTTCAATTTCTTCTTCAGGATGACTTGTGGTGGGTGCACAAGTTTGAATAATCTGAGCCTTGTAACTTCTCGAGAGTTGGATAACGAGTCGTGCAGCTCTGTCAGAGGAACTTTCAACTTCTACAACTTTATCCTTCAGTTTCTTGTTTATTATAAATCCAACACCACTAGTTCTGCCAGTATCTGTCCCACGATAGTAGAAGAGATGTCCACTTTTCAGTTCAATGAGATCTTCTCCTTTTCTCCTTACCTCACTTAGCCCGACGATGTTCCACTTGATCCTTTGTAGTTAATCTTCCAATTCAAGAAGCCTTGAATCAGAAAATAGGGAGCGTCCATTATACATAGCCAAGGTCAGCATCAGATGGCAGCCTAGTCCGGTCCTCAGAGGATTCTTAGCACCCTCTGCCTTCATGTCGCACTGGCCGCTGCCTTGGCCAGGTACCTTCCAGCTGCTGGAGACTGAGGGCCAAGATTTAAGTTGTAAAGTCATTTTGGAGGGGTTTGGCCATAACTCACCACGCCGGCCAAGCGGGTTGGTGAGTGAGGGATAGCATTTCCTCTAATCCTGATGGTATAGTTATACCGCTATTGGCGGTCATCAGAGCCCCTTTAGAGGGAACAGGATGCACCACGAGAAGGCGGGGTTGACATTTGTCAAGGAGAGGCTGTGATGTTGCACATCACCTGACCTTACATCCCTATACATATCATCATCATCATCATTGTCAACCATTATCAATCCACTGCTGGACGAAGGTCTCCCCAAGTTTCCTCCACAACGGTCTGTCTTGTGCCAGTCTCCTCCATGTCACCCCTGCATACTTTCGATATATATATATATATATATATATATATATATATAGAGAGAGAGAGAGAGAGAGAGAGAGATTATATATATATATATATATGTGTGTGTGTGCGAGTCGAACTTTGCGCCCCTCAGTCTTTGTTAAGTCTGCCCAAAACTTCATAATACACTATATCTTTAACATCAGAGGTTACAGTCCTTATTATCACCAGTATATTTGATTTCATTTGTTGGGATTTTTGGATTGAGGAGTGGTTTTTGGCTTCCATTCAGATTATTGGGATTTTGTTTTAGGGTCATAGCCAGACACAGGATTCTTTCCTTGCAATAGTATTTTATAAATAGTATTCTATAAAGTGTGGGTCCATTTGTGTACAGTTTTTAAGGTCCTGACAAATTGCAACAGAGTGGTCCTTTTGTTCATGCGTGAAAAGCCTAGGCACCAACTTTGTTGTCACTCTTCTTCCAAAAATTCTGGGTCAAAGAAAGACGTGTTGAAGTGACCAGGCCTGTCAACTAATGTTCTACCCCACCTGTGTGTAGAAGAAGCTGTTTGATAACAGCGGAGACACTTTAGAGGAGGGCAGAAAACCCAACGGGCTGAGTGGTGCGAGATATACCTAGGCCAAGCGATTCGCAGTGATCGATCCCATTTACTATTAAATTACACATCCTAGTACATAAACTTTCTAAGCTATGTGTGCAAACATACCATAGATAAATGTGAACATACATCAAAGCGACACAAAATGTGTGAAACATTTCAAACAAGTATGTGCATGTGTGTGGTTCAGCACTGTGTATAACAACAAAATCATCATATTTGTCTACATAGGTTAAAATTTTTACATTTCCTGCTTTTCACTATGTTAATTACTTACACGTCTAAAATTCCTATGTGGAACCGCACGAACCATTCTGGCATTTAATACTGGGCCATTAAAGAGAATTTCTGCATCTGGATCACATGAATGGTCAAATATTGATGCCCTGAAAATAATAACAATGGTTACAGTAGTGAAGGAATGATATAGACTTAAATGTCAACACATATATCCATATGTAGGATAGGCACCCAAAAAATATAATTGAAATCTGAACAGGGTTCATTTACATGGTACGTGTGATACATGATTATGTAAACCTACAGTACATTCTGAAAAGAGACCTTTCATAAATTAAACCTAATTTAGTTTTGTGAAAAATATGTATTTATATATCCTGAAAATACTTTTTAAGTTCACTGAATTAATTTTTCTGTATATATGTGGCACACAAGGTAAAATAAATTTTTCTTCAGAAAGAATATTGCAAACAAAATAGCAAAACCATTATAGATGAATTTATGGTACAACATTTAAATATCGAAACACTAGCAGTAGTGCTGTTAATATGGTATTCAACTGACACTAAAAGCATACTTTATCATAAATATTTAACAAAAAAAAAATAATAATAATATGTTAGCTAATTCCCTTAGTTTTCTACCTAAACATATACCTGCAGATTTCTTTCATACATTATTTACATTTTCATAAGCTATGAATACTTTAGAGACCTTTCTGAGACCAGCTTTAGTCTGAAGATTTTTTGCAAAACTCGCTAATATTTCCTTAGAAGAAATTTTTTTTTTTAAGTATGGTAGCACCCATTTAACATGTTTTGCTCACATTATGAAACATAAAATTACTTTGATGCAAAACATCGAAGTTACCATAAAGAAAACACAGAACTTCATTTGGTAAATCTTTCTGCACTCATCTGGCAGCAATCAAATGAGATATGGTTTTTAGTCTTATTTTTTCCAACCAAACACGAGACTTCTGAATTTTCAGTTGAATCAAGTGTAACTTCAGAGAGTAGAATGTAAAGGCATCATACAATTAAGTCTTCCAAAAATGTTTGCTTGGATGAAGGCATGAAGGTCAGAAGTCACTAATCAGTTCCTCAGCAACTTCACAGAAATGTAATATTTAACTTCCAAAGAAGTTAAGATAGAAAGTGACATGCTGATTCAGTCTACACTCTATGATAATGCAGTTTTCAAGTTTCCATGGATGAAGTATTTAACTTTTCCTACAAGTACGATATATTTTCATATACAGAAGATAAAAAAGTCTTATCCATGGAGAACTGAATTTCTGTTGCAAGCACATATACAGGGCGATTCAAAAGTCCCCAAACTCTATATTTTAAAACGTATTTGCTGTAAAACCATAAAAGATACCTAAGTATTGCTGCTTGTGGCTGTTGTGTGACCTTGGGGAACGAGCTGCACCACGTGATAGCGCCACGTGATAGCACCACGTGCCACTACGCTTACGCGGGCGCTGGCAAGCAGTAACATTCAGTCAGCCACGAGTCTGACACAAGAACAGATAGTTGCTTTGTTAGAAGTTTATTTTGTGGAAAAATCTTACCAACGTTGCATCCAGCTCTTTCAAAGGAAGTTTCCTGATGCTCCTATACCAGGGAAAACAACTGTGTATGAACTTGTGAATCAGTTTTACGAGACAGGCAGTGTTCAGGATAAGCCTAAAAGTCTTACCAATGTTGCATCCAGCTCTTTCAAAGGAAGTTTCCTGATATTCCTATACCAGGG
The DNA here is from genome assembly GCA_039090855.1 of Macrothele yani. NCBI lineage: Eukaryota > Metazoa > Arthropoda > Arachnida > Araneae > Macrothelidae > Macrothele > Macrothele yani. The sequence continues at coordinate 124,148,052 of CM077013.1, forward strand.
AAAACAACTGTGTATGACCTTGTGAACCGGTTTCATGAGACAGGCAGTGTTCAGGAGAAGCCTAACGTTGTGTCCAGCTCTTTCATAGGAAGTTTCCTGATGCTCCTATACCAGGGAAAACAACTGTGTATGACCTTGTGAACCGGTTTTGCGAGACAGGCAGTGTTCAGGATAAGCCTAACATTGCATCCAGCTCTTTCAAAGGAAGTTTCCTGATGCTCTTATACCAGGGAAAACAACTGTGTATGACCTTGTGAACCGGTTTTGCGAGACAGGCAGTGTTCAGGATAAGCCTAAAAGTCTTACCAACGTTGCATCCAGCTCTTTCAAAGGAAGTTTCCTGATGCTCTTATACCAGGGAAAACAACTGTGTATGACCTCGTGAACCGGTTTTGCGAGACAGGCAGTGTTTAGAATAAGCCCAAAAGCGGACAGCTGTCCGTGGTGATGGCCACGTTTCTGGAAAAAATTCATGTTTCCCTGCAGCGCTCTCCCCGGAAGTCACTTCAGCAGCTGTCTCAAGAGTTAGGGGCATCATATTCAGCCTGCCATAGGGCTACTAAACGTCTATAGCTATGGCCATATAGAGTTTGAGTAGTGCAAGAGTTACGTTCTTTGGACTCGGAAAAGTGCATTGCCTACTACCAATGGTTTAAGAGTTTCCCGCGCAACAATGTGACTAACCAGCTTAGCATCACTTTTTTCAGTGACGAAGCATGGTTTCATTTCAATGGATATGTCAATAGCCAAAACACTCGCATATAGGCTGCGGAGAATCCACATGCATTGCATGAGGTTGGACTTCACTGTCAGAAAGTTGGAGTGTGGTGCGGCATGTCTAGACGGCAAATTGTAGTGCCATTTTTTTCAACACAACTGTAAATTCCGCTGTGTATGCAGACATCATCCATCAATTCATAGCGATGCTCAAAGAACATAAACGTAACTGTTGGTTCCAACAAGATGGAGCAATGTGCCACACATCAAACGACAAAATGAAAGACACAGTTTACCAAAACAACCCTAAGACGGTACAGGACCTGCGGAACAACATCATTACAGCCATGAAAGACAGCCAACATGTTGAAAGACAGCCAACATGTTGAAAAGAGTGTCTGGCAACATGTGTTGTCAGGTTAATTTGTATCTTCAACAGAATGGTGGACAATTCCAGCATCTATTGTAAAGTGGTTTTCATTACCTGTAAGTATGAGTGTCAATATAACAGTATGTAAAAATAGTTATACATCACTATATTCATGGTAGAAATATTTGAATTCAGAGTTCGGGGACTTTTGAATCACCCTGTATTAAGAAATTTAAAGTAGAGAAACCATAGCATAACTATGGTCAGCAAACTTGGATAACTGCTTCTCCAGTATTTTTTTCTTTGCAAAAATAAAGATTTGATTTTTTCATATACTCATAGTTTTGCAGTTTGGCTCAACCCCAAAATATTTTGCAGTTTGTGGCCACCCTCCCCTTCCCCAAAGGAACTGTAGCTTTTGCTTGCAATTCACCCCTCTCCAAGAAAGAAAAAACAAACTGTATTGTAGAAGAAGAAATTGGAAAGAAATGCCAATTTGTTCCTTCAGACATTACAAAGCTTAAAGAAGAAAATCGAATAAATTTTTAAATCGATCAGTTTTTGATCAATAATTTAAATTTAGTAGCAACTAATGGCATATGACATCAAAATTGTCTACACAACATTATGAAACTTTTCATGCATTCCAACAAACTATGTAGAAGCTCAAGCTACAAATCTAGCAATCAGGTATGCTGGTCCACAGAATGAGACAAGGAGGCCTTGTATTTAATTTAGGTTATGTATGTCTTTCCTGTTGACTCAGCAGAACAAACATTGGTAACGAATAGACTCACATAATGACATCAATGGATTCAGTGGTGCTACTAGTACCTGCACTTTCATTTAAGGTCACTATGTGTGGTAGAGGAAATCCCAATGAACTGCCATTACTATGTTCTGGCTGCCATCTTGGCATATGCAAAAGCTCCTAAAAGTCACATGATTTTTTTTAAATGCAACAAATGCACACGCACACAAAAAAAGAACAGCTTTTCCTTACCCAAGGTAAAGGCCACTTCCAATGCTCTGCATCTCTGCATCCCAAATGCTGAAAGTGTTGATTACCATCTACTGAAAAACAGCAATATGTTAGAAAAATGTTAAAGATATTGAAAGACATAATTATATGCTATATATTGGGTTAAGTAAAGAACGATAAAATCCGTTTATTGGCGTAAAACAGCAAACAAAAGGTTGCAAGCTTTCAGCACCTACGGGTGCCTTCTTCAGGCTTAAACGTGGTTTTGGAACAATGAGATTACTAACGTTGTTCCAAAACCACGTTTAAGCCTGAAGAAGGCACCCGTAGGTGCTGAAAGCTTGCAACCTTTTGTTTGCTGTTTTACGCCAATAAACGGATTTTATCGTTCTTTACTTAGTTGTTTGGCGTATTACTACCCGTTTTTATCTTGTTTATATATTGGGTTGTTGGAAAAGTCACGACACATTTTAGCCACGTTTTGCAAAGGTCATTTATTGATAGAACAAAGATCAATCAATGATATAATGCCTGTTTTGTTCGATAACCTTTTGCCATCTTTCAGTGAGCTTCAGAATGCCTTGTTCATAGATGGACCTGTCTTTCGTGGTGAAAAACTGTACAAGGTGCTGATTTACAGCCTCATCTCAATTGAACGTTATACCACGCAAGGACTGTTGAAGAGAGCGAAACAAGTGGAAGTATGACGGCGCAAAATCAGGCGAGTATGCTGGGTGTGGCAACACATCCCACCCAAGCTTCAATCATTTTTGGCGGGTGATCAAACTTGTGTGTGGTCTCGCGTTGTCGTGATGGAACACAACACCTTTACGATGAACAAGCTCTGGACGTTTCTGGATGATGGATTCGTTCAAACTGTCCAAATGCCAACAGCACACATTCGAATTGATTGTTTGGTTCCATGGTAGGAGCTCAAAAACACGGCATCTTTAAAATCCCACCACACTGAGACCAGAACCTTCCGCTGACGAATGTCTGCTTTGGATGTCGTTTGAAGCGAAGCAGCCCGTCGGGACCAAGACCGCTTGCGCAGCACATTGTTGTACACAATACACTTTTCGTTACCAGTTGTCAGTCGCTTCAAAAAGATCGTTTTCCTCACGTTTAATGAGCATATCACAGATGTTTATATGCGCCGTCAATTGAGCTTCTTTGAGTTCACGAGGAACCCACACGTCGAGCTTGCTTACGTATCCCAGCTTCTTCAGGTGGTCGTGAACGCTTGAATGATGGATGTACAATATGTCTGCAATCTCTCGTGTCATGTAATGTGGGTTTGACTCTATCAATGCCTTGATTTGGTAGTCATCAACCTCAGTGGGCCTCCCGGACCGAGGTGCATCATTGAGGTCAAAATCACCAGCACAGAATTTTTGCAAACCACCGCTGGCACTGACGTTCTTGTAGGGCATTATCACCATACACTTTACACAACTTTTCACAAGCTTGATGCGCGTTCTTCCCTTTACGGAAGTAAAACAGTAAAATATGGCGAAAATGCACAGTTTGGTCTTTCATCTTCAACTTGATGTCAAATCTCCACAAATCAACCAAATCCCTCACTATTCCTTTTAGACTGCAGCTAGAACTGGCACCTGCCGAATGCCATAGCGATAACAGAGCTGCATGCTCTAGTACTTCCAAAACCGCCCAACCACCATCAGGTGCCAAAATACGTCATGACTTTTCCGACAACCCAATATATACATCATATAAGCAATTTCGAACACAGCAAGAAATTTCCGGCAGGTCCTCATGTGGTAAGGCATTTAATCATGATTACTCTACAAGGTATCCCCTACAGTTCCTTTCATGGTCATACCTTCCTTTCATGGCATCAGCTTCACATAGTTATCCATTTAATCATGATTACCTGACTGAGTTTCTGATTTACTAGTAGTAAAGGCTTGTTAATGCAGCTAAAAATATGGTACAGATGTTTATATGTCCTACATTAATTCCTCTCACTATTTATAATTTATTACATTTGGTTAATGGATTGCATAATGAGGTACTCAACGAGTTTTAATAAGATTGTAGAGTTTATTTCACTTTATCTCCCAGAGATAATTTAATAAACAATTTACACCATTTTTCATTTAGACTTTAGTTGTTCTAATAGTTTTTTTTTTTTGCCTAGCTATCAAGTAATGGTCTTTAGAAGCATCAAAAAAAAAAAAAATTTTTTTTTTTTAGGTTACTTATGTAAGTAATTGACATAATACAATGTTCTATGATAATTTGCTACCTTATTTTTGATTATACAGTTACATTTCAAGTAAATTATAATGAATGGGCATGTTGAAACAGTATTTAGTGATATTCTTCATAGTTTATATAAACACATTCCTTTCTGAATCACTAGTATGATGAATTAAATGCATAACTTACAAACTCTGAGTTCAAGAACTTTCACTTTGATGAAAGTATACTAAACAAGTTACAGGTCTTTCATAAACTGCCTGACAATTTGATTGGTTTTAATAGAAATTTATAATTCTTAATGGTTCTTTCAGGAAACTTACACAAAAGAGGAGTTTTCAATGCAATCTGCACTTCACATGTGCTTTGGCATCTTATGTCACTTTCAACATTGTAATTGGAATTCCAATTAAACTAGGATGTTGGAATGAAATGAGAAGCCAATTAAACTCTAAAACCATAGCCAATTTTTCCTATTTAAAAGGCACATTGTGCAATAATTCACATCTTACAATATCTAAATCCTTAGGCTTAAGTAACAACGCAGTAACAAAGCAATATTATCACTCACCTTCATCTTTGTTTCTTTTCACTTATCTTGTATGGGCATGTACATACCCATAGAAGATACCAAACTTATTTAATTCTAGCCTTATGTTATATTTTTATAATGGAGATTTATTTACAATATCATAATATTGTTACTGAACTTAATCCAAGAATAACATTACATACCTGAATATATTGGCCACTGAGTTCAAAACCTTTATATGCAGATGTACATAAACATCATTTATGCAGTGTATATGCAAAATGTGTGGCCATGTGCATCACCATGTGATCTAGACAACTACTTAAGACTGCTGCTGGTCAGTTATTGCCAGTGGTGCTGATCAAAAAGGGTAAAACAAAAAAAAAATCTTTTGGAGTTTGATAAAGGGCTTGTTGAGTGTGGCTGTCTAGCTAAATCAGATCTGCCAACTTTTAAGAACTGAAATCCGTAAAAAAATTCGAGTGAAAGTTTCATCGATATGTTGAATGCCTGATGTATCGGACGTATCGAACATATTGATAAAAAAGCTAACTTATTAAGCCAATGATCTGTCGATTTTAGGCAATTTCATATGCCATAATTAAGATATTTGGCGCTATTTAACACTTACAGCGATTAAAATGTAATCAATAAGTAATTATCTCCTTAGCACACTATCATTAGGCTACATACACAGATAAAAATTTCATTTTAACTCATGATAATTAACACAGCAATCAGACATTGCTGAATTGACTAATTACTGTTTCACACATAATATCAATCACCTCAGAAAACTTTAAAATTTCATCGCCCTGGAGCGGGAATCGAAACCGCATCTCCCGATTACCATTCGAGCATGCTATTTGTTACAAAATCCAGGACAAGAAAGTCACAAGCATCCGAGTGTTAAGAGCATCGGAATATTCTCCAACCACCTTCTTAACAAAAGCATACTGTGCTGCCATCTAGCTTTGTTAAGTGTATCTTCAGTTGTTCAGGTAATATAGTTAAATATAGGAATGGGCAATGAAATTTTCAAGTTTTCTGAGGTGATTGATATTACGTGTGAAAGAGTAATTACAGTCAATTCAGCAATGTCTCAATGGTGTGTTAATTATCATGAGGTATTGACCACATATAATATTATGAGAAGAATATTTCTTCCACACTGTATTCATTTTAGCTGCAATTATTGTGATATTATATACTATATTGCAGAAAATTTCCCTTTAATTTAACTGAAATCTGGAGTTTAAATTTTTATGCCAGCATGTTAGAATACCTTTAGAAAACGCAATTTCTTAAGTCTTACATGATAATGATAATTTTCTATTTTAGCAGTTATCACCAATATTAATCTGACAGCATTTTTTACTTGGTCTTTATCACTAGTCTGCGAGCAGCGAGGGTTTGGGATGAGAAAGTGGGTGAAAATATGATGAGGTAAATCAGATTAGAGAGGTCCTTAGGAACTCTTTTTCCTACAATCAAAAATACTAACCTGAAACAACAAAAAAAAAACAAATCTGTAGTAAAACATGACGTCTGTAAAATAACCTTAAAACAGGTTGAATTTCCATAAATTTCATGGGTAAACCATAAAAGTTGGCAGATATGCTAAAGTGATGATTTTGAAAACAGCAGAGCTGACTGGGTTCTCAAAAAGTGAGATATCTTGGGTCCTTAATAAGTAGAAAACTAATCCATATTGCTTATCTAAGAGGTGTAACTGTGGCATGATGGCAACCTGTCAGGAACAAGATTGCTGTCATCTGAGAAGGCTTGTATAGAGAAAGAGGACTTCCTGTGTGCAGCAATTGGCCGAAACATTCACTGTAGGCTGTTTGCGACCCATATCTCAGTGAACTATGTGCATGAAATTGAAGAGAATTAGCACTGGCAGTTGAATGCCTAAACGGAAACCACTGATTTCTACAAAAAACTGGAAAGTTTGTCTACAGTGGTGTCAGGAAAATCATAACTGGACACTGGAAAGAAGTCACAAGGTCTGACTAGTTGTGGTACACCTTATTCTGTACTAATGGTAGGCCGAGAGTTTGGTGGTAGCTTCATGAAGCGATGGACCCAACTTGCCTTGTAAACACAACTCAAGGTTCTGGAGATGGTGTGGGGTATGTTATGTTGCTATGCAAAGGGTCCCCTGATATTGCAAGAAGGTCAGGTGCCCACCAAGGATTTTTTTATTTTTTTTATTGGGGGTTAAATGACCACCATGAGCAAGTCAATGGGCTATAAGCAATCGGCTATCCCTAATTTAAGGCCACTAGTTCCAGGGAAGGGAGAGAGCCAGTGCCGCAAGACAAATACAACATCCATGCCTCACTGGTATTCGAACCCGGACCCCTTTTGGACGAATGATAAGAAGCCATTGCTTAAACTACTGCGCCACTGGGGCGGCCCTCCAAGGATTACCTTAACATTGTAGCTAATGAAGTCCATCCTGCAATGTTGACTTTTTGTCCAGCAGGTGATGGTTGTTTCATGGATGACAATACTACGGGTAATCACACCAGGTGTATTCAGCAGTGGTTCTTTTTTTTTTTTGATTGGAGGTTTAACGACTACCGTGAGCAACTCAATGGGCTATAAGCAGCTGCCCGTCCCTAACCAGGGAAGGGAGAGAGCCAGTGCCGTAAGACAAACACAACATCTATGCCTCACCGGGATTCGAACCCGGACCCCTTTCAGACGAATGATCAGAGGCCATCGCTTAGACCACTGTGCCACCGGGGCGGCTCAGCGGTGGTTCAGCAAGCATGACAGAAACTTTCACCATCCTCCCTGGCAAGTCCAGATCTGAACCTCATTGAGAATGCATAAGACTTGTTAGAAAAACAAATCCAAGTGCAAAGTCCTCTTCTGTCAAATATCAGCCAGTTAAAAGACTATCCGGTGAACACCTGGTATGCTGCAGATGACTCCAAAACACTGTGGAATCTGTGCTAAACCACATACATGCTGTAATTTGGGCTAAAGGTAGTTAACTCAATGCTTGATTAAAAGTTTCTAGTTCAGTGATGGTATGTGTATAACTCTGCATAAATGCTACCACTATACACTGGCAGAAAGAGAAATAAGAACACCAAGAAGGAATTGGCGGACGATCATGAAATTTACATATGTTAATGGGGTCGAGTTTACGTAGGTGTGATGTTAATTTCGGGACCAACCGGTGAGCGCTTACGCCACAGCAAGGCATGATATGCAAATTCTCGTCGGTGGTATTTAAGGAGTACGGCGAAGTGAATGTAATCAGTCATCAGCGTACGGACACGTGCAAAAACCCTGAAGAAGCTGCAATGCCTAGACATGGAAGACGTGTACGATTTCAGTGGTTATCAGACTTTGAGCGAGGTCGTCTAGTCGGACTCCGCAAGGCCGGGTGGTCGTATCATCGTATTGCGGAGCGAATTGGACGGGAAGTATCGGTGGTGGTACAATGGTGGTGTAGATGGTCCGAGAAACATTCCCACACGAGAAGACGTGGAACCGGGAGTCACAGACGGACTGATGAGCGGACCGATCGATGCATAAGAAGAGCGGCGTTGTCAATCAGAACATCAATCCACTGCGACGCAAATCCACTGCGACGCAAATCCGAGCTGCCGTTGCACCTGAGGTGACTGTGCGAACAATCCGCAACCGTCTACTGGATGCACGACTACGTGCACGTGTGCCTCTGGCATGTGCACCTCTGACTCCAGCCCACCGTCACGAACGGCTGCAGTGGTGTCGCCAACTTATGCACTGAAGAACGCAATGGCGATCTGTCATGTTCGGCAATGAAAGCAGATTCTGCTTGGAAGCCTCCAACGGCCGTACGTGTGTTCGCAGACGCACAGGGGAGCGTCTCCACCCTTCTTGCATCCGCCAGCGACATACAGAGCTTACACCTGGTCTCCTGGTGTGGGGAGCGTCTACACCCTTCTTGCATCCGCCAGCGACACACAGGGCCTACACCTGGTCTCCTGGTGTGGGGAGTCTCCACCCTTCTTGCATCCGCCAGCAACACACAGGTCCTACACCTGGTCTCCTGGTGTGGGGAGCGTCTCCATCCTTCTTGCATCCGCCAGCGACACACAGGGCCTACACCTGGTCTCCTGGTGTGGGGAGCGATCAGCTACGTTAAACAGCACCTCCTACATCAACAACATCCAGCCCGTTGTTGTGCCGTTTGTAAGGTCGGTCCATCGTGGTGTTTTCCAGCAAGATAACGCATGCCCACACACGGCACGTGCAACGCAACATGCACTTCAGGGTGTGATACAACTTCCATGGCCTGCACGTTCACCGGATTTGTCCCCCATTGAGCACGTGTGGGATTTTATGGGACAACGACTTATCCGGTCTCCACGCCCAGCCACGACCATCCGTGTCCAGGTTGAGGATGCTTGGAACTCAATACCCCAAACTTACATCCAACATTTGTACGACAGACTCCATGCCAGAATTGCACAGTGTGACGCAGTTTATGGCGGTTCAATCTCGTACTAACCATGTTACATGGAAATGTTATTTTTCAGTTCACCAGCAAATACAGCTGTATTTTGCCTTAATGTTTTGATCACGTTATCCTCTGTATTCCGTTATTATGCTGTATAAATTTCATCGGTATCAGACGTCTCCTTCTTGGTGTTCTTTTTTCACTTTCCGGCAGTGTATAATTATTGACCTTTAAACTACAACCACATGGCATCTGCTTAAAATCAAAATTTCTTTAAAAAACATTGTTTCCTTAAAAATATTTAAAAGGCAATTAGTGAAAGTCTCAAATTTACACTCATTGTAAAAAGCTAAAAGACTTTGTTCGGCCTTACACTTGTGCTCCTGACCAGTGCGTTTTTGGATCATTTATTTCATGTCAACAAGGTCAGTTCTTCTCACTGTGCCAACCGGAAACTTGGTGTGAGGAACCAATGCCCTCCCACTCAGGTCACCATGACAGAATAGGTTGAAAAATGGGACTCCTCCCTCTATCCAGAAAAACAACTGAGAGCATGTGCACTGTATAGTAATTATGAATGTTATTTAAGGTCTCCCCCTCATGTGTAGTAATTATGAATGTTATTTAAGGTCTCTCCCTCATGTGTAGTAATTATGAATGTTATTTAAGGTCTCCCCCTCGTGTAGTAATTATGAATGTTATTTAAGGTCTCCCCCTCATGTGTAGTAATTATGAATGTTATTTAAGGTCTCCCCCTCATGTGTAGTAATTATGAATGTTATTTAAGGTCTCCCCCTCGTGTAGTAATTATGAATGTTATTTAAGGTCTCCCCCTCATGTGTAGTAATTATGAATGTTATTTAAGGTCTCCCCCTCATGTGTAGTAATTATGAATGTTATTTAAGGTCTCCCCTCATGTGTAGTAATTATGAATGTTATTTAAGGTCTCCCCCTCATGTGTAGTAATTATGAATGTTATTTAAGGTCTCCCCCTCATGTGCTACCTTCAGCCCTACATGAACTTTTTTTTTGATGTAGTATTTATCTACTTTCTCTCTCTCTCTCTCTCACACACACACACACACACACACAGGGCATGACAAATATCTGAGAAGTTGCATGTCCAGCTGAGCATGTGCAGAAATTATTATCCTGCCCAGGTAGTAAAAGCTGGATTCCCAGGAAAATTTATCTTTTAAGATAACAAAGCAGACCCTCATTTTTTCAACTTAAAATACATGAACTTTTTTTTCTTCTTTTACATGTTTTGCATTTCCGTTTTAAAGATCTGCATTCAAAATGTTCAATACACAGTGCGTCAAAGAATTTTTGAGACTGGGTCTGTAAAATGAAATACAAACAAATTATAATTTGTTTTGGTTTGTTATTCAAAATAAGTCCCTCCGGCTTCAATACACTTGTTACAGCGATTTAATAATGATTCGAATGCCTGTTCCAGTTCACTTTGCGGAATCACATCCAAAGCACGCGTCGAAGCTGTTTGTAGGGTCGAAATATCGTCAAAATAACACCCTTTTAACGTTGTTTTAAGTTTTGGGAATAAAGAAAAGTCGCAGGGTGCTAAATCAGGCAAATACGGTGGATGATTCAACACACAGACATTATTTGTCGCCAAAAATCTACGAACAAGAAGTGAGGTGTGACTGGGTACATTATCGTGCAACAAACACCAACTGTTTTCATCCCGATATTCTGGACAAATGCGACGAATTCTGCCCATCAAACACCTCAAGACATTTAAATAAAATTCACCAGTAATTGTTTGTCCACTTGGAACAAATTCTTTGTGGATAATACTCTTACTATCGAAGAATGTAATGAGCATTGTTTTGATTTTCGATGGAACTTTTCTTGTTTTTTTTTTTTGGCTTGTGGTGAGTTTTTTGACTTCCGTTCCGCACTTTGTCACTTTGTTTTAGGATCATATTGAAAACACCATGTTTCATCACCTGTAACAATCGATTTTAAGAAGTTTGGATCATTTTCAGCGGCTGAAATGATGTCTCTGCAATGTGCATTTCTCCTTGATTTGTGTTCATTGCTTGACGTGTGTGGAACAAATTTAGCACAGACTTTTGTTTTGCCCAAATCTTCATGCAGGGTGGTTAGAATTGTTTCTTTGTTGATATTTAAAGACTCTTCCATCATTCTTAGTGACGCACATCGATTGTTTGCCACGAAATCACGCACTTTTTTAATAATCTCAGGTGTCCTAGATGAACTTGGTCTTCTGGTATGCTTATCATCATCTAGTGTATCTCTTCCATCTAAAAAACATTTGTGCCACAGAAAAACATTTGATCTACTTAAACAAAACTCACCGTAAACTTGTTTCATCATATGGTACGTTTCCAGGTGTCCTAGATGAACTTGGTCTTCTGGTATGCTTATCATCATCTAGTGTATCTCTTCCATCTAAAAAACATTTGTGCCACAGAAAAACATTTGATCTACTTAAACAAAACTCACCGTAAACTTGTTTCATCATATGGTACGTTTCCGAGGCACTTTTACCAAGTTTTGCGTTAAATTTAATAACAGCCCTTTGTTCTATATCTTAATAATTCAACATGAAAAATATTTTACTTCTCTAATGAACGGCCGTTTCGTTTGAGTTACTTTACCAACTGTGCAGTACTTTTGGCAGAAAGCAAGCAGATGGTCACAGTTTATAACGCATTCACAATTACACTGGTGGTGCCACCGTTGGCTGAAATCCAGTGCCAGTCTTAAAAAATGTTTGATGCACTGTGTATATGCACAAAAGCGTGGATCTCAAGTTTTAAGATGCTGATGCTGAAATTGGTATGAAATGGTATGATGAGGGGGAAATTGGTATTTGAGAAATTTAGTGATTTTGCCATGTTCCTTTCATCAAAGTTTTTGCCGTTCATCACTAAATACAGGAGGCTAGTTCATTCAGAGGCATGCATCCAGTCGCTGACTATAAACATTTGGAGCAAAACTACACATGGTTCCAATTTCTAGACCTAGAGTATAATATAATTAAAGAAGTGATATTCTTCTGTCGTTGGCACTCTGCAACAATAATCAACTTCCGGTGATTAGCAGTGAAATAAAACATGACATGGGATGACTGTCTGTTTTCTTGTAGAAGGAAATTCTTTTCCTAACTTTTTCATTTTTAAATTTAGTTGCCTGGACTGGGCAACTAGATCATTTTTTTACCTGTCCAATTCAATAATTTACATGCCCTGGGGATCTTGGGCATGGCATTTTTCAAGCCCTATACATATATATTTGCTATTTTGTAGTAAGTATATAATTCATATCTTTATTTATGGTAAAAATGTAAATGAACCTTGCTAATACATAAGGGGTTGTGTATGGGTAAAGAAAGAAAGGAAGACACAAACAAAGAGAGAAGGTACGGCCCATTTTAATGCACTTCCATTAAGCAGTACCACTTGGTTAAATAACACCCAGTGTGAAACAGTAACTTAATTTTCAATTATTATAAAACTGTTTACACTGAACTGATATCATCACAAAACCAACCTTTCTCTCATTTATGCACAGATTTAATGAAGAAATTTATTTTATTTGCTTACTACATGCAAATATTGTCAACACACTTTATCTTGGCAATCGACACAACTCAAAATCATTTTCCTGTCTGATCACTGAAGTTAAGCAATTAGGACAATGAATGGGAAGGTACCCTTCCATTTTTGCTCCTTACTTCTGAGTTAATTGCTATTAAATAATCCTCAATGTAACTGATTCAGTTGGTGCATTGTACTAATAATCCAACAGTATTTTCTAAATGTAAAATTTTCTAACAATAAATAAATATCTACACAGTTTTTTTTTTAAATTAAAAACAAAATACAATAGATTTTTCTTATTACAGTTACAAACTAAGATTGGAGTCTTCAGTGTCATATGATCTTTTTTAGCAACACATCCGGGACAGATGAAGTTATCATGCAATGAAGAAGCTTTTCAGTGCCAGGCAAAATTGCAAAAAAGGAATATTTTTTCCACTTCATAGTTTAACATGTATGCAACGCCTGACTGGCTTTGTTTACTGTCACTTATTAATTCTGTTATACACAAAAAAGACAACATGACGAATGATAAAATCACTCAGTTGAATAAAAATATAAAGTAAACCAAAGCTAATCAGATTGGTTGCGCATTAGCACAAACCCAATGGATCTGCATAGTAGCTGGAAAGATAATAAATGAATAAATAAAAATTGAAAAACCAACAACAAGAGCAAAACCTACCACAGGAAAACAAACAAGTTGAAAAAAGCAAAAGAAAAGTAATTAAACAAAGCTTGTCTTCATCAGGAGAGCATCAATCTTAGTAGATTTTATGGTGTCAGTGAAGGACAGGAACAAACCACTGCCCTGACAGATGCCTCCAAAGCCCCAACAAAATAACATTCAATTCAGAACTTAAAACAAAAACCTACAAAATAAGCATAATGAAATAACACAGCAAAAGTCAACTTACCAACTACCAGGTGGAAACATGCTCATGGAACAAAAAGATGATACATGAAATCTGGTTGAAAGGTTAATACTAATCATTGAATAACACACAAGAAGAAAGATTGTATACAACTCAACAGATTTATATATATTCGGTGATTCAGATCATCATATTTACAAAATGTGACAGTTGGAATATGAATGTGTGTGGCACTGTACTACACACATTCACAACTGATCCTCTATTTCAGTTCATATACAACAGTTTTCCACCACAACATGGAGAATTTGGCATTGATAATTCAGTGCTATAAGAGATGCTAGCTGGTGAAGCGGTTTACAAAACGAAGGCTTCACATCACATTGTCTAATATTATCAAGCACTTAACTCTTGCTACTTGTAAAATTTTTTATTGAATCAGCAACTTCTCCAGCAATACAAAATTGTTGATCAATTCTTGTACCATACTGCAATGCGGGACTTGGGATTTGAATTTTTTTTTTTTTCAAAAGCTCCTGTATTTACACATTTGTATATTTACTCCACCATGAAACAAAACTACTTTTACTAATTTACTCACATCTGAGTAACTCATCATCTGTAACAAAAGAGATGAAACAAAAGAAGAAGAATGGCTGTTCATGAGCAGTAACTGACACTATCCAATATCTGTGTACACACGGAGATGTTATACTTGTGTTACCACTATACACATTTTATACACGCCACATTTCCATTATCACTATTCACCAGGGACTTCTAAATTATCCAACACACATTATGCATGTATCTTTTTCTGAAAAGCCTGAGTAAGCTTTGGTATGACACATGATCTCAATAATTTATAATTACATACACATATATAGAGAGAGGTAGAGTCTGTTTGAAAATACAACACACATAAAAATTGGAAAGGGAGTGAGACAAGGTGACACCACGTCTCCCAAGCTCTTTAATGCCACATTGGAAAATGTCTTTCAATCACTGAACTGGGAAAACAAAGATTTTTTTTAAAGATTAATGGAGATTATCTAACTCACCTTCGTTTTGCTGATGACAGTCATTTTTGCAACTACCCCATCAGAGCTGCAGAGTATGATCCAGGAACTTGCTGACAAGAATAAGGAAGTGGGATTAAAAATGAACTTTCAGAAGACAAAAGTGATGTACAATGCTTTTACAGGAAATGAAGAGTTATCGATTGATGGAGAAAAGCTGGAGATAACAGATACGAATGTTTATCTTGGACAGCAGATATCAAGTGAGGATCACATTGATGAAGAAATTAATCGGCGCATAAAACTTGCCTGGAGAGCTTTTGGAAGAAACAGCATAGTTTTCAAGAGCAATATGCCATTATGTCTTAAAAGAAAAGTGTTTGATCAATGCATCCTTCCAGTGCTTATGCATGGTGCAGAGACGTGGACCTTAACTAAAAGAGACATACAAAGGCTGCAGACAACTCAAAGAAGCATGCATGGAGAGGTGCATGCTTGGTGTAACCAGAAGAGATAAGAAGAGGAACTCGTGGATCAGAAAAATGACAAGAGTGGAAGACATCATGATCAGAGTTAAATCCCTGAAATAGCAATGGGCTGGACAAATGGAAGATGGGTGGATGAAATTTGAAAGTATACGGGAGTAACATGGAGGAGACTGGCACAAGACAGACTGTTGTGGAAGAAACTTGGGGAGACCTTCATCCAGCAGTGGATTGATAATGGTTGACAATGATGATGATGATATATATATATATGTAAGGTCTAAACTTTATCAGTGAAAATGTTAATTAGTTATTACATAAACATACTTTTCCAAATATTTCAGTGAATTCAGAAGGTGATGGGACATTTTTTTCACCAATAAAATCTTTTAGAGTTCCAATAAAGGCTACCATCTGCTGACGACATCTTATATCAGATTTTACTTCTTTGGCATCTAATAAAATAAACACATACAAAATGAAATGCCATCAAAATTGCAGATATTTTCAGTAAACAAACATAACTCAAATCACAAAGCTGAGGTGAAATGTGGTATTAATCATCATTATAGTTAACACTACTTACTTAACAGTTAATAACAACTGTCACGCAAAACATGGTAACCCAAAAACAAGCACCTCAAAATAAACTGTATAGCACCTGAGCGACATGGCACATCTGAAATGAAATTCATTCACATTTTACTGTATTGTTAATTGCTTACTGTTTTTTAATAAGTTCACAAATAATGAACTGAATGGACAAATTATTATACATGTCTACTTAATAATGTGTTGCTCCACTTTTTCACTCACAGCAGCAGCCAGATATCTTGGTAAGGACTCAGTGAGGTGTTGAAAACAAGGAGGTGGTATTGCCACCCATGAAGTGAGGGTCGCATGTTGTAGAGCAGTGGTCTTAAATTCAGACCTTTGGAAGAGCCACTTTCCAGTTTTGAAGGAACTTAGGGGGCCATATGAATATTAATAAATTTCTTACGAATAAAAATGAACTTTACAAAACTACTCCAATGGTTTGGCACTAGAGTGGAATATTATTTCTAATTATCGGTAAATAGTAAAAACAAATGCTTCATCAATCACTGAAAACAATCACTTTTAAGTAACAATTATTTTCACTTAAAATCTTACAACAATCACATTTTACCAACTGAACACGGTACAGAAAATATTACATGCTCTGCCCAGAAACTTGGGCTCACTTCTGTGTCACTAACTAATCGATGTTTGGAATAATGCCCTTTGAACATGCTACTTTTAAAAGTGAACATAAGTAACTGTCGCTTAACCTATTCCAGTGGTTCTCAAACTTTTTATCCTATGGAACCCTTTTTTCTACAATGTCTAGCAACGGAACCCCTCTATAAATACCATTAAAAATTAATATACCTATATGCCAATTATGTATCACTGATTTGAAAAAAAAAATGAAACAAAAAAATAAGCAATTAGTCAATAAAAAAAGAATACTTACAAAAAGGTAATGTAGAGCCAATAAAATTTAGTATGCCAATGATGCTAGTAATCATTAATGAAAAACATTAATGTGATGAATGGCTTTGATTTTTATTGCCACATAGTTCCTTAAAATTTGGTTCTATCGAAGAAAGTTGCAATCTCATATCGGGCTTTGCATCCAGATTACTGCGATGCTTAGTTGAGACATACACAAAACAGCCGGTTTCACAAAGACAGGTTGTCGCAAATTGTAAGAATACTGACACAGCTTTTTGCTTTCAAACTGCACCAAAATTTTAAACTGCACCAAAATTCTGCCACTGTTTTATAAAGGGATGTCACTGAGAAATCCAAAATCAGATCAATAAATTTTTCATATCCATCAGATAAAAAGCATGGAGCTTTTTCATTAATAACAAATGGATTTTTAATCCATAACTGACTTTTTAATTTTTTGTGCTGCTCATCAGGAAAATAGCGCCTCATTGAATCACGGAAAGCTTCCAGATTCTGGGTGATTTCATCACATTGTTTGTTTTATATTTATGACAAGGATGCGAACCCGGACCCCCTCTTGGAAACATGATCAGAAGTCATCCCTTTGACTACTCCGCCTCCGGGGCTGTGCTATTTCCTTCACTCGGAGAGACACTGTATCGCTTGATAACGGAATTTTCACTATTTCTTTAGCCGATTTTTTACCAAGCATGCACTTAACCATGTCAATAGTACATGGCTTGATAAGATTCTCAGCTATTGTATAAGGTTCACTAGCTTGTGCTATTTGATAGCTTACTGAAAGGGAAACCTCGGTAGCTTTTTCATCCAATGTATGTGCTGCATGAAAAAAAAAAACGTTTTCACTTTTAAAAATTCATCATGCTTGCGTACAAAAAAATCAACATTTTTATCTTTGAGCTCTAAATGTATACTCCCTAAATGGCACCGAAGTTTAGCAGGGGCCATTGAGCTATTATGAAAAACTTTGTTGCATATGACACACTGCGGATTATCATCAGTGTTCATAAATCCGAAACTAATATAGCTGTGATCGTACTTTCTTCTTTTCACAAATTTGACAGTTTTATCTTGATCACACCTTCCAACACGTATTTTTTTTTTTTTGAACTGTTTTTATTGGCTGTGGGAAATTGGTTAGTTAAGGCTGTCATCGGGAAAAATATGGAATTCACAGATTTTCTTGAAAATTTTGGAGCTGTTTTACGAACTGCTTGTGGAACCCCTGGAGAACCGTTGCAGAATCCGGAACTCACTTTGAGGAACACTGACCTATTCCTTTCAAGACATTTTACTTGGTTCATTCTTGAAAACAACTGTTCACATGAGTATGTTGTTCCGAACATAGGCAGAACCTATGCAGCTAGGTTAAAAATGCTTACGCACTTGTCCTTTGAAACTAATTGGTAAAACTGTTAGATTGCAGCTGTTGAATTTTTCTTTTAGGAAAGAATCACACTGGAAGTCTATTAATTCAAGCTGAAATTCTTCAGGTGTGTTGTCAGCATTATAGAAAAATGGAGACTCGAATATATTGAAAATATTTTCCATGTCTTTGAAACATTCAAACCGTCTGTTGGAATCCTCTTTTAACGTAGACTATCTTTGTCTTCATAGAAAATTCACCAAAGTTGATTTCTTCTTCTTCATTGAAGCTTTTAAAGCGAGAAAGTGAGCAAGATTTCCTGCACTGAGCTGTGCTTTCCAAAGCTGAAGTTTCCTCTGAACTGCATTAACATAATAAATAATTGTAGTTGTAAATGAATTTATGGCACCTCTATTCATAGGGTATTGTGGAATAACTTTTTACGGGTCTTATAGAGGTTATTTTTCATGAAAGTTGGTTGTCAAATTTTCGAACTAAAGCCTAGTTCGACATCAGGACTACGTCACTGGAGTAGTTGCTGCCACTCAGTTGGAAGAGTTCAACCGCAATTATCGTTAATTGTGGTACTTCTTCTTCTTGCTATTTCGATCCCTTCTTCTAGTTTCCTCTTTACTAAGTTTGACTGGTGGGCGATTATTCTTACTGAGTCCCAATTTATGTTGTGTCTCCACTTGTTTGTAAATGTCTGTCTAGCCCTGTTTTGTTATTAATGTTCCTAATAGCTGCTTGGTGTTCTTTCATTCGGACCTTAATACTTCTCCCTGTTTCTCCTATATAGCTGAGTCCGCAGTTACAGTCGATGCAATAAATTACTCCTTCTTGCAATTGGATGTCCAATTCTTTCTGCTTTAAAGCTGGCAGGAATTTCTTTATTTTGTTATTAAGATCTGGAACTGCCTGATATTATACTTTGCTCCGATCCTTTTCAGTTTCTCGAAAAGTCCCTTGTGGTATGTAATTTTGCTGGTGAATTTGAAGTTGGTTTTTTCCTGCTTCTTTTTTGGCACTTGTCTAAATATTTTCTTAACATATGGGGAGGAGTAATTGTTTTCTGCCAATATTTCCTTTAATTCTTCTTTGTGAAGATCTTTTTGAGTAGCTGATGAGACCAGGATTTCAATTTTTTCCAAAAATTGTCTCGCCGTATTTGATTTAATATAATCAGGGTGGAATGAGCAGAAGTCTAACATCTTCCCTGTGTTGGTGGGTTTTCTAAAAAGCTGAGTGAATATTTTCCCCTCTCTTGAGGTCAAGGTTAAATCTAGGAAATTGATGCTATGGTCTTTTTCCTGTTCCAGGGTGTACTGCAAGGTATTCTCTAGTAAGTTAAATTCTGCCAGAATCTGAGAGGGTAGAGATTGGTCCACAGTATCTACTATAATTAGGACATCATCCATGTATCTTACATAGAGAGCAAATGAGGAGGGTTGTATAAGGATTTTTGCCTCTAGTTTACTTACATAATAATTTGCTAGCAGAGGCGCTAGTGGAGAACCCATTGCAAGTCCTGAAGTTTGCCTGTAATATTTCTTTCCAAACTGGAAGAAATTATTCTTGAAGGAAAATAGGAGCAGTTCATATATGCCAAGTAGTATTTCTCTATTGTGATTATGGAAATACTATTTTTTCTGCGAGGTCATCCGCAATGAATTCCAGTAGGAGGTCCAGGTTAATGTTGGTATACATAGATACTATATCCACACTGGATGAATTAATTTTGGCAAGTTGTCCAGTTTTCCTTTTAGCTGCATGGAATTTTTTAGTAGGTAGGGAGAAGAAGGGAAAATATCTCTGAGATGACTAAGTAAAAAATAATTAATGCTGGAGAGTGGCGAATTTCTAGTGTCTATTATAGGTCTTATTGGATGGCCTTCTTTGTGAACTTTTATTGTACCATAGATCTGTGGAACTCTTGACTGGATTTTGGAGAAATTTTTGAAGAGCTCATTTAGCTGTTTTTTTATTTTTTAAAGAGCTGATTAATTTCTTAAGATTTTTGACAGTTTGATCTATAGGGTTACCATTGAATTCTTCATAATAAGGCTTGCTCAATTCAGCTTCCATTTTATTGTAATACTTCTCTTTTTCTACCAATACCAAAACTTTGCTTTTATCTGCTTTTAGTGCTACAACTTTATCATTGGCTTTGAATTCTTTGAGGTCAGTAATGGCATTTCTATTAAAATTGTAAGCAACTTTTACTGGCTTTTTTACAAATTTTGAGACACAGTCTGATAATTCTTTCCTTAAAGTGGCTGCTGTATTTTCATCTTCTCTTTCTGCCTTACTACAGATGCTTTCTATATCAATCAGCATATGTTTTTTATCAAGTGTTGCAGAGGAAAGGTTGTAATTATATCAAAGAAAGGTAACTTGATCACGCTAGTTACGTTAACTAAAAACTTTTACAAAAAGTTCGTAAGTTGAAGCTTTCGACCTTATCTTGTCTTCATCACGCCAATGGAGGACTAAAATTGTTGCCAGATTCTACATTTGAATTTTTCCTATTTTTGTTGCCAAAACTTAGAATTGATCTCCAGATCAACGGAATGTAGAGAGAGATTCGAGTTGCAAGTCATTGAGTTGAAAATAATTTCTATGCTTTCACGGTAACGGAGGGCAAAACGATTGTCAAACGAAGCAATTCGTTTTGCTTCGTTCCAGTGGGGAACTGCAGATGTGTGCTTCCATTGTCAAAATAGACAAGGCAGTGTTGGGATTGCCTTTCGAAACATCTTTCTGTGTTCTAAAATTCTATGGCTAATGCTCCTGTATGTGCTTCCAATGTATAAGTTATCCCCAGTAGAAGAAGAGATAGGAATGCAGTAAACTCCTGGGAGGTTCAGGCTTTCAACTTTGTCCCTATCCCTTTGTAGAAGTTTCAAGATGTTTGGGGTAGATTTAATGGCAAGATGGTAACCAAAACTTCTAAAAGGATCTGTAACTTATAAGCATAGGAAGGATGGTAAGGAACAGAACCACAGAATTTCAGGTCTTCTTTCTTGTGAGGAAGGAGGCATTCGATTTTCGAATGGTTTTCATATTTCTTTATGAGGGAGTTAACTGTAACAGCAGGGAAACCATGAGAGAGGGCTATTGTAGAAATTTTGGAGAGTTCTTCTTGAAGAGAGTTGGTTGTTGCAAATGATATGAGCTCTGTGGATGTAGGACTTCAATGCTGCAAGCTTGTAGAGATGCAGGGTGCAAGATTTGTAGGGAATGATGTTAGTGGCTGCAGAAGGTTTTCGATAGACGGAATCGAGTAATGGAGAGATCAGCGTTTCTGCAGATAGATACATTCCAGGAAATCAATTTTGTGATTTACTTCCTTAGATATAGTGAGCTTAATGGAAGGAAATTTTTCTGTAATGGAGTTGATCAGTATCTGTAGCTCAGACTCGGAATGTGGCCAGCTAATGAAAATGTCGTCTACATATCTTAACCATAGGGAAGGTTGAAAAGGGTGTAGAGGAATTATGGAAACTTCAATATGTTGCATGTAGATTTCAGCAAGCAGAGGAGAGGGTGAGCCCATGGGGAGACCAGATTGTTGCCTATACACAATTTTGTTGAAAACAAAACAACTGTGTTGATGAATAGTGTGGAAACAATCATAAAGATCTTTTGATAAGAGGACCGGGGGGTTCAAAATGAAGAATCAATTTCTTCATGAGGAGCATGTAGGAATCAAAATATGGTACAGAGGAAACAAAGATTCTACATCAAGAGTATACAGATTATCACAAGGGGAAAGGAATTAGGAAGGTTGTGGATGAAGTTTGAAGTAGAGACAACTGTATGAGGATGGTTGGCTGCCAGGGATTTGCATTTGTGGACCAATCTCTTTCAAGGTTTGCTGGAGAAAACGAATATTCCACTAAAGGTCTGATGGGGTTACCAGCTTTATGCAGTTTCACTTGCAGGAAGAGCCTGGGAGTTCTGAAGTAAGGAGGGGGTGATATATCACCAAGGAAGGATTGAAGAGTTTCTTTCTTAGCTAATCTGTCAACTGAGTTTTTGAGTGAGTTGGTGGTGTCTGACTGTAAAGGGATGCAGTTAGCAGATGTAAGAAAAGAAAGCACTTTTTGGTTTAGAGTTTCTTTACCAATGATGACTGGGCAACCAACTTTATCTGCTTTGCATACGGCTAGGTCATTTTCTTGAATAAATGACCTGAATTCTTTTAAACAAGAGGAAGAGTACTTGATTGGCACAGAATTTTGCTTGGATAAGATAACAGCAGCGTTGGCACGAAGGATAGGCTGCTGAACAGTCTCAGTTCTGTGGATGGCTGATTCTATAACAGAAACAGTTTGTGGAAGATTGATAGGAAGAGCAGGTGAAAATTTTGGGCCTAATGATAAAAATTTATCCAAGCTAGGAGGAATAGTGACAGAAGAAAGATTTACATACTTTGGCTTGTCAGTAGAGGCTGATGACGGAGATGTTGCTCGACTGACAAGCCAAAGTATGTAAATCTTTCTTCTGTCACTATTCCTCCTAGCTTGGATAAATTCTTATCATTAGGCCCAAAATTTTCACCTGCTCTTCCTATCAATCTTCCACAAACTGTTTCTGTTATAGAATCAGCCATCCACAGAACTGAGACTGTTCAGCAGCCTATCCTTCGTGCCAACGCTGCTGTTATCTTATCCAAGCAAAATTCTGTGCCAATCAATACTCTCCTCTTGTTTAAAAGAATTCAGGTCATTTATTCAAGAAAATGACCTAGCCGTATGCAAAGCAGATAAAGTTGGTTGCCCAGTCATCATTGGTAAAGAAACTCTAAACCAAAAAGTGCTTTTTCTTACATCTGCTAACTGCATCCCTTTACAGTCAGACACCACCAACTCACTCAAAACTCAGTTGACAGATTAGCTAAGAAAGAAACTCTTCAATCCTTCCTTGGTGATATATCACCTCCTTACTTCAGAACTCCCAGGCTCTTCCTGCAAGTGAAACTGCATAAAGCTGGTAACCCCATCAGACCTTTAGTGGAATATTCGTTTTCTCCAGCTGTAAACCTTGAAAAGAGATTGGTCCACAAATGCAAATCCCTGGCAGCCAACCATCCTCATACAGTTGTCTCTACTTCAAACTTCATCCACAACCTTCCTAATTCCTTTCCCCTTGTGATAATCTGTATACTCTTGATGTAGAATCTTTGTTTCCTCTGTACCATATTTTGATTCCTACATGCTCCTCATGAAGAAATTGATTCTTCATTTTGAACCCCCGGTCCTCTTATCAAAGATCTTTATGATTGTTTCCACACTATTCATCAACACAGTTGTTTTGTTTTCAACAAAATTGTATAGGCAACAATCTGGTCTCCCCATGGGCTCACCTCTTTCCCCTCTGCTTGCTGAAATCTACATGCAACATATTGAAGTTTCCATAATTCCTCTACACCCTTTTCAACCTTCCCTATGGTTAAGATATGTAGGCGACATTTTCATTAGCTGGCCATTCCGAGTCTGAGCTACAGATACTGATCAACTCCATTACAGAAAATTTCCTTCCATTAAGCTCACTATATCTAAGGAAGTAAATCACAAAATTGATTTCCTGGATGTATCTATCTGCAGAAACGCTGATCTCTCCATTACTCGTTCCGTCTATCGAAAACCTTCTGCAGCCACTAACATCATTCCCTACAAATCTTGCACCCTGCATCTCTACAAGCTTGCAGCATTGAAGTCCTACATCCACAGAGCTCATATCATTTGCAACAACCAACTCTCTCTTCAAGAAGAACTCTCCAAAAATTTCTACAATAGCTCTCTCTCATGGTTTCCCTGCTGTTACAGTTAACTCCCTCATAAAGAAATATGAAAACCATTCGAAAATCGAATGCCTCCTTCCTCACAAGAAAGAAGACCTGAAATTCTGTGGTTCTGTTCCTTACCATCCTTCCTATGCTTATAAGTTACAGATCCTTTTAGAAGTTTTGGTTACCATCTTGCCATTAAATCTACCCCAAACATCTTGAAACTTCTACAAAGGGATAGGGACAAAGTTGAAAGCCTGAACCTCCCAGGAGTTTACTGCATTCCTATCTCTTCTTCTACTGGGGATAACTTATACATTGGAAGCACATACAGGAAGCATTAGCCATAGAATTTTAGAACACAGAAAAGATGTTTCTAAAGGCAATCCCAACACTGCCTTGTCTATTTTGACAATGGAAGACACATCTGCAGTTCCCCCACTGGAACGAAGCAAACGAATTGCTTCGTTTGACAATCGTTTTGCCCTCCGTTCGTGAAAGCATAGAAATTATTTTCAACTCAATGACTTGCAACTCCGAATCTCCTCTCTACATTCCGTTGATCTGGAGATCAATTCTAAGTTTTGGCAACAAAAATAGGAAAATTCAAATGTAGAATCTGGCAACAATTTTAGTCCTCCATTGGCGTGATGAAGACCTAAGATAAGGTCGAAGCTTCCAACTTACGAACTTTTGTAAAAGTTTTAGTTAACGTAACTAGCGTGATCAAGTTACCTTTCTTTGTTAATATTGTTACGTGTTTTGCCCATCCATAATCGTCATGTAATTATATCCCTTATTGAGGATATTAATCAGGTTTCCATCATATTCACTCAGCTTTTTAGAAAACCCACCAACACAGGGAAGATGTTAGACTTCTGCTCATTCCACCCTGATTATATTAAATCAAATACGGCGAGACAACTTTTGGAAAAAAATATTGAAATCCTGGTCTCTTCAGCTACTCAAAAAGATCTTTACAAAGAAGAATTAAAGGAAATATTGGCAGAAAACAATTACCCCTCCCCATATGTTAAGAAAATATTTAGACAAGTGCCAAAAAAGAAGCAGGAAAAAACCAACTTCAAATTCACCAGCAAAATTACATACCACAAGGGACTTTTCAAGAAACTGAAAGGATCGGAGCAAACTATAATATCAGGCTAGCTCCAGATCTTAATAACAAAATAAAGAAATTCCTACCAGCTTTAAAGCAGAAAGAATTAGACATCCAATTGCAAGAAGGAGTAATTTATTGCATCGACTGTAACTGTGGACTCAGCTATATAGGAGAAACAGGGAGAAGTATTAAGGTCCGAATGAAAGAACACCAAGCAGCTATTAGGAACATTAGGAACAAAACAGGGCTAGACAGATATATACAAGCAAGTGGGCACTCCATAAATTGGGACACAGTAAAATAATCGCCCACCAGTCAAACTTAGTAAAGAGGAAACTAGAAGAAGGGATCGAAATAGCAAGAAGAAGAAGTACCACAATTAACGATAATTGCGGTTGGACTCTTCAAACTGAGTGGCAGCAACTACTCCAGCGAGGTAGTCCTGCTGACGAACTAGGCTTTAGTTCGAAAATTTGACAACCAACTTTCATGAAAAATAACCTCTATAAGACCCGTAAAAAAGTTATTCCACAATTATAAATAATATCAGTGACTAGCATATTTTGGCCTTACAGTTTGATATTCAAATCATCTAAGTAACCAGTTATATCTGTGCTGAATGCCAGATCATGTAACAATTCCGGATCATCAAAAAGCAAGATGTCTTGATCTTTACTTTTAAGGAACATCTTTATTTCATCTCTCAAATCAGGGCTCAAAATTTCAGGTCTAACTCTACTACCCAAAAAAAAAAAAAAAAATTTCACTTGCCATCACAATACTGACATGCAGGAGACAGTGAATTTGCAGTAAAAAAAAATTCTGTTTTAATGAATGTGTAAACAAATATTTACATACATATATACAACTCTGCAACTGCACTACAGCCAAGATCTCAGAAAATAATAGTAATAATAATAACCCTCCAGGTTGTATTAAACCAGAAAAGTTATCAAAAGCCAAAAGTTTAAAGTGCTGGAGGAAAAGAAGTAACTAAAATAACATTTAAAAAAAATGTCGCTCATACACCACAACCCAATCCCCCCATAAAGCGAATTGTCAGCACCTCCACCACCAGGCTCCTTTTCCTCATATGTACATAAATACGTTTCCCAGAATCCTGGATGGTACAGCAAAGATTAATCGGAGTACGGATGGGAAAAAATATCAGTGATTTTGAGAATCGACATTTTTGCAAGTGATAATCAACGTTAGAAACTGCAAAAGAATATTTTCTAGGCAAAGTAAATAAATTTCTCTTTGCTGCATTCTTTTAAATATAATCTTAGGTCAGGAATTAGGGACTTTCTTGCCGTTCTGCTCGATGTTTCATCACTGAAAATAGAGTTCTTTTCCTTGATGTTACAGGAAACCATAAATTCCTCCCCCGCCCTCCCCCAAAATCGAGGTTTCACGATCGATGTTCGAAACTGCAAAAGTGCAATCAACTCGAGAATTCTCTGCGATAAGTAAATGAATTTGTCTTTTTCATATTCTTATACAGAGAAAGGAAATATCACTTCTTTTTTTCGTATTCTTATACTGAAAAAGGGAATATCACCTTTCGATGTCACGAATTAGCGATTTTTCGCCTTTTTTTTGCGATGTTTCGTCACCGAAAATCAAGTTCTAATCCTTCATGTTACTAGAGCCAATGCATCGAGGTTTACGATACATCAAGCACTTTAACAAATATTATGGTTACTCAATGTTGAATTAGTGAGCTATCACCAATGTGCCAATAATGGCTGCAGATAGAAAAGATGCAAATTCCTTGGTTCTTTAGCAAAACATCGTGGCTTTCGCTGATTCATCGAATTCGAGAATGAATATCCACCGATATGCCCATCCCCACATGCGGGGAAAGAAACGCTGCCTCCTACAATGCTTTGGGGTTCCTTTCAGCAACATTTGCATCAGCTGTCGCTACGTAGCCTACAGAAGAGGCTCTCGTTGGCTTGTTGGGCTGCTAGGGATGACGCAGTGATTGATACGCCTCCGTCAGAGACCGTTTTACTGAAAACATTTCATAACAACAAAAAAAAAAAAAGAAAGCACAGTTAAATACAATACTCAAGATGCCTCTCACACTAAAATATTTTTAAGATAACATTTTACTGAAAGTGCAGACACCATCACAGTTTAAAATATTTTTGTGAAGAAACCCTTCGAGCTAAAATATTTTTGTGAAGATACTGTTTGAACTAAAAATATTTTAGTGAAGATACCACCTAACAGCCTCAAATGCCGAACAGGAAAACAATTTAATATTTTTGCTGCTCGCCAACAATAAATTTCGGTCGCCATTGGCGACTGGGCGACCGCAAATTTTGCGCCCTGCTCAAATCCCCAATTTTTTTACTTATAAAGATGGCGGCTTTGCTAAGCATTATTATGTTTATATTATATTTAATATATTATAATATACTTGAAAAAAGGGTGATTTGTTTCTATTTTATAATCATTTGTGCATGCCACGAGTTTGAGACCACTGTTGTACAGCATCCACAGTTACCAGTGGGGAAATGACGGGCTTGAATAGATCTTTCCAATTCATCCCACAAATTCCCAATTGAATTGAAGTCTGGTGATTGAGGGGGGGGGGGCATTTGAGTGTGGTAATCTCATGTGAATGCTATTGGAGCCATTTGGTCACCACTTGGGAAGTATGCGATGTGGTGTTGTCCATTGAAAATGGCGTCACAGTGCAGAAAGAGAATCATTATGAATGATTGTAGATGGTTGGTGAGGATGCTCACATACCTCGTGACGGTGATGGATGTCTCAACGTGTACGAGGGGGGGGGGGAAAGGAAGATATTGTAAATGCACCCCGACTTGGCAAGCCAGGCCCACTGTTTCGTGTGTTTATGAAACACATACAAACTCTTTTCGATATAATAAAGTTGAAATTGTGATTCATCAGATCAGATGATGTGTTTACAGTTTTCCACATTTTGGCTGTGACAGGCCTTTGCAAACTACAGCTTAATATTTTGGTGCCTTGAAGTTAACAGATGGACACAATGTGGATGTCAACTGCCATAGCCTATTTTTTTCATGAAACGATGGATAGTCTTTGTGCATACGCTTGTGGATGCACCGTTACAAGAATACAACATTACCTGCTCTGTGGTATCCGTGTGATTCCTTGTATGATGCAGGACAGTCTGCATTTACCAAGAGAGGCAACTGCACATTTACAGCGACATTTCTCCCATTAAGTTTTGCAGTATTTCAAAGTCTTGGTACGCATGTGGGATGGTCTAAGTGGGAAATCCCAACAGTTCAGCAGCTGAGATGTTTGAAGAACTGGCCTCTCTTGCAGCTACTTACTTGGCCACAGTCAAACTCACTTACGTTGCTGCCTTTACCCATGATTACTTTTCTGTGACTGGTGTTTAATCTAGATCAGATCAGTTCATATGTAGAGGATTTTAGGAAGGGGGTGTCTGACCCCAGGTCTTAAACAACCCTTAGAAATAGGAAGCTAGGAGATTTGGGCTAAAGTGCCCAATAGGAAAGTGACACGGAAGCGAGGTAGAAAGGAGGGGGAAAACTCCCTTACTTATTACCCCGGGGGGGGGCAACACCCAGGGTCTGACGGCTTAAGGTGCCCATCCAACGCACGGCGGATATTTAGTGGTTCGAGCGTTCATACCTGCCCGGGATCAAACCTGAGATTTCTCCGTGGCAGTCACGAACATTGACCACTAGGCCAAGGTGTCCAATCCATAGAGACCTACTCTATTTACAAGCATTGCCAGTTTCAGAGTCCAATGTGGCTGAACACAATACTTCTGCCTTCCATATTGTTATTGGAATGCAGGGGTCATGCTGCCAATTGCATTCTTTGCAATATGCGAAAAAAATACCATTTTGGCAATTGATAAAAAGTTTTAACGAAAATATTAGCGATTACCTTTTTTAATGAAGTCCGAGCAAAAACAGTCTTTAATTTTTAATCAATTTGGTATTTGAAAAATTAAATTCAAAAGTTAGTTACTTTTTCCATTGTTTACAATAAAAAAAAAACACTTGTAGCAGGGCACGAAATTTCCAGTCGCCAGCTCGCCATTGGCGAGTAAAACTTTTCTCATTGAAAAAATAAAAACATGCACTATTTTAATCGTATTTTTAGAAACTGGGAAGTGCAGTGTTTTTTCTTTGCAAAAACAATTTTTGTAAGTATTTTACTGTTAAAAAAAAGTTTGAATCACTGTAGATACTAATTTGCTAAGAAAACTGCTCACTGTCAACGGCTGATTGGAGGATTTTCAACGTGATCGTTAAATTCATGAAATGTTTACCTAATAGAAAAAATATTTGGAAGATGTGATTGAATAATAAAAAATTATAGCAGGATAAAAATGTGAATTTAAACACAGTATTTCTATCCTATGTAACCAAATGGTTTAACCTTAGAAATAGTCTCATAAAATGACTGTTTTTTACGTGTCTCCAGTTTAATAGGGCTACAGCTGTTAATGCATGTGCATCACATACGGCAAGGTTTGCTCCCAAGATGACTAAATTAAGACTTCGGCAAAACCTTAAAATTTTATTATAAATACCATATATACTCGCGTAAAAGCCGAAAGTTTTTGGAAGAAATTCTTTTTTTTAAAGTGAAAGTGTCAGCTTATATGTAGGTCTCGTTTTTTTTTGCCAATTTCTAGCTGTTGAATAGGGGGCTCGGTTCATACGCGAGTATATACGGTATGTAAAATGCTGGTTTTTTTCCCTAGCAGCATTCTCCTTTCATGTGATATATATATTATTGGATTTTTCTTATGAAACCATGCTTGTATAATTCTGTAAATGAATGCTATCTGTCGTTTGGTGGACAAGGTTCGAAATGCTAGAATATCTGCCAGGTTTTATGATTTACCCGTAAAATTTATGGAAATGCAACTTGCTTTACCGGCAGAGTGTTAATTTAACAGATTTGATTCACCCAGATTTTTTTTTTTTTTTTTGATGATGATTTTGCACCCAGCATTAAGCCTTTTTATTTAATATAATCCATTTAAATTGAAGCACCAATGTAAGTTACAAATAAACTTTTCAGTTATTTTTCAGTTACTTGGGAACATTAGTCTGCAGTTTTCCCACATGTTGTTTCGGGTTGTTTCAAACGTTAAAGAACTTACACCGCACGTAAACGGTATGCAAACAGCTGCAGCTGGGCTTGTTTATCTCTTGATGTGTTGACAGGCGGGCGGGCATCCTCCATTGGAATACGTCTTTATTACTCCTAGTTCAAAATGCTATCTCAGAATGTAGTTATCGTAGAAAAATAATTCAAGCGGATTTTAAATCTGTGGAATTTTTGAGCCCAGATCGATACCCAACATGACGAAATTAAACAAAAACTGTCAGTTTAGTGAAATTAAAAATCCAAAAATCCATTTGGGGCATGGTTTCGTAACTTCTCTGGCAATAACTAACAAAAGAATGCTGTATTACAGGAAGTTTAAAAAAAAATCCAATGCTCATTAGACCCAGTGCTTCTCCACAGCAATGATTTATTTTGCTGGTCCTTTAGTCAGTAAGTTTTCTATGCTTTCCAACCGTAAATTGAGGAAGTGTAATATGTTCCAGATTTGTCTGTCTGTACGATAATTTGCATGATGTCTTGGCTGGATTCAACGAAATTAGTATGTTGGGGTCCATTACTAATTTGTTGTATGATGTTCATAACTAAGATCTAAACCTAGATTTCTGATAGACTTTCAGTTGATCTCGGTTTTCCTAGCTGACGAGCTCGATCGGATATAACTCGATAGTCGGTAATTTTTCCCTCTGCAAATTGCATCTCTTTAAGCTGTTACTGTTTTACTACAGCAGTTTTAGTTGCATTTTTTTTTCAAGTGTCAATAAATTTAGTATTAGTGTTTCACTATGAGCAGCAATATAAGAAGGGGGGGGGGGTTACTATCAACTATCAAACATTCCGTGATGCAAATTCTGCGAAATTCCCGTGTATTGCAAAATCTCCAAAAAATAAAAAAATACGCATTTTGCGCTCACTACGTGTCGATGTAATTTCAGCGTTTCGCGTGGTGGAATGATATTACTAATCCTTTTCTAATGCCAAGCATAAATCTAATGTCGACTGCGTGGGGGGAAAAATACGAAATTAACTTCCTTTTTTTAAAAGTTATTATGAACTGGATGCGATTCACGCAAAATGTTCACTTCATTTTTAGTTGAGCATAATTTACCAGTTAGTGTCCCTCAGTCACTTATTTATTTTATTTGACTGTCTCATTGTCCATCACTTTGCAAGATAAACCTAGTATGAAAATGGTTCGTTTTAGAAAACATTTTCATTTGTTCCGTGATGGCGTGGGATATAATCTTATGTGGATTTGGGGGTTAAAGGGTGGAACTTCCATAAAACTAAGTTTTTATCTCTTTATAGATCAAAATGATAGCATAGCAATGAGAAATTATGTATAGATTCTATTTTAATCGAAATAAACATGCAGATAAATTCAAACATCTGCAGTCATTTATATCATTAACATATTGTTTTTTAATTGATATGTTCGATATACACTGGCGGAAAGCGAAAAAGAACACCAAGAAGGAGACGTCTGATACCAACGAAATTTATACAGCATAATAACGGAATACAGAGAATAACGTGATCAAAACATTATGGCAAAATACAGCTGTATTTGCTGGTAAACTGAAAAATAACATTTCCATGTAACATGGTTAGTGCGAGGTTGAACCCCCATGAATTGCGTCACACTGTGCAATTCTGGCATGGAGTCTGTCATACAGATGTTGAATGTAAGTTTGGGGTATTGAGTTCCAAGCATCCTCAACCTGGACGCGTAAATCGGGGATGGTCATGGCTTGCCGTGGAGACCGGATAAGTCGTCCCATAAAATCCCACACGTGCTCAATGTGGGACAAATCTGGTGAACGTGCATGCCATGGAAGTTGTCTCACACCCTGAAGTGCATGTTGCGTTGCACGTGCCGTGTGTGGCGTGCATTATCTTGCTGGAAAACACCACGATGGACCGACCTTACAAATGGCACAACAACGGGCTGAATGATGTTGTTGATGCAGGAGGTGCTGTTTAATGTAACCGGTACAAACACTAAAAGTGTACGGGAGTGATAGCTGATCGCTCCCCACACCAGGAGACCAGGTGTAGGCCCTGTGTGTCGCTGGCGGATGCAAGAAGGGTGGAGACGCTCCCCTGTGTGTCTGCGAACACGCATACGGCCATCGGAGGCATCCAAGCAGAATCTGCTTTCATCGCTGAACACGACAGATCGCCATTGCGTTCTCCAGTGCAGACGTTGGCGACACCACTGCAGCCATTCCTGACGGTGAGCTGGAGTCAGAGGTACACATGGCAGAGGCACACATGGACATAGTCGTGCATCCAGTAGACGGTTGCGGATTGTTCGCACAGTCACCTCAGGTGCAACGGCAGCTCGGATTTGCACCGCAGTGGATGTTCTGCTTGACAACGCCGCTCTTCTTATGCGTCGATCGGTCCGTCTGTGATTCCAGATTCCACGTCTTCTCATGTGGGAATGTTCCTCGGACCATCTACGCCACCATCATACCACCACCGATACTTCCCGTCCAATTCGCTCCGCAATACGACGATACGACCACCCGGCCTCGCTGAGTCCGACTAGACGACCTCGCTCAAAGTCCGATAACTGCTGAAATCGTACAAGTCTTCCATGTTCAGGCATTGCAGCTTCTTCAGGGTCTTCGCACGTGTCCGTACGCCAACGACTGGTTACATTCACTTCGCTGTACTCTTAAATACCACCGACGATAATTTGCATATTATGCCGTGATGTGGCGTAAGCCTGTTTGGTCCCGAAATTAACATCACACCTACGTAAACTCGACACCATTAACATATGTAAATTTCATATATTGATTAATTTTTTTATGGATTTCGGTTTCTGAAAGTTCGCAGGTATGCATTAAGGAGTGGCAAGTGGGGTCTTTTTTTTTTTTTTTTTGGCGAGTGCATTTGATCTCGAAATTTCTGCCCCTGCTTATAGCATAGTAAAGTCCATTTATTTACTGGGGTAAGATACCGGGTGATCCAAAAGTCTTGCACATTTTGAAAATGTAATAACTCGCGGAGTTTTGAGAGTAGAGCAACGCGGTTTGTGTAGAAATGATCAGAATGACATCGGGTTCTTTATGAAATCACATACATTTTTACTCATTTTACTTACATTTTTCATCGCCAGATGGCGCCATAGGCGAACAGGTCTGGAATAGTGGGTATGAAAGCAGCAGCTGGGAAGCAACCACAAGTCTTGGGCTGCGAGTGGCCTAGTGGGCAGCGTTCGTGACTGCCATGGAAAGGACCTCAGGTTCGATCCCAGGTAGGTGCGAACGCTCGATCCACTAAATATCCGCCTTGCACCGTATGGGCATGTTAAGCCGTTGGACCCCGGGTACTGGCCCCCGGTAGGTAATAAATAAGGGCGCCTTCCTCTCCCTTTCTACTTCGCTTCCGTGTCACTTTCCTATCGGGCACACTAGCCCAAACCACCTAGCTTCCTATTTCAAAGGGTTGTTTAAGACCTGGGGTCAGACACTCCCTTCCTAAAATCCTCTACAGATGATCATGATCATCATCAACCACAAGTCACAGCAGTCCGTGTCAGTATGCTGTCATTACCGGACAAAGCGCTCTTGGTGAAATTGTTATACTACAATGCTGAATGTGCAAGTGCTGCGTTGAGAGCCTACCAGTCACTGAAAGGTGATCGCAGTGGGAAAGGACCGATGGAAAGTGCTGTGCTGTGGCGAATGGTGAAAAAATTCGAGGAAATGGATGTGATTGCAATGTCATCCGCACATGACAACTCCAGTGCTCGCCATGTTTCTTGGCAAACAGGCATTCCATACAGGACTGTATGCAAACACTACGACAGATTCTGCACAGATACCCATACAAACTGCAACAGCATCACAAACTGCAAGCTGGCAAGTACGTGCAGCATCAGGAGTTCGCAGCATTTTTTTTTTTTTTTTTTTTTTTGACAAATGAATGTTAACGAGAACTGGCTGATGAACGTTTTATGGACTGATGAGGCACAATTCTCCCTAAACGGAGCAGTAAACACGCGCAACTGCCACATCTGGGCCACGGAACATCTTCGAGCAGTCGTTGAAGCGCCACTTCATCTGCCGAAAGTGACAGTTTGGTGTGGATTCACGGCTTCCTTCATTATCGGTCTTTTTTTTTTTTTTAAGAGGTCCGCGGCACCTCCTTTGAAACCGTTTCAGTGACAGGTGCCCATTATACGAACATGTTACGAACGTACATTATCCCTAGCTTGCAAGAGTGGGATGCAGTGAATCTGTGCACATTTATTGCAGGATGGAGCACCACCCCACATTGCACGTTCCATTAAGCAACTGCTGCAAGAGACGTTTGGCACAAATCGTGTGTTCAGCCGACACTTTCCGAAGGCTTGGCCTCCTCGGTCACTAGACCTGACACCCTGCGATTTCTGGCTCTGGGGTTACCTAAAATCACAACTGTACAGATGTCGCCCCACTTCACTGGCCATGCTGAAAGATACCATTCGACACCATGCGGCAGCCATACCACCGGACATGCTCTTCAATGCCGTCCATGGTGTTTTCTCTCGTCTACAGGCAGTGCTGGAACAGGACGGCCACCACATTGAACACCTGGTACAATGAGGTGTCTAACCTGGTAAAATCAAAATATACATAATATCTAAGGTATTTTACCTGATATTGTCAAAGTATTTTGCACGTTGTTTGCTCTGTGAGGCACGTGCTCCCGGCCTGAGAGGTCCCTTACGTTACGGACCTTTGGTTAGTTATAAAAAATTTTTTGCAGAAATAAAACAGTTAGTATTAACTATATGTCAACAAAATAGTTTCCATATCATCTACTGTTTCGCACGTTACTAGAAATTCGAGCACGGGAAAAACGTCCATATAATAAAAAAATTTATTTTCAACTTGTCACTAATATTTCTTTTTTTTTTTTTCTTTTTGATGTTCCTTATAATAGTTTAGAATTTTATTATGAAGATTACAAATTTATATGAAAAAATGTTTTTATATGTGCAGTCAAATGCATCATAAGTTGTCATTTTTTCATATAAATTTGTAATCTTCATAATAAAATTCTAAACTATTATAAGGAACATCAAAAAGAAAAAAAAGGAATATTAGTGACAAGTTGAAATAAAATTTTTTTTATTATATGGACGTTTTTCCCGTGCTCGAATTTCTAGTAACGTGCGAAACAGTAGATGATATGGAAACTATTTTGTTGACATATAGTTAATAATTTCTGAAACCACGTAATGTTTTCGACAAATGTTGAATTAATATAAAACAGTTAGGTTATATTTTTTCAGTTCCACATTGATTCGCTCGCACAATCAAATGTTTAAATTTTACTATTAATTAAAAGATTTTAGTAGAAAGATACAATCAGGTGTCTATTTTTCTCGACACTTCCAACCTGTGGTTGCTGCGCCATCTGGCAATGAAAAATGTAAGTAAAATGAGTAAACATTTATGTGATTTCATAAAATACCCGATGTCATTCTGATCATTTCTACGCAAACCGCGTTGCCCTACTCTCAAAACTCTGCGAGTTATTAAGTTTTCAAAATGGGCAAGACTTTTGGATCACCCGGTATTTATAGATTTGCAAAGCTTTTGCTTTCCACTAGGAGACTTTTTCAGGCAATAGGTAAAAAAATGTCTATTATTAGCCTGAAAAAGTTTCCCAGTGGAGAAGGAAAGATTGGCAAATCTATAAATGCTTTATACCAATAAATAAATGCATTTTACTATGCTATAAGCACTTTTTGATTGTACACAGTTTGGTGTACTTTGAACTAATACTCATTGTTTACACTGCGTATGAGATGGAAAGTGATTACGTGAAAAGAGTAATGCAATCACCGATTTAAGGACCCATAAGACCTATTATAACACTATGTTTTCATGTTTTTTTTAATTCCAGTGGAGGGTGGAAAAAAAACTGGCAACTTCAGATTGCATTTGATGAAAAAAAAAAAAAATGATTGAATTTGGCAAAGACTTTAAAAAAGCCAGAGCAACCACTGGGAATGTATGTAATAATTTGTCTATTCAGTGTAAGAAAAGTTCTGTAAGGCAGTTGAGTGACAACATTTTATTGCCTCTAATCTTACAGCTCAAAATGGGAATGTTGTGCTGCAGCATGAAGGAAAATTTTGAGTTTTCCATAATGAAATCCCCAAGGGGCTTGATAAAAACTTCATTATAGTTCCTTTAAAGAAACTGAGAATTCCCATTAAAAGTCCACAAACTGTTAAATTTGATTTTTATTATAGGGGGGGGGTAGTAGCATGACTTTATATTATCGTTTTAGCTTCGATTTCTTCAACAACACTGTAAATATATTTAATTGTTATTCCACTACATGGATTTCTGCCATTCCTTCTCATTCAGAAACACCTGTGTTGTCCTCCAACCCATCATCAGGAAGCAGATGGTGCCACTAGTACAGTAATGCACAGACTTTCTGGTCATTAATTGCAGCTACTATTCTTTCAATTTGAACACCTTCTTCCAATTTCTTTTTCCCAAAGTTATGCTAATGAATCTCAGTTAATTATATGCCTGGTGTTTTGAATGCCTTTCTCAATTCCTGTTTTGCTGGTAAAATTTTTCTTTATAGCAGTTTTATGTTCTGTTGCATTGGTACAAGGGTGTTTCCCAGCTTCACCTATGCAACTACCCCTACAACTGCAGTTTACACTGCAGACCATTTCTTTTTGTTGCAGGATACTATTTTTCCTTTTGCTTTAGGGAAGGGGAGAATTAAAGAATAAAGTTGAATTTCCAGGTCTAAACAATAAAATTGAATTTCTTAACTGTATTGTTCAGGACTGGAGCAAGTTGAATCTTAAATAGGAAAGCAAACAAATTACAAATGCGTTTGCAATGCCACACATAATAGGGCATTTATCATTACGAGCATGGTCGTTCCTGAAAATCAGTTCAGCAACATTTCCCATCTATTTATAGAGAATTATTAGCATAATAATGTAACAGGCTTCTGATTGAAAAATTCCACTTCATCACTGTAAGCAAACAAATTACAAATGCATTTGCAATGCCACACATAATAGGGCATTCATCATTATGAGCATGGTCATTCCTGAAAATCAGTTCAGCAACATTTCCCATCTATTTATAGAGAATTATTAGCATAATAATGTAAGAGGTTTCTGATTGAAAAATTCCACTTCATCACTGTAAACTGCTTTAGGCAAAGACATAGAGGTACTGTCTATAGAGAGTTGCATTCCCTAGGTTTCCATAGTACAGTAGCTATGCACAAGCCTAACAACACTCCTGTAAATGCTCA
The DNA here is from genome assembly GCA_039090855.1 of Macrothele yani. Classification (NCBI taxonomy): domain Eukaryota; kingdom Metazoa; phylum Arthropoda; class Arachnida; order Araneae; family Macrothelidae; genus Macrothele; species Macrothele yani. The sequence goes on from CM077013.1 coordinate 124,185,507, forward strand.
AATATGTTTAGACTGGTGTCTTGCCTACCATTTCGGGACCATAGATAACTGGAAGAGGGCCCTAGAAAGCAATGAGTCATGCTTCACATTCTTTTGCTCTGATGGAATCGTTTGGGCCTGGCAATTTCTGGGAGAAAGATTCTTTCAACATGGCATCATTCCAACTGTCAAGATTGGTGGTGGCTCTGTAATGGTCTGGGGATACTTTTACAGGAGGGATAGAGCCAGAGATGTAGATACATGCCCATATGTAAATAGTTTCCAAATTAGAATTTTCATACAGCTTTTGTTTGTTGATTTAAAAAAAATATATATATATATTTTACAACTTTCTTTTGTTTTTGTTTTTCTTTTTTGGCACAAAATCTCCTTTTTGCTTTACACTTTCAGTGCATCTACCAGGTTAATTACAGTTGCACTTCACAGTTCTAGTGGGAATGAAAACATTCCCTGGTTTTCTTCATTTTGAATTTTCTGACAAAGTTACAGTGTTTTGTTTCGCATCCTGATTCATCAACATTTTATACTGTGCTTTAAAAGCATTTTCATTCTGATTAACTTACAGTATGATTTTAAATGACAATTATATCAAAAGGTATTGGTACCAAAATGTATGATAATTTTTTACAGGACATTTAAAAATGAGAATTGCTTAAATTGCTTAAAGTGAAATAGAAATGAAACAGGTTTAAACAGGGTTTGAAGACAATGATTTTCAGATAATGGTCCCAATAAACTGATGCAACTTTAAAACCTTTTGATAAGAAGAATGAAAAGGACTACTTACGAGATTCAAGATTTTTGAATGTAATTCTTTCACCTCCAATTGTTTCATGTGGCTCTCCTGTGCCTAACCTCTGTAACAAAGACATACATTATCAAAAAAGCACATCTAAACAAATACACCACATGATCCTTAGTAAACAAATACTACCATAATAAACATAGAGAACACAGTAAAAGTTAAAAAATTTCAAACAAATATCATATTTGTAAGATGTTAATCCATTAATTGGTGTAAATATGTCATGGATGTTAAGCCAGATAACATCCGAAAATTTTAAAATTTCGTCGTCCTTGGGAGAGAATCGAACCCGAACTCCTGGATAGCACACGAGTATGTTAACCACTACACCACCCAGAATGACCAAGTTTCAAGTTATCGATTAATTTGAATATAACCATCACAGGATTTGCTAGTCAAAGCAACCGGCATTCATATATAGTGAATCTGGAGGTATAGTATTCATTCTCATGATTGCCCGGAAGCGCAGAATATCAATGAATGAAATACAGGATTACACCACTGTACAATACAAATTTGGAAGATGTGAATCCGTTTATCGGTGTAAATATGACAAGGATGTTAAGTCAGATAATATTCGAAAACTTGAAAATCTCATTGTCCTGGAGCGGGAATAAAACCTGTGTCTCCTGGATAGCGCCCGAGTATGCTAACCACTACACCATCCAGAACACGCAAGTTTCAAGTTTTCAATTAATTTTAACATAACCATCTCAAGATTCGCTAGTTGAAGCAACCAGCATTAATATTAAATACCGTATATACTCGTGTATAGGTCGCCCCCCGATTTTTATTTGAATATTTGCAGTTTTTGTATATCCCGTATATAAGTCGCCCCCCTGATTTTTATGTGAATATCTGCAGTTTTTGTATACCTACCTAACTTGTATATAAATAAAAAAAAAAATTCTTTTCTGAGGATGCACCCGCATACGAAAATGTGAACCTACTACTATTTATTGTTGTAGCTGGCTCTCGCAGTGTTGCTTGCGGCAGTTTCCCGCAAAATGTGGGTGGAATTGAAGCACAGTTCTGGGAAGGTGATAGGGCTCACCACCCTGGAGAGTTTTCAGGGGAAGGTGATACACTTTAACAATATAAGAACCCACTTTTGCACATTCCCCTCCCACCTCTCCCACTTTTTGTGAGCGAGTTTTCTGTAGTTACTTCATTCATGGAGAGTAAAGCATTTGTTCCCGCAGCAAAGAAATCGTGATGCAGTTACCAAACGTCGTAAGGCATGTCGTTATTTAAAAAAAAAACTTCGTGAAACATATTTGGAAAGCGTAAATAGCTCTTGATGTCAACCTGATAGGTTTTTTTTTATCCCATAAAGAATATGCATGCCGTAAAAAATAAATGTGTAACTTTTGACATTTTCAATGGATTTCTCTTTAAAATTTAAAAAGAATCTGTACAATTTGCACACAACTATTTAAAAAATTGAAGAAAATTTGTTCTATAAAATTTTCTCCCACTACCCTATGCAGCGTAGCAGCTGTCGGTCAACTGCTGAGTTGGAAGAGTGTGTGATTGACAGTGAGGTTGTTTATCTACTCCCGAGTTTCATCCCTCTCCACAGCGTTTGTGACAAACAATCGACTTTAGCGACAAAACCAAACATAGCCCCATTCAGTAAAGATGCAATCCATTTTTGCTCGCTCTTAGTCTTCAGAAAAGGTTACCGTTTGATTTTTAGGGCCGGGGCACACTCAACTTAATAACAAACGTAAGTAGGTTGTTAAACTAAAGCACTTTTTTACTATCAGTGGTAATGTTATTCTGAGCGATCGGCCAAGTTTAAACACTTTCGTTTTCAGGATGCACTGATTAAGTTACCGCTGTTCTGTAGATTGTCACGCCTGTCTTCGCCATCGCTAAGCAGGGGCAGCGGTCTCCTTTTGCAATAGTCTGTCCTTTTCCCTCTTCATTACCCGTGGAGAATAGAGCACGGTCGTAGATCTCGGCATGGTGCAACTTAAACTACTGACATGTTCACCTCTTTCCTCTGGCCTCTGGGTACTTTACCAGTGGGGCAGTCAAGTCACGGCCATATCGACAGATCTAAAACGGACTTTGAGACATATTTGCAAAATGAGTTTTTCTATTAGTGAATAAAAAAACTCGTACATATAAAATCAATAAATTGCTTAGCAATAATTTTCTTCTGTACCAGTAACACTCGGAAAATGACTTAATATACAACTGCAAATGAACTAAGTATGCATGTTTTCGTAAGGCATAAAATTTTGGTTTTCAACCTATCAGAAATATTTTCTGTGTACAGTTCAACCCCCTAATTTCGACCTAAATATTTCATTAAAAAAAGTCGACCTATACACAAGTATATACGGTAACCTGGTAAATACAATGAAAGTTTAAAGCAAAAAGGAATTTTTGTGCAAAAAAACAAAACAAAAGAACTAACGAATCCTGAGATGGTTATGTTCAAATTAATCAGAAACTTGAAATTTGGTCATTCTGGATGGTGTAGTGGTTAGCATACTCAGGTGCCATTCAGGAGACGCGGGTTCATTTCCCGCTCCAGGACGACGAAATTTTCAAGTTTTCAGATATTATCTGACTTAACATGCATGTCATATTTACATCAATAAATGGATTCCCATCTTCCAAATTTGTATTGTACAATGGTCTAATCCCATATTTCATTCACTGAAATATCATATTTAATGGTTCAACACAGCCTTCACCTCAAGCTGCCCAGGTTAACATATTTTCCTTTTGAGTAATATGCTTTACATCATGTGACTAACATTCAACAACTACTATAATAAGAAAGATGACACCGAATTTTCGGGTGTAGGAAGCACGTCTTTTGACTCCATTCTGATGCAAATTAAATTTATCGAAGCTATTCAAAGTCAACGGAACCCGTAGAGAAAACAATAGTATCTGACATAAGAAAGAAGTTTTTCAATTGGTTTTTTATCATTCAGATATTACTGTAAACGGAATCGTGAGCTTACTCGCTCTGGTTGCAGACTTGTGCGTTAAGAAAAACAAGAATTTATATGTGAAACATTTCGTACCGAAAACGCTCTCCAACAAAGAAATAATTTTTCAAATCGAACTCTTAGAAACAAAAATATCGACAAAAATAAGACGTAACTTTACGTCCCCTGGTGGAAAAACCATGCATTATTTTAGGAAGAAAGTATTCTCAAAAGGTTTTTCCATATGCGCGGTATCGGTCCAAGAAAAAAAAAAAAATTCGAGTTTTCAGGAGCCCAGATTTTGCTACAAATACACCAGAAGCAGAAATTAACACTTATGCCACCTGGTGGCCAAACCATTCTTTACCAAACATTAGAAATTATGTGAAAAATATTTTCCATCAGGTCTTATATGCGATACAGGAAGACTTTTTCGAATCGGAGTTTTAGTAGCAGAAATAACACAGAAAACGCAATTTACCTTTGTGCCCCCTAGCGGAAAGTCTATGATTTATTTGAAAATTTTGAACTTATAGGAAAAACATTTCGCATCAGAAACGCTATCCAACGAAGAAGGAATTTTTCAAATCTGACTCCTAGAAGTACAGATATTGACAAAAAATAAGATATACATCTATGCCCCCTGGCGTAGAAACCAAGCATTATTTCAAGAACAAAAATGTTTCTAAAAGGTTTGTCGACACCAGTAGTAACGGTCTACAAATGACGTTTTTTTCAATCAAGAATTTAGAGGCTCATATTTTGCTGCAAATACATCAGAAGCGGAAGTTAAGACTTACGCCACCTTGTGGTCAAATAATTTTTTACAAAAATTAGAAATATGTGCAAAGGATTTCCCATCAGGAGCTGTATCTGGTGCAGAAAGAATTTTTCAAATCGGAGATTTAGAAGCAGAGATATAGGAGGAAAGCAATTTACCATTACGCCCTAGCGGAAAGTCTATGAATTACTTGAAAATTTTGAAATTATATGAAAAACATGTGACACTGAAAACACTATCTAACAAAGAAAGAATTTTTCAAATCGGACTCCTAGAAGTAGAGATATTGACAAAAATAAGATATACGTCTACGCCCCTTGGAGGAGAAACTGTGGTATATTTTAAGAAAATATTGCGAAAAGGTTTATCGATGTGAGTGGCATTAGTCCACAAAAGAATGTTTTCAATCAATATTTTAGAAGCTCAGATTTTATGGCAAATACATCAGAAGCAAAAATTAACACTTACGCCCCCTGGTGGCCAAAGTATTCTTTACTAAAAATTTGAAATTATATGCAAAAGAGTTTCCATCAGGAGTTGTATTCGCTGAAGAAAAATGTTTTCAAATCGGAGTTTTAGAAGAAGAGTTATTGGGGAAAAAAAGCAATTTACTTTGACGCCCCCTAGTGGAAAATCTATGCATAATTTGAAAAAGTAACTATATCTAAAATACTCAGACATAAATGGAATCAAAAGATAAAAGAACTTTTTCAATCGGATGTTTAGAAGCAAATATGTGGAATAAAACATATATTTGAATTCAACATCTGTGTTTACGCCCTCTAGCGGAGAAATTGTACATCGTAAAAAAAAAAACGAAATGAAGGATCATCATTCGCATATTTCAAGCTTCCCAGTGCAAAAAGAAATTTCAAATTGGACTAATAGTTGAAGAGAGATTGTGGGTACAGACGGACGGACAAACCGGTAACATAAGCACGATCTTTTTTTACAAAAGATGTGCTAAAATCACATGTATGCCAAAAGCTCAGAAGAAAAAAAAATGTTTAATAGTGCCCTGATAATTCCTACAACTATGCTTTGCAGAGTAACAAATTTGCATTTTGGACAACTACCCAGGGTTTTTTTTTTTTTTTTTTTTTTTTTTTGTAAGGTTAGAGTATTCTGTTTTCATTGGACATGATTTTGTTGAATTTATGATAATTTGTTGTGAGAGCATGGATATTTGCCATCACATCAAAACAAATATTTGTCCTATTTTGATGTACGGCAGTGAAACCTGGATACTGCAGAGGAGATACAAGAGTCATTTGTTTGATGGATAGATGCATTACTTACCACAGGGGTTTGTGGCAAGACATGTTCTGATTATGTGAGAGATCGAGATGTTTTGCACATGTGAGTAATGTGAAGCAAAATGCTGTTAGTAAGATGGAGACAAAACATTTTTTAGATGGTTTGTCCATGTTGGAAGAATGAGTGCTGAGATGCTAACTGAAATATTGGGTGCACCATGGCCAGACGTTGTTAGGCGGGTTAAAGTTGTTTGGCGGGTTTCCAGTTAAAACCGCTTTGTTATACTTCTAACCGGTTTCTGTGTGTACAGCTGCAGAGGAATTCTCCGGAGTGGTTAGTCACAGCCAGAGCAGTGTAGGTACATGGTCATAAGTTTAAGTTAAGAGAGAACAAAGGCAACAGAAATGGTTTTAAGTATGGAACAGTGGATTTTTATTGTGGAACAGTATTTCAGATATAAGTCATACAAGGTTTTAAATGAGTTCTTTACAGAAAAATTTTCACATTGTGAAGCACCAGCGAAATCAGTGGTACAGAAGTTAAATTTCATGAAACTGGCACGGTGTGCAACAGGAAAAGAAACAAACCCAAGACAATTCGTACTGAAGGCAAAATCAAGGATGTGTGCACAATGATGTTACAAAGCCCTCGGAAGTCGATTCGCCGATTATTGTCAGCAAGACGGGAATATCTGCCATGTCATGCCGATGCATACTTAAGGTGGATTTGCATTTTCGGCCATACAAAGTTATGGTGCTCCAAGAACTTAAAACTCCTGATTATTCAAAATGGATGCAATATTGTAAGTGGTTTCAGGAGATCATTGTCAGCGCTGAAATGGAACCAACACTTTATTACATGACAGATGAAGCATGGTTTCCTCTGTCTGGGTATGTCAATGCGCAAAACAGCAGGATGTGTACCGACAAGAATCCCAGACAGACAATGGAGACTCCTCTGTACGACCAAAAGATAGGCATTTGGTGTGCTGTGTCTGCGAAGAGAATAGTCGACCCATTCATTTTCACTGACACCATCAACTCGGAGCGCTATGTTCAGCAACTGTTCAACCCATTTGTTGCCGCACTTACAGAAGATTAGTGAACATATGCTTCCTTTCAGCAGGATGGTGCAATGGCGCATGCTGTGCGAAACAGTATGTGCTGTGCATGAAGTGTTTGGGGACGACAGAACTGTATCGAAGGGACTATGGCCACCCAGATCACCCAATCTCTCCACCTGTGACTTTTATCTGTGGGGAGCATTGAAAGGGAAAGTGTATGCAACTAATTCGCACACCCTTGATGAATTAAAAGTGAACATTACCGATGCCATAGCCCAGATTAGTGCCGATGAGTTGTAGTGTGTTGTGAACAACATGTTCTGTCATGTGCAGCTGTGTCTTGATGTCGGAGGACAGTACTTTTAGCAATTGTTGTAAACGCAGGTAAATTACTCCTGTTTTCTGTCATTTTAACTATTCTTTACCATGTATAGTAACATTGCCTGACTGTTGTAGTTCATTATACTTGGCCTTCTTTTATATGGCACAGCCTGTATTTATTCAGCTCAAGTGGAAGGAAAGAAAGGCATATAAAGGCTAAAGAAATCATGGAAGGACCAGATTCTCGAATATTTACATGAGAGGCAGATAATGAATATGAAGTACAAAACGTCTTGTGTGAGACACTTGATGGATGTCAGTGAAACTTGAGCTGTGCATTGAGATCACTATAAATGGAGATGTTTGATATATCAACAGCAAAAGAAATCTAGCACCATCAGTTTTACACATTTATCTGCCAGATGAGGTTTCTTCGAGGAGCTCATCTCTGAATCTCAGAGAACAGCTTAGTGATGAGTATGACTATGAATGAATGAAAATCCCATAAATGGTGTACATAATACAGGGTGTCCGAGAATTATTGGACACATTACAAAATTATGTACAAAAAAAACTATGAGCATTGTCTGTTTTTCTAAGTCACATATTACTAACACGGTTTCTATATTTTTGTTTCGCACAATTGTTATTCCCAGAATCCAATAGATGGCACTAGGTGTGGCCTCATGAGGAATGTATGAGAAATGCGCAATCAGTAGTCATGTCATCCGTACAGCAGAAGGCGATGTGTGTGTTATGGCTTGCGGAATTAAAGTCTGTCATTAAAGTTAAAAAACGGTACCATTTAGAGTATGGTTGTAATCCTCCGTCAACGAATTCAATTAAGTGGTGGATGAAACAGTTTAAAGAAACTGGCAATGTGGAAATCGTGAAGGAGCTGGTAGGCCTAGCGTCAGCGGTGAGACGGTTGACCAAGTTAATGAAAGTTTCCGAGGAAATTTGTTCGTAAAGCAAGTAGAGAACTGTGCATTCCAAAATCGACAGTTCACGATATCTTGCACAAGAAATTAAAGTTTCATGCTTATAAAATTCAAATAGTGCAAAAGATGCATGTAAATAATCACACTCTGCTATACAATTTCGCTGTGGATATGCTGAATTGAGTGGAAAACGATGAAAACTTTCTCAGTACAGTAATTTTTAGTGATGTATCCACATTTCATGTATCAGGTATTGTGAATCGTCACAACTGTAGGATATGGGGCAGTGAACCGCCTCATGTTGCTATTGAACTGGAACGTGATTTTCCAAAAGTTAATGTGTGGTGTGCCCTATCAAAAAGAGAAGTGATTGGCCCTTTCTTCTTCTGCGAAAAAACCATAAATGGTGAAATTTACTTGGATATGCTGGAAAATTTCTCTATACCCCAGATCAAAAGATATGACGTCGTTTTCCAACAAGACGGCGCACCTCCACATTGGTCAACGTGTGTACCTAAGTGCCTAAATGAGCATTTCCCCAACAGATGGATTGGGCATGGTGGTCCCATTCCGTGGCCTCCTCACTCTCCAGATCTAACTCCATTGGATTATTTCATGTGGGGTTATGTGAAGGATCATGTCTATCAGACGCCTTGTACTGATTTGCAGGAACTGAAGCAGCGTATCACAGCTGCTATTAATTCCATAACTCCTCAGATGCTTGCCAATACATGGGATGAAATTGAGTATCGCTTGGACGCACTACGAACAAACAAGGGATCTCACATCCAAATTTATTAACTTGTGTAGTTACACTGTAAGTTGGTACAGTCAGTTTCTTTATGTTTAATGTTTTGTTTTATATAATTTTGTAATGTGTCCAATAATTCTTGGACACCCTGTATAATGAACCAATTAAAACACACACACACCACTGCCATCACATTGTCAACCATTATCAATCCACTGCTGGAAGAAGGTCTCCCCAAGTTTCTTCCACAACTGTCTGTCTTGAGCCACTCTCCTCCATGATACTCCGGCATGCTTTCGAATTTCATCTATCCATCTCCCATGTGGTCGTCTTCTGGGTCTTTTTCTGTCCCTTGGAATCCAGTCTAAAATTTCGGTTGGCCATTGGAAGTCCGTTCTGGCAACATGTCCAGCCCATTGCCATTTTAGGGATTTTACTCTGATCATGATGTCTTCCACTCTTGTCATTTTCCTTATCCACGAGTTCCTCTTTTTATCTTTCCTGGTTACACCAAGTATGCATCTCTCCATACTTCTTTCAGTTGTCTGCAGCCTTCGTATGTTTTTTTTAGTTAAAGTCCATGTCTCTGCTGCATACGTAAGAACTGGAAGGATGCATTGATTAAACACTTTTCTTTTAAGACATAATGACATATTGCTCTTGAAAATTGTACTGTTTCTTCCAAAAGCTCTCCAGCCAATTTTTATATGCCGATTAATTTCCTCATCAAAGTGACCCTTGCTTGATATCTGCTGTCCAAGGTAAATGTAGGTATCATTCATCTCCAGCCTTTCCACATCAATTGATAAATCTTCATTTCTTGTAAAAGCATTGTACGTCTCTGTTGTCTTCTGAAAGTTCAGTTTTAAACCCACTTTTCTTTTGTCAACAAGTTCCTGAATCATACTCTGCAGCTCTGAAGGGGTAGTCGAAAAAATTATTAGGTCATCAGCAAAACAAAGGTGAGTTAAATAATCTCCATTAATCTTTATCCCCTTGTTTTCCCAGTTTAATGACTGAAAGACACTTTGCAATGTGGCATTGAAGAGTTTGGGAGAAATGATGCTACCTTAGCATCTTTGTGTAAGCATCTTTTAAGCATATTGTTACTTGTTACTGTTGATGGTTTCACAGAATTGAAGGCCTTTTTATTGATTATGAAAAAGCCTTCGATTCTGTGAAACCATCAGCAGTAACAATGGCTTTGGAATCCTGCAGTATTAAAGATGCATACATTGACATTTTTAATAACATCTATGAAAATTATTATATTTGCACTTTTAAGGTATTAACCTCTTGCAAAGTGCGCATAGTTTACGTGCAATTCATAAATGAAAAAACCATTAGGAAGAACCATTCACTCACCATAAAGATCATGGTAACCTCCAATGACCACACACTTCCAACACGTCATTCATCATGATGTAACTGGGCTTCCACAGGTTTACAGACTTCTTGCTTACGCTTCTTATTTTTCGGGTGTGAAACATCGTTTTTTTTTTTTTTTTTTTTCTCTTTTGCCTTATAAGATGTTACTATAATGCTTGTCAATTCGATAAAAATCACACATACAACTCATTCATACCAAGTAAAAACTATGTACATAACCTTACATTCACAGGTGATTAAACCTTGGTCAACTCTAATTATCAAACTCCTCCTTCTGTTTCACTCACAACCTCTGCTACTCCCACTGCAAGTGTCACACCCATTCAGCCCCACACATCCAATCCTCTAGTACTTTCGACAGGTCCCTGTCATCTTCAGGAGGCAGGTGTGTCTCACCCGCCCACCACAGCTCAAGTGAGCAGAGCCATCGAGGCCCGGGCCCCAGTCGCTATCTCTGAATCGTTGTGTCTCTGGCGCCATCTATTGTCCCTGCTGCTCTTTTTTCCCTCTTTCTTTTTATGCTGCTGTTCAATTTTTATTAGGGCTTTCCATTGTTCGTTTAAGTTACTTGGCTCATTAATGTTGCATAATCTTGATCTGTTTTTTTCAATTAACACTGATTCTGCAATTCTTAACTGCTTTTTGTTTTTACAGCTCTTAATAATTTTAATATCTTCAAACCTTGGGCATTTTTGATTTTCCATACAGTATTGGGTCAATGCTGTCTTAGCTTCTTTTTTATTCCAATTATTAATATGCTGGTTTAATCTATACTTTAATTTATTCTTGGTGCTGCCTATATATGACACAGGTGGTTGCTGGTTTATTGGGATTTCATTAAGTGAATATCATATGGCTAGTATGGATGTGAGAGCTCTTTTTCCTAGCACACCAGTACCTCAGGCAATAGAAATAATTATTGAAAAATTATATGTGCTACAGACAATGAATGCAATACAAATAGAGGAGTTAAGAGAAATTTTATTGTACATATATGAAAATAACATTTTTAAGTTTAACAACAAGATGTACAAACAAAATCATGGTGGACCTATGGGGTCACCACTGTCAACTTTATTTGCTGAAATTATAATGAGTGACATTGAGGAAAAAATAATAAGTAAACTCGAGGATCCACCACTGATATACTGCAGATATGTTGATGACATTTTTCTGTTATCCAGGCTAAAAAATGATGAACTTGAGGACTTGACAAAAAAGTATAGTGAAATTTATCCATCTATTGAACTGACAGTAGAACAAGAACATGACAATACTTTGGCATTTTTGGATGTTTTAGTTGTTAAAACAGAGGAGAATATACAATTCAGAGTGCATAGAAAATCTTCATATATCCCAGCACTTATACCATTTCAGTCATCACATCCATTAACACATAAAAGAAATAGTGTTAAAACACTAATTAAAAGAAGTTTAACACATTCATCAATTGAACAGTATAGAAAGGAAGAAATTGAATATATTGAAAAAATTGCTTATGCTTTTGGATACCCTAAACAGGTATTAAAAAATGGATTTATGAAGTAACTCAAGGTTACAATAAGGTCAAGACTGATAAAAAACTTGTAAAATATGTGGGAGCAATACCATATATAGAAAATGTTTCAGCAGAAATTAATAAAGTTTGTGGCAAGTATGGCATACAGGTAGGAAATCAGGTACTTACTGTAAAAAATTTAGTGATTAAAAATGAAAAAATTAGCCAATTAGATAGAGCAGGAATTTATGAAATCCCAATAAACCAGCAACCACCTGTGTCATATATAGGCAGCACCAAGAATAAATTAAAGTATAGATTAAACCAGCATATTAATAATTGGAATAAAAAAGAAGCTAAGACAGCATTGACCCAATACTGTATGGAAAATCAAAAATGCCCAAGGTTTGAAGATATTAAAATTATTAAGAGCTGTAAAAACAAAAAGCAGTTAAGAATTGCAGAATCAGTGTTAATTGAAAAAAACAGATCAAGATTATGCAACATTAATGAGCCAAGTAACTTAAACGAACAATGGAAAGCCCTAATAAAAATTGAACAGCAGCATAAAAAGAAAGAGGGAAAAAAGAGCAGCAGGGACAATAGATGGCGCCAGAGACACAACGATTCAGAGATAGCGACTGGGGCCCGGGCCTCGATGGCTCTGCTCACTTGAGCTGTGGTGGGCGGGTGAGACACACCTGCCTCCTGAAGATGACAGGGACCTGTCGAAAGTACTAGAGGATTGGATGTGTGGGGCTGAATGGGTGTGACACTTGCAGTGGGAGTAGCAGAGGTTGTGAAACAGAAGGAGGAGTTTGATAATTAGAGTTGACCAAGGTTTAATCACCTGTGAATGTAAGGTTATGTACATAGTTTTTACTTGGTATGAATGAGTTGTATGTGTGATTTTTATCGAATTGACAAGCATTATAGTAACATCTTATAAGGCAAAAGAGAAAAAAAAAAAACGATGTTTCACACCCGAAAAATAAGAAGCGTAAGCAAGAAGTCTGTAAACCTGTGGAAGCCCAGTTACATCACGATGAATGACGTGTTGGAAGTGTGTGGTCATTGGAGGTTACCATGATCTTTATGGTGAGTGAATGGTTCTTCCTAATGGTTTTTTCATCTATGAAAATGCAAGTGCAAAGGTTCGGTTATTTGAGGATACAGCACAAATAAGAATTGGAAAAGGAGTGAGACAAGGTGACACCATATCTCTCAAGTTCTTTAATGCCACATTGCAAAATGTTTTTCAATCATTGAACTGGGAAAACAAAGGGATAAAGATGAATGGACATTACTTAACTCTCCTTTGTTTTGCTGATGGTATTCTTTGCAACTACCCCTTCAGAGCTGCAGAGTATGATCCAAGAACTTGTTGACAAGAGTAAAGAAGTGGGATTAAAAATGAACTTTCAGAAGACAAAAGTGATGTACTATGCTTTTACGAGAAACGAAGATTTATCGATTGATGGAGAAAAGCTTGAAACAACCGATACCTACATTTATCTTGGGCAGCAGATATTAAGTGAGGGTCACATTGATGAAGAAATTAATCAGCAAATAAAACTTGGATGGAGAGCTTTTGGAAGAAACAGTACAATTTTTAAGAGCAGTATGCCATTGTCTTAAAAGAAAAGTGTTTATTCAATGCATCCTGCCAGTGCTTATGTATGGAGCAGAGACATGGACCTTAACTAAAAAAGACATACAAAGACTGCAGACAACTCAAAGGATGCATGATGAGATGCATGCTTGGTGTAACCAGGAAAGATAAGAAGAGGAACTTGTGGATAAGGAAAATGACAGGAGTGGACAAACGACATCATGACCAGAGTGAAACCACTGAAATGGCAATGGGCTGGACATGTTGCCAGAAAAACGGATCCCCGATGGACAACCAAAATTTCAGACTGGATTCCGAGGGACTGGAAAAGACCCAGAAGAAGATCGCATGGGAGATGGATGGATGAAAGTATGCCGGAGTGACATGGAGGAGACAGGCTCAAGACAGACAATTGAGGAAGAAACTTGGGGAGACCTTCATCCAGCAGTGGATTGATAATGGTTGTTGATGATGATGATGATGATATATATATCATCATCATCATCATCATCATCATCATGATGATATATATATATATATATATATATACGTATATGTAAAAAAAAAAGTGGAGCAAATCTTTTTAGCAAAGATTACCTTAATCTTGAAAATTATCTGAGATAATAATCGAAGGCTTGGAGTGGGTTCTCTCGGATGAACCCTTTTTAAGCCTTTGCATTCTTCTTTATGTTCCTCCCAGGCTTTACTCTAACGAATAAAAAAAAAATACATATATACAAAAATATTTTGCACATTCGTTAAACACTGGATTTAACAGAACAATGCTATCACCAACTGCAATCAAAGATGTGGAAAAATCAGCACATTTAAAAATTTATCTTTCTATGAAATAATAAAAATCCTAAAGTTAGCTAAAAGTCTTAACAGGATTATGGCACTTAATACCAGCTGCATTCACTGCAAAAATACAAGTCAATTACTTCAACTCCACATAGCATCATGCTACATAAAAGCAAAATATCCACTCAAAAAAGTGAAAATAGCAATAGCACAATTTCATGACAGAATATGGCATATCTTATATCATACTTTCAAGGTTTCAGCAACAGATGTTTTGTTAGGTATAAGAATTATAAATGAGAATTTCATATAAAAATTAATTTGAATATACAGATGAATGTTTCCCCACATTGGCGAATCACCAACAACAACCTCGTTTTTGCTGGATTGTCTGGCATGCAATGGTTGCTGTTTTTCTTGCCTTATATTTTTCCATGCCTGCGATAGCTCGACAGGCATGTTCGAATTACAATTAATAGTCTTTGTTTTTTCCATCATTATGGCTTCTCCTGTTAGAATCTTTCTATGAGTGGTGAGAGATGTGATAAGTTTACTATTTTCCCAGCTGGGCACAACATTATTATTATTAAGGCAGTACTGTATCAGTGATGTTCAAGCTTCATTTTATTTTCCAGTTATTCAGATGCTCTTTTAATCTGGTATTAATATTTCTTTTGGTGCTTTTGATGTATACAGTTCTACAATTTGTATCTTCATTATTATTAATTATGAGAATTTGGTAGACAAATATTACTTAATATAGATTTTGTTCAATATTACATTGTAGCATTCTGCCATTGTCCATTGCGGTGTCGGCTATTTGCATTTTGGCTTTGTAGCATTCTTTCTTTAACAGGCTGGATATACTAGGGCAATATGGCAGTCTACCAAAAAATTATATGAGTCAGATGTATCTTGTATATTTGTCTCTATTGTTCAAGAATTGCCTAAGTATATTCGGCCTGTTAAAGAAATCCAGATTAAAAAAACATTGAATAACTATACAAAAAATCAAGCTTGAACATCACTGATACAATACTGCCTTAATAATAATGCTGTCTGTGCCTTGCTGGGAAAATACTAAATTTATTACATCTCACACCACTCATATAAAGATTCTAACAGCAGAGGCCATAATGATGGAAAAAACAAAGACTATCAATTGCAATTTGAACATGCCTGTCAAGCTAACGCAGGCATGGAAAAACATAAGGCAAGGAAAACAGCGATCATTGCATGCTAGATAATCAAATGAACATTGAAAAAGATTAAGAACTACAACGGCCCCAGATGGTGCCACTATAAATCCACGTAACATGATTTGAGACATCAAAAACGAGGTTGATGTTGGCGATTTGGCAATGTGGGATTAGTTTATGTGAAGCAGTAAAATCTAATACACCCTTGAGAATGGTCGTGGGAATTGTAAGCTGAAACGTGTCACGACATTACTTTTTGGATTCAAATCTAACTTTTATTACACCTTTGAGGATTCAATGAGTTGTTTTGGGGATTACGGACTCATTTAAAGAAGTTTTTATTATATCACAAATCTTTTAATGATTTTGTTTTCATTTGTTCATGTTCAAGCGCTAGTCACTCACCTTCGTTTTAAGCCCAAAATATAAAATAGTTCATGTTCAAGCTCTGGTCATTCACCGTCATTTTAAGCCTAAAATACGTATGTTCTCAAGGCATTCTTTCTGAGGTCTGATAATTCTTTCTAATGCTAATAAATGTATACAGCAGCACATTGTTCTGCAACAAGCAAGTTTGGATACTCCTATACAAGAATGCAATAGTATTATTTTCGGACACCCTACTGACTGACCGATATGATGAACTTGGGTATTGAAAAGTAAGACTTCACCTTTGTTTTAAGCCTAAGGATAATGCACGTTATGTTTTTGAATACTTCTCTTGTCCAATGTTTAAGTCTCAACAATCAGGCCTCGCAGAGAATCTAAACATGATGGCCCCGTAGCAGGATCGCGGCTACAGGCGACGCACGTCACAATTTTTTTTGGTCCTGCAGACAAAAACAATATCCCTCAGAACCCTATTAAATTGTCTTGCGGACTCCCCATCATAGGCGCAGGTTTTCCGGCTTTCAAAATTTCCGAAAACGTAACTTAAACGGAGTGAAAATTTTTCCCGTAATCGTATTTTTTATCCTGATGGGCGATGTACGTCGCAGATTTATAGCAGAAATCGCGGCGACATATATCGTAGATTTATTTGTACTAATCCTTGAATTTTGGCGACGGGCGACGTACATCACAGATTATTTGTACTCATCCCCGCAACAGAATCGCGGCGACTGGCATTGGATATATTTTGTAATCCATTTGACCCTGCAGCAGATTCACGGCGACGCATATCCCAGATTTATTTTGCACTCATCCTCGCAGCAGATTCACGTCGACGGGTGACGTATATCGCAGATTTGTTTTGTACTCATTCCCGTAGCAGAATTGCGGCGACGTACATAGCAGATATATTTTGTATTCATCCTTGTAGCAAAATCGCGGTGACGGCCAACTTACATTGCAGATTCACTTTGTACTCATCCCCACAGCAGAATCGCGGCGACGGGCCACGTATATCGCAGATTTATTTTGTACTCATCCTCGTAGAAGAATCGTGGCCACGAGTGATGTACATTGCAGATTTATTTTGGTCCTGCAGACAAAAAACATATCCCCAGAACCCTATTAAACCATCTTGCAGACTCCCTATCATAGATACAAGTTTTCAGTCATTCAAAATTTCCGAAAACGAAAGTTAGGCAGTGATGATTTCTCCTGTAATCGTAATTTTTTTTTTTTTTTTTTTTTTGCGACGTTCCCTAGATGCTTGAAAAGAGGATTGTCCAATATTGTTGTTAAATATCATTTTATTGCACAAATATTTGTATTTTAGTTTGAAAATGAAGGCAACAATTTCCGAAAACTGAAGTTTGACGGAATCCAATAATCTTAAATTCTTATTCTTGCGATGTTCCCACTGCCCTATATGGTCATTAAATATCATTTTATTAGATAAATGTTTGCATTTAAGATTGGTTTTCGGAAAACTTTTCTCCGTTTTCAAAGCTCTACAGAGCGAAACTTTCTCCCTCTAATATCCTTCCACCCACTGTGCTTCTGTATTATTGTTTAATCATCATTTAATTACATAAATGTTTGCATTTGAGATAGAAAATGGAGAAATTTTTTTCCGAAAATGGAAGTACAATGAAGCGAAGATTTCTCCTGTTATGACAATTTTTTCCTAGTGATACCTCTGCACTTTATTGTTGTTAAGTATAATTTTATTCCATAAATCTTTGTGTTACAGCTTGAAAATGGTGGCAAAATTCCAGACACAAAGGGCCATAATATTCTTGATCTTAATTAACATTTCAATTGCTATAGTACCCAAGGTTAGACATTTTTTTTTTAGGTAGAAAAATACGTCTGTGCAATTTTTATCGTTTTTCGCATCTAATGTTATTTTGCTTGGTGACCACCCGCAGATTATTTTGTGGCACAAGAGTATCTGTCGCAGACTGACCAGGAACTTTCTGCTATGGGGCATGATGGTTTTAAAAGACTTCGTTTATTAACGTGAGAAACAGAAGTTTAATGAAATATTTGTAATAAATAGTTTGTGCTTATATTGAATTATTCTATGTAGTGCTTTTCAAAGTTAGATATTTCTAACATATTGAATTCATATGCAAAAAACCAAGCTTTCTGTCCATTTTTACAGTTATGTTATTTCAAAAACAAAAAGAGATAGAAGCTTAATATTGGGCATGAATTAATTTCTTTAAGCTTAACATGTGTGCTAAATTTCATAAAATTCTGTGAGGGTCAAGTTGAAAACACTATTTTTTGTGTTTTGACATGGAATGACCCTAATATAAACCTGGGAAATAATAACACAACAAACTTTTCTTTTCATTTAAAGGATTCAAACAGGGTTTTAATGAACTCCATGTTTATCTCAGGCTAAAAGTACCTCATCCTTAATTGAAATATTTTGAATGAACTCCATGTGCACTTAAGATCAGGAGCAACTTACATTAAATTTAGGTTCACTGGCTCCAAGAAAGAGTGAACCAGATCGGTAAAGACAAACACAACATCCATATCTCACTTGGATTTAGCTCAATAACTGATGTGGTGTTGGAAGGCAAAAACAAAATTTTGACAAAGTTAAATAGGGCCTCCAAAGTGTTGGTAAGGTCAGGGGTCATGACCAGGGACATTATAAGGATAAGAGCCATTAAAAGGAAGTTTATTTGTGGTGAGGTAATTCTTTACACAAGAGGAAAACAGCTCAACTGCCCATTCATTCAAGAACTGCCTAGTCACCCATGGTTTGTGGTTTAACTTCCAATAAACTCCAAGTTGTCCTCTGACCATCTTTTGTTCCTGGAGCACACTGGGGTGAGTGGTAAACCAGCACAGGCTTCAGTCTGAAATCCCCTGAAGCACTGACACTACGTATTACAGTTAGATGGTCCTTTGTTGGTTTATGCCCTGGTAAAACAGCTCCATCTATGATGATGAATGTACTTTTGGGCAATTTCATCTAAACTGAAAACTTGCTGTGGACGGTAATCCTTTTCATCTACCAATTTCTTGAATTCTGCAACCAAATTTTTAGCTCCTCCTTTATATGCAATTCCAGCAGGTTCACCATGCCTACCATCAATATGAATACTACTAGCATTTTTCTTAAGCATATCAAATTGACATTTGCTGGCCTTAAAAGTCTTCAAACACAATTTCAGGAGAACTAGGTCATTCTTTTATTCAAATGTTCATAAATTTTTATGGTTCTTTCACAAATGAATTCAGTAGAAATAAAATTGCTTTTCATTTATTTTTCTTTATTCCAAATAAGTACCCTTTCTGAAATCAGCAATTAACCTTTAAACATTCTCATACGATTTATCTCTCACTTATTCAAAGTTGTCTTTCTTTGCAGTAAATATTGATGCAATCAATGATGACATGCAATAATACTCTTTACAGAGTGCATTGATTTGGCCTTCTTTGTACATAGCCTTAAGAACTTTTGAAATTACGCCGTATTAATTTGAGTAGTTTTGATTACTACGTGCCTGCCCATAACTACGGGAGGATTTTTTTATTTTTTTAATTATATGTATATATGAAGTGTTTGTTAACTTATTTTGGAGGAGAATCAGTTTGTTTGTTTTAAAATTTTCCCAGGAAAATATTTTTTTTCATATAAAGCGTTTGTCTGCGAGGCACTTTTGAACTGATTTGCACAATACCCCCCCTCCACTAATTTAGGTAATTTACTGTATTTTTCCACTTAAAAATCAAATAATCCCCACTTCTGTAAACAAACGGGGGTGGGGGTAGCAGCGATAAAACCGTTAGTTATTATGGCATTAAAAATATAGAAAAATTAAAGGGGTTGGCAGAAATAAGTACAGTTAGTCATTAGGAAGACGTTAGAAAAATAGGAAGTAAACAAAAATAAAGGGGGCCGGCCAGTTTTAATATCGTTAGTTGTTACGACGCCATTGGAAAGGAAAGGGTGGATACTTGCTTGCAACTTCATTAAAAAAAATTACCATATTGTCTGTCCGCACCCTTGTATAGTCCGCACCGAACATTTTCGCTGGCGAAAAAAACAACAGATAGTCCGCTGACTATGCGAAGAAAACGCGCTACTTACCAGTATTTAACTTAACTCTGATGTACACATTATTCAGTTATTTTAGCACTTCAGACAAAAAATATATGAAGCAGTTTAAGGCCTTTATAAAACTCATTAAAATTTCAGGAGTTTATACAGACTGTACAAACCCTTTAAAAACGGATTGTCCCCCCCCCCCCCAAAACCACTTTGTTCAGATAATTTTTTCCACAATTTTTAAAATTTAATATTTATAGTGGGGGTGTACTTTGTAAGTCATGGCATACAATTTTCTTACGGGCAAAGGCATTTCAGTGAAGAAATTTTAAAATATAAATATTAAAGCACATAATATATTCTATTCATTAACGGTAATCATATAAATTATTTCTGAAGGGTTTTAGGTACGGGAAGCAAGAGTTAACTCACAATTCAAGCTTACCACATTGCATATTTTGTATTCTTTCAACTTACAAGTTAGTAGTAGTAGTACTGTTGAACACAGAATTCACACACATTTCCTTTAAGAATAAGAACATTCAAAGTATTATCTGAAATTATCAATTACTTGCTGCTAACGATAAGGAAGGTAGAGAGTACCATCAGCTTCAGCATTGTCAAATCTTGCACTCCATTGCCTCACTATATAGCAAATTTCTTCCAGTGTACAAAATCATTTCCCTCTCAATGGCTTTTTCAATTTGGGTATTAAATCATAATGACACACTGACAGGTCCTGTCAGAGACCATTGCCTGTCTTCCTCCATGCATTGGGAGAGATCACGGTATAAGCAGCATCAGTATGAACACCTGTTCCAGCTCGTGGCATTATTAGATACTAGAGGTTGCTGTTCCTCAATGGCACGTTTTTCTATTCTGGTCAATGCTTGGAATTAGACAGGGGAAAAAAAATGTTGCGATGACTTATGAAGTAACCCTCATATTATGTAAGTAGTTCACACAGATAAATATTTTTCTTACAGGATGCCATTTTTTGTAATTTTAGGAAATAAAGGTATTAAAGCTGATTCTTTAATGAAGCATGAGAAGACAAGAGATCACCGGTTTTCCATGGACAGCACAAATTCTGTTGAGAAAGAGGAGTAGAAGAAGGCTGTTTCCATGACTTGCTGAAAACAAGAAAAGGCGGGAACCTCTGCTATGAACTTCATTTACGTTCAAGCTAAAGAAAATTTGGCCACAAGGAAATTCAAATGTCTGAAAGAGTTGTGTATTGACCTAGGTGCTGAAGACATGCTTTCATTAAATGTAGATAAGCATACAAACTACGACAGTGCAAACAGTGTGCATGATATGCAGCAGGCAATGGCGACTGTAGTACAAGATGATATCATAAACTCTGTTAAATCAAGTCCTTGGTTTTCAATAATGATTAACGAAAGCACAGATATTTCTGTCGTCCAGAGTATGATAATATATGTAAAATATATTGCTAAAAAGGAAGGGACACACAAAGTTTGTACATCATTTTAAAAATTAGTTGATATTCCTAGTTGTACAGCCAAAGACCTTTATGCAACACTTTTAGAAGTCTTAGTTTCTTTTGACTTGGATAAAAGGAAGATTTCTGGAATTGCAACTAATGGTGCAAGTAACATGGTTGGGGGTTCTGGTGTGTCAACATTACTGAATCAAGATGTACCACATATAATCTCCTGCCCCTGTGTAGCCCACAGACTGGCATTAGCAGGGTCTCAGGCAAAGTTCTCAGGCATCAGATCAAATTTCATATCTGGTTAAACACCAGGAAATTTTAAACAAAATCTTCAAATACTTCAGCAGATCGGCCAAATATACAAGTCAATTGAAAGCTTTATCAGATGCCATGGAAATGAGCCAAAAAAAGTTTGTTCACATCTCACAAACTGGATGGCTCTATCTTCATCGTTATGTTGATTCTGTAAAAGAAAATTGGTCAGCCGTTGTTTCAGTAATTGAAGACAAGAGTGCGGTTGGTCAAGGATTGCTGAAGTGTATAACTAACTTTCGGTTCATTGCAGTAACAGCATTCTTAAGGGACACCCTCTTTATACTGAGCAAGCTGTGTTTAACATTTCAAAAAGAGAATGTTAATTTCTCAACTGTGAAATGTTAGATTCAAGTGCTTCATTTCCAAAGTTCCTGAAAATGTGGAAAATAATTTTGAGTACGGGAGCCATACACAGTTAGAGATGGTGATAAAGAAAGAAAGGAATTTCGAGAAATAATGACCAAATACAGTGGAACCCGCTTAAGAAGTTTTCGTTGGGACCTAGCAAGGAAAACTTCTTAAGCGGCAAAATTTCTTAAACGGGAAGTGTCTGATTGGGTTTTGTAAGACTTTAGTGATTAAAAATGTTGCATAGATTAAATCCAGACACTACATTTTAGCTAATTTTAAAGTAACATAAAAAAATTTACAACTCACCCATTTAAACTTGAATATGAGGATTGAAAGCTACATTTATTATGCTACAGGATTACAAAAATACTGATCTAAAAGCTTTTGTTTCTTTCTTTTTTCCACTAGATTCACAAAGTATGTGTCCATTTCCCTCACATTTCTCATTATGTCTGCTGGAACACGTTTAGGGCTTTCTATAAAGTAGCAAAAAGTTTCTAATGCTTTACTAGCTTCAGCTGAAGTTGGAACTGGCCTGCACTCATCTTCTTGCGTTTCTGGTTCATTGTCCTCTTGCATTTCGATGCCGCAAATATCGTCGATATTTTGCATTTCAAAAGTGGGAACATCTTTGTCAATGTTTACAAACTCTTCAAAGGAATATTTGAAGTTTAGTTGTTTTTTTTTTTTGCAAACTTTCCCAAGCTTCATTGTTGTCATGACTGTTTTCTTAATCAGAAAAACTAAGCTCATCAGTGTTGAAACCAGCTTTCCTGAAGCAATTTGTGATCGTTGAAGATACCTTTTCCCATGAAAAAACAATAAAATGCATAGCATCTAATAAATTCAATTTCAGTGTACATCTGGTGTAATTTGAGTCTGATTCAAGCTTCTGCAGCAGCAGCCAATAAACTAAACGTTTCCTGTAATTGTTTCATGGTTTTAATTATTCCTTGGTCCATTGGTTGTAACACTGAAGTCGAGTTAGGTGGCAGGAAAACTACTTTTACATTTTCCAGATGATCCATGTTCTTTGGATGGGCTGTGCAATTATCCAAAAATAACAAAACTTTTATATTTTCTTTGGCCATTTTCTTCTGAAACTCCATTAAAAAGTCTTCAAAAATCTGAACTATAATTAATCCATGCGTTTTTGCTATTTCTGTAATTGCATCGAAAAGTTTTCACATTTTTGAAGCACCTCGGATTCTTCGATTTTCCGATGACCAATAAAGGCAACTTTTCTGTTCCATCCATATTAGCTCCTACCAGAACTGTCAATCTTTATTTACTTTGACTCCGTGGCTGCTATCTCCTGTGAAAGAGTAGGTCTTGTCAGGAATAAGGTTGTAAAACAAAGCACACTCGTCAACGTTGAAAACATCTTTTGCTTCATATGCTATAACAGTTCTGGTAAAACATTAGATTTCCAATCACCCACTTTTTCGACGTTAACACTTTTTGATTCTCCACAAACAGTTTCATAAGTCAGCCCTGCTCTTTTCCTAAAATGGTTGATCCATCCATTGGAAGGATTAAATTCAACATTTAATTTCTTGGAAATCTCGTCTGCTTCCTCACAAAGAATTGTCCTGTTGATTGGAATGTTAGCATTTCTTGCTTGTTTAAACCATACAAGAAGTTTTTCTTCGACATCCTCGTATTTACCCTTCTTAATCTTTTTGATTTTTAATGAATGGGAAACATTTGCAAGCACAGTGTCCCGTTTTGCCACTATACCACTGAGGGCTGTAACAGGTAAATTTAGTACTTTTGCTATCTGCACCCTTGTTAAATGCGGGTTTTCATCAACTTTCGTAATAATGTTTCGTTTCTCCACAGATAAAGCTTTTCTTTTGATGCCTTTAGACGCCATATTTCTAGCTACACATTTCAACAATAAAACTAAATGTTTAACTCCACGTATGTGAGGTGCAACATCGTAGCTTAACTCTGACAGAATGACTAACTTTCAGCAGATGTTTCGTTTCCCAGCCTTTCCCTAGCCCCAAAGATAAGGCAATTGTGATGCACAAAGGGCAAATGCAGAAGTGGGGGTGTAAACATGACACCCTGCATTGACTGTGGGAAGCCGGCAGGGGCTTCACTTGCTAAATGTATGGGGGAACAAAGAAATGTTTCCTCCCAACTTCTTTGACATGTACTTATCTGCTGGACGAGTTCCAAAACTGTATGTTTTTACTTAGAAATTTGTGACACAACTTCTTAAGCGGGAAAACTTGAAACATTGTTACTTCTTAAGTGGGAAAAATTAACATGAGCACTATGGAAAAAAAATCGGGACTCTAAAAATAAAACTTCTTTAATGAGAAAACTTCTTAAGCGGGAAATTCTTAAGTGGGATCCACTGTATATGACACATCTTTTGGTCAATATAAAAGAAAGATTTCAGAGTATTGATGAGTTGGAAATGTTTTCTGTATTTCTACCAATAAACCTTCCACCTGCAACTGCTCAAGAATTTGTAACTTATTGTGACAGTGAACTCGAGGCAATACATAGGCACTTAGGGCTTCCCAATGAATCTCTAAGTTCACTGTTGTCGGAGTGGCAAATGTTTTGGTCATTTTTAAGTTCCAGATGCAGAAGCATGAGTATAATGGAAGTGCTGAACATTATGGGAATTTTTTTTTTCTCTCTCTACCCTAGCATGTGCAACATCATAAATTTTGCAATTTCTTTGCCGTTGCACACTGTAGACTGTGAATGAGGTTTCAGTGAAATTAACTTAACAAAAACTAATATTCGCAACAGACTGGACATTAAAAATTTTAATACACTGTGCATTATTGGTCCTGATCGAAGGGAATTTAACTTCAAAAGGGCATTTGAAGAATAGGCTCTAACAAAAACCAGAAGAATTTTGTAAATTGAAACTAAACTTCATTACTAATAGGTAATATTAGTAAAGTTCCAGTTTTCCATAACAAATTCACAGATGATTAATTTTATTGTTATTACTTAGGAAATCCCATCCAAGTCCAACTGAATTTTCCTCTAATGTGTAGAAATAATGAACAAGGGAATTAAAAAAATGAAATTATATTGAAGCCATTCACACAGTTACATATTTTCCTTTTCAACAACAGTTCATTCATAAAACTGAAAATGTATCTTTCACTTTTGTGCATTTTTTAAATTCAATTTGAGTGAATCCCAGATTTTTTGGTTGCTTCAACAGAAATTATAATTTTTTTCCTTCAGCAAGGAAATTTCGAACAGACTTCTAAATTTTCAGAACCATCATTTCTCTACGCACATACATTCAAAAATTTAGCATTACATATGTATTCAGTTTACTGCCATTGCATTTATTCCATATTTAAAAAAAAGCATATAAAAACAGTAAAATATTGTATATATATATATGTTGAGATGGGGCATGGTTTAGTTTCCTAATTTTTTTTAAATTTTTGCTACAACTATTTATTGGAAAATAGCCAAATTGGTACTAAATAATGAAAGCCAGCTTAAACCCTGCATAGCAGTATTACTTATTAGAGCTTTGGTATGCTGACACTGTAATACATGAATACTTAAAGTTAGACTGAAATAGGGATATGCATTATTTTATATCTAACTAGATAAAAATATAAATATATTATTTTAAATCTAGCTAGTGTAAAATAATATCTCCCATTTCTATCTAACTAGAAAATGATATTATTGACTTGGTGATACAATGGATAGCTAAAATTATGAAACAGGTTTATTGGCATCAAAGTTTCCTAATGATTCCTCAGATTTTTTTTTTTTATTGTGATATACAATGACACTATCTAAACCAGCAAAAAATAATTACATTTTGTCTGAACTGATGCAAGTATTTGGATGAGCTTTTTAAATGACATGATATCAACAGATTATTTAAGTATGAATTTTTAATTACCTATTAGTATAATGATATTCCTAAACATTATTGGCAATTTGACCTGGCGTGCACAAGTTCAAATATTCTTTCATGGGGGATGGGGAGGAGGTGGTGGCATAAATAAAAGAATTGAATAACATAACAAATCATTCTACCATTTTTTAATGAGAAATTAAAATACCCCCCTCCCAATTCCCAGGGAGAAAAAAAATAAGGAAATATAAAGGGAAAATAATCCCAGGAAATTAGGGTACAGGAATGAAGTACCAAGCTTCAACATCTCTGAACTCAACAAAATGATTTGATTGTTTGATTCTGGTGTTACGTTCATTTATAATACATCACATTAAAAACAGATTGAGCATTTAGTCCATCTCAGTTCTTGTTTGAAACCCATATTCAACATACTTTTTTTTTTTTTGATTGGAGGTTTAACGACCACTGTGAGCAACTCAATGGGCTAAAAGCAGTCGCCTGTCCCTAATTTAGGGTCACTGGTTCCAGGGAAGGGAGACAGCCAGTGCCGTAAGACAAACACAACAGGCCATCGCTTAGACCACTGCGCCACCAGGGCGGCCATCATACTTTTCACAGTTTTTCAGTAGATGGATACACTTGCATATTGTTGGCTTACAAATAATTTTTATTAAAGAGCACACTCATTTTTACAACTGGGTAATTCCATGGATATTCACCCAGGTGTTGTGCTGCATATTTTTATAAAAATTTTAAACTTTGCTCATTTATTTGTGTGGTTGAATAATGGCCAAAAATAAATAAAACATTTTTCATCCCCCCCTCACCCCACTAAAGATCAAGACTCACGGTCGCCAGGTCACCACTGGCGATAGACTATAGACTTCATCGTTGTGGCGACTAAAAATGTTTGATTAAATCGCCAATTCTGGCGACCTGTACGGGGAAAAACAATTATTTTATTTAACTTGTACTGTACGGAATTTTTTTTTTTAACTTGTATGGAACTCGCATGTTTCTGAAAATTTTAACTTCAAAATGTACGAAAATCATATCATATGAAATGGCACAAAATTTGAGTTCTACGGAAGTCGGTCATCACCTTTTTCATTCTGCTTGAACAGCAGAAAAAAAAAAAGTTTATGAAAAAGGGGAGGACGTCTGTTTTTGATCACAAAGAATGGGCCAAGACTGATAGGTCTTTGTGGGGGGAACGAGGTTCGCAAGGTTGCGGTGGAGATGAAAGCTTCTTGCCGCTGGTGGCAGCTGAACTGGGTGAAATTTTTATGAAAAAAATTTCTCCAATTTTTAAATAACCGATTGCAAATTTTACAGTAACCAAGACACGTCAAAATAAACTCCCCTGTGAAATTTCGTCAAAATCCGATGAAAACTTTAGAAGATAGGCATTTTCTTTTTATTTTTTTTGATGAATGTTCGCTAGTCCATAGGAAAATTCTAAAGTCCGGATCTCTGGACGTTTCCAGATTTCTGAGGTTGTACTGTAATAGTATTTCCATACCTGTGAACTGCTACGGAATGTCCGTAGTTTCTACGGATTTAGTTGGCTGACCACGGAATTATGGACATCGCTGTCGAAACTACGGATTCTACGAATTTTCATTTTGTTTACATTTTTATTTAAATTTTGTTATTGTTTTATGGTATACATGAGATTCTTAAGGGGATTCGCAGAATTGCGCATTTTTTGTCATCTTTTAGATCATTCTCAGGATCAACGTAAAACTCAAGAAACGGTAGTTGAACAGAGTGAAAAAGTTATCGTAATTTTTCTCTCCCGATGCTGCCTTTGTGTCCAGTTTTATTGTTAAATATGATTTTACTGCTAAAAGTATTTCAGCTTGAAACTGTAGGAAACAATTTTTGAAAACGTAGGGTAGACTCCTCACAATTTTCCCCGTAATCTTCAGCATCATATTCTTCCGCGAAATCGAGGAATTCCGCCTTTTTCCCTATTAATTTGGTCATTCGTGAGATCAGTGCACCAGTGAACATAATTTGGGGAGGGGGAGGGGATGTTTGTCGGAGGACGGATTTTATAAAAATTTCGAAAAGGAAGGTCGACGGAGTTCCGAATTTTTCCGCAATCGTAATTCCTTTTTCTCGCGATGTTGCCTCTGCCCAGTATTACTGTTTCATAATATTTAACTGCATAAATATTTGTATTTCAGCTTGAAAATAGCGAGAAAATTTCCAAAACCGGAAGTCGGGACGGTGCAAAGGTTTCTCCCGTAATCGCACTCCCCTCCCCGCACTATGTTCCCACTCTCCTGCATTGTTTTATTACTTCAGTTTCAACTTTTAAGCATACTATAACTGAAATATGCAAAATAAAACATACTGATATTATACTAAGCAATTTTATAAAAATAATATAGTATGAAATATACAATTTGATTTTTTTTTAAAGTTTGGCCACTGGTTTTTTACTTTTTTATGGCCACTAACAATTTTGGTCTTGGTGGCCAATGTCTGCTAGCAAAAATTGTAAGTCTGAATTCCCCCCCCCATCAGTCACATTCTTTACTTAAAAAGCCCTTTAAACATTGATGATCGAATGCTGATTTTGTTTTACTTTGTGATTTTTTTATGAAACACAGGAAACACACGAAGTTACAATTCATACTATAGAAACCTTGTCCCTTAACCCCCCCCAATAAATCCTGAAATTAGGTACCCCTTTTTGCTTTCCCCTCCACCCGAATTTGAGAAAAAAAAACACTTTACCAATTTTTGAGGTCTTATATTTTTAGTGGGGTGAGATGCAAAAATCTGAATTTTTGTGTACATAACCACCTATAAGGGGCTCTGACGACCGCCAATAGCGGTATAACTATACCATCGGGATTAGAGGAAATTCTATTCCACACTCACCAACCCGCTTGGCCAGCGTGGTGAGTTATGGCCAAACCCCTCCAAAATGACTCCACAACTTAAATCTTAGCCCTCAGTCTCCGGCAGCTGGAATGTACCTGGCCAAGGCAGCGGCCAGTGCGACATGAAGGCAGAGGGTGCTAAGAATCCCCGGAGGACCGGACTAGGCTACCATCTGATGCTGACCTTGGCAACGTACAATGGACGCTCCTTATCTTCTGATTCAAGGCTTCTTGAATTGGAAGAGGAACTACAAAGGATCAAGTGGGACATCGTGGGGCTAAGTGAGGTAAGGAGAAAAGGAGAAGATCTCATCGAACTGAAAAGTGGACATCTCTTCTACTATCGTGGGACAGATACTGGCAGAACTAGTGGTGTTGGATTTATAATAAACAAGAAACTGAAGGATAAAGTGGTAGAAGTTGAAAGTTCCTCTGACAGAGCTGCACAACTCGTTATCCAACTCTCGAGAAGATACCAGGCTCAGGTTATTCAAACTTATGCACCCACCACAAGTCATCCTGAAGAAGAAATTGAAGAATTTTATGAGGAAATTTGTCATCTAAATAATAAAGGTAAGCAGCACTTGAAAATAATTATGGGAGATTTCAATGCAAAAATAGGGCAACGGCAACAGAATGAAACTTCAGTAGGTAAATTCGGTCACGGCAACAGAAACCAGCGTGGAAATACTCTCATTGAGTTTGCAGAGGCAGAAGGGTTTTTCATCTTGAACTCCTTCTTCAAGAAAAAGCCACACAGGAAATGGACATGGAGACATCCAAATGGGACGACAAGTGAAATTGATTTTATTATGTGTAACAAAAAATTTGTCATAGAAGACTGCAGTGTGCTAAACAAGTTCAACACAGGTAGTGACCATAGATTGGTGAGATGTAAGATGCACCTCAACACTAAACTTGAACGTGGCAAGCTCATAAGACAAACAAAATCTATTGACATAACCAACCTTAAAAAAACACCATAATACCTTCAAGTTGGAACTGAAGAACAGGTTCTCTGCTTTAGAAGGCCTAACATCGGAAGAAGTGGACATCTCTGAAGTTAACAGAAAAATAACCAAAGCTCTTATGGAAACAGCAACAAAATTAGCTGGGTTGCATGTAAATAAATTATCAGGAAAAACGAACAAGTTGCATGTAAATAAATTATCAGGAAAAACGAAAATGTTGATGCAAAAAAGAAGAGAGATGAGGACAACTAAAGAAGATGTGACTTCCAAAGTGGAATATATAGAGCTATGCAAGACAGTAAGAAAAAGTATCACTGAAGACGTAAGGAAATTCAACTGTGAACTAGTGAGGAAAGCAATTGAAAACAACCAAAGCCTAAAGATAGCAACGGGACATCTCAGTAAGGGAAGAAAACAGATTATGGCACTGAGAAAAGAAGATGGTTCTGTAACAAGAAATAGAGGCGAAATTTTGACAAGAGTGAAAGATTTCTACTCCAAATTATATGAAAGGGATGATACATGCACTCCAGACATCATGAAAGATACCAGTACCAGAGTTCCTCCAGTCCTTCCAGCAGAAGTTGCACATGCAATCAAGAACATGAAGCGGGGAAAAGCTCCAGGAGAAGATGGAATTACTGTAGACATCATACAAGAAGCAAGTGGAGAAATCGAAACAGTACTCGCCCAAATTTCCACTCGATGCCTTAATGAAGGAAAGATTCCTGAGGATTGGAACACCGCTACAATGATCCTGCTACATAAGAAAGGTGACATTGAGGATCTCGGAAACTACAGACCTATCAGCCTCCTATCAGTAGTTTATAAAATCTTCACTAAAGTTCTTTCACACCGCTTGAAGGTAACACTGGACATGGCTCAACCGAGAGAACAAGCTGGATTCAGGAGTGGCTACAGCACAACAGATCATATCCATGTGCTGAGAGAACTAATTGAAAGAGCGAGGGAATATGAACTTCCATTGTGCATGGCTTTTATCGATTATGAAAAAGCCTTTGATTCGGTGAAACCATCAGCAGTTACAATGGCTCTGAAAACCTGCGGTATTGAAGATGCATACATTAATATTATTAATAACATCTATGAAAATGCAAGTGCAAAGATTAGGCTGTTTGAAAATACAACACACATAAAAATTGGAAAGGGAGTGAGACAAGGTGACACCGTATCTCCGAAGCTCTTTAATGCCACATTGGAGAGTGTTTTTCAGTCACTGAGCTGGGAAAACAAGGGGATAAAGATTAATGGAGATTATCTAACCCACCTTCGTTTTGCTGATGACGTAGTCATTTTTGCAACTAGCCCATCAGAGCTGCAGAGTATGATCCAGGAACTTGCTGACAAAAGTAAAGAAGTGGGATTAAAAATGAACTTTCAGAAGACAAAAGTGATGTTCAATGCTTTTACAAGAAATGAAGATTTATCGATTGATGGAGAAAAGCTGGAGATAACAGATACGTACGTTTATCTTGGACAGCAGATATCAAGTGAGGGTCACATTGATGAAGAAATTATTCGGCGTACAAAACTTGCCTGGAGAGCTTTTGGAAGAAACAGCATAATTTTCAAGAGCAATATGCCATTATGTCTTAAAAGAAAAGTGTTTGATCAATGCATCCTTCTAGTGCTTACGTATGGTGCAGAGACGTGGACCTTAACTAAAAGAGACATACAAAGGCTGCAGACAACTCAAAGCAGCATGGAGAGGTGCATACTTGGTGTAACCAGGAGAGATAAGAAGAGGAACTCGTGGATCCGAAAAATGACAAGAGTGGAAGACATCATGATCAGAGTTAAATCCCTGAAATGGCAATGGGCTGGACATACTGCCAGAAGGACAGATCATCGATGGACAGCCGAAATTTTAGATTGGATTCCAAGGGACAGGAAAAGGAAAAGACCCAGAAGAAGACCACATGGGAGATGGGTGGATGAAATTCGAAAGTATGCAGGGGTGACATGGAGGAGACTGGCACAAGACAGATCGTTGTGGAGGAAACTTAGGGAGACCTTCGTCCAGCAGTGGATTGATAATGGTTGACAATGATGATGATGATGATGATGATGATGATGATGATAATGGCTATTAACTCACAAAAATTAATTATTGTGTTCAGCCTAGTTTTTGATAAACAGAACTTGCTATATCAGGGAAAAAATTGTTATTGGTACATTCATAATACTTGTTTAAATTATATAAATATCATGTTACATTTTATTTAAATGCACACAAATGAAAAATTTAACAGTTAGCCATAAAAATGCTCCAAGAAAAATCTGTTAAATAAATTTGTTTTTTGTTTTTGGCCTAGTTACTGAGATAAAGTAGCTCAAATAAGGGAAAAGAAGAAAAAAAAAGAAAGTGGAAACTGTAACATTACATTAAATTTGTTTGTCTAATGTTTATTAACATTTTATCACATTACTTGTGTTTAATGTTGCATTTCTTTATTTGCAAAAGGGTGAACATTTTTATGACCCAATATCTAAAAAGCCACATGTGATGGGGCAAAATTATTATAAACACTGGACATGTTTAGACAATGCAAACAGCAAGGTTCAGGCAGGCAAAACCTGTCTGAACATGCCTGTTCCTGGCTTCATTGACAGCCAGCAGAAATCAGCATGCTCAGACTTGTTGGAAAGTGTCTTAACCTGTACATTCAGAGTTAGCCACAAATCAGCTGCAGTCTGCTGCTTGTCTTTGTGGAGTGAACATGCTAGTGGTGTGCTCTGTAAGCTTCACAGTTTTCATGTTATTTTAAAGTGTGAAAGTAAACTTTCTTATTGGTTTATTTATATTATTGGATTACTTTTAGACTCAGATCTTCCTGACATATCAAACAAAAAAGCCAAACACTTACCTAAAAAAGCCCTTGGCCACTTTTCTGCTATACACTTCATGCACATCAATTAGAACATCCTGTTATGTAGCTGGTCTTCAAAGGTTGAAAACTTTTTGCTTATAGGGCGCTGTTTCATATTCATTCTTCCGGTCACGAAACATTGTATTTTTTATTCACAGGACAAAAATCGCTCACTTCCGTCTGCCGTCTGAGATGTAACAGAGCTCGTCATCACTAGGTGTATACTCACTATAACGTGAGTGTTGTCAACTTTCATTACGCCTATTATTTTTTTCATCGTATCCCCTTTCACTCCCCCATATGCAACATAGCCTTAAAAATTCACAATTCAAAAATGGTACACACTTCGAAAACACTTATTCACCCACCCAATAAACACCCAAATATAGTACTCTCAACTATTTACACTCCCCTTAAAAACCACTCTAAGGTACACTATATACAACACATTCATACACTCAATTAAAACCACTATGTACATAATTCCACTATTTATATTCCACGGCAATCAAACTGTTGTCAACTGTGACTAATGTATTGCTCCATCCGGTTCATATACCGCACAAACCCCACAGCAAATGGCAACCTCATTCATCCCGTCATACACAAACCCCTAGCGCTTTCAACAGCTCCCTGTCATCCTCAGAAGGTCGATGTGTCTCTCTGCCAACCACAGCTCAAGTGAGCAAAAGTCGTTGACGTTCCGGCTTCAGTCGCAAACTCTGCATCTTTGTGCCTCTGGCACCATCTATTGTCAGTGCTGTTCTCTTTTGTTTTTGTTTTTTTCTCTTAATTGTTGTTCAATTTTTATTAAGGCTTTCCACTGTTCGTTTAAGTTGCTTGGTTCATTAATGTTACATACTCTTGATCTGTTTTTTTTTTCAATTAATATTGATTCCACAATTCTCATCTTCCTGTTTAGGCTTTTAGACTGTGTCCTTAATGTTTCATTCTTAAACTAAATCCATTTAATTAATATGGAGTGTGATTGTGGTGCAAAGAGCCTTGTCATAAGTTAAGTTATGGTCAAGTACCTCAGCAGGTGCTACAACTTACAGAGCTTAATGAAGAGGACCAAAACCTTCTGAAGCTCAGGATATGGTCAGAGATCACCTCCATTCGTTTCATTTTTGTTGAAAGTGCTGAGGTCCTTGCTCTGGAGAATACACTTGAAAAGCATTATGCTAACTTCAGAAAGTTGAAAGGAATACATGAGATGCACTGTGTTATTCCTACCCTAACAAAAAGCAAAATACTAACAAAAACAACCTCAACATCCATGGACTTCAATGAACATCAAGTCAGTTGCAACTCCAAAACAAAGAGATGATGTTGCATGCATCTGTGGCTCTAACTGGTGGGTTGGATGTGTGCGCGACACAGTGGATTTGGAATCCTACATCGATTTTTATAGTCCTCCTGGATCTGCCATGTCCTTTGTGCCTCACAATGATGAGAGGACATCAACATGGATACCAAACAGTAAAATCCTGAAGATCTTCACACCATTTGAGTTCTATACTTCAGGTTCTTGCAGAGTCTACAAAATTGATGAAAAACTGAAGAACAAGATATCTTTTCCTTTCACTCTAAAATCCAGACATTGACTGTTTAAGAGTTATAAAGGTATTATAACAAATTTTTCTTGGAGTATTTTATGGCTAACTGTTAACTTTTTCATTCATGAGCATTTAATAAAAATATGTGATATTGATATAATTTAAACAAGTATTATGAACGTACCGATAACAATATTTCCCCTAATCAAGCCCTGTATATCAAAAACTAGGCTGAACACAATAACCAATTTTTGTGAGTTAATAGCCATCATATAGTTAGTTATGTACACAAAAATTCAGATTTTTGTATCTCACCCCACCAGAGATATAAGACCTCAAAAATTGGGTGTGTTTTTTTCTCAAATTTGGGTGGGGGAAAAGCATGAAGGGGTACCTAATTTCAGGATTTTTTTTTTTTTTTTTTTTTTTTTTTGTGTTTGTGTGTTTCAAAGGACAAGGTTTCTACAGTATGAATTGCAATTTTGTGTATGTTTCCTGTGTTTCATAAAAAAAATCACAAAGTAAGACAAAATCAGCATCCGATCATCAATGTTTAAAAGGGCTTTTTAAAAAAAGTAAAGAATGTGACTGATTTCTGAACGTTTTCTTAGTGTTGTAGAATCCTCATTTTATGCTTAACAAAACCTCTTTTGAATCATTCCAATATCTGTATTGGTTCAGGAGATATAAATATCGGAAAGGCTTCAATATGCTAAAAATTGTGAGGGCCGCCATCTTTGAAGCAAACAAATTATAGATGTGAGGAGGGGGGGGGAGAGTGAAATTTTTTTTAAAATTATTTTTGGCCATTATTCAACCACACAAATAAATGAGCAAAGTTTCAAAATTTTTCAGAACTATGCAGCTACACAGTTTTTCAAAATTGGGTCATTCTGTAAGGAATGACCCAACTTTTAAGCAACTTAGAGCTTCCATTTTAGTAATTTATTTAATTTCACTACTGAAATAAGCATTTCTGATAGCGGAAATAACCTTTCACTTTTTTTCATTCATATAACTTTGCTAGAAATACATTAAACATGCTCAGCAGAAAACACAACATTCAGTTTGCGTGCAGCTGTGATGTAACTGGCAAAAGATCAGGAAACACTCGTAATTTGCAGAACTAAACAGTCTTACGTTGTTTGAAAAGTCACAATATTACTATAACCATTCAAAAATTTATGTGCCTACAATTACTTTAATGAGAGTAATGATAAACTTACCTTTACTAAAAGGCTGTTCTCTTTGAAAAAAGATACATTTCATTGCACATTTTTTCCCTTTTAAGTTCTACGGTTGGTTTGGACTTTTGGTGCGGCGTTTTATGTTGTCTTCAGCTTGATCTTTATTTGACTGAGTGAGTAATTTACTAATCCATACTGCATTCTGATAGCAGGGGTGATACCACCTAGCCTCCTGAAGACAACCCTGGTCGGGTAGAAAGCTGCTAGAGGCAATCTATGTTGGGAACGGCAGAGGTGTGGTGCCTGAATGAGAGAGTGAGACGAGTTTGTGTAAATAGAGGGAATGAGATGAGTTTGTTGTAAATAATTGTATTTTAGGTTTTAAATTTTTTTGCTAGATGGTTTTGGTGTTTGTAAATAAGAAGTTTGTATGTTTATGAGTGTTCACGTAAGTAGGTTTACGGAATAATAAGTTTTAAAAGCCAATTAAACTACCGGTTAGGGTTATTTAATGTCAGTGAAATAATAGGTTTTTAAATAAAAAAGAGTTTTCTTGGATCAAGTATCATTGCAGCAGTATGGATTAATAAATTACTCACTCAGTCAAATAAAGAACAAGCTGAAGACAACATAAAATGCCAAACCAACCGTAGAACTTAAAAGGGAAAAAACAACATAAATGCCAAACCAACCGTAGAACTTGAAAGGGAAAAAATGTGCAATGAAATGTATCTTTTTCAAAGAGAACAGAGCTTCTAGTAAAGGTAAGTTTCTCATTACTCTCATTAAACTAAACAGTTTTTTTTTTTTTTTTACAAAAGCTATTAGTATAACTCACCAAGCCTAACATGGCTACTGATGTAATTATAAGCGACGGAACAAGTCCAATTCAGTCAAAAAGCAAATCATATGATAGCTTTGTGACTTTTCACCTGTTTCATCACAGCTGATGCTTCCTGCTGTGGATAACACCTGTTTGCCTACGCTAGCTGCTGGTTTTGATAGGTGTATAAATGTAAACAAACCTGAAGGTTGGCTTTCTCCCTGAGCACACCCAACAACTTCTAATGAAGTTATAATATACACTGGCAAAAGTGAAAAAAGAATACCAAGAAGGAATTGGCAGACAATCATGAAATTTACATATGTTAATGGGGTAGAGTTTACGTAGGTGTGATGTTAATTTTGGGACCAACCGGTGAGCGCTTACGCCACAGCACGGCATAATATGCAAATTATCGTCGGTGGTATTTAAGGAGTACGGCGAAGTGAATGTAATCAGTCGTCGGCGTACGGACACGTGCGAAGACCCTGAAGAAGCTGCAATGCCTGGACGTGGAAGACGTGTACGATTTCAGTTGTTATCGGACTTTGAGCGAGGTCGTCTAGTCGGACTCCACGAGGCCGGGTGGTCGTATCGTCGTATTGTGGAGCGAATTGGATGGGAAGTATCGGTGGTGGTACGATGGTAGCGTAGATGGTCCGAGGGACATTCCCACATGAGAAGACGTGGAACCAGGAGTCACAGACGGACTGATGAGTGGACCAATCGACGCATAAGAAGAGCGGCGTTGTCAAGCAGAACATCCACTGTGACGCAAATCTGAGCTGCCGTTGCATCTGAGGTGACTGCGAACAATCCACAACCGTCTACTGGATGCAGGACTACGTGCACGTGTGCCTCTGACTCCAGCCCACCATCAGGAACGGCTGCAGTGGTGTCGCCAACGTCTGCACTGGGGAATGCAATGGTGATCTGTCGTGTTCAGCGATGAAAGCAGATTCTGCTTGTGAGCCTCTGATGGCCATATGCGTGTTCGCAGATGCACAGGGGAGCGTCTCCACCTTTCTTGCATCCGCCAGCGACACACAGGGCCTACACCTGGTCTCCTGGTGTGGGGAGCAATCAGCTATCGCTCCTGTACACAACTAGTGTTTGTACCGGGTACGTTAAACAGCACCTCCTACATCAACAACATCATTCAACCCGTTGTTGTGCCATTTGTAAGGTCGGTCCATCGTGGTGTTTTCCCGCAAGATAACGCACGCCCACACACGGCACGTGCAACGCAACATGCACTTCAGGGTGTGAGACAACTTCCATGGCCTGCACGTTCACCGGATTTGTCCCCCATTGAGCACGTGTGGGATTTTATGGGACGACTTATCTGGTCTCCACGGCCAGCCACGAACATCCCCGATTTACGCGTCCAGGTTGAGGATGCTTGGAACTCAATACTCCAAACTTACATCCAAGATCTGTACCACAGACTCCATGCCAGAATTGCACAGTGTGACGCAGTTCATGGCGGTTCAACCTCGTACTAACCATGTTACATGGAAATGTTATGTTTCAATTTACCAGCAAATACAGCTGTGTTCCGCCATAATGTTTTGACCACGTTATCCTCTGTATTCCGTTATTATGCTGTATAAATTTCGTTGGTATCAGACGTCTCCTTCTTGGTGTTCTTTTTTCACTTTCCGCCAGTGTACATACACACACAAAATTTTATTCCTGCTATTGCAAATGTTTACTAAATATCTAAACAAAGTAAATTGCCAAAATGGATTCACTGGGTTACAAAAAACTTGAAAAAATGAGTGTTTGTCTTCTGAAATATTGTCATAATTTCAACAAGTAAAGGTGAAAAGATCATGCTAGTTATGTTAAGAGATTAGAACTTTCACTAAGAAAGTTCATAAGTTGGAAGCTTTCAACCTTGTCTTAGGTCTTCATCACACCAATAGAGGACTAAGTCCTAAAGATTTTTTTAGGACTAAGTTAGTCCTCCATTGGTGTATGAAGACCTAAGACAAGGTTGAAAGCTCCCAACTTATAAACTTTCTTTGTGAAAGTTCTAATCTCTTAACATAACTAGCATGATCTACTTACCTTTATTTGTTGTTTCTTGTTACATGTTTTGCCCATCATCGTGTCTTAATTTCTTTTATATTTCAGTCAAAAAGTAACAAAATGGTTTAGGTATGAACTTATCAGATAGTCAGGCTATTATAGCTACTTACTTGACAATCTTTATTGCAGAAATATGAAAATGAGCAATTTGAACATCTCTTCAGAGTGTCATTCCTAAATTGAAATAGACAAAAAAAATGTGGTAAATTTATACAGGCACACATCACTGGCATGATATAAAATACATTCAGATTAATGGTTATAAATGAAAAAAATCTCTATTATGCAATCACAAGCTGTTTATTGGAAATCAGAATTAATCACCTGAAAAAATTTGACAGATTTCAATTGAAAGGCAATAATGATACGACATATTTCAGATGTGAGGATTCCTGTCTTGGAGATTTATGTTTGAGTTTGAAAGGGTACTAAACCTACTGCAACTTATTTAATGTCTTTCAAATCACTTTGTATGACTTTGGATTCCTTTATACTAAGTGCATGTGCTTAGCAAAAACTTAATACAAACTTGAAATATGAGAAAGGAGTAGAAAGTACCTATAATTGTATCCATACAAGAGACCGATGAAGAAAAAATAAAGCTGAACTTTTTAACGGTGAAAAATCAAAATGAGCAAAAAGAATGAGGACTATTCCATTTGCCTTTTGTCAACTGCGCTGCACAACATCCATTGCACAATTTTTGTTTCTGTTCATATCCTTCTCTCCCCATTTCATTAATGTCACTTTATTTATTTATTTTTTGGGACTTCTGATGAAAATAATTTTAACTGTCATGCAGAAAGAAATTTCAGCTTGAGGACCATGAATGCATGATATCAAGGCTTTAACTATTTTAGATAAATAGCGTAACTCTACATAAGTACTTTTGATTGAACATGATACACCAATTCTTACAAATTTTCCAACTTCTTCAATTCAAATTTTGAAGATGACAATCCGATTTTTGGCGTAAATGTGACAAGGATTGTAAGTCAGATAATATTTGAAAACTTGAAAATTTTCATCGTCCTGGAGCGGGACTCGAACCCGCGTCTCCCAGAAAACGCCTAGGTATGCTAACCACTAAACCACCCAGAACGACCAAGTTTCAAGTTTCCGATCAATTTGAATTCAACCATCACAGGATTCGCTAGTCGAAGCAACCGGCATTCATGTTTAGCGAATCTGGAGGTTAATAATCCTATCCCGTGATTGCCCGGAGAAGCAGATAAATCATGAAATAAATACGGGATTACGCCATACAATACAAATTTTGAAGATGACAATCCGATTTTTGGCGTAAATGTGACAAGGATTGTAAGTCAGATAATATTTGAAAACTTGAAAATTTTCATCGTCCTGGAGCGGGACTCGAACCCGCGTCTCCCAGAAAACGCCTAGGTATGCTACCTAGGCGTTTTTCTGGGAGACGCGGGTTCGAGTCCCGCTCCAGGACGATGAAAAAATTTTCAAGTTTTCAAATATTATCTGACTTACAATCCTTGTCACATTTACGCCAAAAATCGGATTGTCATCTTCAAAATTTGTATTGTATGGCGTAATCCCGTATTTATTTCATGATTTATCTGCTTCTCCGGGCAATCACGGGATAGGATTATTAACCTCCAGATTCGCTAAACATGAATGCCGGTTGCTTCGACTAGCGAATCCTGTGATGGTTGAATTCAAATTGATCGGAAACTTGAAACTTGGTCGTTCTGGGTGGTGTAGTGGTTTAGCATACCTAGGCGTTTTCTGGGAGACGCGGGTTCGAGTCCCGCTCCAGGACGATGAAAATTTTCAAGTTTTCAAATATTATCTGACTTACAATCCTTGTCACATTTACGCCAAAAATCGGATTGTCATCTTCAAAATTTGTATTGTATGGCGTAATCCCGTATTTATTTCATGATTCTTCAATTCTGTTTTCAGAAAATTTCCCCTCCCCTATCAAGCTTAAATGCTAACACTTATGGGGGGGGGGACATTTAACAACAACACAGGAGAGTGGTAACAGCTCAAGGAAAAAAAATTACTGTAGAAATCTTCATTCTGTCAGACCTTCGATTTTGGAAATCCCCCCCTCCTTCAAGTTGAAATAAAAATATTTACAGAATAAAATGATATTTAACAACAATACTGGGCATAAGGGACATCGCACGAAAAACAAAATTACGATTGCAGAAAAAATCTTCACTCTGTTGATCTGTTTTTGAAAGTTTCATAAAGATAAAATTCTGTCCTCCGACGAAAACTGCCTCCACGTCGTCATCGCCACCAACTCCCCAAAAATTTCTGTTCAGTTGTGCATCGATCTCCAGAATAACTGAAATGATAACGGGAATAGTGGAATTCCTTGAATTCACAGAAGAATCTCATACCTGAAGATTACAAGGAAATTTTCGCATCATCACTCTTCCAATTTCGTAAATTGCTGCGTACAGTTTCAAGCTGAAATACAAACATTTATGCAATAAAATAATATTTAACAATATTAGAGAGGCAACATCGCAAAAAAAAAAAAATTACAATTACCAGAAAATTCTTCGTTATTTTCGAAAGTTTTGAGACACAAAATACCGTCTGCAGGCGGAAAACGACCCCCCCTCCAAAAAAAATCTCCTCAGTTTTGCATCGATCTTGAGGATGACCCAAATGATGACAACAAAAACAAAAAACGGACTTTTACGTATCCGCGAAAGAATCTCATTTGTATCTTTTAGTTAATAATTGCATAGTACTTCAAAAATAAGAATGTTTTTCTTCACACAATTGGTTTAGTCAATACACAGTAAAACTTGGACCTTAATGGACATTCCCTAGATATGGACACCCTCTCAATTATAGCTACTGTTCATAGTCCCTGTGGAATATCATCAGGGCTTGAAAATTACCTTGCCCGAGGCATGTAAACTCTGCCTGATTGGGCAACTAGATTTAAAGGGGGGGAAAAAATTTGGAATGGAGAACTTTTTTACTCCAGAAAAAGAGACTGTCGTTGCGTGTTTTTCATTTTACTGCAGTTGTATTATTGTTACGGAATGAGTACCAAGGCCAGGAGAATAGTGCTTCTTTAATTATATTATGCTCTACGTTCAGAAATTGGGACCATACGTAGTTTGTCTCCAGATGTTGTTTACAGTTAACGGCGGGATGCATGCGTTGGATGAAACTAGCCTCCGGTGTTTAGTGACAAAATGTGTAAATTGCCATCAAACAGGAGGACACAGACTGATGGGTAAAAAGGCTGTGCTTTATGGAGAGGGAGTGACAACGGAGTATTTATTGCACAGCCCCGGGTGGGGCGGGGTCTCTGATATAACTTGTGCAAGTGAGGGAGGGGAAAGTGGAAGCTTCTACCTGTGCATGCCCCCACACACATGAACTGACAGCAGGACTACTGAAACAAAAATTAAGTTTCATTTAAGAATGAGCCTGCGCAATGCGTTCCACTTAACCAAGAAAAGAGCAAAATTACCAACACAGATAACTTAGTTTATCTGAGGGAACAGTATTCGTGTTAGTTGCGGTTCATGTTAGCTGTGGATATAAGTTGTATTTAGTAATGGATATACGACGTTCATTTGGAAAAAAATTCAACAATGCGAGTATATCTCATAGTAAGCAATTATATGAAATTCCCGATCTGTCAGCGATAGTTACAAATTCGTCTTCCGCACAGTTGAGTGACGTAATTTCAGAATCAGAATCTACATCGTTGGCAAATTTGAAACTTATGCAAGCGGACTATGATAAAGCATACAAAAAAAAAAAAAAAAAAAACACTGTTGCACAGTTGAGAAATCTTGGATAAAAACATTTAATTTTCTAAAGTCAAATGACAAGACTTATGTGATGCACTGTTTGCGAAAACCATCCTAAAATTGCCGATACCACCAGTAATGTTTTCAAGCAATGTGGGGTGTCAGGTGATAATATAGTTTAATAACTAAGTGCCCACAACAGCAGTCTAAAACATAAGATTTGCCTTTGTTTCTAAACAACAATTCTGGATATTTTATGATGCAAAATCACTCCTGTTTTCACAAGAGAAAAAGGTAAATAATTTTTACATTCAAAATTGTTAAAAACTACTTTAAACTGCTATACAGTTAACCATGATTATTTAATTTTTTTTTGTAAAACACAGGACATATATTAAAAATTCTTGAACATGACATCATCACTAAATTTCTCAAATGCCATCGATTACCGTTCTTAAAACTTGAGATATATGCTTTTGTGAATTTTGAACACAGACACTTTAAAATGGTGATGCAAAAAACGTAAAAAATGTTTATCATAATATTTAACTTTAAAAAAAAATGAGGCTTCTGTTTTGT
This sequence comes from Macrothele yani, assembly GCA_039090855.1. NCBI lineage: Eukaryota > Metazoa > Arthropoda > Arachnida > Araneae > Macrothelidae > Macrothele > Macrothele yani. Next base: position 124,228,102 of record CM077013.1, read on the forward strand.
TATCTTAAATTTTTCTGGGCATGTAGATTTTACTTCTGGGCAAGTAAATACTTTCTGCACATGCCCAGCTGAGCATGTAACTTTTCAGTTATTTTTCAAGCCCCGATCATGCATTTTAATGGACATTCTCCATTCCTTTTGTAGACTAATTTTCAGATACAGATCGAGTCAAACCCACGGATCGAGTTAAGTCCAAACAGGGCACACAAAATGCATATTTAAAACCTCTCGGTTATGACCAGGTAATGTATTACACATAATTTCACCCACATGATTTCATATGCAACAGATTCTGTGGCAGCTGGGCCTTTGCACAACTGACAAATCATCCCCTTCCTGGTGAGGAATGAACTATCCCAAACCTTTGACCTTGCTAAAAGTCACCAGTGTTTCACATTTACCTCCCATACTTACATTATTTTGTTAGACTGCTTCCAAGTTTTTGATTATGCACATGATTATTTTGACCTATGGCCCAGGGGTGCAAAAAGCAATCATTTTCCCACACCTGCACTGCATTTCAGCACAATGAGAATGAGGTGAGGTTGTTTTCAAAAGTTACCATCTATGCAGTGGACAAAAACACTGCTCAAGTTCTCCATTATTTATTATTTTCATTATGTAGTTGGAATTGATATCATGCGACAAATCTGAACACAGTAAAAAAACAAACATTTGTTTCAGTTCTTTTCCCAAAGTACACATACTGCTATATACATATATTATATAGTCTCATAAAACATGGCCAGTGGGAAATTATGAACAGTGAACAGTAATGAAAAGTAATCTCTGTAAGGCCATTTCCTTGTTACAACAGAAAGCAAACCAGCAGAGGATGTTGATGAATGATAGTGCTGAACAGTTCAACTCTCCCCAACTATTGGGTTGTCAGAAAAGTCATGACGTATTTTTGCCATGTTTTGCAAAGGTCATTTATTGATAGAAAGAACAAAGATCAATCAATGATATAATGCCCATTTTGTTCAATAACCTTTTGCTATCTTTCAGTGAGCTACAGAATGCCTCGTTCATAGAAGGATGTCTTTCATGGCGAAAAACTGTACAAGGTGCTGATTTACAGCCTCATCTGAATTGAACGTTACACCACGCAAGGACTGTTGAAGAGAGCAAAACAAGTGGAAGTCTGACAGCACAAGGTCAGGCGAGTATGCTGGGTGTGGCAACACATCCCACCCAAGCTCCAAGAATTTTTGGTGGATGATCAAATTTGTGGGTGGTCTCGCGATGTCATGATGGAACACAACACCTTTACGATGAACGAGCTAAGGACGTTTCTGGATGATGGATTCGTTCAAACTGTCCAGTTGCCAACAGTATACATTCAAATCAATTGTTTGGTTCTGTGGTAGAAGCTCAAAAAACATGACACCTTTAAAATCCCACCACACTGAGACCAGAACCTTCCGCTGATGAATGTCTGCTTTGAATGTTGTTTGAGGTGAAGCAGCCTGTCGAGACCAAGACCGTTTGTGCAGCACATTGTTGTACACAATCCACTTTGCGTCACCAAATATCAGTCACTTAAAAAAAAAAAAAGGATCGTTTTCCTCACGTTTAATGAGCATATCACAGATGTTTATAAGCGCCGTCAATTGAGCTTCTTTGAGTTCATGAGGAACCCACACATCGAGCTTGCTTACGTATCCCAGCTTCTTCAGGTGGTCGTGAACGCTTGAATGATGGACGTGCAATGTGTCTGCAATCTCTCGTGTCGTGTAACATGGGTTTGACTTGATCAATGCCTTGATTTGGTCATCATCAACCTCGGCGGGCCTCCCGGAATGAGGAGCATCGTTGCGGTCAAAAACACCAGCACGGAATTTTGCGAACCACTGCTGTTCTTGTAGAGCATTATCACCGTACACTTTATGCAACTTTTCACAAGCTTGACGCGCGTTCTACCCTTTACGAAAGTAAAATATGGCGAAAATGCACAGTTTGGTCTTCCACCTTCAACTTTATGTCAAATCTCCGCAAATCGACCAAATCGCTCACTATTTCTTTTAGACTGCAGCTAGAAATATCACGTGTCGAATACCACAGCGATAACAGAGCTGTGCTTGCCTCTAGTACTTCCAAAACCGCCCAACCGCCAAAATACGTCATGACTTTTCAGACAACCCAATAAATTTAAAAATAAAGAAGTTTGGAACGGAATTTCCTACCAGAAGAAAAAAGGCTATTGTCACATATGTTTTGTTTCATTTTACTGTTAATCACCAAAAGCTGTATTATTGTTATGGTGTGCCAAAGACAAAAAAATACCACTTCTTTAATAATATTATGCTGTAGGTTCAGAAATTGAAACCATATGCAGTTTTGTTCCAAATGTTGTTTATAGTCAGCGACAGGCAGGGCTCGATTTCAACCCATAGTTAGTAGCAAATTGCTGGCAAGCAAATGCATTTTGCTTGTGATAAAAAGTGGTTCTAGCAAAAGTCGCTGGTGGGAAAAATTTTGAATGCTTTAGTGTGAACTATAAAGCGCCACTGCGTTGCGCACGTGGAATATTTGAGACACATACAAAAAGGAACAACTGCTTCCTGGAAAAATACATAATATCTAAGGTATTGTTTACCTGATATTGTCAAAGTATTTTGAACATTGTTGCTCTGTGAGGCACATGCTCTCGGTCCAAGAGGTCTTTTTTGTTACAGGTTTTTGGTTAGTTCCAAAAAAAATTTTTAGAAATAAAACAATTAGGTTATATATTTTCAGTTCTATATTCATTCATAATGAATACCAGAAGAAAAAAGGCTATTGTCACATATGTAAAAAAAATGTTTTATAACTAACCAAAAACCCGTAACAAAAAAGACCTCTCGGGCCGAGAGGATGTGCCTGACACAGCAACAACGTGTAAAATACTTTGACAATATCAGGTAAACAACATCTTAGATATTATGTATTTTTAATCAAAAGCATGTTTATAGCACAAGACAACCCTTAAGGTTGCCTCATGAATTGAATATTTCATAATGCTTTCTGGAAACGAACATTTCTTGAAAAGTACATTGTAAAAACATTTTGGCACTAGTAGAAATATTCAGTATATTTACCTAATCTACTTCTGCATGTGAGGTTGGTTTCAGTTTTGTGAAGAGAATCCAGGGTGAGATTGGAGGGGCAGTTTAAACTTACAAACATTGAATGCTCTCACGAGTACTGAGGTTGAAGGTCCGTCCGAAGACAAGTTTGATCCCAGGCCCGCTGTTTTACAGTGATAAGATGAAAAGACCCAAAACCCAGATCATAAACCATATGGAAAATAACAAGATTTTGAATAGTGTTCTTGAATTTTGTGAATAAAGTTAAATACAAAAAAATGTTTTTTTAAATATTTGCATTTGAATCAAATTGTTAAAATTAATCTGTCAGGTCATGAAAAGGTGAGTTATATCTAAATATTTGTAATGTTTTCAGAATTACAATGTGACAGTTACAGGGGTCAAATCAAAATTTGTCATGATTGACTAATGGAGAGGGACATGTTAAAGTTTCTTTTCTATAATGTCAATAAACTTCTGCTAGTAGATAATGCAATTTGCTAGTAAAGAATAAGCCCACTAGCAAGTGTTGCTACTGCTAAAAAAAAAAAAAAACGAAATCAAGGCCTGGCGATAGGAACTAGCCTCTGGTGTTTAATGACAAAGGGCAAAAACTTCGGTAAATGTGTACTTTAACGTCCTAAATTACACAGTGCATCAAAGAATTTTTAAGACTGGCGCTAGATTTCAACCTACAGTGGCGCCACCAGTGTAATTGCGAATGCGTTATAAACCTTGACCATCTGCTTGCTTTCTGCCAAAAGTACTGCGCAATTGTTAAAGTAACTCAAACAAAACTGCCATTCATTAGAGAAGTAAAATTTTTTTCATGTTGAAATATTAAGATGGAACAAAGGGCTGTTATTAAATTTAACGTAAAACTTGGTAACAGTGCCTCGGAAACGTACCAAATGATGAAACAAGTTTACGGTGAGTTTTGTTTAAGTAGATCAAATGTTTTCCTGTGGCACAAATGTTTTTTTGGATGGAAGAGAGACGCTAGAAGATGATAAGCATACCGGAAGACCAAGTTCATCTAGGACACCTGAGATTATTGGAAAAGTGCGTAATTTCGTGGCAAACAATCGATGTGCTTCACTAAGAATGATAGAGGAGTCTTTAAACATCAACAAAGAAACGATTCGAACCATCCTGCATGAAGATTTGGGCAAAACAAAAGTCTGTGCTAAATTTGTTCCACACACATTAACCAATGAACAAAAATCAAGGAGAAGTGCACATTGCAGAGACATCATTTCAGCCGCTGAAAATGATCCAAACTTCTTAAAATCGATTGTTACTGGTGATAAAACATGATGTTTTTAATATGATCCTAAAACAAAGTGACAAAGTGTGGAATGGAAGTCAAAAAACTCGCCACAAGCCAAAAAAACAAGAAAAGTTCCATCGAAAATCAAAACAATGCTCATTACATTCTTCGATAGTAAGGGTATTAACCACATAGAATTTGTTCCAAGTGGACAAACAATTGCTGGCGAGTTTTATTTAAATGTTTTGAGGCATTTGATGGGCAGAATTCGTCGCATTCGTCCAGAATATCGAAAGGAAAACAGCTGGTATTTGTTGCACGATAATGCACCCAGTCACACCTCACTTCTTGTTTGTAGATTTTTGGCAAAAATAACGTCTGTGTGTTGAATCATCCACCGTATTCGCCTGATTTAGCACCCTGCGACTTTTATTTGTTCACAAAACTTAAAATGACGTTAAAAGGGTGTTATTTTGATGTATTTCGACCATACAAACAGCTTCGACGCATGCTTTGGAGGCAATTCCGCAAAGTGAACTGGAACAGGCATTCGAATCATTATTAAATCGCTGTAACAAGTGTATTGAAGCCGGAGGGACTTATTTTGAATAATAAACCAAAACAAATTATAATTTCTTGTTTCTATTTCATTTTACAGACGCAGTCTCAAAAATTCTTTGACGCACTGTGTATTTCGTTGGAAAAATGTAATTGTGTGAGAAACATGTAATTGTGTAGGAAAAGTGGGACGTACAATTTTTTTAAGCATACAAAATAATGGGGAAAGGTGCAAAAATATAGTATTTGTAGATAAAAGGAAATAATTTTTCCGAAGTATTAACCTGCGAGTACGATGGTTTGCAACAGTTGGTGCGGGAGGCTGAAGCAATGCTAATGGCCACCACGTGAAGGTTCCGTGCGTCGGAACGGAGTACGAGTTGGTAGTGAATGTTCAGAAAAATACAAAAGGAGTGGGGTGTATTTTTCTGAAGAGTGTGATGCGTCATGTAATCATGCGCAAGTAGAAGTAGTTCAAACCTGTTTTATTTTATTTTTTTGATAAAGATATGTGCGGAATGTCGTTATTATTACTTTCACAGTGTCTCCGAATGGAAAGAAAATAAGAAATGTAAATGAATTTATGTATGACAGAAGCTTTGAGGAAGAAGTTTTGGTTCCGGTTGAACCCAAAGTTCTGGTTATGGTTTAGAAGATGTGCAGGGGTAGGCGATTTCTTGAAGCACTTCATTTGTAGTTCTGCTGTTGTTTCGTACATCGTAGCTTACATTTTTTCCTCGTGAAACAGATATTTTTCAAAATAAATAATTTCTTTCAATTCAGATATTGTACTATGGCAGGGATGCCTACAGCTTCTTGTATTGTGGCGGATAACGAAATTTTAAGCCCCGACGAAATCCGAAATGAAGTGTGGAGATTGACGATTTTGTATTTACGCTTCCTCAAAATTACCCTTTAAAAAAAAAAACTTACAATACTGCATAAGACCAACCTCTTTCCTTCCACATATTCCTACAAGACGCTTTCATGACTACATACTGCTCAACCGCTTCCTTCTGTATTCTTAAGCCCGTTACTTGCCCTTCTCAACGAAGCTTCCATTTACCGGACTGCACCTTGAAGTCGTCGCCACTTTGTAGTCCTAGGCCTACTGCACGTACTCTTCTAAACTATCGTACTCACAGGTTAATACTTCGGAAAAATCATTTCCTTTTATTTACAAATACTATATTTTTTAACCTTTCCCCATTATTTTGCATGCTTAAAAACTGAATGTTGCACTTTTCTCACACAGTTAAATTTTTCCAACGAAATAATTTAGGACGCTAAAGTACACATTTTTTTTTTTTTTTTTTGATTGGAGGTTTAACGACCACCGTGAGCAACTCAATGGGCTATAAGCAGTCGCCCGTCATTAATTTAGGGTCACTGGTTCCAGGGAAGGGAGAGAACCAGTGCCGTAAGACAAACACAACATCCATGCCTCACCGGGATTCGAACCCGGACCCCGTTCGGACGAATGATCAGAGGCCATCGCTTAGACCACTGCGCCACCGGGGCGGCATACACATTTACCAAAACTTCGACAAAAGGAAAATGGCAGAATCACTAAATTCCTCAAATACCAATTTTATCATCATATCATTTCACACCAATTTCAGCATAAGCATCTTAAAACTTGAGATACACACTTTTGTGCATTGAACATTTTGAATATAAACCCTTAAAATAGAAATTCAAAACATGTAAAAAAAGTTCATCATATTTGTTAACTTATGTTTTTCATACCATAAAATGGGCACTCTCGCTGCAGTGATGCATTTGAACCAGCATGCATACCTCCGCATTCTGAATGATGCCCTTTGCCCTACATCTCCAGGAGCAGCATCACATTGCCACTCCTGTCTTCCAACATGACAATTGCTGTGTGCGCTGGGCTCTCTGTTTCTGAGTGGCACAATGAACAATCAGCAACAATGTCTCATCTCGACTGGCCCACCGAATTCCCAGATTTAAATCCCATTGAAAAAATCTGTGGTAACATTTGGAACAGAAGGTGAAATGCCAGAATAGATACCCACGTACCCTGGTGGAACTTCAGGACCAATTGAAGCACAAGTGGCTGCAAATCGATGTTCAACACATCTACAACCTCATGGAGTCTTTACCACACCAGATTCATGCTGTTATCAAGGCAAGAGGCGCAGTCACCCGTTATTAGGTAAGTTCTCACATGGGTGACAAATTTTTTGTCTGGTGTGCTTCTATGACTACACATATGCTCACTAGCCTTGTATTTTTTATTTCCCTGAATTGTGACAGCTTTTAAACAGCTGTCGCTCTATCCCTGAATTTTTTTGAAAAACTAAAGTTATCAGAATTAATAATTAAAATAAAGTACTATAAAGCAGCAAAGGATGAAACATCTGAATTACTCATAAAATCACAAATAGTACAGCAGTAACTATGCTTGGCAAAGACAATTCTACGTTAAAGCCATTACAACCTTTTTTAATGTCCTAATACAAAACCCCAAAGTTATGGCAGCAAGCCAACAATGACTGTGATACACGGTTGCTCTGTGGTGTATATTTTCATGCTTTTTTCATTGCGTTACTCCACCTGAAGTCTGGAATTGCTATATTTTTTTAAAAAAATTTTGTTTGTGTCCTGTCTTCATTTTTGTTTGCCAAGATTACAGTATACTTACCCATTGCTCGATCAACAGTTTAAGATAAGAAAAATACTAACGAATAAGATCTTCTGCATTAAACACTCAATAAATCAAATGCTTAAAAAAAATTGTTCTTTTGGGAGGAAATACTTTTCTATTCATCCTAAATATATACCACCAGGATAAGCTGAAACTTAATTGTGTGCCAAAGTCCACAGGAGAGAGTCATAACCAAAGTACGAACACCACTTCCACCTCGAGACCTAAATTAATGTCCCCAGGCATTCAAATTGGCCATCGTAATTGCTTTATTTCAGGGTGACACTAAAAAAAAAACCCTGGATTCAATCCAGCCCTTGTGGGCCCTACAAAAAGTTACATTTGTTCAAGTACAAGCACTTACAATGAATGATCAAGTATTAAAATTTTAGAATTGAATGTGGCCTTTTATCATGTGTAAGACCTCCCATGTCAGGAAAAAGGTACAAATTAATATAGATAAAAATTTAAATACCCTTTACAAAATGACACATGCAACACCAATGCCTTACCGTATAAAACAATAATCACAGCGCTTTCCTCGTTCAGTATTATTCAGAACATAAACAAAAGGCTTAGATGATAATATCAGTTCACCACACTTAAAAGTGTCCAGTGACATCTTTTTTATAAATAATAAACTTATGCTACCTGTGTTTAATTCACTCCGACCAAACCCAAAACACACAAACAAGTATAACAGTACGCTAATTCCAGTACCAATTCCACATGTTTTGAATCACGTAAGAGGCATCTAGATTTATATAAAGTAAAGACAAACATTTCCGCAAGTGACGTAACTCTTGATTAAGACAAATGTTCAACATTATATTATCCTAAAATAGATAAAATTCAGATTATAAGCCAATACAAATTAGCCAAATATATCAGAGCTCAGCTTCGCAACAGTGTCTCTACTAGCCATACAATTTCATTTGAAACTCAATGACAATCCCTGTAAACACATCACATCCAAGTACATTTGACTTTAGGTACCTTTTTTGTGTGTGTGTGTGAGTGTAACGACACTATGAAAAATTTGAGCAGCCCCGGTGGCGCAGTGGTCTAAGGCGTTGGCTTCTGATCATTCGTCCTAATGGGTCCGGGTTCAAATCCTGGTGAGGCATGGATGTTGTGTTTGTCTTACGGCACTGGCTCTCTCCCTTCCCTGGAACCAGTGACCCTAAATTAGGGACGGGCGACTGCTTATAGCCCATTGAGTTGCTCACGGTGGTCGTTAAACCTCCAATAAAAAAAAAAAAAAAAATTAAGCAGTCACCTGTCCCTAATTTAGGGCCAGTGGTTTAAGGGAAGGCAGAGAACGTGTGCCGTAAGACAAACACAACATCTATACCTCACTGGGTTCGAACCCGAGCACAACTTAGACAAATGGTCATAAGACCATAAGACAGTGCTTAGACCACTGCGTCACCGGGGCAACTTAGGTATCTTTAATAATCATGAATAAACATTTTCTTTCTTTCTCGCGAGGCCAAAATTTTTCAAAAGCACAACACTTCGGGGTCATACACAAGATGATGGGTCGGCCCGGTTGCGAAATGGTTTAAGTGCTGACCTCTTACTATTCGTCTGAGATGCTTCCGAGTTCAAATCCCTGTGAGGCATAAGTGTTGTGTCTGTCCTACGACACTGGCCCTCTTCCCTCCCTGGAGCAAATAGTTCTAAATTAAGGACAGGCGACTGCTTATGGCTCACTGAATTGCACACGGTGGTCGTTACCCGCTTCCCCTCAGAGGAAGAAGAACCGGAAATGGGAAGTTAAGCAAGACTGAACTATAAACGGAAGAAAGATTTTCAAAAGCGACCCCACGTCTGAGTGAAGTTAATCACATTATTGCAGCATATGAAGTACAACAATGGAATATTGTTTTTAATATTTAAACAAACTGGGTGCTGACAGAAATATTGAAGTTGTTGAAGAAATATTTCATTGGTTAATGTTATTGTCTGATAGATGTTTTGACATATTATTACGTAAAAAATTGACGTGGCTTTATCATCACTTCTTTCGGTAGCTATCTGTGGATAAGATTTTTGTACATGTGTAAGCCGCATCAGAAAAAAATATTTCACGTTGGATATTGGATAGATGTAACGATGAAATGGTGATTCGTGCATTTTTATCTTTCCTGATATAGAGGGTTTTTTCATGGGACATAAATATTCTTTGTTATTCATGTATTCATTGAAAATATTATTATCTGCGAACTTTTCTTGGGAGGTATCCCAGTTTTCTATCATCCTGATACTGCGTGGGCTATGTAAGTCGCAGTAAACAGCGCGTCACAATCCATTTCCAATTGAGTGCAGTCATTTGTTGTCACTTCACCGGTCCGTCCGTCCACCTATGAACTCAAAATATCTGCTTCCAGAAAATTCTATGCCACCTCGGTGGCGCAATGGTCTAAGCGATGGCTTCTGATCTTTCGTTCGAGATGGGCCGGTGTTCTAATCCTGTTGAGGCATGGATGTGTGTTTATCTCAAGGCCCTTGCTCTCTCCCAGCCCTGGAGTCAGTGGCCCTAAATTAGGGACGGGTAACTGTTTACAGCCCATTGAGTTGCTCACGGTGGTCGTTAAACCTCCAATAAAAAAATTCTACAAAAGTGACGGAATGTTTTTCCAGGTGTGAGATGGAGAAACAGACGCTGGGTAAATTGCTTTCTTGTATTCCATCAGACGTGATTTTTTTCCTGATTGGAGGTTTAGCGACCATTGTGAGCAACTCAATGGACGATAAGCAGTCGCCCGTCCCTAATTTAAGGTCACTGGTTCCAGGGAAGGGAGAGAGCCAGCCCTGTAAGACAAACATAACTCGATCCATGCCTCGCCAAGATTTGAATCCCGACTCATCTCTGACGAATGATCAGAAGCCATCGCTCACACTATTCCACCATCGCAGCAGCCTTGATGTTTTCGCTTTTAGACGTCGGAAAGCAAAGATTTATACGTAAGATAGCATTTTATACCTAAGATATAGTTCTCCATGAAGTTATTACCGATTTCTACCACTGCTATTTTCTCTATCTTTGAACAGTGATATAGGCGGCCCGGTGGCGCCCAAGAAGATTAGAATAAGATATCTGGAGATGTCCTTGTTAATGAAGCAGTACCTCCTTGAGCAGTACCACTTTGCGTGAAGCCTGTAACCGCGAGCGATAGCCGTCAAAGTGTGGGAAAGCTGATGGTTTTCAATGCTATTGCAATGCATTGTGTGTTGACCGAATCGCCTTCTTTCGTCGCAAATGTTTCGAATTTCGCATCATAACTTGCTTCCCATGTGTGAGATAATGCTAAATTTATGAAATTCCTAATTATTTTATAGCCCCTTCCCATTTTTATTTTAAATTGAAATACACGAACATTAGTGCGAATTCAAAACAAAATATAACATTGATGTTGGAAACTTTACTCGTGTATGAAGCATAATTCATTCCGGTTTAATATTAACACAGTTTCGGCAACCAAAATACACGCAATTCCAAAATGCACCCGTTGAAATTACATAGGTGTTATATAAACAACGTCAAATTCCCACACGTGACGGCTTCACGGTTAAGAGAGTCAGGGCATCTACAGCAGTATTATTCTAACCTCCTTGGTGGCGCCATAGTCTAATAGCTGTTTTCTGACCATTAATCTAGGACGGGTTTTTTCCTGGTGTGCGATGGTTTGTTTGTTTGGAGGTTTAACGACCACCGTGAGCAACTCAATGGGCTATAAGCAGTCGCCCATCCCTAATTTAGGGTCACTGGTTCCAGGGAAGGGAGAGAGCCAGTGCCGTAAGACAAACACAACATCCATGCCTGACCGGGATTCGAACCCGGACCCCTTACGGACGAATGATCAGAGGCCAGCGCCTTAGACCACTGCGCCACCGGGGCGGCGGTGTGCGGTGGAGAAACAGACGTTCGAGTCCAGTGAGGAATGGATGTTGGGTTTGTCCTACGGCGCTGGCTCTTTCCCTTCCCTGCAGTCAGTAGGCTTAAATTAGGGACAGGCGACTACTTATAACCCATTGAGTTGCTCACGGCGTCGTTAAACCTCAAACAAACGCGAAAGAAACATGCTAGCTCGATTAATTTCTGTTAGTCAGATTAGAAAAAAATATTTTTGATGGAGAAAAACATGCTTGATACAAGATTTTCGACATTTTTTTCATCACTTGATAGTGTTCTTGCCAATATTTATTTCTATTTACCTCGATCTTCCTCCAAAACAATGGTTATTGACCTTCGTGATCTTTATCACATGAGGACCTGTTTTTCTGGGGAGGGCGAAAAATTATTAGATGACCCACGTTAGTCAGTTTCTGAGGATTTCAAATGCTAGGGTATATCCTCTCAAAGTAGCCCCCTTAATATGTCATACATTGTTTGCAATGTTCATTCACTTTTTAAGCAGATGTAGTGGACCATTTTCAGAGACGGTAGGTAATTACATTTCATCGTGATTACCGAATTTTCTGTAATCACGATGAAATGTAAAATAATACCCATTTCTTTCGCTCCATACGTATATTGAGGGATTATTTTACCTATATATTTGAGGGATTATTTTACGATGAAATGTAAAATAATCCCTCAAATAATACCCATTTCTTTCGCTCCATACGTGGCTATTATATTTCTTGAATGTTTCTTCCAAGTTTTAAAACGATTCTGTTGCACTCTCTGCGTTAAAATGTGTGAAAAATCGTGCTGCTCCGCAGGTATGAAACAGTTTTATTTTCCAAATCATACATACTGTTTTAAAGAAAGACCTATGCAATATGAGTTAACAAACTTGAAGAAGAAATATAACCATACTTTGTCTTGATCAAAGCTGTTTAACACGAACAGCATTGCACATTGCTTTTCAAGAACGTTTCAAATTCATTAATAACACTTGCATGCTAACAGTCATAATGCTAATTGATCAACAAACACGTTACAGAGTTCTTGAATTAAAAGAAAAACTTTTCAAACGTGAAATTTGACTTATGGATAGCATATGTAGACATTACTTCTTTTGTTCTATAGAAAGGAAAAAATTCTGAAAATCTAAAATTAGTCAAACTTATAAAGTCCATTGATCCTCACCTTCAATTTAGCTACGAAACTGAAGATAACGGATTCCTACCATTCCTTGACGTCCTGGTTATTCGCTCAAAGGGATCTCTCGCAACCGCAACTTATCGGAAGCCTCTCGATCGCTGTTTTCTCACCTCCACATGCTAAGTCCAATCACCCTTGGCAACAAAAACTCAGCGCCTTTTACAGTTGCGTATATCGCGTGATACATATATGTTCAGATAAAGACAGTTTGAAAAAAAAACCGTTATTTCCTTACACGTGTTGCAGTACAGCGTGGATACAACCCTTTCATTATAGACAAGGCTCTAACGAAATTCCGGAAACCAAAGCCTATCTCCACGTTAACTTCTGTGATGCGCCCAGTACGAGAGAAGTTTGCCATTATTCCATTTTCACGTGACATTGCCTTCAAAATTTCAAGAATTCTCAGAACCTTTAATTTTAAAGTGATTCTTAAGCCCATAAACAAAATGAACTTTATAGGATAAAAGGACTATGTTGAAGACAAAAACTGATAGGCAATTTATCAAATACTGCCCCGGTGGCGCGGTGGTCTAGGGCGCTGGCCTCTGATCATTTGTCCGTGGGGTCCGGGTTCGAATCTCGGTCAGGCATGGATGTTGTGTTTGTCTTACGGCACTGGCTCTCTCCCTTCCCTGGAACCAGTGACCTTAAATTAGGGACGGGCGACTGCTTATAGCCCATTGAGTTGCTCACGGTGGTCGTTAAACCTCCAATCAAAAAAAAAAAAAAAGACCTACATTCGGAACTGTGACCTACAGAAGTCATCGATGGCTAAACGCTGTTACGAAAAGCACCATGAATTTCTCTTTGAAGAAGGAAAACTGATGGACAAGCCAGATTCAACCACCAAACTTGACTAGCGTCTCGAGGTAGAGACATCCACATGTATCGAGTTATCTCATTGGCAGCAATACAACTGGGACCAACCAATTGGCGAACGGCATCGTAACGGCTTTAACAGTTTGGCGGTAATAATGGTGGATAATGGCTACTGCTACGCTGCGAAGAGGTAAGTTTGAGAGAATAAGTATGTAGTTTTCTTTAAAACTTCTATCTAGTTAATAATTATATTTGGATGGATACTGCGAACAGGTTAAGTTGTTCGATTTGTACTGTTTCATTCGGGTAGAAATACAATTTGAGCCAGATATACGTCGTCGAAGTCGTGACACAGGTTGTTTACATCTTAGTTAGCATTAGTTTCTTCATTGGCGGTTGTCGATAGTCCTGTACAATTGATATTTTAAGGTGAAATTGGATTTATTTGATGTGCTTTTATGTTTTGCAGCTATTATCCACCATTATTACGCCAAACTGTTAAAGCCGTTACGATGCCGTTCGCCAATTGGTTGGTCCCAGTTGTATTGCTGCCAATGAGATAACTCGATACATGTGGATGTCTCTACCTCGAGACGCTAGTACCAAACTTGATATTTTGGAAGCTTTGCATATATATCAGAAGTCTTCGCAACTTGTTAATGACATTGCATCCACACCATTTCTATCAAACGCGTGGATAAAACTAACCAAAACCCGTGACTGTAAACACCATTTATGATATCATATACAATTTGCATATTTACGTGCCATTCGTCCGTATGAAGCAAGGTCAATATCCAGCGATACCATGGTATACTTGAAAAAAAAATTGTGACAAACCACGTAGTATTATCTTAATATATACGTTACAAACTTACTTCCTAATCATTTATTCATTCTATCCCTATTGTTGAAGTCATATATTAAGGTTAAAAAAGTGATACATATTCTTTTTTTTTTTTTTTGATTGGAGGTTTAACGACCACCGTGAGCAACTCAATGGTCTATAAGCAGTCGCCCGTCCCTAATTTAGGGTCACTGGTTCCAGGGAAGGGAGAGAGCCAGTGCCGTAAGACAAACACAACATCCATGCCTCACCGGGATTCGAACCTGCACCCCGTTCGGACGAATGATCAGAGACCCTCGCTTAGACCACTCCGCCACCGGGGCGGCTGATACATATTCATCTCATTGTTTATGAAAGCTAAAGCTTAATTACCAAAAACTCTACACCACTTATGCATTACACAAGGTACAACTCACAAAAATTTAAAATTTCCTTTAATGGCGTAAAACCAACACTCAGTACATGCCATGCTTTCGCGCTCCATCGGGAGGCCTCGTCTCGACTAGTTTGTCAAAGTCTGAATAGTAGCACACAACGATGATATAATGGACCTTATTCGAGGCTCGACCTTATTCATGTGACGTCAGACGTGGATTTCTGGGGACCAACATGGTTGGCGATTCAGTGTTGTCGCTTTTGATTATCCCTTACTGTTGGGTCATTTTTATAATTTTAAGCTCATGGAGTTTGCCAACGAATTAATAGAGTTACAGGGCTAACAAGAAGAAATTAATTTATTAGAAGAACAAATCAAGGCTGCAAAAATATACCAAGACAATTTTGTTTTCGATGTTTATTTCGCATGATGTAAAAGAGCATCGCCATTTAGTCATCATGAAGTTTTTAATGAAGCATATTTCGTACACGGTATTTTAAATTTTCATGTTCTTATTGTCAGACATTGGCGAAACATCTGAAACATAAACTTGGGAACTTTTTTTTGCAAAACAAAACATTTAGTAGCCCAGACAAATATGTAGTATGAAAACAAACTAGAGTTCGCACGCTAGGCAATCTGCGTAAAAGAAAAATTATAGATATATTTGTTTCATTCTTTGGGGAAAGAACGTAGAACTTAATTCGTAATTTAGCGATCCAAATATGCCAGCAGTTTCCTCTTTTTACCCTTTTTTTCCTTTTCTCTTCCCCCCCCCCTTTTTTTAAGTTGAAATTTGAAGGAACACTTCGAGGTTTCCACTGCCTTCGATTCGTAATGTTATACAGTAATATCCGAAATCTTTTTCGTTAAACTGGGCAGAAGATATTGGAGAATGAACATTGAGATGGAAATAATTGAGTTTCATTTTCCGTCCTTTTCAGAGCAAAATTATGGAAAGTTATTCTTTTCTCTATACAGTTAAGCTGGCAGGTTTATTAGCAGAACCACATGGCGAGCAAAAGTCAGACATGTCGTTAATAAATTTACGAAAATCACGATTTTCCTGAACCCGTGCAACGTAACGCCATGTTAAGCAAAACGCAAGTAAACAAACTGTTGTTTGTTTGTGGCCACGGAAAAGCTTTCCCGTGAGGCAATGGGAGGTGAATAAGGTTCATTTTTGATATTATTATACCAGCAATTAATTATAGCAGTGGTCCACGCCAGAGATGGAAACTGGTCAACGGGTCGACAATTCCTTGCGGGTCCAACGGGCCGGGTCAAGGTGCTCCTGACTCGATTTTGACCTGGTTTTATTCCCGTTTTATTTTTGAAAAAAGAAAAATATATTCTTAAGAAAAATGCGTGTTGTGGAATCTGTAGTCGATACCGGTGCCCACGGAGTGAATAATAATTTGCCATGGAAAAATGTTGTTGTCTCGTTCTTAAAGCAGCGAAGATTTCCACCGGCCGACGACAAACTCGCCGACACCATGTCGTAAAAAGATACTTCCTTTGCGTTCTTTTACAGTGCGATTGTGCAGGGCAAGGTACAGGCAAACGCCATTCACCTGCTTCTCAGCTGATTCACTCTCTCCGTGCGAAGTTCACTATATGACTAAGACTTATTTTTAACATCGCATCTTTTACATGAGCATTCAGGGGTTTTCGATTAATGTGCTAACATCCCGTTCTCATGACATGCCATGTCGAAATTAACTCCTTATTTGTTAATGTGGATGGATTTAATATTAAGGAGGTTGACAAAGGCGTCGAGGCCAACATATACGTACTTGTTCAAAACCACAAGAGGAATAGTGAATGCTGGAAATTGTTTCGTCTCATTAAGGAACAGGTGAATAGTTCTGTGTTGTTTGCTCTTGCTTGTTGTTCAAAATGTGGAAAGTGTATAATTAGAAAGAAAGATGTCGACGGTGTAATAAGAGATTACGGAACCAAAAATCTAACGGACCATAAGAAAGTATGCCGACCTCCATTAAAGCGTAGAAAAAGTGTACAATCTAAATACATAAAAAAATACATTTGTGTAATCGTAAATAATGATTACCATTTGTAATATAGTCACGGTCATAGTCAGCCATTACTTCTGGATTACGCAAAATAGTGGCACTAAAAATGGCACTAAAATTTAGCAAGTAACCAAATTTTATTATTAAAATTATTTCAGTTATTGAATATCAAGCAGTTATTCGGATGAATATATATATATTTCCTTTATATGTATATATATAAATTGAGTTTCGAATTTACAGTTCAAAGCAGATTTTTCGGGTCAGTTACGGGTCCGGATCGGGTCGGGTCCGCGTTGTGCCCAGTTATGGGACGTCCGGGTTCGAAATTTTTGACTAGTTTTCAACTCTGGTCCACAAAACGCTGCTATCATTATATTAGCGTGTAACTGCTGATATAAATACATCAGGAATTAATTATATTAGTGGTCCATACAACGATTAATTATATTAGTGATCCATACAACGATACTATCATTACAGCAGCGTTGCTATCTATCAAACCCCGCCCTTTGCTATTAACCAGTGCTGGACGGCGAGATTTCAATTTTTCTTTCAGCCCTTCCAACTTTTGGCAGTATAGGTCAGCATTTATCGTTTGGTTAGGTACAAGAAGCTCCCAGTGAATTACCCCTTGGCATCCCACCATACACTTAACAAGAGCTTACTCTGATGCAGTCCTCCTTTTGAAGTCGATGACATACAGTCCTTGGAAGTTTTATATTTCTGTAAATACCCACTTTTCACCACCCGTAATTAATTGTTCCAAGAAAGGTTCATTTCTGTGACGCGCAAGCAGAAAAAGATAGGTTGTCTTTCTGTCCGATCGACTTCTTGCGGATAGGTCTTGTGGTATCCACTGTAGAACTTAGTGATAAACCCAAGCAGATGCATATTTCTCTCTACGGTTGCTCTGTGTACAGAAAGCCTTTCTGATAATTTTTTAATGGTTAGATATGGCTTGGTTGAGATTCTCTGTTGGACGACCAGAACGTGGTTGATCTCTGCAGCTTCTGTTTCTCTCACGGAATTTTCGGAACCAACGGCGACATGCGCATTCGTTTACAAGATCTTCTCCATACACCTCACAAATGCTGCAGCAGGCTTTAGTTTGTTTTGAGTTTGCCTTTATCGAACTCAAAGCAAACAATGCCTAATGTGATCCTTATTGCTTGACATGTTATCCCTTGTGTGACTTGTTTACGAATCACATGCACCTGCTTACTTGGTGCGATTTAGAGCGACTCCTCGAAGCATTTGGGCTACACGCGTGCCATCCGCTATTGTACCTGTTACTTACATTTGTTACTTGGAATTTGCATGATTCAAAACGGATAGAACTTTGCACACATCTAATAACAATGGATGAGAATTATGGACCTTAACTAAAAAAGACACCCAGAAGCTACGGACAAATCGAAGAATGTTTGGTGTTACCAAAACGGAATGGAAGAGGAACTCATGGATCAGGAAAAAGACAAGAGTGGCAATTCTGCAGCCAACTCTAAAACACGCAGGAAGGGATGCAAATTCTATGTACAGCGGTTTATTTACAAAGCGAGCCATTTATGTAAATTTTACACAAAAGGACTTATACTAAATATGCACTCACCAGTGTAAAGTTTTTCGTGCCCAGTAAAAAAAATAAGAGGGAGTCTAGTTACAGAGCCCTGGTGTAGCATTCTTTACTATTTGAAACGTGTATATACGTATGTCTCATTGAACACTACATACAGTCAGTTCTTCATAGCCACTCATTCAAAGTGAAACAGGAATCACTCGAATTAAGTTCAAGAAATAGTTACTTACAGTTCTTCCTTTTATTCCTTCAATATCTCATAAGCACTATTCATAAAGAACTAATTCATTACAGCACTAATATTTCAAAGCTAATTAACATAAGTTAGTAAGCAGAAAACTCCAACACTAAACACATGACGAGTCAAAAGTCGCAGGACACCCTTCTATTTCAGAGACGCGAGCGAAAATGAAATATCTGAATACCCAGCAAAGAATCTGTGAGGAGACCTAACTTTTAGACTATTTTCGGAACATGGTCGCCATTTTGAAATCCGCCATATTGAATCAAGGTCAAATTTTTAAAATGGTATGGAGGTCATGTTGCATATCAAACAAGACCAGAATTTTCTCAGAAATTGATTGCTCTAATCAGATTTGACGTATGTGTTGCGGTTCACAATTTATCAACACAGAAAATTAAAATAACCATTGTTTGTTGCAGGTAGCTTAAGATGGCACTGACGAAAGAGGAGAGGATTGAGGCGATCCTAGTGTCAGGAAGCGCAGCTGCCTTATCATAGCCACAGACTTTAACAATCGACACCCAGGAAGACCTCCAATTTCGCACAGCACTGTCGCATACCTGACATCCAAATTCCGAGAGACTGGGACTGTGGACGACAAACCACGTAATGTTAGGCCGAAAACTGCTACCGACGAAGAAACCTCAACAATCATCTTGGCATCCTTTGCAAAGAGTCCTCCACGTAGCACACGACGTCTCGCAGCAGAATGTAGTATCAGCCAGTCAGCCATTGTACGGATACACCCTGGTCACTGGCATTCGCTCAAGATTTGCGGAATGGCCACCAAGATTCCCCGACCTCACACCATTCGACTTTTACCTGAGGGGTCACGTGAAACACCTGGTGTATACTGAGAAAATCCGCGACAAACACCACCCTCAGCAACACATCCTGGAGGCCTGTAACCGCATTTCTCCCAATATTCTTCTCGTGGTCGTTCGAGTATGGTTGTCACCTCACACGAACCTGCTAGTTCGTGCCCTGGCTTTCTGAAGGAGGAGATGATGTAACCTACCACGTGATACACCGAAATGAGCGCGCCTGGAAACCGAACGGTGGCTCAGAGGAAGTTCACAGAGCAGTATATATATATACAACACGAGGACCAGCTTTCGTTTAGTAGAGTGTTCCCACTCAGAATGGGAAAAGCTGCCGATTTATCGGAGTTACTGGACAAATTGCAAAGGCACGGTGCCTTGGAACTACGATCTCGGAACCGGCGCGACTTGGGGGTTGTTTGCGTACCGCTGTAGTGAGTACGTATCAAAAGTGGTGTACAGATGGCCAAAGGATGGACAGTCGTTCAGCCGTGTGTCGTCCGCAGTTTCCTGATGCCAGAGGTGGAGCGGAGACTGTCGCGCATTGTTCACAGCGACCTCAGGGCCACAGTGCGACAAATGACCCGCAGCTACAACCGTGGTGATCAGGGCAATGTGTCACAACACACAGTTCATCGCAGCCGTCTGGGCTTGGGCCTGCGTAGCTGAAGATTCAGCCGGGTCCTCAGGCTCTCTGCACGTCATCGACAACAACGCATGAAATGGGCCGAAGATCATCGAGATTGGGCCGTGGATGATTGGAAGAAAGTGGCCTGGTCTGACGAATCAATATTCCTCGTGCATCACGTCGAGGGCTGGGCACGGATGCGCCGATTACCAACGGAGAGTATGGCACCTGAATGCACTGTTGGGTGCAAACAGGACGGCGGCGGCGTTGGTATGCTGTGGGCGTTGTTTTCTTGGGACAGTTTAGGCCCCATTATAGCACAATCTTTGACAGGTATCTGAACATCGTTGCGGATCAAGTTCACCCATTCATGGGCAACTGTGTTCCCTGCTGGTGATGGCCATTAACAACAGGATAATGCGCCACGCCACACTGCCAGAATCGTCAAGGAGTGGTTCCAGGAACATGCTGGTGACTTTCTGTTAATGCCATGGCCTCCAAATTCACCTGACATGAACCAAATCGAACATTTGTGGTTCGACTTGGAAAAGCGGGTTTGCGATAAATCACCACCACCCGAAATCTACGGGAACTGGAGGACCTGCTGTTGACATTATGGTACGAGATACCCCAGAATACCTATCAGCACCTCATTGAATCCATGCCTCGCCGAGTGGCCGCTGTTTTGTGGGCTAAAGGGGGTCCTACAGCTTATTAGGTGGGTGGTCATAATGTAATGGCTAATCTGTGTATGACATAGATGACGTACTACTAAGGTGGCGCATGATCTAAATCGACAATGAAGCAGCAATAAGCCTACCGGTGCAGTTCAATTGGAAGAACAGCCGCAGCGGAATACGAAGATGTGAGGTCGAATTCTACCACCAGCAAAAGGGTAAATGTTATTGGCAGTCGATGTCTCATTTTCAATGTTTAGTTGATATATTGTTCACTATAATTTTCGAAGAGTTATCGAAAAAAAAAAAAAAAAAAGATTACTATCCTTAAGATCTTATGAATGACGCATAGAACAACGATTATAACAGCTTCTGCTTTTCACACTAAGCCTCAGTTTACTGTCATCGAGGCAAAGTTGTTCTTCGCGCTTAATCAAGCCTCAAACAAACCCAAATATATATTTCTTTTTCTCAGTACGTAGTTTTGATCAGATTTTTGATGAATGATGTCTGGAATGTAGTTTGTGCATATCTCTTTTAGCTCTTACTTTTCCCTGCAACAAGAAAGAATTTCTGTTTAAAGTTCAAGTGATTTAAATAGATCCTGAAGATTGAATTCCTTACAAACAACTTTCAGGAATTTGTCAATGTCGTGGATGACCAAGACTGTTATTTGTTTAAGTTTAACCGTCGTGGACTTTCTCCTCGACCTGAATTCTTAGAATGTGCAAAGGGACTCTTATTGATTTCCGAAATACAGCACTCAAAAGAAAAGATTTCGTATTATTCTGAAGTTTGATAATACTTTTAGGAATTCTGAAAAAAAAAATAATGAAATAAAAAAGACGACTTTTCATAATTATATGTGCTTCCAGAAATCAAATTAGACAACTGTTACAGGAATAAACATGACGATTTTTTTTATTGGAGGTTTAACGACCACCGTGAGCAACTGAATGGGCTATAAGCAGTCTACTGTCTCTAATTTAGGGTCACTGGCTCCAGGGAAGGGACAGAGCTAGTGCCGTAAGACAAACACAACATCCATGCCTCACTGGGATTCGGACTCGGACTTCTTTCAGACGAATGATCAAAGGCCATCGCTTAGACCACTGCGCCACCGGGACGGCGACGAAGTTTTCCACATATTTCTCAAATTTTTTTATTTTCATTATACAGTAAGTAACGTGAAAGTAAATTTGTGATTATCTCGGTATCTTGATGTGTAGACGTAATGAAGAAAAAAAAAAAAAGTCTGTTTTGGTCTGATAATTGTGAAAATTGCCGTACTGTTCCTAACTTTTCTCCAGCATAGAATTAGGTAGTTCGTCGGTTGTTTAACAAACTGCTGTCCCAACGTCCTGTTATGTACCAAATGTTTAACATCTATGTCTGCCGCCCCGGAGGCCGAGTGGTCAGAGGCGTGGGCTTCTGGCTATTCGTCCAAAATGTGCCACTGCCAGGATGGCCGTCCCGGTGGCGCAGTGGTCTAAGCCATGGCCTCTGATCATTCGTCCGAACGGGCTCCGGGTTCGAATCCCGGTGAGGCATGGATGTTGTGTTTTTCTTACCGCACTGGCTCTCTCCCTTCCCTGGAACCAGCGACCCTAAATAAGGGACGGGTGACTGCTTATAGCCCATTGAGTTGCTCACGGTGGTCATTAAACCCCCAACAACCAAAAAAAAAAAGTGCCAGGATGAGGCTTGAGTGGTGTGCTTGTTGTATAGGGACCCAGTCTCGTTCTTCCGGAATAAGTTGTTTCAAACTAGGGAAGAGCGACCTCTTATGCACCTAGATGCTGACGGCGGTCTTAAAATTCAAAATAAACAAAAACAAACAAAAAAGCCCCATGTAGGTCTTAAATACGAGAATCGAACTGAAAAAGAAAAATTTTGTCTCACCTTTTCTAACTTGGAGTTTTATCATCCTGTTATTAGTTTATTTCTAGGTTTAATGACCAAGCCGCAAGGCAAGCGCACCATCCATTCTTCACCCGGGTTTCAGACCCTGATCATTCGCGGACGAATGATCAGAAGGCAGCTCTTAAACCTCTTCGTAACCGCGGCGGCTTAAAGTATTAAGGCCAACGAGATAGAAATACATAGAGTGCTTCTGTGATTGGTTCTCTGCTGTGGCAGCTGAAGCCAACGTGGGGAGAGCCCGCCATCTTTGATGAGGTACAAATTCTGCGTGTGTCAAGGAGTCACCTCGGTTCTTTCAGCTGCTCGGCGATCGTGCTATGTTTTGTGAATTTTCACATTTGGATATTTATTTCAGCAATAAAATGCCATTTACTCCACTTTTGGAAGGTTAGCCCTACATTTCACAAGTAAGCATTTTTAAATAAGGTTGAGCTGTAAATGCTCAGTTAATCAAACGCAGAAAACAGGACATCTAATCCGTGTGCTGGTGATTAAACCAGCAGATGAACCATTTCAATATCTGTGTTATCTTAAGACTTTTATTCCTTATATTTTGTAAACAGTCGTACTCAATGTGAACACTGAATCATGTTTATGGGAAGATGAGGTTAATTGTGAGTTACCAACTTTGAGGCTTTTGGGAACAATTTTTACTTATGCTAGTGTTTTTTTTTTTTTTTTTTTTTTTTTTTACATATACTTGAGTATGTTAGCAAATGGCATTTGCATATATATTCTAGAATCTGCACAGTGTACTTGCAACTTGTCTGACAAGACAACAAATATTTCAAAATCTTAGGAAGCAGCAATTTCTTTTTATGTGATAAAGATCATGTACCCATGGCTAATGCCCATTAGATAGCAAATACTGGTAAAGCAATCAATTTATGGTTACTTAAATCGCAGAAGTAGTAATTGTGATTGGTAATATAAATTATTGCTTGCTGACACTTGTCAGGAAACAATCTAGTATTTTATCTGAAAGCACAGGGTCACCCAGCTTGTGTTCTCTAGGCATTTGTCTCTGATTAGTGATTAATCTGTAGTATTACTTCAACAAAGTGAGAGTGGGGAGCTTGAAAATTTCTTGACAGAATACTGTTTACTTGTGAATGTGTTAGTACAATGTGTGTGGTTTTTGGGTAGCAAAAATACAGGCAATATTGATTTAAAACTGAAAATAGGAAACAGGGAGTACAATGGTACCTCAAAAATGCAAACAACATAAAATATTTATGAAAACTGGCACAAACGATTATGAAATGACAATTGAAAAAAAATTATGGAATAATACAAAAGAAAGGGACTAGCAACATTTTGTAATAACTACTTGCATTTGATTTTTGCGTGATAGGTGGTGGTTTTTTTTTTTGGTTTTTTTTGAAGAATGTGACCTCTGATTCATGATGAATGTACAGTCAGTATGTCCATGTATAAATTGCCAGTTATTCCTTTTGCATCAACCATATATATGAGAGGTTAGTATTGAACAAATATCACTCACGTAAATCAATCTTTCTTTGAATTGAACAAGTTGTGCCTGTATTTCTCTAAAATACACATCAGACGCACTTGTATTTCCAGCAAGACTGCTGAAGGAACGCACAAAATAACAACACAAAACATAAACATTTGCTCGCAAACTTTTTGCACATCATGAATGCAAATCAGTGGTTGTTAATTTCTCACTTCATGTTAATAAGAGGCTGTGCCCTTAAAATTGAAACAAACAAACAAAAAAAAACTATGTGCAGTACATCTTAACAATTGCCAAAATGTGTACAAATATCAGGTGAAAACTACAAAATTTCAGCTTTGGGACAACAAAAAACTAGGCTTCTTAAAAAAAAAGTAAAATATGAAAGTGCAAATAAAAAATATTAAATACTTAATACTGAAACAAAAAAAATACAATTTTTTGTCCCATAAAAAAATTAAAGTCCATAATCTGAATTTTTTGGTCACTCAGCCCAGAGCTTGAAAAATATCTAAAATAATACATGCCCAGAGAAAATTTACCTGCCCAGATATTAAAAGCAGGATGTGTAGAAAGATTTTTCTTTTGATACCAAAAATTATAAGTCTTTTTAGGTTGAAAAGTACATAAAACTATTTTTAGCTACTCGGTACTGGTGTTGTTAACTGTAAATAGCATTTGGAGCATCATATTGCCCCAATGTCTGTCTATACCTAGGTCACAGGGGAGTTACAGAAGTGATATATATATATCTGTAACTACAACATATATTAGGTCACCAAGTTTATTTAAACAGCACTTAAGAATAATTATTTTCAATTCTTTTTCTTACGGATAAGCCTTGGAAGATAGTTAAATAATACATAGCAAATAAACATATGTAGATACATAAATAAAATAATTTTCATCAAAAAAAGGGTTAGCCTATTCCTGCTGTTAAAATACATCAAAAAGTAAACTGACAGAATAAAAAAATACAGGAAAAAGTGTGACGTACCTGCCAGCAGGACGCACACGACATAAGGGCACATAGCAATCAGAATTAACGTCCGCGTAGCTCAATTGGTAGAGCAACTTATTCCGGAATGAGGGGTTCGAGCCCCGGCGTGGACAAAAATGACAGAGAAATTTACTTCGTTATAATGGCGCCCGAACTATCCCGATGACCCGACCGTTCAAAATCTCGCAATGGTGTGATGTTATTTCCATACCGCGAGATAGGAAAAATCAGAGAATCCCTTATCCAGCGCTTCGAAAAATAAATGTATGTGACGTTGCATTCCACACACCAGATTGACTGGGAGTTCTCAAGTGCATGTTCTACAGTGGATGGCTGCCTGCAACGATTCATGGTCACGGCTGACCCTGTGGGCCATGCCCCCGGCCCTCTTTAGGGGGGGGAGATGTGACGTACCTGCCAGCAGGACGCACACGACATAAAGGCACATAGCAATCAAAATTGACGTCCGCGTAGCTCAATTGGTAGAGCAACTTATTCCGGAATGAGGGACCCAGGTTCGAGCCCCGGCGTGGACAAAAATGACGAAGAAATTTACTTCGTTATAAAAGGTAAGTAATGTTTATACGTAATGTTTTATATATAGAGAGAGAGAAAAAGAGAGGGTGGGCGACATCATAACCAGGTGTGTGTATATATATATATATATACTGTATGTATGACCTTAACTAAAAAAGAAAAGCAGGATATATAGAAAGATTTTTCTTTTGATACCAAAAAAAAAAGACATGCAAAGAATGCAGACAACTCAAAGAACATATATATACAGAGAGAGAGATAGAGTGGCATCACTGAAATGGTAATGGGCTGGACATGTTGCCAGAAGAACAGACCACCGATGGACGACTGAAATTTTGAACTGGATTTCGAGGGACAGGAAAAGACCCAGAAGAAGACCCCATGGGAGATGGGTGGATGAAATTCGGAAGTATGTGGGAGTGACATGGAGGAGACTGGCACAAGACAGACCGTTGTGGAAGAGGCTTGGGGAGACCTTCGTCCAGCAGTGGATTGATAATCGTATATATATCATCATTGTCAACTATTATCATTACAATATATGTATACTGTATATAATCAATATATATATATATCATTATCATCATTGTCAACCATTATCAATCCACTACTGGATGAGGGTCTCCACAAGTTTCTTCCGCAATTGTATGTCTTGATCCTATCTCCTCCATGTTTCTCCGACATGCTTTCGAATTTCATCCACCCATCTGCCATGGGGTCTTCTGGGGTTTTTTCGGTAACACTTAAGCTATGATTTAACTTTGGGGCTCCAGATGTCTTTCCCTAAAGAGTGGTTTGGGGTTCCTGAGTTGTTTTATTCCATGTCATTTTTGTTTAGAACCATGAAAGTGGGTCACTTCTGGTTAATTCTATGTTTATTTCTACTACGTCTAATTCCTGCAGAAAAAGGTGCAGTGTTGATGTGGTCTAATTACTACATGAGTGTGCTTTACTTTTTTTTACTGATATATGTATAACATCAGCCATTATCAATCCACTGCTGGATGAAGGCCTCCCCAAGTTTCTTCCACAGTTGTCTGTCTTGAGCCTGTCTCCTACGTGCCACTCCTGCATGATTTCGAATTTCATCCATTCATCTCCCATGGGGTCATCTTCTGGGTCTTATATATATACATAGAGAGAGAGAGAGAATTATATTGTGTGAAGTATTTAGTGTATGTACTGGGAGATACCTTTATTATGGTCAAGTTACCACAATTGCCTTGCCTACCCACGAATAAGGCTTACAGATCTGTGTTGTCGAATGTTAAGGCTAACAAAAAGATTAGAAACATGCCCAGTGCTAAGGACTTTTAATTTTTATTAAATAAAAACCAGTTAAGTAGTAGTTTTCTTCTGATTATATAAGATAGGGGCAGTTGGTAAAAGTATTTTAATATTGGTACCTCTTGGCTGTGTGTAAACTCGTTGTTTGTTTTCCGTTTTTCTTCGAACTTTTTTTTTCCTTTAAAACTCTCATAAAATATTTGGCGTCTATGTATTTGGTGTTATAAGCTGTGGGATGATTCAGCATTCTCATGGTGATGACCCACGAATATCTAAGAATTTTACCGAAATTGCGGACTGACTGCAACTGTAGTTTTTATTTTTTTCTTTCTTTTTTTTTTTCATTTACTCTATTACCGCTGACTTATATTTCACTGAAAATTGGTTCCAAAAAATTTGTGAAATGTCAAAAAATTACGGCATGAGATTTTATTCAACGAGAGCAAGCTGCATCGATTAAAATATAATTTTCATTTTAAAACACTATTGCTGCCAACTAACAATGAAAAGCGTTATTTGATACGTTAAAGTTTTAGTCTCACCCCCTAGGTGTTTATAACAACATTTCTGAGTTATATCCTTATTTAACATCAAACCATATATTACGAAAACTCCCTTTCTTAACACGGAACGGAAATCGTTCTGTACCTCATGAAACATGGCTGCCACTTGTTTCCGGTGGCTTCACCTGTTCCCCGACGTAAGCGCTCTACGTACTTCTATCTCGTTGATTAAGGCCATTCCATAAAAATTTAGAGTAATGTTTTTGAGTTGGCAACAGTGCGAAGTGTGAAAATAACCACGCAGACGATTAACTGAATCAAGGAAGTATCTATGGCAACAGTTATTAGCCGTGGCAGGCGATTCTGGTTTTGTTACTGCGCAGTTGTTTAACGTATCTCTGCATTTCGCCATACAGCTATGGAGGGGAGTAATTCAGAGTTGAAAAGTGAAATGCATTGTGCATTAAAATTTTGCTATCGTTTGGTAACACGGCTCCAGAAACAGTTGATTTAACGAAAAAGCTTACAAAGACAAATGCTTGGGTGAGTCGACGATTTTTAGACGGCACCACGATTTAAAAAAAAGGGCGTATGTCGGCAGAACTCGCTCTAAGACCGCATCGACCTGAAAGTGTTGTTACGGAGCGTATTCTTAACACTGTTTGGGCAATCCTGCAAGAAGATCGATGAATGACTTGTGAAGACATAGTGGCGTCAGCTAATATTTCAAAAACGTTTTGGCATTCTGCATTCTACGCGACAAATTACTGCTGCATCGTGTGTGCTCCAAATGAGTACCTTATCACCTGACGAAAGAACAATTGTTAGCCAGAGTTCAGGTGTGTCATAAGTGGAAAAAATTATTGCAAAGGATCCAAACTTTCTAAACACGGTAATAACTGCCGATGAAACATGGGTCCACTATTTCGACCCTCTCACGAAGCGAGCAACGTGTCTGTGGAAACACACAGGCTTGCCTCCTCCGTAAAATGTCCGCCAAACGAAATCAGGTGGGAAGGTGATAATGATTATTTTCTTTCATCATAAAGATTTAATCAACCATCATGTCGTTCCTCCACAAATTAGTGTCAATGCTGAATATTACATATCAGTCTTGAAGTGTCTGTGACGACACATATCGATTAAGCGACCGGAACTGGTGGGCAAGTGGACCCCACAACATGTTAATGCACGCCCACATGTGGCTGCTTGTCTTCAACAATTTTTTACGAAATGCAGTATTGAAATCATGCACAGCCTGCCTACAGTCCTGACCTCGCCCCGTGCGATTTCTGGTTGTTTCCAAGAATGAAGGAGAAGTTCTGTGGCGCAACATTCAACACAGATGACGTTATTCAAGCTGTACAGCGATCGCTATAGCATCTTCCACAAAATGCCTTCGCCACATGCTTTTAAAAGTGGACTGAACGATGGAACCGTTGAATATCATTCGAGGAAAGATACTTTGAGAAAGATCAACATGTAATTTTTTTTGTACCTATATATATTCATTTTGTGTGTTTTTACTCTCAGTTTTTATGGAACGGCCGTGGTATTACACTAAATACACTGCTGGCCACCCAAAATGTAACATCAAGAAGGAAGCATCCGATTGGCCTGAAATTCGCAGCATGCGTCGCTCGCGAGAGGACATGCAAACGATTAGCATTGCAGGGCATATGCAAGTATTGTGCGCCCAGCACGCCACCGAGAAGCACTATAAGAAGGTGCACAGAAGGCGGAGTATAAGTAGTGGAAGTATGTTGTGCTGCCGGACCTGTGCGCGGGAAGCTTCCTGATGCCTCGTAGCAGAATACGACAGTCATTCCAGCACGTTTCGGAGTTCGACAGAGGATGAATAGTGGTTTATCGCGACAGCGGTTCATCGTACCGAGACATCGGCGCCCGTGTGGGGCGACATCCAGCCACAGTGAGGCGAGTATGGATTCGGTGGGTGCAGGAGGGACGGACGGACCGACGTGAGCGATTGCCGCAGCCGCGGCACACCACCGAACGAGAGGACCGGCATGTTGTGCGACGGGCATTGACGGCTCGCACCACCACATCACGAACGTTAGCGCAGGAATTAGAGTGTGTTGCGCAACAACCTGTGTTAGCACGAACCGTTCGACGTCGTCTGCAGGAGCGGGGACTTGTCGCACGGCGCCCATTGTTCCGATTACCATTGACGTTACACCACCGGCGAGTGCGGCGGCAGTGGGCCGTTGAACGTGGCACCTGGACTACGGAATGTCACGACATTATCTTCTCCGATGAATCCCGCTACTGCCTGCAACACCACGATGGTCGGATCCGCGTGTGGCGGCACCCCGGCGAGAAACTGTATGACGCCTGGATTATGCATCGCCATACCAGTCCATTGCCTGGCGTTAAGGTTTGGGGCGCAATTGGATATGACACCCACACCCCTCTGGTACGCATCGCCGGTATACTCAACAGCCACCACGCCATCTCCGACGTTTTAGAGCCTGTAGTCCTCCCTTACCTGCAGGACCTGCCAGCGGCCACGTTTCAACAGAACAATGCGCGACCGCACGTGGCACCCATCGTGTAGCAATTCTTCACGGCCCACCAGGTGTTACTGCTGCCGTGGCCCGCTTGTTCTCCCAATATGTCGCACATCGAACACGTCTGGTCGCTGATTGGCAACCGAGTGGCCCGACAAGCACCACCCACGGCTACGCCTGATGAACTGGGGCAACGTGTGGAAGCAGCCTGGAATGACATACCCCAAGCCCACATCCAAAGCCTTTTTCGTTCGATGTGGTGGCGTGTAGCGGCTGTTATTTCCAGCCATGGGGGCCACACGAACTGTTGATGTCTGCGTGTTCCGCAAGTCGCACGGGCCTGTAAGCTCAATCGTTTCATCTTTGTATCTGTTGTTATGTGTCCAGTAAATCTGGCTTTGCTATCTCGTGTTCTTCTTGGTGTTGCGTTTTGGGTGGCCAGCAGTGTAGATATCTTCACATCGCATCTTCACATGATATCTTCACATCGCATCTTCACATGATATCTTCACATCGCCGTTAACAACATTGAAATTTTGTTCATCATAGCATTTTGCTAAATTTTTCGAGGCTACCTTTATGGCCATTCACAGAATAACAGTATAAGAAAATAGTTAAAATATGACGCTAACGCCATTCACAGAATAACAGTATAAGAAAATAGTTAAAATATGACGCTAACGCCATTCACAGAATAACAGTATAAGAAAATAGTTAAAATATGACGCTAACGGCATTCACAGAAAGGCAGAAATTGCTCTTTCGAAAGCCATGATTACTGAACTTGGGAGGCTTGCGTTTCTGATATCAACAAACAGACACATAAAAAGACTAACTACACGACAGCCTACAACGAAAATAATATTTCAACTGAAACCAAAAGGTCACGTGTCAGCAGCTTTGGTGTCCTCCCCCGTGAAGTGCGAGGGGGTTGAAGGAAAGTTGAATTTCTGGTTCACGGTTTTCCTCTGGGTTCTGGATCATATATTTCTCAAAGAAAACCGAGATGTAAGTTCGTTTTAATCCTTCTAGGCATTCTACCGTCCGCCTTCCAAAACGATTCAAGTAAACAGAGCTCTACGAACTTAGATGTTTAACCTTCAGTGTCACGGCAAATATCGTCATACACTGCCGTGCAAAAAATTAAGGACGAGACGGCTTTTCGAATTTAATGTCGTGCAGAAGTGCTCCACATCGACTCAAAGATCCCCAAGATGTAAGAATATGGGACAAGTGAACTAACCCGTCCAAACAAGGAATCCAAAGGATACAAAGGCACTTTATTGAAAAGGTAGCTTCGAGCACAACTGGACAGAAGACAGAAACGGCAATGTGATAGGCGGCTGCCAAGAAAAATCTAGTCTTTAGTAGGGGATATGATCACTCCTGACTGCGTTGCAGGATTTACAACGTCTGTCCATGCTGAGGACAAGGTTGTCGAGGAGCTGTTGAGGCATCGCGACCCATTCCTCTTGTAGCGCAAATCGCAGCTGCGGAATCTTTGCTGGCGGTTGGTGACGTGCTGCCAAGCGTCTCCCGAGAAGGTCCCACACGTGTTCGATTGGATTTAGGTACGGTGACCTTGTGGGCCAATCCATGCGTTGAATATCTTCACTGTCCGACAGCTCTGCGACAGCCACTGTACGATGAGGTGTAGCGTTGTCGTCCATGAAGAGGAGCTCAGGACCCACAGCACCTCTAAACAGACGCACGTGAGGCAGGAGAACCTCGGTACAATAGCGGACACTAGTGGCTGAACCTCCTTGGAAGATGTGGAGGTCAGTACGGCTACCAAGCATGATATCGCCCCAAATGAGTACTCCGCCACCTCCAAACCAGTCCCTTTCGACGATGTTGGAGGCGTGATTGCGTGCTCCCTGCTCTCTCCAGATGTGTATACGTCCAGAATCGCTCGTCAGACTAAATCGGCTCTGATCCGTAAAGAGAACTCGACCCCATTGCTGATGTGTCCAGTTCTTGTGTTCCTGGCACCACAGAAACCGCCGTCTCCGATGAGCAGGCGTTGATGGCAAACACCGTACTGGTCGTCGTGCAAATAGACCACCTTTGTGCAGCCTCCTGGCCACGGTAAAACGCAATAACGGACGTCCAGTTGTCTGTTGCATGTTCTTTGCGATTTTTCCCGCTGTCTGCCGTTTGTCTCTTCTCGCCTGTAGGACAATATACCGGTCGTCCGCCGCTGTGGTTGCTCGTGGACGACCACTGCTAAACTCTCGGACAGCTGTTCCTGTCGTTTGAAATGCTCTCCAAGCTCGTGAAACGATGCTGTGAGCGATCCTGAACTCCTCGGCAACACTAGTCACACTTCGACCTTCTTCCAACTTCTTAATGACGCGACCTCGGGTAAAGTCATCCAGATGTCGTCTACTGGATTGCCTGTTGGCCGTATCACACGGTGGCAGCAACTCGACGTCGTTCCAACCGATGTACACCGTGCAATAGCTTTCACCGAATTGCTGAGCGTACACCGCCAGTGTGCTTTATACCCTTCCGACACTCCCCTCCTTAAGTCATGCTGCACATATGGGCATGCCCTACCGTACCGGACACTAGTCTATCTCCTGAGTGGTCTTTCGGTCCGTTCTGCCTGCTCGTTCCGCTGTTATGCTAATTTCTTCTCTTCGTCTTTAATTTTTGCACACTAGTGTATAACGAGAGTGGCCGGAGGACTGCAGATTGAATCGATGAAATCAGGCCGGAAATTTTAGTTTTGCGGTCCACTACATAAACACACGTACAGTGGCGTACCGGAAAAATATGCTCCCCCCCCCGCAAATAATTTCTTCTTTTGCAAAAATCTAATTGCTTTCAATTACTGAAATTTTGAAATTCCATTAACTGGTTTTATGGGCTTTTCAATAATTCAAATTCTTTGGAATCTACAGGTATTTTTCATAAAACTATTTGTAAAATTATTGCATTTTATTTCGTGTAACAGAAATGTGCACGTTGTAATTAAAACGATTGCCCTAGTTTCATACTATTACAAACAAAGTACTACAAACACTTTAGCCAAAGTTAATGATATCATGCAAATTTTATTCTTTCAGAGAACTAAAGCCAACCGTTTGAAATGCCTCACAATCACACCCACAAAACACGTCACGGCCGTGTGATAGTGTCTAGTGACCATTTACGATTTAGAGATGTATACAAAATTACAAAACATAGGAAAGAAAAAAAAAGTTAACAATAAAGAATTATGACACACAAAATGTAAAATCACTTAAATTATTCACTCTTGAATATATAAAAAATAACTTAACATAATGCCACAGTGTTTTGCACATACCAAATATGTTTTTGTCTTGACTTTGTTATTAAAAAAATGACAGGTCTGTTTCTTCGTCCCTATGAAGAACAACTTTTAGTTTATTATATTCTCAAAGATGCGTAGTCATGCGTAAACAGTTGTTATACATTACACCTTATCCTCATTAGTTTAAAAATTTAATTCATTGAACTGATATTTCTTTGAAGTTCTGTTGCTAATATACAGTACATGTATAAGAATTATTGTTATGGCTTTAAAAAGGAGCCTCGAGTAGTTGCCTGGAATAGCTACTTTCGTATCTTTCAGTTTTTATGAACTAAAACTGCGAAAATGAATTCCAAATATTTTATTTTTTGAACCCCCTCTCCCAAATTCCTTTTTTTAATACTTCATTCAAAGCTGCTATAAAAAAATTCTTGGCGTCACCTCAGTTTGCTAACGCGCACTCAGTTTTCTGCAAAAAGTAAATACACTGCTGGCCACCCAAAATGCAACATCAAAAAGGAAGCATCCCATTGGCCTGAAATTTGCAGCATGCGTCGCTCGCGAGAGGACATGCAAACGATTAGCATTGCAGGGCATATGCAAGTCATGTGCGCCCGGCACACCAGCGAGAAGCACTATAAGAAGGGTGCACAGAAGGCGGGGTGTAAGTAGTGGAAGTGTGTTGTGCTGCCGGACCTGTGCGTGGGAAGCTTCCTGATGCCTCGTCGCAGAATACGGCAGTCATTCCAGCACGTTTCGGAGTTCGACAGAGGACGAATAGTGGCTTATCGCGAGAGCAGTTTATCGTATCGAGACATCGGCTCCCATGTGGGACGACATCCAGCCACAGAGAGGCGAGTATGGATTCGGTGGGTGCAGGAGGGACGGACGGACCGACGTGAGCGATTGCCGCAGCCGCAGCACACCACCGAACGAGAGGACCGGCATGTAGTACAGCGCGCATTGATGGCTCGCACCGCCACGTCACGAACGTTAGCGCAGGAATTAGGGTGTGTTAGCACGTACCGTTCGACGTCGTTTGGAGGAGCGGGGACTTGTCGCACGGCGCCCATTGCTCCGATTACCATTGACGTTACACCACCGGCGAGTGCGGCGGCAGTGGGCCGTTGAACGCCGCACCTGGACTACGGAATGACACGACATTGTCTTCTCCGACGAATCCCGCTTCTGCCTGCAACACCACGACGGTCGGATCCGCGTGTGGCGGCACCCCAGCGAGAGACTGTATGACGCCTGCATTATGCATCGCCATACCAGTCCGTTGCCTTGCGTTATGGTTTGGGGCGCAATTGGATATGACACCCACACCCCTCTGGTACGCATCGCCGGTATACTCAATAGCCACCACACCATCTCCGACGTTTTAGAGCCTGTAGTCCTCCCTTACCTGCAGGATCTGCGAGCGGCCACGTTTCGACAGGACAATGCGCGCCTGCACGTGGCACGCATCGCGCAACAATTCTTCACGGCCTACCAGGTGTCACTGCTGCCGTCGCCCGCCTGCTCTCCCGATATGTCACTCATCGAACACGTCTGGTTGCTGATCGGCAACCCATTGGCCCGGCAAGCACCACCCGTGGCTACGCCTGATGAACTGTGGTAACGTGTGGAAGCAGCCTGGACCGACATACCCCAAGCCTACATCCAAAGTCTCTTTCGTTCGATTCCGCGTCGTGTAGCGGCCGTTATTGCCAGCCAAGGGGGCCACACGAACTATTGATGTCTGCGTGTTCCGCAAGTCGCACGGGCCGGTAAGCTCAATCGTTTCATCTTTGTATCTGTTGTTATGTGTCCAGTAAATCTGGCTTTGCTATCTCGTGTCCTTCTTGGTGTTGCATTTTGGGTGGCCAGCAGTGTAAATAAATAAATAAATAAATTGTAAAATCCGGAGATTAGAGGCCGAGATTAGAGATCCTCTCAGCCGTGAGCCCCGCTGCAATGCGGGGTTGCGGGGGCCATCAGTACGCCCCTGCACACGTACCCACAGGAGAACACCTTATAAATTCCATCATAAAATAAAAATCGTCTAGCTTCTGAATGAGAGAGAATTGTTGAAATATGCATTGTAAAACAAATTTGGTTGTGAACAAATTTTAACAGCTATTTAATAAAGAAAGAATTTTTAAAATCCACTCACGATTGACTTTAACATATCAAACCATACTCAAATCGCGGTATTGTTAAATAGTTATATACAGGGTGTACAGGAAAGTCCTTTTAGCCTGGAATAACTTGCGAACGAAGAGAGGTAAAGTTATGCAAGTGAGATAACGGTACAGTAAAGCGACTACGCCCGATCGATGCAATAATTGTATGCAATAATTGTGTGTATCAGCAAATACACACAATTTATTGCATACATGCTTACTTATGTCAATACAGTTTGATGACGTCACACAAAACAAAAACCAAAAAAGGCAAACTGGCGCACAGTGATAAAAAGTTAATGTCGAGTATGTTCGAAGAGTTCGCCATTGCTTACGATACACATTTGTATTCGTGAAAGTAACTCTGCATGCACATTCCTCAGCATGGAAGGTGTCACACTATTGCAAGCATCTGCAACACGACGACGTGGATCCAGCAGACTTGTAGGCGCTGTTGCATACACCTGATTTTTTACGTAACTCCAGAAATCCAAGCTCGCCATTCTCACACAGCGTACGTAGACCTAAACTTCGGATCAGGGTACATAATGCTACTGGTTTTTACATCGTAGATACGGTACAACGTCACAATCTACATTTGCATACGGCTACATTTGCGAAATGTGAATATGCAGATTCGAATCGTAGCGGATCGATTTCGGACATTGTAGGGTATTCAGGCGAGAATTTATCTTATCCGTGTAAAACAAATGTCGTTTTGTACTAATTAATTGATGCTCTACAACTTCGTCATTGGAAATTTTGCTCTATCTCTTTTCGCTTTCGATTTGCATTGGCTAACTTCCGCATTTCGCCACTAGGGGTGCTGCTATTGGATGCATTCGATTGGGCGTGGTCTCACTTGCATAGAACTGTACCTCTCTCCGTTCGCAAGTTTTTCCAGGCTAAAGGATATTTTATCTCTGGTCGTCTATTGCGCAACGGTATTCGTATATACAACCTTTTTGAATAGACTCTTTTTTTAAGTCTACCCATTATTTTGACTCATGAACTATGATTTTGATCCATGAACTAGAACCGGTAAATCCTTATTTCTTTTAAGATAAATGTGAGTGTGACACGGATTTCGAAACATCTCTGCCGGAAAATCGCTCAATGTTCTATGTCTGTTCGTGTATAACGGTGTGGGGATGATTTATACCATCAAATCTGTTAACAGGGCCTCTTTCAAGATTACAAAAGGAGGGTGAGGCCTACCTATGTCTCTTTGGGTGCAAGTCCAACGACTTACGCTTAACCGTAGTTAGCTTAATTTATTTAAAACAACCTGCTTTGTGCGGCGGCAAATTTTTCACTGAACTAGGGAAAATTTTGATTTGTTGTTTTAGAGCAAACACCCAACATACACTGAAGAGCAATTGAATTAGAGACAGCTGGCGTTATGCAAATGAGGCGCTGTGGGCGGCCCTGTAAACGAAAACGACATGACGTATGCAGCGATACGACAATATAAGGAGTGATGCGACGGGAATCAGTAAGAGTCGGAAGCAGTATGGGTAAGACGAAGGATCTAAGAGCATTTGATCGTGGGAAAATAATCGGGGCCCGACAAATGGGTCACTCCATCTCGGAAGTCGTTCAGGCACTGGGATTTTCATGAGCCACTGTGTCACGGGCGCACCGTGAGTACATCGAGTCCGGTAAAACCATTCCTGCAAGGGCCAACTGCCGTGGACAACAGCATGTGGATGAGCGGGGTCAACGTCGGCTAGCTCGCATTGTAACAGCGGATAGACGGACAACAGTGCAAGAAATCACTCTACAATTTAACGCTGGCGCACAAAAACGTGTAAGCAGCCACACCATCCAGAACCATCTCCTCGCTATGGGGTACAGAAGCCATCGTCCCAAGAGGGTACCGCTGCTGACCGCACATCACAGGGTGCAAAGATTATCATTGGCGCGGGAGCATCGCCACTGGATCCTAGACATGCGGAAAAATGTTGCCTGGACTGATGAGTGGAGATTCACGTTGGTACATGCGGATGGCAGGATACAAGTACGGCGCAAACCACATGAAGCGATGGATACGTCTTGCCAGCAGGGCACTCTTCAAGCTGGTGGGGGTGGCATTCTTGTCTAGGGACTGTTTACGTGGACTGAAATAGGACCTCTGGTACGTATGACATCAACGTTACCCGGATATCCTGGACGACCATTTGCTCCCATTTGTGCGTCTTCAACATCCCACTGGGGACCTCATCCTGCAACAAGACAATGCAGCTCCCGAATTGTATCCGAATGGTTGGATGAACGCTCCACCGACGTGACCTCGCTTCCTTGACCAGCTAGGTCACCTGACCTCAATCCCATCAAACACATCTGGGATGCCATCGAGAGAGATGACCCCCCTCCATCAAATCTTCGTGAACTGTGGGAGCTTGTTCAGGGGTCGTCGATCCGTATGGCTTCCCAACGCTTCCGGTGTCTTGTCGAGTCCATGCCGAGACGAATCGCCGCCGTCATCAGGGCGAAAGGTGGTGCTACACGTTACTAGACAGGTATCTCCAATTCAATTGCTTTTCAGTGTATAACAGATAAAAGAAAACGAATATTTACTAAGGCAATAACATTTTAGACAAATAACATAAAGCTCATTTAATGGTTTTTATTCATACGTAATAAAATAGTTATTCGTTCTTTCAAAACAAAATCCGGACAAAGGGAATACCAGAAAGTGGGCCATTTCTTGAGTGGTCCATCGGGAAATATCCCGGTGTTCCGACGGGTCAATCCGCCCCTGTGTACCTACGAGATAGTCATTACAAGAT
This sequence comes from Macrothele yani, assembly GCA_039090855.1. Classification (NCBI taxonomy): domain Eukaryota; kingdom Metazoa; phylum Arthropoda; class Arachnida; order Araneae; family Macrothelidae; genus Macrothele; species Macrothele yani. The sequence continues at coordinate 124,266,310 of CM077013.1, forward strand.
AGTAAAATCATGCGATGCATTGATTGGGATACGCTTTCCAACATACCAGAAATCACTGCACAAGTTAGAAAAATTATCTTCACATATGGACCTAAATACTATTACGTACCTTATAATCCATAGCCGATATGAAGCACATTATTGGTGTGTTACTTTAATTCTTTTGTGGACACACTGATGAATCTCAACCATGTTGAGGTTCATAAGTGTTTCCACAAAGAAATTAAATTAACACACCAACAATGTGCTTCATATCGGCTACGTAATAGTATTTAGGTCCATAAGTGTAGAAAATATTTCTAACTATAGAATTGTCGGTGGGAATTATCACTATCTGACACTGAAACACAAATTTTGGGTTCATATAAGATATTTACCATTGCACAAGTTATTACTCAAGTTATGAGGATAATGGCTGGGGAATAAATCTCGCTCCTGTGCCCTGACCTTTGACCCCATTTCGATGATATTCAATACAACCGGCTCAGTATACCTCCGGAACAACATACTAAAGTTTTGTTGCAATAGAAGCATTTTTAGCCAAGTTATGAGGATAATGACTGTGGAATAAATCTCGCTCCTGTTCCTTGACCTTTGGCCCCATTTCCATGACATTATAAAGAATTGGTTCAGTATACCCCGGGAACAACATACTAAAGATTTGTCACAATAGAAGCATTTTTAGTCAAGTTATGAGGATAACGCCTGTGGAATAAATCCCGGTCCTGTGCCCTGACCTTTGATCCCATTTCGATGATATTCAACAGAACCGGTTCAGTATATTTCCGGAACAACGTGGTAAAGATTTGTCGCAATCGAAGCATTTTTACGTAAGTTATGAAGCATAATGGCGATGGAATGGATCTCGTTCCTATCCCTAACTTTTGACACCATTTCAACCATTTTCAATAGGGTTCGTCCCCAACCACATACTAAAATTTCACCGAAATCAAACCATTTTTACGCGAGTTATCGTGCTGACAGACAGACAGACAGATGGACAAAGCTGGAGCATATACGCTTCTTCAACGTACGGCTGGAAAGCGCAAAAAAGGTGAATTTTTGAATCTAAATTTTTTGCTGACTAAAAATGTATTAGAATGCTTGCACGTGAATGCAAAAATTACTTGGACGTCATTGATTGACGTTTCAAGAAATACCATAACGAGAGTCGACTGATTTCTGTTCTTTTTGCGTAATACAAATGGACACTGGTTATTTTATTTAGACAGCTATTAAATTTATGCCAGTTGTTTGCTGTATTTTAAACTTTTGATATAGTTGTAGCTTAACTTAGCTCTTAGTTAAATGTTTTCAGAGAACGTCGTAGCGTATGTATTCAAACTTTGAACAATTAATTAACTGTTAATAGCCAGAGAAAAATCAGCGTGAAAGATAAGAGACTTACGTGCCAAATCCAACGTCTTTACTATTTCACTCACTGAAAGGCAGATCCACGGGCACAACGTAACTCTCAGGTCTTAACACATAATTCAATCCAACAGCAGCAATAGTATATCATATACACTGAAGTGCCAGAAAAACTGGCACAGACTGTAACGTACCGAGAGATGTGATGTACCTGCCAGCAGGACGCACACGACATAAAGGCAGATAGGAATCAGAATAAATGTCTGCGTAGCTCAGTTGGTAGAGCGACTTGTTCCGGAATAAGCGGCCTCGGGTTCGGTTCGAATCCCGGCGTAGACCAAAAATGACGGAGAAATTTACTTCGTTATAAGACGACTTTTGTAAAATACATAGCAACGTCACCTATGCGCGTATTCGGTTGCGTCCGCCAGTGCGTATATAAAGCGATAGACATCCTTGCCAGCTGTCAGAGCTGTTTTCGGCTTGAGAATGACAAGCAATAACGATTTAAGCGATTTTCAACGCGATCACAGTTGGCGCTCGTGAGATGGGCCATAGTACATATTTCGGAGGTAGAAACGAAGTTCGGATTTGCCCGGACGACCATTGCAAGGGTGTACCGTGACTACAAGAATTCCAGGAAAACCTCCAATCTACGATACCAGTATGGACGTAAAAAGACATTGGGTGAACGTGACCATCGTCAGCTGTCAAGAATCGTTTTACGCGATAGGCATGCAACACTCTCGGAGGTATAATCGGAATTCAATGCTGTAGCCTTAACAAGCATCGTTTCAGCGTCCGGACTGTGCAACGTACCCTGCACGATATGGACTTTGGGAGCCGACACCCAACTCGAGTCCCCTTGATGGGTGCACGACACAGAGCTATGCGCCTCGCTTGGGTACGGCAACATCGCCACTGGACACTTGATGACTGGAAACAAGTAGCATGGTCTAACGAGTTGCGTTTCCAACTGTATCGGGCAGATGAAAGGATTCGTGTGTGGCGCAAACCTCATGAAGCCATGGATCTCGCCTGTCAACAGGGAACTGTACCGGCGGGTGGGGGTGGGGGGGGGGGCGTAATGGTATGGGGTGTGTTTAGCTGCACTTTACTGGGACTCCTGGTACGTCTACAAACGTCTGTGACCGGCCAACGGCATGTGCGCATCTTTCAGACGAGGTACAGCGGTTCATGTCCTGCATTCATGCTGATGGGTTGGGCCTGTTCCAACAGGACAACACAAGTGTCGGGACGCCACATTTTGGTTAGAGGAGCAATCATCTGAGTTTGGGGTTTGCCATTCCCACCCAAGTCCCCAGATCTGGACGTGATAGAACACATTTGGGATGCCATGCAACGGGCTATCGAACACAGGAATCCGATACCTCGGAATACACCCGAATTGTGGAACGCTCTGTGGGACGTATGGTGTGCATTGCCTACAGCATATTTACAGAAGCTAGTGGAGTTCATGCCCCGTCGTATTTCTGCAGTCCTGCGCTCCCGTGGGGGACCTACCAAGTATTAGACTGGTGTAACAGTTTTTCTGGCACTTCAGTGTATATCTCAACAAGCTTTACACCGATGAGCCGTTACATTACGATCACCCCTAGCCTAGAGAAATGAGATCGTCTGGAGACCGAACGGTCGCGTAGGTGAAGTTCACAGAGGAGTATATATACAAGCTGAGGACAGGCTTTCGGTTTATGGAGAGTTCGGAGTCAGAATGGGAAAAGCTGCCGATTTATCGGAATTTGATAAAGGATAAATTGAGATGGCACGGCGACTCGGAACTACGATCTTAGAAATGGCGGGGCTTGGGGGTTATTCACTTGACACTGTAGTGAGTACGTATCAAAAGTGGTGCATAGATGGAAAAAGGACGAACCGTCGTCCAGACGTGTGTCGTCCGCAATTAATTGATGCCAGAGGTGGAGCAGAAACTGTCGCGCATTGTTCACAGCGACGACGGTGCCAAAGTGCGACAATTCAACTGCAGCTACAACAGTGGTGATCAGAGCAATGCGTCACAGCACACAGTTCATCGGAGCCGTCTGGGCTTGGGCCTGCGTAGCCGAAGACCCAGCTGGATCTTCATGTCTCACTGCACGTCATTGACAACAACGCATGAAATGGGCCCAAGATAATCGAGATTGGGCCGTGGATGATTGGAAGAAAGTGGCCTGGTCTGACGAATCAAGATTCCTGGTGCATCACGTAGACGGCCGAGCACGGATACGCAGTTTACCAATGGAAGCCATGGCACCTAGATGCACTGTTGGACGGAAACAGGCCAGCGGCGGCGGTGGTATGCTGTGGGCGATGCTTTCTTGGGACACTTTAGGCCCTATTATCCCAGTAGCATAATCCCTGACAGTTTTCAGTTATCTGAACATCGTTGCGGACCAAGTTCACCCATTCATGGCAACTGTGTTCCCTGCTGGTGATGGCCATTACCAACAGGATCATGCGCCATGCCACACTGCCAGAATCGTCAAGGAGTGGTTCGAGGAACATGCTGGTGACTTTCTGTCAAAGCCCTGGCCTCCAAATTCTCCTGACCTGAACCCGATCGAATATTTGTGGTCTGATTTGGAAAAGCGGGTTCGCGCCAAATCACTATTACCCCGAAATGTACGGGAACTGGAGGGCCTGCTGTTGACATTATGGTACCAGATACCCCAGGATACCTATCGCCGCCTCATCGAATCGATGCATCGCCGGGTGGCCGCTGTTTTGCGGGCTAAAGGGAGTCCTACAGCTTATTAGGCAGGTGGTCATAATGTAATTGCTCATCGGTGTACATCAACATTAAAAAATCTCAACATTCAACAATCTGCTCGTGAACGCCCCCAGGGAGTGCCAAGAGAGGGCACTTGCACTCCCTTAGAAATTTGACTCTCATTTCAGTTCTTGAGAGGCACTACAAAGCTTTTCGCCGTAACACTGGTTAATTTTTATGCTGAACTTCTAGAAGTGCGTGTGCATTTAACATTGGAAATTCGCAGTTGAAAGTAATAATATTAAAATTTGCTACTTCATGCTGGAGCATAGCATGTATGACAACAGTGTAAGGCAGTGTGAAAGACAAAGAAACGAAAAACACATCGTCCCCTACAACGGCCATTTGTTACTGGGCAAATAGTTCCGCAAGTTTTTTCCAGAACTTTGTCTTTGGGTTGTTGTTTTCTCTTCTTGATAATCACTTGAATGATCACTGGGGTTTTGTGGTGCATGGGACACAAGAGGCCAAAAGTCGCAAGGCTGAGAAGATGAACAACACATTTTTATTTGTTGACCCAACATGTTGTCGAAATTCGTCTATGCGTCTTTTTCGTTTTTCTTTTTGTTCAGGTTCTGGGTCGTATGATCTTCAATTAAATTTATCTAGTGGGTGTGATAAAAACTGTTAAATATTTCACACCGCATAGTGCAAGTTTACATATGATTTTTGTTTATGATATTTGTGTTTACAGTTTCTATTTTTGCCTCCACCTGAAAACTAAGCTACAGGCGCCAATGGATTTGCTCATAATCCTTACAATGCCACTTACTGTAAAATATTTTCTGAAATTCACAAGGCATTTTCCGTTGTTCCTTTTGAAAATTAATGAAGCATATTCCTCCTACAGCGCGTGAGATGACAGAAAAAGCCTGAAATTCACGGATTTTTCGTACTCCAAGGAAATTATGGATTTTCAGAAACCGTCCCGCAATTTCTTTCGTATATTAACAATAAATGGACGTTTTTAAGAGGCGTTAACGAAAAAATCTGGATTTTCATACATCTTTCCGCAATTTCTTTCGTATATTAACGGTAAATGGACGATTTTAAGAGGTATTAACGACAAATTCTGGATTTTCAGAAAACTTACCGCAATTTCTTTCGAATATTAATCGTAAATTGCCGTTTTAAAGAGGTTTTAACGAAAAATTCTGAATCTTCATGAACCTTTCTACAAGTCCTTTCGTATATCAACGAAAAAATTCTGTTCTCACTTTTTTTCGTATTCATATGACAGAAAATTTCCGGTAATTGGATTGATTCGCGGGAATATCCGTAAGTTCTGATTAACAATTAAATTTCAATTACCTGTCGGAGAATCGAATTTTGAAGTTTTATAGCGAGATTGCATATCATGGATAACATATCGCATGAAACTTCAGTGCCGCCCCGGTGGCGCAGTGGTCAAAGCGATGGCCTCTGATCATTCGTCCGGGAAGGGTCCGGGTTCGAATCCCGGTGGGGTATAGATGTTGTGTTTATCTTACGGCAATGGCTCCGTCCCTTCCCTGGAGCCACTGACCCTAAATTAGGAACGGGCGACTGCTTATAGCCCATTGAGTTGCTCACGGTGGTCGTTAAACCTCCAATAAAAAATAAATGAAAAAACTTTGGTTGCTGTGTCATGGGGTATTCTTACCCCTCTCACCCCATATTGTGCACCAGCTATTGTATATTATGTGCCCCTGTAGGAAGCCGGGTAATTCAATTAACTCTTTAACCGGCTGAAACGAATTAACACGGGGATTAGCAAAGTAAGCTGAAATCAACTCAAATTAGTTATAACGAAGTACATTTCTCCGTCATCTCTGTCCACGCCAGGATTCGAATCCGGATCCCCTCATTCCGGAACAAGTCACTCTACTAATTGAGCTACGCGGACGTTTTATTCTGCCTTTTTTTTTTTTTTTTTTGGTTGGAGGTTTAACGACCACCGTGAGCAACTCAATGGGCTATAAGCAGTCGCCCGTCCCTAATTTAGGATCACTGGTTCCAGGGAAGGGAGAGAGCCAGTGCCGTAAGACAAACACAACATCCATGCCTCACCGGGATTCGAACCCGGACCCCATTCGGACGAATGATCAGAAGCCATCGCTTAGACCACTGCGCCACCGGGGCGGCTTATTCTGATTCCTATCTGCCTTTACGTCGTGTGCGTCCTTCTAGCAGGTACGTCACATCTCCTGGTACGTTACATCATCTCCCCCTTATTATTATTTTTTTCGAAGTGCTGGAGAAGGGATTCTGTTATTTTTCCTATCTCGCGGTGTGGAAATAACATCACACCATTGCGAGGTTTTGAACGGTCGGGTCATCCGGATATTTCGGGCGCCATTATAACGAAGTAAATTTGTCAGTCATTTCTGTCCACACCAGGATTCGAACCCGGATCCCCTCATTCCGGAATAAGTCACTCTACCAATTGAGCTACGCGGACGTTTTATTCTGATTCCTATCTGCCTTTACGTCGTGTGCGTCCTTCTAGCAGGTACGTCACATCTCCTGGTACGTTACAGAATATGTTCGCTGTCTAAGAAGTTTAACAAAGAAGACTTGCAAGTCAGCCTGTATTAGAGGTCCGCACGGGTCTAATTTGGTGATTCCGGCCCTGCCCAAGCTCGTGCGCTTAAGACCCGGTCCGTTTCAGATATCAGACATTCGGCACGGCCCAGCTCGGGCACGCCAATTGCAGCTGTTATTCAGGCCCGGCCCGGCCCGGCCCGGCTCGTGATGTGCCATTTTGTATTATTTTGTCCTTTTATTGTATTTTATTAAAATGTGAAAATTAAATAATGAAGTGAGATATTATTGAAAATATTTAGTGGAATGTAAGCCTAAAAATATTAACTAAACTTTGACAATTATCGAAAAATATAACCTTTAAAAAGTGCGAAAAAGGAAGATTAAGCGCGTTCAGAATCTCCCTTTCTCTGAACTTGTATGTTGTAACACTACAAAAGTCAATCCTTATGGAGATTAGGGATACCAGAAAAAATCGATTTCGTCCCACTCTCTCATTCAAAAACAAACACACACCATCACCACATTGCAGACAGCCTCCGTCCCCCACTCTACACACAACACAACACACACACACACGCACACACTCGCTCGGGGGTCGAATCTTTCTGTTGTCAACAAGCCCCAAAATGGTTTTACCATCGTAATACCTATAGATTGGCAAAAACACTGTGAGCGCCTTTCCTTGTTTTTCTGATTACGCCCTGGGCTATGTCATGGAAGTAAGTAAAGTCAGCGAAACAGTTAAACACACCAGGAAATCGGGGAACAGGACTTTTCCCTTTATTTACCATTGCGATAAAAGGAATGGGTCGACTTGACCCGGCCCGGTCGTAAGTGTCTGGGGAAAAGCCCGACCCGGCTCTTTGCTTTGTTCTCTAAATAAAAAAAAAAAGGCCGGACATGGCTCGCAGCCAGGGCTTGGCTGGCCAGCCCGGGCCACGAAGACCTCTAGCCTGCATATCAGGAAGCGTTTGTTATTCTAAGCGCTCATTTTAGGGAGATGATTGGGAAGCATTTGTTAATAGCTTTGTCACTCAAAACATTAGGGAGTAATAGGCACCAATGCTCTTTGACTGATTACCTGCTAAAAGGGCTACGAACCTAATATAAGAGAGAAAAAATATTTGAGTCACTTGTTTCTACTCAGATACGTGATGTTCGTATCAGCAGGACTCTCCCTTCTCCCATTCAGCCTTAAATCGTGGAAAGTCGAATAAAAGATTACAAGCAAGCACTTACCATCCGATGACAGGTCTACGGTCGGTACTGCTAAGATGAGAGGGCGGGGGATTGCTTTTTTGTCACGTTTGTAGAACTCCGCCACTATGTGTTCATTTTTTTATACGGGGAGCGCACAAACATTTAGGCACCTTTTGGTCAAGGTACGTATCTGCTTAAAGGGTTTTTATACGTAGTGCGATCAAAAAGTTCCGAGACTAGGTAGGTAGCGCGCCAACAGATGGCAGTACACGGATGCGCGAACAGCGGCCGACGTCAGTGATCTTCATGAGTCATTGTGCCCAGTGCCGTTGTTCGGTGAACATCGGGAGCTGTGCTACACGATATTTGGTGACCACGGGCAGAACACAGCTGCGATTTCGGTATAGACTGCACGCTAGAGCAGCGAGCGAACATCCGATTCTGTGTCAAACTCGGCAAATCGGGAACGGAGACGCATGAAATGTTTGCGGCAGGTTTGTGGCAATGAAGTAATGAGTTGTGCGCGGTGTTTTGAGGGGCACTCGAGCTTCAAGAGCGGCAGAACGAACAGCACTAGAAGACGACGATAGATCAGGGCGACTGTCCACAAGCAAAACCCCCGAAAATGTGGACAATATTAGGAAACTAGTGAATGAGGATCGTCGGAGAACCATTCGAGACATTGCTACCATCGTCAATGTGTCATACGAAACAGTGCTACCATCGTCAATGTGTCATACGAAACAGTGCAAGAAATTCCGACGTCGGTTTTGAACATGCACTGCATTGCTGCAAAGTTTGTGCCAAAGATTCTGAACCCCGAAGAGAAGGCGCTCCTTGTCGAACTCTGTCAAGATCTTCGTCAGCAGGTGGTGAATGAACCAACGTTTCTGTGGCAGGTCATCACTGGGGACGAGACTGCGGTCTATGGTTACGACTCGAAGACCAAACAACAGTCGTCGCAGTGGAAGAGCCCGGCATCTCCACGACCGAAGAAGGCCCGATAGGTCCGGAGCGCAACCAAAAGCCAGCTCATCGTGTTCTTCGACATTCGTGGGGTTGTGCACTGTGAATTCGTCCCCCAGGGCCAGACCGTTACCGCCCTTTTTTACTGCGATGTTCTGCGGCGTCTTTGGGAGGACATTCACCGCAAACGACCTGAAATGTGGCGCAGAAACAATTTCCTGCTCCATTACGACAATGCAGCAGCTCACAGAGCGTTGGCAACACGCCAGTTTTTTAGCCGCAACATCATGACTACCCTTCCTCACCCGCCTTACTCGCCGGATTTGACCTCCTGCGACTTCTTTCTGTTCCCGAAGATGAAGCTGAAGCTCAAGGATAGCCGTTTTGAAACCGTGAACGAGATCCAGCGCGAATCGCAGAACGGTGCTTGGCACGATTCGCGAACAGGACTTCCAGGGAGAGTTCATTTCATTTCATTTATTCATTTTTCAGTTGCCATATACGGGTGTATATAGAAGCAAGGTCTATTCATAAGCCGTGAAATCAATCCAGCGACCAGATCAGGTCAACTCAGCACTAATTGAGGTACTTGTTAATAAGGTGATGCTTGAATTTTTTTTTAAATAGGTCAAAATTGTTAATATATTTTATGTCATAAGGCAAGGAGTTCCAAAGTTTTGGACCCGAATAATTAATATTCATTTTATTTGTTTCTCATTAGTATGAAGACGAATATTTAATGATATCAAGTCATGGTATAAATCATTTTTAATTCTTCTGAACATTATTTTACCAAGATTATAGTCAAATAATTGTTTTATTGTAAGTATATTATATTTATTGGGATTTACTTCTGACCTGAAGGTAAAATTAGGTATAGAATAATTAAGAGTTTTTAGGTCTATTTACCTTATATATCTATTCTGTAATACCTGTATTTTTTTTAAGGTATATTGTGTTGTTTGCCCCCATGTCAGTATACAGTAATTTATATGTGTTTGTATTAGTGTGTAGTATAAAAATATCATTATTTTAGGGGACAAATTTATCATAATCTTACTAACTACCCCAATGTTTCTAGATATTATATTAGTCAGGTTGTCAATATGCATATTCCATTTCAAATCATTTCGAATCAATACTCCCAAGTAAGGATGACTATTCACAAAATCAATTTCAACTCCATTCAAGACCACCACGTCACTCATAGATTGTAGTATTTGTAGTTTCGAAAAGATCATAGCATTGGTCTTGTTTACATAATAATTCCGACAGTGACAATAGCGCTGCCCAAGGAGACTACTTTGAGGGAGATCATAGCATTCCATTTGTCATTTTCTTGTAGGACTTCCGTAATCAGTGAGTAGAGTTTAGGTCCCAGCCACCTACAGCGAGATCGCCTTTTGGGTAGGACATAGAAACGGAAGGAATGAGAACAAGTCTATCGACTTTTGACAGAACAGCCTGTAGTGAGATTAGAGTACAGTAGATGGCGCCACCATACAAGTATGATGTTGCAACATAGAGGGGTGAGATACTTTCAGGGGGCATAAGAAAGGATACCCATTTAACCAGTGGGTCCAGCCTGGGGGCCGTCACTTAACGTGCTCGTCCGATGCACGGCGGATATTCAGCGATTGTTAGCAAACCACACCATGCTCTGAAAGATCAGCCCAGGCTTGAACCTGGGGACCCTGCATCGACTTAAGTAACGTAACGAAAGTACTTAAGTAACGCCTAAGTACTTTCTGAAGCACAAGTAAGTCATCGGCCTAGTCTCGGAACTGTTTGATTGGACTTCGTAATTATTGCATTGGTGATTGTATGATGCAGTGTCTGTTTGTTTTTACTTCTGGGTAAATTCTTTTTGTGATCGGAGACAGACAAAAGCCTGATCAAGTCTATAGACATATTCTAAACATTTTTTTTGGTCTGTATTTGAAGATCTCTATACGGAAATTCGAATGCTTAAATGGCAGACTAAGTAGGCAAAGATCTTGGGGTAATGTGTGGAATAATACACAATGAAGTAAAGTGTTTATCGTCCGCAGTGTTTACTTAGTGGCTTCTTTATTGGCTGCGGAGTAGCATTCGTATCGCAAGGCGATGAATGTTTCCTAAGAGCTCGAAATGATTATGTTTCTGTGGAGTGATGCCATTTGGATTGCGGTGGGATAAATATTTCATTGCCAACAGCAGGCTCATGAAGAAGGGAATCTTACGAGATTTACGCCGGGCGTGAGTTGCATTAAGAGCTAAAAGTCGTAGCGGCCATACCGAAATCAATAACAATTACCGTTTCGCGGCTCAAAGAACGAGCTGCCTGCCTGACCGTCACGTCACGTACGGTAGATTGCTCGCGGGTGAATCTTGTTGCCAAAGACTCTTTCGTTTGTGTAGCTAAGCAAAGAAACAGACGCAACATACCATTAGTGGAATTTAAATGAATCACTTAAGGCGTTAATGAATGATTAAATGACGAGCAGGCGATAAGGCTTAAGTATTTATGCAATCACATAACACTGAAATTAATTACTTTGCATCCTTTTTTTAAGAGAGAGAGAGAGTATGTGATAGTATATTCCTCTGTATTTTAGTCTCCAATGAATGCGATCAATTAACATGATCTTCGAATAAATAATATTATCCCTTACCTCATGAACAGTTATAGAAGTCGATTAAAAAACAGTTTCTGCTTTGTCTTATTATTTGAATTTATAGCAAAGGGACTCGGGCCACCCCCGTGGCGCAGTGGTCTAAGCGATGGCTTCTGATCATTCGTCCGAGATGGGTCCGGGTGCGAATCCCGGTGAGGCATGGAAGTTGTGTTTCTCTTACGGCACGGGCTCTCTCCCTTCCCTGGAACCAGTGGCTCTAAATTAGGTAACGGCGACTTCTTATAGCCTATTGAGTTGCTCACGGTGGTCGTTAAAACTTCCAATAAAAAAAAAAAAAGGGATCCGGCGTTGCTGGGGTTTAACAGCAATTGCATTAATCGGCTTCTGGACCAGCGTTTTTCGGGTTTTCCTGAAATTATGATTAGGATATATTATTGCACGTGAATATTTAATTGAAACGTGTTCCAGTAATGAAAGGAAAGGAATTAAAACAAAAACGAAAACGAAAAAAACCTACGTTTGTGACTTTACGCTTTATTGACTTTAAAGATAGGGAATTTGAAATATTAGAAACATCTACATTTTTCTATGGTGTTTTAATCTGTGTAATGCGCAGTTCTTCTGAAACACAAGTAAATTTTTCCTTGAAAAGCCTCTAGGTGAACGACAGCTCTATGTTGTCTGCTCTATATTTTTTTCCAATATAGAGCAAACAACATACAGGGGTTGTCCAAAATAATGGAAAAGCTTTGAAGCAATAGGTGTTACGCACCTAATATGGTGTGAGAGCACCCTTGGCATTTAAAAGGGCTTGAATCCTAATTGAAATGGACGCATACAAGTCCTGGATGGCGGTAAGTGGTATGTTGTACCATTCTTCCTGCAGAAACTGCTCCAATTCCTTGAGAAACGCTGGAGGAGAATAACGGGATCGCACTCCGTTTTTCAACACAGACCACAGGAGCTCAATGATGTTTAAGTCCGGTGATTGTGCAGGCCAGAGAAGGTATACAACTTCATCCTCATGTTCCTCAAACCATGATTGAACAGTTCGACTTCTGTGAATCGGGGCATTATCATCTTGAAAGGTGCAATCCCCTGACGGAAACAATGTCTGCGCCATTGAATGCACAAGGTCGGCCAAAAAAAGGACATAGTCACCGCTAGTGATCCGTCCGTGTAAGGTGATGATGGGACCTGCTGCAATCCACGAGATCATGGCCCAAACCATTACGGAACCGCCCCCATGCTTCACGGTAGGTAGGAGATAGTCTGGGTTGTAGGCTTCTGCGGGGGTTCTCCACACGTAAACCCGTCCTGTGGTGGGGTATAGGGAGAAACTTGATTCATCGGAAAACAAGACATGATCCGCAGTCCACGTTTTATGTTCCTGGTACCACTGTAATCTCCGTTTCATATTTACCTGTGACACCAGGGGTTTTGGAATCGCAGCTCTGCCGTAAATATTGTGCTTATGTAATTCCCTTCGCATGGTATGGGTCAACACTGAGTTTCGGAGATGCGTATTAAGTTCAACAGTCACTTTCGTCGCCGTGGTCTTTCTCCTTGCGGTCACAATCTTCTTCAATGTCCTCCTGTCTCTCACAGGGAGTTTGGTTTTCTTCCACATTTGTGTCTCGCAGATGATGTTGTGCCGTGAACATTGTATATGCCATGACCTTCGACACGGTACCTCTCGGTACCCCCAATACCTGTGCCAATGTGGTTACCGTCACACCAACCAGACGGGCTCCTACCATCTGCCCTTTTTGGAACTCCGACAGGTCACTCATTGTGCCTTCACCTGGAACGAAATTATGCAAACACCGATTTACAATGCAATCACACAGACCCTTGAGACTATAAGCAACACTTTTTTACAAAAAAAAAATTGTAGGTACATGTTCATTTTACTTAAAAAGTAGTGTATACCAAAGTCATTGTTTTCAGTGAGGTGTTTCCATTATTTTGGACAACCCCTGTAGAGGTACCCATGGAAAAAGCATGGGTTTTGCAGATTAAGTTTAACAGCTTTTAACGATTGCACTAGCTTTTGTTGATATGTCTAAACTGCGACGAACGGGAAACTGTGGGCGTTTAAACTGAAATGGAAGAACAGATAGGACGATTGAAATCCGTGGGTCATCTAAGCAATCGTCATGCCTGCCATGCTGCGAGAGACAATGTTTGATCGAAATAAAAACATGGTCTCTGCAGACATAATGATACATTTGTGGACCTTTGAGATGAGTTTCTTCCAGTCAGTCGTGTTCCATTGCGATTGTTGGTGGATGTGGATTACGCCAAGATAGAATAAATAAATAGCCAAGATGAAATGGGACAATGCGCGAACGGAGGAACAGGAATGTTGAGCTTTGAAGAAATATAATGAGAGAAAATTCATATTTTTCTCACATTTCGTTTCATCTATACTATTTGTATTTCATTGAAATAGATTTCCTCTCTAAAAGAACCGCAGGACTATTTTTTTAATGGTGGAACCATTATAGCGTTTAGTAACACACGAAGAGCCATGGTCTGAAACGTAAACAAATCCGATCGCAACTGCTGCGGAAGGATATGTTTAACATTTAGAAATCCAACGCCATAAAGGGCAAGATCAAATTTTTAATTGTAAATTGCGGGCATTATGTCAAATTTGAAACAATGGTTGATGAAACTTAAACAAAATCTTCCCGTAAAAACAGCTTCGAACAAAATGTAGTGCGTGAAACATAATGGGAGCCGCGGTTTGAAACGCAAACTGCTCGGCCACCGGCGGTGAACTGATACACGTATTACCGCGTGTTTCATACGAGCTCGTACGAGGTTGTCGCAAGAACTCATATGCCGCAAAGAAATTAAGTTTAAAACTAACACTTCAGTATCCTGCTTGAAATCGTGGTATCTTCAAAGAAAGAAAACTGTTACTTTAAATTAAACCAAAAACCGACACTCGTACTCATTTGCAGAGCAGCGAGAAGAAAAACACGTTGTTTAGAGAAACAAATATAGGATTTATTTTAATATATTTCTTGATTTATGCACAAATTAATAGTGGGACCAGATTAAGTTATATTAAGACATCGTATAACGAAGTAAATTTCTCCGTCACTTTTGGTCCACGCCGGGGATCGAACCCGAGTCCACTTATTCCGGAACAAGTCGCTCTACCAACTGAGCTACGCAGACGTTCGTTCTCGCTGCTATCTGCCTTTATGTCGTGTGCGCCCTGCGGGGCAGGCACGTCACAATCGCTACAAAAAGTTACGGCTTAGCTTAAGATTTATAGAAATAGAAATGCTACTAGCAATCCAACTAATACGAGGTGAGCAATGACATTTCATTTCTAAATTACAATGATTACTCAGCATGCAAGAGATTGAAATATTTGGATGATGTCTTATCCTAAAATCTTCTACTGTTCAACACAGATCCGAGGGTTGATGAGGGAGCTAGTTTTGTTGCGTTCGCGAACTTGGGGCTGGCATCCTCCGTGGATAAAACGCAGCCCGGGAGCCGTTGACAAACGTATATCTGCTGTAGTCTCTACTTTGCATTTTTTCTACCCCCGTTCC
This sequence comes from Macrothele yani, assembly GCA_039090855.1. Taxonomy (NCBI): domain Eukaryota; kingdom Metazoa; phylum Arthropoda; class Arachnida; order Araneae; family Macrothelidae; genus Macrothele; species Macrothele yani. The sequence goes on from CM077013.1 coordinate 124,281,357, forward strand.
TTGGGTACCTAACATCCTACCGGATTTGGGTCCGACTTCTTGACCCACGTACAATCAGGCATTTCTTGCCAACCGACGACAACGACAACAACCGACCGACGACCGACTTCTATCAACTTCCGATAACTCTCGACGCCGACAATCCTGACTTCTGTAAGTTTTCCATTTTATTATAGTTTCGCTTTCGCTTACAGTCATGCTGCTAATCGTGTCCCTCCCTCATGAAGGCGTACCTCGCGCCTTCATTGGTTTCAGGTCCCCCCTCGTTCGTAAGTGGCCAGCCGTCCGGTGGATGTTCACCAGTAGCTATTTCGAGCAGATGCTCTCCTGCCAAGCTGACCATCTGCTGAGCTAAGCCCTTTAAAAATTTATTTGGGCCTAATTGTCACCCTGTTTCTGAGTTCTGTTATCGAACCATCCGAGAAAACCCTTTTAAATCTTTAAGCATGCTAGGAGGCACGTATGCCCGACTGAATTCCCGACACAGAGCCTGGGTGACAGTTATTACCTAGCTTTTCTCTCCTACCAGATTCAGGATTGTTTCTCGGACTTTCCCCGTACAGTCACCACTGACCTATTGTTAGCTAGGGCTGCATTATATAATCTGCAGTGCTGTTGCTTCGTAAATGCCGGGAAATGAAAAATACCTTTCACTTCGTTTGCGGAATTTTGCACCTGGCCTAGCGTTTGCGTTCCGATCTCCTTCCCACGCGAAGGGAAAGCAAGGAGAAAAACAAAAGAAAAGAAACCAGCGAATCCTTATACGGCCTGGGTCGAGATAATATTTCCTGCACTAAAATTAGGAATTACTCTTATTACGAAATGATTAATTAATTTTGTTAATTCATCAACATTATTAATATAATTAATTTGGTAATTAAATCCCGAATTTGGGTATTTCATTACCAGAAGCAATGTGCCAGAAATTAGAAGAATTTTCGTGGCAACACGCGTAACACTTCGGAAGTGCATCCCAAAAAAGTTTGCGCGCATGCTTTTGTAGTATTAGTATGGCTCGATGAAGCCATCCGTAGGTGAGTGGAAGTTTGTCACATACGTGTACGTATAATTTAGTACGCTAACAAAACACCGATTTTTCTAATATCACGCTTGGTATCAGATTCTCGCAGTTTCCACAACATTGCAATTAAATATTGTTGCGTTTATGCGGCGTGTAATGAAATTTTGTTGTGCAAGAATGCAATGAAAATATTTTACGAAGAAGAAGAAATTAATTATTGTGGCGTTAGCTTATGGCACAGAACATCGCAAGATAAAATTTCAACAATAGTTGAAAGCTTCAAAAACTAAATGAATTAATTAAAAATACGCAGATTCGAAATTAAAAAAAAAAAAAAGGCTCCAAGGTGTATACTGCCTAGAATTTCAAGTTTCTACGTTCAGGAGTTTTTTCTGCAGGCAACTGATGGACAAACAGATATCGTAATTTTATTATTATTATAGACTATTCTACAAAATTAAGGTAATATGAAGGAAATGATGCAAATGATGCACAAGAAATTACCGTTTTGCCGACCTAAATGGGTCCATAAGGTGGAAGGATTATGGTAAACGTCGGGTAACGCGGAAACGGGAGGGAAGGTCGCAAAAAATATAAATACAGGTCACAAATTAAATATAAGTACAGGTCGCAAATTAAATATAAGGTCGCAAATTAAATATAAATACAGGTCGCAAATTAAATATAAGGTCGCAAATTAAATATAAGGTCGCAAATTAAATATAAATACAGGTCGCAAATTAAATATAAGGTCGCAAATTAAATATAAATACAGGTCGCAAATTAAATATAAGGTCGCAAATTAAATATAAGGTCGCAAATTAAATATAAGGTCACAAATTAAATATGAATGGAGTATATGTATGAAACCATGTACATTAAGCATTATTCTACACTACAGGAAACAGAATTATTATTAAAAAAATAAATGAAAAATAAATTTTAAATTAATTAAATGCAACATTTAATATACAGTATGGCAAAACGCAAAAGTTAGTGTCTAAAAACATGAGTGACAGAATTTTCTTTCCTAACTTTGTCTCTTTTCCAAGCAGCGAGGTTGTGCCAGCGTGTCTCAATGTAACATGGTCTCCACCTTGTTGTTCAATTTAAGCAGATGTCACCGCGAGAGTACTGATCTCTTCGCTATGATTCATTCTTTCTGTTTTGCCCAGTAACAGTCCAGTCCCAATGTAACTGTATTAATAATTTTCACTGTATCCTGACGGGCGTCTGTATAACTGTATTCATCATTTTCACTGTATCCCGACGGGCGTCTGTTTATTTTTCACTTCATTGAAATATTTTTTTAATAATAATTCTGTTTGCCCACTGGGACCTTGCAATGAGCAATTGCGCACCGGAAATTAGAGATGGGTCGGAAATCACGTGACTGTCATTTTGTCACCGTTACTAAAAAATCACTGCCACCGTTACGACGAGTGACAAAAAAAAGTAACAGTTCCGAATTTGGTGATAAGATGTCGTCAACGTTAATCGTGGCCGACCAAAGTTTGGGGTCCAAAATCACCGTTGTGTCTTAGTTTCGGCTACCAGGTCACCGTATCTAAACAATTTGTCTCCTTTTCCGTTGCAACATTATAGAGGTCGCTAGTGGTGTAAGCTTTCTTTCAGTCTCCTCTTTTTCCCACGCTTAAGATAGTTTTAGCTTCCTCTGTTCATTTGCTTGTAAACAAAGCAATCAAAGAGAGCCGATCGCATCAGGGATTTTGTAACTTTTACTAGCAAGACGGTGACTCGCTGTTCCGTTACTGTTCCGTCACCCCTGTTGTAAACAGTGTTTTTGTCACTATTACAAGTAAGACGGGGACTCATAGTTCCAGCTTCTTTACAGCTTCGTCACCGCTGTCGTAAATGGCGGTTTCGTCACTGTTTAAAGTCACCGTTACTTCTATGGACTGCCATCGTTATCACTGTGACTGGGAAATCACCCTTAAATACACCTCTAGTGGAAATACTGTAGCTAAACTACTTAATCCAACCCTTCAACAGCACAATTCTACATTAAGGCTTACCACACGAGGCCTTTCTTCGAAAATGGCAGAGGTCGATGAGGTAACAGAATTCTCCGTGTTTGTCGGTTAGGGAGCTGCGGGATGATCCGCGAACTTAGTGGGCTAAATTCTATTGTTACTCAATCCACTGTGCATTATGGAGAAAGGCTTCAGTGCTGAAAACTAACGCGAAAAAAATTATTACTACATGAAAACTACAAATTTCGTAAAGGAAAATATTGTAACTATTACAAAACCATGAAGTACCTTCGGGATACTTCGTACAAAAGTGTACTGCAAGAATTTATACATTAAAGGATGATAAAATAATTACAACACAAGATAAGAGCGATATGGATTTAAAGAAACTTAATAAGTAGATTTTCAGTGCATCTACCTATAGAGGAAAGCTGTGTAGGATGTTACTATGGAACATTTTAAGGTATTTTATACAGTTGCCGAAGAGCTACCTACTCGAAGGTTAGAATTGAGTGATACACTCTATATCAAGAACAATACGTATGAGGTTCGTAGGAAACTTCAGCCGGTACTACCAAAATCGAAAGAAGATATTCATGCCACTGTGAACTCGAGGAAACAAAGGTATGTGTATTATATTTTGTCAGTGCCGCCGTAAGCACTCCTCAGCGGTGTGCAGTTGGAGTCGGATTACAGAGTTTGATAATATCAATGTGCAGTTGCAGATTCGGATTATAGAGCTCGATAATATCTTTGTGCAGTCGTAGAGTCCGATTACTGAGCTCATTAATATCGGCGTACAGCGGCAGAGTCGGATTACAGAGCTTGATAATATAGTTGTGCAGTTGCAGACTTGGATAACAGAGCTTGACAATATCGGTGTGCAGTTGCAGATTTGGATAACAGAGCTTGATAATATCGGTGTGCAGTTGCAGGTTCGGATAACAGAGTTTGATAAGATCGGTGTACAGTAACCAAGTGGGATTACTGACAAAGGAACGGTCCGGACCTTTGTAGCTAGACGCACAGTGCTTATTATACATTTGACAGTACTGAAGGGGTAATGGATAATGACAAACTTTTAGGTGCTATGGAATATAAATGATGAAGTTATAGGACATCAAAGAACACTGGCAGAGACAATAATCATGGAATCTCCATTACACTTGCGGCCCGTATCGGAATAGTTTTTGTTGTTTTAAGCAACTGGTATACATTACAAAGTATTCATGAATGTATATACAGTATTGCGTGTTCAGTAATGGGTATACATTGCCCTCAATTTTCATGTATGACAAAAAAATACGAAGATCTTTAATTATGGAATGATCCAAACAAAAGTAGTTCTCACAGTGAGTACATTTCATGAATGCTGTTTCCTCGCAATCTTCTCTACTACGTTCTTCAATTAGGCCCGATTCAAAACAATACTGGAGAGGTGTTTGGAAGTATCCAGGATTAATAGTGACATAACCGCACTTAAAAAATGCAAAGCGGATTAGGTTTTGAAATCGAGGCGCTGAATACTGATAGTGAACAAAAAACTGAAGATGGAGAAAATGGTCTCTATGCCAAAAGTTCTTGTCTGATGTTACCAACACAGCGTTCGTTATGAATTTAATCATATTTTATAAGGACTTCTTACACTTATTTATACAGAAAATAGTTGCAAGAAGTTCTAATATAACATTCGTAATATAAATATATTACATAATATAATGCTCATGAACAAGGCTGTAGTGGCTTCCCCTGTTGTCCATAGCAGCTCAGCTCAAAGTTTGGATATAAACATATCTTATGATACTCTGTCTAAACAACTTACTTTGGTTTTGCAATCAGCGACAACCACATGTCCGTTTCCTTGTCAGCTTGACAATATCGGTGTGCAGTTGCAGGTTCGAATAACAGGGCTGGACAGTACCGGTGTGCAGTGTCAGAATCTTGATAGCATCGGTGTGTAGTTGCACAGTCTTGATAACATCAGTGTTGAGTTGCAGAATCTTAGTAATATCATTGTAAAGTTACAGAATCTTGATAACATCAGTGTGCAGTTGTTGACAGAGCTTCACAATATCTGTGTGCAGTTGCAGAGTCGGATGACAGAGCTTGACAACATCTGTGCGCAGTTATATGCTCCCTGTATTCTGATTCTCCAGAGCTCTTACGTCGTTGTCAATAAGATCTTGTTGGTCGCCTTTTTGCATCCATTCCTGTCATCATCATTAACATACTCACGCTATATCAGATAAACCGAAACGTCGGATTATTGAGGGGGAGGGGGAGTCTGTTGAGTAACGCTGTGAACAATGCTCAGTATAAGGGTGTTCAGAAGAATAGTCCGAGAAAGCAAATTTCTTTCAGCAGTCCGAGCTTCTTTATTCACTGAGAGACTGAGGAGTAAGATGAAGGCTTGTAATGCGCCTCCCAAAGACATCCCAAATATGCTCAAATGGGTTTAAGTCTGAGAATCGTATTGACAAAAACATTTGATGGACATTTGAAGTTTCTAAGTAATTATTCACCAGGTGAGCTGCATGAAGACGCGCGTGGTCGTTCATAAACAGAAGATCTGGGACAACAACATCTCTAAAGATAGTTATAGATACGGTTTGATTATAGAAACTCTGTATTTCTAAGTAGGACGCTCGTCCATCAGAGATATGAAGCAAAGTGCGGTCGCACATTATTAAGCATGCCACCTTACACTAGCACACCGCATCCGCTATAGATGTCCCTTATATTGATGCTGGGGGCACGATAACGCTTTCTTGGTGTTCTCCAGATTAAGCATCTTCAAGCTGTTGGCGGATATGGGGTTAGTCAGAAAACACAACTGTAGCCCATTGTTCAGGGAGCAAAGTCACATGATGGTCTCACCAATTCCAACTAGCTCTTCGCTGATTGAAGATAATAAAACACGCACGTACCGTGGACCGCCTGGAAGAGAGTACACCGGCAGTTTGACTCATACCATTGTTCTACCGGAAGTCCTTTCACATATGGTCTCAGCAATCTCAAGAGACTGTTGTGGAGCGGTCACTGCTGTATTCTATTTTGCTGTTAGGGCCAGACAACGGTATATTCAGCATGACATAGCTCTATGCCGACCTTGGCCAACTGTTCTTATATTGGTTTCAGTTTCTTGGAAGTGTTCTCATAATGTCTAACCACCATTCTAAGTACCTTATGTATCGTGCTTCTGAAACTGTCCTGCTTCAAGCTATCCAAAAGTCCAGCATCTCAAGGAATCATTTACACGATGATCGCTTGACGTCTTCAGTGCTGACTACATGCTTTACACTCTGAGCATACAAAGAACCGGAAACTAAGCAATGCGGTAGAAGCATGAGTTCTTGTACGAATGAGCAATTTGCGTGTTGCACGAACTTGCGAGGTTATAAATCTGCTTTAATTGGATATCCCGAATATGTGTAGTAATGCTACTATGCTTCCGGTTTGACGTTGGAGACGTTGTTGAGATGCAAAAATTTTGCGATAAATTTTGTGATTTGTGTAGCATAATTTCGCGATGGAAAAATCATGCTGCACAAATCACAGAAGTTCTAGAAGTGCTTATAAGGCGAAACTCAATATTTCTTTAAACACGGTGTATATTCCTTTTTCCATCCATTTTTTCTGAAGAGTTTACTCTTCTTTGCCGCTAAAAGTAAGAACACATATCATTTTACAGATTTTTGATGGCGCATTCCAAAGAAGATAACGCAGTGTTAGAGCGATTACTCCATGTAAATCTCTTTAGTGTCAACCACCGCCTTCCACCAAGTTTCTTCGTTCCTGCGCTCAAGTGATGCAAGCTAAGCTATTCTCTCAGCGTTGGTATTCTCATTTTTCGTACAGTAGAAGATGGACTGAATCCCTTCGTTTCATGTGCAAAAGGCGGACAGTACCATCCGTTCGTTTCACGAATATAAGGGGGACATCTTTATGTTCAAAGCAGAATATAAGGGGGACATCTTTATGTTCAAAGCAGGACATCCTAATACATAATTTGCTAGAGCCCTCCTCTTCCTGCGTGCCACTTTTTAAGTCGTCATAGCAGCAACCGAGAAAAAAATATTTGTGACGTCACGCTTAGCTTTTCGTGTTTTCGTGTAGGTGACGTCACCTACATGCGCACAGTTCACGCGTATATCACTTTCTTTTGTTGTTATAGCTACAAATAACACAGCTGTTAGTGTGACGTCATCTCATCCAAATCATTCTCACATGACGTCATCTCATCCAAATCATTCTCACATGATGTCATCTCATCCAAAATCCAAATCATTCTCACATGACGTCATCTCATTCAAATCATTCTCAAATGACGTCATCTCATCCAAATCATTCTCACATGACGTCATCTCATCCAAAATCCAAATCATTCTCACATGACGTCATCTCATTCAAATCATTCTCACATGACATAATCTCATCCAAATCATTCTCACATGACGTCAGAGACACTTTACGTCACACGGTCAACGATACCGAATTGAAAACATGACGTCAAAACAAATTGCGCAAGATCGCGAACGACATCAGATTGCAAACATGACGTCAGAACAAATTCCACAAGGTCACGAACGACATCAGATTTCAAACATGTCACAAGCGCAAATATTACGCCAGAAACGTGGTGATGCAGTCCGCCGACAAAATCCACGAACTAGAAACCAAGCTGTTCTTGACGCAGTTAACGTTGTAGAACCAAATGTAGACGCCCATAACTGTGGTGCCATGGACAGGAGTTGTGAATTTTGTCATGCAAAGCATTTTGCAGCAAAACAGCCATGTGACAAACTTTTTACGCAATGCTGTCATAAAAGGCAAAGTAATATTAGATGCTATAAGATCAGCCCCTGTTATTCAGCAGTTAATTAAAGGATAGCATTAACATTCGAAAAATTTTATGGACAACAGAAGATCAATAAATAGCGCTTTGGCGTTTGCGTCCATGGGAGCTAACATTACTCCGCCTCATGGATACTGTCCCTACTGTTTCCGAATTAACGGAGAAATTTACCATCGAGCAGGAGCTTTACACCCAGCAAATGGGGACCAGAGAAAGTTTGCTCAGCTGTGTATGTTGGACCAGGGAGAGGCTGGTGATCAAAGAATGAGAATTAGGGAGAACGCCCAGTGTAATCCAAGTCTGACTGATGCAAGAGTTAAACACTTTCATGTCTCAAAATAATCCTTTCGCTGACGCATGCAAAATGCTTTATGAAGTTGAGCAGAAAGCATTAATGATGCCGCTCTGCATGGCGTTGAGCCGGCAAAAATAGTTCACGGAAAAGAACAAAAATTGATACAGGGTTCACAGTCAGTGTATACGAAAAATGCTGTGTACAAGGAAGTGTTGACGAAATAGGGACTAAAAGTTTTACAAAACACATAACAAACAGACAGCAGGTTGTGTCAAATTCCATAATTGACTGCTCGGCAAATTTTCAGAAAGCTGTGAGCCAACGTTGCCATCTATTGACGTGGAACTCAAAAACTCAATAAATAAATGTCAATGATTTCTGTATCATAAATTTTATTTTCCCAGTCATTATTGACGGGCTTTCATCTAGTGCGTTATAAAATACTACAATGCGACTTGTGCATTGTGCATAATCTATAACATTCTTAAAGTACGTCCGAACTCGAATGTAAAAGTGAGAGCCGAAACGGGTAAACTGATTTCAGAAGTACATTGAACTCTGAAACTTTACATGATCTTACTTAGATTGTGTTGGAGGACCCTCAACTCCAAAACATTAATGCATAACCAGTTTGTTGTTTTTTCCAGCAAGAAACAAAGACATTCCAATGTAAAACCATACCGCAACTATAACGTTTAGGGGGAATCATGCCACCTATAATATGTTATACGGAGAAGATATACAGTAGAATTGATGGTGGTTAATTGGGTCATCGGTTAATGCTGTCAGCCGTTTATTTAGGACAGTTCTCGAAGAACATCCGAAATTAGCTCTTTGGAATAAAGCTCCGCATAACTAGGGCAGCCGCCTTTATTGGGCAAAAGTGTTCTAATCCGATGTGTCCCAATTAACCCGGGATCTATTACATTACTACTATGAAACCGTGCCGCAAATTTCACTAATCAGGAAAGCGGAAAGTATTTAGACTTTATCGACGAAATTTGGAGGCACTCTTCATCGGAAAAAGATTAACAAACCTCAGCGTCCTGTTTAGGAAAAAGTCAAACAACTGACCCATCCTGCACATTCACTCGATCTTTTGCCAGGCGAAGTTTGTCTGTTTACAAGAATTAACAAGAAAGATGTCACCGAATATTCGGTTGTAACGAGCACGTCTTTTAAATCCTTTCAGAAACGTAACAAATATTTCAAAGAACAGATTTTCACAGAACCTAAAATATTTCGCTAAAAAAGAATATGCTTGCACCACCTAGAGAAAAACTAGCATGATTCAAAATATAATCATTCATAGTGAATGGAATCGGTTAAAAAATTCCTATAATAGATAAAACAAACACAAGTACCAATTGATAATAATTGCTCCCACTAGCAGGTGAAAAGTGTGCTTGGAAAATTAACAAATTGTGCATAAAATGTTTCTCATAGCGTAAGATATCAAAGGCAAAAAAGGAATTTTAAAGTTAAACAATTAGAAAAAGAGATATAGAGTATAATATGATATAACTTTACGCGTCGTAGCAAAAAAAAACAAAAAAACTGTGGGTTACATAAAGAAGAAAACGGGTGCAATGTACTCATCATAATGAAGCGTATGCTACCAAAAAAGCATTTTTAGAATAGAATAACTTGCACGTAGAAACATTTCTGACGTCCCCTTGCAGCAGAGTTTTGAATAATGGAAAAGTAGAAAATATGCGAAAATTATTTTTCATGGCAAAAGCTAAGGAAAAATATTTTTTCAAATACGTCTTCTCGGAGCAGAGATAGCGAGAAATTTTTTTTTACATTTACTCCCCCTGGCGGGAAAACTGTATATTATTTTAGAAGGATAATGTTCCCAATATTCACTGCAGCGAACGGCATGCATTAAAAGATGAATCCACGAGTATATGCAAAATGTTCAGCAAGGTGAATGATATCTGGTGTTCAAAGAATTTATTAAATCAGACTTTTAAAAGTAGAGATGTCAATAAAAACAAATTGAACAATAGCGCCCTTAGAGGGAAAATTGTGCATTGTTTTAAGCAAAAAATGAGCATAAAGTGATTTTGTAGTCAGTATTATCTGACAGACAAAGGGTTTTTCAGTCAGGTTTTTAAATGTGTAGATATCGTTTCAAATATACTGTAAAATGAAACGTGACTTTTATTTTAAATACACCAGGTCGTGAATACGCAAAGAAACGCCTATGGCGTAGTAAATTCGTTTATTTTTGTGGTGTAAATTTGTATAAAGATTCGTCAAACTTTCACACTCCACTGGGAGGCTTTCTCAAGGCAATGAAGACATAAAATGCAGGAATTAGAACACGTAGGAAAAAAACATGATTTTTTGAAAAAATCATCTTTATTTCCTACGTTGGTGATTTTTTTTTGAAAAAAAATCATCTTTATTTCCTACGTGTTCTAATTCCATGCATTTTATGTCTGCATTGCCTTGATATAGCCTCTCAGCGGAGTGTGGAAGCTTGGCGAATCTTTATGCAAATTTACACCACGAAAATAAGCGGAGTTTCTGCGCTAGAAACGTGACTTATGCTTTCCAGTGGTAAATTTATTCATTAAGAAAACTTTGAGATTATATGTAAATCATTCCGCACTACGATACTACGATGTCCGACAAAGAAGGAATTTTCCAAATCGCACAGTTAGAAGCTGAGGCATCGAGAGAGATAAGATATACATTTACATCCCCTGGAGGAAAAACTGTGCATTATTTTATGTAGGAAACATGCGCAAATGGCTTTCCATGGGGAGCGGTATGTGATCGCGAAAGAAATTTTTCATTCGAGTGTTTGGGAGCTGGAAGCACATATATTGCTGAAAATATCTGCGCTTCCAAAGAGTAAGCACACACTTATATCCCTTAGTGGCAAAACAGTTACTCACCAAAATTAGAAATTATGTGCAAAACGTTTCCTCTACATACTAAAAACGTTTCCTCTACATACTTTCCTCTACAGTAAAAGTTTCGTTGGGGTGCATGTCAAGAATTTTGCGTAGATGCTGAAAGGCAGTACTTTGGATGACAGGAAAAGTTTCCGTTGAAATTAATGCAATGGTTTTTGCTCTAAAGATGCATGTAAAGAACTTTGCATAGATGTTGGAGATGAGTACTTTGAACCGCAGTAAAAGTTTCTTTGGGGTGCATGTTAAGAATTTTGCGTAGATGCTGGTCGGAAGTACTTTGAAGGACAGAAAAAGTTTCGTTGGGATGCATGTCAAGAAATTTGGGTAGATGCTGGTGGGGAATACTTTGAAGGACAGAAAAAGTTTCATTGAAGTTAATGCAATGGTTTTTGTTATGAAGCTGCATGTAAAATACTTTGCACAGATGCCGGAGGTGAATACTTTGAACCACAGTAAAAGTTTCGTTGGGGTGCATGTCAAGAATTTTGCGTAGATGCTGAAATGCAGTGCTTTGAAGGAAGTAAAAGTTTCGTTCAATTGTTTTTCTTCTGCAGATGTTTGTCAAGAACTTTGCATAGATTCTAGAGGGGAGTGCTTTGAAGGACAGTAAGCATCGTCAAGGTTAGTTCAACGGTTTTTGTTCTGCACTTGCATGTCTCAATAACCTTGCACAGATGTTGGAGGAAAGTGCTTTGAACCACGGTAAAAGTTTCTTTGAGGTCAATGCAATTGTTTTTCTTCTGCAGATACACGCAAAGAGCTTCGCACAGATGCTGGACGGGAGTGCTTTGAACCACAGTAAAAGTTTCATTGGGGAAGAACTTTGCGTAGATGCTGGTGGGGAGTACTTTGAAGAACATAAAGTTCCGTTGAGGTTAAAGGAAGTGTTTTTCTTCTGCAGATGACTGTCAAGAAATTTGCACAAATGCTGGGGGGCGGGGTACTTTGAAGGACAGAAAAGTTTCGTTGAGGTTAAAGCAACTGCTGTTTTCTGCAGATGTCTGTTAAGAACTTTACATAGATGCTGGACAGGAGTACTTTGAAGACAGTAATTATTGCCATTTCAATGGTTTTTGTTCTGCAGACGCATGTCTCATGAATCTTGCACAGATGCTGGAGGGGAGTACTTTGAAGGACAGGAAAAGTTTTTTTGAAGTTAATGCAGTAGTTTTTGTTCTGCAGATGCACTTAAAGAACTTAACACAGATGCTGGAGTGGAGTACTTTGAACCACAATAAAAGTTTCGTTGTGGTTAATGCAATTATTTTTCTTCTGCAGATGCATATCAAGAACTTTTTGAAAGCCCTCGTAAAACGCACAAGTTTACAATTTAGCCAAGTACTTTGTAAAAGTTTTGGAATATCGTTGAAAACTTAAACGAAAAGACTGCATTCTTTCTAACGCGAAATTATTGATGGCTACGTTTATTTAAAATTAAGTGAAACATTATATCTTTTAATATCTATGTATCAAGAGACGTGACCATTAAAGTAGAGATCTAGGGATCATCTACAAAATTTATTTACGATACAAAAACGGGAGTTAAGTTCTTTACTTTCGCTTATTTAACATCTTATGTTGAATTCATGTCGACACATTTAATCACGTCCTGGAAAAAGTCAAGAGCTCTGAGCATGGATAAGAAAAGCAATGCATTCACGCGTGCATCATGCGTGTAAATAAATTGGCAATTATGTAATGGGCGGCGTGCTAATTTGTGGGGCGGATTTTGTTTTCAGTCGGAGTCGAGATTGCTGCGGCAGACGAAAGGTCTTATGGGAAATGCGCCGCAGAAGTGTGTCATGTGCCTAATTTCAGGCGCTGTCACGCCTGTGTCAAAGGAAAGGGCGACTCAATCATCATTGCTGTATATTATCTTCTGCTAGATCACATCGGGCGGGCTGCAAAAGCGTTATGTTCCGCTTAAAGATGGACATAGTCGGATGATATTTCCGTGCGTTTTTTTTTTTATCTGTAACTTTTGCTTTTCCAGTCAGAAAATGTCTTCCTTTCCAACAGCCACGTCCAGTATTAATTCAAACGCGATAAGCTTGAACTGTGAGCGTTCTACCTAATAGCAAATTTATGTATATCAACACATATCTGTTTTGAGAGTTGCCACATGAACTGCTGAGTTTTTAATCTGCTTCTCAAAAATGCACGGCTAAGTCATCTGCCGAAAAAAGAGAGTAATGTCATATTCTCTGACACTGAGGAGTTTTTTCGGAGATGTGTTTACAAGTGCCTTTGCTCTGCCGTCTGTTTTTATTATTATTAGCTCTTTAGCGGGTAAATTGCTCGCAGACTAAACGTGCAGATAAGAGAAAATGGATGACATATCTCTCTTTCTGCTCTTTCCATATACGTTTCTGTAGTAAATATGCTTCATTTTTTGAAAGGAAGACAAATGAATAATGTCTACAGGAAGAAAATAAATAAATACAGTAGAATTTCATTTATAGGTTTCTCACTTCTAGGTTTTTCTCAATTATAAGCAAAATGTTGTCCATCCAGAAATTTGCCGATAATGTTAAATAATATTAATAATGTCATAATAGAATTCCACTGTGTAACAAAATTTGAACAATTACGAGTTTATCTGAATATTTTGAGCCACCCTGGTGGCGCAGTGGTCTAAGCGATGGCTTATGACCATTCGTCCGTGAAGGGTCCGGGTTCAAATCCCGGTGAGGCATGAATGTTGTGTTTGTCTTACGGAACTGGCTCTCACCCTTCCCTGGAGTCAGTGACCCTAAATTAAGGACGGGCGACAGCTTATAGCCCATTGAGTTGCTCACGGTGGTCGTTAAACCTTCGATCAAAAAAATATATTTTGATGTTTCTTGATTAATTATGGTGCGAGAATTTCAAAATTGCCGTGATTTTAGACATTATGAATAATTTAGACACAATTTACGCCAGTGTTCCGCAAACGTATTCTACTCGCAGCACCCCATATAGATTTCACCAAATTGGTGAAATCTTGTTACCAAAACATGTGAATTCGAAAGTCTGATTTCAACCGACACTATACTTTCTTATACTACAAATATAAGAAAGTAAAAAGGGGAGAGGCAGAATGGAGAGGGTAAGAAGGGAAAGTTACTGAAGACGTAAAGGCACAGCGCATTCCTGTACTTTTTCAATTACACCACTGGCTAGGGGATATAGAGCTATATAACGTTTTCCTCTACATCTTTGCTTCTAATTGTACGATTTGAAAACCCCTTTTCCCTCTGATAAGTTCCATTATGAGAAACATTTTGTTAACAGTTTGTTAATTTTTCGAATACACCTTTGAATGCCTATTAGGAGTAAGCAGCTATTTCTATTTGTGGATGTTTTAACGATTGTGGAAGTACGGTTGATTAGTTTTGTAACCGGTTCCTTTTCTTATGTACTGAGTTGATGCATAAGTTCATGTCGTCTTTTTCAACGCACTACAGGAATGTATTACATCAGAAGGGAAAACGCAATCGAACAATTTCTGTATATATTCCCCTCCATTCTTTACGATGGTGTCCCAACGTCTGGATAGGACTTCAATACCATTCTTGAAAAACCGTGTAGGTTTTGCTGCGAAGAAATCAAGGAAATTCTGGAGATCAACGTCATTGTTGAACGTTCTGCTACGGAGTGCATTCGACAAAGATCGGCGACATCTGGGGAATAGGCTGGATGTGGAAGGATCTCCCATTTCATGTCCTGAATGGCCATGTTTGCACTGTGAGGACGTGCGTTATCATGTTGGAAGAGGACACCATGGCGCCGGTGTGTCCGTTTTTGCTGAATTGCTCCCTCCACACGGCGGAGTTGCTCACAGTAGAGCGCACCGTTGATGGTCCGATTCCTCGGCAGCATTTTCCAGTGAATAATACCTTCAATGTCCCACCAGGCACACAACATGATCTTCTCAGGATGAAGTTCATGTTTTGGACGTGGTATGAGCGTCTTGTTTGGACTTAACCATTCCCTCCAATGCCTGAAACTCTCGTACAAGCCCCACTTTTCATCTCCAGTAACAATGCATGACAGAAAGGGTTTGTGTTGCTGAGAACATTCGCGATAATGGGCGAGCAAGGAACCGCGTATGGCAATACGATGATTTTTGTTATCTTCGGTGAGAGTGTGAGGCACCCAAGTCGCCAAATTCTAGACCTTTCCCATGTGTTTCAGGTGTCGCACAGCTGTGGCCTAATCACAGTCCATCTCAGTGGCCAATTCGCGTGTGGTTTGACACGGATCCAAGTGAATGAGGTGGTTCAAACGATCCTCGTCAAAGTGAGATGAACGACCTGAGCGTGGAGAGTCGTTGAGGTCAAAATTGCCACTTCGGAACCGCTCTCCCCATTTGCGGGTTGTCCTTGGAACAATAGCATCCTCTCCATACACAGCACAAATTTGTCAAGTAACCTCGGCGGCTGTGGATCCCTTGTTAAACTCGTAGCAGCAGATGTCGGAAATGTTCATTCTTTTCTACTTGACACTCCATACTTCCGGGCATGAAAACCAAAAATATCATTAGCCACAATCACATAAAGTAATATGATTTAGATACACGATATTACTGCCTACATTTTGATATACAACTGGCCATCTGCACCGTCGCCACTGACCTGGGAAACACTAATGAAATCAAACGGCATGAACTTATGCATCAACCCAATGTACATCCGCGCACGTTGAGTATTTTAATTTATGCGAAATTTTTTCCCAGGTGATGTAAGTGTATTGTTTTTTTTTTTTTTTTTTTTTTTTTTTGCTGAACTTTTAGATTTTCTAAAAATCTGCTTTCTTTGAAATGCTTTTTTTTTTTCGTTTCGAAAAGGATTCAAAATTCATGCTCATAACAATCGTATTTAGGTGTCATTTTTCTGGTTTTTTTTTTAATCAAGTAGCTAAACACCTGGCGAAAATAACTTCTAATCTTTCTCTTTTTATTGCGGATGGTCAACCAGACAAGAAAATTAATGGAATCATTTCTATTGCGACATATGCTAAAGTTCAAGGTCTTCGAGCAGATTTTAAATCAGTTTCCTATTGATAAAATATTAAATGAAATAAATGCTATTCTCCATCTTTGCTTGACGTGAAAGCTGTAACCAGAAATGTGAAAACACCAATATAAACGTCTCCTGTAATATGACCTGAAGTCGTGCTAAGGGAAAGTAATCTGAGGAAAGCAGATTCCTAAGGATGACTTAGGAATTTCATTAGTACTGATGATAACAGCTGTTGATGACTACACCCACTCCGCAGCTGCGCAGGAAGCGTAGGGGATCAAATTTGTAATCCGTTGTCTTGAATACCTACAAACAGGCATGTATCCAGGATTTCTATCGGAGCAGTGTGGTCCAAAAAAGTTGCATATATACACATATGTTTCGGTTGTCCATCGGTGGTCCGTTCTTCTGGCAATATGTCCAGCCTATTGCCATTTCAGGGATTTTACTCTGACCATGATATTTTTCACTCTTGTAATTTTCCTTATCTACACGAGTTCCTCTTCTTATCTTTCCTGGTTACACCAAGCATGTATAGTGATTATTTTTATTATTGTTAACGAACATTTTGCTTCTCACCTAACTAGTGGCTGGTATATTAATTGTATTTTCATTCGTTTACATAGTCGGACTATCCACATCAATCGCTTTTAACTAAAAATATTTTTAAAGAATAAATTAAGAAGAGGAAAATTATGTTTAAGAGTATTTATGTACATATTCTTAGTCACCCAGGATTTTTTATGGAGGTGGCCCAAAATACTGAAGATGAAAAACAAAAACAAAACAAAAACCCTGAAGAAAAACAAAAACCCTGAAGAAATTTCGTGAAGCGATAAAAATATCCTCTCCATATACAAGGGCGTTTTCAATTATTCCAAAATATATTTTTGATGAATCCCCAGCATTGTGCGAGGCTCCAAGAAGCAACCAGCCAAGCGGCTGGCAGTTAGTCGTACGTGAGTCTGTAGGAATTCGAAACCGATGTGGTGCAGTGGAAGCACGTCCGGCGCGTAACTGGAAGACCCTGGGTTCGATTCCCGGGGGGAATCGAAACCAGGTTTTTTTTTCGTCACTCACTTATGGACGTGGAAAGAGCGATGGCTTATGTTTGATGTAAAAATACATTTAAAAATAAACAGCCTATAACAAAGAATGAAGAGAATCAAGTGATACCTCCATAGAAAGAGCCCGGCCTCCTGGGCCATCTCCTCTGAGTGCGCCATTTTTCTTAGGTCGGGAAAGATACTTACTTTAGTATGGTGAGAACAAAGCTTTCAGCTTATAATGTGAAGTATTCATATTTACCTTTAAGTGGCAGAGATGCAAGTGATTTCACAATGTTTTAAGTAATTATTTTCTTTCGTAATTTTAGTGTTTGCGAAGTGTTTTTAAATGTCCAAGATATTACGTTCAACGCATATTAAAGTTAATGCATTTAAATATTCTTTACACGTAGTTGATCGAACCCGTGACTTCAAAAGAGAAAATTCCGAGAACGACTTTTTAGCCTCGCAGTTGTTTACGGAAATTTTATCGTAAAGCAATATATACTTTGAAGAGAGAGAGAGAGAAAACAAAACAGCAATGTATCCTACACGCAAGACTGGACCAAATTTTCGAATAGCTAGATGTTTTAACTCTCAAGCAAGGGGAAAAATATTCCACGGCTTGCTGTTTGCAAAAGTTATTTTAAATCCGTGTGAAAGTTAAGCTTGAGCAAGGCACAAAATTTACTTTTAAGGACATCAGTGGAGACCCCGATCGAGGTTGCGGAACGGGACTCCAGCACCTAAAGACCCCCTACAAGCCCAGGTTAGACCACAAAGATATAATAATCCACGTCCTCGAAAACCTACAAAAGTGTTCCTAAAAAATTGTACCAGTCGTATGGCACGGTCACCAAGCAGTGTTGAAAGTTTACTTCCCCTGTTGTTTCATTAAGAAGCAGGCGATTTTATCGAAAAAAACTTCATCAAAGGATAAATCATCGAAAACGAAATCGTCGAAACCAAATTCATCAAACGAGCACTTTACCGAAAGACATTTTCGAAATAATGATTTTTTTCGATGAATTCTTTTAATCATGGTAAATAGTAACCGAAAAACATCGCTTAAAAGACGCTCCTGATCTATGACGTACACTCTAATTTTACCTTTATGTTATGGTTGTGTTTCTCCATGTAAATTTTGATTTCATTCTCTCTTAGCGTATCAATCTTAACGTTGTATTTTCTCACTCAACGTATGTTATCTGGCAACAGTCCTAAGGTCAAGGGTGTGTAACGCGTGCATGGTTCACAAACAAGATCGCTATCATGACCACCTGACACTGAGTGGCCACTTTATCATGACCACCTGACAGTTTTAAGCAAATGAGCTATGGCTGCACGCTGTTGCCGCCAGAGGGTGAGGCTAGTATAAAATGGTAAAGCTTAGTGCTTGCCACAGTTGTAGAAGTGACTTTTGAGTGACGAGATGGGTAAAAAATGCGTTTGACGGACTTTCAACGTGGGATGATTGTCGGAGCTCCGAGCCATGGAGCGAGTATCACCGAAACCGCCGCATTCGTGAAATGTTCGAGAGCAGCTGTTGTTAAAGTGTTTAAAGACTGGACTGTCAGCCAAAAAACTGGGTCTCTACGTGCAACGTGTGGTCGTCATCGACTAGTGACTGCTCGGGCGGAACGGAGAGTGTCCAGACTGGTAACAGACAACAGAAAGGAAACAGTGCAGCAAATTACAGACCATCTTAATCAAGGATTCCCTCAAATGATCTCTGCACGCACTGTTCGCCGTACACTGCATCAGATGGGATATGGCAGCCGAAGGCCTGTTCGAACACCTTTGCTGTCTGCAGTTAACAAGAGAAAACGTCTCCAGTTCGCACAGGAGCACAAGGATTGGACAGTTGATAACTGGAAACAAATTATGTGGTCCGATGAATCACATTTTCAGTTGCACCATGCCGATGGCCGAGTGAGATTTGACGGAAACAGCACGAAAGCATGGACCCCAAATGCATTGCTACAAACCTTCAAGCTGGTGGAAACAACGTTATGGTTTGGGGAATGTTTTCCTGGCATGCTTTGGGCCCTTTAATTCGTGTTGATAAACGTCTGACTGGCACATCATATCTATACATCGTTGCGGACCAAGTGCATCTTGTCATGTGGATGGTTTATCCCAATGACGATAGCTAGTTTTTAACAAGATAATGCGTCCTGCCATATTGCTCGTATTGTACAGGATTGGTTTCAGGAACATGCCGGTGAGTTTACTTTGCTCAGGTGGCCCCCACAATCTCCAGATCTCAACCCCATTGAGAATTTGTGGGATAAAGTTGAACGAGCCGTCAGACAGCTGGATCCACAACCCTGCAATGTCACACTCCTGGAAAGGGCTATTCATCAAGCATGGTCTCAGATTCCACAAACCACCTATCAATATCTCGTGGAGTCCATGCCACGAAGAATAGACGCCGTATTAAAGGCAAAAGGTAGCCCAATGAAGTACTAAGGGGCTGGTCAAAATAAAGTGGCCACTCAGTGTATAATGTGTAAGCTAGTAGGAAAAAGTGTTCTGTGGTAGTCGTGGAAGCCGTCTTATGCTGTGAGTGGTCTTTTTCATGAAAATAACGTTTGTCAATCTGTGGTGTATAGTATATAGTATATATTTCGTGTTAGAACTCATCAATCTACTATTTTGTTTACTAACTCAAGTAAAAGATTAATAAGATTAAGTGACCGCTGCTGTTGTTGGAGTAATTACTTAGAAGTTTTTCATTAGTGAAGTGCCTAGTAAATTTCTGCTGAATAAAAGACGAACCGTAAATAACTATTTCTTGAACTTTATTTGAGTGACTTCTGTTTCACTTAAAGTGAATAAGAAGAACAAACTTTACTTAGTGTTCCCTAAGCTACATATACACGTTTTTAACATTGATGAACATTACAGATGAACATAATAAATAGTTGGTATTCTTTATCAGGATAAAGAATACAATTTTTCATTGGCATAGTGTTTAATAAAGTTCTTCATTTGTGGATTGTCAAATTTTATTACTGGAATGCGACATATTTTGAAGCTCAAAGGGATTTTCTTAAATCATTTTGAAATGATACAAACCCTTTTGAATTTTTTAGTGAATTGTGGTTTGGAAGCCCATAAAATAATGCTCACGAAGTAATTTTTTGAAATGTGTTCTATAAACGCCTTTAATCCTATTGCAGTTATAGTCCTCGTGGCAATTCATATCATGTATTGGATTTTCAACATTTCAGAGCACGTGTTCGCTGCTAAAAGCTTTTAGCGCATTTAATTTCTTAATCTCATATATCACTTGGGTTTTATAGAGTATAAATTATTTTTAATTTATAACTTTAAGTTACATGTCTGAGGTTTACTAAGTTTTATTAAATTATTTAAAAGAAGTTCAAGATTCCAGATAATCCAGTAAAGATAAAACAAAAACGGCATATTCGGTAAATCGGGTTTTATTATTTTTTGTTAATGGACATCAACATCATTTGTCAGCATATATATACATCCAAAAACCTACTCAAATAAAGTTTAATTATTGGTTCAAGTCTTTATATTTCTTTTATTAAATAGTGCACTGTGAAGGGAATGAACATTACTGGTAAAATTAAGGGGAAAATTAGCTATATTGGAAAGTTTTTTTCAGTTGGTACGCCTAATCAACATATGGAAATTCTCAATATGGTCCTGTGAACTACCTCTGTAATTTCACGAAGAAGAAGAGGTGTTGTCATGGGGTGCAGCACGTTCTGTGGATACCGAACGGGTGTCATGCAGGGACGTCACCAAGGGGTTGCGAGGGTGAGCTTGAGCCCACCTCGAAATTTGTCTTGCCCACCCTGCCGCCCACTCAGTTTAAAATGCGCCAGTTTTCAGTATATTTAACTTTAAAATGTAATCTGCATTTTGTAAAGTCTTAGGTTTTATTTGATGCAGCCATACGTATTTCCCCCTAAAAAGTGAGTTGTTTCCTTCTCCGTAGAAAGGATCGAAATATCATCCGCAGGGCCATGAAAATTCAGTTGTTCTCCACTCTTTTAAATCCTTAGTTTAAGCCTCTTTTTCATGTTAGTATGGCCAGGGAAGAACGATGAGGGTAGACAGGAACTCACTGAGGGAGATCATTACTAACTGCTCTGCTATTTGGTTTAGTTACTAGATATGGGATTCAAACACGAAAAGTGCAGTCTAAAGCTACACTAGCGCTCTTAAAATTCTCCGGGACAGTGAAAGTGCAAAAAGAGGCTGACGACTGCTTTGTAGAAGAAGAGTGCAAGGCAATGTCGCTGGCTGGAAGCCAGGAAGTTGAGAAGGGGGGGTTAATTGTGTCTACGTGGCACGACGTTAAAATTTGAGTTAAATAAATAAACAACAAGTTAGTAAAATCATGCAATGTATTGATTATGACACGCTTTCTAACATACCAGAAATCATTACTCAAGTTATTACTCATGTTATGAGGATAATGGCTGTAGAATAAATCTCGCTTCTATGACCTCCCCTTTGACCCCATTTCGATGATATTCAACAGAACCGGTAAAGTATACTTCCCGAACAACATGATAAAGTTTTGTCTCGAGTGAAGCATTTTTGCGTAAGTTATAATGCACAAGGGCGATATAATAGATCCCGCTCTTATGTACTGACCTTTGATCCTATTTCGCCAATTTTCAATAGGCTTCGTTCCCAGATGGTCCCTTACCACATACTAAAATTTTATCGAAATCGAACCATTTGTCCGCAAGTTATGACGCATAAAGGCAATGGAATGCATCCCGCTCATATGCTATGACCTTTGACCCCATTTCGCCCATTTTCAATAAGGTTCTCCCCCAGGTAGTTCCCTACCACATACTAAAAGTTCATCGAAATAGAACTATTTTTACGCAAGTTATGACGCATAAGGGCAATGGAATGCACCCCGCTCCTGTGTCCTGACTTTTTACCCCACTTCGCCCATTTTCAATAGGGTTCGTTCACAGTGGTCCCCTACCACATACCAAAATTTAATTGAAATCCAACTAGTTTTACGTGAGTTATCGTGCAGACAGACAAACAAAGCTGGAGCATATACGCTTCTTCAACTAACGTGTGGAAAGCGTAAAAACGACATTTTCTTTTAAATAAATTGTTCAAGTACAGTACTATTTCCGTCAGGAAAAATAGAAAATTTTGAAAAGCAGTTTAAGACAATGCATTCAGAGCAGGCTAAAAGTTGAAGGCGACATGCCACCAATACTTCAATTTTACACCACTGGCGTAACTAGTCAGATCCATGTATGTGTGTGTATTCAGGTGTGTTGCAATAGAAGCATTTTTAGTCAAGTCATGAGGATAATAGCTGTGGAATAAATACCTTTGACCCCATTTCGATAATATTCAATAGTGCCGGTTCAGTATGTCTCCGGAACAACATGATAAAGTTTTGTCGCAATCAAAGCATTTTATGAAAGTTATGACGCATAAGGGCAATGGAATAGATCCCGCTTCTGTGTCCTGACCTTTGGTCCCATTTTGTTTATTTTCAATAGGGTTCGTCCCCAGGTTGTCCCCTACCCCATACTAAAATTTCACCGAAATCGAACCATTTTTATGCGAGTTATCATGCGGACGGACGGACAAAGCTGGAGCATATATGCCTCTTCAACCTATGGTTGGAAAACGTAAAAAAAAAAAAAAAATACATTAAGAATTCGTTCGTTCAGTGTTTCGTAATAAAAAGGTGGTAATAAGCTTGCCCCACCAAAACTAATGCTCGCCCATCCGTCACCCATCCTGATTTCAAAGTCTGGAGACATCCTTGGTCTCATGATATTGTTGGCAGGTCGGGTGTTCTCCAAGGGTTGTCTGAACAGTGTTGCCGATCAAATCCGTCCTGCAATGTTGGCTTTTTTTTTTTATCCAGAATGTAATGACTGTTTCATGGACGATAATGCTTCTGTTCATCGTCCAAGTTGTGTACATTAGTGGTTCAGTGAGCATGACAGTGACTTCCACTGTCTTTTCTGGCCATCACAAAGCCCGGATCTGAACCTCATTGGGAATGTACGGGACATGTTAGAAAAAGCAATCTGAGAGCAAATTCCTCTTTCGTCAAATGTGAGACAGTTAAAAAACTGTCTGGTGAACTCCTGGTATACTGTAGACGTAGATGCACTCCAACAACTTGTGGAAACTATGCTAAACAGCATATGTGCTGTAATTCGGGTTAGAGGAGGTCTAACCCAGTAATGAATAAAACTTTGCAATTCATTGGCCACTATGTGTATTTCAAGGCAAAGAAATGCATTCGGAGTTCGTTTGACGCTTACCATTTTTTTTGTACATGTTGAAAGTGGCCTCCACGAACTTTCAAACATGCATGAACTCATGTCCCTTTCTGATGTAAACAGTTACAGAGGCTTCGAATTTATGAAGTGTATGCTTGTTTTCTTGGTAAATTTGGTTTTTCGCTGCTCCCTAAAATACACATCAGGTAACTTCGAGTGTGCTGAGCGAGGGGGGCCACCAATTGTTTTTGGATTGTTCGATTTCCAAACATTTCGAATACAGATGGTATTGATTGATCAACTGAACTGCAGACACTATGGGTTGACCTTCAGTCTTACCTACTATACATCCCTCTTCTCACTACTCTTTGCTTCCAAGCTACTGGTTGGCATCGAGTCTTCCCTACACTCCCTGCGCTCCCCATCGCTCTCTACTGCTACTATTCTTGGTGACCTTGAGTTTTCTGTACGCTCTCTTTTGACTCCACTACTGCCACGCTACCGGGTGACCATGCGTCTTGTCTATCTACACTCCCACTTCTCCCACTACCTTCCACTGGCAAGAGTTTGAAACGGGTCAAAAGTTTAGAACCGGGCCCAACCCGGATTCAGACGTCACGTAATTGAACCCGACCCCCGGATACCTGTATCTGTTCAGGTTACATGCAGGACAACCAAGCACCAAAACTCCCATGGTCAAACCAACGCGAACTGTAACACATACAATCAGGAATATATTCATTTAAAAACAGCAATAATAATACAAATTTTGAAGATCATAATCCGATTTTTGGCGTAAATGTGACAAGGATGGTAAGTCTGATAATATCCGAAAACTTGAAAATTTTCATCGTCCTGGAGCGGGACTCGAACCCGCGTCTCCCAGAAAACGCAAGGATATGCTAACCACTACACCACCCAGAACGACCGAGATCCAAGTTTCCGATCAATTTGAATTTTCTGGGAGACGCGGATTCGAGTCCCGCTCCCGGACGATGAAAATTTTCAAGTTTTCGGATATTATCAGACTTACCATCCTTGTCTCATTTACGCCAAAAATCGGATTATCATCTTCAAAATTTGTATTATATGGCGTAATCCCGTATTTTTTTCATGAGCAATAATAAAATAATAATAATGAAAATAAAGGACGGGGGCCGAGAATCAGTCATCAGGGACAGACATCCCCGATACCCGTTCCTGTTCAGGTTTTATGCAGCTGTCAAATTAACTTAGAAAGTTTCCAAAAACAAGGGTTAGAAGTTTTGCTGAAATTTAGGGCTAAACACCTGGTCTTTTCCTAGGAAAAACCAGGTGTTTAGTTCTAAATTTTAGCAAAATTTTTAACCCTTATTTTTGGAAACTTTCTAAGTTACTTCGACACCTGCATGAAACCTGAGCAGGGGACAGGTATCGGGGATGTCTTTCCCTGACGATTGATCCCCGGCCTCCATTTCTTTATTTTCATTATTATTATTATCATTATTGCTGTTTTTAAATGTATATTTGTGACTGTATGTGTTTCAGTTCGCGTTGGTTAGACCATGGGAGGTTTGGTGCTTGGTTGTCCGATGGTTTCTGTGGGGAGTTCTATATCGGTTGTGAGTGGTCTAAGCGATGGCTTCTGATCATTCGTCTTAGATGGGTCCGGGTTCGAATCCTGGTGAATCATGGATGTTGTGTTTGTCTTACGGCGCTGGCTCCCTCCCTCCCTGGTGTCAGTGGCCCTAAATTAGGGACGGACGACTGCTTATAGCCCACTGAATTGCTCACGGTGATGGTCGTTAAACCTCCAATAAAAAAAAATCGGTTGTGAGTGAATTATTGCTTATGTATATATACATCAGTGGCATATATTCGAGGCTAGCTGCAAAGCCCAGAGAATGCACAAATAAAAGCTAATTAAATATACACAAATAAAAGCTAATTAAATATACACAAATAAAAGCTAATTAAATATACACAAATAAAAGCTAATTAAATATACACAAATAAAAGTCAATTATCAACGGTATTAAGATACGTCGATGCTTTCGGCGCAAAAAAAAAAAAAAAACACGAGCGGGTTCGCTTCTTTCGATTATGAGAATCAGTCTGGAGAGCGATGATCAACGGCATAACGCAGTAGGTCTGCGAGAGCCTCCGCTGTTCTGATGCGAAGAGCTTCCATACTATCGCCTGCTAGCGTTTCCGTGACAACATGAATGAGTGTATGAACCATTGCTTGGTGCAAAGGGTTCGCTGAAAAAAACGAAGCCTTCGGACTACCCCAGTCCCTCCATGCTTCCAGCGCGTGTTGAGTGAGAGTTATTTCAGTTTGTGTGAAGTGGCAATGAATTAAAAATCAGTGATATCATATCTTAAATTCGTGGCTTTGTTGGATTCGAACTGTTTTGATAAATTTTGTGAAAACTTTCCTGAACATCTACTATCAGAGCTTAAAGAACTCTATGCTTTAAAGTTTGATACAGCTCGTTAAAAAATGAACTGAAGGTGTTTTATTTCCTTGATGAATACAAAACAAATCAGTAAGCGACATTACTTGTTACATAAAGTTGAATAATTGGACATAGTGTTTATTGAGGTGTACAAATTAGCAGATCTAATATTAAACTTTTCATCAACAACTGCAACTGCAGAAAGAAGTTTTTCCGTAATAAAAAGAATCAAGATATATCTTAGAGCCACACAAGGACATGCACATTCGAGCAACTTGGCTGGTTTGTTAATAGAGAAAAACATTATTTTTAAATATGAAGAAGTACTGGGAGGAAACATTTTTGTGAAAACGTAGCACTCAAGTTTACACAAAAGGAAAGAAGAATGGAGTTCATGTACAAATAACTGTTCGATTCCTAATCCTCATAATTATTTGGTATCATGTTAGCAATGGCATGTACCTAAAATTTAGAAAAAAAATGTTACTTCTATAACTTAACAATTAAAAAATGAACTTCGTAATTAAAAAAAACATTTTTGTGGAGAAGGGGGGGGAGGTTAGCTCAGGTCTCCGACCCAAGATACGCCACTGATATATATCATCATCATAATCATTGTCAACCATTATCAATCCACTGCTGGACGAAGGGCTCTCCAAGCCTCTTCCACAACGGTCTGTCTTGTGCAGTCTCCTCCGTGTTACTCCCGCATACTTTCTAATTTCATCCATCCATCTCCCATGTGGTCTTCTTCTGGGTCTTTTCCTATCCCTTGGAATCCAAACTAAAATTTCGGCTGTCCATCGATGGTCTGTCCTTCTGGCAGTATGTCCAGCCCATTTCCATTTCAGAGATTTAACTCTGATCATGATGTCTTCCACTCTTGTCATTTTTCAAATCCACGAGTTCCTCTTCTTATCTCTCCTGGTTACACCAAGCATGCACATCTCCATGCTACTTTGAGTTGTGTGCAGCCTTTGTATGTCTCTTTTAGTTGAGGTCCACATCTCTGCACCATACGTAAGCACTGGAAGGATGCATTGATCAAACACTTTTCTTTTAAGACATAATGGCATATTGCTCTTGAAAATTATGCTGTTTCTTCCAAAAGCTCTCCAGGCAAGTTTTATACGCCGATTAATTTCTTCATCAATGTGACCCTCACTTGATATCTGCTGTCCAAGATAAACGTACGCATCTGTTATCTCCAGATTTTCCCCATCAATCCATAAATCTTCATCTCTTGTAAAAGCATTGCACATCACTTTTGTCTTCTGAAAGTTCAATTTTAATTCCACTTCTTTACTCTTGTCAACAAGTTCCTGGATCATACTCTGCAGCTCTGATGGGGTAGTTTATATATCATCATCATCATCATCATGAACCATTATCAATCCACTGCTGGATGAAGGTCTCCCCAAATTTCTTCCACAATTGTCTGTTTTGGGCCTATCTCCTCCATGTCACTCAAGCATACTTTCTAATTTCATCCATCCATCTCTCATGGGGTCTTCTTCAGAGCCTTTTCCTGTCCCTCGGAATCTAGTCTAAAATTTCGGTTGTCCATCGGTGGCCCGTTCTTCTGGCAACATGTTCAGCCCATTGCCATTTCAGTGATTTCGCTCTGGTCAAGATGTCGTCCACTCCTGTCATTTTCCTTATCCATAAGTTCCTCTTCTTATCTTTCCTGGTTACACCAAGCATGCATCTCTCCATGCTTCTTTGAGTTGTCTGCAGCCTTTGTATGTCTCTTTTATTTAAGGTTCACGTCTCTGCACCATACGTAAGCACTGGAAGGATGCACTGATCAAACACTTTTCTTTTAAAACATAATGGCATATTTCTCTTGAAAATTATGCTGTTTCTTCCAAAAGCTCTCCAGCCAAGTTTTGTACGCCGATTAATTTCTTCATCAATGTGACCCTCACTTGATATCTGCTGCCCAAGATAAATGTAGGAATCGGTTGTCTCGAGCTTTTCTCCATCAATCGATAAAGCGTTGTACATCACTTTTGAGTTTATATATATATATATATGAAAATAACTATAAAACCGTGTACCATTGAGTTGTATTACTTACCGAGGATCCGCGCTTAGCTGCTAGAACCACTGGTAGAGTATATATCCATACCTCACTTCCCGCTAAGAACCTTCCATGGAACCCCCCACTATTTTTTTCTTGGTTTGGAACTCGAAACGTATATGAGAATGAACCAAGGTATAAAACCTCACTAACAAAAAGTAACACTGGAAATATAATAAGAAAAAACACAAAAAGAAATATAAAAACTCGTGTGCCGCAGGCCACTCATCAGGGAAAGACGTCCCGCGATATCCGAGTTAGGTTCGTCCTGCGACATCCGAGTTAGGTTCGAGAAATTAAATTGTAATCTTTTATCAAAAGCATCCGTGATAATATTTTTGTTTTGTATAACAAGATCTATGTCAAGGAATTGTACATGATTCTGGTGGTTAGTTTTGCATAGCACTAGACTAGGAGGGTAGATATTATCTATGTTTGTAGATGGAAAACCAAATAAAAAAGTTATGAGGTCGTCCACATATCTGAATGAGAAAATTGAATCTGAACTGAAGAATTCCTCATAATAAGAATCCCTCATAATATTTAATTTCAAAACTAAAATTCCCAGTGATTGGAACTCCAATATATCGAAACATGTATTCAGAAATATTATTATATCTCAATTTATCCGGATTGCCAGAATATGCAATAACAAACACAACAGTACCAGACAATTGAAAATACTTTTCTCTTCCTTTTTGACAAATCACTATCCAAGGAGGTACTGCTTATTCCACTTCGAAAACTTATTAACCTCTTATAATTCTAGAAATCCATTTAAAATCAGACTTTGCAAGTTGCCAGAAGAACGGACCACCGATGGACAACCGAAATTTTAGACTGGATTCCAAGGGACAGGAGAAAACCTAGAAAGAGGCGCCATGGGAGATGAATGGATGAAATTCGAAAGTACGCTGGAGTAACATGGAGAAGATAGGTCCAAGGCAGACAATTGTGGAAGAAAGTTTATGAGACCTTCATCCAACAGTGGATTGATAATGCTTGATGATGATGATGATGATATATATATATATATATATATATATATATATAAAGGAGGATCCGAAAAATAACAAGAGTGGAAGACATCATGATCAGAGTTAAATCCCTGAAATGGCAATGGGCTGGACATACTGCCAGAAGAACAGACCATCGATGGACAGCCGAAATTTTAGATTGGATTCCAAGGGACAGGAAAAGAACCAGAAGAAGACCACATGGAAGATGCGTGGATGAAATTCGAAAGTGTGCGGGAGTGACATGGAGGAGACTGGCACGAGACAGACCGTTGTGGAGGAAACTTGGGGAGACCTTCGTCCAGCAGTGGATTGATAATGGTTGACAATGATGATGATGATATAAAGGAGTGCTTCCTGTCGGTGACTTTAATAAGAACACCATTAGTATTTGTTTTTAGATATAACACGAGGGTGAGTCTCAGTGGGTTTCTAACATTTCGTTTGATCCAAGCCAGAAAAAACAAGAAAGATGACACCGAATTTTTGGGTGTAATAAGCACGTCTTTTGAATCCATTCTGACACAAATTAAATTTATCAAAGCTATTCAATGGAACCTGTATGGAAACCAATAGATCTGACGAAAGAAAGAAGATTTTCAATCGGGTTTTTAATCCCTCAGATATTGCTGTAAACGGAATCGGGAGCTTACGAACTCTTAGAAACAGAGATATCTACAAAAATAAGATGTGACTTTACGTCCCCTGGTGGCAAAACCATGCTTTATTTTAGGAAGAAAGTATTCTCAACAGGTTTTTCCATACAAGCGGTATCGGTCGAAGAAAAAAAATTAGTCGAGTTTTCAGGAGCCCAGTTTTTGCAACAAATACTTCAGAAGCAGAAATTAACACTTATGACTCCTGGTGGCTTAACCATTCTTTACCAAGCATTAGAAATTTTGTGAAAAATATTTTCCATCAGGTCTTGCATGCGATACAGGAAGAATTTTTCAAATCAGAACTTTAGGAGCAGAAATAACGCAGAAAACACAATTTACCTTCGTGCCCCCTAGCAGGAAGTGTATGATTTACTTGAAAATTTTGAATTTATAGGAAAAACATTTCTCATCGGAAACACTATCCAACAAAGAAGAAAATTTTCAAATCGTACTCTTAGAAGTAGAGATATTGACAAAAATAAGATACACATCTACGCCCCCTGGCGTTGAAACCATGCATTTTTTCAAGAAGAAAATTTTTCCTAAAAGGTTTGTCGACATGAGTAGTATCGGTCCACAAACGACTGTTTTTTCCATCGAGATTTTAGAAGCTCATATTTTGCTGCAAATACAACAGAAGCGGAAATTAAGACTTACGCCACCTGGTGGACAAACCATTTCTTACAAAAATTAGAAAATATGTGCAAACGATTTCCCATTAGGAGCTGTATGCGGTGCTGAAAGAATTTTTCAAATCGGAGATTTAGAGGCAGAGATATAGGGGGAAATGCAATTTACATTTACGCCTCCAAGCGGAAAGTCTATGAATTACTTGAAAATTTTGAAATTATATGAACCACATGTCACACTAGAAACACTATCCAACAAAGAAGGAATTTTTCAAATCGGACTCCCAGAAGTAGAGATATTGACAAAAATATGATATACATCTACGCACACTGGCGTAAAAACTATGCACTATTTTAAGAAAAAATGTTTCTAAAAGGTTTGTCGACAAGAGTAGTATCTGCCAACAAACGAAGTTTTTTACAGTCGAGAATTTAGAAGCTCATATTTTGCTGCAAATACAACAGAAGCGGAAATTAAGGCTTACGTCACCTAGTGGCCAAACTATTTTTTTTACAAAAAATTAGCAACTATGTGTAAACGATTTCCCATCAAGAGATGTATCCGGTGCAGAAAGAATTTTTCAAATCGGAGATTTAGAAGCAGAGATATAGGAGGAAACGCAATTTAGCGCTACGCCCCCTAGCGGAAAGTCCATAAATTACTTGAAAATTTTGAAATTATAAAAAAAAAAAAACATGTCACACTGAAAACACTATCCAAGAAAGAAGGAATTTTTCAAATCGAACTCCTAGAAGTAGAGATATTGACAAAAATAAGATATGCATCTACGCCCCCTGGCGGAGAAACTGTGAAATATTTTAGGAAGAACATATTCCGAAAAGGTTTATCAATGTGAGTGGCATCAGTCCACGAAATAATTTTTTGAATTGATATTTTAGAAGCTTCGATTTTATGGCAATTACATCAGAAGCAAAAATTAACACTTACGCCCCCTGGTGGCCAAAGTATTCTTTACCAAAAATTTGAAATTATATGCAATATATTTTCCATCAGGAGATGTATCCGCTGAAGGAAAAAATTTCCAAATCGGAGTTTTAGAAGAAGAGTTATCGGGGAAAATGTAATTTACTTTTACTCCCCTAGCGGTAAATCTATGCGTAATTTGAAAAAGTTACTATATCTAAATTACTCTTCGATATAAATGGAATCGAAAGATATAAAAATGTTTTCAGTCGGATGTTTAGAAGCAAATATGTGGAATAAAACGTATTTTTGAATTCGACATCTGTGTTTACGCCCTCTAGCGGCGAAATTGTACATCGTAAAAATAAAAAAAAAACGAAATAAAGGATCATCATTCGCATATTTCAAGCTTTCCAATGCAAAAAGAATTTTCCAAATAGGACTACTAGTTGCAGAGATATCGTGGGTACAGACGGACGGACGGACAAATCGGTAACATAAGCACCATCTTTTTTTTCAAAAGACGAGCTAAAAAATGGCTAATCAGGATTTCGGCTGCAACTTTCTCAGTTATACTGATAGTCACCGACAGGAAGCATTCCTTTCATCCAATTGTCTGATTTGTAATGTACGAATCGCTTTCGACATGTATTTTGATAATTGCATGTCCTAGTATAACGGCAAAGAATGATTATTGTATAAATATCCACTGGTACTCTCGCCATCTCCGGATTTGGAAGGAATATACGAGATGGGATTCAAAAGTTTTTGGACTGGGTCAATAAGTCCATGGATAGTTAGTTACAATTCTGAAGCACATCTTCCTTCAAAACAAGACCCTCTGCAACAGCACACTTCTACCAGCGGCTGTAGAGTTTGTCGAATCACTTCTCGAACGCATTCTTTGCAATGTCCTTCAGTGCAAACAGCGATGCGGTTTTCACTTCTTCTGCGCTCGAAAACCGACGACCTGAAGTCGACATGTCAGCTCAACGAAGAAGTGGAAGTCGTAGAGGGCGAGGTAAGGTGAGTACGGTGGGTGTGGGAGGACAACAGCTCTTGTCTTGGCGAGAAACTCACGAATTAGGAGTGACCTGTGTGCCGGTGCATTGTCGTGCAAAAGCACCCATGATTGATCACCCCACGGTTGAGGCCTCTTCTTGCAGATTGACTCACGTTGACATAGTATGATGTCCCGATAGAGCTCCTAGTTGACAGAGCGTCCTTCAGAAATGAATTCAAGGTGAACAATGTCCTGAAAGTCGAAGAACACCTCTAGCATGATTTTGCCTTTGCTACGATCTCGGCGGGATTTATGCTGGCGTGGAAACGATGGCAATTTGCACGTAGCTAATGCCCGCGTATTCTGCAGGTCGAAAAGGAAGCACCATTTTACATCCCCCGTTATGATTCTTCCAAGAAATTGTGGGTCTTGGACGGCGGCGGTTACAAGATCGCCCGCCATTTCCATCCTTATGGCCTGATCTTCAGGTAACATGGTTCAATTAACATGGCCTGATCTTCAGGTAACATGGTCTGATCTTCACGTAATATAGCCTGATCTTCAGGTGACATCCTTACTGATCTTCAGGAAACATGCGTTGGACGATGCGTTGACACGCTCAGTGCATCTTCAGATCATCTTTTAGTTTCTATTGACATGTAGTCTCTGTTATCCCAGCAGCCTCTGCTATTTGCTAGATCGTCTGTTGTCTGTTGGCGCGTATGATGTCAGCAACCTTCGAAACGTTTTCATCCTCGCGAGCTGTCACTGGCCACCCGCTGCTTTCGTCATCAATTTTCTGTCTGCCTTCTCTGAAGCTTCGATGCTAATCGAATGTTGGTGACCGCGACAGGGTATTTTCGCCATAAACTTGCTCCAACATCTCGTAAGTTTTATGTTGGACTTTGCTCAAACGAACGCGAAAGTTAATGATAACGCAATGCTCAAAAACCGCCCCTTTTCATCAATCGCTGAACACTACGTAAGTTGCTCACAATACCCGGAGTACCGCAGCGAGCGCGTGAAGTTCATTGACGAAACCAATTTCATTGTGAGGGGGGAAGATAATGTGATAACGTAATCCAATAATCACCGTGGGTATGCGATGCACGTACTTTGCCGGCGCAATCCGGGAACTTTTAGATCCTACTCCGTATAAATAGATAAAGAAAAAAAGTATTAAAATAAAGTTAATGCACAGTAAATTTAAATTTCTCGGTAGTAAGCTAAGAACGAGGTAACTCACAACTTCAAAATCTTATTTCATTCACCGAGTGCTTGTCATTCGGGGAAAGGAACGAACAAACAGGAAATATACCAGAAAAAATTTAAAGTTCGTCCCGTTTTGAACAACACATAACGTGGGGCCTCCATTTCTGTCCGTAACATCGACTGGATATCGCGATGACGTGGAACACACGAGAATAATGACATGCATTTGGCCCGGAGCCACATTCGGTAAACATGCTGTTTGGGTGCACGATTATTGTAAAATAGTTTTAAATGTGGCAGCGAGGAAAATTTGTGCAGTTGAAGGTGAGGAAACAGAAGATTGGAACACTACACGAGACGACACGAGTCTCGAAGACAAGCTGAGGTCAGGCAGGACGGCAGACGACCACAAACAGTGATACCTTGGACGAAGCTGTGACAGTGAACCTCAACTCCAGTGCAAACAGGTGATATAGGGTCTTCCCAATCAGCCATCGTTCAGGACCTGCACCAGCTTAGTTTCTTCCCCAGGCGCCATCGAATTGTTCCCCATGGGTTGTCACCCCAGCTGACGGAACAACGTGTCGCTCTCTGTCGCATATTGCTGACAAATCCACAGGAAAATAGGTTTTGGCGTTGACAGGTGATTAATAGTGGATATCCCAGGTAGCTCAACCTTGCAGTTTAACGTAGGTACAACACTGGGCGACCGTTTTCTATTCCCAAAAGAAAGTGGCTTATTGTCAGACCTGCGTTAAATTGCAGGCCTGTGCTACCTGAATATTCCTTCGCTATAGTTCAACCAAGAACCAAAAAGCCACGTTAGCAAGCACGGCCAATAGTGCAAAGAGGATGGTTCGAAAGGATAGTCATGTTGTATGTTTGGTAAAATTTTGAGGCTCCTGTGCAATAGGAACTCGTGTTAGATGGTCCTTCTGTGGTCGGAAACCTCTACGTCGAACAACTGCAGCGGGCACATGATTTTCTGTGCTAACGCTATTAAGTGCTCATCAGTGAGAAGAGGGCGTTACTGCAAGTCACATCTCCAGAGTGGTCTGCATGAAAACCTCGGCAATTGGAAGAAGTTGTGATCCTACATCATCCTACATACAGTCCGGAACTTGTCCCTTTCGACTACCACCTGTTCCCTCAATGGCCCATTTCCTACAACGACGACATTTCGCTTCAGTTACGGATGTGGAATCTGGCATGGGAGAGTTTCTATCCTGGAAACCTGCCGAGTGGTACCGCCATGGAATCATGGCTCTGGTACAACATTGGCAAAGGGCTGTAGTAAACAACTGCCTATATTTTGCAGAATAAGGGGATCATGTCTGGTTTTCTTGCATCATTAAACTATTTAGTTGCAAACGGGGTGAACGTTTCCCAGAAGGACGATACTTTGCTTCAGTGGTGAAAGTCGAATCTGGCATTAGGGAGTTTCTATTCTCGAAACCTTCGGAGTGGTAACGCTGTGGAATCAAAGAATATAAACGCTTCGCGTGAAGAAGCTCAACTCTCGTAGAGATAATGTAAAACAGGCGACAGCAGCGCCACCATGTAATGCGGCAGCAGATGCTCTGCGGGAAAGTTAACATTCAGGCGCAAAAAGCGTAGGAGACACGGGACGGGAAGCCTATTTCACGGAAAGGAAGCTAAGCTTTGATCTGCGACTGTTTCCTTCGGTCTCATTGGGTCTACTAAAGCATTTTTTTTTGTTGTTCTTTTCTGAGTATCCCTCCTGTCCCTTCTTTTGGTGAAACAAATATATACATTAGCAATTAATATTATTTTAAGGAAATTTTAGCAGTTTTATTCTCACTTTAAGCACCGTAGTAATACCAGGTTGCTTGGCATGAATTTCATATTTACAATATACCTTAAATGTCAAAAATGCTGAGGCTGGTTTCCCAGTAGCAGCCATAATAATAATAATAATAATAAAAAAAAAAGCAAAGACAACCGCAGTTTCCCAAAGCTACAATTTTTTTCTACCCTTCCGAAGTTTGTAAATTAAACGCACTGCGCTGGAGAAATTTTCTCAACAGATCGGAAAAACATCCGTTCGTATCTGAGTAGGTTCGAACCTGGGCCGCTGGCGTGCATAGCGGAGCTCTCTACCGACCGGACTAACTCGCCACGATTGAGTGTATGCTTAAAGCTGTCTGTTTGGTATGCATTGTGTAATCGAATGCTTCCCTCTTTCATTTTACAATATTACGAGGTATTTTTCATAAAAGTCAGTTTCATATAATTGATAAATTAATTTTTTCAACGTAACGATAGCTTTTTTTTCAGCAAGCGTTGTTTTAATGGTTTTCCAGGATATTTGTTTCAAACGGTTTCAAATTTGTTCTTGTTATTCATCCACTCCATTCCATGAATTGTTATTCATCGGAATGGAGTGGGTGTATTTCATGGCTGTAATATAAACGCAGATCTAGATGAGAACAACAAAACCTTTGAACAAAACGCCAACACAAACAAGCGTTTATATTCTTTGAACACAAACACGCATGCTCAGTCTAACTCAGTCTGCTCGGCATCCTGCGGCATCAGCCTGTAATGTTGGCTTCTGTGTAGTAATTCTTTGCCGCATAATATAGTGGCGCTAGTTACGTCTCGCTGAGCCTTACCTTCTTATCAGTTAGATATTCTTTGGTGGAATCGTGTTTCTGGTAGAACATTGGTAAAAGGCTGTAGAAAACAGCGGCCTGTATTTTGTAGAATGTGGTGAGCGTGTGCAGCTCCCTTGCATCATTAAACTTTTTAGCTGCAAACAGAACGAATTTTTAACTCACCTGGAGGATGACAAACGTCTGTTCTACGTATTGGCGCATAAAATAAAGCGTGATGTCTGGGATCAACAGAAAGTACTCTGAGTTCAAGCAAGGAAACATAAATGATAGCTTTCACATAATTTTTGATGATTTGGAAAGAAATCGTGAAATATGCTATATCACTTTTTTCTCTGAGGTAAATAATGCCAATCGTTATTCGCAAAACAGGGGAAGAACCGTCTCTTCTGTGAGAAGATTGTCGTGATCACATTTGCGCACCAAGAAGGAAGCATCGGATTGAACTGAAATTTTATGACTTAATGATGCAGATGAATGATACACATGGTGGCAAAAACAGAGTTGAAGGGCAATTACAAAGATATCTATGCCACGCAGTCCGGTCATCTTCAATAGAGCTTCGCACAGCCTCGTCAGGCGAACATGCTACCATACGGTCCGGCATGGAGGCGAACATACGCCTGATGTTCTCCTGAGGCAGACTATCCCATACGAGTTGGACGGTCTGTTCCAAATCCCGGATAGTGCGACACGGCGGCAGCTGGCGCTTCAACGGATCTCACACATTCTAGATAGTGGACGTGTCGAGGGAGCGGGCAGGCCATGGAAGTGACGTATGTAGTCCTGGGCAACCCGAGCCGTGTTCGGGCGGGCTTTATTTTGCTGGTACAGCGCACCTGTAATCCCGGCTAAGGATGGGAACAGATGAGGCCGTAGAATCTCATACATATACCGCTGGCCCGTTAATGATCCAAGTACCACTACTAGAGCTGATCGGTTATCGTAGGCAATGGCTCCCCAGACCATAATACCTGCAGTGGGGGAGGTGTTGCGCTCGATAGCGAGGTTGGGATTCTGCCGTTGACCCGAGGACCTCCACACCCGGACATGATGATCATATGTCCCCAAAACGAAGCGGCACTCATCGCTAAACACCACACGTCGCCAGTCTGTGGCGTTCCACGTCGCTCCGGCCTGTCACCACTGCACACGGAGCAGGCGATGTCCCGATGTTAATGGCAGCAGAAGTAAGGGGCGCTGGGATCACAGATTCGCTTCAGCGTGGCGTCAGGAAATGGTTCGTAGGCACACAGGAGCCGCTGCATCTGCCTGATTAGTGGATCGGGTTCTCGTGCGATCTGTTCGTGCCTGGCGCACGATCCGCCGATCCTTTCACCGGTGGTCTTCCTTGGCAGACCGGAGCCGCTCCATCGTGTGGTAGTGCCGTCACGTGTCCGCTGCTCCTAACACATTCGGACGGTATGGTCAGAACGTTCCACGTGGCGGGCTATACGGCGCGCCTACCACCCTGCGGTTTTCAGCCCGATGATCAGGCCTCTCTCAATGTCCGTAAGTTGCGTAAATCGACGTCTATGGCATCCACCCGGCATTCTTGTCACTCTGTACTCTTGCTTGTTTCGGCCGGCGCTTTTCGCTTTCATGGGGCATCGACTATACACACTGGTTCAAAAGGCTGCCGGTTTGTGCTTGCAGCGCCACCACAGGGTGTGCGATCATGCGCAATCGCACCAAACGCGGATCATTTGCATACCAGCACGCACTCTAGCTATTTGCAAAGTTTCGCGTTTGTAACATGATCTTTTCTAGGTGCACAAATTTCATTTTCCGTGAGTGTATATGAAATATCAGTTGAAAGAAGTAAATCTGAAGTTACGAAAATTGCCAGTGTTGCGTGTGGTGAAACAAAACTAATCATTATTGTAGAAGTAATTACACTGATGGTTCGAAAGAGTCAGAAAATGCACCAAATATAATACACCACCGAATACTGCGATAGCATATAATTTTCACTGCTTCTACCATAGGGAGGGCCGAAGCAGCATATGATTTTCACTGCTTCTATCATAGAAAGGGCCGAAGCAGCATATGATTTTCACTGCTTGTACCATAGGGAGGGCCGAAGCAGCATATGATTTTCACTGCTTCTCTCATATGAAGGGCCAAAGCAGCATATGATTTTCACTGCTAGGGAGGGCCAAAGCAGCATATGATTTTCACTGGTTCTACCATAAGGAGGGCCAAAGCAGCATATGATTTTCACTGCTTCAACCATAGGCAGGGCCGAAGCAGCATATGATTTTCACTACTTCTACCATAGGGAGGGCCGAAGCAGCATATGATTTTCACTGCTTCTGCCATAGGGAGGGCCAAAGCAGCATATGATTTTCACTGGTTATACCATAGGGAGGGCCAAAGCAGCATATGATTTTCACTGGTTCTACCATAGGGAGGGCCAAAGCAGCATATGATTTTCACTGGTTCTACCATAAGGAGGGCCAAAGCAGCATATGATTTTCACTGGTTCTACCATAGGAAGGGCCAAAGCAACATATGATTTTCACTGATTCTACCATAGGGAGGGCCAAAGCAGCATATGATTTTCACTGCTTCTACCATAGGGAGGGCCAAAGCAGCATATGCTTTTCAGTGCTTCTACCATAGGGAGGGCCAAAGCAGCATATGATTTTCACTGGTTCTACCATAGGGAAGGCCGAAGCAGCATATGATTTTCACTGCCTCTACCATAGGGTGGGCCAAAGCAGCATATGATTTTCACTGCCTCTACCATAGGGTGGGCCAAAGCAGCATATGATTTTCACTGCCTCTACCATAGGGTGGGCCGAAACAGCAAATGATTTTCACTGCTTCTGCCATAGGGATGGCCGAATCATTTTCGGGAGGGCCGAAGCAGCATTGAAGATGATCACCGCTCAGGCCGACGTCAAATGGCGACAGACAAAACATCTTTTACCACTATTGCAAGCCTTCTCGAAGATAATCACCGTTCGACAGTCGAGAAGATTGCTCATCTGGAAAATTTGTCCACAATGTCTGTCCGCCGAATTTTGACCGACTCACTGGGAGAAAAGAAAAACCGCCGCGCGCTGGATGCCCCCATCATCTTACCTCCGAGCAGAAGGCAGCCAGAATGCTCGTCGTACAGGATCACCTCCACATGTTCGAAACGGAGCAAAATTGTAACAATTGATGAGACTTGGACTCGTGAGTCTGAGCTGGAACTGACGTCACAGTCAGCGGAATGGAGGAACCAAGTTCTCCACTCCCCTCAAAGAGTCGTCAGCAACAATCCAAAGTGAAGCAAATGATGATTTTTGGGTACGATGCCCAGGCATTGTGGTCGCTGATAGAATCCGGTAAGGCAAAATGTTGACGCACAATATTATCGTAACTTTCTGAGGACAAAGTCCAGACCGAAAATTCGTCAAAATCGCCCCAACTTGTTGGAAGCGGAAGCGATCTTGCTGCATGACAACGCATCATGTCATGGTGCAGCGTCGGTACGGGCACTTTTGTCGAAATATGGCTGGGAAACTTTATCCCATCCACCATACATCTATGATCTCTGTTCACCCGATTTTGATCTTCGCCAAAGTTAAAATATCGGCTCAGTGGCATCCTCTACGAATCGCTGGACGAACTGTCATTGGGCGTGACCCGAGTAATACGACAACTGAACAAAGATGGCGTACTACGGGGCATCCAGGATTTGCTTCACCGCTGGAAAGCTGTCATTAGCAGCGGAGGAAAGTACATTGAACGGCAATAAGGTAATTTTCTTCGTTACTTCACGCTTTTCTCAAAAAGGACGGTGTGCATAACTTTTGTTAGGACCCCCATATGTGTTCCCGTGGTTTTAAAATATGAATTCCTGAAAGAAATGAAATAAACTAACAGCTCTCTACAATCACTTGTAAGTGTTTTTCTTTTGCTAATACCTTTTCTTAAAGTTCTTTAGTCGTTACGTTTAAGTATTAAAATTAGAAGTTAAGCTTTCTGATTCATTTATTTAACTTAAAACACTGAGTTGTTAACTGCATGTGATTTTTAATTTCGCCGGCTACGAGTCTTAAATGAAAATGCCACCAATAATGGAACTCAACATTTAATTTTACAGAAATAACACTTTACAAACTTGAGCGATTAACTAATTCGATAAACTTTTGCCATGTTGTATGACTAAAATCGTTCCTCCAGTCAATTGTTATGAAACGTCTTTCGCAGACGTCACGATCTTTTGTGTGGTCATCCACAAATCCTGCTCTTGTTTTCTCTTGCAAGTGCAAAAGAGAGAGAAAAAATAAAAGAATTTATACGATGCTGGGAGAACCTAGAGTATTGTTCTGTGAGAGAAACTGAGGTCCGGGTTCGTTTGCTTTGCTCTTCATTTGCTTTTCGAGGAGCAGCGAGAGCATCTGTTGTCATGGAAACCCAAGGGATGCCAGAGGACACTGATTTGCGGGGGAACTGGACGACGACTTGTTCTACGAACGAAAGGCAATTCAAGATCAATGGAAGTCAAAGCCCTCAACTTATATCTTTTGTGGTGGCAACAAATGATGAAACGAAGTCTCTGACCTCTTATATCATAACAAAATACAAGGTACGCCCACAAAGGATTTCATTGTGGTTTTCAAAGCGTACGTGATCCAGAAGTTTACTCAAGATCTCAAAAAATAATATTTCGCAGCTAAACACATTTCCGGGTAATGGTACTACTTAGGAAGACCCTGTATAAAACATTTCAGAAATTGATTAACAAAAAGGAAAACGTTTTTATGCGAATTATTATATGAAAAGCCACATTCTCCAAAAGCTTCTGAGAAAAACAAACTCCACCTCGATAAGAAATTACAGAAAGTTTCCGTTTCCTGTAAAAACACATCGCTAAAACAGATTTTGAAAAGTTCGAAATCTCATGTTGGTTTCTAGTCCATAGATGCCACAATGCTTTCCATGGATGTCAACGTGAATATTATTACCGTGGATGCAGCAGCCTTTATGTCACAGATAGAACCGAAAGACTATCGGTGCTTGATAACATTTGGAATACTGGACTACGAACAATATGATTTAACAGAATATCGCGATTTACTTAACTGCGTGTTCAAACGTTTAGTCTCTACCACTAACATAGGTTTACGCACTTCCGCATAAGACGTAATATTTGATACAGTTTTAATACGGAGTCTGTTTTTTAGCACGTCTTTTGTAAAAAAAGATCGTGTTTCTGTTATCGATTTGTCCGTCCGCCCATCCGTCTGTACCCACGATATCTCTGCAACTATTAGTCCGATTTGAAAAATTCTTTTTGCATTGGGAAGCTTGAAATATGCGAATGACGATCCTTTATTTCGTTTTATTTTACGATGTACAATTTCGCCGCTAGAGGGCCTAAATACAGATGTCGAATTCAAAAATACGTTTTATTCCACATATTTGCTTCTAAACATCCGATTGAAAAAAATATTTCATCTTTCGATTCCATTTATGTCGAAGAGTATTTTAGATATAGTAACTTTTTCAAATTACTCATAGATTTTCCGCTAGGGGCTTAAAAGTAAATTACATTTTCCCCGAAAACTCTTCTTCTGAAACTCCGATTTGAAAATTATTTTCTTCAGCGGATACAGCTCCTGATGAAAAATCTTTTGCATATAATTTCAATTTTTTGGTAAAGTTCGAGGTTTAACGAACACCATCAGCAAATCTGAGGGACACACGCAGTCGCCGGTTCCTAATTTAGGGCCACTGGTACCAGGGAAGGGAAAGAGACATCAGACAAACACACAACCCATACCACATCCGGTATTCAAAAGTAGGCTCATCTTGGACGCAAAGCCAAAATCCAGGGCCTCAAGGCACTTGACCACCGGGAAAGCACGTTCTAGGGTTGCAACCCTTACCGAAGACCGTTACGTAAATTTACTGGCGAAATGTTAGCGTCCTGCAGCAGCTCCAGTTCTGCGGTAGGATCTTATTGCTGCCATAGGAAGACCGGTATCGACAACTACTGCGAGACGAAGGTGCAGATGTGTGGCTTCTATGCACAAAGACCATCCGTTTGTATGCCATCATACTCCAGGAACAGGTGCGCCCGTTTACAATGGTATCGTGATCATGTTAACTAAACCAGGGGGAAATGAAGCAACTCCCTGTTTGTTCACACGTGAATCGAGATTTTCCAACGTTCTGTTCACACATTAATCAAGATTTGGGATCAGCCAGTAGACGAATATTGCCATGGAGAGAACTTGAAACCCGGTACGAATACAAGAACATCGTGTAATGCAATGCTTTCGGTGGTGGTAGTATGACTGGGTCGGCTGGCTTTTCACTGGGTGGCCGCTCCAACATCTATGTGTTGTCAGACGGCACTGTGACAGCGGTAAGGCATCGCGATGAAGTTCTTCATCCACACGTCAGCCCTTGAGAGGGTACAGTCCCCACAGATTTCTTCCTAATGGGAGATACCGCCCGCTCGCATGGACTACGACTAATGGACGACTACTTATTAGACCAAGGTATTCAGCCGGATAGCATGCCAGGCTGCACCCCCAGCTCATTATCCTATAGAACATCACTGGGATACCCATCGAAGAGCTATAGCTGCCCGAAAACCACCTCCGAACAGCTTTCTTACCGGAGTGGCAATTATTGTCTTTCGCCGCACAGCAGCATTGCAGGCTATGAATCATCGGTGCCAATCACGCAGCCATACCAAACTGGCACACATTCCATATTGACTGTTTTGACGTACTACAGAAGTCACACATGTCAAGACGGCAAAGTTGCAGCGATAAACTTCGTCGGTGCAGCTTAATTGGGAAAGCATTCGACTCTGGAGCAGAAGGATGCGGTTTCTATGATCGCCACCGGCAAATGGCTTTTATGCTACATTGGAGCCCAGATGTAAAGTGAAACTCTTGGCAGTTGGGTTCTTCGAAAAAATGTGTGATGTTAGTTGCACATATCGTCTGGAAATAATCATAATTCGTTCTTCAACAGTTAGCTATCCTTCAAGCGTGGTTTGCCTGCTCACCCAGAAACCTACGATTCCGTCCCAGCCCTTTCTCCAGGGGCGGTATACATGACATGTGCTATGTTGGTTCCACACATCGTCTGGAATTAATCAGAATTCCTTCTTCAACAGTTAGCTGTCATTCAAGCGTGGTTTGCCTGCTGACCCGGAAACATACGATTCCGTCCCAGCTCTTTGTCAAGCGGGGATATACGTGACATGTGCTATGTTGGTTCCACACATCGTCTGGAATTAGTCAGAATTCCTTCTTTATAACTGTCCTTCAAGTGTGGTTTGCCTGCTGACCCGGAAACGTACGATTCCACCCCATCTCTTTTTCAAGCGGGGATATACGTGACATGTGCTATGTTGGTTCCACACATCGTCTGGAATTAGTCAGAATTCCTTCTTCATAGCTGTCCTTCAAGTGTGGTTTGCCTGCTGACCAAGAAACGTACTATTCCGTCCCAGCCCTGTCTCAAGAGGAGATATACGTGACATGTGCTATGTTGGTTCCACACATCCTCTGAAATTAGTCAGAATTCCTTCTTCAACAGTTAGCTGTCCCCCAAGCGTTGTTTGCCTGCTGACCCGGAAACTTACGATTCCGTCCCAGCCCTTCCTCAAGGGAAGCAGGACATATGTGACGTGCTTCAGAGGTGACCCATTTGTCAAGACGGTAAGTAGGAGTGATAAGCCTTTGCCGGCGGAGCTTAATTGGGAAAGCATTTAGCTCCGGAGCAGATGGATGTTTGTTCGATATCCGCCACCGGCAAATGGCTTTTATGCTGTACTGTTAGTTAGCATTACGAACATTTCATACAAGAATACCTCTGTTTAGATCATTATCTAGTACTTCTGTATTTTTTATTTTGGGTGGAATCAGCGTACCTCTTCTACCTCATTACCGCCGTATTTTACCGAAGGAATCACTGTACCTAACTTCATATTTTGAAATAAATTGGTAGATAACTGGTGATCAATTTACTGTTTCTAGCTCAGCTTTCGAAGGGGAGCGTATTTTAATTTTTCTCATTGTTTCTGTTATCGTGCCTCCATAATTGGCTATTGGAGACTATCGGCACGTTGTGAACAAGTAAATAAGATTTAACGTGTTCGGTGTTTGGTATTTTATGCTTTTAAAGACAGTGTTACTACATTTGCTGAATCCTGAACTTCATGGCAAAGCATTTTATTGGGTTTGTACGAATGAAATGGCGGGCACGAACGAGCAGTGGAGACATGCCCCTACCACAGTGTAATGGAATCACCCA
Source organism: Macrothele yani (assembly GCA_039090855.1). Taxonomy (NCBI): domain Eukaryota; kingdom Metazoa; phylum Arthropoda; class Arachnida; order Araneae; family Macrothelidae; genus Macrothele; species Macrothele yani. The sequence continues at coordinate 124,325,642 of CM077013.1, forward strand.
CAGGTGTTGCGGGTATGACGTCACAGAGTTACTATAAATAGCTAGCACGTGTGTGAAGAACAAGGTTCAGGCTTAGTTTGTTTGGACGTAACGTGGCATGCAAAAGGAGACATGCCGACGCCCTATTTGAGAGGTATCTTCCTGAATAAATTTAAACTGGGCCATTCTACAGGAATTGCCGCTCGAAACGTTAACAAAGCGTTTGGGGAGAATGCAGCCAACGAACGAACCATTCGGCGATGGTTTGTGAAGTTTCGAAGCGGAGATACGGACCTGCAAAACGAAACACGTGGGCACCGACTTGTTGATGTATCTGACGAGGTTTTGTTACGTGTCGTTGAAGCGGACCCCCGAGAAACGTGAAATGAGATAGCGGCAGAGGTAGGTGTCCAGGACACGACAGTTGTTCAGCGTCTGGCTGCGCTGGGTAAGGTCAAAAAGCTGCCGCATGAGTTGACAACTGCCAACAAGTCTAGGCGTTTGGAAGTTTGCACGTCGCTGCTTGCCATGAATAAATAGAAACCTCTATTGCATCTTCTCGTCACTTGCGACGAGAAGTGGGGTCCTTTATGAAAATCGGAAACGATTTTCACAATGGTAAAAGCAAGGCATAGCCTGCTGGACGGCATCCTAAGCCACCCCTACACACCAAGAAGATCATGGACCTTGTCTTGTGGTCCACAGCCGGGATAATTCATCGGAGTTTCTTGAAAAGAGGCCAAACAATCACTGCAGAGCGTTATTGTGCTGAATTACACCAGATGCACCAGAAATTGCTGCAGAAAGAACCGGCTTTGGTCAACAGACATGGTGTTTCTCTGCTCCAGCACAACGTCCGCCCTCATGTCGCACAACGAACGATGCTGACACTAAGTGCCTTAGTCTATGAAGCACTCCCTCATCTTGCCTATTTCCCAGACTTGTTTTCGACAGATTGTCATCTGTTTCATCGCCTGGATCACTTAATATCGGGGAAACAGTTCACGACAGACAACGAGGTTCAACGTGCAGTTGATGACTTCTTCGGGTCCCAGCCAGAAGAATTTTTTCGTTCCGGGATCATGGCCTTGCCGGATAGATGGCAACTATGTGTCGATGCCGAGGGGGGTTATTTTGCCTAGGTCAGTTGTCTTACTTTTCCATTCTCGCCGTCCACGTGCGCTGGTTCTTTGCCGGACATTTCATTCGCCCTAACCTAATAGTTTATCTCCATCATATTTGAATAGTCTGTTTTGTAATGTTTTTAGTTTAATGAAGATACATTGAAAGCCTATATACGCTGCTGGTGACCCAAAATGCATGAAATTCACAGCATGCGTCGCCCGCGAGAGGAATTGCAAACGATTAGCATTGCAGGGCATATGCAAATCATGTACGCTCGGCACGCCACCGATCAGCACTATCATAAGGGTGCGCAGAAGGCGGGGTGTAAGTAGTGGAAGTGCGTTCTGCTGCCGGACCTGTGCGTGGGAAGCATCCTGATGCCTCGTCGCAGAATATGGCAGTCATTCCAGCGCGTTTCGGAGTTCGACAGAGGACGAATAGTGGCTTAGCGCGACAGCGGTTTATCGTACCGAGACATTAGCGCACGTGTGGGACGACATCCGGCCACAGTGAGGCGAGTATGGATTCGGTGGGTGCAGGAGGGACGGACGGACCGACGTGAGCGATTGCCGCAGCCGCGGCACACCACTGAACGAGAGGACCGGCATGTTGTGCGGCGGGCATTGACGGCTCTCACCGCCACATCACGAACGTTAGCGTAGGAATTAGGGTGTGTAGCGCAACAACCTGTGTCAGCACGTACCGTTCGACGTCGTCTGCAGGAGCGGGAACTTGTCACACGGCGCCCATTGTTCGGATTACCATTGACGTTACACCACCAGCATGTGCGGCGGCAGTGGGCCGTTGAACGCCGCACCTGGACTACGGAATGGCACGACATTGTCTTCTCCGACGAATCCCGCTTCTGCCTGCAACACCACGATGGTCGGATCCGCGTGTGGCGGCACCGCAGTGAGAGACTGTATGACGCCTGCATTATGCATCGCCATATCGGTCCATCGCCTGGCGTTATTGTTTTCGATGCAATTGGATATGACACCCGCAACCCTCTGGTACTCATCGCCTGTACATTCAACAGCCAGCGGCAACATTTCAACAGGACAATGCGCGCCCGCATGTGGCACGCACCGTGCAACAATTCTTCACGGCCCACCAGGTGTCACTGCTGCCGTGGCCCGCCTGTTCTCCCGATATATCGCCCATCGAACACGTCTGGTCGCTGATCGGCAAGCACCACCCGCGGCTACGCCTGATGCACTGTGGCAACGTGTGGAAGTAGCCTGGACCGACATACCCCAAGCCCACATCCAAAGCCTCTGTCGTTCGATGCCGCGGTGTGTAGCGGCCGTTATTGCCAGCCATGGGGGCCACACAAACTATTGATATACGCGTGTTCCGCAAGTCACACGGGCCTGTAAGCTCAATCGTTTCATCTTTGTATCTGTTGTTATGTGTCCAGTAAGTCTGGCTTTGTTATCTCGTGTCCTTCATGGGGTTGCATTTTGGGTAGCCAGCAGTGTACATGTACGAACGATGAAAAAGCGGGTTTCTGTACGCCAATCTAAGGAGAAGACGCTAAGAAATGAACTCCGTTTATTAGGCGTATAAATAATGAAAAGCAAAGAGCTGTTGAGCTCCGTTCATTAGGCGTATAAATAATGGTAACTTCATCAGGAAGCTAGTATCTAAGATCGCAGAAACACTTCTAAAAACATTCTTAGAAGTGTTTTTTCTCGTTGATTCTGCAATCTTAGCTACTAACAGCCTGATGAAGCTATCCAGAGGTATAGAGAAAGCTAGCAGCTGTTTGCTTTCCATTATTTATGCGCCTAATAAACGGAGTTCATTTCTTATCATCTTCTCACAGTGAAAGCCAGTTATAACGCTGGTATACTGGAACAAAGCTCTAACCGCGTTATGGAGTTATCTGCAGTACATTCGAATCTGAGAATGTATTTGTCTGTGTGTGTGTTTTGTTTTGGGGGACACGATCGGACCCGCGTTATATCCTATTCCGCGTTATAATCGACTGCTTTATATCCGGCTTATACTGTATTTGTTAATTGCTTGTGTTACACCAAAACGCTAGCATACTTAAATGCAAACACTCTTCTTACTGAAGCGTTCTGCAAAGTTTAAGTCCTGCTCCGGATAGTTTAATTATACGATGTGTAAAGCCAATTAGGCACTTATTGGCATTAACAGCCAGGTAAATAAGCAGTCTTGCACTTACAACTTGTTTATTAGTTCCACTCTAGGCAATTTAAACTGCCAGCTGAGTATAAACGAATCATTTAGCACTTCGAATCTGAATACAGAAGATTCGCACAACAAGAATACCCTTTCAAGCCGTATAACTGGACATTTTAATTTCAATGCAAACGAAGTGAAATATTCAACGTGAAATCATTAATCAAATTACGTAAGATCAAACGCTAATCTCACAACATCAAAGTAGGTCTGAGCTCTCTCAGCACTCTCTGCCCAAAGCAATTCCAACGAACTCACGCTCTAGCCGATTTCGAACAAAAGCTTTGTTACAAAAGTAAATATCACTCTTATCAGTTTTGTTTACATACGTCATTTATAGCGTAAACACCATCTGCCAGTGGCGGCAATCGAACCAGCATCCTTCTGCTCCGGAGCGCAATGCTTTCCGAATGAAGCTACACCGACGGAGTTTGTCGCTGCAAATTTGCGGTCATGGCATGTGCGTCCCCTTTGAGGTAGGTACGTCACGCATTCACCTCTGAACTAGCGTCAGGTGGCAAAACCAAATTAAAAACGCGAAAAAAAATGCAGCGTTAAGTTAAAAAACTGCGTAAAGAGATTTAACTGAAATTTACGTTAAGAGTAAAGGAATCAAAAAAGAAAGTTAAATTGTAGTATATGTTATACGTTGCGCATAGGACAAAGCTCTCCACACGTTTCCCCTGAAAAAATCATGCGCAGAGTAAGATTTCCCGACATCATTATGCTGTAAGTGTTAAGCGCAAATTTTGCCTTCTACATGAGGAAAGAAAAAAGATATTATTTTTTGACGCTATGCATCTTTCTCAACATTAGGAAAGTAAATTCAAAGTAACAAAATTCGATATAAAGACAATGGGTAATGGAGCATCATTGTCAAAACAACGGTGAAATCTGACAGCGCTGCGTGCTATCCCATGAAATTCCTTTGCGCAGTTTCGATCTTAACGCTACACTTTTTTTTCGCGTTTTTAATTTGTCACATGTCATAAATGTGACTTTGCGGTATGTGACATTAACAATAGTTAATTTCATGTTCAGTCCGGCCGGCGGGATAAATAATTTAAAAGTGCTGCTTCTCTTAGGCATGACACATCATTTAATCTGGAAAACATTGCTTGTTCTATTCCGAAATGTTCCTCATTAATTTCTGAGTACAGTTTCAAGATAGCATCCATTTCATCTTTCGAAAGTGCACTTTCCAATTTGCTGACGACTCGTGCTGCAACCCCTATTTATTTAATCTCGAAAACGACACCCACCGCGTTAAGTGAGAGGATGCCCACTAATGAAGGGGAGGGGGGATTGCGGGTGTTGGGACTCCGACATCGGGACCGAATGACAGCGGTGAGGAATATACACTGTTGGCCACCCAAAATGCAACACCAAGAAGGAAGCATCCGCTTGGCCTGAAATTCGCAGCATGCGTCGCCCGCGAGAGGACATGCAAACATGCATCTTCTTATAGTGCTTCCCGGCACGCCACCGAGAAGTACTATAAGAAGGAAGGCGAGGTGCACAGAAGGCGGGGTGTAAGTAGTGGAAATGTGTTGTGCCGCCGGACCTGTGCGTGGGAATCTTCCTGATGCTTCGTCGCAGAATACGGCAGTCATTCCAGCACGTATCGGAGTTCGATAGAGGACGAATAGTGGCTTATCGCGACAGCGGTTTATCGTACCGAGACATCGGCACCCGTGTGGGACGACATCCAGCCACAGTAAGGCGAGTATGGATTCGGTGGGTGCAGGAGAGACGGACGGACCGACGTGAGCAATTGCCGCAGCCGCGGCACATCACTGAACGCGAAGACCGGCATGTTGTACGGCGAGATTGGCGGCTCGCACCGCCACATCACGAACGTTAGCGCTGGAATTAAGATGTGTTGCGCAACAACCTGTGTCAGTACGTACCGTTCGACGTCGTCTGCAGGAGCGGGGACTTGTCGCACGGCGCCCATTGTTCCGATTACCTTTGACGTTACACCACCGGCGAGTGCGGCGGCAGTGGGCCGTTGAACGGTGCACTTGGACTACGGAATGGCACGAAATTGTCTTCACCGACGAATCCCGCTTCTGCCTATAACATCACGATGGTCGGATCCGCGTGTGGAGACACCGTGGCGAGAGACTGTATGACGCATGCATTATGCATCGCCAATCCGGTCCGTCGCCTGGCGTTATGGTTTCGGGCGCAATTGGATATGACACCCGCACCCCTCTGGTACGCATCGTCGGTACATTCAACGCCATACATCTCCGACGTTTTGGAGCCTGTAGTCCTCCCTTACCTGCAGGACCTGCCAGCGGCCACGTTTAAACAGGACAATGCGCGCCGCACGTGGCACGCATGATGCAACAATTCTTCACGGCCCACCAGGTGTCACTGCTGCCGTGGCCCGCTTGTTATGCCGATATGTCGCCCATCGAACACGTCTGGTCGCTGATCGGCAACCGAGTGGCCCGGCAAGCACCATACGCGGCTACGCCTGATGAACTGTGGCAACGTGTGGAAGCAGCCTCGACCGACATACCCCAAGCCCACATCCAAAGCTTCTGTCGTTCGATGCTGCGGCGTGTAGCGGCCGTTATTGCCAGCCATGGGGGGCCACACGAACTATTGATGTCTGCGTGTTCCGCAAGTCGCACGGGTCTGTAAGCTCAATCGTTTCATCTTTGTATCTGTTGTTATGTGTCCAGTAAATCTGGCTTTGCTATCTCGTGTCTTTCTTGGTGTTGCATTTTGGGTGGCCAACAGTGTATATTCACGTGTAAAATAGTTTCGCTTGTTGAGACTGTTGTTTACCCTCTCCAACTTCTCGAGATGAGAGATCTTAGACGCCGACTTACTGATAAATATATGTCTTTTCTCTTGAGAATAACCTCTTCAGAGTTTAACGCTGGAACCTCAATCACAGTTTCACTCATCTCTCATTTCATCACACAAATTTCTGAATGCACTTCAAAACAAAATTTGTCGACATGTATACAGTCGTATCAGAATATTATGACCACCTACCTAATAATGGGAATAATCACCCTTGATAACAGCGGCGAGACAGCGTGGCACGGACGCAATGAGGCTCTGGAAGGTTGCACCGAGGAACACGTGCCAATTCAGACTGCAGCAGAGCACGGAGGTGCCAGTGATGGCGTGATTGTGGATGGCACATGGACCCTGTCGATCCAAATAGTACCATAAGTACTATATGGGCGATTCCGCTGGCCAAGGGAGAACGGAAGCATCGCTGTCGTGTTCCTGGAACCAGTCACACATCCCTTTAAAGAGGTGGCAGAGCGCATTGTCTGTTGGTAGACATCATCACAACAAGGTATACATGTGGTCAGCGAGGATGGGCAGATAACCATTACAATTATTTTATTGCACACATTTAAAACTTACAGTTACATGAATATGCAATACACCAGGAGGAATCTGAACACATCTGTTGTAAGGTGATTCCCCCTATCAGATGTAAGAAAGGGAATAAAACATATGGCGTATATGAAAGCAAGTAAGATGGTTATAACAGAAGCACCACTGTTAGCAGCATGCTTGAACTACAATTTAATGATAGGATTGAGATTCGTTATGGAGATCAAGGGGATTTACAATGTAATTTCGCAGAGACAAGGAAAGCTTTTTGATATTTTCCTGAGACCTGATGCTCTCTGGGAGATTATTCCATAGGATAATGGCTTTATATAGTATGCTGTTTAAACCATAATTAAGTCTAACACACGGCTGACATAATTTGTTGTTAGCAACAGATCGGGTGAAGATGGAATAATCCAGATATTTGATGTCAGATTGAAAAATAGGCAGTTTAAGATGCATTATTTAAAAAAAAACATGATACCTAGCTTCAGGGTAAAAATTCCGTTAATTTTTAGAATATTTAGTCTTAGAAATAATGGTTTTGAATGAGACATGTAATTTGTGTTCAGCATATAGAGAACAGATTTCTCGTGTAATTTGAGCAAGCATAACTTTTTGTTTGCTCTTATATCTGAATACCAAGATTCAAGACAATAGGAGAGATGGGTATAAATAAAAGCATAGTAAAGTGTTTTTAGGACATTGATAGGGAAGAGATGCTTAATTTTATTAAGTAGGCCAACGTGTAAGGAAATGTTTTTAAAACAAACTGAACATGCGCATTCCACTTAAAGAATTCATCAAACCAAAGACCAAGATACTGAACTTTTTTTGTCCACAATTTTAAGGGGGAGACCATTAATTCTGACTGGAAAGTTATTTATGTCCTCTCTTTTATGAACATTTCGGAAATATCCGGAGTTTGTTTTTAAAATATTAAGTAATAATTTGTTAGAGCATAACCAATGAGATAAATTTGATAGATCATTATTGATCATTATCTGTAACTTGTGCAAATCATGACATTTTTGAAAAATGACAGTGTCATCATCTTATAGCAAAGCATGAGTTGATTGAAGGCACAGAGGAAGGTCATTAATATATAACAGGAACAGTAACGGTCCCAATACCGTACCTTGAGGCACTCCACATGAAATATTAAGTGGATCAGAGTTTATTTTATTTACAGAGACATACTGTTTGCGATTAGAGAGGTAGTTCATTAAGAGGGAAAGAATTTTGCCACGAAAACCGTATTAGGGTAATTTATGTAGCAGAATGTCATGATTTACCATGTCGAAAGCTTTTTGGAAATCAATAAAAACACAAATAGTATAATAACTGACATCTAGTGTTTCGGAAATGAAGTTTGACAACTTAGCAACAGCCATTTCAGTAGAAACGTAACTGATACAAAGAGAGCACACCATGGGTGTGTAAAAAATCAACCATTTTGCTGTGAATAGACTTTTCAAAAATTTTACTCAAAACGGGTAACAAAGATATCGGTCTGTAATTACAGGTAGATTTCCTATCTCCTTTTAAAAAATAGGGATAACCTTAGCGATTTTCAGACTGTCAGGAAATTGACCTGAATAAAAACTCAGATTAATAATATGTGTTATAAGTGGTACTAAAATAGAGATCGAGTCTTTTATGACTCTGCTTTTAATATTGTCTGAATCAGCACATCTTTTTAGGGACAATGAAGTGATAATATTATAGATTTCAGTATTATCCAAAGGTCGTAGAAACATTCAAAAAGGAACTTCCTTAATTTTGGAGAAAGAATCATAACCTTTAGTATTTGTGTGCAAGTTTTGCTGAGATGCTAAATCATGACTTATGCTAATGAAGTAATTGTTGAATTCATCAGCGACTGATTTTGAATCAACATCAAATTTACCAGAATTTCATTTTAACATCAGCGGAGTTTCAGTAGCACTAGGATAGTTTGTTAATAGCTGATTTGATTATTTTCCATTTTGATCGGAGTTATTTCCTGCATCTGAAATAGCGAGGTTGTAATAAGCAACTTTCGCATGCTGAATAACATTTCTTAGGGCATAATTATACCTCTTATACTTATCACGTAAGTGACTGTTGTAATGATTCTTTCTACTTTTTTTACGAAGCTTATCCTTTTTTTGATTGATCTAATGATTCCATTGGTCATCCAAGGTTGGATCTTAATGTCATATTTAGTGTTAACTACCTTTCGAACGGTTGTGATCTCAAGGAAATAATTCAAAATGCCTTGTAAAATTTCGGTAGCTATAGTTGGACAAGTTGTATTGAAGATATCCGACTTGTCCCAGTCAAAATTAGAAACTAGGTCAGCTAACGTGGTGTAGTCACAATAGGAGATTGTTTTGTGTTTAACTGCGTTATGGTAATTTGAAAAAACTGGAACATGAATGAGGACAGGGTTGTGATCACTAATACTAAAATCGATCACTCTGGACTCTAAAGCATAATTAAGTAAGTTAGTGCCAATATGGTCTAGGTATTGGCACCACGAGTAGGTAAAGAAATGCACATCTTAAACAAATTGCCTGATAGCATATTAAGATAGATTTCACTTAGAGATAGGTTGTTGATGTTAATATTATTATCTCCCAGAAAAATGCAATTTTTATTTTCGTTATTTATTTTGTTTAAGATATTGTCAAAGCATTCACAAAAGGTTTTACGATCACTACTTGGCGATCTGTAGATAACGCCAATAATTAGGTTTTTGGACTTGGGACTTTTGATTTCAATCCAAAGCATTTCACAGGAATCAAGTACAAGGGACATATTATTCAAGTCATCTCGAATAAAGTAGGCGATGTGAGACTTCAGGTATAGGCCTACTCCACCAGAACCCCTTATATTCAGTAATGAATTATTCTGATTTCTAACTTTGCATTCAAAATTATGGTTACTGAGATTAAAAAACTCCTTTTGTTTCTCATCAACTAAATGAGTTTCGCTAAGTGCAATTACATAAAAACCATGATTCAATTGTGATAGAAAAAATTGAAGCTTATCAAATTTAGAGTTAATGCTTTGAATATTGATATGTATGAGTGACATACCAACTTTGTCGATTTCATCAGAGAGATCATATGAAAATACCTTTTCACAAGTACAGTCCGCATGGTAATAATTTAGGTAAAGGTCATAGATTTGTTTAGGGTCAGACATTAATCAGAGCAGATGGAGAGTGAATATCATTGTAATACCGTGTCACTAACAGACTGAATGTGCAGTGCAGGCGAGTCCTTATCTTTGCGGGCAAAGATCCTACCGTTCCGATCTGTCCGCAAGAAATTCCACCCACATTCTCTTTTCCTTGTTTGCACTAGACCAAGAAGACGTTTACTGGCAGGGCAAAGATGGTCATTTACATAGATTGGACTGTCGTCATTAAAACCAATGGCAGGGGCTATAAAGTTTCCATGTTTTTTCCTGAAATTTTTTGCAGCCATGAAGAAAGCATCACGCTTTCTTCGATTGACAAATCTCACAATGATATTTTTTCGTGATGGGTTTCCATGAGTGGGCACCCAGTGGACTGCATGCGTCTCCTGAAGGATGTCTAAATCAACACCCACCTTACTAGCCACTTCACAAATTATGTCATCAGCACTAAATCCTTGCTCATACGGCACACCTTTGATTTCAAGGTTTTCACGCCGGAGATATTGATCAGTTTCTTCCAACCTATTCTGCAGAATCATAACTTCTTTTCTTAATTCTTCAATATTTAATTTTATATCATTATTTACTTTATGGATGTCGTTTAGCTTAATGAGAATGTCATCATCCTTGTCATTCATAAACTTTACACTTCGTGGAGAGCGAGATAGACAGCAATCAATTCGGATTTTTCCGAGTTTGCACTGATTCCACCCAACAGGTGGTCAGATGCGTTTAATCTAAAATAATCACTAGTAGCCTGCGATACATTGGGGCACTATGATTCAGAGAGCAGCCTACAATTGGCACAAATGAACTTCTTTTTTGCTGTTTTGCTTATCTTTCCAAATTGCAAATTCGAGAATCCAGCACAGCCGGAGTGGAAATAGCCATTACATTTATTACTGCACTGAAGGCCAGTAGTTATGTTAACATTTTCACAACATACATTGCATTGTTCCCCTATTACGATCAGCGACCCATCCAGTGGCAACAGCGGTCCGAGGTCATAAAAAGAAAACATCCCCTAGACATGCACACTGACACCGCCAGCCTGTGCTTAACCGACAAGTGTGTCTGGATGTTGGTTTTTTGTGTCTGGCACCGTATTCGCCACCGACCGTCTTTTCGGTGGAGTGGAAACCTCAATTCATCGGAGAAGGCAACCTTTTCCCAATCTTCCACTGTCCGATGGGAGTAGTCCCACGCGAACTGCAGGCCTCGTTGCCGATGGACCTGGGTAAACATCGGCGCCTTGACGTAGTGTCGACTCCACAGACCCTTGCGTAACAGGGTTCGCTCTACTGTCATCAGGGACACGTACCTGGATGCTCCAGCGTTCATTTGCGCAATCAATTGCTGCACAGTTGCGCGTCAATTGCCCTTTACTACTCGACGGTGGCGACGTTCTCCTCTGGGGTCGATGGCCTTTGGGACCCCGCAGTTATGACGTCGGGAGGTACTTGGTGTGTCAGCGGTGCATTTTTGGTACACCCTTACTACAGCACCGCGCAAACAGCCCACGAAGTCTGGTGTTTCTGAGGTGATTCCATGCACCTTTGGCGCGGTAGCCGATGATCATTCGGTTTTAAACGTCCGCCAAATCACTACCTCTGCCCATTGTGCTCACGTGACGCACTATGGCTCATCTGTCCTAGACCGCCGCTTATATTTCCGTGTAGTTGACCTTGTCACGTGCACTCTGTGACGCCCCTGGACGGATGGATGCATTGTGATTCGGGTTGGCCATATTATTCCGATAACACCATATATGATTGTTTTGCATTCTCAATGTATTTAAACATATTCTTGTCAGTCTATTATGTGTGTTCATCATTATTTAAATCAATTTTGAAGAAACATTATTGAAAAAAGTTTTGGACCCGCCATTTTCTTTTTCACATTTGGCCCTCCTATAAGTAAGTTTGCCCATCTCTGTTCTTCATGAAGAGCTTTTCATTTTTCCCAAGTCTAGAGCAACCAACGTAGAAAAAACAAGTTAGTAAAATCATGCAATGCATTGATTATAATACGCTTTTCAACATACCAGAAATCATTACTCAAGTTATGATGATAACGGGCGTGGAATAAATCTCCCTCCTGTGCCCTGACCTTTGACCCCATTTTAATGATATTTAACAGAAGAATTGATTCAGTATACCTCCGGAAAAATATACTAAAGTTTTGCCGCAATAGAAGCATTTTTAGTCAAGTTATGAGGATAATGGCTGTGAAATAAATCTCGCTTCTTTGTCCTGACCTTTGACCCCATTTCGTCCATTTTCAATAGGGTTCGTCACGAAGTGGTTCCCACATACTAAAATTTCATCGAAATCGAACCATTGTTACGCCAGTTATCGTGCGGACGGACAGACAGACGGACAAAGCCGGAACATATACGCTTCTTCAACCGATTGTTGGAAAGCGTAAAAAAAGAAACAAGTTAGTAAAATCATGCAATGCATTGATTATGATACGCTTTCCAACATGCCAGAAATCATTACTCAAGTTATTACTTAAGTTATGAGGATAATGGCTGTGGAATAAATCTCGCTCCTGTGTCTTGACCTTTGACCCCATTTCGATGATATTCAACAGAACCGGTTCAGTATACCTCCGGAACAACATGATGAAGTTGTGTCGTAATCGAACTAGTTTTACGCAAGTTATGACGCATAAGATCGATGGAATGGATATCCCTCCTATGTCCTGACCTTTGACCCCGTTTCGGCCAATTTCAATAGGTTTCGTCCCCAGGTGGTCCCCTACCACATACTAAAAATTTCATCGACATCGAACTATTTTTACGCAAGTTATGACGTACAAGGGCAATGGAATGGATCACTCTCTTATGTCCTGACCTTTGACGCGTTTCGTCAATTTTCAATAGGGTTCGTCCCCAGTGGTGCCTTCCACATACTAAAATTTCATCGAAATCAAACCATTCTTACGCGAATTATCGTGCGGACGGACAGACAGAGAGACAGACGGACGAAGCTGGAGCATTTACTCTTCTTGAACCTACCGTTGGAAAGCGTAAAAACGCATGAGGAAAAGCATGGATGCAGCAGGTTGAGTCCAACAGTTGGTGACGATTGTCTATGAGACTTCTCGATACTTATAATGAATAAAGGTTTTTACTGTTTGTTGTTGTAGTAATTGTTAATTCATGAATAAGCTTAACTGCTAGTAATGTTGTAGTAGTAGTGATTTATGATGAATAAAGTCTTATGCTGGTTGTTAATAGTAACACTTAATGAAAGAGACCTAACAGCCAGACAGAGGTCTGACAAAACTATGAACTGAGAAAAACGTACTTACTAAGAAAACCTTTTATTAGGGAAACTCCTGGTATTATCCACACACTCTTCACAGGTCACACAACTACTCGATATCTGGCTCTCACATATAACGAAGTTCCTCTCACATAAACGAAGCTCTCTTTACACCAAACGAAGATCTCTTTACACATAAAACAAAGCTCACCCTACGCACATCAACAAAAAGCTCTCTCTACGCACATAAACAAACGCTCTCCTAGGTATCGTTGAACGCGCCTATTTATACTGCCTATAACAACGTCATGACTTACGCTCATTGCCACATATCATTCAGCGGGAGAAATAACATCTCGTTAAGTAAGAAGATAATTTACATAGGAAAATAAAATAACCAGAGATAGTAAAATCGAAAGGAAACTGAATCTAGAGTATACGTTACATACTCATGGAGAAATTGGGTTGTGTATGCGAAATTTCTCTTCTCAATACCTTTCTTGTACTGCGCGGGTACTTGAAGCAATGGAGCTGTTCTGTTACCTCGTACAGTCCCTTCCGGGTACTGTTGCACTGGAACATAAATCAGTTGTTTCCGCACTCAGGAAGATTTCTGACTGTTTGCTTTGTTGTTTGTTCACCACACTACAAATTTGTTTCTGAAATTTGCGAGCTTCTTTCCGCGATTCTTTTCGTGAATTAACGAAGCACATTTTTTGATACAACATTTTCTGTGAAATGACGGAAAGAAACCTGAATTTCACGGATTTTTCGTACTTGGAGAAAATTCTGAATTTTCCGAAATCTTTCCGCAATTCCTCTCTTATATTGACGGTAAATTGCGGGTTCTAATATGTCTTAAGGCTGTCTTTGAATGGGTGTTAGGGTTCATATTCTACCCTATATCTGCAATGTAAATTCTGTTATACATTTTCTATTACTTTGTAGTGTTTGAAATTTTGAGCACAAATAAAAACGACCCATAGCCAATATACACTATATTGACAAAGGTCACCGGACACCTAGAAGAGAAACACAACATAGCATTTATTGACATACATTATTACGCTGTCGGTCCACCTTTGGCCTTAATGCATGCACTGACCCTTCGAGACATGCTTTTGACAAGGTTTTGGAACACAGCAATAGGTATGTGCTTCCATTCAGTACATAATGCTGCCACTAACTGTTGCTTAGTAGTAGGCTTTGGTTACAAACTTCTTATGCGGCGCTCTAATTCATCCCATAGGTGCTCTATGGGATTAAAATCAGGGCTCTGAGCTAGCTAATCCATGCCCGATACGGAATTATTGTCAAGTCACGCCTTAACAGTCCTTGCTTTATGGCTCGGTGCATTATCCTGCTGGTACCAACAAGGCTCAGTTCCATAGAATTGACACAGAGTTGGTAAAGCATAGTTGTCCAGAATATCGAGGTAGACGTGCTGGTTAACAGGTTTGCCCACGATAACCAATGGACCGGGGCCATACCACGAAAAACGCCCCCACACGAGTACACTGCCAGCTCCAAACTTGACCGTAGGTGCTGTACATTGTGGTAAATAGTGTTCCCTGGCTGCTGCCATACCCACACACGGCCATCAGACTGATGGATCGTGTATCTGGATTCATCAGTCCATAGGACCCGTTTCCATTGATCTACGACAAACGATAAATGTTCTTTACTCCATGCTAAACGGTGAGTAGCATTCCGAGTAGAGATGAAAGGCTTATGAGCAGTCGCACGACCACGGTAACCCATGAAATGAAGCTCTCTGAGAATGGTACGTGTACATACCGAGGTTCCAGCATTTTTACTCACCTGTACACTGAGGTCTTGTGCAGTATTCTGTCAATTAGCCGTAACGACTGTCCTGAGGCTTCGACGTCTTCTATCACTGATTTTCTTTGGTCTGCCGGTACGTTTTGCTGCTTCAGGCACGTCATGTGCCTTCCACTTATTCAGTACATCCAAAACAGTTGGTTAAAACGTATGTTTAAAAGCCTCTCGGTTTCTCTTATGGACAACCCACTAATATAACACCCAACAATCTTTTTCTTCTCAAAGTCAGTTCTCTCCCGCCGCGACAATTTTCACTCAACCTCACAGTGCGATATGATCGCGGTTAGCTGCAGGCTTGTTTTTATACCGTTTGCAGCTGTACCGCGCATCTTAACAACGCAGCGGACCCTTTCATTTGCTTTTGAAGGGCTGCCCGATGATTTTTTATCAATATAGTGTATACCAGAGTAATCATTCCGAAACATTTGTTAGATTTTTTTTTTAAATTCAATTTATCTGACTCGAAAGCATTCCAATTTTGTGCTAGATGGCGCTGTTAGCTCGCATAGCAGTGTTTCTGTCTGGAATCAACGAAATCTCTTATTTCTGCCTGATTTTTCTAATTATCTGAGCCAAATAGAAATCAATTAATAGAGGCAAAAGTGAAATTGGAATCTTGTCTGCTGTAGATCATCTTTTATCCTATTGTACGTTCATTATTTGAAGAAATAATGTGTACATTAGCAGATAACGTCTGAATTTAAGCTCTAGAAACTCCTCCTACGTACTAAGCTCCACCAACTTACTAAGCTCCACCTACGTACTGAGCTCCACTCCCAAATAACGTCATTGGTTAAAACGTAACAGCGCGTATTTTGTCACTTCTCGGTGGAGCCAAAGAGAGACCGCTTCCATTGTGAATATGTTGAGGCCTCCAGTGATTCGCTGACACCAACTTCTGGGACAGTCACTCAAGACGTAAAAGCCACGCCTATGGAATGACTTTTTGCGCCATCTATCGCAGAATATGAACACTAACACTCATTCAAACACAGCATTAACGGAAAAGTCTGAATTTCCAGTAACCTTTCCACAATTCCTTTCGTATATTATCTAAAAAACTCCGTTCTCACTTTTTCCCTATCCAAATGACGAAAACATTCCAGTAATAGGAAAGATTCGCGGGGACACTTGAGGACTGATTACTTGTTAAATTTCAATCGTCTGTCAAAGGAACTGATTTTGAAATTCTGTAGCGAGATCACACGTTGTGGATAGCACATCGGATGAAATTTTGTTATTGTGGTACAAGGTATTTCTTCTCCTCTCCAGCATTTTGTGCACTATACATTTGTGTTACATTTAAATTATCGTACAGATGATGTCTATGTATCAGTCTATGGAATCCTTAAAACAAAAGCTATTATAGCTATCAAGAGTAAATTCTGTATTTAGAAGTTTTGTGAATAATACTATAAAACAATACATTTAACTGGAAGTTATTTTCAGTTTAAAAAAATAAATAATAAGATTTCAATTTCTAAAGCATTCTGTTGCTTCGAAAAATCACGACGATGAGAAATACTTAATTCTTAATAAGTCCTCCCACAGAAAAAATAAATTATTACAAACGTATTAAAAAATAATAATAAGCTGCAACAGAAATTAAAGTGACTAAATTACTCGCATTAATGAAATAAAAAATCACCATCCCGCAATAACTTTTACCTTGAACGTGAATGCGACTCGGAAGATATTCTGGCTCAGTGGTTAAGGCGAGCGGCTTGTGTAGACCCAACCCAATCGATCACAGAACCGGCGCAAAAGGATTATCTGGCGTAAAGACTGAACAATTCCGGGTTTCCGAATGTTGCGAAAATTTCTGTATAAATACGGAACAACTTGAAAGGAACTTTTCTGAAACAACCGGAATTACTGACTACGGAAAATCTGTGAAAATACAGAAGTTAAAAAAAAAAAAAAACGGTCACCTATAAAATCGCAAATTTCGTTAAAAGAAGAACACTGACAGGCAACTTTTCTGCAAGTTATTTTCAGAAATTTTTCGTGAATTCACAATACCTATTTTTTATAGTACAATCGTGGTACACCTTCAATACAGTTATTCTTGCATAGAAGAGAAGGTTTGCCGTTTCTGAGATGCTTGCATCTGCTCGCCCAGCACACACTGCCTTTGCCTCTTTTAAAGCCACTTGAACCAAGAGGCTATTTATGTTTGGTACACGTCGGCATCCTTTGCAGTGAGATGTTCATAAAGCCACCTCTACAGCCTGATAAAAACAGATGCGCGCAAGCCGGGTGTCTCAGTGGGCAAAGCGACGGCCTCTGGCCATTCGTCCGAGATGGGTCCGGGTTCGAATCCGGGTGATGCATGTATATTGTGTTTGTCTTATGGCCCTATCCTTTCCCTGAAACCAGTAACCCTTAATTAGGGACAAGCGACTAGCCCATCGAATAGTTCGCCGTGTTCGTTAACCTCCCCCCCCCCCCCAAAAAAAACAAGTTAGTAAAATCATGCAATGCGTTGATTATGATACGCTTTCCAACATACCAGAAATTATTACTCAAGTTATGAGGATAATGGCTGTGGAATAAATCTCGCTCCAATGACCTGACCTTTGACCCCATTTCGATGATATTCAACAGAACCGGTTCAGTACACCTCAAGAATAACATACTAAAGTTTTGTCGCAATAGAAGCAGTTTTACGCAAGTTATGAGAATAATGGCTGTGGAATAAATCTTGCTTTTGTGCAATGACCTTTGACCCAATTTCGTTGATATTCAACAGAACCGGTTCACTATACCTCCGGAACAACATGAAAACGTTTTGTCGCAATCGAAACATTTTTTGGTAAGTTATGATGCACAAGGGCAATGGAATGGATCCCACTCCAGTGTCCTGACCTTTGACCCCATTTCACCCATTTTCAATAGGGTTCGTCCCCATGGCTCCCTACCACATACTAAAATTTCATCGAAATCGAACCATTTTTACGCAAGTTATGACGCATAAGGGCAATGGAACAAATCCTGCTCTTATGTCCTGCCTGACCTTTGACCCCATTTCGCCCATTTTCAATAGGGTTCGTGCCCAGGTGGTGCCCTACCACATACTAAAAATTTATCGAAATCGAACCATATTTACGCATGTTATGACGCATAAAGGCAATGGAACAAATCCCGCTCTTATGTCCTGCCTGACCGTTGTTTGACCCCATTTCGCCCATTTTCAATAGGGTTCGTCCCCAGTGGCTCCCTACCACATACTAAAATTTCAACGAAATCGAACCATTTTTACGCAAGTTATGACGCATAAGGGCAATGGAACAAATCCTGCTCTTATGTCCTGCCTGACCTTTGACCCCATTTCGCCCATTTTCAATAGGGTTCGTGCCCAGGTGGTGCCCTACCACATACTAAAAATTTATCGAAATCGAACCATATTTACGCATGTTATGACGCATAAAGGCAATGGAACAAATCCCGCTCTTATGTCCTGCCTGACCGTTGTTTGACTCCATTTCGCCCATTTTCAACAGGGTTCGTCCCCAGGTGGTTCCTTACCAAATACTAAAATTTCATCGAAATCGAACTATTTTTACGCAAGTTATGACGTATAAGGGCAATGGAATAAATACCGCTTTTATGGCCTGCCTGACCTTTGACCCCATTCGCCCATTTTCAATAGGGTTCGTGCCCAGTGGTTCCCTACCACATACTAAAATTTCATCGAAATCGAACCATATTTATGCATGTTATGACGCATAAAGGCAATGAAATGGATCCCGCTTTTATGTCCTGAGCTTTGACCCCATTCCACCCATTTTCAATAGGTTTCGTTCCCAGGTGGTTCCTTAACACATACCAAAGTTTCATCGAAATCGAACCATTTTTACGCAAGTTATGACGCATAAGGGCAATGGAATAAATCCCGCTCTTATGTCCTGCCTGACCTTTGACCCCAATTTGCCAATTTTCAATAGGATTCGTGCCCAGGTAGTTCCCTACCACATACTGAAATTTCATCGAAATCGAACCATATTTACGCATGTTACGACGCATAAAGGCAATAAAATGGATCCCGCTCTTGTGGCGTGACCTTTGACCCCACTTCACCCATTTTCAACAGGGTTGGTCCCCTGGTGGTCCCCTACCACATACTAAAATTTCATCGAAATCGAACCATATTTACTCAAGGTATGACGCATAAAAACAATTGAATTGATCCTGCTCTTATGGCGTGACCTTTGACCCTACTTCACCCATTTCCAATAGGGTTTGTCCCCTGGTGGTCTCCTACCACATACTAAAAGTTCATCGAAATCGAACCATTTTTACGTGAGTTATCGTGCCGACAGACAGACAGACGGACGGACAGCCGGACAGAAAACGCTGGAGCATATACGCTTCTTCAACCTACGGTTGGAAAGCGTAAAAAAGATATTCGCAAATACCGGTTTCAGTAACCCCATTTTAGGAGAGACAGAGTCGTCCGTTCCCAATTTATGAGCAGCGTTTCTCAATATTTAAAACGTGTATATGTAGCTTTGGGAACATTCTTCTTCTTATTCACTCACTTTAAGTAAAACAAGAGTCCCTCAAATACAATTCAAGAAAGGGTTACTTACAATTCGTCTTTTATTCAGCTGAAACTCTCTGGGCACTTCACTAATGAGGAACTTTTAGGTAATTATTCCAATAACAACAATAGTCACTTAATCGAATTAACGTGAATTAGTAAACACAATAGTACACTGGTGTCCAAAAATTAAGGACGAAGAGGAGAAATTGGCATAACAGCGGAACGAGCAGGCAGAACGGACCGAAAGACCACTCAGAAAATAGACTAGGGTCCGGTACTGTAGGGCATGCGCATATATGCAGCATGACGTAGGGGTGGGGGTGGGGTGGGGGGGGGGGAGGGAGTATCGGAAGGGTATAAAGCACACGGGCGGTGTACGCTCAGCAATTCGGTGAAAGCTGACGTGTCTGCCCCGCACGACGCACACGACATAAAGGCAGATAGCAGCGAGAACGAACGTCAGTTGGTAGAGCAACTTGTTCCGGAATAAGTGGACTCGGGTTCGATTCCCGGCGTGGACAAAAATGATGGAAAAATTTACTTCGTTATACATGGGAGACGTAGAAGAGGCGGAGACAATTCACCTTCCTCTCCTTGTGCGACAATTGATTGAAGAACTTCATCAGATACATTCTTCAGTATTATTATTATTATTTTTTTTTTTTTTTTGATTGGAGGTTTAACGACCACCGTGAGCAACTCAATGGGCTATAAGCAGTCGCCCGTCCCTAATTTTGGGTCACTGGTTCCAGGGAAGGGAAAGAGCCAGTGCCGTAAGACAAACACAACATCCATGCCTCACCGGGATTCGAACCCGGACCCCTTACGGACGAATGATCAGAGGCCATCGCTTAGACCACTGCGCCACCGGGGCGGCACTCTTCAGTATTAGGGGTTCTGTTACAGTTTACTGTCAATTAATGAGATCATAGTAAGCTGATGCATCAATGTTTGTATTTGGAATTTGGAAGAGCCTGGTTCTACTTGGTCTCATGTTACGAGCTTTCAGAATACTACGCGCAGCTAATTCTCTGATATACTCTTAGAGGTCAGTTAACATTGCCAGTTACAAATTCTCGGGGTGTGCGAAGTCACTACTCGTATTTCTTCCTATGGCATTATCGATTATGGTTTTGAGTTCGGCTGACAAGCATCTAGACGCTGAGATTAATTTCCGCAGGTGTCGTGCTCCATCTCTACAAGCGATGAGTTTTAATGCTGAACCAAATCGGAGTATAAACTCTATTAATAACAACGTAAGTTGCTAAAATAATCAGGTTTTCTGGAGGAGCTTCATTCGAAACATAAAAACGAAGAATTCTGCTAGCACGCGTCAGCCATCTAACATGCGACATTTTCCCTGGTGATTTGTTGCTTACGTCTTCAAAATCGTAATTGCATAGACAATTCTGCACAGATATAATTAATATGTACTTAAAATCTTGAGTTGATAACTGGTTAAATCTCCATTAATTTCCTGAAACTGAACAATAGGATTTTTTCACAGTATTTTAAAGCTTTTCCTGTTGTTCCTAAAAACGTCTGAGATCCGAATGTGGTAGCGTCAAAACCTGCCGGGCCGGTAACTCATTCATGTGCAGCAAGTAAATTATATCCATTGTAAAGGTTTCTTCAAACAGAAGTCATCGCTCTTTCTACGTTTATAAGCGAGTCACGGAAAAATTCTCATCGGCCACCACCGGGAAATGAACCCAGGGTCTTCCAGTTACGCGCCGGATATGCTACCACTGCACCACAGTGGCATCGAATTCCTCCAGACTCGCATACAACTAACTTCCCGGTGGCGGCCGATGAGAATTTTCCCGTGACTCACTTATAAACGTATGAAAGAGCGATGACTTCTGTTTGATGTTCCTAATCAACGTCAATTGTGTGTATTAATTATTCATTCGCCTCCTAGTTATTTGTTCAGTTGCTGCTTACCATCTTTGGTGAATCCCCGGCATTGTAAGGGGCTCCAAGGAGCAACCTGCCATGTGGTTTGACAGTTAGTTGTATGTGAGTCTGGAGGAATTCGAGGTCGCAGTGGTAGCATATCCGGCGCGTAACTGGAGGATCCTGGGTTCGTTTCCCGGTAGCATTACAAAATTTTATACGGGATTTTAAGATAACGTGTAGAACCATTTTACCACTATTACAAACCGATATTGGACAAGAAAGTTCTCACGCATTGGTGGCCAACAGACGATTTTTCTCAATTTCATGAAACTTCAAGTTCAATCCTGAGGCAGAAGATGATATACAATTGTCACAAAATTTCATATGTGATTTTAAGACATCATTCAGCACCCTTTTATCGCTATTAAAATCGAAGAATAGAAAAAAAAAATTGACCCGTCCTCACATACACACCAGAGATCGACAGACGATATCAGCATGAAAAGGCCGCTTAGAGCTTAAGACAGCTTCCGCGAACACTGCACCATATTTAGTCTGACAGCTCCAGAATTTATATGTCGTTCTTAGCTTGTCAAACATTTACACGTCATTCGCTCTTGACCTGAAGACTGCTGCCAACATAACATTCAGTGAGTGAAAAAATATAAACTTAAGGTTGAAACGCTAAAAGAGTATATTTACATAGAGAAAGACTTAAATGAAAGTTAAATTAGAGTATACGCCATACTGGTTCGTGGGAATGTAAAGATTCAGAACCACAAGAACGAATAGAGCGTTAGTGTATTACCAGACACTCGAATACAAGTCCAGCGATACGAGAATATTAAAGTTTCTTTCCGTATGTGCAGAGCAGCTGTAATTGTTCAAATAAAGTCACTTCAGTTCAGAAATTTAAAGCAAGCGTTGTACGTCGGCTAATAAGACAGCATTAATGACTAATTACGAGCTGGGAAGTTTGAGGTATTTGTTTTTACTTATAGTTACGCAAGATTTCCATTAAATCCTGTATTACCTTTCACAAGGTTATTTTATTTAATTTTTGAAATGTTTTCTGTATGTTAGGGCAAGAGTGTTGACATTATTAATCTCTAAGCTTAAATTTTCATTAAATATCTTATGGGTATTTCATCTTTGAAGTGAGACATGTTTTGCAACTCTTTCAGCGAACGTGAGTCTATCAAGTCATTAGCTATGGACTTACTGGAGCTTAATGTCCTCATATCAAGGGTTACATAAATTTCAAACACCCAAATCCTTGCTTTTCAAAATTCGCAACTATTTTGCATCTATTTTACGGAACGTATTTTCGAAGTACGCGATAATTGTTACAATTTATTTAATTTTCAAATTCTTGGAATTTAAAGTTTCGCTCATGGATTTCTTATTTTTCTTAAAGTTAGGGAAGATAAGTGTGAAAAAATGTTCTGCTTTCTTATTTGTTTAGCAATTTCTAAATAGCAACTACTAATTTATTTTTTACCTTACTACGTGTATTTTCATAGTTTTTTGGGAGCATATATAAAATTCCCATTGAGAAAATCATATTTTTTGATCCTGAATGAAGAAATATTTTTCTCTGTAATGGATAGCATGTTCGAACGGAGATCGTGAGATGCGGATTCGTTCCCGCTCCAGGGAGATGCAATTTTTTAAGTTTTCTGATGGCTGATGTTACGTGATGAACAGTAAATACAAGCAATTCAGGGATGTCTGATTGCTGAGTTAATAATTCTTTCAGTTTTCAGTGGGATTTCATCAACCACATTTTTAGTTTCGCATTACCTAGTTTTTTGCTATTATGCACTTGCATGCAACTATACGGCGAGCAACATTTACCGCCAAGTTTGACCCCAGCGTTTTCGGTAAGCAATTTACTAATACACACTGCAGCAATTAACTAAAGAAACTGAATTTAAAAAAAAAATGAAAAAGCAGGGAAACATACGTGAATATTTAATACAGACAATTGACTTGGATTAGGAACATCAAACAGAAGGCATAGCTCTTTCCACGTTTATAAGTGAGTCACGGAAAAATTCTCATTTGCAGCCACCGGGAATCGAACTCAAGGTCTTCCAGTTACGCGCCGGACATGCTACCACTGCACCACAGAGACCTCGAAATCTTCCAGACTCACACTCAGACTTCCGACTCAGGAAGACCTTGGATTCGATTCCCGGTGGCGGCCAATGATACTTTTTCCGTGACTCACTTATAAACATGGAAAGAATGATGACTTCTGTTTGATATTCCTAATCCACGTTAATTGTGTGTGTTAATTATTCATTCGCCTCCTAGTTATTTGTTCAGCTGCTGCTCACCATCTTTGGTGAATCCCCAGCATTGTAAGGGGCTCCAAGGAGCAACCTGCCAAGTCTCTTGGCAGTTAGTCGTATGTTCGTCTGGAGGAATTCGAGGCCACTGTGAAGCAGTGGTAGCATGTCCGGCCCGTAACTGGAAGAACTTGGGTTCGATTCCAGGTGGCGGTCAATGATATTTTTTCCGTGACTCACTTATAAACGTGGAAAGAGCGGTGACTTCTGTTTGATGTTGATATCATCATCATCATCATCATTGTCAACCATTATCAATCCACTGCTGGAAGAAGGTCTCCCCAAGTTTCCTCCACAACGGTCTGTCTTGTGCCAGTCTCCTCCATGTGACCCCTGCATACTTTCGAATTTCATCCACCCATCTCCCATGTGGACTTCTTCTGGGTCTTTTCCTGTCCCTTGGAATCCAATCTAAAATTTCGGCTGTCCATCGATGATCTGTCCTTCTGGCAGTATGTCCAGCCCATTGCCATTTCAGGGATTTAACTCTGATCATGATGTCTTCCACTCTTGTCATTTTTCGAATCCACGAGTTCCTCTTCTTATCTCTCCTGGTTACACCAAGTATGCACCCCTCCATGCTACTTTGAGTTGTCTGCAGCCTTTGTATGTCTCTTTTAGTTAAGGTCCACGTCTCTGCACCATACGTAAGCACTGGAAGGATGCATTGATCAAACACTTTTCTTTTAAGACATAATGGCATATTGCTCTTGAAAATTATGCTGTTTCTTCCAAAAGCTCTCCAGGCAAGTTTTATGTGCCGATTAATTTCTTCATCAATGTGACCCTCACTTGATATCTGCTGTCCAAGATAAACGTACGTGTCTGTTATCTCCAGCTTTTCTCCGTCAATCGATAAATCTTCATTTCTTGTAAAAGCATTGAACATCACTTTTGTCTTCTGAAAGTTCGTTTTTAATCCCACTTCTTTACTCTTGTCAGCAAGTTCCTGGATCATACTCTGCAGCTCTGATGGGGTAGTTGCAAAAATGACTACGTCATCAGCAAAACGAAGGTGGGTTAGATAATCTCCATTAATCTTTATCCCTTTGTTTTCCCAGCTCAGCGACTGAAAAACACCCTCCAATGTGGCATTAAAGAGCTTCGGAGATATGGTGTCACCTTGTCTCACTCCCTTTCCAATTTTTATGTGTTTTGTATTTTCAAACAGCCGAATATTTGCACTTGCATTTTCATAGATGTTATTAATAATATTAATGTATGCATCTTCAATACCGCAGGTTTTCAGAGCCATTGTAACTGCTGATGGTTTCACCGAATCAAAGGCTTTTTCAAAATCGATAAAAGCCATGCACAATGGAAGTTCATATTCCCTCGCTCTTTCAATTAGTTCTCTCAGTACGTGGATATGATCTATTGTGCTGTAGCCACTCCTGCTTGTTCTCTCGGTTGAGCCATGTCCAGTGTTACCTTCAAGCGGTGTGAAAGAACTTTAGTGAAGATTTTATAAACTACTGATAGGAGGCTGATAGGTCTGTAGTTTCCGAGATCCTCAATGTCACCTTTCTTATGTAGCAGGATCATTGTAGCGGTGTTCCAATCCTCAGGAATCTTTCCTTCATTAAGGCATCGAGTGAAAATTTGGGCGAGTACTGTTTCGATTTCTCCACTTGCTTCTTGTATGATGTCTACAGTAATTCCATTTTCTCCTGGAGCTTTTCCCCGCTTCATGTTCTTGATTGCATGTGCAACTTCTGCTGGATGGACTGGAGGAACTCTGGTACTGGTATCTTTCATGATGTCTGGAGTGCATGTATCATCCCTTTCATATAATTTGGAGTAGAAATCTTTCACTCTTGTCAAAATTTCGCCTCTATTTCTTGTTACAGAACCATCTTCTTTTCTCAGTGCCATAATCTGTTTTCTTCCCTTACTGAGATGTCCCTTTGCTATCTTTAGGCTTTGGTTGTTTTCAATTGCTTTCCTCACTAGTTCACAGTTGAATTTTCTTACGTCTTCAGTGATACTTTTTCTTACTGTCTCGCATAGCTCTATATATTCCACTTTGGAAGTCACATCTTCTTTAGTTGTCCTCATCTCTCTTCTTGTTTGCATCAACATTTTCGTTTTTCCTGATAATTTGTTTACATGCAACTTGTTCTTAGACCCAGCTAATTTTGTTGCTGTTTCCATAAGAGCTTTGGTTACTTTTCTGTTAACTTCAGAGATGTCCACTTCTTCCAATGTTAGGCCTTCCAAAGCAGAGAACCTGTTCTTCAGTTCCAACTTGAAGGTATTATGGTGTTTTTTAAGGTTGGTTATGTCAATAGATTTCGTTTGTCTTATGAGCTTGCCACGTTCAAGTTTTTGATATACGTGAATATATTTTATTCGAAGTGCATTCTTCCTGCGTTAATACAAGAAGTGGTATGATCAGCCAACGAAAAAAAAAGACTTACAGAGGTCATCTTTTAGTATGGAGTGAAGAGCTGATGTCACAGTTCTTCGTGTGCCTTCAATGTCAAGAAAACGTCCCATTTTAAAGCCAGCTTTAATTTAATGAATAGAAAGTGGTATATAGAATAATGCGGTAACTTAAGTACACATACACTTGTTTTCATGCCAGAAATTGCTGTACACTAACTGCTCTGTGTGCTGGTGCGTTATCGTAAAGAAGGAACTACTACCCGTTTTCGAGCTCAGGTCTGACACGAAAAATCCTCTTCCACAATCGTTCCAAAGTGGATGCGCAGGATTTGCCAGTGACAGTTGTACCTTCAGGAATAAACTCGTGATGAAGAATTCCCTCGCTGTAGTAGAGGCCTGACACGAACAATCCTCTTCCACAGTTGTTCCAAAATGGATGTGTAAGCATTGCCAGTGACAGTTGTATCTTCAGGAATGAACTCGTGATGTAGAATACCCTTGCTGTAGTAGAGGCCTGACACGAACAATCCTCTTCCACAGTTGTTCCAAAATGGATGTGTAAGCATTGCCAGTGACAGTTGTATCTTCAGGAATGAACTCGTGATGTAGAATACCCTTGCTGTAGTAAAGGCCTGACACGAACAATCCTCTTCCACAATTGTTCCAAAATGGATGTGTTAGCATTGCCAGTGACAGTTGTACCTTCAGGAATGAACTCGTGATGCAGAGTTCCCTTTCTGTAGTAAAAGCCTGACACGAACAATCCTCTTCCACAGTTGTTCCAAAATGAATGTGTAAGCATTGCCAGTGACAGTTGTATCTTCAGGAATCAACTCGTAATGCAGAATTCCCTTGCTGTAGTAAAGGCCTGACACGAACAATCCTCTTCCACAGTTGTTTGAAAATGGATGTGTAAGCATTGCCAGTGACAGTTGTACCTTCAGGAATGAACTCGTGATGCAGAATTCCCTTGCTGTCGTAGGAAAGATTGGCAGAGGTCATCTTAAAAAATGAAGTCAATACACAAGCATTGACTTGATTTTGAACTTCTGAAACCTGATATTTTTTCCTTTCACTGAACACTCTGACGCTTCGTTTCAGGACCAGCACGAAAACATCATGTTATGCCACCTGCCACAGTACTTTGGAGAAATTTTGCATTGTTTCTGCAATTTCCAGGATGACTTTTTCGTACTTCACTCGCGCATGTTTTTGGACGTTTGACAAAGCATACGAGACAAAACGAGCACAAACATTTTCTTTCCAAATCTTGCACTAAAGTTTGGTAAATCGTCTCCTTATTAACACCGAGATCACATTCCAGCATCCTCAAGGTCACACAACGATCACGTTTTATCCATTGGTGAACGTTCTCAATGAGTTCAGACTTGCGCACTGAAATTGGGCTTCCGGGCCTTTCGTCATTTTCCAAATCTTCCTGTCCATCCTTGAAACACGCATACCATCGAAATATTTGTACCCGAGATAGGCAATTAGCCTAATACACATTGCATAACATTTCAACTGTTTCATATGTAAACAATCATCTGCGCAACTCTAATACAAACGCTGTTGCAACCGCATAGCTGATAAATGACTTGTCAAGAAACCGTGCCTTCCGGACCCGTCTGTTTTGGACACCTCGCGCCACTTCTCTATATACAATTTTAGGATGATTCCTTGCAGTTTTGGATGTGGCGCATTGTTTTGGACACCTCGCGCTACTTCTCTATATGAAATTTTGGAATGATTCCTTGCCGTTTTGAATGTGGCGCATTGTTTTGGACACCTCGCGCTACTTCTCTATATGAAATTTTTGGATGATTCCTTGCAGTTTTGAATGTGGCGCATTGTTTTGGACACCTCGCGCTCCTTCTCTATATGAAATTTTTGGATGATTCCTTGCAGTTTTGAATGTGGCGCATTGTTTTGGACACCTCGCGCTACTTCTCTATATGAAATTTGTGGATGATTCCTTGCATTTTTGAATGCGGCGCATTGTTTTGGACACCTCGCGCTACTTCTGTATATGAAATTTTTGGATGATTCCTTGCAGTTTTGAATGTGATACATTGCTTTGGACACCTCGCGCTACTTCTGTATATGAAATTTTGGGATGATTCCTTGCAGTTTTGAATGTGACACATTGCTTTGGACACCTCGCGCTACTTCTCTATATGAAATTTTGGGATGATTCCTTGCAGTTTTGAATATGGCTCATTGTTTTGGACACCTCGCGCTCCTTTTCTATATGAAATTTTGGGATGATTCCTTGAATATTTGAGAGTGGCTCTTTGTACCATAGATCGTTGAGATTCGCTGTTCAGAGCCGATCTTATGACTTAGTGGTCAGAGGGTCTGGTTTCTGACCATTGGGCAGAGATGGGGTAGGGTTCGAGTCCCAAGTGAAGGCATGGATGGTGTTATGTTTAAACTTTAGAAAGGCAGTAGTTTAACGTGATTATTTACACCTAGTTAATGTTTGTAGATAACTTTATTGAATATATTTTACTTCTATAATAATTTCGTGTATAAGGTATCAATGGAGGGTAAAAGAACCAGCACTTACTGTTTAAGAACTTCTTTCCTTTATTCTTCCACTCACGGGAAGTTCGAAGGGGCATCGATATAATCCACTGCCAGAAAGTTATCTCGCTCGTATTGACACAGATATCAATTGTGCGACAATGACACTTATTCATCGATCACACATATTTTAAATAGGCTTTAACTCTTTCGCACCGTTTGAACGTTTAACCCTTTAACGACCATGCCACGCAAAACGCCTGTATATGTAGATAACCACGGCCTCCGGAATAGCACATCTGTAGTGAGTTGAATTTCCGGTTTCCACCTGTTTTTTGAATTTGCACATCCTTTGCAAGATTAGCAGAAACCACCCTCACTCACCTTTGTTATAACTAAATGAAGTGAACCAGGAGTTGGTTTCTCCCTGGGCTATGTTATTCACTTTCATGAAACCGCACCTCTTCTGCATAGAACAATACGCTGATTGTCCCCAGAAAATGTATAAAAGTAAATGCATACCAAATCTACAAATTTGGTGCGTGAGCCAGCACTAATGTTTCTTTTGTTAACCTGCACAAGAGAAAGACCGAAATTCAAAAAGCAGCAACAGAATAACATAGCCCCGTGAGGAACCAATTCCACTTCTTCATTTAGACATAACAATGGTGAGTGAGGATAATTAGCAGAAGTCATTCTCACTCACCATTGTTATACCTGAATGAACAAGTTAACTTTTTTTTCCTTCCTTTTTTCGGCCTCTCCATGTGTAGGTTAACAGCAAAAGACAGTTTCCGGCGCTATGGTGTTCTGAGAGATACAAGATTTTAGGGTTCTGGTTTTTAAAGGGTTGAAAATCTAAATTCCCAATATCTCTACATATTGACAATCTGCACACTCAACATCATTATTCTATTTTGTTGTGAACCACTGTCAGCGTTACCAAAATGTAAACTCGGTTCGGGGAAGTAATGTGCCGTTCAGTAAGAAAATGTTTAACTAAGGAGTGACAAAATTTGCAATAGAACACAGAAACTCATAAAAAAGTAATTTAGAGGTACACGTTATAGTGCATTTGTCTAAAGGCGTTGTGGCGGCTAAAGTGGCCTTTAACCCTTTAAACGTCTTCCTTTCTTGGAAATAGTGGCTCTCCCTTTCTTGGAACCAGTGGCCTTTAACCCTTTAAACGTCCGATGTACCTAAACCAAATGGTACCCAAAATTTTCTGTGCTCCCCAAATGGAAATGCTGACATAGCGGCAGTGTTTTACGAAAGCAACGGACAAAAATAAAGGAATCAAACCCTCTCTCATCTCAGCAGTATCGACTATAAACGTTTCACGGTTGGTAAGATCTTGCTTCTAGTCCTATTTCTGCTCCATGACCCAAGATACAATGGGGAACGATACCTTTGACACTGACAAAGGTACCATTCCCATAGAACCTAAGAGATCATGGAGCAGAAATAGGACTCGAACGTAAGAGAGATGTTTGAGCCACTTGTTCCTTTCTAGTGGAACAAGTGACTGAAACATCTCTCTTAGGTTCGAGTGCTATTTCTGCTCCATGACCCCATATACCATGGGAAATGATACCTTTGACACTGACAAAGGTATCATTCCCATAGAACCAAAGAGATATGATCATGCAGCACAAATAGGACTCGAACCTAAGAGAGATGTTTGAGTCACTTGTTCCTTCCTAGTGGAACAAGCTGCTTCCTAGTGGAACAAGTGACTCAAATATCTCTCTTAGGTTCGAGTCCTATTTCCGCTAAATGACCCAAGATACAATGGGGAATGATACCTTTGACGCTAACAAAGGTACCATTCCCATAGAACCTAAGAGATCATGGAGCAGAAATAGGACTCGAACCTAAGAGAGATGTTTGAGCCACTTGTTCCTTTCTAGTGGAACAAGTTCCTTCCTAGTGGAACAAGTTCCTTCCTAGTGGAACAAGCTCCTTCCTAGTGGAACAAGTGACTCAAATATCTCTCTTAGGTTCGAGTCCTATTTCCGCTAAATGACCCAAGATACAATGGGGAATGATACCTTTGACACTGACAAAGGTACCATTCCCATAGAACCTAAGAGATCATGGAGCAGAAATAGGACTCGAACCTAAGAGAGATGTTTGAGTCACTTGTTCCTTCCTAGTGGAACAAGCTGCTTCCTAGTGGAACAAGTGGAACAAGCTCCTTCCTAGTGGAACAAGTGACTCAAATATCTCTCTTAGGTTCGAGTCCTATTTCCGCCAAATGACCCAAGATACAATGGGGAATGATACCTTTGACACTAACAAAGGTACCATTCCCATAGAACCTAAGAGATCATGGAGCAGAAATAGGACTCGAACCTAAGAGAGATGTTTGAGCCACTTGTTCCTTTCTAGTGGAACAAGTTCCTTCCTAGTGGAACAAGTTCCTTCCTAGTGGAACAAGCTCCTTCCTAGTGGAACAAGTGACTCAAATATCTCTCTTAGGTTCGAGTCCTATTTCCGCTAAATGACCCAAGATACAATGGGGAATGATACCTTTGACACTGACAAAGGTATCATTCCCATAGAACCTAAGAGATCATGGAGCAGAAATAGGACTCGAACCTAAGAGAGATGTTTGAGTCACTTGTTCTTTCCTAGTGGAACAAGTGGAACAAGCTCCTTCCTAGTGGAACAATTGACTCAAATATCTCTCTTAGGTTCGAGTCCTATTTCCGCTGAATGACCCAAGATACAATGGGGAATGATACCTTTGACACTGACAAAGGTACCATTCCCATAGAACCTAAGAGATCATGGAGCAGAAATAGGACTCGAACGTAAGAGAGATGTTTGAGCCACTTGTTCCTTTCTAGTGGAACAAGTGACTGAAACATCTCTCTTAGGTTCGAGTGCTATTTCTGCTCCATGACCCCATATACCATGGGAAATGATACCTTTGACACTGACAAAGGTATCATTCTCATAGAACCAAAGGGATATGATCATGGAGCAGAAATAGGACACGAACCTGAGAGAAATGTTTGAGTCATTTGTTCCTTCCTAGTGGAACAAGTGACTCAAATATCTCTCTTAGGTTCAAGTCCTATTTCTGCTAAATGACCCAAGATACAATGGGGAATGATACCTTTCACACTGACAAAAGTATCATTCCATAGAATCTAAGAGAGTATATTGGGTCTGCTCCATGACCCAAGATACAACGGAGAATGATACCTTTGACACTGAAAAAGGTATCATTCCTATAGAATCCAAGAAAGATGATCATGGAGCAGAAATAGGACTTGAACCTAAGAGAGAGGTTTGAGTCACTTGTTCCACTAGGAAGGAGCAAGTGACTCAAACCTCCCTACTAGGTCCGTCGACATTTCTATAACCCTTTTAGCAAATAATCCGTCACGAAGGATTAGTGCCAATCACCTTCCTAAATGATGTCTTTGAATTCCAAAGTTAAGGGGTAGACAAGATTTCTGATGCGCAGGTTAACTCGTTCCAGCCGCGTTGGGACTACATCTTTGACAACGAATATATTTGTTCGAGCTGATATTAGCCCATTTCTCTAACTCCGAGTTAATTCGTTCCAGCTAGTTAAAGGGTTAATTAGGGACGGGCGATTGCTTATATCCCTTTGAGGTGCATACAGTGGTCATTAAACCATCCCAAAACCAAGAAACGAAAGAAATAACAACAGAAAAAGATTCGTCGTTGTTTATCATATTCATTCAGTAGAGAGAGCCCAGATGAAACAACTGTGACCTACTACAGAGCTGAAAACAAGTTTAAGGACGACAAATTTGCAGTGAGACATTCTGCCCGCGTAGCTCAGTTGGAAGAGCAACTTACTCCGGAGTGAGAGCACTTGGATTCGGTGCCCGTCGTAGACAAACTTGTGTTTTCTCATTGGCGCCTGAACAGGGACTTGGCCGTTAGGCTCTTCGAAAAATGTGTGATGTTTGTTCCACACATTGTTTGGAATTAATGAAAAATTCCTAATGCGTTTCAAAGACAAATAAAAAGAAAGAAACATTAAGAGGGAGATTATGTGACATACCACAGAGGTGAAAACATGTTAAGACGATAAATCTGCAGCGAGACATTCTGTCCGCGTAGCTCAGTTGGGAGAGCGACTTGCTCCGGAGTGAGGGGACACGGTTTCGATGCGGAGAAACTTGTGTTTTCACACAACACAAGAAAACACTCAACAGTACGGCAGATGTAAACAACTGTTACATGAACTGTGAGCGGAAGTATGGATAAAATGTCATTGTTTCAGAATATTGTCTCACATTGGAACTGGAATCATCGGAATACTTATTCTATAAATCTTGTAGAGCTAATACGAAGATAGAACCTACGAGGATACCTCCAAAAGACATGAATTCCTTTGAGTTTAAGGCGTGTGGGTTCATCGATTCAAGTTGAAATCTTCGAAATTTCGATTCTGATCAAGAAGTCATGGAAATCACTGGACTAAGCAGACATGGAGAAACCCATGTCTACAGAAATTCAAGGGAATTGCTGAAGACACGAGGTGAGGTGCAAGTTTTAGTGCAGCTTGAATCAGGACCCTATTTTCTCTGTTCGACAGAAACAGATTCCCCAACTTGTCTGGCACATTGCGGCCTTCTTCCTTTGAGTTTCATTCTCCCAATACGAGGGGTGACAACTTAATTCCAGGAATGCGCCTGTAGAAGAGATGTGTGCGTACCTCACGTGTGCACTGTCGGCTACTGTCACCTTCGAAGTTTACCGGATTTATGAATTTACATAGACGCTGTTGCTATTGCTGAGAACATACCTGGAACTCTGCTTCTGGAATACGCATGAGTTCCTTTGTCACATTACTCTGGATGCCAGAAATGCCTGAAATTCTTCGCCCTTTCATTGCAGTTTTTATTTTTGGGAAGAGCTAGAAATCACAAGGGGTCTAAACCAGATGAATAAAGTTGGTGATCCAATTTGGCGTTTGATTTCTTATATAGGAAGTCGCGAACACTGAGCACATCGTTTCTTGGGGCATTGTCGAGACACATTTCAGCTCCTTTCCTTCGAACCTGATCCGACAACTTTCCAACACCTCTAAATATCCCTGTTGGTCGATCGTTTGTCCCTGTTCAGTGAATTCGTGATGAACCACCCTTGTAATTGGAAAAAAACACACAAGCATGGTCTTGAACTGGGAGAGTGACTTGCGTGCTGTTTTAGGCTCTTTTGTCACTCAACGACACCTGGCTGTTTCATATCATCCTCCCCATACGCAACTTTCAATTAGCCCAACGTTTCAGTAGCACCATTACCCATCTTTACACAGAATTTGATGTTACTGCGCTGCTTTAAATTTCTATCACTCATTTTTACATCAAAACTCGCATACAGACTTGCTTTGCTTTCGAAACTGTTCGCTCACGAACGGCTTTACCGGTTTGCGGTTAACGTATGCACTACTTGAAACATGTCCAGACCAGAGTTGGAAACGGGTCAAAAATTTTAAACCCGGACTCGTCCCGGACTTAGAAGTCGCATAACTGAACGCTAACCGGACAAATATGTTTGAACTATGAATTCGTAACTGTTTTTCAACATGTATAATGTCATCAAACCCCTCTGCGAGAGTCAAAAAGTCCCTCTGCGTAATGTTAAGGCCGTTTCACTTAATTTTGATGGTGTTACAGTCAAAAGTTTTGAGTTAAGTAACTTGTATATTTAATTTCAGTTTTTGCTGTTTTCTTGATAACATATTAAGCTTCAGAATATATTTCACACCAACACCAATTTTCACAAGCTTGTTATGTGTTGAAAGTTTCCAAAATGTAGATGTTGATTTCTACATTGCTCCTCAGAAGGAAAAATAACTTATGAAATCAACATTAACATTTTGGAAACTTTCAACACTTAACAAGCTTTTGAAGCCGCCCTGGTGTCGCAGTGGTCTAAGTGTAGGCCTCTGATCATTCGTCCAAAAGGGGTCCGGGTTCGAATCCCGGTGAGGCATGGATGTTGTGGTTTGTCTTACAGCACTGGCTCTCTCCCTTCCCTGCAACCAGTAACCATAAATTAGGGACGGGCGACTGCTTAAAGCCCATTGAGTTGCTCTCAAAGTGGTCGTTAAAACTCCAATAAAAAAACAAAAGTTTGTGAAAATTGGTGTTGCTGTGAAACATATTCTGGTTTCTAAATAAGACGAAACAACTTCCAGCATTTACTCTTGCCCTTTTTGTTTTTAACAAGCAGGAATTCGTTGACTTTGACGCCCTTTTCGATCCCATTAATATTAGTTTCATGAATATTAACACATAAGGCATTAATTCCGAAACGACATGCAATGGAACAAGATGTTAGCACGTCAAACAAAAGTCTCTGAATGCTCAATGCAAAAGATGCGATGTGAAAAGTAACTCTCAGTCTTACAATGTGACACACGGGGGTTGTCACGTCAATTCGTCGACTACGTCAATTCGTCGCCTGCGTCAATTCGTCGCGCGTCAATTCGTCGACTACGACAATTCGTCGCGCGTCAATTCGTCGTATGCGTCAATTCGTCGCGGACAAATTCGTCGACTACGTCAATTCGTCGCGTTTACAGATTTTGGTTACATACAAAACGAATTCAGGAAAACGTACGATTTCGAACGCCTTGCTCCCTGATCAAATTTATAAAGTTTGGACACGCAGACAGGATAGGAATATTACGTTTTTCTTTGGCACTAAAAATATTAGACGGTAAACGGTTTTTGGAACGGGGCAGGGCCCGGTTGGTCAGAGCCCCCCATATACAAAATTTTCGTAAAATCTACAGTTTTCAATTCAGAACCACCAAATCTGGTATACTATCTCGTGGTATTCTAACTTAGACTGTAGACGGTTTTGGGAAGCGGTTGGAGAGGGGAGGGGGGGGGTTAGGACCCCCCCCACAGAATTGCCATAAAATATAGTTTTCAATTTAGAACTACCAAATTTGGTATATTATCTCATGGTACTCTAACTTAGACGGTAGACGGTTTTTGGAACGGGTCAGGGGCCCGGTTGGTCAGAAACCCCCATACACAAAATATTCGTAAGATCTACAGTTTTCAATTCAGAACCACCAAATAAGGTATCCTATCTCATTGTACTCTAACTTAGACGGTTGTCAGTTTTTGGAACGGGTCAAGGCCCGGGGAGTCAGAGCCCCCCCCCCCGTATATACAAAATTTTCGTAAAATCTAGTTTTCATTTCAGAACCATCAAATTTGGTATCATGGTACTCTAACTTAGACGCCAGACGGTGTTTGGAAGGGGTTGGAGCCCGCGGGGTCGGGCCCCCCTCATAAAAAATTTCGTAAAATCTACAGTTTTTATCTTAGAACCACCAAATTTGGTATACTATCTTATGGTACTCTAACTTAGTCGGCAGACCGTGTTTGGAACGGGTCAAGGCCCGGGGGGTGTGTGTGTGTGTCAGAGCCCCCACATACAAAATTTTCTTAAAAACTACAGTTTTCAATTCAGAACCACCTAATCTGGTATACTATCTCATGGTACTCTAACTTAGACGCTAGACGGTTTTTGGAAGGGGTTGGAGCCCGGGGGTCTGAGCCCCCAAATAAAAACTTTTTCGTAAATACTACAGTTTCCAATTTAGAACCACCAAATTTGGTATACTATCTCATGGTACTCTATCTTAGACGCTAGAAGGTTTTTTGAAGGGGTTGCAGCCCAGGGGGTCGGCCCCCCCCTCATAAAAATTTCGTAAAATCAACAGTTTTCATATTAGAACCACCAAATTTGGTATACTATCTTATGGTACTCTAACTTAGACGGCAGACCGTTTTTGGAACGGGTCAAGGCCCGGGGGTCAGAGCCCCCACATACAAAATTTTCTTAAAAACTACAGTTTTCAATTCAGAACCACCTAATCTGATATACTATCTCATGGTACTCTAACTTAGACGCTAGACGGTTTTTGGAAGGGTTTGGAGCCCGGGGGTCAGACCCCCCGAATAACAACTTTTTCGTAAAATCTACAGTTTTCAATTTAGAACCATCAAATTTGGTATACTATCTCATGGTACTCTTACTTAGACGCTAGACGGTTTTTTGGAAGGGGTTGGAGCCCGCGGGGTCGGTCCCCCCTCATAAAAAATTTCGTAAAATCTACAGTTTTTATCTTAGAACCACCAAATTTGGTATACTATCTTATGGTACTCTAACTTAGTCGGCAGACCGTTTTTGGAACGGGTCAAGGCCCGGGGGGTCAGAGCCCCCCACATACAAAATTTTCTTAAAAACTACAGTTTTCAATTCAGAACCACCAAATCTGGTATACTATCTCATGGTACTCTACCTTAGACGCCAGACGGGTTTTGGAAGGGGTTGGACCCCTGGGGGTCAGACCCCCCCGAATAAAATTTTTTTCGTAAAATCTACAGTTTGAATTTAGAACCACCAAATTTGGTATACTATCTCATGGTACTCTAACTTAGATAGTAGACCGTTTTGGAAAGGAGTTGGAGCCCGGGGGTAAAGGCCCCCCATAAAAATGCCGCGTAAAATCTACAGTTTTCAATTTAGAATCACCAAATTTGGCATACTCTCTCATGGTACTCTAACTTAGACGGTAGACGGTTTTTGGAACGGGTCGGGCACGGGGTCAGAGTCCCTCCGCCCATAAATATTTTTCGTAAAAACTAACGCTTTCAATTTAGAGCTACCAAATTTGGTATACTATATAATGGTGTTCTAAAATTAAACGGTAGACAGTTTTCAGAACGGGTCGGGGCTAGGGTGGTTACCCCCTCCCCTACACACAAACTTTCGTAAAATCTATAGTTTTCAATTTAGAACCACCAAATTTTGTATATTATCTCATGGTACTCTAACTTAGACGGTAGAAGGTTTTCGGAACGGATCAAGGCCCGGGGGTAAGACCCCCCCACATACAAAATTTTCTTGAAATCTTTATTTTTCAATTCAGAACCACCACATTTTGTGTCATGAAACTCTAACTTAGCGGGAGACGGTAAGTGAAAGCGCAACATTATTAACTTGATTTGTTATGCAAACCTTATAAATACCACCACAGCGATTAAAAGTTACTAAAAAGTCCTTGTAAGTAATATTTTTTGACCGAGTGCAAGTACAATTTACGAAATGTCAACAGGTCAAAATATCTAAAATAACAATGAAATTTGGAATATTTCTTTTTTTCTTTCTTTTTATTTCAGTTTTGACACTTGTATTAAGTTTTAAAAACATATATTTCTCCTATCGTATACCTTCATTGTGCTTTAAACAGAATTTCTTACCATGTTTTGGGTATTTTGTTTCGTGTGGTTGCAGTTTTTTTAATGTTTTGGGCATTTCATTTTGTGTGGTTACTTCTTTTTATGTTTTGGGCATTTTACTTTGTATGGGTGTTTTTGTTATGTTTTTGTTCTTTTCTTTTCTGTGGTGGTTGTAATGTCGACAGGATGAAAAGGGGAAACTGTGGACAGTCACGATGCCTACTTGCTTCTAATTTTTTTTCAAATACAGCACATTATTTTATATTGAGTTATACCACTTACTCATTAAGCGACTACAGGTTTCTTTAAATATGAACGTTTTCTTAGAGCCTTTTGTTTCCTCTACCTAGCTTTTTCGGTTCCGCAATTTCTTTTTTTGGTTTTAGAATATTTTCCTTATTATTAATCTATTTTCTCATGCAAACTCTTTATGTAAGGTATGTTTATTCTATCGAAGTATTTTGCAATTATACGTGAAGCCCTGTTGCTGAAGTAAAAAATATTTCCAACTGAACCAACGCAGTTCAGATATTTTCCCCGCTGTTAACTCAAAGAATGAAAACAAAAACAACAAATCTGTGCAATGGTTGAGGCATGAGACAGTACTTACTGGTAACCAGGCAAAGTTTTAAGGAAGAATGAGCTTAAGAATTTCTAACTGCAACAAAAAAGAGCATCCGCACTGTATCCCTCCCATCCCCTAGTGCCGGCCTTTGGACGTCTTGAGAGAGAAGTCTTAAGGACACATCTGTATCGTTATTGCCTGAGCATTCGCGACAATCTTCTGGTGTCGTAGTATAAAAACACACTTCCTACTTCGCCTAAATTGCTTGGATGTAATGCCAACGAACAAAGTTTTGCTCTCGCATTGGATTTCTGTTGCTTTTGATGGAATACTTTTCCCCTGGGGTTCACCGCTTTCACTATAGTCTTCAGGATAGGTGGCAATACACCCCAATGTAAAACACCAATTTCACGGCAATTAACTGCAATTAGCGAAAGAGAGGGCGCTACAGGAAATAAGTCGAACGAGACAGATCTGAACTTAGAAAGTCGGGGGAAGGTGTTGCATGAAAAACTGTGTTTGGCTTACAGATCATTTGGCACGTAGGGACGTAGGTTTCGTTTAATATGTTACGGGGTAAACAAATTGTCTTTTCAGTATAACAATTTTCTTTCATACGCATGGTGCAACACAAAAATTTGAATTTATTTTTTGAGAATTAGCATGACGCCTACCGGCCCAGAGTACAGCTGCCCAGTCCGCGCCTGCTGCCCGCCTTCGGAACCTGGCTCCCGGGTTCTTCGCATCTGTTGATCCCCCGCCTGGAGCGTCCCAGCTGTAAAATGCATGTACCTCTGCGTTTTGGAAAAACAAAAGATAAGATGCCGATACTTAAAATTAACCACTTCTTGTGACCGCAGGTACGAAAACCTTGAACTTCGCTTAAACCCTAACTGGAGGAACAAGCTTCACGTGATTGTCTGTATTCTGAGTGTTTTATTGAATGGTTGCTCATTAGTTCGTAGTTGACTGGAGAACAGAGAACGTGCTTGTTGAACCTTTGTTGTGCGTTGTCAAGTGATAATAGTGGAAATATATCATTCTAAATATTTTGGAAAGAGAAAGTGCATTGTTTTTCGAAGGCACTATGCAGATGAAGAATGCAACATAAATAGTTAACTCACAAAAAAGAAAATGATTTGCTGAAATGGAAAGGGTATTTATTTTGCCATAACAGAGTGCGAGGTGATTTACGGTATTGTCACTGTATTGAAAGAAATTATGGAAATTGTACTGGCTTTGCTAGTACTATTCTTATTGGAGATGAACACAGGATGCACAA
Source organism: Macrothele yani (assembly GCA_039090855.1). Lineage (NCBI taxonomy): Eukaryota > Metazoa > Arthropoda > Arachnida > Araneae > Macrothelidae > Macrothele > Macrothele yani. The sequence goes on from CM077013.1 coordinate 124,365,452, forward strand.
TGAGAAACCACATAATCATGCTCCAAGACCGGAGAAAAGTGATTTTGCTGTTGCAAGAGCGCAAATAAAAGAACGAGCGAGAAATACGGACGAAGCCCCTGCACAAATTATTCAAACCGTGACAACGTCAATGGCTACAGTAAATGCAGCTTACATGCCTAATATGGATGCACTAAGGCAAGTTGTAAAAAAGAGAAGACAGGCCAAGACATGCCTGCGGAGCCTACGACTTCAGAACGGATCGATGCCCCAATAAATTTACAGGAGAAGATGGTGCAAAATTTCTTGGCAGAGGTAGCGCATTTGGACATCAAAGAATTATTTTATTTTTAACAGAGAATAATTTACGAAAGCTTAAAGAAGCACCCCTCTGGATTATGGATGGGACATTTGAAACTTGTCCAACCCTTTTTTAGGCAATTATGTTCCATTCATGCTATGGTTGAAACGAATCCAGAGATGCACAGACTTGTCCCACTAGTTTATGGGTTACTTTCCAGCAAGTATAAATAATATAATACTATTATAAAGTATTTTTGTAGGATTTACAAGACTATGCATCAGACTATGATATTCAGCTTGCACCACAATATACGCATAATAATAGATTTTGAAATAGCTGCCGTTATAATGCTGCTAAAAAGGAATTTGGAAGTAGCACACACAAATGTTGTTGGTTTCATCTCCGAAAAAAATGTGCTGAGGAATATCCATCCTCTGGCATAGCCTTGGAATATAAGGAAAACAGTGAGTTTGCTCTCAAAGTCAGACATTTGCAAGCACTCGCATTTTTTTCATCTGATGAAATTCCAGCTGCTTTTGAAGAAGTGAAATCAATTTTACTAGAATATGCAGATTCTGTAGTTCAGTGGTTTGAGGAAAATTATGTTCTTGGAAAATTTCGTGGAAGCAGAAGAAACAATCCAAGCAGAAGCCCTCCGCTGTTCCCGCCAACAATTTGGTCAGTTAGTGAAAACAATTTATTTGGCTTTCCCAGAACACAAAACGAACTTGAAAGATTAGACAGACGCTGGAATACAATTCTGGGAGAGAAAAAACTGTGACTGTACGAAATAATCAGTGAAATTGCGAAAGAGTAGAGAACAACTATGGCTAAAATCGAAAGAGTGATAGCACAGATTCCAACAAATCCACCCAGAAGAGAAACGCTGGCAAGATAAAAAGGAATTCGAACTTCTTTGGTGTACAGAGACAATGTTAACATGCTGGACATTTTAAGAGGAATTTCATATAATTCTACCCTTTACTAAAATGTGCTGGTATTTCTCACTAATTGAATTATACCTTTTACTAACTTGTATTTGAATTTTTCAAGAATGTAATTCCGCCGAAGATGCAAGAATGTAAAACACAACGCAAAATTAAAAAAGTCAAAATTTTCAAAATAGCATGTCAAAAACATAAAATGTCAAAAAGTAATCCAAAATGTGAAACATATAAAAATTCAAAATGCAATCCAAAATGTGAAACAAATAAAAATTCAAAATGCAATCACAAGTCACAAGCATTACAAAAATGCGAAACGCTATGTAACAAGTACAACACAAAATAAAACAAATGCCAAAAAAACTGCATACGCTTTGTAAAATGTACAAAATAAAATAAATGCCATACTCACAAGGATTTCATGACGAGTTAAGTTAAAAATGAGCTTTTACTTGGACTTCAAATAATAATTACTAGCCTCTACACCTTTTTAAGTCTTTAATAAGTGCAACATCATTAACCTGAATTGTCATCAAACATTATCAATATGACCATAGCATACAATCACTTAAAAGACTTGTTAATGGATGAATTGAGGAATCACCAGGTTCAGCGGGTGAAAGTTAATGGCTGTTTATAGTTTTGTACTCGAGTAAATGCGCAACACAGTAAACTTGATTTTCTCTGAAAATTTTATGTATATGAGCACGGTTGATTGAAAACTGATAAAAAGGCTTAAGGCCTGTTTATTAATTTTTGTGCCTCAGTCAAAACGCAGTACCATAACCTTGGCATGTTATCGAAACCTTATGAATACGTCGGACTAAAAATTCCTAAAAAAAGTTTACGCCTAAGGTCTTGTAACTAAAGTTTTGTGACAGGGTAAAACTGCAACATTAATAACTTGACATGTTATGTTAACGTTGTGAATATGAGCACGGCGGATTAAAGATTTCAACAAATAGCCTTTGGGATTAATGTGTTGTAGCTGAGTAAAAATGTAACATTATCTTGATTTTCTATATAAACCAAACTACGTGCTGAAATTACCCAACTATATATACGTATACTTCAACCATATACCGAAGCGCTGACAAATTGAAAGCAAAAGTGCAATTTTGTACAGTTCCCTAACATTTTGTGGCCAGCCTACATGGAAGTGGACACCTTGATATCAAAAACATACTTTTTGTACGGTCCACAACAAATAGCAATGGACACTTCGCAATCTGTTTTTTTTTGGGGGGGGGGGGGTAAAGGCCACCGTGATCAATTCAGTGGGCTATAAGCAGTCGGACATTCCCAATTTTGGGCCACTGGTTCCTGGGAAGGGGGACAGCCAGTGCCAGAAGTCCAAGCACAACGTCCATGATTCACCGGGAATTGAACCAGGATCCTTCTCGACAAGTGGTCAGAAGCCAGCGCCTAGATCACTCCGCCGCCGTAGCGGCACACGTTGAAATGTATTTTTCATACGGCCCCAAACGCTCTTATGGACATACTAGATTGAACTGGACGCAAATAAATCATTAATATAATTTGTACTAGCAGGGATACCAGTTATTTGCCAGGTACATATTACTATTTGTGGAATCACCAAGTTCAGCGGGTGAAAGTTAATGACTGAAAAAGATATTCCTGCAATTTTCCAGTAAACGTATTTTAAATTTTTTGATTTAGTTAATTTAATTTTGCGAAACAAAAAAGAAAGAAAAAGGAATGGGAATACTTACCTTCTAGGAGACATCTATAGAACGGCCGTACATCTGGCGTGTGCTTCTGTGAATCCCGCGACACAGAAATGCAATGTACCTATGTGATGTCGCATGCATACGACTTCACATTGGCATTGATCATCTTTTTCTTACCGTTTTGAATTTTGAATATCTGGAACTCTCTGTTTACATTACATTATATTTCTTTCTGATAAGCCGTTCGTTGGTAGTGAAAGCTAAACTATATAGATTTGTGTTTTTAATACACCATTAAACGCATATTTTTGCACTTTATTGTTATCTACAGTCCCTAACTTAGACCGTAGGTTGGTTAGTTGGTAGGTTGGTTAGTTGGTTGGTTGGTTGATGGTTTATGGTGCAAGGCCCTCAAAGGGCCAAAGAGCGCCTTAGAACGTAAATAGGGTATTCTTAAGAGTAAAAAACGGAACTGTTTACGAAAATTTTGCATGGGGCTACCTTGACCCGGGCCCCGACCCCTTCCAAAAACCGTCTACCGTCTAAGTTAGATAACCATAAGTAGTATACCAAATCTGGTTGTCCTAAATTGAAAACTGTAGATTTTACGAAATTTTTATGAGGAGGGGGAGGGGCTCTCACCCCGGGGTTCCAGCCGTTCCAAAAACCGTCTAGCGTCTAAGTTAGAGTTTCAATGATACCAAATTTGGTGGTTCTGAATTGAAAACTGTAGTTTTTAAGAAAATGTTGCATGTCTGTGTGTGTGTGCGGGGAGGGGGGGGGGGCTCCGACCCCAAGGGCCTTGACCCGTCCCAAAAACCGTCGACCGTCTAAGTTAAAGTACCATGAGATAGTATACCAAATTTGGTGGTTCTAAATCGAAAACTGTAGATTTTACGCGGCATTTTTATGGGAGGGGGCTCTTACCTCCGGGCTCCAACCCCTTCCAAAAACCGTCTAGCGTCTAAGTTAGAGTACCATGAGATACTATACCAAATTTGGTGGTTCTAAATTGAAAACTGTAGATTTTGCGAATTTTTATATGAGGGGGCCTTACCCCCCGGGCTGCAACCCCTTCAAAAAATCATCAAGCGTCTAAGTTAGAGTACGACGCGATAGTATACCGGATTTGGTGGTTCTGAATTGAAAACTGCAGTTTTAAAGAAAATTTTGTATGTGGGGCTCTGACCCCCTGGGCCTTGATCCGTTCCAAAAACGGTCTACTGTCTAAGTTAGAGTACCATGAAATAGTATACCAAAGTTGGTGGTTCTAAATTTAAAACTGTAGATTTTACAAAAAAAAATTATTCGGGGGTGTCTGACCCCCGGGCTCCAACCCCTTTCAAAAACCGTCTAGCGTCTAAGTTAGAGTACCATGAGATAGTATACCAGATTAGGTGGTTCTAAGATGAAAACTGTAGATTTTACGAATTTTTTTATGATGGGGGGGGGGGCTCCGACCCCGCAGGCTCCAACCCCTTCCAAAAACCGTCTAGCGTCTAAGTTAGAGTACCATGAGATAGTATACCAAATTTGGTGGTTCTAAATTGAAAACTGCAGATTTTACGAAAAAGTGTTTATTCGGGGGGGGGGGTGACCCCCGGGCTCCAACCCCTTCCAAAAACCGTCTAGCGTCTAAGTTAGAGTACCATGAGATAGTATACCAGATTAGGTGGTTCTGAATTGAAAACTGTAATTTTTAAGAAAATTTTGTATGTGGGGGGGCTCTCACCCCCGGGCCTTGACCCGTTCCAAAAACGGTCTGCCGTCTAAGTTAGAGTACCATAAGATAGTATACCAAATTTGGTGGTTCTAAGATGAAAACTGTCGATTTTACGAAATTTTTTATGAAGGGAGGGGGCTCCGACCCCGCGGGCTCCAACCCCTTCCAAAAACCGTCTAGCGTCTAAGTTAGAGTTTCATGATACCAAATTTGATGGTTCTGAAATGAAAACTAGATTTTACGAAAATTTTTTATGTAGGGGGGGGAGCTCTGACTCCCCGGGCCTTGACCCGTTCCAAAAACCGACAACCGTCTAAGTTAGAGTACTATGAGATAGGATACCTGATTTGGTGGTTCTGAATTGAAAACTGGATATTTTGTGTGTTGGGGGCTCTGACCAACCGGGCCCCTGACCCGTTCCAAAAACCGTCTAAGTTAGAGTACCATGAGATAATATACCAAATTTGGTAGTTCTAAATTGAAAACTATATCTTACGGCATTTCTGTAGGGGGGGGGCTAACCCCCCTCTCTCCAAACGCTTCCCAAAACCGTCTACAGTATAAGTTAGAATACCACGAGATAGTATACCAGATTTGGTGGTTCTGAATTGAAAACTGTAGATTTTACGAAAATTTTGTATATGGGGGGCTCTGACCAACCGGGCCCTGACACCTTCCAAAAAAGGTCTACCGTCTAATATTTTTAGTGCCAAAGAAAAACGTAATATTCCTATCCTGTCTGCTTGTCCAAACTTTATAAATTTGATCAGGGAGCAAGGCGTTCGAAATCGTACGTTTTCCTGAATTCGTTTTGTATGTAACCAAAATCTGTAAACGCGACGAATTGACGTAGTCGACGAATTTGTCCGCGACGAATTAACGCGCGACGAATTGACGCAGTCGACGAATTGACGCGCGACGAATTGACGTAGGCGACGAATCGTCGCAGTCGACGAATTGACGCACGCGACGAATTGACGTAGAACATACACGGGGTGTGAGAGAGTGAATCATCAAAGAAGCAGGTGACAGGCATTTTCCTATAGGCTACTTTGCTCCTGTTAACCGCACTGAAAACAAACGCAAAGGAAGTATCGTTTTACGATATAGTATCTGTGAGTCTAGCGTCTGCGCATTGGCGTCGATCGCTGGAAATCTTCGTTGCTTTAAGAAAGAGACGGCAACGTTTTCGTATAACAAATATTTTTCACTCCGCTAGCACGAGTATTGAGCACAAAATTCCACAGTGCGCATTTTTCTTTGAAATATATTTTTTCCTTTCAAAATTAAAACGGAAATAAAACTGGGTTCGAAATCGGCTAAAGAACACCTTGACCCGTAAATTGTCGACCCGTTTACCCGTGACCCGTTCCCATTTCTGGTCCAGACACGCACATGCACGTGATTTTGCCCATCATCACTACAAGTCAGGCACTACGCTATCCTTCCGGAAATTTCCCTTGATTTCTTGTTTCTCCTTTGCTCTCTGGCTTTCTTTCTATGATTGCCTTTCTTACCCCCTGTTTCTGTCATTCTTCGCTCATTTGTGTGCCCTTTTTTTCATTGTTTCCTCTACCCTCTTCTTCACATTCACTTTCTCTCCTTCCATTTGTATAGTCATTCATCCAATCATTTATTGACCCTATCTGCTCCAGTTTTAGAGCGCATGATAGTGACGGAAAAGGTGGTGCTTTGTAAATTCTCACAAATTAAATTTTATGGATCTGATATTAAAATTTTCTCAACTTTTGGTTACCCTGCGTCATGATGTGTACAGCACTTGAGAGGTCAGTGAGCTTCGTGGAACTGAACTCACGATAATTACCGTTTCCCGCACAAAGAGGCGTACTTCAGTTTCCTGTCAAATGGAATTATGCTCTGATCAGATGGAACTGATCTCCTAAGATGCAGGTTCCCAATGGAGGATGACAGCGCCGCATCCAGCTTTCGTTATAAATATTCAGTAATTTTGAAGTGGTAGTAGCTTCCATTTAGAAACCTAAGATATTTAGTAATCGCCAAAGCTTTGTAAATGCCTGGAGTAACTGGCGCTGAATTTCTCGGTAACGACTAAGTTTCAGAGAAATTATTTGAGAACTAAGTTCTTAATGATAACTTGACGAATCGACAGGTTAAAATGTCTATTTGGGGGACGCTGTAAAGCTTGCGAAGCAATGTGATATTTTCATCTTCTTTCAATTACGAAGTACTGGCTGGTTGAAGAGCTTGGAAAATCGTCACTTGATTGTGTTCTCAGTCTTTCGTATGTCACCTATAACGAAAGACAAAAGAAGACGCTATCCTGCTTCCAAGTTTCAAAATTCAGTAGTCACACCGTTGCAAACACTGTCGTGCTAAGACGGATTATAACGAAGTAAATTTCTCCGTCATTTTTGGTCCACGCCGGGGATCAAACCCGAGTCCACTTATTCCGGAACAAGTCGCTCTACCAACTGAGCTACGCAGACGTTCGTTCTCGCTGCTATCTGCTTTTATGTCGTGTGCGTCCTGCGGGGCAGGCACGTCACAGGATGCTCGTGAAGATCGAAGCCTAATACGAGTATTGGTGCCGATGAAGGGTCGGATTTTTCAGATTCGTATAATAGGCAGGTTATTTAGGAATAAACATATCGCACCATGTAACTTGTTATATGTAAATTTAAAGCGTTAAGGGTGCGGTCTATAAAGCTCTGGTCATTTCATTAGTGGCATCATTTCCAAGCGAATTGTATTAAGGCGAAGAGGACGATGGATCAGAGCCAAATTCCTGTCCTTTCTTATTTGGGTTTAAACTTGGAAGCATTTCAAACATTAATACAGCATTTGGGAAAGGCACCGTTATGGAGCGCAAGACACAATGTTAGTTTGCTAAATTTCTGTCCGGCGGTATGAATCTCGTAAATGAGCCACTCGGTAGACCAGAAGAAGGGATGGATGATGCTGAATTGACAGCCATGACTGAATCCGATCCACGCCAAATGGTACGGGAACATAGCGATAAACTCTCAGTACACCATGAAACTACTTACCTACATTTAACGGCCATAGACAAAGTGAAGAAGATGGATAAATGAGTCCTACATGAGTTAACGGAACAGCAGAAATCACGACAATTTGATGTCTCTCTTCTCTGCTTATCCGCAACTAATCGAACAACATTTTGATGCTCCTCTTCACGTGTGATGAAAAATGGGTGCTGTATGACCATCGCTGACTTTTAGCACAATGATATGATAGCGATGAAGCCTAGAAACTCACCCCAAAGTAGATATCCCACCCTAGGGAGCCGATGGTACGTGTTTGGTCATAAAGCCCCGAAACTCAGCCCAAAGTAGATACTCCACCCCAGGAAGCCGATGGTTAGTGTTTGGTTGTAAAGCCCCGAAACTCCCCAGAAAGTCGATACTCCACCCTAGGAAGCCGATGGTTAGTGTTTGGTGGAAGCCCCGAAACTCACCACAAAGTAGATACTCCACCTTAGGAAGCCGATGGTTTGTGTTTTGTGGTGAAAGCTCAAAACCCACCCCAAAGTAGATACTCCACCCCAGGAAGCCGATGGTTAATGCTTGGTGATGAAGCTGCGAAGCTCCGTCCAAAATAGATACACCACCGCAAGAAGCCGGCGGTTATTGTTTAGTGGCGAAGCCCGCATGCTCACCCCAAAGCAGATACTCCACTCCAGGAAGCCGATGGTTATTGTTTGATGGTGAAGCCCTGAAATTCACCCCAAAGTAGATATTGGGTTGGTGCGAATGAAATGTCCGGAAAATTACTACCACACGTGGACGGCGAGAACGGAAAAGTAGGACAACTGACCTAGGCAAAATAATCCCCCTCGGCATCGACACATGGTTGCCATCTGTCCGGCAAGGCCATGATCCCGGAACGAAAAACGTCTTGTGACTGGGACCCGAAGAAGTCAACAACCGCACGTTGAACCTCGTTGCCTGTCATGAACTTTTTCCCGGACAGGAAGTGATCCAGGCGACGAAAGAGGTGATAGTCTGTCGAAGACAAGTCCGAGAAATTGGCATAATCAGGCAGTGCTTCATTGCCCAAGGCACTTAGTGTCAGCATCGTACGTTGTGCGGCATGAGGACGAACGTTGTCTTGGAACAGAACACCATGTCTGTTGATCAAAGCCGGTTGTTTCTGCAGAAATTTCCGGTGCATCTGGTGCAATTGAGCACAATAAAGTTCTGCAGTGAGGATTTGCCAAGAAACGCCGATCAATTATCGTGGCTGTGGACCACCAGACCAGCATCATCACGTTTATGTTGTGTAGGGTGGCTTACGATGCCGTCCAGCAGGCTGTGCCTTGCCTAACCATTGTGCAAATCGTTTCCGATCATAATAAAGGAACCACTTCTCGTCGCAGGTGACGATTCGATGACGTAGATGTTCTTGGTTTATTCCTGGCAAGCAGCGACGTGCAGACTTCTAAACGCCTAATTCTATTTGGCAGTTGTTAACTCATACGGCAGCCGCATATGCAGCTTTTTGACCTTACCCAGCGCAGCCAGACGCCGAACAACTGTTGTGTGGTGCACACCTACCTCTGCCGTTATCTCTCGACACGTTTTCTAGGGATCCGCTTCAACCACACATAACAGAACATCGTCAGAAACAGCACCATGTGGGTGACCAGGTGGTTCGTTTCGAAGGTCCGTATGACCGCTTCGGAACTTCACAAACCATCGCTGAATGGTTCGTTCGGTGGCTGTATTCACCCGAAACGATTTTTTAACGTTTCGAGTGGCAATTCCTGCAGAATGGCCCAGTTTAAATTCATCTAGGAAGACGACTCTCAAATTTGGCGTCTGCATGTTTCCTTTGCAAGCCACGTTATGTCTAAACAAACCACGCCTGAACCTTGTTCTTCACTCAGGAGCGAGCCATTTATACACTGACGTGCAAAAATTAAGGACGAGACAGAATTTCGAATGTAACGTCGTGCAGAAGTGCTCCACATCGACTCAGATCCTACCATAAGATCCCCCAGATGTAAGAATATGGGACAAGTGAGCAAAACCGTCCAAACAAGGAATCCAAAGGATACAAAGGCACTTTATTGAAAAGGTAGCTTCGAGCACACCTGGACAGAAGACAGAAACGTCCATGTGACAGGCGGCTGCCAAGAAAAATCCAAATCCAGTCTTTAGTAGGGGATATGATCACCCCTGACTGCGTTGCAGGATTTACATCGTCTGTCCATGCTGAAAACGAGGTTGTCAAGGAGCTGTTGTGGCATCGCTGCCCATTCCTATTGTAGCACCAATCGCAGCTGCGGAATCGTTGCTGGCGGCTGGTGACGTGCTGCCAAGCGTCTCCCGAGAAGGTCCCACACGTGTTCGATTGGATTTAGGTCCGGGGACCTTGCGGGTCAATCCATGCATTGAATATCTTCACTCTCCAACAGCTCTGCGACAGCCACTGTACGATGAGGTGTAGCGTTGTCGTCCATGAAGAGGAACTCAGAACCTGCAGTACCTCTAAACAGACACACCTGAGGCAGCAAAACCTCGGTACAATAGCGGACACCAGTGACTGAACCTCCTTGGAAGATGTGGAGGTTAGTACGGCTATCAAGCATGATACCGCCCCAAACGAGAACTGCGCCACCTCCAACTGGTCCCTTTCGATGATGTTGGAGGTGTGATTGCGTTTTCCCTGCTCTCTCCAGATGTGTATACGTCCAGAATCGCTCGTCAGACTAAATCGGCTCTCATCCGTAAAGAGAACTCCACCTCATTGCTGATGTGTCCAGTTCTTGTGTTCCTGGCACCACAGATACCGCCGTCTTCGATGCGCAGGCGTTCATGACACACACCGTACTGGCCGACGTGCAAATAGACCACCTTTGTGCAGCCTTCTGGCCACGGTAAAACGCGATAACGGACATCCAGTTGTCTGTTGCATGTTCCTTGCGATTTCTCCCGCTGTCTGCGGTCTGTCTCTTCTCGCCTGTAGGACAATATACCGGTCGTCCGCCACCGTGGTTGCTTGTGGACGACCACTGCTAAACTCTCGGACAGCTGTTCCTTTCGTTTGAAATACTCTCCAAGCTCGTGAAACGATGCTGTGAGCGATACCGAACTCCTCGGCCACACTAGTCACACTTCGACCTTCTTCCAACTTCCCAATGACGCGACCTCGGGTAAAGTCATCCAGATGTCGTCTACTGGATTGCCTGCTGGCCATAACACACGGTGGCAGCAACTCGCCGTCGTTCAAACCGATGTACACCGTGCAATAGCTTTCACCGAATTGCTGAGCGTACACCGCCCGTGTGCTTTATACCCTTCTGACACTCCCTCCCCCTACGTCATGCTGCATATATGCGCATGCCCTTCCGTACCGGACCCTAGTCTCTCTCCTGAGCGGTCTTTCGGTCCGTTCTGCCTGCTCGTTCCGCTGTTATGCTAATTTCTCTTCTTCGTCCTTAATTTTTGTATTTTTTACCGTGTCCAGGAGGTTGTACAAAGGTGGTCTATTGCACGACGACCAGTACGGTGTGCGTCATTAACGCCTGCTCATCGGAGACGGGGGTTTCTCTGGTGCGAGGAACACAAAAACTGGACACATCGGCAATGGGGCCGAGATCTCTTTACGGATGAGAGCCGATTTAGTCTGACCAGCGATTCTGGACGTATACACATCTGGAGAGAGCAGGGAACATGCAATCACACCTCCAACATCATCGAATAGGACCGGTTTAGAGGTGGCGGCGTTCTCGTTTGGGGTGGTATCATGCTTGGTAGCCGTACTGACCTCCACATCTTTCAAGGAGGTTCAGTCACTGGTGTCCGCTATTGTACCGAGGTTGTCCTGCTTCACGTGTGTCTGTTTAGAGGTGTTGCGGGTCCTGAGCTCCTCTTCATGGACGACAACGCTACACCTCATCGTGCAGTGGCTGTCGCAGAGCTGTTGGAGAGTGAAGATATTCAACGCATGAATTGGCCCGCAAGGTCCCTGGACATAAATCCAATCGAACACATGTGGGATCTTCTCGAGAGACACTTGGCAGCACGTCACCAGCCGCCAGCAACGATTCCGCAGCTGCGATTGGTGCTACAAGAGGAATGGGCAGCGATGCCTCAACAGCTCCTTGACAACCTCGTTTTCAGCATGGACAGACGATGTAAATCCTGCAACGCAGTCAGGGGTGATCATATACCCTACTAAAGACTGGATTTTCTTGGCAGCCGCCTGTCACATGGACGTTTCTGTCTTCTGTCCAGTTGTGCTCGAAGCTACCTTTTCAATAAAGTGCCTTTGCATCCTTTGGATTCCTTGTTTGGACGGTTTTGCTCACTTGTCCCACATTCCTACATCTTGGGGATCTTATGGTATGATTTGAGTCGATGTGGAGCACTTCTGCACGACGTTACATTCGAAAAACCGTCTCGCCCTTAATTTTTGCACGCTAGTGTATATGACATACCTTAAAGCATTTCCTGCATGAAATTCCAGTTCTTATGATTGCGAATATGCTCACTGAAGAGATGAAAGAAAATTTTTACTATGAAACGTATTTTTTTTTTTTTTTTGGAGGTTTAACGACCACCGTGAGCAACTCAATGGGCTATAAGCAGTCGCCCGTTCCTAATTTAGGGTCACTGGTTCCAGGGAAGGGAGAGAGCCAGTGCCGTAAGACAAACACAACATCCATGCCTGACCGGGATTTGAACCCGGAGCCCTTACGGACGAATGATCAGAGGCCAGCGCCTTAGACCACTGCGCCACCGGGGCGGCGAAAACGTATTATGTAACATGACGTACACAGCGTACTACTGCGGTGACGTATGAGTTAAATCAACAGAGTTGCAGCGATAAGCCTTGCCGGCGTATTCCATTTGGGAGAGTAGCCACTCCGAAGTTATAGTAAGATGCAGCTTCGAAGTCACCACTGGCAGAAAGGCTATATATTATAATGGCTTCCGAATGAAAGTGAATTTCCTGGCCTTCAGTTATGAAATTTTTTTATGACGAGTCTTCCACACAGCACACGTAATTAATAAAATGAATTCTACTGCAATCAGATTGCCCTCGAGTATGGCTGTCGGCTGACCCAAAACCGACGATTTCGTTTATCCGGCTTTTCCAATGGGGAGGGGGGGTGACTTTACGTACCATGTGACATGGCATAGATGACATACTACTGAGGTGACGCATGATTCAAATCGACAACAGAGCAATGATAAGCCTGCCGGCGTGATTCAGTTGGAAGAACAATCTCTCTGGATTAGAGAACAATGGATTCAATGGGTTCGAATCCCACCACCGTCAGAAGTTTTTACGCCTCCCTGGTGGTGCTGTAGTCTAAGCGATGGCTTCTGATCATTCGTCCGAGATGGGTCCGGATTCGAATCCCGGTGAGGCATGGATGTTGTGTTTGTTTTATGGCACTGGCTCTTTCCCTTCCCTGGAACCAGTGGCTCTAAATAAGGGACGGGCAACTGCTTATAGCCCATTGAGTTGCTCACGGTGGTCGTTAAACCTCCAATCGAAAAAAAAAAAAAAGGTTATACAATAGAACCCGCATATAACGAGGAGCTCGGTACCGATGAAAACCCTCGCTAAATCCGTTTTGGGGTGAAAAAATATGCATGCGTGATAATAGACATGCATTTGTGTTTACAAAGTAACAGAACTGTTGATATATCGAGAATATACTGTAAAACTAAAGCAACTATCCGTTTATTGGCTTAAGGACCCAAACATACATTTTGTCCAGCTTTCACTCATCGACGGATAGGTTTTTCAAGGCCAACAGCATAGAACTAAAACGACCTCAGGAAAGTAAGACCCGGTGTAGTCATAAAGTATCCAAGATCTTTATACGGTATACTTACAAGATACTCAGAATGACCTCCGATCACCAATGAGACTGGTGTTAATGCTATACCGCTATCATACCATGATGGATTGGAATGACTAAACGCCTATTCGGGACTAGAATCAGTGAACACAAAAGAGACGCTAAAGGAGGAAGATCATCCACAGCTCTCTCCAGAGAAGTGAGTTTCAAGTCCGCCGTTCCTATATGGGACAGTATTAAAAAATTAACTTCCTACTCTAACAGAAAGCCAACAACATTTTGAGAAATCCTAGAAATCATCACTAGCTGTGACGTGTAGAAGTTTTACATGGGCCTAATTTGGTGAACCCGACAGACACCGCATGGGCCTTATTTTGTGAAAAGAGATACCGTATGTTATCCTGGGACACATTGGCCCACACTTCTAGCAACTGGCGCTCTAAATCACGAACATTGGGACATGGAGAAAGCTGGCGTCTCATGTGGTCCCACATGCTCTCGATAGGCGAGAGATCAGGCGATCTGAAAGTTCACGGAAGCATCGAAGCATGACGTAGACAGTCCTGCGAAATCCGAGCCGTGTGTGGACGGGCGTTATCTTGTTGGCAAATGGCTCCTGGCCGCCCCGCCAGGAAAGGCAGCACATGAGGCCGTAGAAGTTTTGGTACGTCATTGCGCTTGCCTAAATGTAAATAGTTTTTATAAATGTAGATAAAAATTATTTACATTTTATATACATCATGATTTCTGAAGTTCACTGCGTTTAAAAAGTGGTGAACTCAATTTACTTCATGAAATGAAGATGTGTTCCGTATTGCAGGAACTGGAAAAATCTTTCCTTCATTGCCCGAACGGAAAAAAAACCCCATAAAAACTTATGTTTTTCTCACTGCGTTCGAGTCAATCCAATTTTCCATTTTCGGCAAAGCTTTCCTGCTCTGCACTAATAGTGAATTTCTGTTCAGAAAACGTATTTGAATAAATGTTCGGATTCTGCGAAACAGATGAATAGCATCTTTGTTGACAGATGGAAAACGTTTTTCTAGTTCATTTACGAGTTCCCGAAAAGCACCTTTCCCCTTTTTAAATGTCCTGCCGTGAATTGCGCAGAAAATCTGTTCAAACTGTTTCACAACACTATTCGAAGAACATGAAAGTACTGTCAAACAGGCAGCAGATATTAGTCTTACAAAATTGTCTTGAACAGAATTAGTTTCGGGGCAGTGTTTAGAAATACTAGTTTGTAAAGAAGGATCTTTATGGGAACGCAATAAGGATCTTTCTTATAAACACGAAAGGATGTGGAAGATGATGTTCCATCTTTTCGTGTTTATATGTGTATTTCAGCGCGTTTCATCGGCACATGACAAAAAAACGGAAATAAAAATTAACACTCAGTATGGAACTTAAATAAAACACAATGTGAAACACATACTATTAACCAAGAAAAGGCGCGGACGTACAAAACCATAACAGAGGAAAATCGGGTCTTGTAGGGAAGTTGACAAACGAAGCTCGGGGAGCAGGCCAGCGCAATGACGTAGAAACAAGTGGCCAGCCCGTTTTCCACCCACCCTTTCAGACACGGGTCGGCAATCAGTTCCTCAAAAGGACGGACTAGCCCTGCCCTCTGTAAAGCCCTAGATCCGGCGTGCCAGCCCCCCGCTTCTCTCACTCCGTCGATACGGCTTCGTTCAAACTCTGGCAGTTGCCTGTACGCTCATCTGCGGGGGCTCCTCGGCATGTCTACCGCTCAGGGATCTCACCTGACTCTTACCGCGCACTTCGGTACGCATGTGGAGTCCCCTGCGCAACGTCTCATAAGCCCCAAGAATTTTTTTTTTTTTTTTTTGATTGGAGGTTTAACGACCACCGTGAGCAACTCAATGGGCTATAAGCAGTCGCCCGTCCCTAATTTAGGGTCACTGGTTCCAGGGAAGGGAGAGAGCCAGTGCCGTAAGACAAACACAACATCCATGCCTCACCAGGATTCGAACCCGGACCCCTTACGGACGAATGATCAGAGGCCAGCGCCTGAGACCACTGCGCCACCGGGGCGGCCCCAAGAATTGCGATTGCAGCGCCGTTCTTGGACTAGCAGGCATGCGGAATCGCACGAAATTTTAATCATTTGCATGTTTGCCCTCCCGTAGCTTTTCGCCGAGTTACGCGTTACTCGAACGGTTTTTTTCTTGGTTCGCGGATTTTTATGGCAATGAGTGTATGTATGATAGAACTGATTTCAACATTTTTTTCAACTTTTCTTAACTTTAATTTCCCATTGTACGAGAGACCAGAAATTATCATGAATCCTTTGCTGAAACTTTCTTTGGAATCTTGGAACCAATTTTGTAAGCATTTTTTTCTGCTCGTTTAGCAGAGTAAATCGATTATTTTGTTACAGTCGGTTAGCTAGATCCATGCTTCATCAACAGTCACAATACATTTTCGTCGTAAATAAAATACAAATACGGCTAAGTGATTTTCATAAAGAAGTCTACACCGTGTTTTGCGATCAGCCACGTAAGAGGCGATGAACATCATGCGTTTGTTTCTGTTTTTTCTGATTCAAATCTTTAGAATAAGAATAACAACGTTTCGCACAATAAAATGTTTATTATACATCGACTATAGTTACGCAAAGCGTTTGGCTTTGCTTCCTCAGGACGAATAGTTTCGCAAAGCCAAACGCTTTGCAAAACTACAGTCGATGTATAATAAACATTTTATTGTGCGAAACGTTGTTATTCTTATTATATCTTAACACCGCAAGCTTTGTAGTCATACATTTTATTCAAATCTTTGTTTATTATCTTGTTTACAGTTGATACATAGATTTTTAACAACTTAGCGATTGCACTTTGGGTCGGTGGATTTTCTTTTAAGACCAGAGAATTTACTTTTGAAATTGTCGTAAAAGTGCGTATCTTCTTTGGATATTCATTTAGTGTTATGTTTCTTTATTTTTTTCTTCTCATGCCTGATTTTATTGAAAGCGGACTAAGGGGGGGGGGTTTAATAAAGAATTGGAAAGGTTTTATGAATTTATTTCCTATTTCAATTTATGTACACAACTCTACATTCTTTTATAACATTTACTCATTTAATAAACTTTCATAAATATTTAAAAATGAAAGGTTCCAGGTTAAAAAAACAACAACATAGGAGTACAAACCGAAATCCACTTCTCATCCCCTACAAAAGTCCTTATGGATCCAATAAAATTTTACATGAAATTTGTAATAATTATTTTAGAATATTCATTCATACAGATCGTTCACATCAACTTTATGGGAAGAGCCTAACCAGGAAGAACCACCCGAAACAGGTTTTGTACAATTAATTGCGAATCACTGCTTTAGGGAGCATTAAAAAAGACTTCCACAGTGAAATGATTATTTAAACAAGAAAGTTGACACCGAATTTTCGGGTGTAATAAGCACGTCTTTTGAATCCGTTCTGACGCAAATTAAATATATCAAAGCTATTCAAAGTCAATGGAACCGGTATGGAAAACAATAGATCTGACGAAAGAATGAAGATTTTCAATCGGGTTTTTAATCCCTCAGATATTGCTGTAACGGAATCGTGAGCTTACGAACTCTTAAAAACAGAGATATCGACAAAAATAAGATGTGATTTTACATCCCCTGGTGGGAATATCATGCATTATTTTAGGAAGAAAGTATTCTCAAAAGGTGTATCCACATAAGTGGTATCGGTCTAAGAAAAAGAAAAATTAGTCGAGTTATCAGGAGCCCAGATTTTGCAACAAATACTTCAGAAGCAGAAATTAACACATATGACCCCTGGTGGCTAAACCATTCTTTACCAAACATTAGAAATTATGTGAAAAATATTTTCCATCAGGTCTTGTATGCGATACAGGAAGAATTTTTCAAATCAGAGCTTTAGGGGCAGAAATAACGTAGAAAACACAATTTACCTTTGTGCCCCCTAGTGGAAAGTGTATGATTTACTTGGAAATTTAGAATTTATGGGAAAAACATTTCGCATCGGACAAAGAAGGAATTTTAAATCGTACTCTTAGAAGTAGAGATATTGACAAAAATAAGATATACATCTACGCCCCCTGGCGTAGAAACCATGCATTTTTTCAAGAAAAATTTTTCCTAAAAAGTTTGTCGACATGAGTAGTATCGGTCTCCAAACGTTTTTTTCAATCGAGAATTTAGAAGCTCATATTTTGCTGCAAATACAACAGAAGCGGAAATTAAGGTTTACGCCCCCTGGTGGCCAAACTATTTGTTTACAAAAATTAGAAATTATGTGCAAACGATTTCCCATCAAGAGATGTATCCGGTGCAGAAAGAATTTTTCAAATCCGAGATTTAGAAGCAGAGATATATGGGGAAACGCAATTTACCGCTACGTCCCCTAGCGAAAAGTCTATGAATTACTTGACAATTTTGAAATTATAAAAAAAAACATGTCACGCGGAAACCACTATCCAACAAAGATGGAATTTTTCAAATCGAACTCCTTGAAGTAGATATATTGACAAAAATAAGATGTACATCTACGCCTCCTGGCGGAGAAACTGTGGAATATTTTAAGAAGAAAATATTCCGAAAAGGTTTATCGATGTTAGTGGCATCAGTCCACTAAAGAATTTTTTAATCGATATTTTAGAAGCTACGATTTTATGGCAAATAGATCAGAAGCAAAAATTAACCCTTACGCCCCTTGGTGGCCAAAGTATCCTTTACCAAAAATTTGAAATTATATACAAAAGCTTTTACATCAGGAGATGTATCCTCTGAAGAAAAGTTTTTTCAAATCGTAAATTTAGAAGACGAGTTATCGGGGAAAATGTAATTTACTTTTACGCCCCTAGCGGAAAATCTATGCGTAATTTGAAAAAGTAACTATATCTAAAATACTCTTCGACATAAATGGAATCCAAAGATATAAATTTTTTTTCAATCGGATATTTAGAAGCTAATATGTGGAATAAAACGTGTTTTTGAATTTGACATCATCTGCATTTACGCCCTCTACCGGCAAAATTGTACATCGTAAAGAAAACGAAATAAAGGATCATCATTTGCATATTTCAAGCTTCCCAATGCAAAAAGAATTTTTCAAATCGGACTAGTAGTTGCTGAGATATCGTGGGTACAGACGGACGGACGGACTGACGGACGGACGGACAAACCGATAACAGAAGCACGATCTTTTTACAAAAGACGTGCTAAAAAATGGGAAAAAATAAAAATAAAATACAAAATAATTTAGAAAGATAGCAAAGATTTCAAAACGCGGTTGCTACAGGAAAATTCAAGATTCACAACATAAAAGTTTGATCGAAAATCGGGAGGTAATGTACCTTAATAAAATTATCCTCTATAATTTCCGTTAAGAACTTACGGTAATAAAAGCTTGGTTTTGGATCTTATTTTAAAATTAAAGTTTTATATTATTTTTTTTATTATTTGTATTCCAATATTTTAGTTAGGACATTATTTCCTTTTCTGTAAACTATTGATTTCAATTATATCCATTTCCTAAAGGTCTTATTTACTCCATATTTTCTAGTCTAAAATTCTAATACTCGTCGAAAATCAGATTTAATTGCTGGTTTTATTTGTTCCTGTTAAAAGCAATGCTTGATGATCCCCCCTCTATTTTTAATAATATTGCTTATTTTACATTCAGAAATGCTAATTCTATGACTTTTACAGCGTTTTTATAGTTACAGAACACGAATATTTCTCTTCGTAAAGAGAAAAAAACATAATCTTCTATCCACAGTTTGTTTACGTGCGCCATGTTCTCAGCAGATGATTTTTAACTGCAGCAGATGTTTCTTTCGTGTTTATCTAACACGCTGTTGCCAGTTTCAATTCTTTGAACTTCTTTTACTTTCTGTAATTTCTTATCAAAAGCGTTCTAAAAATATATGAACATCCTATGTAGAATTTCGGTTGAAAGAGAATTCTTTTGGTAACTGATTCCATTAACTATACAGAAGAGCTCTGCACATATTGAACATTTTAAAGTAATGCGTAGTTTTTCACTAAGAAACGTAAAGACATTTTTTTTCACGTCAAGTTTTCTTCTTTTCCTAATAATCTGCTTTCAGAAAGTTCTCGTCGTGTCGAAAAGGATTCGAAAGTCGTGTTAGTTACACCCGAAGATTCGGCGTCATCTTACTTGTTAGTCATAGTACTTAGTAACGTCAAATGGCTTTGGAGATCTTTGTTCATGCTCAGTAACAGAGTTCTTTACCTTATTTTATCCCGGTCTGCGATTCACGTATCTTTGAATTGCTCTAGTATTTCGTCATCTCTGAACAAAGACATGCTGCATGTCTGGAGAGTATGTACATGAACGCTATAGATCCACCGTCTGTTTGTGAATATTCTCCTGCGTAACGCATTCTTTCGTTAAGAAATTTAATCATTACAGAAGCAATGATTGAATTTCTAACGTTTGAGACTGAATCTCAAAAAATTGCAAATGCGAAACAAGAGTGTTTCACATTTTCAATTTTTCCAGCAATTACCGAGTATAACATAACAAATGCAAACTAACTAGCTGAATTACAGCAACTGATGATTATTTTTGTACTCTCAATCTATGAAGCAATGCAGACAAGCGCGGGGAACATCAGTGCTCTTCTGCATACGCACGGGTTTCGACCTTATTGAAGCTCTGCGGAGGTTTTTGTTTCGGAATTGAGGGCATCTGAGAGCGCAAGGAATAGAGAGAAAAAGAAGGGAAAGATCGTACCTTAATTGTAATCACTGATGCCAGGGAAGGGGTAGAGCCCGAGCTATTGGACAAACACACAGCCCATGTCTCATTAGCAACTCCAACCGGCATATCTCTGACGATAAGCCAACATCCCGCGACGATGACCACTTGACCACAGGATAGGCTCTCTGGAGGTTGCCTCAAATAGGACTGTCTCATACACGGCCGAGTGTCAAACTACAAAAGGAAACTTTCTGAAAATGTAGCTAACATTGTGATCAAGACCTTATTATTATAAACATGATGTCATATTCCAACGGCAGACTCCTTTTTTTAGCATCTATACTAAAGATCTTCATAAACGTGGTCCGGGCTTATTTTTAGCATCAGATGGGTGAAAAATTCAGTCCCTTAACGGGCCGAGCCAGCCTGTGCAGGAAGGTTTAGCATTTTGTTCTCCTGAAATAAAAAAAATAACAAAAAACGTCTCGACTCACAAAATTAAAAGTGACTTGTGAAATACTTAGACGGCGAAGCTCACTGACTAAAACGAAATACATGGAAGTACTTTTGCCACCGGCTGCGTTGATTAATTACAGCTGAAACCGACTGAATGTCTGAAATGCGCCAGCCAAACTGATTTATGTAATAATTAGGAGACGAAAGTTACGGAATGAAACGAAAGACGTGGAAGAAGTGCTTCGCAAACGGGATGTGTTCACTAATTGTAGCTGCATGAAATCATAGGGCCGAACCGGGATTTTTTTCTTGGTGGTTTTAAAAACTGGGCTGGGCTTGGGCTATTATTTAATTGAACTAGCCGCGGACCTTCTTTTATTTGACAATTGCAAACAAACATCTGCGGCACGTTCTTCTGTTTTGGAATTTCAAGCGAACACCTACAGCAGCGCAGGTGACGTCGAGTGGTACATAACTACTCAAGCTCTCGAAATCCGTAATATGCAATTTCTCGAAATCATTCCATTACCTTTTCAGTTTGTAGTTAATAAACCAACAACTCACCTTTAGCGTAGTTGTTGATTTATTACCGACCCCTTTCGACTGTTTACTCATTCTCTGTCCTATTTGTTAGAGTTCTGTAGTCAATACCTTCTTCCCCTTCGACGGAGCAGTTTATTTATTCCCCGTTCCCTTCGACGGTGTTATTTACTCATTCTCCATCCCATTTGTTAGAGTTTCTTTCCCTCAATACCTGCTTCTCCTTCGACGGAGCAGTTTATTGATTCCTCGTTGCCTTCGAGGACGCTGTTTACTCATTCCCAGTCCCATTCGTTAGAGTCTTTTTGCTTAATACCCGCTCTTCTTCGACGGAGCAGTTTACTCATTCCTCGTCCCCTTCCACGGAGCTGTTTACTCATTCTCCCTCACATGCGATAGAGCTTTTTACTCAATACTCGCTCTTCCTTCGACGGCGCTGTTTATTCATTCTCCGTTCCATTAATTTTTTTAATCAATAACCGCTCCTCTTTCGACGGAGCAGTTTACTCATTCCTCATGCCCTTCTACGAAGCTGTTTACTCAGTGTCCGTCCCATTCGTTAGTTTTTTACTCAATACCCGCTTCCCCTTCGACTGAGCAGTTTACTCATTCCTCGTTCCCTTCGACGGAGCTGTTTATTCATTCTTCGTTACCTTCGACGGAGCTGTTCATTCATTTTCCGTCCCTTTCGTTAGAGTTTTTTACTCATTACCTGCTCACCCTTCAAAGGAGCAGTTTACACATCCCTCGTTCCCTTTGACGGAGTTGTTTACTCATTCTCCGTCCCATTTGACAGAGATTTTTACTAGTTACCCGCTCCTCTTTTCACGAAGCTGCTTACTCATTCCTCGTTCCCACTTCGACGGAGCTGTTTACTTATTCCTCGTCCCCTTCGGCGGAGTTATTTATTCACTCTCCATTCTGCTTTCGACAGAACTGTTGACTCATTCCCCGTCACCTCCTACGGAGGTTTTTTGCCTTAAGCGTGGAAGAGGAAATACATTAGTATTTGTAACCGAAGTAGGTAGTCAGATCTAAATCTCACTTATCGGAGGAATTCCTACGATAAATGGCACGTCAAGATGCGTTACATTCCGTTTATTACTGAGATAGTCTAGTTAAGTAGAGCTTTGTTTACCCAGAGGAAGCTTTGCGTTATTTGCAGTAAGTGGCGGAGAACGCTGGATAGAAGTCTGAGACGGGCCAGGCCGTAAACTGGACAGTTTGAGCCGGACATGTGCGGGTTTCCAAATTATGACCCTATAGACATCTAACTTATTCATCCAAAGTTATTAAACCTTGAAAGATGTTAGTATTGACCGTGAAAGCTTCAAAGTATTTAAAAGCAAGAAGAGTATTTATATATTGAAGAACGGCAAATGAACAATATGTAATTTTTCTTTTTGCTTGTGAAGTATGTAATGTTCACTTGTATATCCATCCCGTCTAGAAAAAGAGAGGAATGTCTTTTTCCCCAAAAGAGCTCCCGTGTTTTTCCAAGCACATTCATCACTGCCAACCGTGACAAAGCTCATTTACGATATCGGTTACATTGAGGAATATCTCAGAGCATTTGCAATTAAGGAAGGCTGCGTAATGTGGGCAACTAGAGAAAGGAAGCTCAAAGAGAAAAGCGAGGGCTTCCGATGTTGAATCAGCAGGTCTCCTAATGATTGCGGCACTAAAACTGAAGGAGAAAAAAAGCCGACAGAGCGTATTCAACCGAGATAGGGAAACGACAGCGGTGAGGGAAAGAATTCTCTGCTTTCGGAAACAGACTAATGAATTCTCTCTTCCCTAATTTCAACAACCAAGCTCACTTCTTCATTTTAGGAGAGTAAAGAACTAAAAGATGTGAAAGAACGAGCGCAATATATTTGGTGAAATACTGAGATTCGCTGAAAAGTAAGTAGTCCCTTGAAATTTCATTTGACATCTTCCCAAAAGTCAAATAGAAAACATGAATGGTAGCCATTAACTTAATGTTAATTGGGTACTTTGGCAAAAATGCAACAAAATTCAGAATGTTGTGCAATACCTTAGAATCGCTTGGGACCTTCTGGAATTTTCCAAAGGAACGGAAGAACCCTGTTCAGATATAGAAAATACCATGAGGCATTTCATTTTCTTTTATTTTTTCAGCATTGTATACAGCTACAGAGGATGTTTACCCATTTTTAGAACGATTTTCCAGCAACATAGATAAAGTTCAATTGGAATTATATCTTTCTTAAATGGTCCATCTGATATTCCTTTCTCTGGACTATGAACCTACTTCTAGATTTCCAAGATAACAGGACATTTCTTAAAATTGATAGTGCTATTTTATTCCACTCCTCTTGCAATGCTTTCCATGGTCCAATAATTGTTTTTGATCTGTGTTTAGAAAGCGCTCTTTTTAGCAGTCCGGAAGCACAAAAGTCATTGGTGACACATCAGGGGACTTTGAAGGAATATGAGCAAAAGGTATCGACTTGATACGAGTCATTTTATCAGTCCGGAGACACAACAGTCATTGGTGACACATCAGGGGACTTTGAAGGAATATGAGCAGAAGGTATAGACTTGATACGAGTCTTTTTATCAGTCCGAAGGCACAATAGTCCATTGGTGACACATCAGGGGACTTTGAAGGAATATGAGCAAAATGTATAGACTTGATACGAGTCTTTTTATCAGTCCGAAGGCACAATAGTCCATTGGTGACACATCAGGGGACTTTGAAGGAATGTGAGCAAAAGGTATAGACTTGATACCCGCCTCTCTTTTTTCATTTTTTTCAAGAAATATAGTGGTACATTTGGATATATGTCTGGTTTCCTTATCCTGATGGAGTTCCACTCCTTGAAGGCTCTGTGGATAAAGGAATTGTATTTCCTCTTTAAATATAGGAGTTAAAACATTATTTTTGTAATATGTAGAATTTATTTTAACATTCTTTTCAACTTTTCTTAACTTTAATTTCTATAACGTAAGCCTTTTTCGTGTGCGTGATTGGTGTTACGCTATGTCTAAAACCATGACTAAGGAAATGTTCAACTAAATAAGAATACGATGCAATAGTTGCAAGGAATAAGGTTTTACGGCCAGACAAAACATATACAGAACTCAAACTTGCGATAAGCTTTTATTGGTCCAGCAATATTTGATGAAATCCAACATATAGCACTGCGAGTTTTACACTTCACATATAATGCCTTAATTATCTGTCGTATAATCTATCTTAACAACGATCGAACATATTCACACACACACACACACACACCAAGCAACTACTGTATCGTCCTTTTTATCTAACGTTCTTATCACATTCATTTCACTCTCTTTGACCTCAAAAGTGTTCCCAACCTCATTCATGTGAGAGAGAAGATGATATCACGTTAAGGTCGGAAAGTGTAAAAGAGAACAAACACAAATTTACATAGGAAAAGAAACTAAAAATGAAAGTTAAATTAGAATATACGTCAAATTTCCCATTGTGCGAGAAACCACCAATAATCATGGATCTTTTACTGAAACTTTTTTGGGATTTGGAACCAAGTTTGTAAGTCTTTTTATGCTCTTTTGCGAGAGTAAATTGATTTTTTTTGTTACAGTCAATTAGGTAGAGCCATTCTTCATCAATAGGCACAATAAATTTCCATCTGCATAAGGCTAAGTGATGTTCATGAAGAAGTCTACACCGTGTTCTGTGCTCAGACACGTGCCTAGGCAAAAGGCAGTGAACATTACATTTTGTTGTTTCTTTCTGAGATTCAAATCTTTGTCTATTACCTTGTTTACAGATGATAGAGAAATTTTCAACGACTTAGCGATTGTTCTTTACTTCGGTGGATTTTCGTTTGAGACCAGAGACCTTACTTTTGAAATAGTCATAAAAGTACGTACCTTCTTTGGATATTCATTTTGTGTTCTTTTTCCTGTTAAAAGCAATGTTTGACGTTTTTCCCATTATTATTAATAATATAACTTATTTCACATTTAGAAATGCTAATTCCATGATTTTTACAGCGCTTTTGAATTATAGAATACGAATATTTATCTTCGTAAAGAGCAAAAACATAACCTTCCACCGCATCTGGTTTACGTGCGCCATTTTCTTAGCAGACAATATTTAACGGCAGCAGATGTTTCTTTTGTGTCATCTAACACGCTGTTGCCAGTTTCAATCCTTTGAAGTTCTTTTATTGTCTGTAATTTCTTATAAAAAATGCTTTAAAAGTGTGTGAGCATCCTTCGTACCTTGTAAAGGAGAAATTATGTCCCCGAGGGGTCTGAAACGAGTCTTCCAAATTAGCGATTGATCTAACACCGATTCCTTTAATGATACGTATGGTCCAAGTATACAAAAGACAACTCGTCCAAAGATACCAGTAGACCAAAGGTTGCAAAATAAAGCTACATTTTTATGCATAGTTTGTGACGTGCATCTCAAAATGAACCTCCCTTTCATTTCTACTTTTATGTAAATTATATTTCTTTTAAACGATATAAAAAACCTCCGAATTTTCTTATACTTGCAACGGCTACTGTAAAAACTGAGTGGTGTGAATTCACGGATAATTTCTAAAAATAAAGTGCAGCAAAGCTGCCTGCAGGTATCGGAGCTTTTCAGAAATTTCCGTTTTTAAAAAGTGCCCGTTTATTTTAACCCGTATTTTCACAGATTTTCTTCCGTAGTCAGAAATTCCGTTTATTTTAGAAAAATCCTTTTCAGGTTTTTCCGTATTTAATTTCACAGATTTTCTTCCGTAGTCAGAAATTCCGTTTATTTTAGAAAAATCCTCTTCAGATTTTTCTGTATTTAAACTGAAATTCCGCAAAACTAACGACCCGGCATCCTTCCGCTACAGTCAGGATCGAACCACTTACGTTTGGGTCAACAGCTAATGTACGGCTTTAACCACTGAGCTACAAACTTTTTTTTTTTTTTTTTTTTGAATTTTTTTCTTGTCATTAATGCGAGTGGTTTAGTCATTTTATTTTCTGTTGGAGCTTATTATTTTTTTGAACAGGTTTCTAATACATTAACTTTTTTTACTGTAGGAGGACTTTTCAAAAATAAAGCATTTTTTATCGTGATTTTTCGAAGAAACAAATTGTTTAGCAACTTGATATTTTAAAAACTGATAATGACTTTTAGTTCTCTTTGAAAAAGGTGAAATGTACTTTTTTATAATAATATTAATACTTCACACACACACACACACACACACACAAACCAACTCCAAAATGTAAAAGTAACCCTTGATAGCTGTAATAGCTTTTGTCTTAAGTTGTCCAAAGACTGATACATAGACATCGTGTAACCAACTATACAATAAGTTAAGTGCCCAGTTTCTTACAGTAACACAATCGACATACACTGAAGAGCAATTGAATTAGAGATACCTGTCTAGTAATGTGTAGCACCACCTTTTGCCCTGAAGACGGCGGCGATTCCTCTCGGCATGGACTCTACAAGACACCGGAAGCGTTGGGAAACTATACGGATCCACGATCCCTGAACAAGCTCCCACAGTTAACGAAAATTTGATGGAGGGGTCAGAGCCTTGAACATCTCTCTCGATGGCATCCAGATGTGCTCGATGGGATTGAGGTCAGGTGACCTAGCCGGCCAAGGAAGCGAGGTCACGTCAGTTGCGTGTTAATCCAACCATTCGGATACAATTCGGGAGCGATAACACGATGCATTGTCTTGTTGCATGATGAGGTCCCCAGTGGGATGTTGAAGACGCACAAACGGGAGCAAATGGTCGTCCAGGATATCCCGGTAACGTTGACCTGTGAGGGACGATGTCACACGTACCAGGAGTCCCATTTCAGTACACGTAAACAGTCCCCAGGCGGGAATACCACCCCCACCAGCTTGAAGAGTACCTTGCTGGCAAGAAGGATCCATCGCTTCATGTGGTTTGCGCCGTACTCGTATCCTGCCATCCGCATGTACCAACGTGAATCTCGACTCATCAGTTCAGGCAATATTTTTCCACATGTCTAGGGTCCAGTGGCGATGTTCTCGCGCCCATGCTAATCTTTGCACCCTGTGATGTGCGGTCAGCAGTGGTACCCTCGTCGTGAGACGATGGCTTCTGTACCCCATAACGAGGAGATGGTTCTGGATGGTGTGGCTACTTACACGCTTTTGTGCACCAGCGTTAAATTGCCGAGTGATTTCTTGCACTGTGGCCCCTCTATCCGCTGTTACAATGCGAGCTAGCCAACGATGACTCCGCACATCCATACGCTGTTGTCCACGGCAGTTGGTTCTTGCAGGGATGGTTTTACCGGATTCGATGCACTCACGGTGCACCCGTGATACAGTGGTTAGTGAAAATCCCAGTGCCTGCACGACGTCAGAGATGGAGTGACCCATTCGTCGGGCTCCGACAATTTGCCCACAATCAAATGCGCTTAGATCCTTCATCTTACCCATACTGCGTTCGACTCTTACTGACTCTCGTCGCATCACTCCTTATATTGTCGGATCGCTGCATACGTCATGTCGTTTATTTCTACAGGGCCGCTCACAGCGCCACATTTGCATAACGCCAGATATCTCTAATTCAATTGCTCTTCAGTGTAATAAATAGCTGCTGCAGAAAATAGGGGATAGGAGAAAACATATGCTGTACCACAATAAACAAAATTCACCTGATATGCTGAGATTGGATCCACAATATCCGATCTCGCTACGGAACTTCAAAATTTGACAGACGATTGAAAGTTAACAGTTACTCAAACCTCAAGTATTCTCACCAATCGGTCCTATTACCGGTAAGTTCTCATCATACAGATACGGAAAAGGTGAAAACGGAGTTTTACCGTTAATATACGAAAGGAATGCGGAAAGGGTTCTGAAAATTCAGAATTTTCCGTTAACGCATCTCTAAAACGGTAATTCACAGACAATATAAGAAAGAAACTGCGGAGAGGTTTGTGAAAATTCAAAATTTTCCCGTGGTACGAAAAATCCGTGAAATTCAGGTTTCTTTCCGTGATTTCACGGAAAAGGTTGTATCAGAAATGTGCTTCGTTAATTCACGAAAAAAATGACGGAAAGTGGCTGGTGAATTTCCGAAATGTTTTTACAGTGTACTGATTGGAAAGCTGTTTTCTAAAAGAAGATACCTATTGTTACAACATTATTCGAAACCTAGCTTGCTACAGCTATAATTACTTTTTCTGAAAAGAAGTCTTGTACAATGTAAATACAAAAATAGATTACACAAATAATTTATCTTTGTATATTTACCTCAGCTGTGATCATCATATGCAATAGATTTCAACACATTCAGTGACTTATATTCCATACTAGTTGATATGTCCAGGGAATTCAAATGAAAACACTGTGAACAAGTATCTACGAATTCATTTCAATTGAAAAAGAGAGTCGAATATCTCGCTATTAACTGTTCTCAACAAATCCCCTTTCTAGAGATCTGCAAGGGCCTTATTTGCTGAGCCTCAGCTGGGCCGTCGGCTGTGGCTATTATTTAGGCTCGTCCTGTCATTTGTGGCTATTATTTAGGCTCGTCCGGTCAGTTGTGGCTATTATTTAGGCTCGTCCAGTCAGTTGTGGCTATTATTTAGGCTCGTCCGGTCAGTTGTGGCTATTATTTAGGCTCGTTCGGTCAGTTGTGGCTATTATTTAGGCTCGTCCGGTCAGTTGTGGCTATTATTTAGGCTCGTCACGTCACTTGTGGCTATTGTTTAGGCTCGTCCTGCCAGTTGTGGCTATTATTTTTTTTTGGCCCGATCCGTCAGTTGTAGCTACTATTTAGGCCCGTCCCGCCAGTTGTGGCTATCACCGAGGCCCGTCCCGCCAGTTGTGGCTATCACCGAGGCCCGGCCCTTGAGTTGTGGCTATTACTTTGGCTCGGCCCAGTGCGTGATATGCCAATTTTGTATTTTTTTGTCTTTCTATTGAATTTTATTAAATTGTGAAAATTAAATAATGAAATGAGATATTATTAAAAATATTTAATTAAATGTAAGCCTGAAAATATTAATTATACCTTGAAAATTATCGAAGAATTTAACCTTAAAAGAAAAAAAAAAAAGAAGACTAAGCGCGTTCAAAATAAATTTTCAAAGTGTAACGCACTTAAAAATAATCTTGCAGTTTACTTTTGCGTATACAACGAGATAAAATTAAAAAAAAAGACCTTTGAAATGCTTCCGTTCCTAGTCTAAACACTAGTTAATTTGTAAACTTAATTACATTAATCCATTTAGGTTTTATACAAACTACTAATAAACATTAAGTACATTAACATACCTGATTACAACAAGAAACATTTCCTCTTAGGCAGAAAATTCTGATCAGGGACTTGTAGCAGCAGAACGCATTTATGTCTCTTAAGATGATATGTTCCAAATTTTGAACTGTCATAGCTTAAAAAAAATGTTGCACTTAATGCACTGCGCAAAGTTTCTCAGCTGAATGGATTCTGCATTGGCAAACAGTTTGAAATGCGTCCAAATATCACTTTTCTCGCTTATATTATCTATTAGGATGTATTCTCCTGTGACAATGTTTTCGCTGAGTTTCTGATTTCTTAAATTCCATGGCAAAAGAAGTTACATTTGCAACTATGAGTACATGAAGACATTGACAGGTGTCTGCTGCCGATAAGTTATCAGAGTGAAATGCCGCAGGAGGGTAAGAAAATGTCCCTTCTCCGAACTAGCAGCGGTAACACTGCAACATTCGATCCCTATAGGGATTAGGGATAGGAGAAACAATCAATGTCATCTCTCTCTCTCTCTCTCTCACACACCACTCCACTGCAGGCACTCCTGTCTCCCTCCCCCCCCCCCCAATCAGCACAACACACACAATTGCTCGGAGCCGAAACTTTTTGCTGCCAACAAGGTCCAAATTGTGTTTACCATCTTAATACCTACAGATGATAAAAACAATTTGAGTGCCTCTTCTAGCTTCTGTTATTACACTTGGGCTGTGTCATGGCAGGGAGTGAAGCCAGGAAAACTGTTAAACAGACCAGGAAATCGGGAAACACGACTTTTCTCTCTCTTTACCATTGCGAAAAAATAATGGGCCGGCAGTAGGTATCTGGGGAATGCAGCCCGTTGCTTTGCTCTCTAAATAAATAAAAAAAAACCCTACCCGGACCCGGCTCGTGCAGATCTCTACCCCTTCTTTTCGTACGCTCTGTCTTCGTGGGCCGACTAAGAAGACTTCCCCATTAACAGCATAAGTTAATGAAGATAATACTCGCACTTTATGGTTAATAGTTTGACGAACTTAAGCGATGTAAGTCAAGCCAAGTATGCGATTGTAGGCAGGGCGCACCCAGTTGTCCTGTTCCAGGGGAAAATGCTTCAAGAAATCTGGAACAGCACGCGGTTTAAATAATTTTTTTTTTTTACTTTTATAATGCTCTACTGCTACATTTTCGATTTGTAGCGATTCGACACGTCACACTATTGTACAGCGCACTACCTTCGATCACTCGCCAGTGATAAAATAAAAGCAACGCCCAGTGTAGAGTGTGTGTGACTGTAAGACGATCTGAAGTAGGCCCGTATGTTGTCCTGATGATCTGTAAGCCGAATGAGTTTTAAAGTTCTATCAACATGACGTCGGCAATATGATTCAGTCTTCGATGCTGTTATACACATACCGGCCACTGAATTAGAAACTTTTATTCTATACCACGTTGGAAGTCTTTTAGCCAGAATTACAGCACGCATGCGGTTTGGCATAGATTCCATAAGGTGATGGAGTGCATCTACGTCTTCAGCATGACAGGCTTTCACCAGAGAGTCCTTTAACTGCCTCATATTTGACGAAAGAAGATTTTTATCTTTAACATGTCCTTTACATTCTCAACGGGGTTCAGACCTGGGCTTTGTG
This sequence comes from Macrothele yani, assembly GCA_039090855.1. Taxonomy (NCBI): domain Eukaryota; kingdom Metazoa; phylum Arthropoda; class Arachnida; order Araneae; family Macrothelidae; genus Macrothele; species Macrothele yani. Next base: position 124,396,516 of record CM077013.1, read on the forward strand.
GGGGCCAAGGAAGATGGTGGAAGTCGCGGTCATGCTCGCTTGCGTGATGGACAGTAGCATTGTCATCAATAAAACAGCCGTTATCTGCTAGATAAAAAGTCAGCATCGCAGGATGGGCAACAATGTTCAGGTAATCCATGGAGGACGCCCGACCTTTCAGCAATATCAGGGGGAGCCGTTCCATACCAACAGAATGTGCTCCACACTATTGCACCCCCAAAATCTTGAGTTTTGTTGACAAGGTGACCTGGAGTCCATTGCTCCATGGGGCACCCACCAAACTCTCTGCCTTCCGTCGGTACAGAAGAAGGTGAACCGCGACTCGTCGGACCACATGCCTTTCTCCATGTCCAGTGACGGTGTTCCTGACACCACCGCAGACAAACTTTCTGGTTCTTCGCCGAAATTAGTAATTTTCGTACAAGCATGCGACTGCCATAATCGATTCTCTTCAATTCGCTGCCCATAGTTCACTGAGATACGGGTCTGGAACAGCCTTTATTGAATGCTTCGGTCAATTACTGCTCACTGTTTCTCCGCACAAGCCTTCTTCTACGCGCCGCAGTTACGCCTGTTCGACGGGAAGTGTGTGTGTGTGTTATTCTTCCATCGATTAGAGACCCGGGATATCTCACCTTTTGGGAAACCAGTCAGCTCTGATGTTTTCAAAATCGTCGCTCCAACCAGACGGACACCCACAACAAGACCTTTATCGAGCTCCGAAAGATCCTTTGTTTTTCCGATTGTGATCAACACTACTGACGTGCAGTAGTCTTAAATGGTTTCTTGATCACGTGGTGACACACGTGATCATATATGCTGAGTAAGTGACGTCTACATGCTACTGCATAAAGGTTTCTTATCCAGTGGCCGAAGTGCATTTGTACATAGAGGAATTGTGTTTGTGTCTAGACTATATTGAATTTCTGCAAAGTTGAATTGTAAGTGAATCCGTATAAACGAGTTCTTTGGATATTATGTGAGCTTCATTTTCTTATATCGATCTCTGTGCTCATTAGATGTCATTTAGCATTTAAGTGGCTGTAGTACTGTTTGCAGGCCCACCTGTCATATGAAAGTACTGGTTTGAACTAGTTAATCGATTTTGACGTTACCTTTTTTTATGCACTGAATAATTTTTTTGGGGTGGAAGGGGCTTTTTTCCCCATTCGTCCTTCGCTAATTTGAGGACACTGGTTAGAGGAAAGGTACAGGGCCAACGCAACCAGAAGAGCACAACGCCCATGCCTGATCCGGGTTTTGGACCCGGACACGTGTCGTGCGAATGATCGTCAAACCACTCGGCAACGAGGGCGATGCTGAATTATTGAAAAGGATGTTCGTATAAAATAGATTTTGGAAGTACTCAATGCTTTTATAATGCAGGGAGTGAGTCGAAAGTTTTGCAATATTTGCATAAACGCTTGTGCCGCGGAGGGTATGTCACGTGTTTAAACTAGTTCAAGTCGCTCACTGCAGTGAGCCGAAGGGGATATAAGGTGGTAGCCGTTGCTGTGAACAACACTGCATGTTCTCGTTCTATCTGTGGTTGGGACGCTTAAAAGATGAACAGCCACAACCGGCTAATTAGGGAAATTTTGCTTTACGAGATTGAACTCGCCCATAATGCTGCTCAAGCAACACGAAACATCTGTCATGCGAAAGGAGAAGGCTCCGTGGACCACAGCAACGCAACCAGATGGTTCAAGAAATTTCGCTCAGGTGACAGGAACCTCGACGATCAGCCAAGGTCAGGTAGGCCGCGAACCATGGATTCGGAGGCCATGCGCCAGGCCGTAGAGACAAATCCGACAACCAGAAAGATTATCAGGCGAGCTGGGCATATCACAGACCACCGTGGTTCGTTACCTTCAGGACCTCGGCAAGGTCTGCAGGAGATGCCGCATTGTCCCTCACGAACTGACGCCAGCAAAAGCAAACCGCCTAGTGAAAGTGTGCACGAAACTCCCAGAAAACCCGCGCGATGTACGTTTCATCAAGAGGATAGTTACGTGCGATGAAAAGTGGGTTTATTTCCGTAATCCTAGAACAACACGGCAGTGGTTGAGCCGGGCCAGCTTCCTGGGCCTGTTGCCAAACGTGGGCGCTTCTAGTCCAAGGTGATGCTTTGCGGCTGGTGGAATTTCGAGGGGATAATCCATTACGAATTTGCTTCAGACGGTCAGACCATCAACGCCAATCTCTACTCCGAACAGCTGGGGCGGATATATGCCATTTTGGAGGATAAGTACCCGGCACTAGTGAACAGAAAGCGCGCTCTCCTACAGCAGGACAACGCTCGGGCTCGTACCGCGCTTGCGACCCGGGCAACACTCCAGGAACTTGAGGGTATCGAACTAATGTTATACCCAGCATATAGTCCGGATCTTGCGCAGTCGGATTATTACTTGTTCTGGTCCATGGCCCATTTCTTTCGCGGGAAGCACTTCAACAACCAGTAGGAGGTGGCAGCTGGGGTGCATGAGTTCTTCGCCTCGAAGGACAAGAACTGGTACCGCCGGGGAATAGAAGAACTGGCAGTGAGATGGCTAAAGACGGTGCAACACAATGGCCTATGCTTTGAAAGCTAGTCAGCTTTCGTCGTAAAGGTACGTATGAAGAAATAAATAGATCCAAATATTGCAAAACTTTCGATTCACCCTCTATATAATTTTTGCACTAATTGGAGGAAAAATGTCGTTTTTGTCTTTCCATATTTTTTGTTACTGAGGTCCGGCAACCGGGCGAGGGGAGGAGCTTATGTACCACATGAAAAAAAAGGACATTGCATCTTTAATCAAGATAATTTGAAGTAAAATATGCAAAGAAACCCCCTCGAGTTTCATTCGCCATAGGAAGTGCAAATGTCTTCTTTCCTTTTTTTTTTTTTTTTTTTTTTGTTATTGTGAAGATCTGGATATTCCTTACTTCATAAAGCTTATTTATTAATGCTAATTACAATGCGGATATTTTACATTAGTGGTGACTGGAAGTTTTCGAATGTCCGCTGCGATGCAAACATGAGAAATGATTGAATTAATTCTCACAGCGGAATGGAAAGAAGAAAGAACCATATTTTTTCATTCACGTGTTTTGAAATGTTATCACTTCCTACCTCGATAAGGATATTTCCCGATGTTACAAATTGTGTGGTTTCTCGAATGATAATTGCCTTTCATGTTTTTCTCTGAGGCTATACACGCGTAAAAATTCTTTTCGCAGGTATCACTACTCAGAAGAAAATATGTGGCTTCATATCACCGTGCTTGTACATATTATGAGCAGGAAGAACAGTTTTATTGCCAAGCAAACTTTGTCGTGATATCACGTTTTGTACGAATCTTGAAAATATTCATAATCACAGATTGTACGACCAGTAACGTATAAATATAAAAAAAAATAGTAATGTATTTTAATGAAGATAACTTATTTCTCAGAAAAATACTCGTCATAATGAAGAGTATTTTTCTAAGAGAATTTTTCTAAGATATGCAGTGTTTGTGTGCAGCTGACTTATTAAACCACTACATAAATCAAAACTTCCCCTACAGTGAAATGCGAGTCACTCAAATAAAGTTCAAGAGGTTTTACTTACAGCTAATCCTTTATTGCTGTTACTTGATCCTTTCAAGGTGAAATCACGAAACTTGTGTTAATCTCCACAATAACAATTAACTATGAAACACACTTTCATTAACGTGGAACACGTAGCCTTTAAACTACTTAAACGGCAATTAAGCTATCTCTTACCCAAAAGGAGCATTAACGTTCACCATCAAAATTCCCTCCACACAGCTACTGCGTAGCCATTATATAGGCACATCTCGTCTTGTTCTTATCACATTCATACGTTTCTTACGTACGGACCTCATGGTGTTTCCAACCTCCATTCATGTGAGAGAGAAGATATCACGTTAAGTTTGGAAAGTGCAAAAGAGAACAAACTCAAATTTGCATAGCTGAAGGAACTAAACAGAAACCATCGCTCTTTCCACGTTAATAACTGAGTCTCGGAAAAATTCTCATCGGCTGTCACCGGAAATCGAACCCAGGGTCTTCCAGTTACGAGCCGAACCTGCTATCACTGCGCCACATGGCTCTATGAAGCAACCTGCCATGTGGTTTGGCAGTTAATCACAATTGAGGCTGGAGAATTCGAGGCAGCTGTGGTGCAGTGGTAGAATGTCGGGCGTGTAACTGGAAGACCCTGGGTTAGATTCCAGGTGGCGGCCGATGATAATTTTTCCGAGACTCACTTATTAACGTGGAAAGAGCGATGATTTCTGTTTGATGTTCCTGATCCACGTCTAGTGTTTGAATTAAAAGGAACTAAAAATGAAAGTTAAAATAGAATATACGTCACAGATAGTTTTAGAATCGAATAAAGTCTTTCACATAATAAAGTCTTACATCTTTCACCACCATCCTCGAATAATAAGATGATGTGCCCTGGCGAAAACATTTTGAATACAGTAATCCCGCAATTTACATTGTCTCGACTTACGTTACCCTGTATTTATGTTGTTCGGGCAGTACTGTACAAAAAAGGGGGTTTACGATGTTTTTTCACGGGCTTTTGACATAATGTAGATTTAAAAAAACTCATCTTTTAAGGTGATGTTAATCATTCTTGCCACCCCCTCTGGAATTTTAGATTTTAACCCAAGAGAGAGGTTTGTTTTTATGCCTCAAAACTAGCTGTCTGTTTTAATCAATGGATCAAGGACTGTTTAAGACGTTTAAAGCCCATTACACCAGACCTTCTATCACCAACTTCAGCGCAGCCATGGAAGAGGATACGGAACTAACAGTGAAGGGCTTTTGGAAGGCCTTCAATATCTTGCATGCAGTCACGATGATAGGGGACTCGTGGGATGACGTTACAGAGAAAACACGATAAAACGTGTTTGTAAGAATTTTTGTCGTTTTGTAGATTACGAACTTTGCAGCTAATCCAGAAAGCGATCCCTTTTTCCAGGCAACAGAGGAAGTCGTCATTATGGCAACCGTACTTAATTTGGAAGTCGATGTCGAACATGCTTTAGAACTCAATTCCTTTTATCAGGAACTCATGCTCGACAATATTGTAGAAATTCGGAACCAAAGCGTTCTTGAAGAAACCGATGAATCTGACCCTAAGCTTATGGAAAAGAATAACGACGGTTTCAAACTGAACGACGAGCTAAATCTCATCAAAGCTGAATGAAAATCCTTTAAGACATTGATTCTGTCGAGCATCAAGTAGCAACAATCAGAAAAAGAATTATGGAAAGAACAGTGACGGTTTCAAAACCGAACGAGGAGATAAATCTCATTGAAACTTTGATGAAAGTTCTAGAGGATATTGATTCTGACAAGCAGCCAATAGCAACAACCAGAAAAGGAATTATGGAATCAACAATGACGATTTCAAAACCGAACGAGGGGATAAACCTAACTGAAGCTGGAATGAAAGTCCTCGAGGACATTGATTCTGACAAGCAGCAAGTAGCAACAACCAGAAAAGGAATCATGGTAAGAACAATGACGGTTTCAAAACTGAACGAGGGGCTACATCTCATTGAAACTGGGATGGAAATCCTCGAGGAGATTGATTTTGACGAGCAGCTAGTAGCAAGAACCAAAAAAGGAATTATGGAAAGAACAGTGACGGTTTCAAAACTGAACGAGGAGATAAATCTAATTGAAACTGGGATGAAAGTCCTAGAGGATATTGATTCTGACAAGCAGCCAATAGCAACAACCAGAAAAGGAATCATGATAAGAACAATGACGGCTTCAAAACTGAACGATGGGCTACATCTCATCGAATCTGCGATCAAAATCCTTGAGGACACTGATTCTGACGAACAGTGAGTAGCAACAACCAGGAAAGGAACAGAATGGATGCTCGACTTCTGTGAGGAGATTTTATAAAGGAAAAAAAAAAAGAAGTCATTGTCGGTCCGGATTTTAGTGCTGAGTTTCTTCCAGTTTTCAAGGGCTCTTGTATCGCCACAAGATCACCAATTTCATAATAATGAATATAGGATATGTGAGTATTAATGGTCTTTGTAATTGACACTGACAAGCCATAAATCTTATTTATTTTCATGTTATCTCTAAAGTTTTGTTAAGTACAAAGGAATATTGTCTTTTTTTCTCGGTGAAAATTGTCCTATACGACCCTGCGTATTCAAACATTTTACCTATGGAAAAACTGCCTCGACTTACGTCGTCTGATTACGAAAGAATTATTAGTAACTTCGGGGTGTTACTGCAGTGAAAAAGTATAATATATGCGCAAATTATTCTTCATAGCAAAAGCTATGCTAAGGAAAAATAATTTTTCAAATAAGTCTTCTCAGAGCAGAGACAGCGAGAAAGAAGTTTTGACATTTACACTCTATATTGGGGAAACTGCATTATTTAAAGAGGATAACGTTTCCAATCTTCACAGTACAGAATGGCATACAGTACATTTAAAACAGGGAATTCTTCAACCTGATGTTTAGATGCGGAGATTCTGTAGCAAACAGAAACACACATCAACACCACCTAGCGTCATAGCTGTGAACTACAAACAACCCACGAGTACATGCAAAATGTTCAGCAAGATGAGAATTACCCGGTGTTGAAAGAATTTTATTCACATTTTTAGAAGCAGACATATCGAGAAAAACAAATTAAACAATTGAGCCCCTAGTGTGAAAATTATGCGTTATTTTGGGCAGGAAATATTCACAAAATATTTTCGTAGTTAGTAGCATCTGTCCAAAACCGAAAATTTTCAGTCGGGTATTTAGACGTGTAGATATTGCTGCAATTGTGATCTAAGCGGAAGCGTTTTCTTATGCCCCCTACTGACAAACTTGTGTGTTACAAAAATTTTGAAACTATATGCAAAACATTGCACGTCAGAAACGATGTGTGACAAAGAAGAAAAAGTTCTCAAATCAGATTGTTAGAAGTAGAGATGTCGAGAGGAACGAGATAGACATCTACTCCCAATAGAGGAAAAATTGTGCATTGTTTTGAGCAGAAAACATGCGCAAAAGGTTTTCCGTGGTGATCAGTATCTGACCTACGAAGATTTTTTTCATTCGAAGTTTTGGAAGCACAGATATTCCTGCGAATACTTCGGGAACATAAATACGCACTATTCCCCTAGTGCAGAAGGGTCCTTCACCGTAATGAGTAAATATATGCAGAATGTTTCCCATCAGAAACCTTATCCGACGTAAAAAGGAGTCTCAAATCGGTTTTCAGAAGTCGGGAAATCTGTAAAAACTTTACTCCCCATAGCGGTAAACGTGTGCATAACTTGAAAAAGAAATGCTAGTCTTCGTAATAAGGGGTATAACCTGAGGAAAGAATTTTTTCAATCGGTTATTTAAAAGCAAAGATACTGAATAAAATGCGTTTTAAATTCCATAACATCTGTATTTACGTCCTTTAACGGCGAAGTTATGCATCAGAGAAGGACCGGAGAGCAAGTTGTCGTATTTCGGGCTTCCGAATGAAAAACTAACTTTACAAATTGGACGAATAGGTGAAGAGACATGGTATCCAAAGTATGACGGTCAGACGGACGGACAAACATACGAACATAATGCTATTATAAGCAAAAGGCGTGCTAAAAAGGCCGGTCTGCTGCGAACTGCATTGTCTTCGTATAAAATAAATCAGTGTTATTACAGCCTATAAATTATTATTATTGAAACTGTATCCGCATGAAATATAGCGGTGGAGCTAGTTTCTTAGCACAGTGAAGATGGATGTGATCAGGCCTTATACAGGATGATTCACTCGGGACTGAACACATATTATGTGGAATATATGAGATGGGGAATATACAATGAGCGTGAAACCTGAACGGAGCGGTTCTTTATTCCCTGACAAAGAAATCGATATGCATTACCTGTGAAATAAAAGTTTCCCCGGCAGATGGGTGGCGCCGCAATGACGCACCACTTGTCCAGTAGTCGTGGGGGAATAGCGTGTCTCTACAGACAGTTTAAGCGAGGAGGTCGAATGAAGATGGTGCACTCAATTGAAGAGAGTTGTGCGTCAGTACTGGGTAACCGGTTCCTTCAAACAATGGCAGGAGGAGTTTCTGAAGAAATTTGGTGGGCGGAAACCATCCACCAGAGCCGCCATTTCGAAATTGGCGAAGAAGCCGTAGAGAAGAAGAAGCTTAGTGGATACGATACGAGCGGACGAACCCAGATGGTGGAGGATACAATAGAGCATGTGAAGCAGCAGTTATTGACATCCCCACGAAAATCTATTCGGCGGCTATCCCAAGAGACTGGATGATCGTATTCGACATGTCAAAGAGCAGACAAACAGGCGAAGATTAAGCAGTGCAATATCACGGCTGTGAACGAGTTACAGCCACCTGATTTTGCAAAGCGATTGGCATATTGTCAATGGTTTACCAAATTTTTCGCTGAAAAACCCGCCCTGTTGGACATAACATGGTTTACTGACGAAGCATGGTTCCATTTATCCGGCTATGTAAACTTGCAAAAATAGCAAAATTTAATGAGTTTGTGAACCAGCTGGCACATCAGAAACTTGCAGATGGTGACTTTCAACCCCCGTAGCTGAATCACGGCGACGGGCGACGTACGTCGCAGATTTTGTTTGGTCCTGCAGACAAAAACGATATCTCTCAGAACCCTATTAAATCGTCTTGCAGACTCCCTATCATAGGTGCAAGTTTTCCCCCTTTCAAAATTTCCGAAAACGTAATTTAAACGGAGTAAAGATTTCTCCCGTAATCGTATATTTAGTACGTCTTTTGTAAAAAAAGATCGTGTTTATGTTATTGGTTTGTCCGTCCGTCCGTCCGTCTGTACCAACGAAATCTCTGCAACTATTAGTCCGCTTTGAAAAATTCTTTTTGCATTGGGAAGCTTGAAATATGCGAATGATGATCCCTTATTTTGTTTTGTTCTTACGGTATGCAATTTTGCCGCTAGAGGGCGTAAACGCAGATGATGTCGAATTCAAAAATACGTTTTATTCCACATATTTGCTTCTAAAAATCCGATTGAAAAAATTCTTTCATCTTTCGATTCCATTTATGTCGAAGAGTATTTTAGACATAATTACATTTCAACATTACGCATAGATTTCCCGCTAGGGGGCGTAAAAGTAAATTACATTTGACCCGATAATTCTTCTTCTAAAACTCCGATTTAAAAAATTCTTTCTTCAGAGGATACACCTCTGATGGAAAATCTTTTGCATATAATTTCAAATTTTTGGTAAAGAATACTTTGGCCACCAGGGGGCGTAAGCGTTATTTTTTGCTTCTGATCTATTTGCCATAAAATCTGAGCTTCTAAAATATCGATTGAAAAAATTCTTTCGTAGACTGATGCCACTCACATCGATAAACCTTTCCGGAACATTTTCTTTTTAAAATATTCCACAGTTTCTCCGCCAGGGGGCGTAGATATGTATCTTATTTTTGTGAATATCTGAACTTCTAGGAGTCCGATTTGAAAAAAATTCCTTCTTTGTTGGATAGTGTTTTCAGTGTGACATGTTTTTCCTACAAATTCAAAATTTTCAAGTAATTCATAGACTTTCCGCTAGGGGGCGTAGAGGTAAATTGCGTTTCCCCCTATATCTCTGCTTCTAAATCTCCAATTTGAAAAATTCCTTCTGCACCAGATAAAGCTCCTGATGGGAAATCGTTTGCACATAATTTCTAATTTTTGAAAAAAAAAAAAAAAAAAAAATTGTTTAGCCACCACGGGGCGTAAATCTTAATTTCCGCTTCTGATGTATTTGCAGAACAATATGAGCTTCTAAATTCTCGATTGAAAAAAAACGTCGTTTGTAGACTGATACTACTCATGTCGACAAACCTTTTAGAAACATTTTCTTCTCAAAATAATGCATTGTTTCTACTCCAGGGGGCGTAGATATATATCTTATTTTTGTCAATATCTCTACTTCTAAGAGTCCGATTTGAAAAATTCCTTCTTTATTGGATAGTGTTTCCGATGCGAAATGGTTTTCCTATAAATTTAAAATTTTCAAGTAAATCATAGACTTTCCGCTAGAGGGCACAAAGGTAAATTGCGTTTTCTGCGTTATTTCTGCTTCTAAAACTCCGATTTGAAAAAATCTTCCTCTATCGCATACAAGACCTGAAGGAAAAAAAAAATTTTCACATTATTTCTGATGTTTGGTAAAGAATCGTTTGGCCGCCACGGGCCATAAATGTTAATTTATGCTTCTGATGTATTTGTAGTAAACTCTGGGCTCCTGAAAATTCAAATAATTTTTTTGTTTTTGGAACGATACCGCTCATATGGAAAAACCTTTTGAGAATACTTTCTTCCTAAAATAATGCAGGGTTTTCCCACCAGGGGACGTGAAGTCACATCTTATTTTTGTCGATATCTCTGTTTCTAATAGTTCGTAAGCTCATGATTCCGTTTACAGCAATATCTGAGGGATTAAAAACCCGTTTGAAAAACTTCTTTCTTCCATCAGATACTATTGTTTTCCATACCGGTTCCATTGACTTTGAGTATCTTTGATAAATTTAATGTGCGTCAGAACGGATTGAAAAGACGTGCTTATTACACCCGAAAATTCGATGTCATCTTTCTTGCTCTTTCTCCTGATGGGCGATGTACGTCGCATATTTATAGCAGAAATCGCGGCGACATATATCGCAGATTTATTTTGTACTCATTCTCGAATTTCGGCGACGGGCGACGTACATCGCAAATTATTTGTACTCATCCCAGCAGCAGAATCACAGCGACGGGAGACGTACATCGGAGGTATATTTTGTACTCCATCTGACCTTGTAGCAGATTCACGGCGACGTATATCGCAGATTTATTTTGTACTCATCCTCGCATCAGATTCGCGGCGACGTTTATCGCAGATTTATTTTGTACTCATCCTCGCATCAGATTCACGGCGACGGGCGACGTATATCGCAGATTTGTTTTGTACTCATTCCCGTAGCAGAATTGCAGCGACGTACATCGCAGATATATTTTATATTCATCCTTGTAGCAAAATCGTGGCGACGGCCGACTTACATTGCAGATTTACTTTGTACTCATCCCCGCAGCAGAATCGCCGCGACGGGCGATGTATATCGCAGATTTATTTTGTATTCATCCTCGTAGCAGAATCGCGGCTACGGGTGACGTACATCGTCCTGCAGACAAAAAACATATCCCCAGAACCCTATTAAATCATCTTGCAGACTCCCTATCATAGATACAAGTTTTCAGCCATTCAAAATTTCCGAAAACGAAAGTTAGGCAGAGTGACGATTTCTCCCGTAATCGTTGTTTTTTTTATTCTCGCGACGTTCCCTCGATGCTTGAAAAGAGGATTGTCCAATATTGTTGTTAAATTTAATTTTATTGCACAAATATTTGTATTTTAGTTTGAAAATGAAGGCAACAATTTCCGAAAACTAAAGTTTGCCGGAATCCAATAATCTTAAATTCTTTTTTCTTGCGATGTTCCTACTGCCCTATATGGTCATTAAATATCGATTTATTAGATAAATGTTTGCATTTGAGATGGGAAATGGAGAAAATTTTTCCGAAAATGGAAGTACAAGGAGCGAAGATTTCTCCTGTAATGACAATTGTTTTCTAGTGTTACCTCTGCACTTTATTGTTGTTAAGTATAATTTTATTCCATAAATCTTTGTGTTTCAGCTTGAAAATTGTGGCAAAATTCCAAACACAGAGGGCCATAATTTTCTTGATCTTAATTAACATTTCAATTGCTGTAGTAGCCAGGTTAGACATTTTTTTAGGTAGAAAAATATGACTGTGCAATTTTTATCGTTTTTCGCATCTAGTAGTTATCTTGCATAGTGACCACCCGCAGATTATTTTGTGGCACAAGAGTATCTGTCGCAGACTAACCAGGAACTTTCTGCTATGGGGCTTTCAACAGGACAGTGCAACGTGCCACACCTCCAATAGGAGCATGGCAGAAATTCGCAGCTTTTTGCAGGACATGCAGGTTTATCTCCAAAGACCTTTGGCTGTCTAGATCTCCCGACCTGACACCTCCCGATTTCTTTTTCTGGGTACTTTTAAAAAGAAAGGTTTATGCCAACAAGCCAAGGTCTATTGAGGAATTGAAAGACAACATCACACGTGAAATTGTTGTCATCGACGTCGTTACGCTACGTCGCACATTCGCCAATATCGAGAGTCGGGTGAATATGTGCCTAGACGCTGGCGGTGGGCATTTCCAGCATCTTCTATGAGACATTACTTTTTGTCATGGATCAAGGTAGGTTTTACATTAATTTAATTCAAATGTGCCTTTGCAATCGTGAGTTAATTAAGTTCAGTTTAGAATGAATCACCATCTATAAACAAAGAGTCCCGGTATTACTTGAAGAGATGGAAATTGGAAGTCCACCCACCCAATATATGACATATTGTCTGACAATGTTTACTAAATAGAAAGCATTGGACTTAGTGTAATGCTTCATGAATTTTGACCTCGGAGGGTGAGAATAAAAAATGCTGCACCAAGTTAACAAGGCTGAATTATCAGGTATACCCAAGAAAAAGTACTGTAGGGGGTTCAAATTTGATAACGTAAGGGGCGGAAAAGACATTCCATATCAGGTGCGATTTATACAGTCTAACTAATAGCGAACAATAAATTTTTCTCCCAGATTTACTCTACCGATTTGACGCGTTTTCAGAACAGACTTAAAAGTATAATATATCATTTAGTACGGGTAAAAAGAAAGAGACCACTCCGTGGGCTTGCGGTTTTGAGGATTAATCCCCCGCTTCTGGGGCTTATACCGCAATCTCTGTTAAGCCAAGGATGTTGTGATTGTCCTAATCCGCAATCCGCTGTGCAAAGACAGATATCAACAGCGGGACAGCTCCTTCTGCGAAACAATAATGCCCGCACGAATCTATGCTCCTCGCCAAAAGAACGATTATGACGCGAAAAGCTCAGAATTTCAATTAACCGTCTGCAGTGATTAAGAAGAATGAAAAAGGGAAAAATACCCTTCAAATATAAACTATTAATACCATCATAATCAAAGGCGAAATGTTCAGTTTTATCAGCCATTGCAATAACTACAGATATCCGTTTCCATGTCAGAGACTGGAAAAATCAAAACTTAGCATTGCGGTTCCATTAGATACTGATCATTTAACTTCTGGGGAATGTACACCGAAAAGCCAAAACATTATGATCAACTGCCTAATATGACGTAGTTTTCTCTCGTGCCGCCAAAACAGGCAGCACAGGTGGCGCAGTGGTCTAAGCGCTGACTTATGAGCATTTGTCCGAGAAGGGTCCGAGTTCAAATCTTGGTGAGGCATGGATATTGTGTTTTTCTTGCGGCACTGGTTCTCACCTTGCCCTGAAATCAGTGGCCCTAAATTAGGGGTGGGTGACTGCTTATAGCTCATCGAGTTGCTCACCGTGGTCGTTAAAATTTCAATCAATCAAGTCAAACTGCCAAAACAGCTCTTACCCGGTAAGGATTGGGCACTACAAGATTTCTAAAGGTGTCTTGTAGTATCTGGTACCAACACGTTACAAGCAGATCCTTTCACTCTTGTAAGTTGCCTGGTTGAGCCGCCACAGATCGGATTTCTGTTCCAACATGAAACACAGATGCTCGATTGGGTTGATGTCTGGGGAATTTGGAGGCCAGGGAAGTCTTCCAGTCTTCCTGGTGTTTCTCGATTAATCTGAGCAGTGTGGAATTGTACACAATCCTGCTGAAAGATGGCCCTACTAGAGGGAAATACCGTCGCCTTGAAAGAATGTGTCTAGTCTGCAATGATGTTTAGGTAGGTGGTAGGCGTCATAGTTTCCTGTACAAGAATGACTCGACACAGTGTTCCTCACCGGAATATTGCCCAAAGAATTACACTACTTTTACCGGCTTGTTTTCGTCGCATGGTGCATCCTGATGCCAACGCTTCCCCAAATAAACGACGCACATGAACACAGCCATCCACGCTGTGCCATGGTGGTACACGGAACTAGATATGATGAGCAGGCTCCTTTTTTTAAGGACCGAGTCCAGCTCGGGTCTGGACATTTAAAGCTCGGGCCCGGCCCGGTTTTGAACATTTGTGCAAATTCTTCCTATGTGAATAAGGAAAAAATGAAGAATATTGTTTTCCTATTTATATTTTCATCATCACATAAGAATGTTAGTTCTTCCCATTAATGTCGACCCCCCCTCAAAATAAAAAAAAAACAAAAAAAAAGGGAGAGAGAGGGAAGTAAATATTATTATATACATTATGTTCAAGTACTAAATTTCCTTTATTCGTTTACCTCGGCTCCCCTTCATGTTTTCACCGAAGGACCGGAAATTCCCATTTTTCATATTGTAGCTAGCAGACCTTTAAATTTTAGTCATGGAAAACTATATATTATCAGTTTTCACCGTATCAAGGAAATAATACATACTTGTTACTTAAAACACTCACAGACGCTTACGAAATGCACGCGAAGCACGCAATAAACAATAATTAAGAATTTTAGCAAAGAAAAAAGAGAGATTGTAGCCATTCAGTTATGCGTTTCCCATTGTGTTGGTTATTTCAGTTAGCAGTGTTAAATGAAATTAATTAAAAAAGTCAACGGGGAAAATAACGTGAGCCCGGGGCCGTACGGGCCGAGGGTTTAGTCAAGGATTTGATGTAAGAGCCCGCTTAGGCCCGCGACAGTCCCCCCGCTATGGAAAATTGCCCACGGGCCCGGGCTTATTGCCTGTGCTCAACTCTACAGGGAAAGAGATTCGTCGGACCAGATAACCTTCCAATCTTTCAAGGTCCAGTTTTGATGCTCGCGTGCCCATTGTAGGCGTTTTTGACTGTGAACCCAGGCTAGCATGGGCACTCGGAACGTCCTGTGGCCACACAGCCCCATTTTCAGCTTGGTTTGATGTATAGTGTTTGTTGCGACACGTTACTCCTCTCACCAGTATTTAAATTGGTGGCGAATTGCGCCACAAAATGCCTTCTGTTGGCTCGCACCATCATACGAGATGGCCTTCGGATTGATGAGCCATGGTCGGCTCACACCTTGTAGGAGGATCGTGGTTTTTCCCTCCTCGGACCACTTTTTGAAGGTACTAACCACGGATAACCGTGCGAGCATTCCACAAGCCTTGCCATTTTGGTAATGATCTGATCCAGTCGTCTGGCCATTAGAATTTAGCCTTTGTGAAATTCGTTTAAGTCCGCTGCCTTTCCTATCTGAAGAACATTAATAACATTGATTAACAGAGCTCAGTATCCGGTGTTATTGAGCGAAGCGAGGCCGAATACCATGCGGAGCTCTCTTTATGAGACTCGAGACAATTAGTCATAGGTACGAGATGACACATCCGATCACCGTGACTTTTTGCATGCGATTAGACATCGTCCAGGATCAGGTTTTGACGTCTTCCGATTCCCGAAATTCCGTGTCACTGAGGAATAATCGTCCAGAAACTTGCATTTTTAGGGGGTTTTCCGGGATTTGAGAAGAGGTCGTTTGTTACCTATCTCCTCCAAAGATCTTCTGCCGATCGCGGTGACACTTGCTACAGAGAAAGGGAAGGACATGGTGAGTGACATGGGGTTGATATCATGGTGATTGGTCGTGTCCTATAAAAATAATGACCATTAAAAACTGACCAATTTTAATTGAGCGGTGCTCTCTTTAGGAGGCTCGAGATAATTAGTTGTTCGGGCATAGGTACGAGATGACACATCCGATCACCGTGACCTTTTGCATGCGATTGGACATCGTCCATGGTCAGGGTTTGACGCCTTCCGATTCCCGAAATTCCGTGTCATTGAGGAATATTTGTCCAAAAACATTCATTTTTAGGGGTTTTTCCGGGTTTTAAGAAAGGGTTGTTTTTTTACCTATCTCCTCCAAAGATTTTCAGCCGATCGCGGTGACACTTGCCACAGAGAAAGTGAAGGACATGGCGAGTGACATGGGTTGGTATCATGGTGATTGGTCGTGTCCTATAAAATAATGACCATTAAAAACTGACCAATTTTAATAACAATTAAAAAAATCCGCTCTATATACGAGACTCGGGACAATTAGTTGTTCGGGCATAGCTACGACATGACACATCCGATCACCGTGATTTTTAGTAACCGATTGTCCGTGGTTAGGTTTTGACACCTTCCGATTTTGCAATAACTTCTTTCAGAATTTGCCAACTGTACGCGAGTTATCGGTTACCGTTGGCGGCTTGTCCTAGTTTATACCGGTTCATGGCTTTCACTTGCGCCATCGTTTACCTGCAGTTGCTTTTTCTTGTATAAACACACAATGATCATAATGTTTTGGCTCTTCCGTGTAATAATTAACAAAATTTTCAGATGTACATAGAACAAACGTCTTTTCTGGATATGAGACAACTAAAGCAACAGGAGTATCGTCACTAAAGAAATAGTCAATAATATTAAATATTTGTGAATAACAACTGAGGATAATTTAAAATGGAATATTCATATTCAAAATATTGTTCATAAAATTTCGGGGGTATTGGGTTTAATTACGAGAATTTCAAATAATTTAACAATTCAAACATTAAAAATGTTGTATTACAGTCTGATTTATCGATGTTTGACTTATTTTATTTTATTTTATTTGATTTATTAAATATTCTGCCATACATTACAGTAATATTATACATGACAAAGTTTAACAAAAGCAATACTTCATCACAGTAGCACTGTACTAAGTAACTAACCAAAACAAAATACAATGTCAGTAATGTATCCTTAATATGTCATAACCTCAATGCAATAATCATACCATCAACTGCAATTTATGAACTTGCACAAATTAAATTAAAATTTATAAAGTAGATGGCATGAAATATAAAAAGAATATATATTTATTAGCATGTATATTATTTATTGTCTGCAGTCTTTGTATGTCTCTTTTAGTTAAGGTCCACGTCTCTGCACCATATGTAAGCACTGGAAGGATGCATTGATCAAAGACTTTTCTTTTAAGACATAATTACATATTGCTCCAGGCAAGTTTTATACGCCGATTCATTTCTTCATCAATGTGACCCTCACTTGATATCTGCTGTCCAAGATAAATGTAGGTATTGGTTTTCCCCATCAATCAATAAATCTTCATTTTTTTGTAAAAGCATTGTACATAACTTTTGTCTTCTGAAAGTTCATTTTTAATTCCAATTCTTTACTCTTGTCAGCAAGTTCCTGGATCATACTCTGCAGCTCTGATGGGGTAGTTGCAAAAACGACTACGTCATAAGCAAAACGACGGTGAGTTAAATAATCTCCATTAATCTTTACCCCTTTGTTTTCCCAGCTCAGTGATTGAAAGACATTTTCCAATGTGACATTAAAGAGTTTGGGAGATATAGTGTCACCTTATCTCACCCCCTTTCCAATTTTTATGGTTACTGTATTCTCAAATAGCCGAATATTTGCACAAAGAAGCATGGAGAAACGCATGCTTGGTGTAAACAGGAGAGATAAGAAGAAGAACTCGTGGATCAGAATAATGACAAGAGTGGAAGACATCATGATCAGAGTAAAATCCCTGAAATGGAAATGGGCTGGGCATATTGCCAGAAGGACAGACTATCGATGGACAGTCGAAATTTTAGATTGGATTTCAAGGGACAGGAAAAGACCCAGAAGAAGACCACATTGGAGATGGGTGGATCAAATTCGAAAGTATGCGGGAGTAACATGGAGGAGACTGGCACAAAACAGACCGTTGTTTTGTGCCAGTCTCCTCCATACGACAACTGACACTACAAATCGGTAACGGCGTAATTGATGTTTCTGTCGAACGTAAATATTCGTTTCAGCAGCTTTTAAACAAGTGTTTACTGAATAGAATGTTACATTTGTTGCGCGTTCGGAATGGTTTCTTGTGAGCATAATATTAAGTTTCGGGTGTTTGGATCACGACCAAATTAAGGCTCAAGAGTTATTTTTCTCATTGAGAAATTTCAATGCATAAATCGATATGGCGTATGAATAATATCGATTTCAATGCAAAAATCGAGATGGCGTATGAATAATATCGATTTCAATGCATAAATCGATATGGCGTATTAGTAATATCGATTTCAAGGCATAAATCGATATGACATATGAGTAATATCGATTTCAAGGCATAAATCGATATGGCGTATGAGTCTAGGTCCCGACTTCAGAAGAAATAAGACTCGTCTGATACGCCAGAAAATACGGTAACATGTATTCACATAACAAATATCCATTTACGCGGTGTGTGCACTAATTATTATCATTTTAAATATATATGTACAGGGTATAAATAAAGTCTTTCCCACATTACAAAAATTAATATAAAAAAATCTATATAAGTTCAAATAAAATGGTTGGCAACATAATATAGCAACACTCAAAAAGTTTTTTTTTTTCTGTTCTTAAGGTGAGAGCTACTGCTGAATAAGAGGAGCATTTCATCGATAATGGCTTCCATGCAAGAAAAAGGGGCGTGCGTGTTGTGGTTTCATCAGACCAAATCGGCGGTCACTGTCCAGCGTCAGTTCAGAAAATTGTACAGACGATCACCACACGACCAAAAAAATAAAAAAAGCTTGGTATAAAAAGTTTAGAGCGACGGGTAGTGTTGGTGTTCTACCCCGAGCGGACCGGTTGCACAAAGAGCAACCGGTTCGCTCGGGGTAGTTCAGGAGATATTTCTGCGAAGCCTCAGGAAATCCATTCGTCGTGCTTAACTGGAAACTGAAACTCCCCGTGCCACGGTTCTTTTTTTTTGATTGGAGGTTTAACGACCACCGTGAGCAACTCAATGGGCTATAAGCAGTCGCCCGTCCCTAATTTAGGGTCACTGGTTCCAGGGAAGGGAGAGAGCCAGTGCCGTAAGACAAACACAACATCCATGCCTCACCGGGATTCGAACCCAGACCCCTTTCAGACGAATGATCAGAGGCTATCGCTTAGACCACTGCGCCACCGGGTGCCACGGTTCACAAAATTTTACGCAAAGCTCTTCATTTGTATGCTTATAAGGTACAGATTGTTCAAGCTCTTCAGCCTGATGACCGGCCCCGCCATGGTACATTCGCGACGGAGATGTTGTAGAGCTTAGCTCACGATAGTGACTATCTGCACCGTGTCTATTTCTCAAATGAAGTCACATTCGACGTCTCTGATACAATAAATAGGCACAATGTGCGAATCTGAGGATCAGAAAATCTTCATTATGTCATCGAAATACAGAGGGCTAGCCCGAAAGTGAAAGTATGGTGCGGCCTGATGCTTGACAGAATAATCGGACAATTCTTTTTTATAGAGCGCATGGAACCACGTAACGTGTACCTGGACATTCTGGAACTTTTTGTAGCACCTCAGTTGCTTGCACTCCAACCTTAGGCTATTTTCCAACAAGACGGTGCCCCACCACATGGTTCGATAATGGTTCATGAGTTCCAGAATACCACATTTACGGACTGATGGATTGGCAGCGACGATCATATGACATGGCCACCTTGATCGCGCGACATAACCCCTCTAGACGTTTTCCTGTGGGGTTATGTGAAAGACCAAGTTTACTCTAGCAGTGTTCCGGATGTCAAGACGTTGAACAGCAGAATAACGGATGTCATTGGTTTTGTCTCTGCTGAGATGTTAAACAAAACATGGCGTGAAATTAAATATCTCTTAGATGTCCTCCATGCCACAAATGGTGCCCATGTGGAGGTGTACTGACATCGGGAAAAAAACTTTACTTGTGCACCATCATCGTCGTGCAATCCCTTTCTTTTACCTGTAATACATTTTTTTATATTAATTTTTGTAATGTGGGAAATACTTTATGGACACCCTGTATTTTCTCCAAACTGAAAGCATTGTTTTTGGTAAAATTACTCTTTGAAGATGACTTCTGTTATAGTCTCATAAGAAATGTCATCGTGACAGATTATGTTTCATTTCCGTGATTGCGTATTCTCCGGTTGCCCAGTGCTTCGGTTAAATCGAAAAAAAATGAAAGCGAGATTTTCTCGATGAACTAATTTGCATGTTGTTGGAATTTCGTCGGAAGGGATTCTTTTACGCGAAGTTTATAAATTACACGACAGCTATTTACTGAGTGAAACTTAATCTGTAGTGGGAGAAACTATTTCGAACAAATAGACTGCGACAGATACGAGTTCATGCGGGCCACAAGAAGAATGTTCCAACACTCTTCCTTAACTTTACAAATTTGTGCCTCGTTGAATATCTGTTTCTTGGTGGGGATATTACTCGTGTCAGATTGCTCGGGAAAATTTTTATTTAACTCCTCAACGAACGTGCAGAGTTTGCTGTTTACTGCTTCATCATACATTAATTGGCTGCAAAATACTACATTAATTGGTATGTAGCAAGAGATGATCGTTCCAACACGACCAATTATTTCAAGTGCTTCCATCTCATTATACAACAAAAATTCTTTCATCAAACTTTGGCGACGATACGGAGAAATACCAGAACGCTCAAACGCAGATGACACACATAGTCACAAGAGTGTGCGTACAAATAACACACACACACACACACACACACACACACACACACACACATCTTTAAGTCCTAAAGTCAAGCAAAAAAAGAGGAACAAAAAAACAACAACGTATATTCGCATCAGTTATATACACAGTACAGTTAATAAACAATTATGACAACTTGCTAGTATGAGGCATGCAGAGGCACAACCAGGGCGCGACAGCTCCACAGAGGGCGCAAAAATTATTGCTCGCAATCTGATTAAAGCTGGAACTGGAACTTTTGTATCTGCTTTTGATAATCTTTCTAGCGTCATACTTCGTCAAAATTTGAAGATGACAATCCCATTTTTTGGTGTAAATGTAACAAGGATGGTAAGTCAAATAATATCCGAAAACTGGAAAATTTCATCGTCCTGGAGCGGACGATCCAGGGCGATGAAATTTTCAAGTTTTCGGATATTATGTGACTTACCATCCTTGTCACATTTACACCAAAACATCGGATTGTCATCTTCAAAATTTTTATTGTATGGTGTAATCCCGTATTTCTTTCATGGCCATACTTCGTCATTTTTGCATTTGCAGAATTTGCATTAAATATGTTTCGGTAACCATGTCAGCTTAAAATGTGCATTTCTTCTTCACAATGTTCAGGGAATGTTAGTTGTTTACATTCACAAGTAAAGCGGCGGTTTTATAGACCGTCCAACTAAAGAAGAATCACGGTTTTCGTCCATAATAATGGTGCCTGTGGATTTTAGTTGGGAAGACTGTACTTACTTTGCAAGATAAGAAGTGTCTTTCACATAGTTGAAGATTCTCATAGTTGAAGTGTCCTTCACATAGTTTAAGATTCTCATAGTTGAAGTGTCTTTCACATAGTTTAAGATTCTCATAGTTGAAGTGTCTTTCACATAGTTGAAGATTCTCATAGTTGAAGCGTCTTTCACATAGTTGAAGATTCTTATAGTTGAAGTGCCTTTCACATAGTTGAAGATTCTCATAGTTGAAGTGTCTTTCACATAGTTGAATATTCTCATAGTTGAAGTGTCTTTCAAATAGTTAGAGATTCTCATAGTTGAAGCGTCTTTCACATAGTTGAAGTGTCTTTCACATAGTTGAAGTGTCTTTCACATAGTTGAAGTGTCTTTCACATAGTTGAAGTGTCTTTCACATAGTTGAAGATTCTCATAGTTGAAGTGTCTTTCACATAGTTGAAGATTCTCACAGTTGAAGTGTCTTTCACATAGTTGAAGTGTCTTTCACATAGTTGAAGTGTCTTTCACATAGTAGAAGATTCTCATAGTTGAAGTGTCTTTCACATAGTAGAAGACTCTCATAGTTAAAGTGTCTTTCACATAGTAGAAGATTCTCATAGTTGAAGTGTCTTTCACATAGTTGAAGATTCTCATAGTTGAAGTGTCTTTCACATAGTTGAAGATTCTCATAGTTGAAGTGTCTTTCACATAGTTGAAGATTCTCATAGTTGAAGTGTCTTTCACATAGTTGAAGTGTTTTTCACATAGTTGAAGATTCTCATAGTTGAAGTGTTTTTCACATAGTTGAAGATTCTCATAGTTGAAGTGTCTTTCACATAGTTGAAGTGTCTTTCACATAGTTGAAGATTCTCATAGTTGAAGTATCTTTCACATAGTTGAAGTGTCTTTCACATAGTTGAAGTGTCTTTCACATAGTAGAAGATTCTCATAGTTGAAGTGTCTTTCACATAGTAGAAGACTCTCATAGTTGAAGTGTCTTTCACATAGTCTTTCACATAGTTGAAGTGTTTTTCACATAGTTGAAGATTCTCATAGTTGAAGTGTCTTTCACATAGTTGAAGTGTTTTTCACATAGTCTTTCACATAGTTGAAGTGTTTTTCACATAGTTGAAGATTCTCATAGTTGAAGTGTCTTTCACATAGTTGAAGTGTTTTTCACTTAGTTGAAGACCGGTGGCGTAGTGGTTTAATCGCTGTCTTCTGACCACTCGTCTAAGATGGGCCCGGGTTCAAATCCCGTGAGGCATGGATGTTGTGTTTGTCTTACGGCACTGGCTCTTTCCCTATGCTGGAGTCAGTGACCTCAGGGAAGTTCGACTGCTTTTAGCCCATGTAGTTACTCACGATGGTCGTTAAACACCCAGACAATTCTCTGGGGGCTATTGGATTATTATTTTGATTGCGAGCCACAAACACCAGCTGCATTCAGTCAGTTTGAAGTGGCACCAAAGGTCCGAACTCCAAACAGTTGCAGTTTGATATGACATTAAACTTGTTTTGTTGTGCAGTGTATACTTATGTACGAGTATATACATAGCTATTAAATTAGTAATAATATAGACAGATGGGGGGGGGGGGCGTAATATTTCGTGGTTTGACGTACCTGCCAGCAGGACGCACACGACATAAAGGCACATAGCAATCAGAGCAAATGTCTGCGTAGCTCAGTTGGTAGAGCGACTTGTTCCGGAATAAGCGGCCTCGGGTTCGAATCCCGGCGTAGACCAAAAATGACGGAGAAATTTACTTCGTTATAAGCATTCGAAGGGATATTATGAACCATGGGGAACGGGACCTGATAAATTCGGGGGGCAGCTTCTCTGATAGTTAAAAAAAGGGGAGAGAGAAACCGTTGGTTATATATGTAAGTACTCTAACAAAGCACCGTATACCATTATCAATTCACTGCTGGATGAAGGTCTCTTCCATAACTTTTTGTCTTGAGAATTTCTCTTCCAAGTCACTCCAGCATACTTTCGAATTTCATCCACCCATCTCCCAGGTGGTCTACTACTGGGTGTTCTCCTGCTCCTTAATCAAATCCAATCTAATATCTCAGTTGTTTAACAGCGGTCAGTCAGTTCCTATAGCAATATATCCAGCCCAGTGTCATTTAAGAATTCTTTAACGATCTTCTTTAAAGTGAAAAACAGAACGGCATGTTAGCTTTTCAACTTAGTGTTTAGGCAAAAATCAATTTTCAGAGTTGTACTTCAAGCGTTTTCCAGAAAACTGCGAAACGTGGTGGAAATTTTCATTAAAAAATATAGTTGTACCATAGTGAACCAGAAATGTTTAAGATGTTTCGTACGAAAACCCTACTCCAGTGAGGGTACCACGACATTCCAGGGGTATAGGGGTGGGTCCGGACCCCTATGTCCCCTACCTTCCGCTGCCCATGTTATGAACCATTACAGGTTTTTTCCAAGTTTCTAGTTCTATCTTCGGCTGTTATATATATACCGAGAATTTCAGCCGTGTGTTAGACTTAATTATGGTTTAAACAGCATACTGAATAAAGCCATTATTCTATGGAATAATCTCCCAGAGAGCATCAGATCTCTGGAAAATATCAAAAAGTTTTCCTTGTCTCTGCCAAATTACATTGTAAAGCACCCTGATCTCCATAACGAATCTCAATCCTATCATTAAATTGTAGTTCCAAGCATGCTACTAACACTGGTGCTTCTGTTATAACCATCTTACTTGCTTTCATATATGCCATATGTTTTATTTCTTTTCTTACATCTGATAGGGGAAATCGGCTTACAACCAACGTGTTCAGATTCCTCCTGGTGTATCGCATTTTCATGTAACTGTAAGTTTTAAATGTGTGCAATAAAATAACTGTAATTTTAAAATTGTAACCCGATACGCGACGGTCGCTTTACGTAGCTTTCTGAATCAATGGATAGAACGCGCGTTTTCAGTTGAAGGTGAAGCCCAACGAGGCTGATTCGGTGCTCCTGGTGTGAACGGACAGTATCTGAATGCGGCGAAACTGAAGATTTTGCCCAATTTCTGCATAAAAAGGGTAAAACCCAAAGCGCTCTTTTTCCTGAAATAAAAGGAATTGCTGACTACGGAAAATCTCTCAAAATACGGGTTAGAATATGCGTTAACTTTTGAAATAGGAAATTTCGTTAAAAGACAGACCTATACCGATATCTGACTTTCTGAATGATCTTCTCCTCAGAGATTTGCAGCGCATGTAGTGCCAACATGATGGGGGACCACCTCACAAATCATCCAACGTACGGAGGTTCCTGGCTGAAACATTTAGACACCAGTTAATTGGTTATGGCGGTACGGTGTAATGGCCTCCGGCGTCACCGGACTTATCTTTGGACTTCTTCCTCTAAAGCTTCTTGAAAAAAAAACCCAGATAGATACAGAGAACCTACTAGCCTGAAAGGTTTACCACCGCATTGTGTGCGCCTGTAACATAGTGACACCTGCCATGCTAGATAGTGCACGAGAACAGGGCTAGACCATTCCTCTGAAATATCACCTGCACCGCTGATTCGAAGAAGCAGGGGAGGTTTCGCGGCATCAGTGACGTCACTGATTTGCGAAACGAGAACCCGGTTCTGTGCATTGTATTGTAAACCAGTGGCAGCAGAAGAGAAAATTTTTAGTAAATGCTTTGGATCCAATTAAAATTTTAAGTCCAATAAAATTGCGTATCAGAAGCGGAGTAGATTTTATTAAGGACGATCCTGATTGTAATTCCGCAAATTCAGAATGCTTAAAATGTGAAGAAATGAAGAAGAGTAATATACGACTGTAGGTAAAAAGTATTAGATGTTGAAAGTTCACTAGAAGCTTTAAATGAGAAACATATGATTACTAAAATGTCTCTCGATGAATCAAAAAGACATACGTCATATAGAAGAGTCTGGTTAAAACAAATTAACCTATTCAAGAACTAATTAAAAGGAATTAATAAAAAAAATAGCAAGTTGGAAAGACTAGGTAAAGGTATCCAGGATACATTTAAGAATGAGAAACACATGATTAATAAAATGTCTGTGCATGAATCAAAAAGACATACGTCATATAGAAGAGTCTGGTTAAAACAAATTAACCTACTCAAGAACTAATTAAAAGGAATTAATAGAAAAAATAGCAAGTTGGAAAGATTAGGTAAAGGTATCCAGGATACATTTACGGACGCCCAAGTAAGCGCCCTTACAGAAAGGAAGCAGCGGATAAAATGGACACCTGAAGATATATCGAAATGCATTGTAATCAGAGCTCTCTCTACCAAAATCATGACTTCTGGAGAGAAAAAATCGGCATCGCATTATCGTGTGTAAGAACTTTGAAAAGATGGTGCACAAAATTTACCTGTAATCTTGGCATTCAAAACGATGTCCTTCTGTTGATGAAAAAAAGCTGTGAAAGTTTAAGTCGCTTTGAAAACTTTTGTGTTTTGAGCTTTGACGAAATCCATATTGACTCTAGGCTATGAATGCTACGACACCAGAATGGACTAAATTCTCGGCCCTTTCAAGAAAGCGCAATTTACTTTAATCCGAGGATACTGCTAATATTTTTTTGAATTTGACTGCTAAACGACGAAATTTTTGCTTTTTTCAATAAGAATTCAAGGTTTGGAATCTACTGGGGTTGAACTAAAAGCTGTTATTTCTGACTTAGGAAGATGCAATACATTGTGGACAGAACTTGAAATTTCCATAGACTGGTCATTCTTCGATAATTCTTTTGATCAGGGGTCAAAAATATGGTCATATGCTGACAACATTTAGCTTTTAAATTTTCGAATATGAAATTTTCTGTTTAAGGATTTCAAAACAATAATTCTTCCTGTTTTAATGTGTTTCAATGATATTCGTTGGATTCACTGGGGTAAACATGCATTTTCTTCTTAAATTCTTCCCACTCTTGCTTCGCGCACTTAGATATAGCAGGAGGGGATTCCTCTCTCGCGAAAAGAGTTGGCTGGCACCGCAACTACGTCACAGTCTCCTTCATCGGGAAACAAGGTGCCCTTCGCAAACAACCAGCCTTTTTATCAATTGACCTGGAACGAGAAGCTATTCTTACACGCATTGGAATGTGCATTGTAGCCGATGGTGACCACTTCAAACCTTCTCTATATTCACTTCGTGCAGATGTGCGTTCTGCCAGTAAATAGACTTATTTCCTGTAAACATTTTTCAGTGTTATAAATAAACCTACACAGCTTCTGTTTCGTGACATTATCTAGCTGTCTGTTTCTACACGCATTAGCGATTTCGAATTAACAACATTACGACCCGTTCATGTACATAATTCGTGCGTACCCTGTGAAATTTCCTACTAAATCAACGCTGCGCTACAACTTTGTAATTGAACTTTCGTTTCCATCTCGTGCTGTTGACGAGTTAGGTTTCCTAGCTTACTGCCTTTGCCACTAGAGGCGCTCCAATCACTTCCATTCGTTCGGCCATCGTCCCTTTGTTATACATAGACATAACCTGTGTACCACTTGCAGAGATGGAAACGGGTCAGCGGGTCAACTGGTCGACAATTTCTTGCGGGTCAAATGGGTCGGGTCAAAGTCTTCCTGATCCTATTTCGACTCGGTTTTATTTAAGTTTTATTTGTGAAAAGCAAAAAAAAAAAAAAAATAATAAATAAAAAAAAATGCGCACTCGGGAATTTTGTGTTTGATACTAATGCCCGCGGACTGAAAAATGATTTGTCATGCAATACGAAGGAAGAGTGACCCTTCATTCTGAGGGGCAATGGTCAAAACAACATCCACATTTTGGAAACTTTATATATATATATACTGAGTAAGGGAAGAACACAGATTATGGCTCTGAGAAAAGAAGATGGTTCTGTAAAAAGAAATAGAGGTGAAATTTTGACAAGAGTGAAAGATTTGTACTCCAAATTATATGAAATGGATGATACATGTACTCCAGACATCATGAAAGGTACCAGTAATAGAGTCCTTCCAGTCCTCCCAGCAGAAGTTGCACATGCAATCAAGAACATGAAGCGGGGAAAAGCTCCAGGAGAAGATGGGATTACTGTTGACATCATACAAGAAGCAAGTGGAAAAATTGAAACTATACTCGCCCAATTTTTCACTCAATGCCTTAGTGAAGGGAAGATTCCTGAGGATTGGAACAATGCTACAATGATCCTGCTACATAAAAAAGGTGACATTGAGGACCTGAGGAACTACAGACCTATCAGCCTCCTATCGGTGGTTTATAAAATCTTCACTAAAGTTCTTTCACACCGTTTGAAGGTAACACTGGACATGGCTCAACCGAGAGAACAAGCTGGATTCAGGAGTGGCTACAGCGCAATAGATCACATCCACGTACTGGGAGAACTAATTGAAAGAGCGAGGGAATATGAACTTCCATTGTGCATGGCTTTTATCGATTATGAAAATGCCTTTGATTCGGCGAAACCACCAGCAGTTACATTGGCTCTGAAATCCTGCGGTATTAAAGATGCATACATTAATATTATTAATAACATCTATGAAAATGCAAGTGCAAAGATTCGGCTATTTGAGAATACAGCAACCATAAATATTGGAAAGGGAGTGAGACAAAGGGACACTATATCTCCCAAGTTCGTTAATGTCACATTGGAAAATGCATTTCAATCACTGAACTGGGAAAACAAAGGGATAAAGATTAGTGGAGATTTTCTAACCCACCTTCGTTTTGCTGATAACATAGTCATTTTTGCAACTACCCCATCAGAGCTGCAGAGTATGATCCAGGAACTTGCTGACAAGAGTGAAGAAGTGGGATTAAAAATGAACTTTCAGAAGACAAAAGTGATGTTCAATGCTTTTACAAGAAATGAAGATTTATCGATTGATGGGGAAAAGCTGGAGATAACCAATACCTACCTTTATCTTGGACAGCAGATATCAAGTGAGGGTCACATTGATGAAGAAATTAATCGGCGTACAAAACTGGCCTGTTGAGCTTTTCGAAGAAACAGTATATTTTTCAAGAGCAATATGCCATTTTATGTCTTAGGAGAAAAGTGTTAGATCAATGCATCCTTCCAGTGCTTACATATGATGCAGAGACATGGACCTTAACTAAAAGAGACATACAAAGTCTGCAGACAACTCAAAGAGCATGGAGAGGTGCATGCTTGGTGTAACCAGGAGAGATAAGAAGAGAAACTCGTGGATCAGAAAAATGACAAGAGTGGAAGACATCATGATCAGAGTAAAATCCCTGAGATGGCAATGGGCTGGACACATTGCCAGAAGAACAGACCTTCGGTGGACAGCTGAAATTTTAGACTGGATTTTAAGGGAAAGGAAAAGACCCAGAAGAAGACCACATGTGAGATGGGTGGATGAAATTTGAAAGTATGCGGGAGTAACATGGAGGAGACTGGCACAAGACAGACCGTTGAGGAAGAAACTTGGGGAAACCTTCGTACAGCAGTGGATTGATAATGGTTGACAATGATGATGAATGATATATACACTGACGGAAAAAAAAAATCCCAACACCACGAAAAAATTGTTGTAGAGGAATCAAATGGTGGCAATACATTTGAATAGGTAACATATTTAATCGATTAAGGTTTCAAGATCACAGCTTATTGTAAGCGCGAGAAGAGCCATTTTAAATGTGAAATGCTGGTACATTAATAACCGGTGTAACCGCCAGAATGTTGAATGCAAGCACGCAAACGTTCATGCATTGTGTCGTACAGGTGCTGGATGTCAGTTTGTGAGATGGAGTTCCATGCCTGTTGCATTTAGCCGGTCAATACAGGGACGGTTAATGCTCGTTGGGGGTGACGCTGGAGTTGTCGTCCAATGATGTCCCATACGTGCTCGATTGGTGAAAGATCTGGTGATCTAGCAGGCCACGGCAACATATCGACACTCTGTAGAGCATGTTGGGTTACAACAGCGGTATGCGGGCGAGCGTTATCCTGTTGGAAAACACCCCTGGAATGCTGTTCATGAATGGCAGCACAACAGGTTGAATCACCAGATCGACGTACAACTGTGCCGTCAGGGTGCGTGGGATAACCACGAGAGTGCTCCTGCTGTCATAGGAAATTGCTCCTCAGACCATAACACCAGGTGTAGGTCCAGTGTGTCTCGGCCGCAGACAGGTTGGTTGCAGGCGCTCACCTCGCTTCGTTCTAACCAACACACGGCCATCACAGGCACCCAGGCAGAACCGGCTTTCATAAGAAAACAACAGATCTCATCTCCGTCCTCCAATGAGCTCCAGCTTGACACCACTGACGTCACAAACGGCAGTGGTTTGCAGTAAGTGGAATGCACGCTACAGGGCGTCTGGCTCGGAGCTGTCCTTCAAGTAACCGACTTGTAACAGTTCGTTGTGTCACTGTGGTGGCAACTGCAGTTCGAATTGCTGCCGCAGACGCGGTACGATACGCCACGGCCATACGCCGTACACGGCGGTCTTCCCTCTCAGTAGTGCCACGTGGCCGGCCGGAACCCGGTCTTCTTGAGGAAGTACCTTCCCTTGACCACCGCTTCCAACAATCATGCACAGTGGCTACATTCGTGCCAAGTCGTTCTGCAATATTGCGGAACGAAGATCCACCTTCTCGTAGCCCTATTACCCGACCTCGTTCAAACTCCGTGAGCTGTTGATAATGGCTTCTTCGTCTTCTTAAAGGCATTTTTGACTAACATCAACACCCTACGTCGAATTTCAACGATAACTAACGCTCACGAACGTTACAGCGCGTATTTATAGCAAACCTGCTTTGCATGTTCCGAGGGGCGCTACTAGCGCCACACGTATGCGCCGAGCGCGAAATTTTCATAGACGTCATCTTACAGAGGTACTCTCACCGCCTACCAACTGTCGTTTATCTAACACAACCCCTTCTTGGTGTTGGGATTTTTTCCCCGTCAGTGTGTATATATCATCATCATCATCATCATCATCATCATCATCATCATCATTGTCAACCAATATCAATCCACTGCTGGACGAAGGTCTCCCCAAGTTTCCTCCACAACTTTCTGTCTTGTGCCAGTCTCCTCCATGTCACTCCCGCATAGTTTCGAATTTCATTCACCCATCTCCCATGTGGTCTTCTTCTGGGTCTTTTCCTGTCCCTTGGAATCCAATCTAAAATTTCGGCTGTCCATCGATGGTCTGTCCTTCTGGCAGTATGTCCAGCCCATTGCCATTTCAGGGATTTAACCCTGATCATGATGTCTTCCACTCTCGTCATTTTTCGGATCCACGAGTTCCTCTTCTTATCTCTCCTGGTTATACCAAGCATGCACCTCTCCATGCTATTTGAGTTGTCTGCAGCCTTTGTATGTCTCTTTTAGTTAAGGTCCACGTCTCTGCACCATACGTAAGCACTGGAAGGATGCATTGATCAAACACTTCTCTTTTTCCATCAATCGATAAATCTTTATTACTTGTAAAAGCATTGAACATCACTTTTGTCTTCTGAAAGTTCATTTTTAATCCCACTTCTTTACTCTTGTCAGCAAGTTTCTGGATCATACTCTGCAGCTCTGATGGGGTAGTTGCAAAAATGACTACGTCATCAGCAAAACGAAGGTGGGTTAGATAATCTCCATTAATCTTTATCCCTTTGTTTTCCCAGTTCAGTGATTGAAAGACATTTTCCAATGTGGCATTAAAGAGCTTCGGAGATATGGTGTCACCTTGTCTCACTCACTCCCTTTCCAATTTTTATGTGTGTTGTATTTTCAAACAGCCGAATCTTTGCACTTGCATTTTCATAGATGTTATTAATAATATTAATGTATGCATCTTCAATACCGCAGGATTTCAGAGCCATTGTAACTGCTGATGGTTTCACCAAATCAAAGGCTTTTTCATAATCGATAAAAGCCATGCACAATGGAAGTTGATATTCCCTCGCTCTTTCAATTAGTTCTCTCAGTACATGGATATGATCTATTGCTCTGTAGCCACTCCTGAATCCAGCTTGTTCTCTCGGTTGAGCCATGTCCAGTGTCACCTTCAAGCGGTGTAAAAGAACTTTAGTGAAGATTTTATAAACCACTGAGAGGAGGCTGATAGGTCTGTAGTTCTTGAGATAGTCAATGTCACCTTTTTTATGTAGCAGGATCATTGTAGTATTGTTCCAATCCTCAGGAATCTTTCCTTCATTAAGGCATCGAGTGAAAATTTGGTCGAGTACTGTTTCAATTTCTCCACTTGCTTCTTGTATGATGTCAACAGTAATTCCATCTTCTCCTTTAGCTTTCCCCCGTTTCATGTTCTTGATTGCATGAGCAACTTCTGCTGGGAGGACAGGAAGAACTCTGGTGCCTTTCATGATGTCTGGAGTACATGTATCATCCATTTCATATAATTTGGAGTAGAAATCTTTCACTCTTGTCAAAATTTCGCCTCTATTTCTTGTTACAGAACCATCTTCTTTTCTCAGAGCCATAATCTGTTTTCTTCCCTTACTGAGATGTCCCTTTGCTATCTTTAGGCTTTGGTTGTTTTCAATTGCTTTCCTCACTAGCTCACAGTTGAATTTCCTTACGTCTTCAGTGATACTTTTTCTTACTGTCTTGCATAGCTCTATATATTCCACTTTGGAAGTCACATCTTCTTTAGTTGTCCTCATCTCTCTTCTTTTTTGCATCAACATTTTGGTTTTTCCTGATAATTTGTTCACATGCAACTTGTTTTTAGACCCAGCTAATTTTGTTGCTGTTTCCATAAGAGCTTTGGTTACTTTTCTGTTAACTTCCGAAATATCCACTTCTTCCGATGTTAGGCCTTCTAAAGCAGAGAATCTGTTCTTCAGTTCCAACTTGAAAGTATTATGGTGTTTTTTAAGATTGGTTATGTCAATACATTTTGTTTGTCTTATGAGCTTGCCACGTTCGAGTTTAGTGTTGAGGTGCATTTCACATCTCACCAATCTATGGTCACTACCTGTGTTGAACTTGTTTAGCACACTGCAGTCTTCTATGACGAATTTTTTGTTACACATAATAAAATCAATTTCACTTGTCGTCCCATTTGGATGTCTCCATGTCCATTTCCTGTGTGGCTTTTTCTTGAAGAAGGAGTTCAAGATGAAAAACCCTTCTGCCTCTGCAAACTCAAAGAGAGTATTTCCACGCTGGTTTCTGTTGCCGTGACCGAATTTACCTACTGAAGTTTCATTCTGTTGCTGTTGCCCTATTTTTGCATTGAAATCTCCCATAATTATCTTCAAAAGTTGCTTACCTTTATTATTTAGATGACGAATTTCCTCATAAAATTCTTCAATTTCTTCTTCAGGATGACTTGTGGTGGGTGCATAAGTTTGAATAATCTGAGCCTGGTATCTTCTCGAGAGTTAATCTGCATTCATATGATAAATATCCATTTACGCAGTAATTATTTTTGAATAGTTCTTTACATATTTTCTTCGCTTTTATGCTGGTCCTTACCTAAAACAGTTCTTCGAAAATTACCTTTGTTTCATTCCCTTAGGAAATGCCATCGATTTCGTGATAAGATTGTGTTGCAGTTCCGAATTACGTGATTGCGTTTCCTCTGGTTTCGACGAGTAGTGTTTCTGTAAAATGGAAAAATTAGAACCGCGAAGTTCTCGCTAAAATAATTTGCATGTCGTTGGGATTTCGTCAGCGGGGATTCTTTAACGGGAAGTTTACAAATTCCACAACAGCGGTTTTTCGAGAGAAACTTAATTTGTCGCAGGACGTATTTCGAACAAATTTTCTAAAGCAAATAAGAAAACATATGGGTCGCTAGAGGAATGCTGCAACATTGTTCCTTAACTTCACAAATTTACGACTCGTTGAATATCTATTTCTTGTTAAGGAAATTACTGGTGTCTGAATGCTTGCTAGCCAGTTAAATCTCAAGTACGAATGGATTTTATTTTTCTGCTCAATGAGAGGAAGTTACGAGTTTCTTGAAGTGAAAATGAATCTAAAACTCAGGGATAATATAATTTTGTTCCTTCTTAAATGCCTAGAGTTTCTAGTTTACTGCACTGTGACACCCTAATTGACGGAAAAATTCTAATGTAATTGCCATTTAAAGAGGAATTGTCGTTTCTGCGTGATTAATTTTAAAATGAGTAATTATTTCAAAGTGCTTCTGTCTCATAATAACAATATGCAAATACTTTCATCAAGTTCTGTCAGTGATACGCAGAAATAGCACTCTCAAATGCAGAACACACACACTCTCTTTTTCTCCCTGAGACACACACACACACACACACACTTTCCTTAATTTCTAAATTTGAAGGTAACATGTCGAGAAAGAAACAGGAGGTAAATCCATATCAGTGGTACCATAGGGCCATTCAGAAAGTAAGTATAGTTTAAAAATAAAACAATATATATATATTCTATTAAGAAGAGACCTAAGCAAAAAAATATTTTTGACTCATACCAAGTACAACATAGAAAAGGTTATGTATCCACCGGTGTGAGTAAAAGAGAAAAAATAAAAATAAAATAAAACAACTGAATGTAGAAAGTGTCGAGAATACTGAGCCTTGGCTTTATCAAGGACCAGCAAAAACTCTGCATTTTCTCACTTCCACAAAGACCTAGTTGGAAATGGGTTTCTGCAAAGCCATAGATGCAAGTAATAAGCCCACCAAAAATTTTTTTAAAAATATATATATATATGTCATGACCTCCGCAGAGTTGTATTATAACGAAGTGAATTTCTCCGTCATTTCTATCCGCGCCAGGATTCGAACCCGGGTCCCCTCATTCCGGAATAAAGTGCTCTACCAATTGAGCTACGCGGACATTTTATTCTGATTCCTATCTGCCTTTATGTCGTGTGCGTCCTTCTGGCAGGTACATCACATCTCCTGGTACGTTACAGTATGACCTAGCTTTAGTTAACAATTTAGCTTGCATCCATAACTTTCATGGCCCGACCCATGCTCTTCATCTGTTACTATTAAACAGAAAGAAGAACACAACTTGAGTTTTCTTTAATCTTCTTCTTTCTGTTTAATAGTAACAGATGAAGAGCATGGGTCGGGCCATGAAAGTTATGGATGCAAGCTAAATTGTTAACTAAAGCTAGGTCATACAACTCTGCGGAGGTCATGACATATATATATATTTAAAAAAAATTTTTGGTGGGCTTATTACTTGCATCTATGGCTTTGCAGAAACCCATTTCCAACTAGGTCTTTGTGGAAGTGAGAAAATGCAGAGTTTTTGCTGGTCCTTGATAAAGCCAAGGCTCAGTATTCTCGACACTTTCTACATTCAGTTGTTTTATTATATTTTTTATTTTTTCTCTTTTTACTCACACCGGTAGATACATAACCTTTTCTAGGTTGTACTTGGTATGAGTTAAAAATATTTTTTTTTGCTTAGGTCTCTTCTTAATAGAATGTGAATTCTGAATTTTCATAACTGCTGCGTTGCGCGTTTTGATCTTCAGGTTATTTTGCAACTTTCGTTTTAAATTCAAAAGTTTTTCCTTAGTTTTCAGCTTTGCTCTTCAGTATATATATCATCATCATCATCATTGTCAACCATTATCAATCCACTGTTGGACGAAGGTCTCCCCAAGTTTCCTCCACAACGGTTTTGTCTTGTGCCAGTCTCCTGCATGTCACTCCCGCATATTTACGAATTTCATCCACCCATCTCCCATGTGGTCTTTTCTGGATCTTTTCCTGTCCCTTGGAATCCAATCTAAAATTTCGGCTGTCCATCTATGGTCTGTCCTTCTGGCAGTATGTCCAGCCCATTGCCATTTCAGGATTTAACTCTGATCATGATGTCTTCCACTCTCGTCATTTTTCGGATCCACGAGTTCCTCTTCTTATCTCTCCTGGTTATACCAAGCATGCACCTTCTCCATGCTTCTTTGAGTTGTCTGCAGCTTTTGTATGTCTCTTTTAGTTAAGGTCCACGTCTCTGCACCATACGTAAGCACTGAAGGATGCATTGATCAAACACTTTTCTTTTAAGACATAATGGCATATTGCTCTTGAAAATTATGCTGTTTCTTCCAAAAGCTCTCCAGGCAAGTTTTGTACGCCGATTAATTTCTTCATCAATGTGACCCTCACTTGATATCTGCTGTCCAAGATAAACATACGTATCTGTTATCTCCAGTTTTTCTCCATCAATCGATAAATCTTCATTTCTTGTAAAAGCATTGAACATCACTTTTGTCTTCTAAAAGTTCATTTTTAATCCCACTTCTTTACTCTTGTCAGCAAGTTCCTGGATCATACTCTGCAGCTCTGATGGGGTAGTTGCAAAAATGACTACGTCATCAGCAAAACGAAGGTGGGTTAGATAATCTCCATTAATCTTTATCCCTTTGTTTTCCCAGTTCAGTGATTGAAAGACATTTTCATCGTGGCATTAAAGAGCTTCGAGATATGGTGTCACCTTGTCCTCACTCCCTTTCCAATTTTATGTGTGTTGTATTTTCAAACAGCCGAATCTTTGCATTTTCATAGATGTTATTAATAATATTAATGTATGCATCTTCAATACCGCAGGATTTCAGAGCCGTGGTACCGCTGATGGTTTCACCGAATCAAAGGCTTTTTCATAATCGATAAAAGCCATGCACAATGGAAGTTCATATTCCCTTCGCTCTTTCAATCAGTTCTCTCAGTACGTGGATATGATCTATTGTGCTGGGTTACTCCTGAATCAGCTTTGTTCTCCGGTTGAGCCATGTCCAGTGTTTTCAAGCGGTGTGAAAGAATTTAGTGAAGATTTTATAAACCACTGATAGGAGGCTGATAGGTCTGTAGTTAATGAGATCCTTTCAATGTCACCTTTTATGTAGCAGGATCATTGTAGCATTGTTCCAATCCTCAGGAATCTTCCTTCATTAAGGCATCGAGTGAAATTTGGCGAGTACTGCTCACTTTTCTGCTTTTCGTATGATGTCTATAGTAATTCCATCTTCTTCCTGGAGTTTTCTTCGCTTCATGTTCTTGATTGCATGAGCAACTTCTCTGAGGACTGGAAGAACTCCTGGTATTTCATGATGTCTGAGTACATGTATCATCCCTTTCATATAATTTGGAGTAGAAATCTTCATCTTGTACCAAAATTTCGCCTCTATTTCTTGTTATAGAATTATCTTCTTTTCAGAGATATAATCTGTTTTCTTCCTTGAGATGTCCCTTTGCTATCTTGTGCTTTGGTTGTTTTCAATTGCTTTCTCATTTGCTCACAGTTGAATTTCCTTACATGTTCTTCAGTGATACTTTTCGTGTTGTCTTGCATAGCTCTATATATCTACTTTGGAAGTCACATCTACTTTAGTTGTCTCATCTCTTCTTCTTTGCATCAACATTTTGGCTTTTCCTGATAATTTGTTCATTATTGCAACTTGTTCTTAGATTCCAGCTAATTTTGTTGCTGTTTCATTAGAGCTTTGGTTACTTTTCTGTTAACTTCAGAGATGTCCATTTTCCGATGTTAGGCCTTCTAAAGCAGAGAAT
The DNA here is from genome assembly GCA_039090855.1 of Macrothele yani. Classification (NCBI taxonomy): domain Eukaryota; kingdom Metazoa; phylum Arthropoda; class Arachnida; order Araneae; family Macrothelidae; genus Macrothele; species Macrothele yani. Next base: position 124,433,296 of record CM077013.1, read on the forward strand.
CTGTTCTTTCAGTTCCAACTTGAAAGTATATGGTGTTTTTATGTTATGTCAATAGATTTTGTTTGTCTTATGAGCTTGCCAAGTTCGTTTAGTGTTGAGGTGCATCTTACATTCACCAATCTATGGTCAATTACCTGTGTTGACCTTGTTCAGCACACCTGCAGTCTTCGATGACGAATTTTTTTGTTACACATAATAAAAATCAATTTCACTTGTCGTCTCATTGGATGTCTCCATGTCTATTTTCCTGTGTGGCTTTTTCTGAAAAAGGAGTCTCAAGATGAAAAATTCCTTCTGCCTCTGCAAACTCAACGAGAGTATTTACGCTGGTTTCTGTTGCCGTGACCAATTTACCTACCGGTTCATTCTTGTTGCTGTTGCCCTATTTTTGCATTGAAATCTCCCATAATTATCTTCAAGTGTTGCTTACCTTTATTATTTAGATGACGAATTTCCTCATAAAATTCTTCAATTTCTTCTTCAGGATGACTTGTGGTGGGTGCATAAGTTTGAGATAATCTGAGCCTGGTATCTTCTCGATAGTTGATTAACGAGCGCAGCTCTGTCAGAGGAACTTTCAACTTCTACCACTTTATCCTTCAGTTTCTTGTTTATTATAAATCCAACACCACTAGTTCTGCCAGTATCTGTCCCACGATAATAGAAGAGATGTCCACTTTTCAGTTCAATGAGATCTTCTCCTTTTCTCCTTACCTCACTTAGCCTGACGATGTCCACTTGATCCTTTGTAGTTCTCTTCCAATTCAAGAAGTTTTGAATCAGAAGATAGAGCGTCCGTTATAGGTAGCCAAGGTCAGCATCAAATGGCAGCCTAGTCTCGGTTCCTCCGGGATTCTTAATTCTTCATGTGCACTGGCCGCTGCCTTGGCCAGGTACATCCAGCTGCCGGAGACGGAGGGCCAAGACCTGGGTTGTAGAGTCATTTTGGAGGTGTTTTGGCCATAACTCACACGCTGGCCAAGCGGGTTGGCGAGTGTGGGATAGCATTTCCGCTGATCCCGATGGTATAGTTATACCATTGGCGGTTGTCAGAGCCCTTTAGTGGGAACAGGATGCACCACGAGAAGGCGGGGTTGACATTTGTCAAGGGAGAGGCTGTGATGTTACGCATCACCTGACCTTACATCCCAGTATATATATATATATATATATATATATGGGATAAGGTCAGGTGATGCGTAACATCACAGCCTCTCCGTGACAAATGTCAACCCCGCCTTCTCGTGGTGCATCCTGTTCCCACTAAAGGGGCTCTGACGACCGCCAATAGCGGTATAACTATACCATCGGGATTAGAGGAAATTCTATCCCACACTCACCAACCCGCTTGGCCAGCGTGGTGAGTTATGGCCAAACCCTCCAAAATGATTCCACAACTTAAATCTTGGCCCTCAGTCTCCGGCAGCTGGAATGTACCTGGCCAAGGCAGCGGCCAGTGCGACATGAAGGCAGAGGGTGCTAAGAATCCCCGGAGGACCGGACTAGGCTGCCATCTGATGCTGACCTTGCCTACGTACAATGGACGCTCCCTATCTTCTGATTCAAGGCTTCTTGAATTGGAAGAGGAACTACAAAGGATCAAGTAGGACATCGTGGGGCTAAGTGAGGTAAGGAGAAAAGGAGAAGATCTCATTGAACTGAAAAGTGGACATCTCTTCTACTATCGTGGGACAGATACTGGCAGAACTAGTGGTGTTGGATTTATAATAAACAAGAAACTGAAGGATAAAGTTGTAGAAGTTGAAAGTTCCTCTGACAGAGCTGCACGACTTGTTATCCAACTCTCGAAAAGATACCAGGCTCAGATTATTCAAACTTATGCACCCACCACAAGTCATCCTGAAGGATAAATTGAAGAATTTTATGAGGAAATTTGTCATCTAAATAATAAAGGTAAGCAGCACTTGAAAATAATTATGGGAGATTTCAATGCAAAAATAGGGCAACAGCAACAGAATGAAACTTCAGTAGGCAAATTCGGTCACGGCAACAGAAACCAGCGTGGAAATACTCTCGTTGAGTTTGCAGAGGCAGAAGGGTTTTTCATCTTGAACTCCTTCTTTAAGAAAAAGCCACACAGGAAATGGACATGGAGACAATCAAATGGGACGGCAAGTGAAATTGATTTTATTATGTGTAACAAAAAATTCGTCATAGAAGATTGCAGTGTGCTAAACAAGTTCAACACAGGTAGTGACCATAGATTGGTGAGATGTAAGATGCACCTCAACACTAAACTTGAACTTGGCAAGCTCATAAGACAAACAAAATCTATTGACATAACCAGCCTTAAAAAACACCATAATACCTTCAAGTTGGAACTGAAGAACAGGTTCTCTGCATTAGAAGGCCTAACATCGGAAGAAGTGGACATCTCTGAAGTTAACAGAAAAGTAACCAAAGCTCTTATGGAAACAGCAACAAAATTAGCTGGGTCTAAGAACAAGTTGCATGTAAATAAATTATCAGGAAAAACGAAAATGTTGATGCAAAAAAGAAGAGAGATGAGGACAACTAAAGAAGATGTGACTTCCAAAGTGGAATATATAGAGCTATGCAAGACAGTAAGAAAAAGTATCACTGAAGACGTATGAAAATTCAACTGTGAACTAGTGAGGAAAGCAATTGAAAACAACCAAAGCCTAAAGATAGCAAAGGGACATCTCAGTAAGGGAAGAAAACAGATTATGGCACTGAGAAAAGAAGATGGTTCTGTAACAAGAAATAGAGGCGAAATTTTGACCAGAGTGAAAGATTTCTACTCCAAATTATATGAAAGAGATGATACATGCACTCCAGACATCATGAAAGATACCAGTACCAGAGTTCCTCCAGTCCTTCCAGCAGAAGTTGCACATGCAATCAAGAACATGAAGCGGGGAAAAGTTCCAGGAGAAGATGGAATTACTGTAGACATCATACAAGAAGCAAGTGGAGAAATCGAAACAGTACTCGCCCAAATTTTCACTCGATGCCTTAATGAAGGAAAGATTCCTGAGGATTGGAACACCGCTACAATGATCCTGCTACATAAGAAAGGTGACATTGAGGATCTCGGAAACTACAGACCTATCAGCCTCCTCTCAGTAGTAAATAAAATCTTCACTAAAGTTCTTTCACACCGCTTGAAGGTAACACTGGACATGGCTCAACCGAGAGAACAAGCTGGATTCAGGAGTGGCTACAGCACAATAGATCATATCCACGTGCTGAGAGAACTAATTGAAAGAGCGACGAGGGAATATGAACTTCCATTGTGCATGGCTTTTATCTATTATGAAAAAGCCTTTGATTCAGTGAAACCATCAGCAGTTACAATGGCTCTGAAAACCTGCGGTATTGAAGATGCATACATTAATATTATTAATAACATCTATGAAAATGCAAGTGCAAAGATTAGGCTGTTTGAAAATACAACACACGTAAAAATTGAAAAGGGAGTGAGACAAGGTGACACCATATCTCCGAAGCTCTTTAATGCCACATTGGAGGGTGTTTTTCAGTCGCTCAGCTGGGAAAACAAGGGGATAAAGATTAATGGAGATTATCTAACCCACCTTCGCTTTGCTGATGACGTAGTCATTTTTGCAACTACCCCATCAGAGCTGCAGAGTATGATCCAGGAACTTGCTGACAAGAGTAAAGAAGTGGGATTAAAAATGAACTTTCAGAAGACAAAAGTGATGTTCAATGCTTTTACAAGAAATGAAGATTTATCGATTGATGGAGAAAAGCTGGAGATAACAGACACGTACGTTTATCTTGGACAGCAGATATCAAGTGAGGGTCACATTGATGAAGAAATTAATCGGCGTACAAAACTTGCCTGGAGAGCTTTTGGAAGAAACAGCATAATTTTCAAGAGCAATATGCCATTATGTCTTAAAAGAAAAGTGTTTGATCAATGCATCCTTCCAGTGCTTACGTATGGTGCAGAGACGTGGACCTTAACTAAAAGAGACATACAAAGGCTGCAGACAACACAAAAAAGCATGGAGAGGTGCATACTTGGTGTAACCAGGAGAGATAAGAAGAGGAACTCGTGGATCCGAAAAATGACAATAGTGGAAGACATCATGATCAGAGTTAAATCCCTGAAATGGCAATGGGCTGGACATATTGCCAGAAGGACAGATCATCGATGGACAGCCGAAATTTTAGATTGGATTCCAAGGGACAGGAAAAGACCCAGAAGAAGACCACATGGGAGATGGGTGGATGAAATTCGAAAGTATGCAGGGGTGACATGGAGGATACTGGCACAAGACAGACCGTTGTGGAGGAAACTTGGGGAGACCTTCGTCCAGCAGTGGATTGATAATGGTTGACAATGATGATGATGATGATGATGATATATATATATATATTGATAACTAATTTTTAATATGTGATGAATTCTACATACCTTAATCTGCTTTTCAACATATTCCCCGTGGATGTTAAAGCATTTGTCATATCGTGGCACAGGTTTCTGGATACTCTCCTCACAGAAGTCTACCACCAGGGTTCTACATACCTTAATCTACTTTTCAACGTATTCCCCTGTGGATATTAAGACATTTGTCATATCGTTGCCCAAGTTTCTGGATACCATCCGCATAGAAGTTTGTCCCCTTGGTTCTACATACCTTAATCAACTTTTCAACATATTTTCCTTGGGTGTTAAGGCATTTGTCATATCGTGGCACAAGTTTCTGGATTCCTCTTCTCATAGGAGTCTGCCGCCTGAGTTTTGAGCCACCACTCAACAGTCGTCTTCAGGTCATCGTCGTCGTCAAACCGCTGGGAACTGTTTTCATTGCAGGGACTTCTGTTTCGATACAGGTGTGATATCAGAGACCCAAGTCTCATTTCCAAGCACTGTAATGACTTACAAAATCACCCCCTTCCTCTGCGTAGTGCCCCAAAAACTTCAAAGAAGATTTCACTTCGTTTTCTACTCTTCCGTCAACATATTTAGCACCTATCATTCACACACTTTGTTGTACAGGAGCTTTCCTGTAATGATTTCGAAACTTCAGGGAAATATACTGAAATATAAGAAATTGTGAATCATCGGTTTTCCCCAATGTTTTCATTTATTCTCACCTCCAAATCTTCCGTGACTAGAGAAGGCCAAACACTGCGCTATTCGTTATGAGCCTTCTGTCGTCCTTCATTAAACATTCGAACCCACTTCCGCCCTCATTGCATCTTGTCCGTAAATTTCGCAAATTTGCCGATTAACATCACTTGGTCTGACATTTCTCACATTCAGAAACCTTATCACTGACCGGACTTCACAATCTGATGGCCGTTCTGTTAGTTTAAACAGTATTAACGCTTAGCACAAACCTTTAATATAAGCACAACCTCACAAAATGGCGTCAGGGCGTGGCTAATGCATGAGGCAACACAACTGCGCATGCGCGACTCTAAAGCGAATGCTTAAGCGGGAGTGATACACGAACGGCGCTTACTTCTGCGTGGCTCTTGAGGGAATACAACGTTACTTACACATATTATTATTTTGTGTCGACGAAGGTTATTAATTCATACACTCGACGTGGATCAGGAACACCAAACAGAAGTCATCGCTCTTTCTACGTTAATAAGTGAGTCACAGAAAAGTTTGGCAGTTAATCACTTGTGAGTCTGGCCGATGAGAATTTTTCCGTGACTCACTTATTAACGTGGAAAGAGCGATGACTTCTGTTTGGTTTCGATGAGCTCTGGCCACAACCGTCTGGAAAGTAAAAGGCCATGACATTAGAGAGAGGAGATTCTTCCAGCTGTGACGTCACTTTCATACTACATGGCCTGATACGCTCGTCTTGTGTTAGAAACCATACACGACAGAGTTCGAAACCAATGAGAAGCTTTGGTTTCCTGGTGACGTCACTAAAAGACGGAATTCATCTCTCTAATGTCACGGCCTTGAGTTTTCAAGACCAGTGGCTCCCATCCTTTTGGCATTCGTGGACCGGCAAAACATTGGAGAAGCTTTCGTGGGCCGCCAATGCCGAAATAATACCGTTTCAGGCTATTTTCGAGCATTTAATCTCGTAGTATCTATATTATAATGATCACTGCGTACAATCCTTAATTTATATTCCATATTATTCCATGCCACCTACTTCCAGCTAATATCATTTAATCTGTTTATATCCTTTAATGATGAATAAGTGCAATCCATAATCAATATACCACACTATTCTCCTTGCCGTTAATATAATTTTTTCTGGAGTCAATGCGACGTCTGTTGCTGCTGTTTCGCGATAATCTTCTCGAGCCGTGGTTTCAGCGTCCCTTCTTCAAGGTACAGGGCAGCATTAATGTCCATTATGTTCCTATGCTTTGTTTTGATTGCCGAAAAGGTTTTCTCGCAATAAATATGTTGTCAAAAAAAGTTACCAATAATTTTAAAGCTTTGTTGCCGAGATTTGGATATTCTTTTTTTATAATACACCAAAACTGAGTCAGAGATTTCGATCTGAATATCGATGCCAGACCGGCATCAGAAGGAATTTCAACAAAGCTTTCTTTTTCCTGGTGAGTTAGCCTGCAGGAGTTCAGATACCAGACCGACATCAGAAGGAATTTCAACAAAGCTTTCCTTTTTCTGGTGAGTTACCCTCCAGGAGTTCAGATACCAGACTGGCATCAGAAGGAAGTTCAACAAAGCTTTCCTTTTCCTGGTGAGTTAGCCTGCAGGAGTTCAGATACCAGACTGGCATAAGAAGGAAGTTCAACAAAGCTTTCCTTTTCCTGGTGAGTTAGCCTGCAGGAGTTCAGATACCAGACTGGCATCAGAAGGAATTTCAACAAAGCTTTCCTTTTCCTGGTGAGTTAGCCTGCAGGAGTTCAGATACCAGACTGGCATAAGAAGGAAGTTCAACAAAGCTTTCCTTTTCCTGGTGAGTCAGCCTGCAGGAGTTCAGATACCAGACTGGCATCAGAAGGAATTTCAACAAAGCTTTCCTTTTTCTGGTGAGTTAGCCTGCTGGAGTCCAGATACCAGACTGGCATCAGAAAGAAGTTCAACAAAGCTTTCCTTTTCCTGGTGAGTTAGCCTGCAGGAGTTCAGATACCAGACTGGCATCAGAAGGAAGTTCAACAAAGCTTTCCTTTTCCTGGTGAGTTAGCCTGCAGGAGTTCAGATATCAGACTGGCATCAGAAGGAAGTTCAACAAAGCTTTTCTTTTCCTGGTGAGTTAGCCTGCAGGAGTTCAGATACCAGACTGGCATCAGAAGGAAGTTCAACAAAGCTTTCCTTTTCCTGGTGAGTTAGCCTGCAGGAGTTCAGATACCAGACTGGCATCAGAAGGAAGTTCAACAAAGCTTTCCTTTTCCTGGTGAGTTAGCCTGCAGGAGTTCAGATACCAGACTGGCATAAGAAGGAAGTTCAACAAAGCTTTCCTTTTCCTGGTGAGTTAGCCTGCAGGAGTTCAGATACCAGACTGGCATCAGAAGGAAGTTCAACAAAGCTTTCCTTTTCCTGGTGAGTTAGCCTGCAGGAGTTCAGATACCAGACTGGCATCAGAAGGAAGTTCAACAAAGCTTTCCTTTTTCTGGTGAGTTAGCCTGCAGGAGTTCAGATACCAGACTGGCATCAGAAGGAAGTTCAACAAAGCTTTCCTTTTCCTGGTGAGTTAGCCTGCAGGAGTTCAGATACCAGACTGGCATCAGAAGGAAGTTCAACAAAGCTTTCCTTTTCCTTGTGAGTTAGCCTGCAGGAGTTCAGATACCAGACTGGCATCAGAAGGAATTTCAATAAAGCTTTCCTTTTTCTGGTGAGTTAGCCTGCTGGAGTTCAGATACCAGACTGGCATCAGAAGGAATTTCAACAAAGCTTTCCTTTTCCTGGTGAGTTAGCCTGCAGGAGTTCAGATACCAGACTGGCATAAGAAGGAAGTTCAACAAAGCTTTCCTTTTCCTGGTGAGTTAGCCTGCAGGAGTTCAGATACCAGACTGGCATCAGAAGGAAGTTCAACAAAGCTTTCCTTTTCCTGGTGAGTTAGCCTGCAGGAGTTCAGATACCAGACTGGCATCAGAAGGAAGTTCAACAAAGCTTTCCTTTTCCTGGTGAGTTAGCCTGCAGGAGTTCAGATACCAGAAGGGCATCAGAAGGAAGTTCAACAAAGCTTTTTCTTTTCCTGGTGAGTCAGCCTGCAAGAGTTCAGATACCAGACTGGCATCAGAAGGAATTTCAACAAAGCTTTCCTTTTTCAGGTGAGTTAGCCTGCTGGAGTTCAGATACCAGACTGGCATAACAAGGAAGTTCAACAAAGCTTTCCTTTTCCTGGGGAGTTAGCCTGCAGGAGTTCAGATATCAGACTGGCATCAGAAGGAAGTTCAACAAAGCTTTCCTTTTCCTGGTGAGTTAGCCTGCAGGAGTTCAGATACCAGACTGGCATCAGAAGGAAGTTCAACAAAGCTTTCCTTTTCCTGGGGAGTTAGCCTGCAGGAGTTCAGATATCAGACTGGCATCAGAAGGAAGTTCAACAAAGCTTTCCTTTTCCTGGTGAGTTAGCCTGCAGGAGTTCAGATACCAGACTGGCATCAGAAGGAAGTTCAACAAAGCTTTCCTTTTCCTGGTGAGTTAGCCTGCAGGAGTTCAGATACCAGACTGGCATCAGAAGGAAGTTCAACAAAGCTTTCCTTTTTCTGGTGAGTTAGCCTGCAGGAGTTTAGAACTCCTGTGAAGAGACTAGCGATCCACAAGCTTCCTTTAATCTTCCGCGATAGATGTTCAAAAAAATTTAGATCTAGATTTGCTCTTACTTTGACTCCATTTCGACTCAAAAGAAAAATAAATAAATTCACTCGTGTCTCGCAGACCGGCAGAAAAAACCTCGCGGACTGGCAGGTGGGAAACACTGTTCTACACTACCTTGCTCTGTCTCGCGTTCATCAGGACGAATGGCACGTATTTTCCTGATGAAGCTGAACCAGAACCCAGCGAAACCTTGGTAGACACAAAAAAAATATATGAAGTAACGTTGAACAAGTACTTTCTTAATATACTCTGTATTGACAAAAGTCACCGGACAACTAGGAGAGACACACATTGTAGCTTTTGTTGGCATACATTCGTACGGTGTCGGTTAACCTTTGGCCTTAATGCATACACTGATCCTACGAGACATGCTTTCGACAAGGTTTTGGAAAACAGCGATAGGTATGCGCTTTCATTCAGTACATAATGCAGCCGCTAACTCTTAATTAGTAATAGGCCTTAGTTCCAAACTTCTTATGCGGCGTTTTAATTCATCCCATAGGTGCTCAGGGCTATGTGCTGGCCAGTTCACACACGATACGGAATTACCTCCAAACCACGATGTAACAATCCTTGCTTTACGACTCCGTGCATTATCCTGCTAGTACCACAAAGGCTCGGTTCCATAGTATTGCCAGAGAGTTGGTGGAGCAAAATTGTCCAGAATATCGAAGTAAACGTGCTGGTTAACAGGTCAGTCCACGATAATCAATGGGCCGGGACCATACCACGAAAAACACCCCCACACGAATACACTGCCAGCTCCAAACTTGACCGTAGAAACAGTACACTGTGGTAAATAACGTTCGCCCGGCTACCGCCATACTCACACACGGCCATCAGACTGATGGATCGTGTATCTGGATTCATCAGTCCATAGGACCCGTTTCCATTGATCTACGGTCCACGATAAATGTTCTTTACACCATGCTAAACGACGAGTAGCATTCCGAGTGGAATTGAAAGGCTTATGAACAGCCGCACAACCACGGTAACCGAAGGAATGAAGTTCTCTGTGAATAGTACGTGTGCATACCGTAGTTCCAGTATTTTTACTCACCATTGTACTGAGATCTTGTGCAGTACTCCGTCGATTAGCTGTAATGACTCTCCTGAGGCTTCGATGTCCTCTATCACTGATTTTTCTTGTTCTGCAGGTACGTTTTGCAGTTTCAGGCACGCCATGTGTCTTTCACTTATTCTGTACATCCAAAACAATTGACGTGGGTATGTTAAAACACCTCTTGATTTCTCTTATGGATAACCCACTAATATAACATCCAACAATCTTTCCTTTCTCAAATTTCTCTCCCGCCGCGACATTTTCACTCAATCTCACAGTGCGATATGATCGCAATCAGCTGCAGGCTTGTTTTTATACCGTTTAAAGCTGTACCGCGCATCCTAACAACGCAGCCGATCCGTTCATTTGCTTTTGAAGCGGTGTTCGGTAACTTTTGTCAATATAGTGTACATAACTAGCTTATAGCCCGTCCTAGGACGGAGTGAAATTTTTAATTGAAGCAGATTGAAAACAAATCAATTTGACGCAGGATTTTTGTAAGGAAATATAGGAAAAAACTTATATAGTAAGAACTCATTCACGTGAGAACTAAAAATTATATACTATTTATTTCCGTTTTTGTAAAGAGGCGTTAAATGATTTTTTTCCACCACACTTGTTATTCCGTTCACGACTGTCGTGTTCGATGATTAGTTTGAAACTTCATACCGAAGCTTTTTCTACAAAATAATGCCACACCCGGTATTGCAAATAGGAATTAACTAAGTTCTCGACATTGTGCTATTGGGGCGACATCTGCTTTTAGATGCAATTTTGCTCACTTTGACATCTCAAGATTTCAGTTTTTATTGGAAGTTAAAGCGTTTAGGTAGATCGATATTTTGCAAAATGTACAATACAATGTGTCCGAGAATTATTGGACACATTACAAAATTATGTACAAAAAAACTAAAAAAAACTATGAGCACTGACAGTTTTTCTATGTCACGTATTACTAACACGGTTTCTGTATTTTTGTTTTGCACAATTGCTATTCCCAGAATCCGATAGATGGCGCTGTGGCCTGATCAGGAATGTATGAAAAATGCGCAATCAGTAGTCATGTCATCCGTACAGCAGAAGGCGATGTGTCTGTTATCGCTTGCGGAATTAAAGTCTGTCATTAAAATTAAAAGACGGTACCGTTTAGAGAATGGTAGAATTAAGCGGTGGATGAAACAGTTTAAAGAAACTCGCAATGTGGAACATCGTGGAGGAGCCGGTAGGCCTAGCGTCAGCGGTGATTGACCAAGTTAATGAAAGTTTCCGACGAAGCCCCAGGAAATCCGTTCGTAAAGCAAGCAGAGAACTGTGCATTCCGAAATCGACAGTCCACGATATCTTGCAGAAGAAATTAAAGTTTCATGCTTATAAAATTCAAACAGTACAAAAGATGCATGCAAATGATCATTCTCTGCGATACGATTTCGCTGTGGATATGCTGAATCGAGTGGAAAACGACGAAAAATTTCTCAGTACTGTAATTTTTAGTGATGGATCCACATTTCATGTATCAGGTATTGTGAATCGTCACAACTGTACGATATGAGGCAGTGAACCGCCTCATGCTGCTATTGAACTGGTCTCCAAAAGTTAATGTGTGGTGCGCCCTATCAAAAAGAGAAGTGATTGACCCATTCTTCTTCTGCAAAAAAACATAAATGGTGGCATTTACTTGGATATGCTAGAAAATTTCGCTATACCCCAGATCAAAAGATATGACAACGTCTTTTTTAAACAAGACGGTACGCCTCCGCATTGGTCAACGTGTGTACGTAAGTGCCTAAAGGAGCATTTCCCCAACAGATGGATTGGGCGTGATGGTCCCATTTGTGGTTTCCTCGCACTCCAGATCTAACTGAATTGCATTATTTCATGTGAGGTTATGTGTAGGATCGTTTCTATCAGCCGCCTTGTACTGATTTGCAGGAACTGAAGCAGCGTATCACATCTGCTATTAATTCCATAACTCCTCAGATGCTTGCCAGTACATGGCATGAAATCGAGTATCACTTAAACGTACTACGAGCAACCAAGGGATCTCACATCGAAATTTATTAACTTGTGTAGTTACATTGTCAGTTAGTACAGTCAGTTTCTTTCTATCTGTTTAATGTTTTGTTTTATATAATTTTGTAACGTGTCAAATAACTCTCGGACACCCTGTATAATCAGCACTAAACTCGGAAAGTTAGTTAAATAAAAAAAAAGTAAAAGCATAATTAAAGCGTTCCAATTAATATTCGAATTGTGCTAAATTAAATTTATATACAAACGCAACTTGCCGTGATATTAAGATTTCAATTTTAATTTTGTAGATCGGAAAAATAGAACTCGAGTCATTAATAATCCAATGTTTTTAAATTAGCACGCGATCACGTTGACATCTAAATGTGATCGCGTGTTATTATATGACAGGCAATCACTTTGACATCTCGAGAGCACACCCGAATTGATCGATACGTGATGGCGGAACATAGCAGACGTTGCTGTGACGTCAAGCTTTCCAGAGAAACAGATAGATAGATAGATCTGGGTGTTTATATGTATAATCATCCTAAAACCTGTAGAAATATAGTATATTTTTAGTTCACGAGTCGTTAATAAGGCATCAGATGTAACAAAATTTAGGAAAAGTATTTAGAATTCGAAATTACGCGTATAGACTCTCACAGTGTAATATACAGACACTGGAATGCAATGGAATATGTTTTTTCCATGAACAAAAATTCCGTTTTTAATGACGTAAACAACTGATATTGCCAAGTTTTCGCACACCTACGGGTAGCTTTATCGAGGCAGGCAGTTACTACAACTCCATATGGGAGAAAACTGGAGTTAACATACAAAAGGAAATACTTGAGATGAGTTTACTTTAAATTGCATGTAAATTCGAAATTTGCACCTGAAATCACAAACAACAAACAAAAACCTTAGGACTCTAGGATATTCATGTACAGGTGATGCAGATCTTGCGAAACAGAATCGTTGCATGTTGTCGTGGAATTTGTTTCGGGAGATTTGCATCAACCCTGGATGGATATCCTATCGTCTGAAGGTGTTTTTGTTTGCTTATTTTTTCACGCGCAAATTTTGAATTTACATTCAATTCGAACTCAGGTATTGTCTTTCAAGTGCTAACGTTTCTCGCGTATTTTCTTCCAGATGCGAAAGTAGTATTAGTATGCCTCGACAAAGCAAGCCACATGTACGTGTGCGAAAGCTTGGCAATATCAGTTGTTTACGCCTATAAAGAAAAGATTCTTCCAATCTCTTGAATCAATTCGATGTACAATTGTGCTTCTGATTTATTTACTTGATTTTATCGCATTGGTTAAAACAAATGTGCTCACAGAATTGCGCTTTCATCTCTTTTTTTGTCTATCTGTCCTGAGAACTATAGCGAACAAGCCCTTGTAGCCGATGGTGAAATTCGAACTCAAGTCTTTCTCCTCCAAAGCGGGATATTCTCCCGACTGAACTATGCCGACGGGGCTTATCGCTGCAACTAGCCGTTTTGACTCGTGCCTTATCTCAGAAATAAGACAGAAGTCAAAATTCCTTTTGTATGGGCTATCCTTAAACAAGCAGATAATGTTTTACACACTCTCAAAATTCTGCGATGAACAGCTTTCCCCTCTAGAACGCGTAGCTGCTCTGGGAGGTTTTCACAGGATTGATCGGTTCTGTGGAGAGTCCCGCATGGCTGTGTATGAAAGTGTAATTGTTCCTACTCTGAAGTAAGGCAGTGAAACGTGGGTACTGCAGAAGAACCATAGGAGTCGTTTGTGTGCTGGAGAAATGCGTTACTTACGTGGGGTTTGTGGCAAGACACGGTCTGATTGTGTGAGGAATGAAGATGTGTTGCAGTTGTGTGATGTGAAGCAAAATGTTGTTAGCAAGGTGGAGACCAATATGCTTCGGTGGTTTGGCCATGTTGAAAGAATGAGTGACGAGATGCTTACTAAGAAAATCTTTTTAGCCCAAGCGGCAGGAAGGAAAGGCAGAGGAAGGCCAAGGAAGACATGGGTGGATCAGATTCAGGAGTGTCTGCATAAGAAAATGATTATGAATATGAAGTATAAAAGATATTGTGTACTGCGTGTAATGGATATCAGTGAAGCCCTAGTTATATGTCAAGATCGCTGTAAATGGAGAAGTTTGATACGACAGCAGTAAGTTAAAATATCTGGTAGTTTGTACACTGCTGGCCACCCAAAATGCATCACCAAGAAGGACACGAGATGGCAAAGCCAGATTTACTGGACACATAACAACAGATACAAAGAAGAAACGATTGAGCTTACAGGCCCGTGCGATTTGCGGAACACGCAGACATCAATAGTTCGTGTGGGCCCCATAACTGGCAATAACGGCCGCTACACGCCGCGGCACCAAACGAAAGAGGCTTTGGTCGTTGGCTTCGGGTATGTCGGTCCAGGCTGCTTCCACACGTTGCGACAGTTCATCAGGCGTAGCCGCGAGTGTTGCTTGCCGGGCCACTCAGTTGCCGATCAGCGACCAGACGTGTTCGATGGGCGACATATCGGGAGAACAGGCGGGCCACGGCAGCAGTGACACCTGGTGGGCCGTGAAGAATTGTTTCACGATGTGTGCAGCGCGCAGGCGCGCATTGTCCTGTCGAAACGTGGCCGCTGGCAGGTCCTACAGGTAAGGGAGGACCACAGGCTCTAAAACGTCGGAGATGTAGCGGTGGCTGTTGAGGCGACGCGTACCAGAGGGGTGCGGGTGTCATATCCAATTACGCCCCAAACCATAACGCCAGGCGACGGACCGGTATGGCGATGCACAATGCAGGCGGCATTCAGTCTCTCTCTGCGGTGCCGCCACACACGATCCGACCATCGTGGTGTTGCAGGCAGAAGCGGGATTCGTAGGAGAAGACAATGCCATGCATCGCTCCTGCAAACGACGTCGAACGGTACGTGCTTACACAGGTTGTTGCGCTACACACCCTAATTCCTGCGCTAACGTTCGTGATGTGGCAGTGCGAGCCGTCAATGCCCGCCGCACAACATGCCGGTCCTCTCGTTCGGTGGTGTGCCGCGGCTGCGGCAATCGCTCACGTCGGTCCGTCCGTACCTCCTGCACCTACCGAATCCATATTCGCCTCAATGCGGCCGAATGTCATCCCAAACGGGCGCCGATGTCTCGGTACGATAAACCGCTGTCGCGATAAGAGCCACTATTCCTCCTCTGTCGAACTCCGAAACGTGCTGGAATGACTGCCGTATTCTGCGACGAGGCATCAGGAAGCTTCGCACGCACAGGTCCGGCAGCACAGCACGCTTCCACTACTTACACCCAGCCTTCTGTGCACCCTTCTTATAGTGCTTCTCAGTGGCGTGCCAGGCGTATATGATTTGCATATGCCCTGCAATGCTAATCGTGTGCATGTCCTCTCGCGGGCGACGCATGCTGCGAATTTTAGGCCAATCGGATGCTTCCTTCTTGGTGTTGCATTTTGGGTGGCCAGCAGTGTATTTCGTTTTAGAGCTAATCTCTGAATCTCAGAGAACAGCTTAGCGATATGTATGTATGTATGTATGTAACTATATTTCTAATAGCTGAACAGGAAAAAATAATATTTTTAGCTAGCAGGAATTGTGTAAGCAGATGCTTCATGCTTTTCTACCTGTGGGCGATGCACAGTCATATTTCTAGTTGGAGCAATAACATATTTCCGCGAGGAGAACGTAAATTTATATTTCTCTCTTGGTGTTATAGAGTATTGTACTCCATCACGGTAACGCTAAACGCCATACGCTCTGTATTTTAGATGTGAGAACTGCTGGAGTGGAGAGTAGTATACAGGTACATACATAGAAATTACTAAGCTGTTCTCTGAGATTCATGAGTTAGCTCTTCAAAGAAAGTTTATCTGTCAGGTTAAAGTTTAAAACTGAGGAAACTGTATTTTACTTACTGTTGACACATCAAACTTCTCTATTTACAGCGATCGTGGCATACAACTCGAGCTTCACTGACGTTCGTCACCCATCTCACGCAAGATCTTTCGCACTTCATGGTCATTATCTTTTTCTCATTCAGACATTCGTGAATCTGGTCATCCCACGATTTCTTCTGCCTTCCTCCACTTTCTTCTCTACCACATGGGCTGAATAAATTCTCTTCGTAAGAATCTCATTACTTATTTTTTTAATACTAGCGTATAGCACGTCGTAGGACGGTTGTTTTTAAGCTTTAAATAAATATTAATATATAGGGCATATTGCCCGCCCTATGACGGAGTGAAATGTTTAATTGAAGCAGATTGAAAACAAATCAAATAGATGCCGGGTTGCTGTAAAGAAATATAGTAAAAACTTGCATAATAAGAACTCATTCATGTTAGAACTAAACATTTCATGCTATTTATTTCCGATTTTCAAAAGATTTCACGATAAATAATAACATTCTGTGTAAAATATTTGTTGTTTAAGGCGGACGTCAAATAATTTTGCTTCCTATACTTCCAATGGAAAAACTTCTGTACACATCTTCACAATTAATGAGTTCCCAAAGATTGAAAATATGAACGTCATTTAAAATAGCTTCATATTATAATTTGGAATACTTAATATTTTCTAAAACATAACCATAATTATATTAAAAATCAATAAGTTTTCCTTCGGTGGTGCTGTTGAAACCAGAAAAAAATGGCGCGACCTGTACTTTGATGATGTCAATAGACCAAAAAATGTTGAATTGCATAATTGCGGTTATGTTTTAGAAAATATTAAGTATTCCAAGTTATAAAATGAAGCTATTTTAATCGATGTTCAAATTGTCATCCTTGGGAGCGCATTAATTGTCCAAAAAAAAGATGGCGCGACCTGTACGTTGATGACGTCAGTAGACAAACAAATGTTGGATTGCATAATTATGGTTATGTTTTAGAACATATTAAGTATTTCAAGTTATACAATGAAGCTATTTTAATCGATGTTGAAGTTTTCATCCTTGGGAACGCATTAATTGTGAAGAAAATGTGTACAGAAGTTTTTCCATTGGAAGTATAGGAAGCAAAATTCCTTGACGTCCACCTTAACAATTATAGATTTGAGCGGTTAGACATATCGATTATTGCAAAATTTGTAATATAATCAGCACTAAACGCGGAACGTTGTTTTCGTGTGAACCTACGTTAATAATTTTTACTTTGATTTTTCGCGTTAAAGTACTTTTTCTCCGGAACACTTGTTATTCCCTTCACGGCTTGTTTTAGACTGTCTTATTCGACAGTTAGTTTGAAACTTCATACTGAAGCTTTTTCTACAAATAATGCGACATCTGGTATCACAAATCGGAACTATCTAAATTCTCGACAATGTAAAAGTATTTTCAATTCGTGTCAGATTAAACACCAGTAAAATAGCAGCTTACCCTCAAAACACGATTCAGACTCATAAGTATTAAAACACATATCGACAATGTACTATTGGAGAAACATCTGCTTTTAGATGCAATCTTGCTCATTTCGACATCTCAAGATTTCAGTTTTAATTGTAGGTTAGAGCGTTTAGATAGATCGATATTTTGCAAAATGTCTAATAGAATCAGCACTAAACTCGGAAAGTTCGTTAAATTGAAAAAGTAAAACATAATTAAAGCGTACAAATTAATATTGGGATTGTGCTAAACTAAATGAATATACACACGCAACTTCCCGTGATATTAAGATTTCAATTCGAATTTTATAGATCGGAAAAACAGAACTCGAGTCATTGATAATCCAATGTTTTTAAATTAGCACGTGATCACCTTGACATCTCAATGTGAACGCGTGGAAACTCAACTTGCTGTGATATTAAGATTTCAATTCGAATTTTGTAGATCGAAAAAACAGAACTCGAGTTATCTAATGTTTTTAAATTTGTATGTGATCACCTTGACCTCTAAAAGTGATCGCGTGCTATTATATAGCAGGCAATCATTTTAAAATGGCGCAACAATGCAGACGTTGCTGTGACGTCAAGCGTTCCAGAGAGACAGACAGATCTGGGTGTTTATATTATTAATGGCTAAATCACTTCAGGATACTTGTCTCCACTTTACTAACGACATTTTGCTTCTCTCCCGTTTGGCGAAGGACTAGTCGGAGCAGCAATCCAGTGAGTTTCCAAGACTAGAACGTCCTTCTCACTCTCCCTTTGAGCATTTGTGGACGAAGCGGAGCCATGCGTTCGAGCCCGAAACCATTCATCTAGAAATCTCTGCGCTTTACGGATGTCCTGAATTGCCACCTGAACTTTTCCAATACGTGAAAGAGCCATGCCGGGATTTGTTGCTGCTTTTGTAAAAGGTGAGCCACACGTTGTGAAGTGGGTGTGTATAATAAAGTTTCATTTCAGTATAGAGTATAGAGTGATTGAAAAAAAAAAACATTTTTTTTCGAAACTTGTGTTCTGCTAGTGAATAAAAAAAGTTGTGTTAGGCTAGAAGTGGGGAACCTGCGGCTTTTTAGACCATTAAGTGCGGCCTTTTGAGTGAATCAGAATTTTGCAGAACAAAGCCTTAGGTTTTTAGCACGTCTTTTGTAAAACAAGTTGCATTGATTATGAGACGCTTTCCAACATACCAGAAATTATTACTCAAGTTATGAGGATAATGGCTGTGGAATAAATCTCGCTCCTGTGTCCTGACCTTTGACCCCATTTCGATGATATTCAACAGAACCGGTTCAGTATACCTCAAGAATAACATACTAAAGTTTTGTCGCAATAGAAGCAGTTTTACGGAAGTTGTGAGAATAATGGCTGTGGAATAAATCTTGCTTTTGTGCAATGACCTTTGACCCCATTTCGTTGATATTCAACAGAACCGGTTCACTATACCTCAGGAACAACATGATAACGTTTTGTCGCAATCGAAACATTTTTAGGTAAGTTTTGATGCACAAGGGCAATAGAATGGTTCCCACTCCAGTGACCTGACCTTTGACCCCATTTCGCCCATTTTCAATAGGGTTCGTTCCCAGTGGCTCCCTATCACATACTAAAATTTCATCGAAATCGAACCATTTTTACGCAAGTTATGACGCATAAGAGCAATGGAAGAAATCCCGCTCTTATGTTCTGCCTGATTTTTGACCCCATTTCGCCAATTTTCAATACGGTTCGTGCCCAGGTTGTTCCCTACCACATACTAAAATTTTATCGAAATCGAACCATATTTACGCATGTTATGACGCATAAAGGTAATGAAATGGATCCCGCTTTTATGTACTGACCTTTGACCTCATTCCGCCCATTTTCAACAGGGTTCGTTCCCAAAAAGTTTCTTACCACATGCTAAAATTCCATCGAAATCGAACCATTTTTATGCAAGTTATGACGCAAAAGAGCAATGGAATGGATCTCTCTCCTATGACCTGACCTTTGACCCTGTTTCGTCCATTTTAAATAGGGTTCGTCCCCAGGTGGTCCCCTACCACATACTAAAATTTCGTCGAAATCGAACCATTTTCACGTGAGTTATCGTGCGAACTGGCGGACGGTCGGACAAAGCTGGAGCATATACGCTTCTTCAACCTACGGTTGGAAAGCGTAAAAAAAGATCGTGCTTATGTTATCGCTTTGTCCGTCCGTCCGTCTGTACCCACGATATCTCTGCAACTATTAGTCCGATTTGAAAAATTCTTTTTGCATTGGGAAGCTTGAAATATGCGAATGATGATCCTTTATTTCGTTTTTTTTTTTACGATGTAAAATTTCGCCGCTATGGGGCGCAAACGCAGATGATGTCGAATTCAAAAATGCGTTTTATTCCACATATTTGCTTCTAAACATCCGATTGAAAAAAATATTTTATCTTTCGATTCCATTTATGTCGAAGAGTATTTTAGATATAGTTACTTTTTCAAATTACGCATAGATTTTCCGCTAGGGCGTAAAATAAATTACATTTTCCCCGATAACTCTTCTTCTAAAACTTCAATTTGAAATTTTTTTCTTCAGTGGAAACACATCCTGATAGAAAATCATTTGCATATAATTTCAAATTTGTGGTAAAATGTAGCCACCAGGGGGCGTAAGTGTTAATTTTTGCTTCTGATGTATTTGCCATAAAATCTGAGCTCCTAAAATATCGATTGAAAAAATTCTTTCGTGGACTGATGACACTCCCATCGATGAACATTTTCGTAATATTTTCTTTTTTAAATATTCAACAGTTTCTCCGTCAGAGGGCGTAGATGTATATCTTATTTTTGTCAATGTCTCTACTTCTAGGAGTCCGATTTGAAAAATTCCTTCTTTGTTGGATACTGCTTCCAGTGTGACATGTTTTTCATATAATTTAAAAATTTTCAACTACTTCATAGATTTTCCGCTAGGAGGCGTAAGGGTAAATTGCTTTTCCTATTATATCTCTGCTTCTAAATCTTTGATTTGAAAAATTCTTTCTGCACCGGATACAGCTCCTGACGGGAAATTGTTTGCATATAATTTCCAATTTTTGTAAAAGAAATGGTTTGGCCACCAGGGGGCGTAAATCTTAATTTCCGCTTCTGATGTATTTGCAGCCAAATATGAGCTTCTAAATTCTCGACTGAAAAAATTCGTCGTTTGTAGATCGATAGTACTCATATCGACAAACCTTTTAGAAACATTTTCTTCTTAAAATAATGCATGGTTTCTACGCCAGGGGGCGTAGATCTTATTTGTGTTAATATCTCTACTTCTAGGAGTCCGATTTGAAAAATACCTTCTTTGTTGGATAGTGCTTCCAGTGTGACATGTTTTTCATATAATTTCAAAATTTTCAATTAATTCATAGACTTTTCGCTAGGGGGCGTAAAGGAAAATTGCTTCCCCGCTATATCTCTGCTTCTGAATCTCCGATTTGAAAAATTCTTTCTGCACCGGATACAGCGTCTGATGAGTAATCCTTTGCACATAATTTCTAATTTTTGTAAAAACTGGTTTGGCCACCAGGTGGTGTAAGCCTTAATTTCCGCTTCTGATGTATTTGCAGCAAAATATGGGCTTCTAAAATCTCGATTGAAAAAAAGTCGTTTTTCGACCGATACTAATCCCGTCGACAAACCTTTCAGGAACATTTTGTTCCTGAAATAATGCATGGCTTCTACTCCAGGGGGCGTAGATGTATATCTTATTTTGGTCAATATCTCTACTTCTAGGAGTCCCATTTGAAAAATTCCTTCTTTGTTGGATAGTGTTTCCGATGAGAAATGTTTTTCGTATAAATTCTAAATTTTCAAGTAAATCATAGACTTTCCACTAGGGGGCAGAAAGGTAAATTGCGTTTTCTGCGTTTTTTCTGCTTCTAAAACTCCGATTTGAAAAATTCTTCCTGTATCGCATACAAGACCTGATGGAAAATATTTTTCACAAAATTTATAATGTTTGGTAAAGAATGGTTTGGCCACCAGGAGGCATAAGCGTTAATTTCTGCTTCTGATGTAGTTGTAGCAAAATCTGGGCTCCTGAAATCTCGACTAAATTTTTTTTCTTGGACCGATACCGCTCATATGGATAAACCTTTTGTGAATACTTTCTTCCTAAAATAATGAATGGTTTTCCCACCAGGGGACGTAAAGTCACATCTTATTTTTGTCAATATCTCTGTTTCTAAGAGTTCGATTTGAAAAATTCTTTCTCTGTTGGAGAGCGTTTCCGGTGCGAAATGTTTCTCATATAACTTCATGTTTTTCTTAACGCACAAGTCTGCAACCAGAGGGCGTAAGCTCACGATTCCGTTTACAGCAATATCTGAGGAATTAAACACCCGATTGAATAACTTCTTTCTTCCGTCAGATACTATTGCTTTCCATACAGGTATCATTGACTTTGAATAGCTTTGATAAATTTAATTTGCGTCAGAACGGATTCAAAAGACGTGCTTATTACACTGGAAAATTCGGTGTCATCTTTCTTGTTATTAATATGTTTGTGTTCGTCTTTTATGATTTGTATTTTAATTCTAAATGACCGTATTTAAAATACTAATGAGGTACTCAGTGCGGATTCGCCGTATCATTCCAAACAGAGTCGGCTATCGCAGAGGCAGGTGTTAGTGAAAATGTTATTTTTGCGAGAACAGATACTTAAATTTTATAAACAAAATCAACAAACTGAATTATTGGAAGAAAATTTCTGTAGAAATTTTGCATTCCTGTGTGATATCATGTCAAAGCCAAATGACTTGAATATTTCTTTGCAAGGTATACACGGTCCAGTCACATTATTGTGACCACCAGCTAATGTCCAAAGTAAGCGCGGTGTTCTGCGCGGAAAGCAGCTAGACAATTTGGGAGTGACTCAATAAGGTGCTGGAAGGTGTTCACAGGCATATGGAGCCATGCTGACTGTAGTGCATCTGACAGGTAAGCGGTGGAGGATCCATAGAGCGAACAACACGATCGAGGTGGTCCCAGAGATGCTCAATTGGGTTTAAATCTGAGGAATTAGGGGGCCAGGAAAGTACTTTGAAGTCTTGATCGTGTTCTTCCAACCACACTCGGACATTTGTAGCTGTGTGACACGTCGCATTGTCGTTCTGGAAGATTCCATCCGCCCCAGGACAATCATCATGTATGAGTGTACGTGGTCTGTAAGGATGGATTCATAACTTATTCGGCCCATAGTGCCTTCCACAGGTATGAGTGGACCCAGGAAATGCCATGCACACATTCCCCAGACCGTAACCCACACCAGGTTCTTCCAGCAATGGTTGAAGAGTGTTTATTCTGCAATGTTTCTCACCTTATACGCCAACATCCATTCGATCGATGAAGCAGAAAATGTGACTCATCGAAGAAGGCAATCCTTTGCCAATCAGCAGAGGTCCAATTCCTATGCTGCCGTGCAAATGTAAGCCTTTTCTGCCGATGCACCTTCGTTGGCATAGGTGTAGTGACTATTCGTCTGCATCGGAGCCCCATACGCAGCAGGCTTCGCTGAACTGCCATTTTAGACACACTTCCAGTAGCCCTTGGGTCATTTGGCCAGTGAGTTGCTCCACTGCAGTGTGTCAATCTTCCCTCGCGGACCTTCGCAGCCGAAGTTCACTTCTCACATCAATGGCACGTGGTGCTCCGCATTTTTTCACGTCGCTTATTCGCAATGGTGCCATTTCTCCAATCGCGATACACTTTAACCACAGCAGCACGCGAACAGTTTACAAACTGCGCTGTTTCAGAAATACTACCACCTTTGGCCCGAAATCCGATAATCACGCTATTTTGCAAACCTGATAAATCGTTCCTTTTATCCATGGCATCAACAAGTGATATGTTTTCAGATCAAATGATTATATGAAGAGGATTTTAGGAACGGAGTGTCTGGCCCCAGGCCTTAAACAACCCTTGGAAACAGGAAGCTAGGAGATTTGGGCTAGAGTGCCCGATAGGAAAATGATACGGAAGCGAGGTAGAAAGGGTGAGGAAGACGCCCTTATTCATTACCGGGGAGCCAGTACCCGGGGTCCGATAGCTTAACGTGCCCATCCGACGGACGGCGGATATTTAGCGGATTGAGCGTACGTACCTGCCTGGGATCGAATGTGAGGTTCTTTCCATGGCAATCACGAACGTTGGCCACTAGGACACTCGCGGTCCTATGTTTTCAGAATGCCTACAGCACCCCTTATATACCCTCCAAGCTAGCTCACGACACGTGCCTTCTTTCATTAGCTACGCGCTGTAGACGTCAAAAGTAGGAGGCGGTCACAATAATGTGACTCGACTGTGTATGATACGTGGCAACAAATCCTAGCATATTTTGAAAAGCTATTTTTTTTTTCAAAACTTCTTCTTTTTCACAAGGAAATTTCGGATGTACGTTTTCCCCAGTTAGCAAAGATTATTGATGTTCAGGATGGATTCATACAAATCTTTTGAACAATACGCAGCTGTTAAAGACTAATTAATTGTAGAATTCAATGAAAGGTTTACTGACTTTGAGAATCATGTCGTCATACTCAAATTAGCATTTCAACCTTATCTAGTTGATGTCTCCATAACTTCTGGAGAACTACAGATGGAATTGATTGAGCTGTTTGAAGATGATATTTTATAGTCCTTAGAAGATGATTTTTTATAGATCCAATTGAAATATGGAAACATGTAATAGAATACCCACGCCTACGGCAGCATGCACGAAAAATGCTCTCCTTTGCTTTTCAACACTTATTTCTACGAATCTGATTTCTCCAATCTAACACTGCAGTGGTCTAAGCGATGGCTTCTGATCATTCGTCCGAAATGGGTCCGGGTTCCAATCCCAGTAAGGCATGAATATTGTGCTTGTCTTAAGTCATCTGCTCTCACCCTTCAATGGAACCAGTGGCCCTAAATTAGGGACGGGCGACTACTTACAGCCTACTGAGCTGCTCACGGTGGTCGTTAAACCTCCAATCAAAAAAATAAAATAAAAATAAAAAACTTTATCCAGGATAAGACGCATTTAAGGTCACAAATGACGACACTGATCTAGAGGATCAGCTAAAAGTGCGGACCTTCTTGCTGCAACCAAATATTCAAATTCTTTCCAACGAAAAGCAATCACAATAAAGCCATTAAAATGTTAGTTAACTTTAGAATTACAATTTTTTTCATTTTTGAAGTTCGATTTTAAAGTGCATTTTTTGAAGTTAGATTTTTACAAAATAATGTGCATTTTGAAGTGTAGCTAATTGAAGTTTCTTGAAAGCGGCCTTTTTAGATTACAGCTGACTTAAAACGACCTTTCAACATGAAAAGTTTTCCCACCTCAGTGTTAAGCGATTCTTATCACGTGTAAAAAAAATGTATTATGTGGGTCAACATCGTGGAGTTTTCCCAGGAGCTTAAGGGATAAAATCTAATGTTTTTCGTTTAAAATGCCACTACTTAAAACATTAGTAATGTAGTATCTGTCAGTTGAACTCGTAGCACGGTAACTTCGAAGTTTTAACCACCGGATAGCTAGCACACAAAATTTTTAAATTATACACTGAGTTAAATTAGATGACCAAACGGCCAGAAAAGAGACGATTTCAAATCACGAAAATCACTGTCTTTTATTATCCAGACATTTTAGATCAATAAGGCATTTAAGATAATCATCAGCGGCACAATAACGAGTAGCTCTACTTTTCAAAACAAAACACAACTTCTTTACATACAGAAAGTCGTGAAAATGCAAAGTAACGCAACATTAATCTATCCACTAAACATTACCACACTTAGTTTCCTGCTTGGTATAACATTATACACTGAGTGTCCACTTTATTATGACCACCTGACAGTTTTAAGCAAATGAGCTATGGCTGCACGCTGTTGCCGCCAGAGGGCGAGACTAGTATAAAAAGGGAAAGCTTAGTGCTTGCGACAGTTGTAGAAGTGATTTTTGGGTGACGAGATGGGTAAAAAATGCGATTGGACGGACTTTCAACGTGGGATGATTGTATTAGCTCGGAGCCATGGAGAGAGTATTACCGAAACCGCCGCATTTGTGAAATGTTCCAGAGCAGCTGTTGTTAAAGTGTTTAAAGACTGAACTGTCAGCCAAAAAACTGGGTCTCTACGTGCAACGTGTGGTCGTCATCGACTAGTGACTCCTCGGACGGAACGGAGAGTGTCCAGACTGGTAACAGACAACAGAAGGGCAACAGTGCCGCAAATTACAGACCATCTTAATCAAGGATCCCTCAAATGATCTCTGCATGCACTGTTCGCCGTATACTGCATCGGATGGGATACGGCAGCCGAAGACCTGTTCAAACATCTTTGCTGTCTGCTGTTAACAAGAGAAAACGTCTCCAGTTCGCAAAGGAGCACAAGGACTGGACAGTCGATAATTGGAAGCAAATTATGTGGTCCGATGAATCACGTTTTCAGTTGCACCATGCCGATGGCCGAGTGAGAATTTGGCGGAAACAGCACGAAAGCATGGACCCGAAATGCATTGCTACAACCCTTCAAGCCGTTGGTGGCAACGTTATGGCTTGGGGAAAGTTTTCCTGGCATGCTGTGGGCCCTTTAATTCGTGTTGATCAACGTCTGACTGGCACATCATATCTCAACATCGTTGCGGACCAAGTGCATCCTGTCATGTGGATGGTTTATCCCAATGGCAATGGCTACTTTCGACAAGATAATGCGTCCTGCCGTAGTGCTTGTATTGTACAGGATTGGTTTGAGTAACACGCCAGTGAGTTTACTTTGCTTAGGTAGCCCCCACAATCTCCAGATCTCAACCCCATTGATAATTTGTGGGATGAAGTTGAACGAGCCATCAGACAGCTGGATCCACAATCCTGCAATCTCACATTTCTAGATAGTGCTATTCATCAAGCATGGTCTCAGATTCCACAAACCACCTATCAACATCTCGTGGAGTCCATGCCACGAAGAATCGACGTAGTATTAAAGGCAAAAGGTGGACAAACGAAGTACTGAGGTGGTGGTCATAATAAAGTGGGCACTCAGTGTATAGCTCGTTCTTATCTGTCAACACGCACTCTGACCTCAAGGCAGCTGCCAACATATATTCGGCGAGTGAGAAAATACAACGTTAAGGTTGAAAAGGCCCAAAAAGAATTAACTCAAAATTTACATAAAGAAAGAAACTAACAAGAAAGATGACACAGAATTTTCGGGTGTAATAAGCACGTCTTTTGAATCTGTTCTGACGCAAATTAAATTTATCAAAGCTATTCAAAATCAATGGAACCGGTGTGGAAAACAATGGTATCTGACGGAAGAAAGAAGTTTTTCAATCGAGTCTTTAATCCCCTAGATATTGGTGTAAACAGAATCGTGAGCTTGCGAACTCGTAGAAACAGAGTTATCGACAAAAATAAGATGTGATTTTACGTCCCCTGGTGGGAAAACCATTCATTATTTTAGGAAGAAAGTATTCGCAAAAGGTTTATCCATATGAGCGGTATCGGTAAAAGAAAAAAAAAATTAGTCGAGATTTCAGGAGCCCAGATTTTGCTACAAATACATCAGAAGCAGAAATTAACACTTATGCCCCCTGGTGGCCAAACCATTCTTCACAAAACACTAGAAATTATGTGAAAAATATTTTACATCAGGTTTTGTATGCGATACTTTTTCAAATCGGAGTTTTAGGAGCAGAAAACGCAATTTACCTTTATGCGCCCTAGCGGAAAGTCTATGATTTACGTGAAAATTTTGAATTTATAGGAAAAACATTTCGCATTGAAAACAATATCCCACAAAGAAGGTATTTTTCAAATCGGACTTTTAGAAGTAGAGATATTGACAAAAATATCTCTACTTCTAAAAGTCATGGATTCTACGCTCCGTGGCGTAGAAACCATGCATTATTTCAAGAAGAAAATGTTCCTAAGAGGTTTGTCGACATGAGTAGCATCGGTCAACAAAAGACTTTTTTTCAATCGAGATTTTAGAAGCTCATATTTTGCTGCAAATACTTCAGAAGCGGAAATTAAGACTTACGCCACCTGGTGGGCAAACCATTTTTTTAGAAAAATTAGAAATTATGTGCAAACGATTTCCCATCAGGAGCTGTATCCGGTGCAGAAAGAATTTTACAAATCGTTATTTAGAAGCAGAGAAATAGTGGGAAACGCAATTTACCTTTGCACCCCTTAGCGGAAAGTCTATGAATTACTTGCAAATTTTGAATTTATAGAAAAAACATGTCACACTAGAAACACTATTCAACAAAGAAGGAATTTTTAAAATCGGACTCCTAGAAGTCTAGATATTGACAAAAATAAGATATACAATTACGCCCCCTGGCGCAGAAACCATGCACTATTTTAAGAAGAAAATATTCCGAAAAAGGTTTATCGATGTGAGTGGCATCAGTCCACGAAAGAATTTTTTCAATCGATATTTTAGAAGTTTAGATTTTATGGCAAATACATCAGAAGGAAAAATTAACACTTACGCCCCCTGGTCGCCAAAGTATTCTTTACCAAAAATTCAAAATTATATGCAAAAGATGTTCCATCAGGAGATGTATTCGCTGAAAAAAATCTTCAAATCGGAGTTTTAGGAGAAGAGTTATTGGGGAAAATGTTTTTTACTTTTACGCCCCCTAGCGGAAAATCTATGCTTAATTTAAAAACGAAACTATATCTAAAATACTCTTTGACATAAATGGAATCGAAAGATAAAATAATTTTTTCAATCGGATGCTTAGAAGGAAATATGTGGAATTAAACGTAATTTTGAATTCGACATCACCTGCATTTACGCCCTCTAGCGGCAAAATTTTACATCGTAAAAAAAAAAAAAATAATGGATCATCATTTGCATATTTCAAGCTTCCGAATGCAAAAAGAAATTTTCAAATTGGACTAATAGTTGCAGAGATACTGTGGGTACGGACGGACGGAGAAACCGATAACATAAGCACGATCTTTTTTTCAAAAGACGCGCTAAAAATGAAAGTGAAATTAGAGTATACGTGATATCATTTCTCGATATTACCCCAGGAGACTACTCAACTGGCATAAAAATGGAAAAGTGTGAAACCAAGGGCTTGGTTTTCGTTATTTCCGTCGTATGTTTCGCAGTTTACGAAATATAACCTCAAAAAGAGGGTGCGAAAAACTGCTCAACATAGGATAGAACATCTCGTACCGAAATGATCTTTCCGAATAGGGACTTCCTTTGAAACCCTGCTCTTGGACAGCTAGGATTGGGTTGATCGTAGGGATATTGACATTTCGGTCGATTTGAGAGAGCTTTAACGATCTACTGCTGCACTCCCAACAATCCCGCGCGCATACTTACCGTGACGACTTGACTCAAACAATACTAGTAGTACACTGCTGGACAATTGCTAAGGACGGATCATAAACGGCTATATAGCGCATAAAAAAGTAAGTGTGGTTGGATGCCAAGTGAAATAAAATAATGTCAGAATGCCAGGATATTACAAGAAAGACAATTTATTGTGTTCTGAAATCCAGAAGGCTTTGGAACGTGTTCAAGGGACAAACAGGCCATTTTGTGCAGAATACGTAAACGTGAAAAAAATGCAATTACCGTCAGCAGGCGTTCCGGCGTAAGATGTCAATAC
Source organism: Macrothele yani (assembly GCA_039090855.1). NCBI lineage: Eukaryota > Metazoa > Arthropoda > Arachnida > Araneae > Macrothelidae > Macrothele > Macrothele yani. The sequence continues at coordinate 124,462,190 of CM077013.1, forward strand.
GGGATATGGCCACCATGGAGGGCGATGCAAGATTCCACACGTCGTGTCATGCTTTGCACAACATTATCAAGCAGCTGTTGAGGTAATTTATCCCATTCCTCTGTCAGTGCACGGATGAGGGTGTCCTTGTTTATTGGAGGGCATTGGCGACCAGCAAGACTCCTCCCCAAAGCATCCCACACATTTTCAATGGGATTCAGATCTGGAGAACGTGCTGGCCATACGAGGCGTTGAATATCCTCGCTCTCAAGACACTCCTGGACAGCGACTGTTCGATGACATGTTGCGCTGTCGTCCATGAAAATGAATCTATCACCGACAGCACCACGGAACATGCGAACATGAGGTAGCAGAACATCATTAATGTATCGTTGGCCAGTCATAGTCCCAGTTGGAAGCACATAGAGGGACGTACGGCCATTGATCATGTTGCCAGCCCATACCATGACACTACATGTCGGATATCGGTCTCTTTCCTGTATGTTTGCTGGACAATATGCAGTACCACTATCACGCCAGATCAGTTGTCGTCGAAAATCAGACGATAGACTGTATCTATTCTCATCTGAGAACAGGACAGCAGACCAGTCGTTATCAGTCCAATTGCGATGTTGATGGCACCATTGCCAACGGGCGGTACGGTGACGTCTGGACAATGGGATGCACACAACAGGACGGCGGGCGTATAGTCCTCCTTCATGCAAACGTCTGGCGATAGTTTTTCGGGAGATCCACTTGCCAGTAGCAGCCATAAACTGATTTGCTACCTCACTAGCTGTGCTGCGCCGGTGTTTTTTTTGATTGCACTATGTACCGATCTTCTGCTGGTGTCGTACTGCGAACACGACCTCCCCCGTGACGTTTGCTACACTCTCCATTTGTTTGAAATGATCTCCAAAGCCTTGAAACAACGCTGAGGCTGACGTCGAACTCCCTGGCAACATCTGTTATTTTTCGCCCTTCTTCAATCTTGCCAATAATACGGCCACGCGTAAAATCATCTAGGTGATGTCGGGAAGACATACTGAAATTTGCAAGTTCGTCAATTGATTCTTTCCCTTTCAACTTTGCGTTTGAACAACAAAGGTCAATACGCGTCAAAACCTTTATATCTCTTATCAGCGCTATGACGTCACGAACAAGTTCGGCAATCCAAAATTTGCATACGCACAACACGTCTTACTGTATCCTGCACTTATGCTAATTTCTACATTTTCCTGCCTTCCATTTTATGGTTGTTATCGTTGCTATTGTCATCCGTCCTTCGCAATTGTCCGGCAGTGTACTTTGCTGCTGTGTCGGCTTCCAGGGCAAACAGCATCTATTATACACTTTATTGAAAAAAGTCACCGGACACCCTTTCAAAAGCAAATGAACGAATCCGCTGCGTTGCTAAGATGCACGGTACAGCTGAAAACGGTATAAAAACAAGACTGCAGCTGACCGCGATCATATTGAACTGTGAGGTTGAGTGAAAATGTCGATGCGGGTGAGAACTGACTTTAAGAAAGGAAAGATTGTTGGATGTTATATTAGTGGGTTGCCCATAAGAGAAACCGAGAGGCTTTTAAACATACCCAAGTCAACTGTTTTGGATGTACTAAATAAGTGGAAGACACATGGCGTGTCTGAAGAAGCAAGACGTACTGGCACACCGAAGAAAATCAGTGACAGAGGACGTCTAAGCCTCAGGAGAGTCGTTACAGCTAATCGACGGAGTACTACACAAGACCTCAGTGTACAGGTGAGAAAAAATGCTGGAACCTCGGTATGTACACGTACCATTCACAGAGAACTTCATTCCATGCGTTACCGTTGTTGTGCGACTGCTTATAAGCCTTTCATCTCCACTCGGAATGCTACTCGTCGTTTAGCATGGTGTAAAGAACATTTATCGTGGATTGTAGATCAATGGAAACAGGTCCTATGGACTGATGAATTCAGATACACGATCCATTAGTCTGATTGCCGTGTGTGGGTATGGCGGCAGCCGGAGGAACGCTAATTACCACAGTGTACTGTTCCTACGCTCAAGTTTGGAGCTGGCAGTGTACTCGTGTGGGGGTGTTTTTCGTGGTATGGTCCCGGCCCATTGGTTATCCTGGACAAACCTGTTAACCAGTACGTCTACCTCGATATTCTAGAATATTATGCCTTACCAACTCTGTAGCAATACTATGAAACCGAGTCATTTTGGTACCAGAAGAATAATGCACCGAGCCATAAAGCAAGGACTGTTACGGCGTGGTTTGACGATAATTCCGTATCAAGTGTGGACTGGCTAGCACAGAGCCCTGAATCATAATCCCATGCAGCATCTATGGGATGAATTAGAGCGCCGCATAAGAAGTTTGTAACCAAGGCCTACTACTAAGCAACAGTTAGAGGCAGCATTATGTACTGAATGGAAGTGCATGCCTATCGCTGTGTTCCAAAACCTTGTCGAAAGCACGTGTCTAAGGGTCAGTGCATGCATTAAGGCAAAGGATGAACCGACACCGTACTAATGTATGTCAGTAAATGCTATGTTGTGTTTCTCTTCTAGTTGTCCGGTGACTTTTGTTAATATAGTGTATGTGAACGGGCATGATGGTCTGCGATAGCATCCTATCAAGGTACGAAATGTATTCACCGTGATAGCAAAGTTATTTTTTGTTTTTGACGTGCGGATTGTTTAAGAATGACCCCTAAGCGAAAACAGAAGACAAGGGTGAAAGAGGTATGCCTAGTGTTGGCTACTACGGTGCCTAGCGTAAGATTCCGAAAGGGCTGCTTCCTACGTACCGTACACTGAAGTGCTAAGAGATCTTTTTGTGCCCGAATGCCAAGCTTTTAGGAACAATAATATTGACCCTGTTGTCAAAAGCGTTGGTATTGTTGTAGCTGGTAATGTTGAAATAGCGTGGCAATATGCACCAATTCCGCTTTTTACAAAAGAACGCATTGTGAAGATGATCATAGCTTAGAACTTCAAATTTCTTGCTATATAAAAGCACGCTCTTTGACGTACGCAATTGTAAGCATAAGACCAGGGAGAACTGCGAGAGGTAAATTTCGGGAATTATTGATAGGTCCTGTGTACATGATTAACGGACACATAATAAGATGTTAAAGCGAGGTGCTGATATGCAGACTGTGAAGAGGCTGAAGGAAAGAATTGAAGAAAAGATGTTGAAAGTCAAGAGAGAAACTCAGTGCCCTGGAAGAGTGATACTCTCAGCCAAGCACAATTATCATGTTCTTCGCTAATTAACATGTCATATGAAACAGCGTACAGTGATTTTGAAGCTGTACAACGTTTGAAAGGTTCTTAAGCTAAGCGTCATAAGTGCAGAATGCTTATAAAGGCCTAGCTACGCACAATTTAAACAGGGCGGTTGCTATGATGGCTACTGCTACATAAAAAAGTCTTGGGTCAACTGAATGAAACGGATACGTTTAAGTGAGTAGATAAAAAGTAATTACTAGAGAAAACAGAATAACCATTGCCCTGCTTACTGTTCGGTAAACAGAATAACCATTGCCCTGCTTACTGTTCAACTTGTAACAACAGAGGGTGAGTCGAAAGTCTTGCAATATTTGGATCACTTTATGTCTTCATACGTACCTTTACGACAAAAGCTGACTAGCATTTAAAGAATAGGCCATCGTGTTGCACCATCTTTAGCCATCTCTCTGCCAGTTCATCGATTCATCAGAGGGTGAGTCGAACGTTTTGCAATATTTAGATCACTTTATGTCTTCATACGTACCTTTACGACAAAAGCTGACAAGCATTTAAAGAATAGGCCATCGTGTTGCACCATCTTTAGCCATCTCTCTGCCAGTTCATCGATTCATCAGAGGGTGAGTCGAACGTTTTGCAATATTTAGATCACTTTATGTCTTCATACGTACCTTTACGACAAAAGCTGACTAGCATTTAAAGAATAGGCCATCGTGTTGCACCATCTTTAGCCATCTCTCTGCCAGTTCATCGATTCATCAGAGGGTGAGACGAACGTTTTGCAATATTTAGATCACTTTATGTCTTCATACGTACCTTTACGACAAAAGCTGACTAGCATTTAAAGAATAGGCCATCGTGTTGCACCATCTTTAGCCATCTCTCTGCCAGTTCATCGATTCATCAGAGGGTGAGTCGAACGTTTTGCAATATTTAGATCACTTTATGTCTTCATACGTACCTTTACGACAAAAGCTGACAAGCATTTAAAGAATAGGCCATCGTGTTGCACCATCTTTAGCCATCTCTCTGCCAGTTCATCGATTCATCAGAGGGTGAGACGAACGTTTTGCAATATTTAGATCACTTTATGTCTTCATACGTACCTTTACGACAAAAGCTGACTAGCATTTAAAGAATAGGCCATCGTGTTGCACCATCTTTAGCCATCTCTCTGCCAGTTCATCGATTCATCAGAGGGTGAGTCGAACGTTTTGCAATATTTAGATCACTTTATGTCTTCATACGTACCTTTACGACAAAAGCTGACTAGCATTTAAAGAATAGGCCATCGTGTTGCACCATCTTTAGCCATCTCTCTGCCAGTTCATCGATTCATCAGAGGGTGAGTCGAACGTTTTGCAATATTTAGATCACTTTATGTCTTCATACGTACCTTTACGACAAAAGCTGACTAGCATTTAAAGAATAGGCCATCGTGTTGCACCATCTTTAGCCATCTCTCTGCCAGTTCTTCAATTCCTCAGCGGTACCAATTCCTTTCCTTTGAGGTGAATAACTCCTTGACACCAGCTCCCACCTCCTCCTGGTTCTTGAAGTGCCCCCCGCGAAAGAAGTGGGCAATGGACCTGATTAAGTAATAATCCGACTGGGCAAGGTCCGGACTTTATGCTGGGTGTGGCATCAGTTTTATGCCCTCAAGTTCCTGGAGTTTTGCACGGGTCGTTCTCGCGGTATGAGGCCTAGCGTTGTCTTGCTCTAGGAGAGCGCGCTTTCTGTCCACCAGTGACGGGTGCTTTCCCTCCAAATCAGCACACATCCGCTCCAGCTATTCAGAGTAGAGGCTCGCGTTGATGGTCCGACCGTCTGGAACAAATTCATAATGGATTATCCCGTGGAAATTCCACCAGACGCAAAGCATCAGCTTGTGCTCGATGCGCCTACGTTTGGCAACAGGCTCAAGAAACTGGACCAGGCTCAACCACTGCCATTGTGTGTTAGGAATACGGAAATAGACCCACTTTTCATCGCACTGAACAATTCTTTTGATACATCGCGCTGGTTTTCTAGGAGTTTCGTGCACATTTCGACCCGGTAATTTGCTTCAGTTGGTGTTAGGTCGTGACGGACAATGCGGCAGCCCATGTAGACCTTGCCGAGGACATGAAGGTGACGAACCACGGTGGTCCATGATATTCCCAGCTCGCCTGATAATCTCCAAGTGCCGGTTGTCGGATTTGCCTCTACAGCCTGGGCCACGGCTTGTGAATCCACGGTTCACGACCTACCTGACCTTGGCTGATCGTACCGTCGTGGTTTTTGTCACCTGAGCGAAATTTCTTGAACCATCTGGTTGCGGTGCTGTGGTCCACTGAACCTTCCCCTTTCGCATGACAAATGTTTCGTGTTGCTTGAGCAGCGTTATTGACGAGTTCAAACTCGTAAAGCAAAAGTTCCCTAATTAGCCGATTGTGGCTCTTCATCTTTTAGGCGTCCCAACCACAGACAGAACGACGACATGCAATGATGTTCACAGCAACGACTACCACTTTATATCCCTTTCGACTGATCGCAGTGCGCGACTTGAACTAGTTTAAACACGTTACATACCCGCCGCAGTACATGCGTTTATGCAAATATTGCAAAACTTTCGACTCACCCTCTGTAAAAATAGGATTAAAATTGCATTGCCCTGGAGCGGAGATCAAACTCGCACCTCCCGATTTCTGTTCGAGCATGCTATCCGTTACATTACCCAGGACAATGAAGTCCTGTGCATTAACCGATGATTACGAATCTGAACAACTTCAGATTTTACTCCAGTCGAAGCAATCAGATGCTTCCTCGTAGCTGTTGCATTAAATTTCCAGTAAATTTAAAGTTTTCTGATGTTCTGTTACATATTGAACAGTAAGCAACGCAATGGCTATTCTGTTTGCCGCCTTTATGATCCTGTAGTTGTTCCATGCATTTGAGAAATATACTTCTTCCACAATCTCCAGAATGAAACAGAAGCTGATAGAGAAGAGCCTGAAAGGAGAAACAAATTACGCACATTGTATTCTGATGGGCTTGAAGATGACACCTTGCTGTCTGACAAAAGCACATTAACACACAGAAAGAAGAGCACTTACTTTTATAGAGGAACAAGTATTTAGGACATGTGACCCCACTATATATACTCTCATTGCCATAAAAATCCGCGCACCAAGAAAAAACCGAGCGATCAACGCTACGGGGAGGGCAGACATACAAATGATTAAAGTTTCGTGCGATTCCGCATGCCCGCGCGTCCAAGACCGGCGCTGCAATAGCAATCCTTGGGGCTTATAAGGCGCCGCGCAGGGGACTCCACATTCGTTCCGAAGTGCACGGTAAGAGTCAGGCGAGTTCCCTAAACGATAGACATGCCGAGGACCTTCCGTAGATGTGCGTACGGGCAACTGACGGAGTTTGAACGAAGACGTATCGTCAGGATGAGAGAGGTAGGATGGCCGGTGCGCTGAATCGGCCCCCATTTAGGCTGGTTGACAGTACGGTGCGATCGTGTGGGTGCAATGGACACGGGAAGGCACCCAGACACGGCGGACTGGCTCTAGACGACGCAGACACACCACCAGCAGAGAGGACCGTGGGATCGTGAGAGCGGCACGCACAGATGCAACGACGTCCTTGTCCAATATCCAGAGACATGTGACGGCTGTACAAGGGACTCCTGTGTCCACCAGAACCACTGCCATATGCCTGGCAGAGGCAAATCCGCACTCCCGCCGGCCCTTACCTTTTCTGCCATTAACACCTGGAAATCGTCGGCGTCGATTGCAGTGGTGTCAGCAGCGAGCAACGTGGAATGCTTCGGACTGCAACGTATAGTGTTCAGCGACGAATCCCGTTTCTGCACGGGAAAGGATGACTACCGTGTCAGAGTGTGGAGGACCGCAGGTGAGCGCTATAATTCCAACATCACTGTACAGCGGCACACGTCCTAAACTGCAAGCGTGATGGTCTGAGAAACCATCACGTATAACAGCCGAACTTCCCTCGCAGCGATCCGACGGACGTTGACATCCCAGCGCTACGTACAGAAGATTCTTCGGCCCCATGTGCTAGCATTCCTGGCGGAGTGGCCCAGAGCTCTTTTCCAACAAGATAATGCCCGTCCGCGCACGGCTCAGGGGTTCCCAGGACTGTCTACGTCAGGCTTCGACGCTTCCGTTGCCAGCCAGCTCGCCTGATCTCTCGCTCATCGAGCACGTGTGGGACTAGATGGGACGCCATCTTTCTCTATGTCCCAGTGTTCGTGATTTAGAGGGTCAGTTGCAAGAAATGTGGGCCAATCTGTCTCAGGATAACATGCGGCGTCTCTTTCACTTCCATAAATATGGCGGACCGTTACACCGTATGTATCCGTGCATGAGGTGGTCCGACCCGGTACTAACGCTGACCGGAATATGTACCGTATGTCAGTGGGAAATCGTGCTGCGGCTGTGATATTGTAATCACTGCTGTTCTTGGTATGTACCATCTTACTACTAGAATCTCATTTTAATCCGACGCTTCTTTCTTCATGCGCAGATTTTTATGACAATGAGTGTATCTCCAGTCACTCAACAGTCTTTTTAACAAGAGAAGAGCACCAAAACTGTCGTTGAAACTCTATATGATGATGCATCTGGAAACTCAAGGAAACCAAAGGCGTCACTCAGCGTATTGAAGAATCTAGCCAGAGACCATTGCACAGCCTCGGGTGCATGTTACACTAAAATAAATTGTCTATCCATTACTTGTTTTAATATAATGACGGATCAACCAGAGGCCAAAAAGGGTACTCTAGCACCATTCGCAGGTCATTTGCAAAATATAAAAACCTCCTAGCCGCGAAATTCAAAAAAAATACAAGTGAATCTGATTGAAATACTGATTTCGGTACTGACCAAAATTACCTGCTCGACATAAAAATTTCCCAACCCAGAAGGAGGTGCACTACAAACATCTAAATCACAGGGCGGGTGCATCCACTCGATATGCAAATGATGTTAAACCGTAACCGATAATGTCACACGTTCTTGAAATAAAAGTGCCAGCAGCAACAGGGATGATAATGTGTGGTCCCTGCTGGAAGTGTCGCGGACTTTTCAGATCTATAGTTTGTGCTGGGAAACTGTTCGGCGAAGGCCAAAAATGCCGAGTGCACGCCACCTGCAGGTTTATCGCCATTTGGATGGGTTTCAGAGAGGAAGAATTGTAGGCCTGTCTGAAGTTGGCTGGTCTACATCTCGTATCGCTGCGCATGTGCAATGGGATGCACGAATTTTTGGACGGTGTTGTCATTAGTGGCTACAGGAAAGTTCGTACGAGCATCGGGGCCGCAATGATACAGTCCGACAGACGTCAGCAGGCCTGGATGTGAGGATTGGTTAACATGCTCAGTCGTCACCAGAAAGAAAGCACTGCAGCCGATATTCGACCTGCTGTGTCATCGGCTATGGACGTCACCTTAACGACCCGAACTGTAACCGAAGGTTACACGTAGTAAATCTGTGCAGTAGGCAACCGTTATGTCGACTGTCATTGACGTCCAGTCATCGCAGCGCTCGTCTGGCTTGTTGCAGAAGTCATGCGAACTGGGGTCACGGATGGATCACTGTAGTCTTCAGTAATGAGTCCCGTTTCTGTCTGGGTCCTGACGATCGACGGATCCGTGACTGGCGACCCCCTGGTGAGAGGACAGATCCCGGTTTCGGTCGAGAGCATCCCGTTATGCAGGCATCACGTTATGTGGTGCAATTGCGCATGGCAGTAGGTCACCTCCTGTCTGCATTACGGGAACACTGACAGCTGCACGGTACGTAAGCGAGGTTCTGCAGCCCCCGTTCCTGAATGGTCTACAGAACCCCATTTTCCAGCAAGAAAACTCCCGTGTACACACCTCTCGGGTGTCCAGAAAATGTTTACAGCATGTTCAAACACTGCCATGGCTAGCACACTCGATGTATCCCCAACTGAAAAGCTGTGAGACCACATTGGAAGTCGTCTGCAATCGAATCGGCATGCTCACGATCGCGATGAATTATGGGAACAAATCCATCGTCTGCAATCTAATCGGCCTGCGCACGATCGCGATGAATTATGGGAGCAAGTCAATTGTCTGCAATCGAATCGGCCTGCTCATGATCGCGATGAACTATGGGAGCAAGTCAACCGAGCTTAGTGTTTCATTCTTCAGAACAATATCCGTCGACCGTATGACTCATTATCACGCCGTATTGCCGTTTGCGGCAGTGAAGCCGCTTACTGAGGTGTACCCATTGTGATGCATCATCTCATCTGATAAACACTGTACGTGGCTGAAAGGAAAATAACATTAAGTCAAACCCTTATGTATTCTTACCTGCATGCTCAATTTCACCCCTTTATTCTCACTCCTTCAGGGTGGGGCAATTTCAGCGTTGAGCAGTGTATGTGTACTCCTGTTTATACCGGAAACGTTCGACTCAGCACATTGAGCACTAGGAAGAGTCTCTTATTCTAAGTGAGCCAAACCTACAAGCAGAATGCTCGTTTCTACATATCTATAGAGAAATCCTTTGAATTTCTTTATATACACTATCCACCAACAAGTAATTGGACACCTGTGATAGCAAAGGAAAACGAAGTTTATTCACCTTCAATAGTTGGTGGAGCCTCCACGGGTGGCGATTACAGCTGCGATCCTCCGGGGCATACTCTCAACCAGGCGTTGTACGACGGCTAGCGGTATTTTCTTCCACTCGGCTTGAAGAAGACAGGCCAGTTCCTTCACCGATTTCGGACGGTGGGGACACCCCTTAAGTCGACACTCCAACTTGTCCCAGATGTGCTCGATAGGGTTAAAGTCCGAGCTCTGCGCAGGCCAGTCCATTCGATTAACACCATTGTCACCATACCAAACCATGGTGGACCTCGCAACATGACAGGTGGCATTGTCATCCTGAAAGTAACATGGGTCCACCCCGTAAAACTGCAACAACGTAGGAAACGCATGGTCATCCAGAATGGTGCAGTAGGTCTCGACGTTGAGTCTACCAGGCATTGCGACCAAGGGCCCCGTGCCATACCAGGAGAAACACCCCCATAGCATAATTCCACCGCCGCCGAACTTCACAGTTGGCACAATACATTATGGCAGGAGGCGTTCTCCAGGCAGACGCCAAAACCAGACCCTTCCATTAGAACGGTAGAGGGTGAACCTTGATTCGTCGCTCCAGAGAACCTGTGTCCACTGTTCAACGGTCCACTGTCGACGTTCTTTGCAACACGTTAGCCGAGCAGCGCTCTTGGACTTGGTGATCAAAGGCTTGTGGGCGGTAGCACGTCCATGATAACAGGGCACATGGGCTTCCTTACGGATGGAATTCATCGAAAGAACACTCCCGGATGCCTGTTGAAACTCCTCGCGGATGTGGCCCATTGATTTGGTGCGGTTCTTCCGAATTTATCTGGCCAGCACCCGTCGGTCTCTAACTCCCAGTTTTTTGGGTCTGCCGGGTCAGAGCACATTCCGACAGCCACCTCTCATCTTCCACTTACCAATCACGTAGGCCACTATCGATTTTGGGTACTTCAACTTGCTGGATATGTCACGTATAGATCGGCCATTTCTGTGATACCCGACGATTACACCTTTTTTGAAATCAGAGAGCTCCGAACTGCGTGGCATCTTGCATGCGACTGGTTGCGTTGTTGTTTCCCACACGATATTTGACGGCGGCGGCCGTGACGTGTATTAGGACCGCAGATATCGTCGATTGCAGGGGTGTCCATTTACGTGTTGGTAGATTGTGTATTTGAGCTTATGGTGAAAATGTACGCATGCTCTGGAGTGCAGAGATCATGCATTTTAATTTTTAGGCCAGTTTTTTTACAAAACCCAAAGCAAAACTGAGGAAGACGTGACTTTTGGTCCATTGGAAGAAACCACCACATGTTGACCCACTTGAACAAAGCCGTCACCGGTCGCATAGTGATCCTGGCTTATGGCCATTCGACCGAGAAGGGTTGGGGTTTGAATCCCGGTGATGCATGGATATTGTGTTATCTTGCGATACTGGTTCTCTACCTTTCCTGGAACCAGTGGCCTTAAATTAAGGACGAGCGATTACTTATAACCCATTGAGTTTCTCGCGGTAGTCGTTAAACCTTCAATCTAAAATATACTTGAACCACCTTTTTTCACGCGTTATAAATATTTTTTTGATTGAAGGTTTAACGACGACAGTGAGCAACTCAATGGGCTATAAGTAGTCGCCCGCCCCAAATTCAGTGTCACTGGTTCCAGTGAAGAGAGAGAGAGAGAGAGAGTGCCAGTGCCGTAAGATAAACACAACATCCATGCCTCACCGGGATTCGAACCTGACACCTTCATGGACGAATGGTCATTAGCTAGCGCTTAGACCACTGTGCGACCCGTGACTTCTTAGTTCAAGTGAGTCAACATCTGGTGGCTTCTTCCAATGGAACAAGAGTCACGTCTTCCTCAGTTTCTCTTTGGGGTTTGTGAGAAAACTGACTTAAAAATCAAAATGCATGATCTCTGCACTTCTGAGCATGCGTATACTTTCACCATAAGCTCAAACATGTAAATAATTTTAAAGGATTTCTCTATTGATACGTGGAAACGAGCATTCTGCTTGTAGGATTGGTTCACTTAGAATAAGAGACTGTTCCTAGTGCTCAATGTGCTGAGTCGAACTTTGCCGGTGTAAACAGGAGTACACATACACTGCTCGACAGTGAAACTGCCCAATGTCGAGCAGTGTATGTGTACTCGGACCTCTTCGCGGACGAATGATCATAAGCCATCGCGTAGACCACTCGCCACCGGGGTGACATTATAAGTCTCGCCTAACACAATTTGTTTTTCATGAGAGCCGCGGGTGGCCTAGTGGGCAGCGTTCGTGACTACCACGGAAAGGACCTCAGGTTTGATCCCAGGAAGGTACGAATGCTCGATCCACTAAATATCCGCCGTGCGTCGGATGGTCACGTTAAGCCGTCGGACTCGGGTACAGGCCCCCGGTAATAAATAAGGGCGTCTTCCTCCCCCTTTCTACTTCGCTTCCGCACCGCTTTCCTATCGGGCACTCTAGCCCAAATCTCCTAGATTCCTATTTCTAAGGATTGTTTAAGAGCTGAGGTCAGACACTCCCTTCCTAAAATCCTCTACATTTGATCCTTGGTTTTTCATGAGCAAGATGCAACTAAAAAGTGCCTTTTCAATCACTCTTAATGTCCGTATACATATTTGTTGTCTCTGCCGAAACAAGAACAATAACGTAAAAGTTTTCGAACAATTTCATACCCAAGTATGAAAATTATCATCATTATTACGAACTGGTAATCTGCCTGCTGGCTCACTGTGTTATTCTGTGATCTCTTATATTTGTTTTCTCGAAGAAGTTTGAATCTGAGCTGTCGTTTATTGAATGTAAACATATGTCTTGTAAGGAAGTGAATTACTGTCTTCCAAAATAATTTGAACAGGAACCTCGAGCGGTGTTTTTTGATTTTCAGGCTATCTTGAATTGCTTTCCGCAACCTTTCATGTTTCGAGATAAATGAGATTTATGAAGGAGAGATGGCAAACTGATTCAATTACGAATGATATTTCCCTCAACAATGACACTCTTTTTTTATTATCAGCACGATCTTTTGTGCCACTTTTCTCAAGCGAAAGATGTTATTAGAGACGCGCGACGAGCCCGGTGGTTTACACTCTGCTCCAGGGAATTTATGCTAAAGGAAAACAAAGGTCATAATACTTTCGCATTTCTTTCATTTCGTGTTTAACGAAGTGTTCCTCAATAAAAGTGTCTTTCTGTTCGTTCAGAATATATACTGCAGGGTATGTTTGTGAAATATTACATTATGGACGCATATTTTCGGAATCTGCGAGTTTTCTTGCTTATATCAGCGATTGTCAAACCTTTTATGCGAATGACCTTTAAGTATCAAATTCTACATAACTCGAGATCCTACCATGAAAACAACAATAGCCAGTGATATTATTACATACATTGAGTTCACGTTGCATTAAGAACACCTACCTAATAACGCGTTGGTCCACCTTTCAGTGCAATCACGACTCGCATACGCCTAGAAACAGATTCTACAAGGTGTCGAACAGACCCGACTATACACTGAGTTAGCTTTGTATTAGGAACACCTACTTAATAACGAGTTGATCCACCTTTCTGCGCAAACACTGCTCGTATACGTCTAGAAACAGATTCTGCAAGGTGTCAAACAGACCCAACTATACACTGAGTTAGCTTTGCATTAGGAACACCTACCTAATAACGCGTTGGTCCACCTTTCTGTGCAACCACGGCTCGCAGACGCCTGGAAACATATTCTACAAGGTGTCGGCCAGACCCAACTACATATTGAATTAGCTTTGCATTAGGAACACCTACTTAATAACGCGTTGATCCACCTTTCTGCGCAAACACTGCTCGTATACGTCTAGAAACAGATTCTGCAAGGTGTCAAACAGACCCAACTATACACTGAGTTAGCTTTGCATTAGGAACACCTACCTAATAACACGTTGGTCCACCTTTCTGTGCAACCACGGCTCGCAGACGCCTGGAAACATATTCTACAAGGTGTCGGCCAGACCCAACTACATATTGAATTAGCTTTGCATTAGGAACACCTACTTAATAACTCGTTGATCCACCTTTCTGCGCAAACACTGCTCGTATACGTCTAGAAACAGATTCTGCAAGGTGTCAAACAGACCCAACTATACACTGAGTTAGCTTTGCATTAGGAACACCTACCTAATAACGCGTTGGTCCACCTTTCTGTGCAACCACGGCTCGCAGACGCCTGGAAACATATTCTACAAGGTGTCGGCCAGACCCAACTACATATTGAATTAGCTTTGCATTAGGAACACCTACTTAATAACGCGTTGATCCACCTTTCTGCGCAAACACTGCTCGTATACGTCTAGAGACAGATTCTGCAAGGTGTCAAACAGACCCAACTATACACTGAGTTAGCTTTGCATTAGGAACACCTACCTAATAACGTGTTGGTCCACCTTTCTGTGCAATCACGGCTCGTAGTCTCCTAGGAACAGATTCTACAAGGTGATGAGCAGACCCAACTATACACTGAGTTAGCTTTGAATTAGGAACACCTACCTAATAACGTGTTGGTCCACCTTTCTGTGCAATCACGGCTCGTAGTCTCCTAGTAACAGATTCTACAAGGTGATGAGCAGACCCAAATATACACTGAGTTAGCTTTGAATTAGGAACACCTACCTAATAACGTGTTGGTCCACCTTTCTGTGCAATCACGGCTCGTAGTCTCCTAGGAACAGATTCTACAAGGTGATGAGCAGACCCAACTATACACTGAGTTAGCTTTGAATTAGGAACACCTACCTAATAACGTGTTGGTCCACCTTTCTGTGCAATCACGGCTCGTAGTCACCTAGGAACAGATTCTACAAGGTGTCAAACAGACCCAACTATACACTGAGTTAGCTTTGCATTAGGAACACCTACTTAATAACGCGTTGGTGTACCTTTCTGTGCAATCACGGCTCGCAGACGCCTGGCATCAGATTCTACAAGGTGTCGAACATCCTAAACAAGTAACTTGACATATGTTCGCTGCAGCAGCTCTCTCAGTTCAGGCTCATTACGCGGAAAAAAATCCGCACTTCTCACACCCCGTTGAAGCATATTCCAGAAATGTTCAATTGGGTTAGTCTGGGGTGCTTGGAGGCCAAGAAAATGTGGCGAATTTGTTGCGGTGTTCCCTCACTAGTCATACAAGCCCGATGATACGGTGCGTTTTTCTGCTGAAAGATGGAACTGTGATTCGGGCAAACCTCCTGCAGATATGGATGGAAATGGTCGGCTAACAGATGACTGCGGCGTTCACAATTCAGTGTTTGTGAGACGATAACAAATGAACTTAGGGCTTACCAGGAAAAAGCTTTCCAGACCAGCACACCATCTACAATGGTCTGTTTTGAATCTGAACTGTGCAACCAAGGGATAGGGCTTCATGCTGTTTATGCCATACGAAACCCAGCCATCAGCATGGTGCAGAAGAAAATGCTACTCATCACTCAAGACGACCTAATTCCATCTGTCGAGGATCCATTGCCAATGTTCCTTGGCCCATGCGAGGCGTTGCTTGCAGTGACTGGGCGTCATCCACGTCTACTAATGATATAATCCCAGCACAGTCTTCCATCCCGATGACACAAAATGTGGCTGCCATTCGATTCCTTGTGAGTAGAGCGATTACTCATTATTCAAATAATAAACTTAAAAGGCTGGAAATCAAGGGAATTTGTTATATAGCCAGATCTCATGGGTACAGCGACTCATTTGTCCACAGTGCCTTCCGCAAGATTAGGAATGCGCGTGACACTTCGTTGAGTACAGAATCTTAACGAATCAGGTATGTTGGGTCTATTGAATATGCCACACGGGTAGTGAATATTTTGAACAATGTGTGTGAACCATGTCGACTTGGCTTTGGTGTAAAAACATGTAACATCCTTTCTGGAGTTAAAAAGGTCTGAGACCTGGTGGAAATGGGTAAGAGACATTGGTATTTATCGTATTCCACTGAAAGCGTCCAACCAAGGAGATGTGAATCAAGAATACATAGGGTCTATCTCTCGCACACTGAACACCCGAATCAAGGAACATATGTATAGTGCTCGTGTTGGAGGTATGACAACTGCACTCGCTAGATTGGTTCACTCGAGAACACACTCTCCCATCTGGAAGAAAGCGACGATCCTCCTTACCCCAGGTAAGAGGTCGCATTTAACTTTTGCCGAAAGTTTATTCATTATTTGGTGTGGACATTTATGCTGCAAGTGTTCCACATGTTGTACCGAGACCCTGGACATTCTTGTTTTCGGACAATGCTTTTCATAAATCGACAGATCAGTCTGATACAGTTTAACTATTAATCTGTATTTTAATCGTGTGTTTTGTCAGTTTGCTGCTATTCCACACTAGGTGACATTTTGAAATTACGTCATATCATCATGATCATCATCAACCATTATCAATCCACTGCTGGATGAAGGTATTCCCAAATTTCTTCCACAATTGTCTGTCTTCGGCCTGTCTCCTCCATGTCACTCCAGCATACTTTCGAATTTCGTCCTTCCATCTCCCATGGGGTCTTCTTCTCGGTCTTTTCCTGTACCTCGGAATCCAGTATAAGATTTCAGTTGTCCATGGGTAGTCCATTCTTCTGACAACATGTCCAGCCCATTGCCATTTCAGTGATTTAACTCTGGTCATGATGCCGTCCACTCTTGTCATTTCCCTTATCCACAAGTTCCTCTGCTTATCTTTCCTGGTTACACCAATCATGCATCTCTCCATGCATCCTTTGAGTTCTCTGCAGTCTTTGTATGTCTTTTTTAGTTGAGATCCATGCCTCTGCTCCATACGTAAGCAGTGGCAGGATGCATTGATTAAACACTTTTCTTTTGAGACATCTTTTAAGTAGTGGATTGTCAATGGTTCATACTGGTATAGAAGTGGATTGCTAATGGTTCATACTGGTATAGCAGTGGATTGTTAATGGTTCATACTGGTATATTAGTGGATTGTTAATGGTTCATACTGATATAGTAGTGGATTTTTAATGGTTCATACTGGTACAGTAGTGGATTGTTATTGATTCATACTGATATAGTAGTGGATTGTTAATGGTTCATACTTGTATAGTAGTGGATTGTTAATGGTACATACTGGTATAGTAGTGGATTGTTAATGGTTCATACTGATATAGTAGTGGATTGTTAATGGTTCATACTTGTATAGTAGTGGATTGTTAATGGTTCATACTGGTATAGTAGTGGATTGTTAATGGTTCATACTGGTTGGTTGGTTGGTTGGTTGGTTAATTGATTTTACTGGCGCAAGGGCCATGGTTGGCCAAAGAGCGCCAAAACAAAAGACAACAAAACAAAACTAAAGCAATAAAAACGTACACAAGGTTAAAAACAGGCTGATGCGGTAAAAATGAAATATGAAAGTGAACAAGTTAAAATCTAGATAAGTTTAAAAAAGTCAATATCGTGTAAAAACGAAAACACTGCTTTCATGTCGCAGGCTTCGCCAATAATTGTCTGCAGCGTAGCTGCTCCTTCGTCCAACAGATGAGAGTGAAAATGACGAAAACAATGATCACAAAACCGAACACAAGTACACAAAACATGAAGGACAGTGAGACGACAGTTGCACGTCTCACACACCGGGACACCCTCGCCACACAGCAAAAAGCGGTGAGTAAAACGACAGTGCCCAATGCGGAGACGTGCAAGAACAACTTCCTCACGACGGTTCGTCCGCAAACTAGACTTCCATAGACCGATCTGTGGTTTGATGGCATAGAGTTTATTGCTGCCCTGCTGAGACCACAGGGACTGCCACTCATCAATAACAAATTTCCGGATCAACGGCCGATAATCTCGGAAAGACAGTGGCAGCCGAGCTGGCGACATGGAGGAAACAGACCTGGCAGAAAGATCTGCCAGCTCGTTACCCCGGATCCCAACATGGCCAGGAACCCAACAGAATCGGACCAGGAAGCCATCACCCTCCAAAGTTCCAAGAAGACGACGGACATCACGGATGACAGGTGAGTCCGTGTCCTCTGGAGAAGATAAAACTTGGATGACGGACTGGGAATCGGAGCAAATCAAAGCGCGACGATGAGATCTAGACCGTATGTGACACAAAGCGAGGTGTACCGCACGCATCTCTGCCGAAAAGACAGTAGATTCAGGCGGAAGCCTCTCAGCATGGGAGGCATCGCCACACACGAAAGCGGAACCAACAACCTCACCGGATTTCGACCCGTCAGTAAAGACAGGCACGAAACCCGGGAAGAGAGACTGTTTCTCGGCAAAGAGCTGCTGGTACACCAGAGCAGGAGTGGAAGACTTTGGCCACACACAAAGGGAAAGGTCAGCCGTTGCTTGAACCGGCCGCCAAGGCGGTTCAGTGTAGAACCGGGTCGAACCAATCCTTGACAAGTCTAGACCAGCAGCGCGCACCAAGGTCGACAACCGAATCCCAAACGTCGGAACACAGGAAGGCCGGTGTGAGAATAGGCGGACACATTGTGGTTGGAAAATGGAACCATGCAGTGGATGATCAGGAAGAGACTTCAACTTGGTGAAGAATTGAAGAGACAGCTGCTTACGTCGGATGCACAACGGCGGTTCATGGGCCTCGACATACAGGCTATGCACGGGAGAGGTACGGAAAGCACCAGTGCATAGCCGCAGAGCCTGGTGATGGACAGGATCCAGAGGCCGCAACACGGAAGGACGTGCCGAACCGTACGTTATGCAACCGAAGTCTAACTTTGACCGAATCAGAGAATGGTAAATGCGAAGCATGGAGCACCTGTCAGCCCCCCAAGATGTTCGAGAGAGGACCTTCAGGATACTCAATGACTTCGTGCACTTCACCTTTAAAGACTGGATGTGAGGTCGGAAGGTGAGTGCTCGGTCAAAAGTTAGCCCAAGGAACTTGACTTCTGACACCACAGGGATGGTAGAACACCCCAGACGGAGGCTGGGGTCAGGGTGAAGGCCCCGTTTGCGGCAAAAATGCACGCAAACGGTCTTCTGGGTCGAGAAGCCAAATCCATTGTGGGAGGCCCAGGTAGAGATCTTATTAATGGCCGTCTGCAGCTGCCGCTCAATAGTGCGCATGTTGACAGATGCGCAAGAGATCTGCAGATCATCCACGTACATGGTGCCACGGACCGTCGGAGGAAGGAGGGTGAAAAGATGATTAACACGAAGGATGAACAATGTCACAGAAAGAATGGAGCCTTGAGGGACACCCTGCTCTTGTGGGTATAACGCAGAGAAGGTCGACCCGACGCGCACACGGAAACTCCGGTCCTGGAGAAACCCGGCGATGAAAGATGGTAGGTTTCCCCGCAATCCGCACTCGTGCAGATCACGGAGAATGCCGTATCTCCAGGTGCGGTCGTAAGCTTTCTCCATATCGAAGAACACGGAGACCATGTGCTGACGCCGGACAAACGCCTCTCTGACAGATGTCTCAAGGCGTAGATGATGATCTGAGGTGGATCGGAATTTCCGAAATCCACTCTGATGAGGTGAAAGAAGGTGACGTGATTCCAAATAAAAAACTAAACGAAAATTGATGATGCGCTCTAGAACTTTGCAGAGGCAGCTCGTCATAGCAATAGGTCGGTAGTTCAACGGGTTAGCGGGATCCTTACCAGGTTTGAGAACAGGAACGACAATGGCAGTGCGCCAAGATTCGGGAAAGTCACGCTCGTGCCAGATCCTGTTAAACAGGACCAGCAGACAGTCAAGAGAGGACGGAGAAAGGTGCTTCAGCATGTCATAATGGATGTTATCCGGTCCGACAGATGTTCGGCCGGACCGATTCAGGGCAATCTTCAGTTCGACGGCAGTCAGCGGGCTGTTATAATCGGCAGCGGAAAACGGTCCAAAGGAAACCTTGGACCGTTCAAGCCGCGGCTGTACCTGCCGGAACGAAGCAGCGTAATTGCGGCTGCTGGACACCGAAGAAAATGCGGCGCCCAGACAGTCAGCAATACCTTGAGCGTCAGCAACCGTTCCTCCACCACTCTCAAGAATGGAGATTTCCCCAGAAGGGTACGTACCCCGAATCTTGCGGATCCTGTACCAAACGATCTTAGAGCTGGTAGTGGTGTTAATCCCGGATACGTATCGTATCCAAGATTCCCGTTGGCTACGACGACGTACCAAACGCGCGTAAGATTTGGCCCTCTTGAAAGCAAGTAGGTTCGCGTCGGTGGGGTACCGACGAAACCTACCCCAAGCCCGATGTTGGGCTTGACGAGCTGCTTTGCAAGTGGAATTCCACCAAGGTCGCGGACAACGGGGAAGTGTAGTCGAAGACTGAGGGATGGTAAAGGCTGCCGCGTGCACAATACAATCCGTTACCGCCGCAACAGCTGCATCGATCGTACCCGAGGTCACCATGACTGGAGTAATGATCGCTGAAGCCGTGAATGAGTCCCACTTGGCTCGATCGAAAACCCATCTAGCAGGGCGAGTAGGATGACGGTACCCGTCACCTGCTAGACGGAGAAAGATGGGAAAATGATCACTGCCAAGGGGATCATCAGACACGCTCCAGGACCAGTCAGGATATAACGATGGCGAACTCAAGGACAGATCAATGGCTGAGTACGAGCGGGTGGGTTCATGAAAATAAGTGACTGCCCCGGTGTTGTGGAGACAGAGGGACGTGTTGGAGAGAAGAGACTCAACAACACGGCCCCTGGAGTCACGAGTGGTAGAGCCCCACAACGGATTGTGTGCATTGAAATCTCCTAAGATGAAGAAAGGAGGCGGCAGCTGGTCGACTAAATCTTCCAGATCCGAAAGGCTCACTGCTGTATTTGGTGGCATGTAAATGGAACACACTGTGAACAGTGTGTTCACAGACAGTCTCACTGCCACTGCCTGCAAAGATGTCCGAAGGACAACTGCAGTGACAGGAATACCATGAGGAACAACAACGGCCACTCCTCCGCAGGCGATGACACCTTCCTCATGATCTTTGCGGAAAATGGAATGTCTCCGCAGCGGAAAAGTGTCCGTTGTTCGAAGCTTTGTCTCCTGGAGGCAAACGCACACAGGTGTGTGCGAAGACAGTAAGCCTTTCAGATCATCAATTCTTGGTCGCAGACCTCGGCAATTCCACTGAACGAGCGTAGCCATAATGAAAAAAATAAAAGGAAAGGATGAAAAACGAAAATGACAGACGACTAGAATGTCTCCGAGTCGTCCATCAGCTCCTGACCATCTGCAATGTCCGGAGGCAACACAGGGCTGTGCTTACTCACACAGGGCCGCGCCACCGGGGGTCTTTGTGGTGTTACCCCGCTCTGTTTCGAGGGGGACGATCCTGGTTTTACCTTTGCCGGCTTCTTCCTAGATGCGCCCTGGGACTGGGTCCCAGTGCTGGCAGAGGATGTTGTCTGCACAGAGGATGTTTTAGGCGTCGATGTGGATGGCGCCTTGGATTCAATGCGGCGAGACTTCAGTGCCTCCAATCCGGCAGCAACGATGTCCTCAAGATCATAAGGACACCGCGCTGGGAGGGACACATCAGTCTGCACCGCGACAGTAGCCTTCTGGACCACAACCGATGCATAGGAGCGCCGGCCTGTTGGTAGAGGAGCTATCCGCCGTCTGGCTTCAGGATAAGACAGATGTTCTGTCGTCTTCAGGCGTTGGATAGCCTGCTCCTCGATCCACTTTGGGCACTGCTTAGAAGAAGCCGGGTGAGAACCCTCGCAATTGACACAATGATCCGCCTCAGCGGAGCAGTCCGCCAAAGAGTGTTCTGGCGACCCACAGCGTCCACACTTCGCTACATTACGGCAAGACTGCTGGGAGTGACCGTAATGCTGGCACTTGAAACATCTCAAGGGGTTCGGAATGTATGGGCGAACATCGAGCCGCAAGTACCCCGCCTTGATGGAAGTCGGCAGGGTAGGGGAGTCAAAAGTGAGCACGATGTTCCGGGAGGGAATAGACTTCCCATCCCGCCGGAAAAGAATGCGGCGAACCCCAGTGACATGTTGTTCTCCAAGTTCGTCCAGCAATTCCTCATCGCTGCATTCCAGCAGGTCGCGGGAGTTGATAACACCGCGAGAGGAATTGAGGTAACCATGGGGAGATATTTGGACTGGAACGTCCAGCAGAACGGTCGTCTCCAGCAAGGTGGCACTGTGACGAGGATTGGAAGTCTCCACAAGAAGATCCCCTGACGGGAGCTTCTTGACACTCTTTGGTGAGCCCGCAACGGCCTGAAGAGCCTTATTAATCCAGAAAGGACTCTTCGAACCGAGGGATTGTGCTGGATCAACAGAATGAATAAGAAGAAACAGAGCGTTGCAGTTGGAACTGAGTAGTTTCTTAGTGGAGGAGGGCGACCCATCCTCCACACGGCGCTTCAAAGGAACAGCATGGGAAACACTTTTGTTTGCCATGAAGAAGAGAAAAGATTCGTCCGCCGACCTCCCCACCCACTACCGAGCCCAACGAGGGAGAGCCGGAGGTCCGCAAGCCCAAGAGGACGCAGGACACGGCTCTAGGGATAGTCAGCGGATATAGCAAGTTGGTAGGGCAGACACACGCTCAGCGTGCACCCAGACTTTCCCGTGCCCGGAGAACACCCCTTTGGCATGCCCACCCTACCCCCAACTCACCCAGCCGAACAGAACGACAAGCCGCTAGAAGTCGGGACGCAACTCGGCCACAGACTTCCTGACCAGGAGTGGGTTAGCTCCCAGCCTCCCGTTTAGGGTGAAGCAGAGGGCAAAGAGGAGTGTTGGCTTCTGGAGACACTACAACCCGGCCCCCAAATACCTCAGCCTCAAGCATCCTCATTTCCACCTGTACGGGTCACCGCACACGGCAAACATGCAGGTAGGTCTAAGCTAACCAGCTCCGGAAAAACAGAAAATGTAACATAAAAGAGAAAAGACAGGGAAGTGAACGAGGAACAAAAACCCGGAGCTGGCGCCTCATCACAACCTCAGCAGCCTACAACTGAGGCGGGTACACGTCAAGATATGAACTGAAGACAAAAAGCAAAACAATAAGAGAAAATCGGCTCGGGCCGTGGGGACGCCATCCCCCATCAGCTGGATGAACAGCTGTCCCTTCGGTGATGTAATCGTTAAAGCCGCAGAGGCAATAGAAACCGTCACAAGGTTAGCTCGGGCCGTGGGGGCGCCGCTCCCCAAATAACTGGAAAACCAGCTATCCCCGTGCGGAGGGTTCATACTGGTATAGTAGTTGGATTGTTAATGGTTAATACGAGTATAGTTGTGAATTGCTAATGGTTCATACTGTTATTATTCATGGCACTAACATGACATCAGAAAATTCATCTACACTGTAGAAAATTTTCTGAAATTCACGATCCACTTTCCGTGATTCCTTTCGTGAATTAACGAAGCATATTTCTGATACAACCTTTCAGTAAAATGACAGAAAGAAACCTGAATTTCACGGATTTCTCGTATCACGGGAAAATTCAGAATTTTCAGGGACGTTTCCGCAGTTTCTTTCTTATATTGACGGTAAATTACCGTTTTAGAGATATGTTAACGGAAATTTCTGAATTTTCAGAAAGCTTTCCCCAATTCCTTTCGTATTTTAACGGAAAAACTACGTTCTCACTTTTTCCGCATCCGTATGAGGAGAAGTTACCGGTAATAAAAGAGATTGATCAGAATACTTGAGGTGTGAGTAACTATTAAATTTCAATCGTCTGTCGAATTGTGAAGATCCGTAGCAAGATCGGACATTGCGGATAGCATATCACATTAATTTTGTTTATTGTGACACAGGATATTTCTTCTCCTCTCTTCTATTTTGTGACCAGCTATTTTTTATATGTTGCATTATTGTAAGGAACCGGGTACTTAACTTACACCGATGACCCATTACAATATGACCATCCCCAGCCTAGAAAAATGAGCGCGCCTTGAGACCAAAGGGTGGCGCAGGTGAAGTTCACAGATCAGTATATATACAACCAGAGGACCGGCTGTCGATCAGTACAGTGTTCGGAGTCAGAACGGAAAAGCTGCTGATTTATCGGAGTTTGGTAAAGTAAAAATTGTGATGGTACGGCTCTTTAGAACTAAGATCTCCGAAACGGCGCGGCTTGTAGGTCGTCCACGTTCCACTGCAGCGAGTGCGTATGAAAAGGTGGCCAAACGACAAACCGTAGTCTAACTGTGTGTCGTCAGCAGCTCATTGATGCCCGAGGGCAGCGGAGACTGTCGCGCATTGTCCACAGCAACCGCAGGGCCACAGTGTGACAAATCACCCTCAGCTACAACAGTGGTGATCCGGGCAATGTGTCACAACACACAGTTCATCGCCGCCTTCTGCGCATGGGTCTGCGTAGCCGAAGACCCATGCGGGTCTACATGCTCACTGCACGTCATCGCCAACAACGCATGAAATGGGCCCAAGATTATCGAGATTGGACCCTGGATGACTGGAAAAAGCGGCCTGGTCTGACGGGTCAGAATTTCTGGCGCATCACGCAGACGGTCGAGCGCGTACACGCCGATTGCCAACAGAGGCACTTGGATGCACTGTTGGGCGGAAGCAGGCCGGCGGCGGCGGTGTTTTGCTGCGGGCGATATTTTCTTGGGACACTTTAGGCCTCATTATCCCAACAGCACATTCTCTGACAGCTGCCCGTTATCTGAATATCGTTGCGGAACAAGTTCACCCATTCATGGCAACTGTGTTCCCTGTTGGTGATGTCCATTATCAACAGGAAAATGCGCCGTACCACACTGCAAGAATCGTCAAGAAGTGGTTCGACGAACATGCCGGTGACTTTTTGTTACTTCTGTATCCTCCAAAGTCACCTGACACGAACCCAACCGAACATTTGTGGTTCGACTTGGAAAAGCGGGTTCCCGCTATATCACTACCATCCCGAAATGTACGGAAACAGGAGGGCCTGCTGTTGACATTATGGTACCAGATACCCCAGGATACCTATCGCCATCTCATCGAATCGATGTCTCGCAGAGTGGCCGCTGTTTTTCTGGCTAAAGGGGGTTCTACAGCTGATTAGTTAGGTTGTCATAATGTAATGGCACATCGGTGTATTGTACAGATGATTATACGATGTGTATGTACCAGGTTTTGGACAAATTAAGACAAATGCGATTATAGCTATCAAGAGTAAATTTTGTTGCTTCAAAAAATCACGAAGAAAATGCTTAATTTTTGAAGAGTCCTCCTAGAAAAAAATATATATATTGCAAACTTATTCAGATAAATAATAATCTCCAACAGAAAATAAAATGACCAAATCACTCGCATTAATGACAAAAAAATCGTCGGTTTTATGATGTGCGTGATTTGTATTCCTGAGCTTTTGTGGTTCAGTGGTTAAAGGCGTCCGTTGCCTGCTGAACCAACACAAACGACGGGGGTTTGATCCTGACTGCAGTGGAAGAGTTATCTGGGGAAATCGCTGAAAAAATGCAGGGCCGTCGATTTTGGGGAATTTCAGTTTTAAATACGGAAAAAACTTGGAACTTTTTTTTTTTTAAATAAACAGAATTTCTGACTACCGAAAATTTGTGAAAATACGGAATGTTAAAATAAACGGGCAATTTTAAAAACGGAAATTTCTGAGAAAGATGGACACCTACCGGCAAATTTGCCGCACCTTATTTTCAGAAATTTTCCGCGAATTCACAGCATTTATTTTTTACAGTGTATAATGGTCATTCTGGTTTTTGTGTGCATGCATGTAAATATTGATGCAGGTGGCTGTTTCGCGACGAAGCAAATGAAATTTCAGTTTTCGTTTAGCTGATAGGAGGGCAATCTGGAATTTGGATGGAATTTCTATTTCTTGGGAATTGAGGCAGGAAATGGAAACTAACTGTTAAAGTGAAATTTCCCAGTCACTCTAGTACTACATGAAAGACTGACATTTCAGTTGCGATTTTGAAGAATTCACCTTTTGGCTTCCGCGTGATAGGATTCACTTGAGTTTGCATGTAGCCCCCTTGCATCAGCTTCGACCCTTTCATTAGGGAGAAAGCGATGACTTAGGAGGGGAGATGTGGCTCATTAATTCCTAAAACGCTTTCTCATCTCTAATGTAAACTCTTAACGAGTACGAATCCGAAGTCCAGAACGCGATGTTAGTGAGACGTGAAGCACGATGATCCAACTAACAGAATGATAATTCCGTTAGTGTTGAATGGTTTGAGAAGGCTTTAGACGTCCATCCTATTGTGAATACAAATTAAAGCAGTTAAACCGGAAATATTTCGTGGATGCTCTAGGAAGGATCATAACAGAGAACAGAACTCTTCTCAGTTATTCGTATACGAATACAGAAGTTAACAGCCTTACTTTCAGGAAGTAATGATTGTTGGCATTGAAGCTTTTAGAGCAGTTAGAGAACAAAGCAGGCAAACCGAAAGCTGTTTCTGGTGAATTCAAGCATCATTACTGTTCCTATCAGATTCTCAATTACGGCAGAGAAAGCTAGTCTATCTGCGCATTAAATTGTAACTGAAAGATCAACTTCTCTATTTCTTTTCAAAGATTGGAAGTTCCTCAGACGTTCCCCAGCTACTTAGAAGAGAGAAATCTACTTTTAGAAAATCTTCTACTTTTCGAATATTTTTTCATAGGTTTTGACTTTATAGGGGGAAGCTACGTAACTATGCAATAGCGATGAAAATTACACTACGCTGAAATTGGTATTTGTTGCTGAAATCATCATTTATGCAGACTTGTCATGGGGAAAAAAATCTAAAGTGTTGGCTACAAGTACATCAGAATCGTTCCAAAATGTCGTAGTATAAAACGTAAAAGAAAGCTGGTTTTTTCCGATTACAAACACTTTTAAGTAGTACACGGATTTCGCATGTACCGTTCCGCCTCGTTTACATAGAGCCTGCTCACACTCAGCATGAAGCGGTGAAGGAACTAATTCCTTATAAACCACGTTGTATTAAGATAATACAACGTAGTTTCTCACAAATATATATTTTTTTTCAAGTCGACCATGGTGGGTATTGACATAGCTTCTCAGGACAGACCCGTAGGACTAGTAGTATATGGGACAGACCCGCAGGACCCGTAGTATATATGACAGAAACGTAGGACCCGTAGTATATAGGACAGACCCATAGAGCCTTGCGTTTTCGGTTGATGGAGCACAAGACCTACATTCGGAACTATGGCCTCAAGAAGTCATCATCGATGGCTAAACACTTTTACGAAAAGGACGATAAATTTCTCTTTGAAGAAGCAAAACTAATTGACAAGCCAGATTCAACCACTAAACTTGATAATTTGGAAGCTTTCCATATATATATATATATATATATATATATATATATCAGAAGTCTTCGCAACTTTTTAATGACATGGCCTTCCCAATATTTCTATCAAGCGCGTGGAAGCAACTAACCAAGACCCGTGACTGTAAACACCATTTAGGATATCATATAGAATTTGAATATTTACGTGCCATTTTTCCTGATAAAACTAGGTCAATACCAAGAGAAACAATAGTCGACTTGACAACAACAAAAAAAAAAAAAAAAAAAAAAAAGAAAAGAAAGAAAGAAAAAAAGAAAAGAAAAATACATTTGTGACAAACCACATTGTATTATACACTGAGTGGCCACTTTATTATGACCACCTGACAGTTTTAAGAAAATGAGCTATGGCTGCACGCTGTTGCCGCCAGAGGACGAGGCTAGTATAAAAACGGAAAGCTTAGTGCTTTCAACAGTAGTAGAAGTGATTTTTGGGTGACGAGATGGGTAAAAAATGCGATTTGACGGACTTTCAACGTAGGATGATTGTAGGAGCTCGGAGCCATGGAGCGAGTATCACCGAAACCGTAGCATTTCCAGAGCAGTTGTTGTTAAAGTGTTTAAAGACTGGACTGTCAGCCAAAAAACTGGGTCTCTACGTTCAACGCGTGGTCGTTACCGATTAGTGATTGCTCTGGCGGAACGGACAGTGTCCAGACTGGTAAGGATCCCCTCAAATGATCTCTGCACGCACTGTTTGCCGTACACTGCATCGGATGGGATATGGCAGCCGAAGGCCTGTTCGAACACCTTTGCTGTCTGCAGTTAACAAGAGAAAACGTCTCCACTTTGCACAGGAGCACAAGGATTAGACAGTCGATAATTGGAAACAAATTATGTGGTCCGATGAATCACGTTTTCAGTTGCACCGTGCCGACGACCGAGTGAGAATTTGGCGGAAACAGCACGAAAGCATGGACCCCAAATGCATTGCTACAACCCTTCAAGCTGGTAAAGGCAACGTTATGGTTTGGGGAATGTTTTCCTGACATGCTTTGGGCCCTTTAATTCGTGTTGATCAACGTCTGACTGGCACATCCTATCTATACATCGTTGCGGACCAAGTGCATCCTGTCATGTGGATGGTTTACCCCAATGGCGATGGCTAGTTTTTAACAAGATAATGCGTCCTGCCATAGAGCTCGTATTGTACAGGACTGGTTTCAGGAACATGCCGGTGAGTTTACTTTGCTCAGGTGGCCCCCACAATATCCAGATATCAATCTCACTGAGAATTTGTGGGATGAAGTTGAACGAGCCATCAGACAGCTGGATCCACAACCCTGCAATCTCACACTCCTGGAAAGTGCTATTCATCAAGCATGGTCTCAGATTCCACAAACCACCTATCAACATCTCGTGGAGTCCATGCCACGAAGAATCGACGCAGTATTAAAGGCAAAAAGTGACCCAACGAAGTACTGAGGGGGTGGTCATAAAAAAAGTGGCCACTCAGTGTATAAATATATATAATCGTCAGGAGACTGTTGTCTTTGAAATCAAGAATAATTCCCGATATACAGTATTTTATGCGGTTATCCTTAGAATAATGATAGATTAGACGAAAGGAGGAAATTTGGAATGCATTTTATGAAGAAATCAATATGGAATATTGCATTAACACAACGGATTTTTTTGTCTGAAGCTCCTTTTTTTATGCGAAGATACTTTAATATTTTTCTGTGAATTTTAATTTGCGTAAGATTGCTGATTTATGTGTTTGTAATTTTTTTTGTTTGTCAAAATTATGAATGTTGCGAATTTTCCGCAGTCGATGCGAAGTTGTCTAGATTTGGAGACACGTGTGAGAGAATGGTGTTTCTGAAGGGACCAAATGCAAGTGGAAATGTCTTTCTTCACAAAGTGAAAAAGTGCTCTGAAGGGCATAAGATGAAGTTGTTTTATGCTTATTTTACGATAATGTGAGGAGTATTATTTACTTGAAAGATAGTTGTTTATTTTTTTTTGAGGTAGTGTATTTAACGACCACCGGGAGCGACACGATGGGCTACAAGTAGTCGCCCGTCACTAATTTAGGACCACAGGTTCCAGGAAAGGGTGAGGGATGGTGCCGTAGGACAAAAACAACATCCATGCATCACCGATATTTGAAAATATGTAGATCCATCTCGGACGAATGGTCACAAGCCATTGCTTAGACCACTGCGCAACCGGGGAGGCACATTTATATTAGAACACATTGCTAATAATCCATGCAGTTCTTCTGGGCTTCGCGAATTTACTATTGTACGCAGTTCGTTTTATAACGGAGTTTGCAGTTGCCGAGAGCTCAAAATAAGTGGAAACAGCAGCCGATCGGAAAAAAGACTCACAGGGAAAGATTAACTGCTCCCCGGTGGCACAGTGGCTTCTGACCATTCGTCCAAGAGGGGTCCAGGTTCGAATCTCGGTGAGGCACGGATGATGTGTTTGTCTTACCGCCTTGGCTCTCTCTCTCTTCCCTGGAATCAGTGGCCCTAAATTAGGGACGAGCGACTGCTTACATCCCAATTAGTTGCTCATGGTGATCATTAATCCCCCAATAAAAAAAGTTTTTACTGAGTAAAACGTGTGTTTTATCAATATTCTATATCAGACTAGCTTAACTTTTAATAAAAAGTAAATTTATATTATTACAGAGGTCAAATTCTCATTTTTGTATGTGAAAATTGGCCGCATAAAATTTATCGTAAACTATGGTTCTTTTCTCGCTTCATGCTGGTGGTGAGCAGGCTCTATAAAAATAAGTTAGAAAAATCATGCAATGCATTCATTATGATACGCTTTCTAACATACCAGAAATCATTACTCAAGATATGAGGATAATGGCTGTGGAATAAATCTCGCTCCTGTGTTCTGACCTTTGACTCCATTTCGATGATATTAAAGAGAATTGGTTCAGTATACTTCCGGAACAATATACTAAAGTTTTGTCGCAATAGAAGCATTCTTAGTCAAGTTATGAGGATAATAGCTGTAGAATAAATCTCGCTCCTGTGCCCTGACCTTTGACCCCATTTCCATGGTATTCAACACAACCGGTTCAGTGTATCTCCGAAATAACATGACAAAGTTTTATCGCAATCGAAACATTTTTACATAAATTATGATGCATAAGGGCGATGGAATGGAGCCCTCTCCTATGTCCTGACCTTGACCCCATTTTGACTATTTTCAATAGGGTTCGTCCCCAGTTGGCCCCTATCACATACTAAAATTTAATCGAAATCGAACCATTTTTACGAAGTTATCGTAGGGACAGACAGACAGGCAGACGGACGAAGCTGAGCATAAACGGTTCTTCAATCTACGGATGGAAAGCGTAAACAAGGTGGATCGATAAGTCGGAAACTACTTGAAAGCCTTTTGAAATCGGAAGACCGATTGCTAAGCTATTGTGATTCATTTTGTACTTTTTGACATCCTCCCAGGCGAATGCAACTCACCTCTCCCACTGATGTTCTAGTGCAGTGTTTTCCAGGACATACAGCATTTGCGTCCACATTTTGAGAGACTCATCTCAGTGGTCTGCTAATGTGGGAGGCCATATTGCACGTCTTACTTGTTCGAGGAGCGATCAGTTACGATCGCCATTCATTGGGGATGTTCGTCAACGGCAATCTGACTACTGATCACGATATCGTCGAGATTCTGAAATTCGACGAACCTCTCATTCTTACTCAGGTACCTGTTGCTATTTTTGAGCATGACAATGACCGCATATGTACCTCAAGTATTTCCTCTGAAGTTCCTCGTGGTGAGGACGTACTTTCTTCCTTGGCCAGCCAGGTGCCCGGATTTCTTCCCAGTCGAGCACATGTGAGCCACGATTGGACGATCTTTACGGACCCACTTATAGACTATACGATTCACGGTTTTTCTGAGGGACCAAATACAAGTGGCAATACTGCAGGAGATTATTAGACAACTTTATGACTCCGTGCCGACAAGCTTAGCTCCTGTGCGGTGTTTTTTTTTTTTTTTTTTTTTTGAGATGAATAATATATATACCAGAACGCTTAATATAAGCAAAAATTGTTGTAAAAGGAGAGCTGAAGGACTGGTTGACTTAATGAAAGCAACTGAACATGCAACAGTGAGGCTTAAGAACATTTTTCTTCATGCCTCATTGTTGCATGTTTCAAAATTTGAAAACATGATTTATATGACGGTATTATTATTATTAAATTATTAGAGTAAAACAACATTGTGCGCTCAACAGCTTTATAATACATTCCAAATGTTGATATTAAAATCAGTGTCAAGCTTCCCCACACATAAAAGTTCAATTTCGCTGATCATTAGTATTTTGATCCTGAAATTCAGTCCAAATTGTTCAACTCTTGGGATATTTCTACCTTTCTCGCACTGAGGAATTGTATTTTGAACTTAAAACATAGTCCAAATTGTTCAACTTTTGACATATACCTTTCTCACATTGAGTAACTGTATTTTGATCCCAAAACTCAGTCGAAATTGCTGAGCTTGTGAGACATTTTCACCGTTCTGATACTGAGGAACTCTATTTTGAACTTACAACACAGTCCAAATTGTTCAACTCTTGAGATATTTCTACCTAGATACTTCTTTGCTCCTTGCTTTTCGTATCGGCTACCGAATGATTCCCTCGAAGAAGCCACAAACGAATTTAATTTGTAGGATCAAACTGGGTTAGCTGAGGCTTACCAATTTTTATAAATAATAATGATATTGTTGCTGTGATTCAAGGAGAAGACCTAGCTGTGATTTCCATCAAACTCGTCTAAGAAAATCTCCTTTCACATTCGTTAGAAGATACAGCAATGGTTTGCATAGTTCACTTCAGCTGTAAAAGTTGCTTGGGTGTTACTTTTTCTTCAAGTTGTTTGCATTCAACCCCCCAGAAACATCTGTCATCGTTTCTCTTTGGATTTCGGTGAAACATCTGTCACCGTTTCTCCTTGGATTTCCGTTTCTACATGATCCGAAAGGATCAAGAAAGAACCCAGAAGAGTAAAAATGGGGTATCTACAGCATTCCCTGACTTGATGGAACGGGCCAGCTTACTTCTTGTTATATCGGATCTACAGCTCGTAGTTTTGCCTGCAGAGTACGGGAACACAAATACAACATCAAGGTAGGGCTTCAAAATACTGCCTTTGCCGCGAACTCTGAACGATGGAACTTTTTACCCTGATTGAGACCATGCAAGAATCCTAGTAACGCCAAGATCTCTTTCAATACTGTTATTGACTGAAAGTCAATTTATTTGTAAAGGCCGTAACAAATGTTGTAATGGCTATATGCCATGTGATTTACTACCTGTATGGAAAAATATATTATATAATCACCCAAAGGAGACTGCACAAAACGGGGGAACTCCACCTTAAACATCGCTGACGTAACACACACACAAACTATGTTTACCCATACTGCCCTGGTTTCTATAAATTGAAGCACTGTTCAAATGTTTTTTTTTTTTTGATTGGAGGTTTAACGACCACCGTGAGCAACTCAATGGGCTATAAGCAGTCGCCCGTCCCTAATTTAGGGTCACTGGTTCCAGGGAAGGGAGAGAGCCAGTGCCGTAAGACAAACACAACATCCATGCCTGACCGGGATTCGAACCCGGACCCCTTACGGACGAATGATCAGAGACCAGCGCCTTAGACCACTGCGCCACCGGGGCGGCGTTCAAATGTTTACCTCACATCTGAAGATGGGACCAAAGTGGCCCGAAAGTACTCGTGTGTATTTTAGATCAAACTAATGTATTGAAAGTTTTACGGCTTTTAATTTAAAAGTTAATTGATTTTCTTATTCAATTGTTCGTACAGAGACGGTGTCATTTATACTTATTTATCAAGAATGTACGAGTGAGTGGTTTTATATTTTATATTGTATATTTATATTGTTTGCATTCTGTTACCAAGAATCATGCATCTTTCATAGAGTTAACACCTGTTAGATAACATAGTAATTTCTTGTTTCCTATACACTCAGTTAACTTTGCATTAGGAACACCTACCTAGTAACGCGTTCGTCCACTTTTCTATGCAATCACGGCTTGCAGAAGCCTAGGAACAGATTCGACAAAAAGTCGAATATCCTCCATGCGTAACTTGACCCATGTCCGTTGCAGCAGCTCTGTCAGTTCACACTCATTCCGAGGTGGAAGGTCAGAAGCTCTCACAAACCGTTCTAGCATACCCTACAAATGTTCAATGGGGTTACAGTCAGGGGATTTTGGGGGACAAGGCAATGCAGGGAAATTCGTTGTCGTGTTGCTCCAACTACGCAGTAGTTATTCGTGCCGGATGATACGGCGCGTTTTCCTGTTCATAGATGGCAGTTAGGTCCGAGTAAATATTCTGTAGATATGCATGAGATGGTTCGCTAACAGGTCCCTGTAGCATCCACCATTCAGCGTTTGTGGGATAACAATCAACGGAGCTAGAGCTTGCCAGAAAAAAAATAAAAGCTCCCAAGACCAGAACACCACCTCCACCGGCCTGTGGAACCACAGCTATGCAACCACGTTATAGAGCTTCATGCCATTTACGTTATAAACGAACCCGGCCATTAATATGGTACAGAAGGAAACGGCATTCATCTTTCCAGACTACCTTCTTCCATCTGTAGAAGATCCATTGCCGACATTCCTTAGCCCATGCCAGGTGTTCTCTCTGATGACTGGGCGTCACCATGGGTACCATATTTGGTCTCCGGTTGTGGAACTCCAGGAAAAGCAAGGGGTGCAGGACATGGTACATGCGGAAATAAGTCGAACTGTACCGCTGTTGTACTGGTGAGTGAGCTGGTTGACTGTTGCACTTCGTTTGCTGAGATACCAGTCGTTACATCCGACACTCTCCTCCAGAATCAAATACGCGTGGATAATCAATGTGAGCCCTTCTGGTGGATGTCTGCGCATAGCTAATTCAAAGTGAAAATAATCTAAATACGTGGCGTCAGTTGAATAAATAATTACGCCACGTATTTAAATGATTTACACCTTGATCCATCGCTCTTTCCACGTTAAGCAACGCGCAGCAACCGAAAAAATGATATTCGGCCGCCGTCGGGGAATCGAATCCCGAATCTCTCGATATCTAGCAGAGCCCGTTAGCCTTACACCACAGCGGCCGACAGCCCCGACGGCGGCCAAAAAAACAATTTTTCGGTTGCAATGCGTTGCTTAACGTGGAAAGAGCGATGGATTTATTTATTTAACTGACGCCACGTATTTAGATGATTTTCACCTTGGATCTCGCCCTTTGGATTATTGCTATGATTATACACAGTGCGTCAAACAATTTTTAAGACTGGCGCTAGATTTCAGCCTACGGTGGCACCACCAGTGTAATCGCGAATGCGTTATAAAACATGACCATCTGCTTGCTTTCTGCCAAAAGTACGGCGCAGTTGTTAAAGTAACTCAAACGAAACGGCCGTTCGTTAGAGAAGTAAAATTTTTTTCATGTTGAATTATTAAGATGAAACAAAAGGCTGTTATTAAATTTAACGCAAAACTTGGTAAAAGTGCCTCGGAAACGTACAAAATGATGAAACAAGTTTACGGTGAGTTTTGTTTAAGTAGTTCAAATGTTTTCCTGTGGCACAAACGTTTTTTTGACGGAAGACAGTCGCTAGAAGATGATAAGCATACCGGAAGACCAAGTTCATCTAAGACACCTGAGATTATTGAAAAAGTGCGTGATTTCGTGGCAAACAATCGATGTGGGCCACTAAGAATGAGGGAAGAGTCGAGTCTTTAAACGTCAACAAACAAACGATTCGAACCATCCTGCATGAAGATTTGGGCAAAACAAAAGTCTGTGCTAAATTTGTTCCACACACGTTAACCAATGAACAAAAATAAAGGAGAAGTGCACATTGCAGAGACATCATTTCAGCCGCTGAAAATGATCCAAACTTCTTAAAATGGATTGTTACTGGTGATGAAACATGGTGTTTTCAATATGATCCTAAAACAAAGCGACAAAGTGCAGAATGGAAGTCAAAAAACTCGCCACAAGCCAAAAAACAAGAAAAGTTCCATTGAAAATCAAAACAATACTCATTACATACTTCGATAGTAAGGGTGTTATCCACAAAATTTTTTTCCAAGTGGACAAACAATTACTGGTGAGTTTTATTTAAATATTTTGAGGCGTTTGATGGGCAGAATTTGTCGCATTCGTCCAGAATATCGAGATGAAAACAGTTGGTGTTTGTTGCACGACAATGCACCCAGTCACATCTCACTTCTTGTTCATAGATTTTTGGCAAAAAATAACGTCTGTGTGTTGAATCATCCACCGTATTCGCCTGATGTAGCACCCTGCGACTTTTCTTTGTTCCCAAAACTTAAAATGACGTTAAAAGGGTGTTATTTTCATGATATTTCGACCATACAAACAGCTTCGACGCGTGCTTTGGAGGCAATTCCACAAAGTGAACTGGAACAGGCATTCGAATCATTATTAAATCGGTGTAACAAGTGTATTGAAGCCGGAGGGACTTATTTTGAGTAACAAACCAAAACAAATTATAATTTCTTGTTTCTATTTCATTTTACAGACACAGTTTTAAAAATTCTTTGACGCACTGTGTATATAGCCAGTGCCGTTAATGCCCACCAGATGGAAACGTCTGAGTAGCTGAGCCCATCTTACGGATTTATGATGTCCGATGCTGACTGAAAAAGAAAAACACACATAGCGGCGTGAATTGTTGGCCGCTGTGGTGTAAGGCTAACGCGCTCGGTTAGATATCGAGGGATTCGGGATTCGATTCCCCGACGGCGGCCGAATAACATTGTGTCGGTTGCTGTGCGTTGCTTAACGTGGAAAGAACGATGGATTTATTTATTCATAATTAATTCAGTCCTAGTACATCCATCATATACACAAGTGAGCTGCCAACAAGCGTGGTTGTTTCCGAAATACTGGCACCTACCCTCGCAGCCTGAACTGTCCGACCGTGGTCAAATTGGTTTAGAGCACCACATTTTCACATTACTGCACCGAGAAAAACGTTTTGTTAATTTATCAAAAAAAATTGCTGAATCAACCAAAAAAATATTGTAGATATCCAGTCAACAAAAATGTTTGTTGAATTTACAAAAGTATTTTGCTGAAAATTATTGTTGATTCTACAAAATTTATTGTTATCATTATAAAACGTTTTGTTCATTTAACAAAATGCCTAGGTCGATTTTTGGGAATTTTTTTGATCCAACAATATGTATTGTTATCGTGATAAAACGTTTTGTTGCTGCAACGAAATATATTGTTATCGTGACACAGTAAATTCTTGCTCCAACCAATGTTTGAGTTTATGTAGCTGACCCACTTTGTCCCTAAACTTTTCTCCCGATGGCAACACTTTGCCAGTGCAGAAATTTTAGGCAGTGCACTTTGACCCTGGGTGTCAGCCATTTTTTTCCCGCCGTATATATTTTCGAGTGGTGTTTAAACGAATTTCGACGGCGTTAGGAGGACATTTTTTCAGGGCCAACGATAAACCTCTCATCGAGCGGATTCGAACCTGAGACCTTTATGGGCGTGCTAACCACTCGACTATACCTGTTCTTATGAAGCAATTTTTATCTGCGAATTCAGCATTTGAAGGTCGGTTTATTGCTTTCTGG
The DNA here is from genome assembly GCA_039090855.1 of Macrothele yani. Lineage (NCBI taxonomy): Eukaryota > Metazoa > Arthropoda > Arachnida > Araneae > Macrothelidae > Macrothele > Macrothele yani. The sequence goes on from CM077013.1 coordinate 124,498,996, forward strand.
AATGTTCACGGTCGATTTATTCTTGACATAACGATGTATTGACACTATTTTTGTGCGTGCGTGACATGTTTCTAAATCCGATTTCTTTTAAAATGTTTTCCTTAGATTTTTGATGAAACAAATAATTGTCATTTTTGGTTAGACAAAAAAAAAAAAAAAAAAAAAATCGTAATATTTTTCTTAACGTTCTATATGCTCCAGAGTATTATCATCGTGCAATCTTTGGTTGCCGCGCGAATTTTGAAACACCCTGTATATATAGCCTATACATGAAACCAAGCTCTATACATAAATTACAACTCTTATCATTACCTCGTGTGAAAATTTTTATTTGCGATCAGGAACCGATCGCAAATAAAAATTCGCAGCCAGCCATAATTGAAAACGAAATCTTAAGCGCAGAACGAGATTCTTCTGGTCAGTGGTAGTCTGGTAGTGCTCCTATGGAGTAGCTAGTAATCACGTTCGTTTGGGTTGAGGTCAATGCCACCTCCGTATAGTTGAATTAACAAAATATAGCCAACGAAATAATTTTTGTGTTGCCAACAAAATAGTTCCGATGGGATTTGGCTAAAGCAACAAAATAAATCGACAAAACAGCTCAACAAAACTATTTTGTTGTTTCAAACAAACTTTTTTTTCTCAGTGGGGCAAACGTATACTGATTGCGTAGAAAGAACATATGCTCACAATTTATGGTAGCCGGACGTTACGTTGTAATCACGTGGTACTTCGTTATCTCTCCGAATATGTAAAATGGGGGAGGGTGTTCCTAATGCAAAGCTAACTCAGTGCATAAAATACATTTACCTTTGCATGCAATGTATTTTTATACAAAGTTTTTTTTTTTAATTGGAGGTTTAACGACCACCGTGAGCAACTCAATGGGCTATAAGCAGTTGCCCGTCCCTAATTTAGGGTCACTGGTTACAGGGAAGGGAGAGAGCCAGTGCCGTAAGACAAACACAAAATCCATTCCTCACCGGGATTTGAACCCGGACCCATTTCGGACGAATGATCACATGCCATCGCTTAGACCACTGCGCCACCGGGGCGGGGTTATAGAAAGGTTGTACAGTAATACATCATATACAGGAAAGAAACGTTTCGGTGCACAAATTGGAAAAATCAAACGCAAGGGGTTAACAGTTGTGCCATCTCTCTTCCTCACTTACAACGGTAATAACGTTCCTTAAAACAAACAATTACATGCTAATGGACATGTCATCGCTCTTTCCACGTTATTTTTTAAACAACGCATAACGACTGAAAAATTGTATTCCGGCACCGCTGGGATCGAACCCCAGAACTCTCGATAACTAGTCGAGTGCGTTCGAATTTACGCTACGGTGGCAACAATTCTCAGCGCCATGCGTGGTTTATCAGTCAGCATCTGACTACAGGAACACGTATTGATGGTCTCAGCAACTGAGATGTCGTCATCTGGTGGCATTTAACGCAACAGCTATTTAATTGTAGCTGATAAATTCAAAGGGCGAAGAAATGGTTAATATATATCAAATACGTGGAGATAATGTAAATGGACGATGTCATCACTCTTTCCACGTTATTTTTTAAACAACGCATAACGACTGAAAAATTGTATTCCGGCACCGCTGGGATCGAACCCCAGAACTCTCGATAACTAGTCGAGTGCGTTCGAATTTACGCTACGGTGGCAACAATTCTCCGCGCCATGCGTGGTTTATCAGTCAGCATCTGACTACAGGAACACGTATTGATGGTCTCAGCAACTGAGATGTCGTCATCTGGTGGCATTTAACGCAACAGCTATTTAATTGTAGCTGATAAATTCAAAGGGCGAAGAAATGGTTAATATATATCAAATACGTGGAGATAATGTAAATGGACGATGTCATCACTCTTTCCACGTTATTTTTTAAACAACGCATAACGACTGAAAAATTGTATTCCGGCACCGCTGGGATCGAACCCCAGAACTCTCGATAACTAGTCGAGTGCGTTCGAATTTACGCTACGGTGGCAACAATTCTCCGCGCCATGCGTGGTTTATCAGTCAGCATCTGACTACAGGAACACGTATTGATGGTCTCAGCAACTGAGATGTCGTCATCTGGTGGCATTTAACGCAACAGCTATTTAATTGTAGCTGATAAATTCAAAGGGCGAAGAAATGGTTAATATATATCAAATACGTGGAGATAATGTAAATGGACGATGTCATCACTCTTTCCACGTTATTTTTTAAACAACGCATAACGACTGAAAAATTGTATTCCGGCACAGCTGGGATCGAACCCCAGAACTCTCGATAACTAGTCAAGTGCGTTCGAATTTACGCTACGGTGGCAACAATTCTCCGCGCCATGCGTGGTTTATCAGTCAGCATCTGACTACAGGAACACGTATTGATGGTCTCAGCAACTGAGATGTCGTCATCTGGTGGCATTTAACACAACAGCTATTTAATTGTAGCTGATAAATTCAAAGGGCGAAGAAATGGTTAATATATATCAAATACGTGGAGATAATGTAAATGGACGATGTCATCGCTCTTTCCACGTTATTTTCTTTGAACAACGCATAGCGACTGAAAAATTTTCAGTCGCTATGCGTTGTTTAAAAAAATAACGTGGAAAGAGCGATGATATTGTCCATTTACATTATCTCCACGTATTTGATATATATTAACAATTACATGCTGTTGCATGTTACGGTTATTACGGTATTTTAATTAAATGATTATTTCAAAGCTCAAAACTAAAACTTTTGTGTCTAAGAATGTGCACTCCGTATGCGTTTTGTCAGAAAAAAGGCTCTGATTTAATGTATCCCCAAAGGAAGTATTAATAGTTTGATATGATAGTACCCTGTCCGTAGTAAAGCAGCGTTTTGTGTCAATGAATGTGTTTATTAGCATAGGAAAAGTTTATCGTGTGTGCCTTAGCTCCCACAAATCTGTATCCTAACTGAATTCCTCTTTCGTCCGTCCGTGTGCTGCAATTTCAATGTGACAGAGGTTGGGTTGCATTTTACTGTTTTTATTTCGTTAAACTTCCATTGTGCATGGCTTTTATCGATTATGAAAAAGCCTTTGATTCGGTAAAACCATCAGCAGTTACAATGGCTCTGAAAACCTGCGGTATTGAAGATGCATATAAATTAATATTATTAATAACATCTATGAAAATGCAAGTGCAAAGATTCGGCTGTTTGAAAATACAACACACATAAATATTGGAAAGGGAGTGAGTGAGACAAGGTGACACCATATCTCCGAAGCTCTTTAATGCCACATTGGAAAATGTCTTTCAATCACTGAACTGGGAAAACAAAGGGATAAAGATTAATGGAGATTATCTAACCCACCTTCGTTTTGCTGATGACATAGTCATTTTTGCAACTAGCCCATCAGAGCTGCAGAGTATGATCCAGGAACTTGCTGACAAGAGTAAAGAAGTGGGATTAAAAATGAACTTTCAGAAGACAAAAGTGATGTTCAATGCTTTTACAAGAAATGAAGATTTATCGATTGATGGAGAAAAGCTGGAGATAACAGACACGTACGTTTATCTTGGACAGCAGATATCAAGTGAGGGTCACATTGATGAAGAAATTAATCGGCGTACAAAACTTGCCTGGAGAGCGTTTGGAAGAAACAGCATAATTTTCAAGAGCAATATGCCATTATGTCTTAAAAGAAAAGTGTTTGATCAATGCATCCTTCCAGTGCTTACGTATGGTGCAGAGACGTGGACCTTAACTAAAAGAGACATACAAAGGCTGCAGACAACTCAAAGAAGCATGGAGAGGTGCATGCTTGGTGTAACCAGGAGAGATAAGAAGAGGAACTCGTGGATCCGAAAAATGACAAGAGTGGAAGACATCATGATCAGAGTTAAATCCCTGAAATGGCAATGGGCTGGACATACTGCCAGAAGGACAGATCATCGATGGACAGCCGAAATTTTAGATTGGATTCCAAGGGACAGGAAAAGACCCAGAAGAAGACCACATGGGAGATGGGTGGATGAAATTCGAAAGTATGCAGGGGTGACATGGAGGAGACTAGCACAAGACAGACCGTTGTGGAGGAAACTTGGGGAGACCTTCGTCCAGCAGTGGATTGATAATGGTTGACAATGATGATGATGATGATTTCGTTAAAAAGCATAAAGCATTTCTAAAAGACACTTCGGATTTTATTAATTAAATCCCTCGCTGGCGAAACGCTGAATTCAAAATTCCAAAAGCACATGTTTGTAAAAATGAAAGTCTAAATAACAGTTTCCCATTTTAGTTACCGGTTTATGAAAGGATCGTTTGGTTTGAAACAAAAGCGAAGTTACGTAAATATTAGATTCAGAAGGTTTTCGAAAGAAATTGGGAAATCTTAAATGTTGTGGAATTTAGCAACTGATCCCATAAACGAAAGTGACGATCTACAAGTTTTATGATTTGCGGTATTAAACAAATGTTAAATGTACGCAATGAAAGCTTTCGAAGACTTTTGCTTTTGTTTCTTCTGCTTGTCTGAAATTTATCGGAATTAAGCTGATTTGGACTTCAAACCTCGGCAGAAAGAGGACATAAGCGGATTAATTTACTTTTTAGGTACAAGTAAACTGATACCGAAAAAACGACCAGTTTCTTTGTTTGCTTTGAAGTTAAAATCATTGATTTTCTAGGGAATTAAGTGCACAACGCGCGTTACAATACCCAAGAAATAAGTTGATTACCGTCACCAAAGACCGTGCTGTTTTTTCTTCACTTTGTCGTATCAAACAGCATACTTTTTTTATGATACTAATGAAATTATTCATTGGGCATTGTGGTATTCGGATGGAACAAAGATACCGACTTTGTAAAAAAAAGTAAGAGTGACAATCTCCTTTTGTTTTACTTACCATGATTTACCTTGGAAATACAATAATATAATTTAATTAATTTGTCCTAGTTTTTCAGTACTTATCTTTTATTAATGCTGATGTTGAAACTCTTAGTTTTAAGCCACTTCAGAGATGTATAGTCGAGTTGACTGATTTGTAAGAAAGTACTAGTGTTGATAACACTGATACCTCACGAGATTCTAAAGAATACATTAAAAAAGCTTCGAACACATTGCACATGGGGTAAGAGATTTTATCGAAGATTTCAAAAATTATTTGAAGCTTTCGATTGCCGCTTGGCTTTGTTCACTTGTCGGAGATGGGATGGGCCTCCAGCCTCCCCTCCCCCGGGACATGACGGTGCGTTTGTCTCTCTCCCTTACCTAGAACACGTTGCTCATGGTCGTCGAAACAACTTTGTGAATCAGTTGTATTAAAAAGAAGTACAAAGGCCGTTCCATAAAAAAATGAGAGTATTTTTTTATGAGTTGGCAACAGTGCGAAGGGAAAAAATAACCACGCAGACGACTAACTGAATTAAGGAAGTATCTATGGCAACAGTTATTAGCCGTGAAAGACGATTCTGGTTTTGTCATTGCGCAGTTTTTCAAGGTACGTCTACATTTCGCCATACGGCTGTGGAGGTGATCGATTCAGAGTTAAGAAGTGAAATGCGTTGTGCAAAAATCTTTTGCTATTGTTTGGGTAAAACGGCTCCAGAAACAGTTGATTTAACGAAAAAAGCTTACAAAGATAAATGTTTGGGTGAGTCAACGAATTTTAGAGGGTACCATGATTTCAAAAAAGGGCGTTTGTTGGCAGAACTCGCTTCTAGGCCTGGTGGATCTGAAACTGTTGTTACAGAACGTATTGTTAGCACTGTTTGGGCAATCCTGCAAGAATATCAACGAAGGACGTGTGAAGACATAGAGGCGTCAGCTAGTATTTTAAAAACGTCAGCATTCCGCTTTCTACGCGACAAATTACTGCTACATCGTGCGTATGTTCCAGATGGGTACCTCATCACCTGACAAGAGATCAATTGTTAGCCAGAATTCAGTTGTGTGATGAGTGGAAACAAATGATTGCAAAGGATCCAAACTTTCTAAACACAGTAATAACTGCCGATGAAACATGGGTCCACTATTTCGACTCCTCTCACAAAGCGAGCAACGTGTGTGTGAAAACACACAGGCTCGCATCCTCCGAAAAAAGTCCGCAAAACCATATCAGCTGGGAAGGCTATGATGACAATTTTCTTTGATCATAAAGATGTAGTCTACCAGCATGCCGTTCCTCCACAAATTATTGTCAATTCTGAGAATTACATTTCAGTATTGGAACGTCTGCGACGACACGTATCGATTAAGCGACCGGAGCTAGTGGGCAAGTGAACCCTACACCATGATAACGCTCGCCCACATGTGACTGTTTATGTTCAACGGTTTCTTACGAGCACAGCATTGAAATCATGCCACTGCTTATCTACATTCATGATCTAGCCCCGTGCGATTTCTGGTTGTTTTCAACAATGAAGGAGATAGCGTAAAATTCAACAAAGATGCTTACGTTACTGAAGCTGAACAGGGGGTCGCTAAAGCAGCTTCCACAAAATCGCCACATGCTTTGAAAAGTGGACTAAACGATGAGACCGTTGCATATCATCTGAGGGAAGATACTTTGAGAAAGAATAACCTACACTTTGCTGTACCTATATTTCTTCATTTTGTGTGATTTTACTTTCAGTTTTTATGGAACGGCCGTTGTATCTAAAAGTTAACACCCAGAGAAAAGCAAATAATGCATTGTTGTAATCGATGGAGAAAGCTATCCCAATGGTCGAGTGGTACCAAGCGTTGACTTTTAATTATTTGTACGAGACGGGTCCAGCTTCGAATCCCTAGTGAGGCAGGATGGTATGCTATTTGTATTACGGCACTAGCTCTCTTGTTTCACTTTGGCTAGTAGTCTTAAGTTGAGATTTTATGTAGAAGATTTTAGGAAGGGAGTATCTGATCTTAGGTCTTTAACAACCCTTAGAAGTAGGAAGCCAGGATGTTTGTGCTAGAGTACCTCACAGGAAAGTCACACGGAAGCGACGCAAAGAGGAAGAGGAAGACACCCTTACTTACAAAGGGCATCCTGAAAGTAATGCCTCGTTTCTCATGAGATATTTATTTTGTAGCAGCAAAAATGTGAAACTTAGTGGCATACTTGGACATATTATTAGTATTACGAGCATTCAAATTTGACCTGGATTTTTGTTTCTACTATATAAGTTTGAAAAACTGTGCGTATTATTATTACGCGTTTGGCAACACTGGTATTTCACGCAACCAGAACGCCACTTATTCTTTAATTTTCGTTGCCATGACACCTCCCGCATTGCAAAAAGAGGAATGGCGCGTGAAGGTGTTTCGACTTCGGTACAGCAGATAATAATTTAATATTTTTTTGCAATGAAGGTGCGAGTCGCAGTGAAATTCGCCAGAGACTTCGAACACAGTTTGGGGATTCGTGTCTGTCCCGCTCATTCGTCTTCGAAGGGTGTAAAGCGTTCAAGGAAGGCAGACGAAGTGTCGGCAATGAACCGCACAAGGCACGACTGGCAGCTGCTGTTAACGACGCCATGACTGCGCGCTGTATATAAGCTCATGCGGAACAACAGAAGGATTAATGGAAGTGATCTGAGCTTTTCACTGAACATCTGCAGTGGCAGCGTGCATACCATCATCCACGATGAACTGCACTTCAGTAAAGTATGTGTCAGATGGGTACAGAAGAAGCTGTTCGACGAGCAGAAAGCCAGCAGGTTACAAATTGCGAACATGTTGTTCCGAATACATCAGAGAGAAGGAGACAAATTTCTCAGACGTGTGGTGACAGCGGATGAGTCATGGATTCATCACCATACGCCGGAAAGCAAACGTGCGAGCATGGAGTGAAGACACAGTGATTCGCCCCCACCCAAAAGATTCAAGATCAGGGCATTAGCCACGAAAATAATGGCTGCGGTGTTTTGGGACATTAACGGAGTTATTCTTACGGATTTCCTGGAAGATCGTAGAAGAATCAATGCCACCTATTACAGCGATCTCCTCAAGAACTTCCTTAAGGCAGCACTGTGAAAGAAGAAACCAGGACTCCTCAACAGTGGTGTATGCCTTCTCCAAGACAACGCCAGGCCCCACACCGCTGAAGTGACTATGGAAACACTGGAGGAATTAGGATGGCATGTTGTGCCACACCCTCCGACAGCACGGGTATGTCACCATGTAACTACCACCTGTTCGGCCCATTAGCCCTTTAACGACAATGATTCTAAAATCTAGTATGAATCTAAATACCATAACGCCCGAAACTGTCTGTTGTTTCACTTTTTTGTTTAGTAACAACAACGGTGACTGACGGAGACTCCTGTTGATCCTTCATAGGTCGTGCAAATTTAAAGGAAAGGTAAGGGTAGGGAATCTGACGCACTGTAGACAGGCGTTTCGGGCAGCTAGGGTCATTTGTATTTACGGGCGTTTTGAGCGTTATGCTCGTTAAAGGAATTTTTGGAAGTGCAGAAGTTCTGATCAAATGAAGAGGTGTAAAGTGTCGTCCTGAGATCGTTTAAACAACAGAATAAAGAATTCTATGCAACTGGGATCCGGAGGCTTCCAGAACGCTGCAAAAATGTATGGACCACGGATTACTTCCAAAAGTAAGTGATGTAAAATCAGCTGTATGGCAAATAAATACCTGATTAAAAAAAAAAGTCCGGATCAAATTTAAATCCCCCTCATAACGATAAGCTGCACTTCAGTAAAGTGCGTCTTATTCAAAGTATTGTCCATCACTTTGTATACATTTCCGCCATCTCTGAACCCATTGGTGAAATCCGTTTTGGAAAAATTCCTGAGGCTGCCGTTTCACCCATGAGTTCACAGCCAGTTTAACGTTTGTCACATCCTCGAAACGTTCCCCACGAAGGATGTTTTTCAAAGGGACAAAGATGAAAAAGTCTGAGGGAGCCAAATCAGGACTGTATGGGGGGCATCACCGTCCACCCCATTTTGGCAATAGCCTGTGCAGTCTCAATTGAGGTGTGGGGGACGTGCGTAATCATGGTGTAAAACAACTCTGTGAAGTGGAATGTCACGTTTATTCCTTCTGATAACTTCCTTTAGCTTCCTCAATGTCTGCACATTGTGAGCATTGTTTATTGTTGCCTCCCGTTCAAAGAAATCAGTCAAAATGACACCACGTTTGCCCCAGGAAATTGTCACCATCACGTTCCCTGCGGAGCGAGTTGATTTCACCTTTTCCTGTTAAGGTGAAGATGTACGGTGCCATTCCATTGGCACACGTTTTGTCCTGGGTCATGAAAGAACATCCAGGTTTCATCCCCCGTCACAATATTAGAGAAAAACATTTCACCATCCCTCTCATAACAGTCCAAGAGGTTCTGGCACATGTCCACCTTTTGCTGGTATCGTTCACGGGTTAGGTTGCTTGGGATCCAATTTGAACAAATTTTTCTGTAGCCCAGATTCCTAATTAATGATTCTGTAGCACAACGACCACAATGAATTTCATCACTAATTTCTTGGATGGTGATACGACGATCAGCTGTGATGATGTCTTTCACTCGTTGCCTGTTGGCATCTGTCGCTGCAGTTGCGGGTCTTTTACTTCGTTGTTTGACCGACACTGAACTTTCTTCCTCTCGAAACCTCTTCATCCATCTTCGGACATTACTGATATCAATTGTGGCAGCCCCATACACCGCCAGGAGTCTTCTGTGGATTTGTGGAGCCTCACATTCCTCTTTTTCCAGGAATTCAACTACAGTTCGCTGATTTTTCTCTGTCGTTCATGATCTTTATTTCCGATTCTCAAAAAAAAAAAAATTGTTCTCACATTGGTAACATATCATAATACATGTCAGTGCAGTTTCCTTTAAATCACTTCAAAATTTTAAAAGTAATTAAGGAGTTGGCTTTACTTTCGGGATGCTCCTTGTTTAGCCAGAGGGACAGTACCTTGGGTACGACGGCTTAACGTGCCCATCCGACACATGGTGAATGTTTAGTGGTTCGAGCATTCGTACCTACCTGGGATAGACCACTAGACCATCGGGCGCGGTATAGAAAGGAGGAAGACACCCTTATTCAGTAGCAGAAGGGCCAGGGTGTCAGCTTGCCCGATGGCAAGTGGGTCTCTTTAAACATTAGACAATATGTGCAAATCATTCCTGTCTCTTCTAGCAAAACGTTGCTATATCTTCTAGCAAAACGTTGCTGTATCTTCTAGCAAAACGTTGCTATATCTTTTAGCAAAACGTTGCTGTATCTTCCAGCAAAACGTTGCTATATCTTCTAGCAAAACGTTGCTATATCTTCTAGCAAAATGTTGCTGTATCTTCTAGCAAAACGTTGCTATATATTTTAGCAAAACGTTGCTGTATCTTCTAGCAAAACGTTGCTATATATTTTAGCAAAACGTTGCTATATCTTCTAGCAAAACGTTGCTATATCTCCTAGCAAAACGTTGCTATAACTTCTAGCAAAACGTTGCTGTATTTTCTAGTAAAACGTTGCTATAACTTCTAGCAAAACGTTGCTGTATCTTCCAGCAAAACGTTGCTATATCTTCTAGCAAAACGTTGCTATATCTTTTAGCAAAACGTTGCTATATCTTCTAGCAAAACGTTGCTGTATCTTCTAGCAAAACGTTGCTATATCTTCTAGCAAAACGTTGCTGTATCTTCTAGCAAAACGTTGCTATATATTTTAGCAAAACGTTGCTATATCTTCTAGCAAAACGTTGCTATATCTTCTAGCAAAACGTTGCTATATCTTCTAGCAAAACGTTGCTGTATTTTCTAGTAAAACGTTGCTATAACTTCTAGCAAAACGTTGCTGTATCTTCCAGCAAAACGTTGCTATATCTTCTAGCAAAACGTTGCTATATCTTTTAGCAAAACGTTGCTATATCTTCTAGCAAAACGTTGCTGTATCTTCTAGGAAAACATTGCTATATCTTCTAGCAAAACGTTGCTGTATCTTCTAGCAAAACGTTGCTATATATTTTAGCAAAACGTTGCTATATCTTCTACCAAAACGTTGCTATACCTTCTAGCAAAACGTTGCTATATCTTCTAGCAAAACGTTGCTGTATTTTCTAGTAAAACGTTGCTATAACTTCTAGCAAAACGTTGCTGTATCTTCCAGCAAAACGTTGCTATATCTTCTAGCAAAACGTTGCTATATCTTTTAGCAAAACGTTGCTATATCTTCTAGCAAAACATTGCTGTATCTTCTAGCAAAACGTTGCTATATCTTCTAGCAAAACGTTGCTGTATCTTCTAGCAAAACGTTGCTATATCTTCTAGCAAAACGTTGCTGTATCTTCTAGCGAATGTAAAAAACGTTGTACTGAGACGAACTTCAGAATCACTTCAGTTAGGTCTTCTGTTTCAATCACAGCAATAACCTCATTATTATTTTTATTAATTGTTGGGCCTTCTCTAACCCAATTTGGTCCCACAAAATACTCTTCTCGATCGTGGCTCCTTCGTGGTAACCACTCGGTAGTGGATACGAAAAGAAAGGAGCGGACGAGAACAGTAGAAATATCTCAAGAGTTAAACATATTCTTAATAATATATAGAACATATTCTTTCCGTCAGTTAACGTCAGCCATAGATCACTAAAACTCAAAACTGATATATTCAAAACACACAAAATGTTAAGGACCTTTTAGTAGCTTAAAAATTTAATAGAAGTTCCAATATTATTACTGTATGCAATAATATTGGAGCTTCACTATATTGTACATTTTACTGCCAACAATATGTACAATAATGTGTATACGATTACTCTAATTATTAAAAAAATGTAAATTTATTTCGCAAACATTTTAATTGCACCTTTTTCCCACATGTATTTTCTTAAAATTTTATTTCTTTCTTTTAAAAGTCCTTGTAGTTGTGTGTGGGCCACAACTACACTGAAGAGCAACTGAATTAAAGACAGCTGGCGTTATGCAAATGTGGCGCTATGGGCGGCCTTGTAAACGGAAACGACATGTCGTATACAGCGATCCGACAATATAAAGAGTGATGCGACGGGAATCAGTAAGAGTCGGACGCAGTATGGGTAAGACGAAGGATCTAAGCGCATTTGATCGTGGGCAAATTGTCGGAGCCCGACGAATGGGTCACTCCATCTCGAAAGTCGTGCAGCCACTGGGATTTTCACGAGCCACTGTGTCCCGGTTGCACCGTGAGTACATCGAATCCGGTAAAACCATCCCTGCAAGGGCCAACTGCCGCGGACAACAGCGTGTGGATGAGCGGGGTCATCGTCGGCTAGCTCGCATTGTAACAGCGGATAGACGCGCCACAGTGCAAGAAATCACTCTGCAATTTAACGCTGGTGCACAAAAACGTGTAAGCAGCCACACCATCCAGAACCATCTCCTCGCTATGGGGTACAGAAGCCATCGTCCCACGAGGGTACCGCTGCTGACCGCACATCACAGGTGCAAAGATTAGCATGGGAGCGGGAACATCGCCACTGGACCCTGGACATGTGGAAAAATGTTGCCTGGACTGATGAGTCGAGATTCACGTTGATACATGCGGATGGCAGGATACGAGTACGGCGCAAACCACATGAAGCGATGGATCCTTCTTGCCAGCAGGGTACTCTTCAAACTGGTGGTGGTGGCATTCTCGTCTGGGGACTGTTTATGTGGACTGAAATGGGACCCCTAGTGCGTGTGATATCGTCCTTCACAAGTCAACTTTACCGGTATATCCTGGACGACTATTTGCTCCCGTTTGTGCGTCTTTAACATCCCACTGGGGACCTTATCTTGCAACAAGACAATGCACCGTGCCATCGCTCCCGAATTGCATCCGAATGGTTCGATGAACACTCTGCCGACGTGACCTCGCTTCCTTGGCCAGCTAGGTCACCTGACCTCAATCCCATCGAGCACATCTGGGATGCCCTCGGGAGAGATGTTCGAGGCTCTGAACCCCCTCCATTAAATCTTCGTGAACTGTGGGAGCTTGTTCAGGAATCGTGGATCCGTATGGCTTCCCAACGCTTCCGGTGTCTTGTCGAGTCCATGCCGAGACGAATCGCCGCCGTCATCAAGGCGAAAGATGGTGCTACATTTAACTAGACAGGTATCTCTAATCCAATTGCTCTTTAGTGTATAAGGATTTCTGTCTCCTGGCAACCAATAATTTTAGACCCAGTCCGCCACTGCCCTTATTTAAAACCGGAGGTCCATAACCAACGAGTTTAAGTCGGGTACTGGCCCACGTCGGATATTTATAACCGACTTGGGAAAAGTGTACTAAAACCACTAAATATCCAACGCAGGGCGAATATTTAGTGGTTTGAGCTTTCGTACCTGCTTGGGATCGGTCCTGAGACTTCTCTGTGGCGGTCTCAGAGAAGTCCTCTACGTTGACAGCCACAGTAAGTCTCTACTAGAAGTGGCTACAGTGGGCCATCCGCGGCCCACTGTAGACTTAAGTTAGGGAGAGGAGATTACTTATCACCCATTTAGTTGCTCATTGTGATCGTTAACCTCCCATCCCCCAAAAAGGAAAAAAAAAGGATACAACTGAGATATAAGAAGTAATCAAAACATACTGTACCTACAAAAAGACCAAAAAAGAAGCCTTGAAAGTAGTGAAAAGATAAAAAAATCTTCATGTCTTTGCGTAGCCAGGAATAGTTTGTCTGCGACGTGGCTTGAGACTAACAACAAACAAACACTCCCCGTTCGGGGGATGCACTATGTATTTCTTTATCTGGGTGTTTAACGACCTCTGCGAGCACCTCATTAGGTTATAAACCGTCGTACGGCACCAATTGATAGCCATTGGTTAGAGGAGAGCTAGAGAGCCAGAGCCGTGAAAAAACACAACATTCATGCCTCACCCAGATTCGAACTCGGGCTCATCTCAGGCGAATGGTCACAAGTAAGCGCTTAGACCATTGCATCTGAAAAAAATGAAAGCATGCAAATCAGTGTGGCATAAAAAGGAAACACGCCTTTTGAAATCTGATTTGAAATTAGCGAAACACTCGCAGTGTGCGAATGTTGTTGTCAAGAAAATAAAATCCAAGGTAATCAAACGATATGGACATCACATCTCTCTCGAGACTCATGATGACGTTTTTTTGACGAAAACGAAAGCGCAGTACTGAAATACGCATAAGTAATCGAATTCTTATAAATAAAGGTTTAGAGTAACTAGCAAAAGTTTTCGGCATCGTTCGATGCGAACAGAATACTTCAACTGTTTTTTTTAGAAATAAAAATTCAATGGCAAAATGAACTTAATATATATTTGAGTCCCAAACAGAAAACTATGCACTACTGGAAGAAAGAAGAGTACACTACGTGTTTTTTGTGAATAAAGATGTCAGACGCAAAACGAATTTTTGAAACACTTTCCTGAAACGGAAAATGGTACAACTGAAAATATTCAGTGAAGCGGCCATTTATTATACACACAGATAACATATCTTTTGGCTCATATTTCGTTCTCAAAACAGTAGCAACACGTCGTGGCATGGACTCTATCAAGGGTTGGAAACATTATCATACACAGCCACCAAATAACATATGGAATCCACCATTCGGCCTCACAACACCAGTAATACGTCGTGGAATGGATCACGAGATTTTGGAAACATTATAATACACAACAACTTAATAACGTGTGCACCCACCTTTCGCCCTCACAACAGCAGCAACATGTCGTGGCATGGACTCTACCAGATGTTGGAAACATTATTATTATTATACACAGCCACCTAATAACTTGTGGGTCCACCTTTCGTCCTCACAACAGCAGCAACTCGCCCTGGCGTGGACACTTGGAGGTGTTGAATATATTATTACACACAGCTACCTAATAATGTGTGGGTCTACCTTTCGTCCTCACAACAGCAGCAACCCGTCTTGGCATCAACTCTACCAGGTGTTAGAAACATTACTATACACAGCCACCTAGAAACATGTGGGTCTACGTTTCGCCCTCACAACAGCAACAGCACGTGGTGGCATGAACTCTACCAGCTGTTGGAAACATTATTATACACAGCCACATAATAACTTGTGGGTCCATCTTTCGTCCTCACAACAGCAGCAGCACGTCGTGGCATGGACTCAACCAGGCGTTGGAAACATTACTATACACATCCACCAAATAACGTGTGGGCCCACGTTTCGTCCTCACAACAGCAGCAACCCGTAGTGGCATGAATTCTACCAGGTGTAGGAAACATTATTATACACAGCCACATAATAACGTGTGTGTCCACATTTCGTCCTCACAGCAGCAGCAACATGTCGTGGTATGGACTTTACCAGGTGTTGGAAACATTATAAACATAGCCACCTAATAACTTGTGGTTCCATCTTTCGTCCTCACAACAGCAGCAACCCGTCGTAACATGGACTCTACCAGGTATTGGAGACTTGTCGGGGAAAGAATTAGCCCTGCCTGATGAATTCTTGATCTTAAAAGTTCTGAAAGCCGGCGGTAGAGGGTCTGGTTAACAGTTTTTGATGAAAAGAAACTCTCTGTGCATTATCCCTTTGCACTCGAAAAACAAATCGACATGGTCTTCACCTTTGAATTTTCGCATACGTCCCATTTTGGAAAGCTATGAATCTGGAGATTTCCATTGCATGATTTGTTTTGATTTGTAAGGTGTAGAGTTATATTATGCTTCCAGTTCGATTTGAAATTCTCCTAGTCTCTCATACTTCTGCTATGAGAAACGTTTCGTGCGCCATTTGTTAATTTTCCTAACATACGTTTTAGCAGCTGGTGGAAGTAAGTAGCTGCTTCTATTTCTGGATGTTTTATTGGTTGTAGAAATTCGACTGATTTTTTTTCTAACCGGTTGCATTGTCTTTGAATGATTTTGTTAAATTTAATTCTTGTCGGAAGGGATTCAAAAGACGTTCTTATTACAACCGAAAATTCGGTGTCACCATTCTTGCTTTTTATATTTTTTACAAAGTATTTCGGGATGTAACAACCGTTGTGAGAAACTCTAAGAACTATAAAACGTCTCATCCCTAATTTGGGCCCACTGGTTCCAGGGAAGGAGCAGAGCCACTACCGTAAGACAGGCATACCACCCATAACTAACCGGGAACTCGAACCTCGGCCATCGAGGACGAACATTCAGAGGACTGCGTTTAGACCACTGTACAACGGGAGCGGCTGGGTATTTCTTTTGGTAAACAAATTTGTGAGTGTGCCCGATAAATCGAACACACATTGTGTGCACTATCTTATAAATTAGAGTTATCGACGTTCAAAATGGGAACTGTGATTAACCGCGCCAGTGGTGCAGTGGTCTAAGCGCTGGCTTCTGGCCATCCGTAGGAGATATGTTCGAATCGTAGTGAGGCATGGATGTTGTGTTTGTCTTACGGGGCTGGCTCTTTCCCTTCCCTGAAACCAATGACCCTAAACTTGGGAAGCGCGACTGCATATAGTCCATTGAGTTGCCCATGGTAGTTGTTATACCACCAAGAAGAAAGAACTGTGTGTGATTATGAATCTAACTAATCAGTGGTGTAAAGAGTCTGGTTAACAGTGGGTTGGTCAAAAAATAATTGCGTTTTTTACCTGTGTAAATGAAAGGCAAATTTTGAATGGGAAAGAAAACCTTAAGTTAACAACATAATGTCCATTTTGTTCGATGACCTTTTGCCATCTCGCAGGCAAGTTCATGATTCTGCGCTCAAAAAGATTTTGCTTTTTTCGTAAAAAAAGAGGTTCCAAAAACGATTTGATAGCCTCATCAGTAGTGAAGATTTTACCATTCAAGGCGTTTGCAACGAACGAAACAAATGGGAATCTCATGGTGCTACCTCTGGCAAATATGGTGAATGTGGCAGCAATTTTTGACGAGTGACCAAACTTGGATGTGGTCTTGCGTTATCATAGTGAAACACAACACTTTTACGATTCACCAATTCTAGACGCTTCTATTTGACTGCATCACTTAATTTATCCAGGTGACGACAGTGCACGTTCAATTAATAGTTTGGTACCTTGGAAGCAATTCAAAATACACAATACCTTTGAAATCCCACCAGACTGACAGTATAACCTACCTTTGGCGCATATCTGCTTTTGAAGTGCTTTGAGCACGTTCATCACGCTTGCTCCACGATCTATTTTGTTCGACGTTGTTGCAAAAGTTCCATTTTTCATCGCCTGTTATCATACGTTTCAAAAATGGATCGTTTACTTCATGTTTCAAGAGCGAATCGTAGATGTCAATGCGCTTAGTGAGACGAATTCCTTTGAGCTCATGGGGATTTCAACAAATTTTATTTAAGAAAATAGGCTGTTACATCATTATTGTTCGCGCCCATCAAAAACATAAAAATACACATGACATTTGTAATGATATGTACACATGAAAGAGGGCAAAGCTACCCAGATTAAAATAATAAAAACACGAATGCAGGCAAGCATTCTTTGAGTATCGTAATGGTACAGGAATCTGGGGTCAAGTACAACCCCATAATACGTGAAATACAACTAGAGAAACACAGGAAGCATATTTAGCATATGAGAGCAAGTAACAAAATGATTTCGGGAGAATGTGCTAGAACAGAGAATGTAAGTAAATACAACGATGTATGTAATAAACAAAAACAATACACAAAGCACAAGATACAACATCGCAAAGTCGGTGACACAACAAGAACTTTGATCAGAAAATACAGGGATGCTAACGGAGATAATATCGTCACAGAACACGACTCAACTAATAAGACATAATGACATACTACAGGATAAAAATATGTTCTTGAGCAAAATCACATATAATATGCAATGTAAGAAAAAAGGAAATTTGTACAACATGTGCCACACAAATAAAGTTAATTAACAGTACACACAATGTTACTCGACATTGGCGAGGAAAAAGAAAGCAAACTGAAGAAAACAGTAAAGACACAATACACACTAGGTACGGTGAGTGAAAAAACAAAACCTTAGAGAACAGTGAATACAACCTGGTGGAAACAAAACTCAAAAGCTTGATGAGTCAACGTCTCGGGAACAGTATACCACCTTTAAAAAGTCATGTTGTTTTCAACATATTGAAAGAAAGAAAAGGATGACGCAGTTCTACACTCTGTTCTTAAAATAGAAGAAACACGACTAATAAAATGAATAGAACACTCAGAGTGGTTAATATCGTTAAAGTACATATGTAACACAATTATCACTCAGGGAAGCTATGCAAATGAAATCTACAAGAGAGGTGCAGACCCTAGGTTATGAAAGAGGTACAATGTCATCATATAACGAAGTGAATTTCTCCGTCATTTTTATCCGCGCCAGGATTCGAACCCGGGTCCACTCATTCCGGAATAAGTTGCTCTACCAATTAAGCTACGCGGACATTGATTCTAATTGCTATCTGCCTTTATGTCGTGTGCGTCCTTCTGGCAGGTACGTCACATCTCCTGGTACGTTACATCATCTCCCCCTTATTTTTTTTTTTTTTTTTTTTTTTTTCGAAGTGCTGGAGAAAGGATTCTCTTATTTTTCCTATCTCGCGGTGTGGAAATAACATCACACCAATGCGAGATTTTGAACGGTCGGGTCATCCGGATAGTTCGGGCGCCATTATAACGAAGTGAATTTCTCCGTCATTTTTATCCGCGCCGGGATTCGAACCCGGGTCCACTCATTCCGGAATAAGTTGCTCTACCAATTAAGCTACGCGGACATTTTATTCTGATTCCTATCTGCCTTTATGTCGTGTGCGTCCTTCTGGCAGGTACGTCACATCTCCTGGTACGTTACAATCATGCTGATACAGAGAACAAGAAAGAATACACTAGAAAAATGTACAGAACATTTGCAGAGTGATACGATAATAACGTGATCGCCTATAACGCGGATAAAAACTATAATAACTATGTATAAGTACGTACAAACAATTACGATATTTACAGAAAACAGCAGGCAAGTAACATTAATCATAAATGGGGTCACAATAGGAAGAAAAAAACACGTACTGTGGTGCGAAACTCAAGTATGTACAACGCAATACAATATTAACATGTTACCATAATTATGCGTACGTAGGTTGCCACAGTATGGCTACTCAGAAAAAAATAAAAACACAGATCACTCTTGCCACAGTGAAACAAATATCTAACGAAAGACACACTGGACTTAGTGCAACCAAACACAAAAAAAAAAACACACACACACAACATATACTCAAATGGCGAGACAGACAGAATTCCCATCCATCGTAAACCATCCTGAGTGCTCGGCCCAGGTGGTGTGAAATGTTATGAGAGAATTTGACGATATGGCGATGTTATATTCAAGTCGAAGGCGTGCAACTATTCGGCCTCGAAAGCAAGATAGCGAACGACTTCCGGCCTGCAGAATTGAAAGTGGCTGCGATGCAGAACGTTGTGATTGATGAAACATATGAATGACATGTTTGACAAGTACAAATTGAAAACAGCAGGTATCTGGTAGACGTGTTGGCGGATGCTTCGTTAATAGAAGCCACGGATATGCTTGGAATGGAAGATCTTGAGAAACGATGAGGCCAGCCAGGCGGAAAGCAGAATTGAGAAGAGGTAGCAGGATAGGGCAGTGGCAACAGGTGTATTAAACATCACCGACATTACCACAGAAAGAGCAGAGTGGAGAAGAAACCAGAGACATACGGAAAAGAAGATGGGGAACAGCGAGACGACGGTGAAGGAAACGCCAGTGAAGATTGCGCTCAAGCGGAGAGGAGAGATGAGAAGAGGAAGCTGACCAGACGGTCATGGAAAGCGAGGGAGAGAAGTCAGAGACGGGTTGTGGAAGATCCGAAGGTGAACGGAGAAAACGATAGAGGGAAGGCAGTGGTGAAGGAAAGCAAAGGGGCGACAGAGTCAAAGAGAGGAAGAAAGAAAGGAATAGGAAGACTGGGTCCAGAGGCAACACGGAGTCTGTCGGCAGTAACCAAAGCAGGGTATATAGAGAGGAGGGAAGTACGAAGGAGGGCATACTCCTCCTCGAGAGAAGGAGTAGGAGTAGGAAAAAGGGAAGTAATGGGTTTCCAAGAGAGATTAGCAGTAATCAGGGCGTTAACTGTTAAGATGCCAGAACGAACCCAGAGTGGGAGGAGAAAGAAAGGTTGGTTAGGAGGGTGGATCAGTGAGGAAAAGAAGAGTGGTTCGACAAGGAGATCAAGAGTAGTGACAGGAGGAGCCCGGGAAAGAGGAAGGGACCGGAAAAACGTAAGAGCTTCAGAGATAGTAGACGGAATGTTAGAGGAAGGGACCGGAAAAACGTAAGAGCTTCAGAGATAGTAGACGGAATGTTAGAGGAAGGAAGGGTGTAAAAATCCATGCGGAGGAAAAGAAGAAAAGTGAAGGACGGATCATGGACAGAAAGGAGTGCATCAAAAGTAATCACGAGAGAAGGAGAGGGAGAGGTAAGCAGACGAAGAAAATTGGTAATATGGTACGCTCTATTGTATTGATGAATATCAATGAGCCGGATGCCGCCATGCGACTCAGAAAGATACAATGTCTGGGCCGCCGACCAATGCTTGGACTGCCAGATGACGGAAGTGAACTGACTATTGATGTCAGTAAGGCGAGAGGCCAAGAAAACTGTTGAATTCCAGGAATATGTACATAGTGAAAGCAGGTAACGCTGGACAATATGAGCACGTTGAAAATAAGATGTAAATGGAAAAACGAAACGCCAATACGCAGCTCGGCGCCGAAGCCTTAGGAAAAGGTTGGTCCATGTACCTTGTCCTGCGGTAAACGGATGACCAGCATAGGTGCCGAGGATCTTCTGGGTCGAGGATGACCACACAGCTCCCCAAGGGGAGTCAGTGCAGCCTATCCAAGACCCGCACTAGAGACCAGTACTCTTAGAGACATTAAGTGATGCTCCCGAAACAGCAGCATATTGGTGATAGGTGATGAGCAAGTCCTCAAACTGAGCTTCTATCCTGATGCAAAACGTCGCATCGTCTGCATAAGCGGAGAAAGTATATTCGTGATGTCGCGTACTTGCTACGGTAGGCGGCAGTGAAGATCGAAGAGAGCGATGAGCAGCAATCAGGAACGGTTCAAAGGCTAATGCAAAAAGTTGCCCCGAGAGGGGGCAACCCTGCCTAATTCCACGTTGAAAAGGAATTGAAGCCGTCAGAAAGGAGGCCGCCCGGACATGAAAATGGGCGCCCCGATAGAGACTAAGTAAAAGAGTAACCAAAGAAGAGGGGGAACCAAAGCTATGAAGAGTAACAGAAAGATAGTCGTGAGAAATGTTATCGAAGGCTGATTTTTGATCAATGTTAAGCAAGGGAAGTGATTCAGAAAATTTACGAGCAAGAAAAACAAGGTTGTGAACAAAAGAGATGTTGTTAGCGATAGACCGACCAGGCACAGTGTATGACTGGTCGGGCGAAAGGATGAAAGGAAGAACAAGATTCAAACGACGGGAAAGGAGTTTAGTAAAGAATTTATAGTCGAGATTTAGAATGGAAATTAGACGCCAATTTTGCAGGTCCAGGGGTCTCCCTTCTTCGGCAAAAGAATGACGTGGGCCACCGTAAACTCCGGCGGCAGTGCAGAAGAAGATTGAGCTGCGGAGAAACAGGCGAGAAGGAAGGGGAGAAGAGATGGAAGAAAAGCACGGTAAAAGGAGAAAAGAAGGCCGTCAGGTCCAGGAGAGGCATGGGGATTTAGAGAGGCAAAAGCCTCTCTGAGTTCAGTGGGGGGAAAGGCCGCGAGAAGAGAAGGACAGAGTTGTGAGGGGACGTGCGGAAGAGCACGAAAAAGAGGGGATGATGAAAGAGAGTGAGTCTGCACTACCGCTCGGAATTTATCCAGGAAAAATTGACGAACCTGTGTGAAGATAGTGGCTGAGTCTGATGAAATAGTTCCATCAGACAGACGGAGATGTCGGAGGGTAGTAGATAAACGCCGTAGTCTTTCCGTGCGAGAGAGAAATTCATATGAGTGAGCTGTTGAGGAAAGATTAAGTAATTTCATCCTACACAGAGCTTGCTGTGCCATCGGATGAAGCAGCGCTCTAAGGGCATCCTGTACATGAGGATATGATGGATCAGTGAGAGACATCGAGGAAAGGATCCCACAAAGGTTGCTGATTTGCATACCACGTTCAGTACGGGCAGCAAATGAGTATTGTCGGATTAACATACGAAGCTCAAACTTAATGTCGAGCCACAACTTGAGTGCGCTTGGTGTTGTGGCGAGAAGGTGACGACGATCATCCAAGAATTGACGGATTGTGGTACAGAAAGTTTCGTCCTGAAGCAAGTCATCATCAAAGGACCAGGTACGCTGTGAAGTAATTGGCAGTGCAGAAACGCAGATAGACAGCGTCACCGCTCTGTGATCAGACGAGGTGGTTGGCACATGCCGTGCCTCAGTAGATGCAGAGAGCAGCTCGGAGGAGACGTAAATTTGGTCCAACCGGGCCGCTGACGAACCTTGCCGAGGTGAATTGCTCCACGTATATGAAACCGTGTTTGGATGAAAATGACGGAAGGAGTCAACAAGATGATGGTCGGAGAGGAGTAGCGTAAGCTGATCGACTAAGACAGGACGAAATTCTCTTAGGGACCCGCTGCGGTCCAACGACGGGAACAAAGTGCAATTGAAGTCCCCTCCTAAGATATAAAAATCACCGGGGGAATTGCTGTAAGTGCTGAACGTAAACATTGAAAAAGGGGGTCAATGAGAGATTCATCTGCAGGAATATAAATATTAAATATGTGATAGGTAATATGATCAATACGGAATACACAACATTGTAACAAATCAAGGTATAAATTATTTACAGAGACTGTAGTCAGTGAGTGAAGCAAACGGTTGTGAATGCCAATGGCAACACCACCGGATTGCAACCGTCTATACGCATGGAAGAACTTAAAAGGCCAACTACGCCAACGATGGAATGGCGTTGTAGGAGAGCATTTCGTTTCTTGAACGAGAAGAACGTCAGCGTTCTCTGCCGACAAGTCTTCATACACTTTTGAGTTTGCGTCAGGGGTGCCAAACCCCAGACAGTTCAGCGAAACTACCTTGAAAGTGGAAAGTCACTTGTAGGTGTCATAGCTTTTGTGACAGTTGTTTGAAGTAGATGGATGTGCTGCCGGATGTGTTTGCCAGCCGCACTCAGGTGGCCAGACGGTTTGGCATAGACATCAAGAACTCTATCCAAAGAGGTAAGTTGCTGAAGAATATTTGCAAATCATTCTCATGTCGCTTGACAAAGGTATGTGCTGTAGAAGGATATTGTTTGACACACATGAGAGAATAAAGTTCCTTGTATGACAATGGTGTAGGCGATAATTCAAGGCTAGACATTTGGGCAGCAAACTCGTCAAACGGCACCACTCCATCGGTGGGGTCCGGTGACGTTTCAAAATCAACGACTCGTGCGGGCGAAGTACGGGTCCGGGGGGAAGATCGAGTAGGGCTCATGCGAGTTCGTCCCCTCTTGGCTGGGGCACAAGGTGGTTTCGGGGCTTGACGCTTTTCCAGTCGTACTGGCGTTCAGGCTCCGAGCTATCGCTCATGGTTTGATCCGCACTGAAATATGCAGTTTCATTATCCGGAATAGAGAGATCTGCCTCTGACGTAACACTCCCTTCAGCTGACTCCACTGGGTGATCGGGAGCACGAAAGTGAGTCTGAGCAAGTATAGGAGGGAAATTTGTCTCATCCACTGGTGGCGGGAGAACAGCAGACGAAAGAACAGTGTCTTTACTTGGTGGAACAGCAGTCGGACGCACTTGAGCGGAAACCATCTCCTGGGTCCGGTTGGGAGTCTCCGCTGGAACAGCAGACTTGGGAGACGAGGAAACTTTGGGACAATCTTTGTAAAAGTGTCCAAATGCTTTGCAGGTGCTGCAATGAAATTCAGTTAGGAGATCAACATAACGCACCTGCCCAGAACACTTTACTTTAAACTGTAGTGGGATCGTGCGAATGCTGTCAGGAGTTGTGAAGAGGACCCGAGCAACGCGACGTATGCCACAAATAGATTTGCCGTCGGGATCCTTTGGAGCTGCTGAGAATGTCTTCACCGTGCCGACAACACGGCCAAGAGTAGAGAGGACGGCATACAGCATTGTATCCGTGACTTCCGGTGGCACTGGATAGAATGACACGTTAATAGGTCGCTGCGCTACAGGAGTAGGCTCTAAGAACTGATCACCGAGAGTGAGACCTGTGCGTAGGATGGTGGTAGCATATTCAGCTTTACTGAAGTACACCACAACTGTCAGTATCCGCCGGAACATGTGAGAAATGGCTTGTAGGTTGAACCTGTTCTTCAGGGCAGTGGAGTACACCTTTAACGGCATCGCCGGTAAGGCAACAAACACTACACCTTTATCCAAGGCAGAATTAAAGTTAGCACTAGCTGAAGTATCATCAGGAATATCGAGAGTGATGGTGTTTCCTTCTCGGCGAATATAGGACGCCATGCCCGCCGCTCCGGCGTACTGTGTTGGAGTGGAGTGGATAGGAATAGAAGTAGTGACTGCCTTAGAGTAGGTGGTGTAGGATGACTGTTGTGCAGGAATAGAAGGAATGCCATCAGAATCGATGACGTCCATAGAACGTCAGTAGTAGTAAAGTCAGTAGAAGTTGACGTATTAGGAGAAGTTAGCGAATCGACGTGAGAAGAGTGTACGGACGTACCGCTAGATGAGGGGAGTGCATCACCGCCAGTTGGATCGGACAGCGTAGTGACGCCTCTGAAAGAAGAAGTGGAGTGCTTCCCGGAAGTGAGGTCGTTGCTAAGTCCCCCACCACCGGAAGACGCCATTTGCATGGCACCTCAGTGATAAGCCACGACCAGCTCGGTCGAAAATAAACACAACGTAAAAACTCAACTAAAAAGTGCACTCACCGGCTCGGGAGTCAAACGGAAAGAAGGACGGTACCTTTATACTTCGTACACACACAAAATTAGAGAACTGAAAGCGCTATATACGTGAATTTATACACACAAATGAGGAGCAAAACAAACGAGCTCATGGTGTACCCACATATCGAGCTTACTAACGTTTCCCAGTTGCTTTAAATGGTTTTCAACGCTCGATTTCGCTATGTTCAGATTTTCAGCAATCTCTCGTGCCGTTAAACGCCGATTGGATTCGATCAATGCTTTTATTTTGTCGTCATCAACGTCGATTGGCTTGCCTGAGCGTGACTGGTCGCCACGTTACCTCTGCTCCGTATTTTCGGATAGTTTTTTGCGAGTTTTGGAGAGTTTTTAGTTTTTATTTTTAGTTTGAGTTACCTGTGAAAGGTAGGTGTTTCAGTCGACTTTGCTCCCAAACTAGTGAGTATCCTCCTTTTGCGTTTATTTCTTCTGTTTACCTTTCCGATCGAGCTGGTCAGAAAGGCCTGCTGCGAGCCGCCATTTGCAATGGCCACTTCCGGTGGGTGCTCCTCTGGCCCGGCCCACTCTACCGGATCTTCAACTTCAGCGCCATCGGGTGGAAGAGGGAAGCCGCCCCGGTGGCGCAGTGGTCTAAGCGATGGCCTCTGATCATTCGTCCGAACGGGGTCCGGGTTCGAATCCCGGTGAGGCATGGATGTTGTGTTTGTCTTACGGCACTGGCTCTCTCCCTTCCCTGGAACCAGTGACCCTAAATTAAGGACGGGCGACTGCTTATAGCCCATTGAGTTGCTCACGGTGGTCGTTAAACCTCCAATAAAAAAATCGGGTGGAAGCAGTGTTTCGCTGCCTCAGCTCTTGATGACGTCACGCATCTCTCTACTGATGGTCGCTCCAGCTCTCTCTCTGGCCTCACCCATCTGCCTTCCCTGAAGACATCAGCCATTGACAGCGCCGCCAATCCAGCTGAAGAGATGGACACAACGGATTCTAGTGAGACTCTTCCTTCTTCTACTCCTGGCGGTTCTTCTACTCTCTACTCTACAGCTACTGCTTCTTCTTTTCACCGGTCACCAAGCTTCAAGTATGCCGGTGCTGCTACTCTACAAGCGTGTATCAAGCGGACTGGAGAATCCCTCATCCTGGATGTCCCTAACGCTTCACCCGAGGCGACTGCTTTCCAGAACATCATCAATACTGGCGTCTGTTGCGATGCGATGTCTCGAGTGTCTTTCAAGAATTATGCTACGGCTCTCAAGGGTAAGTTCGACAACTTACGCTACGGCTCTCAAGGGTAACTTATGCTACGGCTCTCAAGGGTAAATTCGATCCTTAACACTGGCGTCTGTTTCGATGCGTTGTCTCGAGTGTCTTTCAAGGATTATGCTACGGCTCCCAGAACATCCTCAACACTGGCGTCTGCTTCGATGCGATGTCTCGAGTGTCTTTCAAGGATTATGCTACGGCTCTCAAGGGTAAATTCGACCACTTACGCTACGGCTCTCAAGGGTAACTTATGCTACGGCTCTCAAGGTAAGTTCGATCCTTAACACTGGCGTCTATTTTGATGCGTTGTATCGAGTGTCTTTCAAGGATTATGCTACGGCTCCCAGAACATCCTCAACACTGGCGTCTGTTTCCATGCGAAGTCTCGAGTGTTTCAAGGATTATGCTACGGCTCTCAAGGGTAAGTTTCCACCCAGTGCCATATCTCATATGTTTCCTCGTGGCCGTAAGGTCATTGTTTATTTCGCTGATCCTCAGTCTGCTAATTCTGTGCTGCTGAGTGGCCTCAAAGTTGACAGTCAACACGTTTTTCCCACTCCGGTGGGCGAAAAGCCTGCGAACGTTTCTATCTATCCCGTCCCACTGTATGCGGTACTTGCATCCGTCGGCAAGGTCGTCGGAGGTATTCATACTGTACTTATTCTGCTGCACCAAAAGACAAGGATGATCGGCACATCCTTGGAGCTCGTCGTACTACACGTGTGATATTTTCCTCTCCTGCAGAGATTGAAAATCTTCCTACTGACCTCACTGTCCAATGTGGTGGTCATACCCGTGATATTTCTTTTCTCTCAGAGTATGATTGCAGTAACTGCTAAAATCTGGGTCATCACTATACTAAATGTCCCACTAAGCCTTCTTCGCCGACGGTCTCGTCTGATGTCAGAGCCACTTCTCGAGTTGCTCCTTCGTATTCTTCTCGGTCCCGCATGCCCTCTTCGCTGAAGCTTCAGTATCACATCTGTCCCACGGAAATCCTTTCTCCTCCGGACTTGACGACGGACAATTTTCCTGCTCTATCAAGGGATCCCCTGTTTCGTACTCCGAATGCTCCCGCTCTCGCTCCGGAAGACTCTCTACCTTCCGACGCTGAGTCTTCTACTCCGGACACTGACTGTGCCTACCAGAGTGGCGAGACTACTCTATGTGACCACTCTGATCGTGCCGCTCAACATTGCCAGGAAAAACGCCCGACTCCCAAGCCTCCCCACACCGCTGCCAAACGCGGTCGCTCTCCTCAAGTTGAGGCAACTCATGTGTTACAGCGCAAGCCTGTTCCTCGCCGTGATCATACAGACTATGACACGGCTACCGATTCTACGGATGAACTAGTGGTCTTCCCCTCCTTTGCACAATTTCTACAAAGCTCTGATTTCCCAGCAACTCCTCTCACGTACGAAGAGTTGCATGACATTGCATGTGGCCCAGCGCCTCCCCTTGCCCTTGATCGTTTTGTGGAGCAGCATTCTGCGTCACTTTCTCTAATTCTCCCTCAAGTTTAGCGACTATATCATGTATGTTATGACCTTGATTCTGCTACGGGAGAACTCCGTCCTGTGGTTAAGAAAATTTGCATGCGCATTTCAGGACTTGAAGGTCTCATCGCCCGCGCTGGCTCTCCGACTACTGACTTAGCGCCTTCACAATAGCCACTTTGAATTGTCGTGGCTGTACGTCCCCACGCACAAACAACCTTCTGTTTGAGAACCTTTCTACAACGTCGTTGGCGCGATTGTCCTTTCATATTTCACCATGCCTATAGGCAAACGTGTTTAGGTGGTATCGCTAATGGTCTTCACTACCGTTTGTCTACTGCTATTACTTCTGTCTCGGTAGCCACTGGTTACCTTGATTTGTTACAGTGCATTACTTTCTGTTGCGACAATGTTATTTATCATGTATTCAATGTTCATGTGTCCTTAGATGAGACCTGAGCTAGTTCTCTTCTTCAACATCTTCGTACTGCGCTCGCGGCGCTTCCTCCTGGGGACTTTTGTGTCCTCGGTGGGGACTTTAATTGTACTACTCAGCCTTCCGTGGATCGGCACCCTTCTTGTGGAGAGCGCCGTACCCGCTTCGTCACAGATATCACTCAGCTCCTGTTGGATTATCACTTGATTGACTCCTTCCGTCACTTGCATCCTGACGTTGTGTCGTATACCCGGTGCGCCTCTCCAGCACGGGGTTCTTTGGCTGCACGGCTTAAACGTGTCTATGTCTCTTCCACGCTTATCTCCACAATCACTGACGCTCTTCACTTGCCGATCGCATCGTCTGACCACACAGCAGTCTTGCTCACTGTCTGTGCTTCTCCTACTCCACCTCGTTCTCGCCGATCTTGGACGCTTGACGATGCACTTCTTCAAGACCCGGATTACCGGAACGCAGTCGAGTCTTTCTTGAAAGATCGTTGCCATCTCATTGCGTCAGCTCCAAGTGCACTTCGCCTATGGCTAGATGTCAAAGGCGACCTTATTTTACTTGTGCGTCGACTCTCTTTCGCTGCGTCTACCGATCGCGGAATGGCTATCTCCTATCTTCGTCACCTTCTCTCTGACATCTCATTGACGGATCCTTCTTGCTCCGTTCTTCAGGCCGAGCTCCTTGTCCACCTCCAACCGATTGCTGATCAAGCAGCCTGCCGGCTGAAGTTGCTGCATTATCCAGCGACTGCTCAATCATACGAAGTTTTTTTAAGCTGAAATCTTCACGTCGAAAGTCTACATCACTTCGCCATCTCCGTTTGTCTGATGGCACTGTTTCACCGGACATACCTACTCTTTGCTCATACGTTTGCTCCTTTTTTCGTGCTAAATTCTGTGCGGTAGCACAATCTTCTGATCATCTTTCTTCTTCTCTTCTTTCTGATCTCCCGCAGGTCCCAGCTGTCCTTCATGACTCTCTTCTCGCTGACTTCTCAGACGCGGAGTTTCGGGCTGGCTTTGCGTCTCTAAATGGCCACGCTTCTCCGGGACCTGATGAACTTCCTTTTTCGTTCTATTGCACTTTCGTCTCATCTCTTTTGCCTTTTCTTCGTGCTTGTTTCTCATCTCCTCCTTCTTCTCTTGCGCTACCGCCGAAGTTCACGACAGCACATATTACCCTATTGCCAAAAAAGGGAGACCCTCTCGACATCGGACATTGGCGACCCATCTCTGTCCTTAACGTCGACTATAAACTCTATACTAAGCTACTCTCCCGCCGTCTCAACACTATCCTCCCTTTCATTCTTTCTCCCGGTCAGTAATATGCTGTGCCTGGTCGGTCTATTAACAGCAACATCTCCTTTCTTCTCAACTTAGTCACACTCGCGCGTCAAAATTTTGAATCACTTGACCTTCTTAGTTTGGATCATAACTCTGCATTCGACAACATTTCCCACGACTACCTCTCTGCCTCCCTTTTTCGTTTCGGTTTCTCTGCTTCTTTTGTCTCTGTTCTTCTCAGCCTTTACCCGGGCACCCATTTTCATGTCAAGACGGCCTCCTTTTTCACTGCACCGATTCCCTACCAACGTGGTATCCGGCAGGGCTGTCCACTTTCTGGACAGCTCTTTGCCATTGTTTTTGAGCCTTATTTACTTGCTGCTCGTCGTTCTCTGCTCTTGTCTTTGTCTCCACTTACCGCCAGTACTAGACATCATCATCACGTCTTAGCAACATATGCGTACGATGCAACCTTTTGTCTTCGGCAAGATGGATAGTTCTCTGTTCTACTTTTTTGTTTATCACCAATATGCTCCTCTCTCCGGTGATTCTCTGAATGTCGCCAAAACTACCGGCCTATGGTGCGGCACGTAGTGTGGCCGTACTGACGCCCCGTGGGGCGCTGTATGGTCCTACACTGTTCAAAAACTCCTGGGCGTCTGCGTCGGCCAACCGGTCACCGCTCGTACTGCTACCTGGGAAAACCTCTTGCCACGACTCCAGCGGTTGGCGGCTTTCTGGACCTTTTGTCGCCCGTTCACATCTTATTTCCAGCGAGCAGATATCGTGCGGCGATATCTTCTCTCACTGTGCTATTTTCCTTGGACCCGCACTATCTTCACTTCGACGCAGCTTAAATCCATCATCAGTATTGCTACTTCCATAATCTGGTCATCAAAACATTTAGATCGCCGTTGGAACACTGTCTTTCTACAACGATGGGTGGCCTTCGGTTGCCTGATGTCCGCTTCCTGTACCGCGCTCATCGCCTCGCCACGTTTGTACGTCTCCTTTTTGCTGCTTCTCCTTCTCTTCGTTCTACTTTTGATGTATTCGTCTCTCTACACGAGCCATCCTTTTCCTTTCTTCTTTTTTTTTCTGATAGATTCCAATCATTCTTCTTCCATTAACCTTCCTCCTTTTCTTTCTGAGGCCCTTGCACTGTTTTGCTCTCTTACTCTTTCTCGTTCTCCTCCTTTCACTACACTTGACTTGCTCGCCGAACCACTCTTCTACTCGACCCTGCTCCATCCTCCAGACCAGCCCTTCTTTCTTTTTCTTCCCTGGCTCCGATGTGGTATTCTCACTGTCCGAGCCCTCTTTAACACCAACCTTACTTGGAAATCACCCGCCTCTCTTTTTACAACTCCTCCTTCCATGGAGGAGGACTATGCTTTTCTCCATTCCTCGCTTTTATCTCTTTTTCCCTCTCTTACACTGGCGGAAAGTGAAAAAAGAACACCAAGAAGGAAACGTTTGATACCAACGAAATTTATACAGCACAATAACGGAATACAGAGGATAACGTGATCAAAACATTATGGCAAAATACAGCTGTATTTGCTGGTAAACTGAAAAATAACATTTCCATGTATGGTTAGTACGAGGTTGAACCGCCATGAACTGCGTCACACTGTGGAATTCTGGCATGGAGTCTATCGTACAGATGTTGGATGTAAGTTTGGGGTATTGAGTTTCAAGCATCCTCAACCTGGACGCGTAAATCGGGGATGGTCATGGCTGGCCGTGGAGACCGGATAAGTCGTTGTCCCATAAAATCCCACACTGGCTCAATGGGGGACAAATCCGGTGAAAGTGCAGGCCATGGAATTTGTCTCACACCCTGAAGTGCATGTTGCGTTGCACGTGCCGTGTGTGGGCGTGCGTTGTCTTGCTGGAAAACACCACGATGGACCGACCTTATAAATGACAGAACAACTGAATGAATGACGTTGTTGATGTAGGAGGTGCTGTTTAACGTACCCGGTACAAACACTAGTTGTGTACGGGAGCGATCAGCTATCACCAGGAGACCAGGTGTAGGCCCTGTGTGTCGCTGGCGGATGCAAGAAGGGTGGAGACGCTTCCCTGTGCGTCTGGGAACACGCATACGGCCATCGGAGGCTCCCAAGCAGAATCTGCTTTCATCGCTGAACACGACAGATCGCCATTGCGTTCTCCACTGCAGACGTTGGCGACACCACTGCATCCGTTCCTGACGGTGCGCTGGAGTCTGAGGTACTCATGCCAGAGGCACACGTGCACGTAGTCTTGCATCCAGTAGACGGTTGAAGATTGTTCGCACAGTCACCTCAGGTGCAACGGCAGCTCGGATTTGCGTCGCAGTGGACGTTCTGCTTGACAACGCCGCTCTTCGTCCACTCATCAGTCCGTCTGTGACTCCCGGTTCCACGTCTTCTCGTGTGGGAATGTTCCTCGGACCATCTACGCCATCATCGTACCACCACCGATGCTTCCCGTCCAATTCGCTCCGCAATACGACGATACGACCACCCGGCCTCGCGGAGTCCGACTAGACGACCTCGCTCAAAGTCCGATAACTGCTGAAATCGTACACGTCTTCCATGTCCAGGCATTCCAGCTTCTTTGGGGTCTTCGCACGTGTCCGTACGCCGACGACTGATTACATTCACTTCGCCGTACTCCTTAAATACCACCGACGATAATTTGCATATTATGCCGTGCTGTGGCGTAAGCGCTCACCGGTTGGTCCCGAAATTAACATCACACCTACATAAACTTGACCTCATTAACATATGTAAATTTCATGATCGTCCGCCATTTCCTTCTTAGTGTTCTTTTTCCACTTTCCGCCAGTGCATTTCTGCTCAAGGCCTTATTTCCGTTTCTGCACCTAGTCGCCCGCTTCCGTTCTTTCTCACTCATCGTAACTCCATCGTTTCCGTTACTAATGTCTCTATTGCCGCTCCTTACCGTCTTCTCTGTACCCCTCTCGATTTTCCGCATCCCCTCCCCTCATCTCCATCTTCTCTTTCCCTCTCTATCTGGTCTGTCTCTTCCTCTCTTCACCACATGAGCGTAATACTCACTGGCGATATCTTCACAGCCGGCTTCCTGTCCCTCTTTCTCTATCTCAAATCTCTCTCGCCTCTTCACCTCTTTGTATCTTTTGCGGCTTTGTTGGGGACGTTGAGCATATCTACTGGTACTGTCCCATTCTCCTTTCTTTGTTTCACTCCGTCTTTTCACTTGCTAATAGAATCAGTGGGAGAGATCTCACCTTTCCTGTCTTATCCCTAGCTGCTTCCTACCAAACACCCGCGACCGTTCTTCCAGCCGTTTGCTCTTATCTCTTCGTACTGGCACAACACACTATTTATTTGTTTCATCTCTCTTATGATGCTGCGGTCACGTCTCCTTGTGCTTCTACAGCTGGATCAGCTCTACAACTCATGTTCCGCAATTGTCTCCTTGCACGTCTCCGATTGGAGTACGCTGCTGCCACTGATCCACGTTCCCAGGCCCACTTCAGAACAACCTGGACGATGTCCTCTGAGTGGTTCTCCATTGTTGGAAATTAGCTCGTCCTCACCCCCATGAATCACTCGAGATGCTCTATGCTTCTATTGCGCTCCCATGTGGGCGCTTTTCGTGCATTGTTCCGGTCTACTAATGGTGTTTGTATTGCTTGCATGTTACTGTACATTATACTATTTTGCTTACTTTATCGTGAACCGTATGATTGTTTCTACTCACTATTTGTTCACTTGTACTGCATGTGCCTATTTGTGTAAAGCATCTGTATTGTTTGTACCGTTTACTTTGCCTCTTGTGTATTTCTGCTTTACTCTGCGAATGGCTTAACATCGTCACACTTGCTGCATTGTTTATTCTTCTCTTTACACGGTGATATTCGCCCCTAATATTGTACAGATTTTATTCAGGAATGCTCCTTTCCGTTATCTTGTCCTGATGGACGATTGTGATTTATATTTGTCTCTTTGTATCACCTAAGACTGTTCTGCATTTGCACTTTCCCCATATGTTCATGGGGCTTTGTTTCTTTATCATTTTGTTTTTGTTACATAATGGCGATTTTCCATTCTATTGTACAGTATCATCTCACGCCATTTTTTTCTTGTTTCTTGTTTTCCATGTTTGGCGTGCCTTTGTATTATATTCATCACATACTTTTTTGCATTCGGATGAAGATCATAAACCGCTCATGTAAATGCCATTTTGTATATATTCTTTTGTTATCATTTGTGCAGATGATACATCTATCTTGCTTTCAATCTCAATAAAAAGTTGAACTCGTGAGCGTGGTGCATCCTTCACATCAAAATCTCCAGACCAAAATTTTGCAAACCAGTTCTGACACTGCCGTAGCTTTTAAGGCACCTTCACCGTACACATCACATAACTTTTTATGAGCTTACACAGCGCTGTTTCCTTTCCCGAAGTAATACAGCAAAACTTGACGAAAATACTCCTTTTGGTTCTCCATTTTGGAATCGATGCCAAACATAAAGTTTTTTAAAGAAATATTACATTTTCTGTTCCTAAAACAAGCTTGAACTGTCAGCTGTCACGTTACATAATGAACTTGCGGTTTCAAATGACGTTCGTTACATTTCAAGACATGTTTCGCCATCTATGTGTAAAAAACACTGACTTTTTAGCCAATCCAATAGATGTGAGGGATATATACTTGGCTTGATTGATAAGAAAGGTCTCCAATCGTATAAAACAAGTTTTCGACAAAATAAAATAATGAAAGCCGTATCAAAATGAAGAAAATTTATTTCTTTTAAACATTAAAACCTTATTTTTCAACATAGTCACCATTTACTGCTACACATTATTCCAAACGCGCTATCCGCTTTTCCATACCGTCCATGACGAAAGTTTGTGGTTTGCTTTTGATCCATTTGCGCACAGCTACTTCAACTTCGGCATCGGATGAAAAATGTTGACCTTTCAACATCTGTTTTAATTTTGGGACCAATCAAAAGTTGGACGGTGCCAAATCTGGGCTGTAAGAAGGGTGTGGAATAAGTGTGAATTTCAGGCTTGTCACTGTTTCCATCGTTCTGACGTTTGTGCAAAAGAAAAGCCCTATTTTCAAGAATGATTCTGCGTTGCTTGAGTGCTTGTAAGGTTTCACAATACCTTTCGGAATTAATCGTCGTTCCCTTAGGCAAAAATTACGCGGAAATCACGCCCGTTGCGTGATTTCCGCGTAATTTTATCCTGACTTTCTGCGCTGAAGGAACTCGTTTGAATTTCTTTACGCTGGGAAAACCTGGGTGACAGTATTCCGTGGGTTACCGTTTGTTTTCTGGATCATAATGATGAACCCAGAATTTGTTTCCAGTGGAAATTTCGACTGGATGGCAATCTTCTAGTGTGAAAAATTATTACTGATCGCCGCATTATATGTAACTCGGAGGTAGCACTAATGACTAGCGAACGCTATTACCCAAGGACGACAAACAGTGAACTGAATCTAAGCTCGTTTGTACTACCATAAAGGAAGGATCATAGAGTGTAAACAGACATAGGAGCCCGTGGAAACTCCTCCCATAGGAAGTGGCGCCCTCATCGACTTACAACAGAACTAAACAGTGACGTGACCCCATCCTGTCGGCAATGGTTGCTATGGCAACTTCAACCCAGTGCTGGGGTGGTGAGAAGCAGCTGCTCTGCGCCATCTTCCGTTGTCCCCCCCCCTACATACGATCTTTGTCCTCAACTGCTGTCCCAAGTTAAGCCAAGTGAGGCATCAGAAAGATGACAATAACGAAATATCCATAGATATTGAAGCCAAACACGTAGATATCAAAACAGATGACAATGGAATACAAATCAGAATTGAACGTAAAGCTATATTCTGAAGAAAACAATGACAAAGTATGCGTGAATGAAATGTGCTATAAAAACACGAAGAAACCTAAGTAATGGAATTTACAAAGGAAAAGTTTACGATCAGTGAGGAATAAGCAAGAATAATGCCATTTATTAGAATGCTACATGATACTGGAAGATGCAAACCAAAAAGAATCTGGAAAATAATAGGTATAAGCGGTATGCGTCGTCTTCCACTCTGCTGGGAGGTCGAAGCTCAAATGGACAAAGTCATGTGGTTCACGGTGCTTCCTGGGAAGCCCAGCTGTCAATCAACGGTAATTCTGTTGTAGGTCGATGGTGCGCTGCAGTCGATTTCATGACGTCATGCGTTTCAGCTCAATACAGCTAGTGTCTTCTCTAAGTATCCTTCCTTTATGTGCACTGCGTAGCTTCGGCTACCGAACGCATGCGCAAACGTTTTTCTTCACGAACTACTAGCGACGCCACGCGGTAAGAGACCTCACTTATCAATCGACGCGCGTACCAGATTTGGCTAAATTACTACGCAGACTTTTTGAAGAATAAATTCCTGGTTGACGGGATGAGTTCATTCAGTGATTAAACATCATTTGTTTTACGGAAGATGTGAGAGATCGTTTAATAACCACAGAAAAAATATATTTCCGCTGATATATGTGTTTATTCGAGTTTACTTAATTTGAGAAAAGTCTCTTTTAAGGAAACCCTTTTTTTAAATAAGGCGTTACAAATCTTGCGAAGCTTTCTATCTCCTCAAAATTTGATTCATTTCATGTTATTTTACTAGGAAAGGCTTCATCTTCAGCGCAGGAAGAAACCGGGGAACCAAATGAAAGAATATACTGAAGACGCAGAACGTCCTCTCTGAAAGATCACTCGGAGAAAGCCAAACGTGACATTCCCAACAAGAAAAAAGTGGCACATGAGTAAAAACGGAAAAAAAAAACAAGGGGAAAAAAAGAAGGGGAAATGTTTGCTGTTCTTTTATTTGTGGAACGGGAGGCACAGGCTTATGTGTGTGATGATGAGAAATATCTTTGTTATGTGGGAAGGAACACCCGAGGAGAAAATAGTTGGTGGGGTGGGAAGTGAAGAAAAGAGGGATGGAGCATCGGACGGGTAAGTGGAGGGTGGTAATAAGAAAAAAAAAAAAGGAACGCGGAAAGAAACAGTTCGACATTCTACGTCCATCATCATCACCAGCGATCCAAGAAACAGAAGAGCACTCGCATTTCGGAATCCAGAAACCAGGCAAAACGGGATGGTGGAAAGAAAAGTGTATGAACTCTTAACAGCGACATTTCGCTCATGTGTATTGTTTAGAGCAACGTTTTAAGTATTATTGGAACACTACACGAATAAATAAGCGATTCTCGTATCACAAGCTTCCATGCGTCTTTATGCGAAGATGTGAGAAAAAGAGCTCGGATTCGAGAACCGCACTGTCACAGGGTTTATTCTGCTTTTTATTCGCCAATACAATGAAAAGGCAAGATATTGGAGCTTTAATCAGATAAATGAAGCTGTAATACATAGTCGTAATTGAATAATATGACCACCTACCTAATAATGGTAATCACCACCCTTGGCCTGGATCACAGCGGCGAGAAGGCGTGGCATGGACGCAGTGAGGCCATGGAAGGTTGCCCGAGGCACAGGTGCCAACTTGGACTACAGCAGAGCAAGGATGTTCCGGAGATGACGTAGTAGTGGGTCGGCACGTCGAATCTGCTGATCCAAATAGTCCCACAAGTGCTCTATGGGATTGAGGTCGGGTGATTCCGCCAGACAAGGGAAAACGGAGACATCGCCGTTGTGTTCCTGGAACCAGTCAAGCATTCCCTTTGCGACGTGACACGGCGCATTGTTCTGGTGGTATACACCATAACCACCAGGGTAAACGTCCAGCATGGAGGGATGCATGGGGTCAGTGAGAATGACCACATGCATCCCTTTGCATAGCTATTGGCGTTCAGGGTCCCATCTAGTGGTACCAGCGGTCCCTCGTCACACTGGGAAAACATCTATGACGTAGAAGTCTTTTGCTACTTCTTCGTTAATTTAAAACATCGACATATTAAGAAATAGTTCCTAAATGAAAGAAACCTTAACGGCCAGACGAAACATGTAAACAACAAAAGTCAAACTTACGGAAAAAATGCTTTATTCAAGGTTGTAGCACGTCCATAACAGAACGATATCAATATTTAAACACACCACACAGCTTCACAGCTCTTAACACAACGCTAGCTTTACAACGCACTCTTTCAACGCTCTCAATAATCGCTCTCTTAGTTTAGTCGTAGCTTTTATCTCTCGTCCTCAATTGTGTTGCCAACCTTATTCGTTTGAGAGAAAAGATATCACGTTAAGAATGAAGTAAAACAGAATAAACTCAAGATTTACATAGGGAATGAAACTAAAAAGGAACGTTAATTTAGAATATACGTCACACATCTTTTCAGTCACTAGGAAAACATCTTTCCAGTGTCGCATCTAGTGCTGTGAAAAAAAGATCCCTAAATCTTTTGAACATGGTGCTGAAAAACGGCTTGTTAATATCTTCCAGAATCTTCCTTTCTTTTTAAGTGAAAGAATTCACATAACTTGTGAAACAAAACTATTTATGAAATAGAGTATGCCGCCCAGGTGGCGCAGTAGTCTAAGCGATGGCTTACGACCATTCGTCCGGAAGGAGTCCGGGTTCGAATCCCGATGAGGCATGGATGGTGTGTTTGTCATACGGCACTGGCTCTCTCCCTTCCCTTGAACCAGTGGCCATAAATTATTGGCGAGCGACTGCTTATAGACCATTGTGTTGCTCACGGTGGCCGTTAATCCTTCAATCAAAAATAAAAAAAAATAGAGTATGTAAAATACCCATGATTCAACACGATTTAGCACACAACGAACAAGATGTATTACATACAAGCGATAGTTTTGTGATGAAGGGTTTCCGCTCTTGCTTGAAGGGCTGTAGAGTCAAAATAATTTATTTTCAAATTGTACATTTTTGAGAGATTCTGATTAAGTGTCTGCATTGCAACACAGAGCCATTAACCGAACTCATTATCATCGCAAAACTGTCAAAATTTGGGTTAAAGGTAAAAAATAAATAAAAAAATTAAGCTTTGTTTACAGAATGGAAGAAAAAAGCTGTTGAAACTTAGAGATAATTTTCAGTTTCGCGAGCAATCTTCCTACACACATAACTTATTTACTGTTTTATAGGGTTTTCGAGGTAATCTCAAAACGAACAGATAAAGAAGTTCGAATGCCACGAACAGCATTGCAATGTCCCTGTCTCTATAAAGAGAAATTTTGTTTTCCAAAAACCCTACCCAGACAATTTTATAGGGTCACGTTCCATGAAGACTGCGAAACACTCTGCAGCATGGAAATGCGTTTCTTCTAAATCTCAGCGAATTCCCAGATAACGTTTACATGAAAAACAAAATGTATTTCAGACGACAGAGAATATAATATTTGTTGGCTGCATTATTAAGAATGAGATGATGTTTTATTGCTCAGCCGAATGGGCTCTCATATTTTGTTTCGAAGTTTAATGACCCCTTGTCCCGCTAGAACAGAACAGACGTCATTGTCCGTTGTCGAATCCACTACATTAATTCCTCCCTCCTACATTAGCAACGCTTAAATGGGATTCTGGTGCCCTTTATACGTTCACCAGGTCGCCATTCAAACTTCAAGCGTTATCGTAACATCAGCATAAATACAGTCATGAGTTACAGTTACGTCAAAACTGCTGCGATTGTGCATAGAAGAAAACTTAGCTACATTTCTAAAACGAGGTGTAAGAAAAAAAACGAATATGTTCAAGATAACATTGAGTAAACTTACAACCGACAGCCAGATGGTGCTTCTGTTTAAGATAAAGTATAGAAAAAGAAAGTAGTAAAAAGGATGCCAGCGATTTATTGAGTACAATGAGCACGTCTTTTGGCATAAGTCTTCTGGGTGGTATGATGAAATTATTTCATTTAATGTGTTACAAAGTGTTAATAAGAGAGAGAAAGACAGAGAGACAGAGAGAGAGAGAGAGAGAGAGAGAGAGAAAATGAGAGACAACACTTTCCCACAAACTTTTCTTCTTTCAGCTTTAAGTACTGAAGGATACATTTTTTTCTTCAGGTTTAAGAACCCCCTTAAGGACCTAAGGACCTAAGGATTCAAGAAATCAACAATCTCTAATTTAGAGATACTGGTCCCAAAGAAGGGGCATTGCTAAATCATTGGATACAAACATGCTTGTTTTCTTTGGGATTTTAACTCGGGCTCTGCAAGAAATGAGAAGCCCAGGCACCAAATCACTGTATCCTTTCTACAAACTGAATATTTCCCTGGTTGTAGGAATTGGAATCAACCATTTAACCGGCTGGAACTACACTTTTGGCCAACTAAAATGCAACAACAAGAAGGAAGCAGCCGATTGGCCTGAAATTCACAGCATGCGTCGCCCGCGAGAGGACATGCAAACGATTAGCATTGCAGGGCATATGCAAATCATGTGCGCCCGGCAAGCCACCGAGAGGCACTATAAGAAGGTTGCACAGAAGGCGGGGTGTAAGTAGTGGAAGTGTGTTGTGCTGCAGGACCTGTGCGTGGGAAGCTTCCTGATGCCTCGTCGCAGAATACGGCAGTCAATCCAGCACGTTTCGGAGTTCGACAGAAGACGAATAGTGGCTTAGAGCGACAGCGGTTTATCGTACCAAGACATCGGCGCCCGTGTGAGACGACATCCAGCCCCAGTGAGGCGAGTATGGGTTTGGTGGGTGCAGGAGAGACGGACGGGCCGAACGTGAGCGATTGCCGCTGCCGCGGCACACCACCGAACGAGAGGACTGGCATGTTGTGCGGCGGGCATTGAAGGCCCGCACCGCCACATAACGAACGTTAGCGCAGGAATTAAGGTGTGTTGCGCAACAACCAGTGTCAGCACGTATCGTTCCACGTCTTCTGTAGGAGCGGGGACTTGTCGCACGCCGCACGTTGCTCGGATTACCA
This sequence comes from Macrothele yani, assembly GCA_039090855.1. Classification (NCBI taxonomy): domain Eukaryota; kingdom Metazoa; phylum Arthropoda; class Arachnida; order Araneae; family Macrothelidae; genus Macrothele; species Macrothele yani. The sequence continues at coordinate 124,539,234 of CM077013.1, forward strand.
TTGACGTTACACCACCAGCGAGTGCGGCGGCAGTGGGCCGTTGAACGCCGCACCTGGACTACGGAATGGCACGACATTGTTTTCCCGCTTCTGCCTGCAACACCACGATGGTGGGATCCGCGTGTGGCGGCACCGCGGCGAGAGACTGTATGACGCCTGCATTATTAATCGCCATACCAGTCCGTCGCCTTGCGTTGTGGTTTGGGGCGCAATTGGATGTGACACCTGCATCCCTCTGGTACGCATCGCCGGTACACTCAACAGCCACCGCTACATCTCCAGCGTTTCGGAGCCTGTAGTCCACCCTTACTTGCAGGAACTGCCAGCGGCCACGTTTCTACAGGACAAAGCGCGCCCGCACGTGGCACGCATTGTGCAACAATTCTTCACGGCTCACCAGGTGTCACTGCTACTTTTTTTTTTTTTTGATTGGAGGTTTAACGACCACCGTGAGCAACTCAATGGGCTATAAGCAGTCGCCCGTCCCTAATTTAGGGTCACTGGTTCCAGGGAAGGGAGAGAGCCAGTGCCGTAAGACAAACACAACATCCATGCCTCACCGGGATTCGAACCCGGACCCCTTCGGACGAATGATCAGAGGCCAACGCCTTAGACCACTGCGCCACCGGGGCGGCGTGTCACTGCTACCGTGGCCCTCCTGTTCTCCCGATATGTCGCCCATCGAACACATCTGGTCGTTGATCGACAACCGAGTGGCCCAGCAAACACCACTCGCGGCTACGCCCGATGAACTGTGGCAACGCGTGGAAGCAGCCTGGACCGACATACCCCAAGCCCACATCCAAAACCTTTTTCGTTCGATGCCGCGGCGTGTAGCGGCAGTTACTGCAAGCCATGGGGGCCACACGATCTATTACTGTCTGCGTGTTCCGCAAGTCGCACAGGCCTGTAAACTCAATCGTTTCATCTTTGTATCTGTTGTTATGTGTCCAGTGAATCTGGGTTTGCTATCTCGTGTCCTTCTTGGTGTTGCATTTTGGGTGGCCAGTAGTGTAGGTAACTCGGGGTTAGGAAAATGGGCTGAAATCAACTGTAACGAATACATTCGCTCTCCAAGAAGTGGGCAGAATATGGCTGGAACGAGTGAACCTGCCCATCAGAAAGCGCTGCTTTCTCTTAGCTTTGTTATTCAAACTGGTCACTTAGGAGGATGACTGATAGTTATCTTTCGGTCTGATCATATACTACAACGAATCTAACAATGGCAACGAACTTAATAAAGGAGAGAAAAGATGCCATTCGGCGTGATCTCCGTGTCAGAAGGACTAGCCATGACCCATTATACCTTTGGTCATGGAGCCGAGAATAAGACTAGAAGCGAACCTTATCTTGAAGCATAGGTTTGTGTTCGGAACTGCTGAGATGAGAGGGGGAAAAGTTTGTTTTGCCGTAGCTTTCGTAAAACTTAGCTGCTATGTGCTTATCTCTGTTTGGGTGTGTGCAGAAAGGTTTGGGCACCATTTCATTCAGGTACATCGTCTACTTAAAGGGTTAAAGCATCCGTTCAGTGCCTGCCTACGAAAAAGCGTTCAATGAAATATGGCTTAGGCTTTGACAGCACTTTAGAGAAATAAAGAACATAAAATATTTTCTCAAAGACTGAGCTGTAATTTACATGAAGGGTGTACAGGAAAGTCCTTAAACAGGGAAATAACTTTTGAACGCAAAATGCTAGAGTTGTGGAATAGTATGTACATATAGTAAAGTGACTATGTTCTATCAGAAGAGACAGATTGCAGCACCCCTAGCAGCGAATTTTGGAAGTTAGCTATCCTATCGCGAGAACCAAGAGAGATAGCAAAGAAGTCAATAGCAAACGTGTAGAGCGTCATCAATTTAGTATGAAATGACTCCCTACATTCACCAAAAACTCCAATAGAAATCCGGAAATGCAGATCTCTTGGTATCCGATCACCGGCATAAATACGTCACTCATCGTGTGCAGAAGTGTGACATTATAAAGTGATGCAAATTTACTAATAAAACTAATACATGCACGTGTCAGCAAGGTACAATTTATTATGTACTGTACAGTAAAGTAGTAGGAAATTCATACAGCAGTAGAACATTATGAAGAAGAAAAACACAAAATAATGTTCTAGAAATACGAAATGTCAGTACTAATACTTAAGCATCCGCAATGTGTCCACCATCGGCAGCAATACACATCTGTATTCGAGCTAGAACTTCTTGTTGGACGTTCTGCAGCATTTCAGGTGTTACGTTACTGTATGCTTGGATAACACGGGTTTGTAGATAGTTAACATCGCGGGATGGCAAGCTGAACACCTAGTCCTTCACGTAACCCCACAAGAAGAAGTCCAATGGAGTTAGGTCAGATAACCTCGGTGGCCACTCTACATTACCTCCATAACCGATGATCCTGTGCTCGAAAGTGTCCGACAAAAAGCTCCGCACAGACGCCAGATGATGTGTTGGGGCGCTCTCATGCTGAAACCACACAGAACGCACATGGATTAACGGCAAGTCATCTAGGAAATCAGGTACTGTTGTTCGCAATAGCTCCAGGTATCTTCGTCCCGTTAAGGTTCCATCGTAGAACACAGGTCCTATAAGGCGAGTGAGTGTTCCAAATACCGCACCAGCCATTGAGGCACCACCGCACCTGATGACGAACTTCTTGTTGCCTTGATGGGTTTTATAGTGCCAAATAATGCGCGTTGCGTCGGTTTAAGACCCCACTGCGATCGAATTTCGCCTCGTCCGTCCACAAAATGTTAGTCAAAGAATCCGACTGTTCATACAGTGTGTTCATTACGAAGCTGCACCAGTCGTAACGTCTCTGATAATCTCTTGACAGCAGCCCTTGCGTTAGTGTTGCGCTGTACGGGTGAGCTCGGAATTCACGCGAAATGTGCCATACACGACCAACTGTAAGGTCACACGTCACACTAATGTCTCTCGTACTGCAGTGTGGGTGGGCTAGCGCATAGGCCAGGACGTCCACTGGCTGCTGCACGTTCACACCTGAAAGTGTCGGCCTACCTGAACGGGAACGACTTGTAATGCTCCCGGTTTCTCTCAGCCGGCGAACGACATTGATGATAGTAGCCGTAGTAGGATGAGAACGATTTGGGAAACGTAATGCATATTGGCGTGCTGCCTCTCTTGCCCGACGACCGCATTCCCCGTACAACATAACCATCTCGCAGTACTCCTCGTTGGAATAACCAGCGATGTGTAGCCTCGACGATCCAGTCCACGCACTGTCTGACAAACCTTCCCTGACCACCAATTTATGCTTCCCGATGAGCTATGACGTAGCGTTTCGATTTGCATACTTTCATCCATCCTTCGTTGTTTTGCCGGCAAAATTCGTTTACAGATTTTAGGCTTTGCGATGTCATTCGTGACGTATTTATGCCGGTGATCGGATACCGAGAGATCTGCATTTTCGGACTTCTATTAGAGTTTTTGGAGAATGTAGGGCATCATTTCATACTAAATCGGTGACGCTCTACACGTTTGCTATTGGCATTGTTTCGCTATCTCTCTTGGTTCTCGCAATAGGATCGCTAACTTCCAAAATTCGCCGCTAAGGGTGCTGCAATCGGTCTCATCTGATAGAACATAGTCCCTTTACTATATGTGCACACTACTTCCATAACTCTAGCATTTTGCGTTCAAAAACTATTTCCCCGTTTAAGGACTTTCATATACACCTTGTATACGTTAGTGTGTACCCGAGATCTCTTCCGTTTTCATAAAAACAATTTCTTAAAGGTATAATGATTATTAAGTTCTCGTGTTTGAGCCAGGAGGTCTGAGTTTCGGACCTCTCACCATTCGTTCGAGGTAGCCCCGTGCTCGAGACCCTGATGAGGCATGAGCGGTGCGTTTGCCCAATGTTGCTGGCTTCCCTTCGCTCAATTTTAGTGATAAGAAAATTCTCATTGTCCGAAGAGTTGTTCATGGCGGGCGTTAAAAACCAAAGCACGCACGCACGTGCACACGCACACACGCACAAACACACACACGAACAAATAAAGAGAAAGACCCCCCTTTTTTGTACAATGCTTCTTTCATACGGGTTGAAATATTAACAGTTAAATACACTTCTTAATATGTTTTTTAATCCCACACCTGCGCAAATATTCAGACTGATTTACACCTTATGCAGTTTCTAATTTGAATCAGTAGAGAAAGGTTTTTAATTGACTTACGTTTTACACTGTTAGCAGAACTTTCCCCGTGAGAAATTTCTTATTGAATTATTCTTTATAACCTCGTTTACAGAAGTCTTAACCTCGTTTGCACTTATGTAAACATATTATTCTGTTTAAATTATCATTTATAACCCCGTTTACTTTAGCTCGTTTACAGAAGAAAATATGCATTAAATTAAGTGTTATGCTATTCTAAATCTCCTACTCATGCAGACGATCTCCTTGAATTGCGCTCTATCCTGTCATTAATCTTAAGTCTTGGCAAAGTTCTCGTCGAATTATATTTTATGCTGGTTTTAAATTGGTAGTCATGCAAAAGCTACCATTGTATTGCACTTCATGGGCCTCTTTTCTCTCCCTTGAAAAGCTTTTTAAATAAATTGTGTTCAATGTTGTTTACTGAAGCATTAATTCCCTTTCAATGATACTTCATGCTGTCCTTAAGTATTTCCCTCTTGCAAATGATCTTGTAGAATTTCTCTTATGTCGCTCTTTACTACACTTGCATACTTCCATTGAACTGATTTCCATGTGTGTGCTTTCCTCGATCTCTTCCTATCGCAGATGTTTTCATGAAATTGCTATTTACGCGTATGTTTTCTTAATGTGAGACTAAGGCTCTTAATTGATAAACGTTTTATATCATTACCTTCGTGAAAATTTCGCATTGAATTGCTGTTCACGCTGTTGTTACCCTCTCTTTTATGCAGAAGTTTTCATCAAATTGCATTGTTCTTAAACTCACACTAATCCAAAAGCGTCATTGAATCCCGTTTTAAGCTGTTTAATAACCATTTTGTGAAATTTCTCAATTATGTTTTTCTTAAGCTTGCGATAACGTAAAAATTGCCGCCCCGGTGGCGCAGTGGTCTAAGGCGCTGGCCTCTGATCATTCGTCCGTAAGGGGTCCGGGTTCGAATCCCGGTCGGGCATGGATGTTGTGTTTGTCTTACGGCGCTGGCTCTCTCCCTTCCCTGGAACCAGTGACCCTAAATTAGGGACGGGCGACTGCTTATGGCCCATTGAGTTGCTCACGGTGGTCGTTAAACCTCCAACCAAAAAAAAAAAAAACGTAAAAATTCTCGATGAATTTCAGCTTAAAGCCGTTCCTTATACGGGTACGGATACATTGCATTATGTTTTTATGTAGCATTTAATCTGCTAGATCCATGCTTAATGTCCGACCCTTCATGCAACGGGCTGTAAAAGCGTGACAGCTCAATTTCTGTCTGAATTTCGTACTGTGCGGGTAAGATGGCAACACTGCTTTAAACAACACGTGTTAACAGACAGCGCACACGTGTTGTTAGTGGAACTAGGACATGGCGAACGAAAAGATGCATACTCTTCACTATCCTTTGTTCATGTTTAATCTCGGAAAAAACCGCTGCAGAAACGGAAGAGAGGGTTTTTTCTTCGTGCTGCGTGAAAGCTGTAAATGCAAGCCGTGTCTTGAGTGGTTTTTAAAGAACAGAACAGGTGATTGTAGCGCGGAGGACAAGCACCGTTGCGGACAGTCGAAGGAGATGCACAGATCAGATTTGCAAGCTCTTCTGAACAAAGATACCGCTTTTGGATTAGTGTGTACCGCCCAGTCGACCACAGAACTGCCAGTACAGTTAGGCGTGAATCAGTTGACCGTAGTTCGACGGTTGCATGCCGTGGGAATGATTCCACAGGTGGAAAATGTAGCATTGCTTAGAGGCTGAACACATGTGCTCTGTTGGTTGCCAGACATCAGAAAAAGGACGTCCTGAAGAAATTCTTTACTCTTAATGAAAAATGGATGCACTATGAGAACCCACAATGTAAAAGGTCATTTGTAGATCCGTTCATCTAACGACGCCAACAATGAAGCCATACATCCACGGAAAGAAAGTTCTTCTCTGTATCTGGTAGGACATGGAAGGTGTGGTGCGTCAGCAGCTCATGCCATCAGGTCTAAAAGTGGCTGCGAAACACTACACTGCTCAACTATTGCTTTTGAGTGAGGGACTGCAAAGAAACGGCCATTTTCGGGGCATGGGCGTCATTCTTCTGCACGATAACACACATTAATTGCAGCGATCCATAAAACAGTCATTCCTTTGGTGTGGGAGGTTCTCTCTCACGCCGCGTACTGCTCAGACTTACCCCCTTCTGACTTCCACTTGCTTTACTCTACTTCTTGGTCGATCAGCAGTTCGCCAAACTTGTCCAAAACATGCATCGACGACTTTGTCGCTTCGAAACCGAAGACGTTATTTCACGGGGGCATTCACCATCTATCAGATAGATAGCGCAAGATTATAGATCGCTGAATACATACTATGATCTTGATCAAATGAGATCTGATTATATAATTATGGCATCAGTTTGGCCATAAAGCGCTGCAAACTTATGCGCAGACCGAGCGATTCCCTTTCAAAAGTTTCCAGTAGCCTATGCTTTAAGCTATTTGTAAATCTAGACCTAGGAAAAAAATTATTTGAATTACAAGCGTCGTTCAAGTGAAACATAGACTAGCTGCTGGAGGTGAGTGCACTTTATAAGAGCATAAGAGTATGTACACTGGTAAATACAGTATATACATAACACACAAGTGTTGAACAGCTAGAAATAGGCACCCCTAACATTTTTTGGGATTCACCATTTGATCTTCTATCAGGTGCTTTGGGATTCAACATTTGATCCTCTGTCAGGTGCTTTGGGATTCACCGTTTTTTCCTCTGTCAGGTCCTTTGGGACTCACCATTTGATTTTCTGTTAGGCAGTTTGGGACTCACCATTCGATCTTCTGTCAGGTAGTTTGGGATTCACCATTTTATCCTCTGTCAGGTACTTTGGGATTCACCATTTGATCCTCTGTCAGGTAGTTTGGGACTCACCATTTGATCTTTTGTCAGGTAGTTTGGGATTCACCATTTAATCTTTTGTCAGGTGCTTTGGGAATCACCATTTGATCCTCTGTCAGGTGCTTTGAAACTCACAATTTGATCTTCTGTCAGGTAGTTTGGGACTCACTATTTGATCTTTTGTCAGGTAGTTTGGGATTCACCATTTGATCTTTTGTCAGGTGCTTTGGGATTCACCATTTGATCCTCTGTCAGGTGCTTTGGGACTCACCATTTTATGCTACTGTCATGTAGTTTGGGATTCACCATTTGATGCTCTGTCAGGTTCTTTGGGACTCACCATTTAATCTACTGTCATGTAGTTTGGGATTCCCCTATTGATGCTCTGTCAGGTTCTTTGGGATTCACCATTTAATCCTCTATCAGGTGCTTTGGGACTCACCATTTGATCTTCTGTCAGGTATTTTGGAATTCACTATATGATACTGTGTCAGGTTCTTAGGGACTCACTATTCAATCTTCTATCAGGTGCTTTGCAACCCACTGAGCGCATATTTTCGAATACGCAAGTTCGTGGTTGAGAATCGTGCCAATGGTGCTCCTGCTGATGCTCATTGCAGCTGCTGACTCGCCTACTGGTATTCTGCGATTAACTTTCAATAGTTCGTCCACTGCTGCGATTGTGTCCGGTGTGATGGCGGCATGTGTTTGACCAGGCCTAGGCTGATCCATAGCGCTTTCACGTCCACCCTGAAATTCTTTGCACCATTTCAAGACCGTACAGCGTGAAAGGCACGTATTCCAGTAAACCACATACATACTTCGTAAGATTTCTGTCAATTTGCTTCTCTCTTTAGCAAAAAATCGGATCACGGCTCGTTGTGACCCCTTGGAGGTATCTATGAAATAGGTCCTTTACGTTCCTTTGTTATTACTCACATCAAACGCGTCGCACCAATTAAGTGTTTCGCACGCTACGTCCCTCTTTTATGTGGGTTACGGCAGCGCCACCATCGCTTCGGCGGGCACAGCGGCTCCACTCGTCTACCTGAGACCGTGTTTCATTAGGACAACTTATATATATATACCATTCTCTTCCTCTTGCGAATGTTTGCAGTGATTTATTTTTTATGGGATTTCTAACATCGTTTGTATGAAGAAAGTTTCACCCAATTGCGTTTTGCGTTGTTTTTAATTTCGCACTGGTACAAACTGAACTGCACTTTTAGCTCTGTTTTTTTAGGGCAAGCGGTCAACGACCACCGTGAGCGACTCCGTCAGATTTAGTGATGAAGCAGTCGTCCGTGAGATTCAGTGATTAAGCAGTCGTCCGTGAGATTCAGTGATTAAGCAGTCGTCCGTGAGATTCAGTGATTAAGCAGACGTCCGTGAGATTCAGTGATTAAGCAGCCGTCCGTGAGATTCAGTGATTAAGCAGTCGTCCGTGAGATTCAGTGATTAAGCAGTCGTCCGTGAGATTCAGTGATTAAGCAGTCGTCCGTGAGATTCAGTGATTAAGCACTCGTCCGTGAGATTCAGTGATTAAGCAGTCGTCCGTGAGATTCAGTTATTAAGCAGTCGTCCGTGAGATTCAGTGATTAAGCAGTCGTCCGTGAGATTCAGTGATTAAACAGTCGTCCCTGAGATTCAGTGATTAAGCAGTCGTCCGTGAGATTCAGTGATTAAGCAGTCGTCCATGAGATTCAGTGATTAAGCAGTCGTCTGTGAGATTCAGTGATTAAGCAGCCGTCCGCGAGATTCAGTGATTAAGCAGTCGTCCGTGAGATTCAGTGATTAAGCAGTCATCCGTAAGATTCAGTGATTAAGCAGTCGTCCGTCAGATTCAGTGATTAAGCAGTCGTCCGTGAGATTCAGTGATTAAGCACTCGTCCGTGAGATTCAGTGATTAAGCAGCCGTCCGTGAGATTCAGTGATTAAGCAGTCGTCCGTGAGATTCAGTGATTAAGCAGTCGTCCGTAAGATTCAGTGATTAAGCAGTCGTCCGTCAGATTTAGTGATTAAGCAGTCGTCCGTGAGATTCAGTGATTAAGCAGTCGTCTGTGAGATTCAGTGATTAAGCAGTCGTCCGTGAGATTCAGTGATTAAGCAGTCGTCCGTGAGATTCAGTGATTAAGCAGTCGTCCGTGAGATTCAGTGATTAAGCAGTCGTCCGTGAGATTCAGTGATTAAGCAGTCGTCTGTGAGATTCAGTGATTAAGCAGTCGTCCGTGCGATTCAGTGATTAAGCAGTCGTCCGTGAGGTTCAGTGATTAAGCAGTCGTCCGTGAGATTCAGTGATTAAGCAGTCGTCCGTGAGATTCAGTGATTAAGCAGTCGTTCGTGAGATTCAGTGATTAAGCAGTCGTCCGTCAGATTTAGTGATTAAGCAGTCGTCCGTGAGATTCAGTGATTAAACAGTCGTCCGGGAGATTTAGGTATTAAGTGATTTCAGGGAAAGGAGAGAGCCAGCGCCATAAGACGAACACTTGCATCCATGCCTCACCGGGATTCGAATCCGGTCCCCTCTCGGACAAATAATCAAATGCTAACGTTTAGACCACTGCGCTCCCGCGGTGTCACCATATTACCCTCTTAGAAAAGTTCTAACTGAATTACATATAAAAATAAATTACATTTAAAATATTCTTACCCACGAACTGATTCCAAATATCTCGTCGTATTTCACTTTATGCTGTTCTTTAACTCGGATTCAGCAGCCCCCGGTGGCGCAGTGGTCTAAGCGATGGCCTCTGATCATTCGTTCGAAAGGGGTCCGGGTTCAAATCCCGGTGAGACATGGATGTTGTGTTTGTCTTACGGCACTGGCTCCCCCTTCCCTGGAACCAGTGACCCTAAATTAGGGACGTGAGACTGCTTATAGCCCATTGAGTTGCTCACGGTGGTCGTTAAACCTGCAATAAAAAAAAAATAATAACTCGGATTTATGTAAAACATTTCGTTCAATTAGGCTTAAAGCTGTTTTAACCTCGTGTTAGATAACTGAATTGCGCCTCATTTGGTTCTTAGTCTTATGGTGTTGCATTTATTCCAGTTGAGCTGTACGTTTTTTATTCTACGAATTACGCATGTAGGCGCTGATGGAATATATTCGGGTGGCACTTTATAGCTGCAAGTTTATGTTTCATATTTCCAGAAACTTATTATTGTAAACGAAAACAAAATCAGAAATTTTTATTGTATACAATAAAAAAAAATGAACTTTTAATAATTATCAGATTTCTATTTTCTGAAGTAATAAAATCAATAATTCACATCACTACTTAAAATTCTTAGAATTTGTAAATCACCACTAAAATGACGAGGCAGCACTGCTGCGCTTAATACAACTGCTGGACAATTGCTAAGGACGGATCATAAACGGCTATATAGCGCATAAAAAAGTAAGTGTGGTTGGATGCCAAGTGAAATAAAACAAAGTCTGAATGCCAGGACATTACACGAAAGACAATTTATTGTGCTCTTAAATCCAGAACTCTTTGGAACGTGTTCAAGGGACAAACAGGCCATTTTGTGTAGAATACGTAAACGTGAAAAAAATGCAATTACCGTCCGCAGGCGTTCCGGCGTAAGATGTCAATACGGGATATGGGCACCATGGAGGGCGATGCAAGATTCCACACGTCGTGTCATGCTTTGCACAACATTATCAAGCAGCTGTTGGGGTAAGTTATCCCATTCCTCTGTCAGTGCACGGATGAGGGTGCCCTTGTTTATTGGAGGGCATTGGCAACCAGCAAGACTCCTCCCCAAAGCATCCCACACATTTTCAATGGGATTCAGATCTGGAGAACGTGCTGGCCATACGAGGCGTGTAATATCCTCGCTCTCAAGACACTCCTGGACAGCGAATGTTCGATGACATGTTGCGTTGTCGTCCATGAAAATGAATCTATCACCGACAGCACCACGGAACATGCGAACATAAGGTAGCAGAACATCATTAATGTATCGTTGGCCAGTCATAGTCCCAGTTAAAAGCACATAGAGAGACGTACGGCCATTAATCATGATGCCTGCCCATACCATGACACTACATGTCGGATATCGGTCCCTTTGCTGGACAATATGCAGTACCACTATCACGCCAGATCAGTTGTCGTCGACAATCAGACGATATACTGTATCTACTCTCATCTGAGAAGAGGACAGCAGACCAGTCGTTATCAGTCCAATTGCGACGTTGATGGCACCCTTGCAAACGGGCGGTACGGTGACGTCTGGACAATGGGATGCACACAACAGGACGGCGGGCGTATAGTCGTCCTTCATGCAAACGTCTGGCGACAGTTTTTCGGGAGATCCGCTTGCCAGTAGCAGCCATAAACTGATTTTCTACCTCACTAGCTGTGCTGCGCCGGTGTCTTTTTGTTGATAGCACTACGTACCGATCTTCTGCAGGTGTCGTACTGCGAACACGACCTCCCCCGTGACGTTTGCTACACTCTCCATTTGTTTGAAATGATATCCAAAGCCTTGAAACAACACTGTGACTGACGTCGAACTCCCTGGCAACATCTGTTATTTTTTTGCCCTTCTTCAATCTTGCCAATAACACGGCCACGCGTAAAATCATCTAGGTGATGTCGGGAAGACATACTGAAACTTGCAAGTTCGTCAATTGATTCCTTCCCTTTCAACTTTGCGTTTGAACAACAACGGTCAATATGCGTCAAATCCTTTATATCTCTTATCAGCGCTATGACGTCACGAACAAGTTCGGCAATCCAAAATTTGCATACGCACAACACGTCTTACTGTATCCCGCACTTATGCTAATTTGCACATTTTCCTGCCTTCCATTTTATGGTTGCTATCGTTGCTATTGTCATCCGTCCTTAGCAATTGTAGGCAGTGTAGTATGATGTTTCCCAGGGGCGAATTGTCCTTCCGGGATATGGGGACATTTTCCCGGCGGGCCATTCGAGAAATCGCCCACCACGTTTTCGCATTCTTTTTGTTTGGAGGTTTTTAAACGAACGAATAATTATTTTGATACTTACGCTAATTTCATTTAAATTTAGTTCTGTATGAAAAACAACAATGAACTTCTCCTTTTCATGTTAGGCGTCAGCTCTGATCTAAAGTAACAATATTCTCTGCACTCGAGTTTGAAAAGTACCGCCGGAGTAAGTTCGCCGTAATAAATTAAGTTAAACTAACAACACTTAGACGTAGGCTGTTGGACTTGAGCCCTGGGTCATTTATATAACCTACCGTTCTATCGTAATCTTGAAAGAAGCAGTAGTGTCAATTGCGATGGCCCATTATATCTACATCCACAGACTGAAACACACCACAAAGCGGTTCTCCTGCCAGAAATGTTCCAGAATTCCTATCCAACCACATTTAAAATCTTAAGAGAAACACGATTTACTTGAACTGGTTCATGGTTCAAAATAATGGGTTGACTTAAAAAATTACGTTTACTCGAACAAAAGATACCAATACCATTGGGCACGATCAGTGGCCAAACACACTATATTCACAAAAGTCACCGGACACTTAGAAGAGAAACACAACATAGCATTTATTGACATACATTAGTACGGTGTCGGTCCACCTTTGGTCTTAATGCATGCACTGACCCTTCGAGACATGATTTCGACAAGGTTTTGGAACACGGAGATAGGTATGCGCATCCATTCAGTACATAATGCTGCTCTAGCTGTTGCTTAGTAGTAGGCCTTGGTTCCAAACTTCTTATGCGGCGCTCTAATTCATCCCATAGGTGCTCTATGGGATTAAGATCAGAGCTCTGTGCTGGCCATCAAACCACGCCGTAAGAGTCTTTGCTTTATGGATTGATGCATTATCCTGCTGGTACCAACAAGGCTCGGTACTATAATAGTGCCGCAGAGTTGGTAGAGCATAATTGTCCAGAATATCGAGGTAGACGTGCTGGTTAACAGGTTTGTCCAGGACAACCAATGGGCCGGTACCATACCACGAAAAACACCCCCACACGAGTACACTGCCGGCTACAAACTTGACCGTAGGAACAGTACACTGTGGTAAAAAGCGTTCCTTCTGCTGCGCCATACTCACACACGGCCATCAGACTGATGGATCGTGTATCTGGATTCATCAGTCCATAGGACCCGTTTCCATTGATCTACGGTCCACGGTAGATGTTCTTTACAACGTGATAAACGACGAGAAGCATTCCTAGTGGAGATGAAAGGCTTATGAGCAGCCGCACGACCACGGTAACCAATGGAATTGAAGTTCTCTGCGAATGGTACGTGCACATACCGAGGTTCCAGAATTGTTATTCACTTGTGCACTGAGGTCTTGTACAGTACTCCGCCGATTAGCTGTAATGACTCTCCTGGGGCTTCAACGTCCTTTATCACTGATTTTCTTTGGTCTGCCGGTACGTTTTGCTGCTTCAGACACGCCATGTGTCTTCCACGTATTCAGTACATATAAAGAGTTGACGTGGGTAAATTTAAACGCCTCTCGGTTTCTCTCATGGACAACACACAACAATCTTTCCTTTCTCAAAGTCAGTTCTCTCCCGCCGCGACGTTTTCACTCAACCTCACGGTGCGTTTGATTGCGGTCAGCTGCAGGCTTGTTTTTATACAGTTTGCAGCTGTACCGAGCATCGTAACAACGCAGCGGTTCCGTTCATTTGCTTTTGAAGGGGTGTCGGTGACTTTTTTTTAATATAATGTATATATAAAAATTAATTGCGTAGGAAGAGTGCTAAGTGGCATGTGCACATTTCAACTCTGGGAATGATGCTCATGGGGATGTCGTTGGAAATGGGAGCTTTAAAAGACTCAAGATTTTGACATAGGACTGCTTCTAACTCCACTGATATTATGGAACGACCTACGGCCGGCCGTCTGTGACGAAAATAGATCTCAATTGAGATCATTACAGCGTTAAAAATTCTCGCCGCACATTAATCGTGTTAGTACATCCGTAAACAACATGGAGTCCAATTCGCGAACTGTGCAATACATCGTGCGCCCGACGCTCCCCTCGCTCTCTGATGCAATATGTCTAGGTGTGGGGTGATACAATATTTCTAGGTGTGGGGTGATGCAATATTTCTAGGTGTGGGGTGATGCAATATTTCTAGGTGTAGGATGACGCAATATTCTAGGTGTGGGGTGATGCAATATTTCTAAGTGTGGTGTGATGCAATATTTCTAGGTGTGAGGTGATGCAATATTTTTAGGTGTAGGGTGATGCAATATTTCTAGGTGTAGGGTGATGCAATATTCTAGGTGTAGGGTGATGCAATATTTCTAGGTGTAGAGTAATGCAGTATTCTAGGTGTGGGGTGATACATTATTTCTAGGTGTGGGGTGATGCAATATTTCTAGGTGTAGGGTGATGTAATATTCTAGTTGTGGGGTGATACAATATTTCTAGGTGTGAGGTGATGCAATATTTCTAGGTGTGGGGTGATGCAATATTTCTAGGTGTGGGGTGATGCAATATTTCTAGGTGTGGGGTGATGCAATATTCTAGTTGTGGGGTGATGCAATATTTCTAGGTGTGAGGTGATGCAATATTTCTAGGTGTGGGGTGATGCAATATTTCTAGGTGTAGGGTGATTCAAAATTCTAGGTGTGGGGTAGGGTGGCCCACTTTGCAATGGAAAAAAAAAGGTATTCAAATCATGGCTCCACATAGCGTAATTTTGTCCATTATGATGTAGTAATGTGTGCACCAAATTTTAGCTCGATATGTGGAAGTTTAGTGGTCACCCAGAAGTTTACTTTTTGGTAGCTAACTCAAATTTCTCTTCTTTTCAGGTATAAACAACCATGTCGACATCTAGCTTGAGATCTGCTCCCACTAACTGGTTTCTTAGAAAGCCAATCTCTAACTTCTCTACAGCAAGACTTCCCCGTGGATTGGATATGCTCCGGATGGTCCAGTTTTACCATTTAGATGAGGGCAAGAGCTTGTCAGTGAGTTACAAATTAACCTGTGAAGCAGTTGTGATTGTTTGAAAGCGTGCGAGGATTCCTACACAGCGGATTGATTCGTGTGTGAGAAAACTCTCAAAACTTTATGAACGATATTTAGCTGTGAAGAAGCACCGTACTCGTCAAGGAGAAAACGACCGTGTGCGTGAGGATATGTTCAAAAGTGATCTAGAAGAATTGTTTGATGTTGCCGTGAAAAATACTATAATGTAAATGAAAAACGACGAAGACCAGGTATTCCTCCAGAAACAAAGAGAAGATGTCTTTTCATGTAGTATGAGTGGCGCTGACTTAAAAACAACAGAAAAAGAAATTAGGAAAAGACATCGGGAGGAAAAAGATAGAAAGGCGACAGAGAAATATAAAAAAAGAGAGAGCAAATGTCTTCCTGGGAAAACTGCAGAGCTTTCTTCATCATCTTCACATAGCTCCGAAAGCGAAGGCGAATATCAACCTGTAGCGTCCACATCTGCCGCACCTTCTACTCCATTCCCATCCAAACGACGTAAAAATATATTTACGTTACCAGAAGTCGTCGGAGCCCTGGATCGAGTCAATCTTCCGGATAGAGGAGCTGTATTCGTTGCTGGAGCCGTTGCAGGGGCGCTTGGACACGATATTTCCGAAATCACCCTTTCCCAAAGCTCCATTAGGCACTCTAGAAGATTAGAAAGACAGAAAGCCGCAGCAGCTGAACAAAAGAAATCATCTTTGGAGGGGCCTTTTCTTTTACATTGGGATGGCAAACTTTTGCCTGATATTGATGGATCTAAGGTGACAGTTGATCGCATTGCTATACTTCTCACTGGAAATGGCCAAGAACAGCTTTTGGGAATTCCCAAGATAGACAGAGGAACAGGAAAAGCTCAGGCACAAGCTTGCGTTGAAGCAATCGAGAAATGGAATGTTAAGTCTGAAATCAAAGGACTTGTGTTTGATACGACAGCGAGTAATACTGGGATTCACACAGGAGCTTGCACAACAATTGAAAAAACCCTAGGCAGAGGACTCGTTTGGATTCCATACCGCCATCATGTTATGGAGATTATGCTTTCAGCTGTTTTCTTATGTGTATTCGGTTCTACTGGAGGTCCAGAAACAGCACTCTTTAACCGCTTTCAGAAAGGGTGGCCAACGATTGATCAAATTGCTTATAGTGCAGTAGACATTGACCTCTTTCAGGATCCTATATTAAACAGATTACGACAAGAAATGCTGGAGTATTTACCAAGTGCATTGAAAAAACAGCAACCAAAAGACGGTTATCAAGAACTTCTGCGCTTGTCTGTTTTGTTTCTTGGTGGAGGAAGTGGCACGGAAACATTTCGAGCTCCTGGCCTTACACATCATGCTCGATGACTGGCTAAAGGCATTTACGCTCTAAAAATATGCCTCTTTCAAAATCAGTTTCAGTTAACACCTCGAGAGACAATAAATACAGTGAATTTGGCTTTGTTTGTAAGCCTGGTTTATGTTAAGTATTGGAATGAAGCTCCACTTGGAATTAGAGCTCCATATAATGATATCCAGCTTCTAAGTCTCCTAAAACTTTACCCTAATAAAAAAATTGGCGAGAAAGCCTACAATGCTTTTGCCAGGCACCTTTGGTTTCTTTCTGAGCACTTGGTAGCCTTAGCTTTTTTTGACGATAGAGTGCCCACGAAAACTAAAGAAAGAATGATCAAGAATCTGAAACGTCCACAGCTGCCCGATTTTCCGCGACATATAGCAATATCTGACGAAAAATATCTCAATCTAGAAAATTTTGTAACTGAAAGGACTAGCTTCTTCTTCGATGTCCTTCTTGTTGGAGGAAAAATTTAATCTAAAGCGTTTCTGAAAATGCAACCCCAACAGTGGAGAAATGATCCTGTTTTCATTGAACTTCGTGAACGTTGCTGTAAGATGAGGGTTGTGAATGACACTGCCAAACGAGGCATCAGTTTGATTAAAAAATACAACCAGTCACTTACCAAGGACGAAGAACAAAAGCAGTTCATTCTTCGACTGGTGGGAAATCGTAGAAAACAGTTTCCTTCACCATCGAAGGCATCTCTTATGTCATAATTATTCAGTTTTCGAAATTTTTTATTTTCAGTTATGTAGTACCCAAAAGTTAAATATTGGGCGACCCCTAAATGTCGATTTTTTGCAAAACCCTTTGGTGTATTTATCATTCACATACTATGGCATAAAATAAAAGTTGTGGAGAAAGAATATTTAAAACTTTTTTTTTGGACCACCCTAGTGTGGGGTGATGCAATATTTCTAGGTGTGGGGTGATGCAATATTTCTAGGTGTGGGGTGATGCAAAATTTCTAGGTGTGGGGTGATGCAATATTTCTCGGCAACCAAGAGCGCAACACGACTGTGCGTGGAATCGTTTTAAAGTTCTCGACGAGATCTACTTAAATATACGAAGAACATTTCGCAGTGGTTTGAACTGAACATTTTAAAAATTGTTTTGTTGTGAACAGGTGAACACTTTTGACAATAACGCGGTTTATCTGCAAAATGAATGTGCGTTGCATAGTTTTAAAGCACTCGACGAGATCTATTCAAATACATAAAGAACATATCGCAGTGGTTTAAACTAAAATTAGAAAAAAATGTTTTCGTGTGAACGGGTCAACATTTTCGGCAATGCTGCGGAATTCGCGGACTAAACGCATGTAAAAGTAGAGAAAATCAGAACGAGAGGCAAGTGCAAGTGATAAAGAATGTAAGAAGCCCAAGAAGACGGCAGCACAACGAACTAGAGGATATCGAGAACGCCTGAAAGCAGCCGCCGCCAAACAAAAACCCAACACATCGATCGAACCCATATCCGACCCATCTCGAACTCCGCTTTGTGTTAGCAATGTATCCAGAATTATTTGTAAAAAAATTATGTAAGCTACTTTTCATATCATAGACCTGTTGTGTTTGCTATAACAAATTAAATAAACGCTTTGAAACCATACTTGACTAGCTTATTTCAACTCACCGATGTGCAAGTCGTAGTCCTACCTTCCAAACTGACGGCTCAATCGGAACTGAGCCTACCTGTATTTTTTTCCTCAACCTAAAATTTTTCAAAGGAAAATAATTATTATCTGGTACAACACCCCGTTTTGAGCGTGGTATGATGCTACATTCATTTACGAGTGGACTTTTAAAATTGTTTCGCTGTTACACTTTTAAATTTTGCTCAGGACTGAATTCGTTTTGCAATGCGTGTTTCAATTGATTTCTTTCATTTAAGAGCTAAAATATTTTCAATGAGGGTATTTATGAAATATATTCTGTAGGTGCGTATGATGTTGTGGTGAACACCAAGATTAAAGTTCCTGGCCTGTTTTGGCTGGCCGTCCCGATCCGCTCTTGATGTTACGCACTAGGAATGGAGACGTGTATTTGATTAAACGAGGTTGCGTAATTTCTCTTACCCTGCGTGTTGTACAACTATATTGTGAGAGGATGGCCGATGATAGGAAGTCGAATCTTGTCTTTCGAGAGATGACTGTACTTAATTAGAAAGGTTCGCGAACCATTCATTCTAACTTCGCAACGGTTTTCCACTTCAGTTGTGCTCAGGAAGCTATCTGATGATAAATCCAGTCAATAATTCTACAACAGGATCTCAGACCAGTGCGTAACAGTGAACGGATACCAAAAGTTATTCAACCCTCGGCTGTCAGAACAACAGATGCGCAAAGTCAATCAACGCCTTATTCCAATTTTCAAACCTGGTAATAAATCGACTTGACATTATCTTCCGATAAGCTGTAGCGCAATTGTTATAGTTTTAGCTCATATCGCTTTCTGGTTTAATTTAACGCTGCCATTTTTGTTCTACAGAATGTGTTTCATCTCTTTAACGGAAGAAAAGTTTTAACGGAGGAAACAATGTGCAACTAAACTTCCATTTGTTCTCTCCAACTGCGTTTAATTAATTTACCCCTAATGATTTGCGCGTTTGAAGTAGATGAACTACAGTGTCTATTCTGAGATACTGAACTGAATATACCTTATCCGTCTTTTCTAAATATTTTGACTTCCAACACTTCCAGTTTTCTGGAAATAAAATTTCAGTGTTATTAGAGAAGATATTTATAAAAGATGCAAAAAAAAAAAATCAAAAAAAAATCGACGAAATCTTTAAATTATCTGACATTAGACATTTGAAAGATAAAAATGGTAACATACTTAGCTTCCAACGAAATTTACCTATTGCGTTCTATAAGAAAATATCCATCTTTATATTTTGTGACTTATACATCTAATTTGACTTTCCTTTAGAGCCTGTGCCATTATAATTCCTTCTCGTCTTTCCTTTTGAGTGTGTGTCCATATTTAGTTCCCTCTCGTTACACGATTTCTGACTGAAAGACACATTACTTCTCCTAGGAGTCTTTCCGTTTTAGAACTACTGACAGTGAATCGGAGCACGGTAAAAGGTAAACATTGAATGTATACAGAAAGCTTGATACAAAGAATGACATGGCAGAGAGAGAGAGAGAGAGAGAGAGAGAGAGAGAGAGAAACTCGTTAGAAAAAGGTTTTTCAGAAAGATGCATGTTAGAAAGAAGAAATGTTTGAAAGTGAAAAGCTAAGAGACGCACTCAGATTTGTAGAACGAATGTTACGCTGAGTTACAACGAACTACATGTGTGGAGAGTCTATTGTAATTTTTTCCACGAATTGAAGTCACCAAGTTCACATTATACATACGTATACACTGAGTGGCCACTTTATTATGACCACCTGACAGTTTTAAGCAAATGAGCTATGGCTGCACGCTGTTGCCGCCAGAGGGCGAGGCTAGTATAAAAAGGGAAAGCTCAGTGCTTGCGATAGTGGTAGAAGTCATTTTTGGGTGACGAAATGGGTACAAAATGCGATTTGATGGACTTTCAACGTGGGATAATTGTAGGAGTTCGGGGCCAATGAGCGAGTATCACCGAAACCGCCGCATTCGTAAAATGTTCCAGAGCAGCTGTTGTTAAAGTGTTTAAAGACTGGACTGTCAGCCAAAAAACTGGGTCTCTACGTGCAGCGTGTACTTTTCATCGACTAGTGACTACTCGGGCGGAACGGAGAGTGTCCAGACTGGTAACAGACAACAGAAGGGCAACAGTGCAGCAAATTACAGACCGTCTTAATCAAGGATCCCCTCAAATGATCTCTGCACGCACTGTTCGCCGTACACTGCATCGGATGGGATATGGCAGCCGAAGGCCTGTTCGAACACCTTTGCTGTCTGCAGTTAACAAGAGAAAACGTCTCCAGTTCGCACAGGAGCACAAGGATTGGACAGTTGATAATTGGAAGCAAATTATGTGGTCCGATGAATCACGTTTTCAGTTTCACCATGCCGATTGCCGAGTGAGAATTTGGCGGAAACAGCACGAAAGTATGGACCCAAAATGCATTGCTACTACCCTTCAAGCTGGTGGAGGCAACGTTATTTGTTGGGGAATGTTTTCCTGGCACGCTTTGGACCCTTTAATTCGTGTTGATCAACGTCTAACTGGAACATCATATCTAAACATCGTTGCGGACCAAGTGCATCCTGTCATGTGGATGGTTTATCCCAATGGCGATGGGTACTTTCAACAAGATCCTGCCATAGTGCTCGTATTGTACAGGATTGGTTTCAGGAACATACAGGTGAGTTACTTTGCTTAGGTGGCCCCCACAATCTCCAGATCTCAACCCCATTGAGAATTTGTGGGATGAAGTTGAACGATCCATCAGACAGCTGGATCCACAACCCTGCAATCTTACACTCCTGGAAAGTGCTATTCATCAAGCATGGTCTCAGATTCCAGAAACCACCTATCAACATCTCGTGGACGAAGAATCGACGCAGTATTAAAGGCAAAAGGTGGCCCAACGAAGAACTGAGGGTATGGTCATAATAAAGTGGCCACTCAGTGTATACACTCTACGTTAAAAAAGTTGCATTCAGAAGGGTGCAACCAACAGGAATGGAACTTGGTCGGTAGGATTGACATCGTAAGGCATGCAAATGATCCAAGTATCACGCCCGGCCGCGTATGTAACGTAAACAATGAGGGGTCGTAGAGCTGTGTCTGGGCGGTTATATAAGGTCGTCCCGTTGCGCATGCCTACCATTCTGACTCGTGATGTTGTGTTGGTTGCATTCTTTGCAAGTGAAGTATGCCTCGGAGAAAAGTTTGGAAGCAATATGAGGAGTTAGAGGAGTTCGAGAGGGGCTATATCGGCGAGCTCCGGGAAGCAGAATGGTCTTATAGCGGTATTGCGCACCATACCAGTCGTGCGGATATCACCATAGCACGCATTAGCGACAGTGGATAGAAGAAGGTACGCAGCAGCGACAGGAAGGGTCTGGGCGACCAAGACGAACCACGAAGAGAGAGGACCGACAGGTTATCCGACATGCGTGGAGTCACCCAACAGCGACTATTGCGGATATTCCGCGAGCAATGGTGCCTTCCATGAATTGTCTGATTAGTACCTTTGGCAGACGGCTGCATGACTTAGGACTACACGCATGCAGACCGTTACGACGATTGCCGGTAACACCATTGCATCGTCGCCAAAGAGTGCAATGGTGTCGTGCCAGACTCTCATAGAGCCAATCAGAATGGCAGCGGGTGATCTTCAGTGACGAGTCCCGCTTTTGTCTTGGAGGAGACAACCAACGAATCCGTGTATGGAGGCACCGTGGTCAGCGCCAAGCTGATGGGTTTGTTGTCGAGGGTCACACGTCCAGAAGGCCTAGTGTCATGGTGTGGGGTGCTATGGCCTACGATGTCAGATCACCTTTGGTGTTCATTGCAGGCACTTTGGCAGCCCAAAGTTACGTTAATTAGGTCCTGCAACCAGTGGCCCTACCTTTTATGAACGCTCACTTCGGTGCGATTTTCCAACAGGACAACACTTGTCTTCATACTGCTGCTGTCTCGAGAGTTTGCCTTAAAAGGCTGACACTCTGCCATGGGCAGTCGCATCGCCATACCTATCGCCGATTGAAAATGCGTGGGGGATGCTATTGGACGCGCTATCTACACTCCACCCCTACCTCACAACCTGCAGGATAAAACCTGTAGGTATGCCTAGCATACCTAGTTTATTAAAAGAAATATAGGAAATGGACAACACAAAAATAAAATAAAACTAAAGATGCCCGTAACAACAAGCACACGAGGGCGGAACAAACATCGATAAAATAGTAAATAACGAGAAACAGGGTACACTGGACCCTCGTAACATAAAGAGTGACACTTGCGGACATAACGTAGATAAGGAAACACATTACACGATCATATAAAAGAGAAGCTGCAGTGAGTATAAATGCGCACTGAAATGAGGCATGGCGCATGGGGCGTGATAACAATAATTGAACAGGCGAGAGATTCAAATATAATGCAGGTTTAACTATGTTATGGAAATGCCACAAAGGCGTGAAAATAACAGGGTGACATAATGATAATTACAATTGCGCAAGGAAAGGTTAAAGAGACAGTTTTACGCCATAGACAAGTACGTCAGTTAACATACTGTCGACAGTCAGATCGAGAACAAAGTGACGTCAAAAACAGAAGGTATTTGGTGAGAATACCACCAGAATAAACGTGTAACATTCATGAGGTACATCTAAGCACATATTAAGTAACAGATAAGCCCTGTTGTCACTCGTCAGAGTGTGGACCAAGTGTCGTAGGCTGATTTATGTGGGTTGGGGGAACCCGACACACCGAACAGACAGCATGCGAATATGCGTTTCATAAACATACAATAACTCATGACAAATAGTTACGTATCATAATTAAAAAGTGTAAGGCGTAACAAAACATTTGTAATGCAATGATCAATAGCATACTATCAGGTCAAGGATTGCGAACAATACACATGAAAACTATACAAGATGCAACAAGAAATGAAATGAAAACAATGACAGGAAAGGTGAGATAATGATGAGAAGAAGGTCATCAAATTCGAAAGCGCGGGTGAAAGAATGAATAGTTTAGTGTTCCATACAAGCACTGCCGTATGAGCTGATATACACTGCAGAACAATTGAATTAGAGACAGCTGGCGTTAT
Organism: Macrothele yani; assembly: GCA_039090855.1. Classification (NCBI taxonomy): domain Eukaryota; kingdom Metazoa; phylum Arthropoda; class Arachnida; order Araneae; family Macrothelidae; genus Macrothele; species Macrothele yani. The sequence continues at coordinate 124,562,319 of CM077013.1, forward strand.
GCAAATGTGGCGCTGTGGGCGGCCTAGTAAATGAAAACGATATATGCAGCGATCCGACAATATAAGGAATCATGCGACGGGAATCAGTAAGAATCGGTATGGGTAAGACGAAGGATCTAAGCGCATTTGATCGTGGGAAAATTGTCGGCATGTTCCTCGAACCTCTTCTTGACGATTCTGGCAGTGTGGCGTAGCCCATTATCCTGTTGGTAATGACCATGACCAGCAGGGAGCACAGTTGCCATGAATGGGTGAACTTGGTGCGCAACGATGTTCAGACACCTGACAGCTGTTAGGGATTATGCTATTAGGATAATGGGGCCTAAAGTGTCCCAAGAAAACATCGCCCAGAGCAAAACACCGCCGCCGGCCTGTTTCCACCCAACACTGCATCCAGATGCCATAGCCTCCGTTGGTAATCGGCGTATCCGCGCTCGGCCGTCTGTGTGATGCACCAGGAATGTTGATTCGTCAAACCAAGCCACTTTCTTCCAATCATCTACGGTCCAATCTCGATGATTTTGGGCCCATTTCATGCGTTGTTGCTGACGCGCAGTGAGAATGAGGACGCGGCTGGGTGGTCTTCGGCTACGCAAGCCCATGCGCTCCAGGCTCCGATGAACTATGTGCTGTGACGCATTGCCCTGATCACCACTGTTGTAGCTGCGGGTAAGTTGCCGAACTGTGGCCCTGTGGTCGCTGTGAACAATGCACGCCAATCTCCGCTCCCCTCTGGCATCAATGAGGTGTGGACGATGGTCCAGGAGAATCATTTGAGACCAGTATCACGATCCTACCTCTACGCGATCTTAAGTTATACTAATTTATGCGCATGGCATTGAAGTTGAATCATTTTTTAGGATCATTGGTTATTACTTTTTTTCATGCCAGTTATTAGATTTTAGCTATTTGTTACAATTTAGAAATTATAAGCATTTGATCAATGGTACGACATGATGTCGGTCAAGTTTTCCTAGAGGGTAACCCCCATGGTGCCAATTTTAAAGACGTATCCACGTCAAAAAAAAGATGAATAATCTTCGACTACTTGTTCAACCAACTAGCTTGGACCTTCGGTACCTCACTACACGGATTAAATGCAGCTTGGCGTAGCTCCCAGCTACAGTAATGACTTCTTTTTGTTTGGACCTTCGGTACCTCACTACACGGGTTAAATGCAGCTTGGTGTAGCTCGCAGCTACAGTAATGACTTCTTTTTGTTTGGACCTTCGGTACCTCACTACACGTATTAAATGCAGCTTGGCGTAGCTCGCAGCTACAGTAATGACTTCTTTTTGTTTGGACCTTCGGTACCTCACTACACGGGTTAAATGCAGCTTGGTGTAGCTCGCAGCTACAGTAATGACTTCTTTTTGTTTGGACCTTCGGTACAGCACTACACGGACTAAATGCAGCTTGGCTTAGCTCGCAGCTACAGTAATTACTTCTTTTTGTTTGGACCTTCGGTACCTCACTACACGGGTAAAATGCATCTTGGCGTAGCTCGCAGCTACAGTAATGACTTCTTTTTGTTTGGATCTTCGGTACCTCATTACACGGGTTAAATGCAGCTTGGCGTAGCTCACAGCTACAGTAATGACTTCTTTTTGTTTGGACCTTCGGTACCTCACTACACGTATTAAATGCAGCTTGGCGTAGCCCGCAGCTACAGTAATGACTTCTTTTTGTTTGGACCTTCGGTACCTGACTACACGGGTTAAATGCAGCTTGGTGTAGCTCGCAGCTACAGTAATGACTTCTTTTTGTTTGGACCTTCGGTACCTCACTACACGGGTTAAATGCAGCTTGGTGTAGCTCGCAGCTACAGTAATGGCTTCTTTTGTTTGGACCTTCGGTACCTCACTACACGGGTTAAATGCAGCTTGGCGTAGCCCGCAGCTACAGTAATGACTTCTTTTTGTTTGGACCTTCGGTACCTCACTACACGGGTTAAATGCAGCTTGGCGTAGCCCGCAGCTACAGTAATGACTTCTTTTTGTTTGGACCTTCGGTACCTCACTACACGTATTAAATGCAGCTTGGCGTAGCTCGCAGCTACAGTAATGACTTCTTTTTGTTTGGACCTTCGGTACCTCACTACACGGGTTAAATGCAGCTTGGTGTAGCTCGCAGCTACAGTAATGACTTCTTTTTGTTTGGACCTTCGGTACCTCACTACACGGGTTAAATGCAGCTTGGTGTAGCTCGCAGCTACAGTAATGACTTCTTTTTATTTGGACCTTCGGTACAGCACTACACGGACTAAATGCAGCTTGGCTTAGCTCGCAGCTACAGTAATTACTTCTTTTTGTTTGGACCTTCGGTACCTCACTACACGGGTTAAATGCATCTTGGCGTAGCTCGCAGCTACAGTAATGACTTCTTTTTGTTTGGATCTTCGGTACCTCACTACACGGATTAAATGCAGCTTGGTGTAGCTCGCAGCTACAGTAATGACTTCTTTTTGTTTGGACCTTCGGTACCTCACTACACGGGTTAAATGCAGCTTGGCGTAGCCCGCAGCTACAGTAATGACTTCTTTTTGTTTGGACCTTCGGTACCTCACTACACGGGTTAAATGCAGCTTGGCGTAGCTCGCAGCTACAGTAATGACTTCTTTTTGTTTGGACCTTCGGTACCTCACTACACGTATTAAATGCAGCTTGGCGTAGCCCGCAGCTACAGTAATGACTTCTTTTTGTTTGGACCTTCGGTACCTGACTACACGGGTTAAATGCAGCTTGGCGTAGCTCGCAGCTACAGTAATGACTTCTTTTGTTTGGACCTTTGGTACAGCACTACACGGACTAAATGCAGCTTGGCTTAGCTCGCAGCTACAGTAATGACTTCTTTTTGTTTGGATCTTCGGTACCTCACTACACGGATTAAATGCAGCTTGGCGTAGCTCCCAGCTACAGTAATGACTTCTTTTTGTTTGGACCTTCGGTACCTCACTACACGGGTTAAATGCAGCTTGGTGTAGCTCGCAGCTACAGTAATGACTTCTTTTGTTTGGACCTTCGGTACCTCACTACACGGGTTAAATGCAGCTTGGTGTAGCTCGCAGCTACAGTAATTACTTCTTTTTGTTTGGACCTTCGGTACCTCACTACACGGGTTAAATGCATCTTGGCGTAGCTCGCAGCTACAGTAATGACTTCTTTTTGTTTGGATCTTCGGTACCTCACTACACGGGTTAAATGCAGCTTGGCGTAGCTCGCAGCTACAGTAATGACTTCTTTTTGTTTGGACCTTCGGTACCTCACTACACGTATTAAATGCAGCTTGGCGTAGCCCGCAGCTACAGTAATGACTTCTTTTTGTTTGGACCTTCGGTACCTGACTACACGGGTTAAATGCAGCTTGGTGTAGCTCGCAGCTACAGTAATGACTTCTTTTTGTTTGGACCTTCGGTACCTCACTACACGGGTTAAATGCAGCTTGGTGTAGCTCGCAGCTACAGTAATGACTTCTTTTTGTTTGGACCTTCGGTACCTCACTACACGGGTTAAATGCAGCTTGGCGTAGCCCGCAGCTACAGTAATGACTTCTTTTTGTTTGGACCTTCGGTACCTCACTACACGGGTTAAATGCAGCTTGGCGTAGCTCGCAGCTACAGTAATGACTTCTTTTTGTTTGGACCTTCGGTACCTCACTACACGTATTAAATGCAGCTTGGCGTAGCCCGCAGCTACAGTAATGACTTCTTTTTGTTTGGACCTTCGGTACCTGACTACACGGGTTAAATGCAGCTTGGCGTAGCTCGCAGCTACAGTAATGACTTCTTTTGTTTGGACCTTTGGTACAGCACTACACGGACTAAATGCAGCTTGGCTTAGCTCGCAGCTACAGTAATGACTTCTTTTTGTTTGGACCTTCGGTACCTCACTACACGGATTAAATGCAGCTTGGCGTAGCTCCCAGCTACAGTAATGACTTCTTTTTGTTTGGACCTTCGGTACCTCACTACACGGGTTAAATGCAGCTTGGTGTAGCTCGCAGCTACAGTAATGACTTCTTTTTGTTTGGACCTTCGGTACCTCACTACATGTATTAAATGCAGCTTGGCGTAGCTCACAGCTACAGTAATGAATTCTTTTTGTTTGGGTGTGTAACCGGCATTGTGAGCCATTCGATAGACTCTAAGTAGTCGCTCGTTACTAATTTTGGGACGCGGGTTCCAGGGAAAGGTGAGAACTCGTCGTGTAAGACAAAAACAACATCCATGCCTCACCGGGATTCGAACCCGGACCTATCTCGCACACATGACCAGGAACCAGCGCGTAGACCACTCCGCCACCGGTGCGGCCCACGGTAATGATAGAATAGCCTCCGTACTTAATGTGAACAACATCCTTGTCTTGCGGTGTGTGTACAAGCGAGCTGTCATTTCAGAATGTGAGCAACTAACATTGCTGAATATTTTGAGGACGAAATGTGAATTTTGAGTTACCAAGCTACCAGAACTGGCAAAAAGTATTTTATAAGCAAATGCTGTAAATGGGCAAATGAAAAAGCACAGCGCGAAAACTCTCAGAAACTGGTGCAAAAGTTACAATTCTACTTTTAATTTGATTGTACGCAGTGAGATTTGCGCCCTCTTTTGAGCTGCGCCCGGGACTACCGTCCCGCCTGCTCCGCCCTACTTACGCCTCTGATTCTCTATAGTGTAGAATATGTTCAATATTCAGGGAATTATCTTCCGGATTTAGGAAACACAAGAAAAAATTCTTTGATGAAGGGTTAACTCCGATGAAGAGTTATGATACAAGATAAAACTACATCTTTCAGAGAGAATCCGAGCAAGAGTCTAAAGTACAACACAGAGCCGTTGACCGAACATATTATCATCGCAAAACTGACAAGGTTTGGGATAAAAGAAAAAAGTCTTAGCGATGTTTATTTACCGGACAAATGAAGTTGTCGAAACTTAGAGATAGCTTTCAGTTGTGTGTCAACGGGTTTTTCTAAATAGGTAAATTATTTACTTTTAATAGGGGTATAATAGAGATTATCGTAAACCGAACAAACAAAGAACTTTAAATGCGACGAACATCGTTGCAATGCCTTCGTTTTGATAAAGGGAATTTTTGTACATTAAAATCTCTACCGTGACATCGTGACATAAAAGTGAAAAAAAAAAAAACCACACAAACTAAATCGTATTTTAATATACAAAACTCCAGACACTGTTACAACAGAACCATTCGCTTTTCGCTGCCGTGAAGACGTTTCGACTGATGGCCTCATCAATCAATCAATAATACTTAAGGTTTAGGTCCAATTCACATTCAGTTGCATGGAGCTAAGAAGAAGCAGATAGATTCGGGGCAGAGTCCCCTGATTGGATAATTTTAAAGAGGAATAGGAAAATAGAGTTGTAGATTTTTACTGCTAAAAGTGAGCGCGAGAAATTTGCACTTTTAGCAGTTCAGATAAAAGTAACAATTCCTGACACTAACAGGGAAGCAGGGTCAGTCTGGCTATTGAGAAGGAAGCAGTGCCAAGGGATAGTCCGTTGAATTTCCGTCCCAGCGGTAGAAGTACGATGGATGCTGGAGATGGTTGAGCATGGGAATTCCTATTTATGGTAATTCCTGTTGATTTGGTAATTCCAGGGGAGCTGGCGTGAGGAATTCGTGGTGTACAGGGAGTTTGTAATGGAGAAAGCATAAAGGAAATAGTGATATTTTTACTCATAGAAGCAGTTTTCGAGACTTTACTTACCTATGTGGGGTTCTTCTATTTTTTTTTAACGAAAATTACGATAACAGGGTGAACTGCTTGAGTAGTAGTGGAAATTAGGAGCTAAGGAGTTAATCCTTTTAAGGGCCAAACTAGGGACACTTAGTTGGAAGTGGAGATAAAATTTTTGTAAAGAGTGGAGATAATGTCCCGGTAGTTTGAAATGTTGAGATTGCTAAAGTGAAAATTCCGAATACATACTAATTAACATAAAACCGTTATCTTAGATGTGGGGTTAGTAATTTGTTTGGAAAATATAAATATAATACATAATTCAATTTTGACTATATTGCAGTTATTCCAACAGTTTACTAAATAAATACATTGCTCTTTCCACGTTCCAGAAACACACAGCATCCGAAAAATTGTTTTTCAGCTGCCACTGTGGAATTGAACCAACAGAACTCTCGAAATCTAGCCGAGCGCGTTACATATACGCCACGGTGGCCAACAATCCACGGTGCTATGTGTATTTTTAAGTCAGCTTCTGACATCATAAATCCGTAAGATGGGCTCAGTTACTGAGACGTCTCCATCTGGTGGGCATGAACGGCACTAGCTATATATATATTATAGCAGTAAATCCAAAGGGCGAGATCCAAGGTGAAAATACTCCAAATACGTGGCGACAGTTAATATTTATGTGGCGATGTATTTATTTATTAACTGTCGCCACGTATTTGGAGTATTTTCAACAGTTTACTGATAAACAAGATAACACGCTCATCCGCCTTTTAAGCAGAATTAATGAAATCTTAAAACAAACAATGAAATGAATGAAATTAAACAAAATTTGAACCATTCATGTCATTTGCTTTACCTTTCATACTTCCCGTTCTATTTGCGGGAAGGAGTGAAAAGTAGAAATGTTTAGTGATTCTGTTCTTCGGAGATTGGACAGCCGAAAGGCCGTCCTTTAAGGTTAAATAATTAACCACCGTGCTGAAGGGAGCTGGGGAGATCTTGACTGCAAAACACAACAATTAAATCTGAGATTTTCATGCTCTGGTTGTCCGCTTATATCTTGCACGCCGTTCGTGTGATTGGCCTGCAAATGCAATTATTTGCATAACTTGTACGCGTGTAACCACCCTGCATTTTGCATGGCGTTGCGTTCACGTCTCCGTGGTGTGGCATTTTCTCCGTCAAGCAGTGTATTAGGCATGTAAAAAAAGCCTACGCTACGGCGCTAATAGGAATTGAACAGGAGCATTTTTGGAGAAACTATCTCCAAAAAAAATTAGTTTGCACTTATTTGTACCCCCGCCCCCCACCTCCAAATTTTGGTCACGCTACGCCTATGCGGGACAATCAATTTTATAGGGTCATGATCTACGAGGACCCCGAAACACTCAGCATAATGTAAATGTGATTCCTCTGAAACTACAGCGAATTCTCAGACAACGTTTACTTGAAAAAATGTATTTTGGGTCGATAGGAGAGTGTAATGTTTGGCCTTTGCATCATTAAAATGAGATGACGCTTTATTGCTCATACAAGCAACCACTAATTGCTTCAAAGTTTAATGACCCCTTCTTTCCGCAGTGATTGGATCAGCAGAAACCTCGCTATCCTGCTTGGAAATGAAGTGCATTAATTTCTTAGTCCTACATTAGCAATGCTTAAACTGGAATCCTGGCGCTTTTTATGTGTTCACTAGGTCACTATACAATCTTCAACGATTACCATAATATCAGCATCATTATAGTTATGACAGGCGATTTTGTAAAAACTGCTACAACAGTGCTTACAAGGAAACAGCTGCAATAAAGAAATAAAAAAGGCTACGTTCCAGTTACTACTAAATAAGCTTCATATGTGACAACCCGCGGTGCCTCTGTTTAAGGAAATAAAGTAATGACACCAAATTCTCGGGTGCAATAAGAGAGCATTTTGATATACTCTGAGTGATCTCTATATTATCCCCACCCCTGCCAAAAGCGGATGCGGCCCGTTGACTACGTAATTTCCGAGAGGGCGCGATTAGTCGACCGGTGTAACATACATAACGTGTAAGTGGAGCCGTAGGTAGTAAAATTAGGAGATAGTTTCAGTTATGAGAAGCAAATATGTGAAAATTGCTACAACAGTACTTACAAGGAAACAGCTGCAATAAAATAATACAAGGAAGATGACACCGAATTTTCGAGTGTAATAAGCACGTCTTTTGAATCCGTTCTGATGGAAATTAAATTTATCAAAGCTATTCAAAGTCAATGGAACCGGTATGGGAAACAACAGTATTTGACGGAAGAAAGAAGTTTTTCAATCGGGTCTTTAATCCCTCAGATATTGCTGTAAACGGAATCGTGAACTTGCCAACTCTTAGAAACAGAGTTATCGACGAAAATAAGATGTGACTTTACGTCCCCGGGTGGGAAAACCATGCATTATTTTAGGAAGAAAGTATTCGAAAAAGGTTTATCCATATGAGCGGTATCGGTCCAAGAAAAAAATTTAGTCGAGTTTAAAGGAGCCCAGATTTTGCTTCAAATGCATCAGAAGCAGCAATTAACACTTATGACCCATGGTGGCTCAAACATTCTTTACAAAACATTAGAAATTATGTGAAAAATACTTTCCATCAGGTCTTGTATGCGATACAGGAAGAATTTCTCAAATCGGAGTTTTAGGAGAAGAAAACGCAACTTACCATTATGCGCCCTAGCGGAAAGTTTACGATTTACGTGAAAATTTTGAATTTATGGGAAAAACATTTCGCATCGGAAACACATTCTCCAACAAAGAAGGAATTTTTCAAATCGGACTTCAGAAGTAGAGATATTGACAAAAATAAGACATACATCTACGCCCCTGGCGTAGAAACCATGCATTATTTCAAGAAGAAAATGTTCCTAAAAGGCTTGTCGACGTGAGTAGCTTCGGTCAACCAAAGACATTTTTTTCAATCGAGATGTTAGAAGCTCATATTTTGCTGCAAATACATCAGAAGCGGAAATTAAGATTTACGCCCCCTGGTGGCCAAACCATTTTTTTTACAAAAATTAGAAATTATGTGCAAACGATTTCATATCAGGAACTGTATCCGGTGCAGAAAGAAGTTTTTAAATCGGAGATATAGAAGCAGAGATATAGGGAGAAACGCAATTTACCTTTACGGCCCCTAGCGGAAAGTATATGAACTACTTGAATATTTTGAAATTATGTGAAAAACATGTCACACGGAAAACACTATCCAATAAAGAAGGAATTTTTCAAATCGGACTCCTAGAAGTAGAGATATTAACAAAAACAAGATATACATCTACGCCCCCTGGCGGAGAAACTGTAAAATATTTTAAGAAGAAAATATTCCGAAAAGGTTTATCGATGTGAGTGGCATCAGTCCACCACGAAATAATTTTTTCAATCGGTATGTTAGAAGCTCAGATTTTATGGCAAATACATCAGAAGCAAAAAATTAACACATACGCCCCCTGGTGGCCAAAGTGTTCTTTACCAAAAATTCGAAATTATATGCAAACGATTTTCCATCAGGAGATGTATCCGCTAAAAAAAAATTTTGCAAATCAGAGTTTTAGGAGAAGTGATATCGTGAAAAATGTAATTTACTTTTACGCCCCCTAGCGGAAAATCTATGTGTTATTTGAAAAAGAAACTTTATCTAAAATACTCTTCGACATAAATCGAATCGAAAAATAAAAGACTTTTTCAATCGGATGTTTAGATGCAAATATGTGGAATAAAACGCAATTTTGAATTCGACATCATCTGCATTTACGCCCTCTAGCGGCAAAATTGTGCATCGTAAAAAAAAAAAAAAACGAAATGAAGGATCATTATTCGCATATTTCGAGCTTCCGAATGCAAAAAGAATTTATTTTTCAAATCGGACTAATAATTGCAGAGATACCGTGGGTACAGACGGACGGACGGACGGACATGCCAAAAACAGAAGCACGATCTTTTTTTACAAAAGACGTGCTAAAAAAAGGCTACATTCCAGTTACCACTGAATAAGTGGCAACCAGCGGTGCCTCTGATTAAGGAAATAAAGTAATGACACAAAATTATCGGATGCAATAAGAGAGCATTTTGATATACTCTGAGTGATCTCTGAATTATCCCGATCATTGCCAAAAGTGGATGCGGTCCGCTGACTACGTGATTTCCGAGAGGGCGCGATTAGTCGACCGGTGTAACATATATAAGGTATGAGTGGAGGCGTAGGTAGTAAAATTCGGAGCGTTATGGGTAAACGGAAGGATTTATCTTACTTTGAGAAAGAACGGATTGTGGGAGCTGGAACAGAGGGTGCCTCGATTTCCCAAACGGCTGAACTGGTGGGTTGTTCGCGAGCCGCCGTAGTTTACTGCAACTGGCATGAAAATGGTCAAACCACTACCGGGAGACAAAACGGGGCTGGACAGAGAAAAGTTGACGTGAGAGGTGAGCGGTGCGTCCGACGACTCGTACAGTCCAATAGACGAAACACTGTTCAACAGTTGATTACCCAATACAACAGAGGTCAACCTGGAACAGTATCTGTGATGACCAGCGTCGCACGATCGCACGAATGGGCTATAACAGAGGATGACCCCACGACATCCTCTCCTAACCACATTGCAAAGATCATGCAAGTCGGACTTCGGATGACTGGAAAAAAGCGTGCTAGTCTGACCAGTCTCGTTTTTCACTCCACTCCATAGATGATCGTATAGGTATTTGGCGCAAACAATATGAGGCACTCGATCCATCCTGCACGGTTTTCACAGTGCAAGACAGTGGAAGCGGTTGTACGGTGTGGATCATGTTCATCTGGCAGGAACTTGGATTCCTGGAACAATGTATGACTGGTGCCCACAATCGTGAATTGCTTGCTGACTCTCCACACCCAGCAATGTTGCATTTCTTCCCGAATGGCGAAGGTGTTTTCCAAGATAACAATGTGCCGAGACACAGGCAGAACGCTGTGAACGAATGGTTTGAGGAACACAGTTCTGACTAATGAGGTAAGAATAGATGGAGTAAGGATGACGTCACAAACTTGAAGCACTTTGAGCAGACGACGCGGAGCTGATGGCCACGCCCAGTGAGACGTTACTAGTACTTTTTTACACTTTCCAACCGTAGGTTGAAGAAGCGTATATGCTCCAGCTTTTTCCGTCCATCTGTCGTATTAGGGGACCACATGGGGACGAACCCTATTGAAAATGAGACAAATGGGGTTAAAGGACACGACATAGGAGCAGGATCCATTCCATCGCCCTTATCCCATACCACTAAGATGGACGTCAAGTAATTTTGCTTCCTATATTTCCAATAGAAAAACTTTTCTACACAATTCCTTCACAATAAGTGTGTTCCCAAGGATGGAAATTTGAACATCGATTAAAATAACTTCATATTATAATTTGGTATACTTAACATTTTCTAAAACATAACCATAATTATATTAAAAAACAACAACGTTTCCTTTGGTGGTGTTGAAACCAGAAAAAACATGGCGCGACCTGTCCTTTTATGACGTCAGTAGACAAATAAATGTTGGATTGCATAATTACGGTTATGTTTTAGAAAATATAAAGTATTCCAAGTTATAAAATGAAGCTATTTTAATCGATGTTCAAATTTTCATCCTTGGGAACGCATTAATTGGGAAGAAAATGTGTACAGAAGTTTTTTCATTGGAAGTATTGGAAGCAAAATTACTTGACGTCCACCTTAAAGGAGCAATTCTTGTATCTATGAAAATTTTATTTTGAAAATGGCTCTAAGGATTTTGATGCTAGCCGTTAACTTACCGTCTTCTGTTACTAGAAATCTATTTAGCTTGATCTCGGCTTTAGGAAAACTTGTTTAGTGGGTTAAATAACCACTCAGAATTACCACGTTTTTAGTTTAGTGTCATGGCGTCGTCCCATTAAATGTTGGCGCGCGTCACACCATCTGTCTCATTACGTCACGCGTTGTGTGTGGATCCTATTAAAGTTTGATGACGTCACAATCTTTGCGAGCAGATGGTCGCGATTCCCATCTGCCTCATTACGTCACGCGTTGTGTGCGTACGCCCGTCCGCACAATAACTCGCGTAACAATCGTTCGATTTCGATGAAATTTTAGTAGGTGGTAGGGGACCACCTGGGAAGGAACCCTGTTGAAAGTGAATGAAATGGGGTCAAAGGTCAGGACATAAGAGCTGAATCACTTCCATCGCCATTATGCCTCATAACTTACGTAAAAATGCTTCGATTTGGATGACAGGTAAGTATGTTGTAGGGGGCCTGCCTGGGGACGAATCCTATTGAAAATGGGCGAAATGGGGTCAAAGGTTAGGACACAGGAGCGGGATCTATTCCATAGCCCTCATGCATCATAACTTACGTAAAAATGCTTCTATGGCGACAAAACTTTATCATGTTATTTCGGAGGTATACTGAACCAGTTCTGTTGAATATCATCGAAATGGGATCAAAGGTCAGGGCACAGGACTGAGATTTATTCCACAGCCATTTCCCTCTTTAACTTGAGTAATAACTTGAGTAATGATTTCTGGTATGCGTATTATAATCAATGCATTGCATGATTTTACTAACTTGTTTACCATTGCGTGAATAAGGAATAGACCGTTTTTCATAAAAAAGTTATACTCTTTCTAAAATGCGATCGTGCTGTGCCTTTACATGGGTCAACTCATCAACTAAAGCGCCTGCTGGTGTAACTTCCATAGGAAATTGTGCATAGAATATTATTTTTTTTTCTAAATTTAGACACTTTTTTGCAAAGCACTGTGTTTGATTAAAAACTGACGGTTCCAAAACTAACCAAATTTTAAGCAAATCAGAATTTAGATTACTCTTCTCCTCGAGAAATTGTCCACAGTAATGCTCTCATTTACTAAGAATTGATATACCTCACACATTTGTGTTATTTTTATACTTAATTATACTAATGCAAGAGGATCTCAATCTGTGCTGACGGCAGTGGAGAGTGCGTCGCGGCGAAACGGAAGAATTTTCTCGGCGGAGCTTTCTCAGACATGCGTGCATATAATACGATGAACGCATGTTTCACATAAAGCGATAAATTCGTAATTTAACTTTTTGTGCTGTTTATGTTAATAAGTTCCAGCAGCGTACCCCGGATTTTTTACAGGGGTGACGCAAATTATTGAAGACACAAATTAAAACACTCTCTAGAAAACATCTCCCAAAGTAATTGGGATGCGATAAAAATATCTCCACCATATTAAAGTGAAAATATATATTCAGAAACATAAACAAATGTATTTAAAATTCCCATTGTTGGTAAAATATATATTCAGAAACACATAAAATTATATTTAAAATTAAGCAGCCAGTACAACAAAGAACGAAGGATCAAGTGATACCTCATGAGGAGGTCCGGACCACTGGGTCACTCCCATTGAATTCCAGTAAACGCTTAAACTAAATTTTCATTATGGAAATTTCAGAATGCAAAAAAATTTCATTCGACTGCTTGTTTTCATTTTAAGCGCTGCAGCTCATACTTTCTCAAGAGTTCGATTTTGCAAGACCCATAAACTGATACGTAAAAAATGTCCTCAAGGGTAATTTATGCGTATCTGATGATCTGAGGAAATTGTCCAAGCACACACACACACACACACACAAATCACTTTAACTATAATGTTAAGTACTTGTGTCAAGAGGAACTCGTAAAAATAATGTGCTGATGTTTATAATAGGTTCGTTAGGTTTGCCTGTAAATAGGAACTTTAAAGATCCCGTAGAATTGATATTCTAAAAATATTAATTGATTCAGTTTGATACAGAGATTTCTGTAAAACACGATAAGTAGAAAATGTTAGGTTAGCTATTTATGACCTTGGTAACGAAAGCACATACTCTTCTGCAGTTGTTAGAAAACAAAAACAAAGTTCGAAAAACATCAATCAAAATCTATCATAGCCGGCTTAAAACGTTTATGATATGTTACCTAATAATCGCTAGTTTTTTTACTCATCCACGTACTGAAATTTAAAGATATAGATCGAAAAAGGCAGCCACATCATCATTAATCAATGTGATGTTATGGTCTCAGTCGTCTCACCAATATGGCGGCGGAGGCTGTGACTAAGGAGTTTATATTACTGGAGACACCACTCCTATCCACGCAGCATTGGCCGCCATAAGTCGCCGTCTTTGCTGCAAAGGACGTCATGAGTAGGCACGACGCAGCCGCAGAAGAGAAGCTGCTTGTAAACCAATGGAACAAAAGCTTCTAAGCGTATAAACAGATAAAATGAGTACTTCAATAATATTTATCAATGATACACACGCTTACTCTTTCATCAACGGTATAATTTAGTTCATTTTTGCCTGCTTGTGACGTCACACCTCAGATTAGCTGTGACCTATATGGCGGCAGAGCAAGTGGTGTCTCCAGTAATATAACCTCCTTGGCTGTGACGTCAGAATCGTGACGTTTCGCTGGCTTCATTTTGATCACACGAGGGAAACGGCGTACCCTTTCTACATCTATTCTAACCTCCTTGGTTCTGACTTCCAGCACATAGATTAGCCTTCGAATTCCCCTGATATCAATCCCATACAGCATTTGTGGAACGCTATAGGACGGCATATCAGGCGTCTTGATACACCAATCACATCTGTAATTGCATTGAAGGGCGCATTACGAACGGTTTGGTTGGCCATACCTCTCAAATGCTTCCGGCATCTTATTGAATCGATGCCACGTCAGATAGCTGCTGTACTGAAAGCGAAAGGAAGACCTACGAAGTATTAGGTAGGTGGTCATAATTCAAGGTAAGTACTCAGCATAATACGAAGACTGTATTTCATTTAAGGTGATTGGAAATAATAATCTGTATTTTCCTATAAAGGCTTATTTTTTCGGTTTATGATTCTCATAAGAATTTAAGGTTATAAGAACTCGTCCAGCGGCAAAAGTACAAAAGCAATAACCATATCTTTTCCCAGGAATCGAGTTCAAATACAATAGCACAAGAAATAAAAATCCCAAGCCTTAAGGTGGTTCCACTTAAAATCTCTGCCTTATGTTTCCCATGTTGAAACTTCTTTACATATTTTCTTCGCAAAATAATGTATTCCCAAGGATGAAAATTTACACATCGCGGAAACTAACTTTAAGGTATAGCTTGGGATGCTTAATCTTGCTAAAACATAATCATAATTAAGCAATCCAACATTTGTTTGTCTACGACGTCATCGATGTACAGGTCGCGCCATCTATTAACAGGTCTGAACATTACTCAAAGAAAAATGATTGATTTTTAATATAATTATAGTTATGTTTTAGCAAGTGTTAAGTATCCCATGCTATAAGATAAAGTTAGTTTTATCGATGTGCAAATTTTCATCCTACGGAATACATTAATTGCGAAGAAAATATGTAGAGAAGTTTTACCGTTGGAAACATAAGGCAGAGATCTTAGATAGAACCACCTTAATGCACGCTACTTTTCTTACAACTTGAATTTTTCCCTGTGTGTATCGGAATTCAAGCAGAACCCTCAGTACCTGCCAGTGGGAAGGCACGCACTGAGATAATAGCTTACGCTTAAACAGCGCTCTATATGAATTAGCATTAAAAAATCTTTTCTGTAAAATTGAGTCTAATCCTGCCTGTACATTGGTGAGTTAGCCAGGATTCACAATCTTTTTTTCGTCTTATGTAAGAAAGATCCTGCTGTTTGTCATCTGTCATCTGTTTGTTTGTCAGTCCGTCCTTCTGTGTCCGTCTGTCATCTGTTTGTTTGTCAATCCGTCCTTCCATATCTCTGCAACTAATAGTCTGATTTGAAAAATTCTTTTTTGCATTGAGGAGTTTGAAATGTGCGAACAATGAACCTTTATTTCGATTTTTTTTTTCACGATGCACAATTTTACCGCTAGAGGGTATAAATGCAGATGATATCGAATTCAAAATGCATTTTATTCCATTTATTTGCTTCAAACCATCCGATTGAAAAATTCTTTTATATTTCGTTTCCATTTATATAGAAGACTATTTTAGGTATAGTCAATCTTTCAAGTTACGCCTATATTTTCCGCTAGGGGGCGTAAAAAGTAAACTGCGTTTTCCCCAATATCTCTGCTTGTAAAACTCCGATCTGAAAAATTATTTCTGTAGCGGATACAGCTCTTAATGGGGAATCTTTTGCATATAATTTCTAATTTTTCGTATAAAACGGTTTGGTCACCAGAGGGCGTAACTTGTAATTTCTGCTTCTGTTGCATTTACAGCAAATTCGGAGCTCCTAAAATCTCGAATGAAAAAAATGGTTCTTGGACCGATGCCACTGACGTCGATAGACCTTTTTGGAATATTTTCTTCTTAAAATAATGCATGGCTTTTCCCCCAGGGGGCGTAGAGGTAATCGTAGACATTCTGCTAGGGGGCGTTAGGGTGAATTGCGTTCTCCCCGATAACTCTGTTTGCAAAATTACGATTGAAACGATTAAATGCTTTGCATATAATTTCTGATATTCAGAAAAGAATGGTTTGGCCACCAGGAGACGTAAGTGTTTATTTCTTCTTCTGATGTATTTGCAGCAAAATCTGAGCTCCTGAAAACTCGACTGGACTGAAAAAACTCTTCCGTGGACCGATACCTCTCACATCAAAAAACCTTTGGAGAATACTTTCTTCTTAAAATAAAGCATAGTTTTTTCTCCAGGGGTATACATGTATATGTTATTTTTGTGGATATCTCTACTTCTAAGAGACCGATTTGAAAAATTCTTTCTTTGTTGGAGTGTGTTTCAGCTGCGAAATGTTTCTCGTATAATTTCATATTTTTCTTAACAAACAAGTCTGCCACCAGAGGACGTAAGCTCATGTTTTCGTTTACAGCAATTTGTGCGGGACTAGAAACCGATTGAAAAACATCTTTCTTCGGTCAGATACCACTAACTATGCAGACTCTGTGTGAGTGTTTTCTTCCCAAAGTAATGCACAATTTCGCTGCTAGTATGAGCAAATGCTTAATCTCTTTTTCTCAATATCTCTGCTTCTACATGTGCGATTTAAAAACTTATTTCAACACCTGATGCGATTAGTTTGTAGAACACTTTAGGCTAGTATATGAGGAATTTTGTTGTTCACAGTTCTGTCGGTAGTTGGGGTTTTTGTGCTTCAGCTTGCAGCCGTATCCCCACTTCTAGAAACACCATTGCGAAATTTCTTCTTTACTGTATGCCATTCGCTACACGAGAGAAGTGGAGCATTATCATCTTCAAATAATGCACAGATTGCACGCTAGGTGGCGAAAGGTCGGAAACTTTTTCTCTCTATTTCTACTTCTGGGAGTCGTATTTGAAAAGTTTTTTGTCATTAGCATTGTTTTTTCCATGCAGAATATTTTTCGCTTGTTTTCAACTTTTCCATTATGCCCGCTAGAAGGCACAGAGTTATATAATGTTTCCTTCCTTCTCTCGTATTTTTCTTCTTTTAGCTGTTCTGTTTGAAATTTTTTTTGGTCTAATACCTTCCTTGTGCTACGAGAAACTTTTTGTGCACCATTTGTTGATTTTTCGTAACATGCTTTTTAGCCGCTTGTGGAACTAAGCAGATGTTTCTATTTGTGGATGTTTTACCGATTGATGAAATTGGTTGATTGTTTTCCTAACCGGTTCCATTGACTTCCAATAACTTCGATAAATTTAATTCGCGTAAGAACGGATTCAAAAGACGTACTCTTTACAACCGAAAATTCGGTATCATCTTTCTTGTTTTCTTGGCTGTCGTTGAATGAGTCTTAAGGTTCATCTTCTGCGATAGATGGCGCAAAACTCACTCCTCGGGCGTGGCTTTTACGTCTTGCCGTCAGCAAATCACTGCAGAACTCGCCATATTCAGAATGGAAGCGGTCTCTCGTTGGCTCCACAATGAAAAGACAAAATAAGTGCTTATTTAACCAATGACGTTATTTGGGGGTGGAGCTCAGTCTGTAGGCAGACTTTCTATAGCTCAAATTTAGGGGTTCCATGCTAATGTACATATTTTCTCTTCAAAAAAGGAACGTACAGTGGGATTTAAGATGATTTAGGGAAGAAAAATTCCGATCTCACTTTTGGCCCCATTCAATGATTTCTATTTGGCATAGATAATTAAAAAACTCAGATATAAATGAAATATTACGTTTCTTCCAGACAGAAACACTGCTAAGCTAACTTACCGCGCCATCTAACGCCAAATTGGAATACTTTCAAATCAGATAAATTGAAATTTAAAAAAATTCTAACAATTTTTTCGGAATAATAAGTGTGGCATATATTAGCTATGGGTCGTTTCTATTTGTGCCCAAATTTTCAAACACTACAAATTAATAGTCTTCGAGAAAACGAGCACAAAAGAATTTACATTTCAGATATAGGATATAATTTCTTTTACTTTCATTCAAAGACAGCCTTACTAACAGTTTCTTAAAGAAAAAGTGATAACTGAGTTGCAGTGCCTATTTTTGGTACAGAACGGTTTAGATATCAGTTATAAATTACACATGTCACATCTTTATGTGCATTTCTGCCGAGATACTTGTCGGAGAAACAAGAGTTAAATGCTGTTCTTAATCTCGCAGGAAACCGATCCGTTGGAGCTGTGGATTTGACGCAACTTTAGCACTATTCCTTAGAGATGATCCTTAGCCCCAATCAGGGGTGAGGCATGGCGGGGTGTTTGTCTTTCTCCGCACTGTCTTTCTCTCTTCGTGGAACATGTGGCCTCAAATTAGGAATGAGCGCCAATGAAAAAAAAACAAACAAAAACTTAGGGACATAGCCCAAGGAGTTGCTCATAGAGATCGTCAAACGCCGCAATAAAAAAAAATCTTACCGAAATGAAAAAGTAAGCTCTAAATCGCTTTTCGATTTGTTTTTAGCAACGCAAAATTTCAAACTGAATTACTCTATATGCAGTCCTTAACCTAACTTTGAAGCAAAAGTGTTTAATTGAACTATGCTTTATTCCACATTTTAGCTCAACCGGTTGTAAAATTTTGCATCAAATTACTCTTTATTCTGTTTCTAACCTCATTTGTACATAAACGCTTGCATTAAATTTGTTAACCCCTCCTTCTGCATTAACACTCACTAAACTGCGCTTTACATATGTCCTTATTAATCCCACCACTTGCCAAACTTTCTATCGAATGACATTTCTAGCTCTTCTTAGACTCCCAACCATGCAAACGTTATCACTGAATTACCTGTTGTCAATCAGAGATGGAAACGGATAACGGGTTTTATTTTTGAAAAGAAAAAAATATTTGAAAGAAAAATGGTTACTCTGCAATTTTGTGCTCGCTACTGGTGCCAGCGGAGTGAAAAACGATTTGTCACACAAAAATATTGCAGTCTTTTTCTTAAAGCAAAGAAGATTTCCACCGACAGACGATACAATATCGTAAAACGATACTTCCTTTGCGTTTGGTTTTAGTGCGATTGTCCGGAGAAAGATACAGAAAAACGCCTGTAGCCTGCTTCTCTGGGGATTCACTCTCACACATCACGCGTGGTAAGACTGAGAGTTACTTTTAACATCGCATCTTTTGCATTGAGCATTCAGAGGCTCTCGTTTGATGCGCTGACATCCAGTTCCATTGCATGTCGTGTCGGAATTAATGGCTTTATTTGTTAATATGGATGAATTTAATATTAAGAAGACCAAAAGAGGCGTCGAGGCCAACAAATACGTACTTGTTGAAAACAAGTTAGTAAAATCATGCAATGCATTGATTATGATACACTTTCCAACATACCAGAAATCATTACTCAAGTTATGAGGAATAAATCTCGCTCCTATGACTTGCCCTTTGACCCCATTTTGATGATATTCAACAGAACCGGTAAAGTATACTTCCGGAACAACATGATGAAGTTTTGTTTCAGTCGAAGCATTTTTACGTAAGTTATAACTAGGGCTGTCGACCGATCAATATTTTTAATCGGTTAATATTTCACCATTGACCGATTAATCGGTATTTTGATCGAGTGAAAAAAACTGTCACAAAAAATATACGACTGTAAATTACATTATGCATTATTCTATTATTATATGGATACTAAATACGTTGTCTGAAATGTTAGAGTGTTGAATGCATCATAGCCTGTTAATATAGTAGTATTCATTGCTTTACGTTATCAAAAAATCAGAAATACAAATTAATAATAATTACCTTGAGTTGGCAGTCATTGCTTTAGCCAAGATTTTAGGCACGAGAGCTTGTCAACATTAGATGGTTTAAGCGAAGTACGAAGTTTGTTGACAACAATATCAGCGGCACTAAACACTCTTTCACTTTTCACAGACGTTGCTGGAATGCACAGCAACCGTTTTGCTAAAGTAACTAGCAACGGCAACTGTAATGAATGAGTTTTCCACCACTGAAGAGGATCTGTAAAATCGTCGTCGAGTTCAGGCAAACTTCGATAAACTTGAAGCTCTAATTCTATCTGCATGCTGACATTTGTGTATGCCTTTATTTCTGTTTCTGGAATCGACGAATTGTCAAAACATAGTTTTCTTCGTTTCTGTTGCACATTACTTTGTTCTTAGTGTAAGGGAAGCTGTTGATTTGTGCTACTGGATGAAATTCTGTTCCACACTAGATCTCGGTTTTTTTCTATTATACAGCGAAGTGTCTTGAATCGAGGATCAAGGGCAGTAGCTTCTTCGTACTTGTCGTATAAAGGCCATTGACTGAGTCTTTCCGTCAGATCATCGAGCAACATCGCTTTAAATCTGCAAATATATGCTGGGTCGGTATCGGACAATCTCATTGCGCTTTTGAGATGTGTAAAAGCAGGAATTACAACACTGGCAGTTACGTACTTGTGACCTCCGAGTATTTCAGTGATTTCCAAGCAAGGTTTCAATACGCTGATTAGCTTCTCAAACACTTCCCAGTCAACTGTTGTCAGAACAGGGGTATTCGATGCGTTGGCTACCAGAATGGTGTCTACTGTGGTTTCAGCTTTCACCAGACTTTCAACCATGATGCAGGTACTATTCCAGCGTGTCACTATGTCCTGTTGCAGCTTAGTATCAGGAAGACCAAGCTCTTTTTGCTTAGACGAGAGTGTATCCTCTAAATGTGAGCTGTGTTTAAAATGTCCTACAATTTTTCGGCATTTAGCTAGAACCTTTTCTATCGATGCGACTTTAAGAGCTTTATTTATACTTAATTGTAAAGTATGTGCTGAACATCTTACACTGTCAAACATTGATCTGTTAACTCCAAGAACAATATTTCTGGCATTATCAGTGCAGATGGCAACACGTTTGTCCGTTAGTTCCCATTTTTCAGCTGGTTCCTCAAATTCAATTGTACACTGATTTGCAGTATGCTTCTCAATCACCTGTTTCACTTGAAGAGTTGCATCGCAGTATTTTCACTCATTGTCAATCCAGTGTGCTGGTTTTCACTCATTGTCAATCTAAGTAGCTGTCGTTGGCGAGTGAGGTCCAAAAATTTCCAGTTAAACTCACCTAGGAAGCTCTCTTCAATTCATTAAACACTCTTGACTTCTGAATGTCGTAAATTTGGACAATTTTGTTCATAATGGCACTTCTGGCAGGTAAATTGTAACACTTAGAATTCAGAGCTGATTGCAACAACACTTTCAGGCCAGGATCTTCAACAATACTGACAGGTCTCGAACTAGATGTAATCCACAACGCTAATTTATTTGTTAATTCCTTTTCTTTTAATGCAGAAACAGGCTTTTAGAGGAAGGAATTTATACCCATTTGCTTCATAGCGGTGGCATTTGAACTAGGCTGATCCCGTGGCGTATTTGATACAATTTCCATGAATGGATGTTGCGATTGTAAATGATAACGTAAGCTAGTCACACTTCCACTGTACTTAAACTTCTTCTCACATTTTAAACAATAAACATGTCCGCGATCAATAACTTCCTCACTGTCTTCTAATTTATATCCAAAACAAGAGGATAATTTCCCTTTTAATCCCTGAAACTTCATTTTTTGGAGCTCAAATAAACGTGACAGCAAGAGATGATTCAGCGTTCAAACTAACTTTCTTTCACTGACAGACACTCCTATGCTCATTCCAGTTGGCTCCACAACCAATAAAGGAACACTATTTGCTTTTACAATGAGGAGAGAGGGGGTAAAAATTTGCCCCAAACTTTTGCTCTTGCACCGGAAATACTCCCTGTTGACGGATACAATACTTCGGCAACAGTACGAAACTTGGTCCCTGGGTAATTAAGACTAATTGCATACCCCATTGATTCCAAGAAACACGTGTATTATTCCCCCATCTTTCCTATTGAAAGCTGAATCTCATTGTGAGGACCAGCGGCGTATTTTCATCTGCATCGATGTAATAAAACCTCGGGGACCACTATCCAAGCTCGGAAGATGCCGGCCGTCTGTTATATCGACCTTACGTATTGAAACAACAGATTTTTCCCAGACGATTCAGCTGAGACAGGAGTTGAAGAGGTGTGGCACCACGTAATGGCTGACGGGGCTGCATTTTCCCTGAATAGCTTTACTGCTACAGTCAACAAGTAGATAGCAGGGAGGGGAAGCCCAGACAGATCACCATATGAGAAGTGAGCGTAGCGCACAGCAATAAAAGAACGGGGGAACCGCGAGGTCGAGAAGCTCTTAACAAAATGCTGGCAGGACAAGTACAGTGTTAAAGACGGAAGTTCGGAATTGACGTTGGACTTTGAAGACTAGCATACTGACACACAATGAACGATGGAATCCCTGCTGATAGTGGTGACTGCTAGATTTAAACTCCCATCGCCATGAAAAGGCTATTTTCCAAGAAGTGAAGACACAAGCACAAATGTTGTATTCAACAAATTCAAAACTATATGCAGTTTTTTGGAAGTTCCTAAATAATTTTATTTTTGTACTAAATTTTTAAGTAACCGATTAATCGGAAGAGGAAAATAATCGGCGATTTAAAAATAAAAGAAAATAATCGGCGACTAAAAAAATTGATCGATTAATCGGTCGATTAATTGATCAAACCCGACAGCCTTAGTTATAACGCATAAGGGCGATGGAATGGATCTCGCTCCGACGTCCTGACCTTTGACCCCATTTCACCCATTTTCAATTAGGTTCGTTCCCAGATAGTTCCCTACCACATAGTAAAATTTCATCAAAATCGAACCATATTTACGCAAGGTATGACGCATAAGAGTAATGGAGTGGATCCCGCTCCTATGTCCTGATTTTGTCCCCATTTCGCCCATTTTTAATAGAATTTATTCCAAGGTAGTCTCCTACCACATACTAAAATTTCATCGAAATCGAACCTTTTTTACGCGAGTTTTCGTGCTGACGGACAAAGCTCGAGCATATACGCTTCTTCAACCTACGGTTGGAAAGCGTAAACAGAAAGGGGCAAGAGTGAATGCTGGAAGTTGTTTCTTCTCATTAGGAAACCAGAATATGTTTCACAGCAACACCGGTTTTCACCAGCTTCTGATGAGTTGAAAGTTTCCAAAATGTTAATGCTGATTTCATGAGTGTTCCTTCCTTCTGAGAGGCAATGATGAAATCAGCGTCCACGTTTTGGAAACTTTCAACTCATCAGAAGCTGTTGAGAATTGGTGTTGCTTTGAATCATATTCTAAAGCCTAATATGTTATCAGGAAAACAGCAATGCCGCCCCGGTGGCGCAGTGGTCTAAGCGATGGCCACTGATAATTCGTCCGAACGGGGTCCGGGTTCGAATCCCGGTGAGGCATGGATGTTGCGTTTGTCTTAAAGCACTGGCTCTCTCCCTTCCCTGGAAGCAGTGACCCTAAATTAGGGACGGGCGACTGCTTATAGCCCACTGAGTTGCTAACGGTGGTCGTTAAACCTACAATAAAAAAGAAAACAGCAAAAACTGAAATTAAACATACAAAAAGTTACTTAATGCAAACATATTGACTGCAGCACGATCCAAAATTAAGCGGAACAGCCTTAACATCACTGCAGAAGGACGTTTTGACTCTCGCAGATGTGTTCGAAAACACGTAAAACAGTTAGGTTATGTGAAGAACGACAGTTTCAACACTTTCTGTAAGTATTAGGGGTATGCAAAAGTTTCCGCCGTTTTAAGGAGAAAGGAGACAGGATCAATCAGGAAACAAGTACACATTTATTCAACGAAATATTTGTTAGATATTTCTAAACAAATAAAATCTAAAATTCTTTTAAGTAACGCCGTAAGCCACTTACCAGCTGCAGGAAGATCTATCTTTAGTAATCACAGAGAGAAAAAGGGGATTCCGCACATATGAACGCTTCAATGACAACACACTAATATTTATTGTACATCTCCACGAAAAGGTAATAACTCACTATTCCAACACGCACACCCTCTACATATCACCGACATTGTTGTTGTTCAGTCAAAGATCAAATACTTAGATTACTAACCGACGTGAGCAGCAGAAGGGGAATTTTTTTCAGGCAACGCTTGCTAGAGTAAACAACTAAAAAACGTTTCGAGCAGCGCCACCTGCAATTCTGTTAAATGTTCGCTGAGGCGTCTGGTCCGAAGAACTCTGAGAGTCATATTTCTTATAATAATTTCTAACAATATTGGCCGTTAGCATAATGACCTTTTGCTAATTTTCAAGCAACATATGAATGCTCTTGTGATATCCATGGACTTGGGTTTTGAGCTGAAGAACGCAAAGACGAAATTGTCCACCTCTGGAACTGTGGTGAACCGCTGTTGGGCTAGGGCATGTTGCATAGAGCGAAACCGATGACAAGACTGGGGGTGCAATGTCTGGGAAGAAAGCTGGGTGCGGTAAAACCTCCCAGTGTAACTGTTCAAGGGTTGATTTCGTGGTGGCACCGACATGTGGTCTGGCATTATCGTGTAACAGGATGACTGGGCAATGTCCTTTACTAGTCCATGGGCGCTTTTACTCGATTGCGGCTTTCAATTTCATCAACGGATCGCAATATCGTTGTGCAGTGATTGTTTCGTCCGGTTTCAACAATTCGAAGTACAGCACTCCATGCATATCTTATCACACACACACACACACACACACACACACACACACACACACACACACACACACACACACACACACACACACACACACACACACACACACACACACACAACTGCACCTTTTCCCCGTGGATATCCTGTTTTTCAGTAGATGTTGATGGCTGGCCTGGGTCGGCGCAGGATCGCTTGCATACGGGGTTGTCGCAATAGAACCCTTTTTCATCCCCGGTGACAACCTTCCACGAGAAATTCTTCCCTTGAAACCTCTTTACATGCCGATGCCCTATCGTGGACCAATATTACGCCCTGTTAAAGTATGCGTAACCCACTTACCAATCTTTTGGATCTTCCCCAAGGCCAGTAGACGCCCTACCTCCGATGATTGAGCTACTTTCAAACGTTTCGCCAGTTGCGTGGTCGATTGTGTGGCATCCTCTTGCAACAGTGACTTCAGCTCCTCGTCTGCGAGTTCCTGCATTCCACCTACATGTGGCTTGTCTTCCAAGCTTAGATCACCTTTCTTAAACCTGGCAAACCTCTTTCGACACTTACGCTCACCCATAACCGTTTCGCCATACGCCTGACATACTAAACCGTATACTTCACTCGCACTTTCCCCTAAATTAAACATGAATAACAAACAGTACCACAAATGAACTTTATCGACCGCCATGCTTGGCTTCATGTAAGAACTGACAGCACGGGTCGCCGGCCAGTTAGGCCTCTACAACGCCGCTAGCGGGGGCGGCAGAAACTTTTGCATACCCCTAATAAGTGAGTAAATCATACGTTTTCGTAATACATTTATATGATTTCTATATAACCTGCGATACCTACTGCGGAGATATATATACAGTATCATCATCATCATCATCATCATTGCCAACCATTATCAATCCACTGCTGGACGAAGGTCTCTCCAAATTTCCTCCACAACGGTCTGCTTTGTACCAGTCTCCTCCATGTCACTACCGCATACTTTCGAATTTCATCCACCCATCTTCCATGTGGTCTTCTTCTGGGTCTTTTCCTGTCCCTTGGAATCCAATCTAAAATTTCGGCTGTCCATCGATGGTCTGTCCTTCTGGCAGTATGTCCAGCCCATTGCCATTTCAGGGATTTAACTCTGATCATGATGTCTTCCACTCTTGTCATTTTTCGGATCCACGAGTTCCTCTTCTTATCTCTTCTGGTTACACCAAGCATGCACCTCTCCATGCTACTTTGAGTTGTCTGCAGCCTTTGTATGTCTCATTTAGTTAAGGTCCACATCTCTGCACCATACGTAAGCACTGGAAGGATGCATTGATCAAACACTTTTCTTTTAAGACATAATGGCATATTGCTCTTGAAAATTATGCTGTTTCTTCCAAAAGCTCTCCAGGCAAGTTTTGTACGCCGATTAATTTCTTCATCAATGTGACCCTCACTTGATATTTGCTGTCCAAGATAAACGTACGTGTCTGTTATCTCCAGCTTTTCTCCATCAATCGATAAATCTTCATTTCTTGTAAAGGCATTGAACACCACTTTTGTCTTCTGAAAGTTCATTTTTAATCCCACTTATTTACTCTTGTCAGCAAGTTCCTGGATTATACTCTGCAACAATGATGGGGTAGTTGCAAAAATGACTACGTCATCAGCGAAACGAAGGTGGGTTAAATAATCTCCATTAATCTTTGTTCCTTTGTTTTCCCAGTTCAGTGATTGAAAAGAGCTTCGGAGATATGGTGTCACCTTGTCTCACTCCCTTTCTAATTTTTATGTGTGTTGTATTTTCAAACAGCCGAATCTTTGCTGTTGCATTTTCATAGATGTTATTATTAATATTAACGTATGCATCTTCAATACCGCAGGATTTCAGAGCCATTGTAACTGCTAATGGTTTCACCGAATCAAAGGCTTTTTCATAATCGATAAAAGCCATGCACAATGGAAGTTCATATTCCTTCAATCTTTCAATTAGTTCTCTCAGTACGTGGATATGATCTATTGTGCTGTAACCACTCCTGAATCCAGCTTGTTCTGTCGGTTGAGCCATGTCCATTGTCACCTTCAAACGGTGTGAAAGAACTTTAGTGAAAATTTTATAAACCACTGATAGGAGGATGATAGGTCTGTAGTTCCTGAAATCCTCAATGTCACCTTTTTATGTAGCAGGATTATTGTAGCTTTGTTCCAATCCTCAGGAATCTTCCCTTCATTAAGAAATCGAGTGAAAATTTGGGCGAGTACTGTTTCGATTTCTCCACTTGCTTCTTGTATGATGTCTACAGTTATTCCATCTTCTCCTGGAGCTGTTCCCCGCTTCATGTTCTTGATTGCATGTGCAACCTCTGCTGAGAGGACTGGAAGGATTTTGGTACTGGTACCTTTCATGATGTCTTGAGTATATGTATCATCCCTTTCGTATAATTTGGAGTAGAAATCTTTTACTCTTGTCAAAATTTCGCCTCTATTTCTTGTTACAGAACCATCTTCTTTTCTCAATGCCATAATCTGTTTTCTTCCCTTACTGAGATGTCCCTTTGATATCTTTAGTCTTTGGGTGTTTTCAATTGCTTTCCTCACTAGTTCACAGTTGAATTTCCTTACGTCTTCAGTGATACTTTTTCGTACTGTCTTGCATAGCTCTATATATTCCACTTTGGAAGTCACATCTTCTTTAGTTTTCCTCATCTCTCTTCTTCTTTGCATCAACATTTTGGTTTTTCCTGATAATTTGTTCACATGCAACTTGTTCTTAGACCCAGCTAATTTTGTTACTGTTTCCACAAGAGCTTTGGTTACTTTTCTGTTAACTTCAGAAATATCCACTTCTTCCGATGTTAGGCCTTCTAAAAGGTATTATGGTGTTTTTTGAAGGTATTATGGTGTTTTTAAGGTTGGTTATTTCAATATATTTTGTTTGTCTTATGAGTTCGCCATGTTCGAGATTAGTGGTGAGGTTCGAGATTAGTGGCATCTTTCATCCCACCAATCTATGGTCACTACCTGTGTTGAACTTGTTTAGCTCACTGCAGTCTTCTATGACGAATTTTTTGTTACACATAATAAAATCAATTTCACTTGTCGTCCCATTTGGATGTCTCCATGTCCATTTTCTGTGTGGCTTTTTCTTGAAAAAGGAGTTCAAGATGAAAACCCTCCTGCCTCTGCGAACTCTACGAGAGTATTTCCATGCTGGTTTCTGTTGCCGTGACCGAATTTACCTACTGAAGTTTTATTCTGTTACCGTTGTCTTACTTTTGCATTGAAGTCTCCCATAATTATCTTCAAGTGCTGCTTACCTTTATTATTTAGATGACGAATTTCATCATAAAATTCTTCAATTTCTTCTTCAGGATGATTTGCGGTGGGTGCATAAGTTTGAATAATCTGAGCCTGGTACCTTCTCGAGAGTTGGATAACGAGTCGTGCAGCTTTGTCAGAGGAACTTTCAACTTCTACAACTTTATCCTTCAGTTTCTTGTGTAACGTACCTGGAGATGTGACGTACCTGCCAGAAGGACGCACACGACATAAAGGCAGATAGGAATCAGAATAAAAAAAACGTTCGCGTAGCTCAATTGGTCGAGCAACTTATTCCGGAATGAGGGGATCCGGGTTCGAAACCTGCCGCGGATAAAAATGACGGAGAAATTTACTTCGTTATAATGGCGCCCGAACTATCCGGATGACCCGACCGTTCAAAATCTCGCATTGGTGTGATGTTCTTTCCACACCGCGAGATAGGAAAAATAAGAGAATCCCTTCTCCAGCACTTCGAAAAAAAAATAAGGTGGAGATGATATAACGTACCAGGAGATGTGACGTACCTGCTAGAAGGACGCACACGACATAATGGCAGATAGGAATCAGAATAAAACGTCCGCGTAGCTCAATTGGTAGAGTGACCTATTCCGGAATGAGGGGATCCGGGTTCGAATCCTGGCGTGGACAGAAATGACGGAGAAATTTACTTCGTTATACTTGTTTATTATAAACCCAACACCACTAGTTCTGCCAGTATCTGTCCCACGATTGTAGAAGAGATGTCCACTTTTCAGTTCAATGAGATCTTCTCCTTTTCTCCTTACCTCACTTAGCCCGATGATGTCCCACTTGATCCTTTGTAGTTCCTCTTCCAATTCAAGAAGCCTTGAATCAGAAGATAGGAAGCGTCCATTATACGTAGCCAAGGTCAGCATCAGATGGCAGCCTAGTCCGGTCCTCCGGAGATTCTTAGCACCCTCTGCCTTCATGTCGCACTGACCGCTACCTTGGCCAGGTACATTCCAGCTGCCGGAGACTGAGGGGCAAGATTTAAGTTGTGGAGTCATTTTGGAGGGTTTGGCCATAACTCACCACGCTGGCCAAGCGGGTTGGTGAGTGTGGGATAGCATTTCCTCTAATCCCGACGGTATAGTTATACCGCTATTGGTGGTCGTCAGAGCCCCTTTAGTGGGAACAGGATGCACCACGAGAAGGCGGGGTTGACATTTGTCAAGGAGAGGCTGTGATGTTACGCGTCACCTGACCTTACATCCCATACAGTATATATATATATATATATGTATATGCATATGATTTTGTATAATTATAAATTGAGTTTCGAATTTATAGTTCAAAGAAGATTTGTGCGGGTGAGAACCGGGTCGGGTCCGGGTCCAAAATGTTTGACCTGTTTCCAACTCTGTTGGCAATGTCTCCTCTCTTGGAAAGTTTCTTACTAAATTTCGCTTTACGGCTTTTCGAACCTTGCACTCATACAAAAGTTCCCTTTGAACTGCACACTATTCTGTGCTGTTTACTTAATCTCTGCCTTTTGCAAAATATTTTGAACGCCCATTTCTTTCGGCGATGGCACTCGAACCGTGGGCTGTTCTACCGACTGAACTACACTTACAAAGCTCGTAGCTGTAACTTTACCGCCTTAACATATGTGTCACCTTTAAGGTAGGCAGCTCACAGTTTTTTTACATGACTTGTACACTAAATTTCCCAATGAACAGCTTTTTGTACTTTTCTAAATTTCTTCTTATTGAAAAAGTTTTTCATTCGCACTTTATGATTTAGTAAACTAAAATTCAAGCAAAAATTTTCAATTTATTTACGTTTTATATCCACCTCTCCTTCTAAAAGAATGTCTCATTGAATTAATATTCCTGCTGCTCTTAAATTCTTTTGCATGCAAAAGTTCTCATTAAATGCCATTTCAAGCTGCTTCAAACATCAGCCTCTTGGGAAAGTTCCAACCAAATTGCATTTATAGTGCTCTTAAGATCGCGTTCATGCAAAATTGCTCGATGGTTTGTAATTTGCGCTGTTCTTACAGGCACATTGAGCCTCTCCCCAGTGGCGCAGTGGCGAAAACGATGACTTCTGAGCACTGTTCCGCGATGGGTCCGGGTTCGAATCCCATTGAGGCATGGATGTTGTGTTTATCTTGCGTCACCGTCTCTCCTCCTTCCCTGAAACCAGTGGCACTAAATTAGGGACGGGTAACTGCTTATAGCCCATTGAGTTCCTCACGGTGGTCTTTAAAAAATTAAACAAAAAGATACTCACACTAATGCAAAGATTTTAATAGAATTGCATTTCAAACCTCATTTAATCGCTCTTTCTTTTCAGTGTTAGCAGTGATTTATGTTTTATTCTATCTGTAAACTCAGACCCAGGAAAAAATCTCAAATCGGACTACACTTTACATCGTTTTCTCCGTAATACAAATTTTCTCATTAAATAATTCTTTATGATATTTTAACCTTATCCGCATGTAGAAATTCTCACTGAATTACATTTTGAACGTTTCTTAGCTTCTCTTACAAAAGTTCTCAGTGAAGTATCTTTGAAACTGTTTTTCACATCATCTTCTTGCCAAAGTTCTAACTGAATCACATTCAGCATATAAGTTCTCAGTGAAGTATCTTTGAAACTGTTTTTCACATCATCTTCTTGCCAAAGTTCTAACTGAATCACATTCAGCATATAAGTTCTCAGTGAAGTATCTTTGAAACTGTTTTTCACATCATCTTCTTGCCAAAGTTCTAACTGAATCACATTCAGCATATAAGTTCTAACTGAATCACATTCAGCATATAAGTTCTAACTGAATCACAGGCAACATATAAGTTCTAACTGAATCACATTCAGCATATAAGTTCTAACTGAATCACATGCAGCATATAAGTTCTAACTGAATCACATTCAGCATATAAGTTCTAACTGAATCACATGCAACATATAAGTTCTAACTGAATCACATTCAGCATATAAGTTCTAACTGAATCACATTCAGCATATAAGTTCTAACTGAATCACATGCAGCATATACTTAGTCGCTCCGGTGGCGCAGTGGTCTGAGCACTGGCCTGCGTTCGTTCTACCAAGTGGGTTTGAGTTCAAATCCCTGGCTGGGAATGTCTTAAGATGATACTTTATGCTGTATGTGTATTTTCCATTTATAAAAAGAAAATAAGAGAAGAGAGACAATGTGCTGCTGGCCACTGAGTTGCTGAAGGTGATCGTTAAACCCCCAATAAAAAACCTACTAACGATCTCATAAAATGTCGCTTTGTACTGTATTTATATTCAGGCAAATGCAAATGTTCTCTAGGAATACATAGAACACACACCGTCTTTACACGATTTAAAAATCTGATGAAGTCCTAAAACCTTAAAATTTAGTTTAGTTTAATACTAAAAAGGTATAAAAATGCAAATGAGCACGAGTCCTTTCGAACACACAGTGGGTTCATCTTCAGATGTGAACTAAGTTACAAGGTGGACAGTAACGAGTTTATATATGCTTGATGAAAGCAATTATGATAGTGTAGGAAAAGACACACATCATCATATGACGTTTGCCTAAACTTCTAGATAAGAGTCATTATTAGGAGGAGGGTTTCCTAGGTGATCTTGAGAAACTTAAAAAGTAGGGATTTCCAGGGGACTGGAATGTATGAAGGATTACTATCATTTACAAGGTAAAGAACCATAATGATAGATGCATAGACTTTCGGTGAACTGCAAGAGAGCATTATTTTAAGGTGTTGCAAGGACAGAAGAGTCTTTCCCTAGGAGGCAATATGATCCATCTTAGGGTAAGTCTTGAAAGAGCAGTGGGCATGGAGGCTGTCTTTACATTATACACGCATATTCACTAATTCTCGTCTTTAAATTCCGTTTTGTAGATCCTATGTATACTTTTGATGATTACTCTAGGTCCGCAACTTGTAGAAGAATAATGTAGACACCACACTTAGAGTCAGACATTACCGGATTGTGGTCTTTTTAATTAAAGATGAAATATCTCTGGTTTTAACTCCAAAGTCTAAATTATGTCGGTGACAAACATGTTTTAGTAAAGGAGTAGCTCTCTGATCAAAATTTATGGATCCCATGAATTTATGGGGGTTAGAGTCTCGGGTAACAGTAGAAGAATTTGAAGAGTGCAATTTCCTGTACAAACGGTTCACCACATGTGTTTCATAGCCGTGGGCAACAGCGATTAGTCTGATAACTTTAATTTTCTGGTTACGTAGCTTAGGAGAATAATGTTCGAAGAATGAGAAGTGGCACGTTGAAAGGAGAACTGTAGTGCTGTAAATTTGTAACTCTTTGGATGGATGGAAGAATTAGAAATAATCGAAACACTGGATGTAGGTTTGCGGTAGACAGAATGTTGTATGGAATGTTTATTGAGGTTTCTCTCCAACAAGAAATCCAGGAAAGGCAGCTTGCATTTATTTTCAAGCTACAGCGAGAACTTAATGGTAGGGAATTGCGAGGGCATGCGTTTCACAAAAGAGTTGAGAATATCTATGTTATGTTCCCAAAAAATGAGGATGTCATCAATGTAACGTATGTACAGGTTTGGACGTAGTCGAGTCTCTTGCATGATTTTGTCCTCGAGATCTTGCATAATAAGTTCATCTAAAAGAGGGGAGAGGGATGATTCCATAGGGGCACCACTTCTCTGGAAAAAATCGTGTCGTTAAACTTGAAATCAGGGCGTTTCTGAATGAATTTTAATGCTCGGATTATGGCTTGAGTCTCATAGGTGAAGTTAAGTTCTGCGATGTAAGTTTAGATTCTATAAGTTCGTGGACATGTTCCACAGGGACGTTTGGAAAGAGCGAAACGATGTCTAGCGAGGCCATAGTAAATGGATACGTTGTTGTTGATAAGAATGAATCTTGTCTAGAGCTGTATTTGTGCTGGAAACGGAATAACAAGAGTTGGAGGTCAGGGTGGCTAGAAATCGTGCAAGAGTCTTTTCTAAACGACGAGACAGACTAGTATTGCGCGAAACAATAGGTTTACGACAAGGTCTAACAACAGTGGAGGAATATCAACTTGTTTCATTCTCTTGGAGCTGTTCCCAGTGATTTTTTAATTTAGCACTCTACATTACTGAATTGGGATTTACGAAGTTCTAAGTCTGATCTTCTTGAAAAACATTCCTTTTGAATTGTATTTATTTGCTTTGCTACAAATCATAGCAACACTGATTTTGTATGTGTTAATATGATACTTTACTGCTATACGTGTATTTTCCGTTTATAAAAACCGAAACCAAATTGTTATTGTCAACAGTACAAAAGGCTACGCTTAATAATTGTTAAAATTTTATTCTGTAATTAAAATAAATAATACACATTACTACATTTACTTAAAATTCTGCGAATTTTTAAGATTCCCCCAGAACGAGGTATCACCACGTATTGCTATAATGTCACAAACCGCGAATTTAGACGTGCATTTGATTAAACCAGGCTACGTAATTTTCCATCAGCAATTACTCTTACTCTGCATGTTGTGCAACTATTTCCTGGAAAGATTGCCGAGAATGAGAGGTCGAACATTGTCTCCCGAGATATGCTGTACTTAATTAGAAAATTTCGTGAACCATTCATTCTAACTGAGGAATGCTTTTCCACTTTAGTTGTGTTTGGGAGTCCATGTGATAAATGAATGAAGTCAGTAGGTTTACGTCAAGATCTAACAAGAGTGGAGGAATCTCAAAAGTGATTTAGTTTTTAGCTGTCTGGACCACAGATCAAAGACAATCAACGCCGTGTTCCTCTTTTCCAGGCAGTTAATAAAGGGACTTGTCATTATCTCCCAAAAAGCTACTCCGAAGTTTTAATATTTCTTACTTTTCCCCTTTATGGTATAATTTAATGCCGAAGCCATTGTTTCCAAGCAGCAGTTTAATTATTTTAACGCAAAAACGGTTTCAACGGGGAGAACATCCCATAAAGTAATACCCATTTGAGTTATGGAATCGCCTTTCACTAATTTTCCTATAGAGCTTCCTTCATTTAAAGCGGATGAACGACAGTAGCTGTTCTGTGGTATTAAAATGAACTGTGTTAAATTAGTACATTCTATCCTACCCCCCCCCATTGTTTTGACTTTAAAATAACCAAGATGTTTGGTTGCAAGTGTTATTAAGGCAGGTATATTGATTAGAAACAAAACAAAAAAGATAATTTTTGGGTGTAATGAGCACGTCTTTTGAATCGGTTTTGACACGAATTTAATTTATCAAAGCTATTCAAAGACAATGGTACCGGTATGGAAAACAGTAGTATCTGACAAAAGAAAGAAGTTTTTCAATCGGGGTTTTTATCCCGCAGATATTGCTCTAAACGGAATCGTAATCTTACGCCCTCTGGTTGCAGACTTGTGTGTTAAGAAAAATTTGAAATTATATGAGACACATTTCGCAGCGGAAACGCTCACCAACAAAGAAAGAATTTTGCAAATCGGACACTTAGAAACAGAGATATCGACAAATATAAGATGTGCATCTACGCCCCCTGGCGGGAAAAACATGTATTATTTTAAGAAGAAAGTATTGTCAAAAGGTTTTCCGATGTGAGCGGTATCGGTCCAGGAAATAATTTTTTCAGCCGAGTTTTCAGGAGCTGAGATTTTGCTGAAAATACATCAGGCCGCAGTGGTCTAAGTGCTAGCTTGTCACTATTCGTCCGAGAAAGGGTCCGGGTTCGAATCCCGGCGAGGCATGGATGTTGTGTTTGTCTTACGGCACTGGTTCTCTCCCTTCCTTAGATCGAAGTGGCCCTAAAATAGGACGGGCGACAGCATATAGCCCATTGAGTTGCTCAGGGTGGTCGTTAAACCTTCAATAAGGAAAAAACAAACAAAAACAAAACAGAAACAGAAATTAACACTTATGCTTCCTGGTGGCCAAACCATTCTTTACCAAATATTATAAATTATATGAAAAACATTTCCCATCAGGAGCTGTATGCGATACAGGAAGAAGTTTTCAAATCGGAGTTTTAGAAGCAGAAATATCAGGAAAAACGCAATTTACCATAACGCTTCCTAGCGGAAAGTCCATGATTTACTTGAAAAATTTGAAATTGCATGAAAAACATTTCGCACCGGAAACGCTATCCATCAAAGAAGGAATTTTTCAAATCGGACTCTTAGAAGTAGTGATATTGACAAAAATAAGATTTACATCTACGCCTCCTGGCAGAGAAACCATGTAATATTTCAAGAGGAAAATATTTGGAAGACGTTTATCGACGTCAGTGGCATCAGTGCACGAACGAATTTTTTCAGTCGAGATTTTAAAAGCTCAGATTTTGTGGCAAATACATCAGAAGCAGAAATTAACACTTACGCTCCATGGTGGCGAAACTATTCTTTACCCAAAATTAGAAATTGTATGCAAAGGATTTTCCATCAGGAGCTGTATTGGCTGAAGAAGAAATCGAAGTTTTAGAAGTAGAGATATCTGGGAAAACTCAATTTCCTTTTACGTCCCCTAGCGAAAAATCTATGCGTAGCTTGAAAAAGTGTTTACACCTAAATTATTATTTGACGTAAATGGAATCGAAAAGTAAAATAATTTTTTTCAATTAGATGTTTAGAAGCAAACATATGGAATAAAATGTATTTTGATGTCAACATCATCTGCGTTTAAACCCTCTAGTGGCGAAATTGTACGTCGTGAAAAATAAAAAAAAACGAAATAAAGTAAACGGAATCGTGAGCTTACGACCTTTTAGAAACAAAAATATCGACAAAAATAAGATGTGACTTTACGTCTCCTGGTGGGAAAACCATGCATTGTTTTAGGAAGAAAGTATTCTCAAAAGGTTTATCCATATGAGCGGTATCGGTCCAAGAAAAAAATTTAGCCGAGTTTTCAGGAGCCCAGATTTTGCTACAAATACATCAGAAGCAGAAATTAACACTTATGACCCCTGGTGGCCAAACCATTCTTTACCAAATATTAGAAATTATGTGAAAAACATTTTCCATCAGGTCTTGCATGCGATAAAGGAAGAATTTTTCAAATCGGAGTTTTAGGATCAGAAAACGCAATTTACCTTTGTGCGCCCTAGCGGAAAGTCTATGATTTACTTAAAAATTTTGAATTTATAGGAAAAACAATTCACATCGGAAACAGTATCCGTCAAAGACGGATTTTTTCAAATCGGACTTTTAGAAGTAGAGATATTGACAAAAATAAGATATACATCTACGCCCCACTGGCGTAGAAACCATGCACTGTTTTACGAAGAAAATGTTTCTAAAAGGTTTGGCGACATGAGTAGTATCGGTCTACAAACGACGTTTTTTCAATCGAGAATTTAGAAGCTCATATTTTGCTACAAATACATCAGAAGCAGAAATTAAGATTTACGCCCCCTGGTGGCCAAACCATTTTTCTTACAAAAATTTGAAATTACGTGCAAACGATTTCCCATCAGGAGCTGTAACCGGTGCAGAAAGAATTTTTCAAATCAGAGATTTAGAAGCAGAGATATAGGGAGAAACGCAATTTACCTTTACGCCCCCTAGCGGAAAGTCTATGAATTACTTGAAAATTTTGAAATTATATGAAAAACATGTCACACGAAGAACACACTATCCAACAAAAAAGGAATTTTTCAAATCGGACTCCTAGAAGTAGAGATATTGACAAAAATAAGATATATATCTACGCCCACTGGCGGAGAAACTGTGGAATATTTTAGGAAGACAATATTCCGAAAAGGTTTATCGATGTGAGTGGCATCAGTCCACGAAAGAATTTTTTCAATCGATATTTTAGAAGCTCAGATTTTATGGCCAATACATCAGAAGCGAAAAATAACACTTGCGCTCCCTGGTGGCCAAAGTATTATTTGCCAAAACTTCGTAATTATATGCAAAAGATATTCCATCAGGAGACGTATCCGCTGAAATCTTTTTTCCAAATCGGAGTTTTAGAAGAAGAGTTATCGGGAAAAATGTAATTCATTTTTGCGCCCCCTAGCGGAAAATCTATGCGTAATTCGAAAAAGAAACTATATTTAAAATACTCTTCGACATAAATGGAATCGAAAGATGAAATAATTTTTTCAATCGGATGTTTAGAAGCAAATATGTGGAATAGAACGTAATTTTTGAATTTGACATCATCTGTATTTACGCTCTCTAGCGGTAAAATTGTGCATCGTAAAAAAAAACGAAATAAAAGATCATCATTCGCGTATTTCAAGCTTCCGAATGCAAAAATAATTTTTTAAATCGGACTAATAGTTGCAGAGATACCGTGAGTACAGACGGACGGATGGACAAACCGATAGCATAAGCACCATCTTGTTTTACAAAAGACGTGCTACAAATATTCTTAGATGGCTTGGCCACGTTGAAAGAATGGTGATGAGATGCTGACTAAGAGAAATTTTTCAACTCAAGTGGCAAGGAAGGAAGGTGGAGAAACGCTAAGGAAATCATGAGAGGACCAGATTCAGGAATGCTTGCTTGAGGAACAGATTATGAGTACAAAAGGTCTTGCGTACGACCTGTGATGGATGTCAATTAACCTCTAGGTGTATGCCGAGATCGTTGTAAATGGAGATATTCGATACATCAACATTAAGTAAATTCTAGTTCCATCAGTTAAACGTTTACTTGGTAGATTGTCTTTTTTGAGGAACTAACCTGCGGATCTCAGGGAACAGCAAATCAAGTACAATCCTCGCACTTGGGCAAGTGCTAGGGTGACGACTCTGGGCCCGAGTCGTCGTCCTCTGCGTTCGTCTTCGGTTTCTTTCTTCACCTTTTCTAACAACTCAAGTATTCTTCTTGCCTCGCGACAAAATCCTTGATCATCTTGATGATTCCGGGTCACGCTCTAAGGAACCCAAACAGGATCGAGATTTCTTTCGACTTCTCCGTCGAGGACTTTTCTTCTCGCTCAAAGAGAACTGCACTCTAGATTCATGTGGGCCACATCCGCGGTCGCATCTTCACGCCTTTTCCTCAATTGCAAACCTATTGAATTACTCGGGTGATACGCCATGCCCGTTGAGTACTTGGTTAAGAAAACTATTTAATTCTACTCAGATAAACCTAACCCAGCAACAAATATTGAAACTTGTGCGACATTAATCACTGAAGCGATGAAAGATTACCGTCTTTAGCACGATTTAATGATTAAAAGATGAGAAATATATACAATTAAAACCATGAGCACTTTCGAGGCAGCGGCTGCCTCTTCTTCAGATGTAATAAATAGATACACATTTAATCTATATATAATATAGATCATTGCATTGTGGGAAGCATGGTAAGTTATTAGCCAATAGCAATCTACATGCGCCAAAAGGTTGTGTATACAGTTGGCCCAATGGTCTGAAGAAAACATGGAAATATATTATAGAAATAAATGGTGTAGGGTGGCGTGAACATTCAATTTTAAGTTTATGTTACAATTTATAATTTACATTTTTAATAAGGGATTTCCAAACGTTATGTAACTCATAGGAGGCATGTACATTACAACATTGCTCACCGGAGGCCTCTATATACACACTTTCTGTAATTAAAAGATCACCAGGCTTTCTAGGAGTATTAATTATTCTTACATTGCTCCAGTCGGGATAAAGATCATCTTGTATAACAGATTTGGCTAGTGATGTACAATACATGCTTGTTTTAATATTGTATTAGTGTTCTTTAATTCGTAATGCAATATTGCGTTTTGTAGAACCTACATAATTAGAAGCTCCTTGTCCTGTAGTTGCCTTAACCAGAGGGATATTGTAAATACCCCACTGTCCCATTTTGCTATTCTGTTCACAATCCTTACAAACTACTGAAAATAAGTTTCGTGTTCGTGAACCAAATTTCAAGCCATACGTTTTACATAGTTGTGTTAAGGCTCTCGTTAAATGTGGATTGTATTGCATAGAGACAACATATATGGAATTGCAGTTGGAGTTTCTTAACAGGGTAGTATGTAGGGCATATTTGACCTTGCCAAACACTTGCCTAATCAGATATTTAGGGAACTTATATTGCTCAGACAAACCAAAAATGTAGTTAACTTCTTGCTGAAATATTTCAGTAGTTGATGAATGTGAGTGAGCTCTTCTAAACAAATAGAATAATGCTGTCAACTTATGTTGTTTATGGTGTGATGAATAATAAGGTATTAAAACAGGTGCATGACTGGGTTTTCTATATACACAAGTGGTAATGCAATTAAGGCTATAGTCCTTACGAATAAGAATATCCAAGTAAGGTAAGCAGTTAGTAGCTTCAAATTCTATCGTGAGCCTGATAGTTGGGAACATGGATGATAGTTCGTTGGCGAATAAGTATAAATCATCCCGGTTGTGAGGCCATGCAACCAGGATGTCGTCAACGTACCTTAAATAAAGCAACGAGCGGTGAGGGGAGGAACTAAGGACCTTATTTTCAATGTGCTGTAACAAAATTTCATCTAGAACAGCAGACAGGGGGAAACC
Source organism: Macrothele yani (assembly GCA_039090855.1). Taxonomy (NCBI): domain Eukaryota; kingdom Metazoa; phylum Arthropoda; class Arachnida; order Araneae; family Macrothelidae; genus Macrothele; species Macrothele yani. Next base: position 124,601,835 of record CM077013.1, read on the forward strand.
CATTGGGGACCCTCCAACTGTTGATAAATGCTGTCTTTAAATTTGAAATATGAACGTTTCTTAACAAGACGAAGTACGCTCATAATAGCATTAATTCCTGAACTCGGGATATGGGAATCAGCAAGTTTTGTCTCAATAATCTGATGCGTGGACTCAACAGGTACATTAGGGTAAAATGAGACCACATCAAGAAATGCCAAAATGAAAGGCTGCGATTTTGGCTGAAGCGATCGCAGTCTTTCTATAGCCTTTGTGGAACTTTTAATAGAATAAAGTGAATCCACAGTATAAGTGGCTAAACCTAACCCCTTAACCGGTTTCAATGAGTTAACTCGGGGTTAGCAAAGTTGTCTAAAATCAGCTCCAACTGATATAATCGCTACCTAATATGTTGGCTGAATACGGTTTTTAGTGAACCTGCGCATCAGAAAGCGTTGATTTCCCTTAGTTTTCTTATTCAAAGTGGTCATTTGTGGGCATGATTAGCACTAATTCGTTCGGACTGATTACCTACTAAAAAGGCTCTAATAATAGCTAAGATCCTAAAAAACGAGAGAGAAGTTTGAGTTATAACGAAGTAAATTTCTCCGTCATTTTTAGTCTACGCCGGGATTCGAACCCGAGGCCGCTTATTCCGCAACAAGTCGCTCTACCAACTGAGCTACGCAGACATTTGTTATGATTGCTATGTGCCTTTATTTCGTGTGCGTCCTGCTGGCAGGTACGTCATCTCTCCCCCCCCCGAAAGAGGGCCGGGGCATGGCCCACGGGTCAGCCGTGACCATGAATCGTTGCAGGCAGCCATCCACTGTAGAACGTGCACTTGAGAACTCCCAGTCAATCTGCTGTGTGGAATGCAACATCACACATTTTTATTTTTCGAAGCGCTGGAGAAGGAATTCTCTGATTTTTCCTATCTCGCGGTGTGGAAATAACATCACACCAATGCGAGATTTTGAACGGTCGGGTCATCCGGGTAGTTCGGGCGCTATTATAACGAAGTAAATTTCTCCGTCATTTTTGGTCTACGCCGGGATTCGAACCCGAGGCCGCTTATTCCGGAACAAGTCGCTCTACCAACTGAGCTACGCAGACATTTGTTCTGATTGCTATGTGCCTTTATGTCGTGTGCGTCCTGCTGGCAGGTACGTCACAGAGTCACTTGTTTCGACTCAGTGACATGATGTGCCCAACCTCATCATTCCTTGGATCATGGACCAGAGAACAAAGGACTAGAAAGGAGCTCGTATAACCGAGGGGGTTATCTATGATGGGCATTGGCGATCGTTGGTTGTGAGAGATTTGAGATCAGAACTACTGAGATGAGAGCGGGAAATGAATTGTTTAGCCGTAGCTTTTGTAAAACCCGGCCGCTATGTGAACATTTCTTTTTGAGGAGCACAGAAAGTGTGGAACATTATTTGTTTCTGGTACATCTGCCGCTTAAAGGGTTAATGGTTCTTTACCTGATTCTTGAAAAAATCGTCCTCATTATATTATTTGTAACTTCTTTTTTACGCTTTTCAACCGTAGGTTAAAAAGCGTATATGCTTCAGCTTTGTCCGTCTGTCCGTCCGCATGATAACTTGCGCAAAAATAGTTCGATTTCGATTAAATTTTAGTATGTGGTAGAGGACCACTGGGGACGAACCCTATTAAAAAATAGGCGAAATGGGGTCAAAGGCCACGACATAGGAGAGGGATCCATTCCATTGCCCTTATGCGTCATAACTTACGTAAAAATGGTTCGATTGCACAGAAAGTTTAGTATATGGTAGGGGACCACCTGGGCCCAAAACCTATGGAAAATGGACGAAATGGGGTTAAAGGTCACAACATAGGAGCGGGATCCATTCTTTTGCTCTTATAGTTCTTAACTTGCGTAAAAATGTTTCGATTTCGATAAAATTTCAGTATATGGTAGAGGACCACATGGGGACAAACCCTGTTGAAAATGGACAAAATGGGGTCAAAGATCAGGAGATAGAAGCGGGATGCATTCCATTGCCCTTATGCGTCATAACTTAAGTAAAAATGTTTCGATTGCGACAAAACTTTATCACGTTGTTCCGGAGGTATACTGAATCCGTTCTGTTTAATATCATCGAAATGGGGTCAGAGTTCAGGAAACAGGAGCGATATTTATTTCACAGTCATTATCTTCATAACTTGAGTAATGATTTGCGGCATGCTGGAAAGCGTATCATAATCTATGCATTGCATGATTTTACTAACTTGTTTTCCAAGATAATGAATACTATGCAATAACGGTGACTGGGTGATCTGAGGCGCTGGCTGCTATGCATCAGAGATAGGCCAGGGTTCGAGTCCCGGATGAGATATGGGTGGTGAGCTTGTCTTACTGCACTCGCTGTCCCCCTTGCCTGGAACCACGGACCTAAATTAAGAACAGGCGAGTGCTTGTAGCCCTAAACCCAAAACAAACACACAAAAAAATACTGAAGCATCTATATTTTTCTATCATGTTGTTATCAGCGTAATGAGCAGTTTTTCCGAAGCGCAAGTAAGTTTGTCGTTGAAGAGCCTTCAGATGAACGACGTCCAGTGTCCTTTCATACGGAGCAGAGATAAAATTATTTTTCTTTTTACCAACTCGGGAGCAACCAACATAGAGCTGGATAAGGGAAAAGCATGGGTTTGCAGCGATTCCAACAACGTTTAACGATTGACTTTGTGCTTGTTGATTTTCATTGTGAAACTGAGACAGACAGGAAAGCATAGGCGTACATAGGGTTACAACAATGGGGGTGCCACTGGTTTAAAAAAGACCCTGTCAGCAAAAAAAAAAAAAAAACAACAACGGTGAAGTAATGAGGAAGTCAGATTTTGGGGGCATGGAGCAGCTATATTTCAAAAGCTTGATAATACATGTCATAAAAAGGTTGTTCTTGCCATCTGGTTCTTAAAAAACAAAAAATTAAATTACATTTTTACAATCACAATGCCTATACAGAGTGAGTTCTTATACAGCCCTCCTTCATATTTGTTCAACTTCTGAATTGGTAGATGGATTGTTGAAATGATGTTGGACTTGGATATCTAACGAAATAAGTTTTCTAACGATATGTCTCACAATATCCCCTTCCATTTAAAATTTTAAAGTCTGGGTGCGCCGTAATGCAGTGGTTCTTCCAAAACTAATTCATTAGAATGCACATGAAAAATTACTGAAGATATGCGTTTCTTTTTAAAATATAATCGAGTGACCCAATTAAAAACAAAACCGGATGGGGTTGTAAAAACTCTATTTGTACGTTATATGAAATCACAAAAGAAAAGAAATAAATGTATTCACATTGTATTAACAACGACATTCGCGGTGAAAATGGAACCATGTTTAGGAATTCGTCAATGACATCTTCCAGCTGTGTGGAAATAGCTAGTGATTGTTCAATACACAGTACCATCAATGAGCTCAGCTTTACCCGTGTCACCGTAGAACACACATTTGTCTTCACGAGTGAAAGTTTTGAGAAGCTCCTCTCACACGAGAAAGCAGAAAGTTAAAAAAACTATTTAAATTATAACTCATAAATTTGCTGTAAATAAGTAGAAGAAGTTAGTAAAATCATACAATGCATTGATTATGATACGCTCTCGAACATACCAGAAATCAATTATTACGTACGTCATAAGGATAATGACTGTGCAATAAATCTGGCTCCTGTGTCCTGACCCTTGACCCCATTACCATGATATTCAACATAACCGTTTCAGTATACCTCCCGAACAACATACTGAAGTTTTGTCGCAATAGAAGCATTTTTACGTACGTTATGACGCATAAGGGCAATGGAATGGATGCCGCTCTTATGTCGTGAGCTTTGACCCCATTTCGTCCATTTTTAATAGGGTTCGTCCCCAGGTGGTCCATTACCACATATTAAAATTTCATCGAAATCTAACCATTTTTACGCGAGTTATTGTGCGGATGGACAGACGGACAAAGCTTTCCAACCTACGGTTGGAAAGCGTAAAAAACTTGTGAGTACAATCATGCAATGCATTCATTATGATACGCTTTCCAACATACCAGAAATCATTACTCCAATTATTACTCAAGTTATGAGGATAATGGCTGCATAATAAATATCGTTCAATGACCTGACCTTTGACCGTATTTCGATGATATTCAACAGAGCCGGTAAACTATACTTCCGGAACAACAGGATAAAGTTTTGTCTCAATCAAAGCATTTTTACGTAAGTTATAACGCAAAAAAACGACGGAATGGATCCTAATTCTATGTCCTGACCTAGGACCCCATTTCACCCATTTTCAATAAGGTTCGTCCCCGGGTAGTCCCCTAACACATACCAAATTTTCATTGAAATCGAACCATATTTACGCAAGTTATGACGCATAACGGCAACTGAATGGATCCCGCTCCTATGTCATGACCTTTGACCCCATTTCGTCCATTTTCAATAGGGTCTGTCCCCAGGTGGTCCCCTACCACATACAAAAATTTCATGGAAATCGAACCATTATTACGCGAGTTATCGTGCGGACGGACAGATGGACAAAGCTGGAGCATATACGCTTCTTCAACCTACGGTTGGAAAGCGTTAAAGAAATCAGCTAGCTAACTTTCTGATTGCTCATTATTCTGATCTTATGTTGGCAAAGGGATAAAGATGCTGGAAGCTGTAAAGCAAAGGGCTGGGTACAACGCAATATTCTTCTGCTGAAAAGTTTAATATTAATGTTTTTAATTAACAAATAATTGTCACAAATTCTCTACATTCAGTAGTTCCTTTGGTAGAAAGTTACAGACATACACCGCAATTTTATAGTTGTAGATAACGTTGCTAAATTCGCACAAACTGTATTAACCGTCGTATCAGAATAATATGACCACCACCGGAATCACAGTGCGTCACAGAGTTCACGTGACAAGGGTGACAACACGGAGACATAAGCGGCCGGCCAGGACAGATGAGCCATAGTGCGTCACGTGAGCACAACGTGCAGAGATAGTTATTTGACGGACGTTCAAAAAGGAATGATCATGGTGCTGTAGTAAGGGTGCACCAAGAATGGGCCGCTGGCACACTGAGTACCTCCCGACGTCGTAGCTGTGGGGCTTCAAAGGCCATCGACTCAAGAGGAGAGCGTTGCCTCCTTCGACTGGGAAAGGACAATAGACCACGCAAATGAACACTGGGGTGCCCAGATACGTGTCCCAGAAAACAGAAGAGCAAACCCTGTTACGCATGGGTCTCCGGAGTCGACGCAGCATCAAAGCGCCCATATTGGGCAACGACGCCTGCAGTTCACGTGGGAGAGTAGAAAAAGGTTACCTTCTCTGAAGAATCGAGGTTTTTCCTCCACAGATGTGACGGGCGGTGTTTAATACGGTATCAGACACACGAGAACCAACACCCGAACATGCTTGTGTGTCAAGTACAGGACAGTGGTGGCAGTGTGCAGTCTTTGGGATGTTTTTCTGGTATGACCTCGGACCGCTGGTACCACTGGATTGGTCCCTGAAAGCCAATGGCTGCATATCTGTCCCCGCTGACCACACGCATCCCTTGATGTTCGGCATTTATACCCTGCTGATGATGGTGTCTACCAGCAGGACAGTGCGCCGTACCACTTCGCTAAGGCGGTGCGTGACTAGTTCCAGGAACACGACAGCGATGTCTCCGTTCTCCCTTAGCCGGCGAACTCGTCCGACCTCAATTCCATAGAGCACTTGTAGGACTATTTGGACCGACGGGTTCGACGTGCCGGCACACAAGACGTCATCTCCGGGACCTCCGTGCTCTGCTGCAGTCCGAATGGGCACGCGTGTTTTGGGCAATCATCTAGGGCCTCATTGCGTCTATGCCAAGCCGTCTCGCATCTGTCATCCGGGCCAAGGGTGGTTATTCCCTATATTAGGTAGGTGGTCATGTTATTCTGATACGACCGTGTATGTTCCCACTAATTGCGTTTTACGTATGTCCTCATTAATCTCAGCTGTTAGCAAAATTTCGATCGAATAGTTATTTGAACAGCACAAAATATCATATTTTACGCTGTTCTTGGACGCGCATTCCTGTAAATGTTACCCCGATTTGTATCATATCCTTTTATGAATCTCGTCTTCCTAGCAAAAGTTCTAATTTAATTTCGCTTTACAACATTTATAACTCGCACTCATACAAAAATTCCTTTTGAATCCGATCTTTTTACGCTGTTCTTAATGTCTCCCTTTCGAAAGAATTGAATTAGTCCTTTTCTACCTTTATACTGTTTATTAAGATCGTTCCTATGAGAAATCTAATTGAGAATCACTTACAGACAGGAATTTAATTAAATTTTACTTTATGTCGTTTACAAACTCGCACTCATACGAAAGTTCCCTCCGAATTGCACTCTGGTGTCTACCTTTTGCAGAAGATTTAATTGATCTTCTTCTATTCTTTATACTGTTCTTAAGAACCTTTTCACGAGGAATCCAATTAAAAATCACTTACAGGCAGGAATGTAATTAAATTTCGCTTTATGTCGTTTATATCCTTACACTCGTATGAAAATTTCCTCCAAATGGCACCCTGTGCTGTTTTTAATCTTTTCCCTTTGTGAAAGATTTATTTGATTGTTTCGCTGATTTATTATATCGCTTGCACACGAAAGTTCCCAATGAACAGCTTTTTATGCTTATCCAAATTTCTCCGCTTCCACTTAATTACGCTCTGTGCTTTCTGAAACTGAAACTTAGGCAAAAATTTCGAATTGATTTAAGTTCTATGCCCTTTTTAACTTTATGAAAGCTGTCTCCTTGAATTACACTTCATGCGGTCCTTCATATCGCTTAAAAACAAAAGTTCACTTTGAATTTCATTTCAAGCTGGTTTTTAACATCTCTCTCTCTCTCTCTCTCTCCTGTGAAAGTTCTAATCAAATCGTCTTTATAATGCGCGTCAGATCGGGCTCATTGAAACTTTCTGTATGATATACGTTTAACTGCGCTGCTGTCATGCTTGTACTGATACGAACGCTTCCATGATTTCAAGCCTCCCTTAATCTCCCCTTTCTGTAAAAGTTATAAGGGATTTATGTTTAACGCTCTCAGTAAATTAACAACACACAGGCCAACATTTTCAATTGGAATGCACTTTATTTCGATCTCTTCCTATTTCAAATTTTCACATTAAATCATTCTTTATGTTTTGGCATCACTTACAGGCAGAATATCCGACTGAATTATATTTTACGAATTTCTTAACTTCGCACTAATGCAAAAGTTCCGTTGACCTGCTTTGAAACTGTTTTTCATATCTCCATTTCAAAAGTTTTACACACTCCGGGTTATCTCTTAAAAAACGAATTTATTTCACAACATACCTTTACAGGCCTTCGAAGTAATCTCCATGTTTCTTTATGACAGCGGCCCAACGTTTAGGCAAATCTTGTATTCCAGTCAGGATATCTCCAACGTTTGAGCAAGTCTTGTATTCCAATCAGGACATCTCCAACGTTTGGGCAAGTCTTGTATTCCAGTCAGGACATCTCCAACGTTTGAGCAAGTCTTGTATTCCAGTCAGGACATCTCCAACATTTGGGCAAGTCTTGTATTCCAGTCAGGACATCTCCAACATTTGGGCAAGTCTTGTATTCCAGTCAGGACATCTCCAACGTTTGGGCAAGTCTTGTATTCCAGTCAGGACATCTCTAATGTTTGGGCAAGGCTTGTATTCCAGTCAGGACATCTCCAACGTTTGAGCAAGTCTTGCATTCCAGTCAGGACATCTCCAACGTTTGGGCAAGTCTTGTATTCCAGTCAGGACATCTCCAACGTTTGGGCAAGTCTTGTATTCCAGTCAGGACATCTCCAACGTTTGGGCAAGTCTTGCATTCCAGTCAGGACATCTCCAACGTTTGAGCAAGTCTTGTATTCCAGTCAGGACATCTCCAACGTTTGGGCAAGGCTTGTATTCCAGTCAGGACATCTCCAACGTTTGAGCAAGTCTTATATTCCAGTCGGGACATCTCCAACGTTTGGGCAAGGCTTGTATTCCAGTCAGGACATCTCCAACGTTTGGGCAAGTCTTGCATTCCAGTCAGGACATCTCCAACGTTTGGGCAAGTCTTGTATTCCAGTCAGGACATCTCCAACGTTTGGGCAAGTCTTGTGTTCCAGTCAGGACATCTCCAACGTTTGGGCAAGTCTTCTATTCCAGTCAGGACATCTCTAACGTTTGGGCAAGTCTTGTGTTCCAGTCAGGACATCTCCGTTGCTGAGGTGTCGGATTACTCGGGTCGGGTCATTAGAAACATCCTGAATCGAATTGAATCGTTTCCCGCGAGTGGTTTCTTTAGTTTTTTTAGTTTGGGAACAAGTTATAGTCTGGTGGGCTCATGTCAGGACTGTATGGCGCGTGGGGAAGCAATTCCCATTCATACTTTTTTAGAATGTCTCTTACTGTACGGGCAACATGCGGCCTCGCGTTGTCAGGACTGTATGGCGCGTAAGGAAGTAATTTCCATTCATACGTTTCCAGAATGTCTCTTACTGTACGGGTAACATGCGGCCTCGCGTTGTCAGGACTGTATGGCGCGTGGGGAAGCAATTCCCTTTCATACGTTTCTAGAATGTCTCTTACTCTACGGGCAACATGCGACTTCGCGTTGTCAGGACTGTATGGCGCGTGGGGAAGCGATTCCCATTCATACTTTTCTAGAATGTCTCTTACTCTACGGGTAACATGCGGCCTCGCGTTGTCAGGACTGTATGGCGCGTGGGGAAGCAATTCCCATTCATACTTTTCCAGAATGTCTCTTACTCTACGGGTAACATGCGGCCTCGCGTTGTCAGGACTATATGGCGCGTAGGGAAGCAATTCCCATTCATTACTTTTCTAGAATGTCTCTTACTGTAGGGGCAACATGCGACCTCGCGTTGTCAGGACTGTATGACGGGTGGAAAAGCAATTCCCGTTCATACTTTTCCAGAATGTCTCTTACTGTACGGGTAACATGCGGCCTCGCGTTGTCAGGACTTTATTGCGAGTAGGGAAGCAATTCCCATTCATACTTTTCTAGAATGTCTCTTACTGTAGGGGCAGCATGCGACCTCGAGTTGTCAGGACTGTATGGCGCGTGGGGAAGCAATTCCCATTCATACTTTTCTAGAATGTCTCTTACTGTAGGGGCAGCATGCGACCTCGAGTTGTCAGGACTGTATGGCGCGTGGGGAAGCAATTCCCATTCATACTTTTCTAGAATGTCGCTTACTGTACGGGCAACATGCGGCCTCGCGCTCTGGTGCAAAATGATGACACCACCTTCGGGCATGTCTGGCCTTCTTTGGCGTATCTTTGGGTAGACCTACGAATCTTTTGTAGACAAGAAGAGGTAGACATGTTTGCTTCATGTGCAATCTGTTCACATGTTTTTCGTCGATCTTCTTCCAAATTGCTGTTGACTATAGCCACAGAAGTGTCGTCCGTTTCATCTGATGGTCGGCAGCTTCTTGGGTCGTCTTCGATGCTTTTCCGACGCGGAAACTAGAAGCCCACCATGACACTGAGCTACGATCCAGTACACTAAACTTCATACAGAGCTTTATGAATTTCGGTAGGGATTCTCCTCGCAAAAGTTTAATTTTAATGTAGGATCGCTGTTCGCTACGCGAGATCTGACCTAAATCACTTTCTTGCTCCACTTCTGGGCAGAATTTTTCGGAACAGAAAAAATTAGCCAGCAAGCGTAGACACAACTTTGTATACTGAAGTCTGACAGACAACTGGCGCAACGATTGGAGCGATTGCATCACCTTACGGGCAGCGCCTGCGCATTGAGCGACAGAGATGGAAACGGGTCAGCGGCTAGACAATTTCTTGCTGTCTAACGGGTCGGGTCAACGTTTTTCTGACCAGGTTTTATTCCCGTTTTATTTCTGAAAAGAGAAAAATATATTCCAAAGAAAAATGCACGTTGTGGAATTCTGTAGTCGATACTGGTACCCACGGAGTGAATAATGAGTTGGCATGCGAAAAATATTGTCGTCTCTTTCTTAAAGCAATGAAGATTTCCACAGATCGACGTCAGACACACCGACACCATATCGTGAAAATATACTTCCTTTGCGTTCTTTTACAGTGCGATTGTCCAGGGCAAGGTACCGGGAAACGCCATTCGCCTGCTTCTCAGCTGATTCACTCTCTCCGTGCGAAGTTCACTGTATGACTAAGAGTTACTTTTCACATCACATCTTTCACATTGAGCATTCAGAGGTTTTCGATTGATGTGCTAACCTCCCATTCTCATGACATGTCATGTCAAAATTAACTATTTATTTGTTAATATGGATGGATTTAATATTAAGAACGTTGAGAAAGGCGTCGAGGCCAACAAATACGTGCTTGTTCAAAACCGCAAGGGGAAGAGTGAATTCTGGAAATTGTTTCGTCTCAATAAGGAACCGGTGAATAATTCTGTGTTGTTTGGTCTTGCTTGTTGTTCAAAATGTGGAAAGTGTATAATTACAAAGAAAGATGTCGACGGTGTAATAATACATGATGGAACCAAAAATCTAACGGACCATATGAAAGTATGCGCACTTCCATCAAAACGTGAAAAGAGTGAACAATCTAAATACATTAAAAAATGCATTTGTGTAATCGTAAATAATGATTCCCATTTGTAATATACTCACGGTCATAGTCAGCCATTACTTCTGGATTACGCAAAATAGTGACACTAAAAATGGCACTAAAATTTAGCAAGTAGCCAAATTTTATTATTAAAAAAGGATTTCAGTTATTAAATATCAAGCAGTTATAGGGATGAATATATATATTACGTTTATACGCTGGTGTGCAAAAATTAAGGAAGAAGAGGAGAAATTAGAATAACAGCGGAACGAGCAGGCAGAACGGACCGAAAGACCAGTTAGGAGATAGACTAGGGTCCGGTATGGTAGGGCATGCGCATATATGCAGCATGACGTGGGGGAGGGGGTCGGAAGGGTATGAAGCACACGGGTGGTGTACGCTCAGCAATTCGGTGAAAGCTATTGCACGGTGTACATCGGTTTGAGCTACGTCGAGTTGCTGCCACCGTGTGATATGGCCAACAGGCAATCCAGTAGACGACATCTGGATGACCTTACCCTAGGTCGTGTGATTGGAAAGTTGAAAGAAGGTCGAAGTGTGACTAGTGGGGCCGAGGAGTTCGGGATCGCTCACAGCATCGTTTCACGAGCTTGGAGGGCATTTTAAACGACAGGAACAGCTGTCCGAGAGTTTAGCAATGGTCGTCCACAAGCAACCATGGCGGTGGACGACCGGTATATTGTCCTACAGGCGAGAAGAGACAGACGGCAGACAGCGGGAGAAATCAAAAGGCACATGCAACAGACAACTGGACGTCCGTCATCGCGTTTTTCCGTGGCCAGGAGGTTGCACAAAGGTGGTCTATTTGCACGACGACCAGTACGGTGTGTGCCATTAACGCCTGCTCATCGGTGATGACGGTTTCTGTGGTGCCAGGAACACAAGAACCGGACACATCAGCAACGGGGTCGAGTTCTCTTTACGGATGAGAGCCGATTTAGTCTGACGAGCGATTCTGGACGTATACACATCTGGAGAGAGCAGGGAACACGCAATCACACCTCCAACATCATCAAAAGGAACCGGTGTGGAGGTGGCGAAGTTCTCGTTTGGGGCAATATCATGCTTGGTAGCCGTACCTACCTCCACATCTCCCAAGGAGGTTCAGTAACTGGTGCCCGCTATTGTACCGAGATTCTCCTGCCTCACGTGCGTCTATTTAGAGGGGCTCTGGGTCCTGAGTTCCTCTTCATGGACGACAACGCTACACCTTATCGTACAGTGGCTGTCGCAGAGCTGTTGGAGAGTGAAGATATTCAACGCATGGATTAGCCCGCAAGGTCCCCGGACCTAACTCTAATCGAACACGAGTGGAACCTTCTCGGGAGACGCTTGGCAGCACGTCACCAGCCGCCAGCAAAGATTCCGCAGCTGCGATTGGCGCTACAAGAGGAATGGGCTGCGATACCTCAACAGCTCCTTGAAAACCTCGTCTTCAGCATGAACAGACGTTGTAAATTCTGCAGCGCAGTCAGGTGTGATCATATCCCCTACTAAAGACTGGATTTTTCTTGGCAGCCGTCTGTCACATGGACGTTTCTGTCTTCTGTCCAGTTGTGCTCGAAGCTACCTTCCTTGTTTGGACGATTTTGCTCACTTGTCCCATATTTCTACATTCTGAGGATCTTATGGTATAATTTGAGTCGATGTGGAGCACTTCTGCTTTACTGTACATTCGAAAAACCGTCTCGTCCTTAATTTTTGCACGCCAGTATATGTGTGTGTAAATATGTATATATATATATATATATAAGAGCAAAACTGAAGACTAAGGAAAAAATTTTAGAATTTAAAACGAAGGGTGCAAAATAACCTGAAAATCAAAACGCGCAACGCAGCAGTTTTGAAAATTCAGAATTCACATACTATAAAGATACCTAAGCAAAAAAATACATATATAATTTTGACTCACACCTAGTACAACATAGAAAAGGTTATGTATCTACCTGCGTGAGTAAAAGGAGAAAAGAAAAAAAAAAAGAAAATAAAACAACTGAATGTAGAAGGTGTCGAGAATACTGAGCCTTGGCTTTATCAAGGACCAGCAAAAACTCTGCATTTTCTCACTTCCACAAAGACCTAGTTGGAACACACAAAAAAAGCTTAAAAATCTGTTTATAAAAGAAAATAAAAACAAATAAAAAAGAAAACCAGTTATTCATCACTAGGATAGCTATACTAAAAATAGTAAAACCAACATTAAAATTAATAAGATTCTGATTAATCTATAGAAGCTCACTAAGGTGATTTAATACATGCAAAGATTATTAAATAAACTGCTCGTGTATTTTATAATATTTCTCATGTATTCTGGAGAGTTAATTCTGCTCATTCTGATCATACAGATCCACAGTCTTAAGTTTATATATTTTTTTCTCTGGTTAAAATCTCCGCGCGTTGGTTTCTTGCTGTGTGAGGAGGCCATCAGCCCCACCCTCACTGCCCCCAGCGTCTAGGGAGTGGCGGAAGAGGTCAGCCATGTTCTCCTCTTGTGAGGAGAAAAGTTTTTGTAACTCAAGAGGTAAGCTCTCTTCCTTGTTTTTGGGTTCTAGGTTTTATAAGTTCAATGTTTGTACTTCATGTACCTTTCTCTGTCGTTTTTTAGCTTTTCAGCTTTTAAGCATTGGTTTGTCTGTTAACATTTATGCGGGTTTTAACTCTTACTTTTCTTTGTAACTTTGAGCGTCTTTTGTGGTACCTAGGAACAGAAGATGGCTAAGCTTGTTCCTTTTCTATGCGCTGTCTATGCGCTGTTTTTTCAAAGTAGTTAAGTTCTTAATAACTAATTAATTATGCACTTAAAGCACTGCTGAAATACTTTGTACATATTGCAACTAACTGTTTAAGGTATATAACTTTCACAAAGTTTTCTTTAGTTAATTATTATCTTTAACTTATTCTCGTTTTCGTGCTGTCATAAGTTGTAGAGTAGGGGGTTTTAGACTCAAGTTTTCTTTCAAAAATCTGTTCGTTATAAATTAACATTTCCTTTTTTAATTGCAATGTAAAATTTGTTTTTCAGGTTTAAATTCTCTCTCAAACGAACTTGGAATTTCGTTATAGCTGAAAATCATTTCTATTTATTATGTCACTCTCACAGCTTGAGTTCTCTTTAATCTTCTTCTCTCTGTTTAATAGTAACAGATGAATAGCATGGGTCGGGCCATGAAGGTTAATGGATGCAAGCGAAATTGTTAACTAGTGCTAGGTCATGCTACTCTACGGAGGACATGACTTATATATATATATTTTTAAACTATTTTAGGTGGGAATGTTACTTGCATCTATGGCCTTGCAGAAACCCATTTCCAACTAGGTCTTTGTGGAAGTGAGAAAATGCAGAGTTTTTGCTGGTCCTTGATAAAGCCAAGGCTCAGTATTCTCGACACCTTCTACATTCAGTTGTTTTATTTTCTTTTTTTTTTTTTTTTCTTTTCTCCTTTTACTCACGCAGGTAGATACATAACCTTTTCTATGTTGTACTAGGTGTGAGTCAAAATTATATATGTATTTTTTTGCTTAGGTATCTTTATAGTATATATATATATATATATATACGTATCTAAACAGATTCTCTGCTTTAGAAGGCCTAACATCGGAAGAAGTGGATATTTCGGAAGTTAACAGAAAAGTAACCAAAGCTCTTATGGAAACAGCAACAAAATTAGCTGGGTCTAAGAACAAGTTGCATGTAAACAAATTATCAGGAAAAACCAAAATGTTGATGCAAAAAAGAAGACAGATGAGGACAACTAAAGAAGATGTGACTTCCAAAGTGGAATATATAGAGCTATGCAAGACAGCACGAAAAAGTATCACTGAAGACGTAAGGAAATTCAACTGTGAGCTAGTGAGGAAAGCAATTGAAAACAACCAAAGCCTAAAGATAGCAAATGGACATCTCAGTAAGGGAAGAAAACAGATTATGGCTCTGAGAAAAGAAGATGGTTCTATAACAAGAAATAGAGGCGAAATTTTGACAAGAGTGAAAGATTTCTACTCCAAATTATATGAAAGGGATGATACATGTACTCCAGACATCATGAAAGGTACCAGAGTTCTTCCAGTCCTCCCAGCAGAAGTTGCTCATGCAATCAAGAACATGAAGTGGGGGAAAGCTCCAGGAGAAGATGGAATTACTATAGACATCATACAAGAAGCAAGTGGAGAAATCGAAACAGTACTCGCCCAAATTTTTACTCGATGCCTTAATGAAGGGAAGATTCCTGAGGATTGGAACAATGCTACAATGATCCTGCTACATAAAAAAGGTGACATTGAGGATCTCAGGAACTACAGACCTATCAGCCTCCTATCAGTGGTTTATAAAATCTTCACTAAAGTTCTTTCACACCGCTTGAAAGTAACACTGGACATGGCTCAACCGAGAGAACAAGCTGGATTCAGGAGTGGCTACAGCACAATAGATCATATCCATGTACTGAGAGAACTAATTGAAAGAGTGAGGGAATATGAACTTCCATTGTGCATGGCTTTTATCGATTATGAAAAAGCCTTTGATTCGGTGAAACCATCAGCAGTTACCACGGCTCTGAAATCCTGCGGTATTGAAGATGCATACATTAATATTATTAATAACATCTATGAAAATGCAAGTGCAAAGATTCGGCTGTTTGAAAATACAACACACATAAAAATTGGAAAGGGAGTGAGACAAGGTGACACCATATCTCCGAAGCTCTTTTAATGCCACATTGGAAAATGTCTTTCAATCACTGAACTGGGAAAACAAAGGGATAAAGATTAATGGTGATTATCTAACCCACCTTCGTTTTGCTGATGACGTAGTCATTTTTGCAATTACCCCATCAGAGCTGCAGAGTATGATCCAGGAACTTGCTGACAAGAGTAAAGAAGTGGGATTCAAAATGAACTTTCAGAAGACAAAAGTGATGTTCAATGCTTTTACAAGAAATGAAGATTTATCGATTGATGGAGAAAAACTGGAGATAACAGATACGTATGTTTATCTTGGACAGCAGATATCAAGCGAGGGTCACATTGATGAAGAAATTAATCGGCGTACAAAACTTGCCTGGAGAGCTTTTGGAAGAAACAGCATAATTTTCAAGAGCAATATGCCATTATGTCTTAAAAGAAAAGTGTTTGATCAATGCATCCTTCCAGTGCTTACGTATGGTGCAGAGACGTGGACCTTAACTAAAAGAGACATACAAAGGCTGCAGACATCTCAAAGAAGCATGGAGAGGTGCATGCTTGGTATAACCAGGAGAGATAAGAAGAGGAACTCGTGGATCCGAAAAATGACGAGAGTGGAAGACATCATGATCAGAGTTAAATCCCTGAAATGGCAATGGGCTGGACATACTGCCAGAAGGACAGACCATAGATGGACAGCCGAAATTTTAGATTGGATTCCAAGGGACAGGAAAAGACCCAGAAAAAGACCACATGGGAGATGGGTGGATGAAATTCGTAAATATGCGGGAGTGACCTGGAGGAGACTGGCACAAGACAGACCGTTGTGGAGGAAACTTGGGGAGACCTTCGTCCAGCAGTGGATTGATAATGGTTGACAATGATGATGATGATGATGATATATATATATATATATATATATATATATATAAATTGAGTTTCGAATTTATAGCTCAAAGCAGATTTTTCCGGGTCAGTTACGGGTCAGGGTCGGGTCCGGGTCAAATCCAGTCCTGGGACGTTTGGGTCAGAATTGTTTTACCCGTTTCCAACTCTGGTGAGCAAAACTTTTGAATTGGCCTTTGTATATATCACAGCCGCCCAGGTGGCGCAGTGTTCAAAGTGCTGGCTTCTGATTGTTAGTTCAAGTAGTTCCTGGTTCGAATTCCGGGGTGAGGAATGAATGGTGCGTTTATCCTACTGCACTGTTCCTGACCCTTGCTGGAACTAGTGACCCCAAATTTTGGACGGACGGCTGCTTATAGCCCGTTGAGTTGCTCACGTTTGTCATCAAATGCTCAACAAAAAATACAAAATGTCTCGTCGAACATCACTTTATATTGTATTTAAATTCACACCCACGCATGCAAATGCTCACATCGTAGCTGATTTGTAATGTCTTTAGATAATACTTTATGGCTGTAAGTGTATATTTCATATATAAAAATCTAAACCAAACTTTCATTGTCTACATCACACTAAGGTCAATCCCTATAACTGTGAGAGTTTCACTCCCTGCAGCAATTAAATAAACATTTCCCATCACAACTTCCTTAAAATTAAGACTGAAGTGGTAATCCGTTTAATCAGCGTACAAAATACAATTCACAAAGATTTCGCACATCTACGAATGGCTTTTTTAAGGCTAATAGCGTAAACAAACCGAAATATCAGAACGACTACAATTTAAATATGAGAATGGTTACACGAGACACAAAGAATGATTAAATACTCAGTACAGCGTGTTCTGAATATGAAGTCACAAGATGTGTTAATTTGGGACATAACGGTTTTGAGGGCGGAAATCATTAAAGCACTGTATCCAGAATTTTGGCAACTGCCGGGAGACTCTAGGGATTCCAGGGAAACGCCTTAAAAATGGGACTAGTTGTAGGAATAATGGCTACAAAATCCTTGTACAATATACTTTAAAAGTTCTCTGGCAGGCCTACGATCAATAACGAAGCTGGTATTTGTACCATACAGTTATCGCACCCTGCCGGTACGCGTAGACATTATATTGGAATGACAGAACGCTCATTTGGAACCAGAATCAAAGAACACAAAAGGGACGCAAAAGAAGGAAGTTCTTCTACAGCTCTGTGCAGAAAAGTGTGTTCCAAGTTCGCGGTACCTACACTATATTGACAAAATTCACCGGACAGCACTTCAAAAGCAAATGAACGGACCCGCTGCGTTGTTAAGATGAGGGGAACAGCTGCAAACGGTGTAAAAACAAGCCTGCAGCTGACCGCGATCATATCGCACTGTGAGGTTGAGTGAAAATGTCGCGACGGAAGAGAACTGACTTTGAGAAAGCAAAGAATGTTGGGTGTTATATTAATGGGTTGTCCATAAGGGAAACCAAGAGGCGTTTAAACATACCCAAGTGAACTGTTTTAGGCTGGTGCCGAAGCAAGAATACCTAACATTTCGGTATATAAGATGTTTTTCGACGGTCTCTGTATGAACAATGTGTCGTGAATCCGAATCTGATGGGTTTCACTCTGTATCTGTTGAGCGTTTTGAATTATGACGTCATCGAAATGGCCGCCTTCTAAATTCATCATTTTACTGCTATATTACAATAATTCATATAATGCTATCTTGTTTGGTATCAAGTTAAAGCTCTATTTATGTAGAAACTATATATGCATGTATTTTGATAAAATTACTTTTATAACATCATCAAAATGGTTGCCTTCTAAATTCATCAGTTTACTGTTATATTACAATAATTCATGTAGTGCTATCGTGTTTGGCATCAAATTAAAGCTTTATTTATGTACAAACTATATATACGTATATTTTGATAAAACTACTTTTATGATGTCTTCAAAATGGCGGCCTTCTAAATTCATAATTTTACTGTTTTATTTCAATAATGCATGTAGTTCTGTCATGTTTGGTATCAAATTAAAGTTTATTTACGTAGAAAGTAAATATACATGTATTTTGATAAAATTACTTTTATGACGTCATCAAAATGGCCTCTTGTAACAGCGGCAGAGTTAGCAGTGTTAGCAGTAACCTTGAGCAATATTTGAAAAAAAACCATGTAGAAATGTACAGCCTTATGTGCAGCTCTCAGCAAATTGTAGTCTTATTCGACAATCAGTAACCAGGTCTCACCACCGGGAGGTGGCTGCAGAGAGACCCACCTTACCCATCCCAACCACCCTACCTTGATGAGTTATAACCCATTTAGGTTGTCGAATATCATCACTATCATCTTCAGTCTCCATAATCGATTGTATATGACTTTTCACATTCTTCACTTTCTGTGCAAGTGCAAAATCGTGTACATGAGAAATTACTCATTTGGCATTTACAACGTCTATTACAATTCCTTTCACTATCACACTTGCAACTTATTACCAATAAAAGTTCATTTGGTGCTATGGCAATTCCTGTTGGTATAGCAATTGGTGAAAGAGATTTTGATTCGCCATTCTTCATCCAACCATAATCACTCCAGTTGACACCAGGAAGACAATTTTTGGTTGTTGCTTGCTTCCATACAAGTATCATAGCAAGATAATGTGTAAAAACTAGTTCGTTTTGAGAAGATATATTGGCGTCAAACTTGTAAGCTGCAATTTTAACAAAACCTAAAGATGAATCAGCAATTGGAGCCACTGACCATTCCATGTCCGTATGTGATGCTGCAGATCCTTTGAAACAAAGGTACTCTTTATGCGAACAACTGACTCCAAAATCATAGTCGTACAATCATATTTTGTCTTTCAATACATTGCCGACGCTTACTTGTAACTGAGTGTATCTGTTCTGTACTTGGCTCGCTAGAATGTTCCCTATCATAATACATGGTAACGATGGTGTCTGTTCTTTACTAGTAACTAGGGTGTCTGTTCTTTACTAGTAACTAGGGTCAGAAGCTTCAAAATTGTTGGACTAACTTCTCTAGCAGCTGCACATGGGTCAATTCCAGTTTGGTATTATTTTTTATTCACTATAAGTCTTTGTGTTTCCGTCTTGATCATGTTTGCTACTACTTGAATGGAATATTAGTCATCATTGCTTTCTTGAAGGTGCAGAAACTTTATGGCCGCCTTTCGAAACATAATCAAGTTTGCATATCTCTTACAGTATAGTGTTAACAGTTAACCAATTAATTCCATACTTAGCTTAGATTTTAATGAGTTACGGTTTAGTATTGTGCCACCCGCACCGTTATATGACTTCTCAAGTGCCACAGATTACCAGATCTTTCTTTTATCTTGGAACACCATGTTAACAACTTGATAAGCCACATCTTCTTTTACTTCAGACATTTCTCGCTGGACACATAGTACATTCCTGGGACTCATGAATTTGTACATACAGTTCCTGTGGTATCTTTCGTCTTCTGTATGTATATCTTACAATACTCCTTGTAGACGAATACTAACTTCATTTGACCATCCATCACTCCGCTCGGCGCACTTTTCGTCGATAGCCTCTTTAAAGGTTTTAGTACCTGCAGCATCTGTGCAGTCCTTCGTACGACACTCACTAGCTAGACACCATATGCTAGGATTCTTGATGTCCTTCTCGATTATGCAGCCTTTTGCACAAAATATACAGGGCTTTCGGAAAGAAAAGCTGCCACATTGACTTCTACATATTCGTTCAGCAACTGGCACTGTACTCGTGGCACTACAATTCTAACGTTTCTTTATCTCCCTGTCAATGAGAACTTTGTTTGTATACGAGGACACACAACACTTGTGGCATTTTAGTTTGTGGTTATTGTTTTCGAATTTACTTTGAAGTTCAACATGTACACTGGCTGTCACCGCGTTTGTTACTCAATTCTCTAATAATAGGAAAGCGAGCTTCACAAGATGGGCGTTTGTAATGGCACACTTAAAAAAAACACTCTCCGTCTTCTTCCATCATTAACAACACCGGAACGATCAAAGTATTTCAAAGTTGCATTGAAGCACTTGATATTTGTTTTATTATCTTAAACAGCAACTGTTTTACCTCAGTATAATTCAAGCACAACTCCGGGATTCCTGAAAATAGATGAAAAAATAATAAGCAACGTGGTATCTGTACTGTGAATATCTTAAACTGTTGTTATATGGCGGCCATTTTAATGGCGTCATAAAAGTAATTTTATCAGAATACATGCATATATGGTTTCTAAATGAATAGAGCTTTAATTTGATACCAAACACGATAGCATTACATGAATTATTGTAATATAACAGTAAAATGATGAATTCAGGAGGAGGCCATTTTGACGACGTCATAATTCAAAACGCTCAACAGATACACAGTGAAACCCGTCAAATTCGGATTCAAGACACACCGTTCGTATAGAAACCGTCGAAAAAACATCTTATATACCGAAACTTTAGGTTACCTTAAAAAATGACATTCTGGCGCCAGACTATTTTGGATGTACTGAATAAGTGGAAGACACATGGCGTGCCTGAAGCAGCAAAACGTACCGGCAGACCAAAGAAAATCAGTGATAGAGGACGTCGAAGCCTCAGGAGATTCATTGCAGCTAATCGACGGAGTACTGCACAAAACCCCAGTGTGCAGGTGAGTAAAAATGCTGGAAATTCGGTGTGTACACATACCATTCGCAGAGAACTTCATTCCATGGGTTACCGTGGCCGTGCGGCTGCTCATAAGCCTTTCATCTCCACTCGGAATGCTACTCGTCGTTTAGCATGGTGCAAAGAACATTTATCGTGGACCGTAGATCAATGGGAATGGGTCCTATGAACTGATGAATCCAGATACACGATCCATCAGTCTGATGGCCGTGTGAGGGTATGGCGGCAGCCGGGGGAACGCTATTTACCACAGTGTACTGTTCCTACGCTCAAGTTTGGAGCTGTCAGTGTACTCGTGAGGGGGTGTTATTCGTGGTATGGTCCCGGCTTATTGGTTATCTTGAACAAACCTGTTAACCAGCACGTCTACCTCGATTTTCTGGACAATTAAGCCGTACCAACACTGTGGCAATAGTATTGAACCGAGACTTTTTGGTGCCAGCAGGATAATGCACCGAGCCATAAAGCAAGGACTTTTACGGCGTGGTTTGACGATAATTCCTTATCGTGTGTGGACTGGCCTGTACAGAGCCCTGGTCTTAATCCCATAGAGCACCTATAGGATCAATTGGAGCGCCGCATAAGGAGTTTGGAACCAAGCAACAGTTAGCGCGGCATTATGTACTGAATGGAAGCGCATACTTATCGCTGTGTTCCAAAACCTTGTTGAAAGCATGTCTCGAAGGGTCAGTGCATGCATTAAGGCCAAAGTGGACCGACACGGTTCTAATGCATGTCAGTAAATGCTATGTTGTGTTTCTCTTCTAGGTGTTCGGTGACTTTTGTCAATATAGTGTATATGTGAAGGTATTAAAAAATAGCCCCCTACACTATCTCAAAAGCAATAGCATTCAGAGTGTCTGGAAATTATAACCAACCGTGAAGCCCGCAATGACAGAGTCTTCCTGGAGTTGCCAAAAATCTGGACACAGTGTCATAATGATTTTTGTACTAAAAACAATGCCCCAAATCAACAAATCTCGTAATTTCATATTCAGAACACGCTGCATTGCGTATTAAATCATTCTTTATGTGTCTCGTGTAACCATTCTCATATTTAAACTCTGCTCGTTCTAATATTTCAGTTTGTTCACGCTATTAGCCTTTAGAAAGCCCTCCGTAGATGTGTGATTGCTTGGCAAATTGTATTTTGTTTTCTTACGCCGATTAAAGGGATTCCAACTTCAGTTTTATATACTTGGTGTATTAATCAGTTGTGGTATTTCTTAAAATTCTTGAATTTTTGCGACGCCTCCAAAACGAGACAGCACCACGCATTGCTACGCATAATGCCACGAACCACGAATTTTGACCTGCGTTTGAATAAACGAGTTTATGTAATTTCCCATCAGTAATATCTCTTCCCTTTCGTGTTGTGCAACTGAGAGGATCGCCGATGATATTTCTCGATCCTCGATTCCTGAGAGATGTTGGCACTTAATGAGAAAGTTTCGTGAACCATTCATTTAAACTCCGGAATGCGTTTCCACTTTATTTATGTTTAGGAAATCATCTGATGAACGAATCGAGTCAATAGGTTCACGACAGAATCTCACAGCAGTGGAGGGATATCAAAACTGATTTAGTCTTTAGCGTTGTGAACTAGAGATCACATTGCGCAAAGTCAATTAACTCTCTGTTCGTGATTTCCAGTCAAGCAATAAAACGGCTTGGAATTACCTTCCGATAAGCCGCAGCGCTGTTGTTATGTTTCCCCCCATTTCCCTTTTCTGGTATTATTTAAATCAGAACCCTTCAGCTATCTTCATCATTCTAACGCAACAACGGTTCCAACGGAGAGAACAGCAAAGAAACTTCCATTTGAGCTGCCGAATTGTTTTTAATTAATTTCCCGCTAGGGTTTCGTACATTTTAAAGTTTATGAACGACAGTACTGCTTCTGAGATATTGAAATGAACAGTACTAAATTTATTTCTTATTCATCTACTGGTTTGATTTTCAAATCTCTAAGGTTCCTGATTTTGAACTTTATTACGGCAGGTATTACCTCTCTGTTCTAAAAAAAAAGTAGCCGCCGCCGCTGTTTTAGAAATTTCGCGACACTCTCGCTTTTCTAGCTGGCAACGCAAAAAGTATTGAAGACAAAAATATGAAATTTGCATCGTCTGTAGAGAGATGTTTTCGGACAACACGCTGAAATAAACTGTTTTTCGATTCTGGAGATACTTCAAGAATTATTGTATTTCAAAATTAAGGTTAGCAAAAAAGTGTTATCAGTTCGCTTTCCGGACGCACTAACAGCAACATAACCACGAAACGTTGTAGGCACGTAGGGCAATGGCCAAGTCTTTGCACTTCGACGCCCTTTTTTCGAATTTCGATTTAGGTTACGAGAAATTAAATTTCTAAGTTTCACAAATTTCTCTATTTCCTGACGAATCCCATTTAAAAAAACGGATATATGGCAATCTATAAATCATAACGCATTTCAATTTTTACAGCATAAACTCACAACTATCATCCCTCTTTTACAAAAAAAAAATATTAAGAAAAAAGCCATTTTCTTATTTTTAAGCATTTTTTAAAGACGCAAAAGAAAGGGACGAGCAGCGTATTCTATCTTCACCGTTAACAACACTGGAAAGTTCTGGTCCCTTGACTTGCTTCCATGGTGACGCAGCTATTTTTAGCTCTCTCTTCTCATTGGGTGAAAGGACAGGATACAATCAAACTGGTAATGACGCAATGCTTAATGACGTAGCGACGCTTTTAAAGTTCGGCGTTTTCCACCGGTATGTGTGAATATCTATGTAAATATAGGCTTTCGCCTGGTATATAAAAAGCAAAGGTGGGAAAATGCGAGTGTGTTCGTCCGCTAATCGTTCGACCACTTCTAAATGACCTAGATATCTGAAATTAGCATGCTGATTAGCCTTAAGGTCCGTATACTAAGGAAAGTACGAAAATAAAACAAAGAAAAATCAAAATGATGGCTTTGGAACGTTGTTATCTTGAATGTTTCGCAAATTGTTTGACCATTTCTAAATGACCTAGGGATCTCAAAACTGGCGTGCGTATAGGTCTTAAGGTCCGTATACCTAGAAAAGTACGAAAACAAAAAACAACAACAAAAGAAAAACGTCAACTTTTGTACATTGTCGTGCTTGAATTTTTTGCAAATTGTTTGACCACTTCTAAATGACCTAGAGATCTGATAATTGGTATGCTGATTGGCTTTAAGGTCCGTATACCAAGGAAAGTACGAAAACAAAACAAAGACAGATCAAAATGATGGCTTTGGAAAATTGTCTTCTTGAATTTTTCGCAAATTTGTTTGACCACTTCTAAATAACCTAAGGATCTGAAAACTGGCGTACGTATAGGTCTTAAGGTCCGTATACCTAGAAAAGTACGAAAACAAAGCAACAACAAAAGAAAAACGTCAGCATTGGAACATTGTCTGCGTGAACTTTTCGCAAATTGTTAGACCGCTTCTAAATACCCTAAAGGTCTAAAAATTGTCATGCTGGTTGGTCTTAAATTCCGAATTCCTGAAAATGTATGAAAACCAAAAACCAAAAAAAAAAAAAAAAAAAAAAACAGCGCTTTGAAACATTGTCTGCTTGAAATTTTCTACCACTTCTACACCTAGAAAAAAACTGAAAACCAAAAAATTCAAAAGGGTGGCTTAGCTTTACTGTTTCAAAATGCTGATAGGTTTAAAGATAATTTTGTCAGAATCACTGAAATTCTTTGAAAATTTAAAATTTTGATTTAAACTTAAGGGGCGCCAAAGGCTGCTCCGTTTTACGTCTAACTCTATGCACTGACGTCACGACGGTGTTCTAAATCGTAAAAAAAGTTACGGATTTTAAATTACTTTTCTTTCCCTTAATTACTTTTTCCTTTCTTTCATTTCATGTTCAAAAAAATTTTATGGATTCACCGTTCAGGAGAACTGGCATAATTGCTAGTGGTAAGAAACCAAAATAGGCCTAAATCTTAAAATTATTTGATCTTCACCGTCTACTAGATATAAGTGAGAATGTACCTAGTTTTCCACGAAAGGTGACAGAGTGCATTCTACGATGAATTAGGTTTGATTTAGGAACAACCCCCGTTTTACATAATTGAAGCAATAACGAAGTACTGCGTGATATCAACGTCACGTGCGGAAGCTATAAATTGTGCATACCTATTCACTGTACGTAATAAGTAAAAATTTGCCAGTAATTGGGAAACGTAGCGACTTAAGCCAATTTGATGGTGGTCATATAGTTGGGGCCTGAAGGGAAGGTGCTACTATTTCGGAAACAACCGCACTTGTTGGCTTCTCCTTACTACTGTACCAAGGGTGTACGAGGAAGGAATTAACCAGGAGCAGACATCCAGCAGAAGGGCTCATATTGGTCATCCACGCCCGGTTGATCCGCGAGATGAACGTCGGGTGTCACGACTAGTATGTCAGAAACGAGGTGCAAGAGTCATCAAGCTCGCCCACCAGTACAACAGCGGTGCAATTCGTCATATTTCTGCATGCACTATGCACCTTACGTTTATTCGCCGGGGTTACATAGCCGGAAACTAACGAGTCTACCCGTGATGATGCCCAGCCATCGCAAACAACATCTCGCATGGGCCATGGAACTTCGGCAAGGGACCTTCGACAGATGTCTGGAGTGACGAGTCCCGTTTCTTGCTGCACCGTGCTGATCGTCGGGTTCGCGTATGGCGTAAACAGCATGAAGCCCTATCCACAGGCCGGCGGATGTGGTGTTCTGCTCTGGGGTGCATTTTCCTCGCAAGCACTTGGTTCGTCCGTTATCATCATACAAACACTGAACGGTGGACGTCTGTTAGCCGGCCATCTCCCACCATATGTGCAGGACGTTTACCCGGACCAAAGTGCCATCTTTCAACCGGACGGCGCTCAGTGTAATCGGTCTCGTATAACTACTTAGTGGCTGGAAGAAACACTACAACGAATTCGCCACTTTACCTTGGCACACAAAATCCCCTGACTGTAACCCAATCGAACATTTGTGGAGTATTCTAGAACGGGATGTGCGAACTTCTGATTCTCCTCCAAGGAATGAGCGTGAACTGATGGTGCTGGTGCAGCGGACATGGGTAAAGCTACGCACAGATTATGTTCAAGACCTTATACAATCTGTCTCTAGGCGTCTGCGAGCTGTGATTGCACAGAAAGGTGGACCAACACGTTATTAGGTAGGGGTTCCTAATGCAAAGCTAACTCAGTGTATAGTCGGGTCTGCTTATCACCTTGTAGAATCTGTTCCTAGGGGACTACGAGCCGTGATTGCACAGAAAGGTGGACCAACACGTTATTAGGTAGGTGTTCCTAATGCACAGCTAACTCAGTGTATAGTCAGGTCTGCTTAGCACCTTGTAGAATCTGTTCCTAGGGGACTACGAGCCGTGATTGCACAGAAAGGTGGACCAACACGTTATTAGGTAGGTGTTCCTAATGCACAGCTAACTCAGTGTATAGTCAGGTCTGCTTAGCACCTTGTAGAATCTGTTCCTAGGGGACTACGAGCCGTGATTGCACAGAAAGGTCGACCAACACGTTATTAGGTAGGTGTTCCTAATGCAAAGCTAACTCAGCGTATAGTCGGGTCTGCTTATCACCTTGTAGAATCTGTTCCTAGGGGACTACGAGCCGTGATTGCACAGAAAGGTGGACCAACACGTTATTAGGTAGGTGTTCCTAATGCACAGCTAACTCAGCGTATAGTCGGGTCTGCTTAGCACCTTGTAGAATCTGTTCCTAGGGGACTACGAGCCGTGATTGCACAGAAAGGTGGACCAACACGTTATTAGGTAGGTGTTCCTAATGCACAGCTAACTCAGTGTATAGTCAGGTCTGCTTAGCACCTTGTAGAATCTGTTCCTAGGGGACTACGAGCCGTGATTGCACAGAAAGGTGGACCAACACGTTATTAGGTAGGTGTTCCTAATGCACAGCTAACTCAGTGTATAGTCAGGTCTGCTTAGCGCCTTGTAGAATCTGTTCCTAGGGGACTACGAGCCGTGATTGCACAGAAAGGTGGACCAACACGTTATTAGGTAGGTGTTCCTAATGCACAGCTAACTCAGTGTATAGTCAGGTCTGCTTAGCACCTTGTAGAATCTGTTCCTAGGGGACTACGAGCCGTGATTGCACAGAAAGGTGGACCAACACGTTATTAGGTAGGTGTTCCTAATGCACAGCTAACTCAGTGTATAGTCAGGTCTGCTTAGCACCTTGTAGAATCTGTTCCTAGGGGACTACGAGCCGTGATTGCACAGAAAGGTGGACCAACACGTTATTAGGTAGGTGTTCCTAATGCACAGCTAACTCAGTGTATAGTCAGGTCTGCTTAGCACCTTGTAGAATCTGTTCCTAGGGGGACTACGAGCCGTGATTGCACAGAAAGGTGGACCAACACGTTATTAGGTAGGTGTTCCTAATGCAAAGCTAACTCAGCGTATAGTCGGGTCTGCTTATCACCTTGTAGAATCTGTTCCTAGGGGACTACGAGCCGTGATTGCACAGAAAGGTGGACGAACACGTTATTAGGTAGGTGTTCCTAATGCAAAGCTAACTCAGTGTATAGTTGGGTCTGCTCATCACCTTGTAGAATCTGTTCCTAGGGGACTACGAGCCGTGATTGCACAGAAAGGTGGACCAACACGTTATTAGGTAGGTGTTCCTAATGCACAGCTAACTCAATGTATAAGCCTTTGTTAATATTCTCAACAGGAAGCTCTTTCGTCATGGTTGCATAGAGATTACAGGTTGCAATGTGGCAAAGGTGGGCTTAACAGGGATGTTTCTGTTACTGTGACAACGGTGACAGTTCCACGGAAGTAACGGGGTCTTTAAATGGTTTCAAAGACATCGTTCATGACAGTGGTGAAGTATCTGAAAAGGAATCAGAACCGCGTGTCATCGTCTTACTTGTACCAGTGAAAAAATTCCTGTTTATGATAGGGGTGTCCGAGCATTAACGGAGCGGTGAGTCACATTCTCGCTTGTAACAATCGACTCGGTGTGCATTTTTTATTTACGAGCTAACGCACAGCGAAATCCAAAACTTAAACTATCCTAAACGTGAGAAAAGGGGAGACTGAAAAAAGCTCACATCACCAGCGACCTCTATGGTGTTTCAACAGAAAAGTAGACACATTGTTTAGATATGATGACATGGTAACGAAACTAAACCGCAAAAGGGAATTTTCGAACAGTTTCCCTCCCGATAAATTTATCTTTAAGTGATTTCACTGTAAACGACTTTCATTCGATCATTTCATCTTGAGCCGTGAATTGCGAAAATCTTGCAGCGAGATGAATTCTCTGTTGAATAATTTCATTTTGTATGATTTCGTCTTCGATTACTTTTGTTTCGATGTTTTTGCCTTCGATGGTTTCGTCTTCGATTACTTTTTTTTCGATGTTTTTGCATTCGATGATTTTGTCTTTGATGATTTTGATTTCGATGTCTTTGCATTCTATAATTTCGTCTTTGGTTATTTGTATCGATGTTTTTGCTTTCGATGATTTTGTCTCCGATGGCTGTGTCTTCGATGATTCTGTCTTCGATGTTTTTGTGGTTCAATGATTTCGTTTTCTATTATTTTGTTTTCAATTCTTTTGCATTCGATGATTTTGTTTCAGCTGAATTCACCTGGAACCCTCACAGGTGCTGTGGTTATTCCAACTGTTGGTACAGCTGCAGGTTTCACTACGGTAACCATCAAGTAGAAAATCAGTCGATCTAACCACTAGACTGCTGTCAACCCCTTTTAGTCAGGTGACAAGAGACCCTTTACATAAATACGACCCTGGCAAAAACGACTGGCCGTATTTTAGCACGTCTTTTGTAAAAAAGTTCGTGCTTCTATTATCGGTTTGTCCATCCGTCCATCCGCCTGTGGATATCATATCTCAGCAACTAATAGTCCGAATTCAAAAACTTTATTTTGCATTGGGAAGCTTGAAATATGCGAATGATGATCCTTTATCTCCTTTTTTTTACGATGTAAAATTTCGCTGCTAGAGGGCGTAAATGCAGATGATATCGAATTCAAAATACATTTTATTCCATATTTTTGCTTCTGAATATCCGATTGAAAAAATTCTTATACCTTTTGATTCCATTTATGTCGAACAATATTTTAGGTATAAACACTTTTTCAAGTTACGCTTAGATTTTCCGCTAGGGGGCGTAAAAGTAAATTGCGTTTTCCCTGATATCTCTACTTCTAAAACTTCGATTTCACAACTGTTTTCTTCAGCGGATACAGCTCCTAATGGGAAATGTTTTGCATATAACTGCTAATATTTAGTAAATAATGGTTTGGCCACCAGGGGGCATAAGCGTTAATATCTGCTTCTGATGTATTTACAGCAAACTCTGAGCTTCTGAAAACTGGAACGCAAAAATTATTCCTTCGAGCGATACCGCTCACATCGAAAAATCATTTTGAGAATACTTTTTCTTAAAATAATGCATGTTTTCAACGCTAAGGGGTGTAGATGCATATATTATATTTGTCGATATCTCTGTTTCTAAGAGTCCGGGGTGACAAATTCTTTGTTTGTTAGAGAGCGTTTCCGCTGTGGAATGTTTTTCATATAATTTCAAATTTTTCTTAACGCACAAGTCTGCAACCAGAGGGCGTAAGTTCACGATTTCGTTTAAAGCAGTATCTGCGCGATTAAAAACCCGATCGGAAAACTTCTTTCTTCGATCAGATATTACTGTTTTCCATACTGGTTCCAGTAACTTTGAATAGCTTTGATAAATTTAATTCGCATCAGAGCCGATTCAAAAGACTTGCTCATTGCACCCAAAAATTCGGTGTCATCTTTCTTCTTAAAATTACAGCCACTGTTTTCCTGGAAAGGGGTAATACTAGCATTCTTGAAGAAATACACGACGCATACCCAAACTCGTACGATAGCCGGAAGGTTGTGCCTCTGGGAATTTTTACATACGTTTGCGCATACACGGACCACTGAATTTAATATATATATATACCTGCTCAGGTGATTTAACCATTCTCTGAGTTTCAATCCAATCACACACGTTTTTCTTGGTGCTTCACTTTCAACAAGTGGCAATGTTTGAACCACAAGTTAAACAAAACTGACAACATTGCATTCTCGAATATACATTGTGTAAATAAATTATAAACACAGTGACGTTTTTCGATTGGCGAATAGAAGGGTCGTTAGTAGAACAACAACAAAAAAAAACAGTGTGGGCTTTCTTTATTTTAATAGAAAACAAGTGTTCAATAACTGAAAGCAAATAAGGCTAAATAAATTTATTTTATTTTTCAAAAATAGAAAATTAAAAAAAAATTAAGATTTGTAAAGCAATTATAAATACAATTCAGAAAGCAGCTTTAAAGAACGCTATATGCAAAATTTGCTTACATAGCTTACGTTACTTGTACTACACAGATCTTCCTCATTCCTTTTGTTACAAGTACATTCTGCTTTAACATGCCGAATAGCACAGAATCACTTGAGGAAGAGGCCATAAAAATGTTATTTTATCTTAGCCAAAACAAATCTTACAGACAAATTGCCAAGTTAATCGAAAGATCTTTTGGAGCTACCGTGGAAAATGCTGCAACGATTAAGTATAAACGCATTAAAACAACAAGGATATGACGGAAGCTATCACTGAGTGCAAGAGGTAAACGACTTTTTTTCATTTTGCAACTGTTGATAATATGCTTATAAGACAAATTGTTCGATCTTTGCGTAAACAGTGCCTCATACGGGAGCCGCAAGAACTCTAAAACAAAACAAAAATGCTGCGTACATTGAAATGAAGGCAAAACCTTTACTCACTGGTGAACATAAACGCAGAAGATTACACTGGGCCAAAAACGTGGTCTGAAAAATGGAAAAGTGTTGTGTTCACGGATAAGAAAAAAATAATTTAGATGGTTCCAACGGAACAGATGTTACTGTCATGATTTGCGGAAGTAGCCCAAAGAATTTTTAGCAGACCAATGTGAGGAGGTCGTGTGATGGTGTGGGCAAAATTCGGCTATGACGGTAAATCGGACATTGCCATTATCGATCACCGTATGACATCCTGGAATTACCAGACTATGCTGTACGAACATTTACCATTGGTATCTCTAGTAGGAGGAAACTGTGGGATTTTCCAACAAGAAATTGCACCCAGCCGTGTTTTTATTTACGCTTTCCAAACGTGTGTTGAAGAAGCGTATATGCTCCAGCTTTCTCCGTCCGTCTGTCGGCACGATAACTCGCGTAAAAATGGTTTGATTTCGATGAAATTTTAGTATGTGGTAGGGGACGACCTACGGACGAACGGTATTGAAAATGGACGAAATGGGGCCAAAGGTCACGGCATAGGAGCGAGATCCATTCCATTGCCCTTATGCGCCATAACTTGCGTAAATATGGCTCAATATCGATGAAATTTCAGTATATTGTAGGGGACCACTGGGAATGAACCCTATTGAAAATGGGTGAAGTGGGGTCAAAGGTCAGGACATACGAGCGGGATGCATTCCATTGCCTTTATGCGTCATAACGTGCGTAAAAATGGTTCGATTTCGATGAAATGTTATTATGTGGTAGAGGACCACCTGGGGACGATCTTATGACGTCACAATCTCGCGCTTGATATGTTGGCGCGCGGTCACGCCATCTTACTCATAACGAGACGCTTTGTGTGTGGATCCTATTAAAGTTTTATGACGTCACACTCTTGTGAGCAGATGGTCGCGATTCCCATCTGCCTCATTAAGTCACGCTTTGTGTGCGTATGTTCGTCTGCACGATAACTCGCGTAAAAATCGTTAGATTTCGATGAACTTTTAGTATGTGGAAGGGGGATCACCTGAGAAGGAACCCTATTGAACGTGAACGAAATGGGGTCAAAGGTTAGCACATAGGAACGGGATCCATTCCACTGCTCTTGTGCGTCATAACTAACGTAAAAAAAGTTCGATTTCGATTAAAGTTTAGTATATGGTAGGGGACCACCTGGGGACAAACCCAATTAAAAATGGGCGAAATGGGGTCCAAGTTCAGGACATAGGAGCGGAATCACTTCCATCGCCATTATGCGTCATAACTTACGTAAAAATTCTTCGATCTGGATGAAATGTTAGTATGTTGTAGGGGCTTACCTATTAAATGGGCGAAATGGGGTCAACGAATCCTATTGAAAACGGGCGAAATGGGGTCAACGAATCCTATTGAAAACGGGCGAAATGGGGTCAAAGGTTAGGCGGAATCTATTCCATAGCCCTTATGCATCATAACTTACTTAAAAATGCTCCAAATCCGACAAAACCTTATCATAATATTTCGGAGGTACACTGAACCGGTTTTGTAGGTGTCACGTCAATTCGTCGCGTGCGTCAATTCGTCGCGTTTACAGATTTTGGTTACATACAAAACGAATGCAGGAAAACGTACGATTTCGAACGTCTTGCTCCCTGAACAAATTTATAAAGTTTGGATACAGTTTTCAATTCAGAACTACCAAATCTGGTATACTATCTCGTGGTATTCTAACTTAGACTGTAGACGGTTTTGGGAAGCGGTTGCAGAGAGGGGGGGGTAGAGCCCCCTCTCTCCCTACAGAATTGCCGTAAGATATAGTTTTCAATTTGGAACTACCAAATTTGGTATATTATCTCATGGTACTCTAACTTAGACGGTTTTTGGAACGGGTCAGGGGCCCGGTTGTTCAGAGCCCCCATACACAAAATATTCGTGAGATCTACAGTTTTCAATTCAGAACCACCAAATCAGGTATCCTATCTCATAGTACTCTAACTTAGACGGTTGTCAGTTTTTGGAACGGGTCAAGGCCCTGGGAGTCAGAGCCCCCCCCCCCCCCCCGTACATACAAAATTTTCGTAAAATCTAGTTTTCATTTCAGAACCATCAAATTTGGTATAATGAAACTCTAACTTAGACGCTAGACGGTTTTTGGTAGGGGTTGGTGCCCGCGGGTTCGGAGCCCCCCCTCATAAAAAATTTCGTAAAATCTACAGTTTTCATCTTAGAACCACCAAATTTGTTATACTATCTTATGGTAGTCTAACTTAGTCGACAGACCGTTTTTGGAACGGGTCAAGGTACGGGGTGGTCAGAGCCCCCCACATACAAAATTTTCTTAAAAACTACAGTTTTCAATTCAGAACCACCTAATCCGGTATACTATCTCATGGTACTCTAACTTAGACGCTAGACGGTTTTTGGAAGGGTTGGAGCCCGGGGGGTCAGACCCCCCCCGAATAAAAACTCTTCCGTAAAATCTACAGTTTTCAATTTAGAACCACCAAATTTGGTATACTATCTCATGGTACTCTAACTTAGACGCTAGACGGTTTTTGGAAGGGGTTGGAGCCCGCGGGGTCGGGCCCCCCTTCATAAAAAATTTCGTAAAATCTACAGTTTTTATCTTAGAACCACAAAATTTGGTATACTATCTAATGGTACTCTAACTTAGTCGGCAGACCGTTTTTGGAACGGGTCAATGCCCGAGGGGGTCAGAGCCCCCACATACAAAATTTTCTTAAAAACTACACTTTTTAATTCAGAACCACCTAATCTGGTATACTATCTCATGGTACTCTAACTTGGACGCTAGACGGTTTTCGGAAGGGGTTGGAGCCCGGGTGGTCAGACCCCCCCCCCCCGAATAAACACTTTTTCGTAAAATCTACAGTTTTCAATTTAGAACAACCAAATTTGGTATACTATCTCATGGTACTCTAACTTAGACGCTAGACGGTTTTTGGAAGGGGTTGGAGCCCGGGGGTCAGACCCCACCCCGAATAAACACTTTTTCGTAAAATCTACAGTTTTCAATTTAGAACCACCAAATTTGGTATACTATCTCGTGGTACTCTAACTTAGACGCTAGACGGTTTTTGGAAGGGGTTGGAGCCCGCGGGGTCGGCCCCCCCTCATAAAAATTTCGTCAAATCTACAGTTTTTATCTTAGAACCACCAAATTTGGTATACTATCTTATGGTACTCTAACTTAGACGGCAGACCGTTTTTGGAACTGGTGAAGGCCCGGGGGGTGAGAGCCCCCCACATACAAAATTTTCGTAAAATCTACAGTTTTCAATTTAGAACCACCAAATTTGGTATACTATCTCATGGTACTCTAACTTAGACGCTAGACGGTTTTTGGAAGGGGTTGGAGCCCGCGGGGTCGGAGCCCCCTCATAAAAAATTTCGTAAAATCTACAGTTTTCATCTTAGAACCACCAAATTTGGTATACTATCCTATGGTACTCTAACTTAGACGGCAGACCGTTTTTGGAACGGGTCAAGGCCCGGGGGTCAGAGCCCCCCACATACAATTTTTTTTTAAAAACTACAGTTTTCAATTCAGAACCACCTAATCTGGTATACTATCTCATGGAACTCTAACTTAGACGCTAGACGGTTTTTGGAAGGGGTTGGAGCCCGGGGGTCAGACCCCTCCGAAATATTTTTTTTTTGTAAAATCTACAGTTTTCAATTTAGAACCACCAAATTTGGTATACTCTCTCATGGTACTCTAACTTAGACAGTAGACCGTTTTTGGAACCGATCAAGGCCGGGGGGGGGGGGGGGGTCAGAGTCCCCACATACAAAATTTTCTTAAAAACTACATTTCAAAATTGCCTTTATTCTTCAGTAAAATAACATTTCTAGTTTTCAATTTAGAACCACGAAATCTGGTATACTATCTCATGGTACTCTAACTTAGAAGCCAGACGGGTTTTTTGAATGGGTCGGAGCCCGGGGTCAGACCCCCCCGAATAAAAACTTTTTCGTAAAATCTACAGTTTTCAATTTAGAACCACCAAATTTGGTATACTATCTCATGGTACTCTAACTTAGACAGTAGAACGTTTTTGGAAGGAGTTGGAGGCCGGCGTTAAAGGCCCCCCCATAAAAATGCCGCGTAAAATCTACAGTTTTCAATTTAGAACCACCAAATTTGGCATACTCTCTCATGGTACTCTAACTTAGACGGTAGACGGTTTTTGGAACGGGTCGGGCACGGGGTCAGAGTCCCTCCGCCTATAAATATTTTTCGTAAAAACTAAAGTTTTCAATTTAGAGCTACCAAATTTGGTATACTATATAATGGTGTTCTAAATTAAACGGTAGACGGTTTTCAGAACGGGTCGGGGCAAGGGTGTTTACCCCACCCCCTACACACAAACTTTCGTAAAATCCATAGTTTTCAATTTAGAACCACCAAATTTTGTATATTATCTCATGGTACTCTAACTTAGACGGTAGAAGGTTTTTGGAACGGATCAAGGCCCAGGGGTAAGACATACCCCCACATAAAAAATTTTCTTAAAATCTTTATTTTTCAATTCAGAACCACCAAATTTTGTGTCATGAAACTCTAACTTAGCGGGAGACGGTAAGTGAAAGCGCAACATTATTAACTTGATTTGTTATGCAAACCTTATAAATACGACCACAGCGATTAAAAGTTACTAAAGAGTCCTTGTAAGTAATATTTTTTGACCGAGTGCAAGTACAATTTACGAAATGTCAACAGGTCAAAATATCTAAAGTAACAATGAAATTTGGAATATTTCTTTTTTCTGTCTTTTTATTTCAGTTTTGACACTTGTATTAAGTTTTAAAAACATATATTTCTCCTGTCGTATACCTTCATCGTGCTTTAAACAGAATTTCTTACCATGTTTTGGGTATTTTGTTTCGTGTGGTTGCAGTTTTTTTAATGTTTTGGGCATTTCATTTTGTGTGGTTACTTCTTTTTATGCTTTGGGCATTTTACTTTGTACGGGTGTTTTTGTTCTTTTCTTTTCTGTGGTGGTTGTAATGTCGACGGGATGAAAAGGGGAAACTGTGGACAGTCACGATGCCTACTTGCTTCTAATTTTCTCTTCAAATACAGCACAGGATTTTGTATTGAGTTATACCACTTACTCATTAAGCGACTACAGGTTTCTTTAAATATGAACGTTTTCTTAGAGCCTTTTTTTTCCTCTACCTAGCTTTTTCGGTTCCGCAATTTCTTTTTTTGGTTTTAGAATATTTTCCTTATTATTAATCTATTTTCTCATGCAAACTCTTTATGTAAGGTATGTTTATTCTATCGAAGTATTTTGCAATTATACGTGAAGCCCTGTTGCTGAAGTAAAAAGAAATATTTCCAACTGAAACAACGCAGTTCAGATATTTTCCCGCTGTTAACTCAATGAATGAAAACAAAAACAACAAATCTGTGCAAGGGTTGAGGCATGAGACAGTACTTACTGGTAACCAGGCAAAGTTTTAAGGAAGAATGAGCTTAAGAATTTCTAACTGCAACAAAAAAGAGCATCCGCACTGTATCCCTCCCCATCCCCTAGTGCCGGCCTTTGGACGTCTTGAAAGAGAAGTCTTAAGGACACATCTGTATCGTAATTGCCTGAGCATTCGCGACAATCTTCTGGTGTCGTAGTAAAAAAACACACTTCCTACTTCGCCTAAATTGCTTGGATGTAATGCCAACGAACAAAGTTTTGCTCTCGCATTGGATTTCTGTTGCTTTTGATGGAATACTTTTCCCCTGGGGTTCACCGCTTTCACTATAGTCTTCAGGACAGGCGGCAATACACCCCAACGTAAAACACCAATTTCACGGCAATTAACTGCAATTAGCGAAAGAGAGGGGCGGTACAGGAAATAAGTCGAACGAGACAGATCTGAACTTAGAAAGTCGGGGGAAGGTGTTGCATGCAAAACTGTGTTTGGCTTACAGATCATTTGGCACGTAGGGACGTAGGTTTCGTTTAATATGTTACGGGGTAAACAAATTGTCTTTTCAGTATAACAATTTTCTTTCATACGCATGGTGCAACACAAAAAATTTGAATTTATTTTTGAGAATTAGCATGACGCCTACCAGCCCAGAGTACAGCTGCCCAGTCCGCGCCTGCTGCCGCCTCCGGAACCTGGCTCCCGGGTTCTTCGCATCTGTTGATTCCCCGCCTGGAGCGTCTCAGCTGTGAAATACATGTACCTCTGCGTTTTGGAAAAACAAAAGATAAGATGCCGATCCTTAAAATTAACCACTTCTTGTGACCGCAGGTACGAAAATCTTGAACTTCGCTTATACTCTAACTGGAGGAACAAGCTTCACGTGATTGTCTGTATTCTGAGTGTTTTATTGAATGGTTGCTCATTAGTTCGTAGTTGACTGGAGAACAGAGAACGTGCTTGTTGAAACCTTTGTTGTGCGTTGTCAAGTGATAATAGTGGAAATATATCATTCTAAATATTTTGGAAAGAGAGAGTGCATTGTTTTCCGAAGGCACTATGCAGATGAAGAATGCAACATAAATAGTTAACTCACAAAAAGAAAATGATTTGCTGAAATGGAAAGGGTATTTATTTTGCCATAACAGAGTGCGAGGTGATTTACGGTATTGTCACTGTATTGAAAGAAATTATGGAAATTGTACTGGCTTTGCTAGTACTATTCTTATTGGAGATGAACACAGTATGCGCAATGAGAAACCACATAATCATGCTCCAAGACCGGAGAAAAGTGATGTTGCTGTTGCAAGAGCGCAAATAAAAGAACGAGCGAGAAATACGGACGAAGCCCCTGCACAAATTATTCAAACCGTGACAACGTCAATGGCTACAGTAAATGCAGCTTACATGCCTAATATGGATGCACTAAGGCAAGTTGTAAAAAAGAGAAGACATGCCAAGACATGCCTGAGGAGCCTACGACTTCAGAACGGATCGATGCCCCAATAAATTTGCAGGAGAAGTTGGTGCAAAATTTCTTGGCAGAGATAGCGCATTTGGACATCAAAGAATTATTTTATTTTTAACAGAGAATAATTTACGAAAGCTTAAAGAATCACCCCTCTGGATTATGGATGGGACATTTGAAACTTGTCCAACCCTTTTTAGGCAATTATGTTCCATTCATGCTATGGTTGAAACGAATCCAGAGATGCACAGACTTGTCCCACTAGTTTATGGGTTACTTTCCAGCAAGTATAAATAATATAATACTATTATAAAGTATTTTTGTAGGATTTACAAGACTATGCATCAGACTATGATATTCAGCTTGCACCACAATATACGCATAATAATAGATTTTGAAATAGCTGCCGTTATAATGCTGCTAAAAAGGAATTTGGAAGCAGCACACACAAATGTTTTTGGTTTCATCTCGGAAAAAAATGTGCTGAGGAATATCCATCCTCTGGCATAGCCTTGGAATATAAGGAAAACAGTGAGTTTGCTCTCAAAGTCAGACATTTGCAAGCACTCGCATTTTTTTCATCTGATGAAATTCCAGCTGCTTTTGAAGAAGTGAAATCAATTTTACTAGAATATGCAGATTCTGTAGTTCAGTGGTTTGAGGAAAATTATGTTCTTGGAAAATTTCGTGGAAGCAGAAGAAACAATCCAAGCAGAAGCCTTCCGCTGTTCCCGCCAACAATTTGGTCAGTTAGTGAAAACAATTTATTTGGCTTTCCCAGAACACAAAACGAACTTGAAAGATTAGACAGACGCTGGAATATAATTCTGGAAGAGAAAAACTGTGACTGTACGAAATAATCAGTGAAATTGCGAAAGAGCAGAGAACAACAATGGCTAAAATCGAAAGAGTGATAGCACAGATTCCAACAAATCCACCCAGAAGAGAAACGCTGGCAAGATAAAAAGGAATTTGAACTTCTTTGGTGCACAGAGACAATGTTAACATGCTGGACATTTTAAGAGGAATTTCATATAATTCTACCCTTTACCAAAATGTGCTGGTATTTCTCACTAATTGATTTATACCTTTTACTAACTTGTATTTGAATTTTTCAAGAATGTAATTCCGCCGAAGATGCAAGAATGTAAAACACAACGCAAAATTAAAAAAGTCAAAATTTTCAAAATAGCATGTCAAAAACATAAAATGTCAAAAAGTAATCCAAAATGTGAAACATATAAAAATTCAAAATGCAATTCAAAATGTGAAACAAATAAAAATTCAAAATGCAATCACAAGTCACAAGCATTACAAAAATGCGAAACGCTATGTAACAAGTACAACACAAAATAAAACAAATGCCAAAAAAATGCATACGCTTTGTAAAATGTACAAAATAAAATAAATGCCATATTCACAAGGATTTCATGACGAGTCATTAAAAATGAGCTTTTACTTAGACTTCAAATAATAATTACTAGCCTCTACACCTTTTTAAGTCTTTAATAAGTGCAACATCATTAACCTGACTTGTCATCAAACATTATCAA
Organism: Macrothele yani; assembly: GCA_039090855.1. NCBI lineage: Eukaryota > Metazoa > Arthropoda > Arachnida > Araneae > Macrothelidae > Macrothele > Macrothele yani. The sequence continues at coordinate 124,641,008 of CM077013.1, forward strand.
TATGACCATAGCATACAATCACTTAAAAGACTTGTTAATGGATGAATTGAGGAATCACCAAGTTCAGCGGGTGAAAGTTAATGGCTGTTTATAGTTTTGTACTCGAGTAAATGCGCAACACAGTAAACTTGACTTTCTCTGAAAATTTTATGTATATGAGCACGGTTGATTGAAAACTGATAAAAAGGCTTAAGGCCTGCTTATTAATTTTTGTGCCTCAGTCAAAACGCAGTACCATAACCTTGGCATGTTATCGAAACCTTATGAATACGTCGGACTAAAAATTCCTAAAAAAGTTTACGCCTAAGGTCTTGTAACTAAAGTTTTGTGACAGGGTAAAACTGCAACATTAATAACTTGACATGTTATGTTAACGTTGTGAATATGAGCACGGCGGATTAAAGATTTCAACAAATAGCCTTTGGGATTAATGTGTTGTAGCTGAGTAAAAATGTAACATTATCTTGATTTTCTATATAAACCAAACTACGTGCTGAAATGGCCCAACTATATATACGTATACTTCAACCATATACCGAAGCGCTGACAAGGTGAAAGCAAAAGTGCAATTTTGAACGGTCCCCTAACATTTTATGGCCAGCCTACATGGAAGTGGACACCTTGATATCAAAAACATACTTTTTGTACGGTCCACAACAAATAGCAATGGACACGTCACAATCTTTGGGGGGGGGAAGGTTAACGACCACCGTGATCAATTCAGTGGGCTATAAGTAGTCGGACGTTCCCAATTTCGGGGCCACTGGTACCTGGGAAGGGGGACAGCCAGTGCCAGAAGTCAAGCACAACGTCCATGATTCACCGGGATTTGAACCAGGATCCTTCTCGACAAGTGGTCAGAAGCCAGCGCCTAGATCACTCCGCCGCCGTAGCGGCACACGTTGAATTGTATTTTTCATACGGCCCCAAACGCTCTTATGGACATACTAGATTGAACTGGACGCAAATAAATCATTAATATAATTTGTACTAGCAGGGATACCAGTTATTTGCCAGGTACATATTACTATTTGTGGAATCACCAAGTTCAGCGGGTGAAAGTTAATGAATGAAAAAGATATTCCTGCAATTTTCCAGTAAACTTATTTTAAATTTTTTGATTTAGTTAATTTAATTTTGCGAAACAAAAAAGAAAGAAAAAGGAATGGGAATACTTACCTTCTAGGAGACATCTATAGAACTGCCGTACATCTGGCGTGTGCTTCTGTGAATCCCGCGACACAGAAATGCAATGTACCTATGTGATGTCGCATGCATACGACTTCACATTGGCATTGATAATCTTTTTCTTACCGTTTTGAATTTTGAATATCTGGAACTCTCTGTTTACATTACATTATATTTCTTTCTGATAAGCCGTTCGTTGGTAGTGAAAGCTAAACTATATAGATTTGTGTTTTTAATACACCATTAAACGCATATTTTTGCACTTTATTGTTATCTACAGTCCCTAACTTAGACCGTAGGTTGGTTAGTTGGTTGGTTGGTTTGTTATTTGGTTAATTGATGGTTTATGGTGCAAGGTCCTCAAAGGGCCAAAGAGCGCCTTAGAACGTAAATAGGGTATTCTTAAGAGTAAAAACGGAACTTTTTACGACAATTTTGCATGGGGCTACCTTGACCCGGGCCCCAACCCCTTCCAAAAACCGTCTACCGTCTAAGTTAGATAACCATAAGTAGTATACCAAATCTGGTTGTCCTAAATTGAAAACTGTAGATTTTACGAAATTTTTACGAGGAGGGGAGGGGCTTTAACCCCGGTGTTCCAGCCCCTTCCAAAAACCGTCTAGCGTCTAAGTTAGAGTTTCATGATACCAAATTTGGTGGTTCTGAATTGAAAACTGTAGTTTTTAAGAAAATGTTGTATGTCTGTGTGTGTTTGCGGGGCAGGGGAGGGGGGGGCTCCAACCCCCAGGGCCTTGACCCGTCCCAAAAACCGTCGACCGTCTAAGTTAAAGTACCATGAGATAGTATACCAAATTTGGTGGTTCTAAATTGAAAACTGTAGATTTTACGCGGCATTTTCATGGGGGGAGGGGCTTTTACCTCCGGGCTCCAACCCCTTCCAAAAACCGTCTACCGTCTATGTTAGAGTACCATGAGATAGTATACCAAATTTGGTGGTTCTAAATTGAAAACTGTAGATTTTGCGAATTTTTATATGAAGGGGGCCTTTACCCCCGGGCTGCAACCCCTTCAAAAAATCGTCGAGCGTCTAAGTTAGAGTACCATGCGATAGTATACCAGATTTGGTGGTTCTGAATTGAAAACTGCAGTTTTTAAGAAAATTTTGTATGTAGGGGCTCTGACCCCCGGGCCTTGATCCGTTCCAAAAACGGTCTACTGTCTAAGTTAGAGTACCATGAGATAGTATACCAAAGTTGGTGGTTCTAAATTGAAAACTGTAGATTTTACAAATAAAAAATTAATCGGGGGGTGTCTGACCCCCGGGCTCCAACCCCTTCCCAAAACCATCTAGCGTCTAAGTTAGAGTACCATGAGATAGTATACCAGATTTGGTGGTTCTGAATTGAAAACTGTAGTTTTTAAGAAAATTTTGTATGTGGGGTGCACTGACACCCCGGGCCTTGACCCGTTCCAAAAACGGTCTGCCGTCTAAGTTAGAGTACCATAAGATAGTATACCAAATTTGGTGGTTCTAAGATGAAAACTGTAGATTTTACGAAATTTTTTATGAGGGGGGAGCTCCGACCCCGCGGGCTCCAATTCCTTCCAAAAACCGTCTAGCGTCTAAGTTAGAGTACCATGAGATAGTGTGGCGAGGTGAAGGACAGGCACGATAGGGGCCAGTATAAAAAGTTACTCTGATCAAGGGACCGTAGAAAAAGTTACATCAGGATTGCCAGAAGGTGGTCAGCTTTCTCAGAATTGAGAAGGATGCGGAGGTCAGGAGTGCGTGGGCGTGTCCCATAGCAGCAGGCGGATAGCTTGGAAGCATGGAGAAAAAGAAAGTGACATTGACTTAGGTCATGAGAGTGCTAGCGGCTGGAGGAGGAAATGCACGTCTGTGATTGGCAGAGAAAGTGCAGAGGACCCCGGGGAGAAACGGTGGCTAAACACGGAGTGGAGATTTTCGGGCACTTTTTCGCTGCTCACGCCTGGGTCTGACAACATGGCCACGAGTGATCTCTGACACCTGAGGGTGCCGGAGAAAGTAGGGAAAGTGTGTGACTGAGGTCACAAAAAAATCCTGTAACTGTGATTAGCAATGTACTGCGGTACATGAGTGTAACTGATAATATACGAAGGTAAAAACAGTATAAAGAGTTTGAGAACTCAGGACTTGCTGCATCACTGGTGACTCACCCAGCAATACTAACGGAACTTTCGTCGCTCACGAAGGAGTGCATGACCTCGACTCTCCTATTGACAGTGGCATCCTGCTCTATTGAAGTGCGTATATTCATGTCTGATATGTTGGTGAATCTTATGTTAAACTCTGGCGACATCAGCCGATCAGTGTACATAAACCGGATTCCCTTCCGGGATGCTTGTAAATAAAGTTGTACATAGGAACTCCGAGTGCTGTAAGTATTAATCTGCAGCAGCCGAGTGTTGCGGCAGGTGAATGATGTACTGATTCAAACCGGTACCAGAATAGTTTGAATGGTGGCAGCATACCAATGTAGGGGTAATAAATGCTTCTCATTCCGGTGCTATAAAATAACCGCTAAGCCATAGCCACCGAATCACACCACCACAGATAGTATACCAAATTTGGTTGTTCTAAATTGAAAACTGTAGATTTTACGAAAAAGTGTTTATTCGGGGGGTCTGACCCCCGGGCTCCAACCCTTCCAAAAACCGTCTAGCGTCTAAGTTAGAGTACCATGTGATAGTATACCAGATTAGGTGGTTCTGAATTGAAAACTGTAGTTTTTAAGAAAATTTTGTATGGGGGGCTCTCACCCCCGGGCCTTGACCCGTTCCAAAAACGGTCTGCCGTCTAAGTTAGAGTACCGTAAGATAGTATACCAAATTTGGTGGTTCTAAGATGAAAACTGTAGATTTTACGAAATTTTTTATGAGGGGGGAGCTCCGACCCCGTGGGCTCCAACCCCTTCCAAAAACCGTCTAGCGTCTAAGTTAGAGTACCATGAGATAGTATACCAAATTTGGTTGTTCTAAATTGAAAACTGTAGATTTTACGAAAAAGTGTTTATTCGGGGGGGGTCTGACCCCCGGGCTCCAACCCCTTACAAAAACCGTCTAGCGTCCAAGTTAGAGTACCATGAGATAGTATACCAGATTAGGTGGTTCTGAATTGAAAACTGTAGTTTTTAAGAAAATTTTGTATGTGGGGGCTCTGACCCCCGTACCTTGACCCGTTCCAAAAACGGTCTGCCGTCTAAGTTAGAGTACCATAAGATAGTATACCAAATTTGGTGGTTCTAAGATAAAAACTGTAGATTTTACGAAATTTTTATGAGGGGGGGCTCCGACCCCTTCCAAAACCGTCTAGCGTCTAAGTTAGAGTACCATGAGATAGTACACGAAATTTGGTGGTTCTAAATAGAAAACTGTAGATTTTACGAAAAAGTGTTTATTCGGGGGTCTGACCCCCGGGCTCCAACCCCTTCCAAAAACCTTCTAGCGTCTAAGTTAGAGTACCATGTGATAGATAGTATACCAGATTAGGTGGTTCTGAATTGAAAACTGTAGTTTTTAAGAAAATTTTGTATGGGGGCTCTCACCCCCCGGGCCTTGACCCGTTCCAAAAACGGTCTGCCGTCCAAGTTAGAGTACCATAAGATAGTATACTAAATTTGGTGGTTCTAAGATGAAAACTGTCGATTTTACGAAATTTTTTATGAGGGGGGGGGCTCCGACCCCGCGGGCTCCAACCCCTTCCAAAAAACCGTCTAGCGTCTAAGTTAGAGTTTCATGATATCAAATTTGATGGTTCTGAAATGAAAACTAGATTTTACGAAAATTTTGTATGTACGGGGGGGAGAACTCTGACTCCCCGGGCCTTGACCCGTTCCAAAAACCGACAACCGTCTAAGTTAGAGTACTATGAGATAGGATACCTGATTTGGTGGTTCTGAATTGAAAACTGCAGATTTTACGAATATTTTGTATATGGGGGCTCTGACGAACCGGGCCCTGCCCCGTACCAAAAACCGTTTACCGTCTAATATTTTTAGTGCCAAAGAAAAACGTAATATTCCTATCCTGTCTGCGTGTCCAAACTTTATAAATTTGATCAGTGAGCAAGACGTTCGAAATCGTACGTTTTCCTGCATTCGTTTTGTATGTAACCAAAATCTGTAAACGCGACGAATTGACGTAGTCGACGAATTTGTACGCGACGAATTGACGCAGTCGACGAATTGACGCGCGACGAATTAACGCGCGACGATTGACGCAGTCGACGAATTGACGCGCGACGAATTGACGTAGGCGACGAATTGACGCGCGACGAATCGTCGCAGTCGACGAATTGACGCAGTCGACGAATTGACGCACGCGACGAATTGACGTAGAACCGGTTTTGTAGACTATCATCGAAATGGGATCAAAGTTCAGGGCACAAGACCGAGATTAATTCCACAGCCATTATCCTCATAACTTTAGTAATGATTTCTGGTATGTTGGAAAGCGTATCATAATCAGTGCATTGCATGATTTTACTAACTTGTTCCACGAAACGGTGGTTTACAAATGAAAAAAATAGATGTGAAGGACTGGCCGTCTCGGAGCCTGGACTTAACCCGATGTAATATGGCTAGTTGTTACTTGTCAGGTTTGTATATGAAAAAAAGACAAGCAATATTCTTCATGAAGGGACTTGCAAGTTGCAATACATCGCTGTTGGGGTAAAATTACCATTTGCACCTTACAAAACTTGGTAACAGAAATACTAAACAGAATTTATTCGCTAATTATGGATAAAATAGAAGTTCATTTAATTCAGAAAATATAATTTTCTGCTCTGTAATAACAAATGGGCGTTTATGATTTCTTTACAGCAAAATGTGCTTGTTAGCATTACTTTTACTTATGTTTAATGATGTAATAAAATATTAAAACACTATACACCGTAACATTTCTGTATTACACCAATTAATTATATATGCGATGTTTCTTTTTCTGTTTCAACTACCATTCTACAGTAGATAATCAAGAAATAGCAGGAATATTTTTGTGTATTTGTAATTTCTTTTGCACAGTGTAATTAAGATATTTTTTGAATCAACCCAAGGTGTGGTGTTATAAAACGCAGCGCTCTTCCAGTATTTATTGAAAAATGAAGTTTTGAATTAGAAGGTTTATGATAACTTCTGATCTGTTAACCATGGCGACTTCAGTTTGAACAAAAAATGACTTTTAAAACCAGACATTCTGAAACAAAGAAATAAAATATATTTATTTGTACGCGTGACAGAAATTGAATTATAAAAAAAATGTATACGCAAAAGACGATGTTTAAAAGAAATTGATCCGAATGGGGTAACGTTTTCTTAGTCTGAGTTTTCGGAAACGGCGATGTGAATGCACAACGGCCGTTCCATAAAAACTGAGAGTAAAATCACACAAAATGAAGGAATATAGGTACAGCAAAATATATGTTATTCTTTCTCAAGTATCTTCCCTCAGATGATATGTAACGGTCCCATCGTTCAGTCCACTTTTCAAAGCATGTGGCGAAGGCATTTTGTGGAAGTTGCTTTAGCTACCCCTGTGCAGCTTAAATAACGTCAGCATCTGTGCTGAATGTTGCGCCACGGAACTTCTCCTTCATTGTTTGAAACAACTAGAAATCGCACGGGACGAGGTCAGAACTCTAGGCAGGCCGTGGGATGATTTCAATACTGCATCTCGCAAAGAAACTGTTGAACACAAGCAGCCACATGCAGGCGGATTTTATCATGGTGTAGGGTCCACTATCAACAAGTTCCGGTTGCTTAATCGATATGTATCGTCGCAGACGCTTCAAGACTGAAATGTAATGCTCAGTAATTTGTGGAGGTACGGCATGCTGGCAGAGTACACCTTTATGATCAAAGCAAATTATTATCATCACCTTCCCAGCTGATTTAGTTTGGCTGACTTTTTTCGGAGGATGATAGCCTGTGTGTTTCCAGACACTCGATGTGCTGTTTGTGAGGGAGTCGAAATAGTGGATCCATGTTTCATCGGCTGTTATTCGAAATAGTGGATCCATGTTTCATCGGCTGTTATTCGAAATAGTGGATCCATGTTTCATCGGCTGTTATTCGAAATAGTGGATCCATGTTTCATCGGCTGTTATTCGAAATAGTGGATCCATGTTTCATCGGCAGTTATTACTGTGTTTAGAAAGTTTAGATCCTTTGCAGTTATTTCTTTCCGCTCATGGGATACATGAACTCTGGCTAACAATTGTTCTCTCGTCAGGTGATGAGGTACCCATCTGGAATGCACACGATGCAGCAATAATTTGTCGCGTAGAATGCGGAATTCCGACGTTTTTGAAATATTAGTTGACGCCGCTACGTCTTCACACGTCGTTCGCCGATCTTCTTGCAGGAGTGCCCAGACAGTGTTAACAATTCAAGCCGTAGCAACACTTTCAGGTCGACCAGGCCTAGGAAAGAGTTCTGCAGACAAACGCCCTTTTTTGAAATCATGGTGGCGCCTAAAACTCGTTGACTCACTCAAACGTTTATCTTTGTAAGCTTTGTTTACTAAAACAACTGTTTCTGGAGCCGCTTTACCCAAACGATAGCAAAATTTTATCGCACAACGCATTTCACTTCTTAACTCTGAATCACTCAACTTCATAGCTGTATGGCGAAATGCAGACGTACCTTGAAGAACTGCGCAATAACAAAATCAGAATCGTCTGTCAGGGCTAATACTTGTTGCCATAGATACTTCCTTAATTCAGTTAGTCGTCTGCGTGGTTATATTTTCCCTTCGCACTGTTGCGAACTCAGAAAAATTTACTCTCAATTTTTATGGAACAGTCTTCTTAAATTGAAATTTCGACTTCAGTCCCTATTGAAAAAATCAGCCATTACTAGAGGACGGAAACGCACGTAAATCTTTGTAATTGTGGCTGGTATTCTAAGCAGAAGGCCTTCTTTGAAATGGTTATTCCATTAGCGAATATATGATTGAGATCCAAATGTGTATTACGGACACTTATTCCAAATGGTTATTCTAGAAGCAAAGATATGATTGAGATCCAAATATGTATTACCTTCCGTTTGGCATAGAACGGTGTATTATGTAAAACCAGTATGTCTACATGAAGTATTGGTAGTAATGGAAGATTTCTGACCCAAAACGAACTTTCAAAGCGAATTTTTAAACGAAAGAAATTAGAGGAATTAAATGTACATTAACGTTCTCTAGCGAAAAACAGCTGCATTCAAACTGCGAGATGTGTACACTATCGCAGTGAACTGGACCCGTCCAGAAAGAATGTTTCCAAGCAGATTTTTAGTAGCGGCAATTTATTTGCCAGTAAAAATGTATATAACGCGTAATTACCGATGGCCGTGAATCAATGAAAATGGAGAGAGTATGTGCATCATATCCTTCTCCTTGAAAGCTTCTTGACGTAAAAGAAATATTTCATATGGGACTTCTTATATAGGTTAAGATACCGAGAAAAAGAAAATGCATTTACGTTGCCATAAGTAAGAATTGTGCATTATTTAAAATAAACTGTAATGTTCGTGGAAATATGGCTGTCTGAACATTGCATAAATCAACTCTTAATAACTTCACTTTTAAGGGAATCAGGAGTCACTCAAATAACTTCAGAAAAGACTACTTACTATTAGTCTTTATTTATCAAAAATTTCTTTAGCACGACTCAGTCTTCAACAACATTAGTGAACAAATCTACTTACTAGTTAGGGAACGTTTAACGAGAAAGATAAACACCAACTCTAAGTATTACATACTTAGACGTCAAGAAATCACAACTTCAAGTACTTCAACTTCCCTAACTACTACACTGCTGGCCACACAAAATGCAACACCAAGAAGGACACGAGATAGCAAAGCCAGATTTACTGGACACATAACAACAGATACAAAGATGAAACGATTGAGCTTACAGGCCCGTGCGACTTGCGGAACACGCAGACGTCATTAGTTCGTGTGGCCCCATGGCTGGCAATAACGGCCGCTACACGCCGCGGCATCGAACGAAAGAGGCTTTGGATGTGGGCTTGGGGTATGTCGGTCCAGTCTGCTTCCACACGTTGCCACAGTTCATCAGGCGTAGCCACGGGTGGTGCTTGCCGAGCCACTTGATTGCCGATCAGCGACCAGACGTGTTCGATGGGCGACATATCAGAGAACAGGCAGGCCACGGCAGCAGTGACAACTGGTGAGCCGTGAAGAATTGTTGCACGATGCGTGCGACGTGCGGGCGCGCAATTTCCTGTTGAAACGTGGCCGCTGGCAGGTCCTGCAGGTAAGGGAGGACTAAAGGCTCCAAAACGTCGGAGTTGTAGCGGTGGCTGTTGAGTGTACCGGCGATGCGTACTAGAGGGGTGCGAGTGTTATATCCAATTGCGCCCCAAACCATAACACCAGGCGACGGACCGGTATGGCGATGCATAACGCAGGCGTCATGCAGTCTCTCGCCGCGGTGTCACCACACGCAAATTCGACCATCGTGGTGTTGCAGACAGAAGCGGGATTCTTCGGAGAAGACATTGTCGAGTCATTCCGTTGTCCAGGAGCGGCGTTCAACGGCCCACTGCCGCCGCACTCGACGGTGGTGTAACGTCAAAGGTAATCGGAGCAATCTGCGCCTTACGACGAGTTCCCGCACCTGCAGACGACGTCGAACGGTATGCTGACACAGGTTGTTGCGCAACACACCCTAATTCCTGCGCTAACGTTCGTGATGTGGCGGTGCGAACCGTCAATGCCCGCCGCACAACATGCCAGTCCTCTCGTTCAGTGGTGTGCCGCGGCTGCGGCAATCGCTCACGTCGGTCCGTCCGCCCCTCCTGCACTCACCGAATCCATACTAGCCTCACTGTTGCTGTATGTAGTTCCACACGGGCGCCGATGTCTCGGTACGATAAACCGCTGTCGCGAAAAGCCACTATTCGTCCTCTGTCGAACTCCGAAACGTGCTGGAATGACTGCCGTATTCTTCGACGAGGCATCCGGAAGCTTCCTACGCACAGGTCCAGCAGCACAACACACTTCCACTACTTACATCCCGCCTTCTGTGCACCCTTCTTATAGTGCTTTTCGGTTGCGTGCCAGGCGCACATGATTTGCATATGCCCTGCAATGCTAATCGTTTGCATGTCCTCTCGCGTGCGACGCATGCTGCGAATTTGAGGCCAATCTGATGCTTCCTTCTTGGTGTTGCATTTTGGGTGGCCAGCAGTGTATTTATCGCATGAGCTGTTGTTAGCTTTGAGAGTGTCGTTAATCTCTTGAAGGGTCAAATTTAAACAATGTTCACAATCCTCAGTATGTCCATCTGTGTGCAAATTCTTCCCAAAGATGGGATTGATATTTTCCAAACAATTCTTGTGCATTGTGTGGTGAAACAAAGATAAGAATGTATGCAAATAAATCTCGTAGTTGTCCAGGCATTCTGTAAACTGATGCTTCATTTAAGGTTTTCTCTCATATTTTTGGGTTCTGAATTAAACCTTTCTGCAGTGCAGCTTCTTGGAAGGTATCGTATGGAATTCCATTGACTGTTCTTAAATCTGTAAAGCCTTCGCTCCAGACACATAAAGTAGCAGTAGTCTCAAACAATAACTTTCTGGATCAGAGCCAAAGTTGACTAAATACATTCTTCCAGTCACATTATCTCCAGCACATTTTCGTTGGACCCATTGTTTTTCTTTTTGATTGAACACATAATGTCTTCGCATGTGGCTATATGAAATGGATTGCGCATCTTCATTGCCCTCATTTAGTTTGAACCAGGCTGTCAGCATTGTATCTCTCTGAGCGTTATGAACAACTACATTTCGATCATTGTTTAAATGCTCCGGATTAAAGGTAAATGTTCTGTTATTCAGGATGGTGAACAGGTAATCTAACTATTGTATGAGATTGCTGATGCATATCATAACCAAGTATTCGCCACATTGCCTCAGGTTCGCTAACGTATCGGGAATCAACATGACTTTTTACTTGGTCGTATTTGGCGTTGTGGTCTGTTATACGCACATTGCACAGTCATGACCTTTGTATACCTACTTAAAAAGGTATTTAACGCTTTTCACAGTAGCCCACACCTCGACATTAATGTGGCAATTGTACTTTAACAAAAGGTACGGATTATAAGGGATAATCCAGCTGTTATCAATAATTTTACCACGTACAGTTGGATTGGAGGTTTAACGACCACCGTGAGCAACTCAATGGGCTATATATAAGCAGTCGCCCGTCCCTAATTTATGGTCACTGGTTCCAGGGAAGGGAGAGATCCAGTGCCGTAAGACAAACACAACATCCATGCCTCACCGGGATTCGAACCCGGACCCCGTTCGGACGAATGATCAGAGGCCATCGCTTAGACTACTGCGCCACCGGGGCGGCCCACGTACAGTTGTGGTTGCACCATTCTTTCTACGGCGATATAAGGGAAACCCGCCTTTGTTAGCTACTGTTTCATTTTGGAAAGACTTCGGAAATTGCTTGGTACATTTGCCATCTGTCATACAGGTGAATTGTGATTATTTCACCACACGGGCCATGAACCATGTGTTTCGCAACAGTTGCATGTAAAACTGGTAAATGCTCTTTATCTAGAATTTCTGCTGATGTAATTTGGTCAGTTTTCTCAGGCAATGTTGGTTTGTCCTCTTTTTTCAAAATCAAGAACATATGAGCATGGGGAAGCCCTCTTTCTTGGAATTCGATTACATTAACTTTGGCCACCGGAACTCCAAAAATACGCCTTTTGGTTATATCATCCATTAATTCTTTTAACTTTAATTGGAAGACTCTCGCAACTAAACCTGGACGGTTTTCGACAGATTCACCGTTCAAGTTTTCAGTAAATTCTTCCCATTTTGGGTTGCAAGTTATAGTAAGGAAAAGATCAAGCTTGACATAATTTCTGACTATCGCCATTGCATCCCGATAATGTTGCACCATATTTCGTGGTCTACTTTGAAATTAAGATTGAAAAATAAGAGCTTTTCCAAGAAGAAACTAATCATCTCCAGCATTCTGAATTTGGTCCATCAGACCTTTATACCTTTCGACACTTAACTCAGACTGATTTTGTCGTATGTAATTCAGTATATTAGTTTCCATTTTTACATACGCATCAACATTGTATTGCTGCGTAAGCTTTCTTTCGCTTAATAATGAATTAAATTCGTCACGGATCGAAAGATAATGTTGATAGTATTGCATTTGTGTAACCATTTGTGTAACTTTGTACATTTGTTAACAACACTTAGTAAAGACGTTGGTCTATGTTACAATGGAATGTCAGTTGACCTTGTGACGTAACGCATCTCTGACATCATGTGAGAATAATTTGGATCAGATGACGTCACATCAGCAGCTGTGTTCTTTGTTGCTATGACAACAAAACAAAGTGATATACGCGTGAACTGTGCGCGTGTAGGTGATGATGTCCCATGCAATAAAACACGAAAAGCTAATCGTGACGTCTCAAACATTTGTTTCTCGGTTGTTGCTATGACGACTTAAAAAGTGACCTACGTCGTCCGCAACTTAGCCTTTTATATATTGGGATACTACCATCATGTCTCCATACTGCGGCTGCTCAAACATTATATATATCATCAGTTCTCATCGGACACATTCACACGTCATACGTTCTGACGTCAAGGTGTTGCCAACCATACTTTTGCAAGATAGAAGATATCACGTTAAGTTTGAAAAACGCTAAGTAGAAGAAACTCAAATGTACATAGAAACTAAAAATGAAGGTTAAATTAGAGTATACGTAACAGAACGAGAAATAGTATTCTTGGTAAAAGGGATCAGAAGGGCTGTGACGTACCTGCCAGCAGGACGCACACGACATAAAGGCAGATAGGAATTAGAACAAATGTCTGCGTAGCTCAGTTGGTAGAGCTACTTGTTCCGGAATAAGCGGCCTCGGGTTCGAATCCCGGCGTAGACCAAAAATGACGGAGAAATTTACTTCGTTATAATGGCGCCCGAACTATCCGGATGACCCGGCCGTTCAAAATCTCGCATTGGTGTCATGTTATTTCCACACCGCGAGACAGGAAAAATCAGAGAATTCCTTCTCCAGCGCTTCGAAAAATAAAAATGTGTGCTGTTGCATTCCACAGCAGATTGACTGGGAGTTCTCAAGTGCACGTTCTACAGTGGATGGCTGCCTGCAACGTTTCATGGTCACGGCTGACCCGTGGGCCATGCCCCCGGCCCTCTTTCGGGGGGGGAGGAGATGTGACGTACCTGCCAGCAGGACGCACACGACATAAAGGCAGATAGGAATTAGAACAAATGTCTGCGTAGCTCAGTTGGTAGAGCGACTTGTTCCGGAATAAGCGGCCTCGGGTTCGAATCCCGGCCGTAGACCAAAAATGACGGAGAAATTTACTTCGTTATAGGGCAACATAATGTTTATTCGATTTCTTAGAAGCAAAACAAAAAAAAATGAATCAGATATAATTTTGTATTGTATAAGCTGTACGTTCACGCCTCCGAGCGATAAGAACATGTATCGACAGAGTGATCAAAACGTGAGAATGTTCTTTCGCATAATTCGAACTTTCCAATACACACAATTTTTTTTTAATTCGGACTAAGAAGTGGAGAGACACAGACCGAAATAGTGATGTTATAACAGGCACGTCGTTTTTGCAGTGGTCTAAGCGTTGGCATCTGATCATTCGTCCGAAATCACGCTGGGTTCTGAATCCCGGTGAGTCATGGATGTTGAGTTTGTCTTACCGCATTGACTCTCCCCTCCCCGGTACCATTGATTCTAATCTTTAGGTACGGGCGACTGCCCATCGAGTTGTTCACAGTAGTCGTTACCCCCCTCCGAAACAAAAAAATGGAGCTTTAGACATATATGTATAAATCACGTCATTACCCTTCAACCGCGTTTGTGTTTTAATGATTGTGCGTTTAAGTTCCTGATGGCTGCTGTTGCGTCAAGAAAAATCACTGGATTTAGAACATGCTCTCAACTCCCCTGCACCAAATAAATCGAAATTTTAGCAGCTGTCACTACAAAGCCAGTGATTCTCTGCCATGCATATATAAAATCTGAAACTCTGGCAATTTGATCGCTTAATTACTCCTTCACACAATCCTTTTATTTTTGGCAGCACGAAAAGGGAACCATCAAGAAATCAATTCCTTTTTAAATAATATGGCTGAACTTCCTCTTGCAGAAAGGAAGGATATCATCAAATTACAGCTTACAATTAGAGTGTAAACCATGTTCATAAAGTTTTCATGAATCCTTCAGTTTTAAATTACTTTATCTATTGCGTTGCTTAGTGACATTTTCAAAAACACATTCAGTACTAAACTGAAGCCTTATCAATACCGAAATGAACCGTAAAACTCTTATGGATGCAATTAGAAAATTAACATGTCTGTTAAAACAGCAAACATACATCTTTGAATGTGCTGGTAAATATTTATTCCTTGAAAGTGTTTGCAAAATCCAAAAGCATAAGTAATTAAAACTGTCAACCAGTCTTCAAAGTGGTAGATTATGCATTCTTCCTGTAATCTGTAGACGTGAGAAAAGGCATTGATTGGATACATATTTCGTGTGCTTAGCCATTAATCCAGCTGGAAAACCAATACCAACAAGCACCAAATATATGAATCTAACGACGTGACTTTAGTTCAGTCAGAAGCCAGATGCTACAGATTCTGCAACGTTCCCTTGACCAAAGGTAACGTTTTTACATGTAATGCATTTCTATGCCTTAAAGTATGAGCCTTTATCTGTATCGTTTACTTAAAGCTGAGAATTTGCTTGTATAAGCAGCTTATAAATTACACGGAGTTTTTATTGAATCGAAAATATCCTCATCTCTTTCTTTTGCATGAACTATCTCGAAAACTTTGGTCTTCTAACTCTACAAAGACTTAGAACTGTTTAAGAATTCGACGTTTTGGATCATCAGAAAAAAATGCATTTATCTGATTGAAGGCTCAGTACTGACATACAAACAAAGAGTATATTTTGATGCGAAATGTAAGCCTGCAATATTGATACCATTTCTTAGATGTGCATTTGTCGGATTGCTCATATTTCAGAGGCAAACGCAATTCATCCTTTAATGATGTTTTACTCCCGAAGTTTTCATACAAGGAAAGAAAGCAAATCAATAGAAATGTTGTTCTCCTTTCTTATTTGAAAAGCTAAGCAAATTAAGCGTAAAACGCATTTAAGAAAAAACAGCGCAATTTTTTGCTTCATTTTTAGACAATCCTTCGTGCGAACAATGAAATAACAGACTGAGTTCACGTTACGTTAATCTCGATGGTGGACCCGCACAAACTTTAACTAAAATCCGTATTCAATAGATTAGGACTTGTTGAACAACATAACTAAATAAAAAAATAACACTCCGGTATTGAAGAAAATTTTATTCTTGGCATTTATTCAATAATGACTTTTCAAAGCAGAATGGGGTGTGCTTGATATATTTATATGAAACAAAAATACTAAAATTTTCACCCTGTATTTTGGAATGTGTGTTTCATGTTTTTATACGCAACAAGGATTGTTTTTGACACCGGCATGTCCAATAGCGTCATTAAGAGATGCTATGAAAGTTATTTAAAACGAAGAATAAATGTCATTGCCAATATAATCACTTTTCTTGTTCTTGCAGAAATCTTGTTGTTTTCATGTTTCTCTATTTGATACAGCAAAAATTATAAATGAAAACGATATATCATCGTAGCTAGTAGCTTTGTATCCCATTGTTTACTTTGCAGAAGACCTTTAAGAACATTGGCGAATAAATGAAAGAGTGTATTGTTTTACATTTGTTTTGAGTTTTACCATCGGAGAGAAAGAGTTTTTCCGACACTGGAGTCACAGCAGAACTCATAAAAATGCTGAATAATTAATTTTCTTTAGAGAGTTCTTCTCCGAAATATTAAGTTTTAATACTTCAAAACAAAGCGTCAACTTTTCCTTACTTAAGAAAGCAACAACGCTCTCTGCCAGTTCTAATAAAAAATCTGTGTGCTAAAAAGTCATTGGAGAAAAAGAAGGAAGGAAAATTAACTACAGTTATATCTCATAAAACCAAGAAAACATAAAAGATGAAGATTTTCTGGAAAGTCGATTCCAACACAATACGACCTCAACGACTGAGAAACATGGTTTCTCGTCAGCGGATCAAAATCCATATGTTGCAAGAAATATTTTCCCCGGTGTATACCGTCTTTATGTTCTGTGGATTAAGAACGCCCACTCCGCGAAGAGATGGCCAACTGTGTCTCACAAGGCGATGCCTTTTTTATTTTCTATTAATCATTTGGAACATCCTTTCAATTTACATAGTGTGCTTTTACGCTTATAGATACTCAAAAATTTACAACAGAGATTCTAAAAACAGTATTTATGCGGTTCTATATACACTATCATTATTCTTTATTAGACTTCTCCTTCTGTTAAAATGGCGCAATGTAGAAGAGGCTGGAAGAAGCATAATGCGCAGTTGTCGTATTGGCTCGTACGTGAGAGCTTTACCAGCGGTGAAGAAGATAGTTTGTGCAGCTCTGTTCTTTGTTTTGGCTGCAACAACTGTGGCTGTATTGTGGCTGCGTTTCTTAAGCGCTAAATATCCAGGCGTCGTGTATATAGAATTTAATTGCAGTTTATTTAGTCAGTTTTTGGAACCAACTCACTCCAATGCGATGAAGGTATATCATATTCACACTTTTCTCGAGCTGATCGTACTGGAAATTACGCCTTGCATTTTCATTCTTTACTACGCATGCGCTTGTTTCGTTTTGAAAATATCGTTCAAAAATATATGCCATGATTTTCGAAAACGTAAAACTTCGGATTTCATTCATTTGCTAAAACTGTATAACCAACTCTGTAGAGAGGTGTTATCCTTCGACGAAGTGGTTCGCACGGTAACTTCGAGTGTGGCAATTCTCAGTTTTGTGTTCACCTTTTTTATATTTTTCAACGCCGTTTTCGTAAAATTGAACTCACAGTTTACAGTTTTGTGGGCCTTTTACCTAACATATAACGCATTTCTCATTTTGTTATGGGTTCTTTCAGCAGCAAGTGTTTATGAAGCAGCGAACTCAACTCGGACGGAGATACACAATGCAGTCTCCGAAGGCGATATTTGCTCATTCCGAGCAGTTAATCTTGCTCTGCATGCGCAACTGAGAGAACCCGCTCTTACTATAGGAGGACTGATTACTCTGAAAAGAGACACTTTATTGACTCTCTTAGGTGTCAACATTACATACGGTGCTCTTTTTGCGACGATTAACGCAATTTAGAAGATTACTGCAATTATTTCCTTTGACTACTGCTCAAAATGTCATCATATTTAAATTAAATTTGTAAACGTCTTTGCCACTGCAGGCGCATCATAGATTCCTAGTAACGATTGCAGTCTTCCTGCTGTAAAAGTTAAGGAATCGCTAGGATAAACTCTCATAATATGTCTAAGGAAAGGATCAGTCCCAGTTAGTGCAACTATTGAAAAATAGTGGCGTGTAGAAACCATTTTGAAGAAATGCCGACTAGAAATAATGTAAGTTAAACATTTAAGTCCATTTTTGTGTTTTATATGGTGTTGATGCATAAGTTCATGCCGTTTTATTTCACTAGATGTTTCCCAGGTCAGTAGCGACGGTGCAGATGGCCAGTTGTATATCAAAATGTAGCCAGTAATATCGTGTATCTAAATCATATTGCGTTGTGTGATTGTGGCTAATGGTTGTTAAGTTTTCAGGTCTGGAAGTATGAAGTGTCAAGTAGAGAGGAACGAACATTTCCGACATCTGCTCCTATACGAGTTTAACAAGGGGTCCACAGCGGCCGAAACTACTCGACAAATTTGTGCTGTCTATGGGGAGGATGTAATTGCTCCGAGGACAGCTCGCAAATGGTTTGAGCGGTTCCGAGGTGGCGATTTTGACCTCAACGACTCTCCACGCTCAGGTCGTCCATCTCACTTTGATGAGGATCGTTTGAACCATCTCATCCACTTGGATCCGCGACAAACCACACGCGAATTGGCCACTGATTTGGACTGTGATCAGGCCGCAGTGGTGCGACACCTTGAACGTATGGGAAACGTTCAGAAATTGGCGTCCTGTGCCTCGCATTCTCACTGAGGACAACGAGAATCAGCGTGTTGCCATTTGCAGTTCCTTGCTTGCTGGTTATAGCGAATGTTCTCAACAACACAAACCCTTTCTGTCACGTATTGTTACTGGAGATGAAAAGTGGTGCCTGTACGTGAATTTCAGGGATAGGAGGGAATGGTTAAGCCCAAACAAGACGCCTACACCGCGTCCAAAACATGACCTTCATCCTGCGAAGATCATGTTGTGTGTCTGGTGGGACATGGACGGCATTATTCACTAGAAATTGCTGCCGAGGAATCGGACCATCAACGCTGCACTCTATCGTGAGCAACTCCGCCGTGTGGAGGGAGCAATTCAGCAGAAACTGCCACATCGGCGCCATGGTGTTCTTCTACAACATGATAACGCACGTCTTTACAGTGCAAACATGACCAAAATGGCCATTCAGGACATGAAATGGGAGATCCTTTCACATTCGGCCTATTCCCCAGATGTAGCCCCTTCAGACTATCATCTGTTTAGATCTCTGTCAAATGCACTCCGTGGCAGAACATTCAACAATGATGTTGATCTCCAGAATTTTCTTGATAATTTCTTCGCAGCAAAACCAGCACGTTTTTTCAAGGATGGCATTGCAGAAGTTGGAACACCATCGTAAAAAATGCGGGGTAGTACGTAGTTGATTGAATTCGTTTTCCCTTCTGATCTAATACAGGCCTGTAGTGCTGTGAAAAACGGCATGAACTTATGCGTCAACCCAATAGCATCTCAGGAATATGGAAATTTTAAATATATCAAATAAATTCTCGATCTCGTATATTGTGTTTTAATACTAAGTCTGCCTGAGTAAATTCAGCGAAGTCTTTGTCCGTAAAAATCAATAAATGAGAGCGTTCACCGACGGCAATTACATATTTAAGTGTTGCACAAATCCTAGTCAAACCTCTCCTGTTTAAGAATGGTTGACAAAAATTAGAACTCTCATATGCTTTCAATTAAAAGCTAAAGGATGCCACTTTGGTACTTCGCATAAGTTGAATTTAGTTGTCTTCAGCACATTATTTGTTTGTTTGTCCCGTTCCGATCTTTTCCCTTCCTCTCACGCCCTTCTCTTATTAGTCACTCTCCTCTGCCTCTGCCTTCCTGTCTCTCCATTTCCCTCATTTTTCTTTATATGTACTTCTCCTTCTCTCTACCTTTCTTTCACCCATGATATTTCTTACTCTCTCTTGTTATTCTGTCTGCCACTTCCTCTTGAGACGTATACATCTACTTAACTTTCCTTTTGAGTTTCTGTTTCCTTATGTAAATTTTGTTTTTTTTCGTTAAATATTTTCTCACTAAACGATACATTATTCCCCAAAGAGTTTTTATTTTTATTTTGGTTACCCTGAGCAGCACATAATGTCAGTACTGAAAGTTATATATCCGAGGGTTGTCCCGAAAATAATGCAAAAGTGTGCATGACTTTTTTATTAACTGACAGAGGTCGTTCAAATTGCACATGTTGGTAGAGTCTCTCTTTCTCTACACAAAGGTAGTATTCAACATAGTCTCCATCACAAGCGATACATTTGCGCTATTGTTGAACCCAACGCTCGAATTCTCCTTGAAACATTTCAGGTGTGGATTGTTGTACCCACTTCTTCACATTCACTTTCACCTCGTCTGCGTCATCAAGTCCTTGTCCGCGTATATTGTCCTTCATTGCAACAAACAGATGGAAATCGGAGGGCGCCAGATCTGGGCTGTACGGTGGAATGGGGAACCACCGACCAGCCAAATTTGCTGATCGCCTGATTTGTTGCCAAAGATGTGTGTGGTCTCGCATTGTCATGGTGAATGTGGATCCTTTTCAGATTCTTGTTCGGTCTCTTCCTCCTTACGGCTTCTCTAAACTTCTTGAGTGTCTCCATGCACCGCTCGCTGGTGACGGTACGGCCACGTTCCAGAAACTCAAGGAGAATGACGCCCCTGTCATCCCAAAAAACAGTCACCATATCTTTTTGTGCTGATCGCTGGCTCTTGAACTTCTTAGGCCTTGGTGAAGAGGTGTGACGTCATTCCATGGATTGATTCTACATTCCCGGGTCGTAAAGATACGCCCACATTTCATCGCCTATCACCACATCGGAATAAAACATGTCTTCGTTAGTTTTAAACGCTTCGTCAAGAACTCAATGACGGCTCGTTGCTTCTGCTTGGAATCCATTATTTACCTGCAATGAAGAAGAAGGGTTACTATAGAGGAAGAATTACTCTACCAACATGTGCAATTTGAGCGACCTCTCTCAGTTAATAAACATTTGTATTTCTTTCAGTACAACCCTCGCATGTACTCTATAGACAGTATATACATTTATTTGATTTGGATTTGTCCAGATATATATTTATACATACACTATAAATCAAATTATATATGACGAAATTTATTTACGATTATTGTTCTTGAAAGCGATGTGATCAACGAATATAGTGTATGAGGATTTGACAATCCTGTAGACGACAAAAAAGACGTGAAACGTTTCGTAACATATTATGTCGGAGCTTTCCCTGGCAATTTAAATACTGTTTTGTCAAACGTGGTATATTGTAAGAGGTCTCTGTTCGTTTGTTTGTAGTTCCTTTTCGGGTTTGATGTTTAAGCCTAATTGCAGGTCTTTGCAGAAAATATGTAGCCAAGAAATAATTGAGAAAGTTGCAGAAAATATACAGTATAGCCAAGGAATATAGGAGAAAGTCGCAATTTCAATTAATAAAACATTTGCTAAACTTATTGGGCAGGTTGTCTTAGAATTATCTTACTAGAGTGTTACTTACTTGAATCTTTCACGTCTCTTCCTCCTTATTCTGTTCCTTAATTATTCGCTCCTTCGTAGTTCAATTCTACGTAATTTTTCATTATCTTGCACTGTCCTTGACCAGATACCCGAAAAAGTCTTCCTTTTAAGACCACCATCTCCCGACCTCTCACCTAACGTCTGCTTTTCTAGCGTGATCTCTGTGTTAGAGCCTTTCTCGACATCTAGCTCGAATGGGGGAGCGTTTTTCCGACGCCTTCTGAAAAATAAATTAATTTAGCCGTCTGGATGTGCTTTTCGGATCGCAATGTACTAAAACCTGCGTAGCTCAAAGTAACCATAAAAAACACTTCATGTTTCCTGAACGGTTTCTTCAATACAAAGAAAGAATGCCTGGGAACACTTTTTTAGAGCTTTTACTAATTACCGTTGCCGCCATAATTAGGCTCTTCGAACATTCCCATGATAACTGAAAAAGACTTACCGCTGAATATTCCTTACTTGGAAATGAATCAATACTAAAACCTAAATATCTCCGTAACAATATATTCACGACTTTCATTACTAAAAATTCCAGAGACGTATAATTAAGCACATTTAACCTTTGACGTACTTGCCATTTAAACATCATCTCCAAACTTTTGCTCTATATCTGTTTCTGTCTCTATCTCTTCTCTTTTTGCCTTCGTCTCTCCCCATTCTTTCAATCCCTCTCTCCTTCTCTATCAACTGTAACTTCAAAGGTTGCGTTAATTCCGAGTGTTACTTTCCTTAGACGCCAGATAAGTTTGTAAATAGCAAAATTTTCCCTCATTGTGCAAGATGTCTATAAATGAAGTATACAACTTCTACTAAAAAATATTCGTAAGAAGAAAAAAACTTACTTGAAACGTCAAGAGACGTGGCAAGTGTTGAAGATTGTTAAATCAGATAATATATGGCACCAGGTGTCTCATGTAATGAAAAATCTCGTCAAACATGGAGTACAACAGACATGGCTTCCCCAGTGGAGAAAGCAGCGTGTGAGTTTTGGTTTGTGGTGTCAAAATCTCTAACAAGAGTTCAGCGTAAGATTTTTTTCTTTGGAGCCTTATTAAGGACATTGTGTACAAGAAAAAGGTTACATCTACCACTAAGCTCAAAGAACGCATTACTGCAGCCTTCCTCCTTGTTACACCTGACATTCTTCAGCGTACGTGGGTGGAACTGGACTATCGTTTAGACATCCTGTGAGCAACTAACGGCCACCCAATTAATTGTGTACCCGAAAAAGGTTACAACTATCACTGAGCTCAAAGAACGCATTACTGCAGCCTTCCCCCTTGTTACACCTGACATTCTGCAGCGTACGTGGGTGGAACTGGACTATCGTTTAGACATAATGTGAGTAACCAACGGCCACCCAACTAATTTTGTACAAGAAAAAGCTTACATCTATCACTGAGCTCAAAGAACGTATTACTGCAGCCTTCCTCCTTGTTACACCTGACATTCTGCAGCGTACGTGGGTGGAACTGGACTATCGTTTAGACATCCTGTGAGCAACCAACGGCCACCCAACTAATTGTGTACAAGAAAAAGCTTACATCTATCACTGAGCTCAAAGAACGTATTACTGCAGCCTTCCTCCTTGTTACACCTGACATTCTGCAGCGTACGTGGGTGGAACTGGACTATCGTTTAGACATCCTGTGAGCAACCAACGGCCACCCAACTAATTGTGTACAAGAAAAAGGTTACATCTATCACTGAGCTCAAAGAACGCATTACTGCAGCC
Organism: Macrothele yani; assembly: GCA_039090855.1. Lineage (NCBI taxonomy): Eukaryota > Metazoa > Arthropoda > Arachnida > Araneae > Macrothelidae > Macrothele > Macrothele yani. Next base: position 124,663,892 of record CM077013.1, read on the forward strand.
TTCCTCCTTGTTACACCTGACATTCTTCAGCGTACGTGGGTGGAACTGGACTATCGTTTAGACATCCTGTGAGCAACCAACGGCCACCCAACTAATTGTGTACAAGAAAAAGCTTACATCTATCACTGAGCTCAAAGAACGCATTACTGCAGCCTTCCTCCTTGTTACACCTGACATTCTGCAGCGTACGTGGGTATAACTGGACTATCGTTTAGACATCCTGTGAGCAACCAACGGCCACCCAACTAATTTTGTACAAGAAAAAGGTTACATCTATCACTGAGCTCAAAGAACGCATTACTGCAGCCTTCCTCCTTGTTACACCTGAAATTCTGCAGCGTACGTGGGTGGAACTGGACTATCGTTTAGACATCCTGTGAGCAACCAACGGCCACCCAACTAATTGTGTACAAGAAAATGGTTACATCTATCACTGAGCTCAAAGAACGCATTACTGCAGCCTTCCTTCCTTGTTACACCTGACATTCTGCAGCGTACGTGGGTGGAACTGGACTATCGTTTAGACATCCTGTGAGCAACCAACGGCCACCCAACTAATTGTGTACAAGAAAATGGTTACATCTATCACTGAGCTCAAAGAACGCATTACTGCAGCCTTCCTCCTTGTTACACCTGACATTCTGCAGCGTACGTGGGTGGAACTGGACTATCGTTTAGACATCCTGTGAGCAACTAACGGCCACCCAACTAATTGTGTACAAGAAAATGGTTACATCTATCACTGAGCTCAAAGAACGCATTACTGCAGCCTTCCTCCTTGTTACACCTGAAATTCTGCAGCGTACGTGGGTGGAACTGGACTATCGTTTAGACATCCTGTGAGCAACCAACGGCCACCCAAACTAATTGTGTACCAGAAAAAGGTTACATCTATCACTGAGCTCAAAGAACGCATTACTGCAGCCTTCCTCCTTGTTACACCTGAAATTCTGCAGCGTACGTGGGTATAACTGGACTATCGTTTAGACATCCTGTGAGCAACCAACGGCCACCAAACTAATTGTGTACCAAGAAAATGGTTATATCTATCACTGAGCTCAAAGAACGCATTACTGCAGCCTTCCTCCTTGTTTCACCTGACATTCTGCAGCGTACGTGGGTGGAACTGGACTATCGTTTAGACATCCTGTGAGCAACCAACGGCCACCCAACTAATTGTGTACAAGAAAATGGTTATATCTATCACTGAGCTCAAAGAACGTATTACTGCAGCCTTCCTCCTTGTTACACCTGACATTCTGCAGCGTACGTGGGTGGAACTGGACTATCGTTTAGACATCCTGTGAGCAACTAACGGCCACCCAATTAATTGTGTACCCGAAAAAGGTTACATCTATCACTGAGCTCAAAGAACGCATTACTGCAGCCTTCCTCCTTGTTACACCTGACATTCTGCACAGCGTACGTGGGTGGAACTGGACTATCGTTTAGACATCCTGTGAGCAACTAACGGCCACCCAATTAATTGTGTACCCGAAAAAGGTTACATCTATCACTGAGCTCAAAGAACGCATTACTGCAGCCTTCCTCCTTGTTACACCTGACATTCTTCAGCGTACGTGGGTGGAACTGGACTATCGTTTAGACATCCTGTGAGCAACCAACGGCCACCCAACTAATTGTGTACCCGAAAAAGGTTACATCTATCACTGAGCTCAAAGAACGCATTACTGCAGCCTTCCTCCTTGTTACACCTGACATTCTTCAGCGTACGTGGGTGGAACTGGACTATCGTTTAGACATCCTGTGAACAACCAACGGCCACCCAAACTAATTGTGTACCAGAAAAAGGTTACATCTATCACTGAGCTCAAAGAACGCATTACTGCAGCCTTCCTCCTTGTTTCACCTGACATTCTGCAGCGTACGTGGGTATAACTGGACTATCGTTTAGACATCCTGCGAACAACCAACGGCCACCCAATTAATTGTGTACCAGAAAATGGTTACATCTATCACTGAGCTCAAAGAACGCATTACTGCAGCCTTCCTCCTTGTTACACCTGACGTTCTCCAGCGTACGTATGTGGAACTGGACTATCGGTGAGACATCCTGAGAGCAACCAACGGCCACCCAACTAATTGTGTACCAGAAAAAGGTTACATCTATCACTGAGCTCAAAGAACGCATTACTGCAGCCTTCCTCCTTGTTACACCTGACATTCTGCCACGTACGTGGGTGGAACTGGACTATTGTTTAGACATCCTGTGAGCAACCAACGGCCACCCAACTAATTGTGTACAAGAAAATGGTTACATCTATCACTGAGCTCAAAGAACGCATTACTGCAGCCTTCCTCCTTGTTACACCTGACATTCTGCAGCGTACGTGTGTGGAACTGGACTATCGTTTAGACATCCTGCGAACAACCAACGGCCACCCAACTAATTGTGTACAAGAAAAAGGTTACATCTATCACTAAGCTCAAAGAACGCATTACTGCAGCCTTCCTCCTTGTTACACCTGGCATTCTGCAGTGTACGAAGGTGGAACTGGACTATCGTTTAGACAACGAACGGAGCACACGTGGAGACCTACTGACATTTAGAAAAAATCTTTCACAGTTACCATGTGTTTTGACACTAAAAGTAAGTTGTTATTTATTTTAGTTTTGTTTTCAGTAGCATACTGAAATTGTATACATCATTTATTGACACCCTGTAATTCAGGGATAATTCCTCTGAGAGACATTAATAGATAATTTTATTTATCTTTGCAATATTATCCGTTTCATGATGATTAAATGGACCTAATTCAATTGCATTAAACCACGATGCGATAGATTCAGTGATATATTTAGTCCACCGGTTTGGAAATTTATCCTGTCTGCAGAGAATGCACATCTCATAAATGCTAACGAGAGTAGGATTTCCAATGATACACCTGAAGCAATCAAAGATACCAGGGGAATACTAATCATGACGGCGTTTTAGATATTTTACAGATGCCACCCAAAAAATATGAGTTCAAAAGAAGTTTAGAATGGACAAAAAGGAATTATGTTATCCTTAATTCCTAAGTAAAGCACCAGCATTTCAATACGTTATGTAGATGGCTATCGGATTGCAGTTGATTAATTTATTCAGTGTAAAGACTGAAATATGTTTTTGATCATCAGTTCCTTGAAATTAGGCACATGAACAGCACTGACTGAGCATTTCACTGCTGGTATTCAATTTTCAATAGTTTTGCTCATTAGCTTTAGGAAAAGTTGGCTAAGCTATCTGAAAAGTGGTCTGCAGTTGATAAAATCATGTAACAATTAAAGAAGTCTGCTGATCGTGATAAAAGACACCATTTTGCTGAAACAGATTCGTTTATATTCCTGCCTTTGAGCCATAAACCCGTTTATGTCGAAGAAGCCTTTGCAAGAAAACCACACTGTAAATCTCCGGAGTTTATTGCGAATTAACGATATTAAAACGAACACTTTTTGATGCTCATTAGGATTGTATTGACACAACTGCCATATCTGTCTATGATGAAACGTGCACAGGCAGAAATTCAAAGATCGGTATCTGTAGTGGTGGGGCTCTTTCCCTAAGTGAAATGAATCCTAATTAAAATGCAACATCAAAGTTTTCATAACACAAGAAGTCCTTTCGGAATTTTTTTTTATGGAATTTTGTACGCAATCCATTCGTTTCTGACAACGGGAAAACAATTTTTCTGCTTACTGTATAATAAATGCAAATTGCCTAAAGTACCAGTTTTCACATGATCGCAAAAGAAAAGAAAGTTCCTCTGTTTTTAGGAAGCTCACGTACAACAGCATGAAACTGAAAATGAACGTTTACATTTCATAAAGTTCAAGTTTTGATCACTTATGCTGTTTACTTTGCTCAATACAGCACCATCAGTACTTGTACAGCACAACAGGCGCTTGGGAGATCCAGTTCGATCCAAGCATGCACATTAAACGCTTTTATACTGATTGGTACCCTTTGTGAATCCGTGGGTTTGTTGTACAACTAACGATATTAAATACATGGTTGTAAGCGACGATTATAAAGATGAAGAAATGCTTTCTATTCGAACATGCGCACAGTCATAGACACCCACACAAGATATTGCAAAGAAGACCATAGAAAACAAAAGATGTGAATGTATTCCAAGAGCCTAAAGTCAGTACTGTTACAGTATTACTTTTAATTCTAGAGCAGTCAGCTGTCTCTTTCAAAATATTAACAGTTTTACATAGCCTGTTGACAATACGTATGCTATGGAGAAATGCTTTATTTATGTCGTCAGTAAAGGTACTGTTCGATAGAATAGAAACACGAGCAGGAAGAGCATCGATGCTTAATGAAGAAAATCTCAATTAGAAAAGGGAGATGATGACAACATTGAGATAACAAATATCCATGATATTTTTAATAATTTCTTATAATTGTATATACGGGAAATTATCTAGTATGTCGCCGAACAGTTTCGTAAGACTCTGAATACTGTTTTGCAACCATTGTGTACGCTGAAAGATAAAATGACAAGCTGATGTAGTCTCATAGTCTCAGGAATTTCGAAAAATGGATTACTATTTTTGACAGGAAGCAACACCTGAGTCTTCTTAGCTTTTACGCCACAACAAATTCAAGCATAGAAATCTTACCTATCCCTGTCCAGAGATGTCAGCGGGTCGACAAATTCTGACGGATCAAACGGGTCGGCTCAAGGTGTTTCCGACCCGATTTCGACCCGGCTTTATTTTCGTTATATTTTTGAAAAACAAAAACAAACATTTGTGTGCCTGATACTGGTTCCCGCGGATTGAAAAACGATTTATCATGCAATATGAAGGAAGAGTGTCTTCAGAAGGAAAAGTGTCTCTTCCTTCTGTGAGGCAGTGATGTAAACAACATCCACATTCTGGAAACTTTCAACTCATCATAAACTTGTGAAAATTGGTGTCGTTATGAAACATATTCTGAAGCTTGATATGTTATCAAGAAAACAGCAAAAACTGATATTAAACATGCAACATGTTGCTTAATTAAAACATTTTGACTATAGCACCATGGAAATTAAGTGAAACAGCCTTAACATCACTGCGGAAGGACGCTTTTGACTTTCGCAGATGTGTTTTTTTTTTTTTTTTGATTGAAGGTTTAACGACCCCCGTGAGCAACTCAATGGGCTATAAGCAGTCGCCCGTCCCTAATTTAGGGCCACTGGTTCCAGGGAAGGGAGAGAGCCAGTGCCGTAAGACAAACACAACATCCATGCCTCACCGGGATTCGAACCCGGACCCCTTACGGACGAATGGTCGGAGGCCATCGCTTAGACCACTGCGCCACCGGGGCGGCCAGATGTGTTTGAAAGCATGTGTAAAACAGTTATGTTATGTCTTGCAAATGAAGGACGACAGTTTCAATATTTCCCGTAAGTAAGTGAGTGAACTATACGTTGCCGCCCCGATGGCGCAGTGGTCTAAGCGATGGCCTCTGATCATTCGTCCGAATAGGGTCCGGGTTCGAATCCCGGTGAGGCATGGATGTTGTGTTTGTCTTACGGCACTGGTTCTCTCCCTTCCCTGGAACCAGTGACCCTAAATTAGGGACGGGCGACGACTGCTTATAGCCCATTGAGTTGCTCACGGTGGTCGTTAAACCTCCAATCAAAAAAAAAAAAAAAGAAAAGAACTGTACGTTCCTGTAACACATTTGCTTGATTTCGATGTAACCTAAGATACCCATTGCGGAGAGACTTTTTGAACGCCCTATACGTTCAAAAAGTATCTACCTTAAAAGTCATACATACATGTTATAGTTCAAAGCAGATCTGTCCGGATCGGGACCGGGTCAGTTACAGATCTGAGTCAGGCCCAATTATGTGACAGCCGTGTCCGGGTCCAAAATTTTTGATCCGTTTCCAACTTTGTCCCTGTCACATTTTGTGCTTATTTGACATTGGGCTTGGGAAACGAAACCGTCACGAATGTTGCGTGAAAGGACCCAAGCGTGATGACGCAACTGAACAACAAACTGGAATATTCATTTGTTGGCGTGCAAAATGCTACACTTGTGTCTCGTTTCGAAGAAAACTGGAAAAACAGCTGACAAAGCGGTAAATGTTGATGTAATCATGAATCTAAGCGAAACAACTGAAGCACCAAAGAGCCCGAGAACTGAACTTTGACGTTATGATGCAGCTAAGCAACAAACTAGAGCTATAGTTGGCCAAATGCAATCGTGATGTCTCTTCGCAGGAGACCTGAGCACAGTATTTAACCCCGTTCTAAATATTACCATGTGTGATCATGCAACTATGGAAATAAATTCATTACCAGTAGACTAAACATAAAGCTCTACTGTTGTGATCCAGTTACACACCAAACTGGTGTACAGTAGTTGGTCTAGTATCAAGTCTTACCTTGAGGATTTCAAAACCCAGAAGAGTGGAGTAACATTTGACCCATTTTAAATGTTCTGCATGATGGAACTATCTAAAAAGCAATATCATCAACCCTGAAAAACTGCCCCAAAGCATGCTTCTCTTCATTTAGTGGAGAGTAGACTAAACGCTTTTCGTTTGATTGGAAGTGGATTGTTAGGAATCTGAAAAGGATTATTTCGTTCGTTTTTCATAGGTGTCTTTCTAGAAAATTTTGAGAACATATGCAAAAACGTTTTGAGAATACATGCAAAACATAATTTTGTTTTTCAGAGGTGCTTTTCTACAGCATTTTGAGAGCATACGCAAAAATATAAATAATACGTGCAAAAGAATTTTGAGAATATATGCAAAATATAATTTCGTTTTTCAGAGGTGTCTTTCTGGAAAATTTTGAGTATATATGCAAAAAATGATTTTGAGAATATGTGCAAAATGTAATTCCGTTTTTCAGATATGCTTTTCTAGAAAATGTTTAGAATGTATGCAAAATTGTTTTGAGAAATATGCAAAATATAATTTCGTTTTTCAGAGATGACTTTCTAGAAAATTTTGAGAACGTATGCATATATATATTTTTTTTTTTGAGAATATGTGCAAAAGGTAATTCCATTTTTCAGAGGTGCCTTTGTAGAAAATTTTGAGAATATAGCAAATATGTTTTGAGAAATATGCGAAATATAATTTCGTTTTTCAGAGGTGTCTTTCTGGAAAACTTTGAGTATATATGCAAAAAATGATTTTGAGAATATGTGCACAATGTAATTCCGTTTTTCAGATATGCTTTTCTAGAAAATGTTTAGAATGTATGCAAAATTGTTTTGAGAAATATGCAAAATATAATTTCGTTTTTCAGAGATGACTTTCTAGAAAATTTTGAGAACGTATGCATATTTTTTTTTTTTTGAGAATATGTGCAAAAGGTAATTCCATTTTTCAGAGGTGCCTTTGTAGAAAATTTTGAGAATATATGCAAATATGTTTTGAGAAATATGCGAAATATAATTTCGTTTTTCAGAGGTGCCTTTCTGGAAAAGTTTTAAAATAAATGTAGAAATTTAAACATGCGCAAACATGTTTTGAGAAATATGGCAAATATAATTTCGTTTTTCAGACGTACCTTTCTAAAAAATTTTGATAATATATGCAAAAATATAAAGAATATATGTAAACAATTTTTGAGAAAATATGCAAAATATAATTTCGTTTTTCAGAGGAGCCTTTGTGGAAAATTTTGTAAATATATGAAAAAAATATAAACATTATATACAAAAAAATTACTTTTGAGAATATATTCAAGAATATAAAGTATATATATATATGCAAAAAATTTGAGAATATACACTGCAGGCTACCCAAAATGCAACACCAAGAAGGACACGAGATAGCAAAGCCAGATTTATTGGACACATAACAACAGATACAAAGATGAAACGATTAAGCTTACAGGCCCCTGCGACTTGCGGAACACGCAGGCATCAATAGTTCGTGTGGCCCTCAAGGCTGTCAATAACAGCCGCTACAGGCCGCGGCATCGATCGAAAGAGGCTTTGGATATGGGCTTGGGGTATGTCGGTCCAGGCTGCTTCCACACGTTGCCACAGTTCATCAGGCGTAGCCGCGGGTGGTGCTTGCCGGGCCACTCGGTTGCCGATCAGCGACCAGACGTGTTCGATGGGCGACATATCGGGAGAACGGGCGGGCCGCGGCAGCAGTGCCACCTGGTGGGCCGTGAGGAATTGTTGCACGATGCCTGCCACGTGCGGGCGCGCATTGTCTGTTGAAACGTGGCCGCTGGCAAGTCCTGCAGGTAAGGGAGGACTACAGGCTCCAAAACGTCGGAGATGTAGCGGTGGCCGTTGAGTGTACCGGCGATGCGTACCAGAGGGGTGCAGGTGTCATATTCAATTGTGCCCCAAACCATAACGCCAGGCGACGGACCGGTATGGCGATGCATAATGCAGGCGTCATACAGTCTCCCGCCGCGGTGCCGCCACACGCGGATCTGAACATCGTGGTGTTGCAGGCAGAAGCGGGATTCGTCGGAGAAGACAATGTCGTGCCATTCCGTAGTCTAGGTGCGGCGTTCAACTGCCCACTGCCGCCGCACTCGCCGGTGGTGCAACGTCAATGGTAATCGGAGCAATGGGCGCCGTGCGACAAGTCTCCGCTCCTGCACACGACGTCGAACGGTACGTGCTGACAAAGGTTGTTGCGCAGAACACCCTAATTCCTGCGCTAACGTTCGTGATGTGGCGATGCGAGCCGACAATGCCCGCCGCACAACATGACGGTCCTCTCGTCCGGTGGTGTGCCGCGACTGCGGCAATCACTCACGTAAGTCCGTTCGTCTTTCCTTCACCCACAGAATCCATACTCGCCTCACTGTGGCTGGATGTCGTCCCACACGGGCGCCGATGTCTCGGTACGATAAACCACTGTCGCGATAAGCCACTATTCGTCCTCTGTCGAACTCCGAAACGTGCTGGAACGGCTGCCGTATTCTGCGACGAGGCATCAGAAAGCTTCCCACGCACAGGTCCGGCAGCACAACACCCTTCCACTACTTACACCCCGCCTTCTGTGCACTCTTCTTATAATGCTTCTCGGTGGCGTGCCGGGTGCACATGATTTGCATATGCCCTGCAATGCTAATCGTTTGAATATCCTCTCTCGGGCGGCGCATGCTGCGAATTTCGGGCCAATCGGATGCTTCCTTCTTGGTATTTCATTTTGCGTGGCCAGCAGTGTATATGCAAAATATAATTTCGTTTTTCAGAGGTGCCTTTCCAGATAATTTTGAGAATATATGCAAAAATATGCACTTTGCTGGGACTTTCGGCCTTTAGTCATAAAGCAGTTAAAAAATAGACGTTCAAGGAAAAAATCTGCGAATTTTTGCCATAACAGTGTTTGTTCTGCTTTTTCGAGAAGAAATACAGGGTATTTGGTACTTTTTGTCCTCCAGATCCCCATTAAAAAATACTGACTTTGAATATGGATGATATTTCCTTAGAAGTGGGCAATGCAGCTTTTTTTTTTTTTTTTTTTCAAACAAAATGTGTATTTGTTGTCATCCCGGACGAATAGGACTTAGACGTCATTTTTGAGCTGATTACCTCTCTAAACAGTTTAGGAAATGGACTCTTCTCAGATTTTTTGTAGCCAAAAATTGCTGACTGATTTAATTAAATATAAGCGGTAAGAAATTGCGTTTTAAAAAAAATCATAGTACAATATACACTACATTGACAAAAGTCACCGGACACTTAGAAGAATAACACAACATAGCATTTATTGACATACATTAGTACGGTGTCGTTCCACCTTTGGCCTAAGTCACGCTTTTCTGAGCTCCGTGTTGTGTGCCTATTTAGTGTGTTTTATCGTGTGGTTCGTCATTTTCCTTTCGTGTTCCTTCAAGCTGAAGGGTTGTGCTTTGTTTTGATACATCTCCCAAATTGGTGAGTAGTTTATTTTTTCTGTTATCATCATTTGAATTGTCGACCGAGCTGGTCGATTTCTCAGGTAGCCCTCGCCATTAACAATGGCGGCGGCTGCTGATAAGAGCGATGTCCACGCCCATATCAGCGAGGCAATTCCTGCCGCCTCCTCCTCCTCGACACGAGACCAATCCCCTCCAATGCTTGTAGGTGACGTCACCCAACCACTAGAAGTGGAAAGTGACTCCTCAACTACAGCTCAAGCTACTTACCCTGCTTCGACCAGTGACGTCAGTGCAGCGCAACCCTCTGTTGCTTTAAGTGAAGACATGGATGTGTCTGACAACGCTGCTAATTTACCCTCTACTTCAACTCAGTTCAAACAGCCGGTTGCGTTGCAGCCTTCACGCTCGAGTCCTGCTCCTAGGGCATACTCTGCCGCTCTTACTGGAACAAAAGCTCATTCCAAGTTTGTTGCAGAAGTCTTACCAGACTCGTACGTCATTGTTGATGGCATTACTGCCACCATAGATATTCCCGAAGATTCCCCAGCGGGAAAACAATTCTATTCTACAATGGACTTCGGAGTGTGTTTTGATGCGCTCCCAGACACAAAGTTGAAAGAATATATTATGGTTCTCAAGCAGATACTTCCAGCTGGTGCCAGTATTACTCACATGGCTCGAAAACCTCGAGCCGTGTTGGTGTACTTTGCTCTTAAAGAGCATGCGGATCTTGTCTTGACAGAAGGTTTGTCCCTCAAAGACGTCCATCTTCTACCAGAACCTGTCTCTCAGCGTCCCATCCAGGTTGTATTTTATCCGGTTCCACCTGAGGTATCAGACGTTGCGCTGTGCACTGTACTCAGTAAGTTCGGCCGAGTTGTTGGGCCCGTTACTACTCTTTCAGCCGCGCCGAGAGATCCAGACGATAAATCCATAGGGGGATTTCGTCGAAGTGCAAGAGTGATCTTTCCATCTGATGAACATTTGCTCGCCTGCCCAAAGGTGCTCAACGTTCGTTGTGGACAGCAACGTAGGAGAATTGAAGTGACTACCTTCGTCCACTGCACTTTTTGCCACGGAGAGAATCATTTACGTGTGCATTGCCCACATCTAGCATCACAGGCTCCTAATAATTTTCCTACAACATCTGGACCTCTACTGAGCCGAGCAACATCTTCTTCCACTGCACAGAAAGCTTCAGAATCGAAACTTTCACAACAGTCGACTGCAGGAGTTGGTCAACGCGTGTCTACGGACCCTTCTTCCTTCGACCAGCAACTGGATTTTCCCTCACTTAATTGTTCGCTTCCCATGCGTCGTGGTTCTGTAGCGAAGTCCCCTTCAGGGGTTTCTCCACTGCCCTTATCATCGATACTTCTAAATCTGCTGATGACGGATTTTCTGGCCACGAATCTCGAGTTGACGAGAGCTCGACTGAGCCTTCGCTGAAACGTCGTGGTTCTTCTCGAAGACGCCCACCGAAGAAGCCGACTGCCGCATCACCCCATGTACCTCTCCCCGTACTGGTAGTGCCTCTCGGAAGAATTCACCATCAAAGGCTGCTACCTCTTCTGTCCAGGCCGACGAAGAGCCTCCTCTCAAATTTGAGGATCTTGTCGAATACCTTCAGGATGGCTCGGTTCCTACTGGGCCGATTTCATTTGAAGATTTACATCAATACCTGTCACATAAGACAGACCACTCCACAACGCATGCTTTACTCTCAAAGTACGCATCGTTTCTCCCTCTAGTGCTTGATCAGATCCAAGTCCTTAATCAATGCATCTCCCGACTTCGCAAGGAACATCCGTGGGCTAAACCCTATTTTAATCGACTCAAATCATTTCCTCCTGTTGTGAAGGTTCTTAAGCAAGCAATAATGGAAAAAAGTCTTCAAGATTGTATCTCTTAATTGCAGGGGATTTGCATCCCCATTTTCTAATGCCATGGTACATGAAGACCTCACTCCGTTAGGAGCTGATCTTCTCTTACTACAAGAGACAAATTGCCAATCTACTACGATATTCTCACGATGGCGCCAGTGGAACTACACATTTCACCATGCCTACCAACTATCACCCCATAGTGGTCTAGCTATAGGTATCCACCATACTTTCAACTCCATAATCACCTCTTTTTCCGTTCGAAACTTATGTCGAGACCTATTACAGTGTGCATCATTCACCATAGCTTCCACATCTTATCATATATTTAATATTTATATTCCAAGCTCTTCAACCCTCTTGACAATACTTTTTACTCGCCTTCGTCGTGCCTTGTCTCGCATTCCCCCATAGATCATGTTTTAATTGGAGGGGATTTCAATTGCACTCTGAATCCTACCCTGGACCGATCTCCTTCCACCAGAGAACGCCATGTTAACTTGGTGAATCTTCTTCAGTCAGTGGTCTCCGACAACTCATTCATTGAAGTTCACCGTCATTTCCATCCTTCATCGACTGTACATACTTGGCGCTCGCAACATAATCAAAATCCGTACACTGCTCGCCTTGACAGATACTACGCCTCATCTACTCTGCTTACAGCTGTGACAGAATCTATTATCACTCCTACAGCTTCTTCTGACCATTGTGCCATCGTTCTTATTGTTCAAGCAGTTCCAGCACAACCCTGTACAATTCGTCCATGGACTCTTGACGACACTCTTCTTACAGATCCAGACTTCTGTACTTCAGTACGCTCCTTCCTTGAGGACAAACGACCTCAACTTCAATCAGCTCCTTGTGGTCTGACTTTTTGGTTGGACATTAAACAGCAACTCGTTCTCCACGTTCGCAAACTTTCTTTTAAAGCAAAAACGCTTCAAAACATGCGTCTCAACCATGTCCGTTCCATGCTCTCCATCCTAAGCCTAAATGATCCTCTCTTCTGCCACTATCAAGAAGAACTGCGATCAATCCTCCTTCCTCTGGCTCAACAAACTCTACGACGTCTCCGGCTACAACATCTATCGCCAGACGCATCCAATTACGATTTCCTTACATCCATGGAAAAACACGAACAGCATCGAATTCACTTCGGCACCTTCGCCTCCCATCTGGAGAGGTGTCTGATGATCCACTCACTCTATGTCCCCAGGTCCGAAAGTTCTATACAGAGAAGTTCTGTGAATCTCCTCCGCCATCCTCTTCAGCTTTGGCATCACTTCTTTCTAACCTACCACAAGTTCCTCCCCATCTTGCCTCTTCCCTTCTCCTTCCTCCCACGTTCTCTGAACTATCCTCTACGTTTTCTTCTTTAAACTCTAGTGCCGCACCGGGTCCGGACGGCCTCACTTTCCTCTTCTATAAAACCTTTCTACCTCTCCTTCTACCATTTCTCTTTTCTGCACTTTCTGCTGCTTTCAATCACTCCCCTCTACCAAGGCGATTCACAGTAGCATATGTTGTACTATTCCCTAAGAAAGGTGATCTCCTTGACCTGGGGAATTGGCGCCCTATCTCCCTCTTAAATCTAGATTATAAACTTTATACTAAACTTCTTTCCCAACGCCTTAACCCCATTCTCACTCACATTCTCTCCCCAAATCAAACTTACACAGTTCCCGGCCGTTCACTTTCTCATAACATCCATCTACTTAATGATCTAATCCATCTTGCCCGATCTCGCTCTGAACCCCTCGCCCTTCTCTCTCTTGACCAACAATCCGCTTTTGATAATATCTCACATTCCTATCTATCGGCTACACTCCTTCACTTCGGTTTTCCCCCTTCCTTCGTCTCTCTTCTTTTCTCACTCTATCAAGACGCCGTTCTCCAAGTCAAGCTGCCCACCTTTCTCACAGCGCCCATTCCCTTCCGCCGGGGAGTGCGGCAGGGTTGCCCACTCTCCGGACAACTCTTTGCAATCGCAATTGAACCATTCCTCCGCTCTGTACACCAATCCTTTAAAGCAGTTCTGCCACCACTCTCTGCCTGCACAAGACATCATGCCACTACCTCTGTTTGCATACGCAGATGATGTCACTATCTGCATCCGTCATGACTCACAGTTTCCGTGTCTCCAACGTCTATTCGCAGCTTATGCGTCATGCTCCGGTTCAGCGCTCAACTCATCTAAAAGCACTGGTTTATGGTGCGGCTCATGGGGCACATCGTGTAGACACCCCTTGGGGAGCAAGCTGGTCGTCCATCTCACAGCGCTTCCTTGGAGTTCATCTTGGTTCCTTGCAAGCTGCCCCCTCTACACGTGGAATGCTATTCAGCCACGCTTGCTTAGGTCAACTGCCTCCTGGAGGAGAGCCCAGTTCTGCTCATCATTCTTCCAGAGAGCTCGCCTCTCTCGAACTTACCTAATCTCCTTGTGCACACACTCCTGGCTTGGTGTCAAGTCTCTACAACTCCGCCTTCATGAAATTACCCGATGTCTTACTTCTCTGATATGGACCTGCCACCACTGGGTCAGTGTCACAAAGCTTTGCCTCCTTCCGGATCACGGCGGCATCGGACTCATTGATACACAGGAGTACTACAAGGCCGTCAGAATTACTACTTTTCTCCGTCTCTTCACGTCGCCAGTACAAGATGCCGTTTTAGCTAGGGACGTCATGGCCTCCCCGAGCAACCCTAGCATTTCTTTTCTCTCCTTACTACTCATGGACCACCGACCCCTCAAGCTCATTTGACTTCCTCCTGTTTACCGTGAAGCTCTAACTTTCCTTCGTTCCCTCCCTCTCTCTCGTTCTCCACCTGATTCCACAACTGAGCTCCTTGCTGAACCCCTCTTTTATTCTTCGATTCTTCACCCCTCTCATCTTCCGTACTTTGCCTATCCTACCTGGCTCCGAGCAGGTGTAGTAACAGTTAAAGATCTCACTAACCCTGACCTTTCCTGGCGACCCTTCGCCAGCCTCCCCCTCTCTTCTCCTCTCCTCCTCCTCTCGTGACATCTACGACTCTATTCTTTCATCTATCATTTCTCAATTTCCTCATCTTGCTTCCCACTCAGGTCTTTCCTTTGTTCCTTCTGCTTCTCTCCCATTTCCTCTTTTCTTGCTTACTTCTGACTCAGCTCATTCCATTTCTTCTCTCTCGGTGTCAGCTCTTTATCGGTTCCTCTCTATGTCCCATTCTTCTCCTCATCTCCCCATTCCTGATGTTCCCCCGGCTGCCACTGCTACGGTGTGGTCCGCCCTGTCTCCTCTTTCTGCTCCTCTAGAAATTAATACCCATTGGCTTTTCCTCCATCGCCGCCTTCCTGTTCCCTCCGTTCTTTTCCGAATGTCTCTTCTCGATTCCCCTCTTTGCCCTTTCTGTGCTCGGGAGGCTGATGTCTCCCATGTCTATCAACACTGTGTTATATTACTCCCAATGCTGAACTTGGCATTTACTATCGCCCAATGTTCCATTACAGCAGATCTTACATTTGATGCATATCGGACTCTTCTGCTACAGAACTCTCCCCCAGTCAAGCTTCCATCAGTCTGTGCCTATATTTTTATTTTAGCGAAGCATGTAATCTACGTGTTTCATCAACGCTGCAGAGATTTGACTACTCCTCTGACTGTGCATGAAGCTTCTACGGCATTATTATGCCACTGCCGCGACCGCCTGACATCTCGACTTCGGCTATAGTATTCTGTAGCAGTTACTCAGCGTCGGGAGAGCCAGTTCCTTGCCACCTGGTCACCGGCTGCCTCATGGTTTACCAGCTCGCCAGCGTCATTGTACCTGACGGTCGGCAGATTTGGTATTTGACCTTTTTGAATCAGAAATGTACATGTAATCTCAACAATTTGTTTTAAAGATCTTTGCGCAGCTTGGAAATTTACCGCACTGGTTTTTTTATAAAGGGCTGTACGTGTTTACACAGTAAATTGTTTTTTGTGACACTCATCTTGTAATTTTTTTCTTACATTGACGTTCAAGTTAGTTCGTCTTTAGATTACATTTTGAGTATAAATATTGCAGTTAGTCATTAGCATAGTGCTGTATAAACATATAAATTGTTTCTGTCCTTTGTAACCATCTTTTTTTTTTTTTCGATACCGTTTCTCTGCTTCATTAATTGCATAGTGTTGTTTTTTTTAATTTTGTTCTATTTTGTTTCCCGAACATGTTTGCACTGTGCTGTAGAATTGTACATAGTTTTAAAAATATTGCGGAACAAGTAATCCATCTTATTTGCATCAGGATGTCCAAGTTTAGTTATTTCGTGTTATTCAACATTTCATTGATTTGTCTGATAATCAGTTTTTCAATTGCATAGTACTGTACATCCTTGTAAATATGTTGTGTTAAAACTCACTGTCATATCGTACCTTCTTTCAAGAGACATGTTGACTAATGATTCTTACTGTATTTATTTTTGCACAAGTTAGTCAATTGCATGGTGTTGTACTCATGAGTAATATATTTTGAAAAACATTTTACCTATTTTGTTCTTTTGTGTGAAGTGATGCTTGGTACTATCATTCTTCTATTACTACATATGGATAGTGAGAATATGTTAAAGCTTTATTCATCGTGTGTTTTCTTATTATACTTACATTTTCTATCTGGTCAACAGAATAGTGTTACATTTCTGTATGTGGTCCGATTTTGATTTGTAACATGTTGACACTGTGCTGTATATTTGTACATTGTTTCTGAATATTCCCGAACAGGTAATATATTCTATTTACACCAGGAAGTCCAAGTTTGTTCTTCACCTGATATTCATCATTTCATTGATTTGTCTTATGATCAGTTTGTCAATTGCTTTGTACTATACATTCTTGTAACTATGGTGTGTTAAAACTTACTGTCTTATTGTACTTTTTTTTTTGCAAGAGAAATGTTGTCTCATGAAGCTCTCAATATTTTCTTGAACAAGTTTGTTAATCGCACAGCAATGCACTTATGAGCAATAAGTTTTTGTTAAAATCCTTCCTAATTTGGTTCTGTTGTGTTTGGAGATGCCCAGACATGCTTGTCGCTGATCATTTATCACGAGCTGTAAGTTTGCTCCATTTTTCAACTTGTGCACTATGCTGTATATTTGTATATAGATTTTAGTGATTTAACGATTGCCGCCCCGGTGGCGCAGTGGTCTAAGGCGTTGGCCTCTGATCGTTCGTCCGTAAGGGGTCCGGGTTCGAATCCCGGTCAGGCATGGATGTTGTGTTTGTCTTACGGCACTGGCTCTTTCCCTTCCCTGGAACCAGTGACCCTAAATTAGGGACGGGCGACTGCTTATAGCCCATTGAGTTGCTCACGGTGGTCGTTAAACCTCCAACCAAAAAAAAAAAAAAAAAAAAAGATTTAACGATCTTTGATCGTATTTTATTTGTATTAAGACGTCCTTATTAGGTCGTCTCCTGATTTCTACCTTGAATAAAGATATTTTGAAACCACCTTTGGCCTTAATGCATGCACAGACCCTTCGAGAAATGCTTTCGACAAGGTTTTGGAACACAGCGATAGATATGCGCTTCCATTCAAAACATAATGCTGCCGCTAACTGTTGCTTAGTAGTAGGCATTGGTTCCAAACTTCCTATGCGGCGCTCTAATTCATCCCATAGGTGCTCCATGGGATTAAGATCAGGGCTCTGTGCTGGCCAGTCCTCACACGATACGGAAATATCGTCAAACCACGACGAAACAGTCCTTGCTTTATGGTTCAGTGCATTATACTGCTCGTAGCAACAAGGCTCGGTTCCATAATATTGCCACAGAATTGGTAGGGCATAATTGTCCAGAATATCGAGGTAGACGTGCTGGTTAACAGGTTTGTTCACGATAACAAATGGGCCGGGACCACATCACGAAAAACACCCTCACGCGAGTACACTGACAGCTCTAAACTTGACCGTAGGAACAGTAAACCGTGATAAGTAGTGTTCCTCTGGATGCTGCCATACCCACACACGGCCATCAGACTGATGGATCGTGTATTTGGATTCATCAGTCCATAGGACCCGTTTCCATTGATGCACGGTCCACGATAAGTGTTCTTTACACCATGCTACGACGAGTAGCATTCCGAGTGGAGATGAATAGCTTATTCATCTCCACTCGGAATGCTACACGACCACGGTAACCCATGGAATGAAGTTCTCTGCGAATGGTACGTGTACATACTGAGGTTCCAGCATTTTTACTCACATGTACACTGAGGTCTTGTGCAGTAAGTACTCCATCGATTAGCTGTAACGGCTCTCCTGAGGCTTCGACGTCCTCTATCAATGATTTTCTTTGATCTGCAGGTACGTTTTGCTGCTTCAGGCACGCTATGTGTCTTCCACTTACTCAGTACATCCAAAACAGTTAATTTGGGTATGTTTAAACGCCTCTTGATTTCTCTTATGGACAACCTACTAATATAACCACCCAACAATCTTTCCTTTCTTAAAGTCTGTTCTCTCCCACCGTGACATTTTCACTCAACCTCACAGTGCGATATGATCGCGGTCAGCTGCAGGCTTGTTTTTATACTGTTTGCAGCTGTACCGCGCATCTTAACAACGCAGCGGATCCATTCATTTGCTTTTGAAGGGGTGTCCGGTGACTTTTGTCAATATAGTGTATTTTATTGTTAAGTACATATGCTTCAACATGCATCGAAATATGTATACTGTATGTACTGTATTTTGAAATGAAAATAATGTACAAGGGTTTTCCCAAAACAACGGAGAATGTTTTTTGTAAAACAACATGCGCGCGTTAATTATAAAGGGAGGGGTCATCTGTTTCAAATTACTGCCAATTGCATCGAATGCAGATGTACCAACATTTCTCCCACTTTCTGAGTGTCTTCTGGAATTCTTCTTCTGAAATGCCGTTGAAGAATCCCTGCGCAGCTGTAATAAGTGGAATATAGCTCTGTTGGAAGAATACACGAATCAGTTCTTGAAAACTTCAGTCTTAAACGAACCAGCAGTCACTGAAATGACTTCAGAAAAGGTTATTTACGGTTTGTCATTTTCAGCTAATTATCCATTAGCACTTAAACAAGGTGCCGCGCGTGAGTTAGTATCAACAATAACACTTGCCTAAGAAACACATCACTGACATTGACGTAAAACACGCAGCCTTCAAAGAACTCACACGGCAACTGAACAATATTGTATCTACAATTAGCATCAATTTCCACCTTCAATCTCTACACACACTGTTGCTTCTCAAAACATTACACTCAAGAGCAATTGAATTAGGGATACCTGTCTAGTAACGTGTAGCACCACCTTTCGTCCTGATGACGGCGACGATTCGTCTCGGCATGGACTCGACAAGACACCGGAAGCTTTGGGAAGCCATACGGATCCACGACCCCTGAACAAGCTCTCACAGTTCACGAAGATTTGATGGAGGGGGGTCAGAGCCTCGAACATCTCTCTCGATGGCATCCTAGATGTGCTCGATGGGATTGAGGTCAGGTGACCTAGCTGGCCAGGGAAGCGAGGTCACGTCGGTGGAGTGTTCATCCAACCATTCGGATACAATTCGAGAGCGATGGCACGGTGCAATGTCTTGTTGCAGAATGAGGTCCCCAGTGGGATGTTGAAGACGCACAAACGAGAGCAAATGGTCGTCCAGGATATCCCGGTAACGTTGACCTGTGAGGAACTATGTCACACGTACCAGGGGTCCTATTTCAGTCCACGTAAACAGTCCCCAGACGAGAATGCCACCTCCACCAGCTTGAAGAGTACCCTGCTGGCAAAAAGGATCCATCGCTTCATGTGGTTTGCCCCCGTGCTCGTATCCTGCCATCCGCATGTACCAACGTGAATCTCGACTCATCAGTCCACGCAACATTTTCCCACATGTCTAGGGTCCAGTGGCGATGTTCCCGCGCCCATGCTAATCTCTGCACCCTGTGATGTGCGGTCAGCAGCGGTACCCTCGTGGGACGATATCTTCTAATTGACTTGCGTACGTGGCAAAGCGCTCGACTTCTCGTCACTGGTTCACGAGGTGTTAGCATACCAACTGTGCATGTCTTTTTTGTATTCTGACGACGGAGAAGGAAGCACGAAATTTGAAATCTATGGAAATATGCTTCGGACACAGCGACTCAGTTTTCCGCTTTGTTTCGCATTTGGAAAGTCCTCTTCCATCTTTTGTTATGGGACAAAAACGTTTATGTAGTAATTTTGCCTCGCTGAACAAGTTTTTAATATACTTTTTGTCCTATCTGCAAAGGCGGCGCAGTAGCCCCGCCTTTGCAGATAGGACAGAGTATGGTTGGCAACACCTCGGGGTGTTGCCAACCATACTCTTGCGAGAGAGAAGATATCACGTTAAGTTTGAAAAGCGGTAAGGAGAATGAACCCAAATTTACGTAGAGAAAGAAACTAAAAAGGAAAGTTAAATTAGATTATACGCCACACAAGTTGTTGATCAGTCTCAAATTGTCGTCCCCGTAATGTCTTTTCTAAAATGAGAAACAACCAGAAGTCGCATGGTGACAGGTCTGGACAATATGCATGTTGAGGCACGAACTTAATATTCATTTTTTCCAAATAAGAAACGTCAGAACTGACCATGTGCGGGGATTGGCCTACCGGGACATTTCTAAGTGGACCACTCAAGAAATGGCCCACTTCTTTGTATTCTTTTGGTCCGGATTTTTTGGAACGAACGAATTATACTTTTGGTACCATGAATAATGATAATTAATTTCATTTAATTAATCTCTCTCTCTCTCTCTCTCTCTCTCTCTCTCTCTCTCTCTCTCTCTCTCTCTCTCTCTCTCTCTCTCTCTCTCTCTCTCTCTCTCAGGACTTAGAGCCCAGAGTAATTGGTATACACTGCCGTACTTTTGCCATCTTGAAGGAAACACAGTACCCATTGCAATGGGCCATCATCACCACTTATCCACACACTGGCACAGAGCACGAAGCGATTAGACACAGACTGGCACAGAGCACGAAGCGATTAGACACGGACTGGCACAGAACACGAAGGGATTAGACAGACTGGCAGAGAGCACGAAGCGATTAGACACAGACTCGCACAGAGCACGAAGCAATTAGACGCAGACTGGCACAGAGCACGAAGCGATTAGACACAGACTGGCACAGAGCACGAAGCGATTAGACACAGACTGGCACAGAGCACGAAGCGATTGGACACAGACTGGCACAGAGCACGAAGCGATTAGACAGACTGGCAGAGAGCACGAAGCGATTAGACACAGACTCGCACAGAGCACGAAGCAATTAGACGCAGACTGGCAGAGAGCACGAAGCGATTGGACACAGACTGGCACAGAGCACGAAGCGATTAGACACAGACTGGCACAGAGCACGAAGCGATTAGACACAGACTCGCACAGAGCACGAAGCAATTAGACGCAGACTGGCACAGAGCACGAAGTGATTAGACACAGACTGGCAGAGAGCACGAAGCAATTGGACACAGACTGGCACAGAACACGAAGGGATTAGACACAGACTGGCACAGAGCACGAAGCGATTAGACACAGACTGGCACAGAGCACGAAGCGATTAGACACAGACTGGCAGAGAGCACAAAGCGATTGGACACAGACTGGCACAGAGCACGAAGCGATTAGACACAGACTGGCAGACAGCACGAAGCGATTGGACACAGACTGGCACAGAACACGAATAGTCACAGACTGGCAGACAGCACGAAGCGATTCTGCGACAGAGATATTCCGAAATAAGTAAGTGCCGCATCCTTATTTTTCTTAAAAGAAAAAGCTATTGACCAGTACTGGCTCATATGTCCATATGGTAGTTCATGGGTAAACTTAAAAAAGGCGTCTAATCAAGGGGAAGGTCGCAATACCATTGCACAATAGGCGATCTGTGACAAAATAAAAGCAAAACTTAACCGCGTGGAAAAATTGCTATGTGGTATGTGTACATTCAACTTTCAGAATGATCTTCATGGCGATTCAGTTGAAGATAAGATCTTCGAACGATTCGTTATTCTTTTTTTTTTTTTTTTGTCAAATCCAAAGTTTTTAGAGGAAAATAATTTATTACCTGGAATAACACTTCGTTTTGAGCGTGACTTTGTACTACATACAATCGCGAGCGATACAACAACAATTTATCGTTGAAATTATTTACCGTTAAGGTGGACGTCTAGTGCTTTTGCTTCCTATACTTCCAATGGGCAAACTTATGTTCACATGTTCTTCACAATTAATGCGTTCCCAAGGATGAAAATTTGAACATCGATTAAAATAACTTCATATTATTACTTGTAATACTTAATATTTTCTAAAACATAACCATAATTATATTAAAAATCAATATTTTCTTTAGATATGATGAAGCCACTATCGTGCTGATTGATACATAAATAAAGAAGATAGCTGTCCAAGCACGAACACTTTAGCTCAAACCAATTGCAACACTCAAATGAAGCTAAGACGTATCACCAATATCAAAAGTATAAACAGTTAAAAACCATGACGACACAAATAACTCATTCCATTGAGGTTTAAAAAGGTTTAATGTTAAAAAACTTGCGAGATCTTTCGAACCTATACGACTTATAGGTTCATCATCAGACACCAGAACTCGCAAGGTGCACATGAAACGTAGTGGTTATATACACGTGAGGTTATGGGCAAAGCCCGCGCGTGCGTACAAGTCGGAACAGGATGAGGTCATAAAATACATACATTTAAAATGACCTGTAGGGTATAAAACACATAATGGTTGTCATCAATATAAGAAACATGAAATGAAGGTCAAAGTTCTTTCACCTTCATTTTATGTTTCTTATATTGATGACAACCATTATGTGTTTTTTACCCTACAGGTTATTTTAAATGTATGTATTTTATGACCTCATCCTGTTCCGACTTGTACGCATGCGCGGTCTTTGCCCATAACCTCACGTGTATATAACCACTACGTTTCATGTGCACCTTGCGAGTTTTGTTGCCTGATGATGAACCTATAAGTCGTAGGTTCGAAAGATCTCGCAAGTTTTTTAACATTAAACCTTTCTAAACCTCAATGGAATGAGTTATTTGTGTCGTCATGGTTTTTAACTGTGTATACTTTTGATACCGGTGATACGTCTTACCTTCATTTGAGTGTTGCAATTGGTTTGAGCTAAAGTGTTCGTGCTTAGACAGCTATCTTCTTTATTTGTGTAACATTTTCTTTGGTGGTGTTCAGACCAGAAAAAAGATGACGCGACCTGTGCATTTATGACGGCAATAGACAAACAAATGTTGGATTGCTTAATTATCGTTATGTTTTAGAAAATATTAAGTATTCCAAGTTATAATATGAAGTTATTTTAATTGATGTTGAAATTTTCATCCTTGGGAAGGCATTAATTGTGAAGAAAATGTGTACAGAAGTTTGCCCATTGGAAGTACAGGAAACAAAATCACTAGACGTCCGTCTTAAATTGTTGTTAAATTTTGTTCAAGACTGAATTCATTTTAAAATTCGTATTTTTACAGTTCGCTTTCGTCCAGGATCTAACATATTTTTTTCATGAAGAAATTTATGAGATATTCATGTCCTGTACATATGTATGTTTAGGCAGTGGACCAAAAGAATAAAATTCCCGACCTAATTTGGTCGTCCCAATCCGCCCATGATGTGCGGCCTTGCATCGGGCCGCACACGCAAAGAAATGGGAAACCCAAGTTGGACAAACTCGTTTCACGCCCAAGTGCTCGGTTAAAATTCTGTGAATTGATGATTTTGAAATGTGAACCATATATTCCATATCCCTAACTGATAGGTATCTGTTTTCCCGTATAATAACACCTAATGTATTGATGTTTACCTCTGTGGCACTTGTTGAAGGTATTCTTCCATCGCGATTAAAGCACCCGATTCACGACCATCCATAATTTCTTTATGACATCTGTATATTGTTGATTTTACTAGATATTCAAACCTCTTGCATAAGACTGAAAGTAGTGTCTCGACAGACTTATTAAGACGACAGCAAAATTTAATGGCGCATCTTTGTTCCTCTTTCATTTTTTCGAAAACTCACAACGCGAAAACACTCGTTAGGGGTTCACCAAATAACGCTTATTAAACTGCGCAGTATCGACGACGCATGCGTGATAACCAGGTGTGGCCGGTTGCAATGGATACTTACTGCAACCACTGCTGCTTTTTGGAGACTTGTGCCAACGTCGAACGCAGTATTCCACATTTTCTATAAAAAGATTCTTAGTTGTTTTGCGACAGGCTATGTTCATCTACTGTATGTATGCACACGTATTGTTTTGTTTCTCACTGTTAACACTGAACAACAATGGTTTTGTTACAAAGAAAACTTTAACGGTTTTGCATGTATTTACGGGTGCTGAAACCAAATATGAAGTCACAATTGCCCCACTGGGCTCCAATTTCTTGTAATGGAACTTTCGATTGGGGTGAATGTTGTGTTAGTTAAAGGAATTTCCCTATGCTTCCCAACGGAGGCATCTGTTTGCAGTAAAGATAGCTGTGTCTTTGAGAGTAGATATACTGGCGCCATTACTTCCTGTTGTGCAATTCCTTCTGGGGAGAGTGAACAAACCAGACATTTTGCCATTAGAATGCATTTAATTGGTATTGAAGGGCGTGCATTTGGTTGTGGTTTTAAAAAGTAGCGTGTATTGTGCAAAGTGCACGTTAAATAATATTGCGTACTTGTGTGAACCATCCAAACCGTTTCTGCTACATTTGTGGGCAATTTACTTTAAAGTCTCAAGGGCGACATTTCACACCGTTGATTAGAAAATCGTATAAACTTTATTTCCAGTGCAAAATGGGCGATGAATATAAATCTTGGGCTCCTCACATTTGTTGTAATTCATGTGTAACTTTGTTGCCTAGCTGTTTGAAGGGATCACGTCAAACGCCATTTGTGGTACCAATGGTTTTGAGAGGACCGAAAGACCACTCAACAGACTGTTATTCCTGCATCACTAAGATATTTGGAATTACAGCTAAGACCAAAGACACGATTCAGTATCCCAATATTCCTTCGGCCATAAGACCTGTTCCTCATGGCCCAGATCTACCTGTTCCTCACGGTCCAGATCTACCTGTTCCTCATGGTCTTGATCTACCTGTTCCTCATGGTCCTGATCTACCTGTTCCTCATGGTCCTGATCTACCTGTTCCTCATGGTCCTGATCTACCTGTTCCTCATGGTCCTGATCTACCTGTTCCTCATGGTCTTGATCTACCTGTTCCTCATGATCCTGATCTACCTGTTCCTCATGGTCCAGATGTACCTGTTCCTCATGGTCCAGATGTACCTGTTCCTCATGGTCCTTATCTACCTGTTCCTCATGGTCCTGTCTACCTGTTCCTCATGGTCCTGATCTACCTGTTCCTCATGGTCCTGATCTACCTGTTCCGCATGGTCCTAATCTACGTGTTCCTGTACCTCCACAGTCATGGAGTTTAGATGATAGTGATTAAGCTAGTTCTGTGTGATATTGGCGAAAAGACCCCAACTCACTGGGTTTTGTTCCAGAATCCTTAGGTTGAATGATCAACTGGAACCCTCAGCAGTGGGCTAATCCCTCACACGGATGTACTTATCTGATTAAAAAGACAAAAAGAAATATTAGGAATGACTCAAGTGTGGGATATGGTGGACCTACCACACTTGAGAAGGACGGTCCACCACGGAATCGACCTGGACTTTCTAAACGGCGTATGAGAAAGCGATTTCGGCTGAGTGAATATAAGATTGGTGTATGGAATACTAGAGGTATAAATGGCAAGATGAGTGAGGCGATTGAAGAGATGAATAAGTATAGACTGGATGTGCTGTGTGTAAGTGAAACCAAAAAGAAGGAAATTGGGGTAGAAGAAGTGAATGGCACGGCGAGCGTGTGGTCTGGAGTATTAGATAATATGAGAGGACAGGCTGGTGTAGGTGTGATTTTAAGTGAAAAGATGAAGAACAACTTGATTCACTATAGCTGCATAAGTGAGAGAATTCTCTGGATTCGTTTGAAAGTGAAACTTCAGAGAATTGTAATTGTTGTAGTGTATGCTCCGTGTGACTCGGAACCTACTGATAAGAAAGAAGATTTCTGGAATGAGCTAAAAGCTGTTTTGAGCCAGTTTGGTGCTAAAGAAAAAGTTATAATAGCAGGGGATTTCAATGCTAGAGTAGGTGTGCAGAATGCAATTTCTGACAATGTTCTGGGTAAGTTTAATGATCTTTGTGTGAATGATAATGGTGAAAGATTAATTGAACTCTGCATTGAGAATGGTTTGTGTGTATCTAATACATTTTTCAATCACAAGTATATCCACACATATACTTGGGAATATCGTACTCTTGGTCAAAAGAGTGTGATAGATTTTGTTGTCTACGATCAGCGTTTGAAACACTTAGTTGTTGACACCCGTGTGATGAGAGGTGCGGATGTTGGTTCTGATCATTACTCGGTAGTGTCACGAGTGAAACTTAATGTTGGTTGGAGGAAAAGGAATAGGAAGAGACCCAGGATAGAAAGAATAAAGGTTGATAGGCTCCTTGAAGATCATCAGCGGTATTCTGACTTACTCAGAGAACGACTGAAGGACCTGAAATCTTGTGAGAGGGATGTAGAAAAGAAGTGGGAATGTTTTAAGAACTGTGTTGTTACTGCTGCTAAAGAGGTCTGTGGCAACACAATAGTGGGTAACAATAGAGGTGATGCTTGGTGGAATAGTGAGATTGATGAGGCAGTAAAGAAAAAGAAGGAAGCCTATTTGGGGATGTTGCAAGGTAGAGTCTCTGTGGATGAATATCGCTGTAAGAAGCGTGAAGCTGCTAAGCTGGTTCGCCACAGTAAGGCAAAAGATAGGAAAGAGAAAGTGGAAAGGCATGAACTGGCTTTTTGGAAAGATAGAAAGTCCTTCTGGAAGTACATGAGACTCAGGAAAAATAGGGGAAACAAAGTTGTAAGTTGTGTGAAGAATGAGATTGGGGAAATGATATGGGAGCCCAATGAGTTAAGTGACAGATGGGTCGAATACTTCTGTGAGTTATTAGATCAGGAGAGCAAAAATGATTCTGAGACAGATGCAGATGATGTCACAATGAGGGATGAAAGCACAGGAGGAATCTCAAGAGAAGAAGTGTGTAAAGCTCTAAAATCTCTTCAGAATGGTAATGCTCCAGGAGTTGATGGCATAACTGCAGAGATGTTGAAGTTTGGTGGTGACTCTATAATTGACTGGTTAACTGAAATTTGCCAGTTGTGCTGGGAGTTTGGAATGGTCCCTAGGGATTGGAAGGATGCTATCATTGTTCCCTTGTATAAGGGAAAAGGTGATCAGACTGAATGCAAGAACTATCGTGGTATTAGCCTACTGAGTGTGCCAGGGAAATTGTTTGGTAAATTTGTTATTGAAAAAGTACGGGGTCTTACATCAGAGAAAGTGTGGGATGTTCAGAGTGGTTTTATGCCTGGTAAAGGCTGCACTAACCAGATATTTGCATTACGCATGATGATTGAAAAGTATCTGGCTGTTGGGAAGAAAGTTTTTACTGCCTTCATAGATTTAGAGAAAGCTTACGATCGAGTGAATAGGACACTTTTGTGGAAGGTATTGAATGAATATGGTGTTACTGGGAATCTACTTAATAGTGTAAAAGCCATGTATGCTAGTAGTAGAGCTTGTGTACGAGTGAATGGTGTTTTATCAAAATGGTTTTCCATTAGTGCAGGAGTTAGACAAGGTTGTGTAATGTCACCATGGCTGTTTAATATATTTATGGACGCCTGCATGCGTGAGGCCAAAATAGATAATAGCGGCTTATGTCTTGGTGATATCCGTGTGTGCAGATTGCTGTATGCTGATGACACTGTCCTGTTGGCAGAGAGCAAAAGTGAGTTGCACAGTATGTTGACTCGGATGCACGAAGTTTGCATGAAATTCAAACTGAGTATAAATAAGGGAAAAACCAAAGTTATGGTGTTTGAGAGAGGAATGGGTAGCACTGAATGTAATGTAAGTATAAATGGCACTGTGATTGACCAGGTGAGTGAGTTTGTGTATTTAGGAAGCATGTTTGACAGAGAGAACAAGTTGGATGGTGAAATCAGTAGGCGAGTGAATCCTTCTCTGGAAGTCATAGCTGCCCTGGGAGGTTTTCACAGGAATGATGGGTTCTCTAGAGAGTCCCGCATGGCTGCGTATGAAACAGTAATTGTTCCTACTCTGATGTATGGCAGTGAAACCTGGGTACTGCAGAAGAAACATAGGAGTCGTTTGTGTGCTGGAGAAATGCGTTACTTACGTGGGGTTTGTGGCAAGACACGATCTGATTGTGTGAGGAATGAAGATGTATTGCAGTTGTGTGATGTAAAGCAAATTGTTGTTAGCAAGGTGGAGACCAATATGCTTCGGTGGTTTGGCCATGTTGAAAGAATGAGTGATGAAATACTTACTAAGAAAATATTTTCAGCCCAAGTGGCAGGAAGGAAAGGCAGAGGAAGGGTAAGGAAGACATGGGTGGATCAGATTCAGGAGTGTCTGCATGAGAAAAAGATTATGAGTATGAAGTATAAAAGATCTTGTGTACGGCGTGTATTGGATATCAGTGAAGCACGAGTTGTATGTCAAGATCGCTGTAAATGGCGAAGTTAGATACGACAACAATAAGTAAACATATCTGGAAGTTTTTATTTCTTTTTGGAGCTAACCTCTGAATCTCAGAGAACAGCTTAGTGATATGTATGTGATACTGATAAAATAAATCCTCACAGAGAAGAAGATATTGAAGTACAACAAGACCCTGATTTCTCGGAATATTCTGTGCTTCACCTTACAAGTCAGGAAGAATTAAATGATCTGGTTCGTCACCTTCATTTAGCAAAACGTCAGGCCGAAATATTGGCTTCAAAATTGAAGGGATGGAATCTTTTAAAACCAAATACAAAGGTATGTAGTTTTCGTCGAAGACAGAAAGAATTTGAACTCTTATTTTCGAAGAGTCGTGATCTTGTGTACTGCAATGATATATGTAGACTTATTATTTGAAGCCTTAGGACAGCAACATAAACCGGAAAAATGGAGACTTTTTACAGATTTCTCCAAAATAAGCTTAAAAGGTATCTTTCTGCATAACGGAAACATGTATCCGTCAGTACCTCTTGCATATGTTGCATACATGAAAAAAACATATGCAAATTTGAAAGTGTTGCTTCAAAGTATAGTATACAAAAAACACTAACGGAATATTTGTGGCGATCTTAAAGTGATAGCTTTACTCTTTGGTCTACAACTTGGATACACAAAATACTGCTGCTTCCTCTGTGAAAGCAACAGTAGGGGCAGAAAATCTCATTACATTAAAAAGACCTGGCCTAAAAGGGAGTCCTTAATTCCAAGTAATAAAAATGTTGTTGCTGAGCCTTTAGTAAGTCCTCAGAACGTGTATTTACCACCGCTTCACATCAAACTGGGTTTGATAAAAAATGTTGTGAAAGCACTGAATAAAGATGGAGAATCCTTTCGTTTTCTAAAGAACAGGTTCCCCAAAATATCTGAAGCCAAAATTAAACAAGGAATGTTTATTGGTCCACAAGAGCTGTAAGGGATGAGCACGCAGAACGTTTTCCTCAGGACATATGTACCACAGAAAACCTCTGTAAAGGAAAATGGAGCCCTAAAATGCTAGCTGGTTATCGGATTCTAAAATGAGATGTAGTACAACCAAAGTACAGAAAAAATCTTAAATAAGTACTTTTTAAGGTAAGTGTAATTAATTGCTTGTAGCGAAATATACATGCCGAAATGAAGGCTTATTGTACACTGAAACAACAGGTTATTCGAGAACTATGCCCGATAGCACAATTTAGCAAGCAGATTTGTAATCAGCTAGACAAATACTGTATGATTCGGGATATGCAGTCTTTGTAACATACAAAAAAAGTTTATTTTTGTTGTGCAGCGTAAGCAATAGTAAAAAAATATCTAATCAAAATGCATAATTTTAATTATGTATTGTACTTATGTATTTAATATGACGTTTTTTGCATTATGAGCCTAATTGTGCTCAGAAGTCAACCTCCCAAATAGCGGACACATCCTAAGAGTGGACAAATGTTAAAGTCCCAGGATGTCCGCCATTCAGAGGTTCTACTGGACCAGTTCCATGTTTGGTGCTTCCCACTTGATATAAAGAAAAACCTCTTCATCTTGGTTCCAAGTAAAAGAACACTCAACGTCGCTGACCCAGAGGCTCTTCAAGGATAATCTTCAATGCGCTTCGAATTAACAGTGCATTAGTTTGATCACAACACGACAGAGAAATGTAGATGTTCAGATATTTCAGATTTCTTGTATTCACAGTCAATAAAGACAGCTGGTTTAAACCGTCAGAGATATAGACTTCGTTCGTTTTTTCAACCCTTTTCTTTCCAACTAGCGTATAATCCCTCCTAGGACGGTTGTTTATAAGCTTTAAATAAATATTAATATATAGGGGATGTTTCCCGTCCTGTGACGGAGTTAAATTTTTAATTGAACCAGATTGAAAACAAATCAAATAGACTCCGGATTTCTGTAAGAAAATGTAGTAAAAACTTATATACTGTAGTAAGAACTCATTCATGTTACAATCGAAAATTACATGCTATTTATTTCCGTTTTTCAAAATACCTCACGATAAATAACATTCTATGTAAAATATTTGTAGTTTAACAATTGCAGTTTAGAGCGTTTAGATAGATCGATATTTTGCAAAATGTGAAATATAATCAGCACTAAACTCGGAAAGTTGTTTTCGTGTAAACTTACCTTAATAACCTTTTGTTTGATCTTTCGCGTGAAATGACTTTTTCTCCGACTCACTTGTCGGCTTGTTTTAGACTGTCTTATTCGACGGTTAGTTTGAAACTTTATAACAAAGCTTTTCCTAAGAAATAATGCGACATCTGGTATTACAAATCGGAACTATCTGAATTCTCGACAGTGGGGGCGACATTAGGTTTTAGATGCAATCTTGCTCACTTTGACATCTCAAGATTTCAGTTTGTATTGTAGGTGACGGCGTTTAGATAGATCGATATTTTGTAAAAATGTATAATATAATCAGCACTAAACTCGGAAAGTTAGTTAAATTAAAAAAGTAAAACATAATTAAAGCATACAAATTAATATTCGCTTTGTGCTAAATTAATTTAATATACAAACGCAACTTGCCGTGATATTAAGATTTTAATTCGAATTTTGTAGATCGGATAAATAAAAGTCGAGTCAGTGTTTTCAAATTAGCGCGAGATCACCTTGACATCTAAAAGTGATCGCGTGCTATTAAATAGCAGGCAATCATTTTGACATCACGAAAGCACACATTAATTGTTCGATAAGTGGTGGAGCAACAATGCAGACGTTGCTGTGACGTCAAGCTTTCCATAGAGACCTATCTGGGTGTTCATATATATTGTAAAGACAGCTGGTTTAAGCCAATTGTGCCGGCACAGGTATAGACTCTATTCGTTTTTTTCGATTCTTTTCTTTTCGTTACCGGACCATATTTCAATTAAATGTGACCGTGCAATACATCCTAGTAATAAATTCAGGAAAACTAGGAAAATTCTGATCCCGGAGCTAATTCACATATTTCTTGTTAAACCCTGGCAACTCCGGGTACTTCCGCCAGTTGAGAAAGAAGAGTCAAATGTGTTATATCAATCATGACACAATATTTTTAATAATAATAATAATAATAATAATAATGAAATCCTCCCCATTGAACACATCTGTGAATCCCCCAATTGAACACATCTGCGGGGGATGCAGCACGCTAGCAAACGTTGATTATATACAACAACATAATAATTTTGCTAAGATGATTCATCAGCAATTAGCGCACGATACAGAATTATCAGTCAGAAGTACCATACTATAAACATCAACCCACTGAGGTACTAGACAATAAACAACACAAAGTATATTGGGATCGTGAGATTAAAACAGACTTAACTATATCTGCCTCTCTGTCAATCTTCCAGATATAGTACTATATGATAACAGGCAAAAGGAAGCAGTCATTATCGACATATAGGTACCGTTGGACAGTAATATTCAGAATACCTTAGCAGTATGTGGGACCGTTGGACTGTAATATTCAGAATACCTTAGCAGTATGTGGGACCGTTGGACTGTAATATTCAGAATACCTTAGCAGTATGTGGGACCGTTGGACTGTAATATTCAGAATACCTATGCAGTATGTGGAACTGGCTGCAGAGATTAAACAGGTGTTGAAATTGAAAACAGTTTACATACGCCCACTGATTATCTCCGCAACTGGTATAATTTCACCGACTCCGATAACTCAGCTTGATGCTTTAGGTCTACAAGACCTAAGGCCCAAAATCCAAGAAGCAGTAATTCTTGATACGTGCCACATCGTACGACGATTTTTAAACCATGAGTAAATATGTCTTTACTTGACTTCATGTCCGTACCGACAAATGGACCTGCTAGAGATGCCATTACTGTAGATGAGAAAATAAAATAAAATACAATAATAATAATAATAATAATAATTACGTCAACAGAAGCAGAAAAAAGCTACTTCATGCAGTGAAAAATTAAAATGTAATAAAAAAACAGAAAGCAAGGCTGGGTACAAAAGGAAGCAATTTTAAAGCAGATTTGATGGCTAGAAGAACAAGTCACTACAAGGACAATTTCTGAAAAATATTGAAGTAAAAAGCGACAGCAACTTGACTTGGGCATGAGTGAAATTGAGTCCCATCAAGAAAGAAACACAAAGTTGATTTTTGCTGAACAAGAAAACACATTACAAGCAAATGTTATGAAAGCTAAAAATCCAGAAAGTCAGTGATAATCCAAAGTGTCGACTTTGTCAAAAAAAAAAAAAAAGATGAAACTGTGTCTCATCTTATATGTGAATGTAGCCAAATTGCACAGACAGATTACAAAGCTAGACACGACAGGGTTGAAAAATTGAGACACTGGTCATTATGCAGAAAGCACAATCTGCCAGCATCGAAAAACTCATGGGAACATCAGGCTGAGAAAATCTTAGAAAATGATCAGGTAAAAATCTTGTGAGATTTTCGAATTCAAACCATTCGGCACCTAGAACATAATTTACCAGACATGACAGTCATAAAAAATCGGAAAGTCTAGATAACTGATTCAGCAATTTCTGGAGATGCCAGAGAAGATGAAAAAGTTCTTGAAAAAATGACTAAATATAGAGACCTGGCCATAGAAGTACCCGAGTATGAACAAAACACACAACGGTAGTCCCCATTGTCATCGAGGCACTTGGAACAATGCCAAACCACTTTATGAATAATTTCAAAAAATTGCAGTTTTCTGATATACCACCTACAGAACAGCAGAAGACAACTTTTACTTGAGACATCATATATTTCACGCCGATTCCTGACTGATACCTAGATCTCCGGTGAAAACTCGTACCAGCTCAACAACACCAGCCAATGATAATTTAGTTCTTTATGTTTGCGTGTCATAAGGTGTGTTTTGTATATTAATAATAATAGCATTTTTTATTATTATTACTCTTATTGTAAACAGTGCACTAAAATATCAGCTTATGCTATAATAAAATGCAAGAAACGCCACAACATTCCTACTTCAGTGCATTGTAACACACGGAAAAAATATATTTTATTAATTAAATAACATGGATTTGTACACCAACTGTACCTAAATAGTATAACTATACTATTGAACAGAAATTTCTTGGTGTAGAATAGAAATCAAAGTTATCCATTCGCTCTTTATCAGCTGTCACTGCACTTGCCAGGACCATTACACAAGGGGTTTACATACCAAAATGGGATAAGGCTACGATTCTAGCCACTGCACCTACCAAATGGAGTATTTTATTTAATTTTATTTACGGAGAGTTTCTTTATCACCAAGTTTGCTCATAAATGTTGCAATGACGATTTACCATTTTACATCCCGGAACCGTGGAGATTATTGCTCAAGGACTTAATTCAAGGTGAGGATGACGTACCCAACATTAAATCTTAGTTTCATGTTTTCTTTTCGAATTTACCTGTTGCAATGAACTTCTGACACTGACTTTTGCATTATAGTTATTCTACATTCTATATAATCGCTTGTTTGTTTGTTCGCTGTATCACTAGACCTGAAGATGGAGTTGTAGCAACCCAGAAAGATCTCGCTTTTCTGATGTCTTAACTTAAGTGTATTTTAATTTGTTAATAAATTGTCATTATTTACAAATTGCAAATTTGAAGCACTTGGAGTTTTTTTACATCGTGCTCAGGCAGCTTGGCTTGGATATATTCCTTAGTGCATTATTAGCACGAAATTAATGATATCCTTCTTCCTGAAATATTTCAAAGTCATTGATAGCCAATGGAACCCGTTACAGAAAATAAAAAAAAATCGACCGCACTTCTACAATCAATAAAACATTCAGAAAGAGAACCAGTTGCTCTCCTGCACTAACGGTTGAAAAGTCTGTTACGAAAATTAACAAATTGTGCTCAAAAAAGTTCTCTTAGCTGAACGAACATATCAGAAACAAAGAGATTTTTGAATCAAACAGTTAGAAGAACATATATAGAGATAAACACGATAAAACTTTACGCCCTCTAGCGGCAGAATTTTGAATAATGGAAAAGTAAAAAATATGTGAAAGGTATTCTTCACAGCAAAAACTATGTTAAGAAAAAAACATTTTTCAAATACTTCTCTTGGAAGCAGAGACAGTGAAAAAAAGGTTTTGAAATTTCTGCCCCAGCGGGTAAACTTTGAAAAAGATGCACATTTCAAAAATATACTATTCCCCATCTTTACTGTAATGAATTGCATACAGTACAAAAATAATTTGTTCAAATGGATTTTTAGAAGTGGAGATGCAACATCAAGCATACACACTAACACCACCTAGCGCCAGAACTGTGAAGTACGAAACCCCACGAGTAGAGGCAAAGTGTACCACAAAGTAAATAGTACACGGTGTTCAACGAATTTTTTAAATCGGACTTTTAAAAGCAGAGATGTTAACAAAAACCGATAAGACATTTGCGCCACCAGCGGAAAAATCGTACACTATTTTTGGCAATAAATGTACAAAAAATGTTTTGCCGTTTAGTAGTATCTGACCGAAAGAGGATTTTTTCAATCGGGTTTTTAAACACGGAGATGTTGCTACTAATGTGCTGCAAACGGAAACGTGAATTTATGCAATCTAAGTGGCACACGTGTACGTTAAAATGTTTTTGAAATTATATGCAAAATTAACATTTCGCACCCGAAACGCTATCCGACAAAGAAAACATTTTTCAAAGCGGCCAGTTAGGAGCAAGGATATCGACAAAAATAGATATACAGTATATCTACGCCACCTGGCTGGAAAATTATGCACCATTTACAGTACAGGAGCTTCTTATAAAGATTGCCGTGGTGAGTAATATCTGGCCGCTAAAGACATTTTTGTAATCTATTTTTCAGAAGCTGCAACTATATCAAAAATAGAAATATACATTTATGCCGCCTAGTGGCCAAATCGTTATTTCCAAAAATTTGAGCTGATTTGCAGAACGTTTTCCACCGGTGCAAAAATAATTTTTCAAATCGGACGTTTAGAAGCAGAGATATCGGGGATATCGTAATTTTACTTTATGTCCCCTAGCGGAAAAACTATGCATTACTTGAAAAAGAAACTGTACCCAAAATAGTATTCGTCATAAATGGTATAGGCGGGAAGAAAAATGTTTTTAATCGGACTTCCAGAAGCAATTATATTGAATAAAATATATTTTGAAGTCAATAGCATTTGCATTTAGGCCTTCTGATGCATCGTAAAGCAAGGATCATTGTTCTTACATTTCAAACTTTCCAAAGCAAAAAGAATATTTCAAATCAAACTGATCGTTGCAGAGGTTTCCTCAGCCGGACGGACAAAAATGGTAACTTAAGCACGATTTTTTTAAAAGAAAGACGAGCAAAAGAGAAAAGTAGCGTGAATTTTGATTTGTAGGGGGAATAAATTATTCAATCTGTTTTTCATAGAATACAACCAGTGGATCGAAATTCATCATGCTAATTAAAAGGAGATTTGAGACCAGGAAAAAGTGAGCCACCTGTCAAAAAGCGTTTTTCTGGACTGTTCTGAAAAAAAGAAGTCATTTCGTTTGCAGACTAATATACTTTCGGCTTACATATGTGCTTTAAAACACTTACAGACAATTACACATGAAACGAGTTCTGAAACCATTAAAGTTTTAGTTATATATAAGACTCAAGCTTGCGCCCATGTGACTTGTTATTGACAGCTGCTGTTGCGTCAAGAAAAAGTCGCCAGACTCAAAACTTCCTTCCTTTAATAAATCGAAATTGTAGCACCAGTCTCCAAAAAATCCGTGATTATCTTTCCACCATGTTCAAAATCTGAAACTCTAATAACAGTTTGAGTTGGCCTAATTACTTTTCCACACAATCTTTTCTTCGGCAGCACGAAAGGAAAATATCAAAAAATTGATTTTGTGTGAATAACACTGTTAGCTTCTCTTCACTCTTGCAAAAATGAATGCTAATACCAAATAACAGCTTAAAATTGCACGTTTATAAAGTTTTCATGAATCTTTCAGTTTTAAAGTACTTTATCTATCGTGTTGCTTGGTTACATTTGAAAAAACATTCGGTACCAGAAGAAGTTCTCGTTATCAAAACCGAAATGAACAGCAAATCCCATTTACGTATTGGCAATAAGAAGTTAATATGTCCATTATAACAAAGAACACCCTTGTTTCAAAGTACTAGCGAATATTTGTTCTTTGAACATATTTACAGTTGATGCAAAATTTGAATGGAGAAATCAATTAAACAACCAGCCAGCCAGTCTTCAAAAAGATAGGTTATGCATTCTTCTGAACATGCGAAAATGTAGGAAAAGATTGTTCGAATACATAATTTTTCTGCATAGCTATTACTCTAGCAGGGACATCACCAGTAATACGTGTCAATTACATCAATAAAATGATGTGATTTTCTATCAATAAGAAGCTTGAAGCTACAGATGTTGCAACATTTCCTTGATCAAAGATGAAGTTTTCACATTGAGGCATTTCTACATAGTATGCCTTAAAATAAGAGCTCTTCTCTATATCATTGGTCTAACCTTGAGAATATTCTTCTATCAACAACTAAAAGATTTACATTACACTGAATTTTCATGGAATGAAAAATCCTCTCATCTGTCTGCTTCATACGACCTGCCTCAGAAACTTTCGTCTTAGAACGCTACAATACTCAAAATTTAATTTTCTTTAATCTGCGCACAAAAGAAAAATGTCTGAATGCATTTCTAGGTTCAGTACCGACCTGCAAACGAAGAGTATATTTGCATGAGAAATGTTAGTTTGCAGCATAGCTAACGTTCTTTAGATGGGCTTTTACCCCATAACAGAGTTTTAGGAGAAAAATTTAATTTATCCTTGCATCATGTTGGACTCCGTAAGTTTAAATCCAAGGAAAGAAAACAAATCCAAAACAATTTTGTGCTTGTTTGTTACTGGAAATACTATAAAGTGCATTTATGAAAGAACAGAGAAGATTTTTGGAACATTTTGCACAATATTTCCTTCAAACAATGAAAAAATGAATTGAGTTAATATTGCCTAAATGCTTAAGGTTGAAAAGCACAAATCTTCGACAGAAATCCGTATTCAGTATATCAGGATTTGTTGAAACAATGTATTAAAGAAACCTATGCTTCATGAAGTAACATTCCGGCATCGAGAAAAACTATATTTCGTTGCATTTTTTTATTCAATGATGTCTTTTTATGGAAGAATGGAAAATACACATGAGTGAAGTGTTTGTGTAGAAAACGATTAAAAAATTTTAAATGATCTCCCTATTTTTCTCAAGGTGTTCTTCGTGTTTTTATTCATACCCAGCAAAAACAGTCTTGTTGGGCCAGCACTGCCAGCAATGGCCCAGCACTATGTTGCCGCTGCCGAACCGTCAATGAAATGTCCGGGCGGCCAACAGAAGGGACAGCATTTCAGGCCAACAGTTGGCACCCCATCAGTTGTCATATGCCAGAACAGGGCCATTAGTTGTCCATCACAAGCAGTAGCTGCCACAAGTGGCCCTTCAGCGGCCCTGCAAGCACGTGCCAGAAATGAAGGCTAGCCTAATGTGGTCCGCTAGTTTGCCGGTAGTGGCAGCCGGCAACCACGTGAAGTAACTGGTGGCTTGCCGAATCTTGTCCGCCAATTTCCCAGTAGTAGCCATAAAAAAAATCAAGGATAACCGCAGTTCCCTAAAGCTACAGCTTTTTTATTCTACCCTTAAGAAACTTATGAATTTTAGCACTGCGCTGGGGAATTTTTCTCAACAGACCAGAAAAACGCCCGTTTGTATCTCAGAGGATACGAACCAGGCGTGGGAGCTGAGCTCTCTACCGACCGGACTAATTTGCCGCGCATGAGTGTGTGCTGGAAGCTGTATGTTTCGTGCGGAATATGTAATCGAATGGTTTCCTCTTTCATTTTACAATATTGCGAGGTATTTTTCATAAAAGTCAGTTTCATGAATTAATTTTTTCAACGTAACGATAGTTTTGTTTTTACCTTAAGGGAACGTCACTCATTTTCAAGGAGTCTAGATACTTAGAGTCGCTTTCCAAAGTTTTGTACTGTCCTTGACGTTTTGAAAGGAGATTGTTGAATTAATATACTGTATATTTACCCGGGTTCATGTCATATTCTGTTACGTTTTCAACGTTGTATCTTTCCTTTCCGTTGTCCGAAGCTACATTTGTTTTAAAGAGGAAAGATATTTTATTTTACTTCTCATTATTTTTAGAAGCGAATCCCTCCCAGTCTTGTGTATTCAACCCATGGATGAGTACATCATATCCACATAGCATTGCTTTTCTCTTTCAAATAATTAATAAATTTTGTACGCATATAATTCTTTTTTTTTTCAATAAACGTCTTTTAATGGTTTTCTAGGACATTTGTTTCAAGCGGTTTCAATTTTTTCTTTTATTCACCCACTTCATTCCATGAATTTTTATTCATGGGAATGGAGTGGGTGTATTTCATGGCTTAATCTGATATCTTCGTCGACGTGGAATTTCATTAGGATATTAATTCGGCTCTCTAGATATGGATTTTTTTTCTTAACATCCACTAAAATGACACGATGGCGAAAGCGTCATATTCAACTAACTGCTATCATGAGAGACACAGCAAGTGTTGCTTTTGCGCATGCGCAGTCCCGTTGCTTCCACCTGCTGTTAGGATTGCATTGGTTGCCAGCAACGGGCTGCTAGTGGCACTTGCTTGGAGGCCCACAATTCACGGCAATACTGCACGGCCATCAATGGTTCGCCAACTAACAGTGCGGCCATCAATGGTTCGCCAACTAACAGTGCGGCCATCAATGGTTCGCCAACTAACAGTGCGGCCATCAATGGTTCGCCAACTAACAGTGCGGCCATCAATGGTTCGCCAACTAACAGTGCGGCCACCTACGGACAGCTACCGGGCCATGAGCGGCAGATTTAAGCCAGCAATGACCCATCACTGCCAGTTGGTGGCCAGCAGTTTCCCAGCACTTGTGTTTTTGCTGGGTAACAACGTTTCACGACAGTGATGCGCGTGTGGCGGCAGTGGACCGAGGAGAACCATGTGCATCAATAATACGGCAATGGACCGAGAAATGTGACGACACCGCGGGATGACCGACACCTCATTCGCACTGCAGTGACGATCCGTTCCATACCTTCGCAAGTGTTATCACAACAGTGGAGCACTGCAACAGGTGTGACATTGTCTGCCTCCACAGTTCGACGCCGTCTGCTGCACACAGGACTGGTTTCACGCATCTCTTTGCGGCGGATTCCTTTGACCCTGAACCATGGACGCCTCAGACTGCAATGGGGTTTCAATACATACAATCGTGTGCTGATTGGCAACATGTCGTTTTTCCGGACGAGTCCTGATTCGACTTGGACTACCATGATGGCCGCATACGCATTAGACGGCATTGCGGTGAGCGCCTTCTTCCAGCATGCATTCTGGAACGCCATACGGGCCGAACGACATGTGTGATGGTGTGGGATGCCATTGGATACCATTCACGATCTCGGCTACTACGACTTGAGGGCAATCTCAACAGCGAACGCTACATCAGGATAGTTGTCGAGGCTGAAGTCATACCCTTCCTTGAGAGCACTCCAGACGTTATATTCCAGCAGGTCAATGTTCGACCACATGTTACCAGGAATGTTCAAACCCTCTTCGCAGCAATGTAGATACCACTTCTTTCCTGGCCTGCACTTTCGCCAGATATGTCACCTATTGAACATGTCTGGGATATGGTCACTCGGCAAATGGCCCATCGGAGTGCTTCAGCGGTCAGTATCAGTGATTCGTGGACTCGAATACATGCCGCCTGGCAAGCAATTACCCAGGACACCATCCAATGCCTTTTCGATTCAATGCCACGCCGTTTAGAAGCTCTTATTGCAGCTCGCTGAGGCTTCACAATATATCGATGTTTGCAATTGAAAGTTGTTATATTGTTCTGAAAACTGAATCATTTATGTACAGTTATATCAGTAATGTGTGGTATAAATTTCATTCGAATCGCACGGTTTCTTCTTGATACTGAAATTTTCACAAACAGTAGTGAATATAAGGCTCAAAACCTATACGCCGCCGCGGTGGCGCAGTGGTCTAAGCGATGGCCTCTGATCATTCGTCCGAACGAGGTCCGGGTTCGAATCCCGGTGAGGCATGGATGTTGTGTTTGTCTTACGGCACTGGCTGTCTCCCTTCCCTGGAACCAGTGACCCTAAATTAGGAACGGGAGACTGCTTATAGCCCATTGAGTTGCTCACGGTGGTCGTTAAACCTCAAATAAAAAACAAAAACAAAAAAACCTATACACTTCCGTCTCGTCCCTGACAGCTACTTTTGCGTCAAGAAAAAATCGTCAGACTCAGAACCTTCTCTCAACCTTCCTCCCATTAATAAATAGAAATTGTGGCGCCGGTCTCCTGAAAATCCATGACTGCCTCTCCAGAACGTTCTGAATCTCAAAGGCTGAGAGTTTGCGTTATCTTAATTACTCTTTTGCGCAATCTTTTCTTTTGCAGCAAGGAAGGGTAACATCAAGAAATTGAATTTTTTCTGAATCATGTGGTTGAGAATCTCTTCACTCTTGCAAAAGCAATGATAACATCAAACAAGAAAGACGACACCGAATTTTCGGTTGTAATGAGCACGTCTTTTGAATCTGTTCTGACGCGAATTAAATTTATCAAAGCTGTTCAGAGTCAATATAACCCGCATTTTTAATTCTGCAGATACTGCTGTAAACGGAAACGTGGAGCTACGCTCTCTGGTGGCAGACTTGTGCGTTCAGAAAAATTTGAAATGTATGAGAAAGATTTCGCAGTGGAAAAGCTCTCCAGCAAAGAAAGAATTTTTCAAATAGGACATTTGGAAGCAGAGATATCGGCAAATATAAGATATACGACCAGGCGGGAAAACCATGCACTATTTTCAGAAGGACATATTCTTAAAAGTTTCTCCGATGTGAGTGGTATCGGTCCAGGGAAAAAATTTTTCAATAGGGTTTTCGCGATCTCAGATTTTGCTGCAAATACAACAGAAACAGAAGCTAACACTTACGCCCAATGGTAGCCAAACCGCTCTTTACCAAATATTAGAAATTATATGTAAAACATTATCCATCAGGAGCTGAATGCGATACAGGAAGAATTTTTCAAATCGTAGTTTTGGAAGCAGAGATATCGGGGAAAACGCAGTTTGCTTTAACGTTCCCTAGCGGAAAGTTTATGAATTTCTTGACAGTTGCGAAATTATATGAAAAACATTTTGCACCGGAAACCCTATCCAACAAAGGAGAAATGTTTCAAATCGGACCATTAGAAGCAGCGATATTGACAAAAATAAGATACAAATCTACGTCCCATGGCGGAAAAAAACATGTAATATTTTAAAAAGAAAATATTCTGAAAAGGTTTATCGATGTGAGTGGCATCGATCCACGAACGATGTTTTCCAATCGAGATGTTAGAAGCTAAGATTTTGCTGCAAATGCATCAGCAGCAGAAATTAGCACTTACACCTCCTGGTAGCCAAACCATTCTTTACCCAAAATTTTAAATTATATGCAAAAGATTTCCCGTCAGAAGCTGTATCTCCTGCAGAAAGAATTTTTCAAATCGGAGTTTTAGAAGCAGAGATATCGGGGTAAACGCAATTTATTTTTAAGCCCCCTAGTGAAAAATCTATGCGTAATTTGAAAAAGTGACTATACCTAAAATAGTTTTCGGCATAAATGGAATCGAAACGTAAAGCACTTTTTTCAATCGGATGTTTAGAAGCAAATATATGGAATAAAATGTATTTCGAATTCGATATAATCTGCATTTATGTCCTCTAGCGGCGAAATTGTGCATCTTGCAAAAAAAGTTAAATGAAGTATCGCCATTCGCACATTTGAAGCTTCTAAATCCAAAAAGAATTTCTCAAATCCGACTAAAAGTTGCATAGATTCAATGTCCACAGGCGGACGATAAAATCGGTAACATAAGCACGATTTTTTTAAAAAACGAGCTACTAACAGCTTAAAATTACATGTTCATAAAGGATTCCTAAATTATCCAGTGTTACAGCACTTTATTATCACGTTACTTAGTTACATTTGAAAACAACATTCGGTACCAGCCGACATTCTCATTATCAAAACCGAAATGAATAATAAATCCCTTTGATGTACGTTCAATAAGGAAATTAACATGTCCATTGCAACAGCGAAAACATTTGTTTCAGTATTCTAGCGAACATTTATTCTTTAAATATGTTTAGAGTTGATGCGAAATTTGAAAGGAGGAATAAATTAAACAAGCTGCCAGCCAATCTTCAGAAAGATACGTTACGCATTCTTCTGAAGCCGCAAAAATGTAGGAAAGGTTGTTTGCATACATAATGCTTCTACAATAGCTATTGCTTTAGCTGGAAAACCGCTAGTAATACATGGCAATTGCATCAATAAAATGATGTGATTTTCTGTCAGTAAGTAAGTACCCTGAAGCTGAAGATATTGCAACGTTTCATTGATCAAAGGTAGCGTTTTTACATTTATGCATTTCTGTATACTACCTTAAAGTATGACCTTTTCTCTTCATCATTTATCTAACCGCAAGAATTTAGTTCTGCGAATAGCTTGGGAACTACACGGATGTTTTGTGGAATAGAATATCCTGTCATCTGTCTCATTTATACGAACTGCCTCAGAAACTTTTCGCCATCGTTTTGATGAGAAATGTTAGTTTGCAACACCGCTAGTGTTTTTTTTAGATGGGCATTTGCTTGATAACTGAGTTTGGGAGGAAAATGTTGTCCATTCTTGTATCATGTTGGAAAAACAAATCTCCTCCCACACACACACACCAAAGTGTGCTCGTTTGTTATGTAAAATCTAAGTATTAATTGTAAAACGTATTTATGAAAGAGCTGCGAAGATGTTTTGGTACATTTTAGACAATCACTCGTGCAAACAATGAAATATGGATTGAGTTGA
Organism: Macrothele yani; assembly: GCA_039090855.1. Taxonomy (NCBI): domain Eukaryota; kingdom Metazoa; phylum Arthropoda; class Arachnida; order Araneae; family Macrothelidae; genus Macrothele; species Macrothele yani. The sequence continues at coordinate 124,707,281 of CM077013.1, forward strand.
GTTAATATTGCGTAAATGCTTAAGGTTGAAAAGTAAAAATCTTTAATAGAAATTTGTGTTTTATATATTAGGATTTGTTGAAACAATGTAACAAAGAAATCTACGTATCATAAAGTAACTTTCCGGAATCGACAAAAACAATATTTTTCAGCATTTTTTCATTTAATGGTATTTTCTAGTGAAAGAATGGAAAATATACTTCAATGAATTGTTTATGTGCAGGAAACAACAACGAAAAATACCAAATGATATCCCTATTTTTCTCAAGGTGTGTTGCTTGTGTTTCTCCATAACAACGTTTCATTCTTTCTGACAATGATGGTGTCCTCCAATAGCGTCATTGAAAGATGATAAGAAAGTTATTGAACGTCATTGTAAGAATAATCACATTCCTTGATCTTGAAGAAATCTGATATTTTTGAAATGTTCCCATATTTTTCACAGCTGAACAAAAAAAAGAAAAAGACATATCAGCTAGGTCAGTTGGTTACGATCCTATTCTTTACGTCCCAGACGAGTTTGAACCACATTTGTGAATAAAACCAATATTTATTGTTTTATATTTCTTTTGAATTCTATCAGACATTGAAGCTAAAATGTTCATTTTTAAACCTTTTTTGAAATTGGTGTCACTACAATTTGCTGAACAATTCTTAATTGTTTGTACGAAAATGTTGAGCAATTCTTAATTGTTCCAGTGTACCTCTATAAAATATTAAGTTATGCGTCGGCAAAGACGTGAAAAGGTAAACTTAAGAAGGAAATCTGTAAGAGTTTTTATTATAAATACTCATATGAGAGAAAGAGAACAAACGGAAATCCATTGCAGCTATATACCTTCAAACTAAGAAGACTAGAAAATGGTGATGACCATCTGGAATGTCGAGTCCAACACAATACAGTCAGAAGGTCTGAGAAACACAGTATCTCATCAGCGGATCCAAATCCGTAAGTTGCAAGAAATACTTTTTCCATTGCATATGGCCTCTGTGTTCTGTGGAATAAGAAAGTTCATTTCGCGAAAAGATTGCCAACTGCAATTCACAAGGCGATGGCTGGTGTATTTTCCAATAATCGTTTGGAACGTTCTCTCAACTTATTGTGTTTGCTTTACCGTTTATGTGTACACTGTAATCTTCGAAACAGATTTTCTGAACAGCATTTATACCACTGTGTATATGGTATCGCTTTTAAGTATTAGGTTTCTTCTTCTGTTAAAATGGCGCAAGGTGCAAGAATGCGAAACAAGTGTAATGCATAATTGTCATATTGGCTTTTATGTGAAAGCATTACCACGGGCGAAGAAGATGGTGTATGCAGCTATGCTTTTGCTTTTGGCAACAAAGGTTGGGTCTGCATTATGGATACGTTTGTTAGACTTGGAATCTCCACACTTATTATATGGAGAATTTAATTGCAGTTTATTTAGTCTCTTTCTGGAGCACACTTACTCCAATGCGATAAAGACGTTTCATATTCACACGTTTCTCCAAGTCACACAGGAAATTATTCCATTTATTTTTATTCTTCACTATGCATGCATTTGCTTCGTTTTGAAAATATCTTTCAGAAACATATGTCATGAGATTGAAAAGCGTAAAACTTCGGATTTCATTTATTTGCTAAAATTGTATAATCAACTCTGTAGAGAAGTGTTATCTTTCGACGAAGTGCTACGCCCGCTAACATTGAGTGTGGCAATTTACCATGTTGTGAGCATCTTTTATTCATTGTTCAACACATTTTTCGTAGAGACTACCTCGGAGGTTAGAGCTATGTGTGGATTTTTCCTGACATATGACGCGTTTCTCGTTACGTTATGGATTCTTTCAGCAGCATGCGTTTATGAAGCAGCAAACGCAGCTCAGGCAGAGATACAAAATAGAATCTCCGAAGGCGACTTGTGTTCCTTGCGATCAATTATTCTTGCCCTGAACGTACAATTAAGTAAACCCGTCCTTACTATAGGCGGACTGATACCTCTGAAAAGGGACACTTTATTGACTATTGTAGGAGTCAACATCACTTACGGCGCTCTTTTTGCGACGATTAAGGCGGTAAAATAGATTATCACTGAACAACAAAAATAAACTTTTTGTTTGTTACAAAGATTGCATATGCCGAATAATACGGCATTTGTCATGCTGATTACAAATCTGCTTGCTAAATTGTGCTATCGGGCATAGTTCTCGAGTAACCTGTTGTTTTAGTGTACAATAAGCCTTCATTTTGTCATATACATTTCGCTTCAAGCAATTAACTACACTTACCTTAAAGAGTAGTTATTCTGGATTTTCTTCTGTATTTTGGTTGTACTACATCCCGTTCTAGAGTCCAACAGCAATCAGCTAGCATTCTACGGCTCCATTTTCTTTAACAGAGGTTTTCTATGGTACATATGTCCTGCTGAAAACGTTCTCCGTGTTCATCGCTTACAGCTCCTAGGTTCTGTGGGATAAAGTCCGGATGCGAGTGAAGGAAATGTGTTTTAAGGGATATATTGTATCCCATGGCCTGATAGTTTTCTAGAAGCTGAGTAACAAGTTCTTTATAATATTCTGCCTTCCGGTTACCTAAAAAGTTCAGTACCACATCTTCAAAGGATTTCCATGCAGCAGCTTCAGTCTCATTCAAAGTGCCTTCAAATGCAAGATCATGTATAAGTTACCTTATTTGTGGACCAATAAAAATGCCTTGTTTAATTTTGGATTCAGATATTTTGGGGAACTTGTTATTTAGAAAACGAAAGGTTTCTCCATCTTTATTCAGTGCCTTTACAATTTTTTTTTATCAAACAAAGTTTGATGTGAAGCTGGGGTAAGTACCTGTTCCGAGGACTTACTAAAGGCTCAGCAACAACATTTGTATTATTGTTTGAACCCTTACGACGGCCACCAGATCATTTATTTCTTCCTGATTTATAAGGTGAGGCACAGAATCATCCGAGAAATCAGAGTCTTGTTGTACTTCAGTATCTTCTTCGCTGTGAGGATTTATTTTATCAATATCACTATCATCTAAACTACATGACTGTGGAGGTACAGGAATAGGTAGATCAGGACCATGAGGAACACGTAGATCAGGACCATGAGGAACAGGTAGATCAGGACCATGAGGAACAGGTAGATCTGGACCATGAGGAACAGGTAGATCTGGACCATGAGGAACAGGTAGATCTGGGCCATGAGAAACAGGCCTTATGGCTGAAGGAATACTGGGATACTGAATCGTGTCTTTGGTCTTAGCTGTAAATCCAGATATCTTAGTGATGCAGAAGTAACTATCTGTTGAGTGGTCTTCCGGTTCTCTCCAAACCATTGGTACATAAATGGCATTTGACGTGATCCCTTCAACCAGCCAGTCAACAAAGTTACACATGAATTACAACAAATGTGAGGCTCCCAAGATTTATCTTTATCACCCATTTTGCACTGGAAAAAAGTTCGTACGATTTTCTAATCAACGGTGTGAAATGTCGTCTTTGAGACTTTAAAGTAAATTGCCCACAAATGCAGCAGAAACGGTTTGGATGGTTCACACAAGTAAGTGCCCTTATTTAACGTGCACGTTGCACAGCCACACTACTTTTTAAAGCCACAATAAAATGGATATCCTTTAATACCTATAAAATGCATTCGAATGATAAAAATTCTGCTTCCCAGAAGGAATTGCACAACAAAATGTCCCTTCCCAGAAGGAATTGCACAACAAAATGTCCCTTTCCCAGAAGGAATTGCACAACAGGAAGTAATGGGGCCAGTATGCCTACTCTCAGAGACACAGCTATCCTGACTGCAGACAAATGACTCCGTTGGGAAACATACGGAAATTCCTTTAAGTAACACAACATTCACTCCAATAGAGAGTTCCATTACAAGAAATCAATCGCAGACCAGCACAGCAACTGTGACTTCATATTTGGTTTCAGCACCCGTAAATACATGTTAAAGTTTTCTTTGTAAAAAACCCATTGTTGTTCAGTATTATTTTTGTTTCATATGAAATTCTTTTTTCGTTGCTTATTGCTTATATGTGCATCAGTTATAAATGAAATTTATCCACTTCATTGTCACCGTAAGCGCCATATGGTGTCCTAATGACGACTGCAGACTTGTTGCTCACAATTTGCTTTAAATAAACACCAGAACATATACTTATGTCAAAGGACAGACACAGCTACAGTAACTATTGAAAACATAATTGCGTGCAGGAAGTGTTTTTAAGAAGTGTCGAATCAGAGAAACAAAATTTGAACATTTAATTTCATTCAAAATAGTATAACTATATACTAAAAATCCGAAAATTTATTGGCGTAGAATAAATAATCAAAATTTCCAAGCTTTCGCACATCAACCAGATGGCTTTCTCAAGGAAGGTAGACAGCTAACTGCAAACAGGATAATAGAACGTTTCAACACTTTAAACGCGGTGACTTGACTAGACAATAAATGATTAGGAGCAAACGTGATATTTCGAAGAAACGAGGTCACGTTGGTTGGGCACGCGGTACTATGGTAGAAGTCACAGCATTATTTGAAGAATTGATTCCAAATACGTGGTAACTCCAGAGAGACGCTATCGTTACAAGCCTCGCAGCTGGTCAAGATTTCCAAGGTTTCGCGAATGGCAGTAGATTTGGGTGTGGAGTATGAAGCTAATTTCTTTACATCACTCCATATAGGATCGGCGGACTTGAACTTGACTTCTCTTGATAGGGCAGTGGTTATTTTTCCGTCTCTTGTATCCCTTTTATGTTCGCTGATTCTAATTCCAAACGAACGTTTGGTCATTCCGATGTAGTATCGCCTGGAGCCGTCCGGATATTTTAGTGGGTTGGCATAAATGCCTGCCTCATTGAGAAGAGGGTGCTTGTCAATATTTCTCTTAAGCATCGTGTATAAAGATGCCGGAGACCTTATGCCGACACCGAAGATCATCCTTCTGAGTGCGTTTTTGAGTTGATAGGAAATATTTGGTATGTAGGGAATAGAGCCCAGGTAGCGAAGTTGCGGCATAGAAATATTATTAGCATTCCTGGTTCTGGCTTTCTCGATAAAGTTATGCATCTGGTTCGAAGTATATCCTGCCTCAGTGGCCAATTCGACGATGTTTCTTAGTTTAGATTGTCTAGAACGGGCATCAGATGGGAAAGGAACGGTCCCATCTCGGGCATCGACTGGAAAAGGAACGGTCCCATCTCGAATTCCTAACCGCTTGCAAGACATTCGGCTTGATCCCAAAGTTCCTTAATTTCAAGACGTCAGTAAAAGGATCATGGTTCGAGAAGAAAAAAGAAAAATTTCTACGCCAGACCTTGTCAAGGATAGTGAACCTGAAAAGAAAAGGACGTTATATCATTAGAAAACCGGTGCTATAATCTACATATGAACTTGCATAGTCTTTGCGACCCTATTACCTTCAACAACCTTACCCTCCGGGTGGATATGTTAGTCGAAAGACTCCAGTCTTCCTTTTCATCCAGACACAGCAAGAAACTGGATTACCTGAAGTCTTCCCAGACTCATAAACCTAAAGATTTCTCTATTCCTTTCGTCAATATTTCTAACCGACCGCTCACCGGAGAGGAAACTAAAGTTTTGGAACTTGGACCAAAGTTCTGCTTCCGATCGAGACCGAACCCAAAAAGCGTCGTTTCTGAGTTTGAGACCATAATATCGCGAATTCCAGAAGACAACAAAGATGAACTACGTCAACTGTGTTGCTCTGGGTTAAAATCGTGGTACAATAAGAAGCAATCGTTTAATAATTTCAAAATTACAAGGACGATTTCCAACCTTAGAAATGACCACTCCATAATATTGACGCTAACGGACAAATCCGGCCAGATAGCGATAATGGACGCAGCGGACTATAATAAAAAACTAGAAGAATTTATATCCGATTCTGGATCTATAATCTCACGAAGGAATCCTCTAAATTCTTGGATTGCACAGGTAAAAAGAACTGAAAGGTCAACTGATATTCCAGATGATCTCAAGAAATCCGCCAAATTACCGCCTGGCCCTCAGATCTCAAAACTCTTCGGCAGACTTAAACACCACAAACCCGGCAATCCATTGAGACCGATCGTGTCCAGAACATTCGCACCGACGTACCACTTAGAAAAAGCGTTAACCAAATTCTTAACTAATCATCTACCGGAGTCTGACTTTATAATAACCTCAACTTTAGATTTTATCACGAAAATCAAGCAGCTCACCATTGAACAACGCGACATTATCGGCAGTTTCGACGTTGTTTCTCTTTATCCATCGATCCCCGTACCGGAAGCCATCAGAACATTGAAAGAGGCTATATCTAATTCATCGGTTTATTCTCAGGAGTCTTGCCTCAGCATCTTCAAATTAATGGACTTGGTCTCAAATTCCAGCTACTTCAATTTCCGAGGGCAAATTTATAAGCAAGTAAATGGCGCTCCGATGGGATCTTCGCTCTCAGCCGTCCTTGCGGAAGCAATACTTCGCCCCATTGAGCAACATATATTCACCACCATCACCCCAAGACCTACCACCTGGCTACGATACGCAGACGACGTATTTTTCATATGGCCACACGGAAAGGAGACTCTCCCATTTTTCCTCGATAAAATAAATTGTATACACCCTAGAATCAATTTCACCATGGAGCTTGAACACAATGGTACCTTACCTTATCTCAACATCTCAGTGAGCAAATTGCATGACAACCGCCTTCATACGGAAGTCTATTATAAACCCACTTCCGTTCCCAACCTGATGCTCCGCAGTTCATTCTGCCCTGATGATTACAAGACCGCCTTATTCCGTTCACGAATTAGAAGAGCCTTCGCTGTCCCCTCCGATGCTCGTTCTAGACAATCTGAACTAAGAAACATCGTCGAATTGGCCACTGAGGCAGGATATACTTCGAACCAGATGCATAACTTTATCGAGAAAGCCAGAACCAGGAATGCTAATAATATTTCTATGCCGCAACTTTGCTACCTGGGCTCTATTCCCTACATACCAAATATTTCCTATCAACTCAAAAACGCGCTCAGAAGGATGATCTTCGGTGTCGGCATAAGGTCTCCGGCATCTTTATACACGATGCTTAAGAGAAATATTGACAAGCACCCTCTTCTCAATGAGGCAGGCATTTATGCCATCCCACTAAAATATCCGGACGGCTCCAGGCGATACTACATCGGAATGACCAAACGTTCGTTTGGAATTAGGATCAGCGAACATAAAAGGGATACAAGAGACGGAAAAATAACCACTGCCCTATCAAGAGAAGTCAAGTTCAAGTCCGCCGATCCTATATGGAGTGATGTAAAGAAATTAGCTTCATACTCCACACCCAAATCTACTGCCATTCGCGAAACCTTGGAAATCTTGACCAGCTGCGAGGCTTGTAACGATAGCGTCTCTCTGGAGTTACCACGTATTTGGAATCAATTCTTCAAATAATGCTGAGACTTCTACCATAGTACCGCGTGCCCAACCAACGTGACCTCGTTTCTTCGAAATATCACGTTTGCTCCTAATCATTTATTGTCTAGTCAAGTCACCGCGTTTAAAGTGTTGAAACGTTCTATTATCCTGTTTGCAGTTAGCTGTCTGCCTTCCTTGAGCAAGACATCTGGTTGATGTGCGAAAGCTTGGAAATTTTGATTATTTATTCTACGCCAATAAATTTTCGGATTTTTAGTATATAGTTATACTATTGTGAGTTTAATTTGGTGTACAGTTCCTACTTTTTGAATTTAATTTAATTGTTGCTTTTACGTGACATCTTAGGAATTCGAAAATTTTAATATAATGTATATGTTACTTGCCTCATGTATTTTGTTTAGATATGAAGTGTGCCTTCCAAAGGATAATAAGGGAAGTTCTTGTATGAAACAAATAAACGAAAGCTTGGAGCAGTGGCATTTGTATTTGAGTGTTACATAAAGTCCAATAGAAACCCTGCTCTCTAAACATTGTCGTCAAATATTTAAACTATCATGTTCTTGCAATTAAATATCCAAAGGATGCCAGTTTTTGGTATTTTGTATAAGTTCAGTTGTTTTTCGTCGATTATCTCTTTATTTCTATCGCACTCACCTTTTTCTTTTCTCTACCTTTCTTTTCTCTCCTCTTCTGTTCTTCGCTCTCATATCTGTCTTTCACTCTTCTTGTCTCTTTCCATTCCGTTTCCTCTAATTTATATGCACCTCTTTTCTCTCTGTCTTTTTCCAATCCTCTTTTTTTCTCTGTCCCACTCTCTCTCTCTGTCTCTCTCTCTCTCTGTGTGTTTGAACGTCTCCGTCTTTTGCTATTCCCCTTTCTCACAATCTCTTTCTGAATTTGTCTTTCTCTCCCTACTTCTCTATATTTTTAGATCTGCTTCTCCATCTCCCTCCCCTCGCTCTAATTTTCTCTCTTTCAGCGTCTTTGTCTCTTTTTCTCTCTCTTTGTATTCGAACGACTCTGTATTTTGCTGCTCTTCTTTCTCAAAATCTCCTTCTAAGTTTGTCTCCCCCTTCCTACGTCTGTACATCTTTTTGTGCCTCTATCTCTTTAGATCTGTTTCTCCCTCTCCTTCACCTCACTCTCATTTTCTCTCTCTCTTTTCGAACGTCTTTGTTTCTCACTCACTCCCTCTCTCTCTCTCTTTACCCCTATGTATTTAACCGTCTCCGCTTCTTGCCGTTCCTCTTTCTCACCATCTCCTTCTGACTTGGACTCCCTTTTCCTAGTTCTTTACATCTTTTTATTTCTCTGTCTCTTTAGCTATGCTTCCTCTCTCTCTCCCCCTTTCACTTTCATTTTCAATCTCTCCCCCCCCCCTCTCTCTCTTTCTCTCTCTTTTTCAACAACTCCATCTCCCACATTTTCTATTTCTCACAATCTTTTTCTGATTTTATCTCTCTTTTCTTTCCCCACATGTCTTTAAGTTTCTATCTCTTCAGCTATTTTCTATCGCTCTCTCCGCTCTGTATCACTCTCTATCAACTACAATTTGAAAGGCTGCACTGATTATGAGTGAGCTTTATTTCTAGGCATCAAATAAGTTCGCAAATACCAATATTTTCACTCCGAGTATATTCAGAGATAAAACCTCTGAAAATCTTGGTAATTCGGGAAATCGTTTAGTAAATAGGTAAATCTCTTTCCTAATGATGCAGTGGACAGCACAATATAATAATATTGAATGATGTTTCAATATGTTCAATTTTATATTTAACGAACCGGTTTTTCAAATGCATTCATTTCGTAAAGAATGTGCGTCTTATAAAATTCAACAACAGTCATATTTTTATGAATGATATGAACCAATCAAAGATGCCAGTTTAAAGTTGAATCATTGAAACATTCTAAATACTTTACTAATGCAGCCCTAAAAAGAAAAGCTCAAAATGAGGTAAGAACTAAGAGAAATGATTTGTGGCATTTTCCCTCAAAAGTTTTTCACCACAATTCCAATACTTTACGTACGTTATCTATAGATGACTGTCACACTGCGGTAGATTAACTGACTCAGTTTAAAATTTAAAGCATGTTTTCGATCCTCAGTTTCTTGAGATTAGGAAAAGATTCTACGACGATTGAGGACGTCAGTGCTGGAATCCCATTGTCAATCATTATGCATATTGAATTTAAGGACAGCGGTCTTCAGTTGCAAAAAATTGTAGCTTGTAATTGTAAAAAAAGTTTATTGCTTTTCCAAAAAGACTCCATGTCTCCAAAACAATCTTACCCTTTTAATAATAAGAGGGTTGTGGCGGAAGTAATTCAAAAGTGGGCATCATTATTTTATTTAACTGACAGAGGTCGTTCAAATTGCATATGTTGGTAGAGTAACTGTTCCTCTATAGTAACCCTTCTTCTTCATTGCTGTTAAATAACGGATTCCAAGCAGAAACAAGGTGCCGTCATTGAGTTCTTGACGAAGAAAGGGTGCAGGCTGTCCGTCATCCTGTAACGTATACTTTATATTCACTTTCCTTTTGATTTTACTATCTCTGGTTATTTTATTTTACTATGTAAATTATCTTCTTACTGAACGAAATATTATTTCACCCGATGAATGAGATCTGGCAATGAGTGTAAGTGATGACGTGGTGGTAGCCAGTATAAATAGGCGCGTTCATCGATAGCGATGGAGAAGATTTTGTTGTTATAAGGAGAGCTTTTGTTGTTATAGGGAGATCATTTGTTGTTATACTAGAGGAGTGTTGTTGTTGTGAAGGAGAGAGTTTCGTTCTATGTGATTAGTTTGATTCTTCATTATTGTGAAACAAGTTGTGTGTGTGTGCTTTGGATGACCAAGAGTTACATAATAAAAGAGCTTTGAGTAAGTACGTCTTTCTCAATTAATAGTTTTTGTCAGACCTCTGTCTGGCTGTTAGGTTTATATCATTACTTTATTACCATTAACAACCAGCGTTAAGACTTTATTCATTCTAATTACTACACTACTAGCAGGAGACTTTATTCATGTTGTTAATTAACTAGTAACAACAACCATTTGAATTCACTATTTGAAGCTTAGTACAAGCATATCATTCAGTAGCAGAAGCATTATTATCATTAGCTAGCTGGTAGAAAGAGCTTATTCATTATAATTAGCTTAGCGGAAAGAAAATAAAGCTAATTCATTATAATCCACAGAAGGCTACAGAATGTTTACGGAGATGACACCATTAACAAGAGCAATGTGCACATATGGACGAAAAATTTTCAAGAAGGGGAAACCAGCACTGAATACAAACCACGCAGTGGAAGACCATCATCTGCGACCACTGACACGAATCGTTAGCGATTGCATGAACTGATTCACGCGGACAGAGCAGTCACAATTCGTGAGTTTGTTGCACAACTGGATTGTGGTCACAATGTCATACAGAAGATGATGGAAAGCTTAGGGTATCGGAAAGTGTGTGCAAAGTGCAGACGACACCCGGCTTAAAGGAGATGACACCTGACTTGAAGGAGAGACGGGTGGGAGTCTGCTCTGATCTGATGAAAGCATTTGAAGCCAATGGAGACACATTTTGTTCCGATCTGGTGACTGGGGATGAAACGTGGGCGTATCTTTACGATCCAAAAACGAAGAATCAATCTATGGAATGGCGTTACGGCTCTTCACCAAGACTTAAGAAGTTTAAGACCCAGAGATCAGCACAGAAAGTCATGGTGACTTTTTGGGGGGATGACAGGGGTATCATTCTCCTTGATTTTCTTGAACGTGGCAGTACCGTAACCAACGAGCGGTACATTGAGACACTCAAGAAGCCTAGAGAAGCTATAAGGAAGAAGAGATCGAACAAGAATATGAAGAGGATCCACATTCACCATGACAATGCGAGACCACACACATCTTTAACAACAAATCAAGAGATCAACAAATTAGGCTGTCCCCATCCACCGTTCAGCCCAGATATGGCCCCCTCCGACTTCCACCTGTCCGGTCCAATGAAGGACAGTCTCCGGGGACAACGATTTGATGACACGGACGAGATGAAAGTAGTCGTGAAGAAGTGGGTACAACAGTCCACAACTGAATGTTTTCAAAGAGGATTCGAGAGTTGGGTTCAACGATGGCGCAAATGCATCGCTTGTGATGGAGACTATGTTGAGTAGTACCTTTGTATAGAGAAAGAGTTACTCTACCAACATGTGTAAGTTGAAAGACAGCTGTCAGTTAATAAAAAAGTTATGCCCACTTTTGCTTTACTTTCGGTACGACCCTCGTACTTGACCTGTCTTTGATCCATAAATACGTGTATTTCAGAGTTGCCTTTGCGAGAATCACACCATAGATCTCCTGAATATATTGAGAATAACTATACTAAAAGGAAATGTTGTTCATCAGGATTTGCGATGGACGAAGTGTCATACATGTCAATGAGTAACGTGTACAGAGAAACTTGGTCAACAAGAGAAACACTTGTAATGGATCCCAATTCAAATGCAACATCAAAGTTTTCGCAATCCGAAAACTTCTAATTGAATTCACGTAATCAGAAATTTAAAAAAAAAACACATTTTTTCGAGAAACTCACAAAATAAGTTTTCATTTTTCTTACAATTCAAATTTAGTTCACTAATGTTAAGTGATTCTTTGCTCAATAAGGCAAATTTAAGGTTTTGTAAAGCACGACAAGTACTCAGGAAATCCAATTCTTAAGTAAAATCATTTGGTGCATATTCAGATTTCAATCCCATAGAAATGTTGTGCAAAATAAGGACGTTAAAGAAAAACTACAAGGTCTACCCGGAAAGTAATGAGACTCATTCAATAACAGACGTTTAATTAAAGTTATACTAACATAACATTAAAATTCCTCGAAATAACATCCTTGAACATCAATACACCGCTACAATCGGTTCTGCCACGCCGCGTAGCTTGCCTGGAAGTCAAGAACAGGGATTGCTTTCAAAGCACTCGTCGCGGCAGTTTGCACATTTGTAACAGTCCCAAAATGGTGTCCTTGCAGGCTGGATTTGAGCCGGGGAAACAAAAACAAATCAGCCGGGGCCAAGTCCGGGCTGTAGGGAGGTTGGGGCAGCGTTGCCACATTGTGTTTTGCCAGAAACTCTCTCACTCTCAGCAACGCATGCTTCGGCGCATTATCGTGGTGAAGAACCCAAGTGTTGGTGATCTCCGGGCGGACGCGCGCCACTCTGTTGTTCAGCGGTTGAATCACTTCCACGTAAAATGCCACGTTGACGGTTGTCCGGGTAGTACGAACTCCTTATGGACAACACCTTTACAGTCAAAGAAGAAAATGAGCATCGATTTCATCTTCGATTTTCACATTCGAGCCTTCTTTGGTTGAGGAGACTCGGGAGTGTGCCACTCTGAGCTCTGTCGTTTTCTTCTGCGGATCGTATTCAAAGACCCACGTTTCATCACCTGTTATCACATTTTCCAAGAAAACCAGGTTTACTCCTCACACAGTCCACAATCTTTCAAGAAATCGACACACGGGTTTTCCTCTGTTCATCGGTCAAAACCTTAGGTACCAATTTGGCACACACTTTCCGCATCTACAATTCTTGCGTGATGATTTCATGCACAATGGATTTCTCGAGTCCCACGTGCTCTGCTACCAATCTAACACTCAGACGTCGGTCAGAGTTCAAAACCGCTTTCACTTTTTCCACATTGTTCGAAGTGTGATACGTTGAAAGGCGCCCTGGGCGCGGCTCAACATCGACGCTCTCTCTTCTCTCTGTGAACGTTTTGTGCCATCGAAACACTTATGCTTTCGATAAAGCATTCTTCCCGTAGGCTTTCTGTATCATAGAAAGCGTCTCGGTCTCGGATTTTTTAAGTTTAACACAAAACGTTACCGCGTATCGCTGTTCGACACTCTTCTGCATTTTGATCGTTGCGCGACGCTGACACAACTGTCCACTTCGCAAGCGACCCTCACTCCGTAAAAGCTCAAAGACAACTGACGAGACATCGATCGTTTACCAAACATACCCCGCCACTCGTCACGCTCTGAGACTCCGCCCTCCGGCCCTTCTGATTGGGTCAGAGAAGTGATCTCATTACTTCCCTGACAAACCTTGTATTTTAACATCTTAAAGCGACACTAATAAGGCGAACTGTGTTCAATTCGAACACAAGATGTTGCGAAAAATTCCATAGGCAACTGCTGCGTAAAGGTGTTTCCAGATACCGGTATTTTCAGCTATATTACAGTGTTATTTTTATCCGTTGAGAAGCCAGCTGTGCCTTTAAAACAAGTAATAACTATACAGGGTGCATACGAAAGTCTCTGTAGCCTGAAATAACTTGCAAACGGAGAGAGGTACAGCTATGTAAGTGAGATAACGGTATAGTAGAGCGACTACGCCCGATCCAATGCAACCAATAGCAGCGCCCCTAGTTGCGAAATGCGGAAGTGAGCCATTGCAAATCGAAAACGAAAAGAGATAGAGCAAAATTTCCAATTACAAAGTTATAGAGCATCAATTATGTAATACAAAACTACATTTGTTTCACACGGATAAGATAAATTGTCGCTTGAATACCCTAACATGTTCGAAATCGATGCGCGACCTTTTGTGTGAATGTTTGAAGGTAACAAGCAAAGGTATGAGCAAATATACAGAATTTATTACATAAATGCGTACACATGTCAATACAGTTTGATGACGTCAGACAAAACAAAATAAAAAAAGGCAAACTGGCGCACAGTGATAATAAGTTAATGTCGAGTATGTTCGAAGAGTTTGCCAATGCCCACGACACACATTTGCATTCCGTCTCGCTACACTCGCGATGGTAACCGCACTTGGATGTGGCCCAGCTGGCAAACGAACAGCATATTCCAGTGCAGCTAGCGCCGCGTTTCGTTGGCATTCACCGTAAATAAGGACCATCTTGCAATATTGGGAATGAGTGAAGCTCGCCATTCTCACACAGCATACGTAGACCTAAACTTCTGATTAGGGCACACCCTGCTACTGGTTTTTATATCGTAGGTACGGTACAACGTCACAATCTGCATTTGCATACGGCTACACTTCCGAAATGTGAATATGCAGATTCGAATCGTTTCGCATCGATTTCGGACATTTTAGGGTATTCAGGCGACAATTTATCTTATCCGTGTGAAACAAATGTCGTTTTTTCCTAATGGATTGATGCTCTACAGCTTTCCGCATTTCGCCACTAGGGGCGCTGCTATTGATTGCATTCGACCGGGCGTAGTCGCTTTACTATACCGTTATCTCACTTGCATAACTGTACCTCTCTCCGTTCGCAAGTTATTTCAGCCTAAAGGGACTTTCCTATGCACCCTGTATATAAATCGTTTGCAGCTACAGATACTACGAGGAAACCTTCTGTATTATGACCACCAGACTATTTTTTATCAAACCTTCTGCTTTGCATAAAATGGTCTGGTGTTCATAATACACTCTTCGCAAAAAAAAAAAAAAGTCGAAGCACCCCGAGAAAGTCGTTCGATCCTTATAAAACTCCACACACAAGTACCTCAGGGCTGAATATGCTAGTGATTTAAACAAATGACCAAAAGTGGCCTGCTACAGCGAATGGGAACCGCGCCTCGTGGACACTATATCAAGAGAAAAGCTCGCATTCCAGGGCAATTGTGAGAGCCAACTGCCGTTGCATTTATATCCGCACACTGTCAGGAAGTTTCGACGTCGGATCCGTGCACACTATGAGCAGGCAGTTGAGTGAGTTTGAGAGAGGACGTATAATTTTGCTGAGAGAGGCCGGTTTGTCAAGTCGTCATATCGCCAGGATTTGGGTCGTAGACGCGTCAATCGGACGGTGTTGGCCCTAATGGGCCGAGGAGGGCACAATACAACGGCAGGCGGGCAGTGGACGGCCGAGGGCAACGACAGAACGCGGGGATAAAACGCTCTTGTGAGCCGCAGGAACAGAACCGAATTCGTCGCTTTCATTCATACGTGGCCATGTTGCGTCGTCTATAGTTACAGAAGCGGCTATTCGAACCGTTTCCAGACTAGTTGCGACACAAGAACTACATTCTAGGAGGCCACTACGACACCTACCACTGACCAGTGAGCATGGCCGGCACCGGTCGCAGTGGTGTCGGCCCCGATCAACGTGGAGTAAACCAGTGGCTTCTTGTCTACAGTGAGGAGTCATGGTTTTTGCACTTGGTGCCGATGACTAGCTCATACGTGTCTGGAGAGGACCCGGCTAACGCACGGATCCTGCCTTTATCGTGGAACGGAACACAGCTCGCGCACCGGGAGTGACTGTCCGGGGAGCCATTTCATACAATATCCGGGCACCTTTTGTAGTCCTCCGTACCACCTCACGACTCAACGATACGTCAATGACATTCTACCACCTGTTTGTTGCCATTCCGGTTGCAGAATCACCGAGCAATTTTTCAGCAGGATAATACCCGGCCACACGCTGCACGGCTATCCCAGGTAGGTATCCGTAATGTCGACAACCTTTCATGGCCAACTGGATTGTCCGAACTCTCACCGATCAGTAATGTTTGGGATATAATGGGAACTGACCAACGCCCATCCCGGAATGTTGGCGACCTAGCCTGCAATGTGGCACCATTTGGCATAATATACCTCATGACAGCATCCGTGAACTCTATGCGGCTACCACGGTGGCGCAGTGGTCCAAGCTATATCTTCTGACCGTTCGTCCGAAATGGGTCCGTGTTCAAATCCCGGTGAAGCATGGATGCCGTGTTTGTCTTACGGCACTGGCTTTCTCCCTTCCCTGGAACCAGTGACCTTAAATTAGGGACGGACGACTGCTTATAGCTCATTAAGTTGCTCACGGTGGTCGTAAAACCCGGATGAAAAAAACAATGTGTGCGTAACAGGTAAACGCTTGAGTCCGGAAAAGAGGTTTCGCTACGACGTACTGATTTGTTCTACTTATGTAGTTGTTTTATCCAAATGAATGGCCCAACTGCCCTGCAATTGCAAACATTTCCTTCACCATACATTGCACATACGAATTTTCATCTCGATTTGATAATTCCTTCTGTGTGTTTCGTTTTTAAACGCTTTCCAACCGTAAGTTGAAGAAACGTATATGCTCCAGTTTTGCGCGTCTGTCTGTCTGTGCGTCCGCACGATAACTCGCTTAGAAATGGTTCGATTTCAATGAAATTTTAGTATGTGGTAGAGGACCACCTTGGGACGAACCTGATTGAAAATGGGCGAAATGGGGTCAAAGGTCAGGACACGGGAGAGGTATCGATTCCATTGCCCTTATGCGTCATAACTTGCGTAAAAATACACTGAAGAGCAACTGAATTAGAAACAGCTAGCGTTATGCAAATGTGGCGCTGTGGGCGGCCCTGTAAACGGAAACGATATGACGTATGCAGCGATCCGACAATATAAGGAGTGATGCGACGGGAATCAGTAAGAGTCGGACGCAGTATCGGTAAGACGAAGGATCTAACCGCATTTGATCGTGGGCAAATTGTCGGGGTCCAACGAATGGGTCACTTCATTTCGGAAGTCGTGCAGGCACTGGGATTTTCACGAGCCACTGTGTTACGGGTGCACTGTGAGTACATCGAATCCCGTAAAACCATTCCTGCAAGGGCCAACTGCCGTGGACAACAGCGTGTGGATGAGCGGGGTCATCGTCGGCTAGCTTGCATTGTAACAGCGGATAGACGGGTCACAGTGAAAGCAATCACTCGGCAATTTAACGCTGGTGCACAAAACATGTAAGCAGTCACACCATCCAGAACCATCTCCTCGCTATGGGGTACAGAAGCAATCGTCCCACTTGTGTACCGCTGCTGACCGCACATCACAGGGTGCAAAGATTAGCATGGGCGCGGGAACATCGCCACTGGACCCTCGACATGTGTGAAAATGTTGCCTGGACTGATAAGTCGAGATTCACGTTGGTACATGCGGATGGCAGGATACGAGTACGGCGCAAACCACATGAAGCGATGGATCCTTATTGCCAGCAGGGTACTCTTCAAACTAGTGGTGGGGGGGGAGGAGGCATTATCGTCTGGGGACTGTTTACGTAGACTAAATTGGGAGACCTGGTACGTGTGACATCGTCCCTCACAGGTCAACGTTACCGGGGTATCCTGGAAGACCATTTGCTCCCGTTTGTGCGTCTTCAACATCCCACTGGGGACTTCATCCTGCAACAAGACTTCCCGTTACTGGTTCACGAAGTGTTGGCATACCGACCACGCATAGCATTTTTGTATTCTGACGACGGAACAGAAAGCACATTTGAAATCCATGCAAATATGCTTAGGACACAGCGACTCAGGTAGCTTTCCGTTTTTTTCGCATTTGGACAGTCCCATTCCAACTTTTCTTATGGGACAAAAATATTTGTGTACTAATTTTGCCTCGCTGAACAAGTTTATAATTAATTTTTTTGCCCTGTCTGCAAAGAGGGGCGCGATAGCTCCCTCAACCCCCACCCCCCCCCCCCCCCCCAAAGGTGGCGAGGGGACCCTTCTCGGTGTTATTGTGTGCGCCATAGGTGGTTTCCTATACAACTGCAGGAAAAGTAAATCGCTCTATGCCATAGTTTGTGAGATATTGGCCTGATCACGGATTTTCCTTGTAACCCCTGTATAGCCAACCTTATTGCGTGTAATGAGGGAAGAGTTTTTCATTTTTCCGATGTTATGATGATATGTATTGAAATGATTCAGAGATATTGCCATGCTCCTGTCCTCGCTGTATGTAATTAGTAAATGGCGATCTTTATAATGTGATGATGATATGTATTAAATAGCAAAACTGGCGATTTAGACATATCTGGTCCCGGACGATTCGTCCAACGACGATTTGTCCAATGCCGATTCGTCCAATGGTACGATTGGTCCAACGCCGATTCGCCCAATGCTATCATCTTACCAACGGTAAACTGTTTTATTTTCCAGAAAGGAATAAGGATTTAAATTATTCTGTTCATTATATCCTTTTGAAAGATCATTTCCGTATATTTGGTATTTGTAAACCTTTTATAAAACCTTACAAAAGACACTCATTGTATCATTTCTCAGGTCTTCACAACGCACCTAGGCCGTGGGCCTTTTTAGAAGATTTTAAGTTACAACCTAGGTATTTGGTATTTGTAAATATGTTATAAAACCTAATAAAAGGCACTCATCATATCATTTATCAGGCTTTTATACAAGGCACCTAGGCCGCGGGCCTTTTTAGAAGACTTTAAGTTACAACCTAGGTATTTGGTATTTGTAAATATGTTATAAAATCTAATAAAAGGCACTCATCGTATCATTTCTGAGCTCTTTACACGCACCTAGGCCTAGGGCTTTTAACACTTTTTATTCTACTGATGTCGTATTCTAACGTTTAAGTAAATTTTAAAATACTAGCATAACATGAGTAAGTTTTCTTGATAGGTAAACGTTATAAATCTGACATCGGTAGGATAAAAACTGTTAAAAAGGCCTAGGCCTAGGGTCCTATGAATTAATATTTCGTGCTTAAGTAAAAGCACAATATTATTAACTTGATATAATAAGTAAACGTTATGAATATGACATCGGTAGAATGTAAACTGTTAAGAAGGCCTAGGCCTATGGCCTATGAATTAATATTTCGTGTTTAAGTAAAAGCCCAATATTATTAACTTTATTTAATATGTAAACGTTATGAATATGAAATCGGTAGAATAAAAAGTGCTAAAAAGGCCTAGGCTTATAGCCTATGAATCAATATTTCGTGCTTAAGTAAAAGCGCAATATTATTAATTTTATTTGATATGTAAACGTTATGAATATGACATCGCTAGAATAAAAACTGTTGAAAAGGCCTGTGTCCGAACCCAACCAGAACGTTTCCATTGGCCAGTTGGCGGAAACCCACTGCATGCTACAAACAGAAACGGAAAACTAGTATTTTATATTATTTCATGCAAAAGAGAAACATTGAAGTTGATTGAACGGCTCGTACATCAGTAACTTCATACGGCAGCAATTAAGCATAAAAAAAAACCGCGATTCCGAAAAAAAAAAAAAATCTGTAACCAAAATATTACGCATGAAATGTAACATTATTTTACATTCTTTGTACTATATACCGGCACTTTCGTATAATATCGGAGATGAAATCAGAACAGCTGAGATTTTTATAACACGAGTAGCACTTTGGACAGATAGGACGGAATTGGACCAATCGTGCATTGGACGAATCGGCATTGGACCAATCGTACCATTGCACGAATCGTACCTTTGGACCAATTGTCCATTGGACGAATCGGCATTGGACCAATCGTCGTTTAACGATTCGTACCAGACCCTGACATATCTTATTGCTAGAATGCTGACCTTGTTCTATGTAATTAGTGAAGAATTTTTGTTTTTTCTGATGTGATGATGATGATACGAATTGAACAGTAAAACGGACAATTCAGACATGTCTGATTGCTAAAATTCTGACTTGTATGTAATTAGTGAAGACCTTTTCTTTTTCTGTTGTTTTGATAATATGTATTGAACCGATTCAGGCATATCTGACTATCCAAATCCTGACCTTGCCCTATGTAATTAGTGAATAATTTTTCTTTTTTCTGATGTACGTAATGAACAGTAAAACTGGCGATACGTATCATTATCCATCAGTCATATCTGATTGCTATATATATCCGACCTTGATGTATGTAATTAGTGAAGAGTTTCATTTTTCTGATGTTATGTCTCGATGTATGTAATTAGTAAAGAATGTTTCTTTCTGATGTGATGATGATACGTATTAAATAGCAAAACTGGCAATTTAGGCATATATTATAGATGGAATCCTGACCTTGCTCTATGTAATTAGCGAATATTTTTTCTCTTTTCTGATGTTATGATGATGCGTATTGAACAGTAAAATTGGCGATTCAGACATGTTTGATTGCTAAAATTCTGATCTTGTTGTATATAATTAGTGAAGAATTTTTGTTTTTATGATGTTATGAACAGTAAAACTGACGATACGTATTGAACAGTAAAACTGACGATTCAGGCCTACGTGATGGCTATAAACCTGACTTTGCTCTATGTAATTAGTGAAGAATTTTTCTTTTTTGTGATGATATGTATTAACAATAAAACTGGCGATTCAGGCATATCTGATTGATGTAAACCTGATCTTGCTGTATGTAATTAGTGAAGAATTTTTCTTTTTTCTGATGTGATGATGATACGTATTGAACAATAAAATTGGTGATTCAGGCATATCTGATTGATATAAACTTGACCTTGCTGTGTAATTAGAGAACAATTTTTCTTTTTTTCTGATGTGATGATGATACGTATTGAACAGTAAAATTAGCGATACGTATCATTATCAATTAGTCATATCTGATTGCTATATACATCCGACATTGTTGTATGTAATTAGTGAAGAGTTTATTTCTGATGTTATGATGATATGTATTGAAGTGGTACAGAGATATTGTCATAATCCTGTCCGCGCTGTATGTAATTAGTAAAGAATGTTTCTTTCTGATGTGATGATGGTACGTATGGAATAGTAAAACTGGCGATTTAGTAAAACTTGAATAGCAAAACTGGAATAGAATCCTGACCTTCCTCTATCTTATTGATAGAATCCTGACCATGCTCTATGTAATTAGTGAATATTTTTTCTCTTTTCTTATGTGACGATGATGGGTATTGAACAGTAAAATGGGCGATTCAGACATGCTCGATTGTTAAAATTCTGCTCTTGTATATAATTAGTGAAGAATTTTTGTTTTTCTGATATGATAATACGTATTGAACAGCAAAACTGACGATTCAGGCATACGTGATTACTGTAACCCTGACTTTGTTCCATGTAATTAGTGAAGAATTTTTTCTTTTGTTGGTGTTATGATGACACTCACCAACTCGATGTCAGCATAATCACCAACCTGCTTGGACTGCGTGGTGAGTTATGGCCAAAACCCCTCAAAGTTGCTTACACAATTTCGAACTTAGCCCTCAGTTTCCGGCAGCTGGAATTTACCTGGCCAAGGCAGAGGCCAGTGCGATATGAAGGCAGAGGGTGCTAAGAAATACCGGAGGATCGGACTAGGCTGCCATTTGATGTTGACCTTGGCTACTTACAACGGACGCTCCCTATCTTCTGATCAAGGCTTCTTGAATTGGAAGAGGAACTACAAAGGATCAAGTGGGACATCGTCGGGCTAAGTGAGGTAAGGAGAAAAGGAGAATATCTCATTGAACTGAAAAGTGGACATCTCTTCTGCTATCATGGGACAGATACTGGCAAAACTAGTGGTGTTGGATTTATAATAAATAAGAAACTGAAGGATAAAGTTCTAGAAGTTGAAAGCTCCTCTGTCAGAGCTGCACGACTCATTATCCAACTCTCGAGAAGATACCAGCCCCAGATTGTTCAAGCTTATGCACCCACCACAAATCACCCTGAAGACGAAATTGAAGAATTTTACAAGGAAATTTGGAATCTAAATAACAAAGGCAAACAATACTTGAAGATCATTATGGGTGATTTCAATGCAAAAGTAGGGCAACAGCAACAGAATGAAACTTCGGTTGGTAAATTCGGTTACGGGAACAGAAACCAACGTGGAAATACTCTCGTAGAATTTGCAGAAGCAGAAGGGTTTTTCATCATGAACTCTTTTTTCAAGAAAAAGCCGCACAGGAAATGGACATGGAGACATCCGAATGAGACGACAAGTGAAATTCATTTTAATATGTGTAACAAAAAAGTCGCCATCGAAGACTGCAGTGTGCTAAACAAGTTCAATACAGGTATTCAACGTAGATTGGTGAGATGTAAGATGCACCTCAACATTAAACTCGAACGTGACAAGCTCATAAAGCAAACAAAATGTATTGATATAACCAAACTTAAAAAACACCATAATGCCTTCAAGTTGGAACTGAGGAACAGATTCTCTGCTTTAGAAGGCCTAACATCAGAAGAAATGGATATTTCTGAAGTTAACAGAGACCACATCACCAAAACTCTTATGGAAATAGCAACAAAAATAAGTGGTACTAAGAACAAGTTACATATGAAGAAAATTTCAGGAAAACAAAAAGGTTGATGCAAACGATAAGGGAGATGAGGACAAATAAAGACGTAACTTCCAACGTGGAATATATTTAGCTATGCAAGACCGTGCGAAAAAGTATCACTGAAGACATAAGGAAACTGAATTGTGAACTAGTGAGGAAAGCAATTTTAAAACAACCACAGCCTGAAGAGAGCAAAGGTACATCTGAGTAAAGGAAGAAAACAGATTATGGCTCTGATAAAAGAAGATGGTTCTGTAACAAGAAATAAAAGCAAAATTTTGACAAGGGTGAAAGATTTTTATTCAAAGCTATATGAAAGGGATGATACATCTATTCCAGACATTACGACAGGTACCAGTGCCAAAGTCCCTCCAATCCTCTCTGCAGAAATTACATATGCAATTAAGAACATGAAACGGGGAAGAACTTCAGGAGAAGATGGAATTACCGTGGACATTATACAACAAGCAAGAGCAAAAATTGAAACTACACTCAGTCAAGTTTTCACCAGATGTCTTGATGAAAGGAAGATTCCGGAGGATTGGAACAATGCCACAATGATCCTGCTCCATAAAAAAGGTGACGTTGAGGATCTCAGGAACTACAGGCCCATCAGCCTCCTTTCAGTGGTTTATAAAACCTTCATTAAGATTCTTTCACATCGCTGGAAGGTAACACTTGACATGGCTCAACCAAGAGAACAAGCTGGATTCAGGAGTGACTACAGCACTATAGATCATATCCATGTACTGAGACAGCTAATTGAAAGAAAAAGATAATATAAACTCCCATTATGCATCGCTTTTATTGACTATGAAAGGGCTTTCGATTCCGTGAAACCATCAGCAGTAACAATGGCATTGAAATCCTGCGGTATTGAAGATGCATACATTAGCATTATTAATAACATCTATGAAATGCAAAAGGTTCGGATATTTGAGGCTACAGCACAAATAAGAAGTGGAAAGAGAGAGACAAGGTGACACCATATCTCCCAAGCTCTTTAACGACACATTGAAAAATGTCTTTCAATCATTGAACTGGGAAGACAAAAGGATAAAGGTTAATGGAGATTACTTAACTCACAATCGTTTTGCTGATGACGTAGTCATTTTTGCAACTACCCCTTCAGAGCTGCAGAGTATGATCCAAGAATCTGCTGACAAGAGTAAATACGTGGGATTAAAAATGAACTTTCAGAAGACAAAAGTGATGTACAATGCTTTTACAAGAAACGAAGATTTATCGATTGATGGAGAAAAGCTTGAGACAACCGATTCCTACATTTATCTTGGGCAGCAGATACCAAGTGAGGGTCACATTGATGAAGAAATTAATCGGGGTATAAAACATGGATGGAGAGCTTTTGGAAGAAACAGTACAATGTTTAAGAGCAGTATGCCATTATGTCTCAAAAGAAAAGTGTTTAATCAATCCATCCTTCCAGTGCTTACGTATGGAGCAGAGACATGGACCTTAATTAAAAAAGACATACAAAGACTGCAGACAACTCAAAGTAGCATGGAGAGATGCATGCTTGGTGTAACCCGGAGAGATAAGAAGAGGAACTTGTGGATAAGGGAAACGACAAGAGTGGACGACATCACGACCAGAGTGAAAACACTGAAATGACAATGGGATGGAGATGTTGCCAAAAGAACGGGCCACAGATGAACAACCGAAATTTTAGACTGGATTCCAAGGGACAGGAAAAGACCCAAAAGAAGACCCCATGTGAGATGGATAGATGAAATTCGAAGGTATGCCTGGAGTGACATGGAGGAGACAGGCCCAAGACAGACAATTGTGGAAGAAATTTGGGGAGACCTTCATCCAGCAGTGGATTGATAATGGTTGATGTTGATGAATTAGTGAAGAATTTTTCTTTTTCTGATGTCATGATAACACGTATTGAACAGTACAACTGGCGATTCAGGCATATCTGATTTATATGAACCTGACCTTGCTCTATGTAATTAGTGAAGAATTTTTCTTTTTTGTGATGCGATGGTGATACGTATTGAACAATAAAACTGGCGATTCAGGCATATCTGATTGCTATAAACATGACCTTGCTGTATGTAGTTAGTGAAGAATTTTTCTTTTTTCTGATGTGATGATGACACCTATTGAAGAATAAAACTGGCGATTCAGGCATATCTGATTGCTATAAACCTAACCTTGCTATATGTAATTAGTGATTAAATTTTCTTTTTTCTGATGTTTCTTTTTTCAGCATATTTCCAGAAGCTACTTGAGTCAATGCCCCGTCGTATTTCTGCAGTCTGGAGGACCTGCCAAGTATTGGACTGGTGTTCCAGTTTTTCTGGCACTTCAGTGTATACTACCACAGCTATGGAGGTCTTGTGTCAAAAATGTATATAACCCAGATAAGGCGGAGTATGTAGCCTCTAGCGAATAGTGTCTTGTGCATGTATGTATAATATGACTTACGAATTTCACATATTACGTAGCAACTGATGCATCCTGGGAGTTCGTCCCTTTGTATTTAGTGGTATGTCGGCGCAATGCTATCTGTATTTTGCCTGCATGGCTTGAAGCAAGCTAGAAAGATCTTGCATGTATCATTTTAATCTATTGTAGCTAGTGATTTTAATTGTATATAAAGTTCGTCTTTTACTTTACAATTGAATATTCATGGATCGCTGATTATCGTGCATCGACAGCTTACTTATCTTCTGAATTGTTGCATGGCATCTCTTTACTACGTCCTATAAGTGCTGCATTGGGTTCAGCTCGGGCGAACGTGGTGGCCACACCATCCGTCGGAACTGTCCAGAATGCTCCTCGAGCTAATTTTGGACAACATGGGCCAGATGACATGGTGCATTATCCTTCTGGAAAATTTAATCGTTGTTGGGGTTCATGAAGTCCTTGAAGGGCTAAAAATGACCACCCAGCAGAGCAACAAAGCAATTACCGGTT
This sequence comes from Macrothele yani, assembly GCA_039090855.1. Lineage (NCBI taxonomy): Eukaryota > Metazoa > Arthropoda > Arachnida > Araneae > Macrothelidae > Macrothele > Macrothele yani. The sequence continues at coordinate 124,732,749 of CM077013.1, forward strand.
AATGACGTGTTTACAAGGACCAGGGGGCCTAAACCGGTCCACGTAAAGACACCTCCACACATTGAACAGTACTCTGTTGGCAGCTTGCGTCCATGGCCTCATTGGGTTCTGCGCCACACCCGAACCCTACTATCAGCTCGTAACTTTTAGCGTGATTCATCGGACCACACCACATGTTGCCAGTTTTCCAGGGTCCAATTGCCGTGCTCGCGAGCCCGAGTAAGGCACTGTGTCCGATGTCGTGGTGTTGACAAAGGCACTCGGGTGGGTCTTCTGCTCTCATACCCGATGGACGTTACATTATGCTACACTGACCTGATGGATATGTCCCTGGTACCTGCTGCATTGAATGTGAATGTTATTGGAGCCGTGTCGCTTTTTTGTTAGCATGGATAATCCTGGTTAGGTTCTGCTTATCACGGTCATTCAGCACCCGTGGTCGGCCAATGCGCTGTCTACGGTGGGTGGTGATGCTTTCCACAATGTGTTCTCGGTACACACGTGATACCGTGGATCAAGGAATGTTGAATGTGCGCACAACTTCGGAAATTGAATGCCCCATAGGTCTGGCTCCCATTGCCATGCCTCGTTCAAACTTCAATAATTCACGTCGGCTTTCCATAATCCCACTGGCGGTTACTCAACTTGACTCACAAGATCACACCTCGCAACTGATAAAAATCGTGGCGTGCGTCGAAGCTTTTATACCACTGCAGCGCCAGTTAAAAATTTGCATACTGCTATCTCATAACTTTTGGCACTTCAGTGTATTATAGAGATAGGAATGCCATGTGGAGGCCCATGATTTTGCAACCCACAGTAGTCATTGTAACCCCCTACATCCTGACTTTGAGTGGTTAATATACCCCAGATTAGGTTATAGAGCTCCAAAATGATTTCTTAATGACTACCGGATCCGTAGTACCGATACCAATTATCCGGATCCGCTTTCAGAAGAACGATCTCCCGTGCAGATCCCATGGTGCAAATCCGTGTTCCACTTTGGTGCTCGGCAAAAGTGGATAGAATCCCACAAACAGCAAGAACGTTATGCAATTTGTGCCGTGTTCTCTTCTGAGACAAATACCGAATGAGGCTGTGTTTGACAACAGTAGACAACGCATACAAAGAAGGCTAGAACTCATTCCACGCTTCCAGTACCCCATTGAGCTGGCACAGCGGGACGGTGGTACCCTGAAATCTTGCATGTACTCCGGACCTCATTAATCCATCGCATCCTGGCTGGAATGCTTTACCGGAAAAATAGTGTTGCTCCATTTGCGAGGAGTTCGTTATACAGGATTACAATATCCGAGTCCATCATGCGTGGCTAGTGAATGTGCACGTTCATGATTCAGCGATCAAATTGATAGAGCGGTCGCTTTCTTACCAGATATGCATCCCTTAAAACGGATTCACACGATCTCTTACACAGATTGTGTGATGCATCGGGTAAACGGTGTGAAAGTGTCCAAGCTGCAGAAGATCGCCATTGAAGATTGGGACACTGCACGAAAACCACCTTAGTGACAAGTTCAGTGGTATTCAACATTTTTTGCTTGCTGTCACTCAAATATGATTTTCCATTAACCCATTTTTGTACAATAGATTACACGGTTTCTGTAGCCTAATGATGTTTCAGCGAACTAAATAATTACCAGAAGCGATCATTCGTGGAGTGCTACAGGTGTGCGGCTCACACCCATACAGAGTTGCAATTTATTTAACCTTATTCTATCGATATTACATTTTCAGATTTATTTCTAATAAAACTCGCCATAGTTGGTCCTAAGGCTTCGAGTGGTTACTAAAAGTAATTGCCACACACAGTGTTTCCATTAAGTGGAGAAGGTTCGTTCAGTAAGCATATCACAATTGCGCTAAGATCCTCGGGTGTGCTGTTTCGCGAAAGGACATATAAGAGAAAAGGGAACAGAGACGCAATTTAAAGAACCCTCGGGTAAGTAGAGCACAGAGGGAAGGGAAAGGAAGTGATGATCTTATTTTTATGGAGGGTCCTTGCCGCGGGTCCGTTGACTTAATATGCTCTCCGAAACGCGATATGTATTGAGTGCTCGCTAAGGCTTGTAACTTATATCCTATTTTAACTTCCCTCTTGAGTTTCTTTTTCTATGTAAATTTAAGTTCGTTCTCTTAGACATTTTCAAACCTTAACATTATGTCTTTTCCCTCAAACGAGAATAATGTTGGCAACACACTGAGGTCGGAACAAGAGGGCCGCCCCGGTGGCGCAGTGGTCTAAAGCGTTGGCCTCTGATCATTCGTCCGAAGGGGTCCGGGTTCGAATCCCGGTGAGGCATGGATGTTGTGTTTGTCTTACGGCACTGGCTCTCTCCCTTCCCTGGAACCAGTGACCCTAAATTAGGGACGGGCGACTGCTTATAGCCCATTGAGTTGCTCACGGTGGTCGTTAAACCTCAAAAAAAAAAACAAAAAAAAAACAAGAGGCTTCGAGTGGTTACTAGCGTATGTATGTGACAAGAACCTTAGATAAAAAGACGATGCAGAGGTTGCTTTGTGGGTGGGGATGTTAGATCGTTAATGAGTTTTGACTGTAAACTTCTTGACTAAGATATATGAAGTGCTGTGTTTTGGATTTCGTCTAATGTTGCTGGACCAATAAACATTTGACGTAAGTTGGACTTCTGTATATGTTTGGTCTCGCCTTTGTAAAAGCCTTAATCTAACGTGAGCTATCCTGTCCAATTAGTTGCAACTATTTAGCCGTAAATCTTACATAACGTAAAAAAGAAGGTTACCGCCACGGTGGCGCAGTGGTCTAAGCAACGGCTTCTGATCATTCGTCCGAAAGGGGTCCGAGTTCGAATACCCAATGAGGCATGGATGTTGGGTTTGTCTTACGGCACTGGATCTCTCCCTTCCCTGGAACCAGTGGCCCTAAATTAGGGACGGGCGAATGCTTATAGCCCATTGAGTTGCTCACGGTGGTCGTTAAACCTCCAAACAAACAAAAAAAGTCTCCAGGTTCGAATTCCGGTGAGGCATAGATATTGTGTTTGTCTTACGGCACTGGCTCTCTCTCACTTCCATGGAAACAGTGACCCTAAATTAGGAACGGACGACTGCTTATAGCCCATTGAGTTGCTCACGGTGGTCTTTAAACCTCTAAATAAACAAAAAAAAGTATCCGGGTTCGAATCCCGGTGAGGCATGGATGTTGTGTTTGTCTTACGGCACTGGCTCTCTCTCTTTCCTGGAACCAGTGACCCTAAAGTAGGGACGGGCGACTGCTTATAACCCATTGAGTTGTTCATGGTGGTCGTTAAACCTCCAATCAAGAAAAAAAAAGGGTTTCGTTATGGGCTGTTGGTTCCGGCTGGTGGCCGTCGGGTTGACAGGCGGTAGCGCCAACAACTCGGCTACCTGCAGCCAGTTTTAGGCAATTTTTGAAGAGTACGCTTCCATAAATTCATCGTTAGAGAGAAGTAGTTATCGATTTGTAAAATACGCTGATGTTTGTTGAAAATGCAACACCAGGAAAAAGGTGTGCGATCGGAGTGAATCTAGAAAATGCATATGATTACAATCTGAGCGCATATGCTAACACTTTATACCAGCCAGGTTCTTATAGCTGTTCCACTGGAGGTATAAAAGCAGGACGAACAGGGAAAGTTTTCAGAGTCGATTTGCGAGAATTGTGGCAGTAAGGTACAGGTAGTAACTTGAGTATGCTCCACTGCAGCAGACGAGACCTGCACGTACAGCTCACGGACTTTGTGCGAGGCCAGTGCGCTGGACTGAGGGAAGGCGGACTTGCCTTCCGTGGCATCACCGCTCGTGTTGGACGAAACGAGAGCACAGTGATGCGAATATGGCGTCAGTGGGAAGAGGAAAGTCTGACGCACAGACGGAAGAAGTATGGAACTCAGCGAAGGACGAACGCCCTGCAAGATCGTCATCTTCACGGTACGGCGTTGGCTATCAAAACATTCACTTTCCTAGGGTCAGTACAACAGTGGAGGTCTGCATCACATGAAGGTTTGTCTGTAAGCTCTATCCGACACCGTTTGCTTCGCAGAGGCCCCGTCGCTCTCCGGCCGTTGCTTTGCCTTCCCATGATCTAAAACCACAGACGTGAGCAGCTGCAATGGGACCAAGAACGCAGACACTTGCGGGATAAATGGCAGCACTACAATTTATATGGACATAAACAAAAAATGTATTACAATGAATAAAAACTGCACCATAATAAATTAATAATTTACCAAAAAATGCCACATCTCAAAGAGCAGATGACACGTCAACTGAAGGAGTTTCGTTTTGCTTAATTGCTTAGCGGAAAAATAGTGAAAACCAATTGAATTCACTCATTGTGATAATCGTAATAAATGAGGATATTCAGTTCATCGACGTTATGTAATATCAAAAGAACAAAACCTACACACTCCGGTAATTTAAACTTAGAGAGGAACACCTCAGAGAGTGTTCAGTTCTAAATTTAGGTTACCAAAGAAACCGCTGATGTTTGGCGCCACTTTAAACAATTAGAAGATGACATCTCTTCCTTAAGCCAGTGCGGTCTTGGTCAAGTGCTGTGTACTGAATTGTTACTGTGCATTAATTTCAGTTTGGTGTTTTAAAGCCAAGGTTAGTAGACACCTTAGAGAGTTCATCTTCTAATTGTTTAAAGTGGCGTCAAACAGCAGTGGTTTCAAAGCCTACACTTCGCTTTGAACACAACATTCCACCCTGCGGGATAACGTACTAAAATAATACGAAAGCGAAACAGGTGAATGCGAGCATTCCCTCTGGCAACGGGCCTTTAGCTAAGAGTGCGAAGAACAAAATTTGTTGTCTCGGGTCAAAAACTTTGAAAACTGCAAAATCGGAGGCTAAAGATTTAAACGTAAAATCTTACACAAATTACGAATACAATTAATAGATATAAATGAGCTGAGAGCCAAAATTTCCTCGGTATAGTAATGCAGCACATTTGCTTTTCAAATATTGTGTATTTTAGTTCATCACTATTTAGGGGAACGCCGTTCCCGCCCACCACTGTATCATACTAGATTGGCACAAGTGAAACAGAAAAGGGCCATATTCACTGATAATAATCAGGCTTTGTTTCTCTTGATTTTTAAACCCCATTGATTCTTCAGGAATGTTGGCAGATTATGGATTCCCCTGGCCCTTCCTCGAATCAATCACAAATCCTCCTAGATATTTACTACTAAATATGCTGCTTTTTTAGCCCCTAAGCGGCAACATCGCTTAACGCATGAGCTGTTGATGTGTTTTTTGCAACTCATCGCATGTGTCGGCAGCGCGTTGGTCATTTTTACGAATTTTGCTTCTCTGTTATACTGGATGAATATGTCTTCAATATTTTGCTATTTCGAAAAAAGGACGGAATATGGACTTACTCACTGTTCGTCTTCCCGATAACCTTCTTCGCAACTGAGTTCTGATATGCCTCTCCTCCTTGCATCCGTGTGGATGGAGTTTGGAAGTTTTTCTCTTCTTTTTTTTTCCCGTTTTCTAACTCCGGACGGTAGACCATCTTGCTGCGTGGTGAATATTAATGGTGTAAAGGTCACCAGAAGTGATTCATGGCCGTTTCTCATTCAGACCTACCTTGCGGTACAACTTCGCTCTCGCGCTTCTTGTTTTCTTTTCAGGACAGATGTTGATGTAGCTCTCTGTACAAGAGACGGTTTGCCTTGCTAACTCAGCCTCGCTTTATAATTAATCATCATAAACTTAACCATGCATGATGTCATAAGTTGTCATATGTACGCAGAGCACATATCGTGTGGACAGAATGTTGGAGAAATAGTTCAACTGCTGTGTCTTTTCTTTTCAGCTAGTGTCTCGTCACTTTTAACCCTTTAAGTGGCCCATATACCTGATTCAAACGGTCCCCAAATTTTCTACGATCTCCAAATGTGTCACTTTTAACCCTTTAAGCGGCCTATATATCTGATTCAAATGGTCACCAAATGTATCACTTTTAACCCTTGAACCGACCAATATATCCGATACAAATGGTCACAAAATTTTGCCTGACCCCCATAATGTGTCACTTTTAACCCTTTAAGTGGCCCATATATCTTATTCAAACGGTCCCCAAATTTGTCACTTTTAACCCTTTAAACGGCCTATATATCTGATTCAAATGGTCCCCAAATTTTCTACGATCCCCAAATGTGCCATTTTTAACCCTTTAACCGGCCAATATATCTGATACAAATGGTCCCAAAATTTTGCATGACCCCCAAATGTGTCACTTTTAACCCTTCAAGCGGCCAATATATCTGATGCAAATGGTCCCAAAATTTTCTATGGTCCCCAAATGTGTCACTTTTAACCCTTTGAGTGGCCTATATATCTGATTCAAATGGTCTTAAATTTTTCTATGGTCCCCAAATGTGTCGCTTCTAACCCTTCAAGCGGCCAATATATCTGATGCAAATGGTCCCAAAATTTTCTATGGACCCCAAATGTGTCACTTTTAACCCTTTGAGTGGCCAATATATCTGATTCAAATGGTCCGAAATTTTTTCTATGGTCCCCAAATGTGTCACTTTTAACCCTTCAAGCGGCCAATATATCTGATGCAAATGGTCCCAAAATTTTCTATGGACCCTAAATGTGTCACTTTTAACCCTTTGAGTGGCCAATATATCTGATTCAAATGGTCCTAAATTTTTCTATGGTCCCCAAATGTGTCACTTTTAACCCTTCAAGCGGCCAATATATCTGATGCAAATGGTCCCAAAATTTTCTATGGACCCTAAATGTGTCACTTTTAACCCTTTGAGTGGCCAATATATCTGATTCAAATGGTCCTAAATTTTTCTATGGTCCCCAAATGTGTCACGTTTAGCCCTTCAAGCGGCCAATATATCTGAAGCAAATGGTCCCAAAATTTTCTACGGTCACCAGATGTGTCACTTTTACCTCTTTACGCTGTAAATATATGTGATGCAAATGATCCTAAAATTTTCTACGGCCTCCAAATGTGTCACTTTTAACCCTTTAAGCGGCCCATATATTTGATTCAAACGGTCCCCAAATTTTCTATGGTCCTCAAATGTGTCATTTTTAACCCTTTAAGAGGCCAGTATATCTGATGAAAATGGCCCCAAAATTTTTTACGGCCCCCAAATGTATCACTTTTAATCCTTTAATCGACACATATACAGGCACCACAATGACTGGTCCTTTTTATGCGGAAATGTTACGTGAGAAGCTGATAACTCAAATGCAAGTGCACAGATACACAATCTTTGTGCATGATGGTGCTTCGTACTACAGTCAGAGATAGTAAATGATTACGTGCAAAGAAAAAACATAACTGTGTCGACTGGTCTGGTAATAGTCCCGACCTTAACCAATTGAAAATTTGTGGGCCATTTTAAAAGACAAGGTAGCAGAAAAACAGATATCAAATCCCCAAGCTTTTATTGACGCGATGAAGTACGTTTAGTGCAAAGACTTTTCAAGTGACTACTGCAAATCCCTGATTGTGAGTATGTCACATTGTATTCTGTTCCTTATAAAAAACGAAGGTTGTCACACAAAGTATTGATTTCCGTCTTTTTAAGTTTTAAAGACTGTAAGTATTCATCTGTGTGTCATTTTTCAGATATCTCTGACTAGTAATTAGTTGTTTCTTTGAAAATCTTAATTTTCAATAAATTGACAGGTGGTCTCAAACTTTTGCAAATGACTGTAATTTCTACACTACAAAAACTATAAACACAAGTAATTAAATATACGTCCTAAGTAACATATAACAACACCTTTTCCACCATCCTGACACTTGCCACTTCATAGAGAGTTGTGTTGTCCCGAAACGAGGAGAGCAAGCATTCAGGCAAAACCCCTTCTGTAGTCACATCAGCTGCGTACCCAAGAACCGAAGAGAGTCAGTCGAAACGTAATTGAAGGAAACCCAGTTACACAATTACCACACCTTAAAGCACTATGTGCCGCCCCGGTGGCACAGTGGTCTAAGCGATGGCCTCTGATCATTCGTCGGAACGGGGTCCGGGTTCGAATCCCGGTGAGGCATGGATGTTGTGTTTGTCTTAAGGCACTGGCTCTCTCCCTTCCCTGGAGCCAGTGACCCTAAATTAGGGACGGGCGACTGCTTATAGCCCATTGAGTTGCTCACGGTGGTCGTTAAACCACCAATCAAAAAAAAAAAAAAAAAAAAAAAAAGAAGACCTAAGGATTGCGTTTGTGCGAAATTTCTACCCGTTTTTGTAATAGATGCAAATTGCGATCGGAGTGGTTACGTCACAGATGACGCTGCGATGCCAAATTTTCGAAAGCGTGTAGCAGTAGAGCATATAGAAGCACTAGGTTTGTCCGAGTTAGGCCTTCGTAACGGAAATCACGGATGATGTAACATGGCATGTGATAAGGAGCTCATTAGACATTGTTTATACTGTACGAGTTCGATAAAGGCAGTACTGCAGCCGCGTCAACATCTGTCAAGTGTATGGAGAGGATGCAATTGATGATAGCACATGTCGTCGTTGGTTTCGGAAATTCCGGAACGGAAACAGAAGCTGCAAAGATCAACCACGTGCTGAACGTCCATCCGTGGTTTCTGACAAGAATATGGACCAAGCCATAAAAAATGACCCACATCCAACCGTTCGGGAATTAGCGGAAACGTTGTCAGTAAACAGAACAACAGTCGAAAGACGGATGCACGCGCTTGGGTTCATCACCATGTTCGATAACTGGCTTCCGCACCAGCTTTCTGCAAAGCAACGAGAGGAGAGAATCCGTACCTGTGTTTCTTTGCTTTCACGTCACAGAAATGAACCGTTTTTCGAACGAACTGTAGCGGGTGATAAGAAATGGGTACTGTGCCGTAATGTAAAGCGTTGACGGACTGTGTGCCAAGGTGCGGAGTCTGCTCCATCGATCTGAAAAGGAGGACTGCATCCCAAACATGTTTTGCTGAGTGTTTGGTGGGATGTCCAGGGAATAACCCACTGGAAGGTGTTGGCACCTAACCGAACAATAAATGCTGATCTCTACTGCCAACTGTTGGATAGATTGCGAGAACAACTGGCATCAAAACGGCCAGCACTCGTCAATCGCAAAGGCGTAATCCTTCATCACGATAACGCCGGACCTCATGCTGTTTTAATCACTCGTCAAAAATTACTGGACTTTGGTTCGGAAGTGTTACCTCACCCGGAGTATTCTCCTGACCTGGTACCTACGGACTATCCCCTTTTTCGATTGTTGCAGAACGCCTTCGCTCTCCAAACCTGCGATGATGTGGACGATGTGAAAACAGCATTACATGACTTTTTGACTGGAAAAAACTGGAGCTTTTCCCACGTGGAATTCACCTACTCATATACAGGTGGCAAGAGGTCATGCAGAATGATGGCAATTATGTGAAATCCTAGGTATGTCATTTGTTGTGTTCCCCTCCTTTCTTTGCAGCCTACAAAAACGGGTAGAACTTATGCACACACCCAATTCCTGATTGCCGCCCCGGTGGCGCAGTGGTCTGATGATTCGTCCGAACGGGGTCCGGGTTCGAATCCCGGTGAGGCATGGATGTTGTGTTTGTCTTACGGCACTGGCTCTCTCCCTTCCCTGGAACCAGTGACCCTAAATTAGGGACGGGCGACTGCTTATAGCCCATTGAGTTGCTCACGATGGTCGTTAAATCTCCAATAAAAAAAAAAACAATTCTTGATTCCTTGGGCCCTGATGTTGAGCTTTCGAATGCACGAACTTCTGGCTGATCACTGGATATGAGCCAGAGTTGGGTCAAGATGACGCAATTTGGTTCATCAATAGCAAATGTCGTATTTGCTCTGTTGGCCACGGCTTTCTGCTCTTTATGGAAGCAGTATCCTACATTTGGAACCGACAACTCCTTAGAATTTTAAACACTCATCGTAGGGCCGTAGCTAGCAAGGGACTAGAGGGGATCATTTCCTTCGGGCAAAGCAAGAAAATCCACGTTGTTGTTAATTGTTTGAACTTTACTTTCGTTGGTTTATGAAAAAGACTTTTGTATTTCGTTATAAGCATAAACGTTTTTCCTTATTTTGTCGTGCATTACGTTTTAGGCCGGAGCGTAAAAACAAAATTCGAATTTCGATAGGCCATAGTGCGGAAAAGTTGTGTATTGCTACGTAAACCATTTGAAAAAAAAATAGCGAAATTCAAATAATATCTTACGGTTCCACTTTACCTCCAAAATTTCGATATTTGGGTAAAATCGTCACATTTTCATGTCCGTTGTGAGAAAAGAACAGTGTTCGTTACAGACTTTCCCTAGTGCCCAAAAACTATCTGTTGGTAACTAAAAGATGTGCACAATTTTTCAGACAGAGCAACTAATATCGTATGGTTCCAATTAAATGCTACAATACTCGATGTTTAAGGGAAATTGCAATACTTTGACACCTAGTGTTCACCATGCGATTTGTTTCCTCGTTGTGTTACTGTGCGCCCTACTGCACTGAAAGCGCAACATATTGTGCAAATGTGCAGTAGTGCACACTGTACACGGTGCAGCTCTTCACATTTTTCAAGTTTCAGAAAAATCCCAGAATTCATCATGAGGAGATGGCTGAACAGCGAGTTTCACCCGTGCCCAAAACAAAAACCCATCCATTAGGACAAATCAATTTTCTGTTCTTTTATAATTTTCAATTTCCTGTTCTTTATTAATATTTACACAGAAATCTGATTTATTTTCGAAGGCTGGCATTATTTGCCGTGCTTCCAACGGTACTCTATTAAATCAATCTTTTTTCCCTTTTTCGCAAACAGCAGTAGATGCTTCTGTTGTCAACTTAATGCATGGCTCCACTCCCTGATTGTGATAAGGGAAGCTTTGCTGTCCAATCACTTAACAATGTCCTTACAGTCACTGTTGCAAAGGTGCATTATTTTATCGTCGGTTAAATGAGCAGTCAATGGCGGTTCCCTTAAGACGCATGATTGCCAGTCAATTAGGTCAAAATCCTTCCCCTGGAATTTGAACTGAGGAATTTCAAATACACGGATTGCATAGCAGTTTTGTGCCCTTGTTCTAAAGATCCTGAGGAAGCCAAGTTCTCTGATGTTTCCTCCCGTCTGTGATCGTAGCCAGAAGTATTGATTCTGGATGGGCAAAATAGCCATTGCTTTGGACTATATACGTGGTCCAGAACGCTCTTCAAATCCTGGGTGAGATATTTGGATAGATGGATGGCCTTCCACAGATTTCGTCTTCCATAATGGTAATGAGGGTATGATCTTATATGCGAACCACATGAACGCATAAACCTCACAACAAATGCTGCCAGAATTTTAAGTGAATCTGAAGGCTGCGAAGTACTAAAATATATCATCATCATCATCATTGTCAACCATTATCAATCCACTGCTGGACGAAGGTCTCCCCAAGTTTCCTCCACAACGGTCTGTCTTGTGCCAGTCTCCTCCATGTCACCCCTGCATACTTTCGAATTTCATCCACCCATCTCCCATGTGGTCTTCTTCTGGGTCTTTTCCTGTCCCTTGGAATCCAATCTAAAATTTTGGCTGTCCATCGATGATCTGTCCTTCTGGCAGTATGTCCAGCCCATTGCCATTTCAGGGATTTAACTCTGATCATGATGTCTTCCACTCTTGTCATTTTTCGGATCCACGAGTTCCTCTTCTTATCTCTCCTGGTTACACCAAGCATGCACCTCTCCATGCACCTTTGAGTTGTCTGCAGCCTTTGTATGTCTCTTTTAGTTAAGGTCCACGTCTCTGCACCATACGTAAGCACTGGAAGGATGCATTGATCAAACACTTTTCTTTTAAGACATAATGGCATATTGCTCTTGAAAATTATGCTGTTTCTTCCAAAAGCTCTCCAGGCAAGTTTTGTACGCCGGTTAATTTCTTCATCAATGTGACCCTCACTTGATATCTGCTGTCCAAGATAAACGTACGTGTCTGTTATCTCCAGCTTTTCTCCATCAATCGATAAATCTTCATTTCTTGTAAAAGCATTGAACATCACTTTTTGTCTTCTGAAAGTTCATTTTTAATCCCACTTCTTTACTCTTGTCAGCAAGTTCCTGGATCATACTCTGCAGCTCTGATGGGCTAGTTGCAAAAATGACTACGTCATCAGCAAAACGAAGGTGGGTTAGATAATCTCCATTAATCTTTATCCCCTTGTTTTCCCAGCTCAGTGACTGAAAAACACCCTCCAATGTGGCATTAAAGAGCTTCGGAGATATGGTGTCACCTTGTCTCACTCCCTTCCCAATTTTTATGTGTGTTGTATTTTCAAACAGCCTAATCTTTGCACTTGCATTTTCATAGATGTTATTAATAATATTAATGTATGCATCTTCAATACCGCAGGTTTTCAGAGCCATTGTAACTGCTGATGGTTTCACCGAATCAAAGGCTTTTTCATAATCGATAAAAGCCATGCACAATGGGAAGTTCATATTCCCTCGCTCTTTCAATTAGTTCTCTCAGCACATGGATATGATCTATTGTGCTGTAGCCACTCCTGAATCCAGCTTGTTCTCTCGGTTGAGCCATGTCCAGTGTTACCTTCAAGCGGTGTGAAGAAGTTTAGTGAAGATTTTATAAACTACTGATAGGAGGCTGATAGGTCTGTAGTTTCCGAGATCCTCAATGTCACCTTTCTTATGTAGCAGGATCATTGTAGCGGTGTTCCAATCCTCAGGAATCTTTCCTTCATTAAGGCATCGAGTGAAAATTTGGGCGAGTACTGTTTCGATTTCTCCACTTGCTTCTTGTATGATGTCTACAGTAATTCCATCTTCTCCTGGAGCTTTTCCCCGCTTCATGTTCTTGATTGCATGTGCGACTTCTGCTGGAAGGACTGGAGGAACTCTGGTACTGGTATCTTTCATGATGTCTGGAGTGCATGTATCATCCCTTTCATATAATTTGGAGTAGAAATCTTTCACTCTTGTCAAAATTTCGCCTCTATTTCTTGTTACAGAACCATCTTCTTTTCTCAGTGCCATAATCTGTTTTCTTCCCTTACTGAGATGTCCCTTTGCTATCTTTAGGCTTTGGTTGTTTTCAATTGCTTTCCTCACTAGTTCACAGTTGAATTTTCTTACGTCTTCAGTGATACTTTTTCTTACTGTCTTGCATAGCTCTATATATTCCACTTTGGAAGTCACATCTTCTTCAGTTGTCCTCATCTCTCTTCTTTTTTGCATCAACATTTTCGTTTTTCCTGATAATTTATTTACATGCAACTTGTTCTTAGACCCAGCTAATTTTGTTGCTGTTTCCATAAGAGCTTTGGTTACTTTTCTGTTAACTTCAGAGATGTCCACTTCTTCCGATGTTAGGCCTTCTAAAGCAGAGAACCTGTTCTTCAGTTCCAACTTGAAGGTATTATGGTGTTTTTTAAGGTTGGTTAAGTCAATAGATTTTGTTTGTCTTATGAGCTTGCCACGTTCAAGTTTAGTGTTGAGGTGCATCTTACATCTCACCAATCTATGGTCACTACCTGTGTTGAACTTGTTTAGCACACTGCAGTCTTCTATGACGAATTTTTTGTTACACATAATAAAATCAATTTCACTTGTCGTCCCATTTGGATGTCTCCATGTCCATTTCCTGTGTGGCTTTTTCTTGAAGAAGGAGTTCAAGATGAAAAACCCTTCTGCCTCTGCAAACTCTACGAGAGTATTTCCACGCTGGTTTCTGTTGCCGTGACCGAATTTACCTACTGAAGTTTCATTCTGTTGCCGTTGCCCTATTTTTGCATTGAAATCTCCCATAATTATTTTCAAGTGCTGCTTACCTTTATTATTTAGATGACAAATTTCCTCATAAAATTCTTCAATTTCTTCTTCAGGATGACTTGTGGTGGGTGCATAAGTTTGAATAATCTGAGCCTGGTATCTTTTTGAGAGTTGGATAACAAGCCGTGCAGCTCTGTCAGAGGAACTTTCAGCTTCTACAACTTTATCCTTCAGTTTCTTGTTTATTATAAATCCAACACCACTAGTTCTGCCAGTATCTGTCCCACGATAGTAGAAGAGATGTCCACTTTTCAGTTCGATGAGATCTTCTCCTTTTCTCCTTACCTCACTTAGCCCCACGATGTCCCACTTGATCCTTTGTAGTTCCTCTTCCAATTCAAGAAGCCTTGAATCAGAAGATAGGGAGCGTCCATTGTACGTTGCCAAGGTCAGCATCAGATGGCAGCCTAGTCCGGTCCTCCGGGGATTCTTAGCACCCTCTGCCTTCATGTCGCACTGGCCGCTGCCTTGACCAGGTACATTCCAGCTGCCGGAGACTGAGGGCCAAGATTTAAGTTGTGGAGTCATTTTGGAGGGTTTGGCCATAACTCACCACGCTGGCCAAGCGGGTTGGTGAGTGTGGGATAGAATTTCCTCTAATCCCGATGGTATAGTTATACCGCTATTGGCGGTCGTCAGAGCCCCTTTAGTGGGAACAGGATGCACCACGAGAAGGCGGGGTTGACATTTGTCAAGGAGAGGCTGTGATGTTACGCATCACCTGACCTTACATCCCACTAAAATATATATATATATATATATATATATATATATATATATATATATGAAAATGCAAGTGCAAATATTCGGCTGTTTGAAAATACAACACACATAAAAATTGGAAAAGGTGTGAGACAAGGTGGCACCATATCTCCGAAGCTCTATAATGAATTAGTTTTATTTGCTTTCCGCTAAGCTAATTATAATGAATAAGCTCTTTCTACCAGCTAGCTAATGATAATAATGAAGCTTTCCTACTGAGCTAAGTATAATGCTTCTGCTACTGAATGATATGCTTGTACTAAGCTTCAAATAGTGAATTCAAATGGTTGTTGTTACTAGTTAATTAAGAACATGAATAAAGTCTCCTGCTAGTAGTGTAGTAATAGTATTGAACAAACTTATAACTGGTAGTAATGTTGTAGCAGTAATTAGAATGAATAAAGTCTTAACGCTGGTTGTTAATGGTAATAAACTAATGACATAAACCTAACAGCCAGACAGAGGTCTGACAAAAACTATGAATTGAGAAAGACGTACTTACTACAAAGCTCTTTTATTATGTAACTCTTGATCATCCAAAGCACACACACAACTCGTTTCACAATAATGAAGAATCAAACTAATCACATAGAACGAAACTCTCTCCTTCACATAACAAACGCTCCTCTAGTATAACAACAAAAGCTCTCTCTTCAATAACAAACGCTCTCCTTATAACAACAAAATCTCTCCCTTCAATAACAAACGCTCTCGATGAACGCGCCTATATATACTAGCTACCAACACGTCATGACTTACACTCATTGCCAGATCTCATTCATCGGGTGAAATAATATTTCGTTCAGTAAGAAGATAATTTACATAGTAAAATAAAATAACCAGAGATAGTAAAATCAAAAGGAAAGTGAATATAGAGTATACGTTACAGCTCTTTAATGCCACATTGAAAAATGTCTTTCAATCACTGAACTGGGAAAACAAAGGGATAAAGATTAATGGAGATTATCTAACCCACCTTTGTTTTGCTGATGACATAGTCATTTTTGCAAATACCCCATCAGAGCTGCAGAGTATGATCCAAGAACTTGCTGACAAGAGTAAAGAAGTGGGATTAAAAATGAACTTTCAGAAGACAAAAGTGATGTACAATGCTTTTACAAGAAACGAAGATTTATCGATTGATGGAGAAAAGCTGGAGATAACAGACACGTACGTTTATCTTGGACAGCAGATATCAAGTGAGGGTCCCATTGATGAAGAAATTAATCGGCGTACAAAACTTGCCTGGAGAGCTTTTGGAAGAAACAGTATAATTTTCAAGAGCAATATGCCATTATGTCTTAAAGGAAAAGTGTTTGATCAATGCATCCTTCCAGTGCTTACGTATGGTGCAGAGATGTGGACCTTAACTAAAAGTGACATACAAAGGCCGCAGACAACTCAAAATAGCATGGAGAGGTGCATGCTTGGTGTAACCAGGAGAGATAAGAAGAGGAACTCGTGGATCCGAAAAATGACAAGAGTGGAAGACATCATGATCAGAGTTAAATCCCTGAAATGGCAATGTGCTGGATATACTGCCAGAAGGACAGACCATCGATGGACAGCCGAAATTTTAGATTGGATTCCAAGGGGCAGAAAAAGACCCAGAAGAAGACCACATGGAAGATGGGTGGATGAAATTCGAAAGTATGCGGGAGTGACGTGGAGGAGACTGGCACAAGACAGACCGTTGTGGAGGAAACTTGGGGAGATCTTCGTCCAGCAGTGGATTGATAATGGTTGACAATGATGATGATCATGATATATATATATTTATAAAGGCACAAAATATGAACAGCCGTCGTTTGCTGCCCTGCATGGCTCATTTTCTCGGTGCTTATGCGCCAGACTTCATGACCACGTACGCGTTGTTACAGCGTAGCTAATGTCTCACAGGTTTTTCAGAGACGTGTTAAGATCCCTTGCAATTTTTTCATCACGTTCAGGAAAATTCGCTTCAACTGCTTCAAATTTCAAAACCGGTAGATTTTCGCAGCTCTCCAGCTGTTTGCCGATTTCCCATTGAAAATGCTTTGTGTCACTCGTTTGGCCATCTAAATGTTGAATTAAGTGACGGAGTGTCAGCTCGTTTCCGTGCAACTGGCATATGCTCCACTGAAGTATTGATTGCCCATCCGGAATCAATATTTCTGGCTACGATCATAGACGGGAGGAAACATCAGAGAACTTTGCTTCCTCAAGATTTTTAGAAAAAGGGCACAAAGCTGCTATGCAATCCGTGTATTTGAAATTCCTCAGTTCAAATTCCAGGGGAGGATTTTGACCTAATTGACTGGCAATCATGCGTCTTAAGCGAACCGCCATTGACTGCTCACTTAACCGAAGATGAAATAATGAACCTTTGCAACAGTGACTGTAAGGACATTGTTAAGTGAATGGACGCGCAAAACTTCCCTTGTCGCAATCAGGGAGTGGAGCGATGCACTAAGTTGACAACAGAAGCATCTACTGCTGTTTACGAAGAAGGAAAAAGAGATTGATTTATTAGAGTACGGTTGGAAGCACGGCAAATAATGATAGCCTTCGAAAATAAATCAGATTTCTGGGGAAAAAGTAATAAAGAACAGGAATTTGAAAATTAAAAGAGAACAGAAAATTGATTTGTCCTAATGGATGGCTTTTTGTTTTGGGCACGGGTGGAACTCGCTGTGCAGCCATCTTCTCATGATGAATTCTGGGATTTTTTTGAAGCATGAAAAATGTGAAGAGATGCATCGTGTGCAGTGTGCACTACTGCACATTTGCACAATATGCTGCGCTTTCAGTTTAGTAGTGCACACACTAACACAACTAGGAAACAAATCGCATGGTGAACACTGGTGTCAAAGTATTGCAATTTTCCTTAAACATCGAGCATTGTTGCATGAAATTGGAACCATAAGATATTAGTTGCTTTGTCTGGAAAATTGTGCACCTCGTTTAGGTCCAAACAGGTGGTTTTTGCGCACTAGGGAAAGTCATCTCAGGAGTATCGTCTGTTCTTTTCTCACAACGGACATGAAAATGTGACCCAAAATATCGAAATTTTGGAGGTAAAGTGGAACCGTAAGATATTATTTGAATTTCGCTAAATTTTTTGCACATGGTTTACGTAGCAATACACAACTTTTTCGCACTAGGGCCTATCGAAATTCGAATTTTTTTACGCTCCGGCGTGGTATACAACGCAAACGATTAATCACTACAGAGAAGCTACTTTTAACCCTTTAAGCGGTCGATGTACCTGAACCAAAATTTGTCAGTTTTTTTGCGCTCCTCAAACAGAAGTGTTCTCACAGTGACCGGGTTATACGAACGCTACGGCTAAACAATTCCTTTCCCTCTTTTATCTCAGGAGTATCGCCTATAAATCTTATCGTTGGTTGTAAGTGTTTCCTTACAATCCTTAGTCTTACAGTATTCCCTTATCCATTCTTATTATTCTCTGTTCCATCACCCAAGGAATGGTTCGGAACGAGAAGTCCTCCGAACATGGACATCATGCCACAGAGTAGAAACAAGTTACTCAAACATCTTTTTCCTTTTTTCCTAGGTTCGTCAACCTTTTTGTAGCATTCTTAGCGGAAAAAATAATCATACAAGGAGGATTAACGACAATCATACCCCCAAATGACCACTTAAAATGACAAACCTCTAAGGTAAAGGCAACGCTTTCTGATGCGCAAGTTTACTGGTTTCTGTCGCGTTCGGCCTATATCTTAGACAGCGAATATATATTCGTTGGAGCTGATTTCATCCTGTTTTGTTAACCCTGAGTTAATTCGTTTTAGCCGATTAACGGGTTACAGGTCAACCAGTAAGAACAGCTGTTTCTAGCTAGAGTGTTGCAAAACATGACTGATTTTTTTCTTATTTGTGAAGAATGTTTTTTTTCAGGGTGATTCGTTTTTTATTCATGTCTACATGTAATATTACTGCAATAGAGTGATGAAAGATAAAGTATAGGTAAAAACATCAGAAACGTTTACTAAATCTGCTAACAAAGGATGTGTGTGGGTTCGAACCCGCCAATTGACATGAGATGTAGCGCATGTGTACAGGTATGAGTACGGACCACGGTATGGTGAGTACATTCCCGTAAAAAACGTGTTAAATGCCGGCAGCGCCACCTGTTCTTCAAAACACACTCGTCATATATGTCGCGTAGTTTGCGTGGAGTTAACAGCGTCCAGGTGACCAACTCATGTGCATTGCCCCGCACATTGTGTTAGGTGCTGTCGTAATTATCCGAACATGGTGCAAATTTATATACATTAAGATAATACAACGTATTTCGCCACAAATATTTATTTTTTCAAGCCGACCATGGTTTCGCTGGATATTGACCTAGCTTCATCAGGACGAAGGGCACGTAAATATTCAAATTGTATATGCATCATAAATGGTGTTTACAATCACGTGTCTTGGTTATATGTTTCCACGCGCTTGATAGAAATGGCGTGGATGCCATGTCATTAATAAGATGCGAAGACTTCTGATATATACGGAAAGCTTCCAAAATATCATGTTTGGTGGATGAATCTGGCTTGTCAATTAGTTTTGCTTCTTCAAAGAGAAATTTATGGTCCTTTTCGTAACAGTGCTTAGCCATCGATGACTTCTTTATGTCACAATTCAGAATGTAGGTCTTGTGCTCATTGAATCGAAAACGCAAGGCTCTACGGGGCTGTCCTATGTACGAAACGCCACATTCACATGGGATTTGATAAATTCCCCACGAGTTTTTGTCTTCAACATAGTCCTTTGATCCTAAAAATCTCATTTTGTTTATGGGTTTAAAAATCACCTTAAAATGAAAGGTTTTGAGAAATTTTGAAATTTTTGAAAGCAATGTCATGAGAAAATCGAATAAGGGCAAAATTCTCTCGCAATGGACACGTCACAGGAGTTAACGTGGAGATAGGCTTCGACTTCCGTTATTTTGTTAGAGCCTTGTCTATAATGGAAAGGTTGTATCCTCGCTGTACTGCAACACGTTTAAGGAAATAAAGTTATTTTTTCCAAACTGTTTTTATTTGAACATATATGTATCGCGCGATATACGCAACTGTAAAAGACGCTGAGTTTTTTGTTGCCAAGGGTGATTGGACTCGACATATGGATGTGAGAATACAGCGAAAGGCTTCCGATAAATGGTGGTTGCGAGAGATTGATTTAAGCGAGTTACCAGGACGTCAAAGAATGGTAGGCATCCGTTATTTTCAGTTTCGTAGCTGAATTGAATGTGAGGTATAATGAATATACTTTCACTAATATTATAATGAATATAACGCTTCTTCTAAGCTATAATGCTTCTTCTAATGCTTTATAATGAATATAATGCTTCTGCTATTAGTTTCTTCTAGTAATGGTTGTTGTTTGTTAATTATATCATGAATAAACTTTCCTGCTAGTAGTGTAGTAATAATAATGAACAAGCCTTTAACTGCTAGTAATGTTGTAGTAGTAATTAAGATTAATAAAGTCTTATGCTGGTTGTTAATAATAATCAACTAATGAAATAAACCTAACAGCCAGACAGAGATCTGACAAAACTATGAACTGAGAAAAACGTACTTACAACAAATTATTTATTTGGTAAACTTCTCGCTCTCACATAAACGAAGATCTCTTTATACAACAACAGCTTTCTGACACATAAACCACAGCTCACTCTACGCACATCAACAAAAAGCTTTCCCTATACAACAACAAACGCTCTCCCTATGTATTGTTGAACGCGCCTATTTATACTGGCTACCACCACGTCATGACTTACACTCATTGCCAGATCTCATTCAGCGGGAGAAATAACATCTCGTTCAGTAAGAAGATAATTTACATAGTAAAATAAAATAACCAGAGATAGTAAAAATCAAAAGGAAAGTGAATCGAGAGTATACGTTACAGAGGATCAATGGAATTTATACATTTGACTAATTCCGGAATATCAGAATGTTTTCCCTTCCATAGAACGAAAGTATCGTCTACATATCGTATCCATAAGTCAAGTTTCACAAGTTTGAAAAGTTTTTCTTCAAATCGACGAATGTAGATTTCATATAATATATAGGTGACAGTGGATTGCCCATGGCCAAACCTTCCGTCTGTTGATAAAACGTTTCACGAAAAATAAAACTGTTCTGTTTTATGCAATGGTGAAAATTGTCACTATTTTACCCCGTGAATGTCGTTGAACTGCTGAAAGCCAAAATAAGGAGGCGATTTACCGATGAAGCGCTAATTACGGTGGAAGATGGGTCATTAGCGACAGTTTTAACCAACGTAATTATCAGCAAGTACGAAAATGAATTGGAAACGATGAACGCAACGACACTCGACAGAAATAGTGAAAACGACAGCATTGGTGGTATTCCAATGATAGGGGTGTATTCCTGGTCCCACTACGAAAACATGATATTGTGTTTCTCGGTGGCGTTGCCGGCGTTAAACACGTTTTACACGGGAATGACTCACCCTACGGTGTTTCGTACTCATACCTTATAATGAATTAGTTTTTACTGGTTGTTGTTGTAGTAATTATTACATCATGAATAAAGCTTTACTGGTGGTACTTAATGGAGACACTTAATGACAGAGACCCAACGGCCAGACAGAGGTCTGACAGTACTATGAACTGAGAGAAACGTACTTACTTAAAAATCTTTTATTAGGAAACTCCTGGTATCATCCAATACACACACTGCTAGTCACACTAATCGTATCACAATAATGAAGAAGAACCTAATCACATAGAACGAAGCTCTCGGCACAAAATAACGTAGCTCTTTTCACATCGAACAAAACCTCTCCACATATAACAAAAAGCTCTCTCACGTAACACAAAAGCTCTCTCACGTAACACAAAAGCTCTCTCCATATAACACAAAAGCTCTCCTCATATAAACAAAAGCTCTCCGCATATAAACAAAAGCTCTCCGCATGTAAAGAAAAGCTCTCCTAGGTCTCGTTGAACGCGCCTATTTATACTGCCTACCACCACGTCATGACTACACTCGTTGCCACATATCATTCAGCGGGAGAAATAACATCTCGTTAAGTAAAAAGATAATTTACATAGGAAAATAAAATAACAAGAGATAGTAAAATCAAAAGAAAACTGAATCTAGAGTATACGTTACAACCTGTACACACACGTGCCACGTTTTATGTCGATTGGGGGTTCGAGCCCACACACATCCCTTGTAAGTGAAATAAATCCAGGTTGAGTCTCGAAATTGACAATAAGTCGTGGTGTTCTAATCTGGAGTGAAACCTGGAACCCGTTATTCTTCCGAAAACATCTGAGAAATTCACCATTACTGAGGTGGCAGTGTAGTTGTCTGGGGTGGTATCGTGTCTAACGAGCACACACAGCTCCATGCCTATTCTGATGGGATTCTAACAGGTCGAAGATACAGAGACAAAATCCTTGATCTCTACGTGAGGCTATTTCGGGTGGCGTTGCCTCAGATTTCCTGTTCGTGGACGATAACGTGAGACCTCATAAAGCTGCTATTGTCGATTATAACCTGGAAAGCAAAGATATTCACCGTGCACCAAAGCCAATGAATTCCCCACCTCTACCCAATAGATAATGTGTGAGATGCATTGGGAAGACGCATTGCAGTCAACTTCCTACCAGAACTCTCGAGTAACTCCTCTCTGCTCTTGTTCAGAAGTGAGATTTTCTACCACAGAATCTTCTTGTTTCTCTTGTGACATCGTGCATGAGACATCGTGTGACACTTGCATCGCTGTAAGAGGCCATTATACGCCTTATTAGAACGTTGTACAAAATTAGAAACGCCTCCGGCAAATCTCTGCTGTTTTTACCATTTTAGACTATTGGTAGGTTTACCTGTTTCATCATTGTTTTATGTGATTTGTACTGTACATTTAGTTCCACAGTAGGATATCTATGTGTAGTAAACAGCCTATTTCATTGTGCCTTCTCGATTTAGTAATTTGAAATTTATTTTTATTTTTATTATACTTAACATTTGGACACCAGTACATAAAGGGATCCTTTACCAAAGGAAGGAGTTCTTTAGAAACACTTGAAAAATACCTCATTCTCCTTTTAGGTCTCTTTTTAAAGTCAACAAACGCTCTTTGATTTGGAACACAAAATTTTCATCCATGTAGGTGGCATTTTTCGCTTGAAAATTCTTTCAGTATTTCGTAAAGTATGTTGCTATCAAACTTGCTTCAATAATACTCTCCCACCCGTGGCACATCCTGATTTCAGTCTAGGGACGTCCCTGTTCACCCGTTACGATGAACTATTGAAATCGAACTCTTGTCAGCTTTACATTAAATTTATTGGCTATTTTTTCTCTACAGATGCCTACTTCTTTTTCAGCACGTCTTTTGTGAAAAAAGATCGTGCTTATGTTATCGGGTTGTCCGTCCGTCTGTACCAACGATATCTCTCTCGATTGAAAAATTATTTTCTGTACCAACGATATCTCTCTCGATTTGAAAAATTATTTTTGCATTAGGAAACTTGAAATATGAGAATGATGATCCTTCATTTTTTTTTTTTTTTTTTACGATGTACAATTTTGTAGCTAGAGGGCGAAAATGCAAATGATGTCGAATTCAAAAATACGTTTTATTCCACATATTTGCTTCTAAATATCCGATTGAAAAAATTATTTTATCTTTCGATTCCGTTTATGTCGAAGACTATTTCAGATATAGTTACTTTTTCAAATTACGCATAGATTTTTCGCTAGGGAGCGTAAAAGTAAATTACATTTTTCCCGATAACTCTTCTTCTAAAACTCCGATTTGAATTTTTTTCTTCAGCGGATACACGTCCTGATGGAACATCTTTTGCATGTAGTTTGAAATTTTTGGTGAAGAATACTTTGGCCACCAGGGGGCGTTTGTGTTAATTTTTGCTTCTGATGTATTTGCCATAAAATCTGAGCTTCTAAAATATCGATTGAAAAATATCTTTCGTGGTCTGATGCCACTCACATCGATAAACCTTTTCGGAATATTTTCTTCTTAAAATATTCCACAAGTTCTCCTCAAGGGGGCGTAGATGTGTATCTTATTTTTGTCAATATCTCTACTTCTAGGAGTCCGATTTGAAAAATTCCCTCTTTGTTGGATAGTGATTTCAGTGTGACATGTTTTTCATATAATTTCAAAATTTTCAAGTAATTCATAGACTTTCCCCTATGGGGCGTAGAGGTAAATTGCGTTTCCCCCTATATCTCTGCTCCTAAATCTCCGATTTGAAAACTTATTTCTGCACATCATACAGCTCCTGATGGGAAATCGTTTGCACATAATTTCTAATTTTTATATGGTTTGGTCACCAGGGAGCGTTAACCTTAATTTCCGCTTCTGATGTATTTGCAGTAAAATATAAGCTTCTAAATTCTCGATTGAAAAAAACGTCGTTTGTAGACCGATACTACTCATGTCGACAAACCTTATAGAAACATTTTCTTCTTAAAATAACGCATGATTTCTACGCCAGGGGGCGTAGATGAATATCTCATTTTTGCAAATATCTCTACTTCTAGAAGTCCGATTTGAAAAATTCCTTCTTATTGGATAGTGTTTCTAGTGTGACATGCTTTTCATATAATTTCAAAATTTCCAAGTAATTTCTAGACTTTTCGCTAGGGGGCGTAATGGTAAATTGTGTTTCCCCCTCTATCTCTGCTTCTAAATCTACGATTTGAAAAATTCTTTCTGCACCGGATACAGCTCCTGATGGGAAATGATTTGCGCATAATTTCTAATTTTTGTAAAAAATTGGTTGGCCACCAGGTCGCATAAGTCTTAATTTCCGCTTGTGGTGTATTTGCAGCAAAATATGAGCTTCTAAAATCTCGATTGAAAAAAAAAGTCCTTTGTTGACCGATACTACTTAGGGCGTCCGGATTCATGCAACACAGCCCCCCCCCCCGCCCGTTTTGGTATAAGCTACTCAACATCCAACACGCGCGCTTGCCTTGATCAACGTAGCTGTGAACGAGCTCGTGATTAATCACGGGCGGGGTTATGCAATTACGTGTAAAAAAAGGTTTTCTACGTGACACGTAAATTACGCGTAAAAAACGCGTAAAATACGTAAAAAATGCGTAAAATAGTTAACAAAATTAAAAAACCAACATGGCTTTGTCCTGTTGATTAACTGGCTATGTAATCTTTGTGCTGTTAATTAACTTGCTATCGCCGCCCCGGTGGCGCAGTGGTCTAAGGCGCTGGCCTCTGATCATTCGTCCGTAAGGGGTCCGGGTTCGAATCCCGGTCAGGCATGGATGTTGTGTTTGTCTTACGGCACTGGCTCTCTCCCTTCCCTGGAACCAGTGACCCTAAATTAGGGACGGGCGACTGCTTATAGCCCATTGAGTTGCTCACGGTGGTCGTTAAACCTCCAATCAAAAAAAAAAAAAAAAAAAACTTGCTATCAGTATCGAGAAAAATCTGCAAAGTTTGGAGCACTGATGAAGAAGGGTGTTTAATCACCACGGACACTCTGGTACTTCGCCAGTCGGCACCATAAGACGTTGTCAGCAGTTGCTTTGAAGTTAATCAGCATCTTCAGCCTAACTCGAAAGACTTTTCTCTAATTGGCCTTTTGTCCATAATACTACAAGAAACCGGGTCAGCTTCGAACGTTCGAAGAAATTGGTTCAAATATATTATACTCTTAAGTTACAAGATCATAACACTGAGGATTATTAGTGTGATTAAGGGTGTGTGAGAACTGAGAGTGACAATTATAAACATTTAAAGAGTTACATTAAAAACAAGTAGTCTAACGTTTTGTCAAATCTACAGTTTTTTCCTTTAAGGGTATAAGTATAGCACAATCAATATGAAAAACGTTTAGAGTTTTAAAAGGGAAAACTTATGAAGTGTACACCTGGATAACATGTCAAACACAAATATGATTAAATGAAAATGTACAGTATTTTGTATTATAGACATGCCATTGACATTCATGTCAAAATATTATCTTTGGTGAAAAAACTGAACATAAAATTGTTTATTCCATAGAATTACATAAATATGAAAATACACTCGACGAATTTGAAGCTGTTAATAAAATCTTGAATTCTATTCAATATACATTGTGATTTTTATCGATGCTAGTGCAAGAAGTAGATTATTTTCCTCCATTTTTAATATACAATAAAGAACAGATACATTATAATTTCTAAAACACAATCTGTTAATAGGTGGCTGAACATTAAGAGAATAATGATTTCGTAGTGAAATATACAAGAAATTTTAAGTTTAAAATGTAATATAATTAAAGTGGTTTTAATAATATATTATTTATACACACACATGAAAAAACGCAGACGTAAAAAACTGGTTTTCTACGCCAAGTAAATTACCTGTATATTACACGTAATTTACGTAAAATACTTAAAGAGTAAATTACCTTGCCAACCCTGCTCACGGGACCTATTATTTTAGGAATTTTATTTATGATTTGTTCTTCGCATTTTGATTCTGTTTACCTGTCTAAGTTCAGTAACCTGAAGAAGCTGTCAGTTGACAGTGAAAGCTTGCATTTGTCTAATAAATTATTACCCCCAAAAAGCGGATTTGTTTTATTCTTCATATATTAATATTTATAGTACACGGCGCTATTATTTCATCTGCTATTGTATGTAGCTGTTTATTCTTTACTGAGACATTAAACTTCACTTTTCAGGAGCAGCATTGTTTTTGATAGTGTGATCCAGACCCGTCAAACCTCTTTTTCTCTAAGGTTTTATCATTTCTTTGAAAATAATCTAAACCACAATTAGATAAAACAACTGCGTTTTGTTTTAAAATGTCACAGTAATTTTGTTGCATTAAATTACACCGTATGACCTTTCTGTCGGTGGTGACATTCGAAACCACGTCTTCTTGCTCCGGAGGCGGTTATTCTCACAATTTCACTACTCCGTCAATTCTTTTCGCTGCAACTTTGCCAATTTGGGTCATGCGTCACAGCAGTAGTATGTCACGTACGTCAGCATGGCTGTCGAGTCCGCCGTATAACCATGCTTGAAGGACCAGCTCAATGTAGAAGAAGGATTTTTTTTTTTCATTAGTTCTGTACGTGTGTGGAAGAATCATTACACATATTCTCAAACCTCACCGGCAAGAGATTCATTTTACGTTCGGGAGTTATTATTGCGTAAAACGTTTCTTCCGGTGGGTGATTTTGAAACCATGTCTTCCTACTCGGGAGGCCGCTATTCTCTCAACTGAACTGCACCGGCAAGGCTTACCGCTTTGCTAATTTGACTCACACGTCCCCGAAATAGTACGAAATCTATTGATGCTACTTAGCACTACGTTAGAAAATGATTCATTAGTTAAAACCTTTCAACGTATTGCACATTACGTCTTTCCTCTGCGTTGGTAACTAGCGAGATAAAGCCTAATTATATGAACTTATCTTGATATTTACTGTCTTGCTTCATTTGCTGATCCTGCCATGGGTGTCAATTAGATTATTGCAACACGTAGAAACGCTACGCCGTTATGATAACCAGTAGGCCGCTCCGGTGGTGCAGTGGTCTAAGGCGTTGGCCTCTGATCATTCGTCCGTAAGGGGTCCGGGTTCGAATCCCGGTCAGGCATGGATGTTGTGTTTGTCTTATGGCACTGGCTCTCTCCCTTCCCTGGAACCAGTGACCCTAAATTACGGACGGGCGACTGCTTATAGCCCATTTGAGTTGCTCACGGTGGTCGTTAAACCTCCAATCAAAAAAAAAAAAAAAAATAACCAGTAGGTTGTACGAAGACGTAACACGCGATGATTTAAATGAACTCAGAAGCGCAAACAAGATACTTATCTCGAGAATCAGCTGCTCAACACTAACCCAAACCAATTTACAAAGCTAGAGGAGAATTCAAAATCGCTTTATTGTCTAAAAATATGTGCAAAAGATACAAAATGTGTCAATTTACCCATTCTATGAAATGAAAGAATGGTATTTACCAGGGGCGTTATTCAGGGTGTGCTACGTGTGCGGTGCACACCCACACAGAGTCGTCGCAATTTATTTAATCTATACTATCGACATTACGTTTTAGGATTTATTTCAAATAAAATTCGCCAGAGTTTGTGCTAAGGATTCGAGTGGTGGCTAAAATTGACCCCCCTCCCCCAATATTTTTATTAAGAGGAGAAGGTTCGTTCATTAAGCATAATATCACATTTGTGCTGATTAAATCCCGAGGACATCCAACGGTGTTACAACAACAGTGAGACAAGCGCTCCCTAGATGGCGCTGCAGGTCACGTTTTTATTTTGAAACATTACAGCTGATCTCAGGGTGTGCTAGCTAAACAGAGCACCGCTTGGAATCTGACGATGATAAAGCAACTGAGGTACAAGCGCTCCCTAGATGACGCTGCAAGTTACGTTTTTATTTCGCTGTGGTTTCAAACATACAGCTGATCTCTCAGGGTGTGCTGGCCAAATAGAGCACCGCTTGCAATCCCATGGAGTAAGGCAATTCAACGTTGTGATAACAAAACTCACCAAAGTTTCTCCTGAGGCTTCGCGTGGTGGCTAAAATTAATTTCCTCATAAAATGTTTTCGTAAAATGGAAAAGGTTCGTTGCTTCGTTGAGTAAACAAAGTATAGTTTAGTAGTATATGCATCCGTAGGTTTGCCGTTTGACCAGTGAACATCCGAAGCATGTAAAGCAACTGTGATACAAAGCTCTCCAGATGGCGCTGCAGGTCACGTTTTTATTTTCGCAAAGGCTAAACTTTCAGAGTGTAGGCGCTTAAAAAGGTACTGCTGGGCATGCGTTTGGAATTGCGTGGAGTCATTGATACACTTCATGGTTCTACCACGAACTGCAGTTTTTCTGTCTTTTCGTCGCAGTGCGAATCGACGTGTTTACGAGCACAGATTTAAAAAGCAGAATATGAAGTTTTGTAATCATATAGATGGGATAACAAACGTTCATTATTTTTTACGCTTTTTTTGTTTGGAGGTTTAACGACCACCGTGAGCAACTCAATGGGCTATAAGCAGTCTCCCGTCCCTAATTTAGGGTCACTGGTTCCAGAGAAGGGAGAGAGCCAGTGCCGTAAGACAAACACAACATCCATGCCTGACCGGGATTCGAACCCGGACCCCTTACGGACGAATGATCAGAGGCCAACGCCTTAGACCACTGCGCCACCGGGTCGGCTTTACGCTTTCCAACCGTAGGCTGAAGAAGCGTATATGCTCCAGTTTTGTCCGACTGTCTGATTGTCCGTCCGCACGATAACTCACGTAAAAATGGTTCGATTTCGATGAAATTTTAATATGTGGTAGGGGACAACGGGGAATGAAACCTACTGAAAATGAGCGAAATGGGGTCAAAGGTCAGGCCATAGGAGCGGGATCCATTCCATTGCCCTTATGCGTCATAACTAACGTAAAAACGCTTCGATTGCGACAAAACTTTATCATGTTGTTCCGGAGGTATACTGAACCGGTTCTGTTTAATAACATCGAAATGGGGTCAAAGGTCACGGCACAGGAGCGAGATTTATTCTACAGCCATTATCCACATAACTTGAGTAATGATTTCTGGTATGTTGGAAAGCGTATCATAATCAATGCATTGCATGATTTTACTAACTTCTTTTTTTATTCAACGGCCGCTAAATAACATAAAAAATGCTTTCGTATGTTCAAAATCAATGCATAAAATTTTCAGCTCCGATTACATAGTAAAACTTTTGAGT
The DNA here is from genome assembly GCA_039090855.1 of Macrothele yani. Classification (NCBI taxonomy): domain Eukaryota; kingdom Metazoa; phylum Arthropoda; class Arachnida; order Araneae; family Macrothelidae; genus Macrothele; species Macrothele yani. The sequence goes on from CM077013.1 coordinate 124,762,071, forward strand.
GTTTTTTCCCCCGTAACAGAGCATACCCAACCTAAATGGGCACGCGATGCCAGTGGTATTTACAATGATAAAATGATGATTTACAAAGAATTGCTGAAAATCAGCTATTGACAGGAGAAGCGGATCATATCTAAATGGTCAGAGATAATGAGGATAAAAAAAGGGAATACACGGTCGTATCAGAATAATATGACCACCTGCGGAATCACAGTGTACCAGCCAAGGCGCATCACAGACTGCACGTGACAAGGTCGATCACACTGAGATATAATCGGCCGCCCAGGACAGATGAACCGTAGTGCGTATCGTAAACACAATGGGCAGAGGTAGTGATTTGACGGCGTTCAAAAAGAAATGATCATCGGCTACGGCGCCAAGGGTGGAAGCATCTCAGAAACAGGAGACTTCGTTTACTGTTCGCGAGGTGTTGTAGTAAGGGTGTACAAAGAAGAGATAGCTGGCACACCGAGTACCTCCAGACGTCATAACTGTGTAGCCACAAAGGGCATCAACTCCACAGGAGAACGTCACCTCCGTCGACTGATAAAAGGCAATCGATGCGCAACAGTGCAGCAATTCACCACGTAAGCGAAAGAATCTGGGGCTCACAGGTACGTATCTCAGATAATAGTAGAGCGAATCCTGTAACGCATTGGTTTCCGGACTCAACGCTGCGTCAAAACGCCCATGTGAACCCAGGTCCATCGGCAGCGACGCCTGCAGTTAGCATGGGACTACCGTCACTGGACAGCGGAAGAGTGGGAAAAGGTTGTCTTCTCCGACGAATCGAGGTTTGTACTCCACAGATATGACGCGCAGTGGCAGATACGGTGTCAGACACACGAGAACCAACATCCCGACACGCTTGTCCGTCAAGTACAGGCCGGCATGTCATCGGGATGTTTTCCCGGTATGAACTGAGAACTATGGTGCCACTGGATGGGTGTTTTAACGCCAATGGCCACATGCCCGTCCTCGCTGACCACATACATCCCTTCATTTTGGACGTCAACCTTGTTGGTGATGGTGTCTATCACCAGGAAAATGCGTCGTGACATGTGACTGCTTCCAGGAACACGACAACGATGTGTCGGTTCGCCCTTGGTCGCCGAAATCGCCCAATCTCAATCCCATAGAGCACTTGTAGGACTATTTGGATCTGCAAGTACGACGTGCCGACCCACAACCACGTCATCTCCGGGACCTCCGTGCTCTGCTGCAGTCCGAATGGGCACGTGTGCCTCGGGCAACCTTCCTGTGCCTAATTGCGTCCATGCCACGCCCTCTCGTCGCTGTCATCTGGGCCAAGGGCGGTTATTCCCGTTATTAGGTAGGTGGTCATATTATTCTGATACGACTGTGTATGTAGCTTGGAATGTCTGTCAGAGTTCATTGAAAAGTGACAAATTGAGCAAGTGCAAAATGTTGTTGAAGCCAAGTAACACATGAAGGTTAATAAAAGACGAGCAGGATGCTATCGAAGGTTGCAGGAGACAATGATTATCAAAAGTGAGCCAGTTGTTACGTGGAAGCCAGATGCTATTGAAATGTGCAGTATTGCTAGTTCGTTGTGCTTTTGAAAAATCTACTTGGATGCGGGTTAGAGACCTATTTTCAGCACGTCTTTTGTAAAAAAATAATCGTTCTTATGTTATCTGTTTTTCGGTCTGTCCATCCTCCTGTGGACACCCTATCTCTGCAACTATCAGTTCGATTTGAAAAATTTTTTTGCACTGCGAATCTCCAAATATGCGAATGATGATCCGTCATTATTTTTTTTTACGATGTAAAATTTTGCAGCTAGAGGGCGTAAATACAGAGGATATCGAATTCAAAACACATTTTATTCCATATATTTGCTTCTAAATATCCGAATGAAAAACATCTTTTAACTTTCGATTCCATTTATGTCGAAGAGTAGTTTAGTTATTTCTCAAGTAACGCATAGATTTTCCGCTAGGGAGCGTAAAAGTAAACTGCGTTTTCCCCGATATTTCTTTTTCTAAAACTTCGATTTGAAAAATGCTTTCTTCAGTCGATACAGCTCCCGATGGGAAATCTTTTGCATATGCTTTCTAATTTTTGGTAAAAAATGGTTTGCCCACAACATGGCGTGTCTTAATTTCCGCTTCTGATGTATTTGCCACAAAATCTGAGCTTCTAAAATCGCGATTGCATAAATTCATTCGTGGGCCATTGTCACTCACTTCGATAAACCTTTTTGGAATATTTTCTTCTTAAAATATTGCATGGTTTCTCCGCCAGGGGGCGTAGATGTATATCGTATTTTTGTCAATATTTCTACTTCTAAGAGTTCGATTTGAAAAAATGCTTCTTTGTTGGATAGCGTTTCCTGTGCGAAATGGTTTTCATATAATTTTAAAATTTTTAAGTAATTCATAAACTTTTCGCTAGGGGGAGTTAAAATAAATTACGTTTTCCTCGATATCTCTGCTCCTAAAACTTCGATTTGAAAATTTTTTCCTGTATGGCATACAGCTCCTGATGGGAAATGTTTTTCATACTATTTCCAATATTTTGTAAAGAATAGTTTGGTCACCAGGGGGCACTAGTTTTAATTTCTGCTTCTGATCTATTTGTAGCAAAATCTGAGCTCCTGGAAAATCGACTGAAAAAAGTTTCCTTGACAGAACCGCTCACATCGAAAAACCTTTTGAGAATATTTTCTTTTTAAAATAATGCATGTTTTTAGCGCCAAGAGGCGTAGATGCATATCTTATATTTGTCGATATGTATGCTTCTAAGTGTACGATTTGAAAAAAAACATTCTTCTTTGTTGGATAGCATTTCCGGTGCGAAACTTTCTCTATAATTTAAAATTTTTCTTAACGCACAAGTTCGCTACCAGAGGGTGTAAGATTACGATTTCGTTTACAGAAATATATGCAGGAATAAAAACCCGATTGAAAAAATTCTTTCTTAGATCAGATACTGTTGTTTCATTTGACCTTGAATAGTTTTGATAAATATAATGCACGTCAGAACATATTCAAAAGAAGTGCTCATTACACCCAAAAATTCGGTGTCATCTTTCTTGTTAAAGCGGGAAAGAAGTTGTTTGGCTTGTTGTAATGAGATGATGGTGGAGCTTGTAGAAAGGTCGAGGTGAGGTCTGTTGGTTACATATTTCGCCTAGGTAAAAAAGTAGTCACAGCCCTGTGAAGCATGATGAATCGGTGCAGTTGGCCGAAGTATGAACTGGTAGTTCTCAATATTGTGATTTGCTGGGAAGACGTTTTGAACAAACGAAATCATTAAATGGAAGAAGGGAAGGAGAATCGGACAATGGAGATACATACACTGGCGGAAAGTAAAAAAAGAACACCAAGAAGGAATTGGCGGACGACCATGAAATTTACATATGTTAATGGGGTCGAGTTTACGTAGGTGTGGTGTTAATTTCGGGAAAAACCGGTGAGCGCTTACGCCAGAGCACGGCATAATATGTAAATTATCGTCGGTGGTATTTAAGGAGTACGGCGAAGTGAATGTAATCAGTCGTCGGCGTACGGACACGTGCGAAGACCCTGAAGAAGCTGCAATGCCTGGACATGGAAGACGTGTAAGATTTCAGCAGTGATCAGACTTTGAGCGAGGTCGTCTAGTCGGACTCCGCGAGGCCGGGTGGTCGTATCGGCGTATTGCGGAGCGAATTGGACGGGAAGTATATCGGTGGTGGTACGATGGTGGCGTAGATGGTCCGAGGAACATTCCCACACGAGAAGACGTGGAACCGGGAGTCACAGACGGACTCATGAGCGGACCGATCGACGCATAGGAAGAGCGGCGTCTTCAAGCAGAACATCCCCTGCGACGCAAATCCGAGCTGCCGTTGCACCTGAGGTGACTGTGCGAACAATCCGCAACAGTCTACTGGATGCAGGACTACGTGCACGTGTGCCTCTGGCATGTGTTCGCAGATGCACAAGGGAGCGTCTCCACCCTTCTTGTATCCGACAGCGACACACAGGGCCTACACCTGGTCTGCTGGTGTGGGGAGCGGTCAGCTATCACTCCCGTACACAAATAGTGTTTGTACAGGGTACGTTAAACAGCACCTACTACATCAACAACATCATTCAGTCCGTTGTTGGGCCATTTGTAAGGTCGGTCCATCGTGGTGTTTTCCAGCAAGATAACGCACGCCCACACACGGCACGTGCCACGCAACATGCACTTCAGAGTGTGAGACAACTTCCATGGCCTGCACTTTCACCGGATTTTTCCCCCATTGAGCACGTGTGGGATTTTATGGGACAACGACTTATCCGGTCTCCACGGCCAGCCACGATCATTCCCGATTTACGCGTTTAGGTTGAGGATGCTTGGAACTCAATACCCCAAACTTACATCCAACATCTGTACGACAGACTCCATGCGAGAATTGCACAGTGTGACGCAGTTCATGGCGGTTCAACCTCGTACTAACCATGTTACATGGAAATGTTATTTTTCAGTTTACCAGCAAATACAGCCTTATTTTGCCATAATGTTTTGATCACGTTATCCTCTGTATTCCGTTATTATGCTGTATGAATTTCGTTGGTATCAGACGTCTCCTTCTTGGTGTTCTTTTTTCACTTTCCGCCAGTGTATATGAAGGACGGAACCTTGTGACGAGCAAAACTGGCAGAGTGGAGATGGAATCAAATCCATTTGATGTTAGGTAACTGGAACACGGAGTCGAGCATGGAGAAAAAGCCATTGAATATTAGACTCAGAAGAATGATTGACAAGATGTGAGAGCGCAAACCAATAGAAATGAGTGCAGATGGAGAAAGAGAGTGAATGGAGCAGGGAGAGACAGAATGAACGCGAAGGTGTTGATAAAGAGATCGAGTAGCGGGAGAGTGAATAGGGAGAGTGGAGTCAGAATGCGAAAGAAAGTAAGGCAGATTGCTAAAAGAGATTCCCATTGCTAAGAAAATAGGTGTTCTACTTAATTCTCTACGGCAGGTTGAATCGACTGTCGTTTACAAATATTGTTATATGTAGTTATGAACAGAGGAATATCTTAATTATTTTGCTTTTACGTTGCAGTAACTTCAGAACATTTACTTATAAATAATAAAATACAAGTGTTGTACCGAAAGTAATGCAAAAGTGAGAATAACTTTTTTATTAACTGACAGATGTCGTTCAAATTGCACATGCTGGTAGAGTAAGTCTTCCTCTATGGTAACTCTTCTTCTTCATTGCAGGTAAATGAAGGATTCCAAGAAGAAACAACGTGCCGTCATTGAGTTCTTGACGAAGGAAGGATGCAAGCTGTCAGACATCCGTAGAAAGCTACAGAATGTTTATCGAGATGACACCATTAATAAGAGCAATGTGCACAGCTGAATGAAGAAGTTTAAAGAAGGGGAAAACAGCACTGAAGACAAACCACAAAGTGGGAGACTATCATCTGCGACCACTGACACGAATCGTCAGCTAGTGGATGAATTGATTCGCGCGGAGAGAGGACTCACAATCCGTGAGCTTGTTGCACAACTGCAATGTGGTCACAATGCCATACAGAAGATGGTGGAAGACTTAGGATATCGGAAAGTTTGTGCAAAGTGGATACCTCGACAGTTGACACCCGATTCGAAGGAGAGAAGTGTGGATGTCGGCTCTGATCTGCTGGAAGCGTTTGAAGCCAATGAAGACACTTTTTTCCCCATATCGTGACATTAGATGGAACGTGGACGTATCTCTACCATCCGAAATCGAAGAATTAATCCATGGAATGGAGTCACACCTCTTCACCAAGGTCTAAGAATTTCAAGAGCCAGCGATCAGCACCTAAAGTCATGGTGACTGTTCTTTGGGATGACAGGGGTGTCATTCTTCTTGATTATCTGGAACGTGGCCGTACAGTGACCAGCAAGCAGTACATTGAAACACCCAAGAAGCTTAGAGAAGCCATAAGGAGGAAGATACAGAAAACGAATCTGAAAATGATCCACATTCACCATGACAATGCGAGACTACGCACATCTTTGGCAACAAATCAGGCGATCAGCAAATTAGGCTAGTCGGTGGCTCCCCATCCACCGGAAAACCTAGATTTGGTGCTCTCCGACTTCCACCTGTTCGGTCCAATCCAATGAAGGACAGTCTCCGGGGACAACGATTTCATGACACAGACAAGGTGAAAGTGGCTGTGAAGAAGTGGGTACAACAGTCCACACCTGAATTCTTTCAAAGAGGATTCGAGAGTTGTGTTCAACGATGGCGCAAATGCATCGGTTGTGATGGTGACTATGTTGAGTAGTACCTTTGTATAGAGAAAGAGTTACTCTACCAACATGTGCAATTTGAATGACCCCTGTCAGGTAATAAAAACGTTGTGTCCACTTTTGCATTACTTTCGGCACAACCCTCGTATTTCATTATGTTAATATTCGCGAATATAGAATGCTAATGCATTCGAATTTTCCATAGATAGCATTTCATTTGAAATCTTTCACCCATTCGAAATCTTTCAGAGAGCTACAGTTTTATGTCTTGATCTATCGGTTGAGAACCACTGTTTTATGTCACCGATGTAACAAATTAAATTCTATAATTATTAAATTCCTATCTTCTACCGTAACTAAATAACTAATATCGTCATAATTTCTTGAAATTCTGAGAATTTTTAAGATGCTTACAATACGACGAGGCAGCAGAAAGGAATGCTATGATGTCACCCAACACGAATGAAGATCTACAAATGATAAATCTAGGTCATGTCAGCAATTTCTCTTAACCTGCGTGTTGTACAACTATCTCCTGAGGGGATCGTTGATGATAAGGGGTCGAAACCTCGTCTTCCGAAAGATGACGGCACTTAATTAGGAAGTTTCGTGAGCCATTCATTCTAATTTCGGAATGCTTTCTCACTTTAGCTATGTTTAGGAGACTATCTGATGGATGAATACAGTCAGTAGTTCAACGACAGGAAATCATAGCAGTCAACGGATATCGAAAGTGATTTAGTCTTGCTTTCTGAAATACAGATTATACTGTGCAAAGTCAATCAACCCTTATTCAATTTTTCCAATCAAGTAATAAATCAATTTGATATTACTTTTCCGTAAGCTGCGACGCTGTTTTATATTCTATGATTTTATACCTTTTTTGGAACAATTTAATCCATTCTCTTTTTTTCCAGCACTGCTAATTTCACCATTTTAACGTAACAACAGGTTTAGTATGGTCTAGTTTATTTTTCTGACGATTACCTTGCTGAAGACTTATTTGATCCAAAGGTGATTTTACCAAAAGGTCACTTCACCGAAAAATTCATTTCATCGCAAGATCATTTCACCGAAGCATCAGCATATCGAAAACTTTAGATAAAGAATTTGTGAAATTGTTGAGGATTCAGAAAATTGACTACCCAAACGTTTGGGGGTCGTATAAATATTTTAGCTTTTCATTCCTACGGGTCCACTTTCCGGTAGATTGGTCTGATTTCTAACATTAATTATAAGATTTAGGCCTGGGCTTCTTTTTCTAGAAAACTTTAATCCGCCGAGCTCTTATTCATAGGGATTACATTAAGTCAAGTTTATTGTTACACTATGTAACACTTTTACTCGTAATTCTCCCCCTCCCCTCCCCTCCCCTCCCACGCACACATACCCAAAACATTAAATTTCAATCCTCCCAGTTCACATTAATAATGTTCAAAACATAAGTACAGTTAATAATGTCGCACTTGAATTCAGGTCAAAACGTTAATTGTAAGAACCCAAAACTAGAAGCTTAAATAATGTTAGAGATTAGAAGACTGATCAACGGAGAACTGGGCACCCAGAAATCAAAAGTGCAATTTTCATATGAATCTCTAACGTCTTGGCGGTCAGTTTTCCTATTTTTCATTACACTTCAAAAGATCCTATAATAAAATTGAGAGTTTTCACCTTTCGATAAAATGAGGTTTCGATAAAATTCAGTGCAATGACCTTTCGATAGAATGGGTTTCTTGGGGAAGCGACATTTCGGTGGAAACGTTCCTTAAGCTGAAATAACTCTTGAATGTTTAGATCAAGTAGGCCTTCGGTGAAAGGTACCCTTTGACACAATTATTTTCAACCAACCAATTTTCAGTCAAGTTAATTTTCAGTCATGTGAACGATAGTCGTTTAAATGGGGATTGAGCAGCATGAGAAACTTCCATTCGAGCTGTTCAATCGTATTTATCGATACTTTTTTATACATTACTGTTACTGAAAAACAATGTGTGCTCTGAGTAATTCAAATAAATTTAAGGAATCCACTCTTTTCTCAGTACTATTTTTACCTTCAAATATACTCATTTTCTGATTTAAGTGTCGTTAGGACAGATACTTTGATAAGAATAAAATACGACGTGAAACTTAAAATTTCAATCTGTATCAGTGAAATTGCTACATCCTGAAAAACCACAATTGCAAAAATAACAGGATCGGAAGAGGTAGATATCTGAGAAAGGCAAACGATAAAATTTCCGAAATGAACGGTTAAGTGGGTGGCACCTCTTTTTTCTTTAGGGGGGATTTAACGACCACCGTCAGCAACTCAATAGGCTATAAGCAGTCGCCCGTCCCTAATTTAGGGTCACTGGTTCCATGGAAGCGAGAGACCCATTGCCGTAAGAAAAACACAACATCCCTGCTTCACCGGGATTCGAACCCGGTCCCTTAGAGGACTAATGATCAGAAGCTAGCTCTTAGACCACTGCACTAGCCGGGCAGCTAGGTGACACTTGAAGGGATATAAAAGCTCTCACATTTGACAGCCCACCTTTGCCTCGTGAGTCGTGAAAGACTACGGAACGACTCATGGAACGCAACGTCAAGGATGCCACCAACTGACCATCATTGAATGTGACTGGATCATCAAACTGCGAGACGTCGGACTGCTAATGCGTGCCGTTTCCGAATCATGTGAGCCATAACGTTAGCACTGTGTAACTTTGCTTGTCTCAATGTCTCAGTAGTTTCTAATACAACAAGAGGCACAATGACGGGGCAGCAGGACGTGGAAACGAACCTCATCAGAGCTGGATCGACAAGTCCAAAGAGTGGCAGGGTGTTATCCGTTTGCTGCTCTGAGTGAGTGAAGTCACAGCTCACTTACTGCACGCAGGTGTTGCAACTGTGTCCACAAAAATCATAACATGATGCTTGCAATAGGCTAGCCTCCGAAACCGACAAACTGAAGCAAGGCACCGTTAACACAGTGACATGGGAGGCACTGCTTCGCCTGTTACGTGTGTCGTTAGCGTCGGATACTGCATTAGAGACACGAATTGTTCACCCTTCACTGGAGATATGTATTCTTCACACTCCAGTGGAGTCACGTATTGTTTACACTCCAGTGGATACTCGTATGGTTCACACCCCAGTAGAGACGCGTATTGTTCACCCTCCAGTGGAGGCACGTATTGTGCACACTCCAGTGGAGACACGTATTTTTAACACTCCAATGGTGACACGATTTGTTCCCCTCCAACGGAGACACGTATTCTTCACACTAAAGTAGAGACACGTATTGTTTACACTCCAGGGGAGACGCATTTGTTCTCAGTTCAGTGGGGATACGTATTGTTCATCGATGAATCCCGCTTCTGCCTCTGACGTAACGATATTTGGACAATGGCTTGACAGCAACGCCTCAAACGCAATGCCAAGTATTTCACCTAGAAACGCGACAGTGGCTGAGCTCCCGGCATCATGCTTAGTAGATGGACACCAGTTGTGCACCTTCTTGGCCGGTGAATGTAGATGAATGACAGCTCGGCGAGTGTCGATTTGATTCTAGACCCTCTGGTACGACCACTAATCAAAAGTATTCCAGGTATTGTCTTTTAGAAGGCCAACACAGGGCCACATCTGTTTCATGTTGCGATGAACAGCCTTAATGCTGTCGACGTGTTGTCATGCATGCCCCGCATATTCTCCTTATACCCGACTAAGCACGTGTGAAACCTCGTTGTTCGACAACTGAGCCAGGAGCCTCCTGCCATCTGCCTGAATATTTTGCGTGCATGGCAGCTTGTACTCCAGGAAACGGTCGATCACATCATCGATAGTGTACCGTGGTGTTTAGCAGCGTGTATTGCTGCGCGTGATGAACACACTTGTTAATGAATAAACTATCCTTATTTGAAGCACTTGCACCCATTTATTATTAATTTGCATATCTCAGGCACTTCTACCGTTCTTGTGATTTTCATAATCGCGCACCTATTCTTTCTTGGTGTTTCGATTTTACTGTTGAGGACTGTGCTTAATTTTCGATATCTTCTAGGCACAGATGAGAGTATATCTAATTTTCCCACAAAAGTAACTACTGCGTTCCAAGACCAGGGATGTAGTTCTAAGAAAAGAAGTGCCTTAGCGGTGAACAGGTTAGGCGAAACAAACCCAGAAAGAAGGCCCTTAAAATTTTCAAAAGCAATTTAGAATGAATACTACTCAAATGACTACCGTCTGTGCACGATTAAAATAAGAGTAAAAACCTATAAAACCTTTATATAGATTAAGATAATACAACGTAGTTGTCACAAATGTTTATTTTTTCAAACGCAGTGCCAAGTATTTCGTATGAAGGTTTAAGTTTAAAACAAGCTTTAACCTTCATACGCCCGTTGTGCGAGATTCTATGCTCTCCCTAAAATACACAAATCTGGAATTTCTTTCCGGCCTATAGTAAGTAATATCCGCACAGCAGCATATAAGTTATTGAAGTTCTTATCTTCAAAATTATCTACCTTGGCCACTCCAAACGAAACATCTGTGAAAAATTCCATTGAGTTAACAAATCGACTTAAACTACACCCCTACGTAGATCAACTGATGCTATCCTTTGATGTGGTATCTATGTTCACCAATGTTCCAATAAATGGAGCTCTGGAATCCCTAAAAGCAAGTCTTATAGAGTATCATTACAGCCAACCTGAAGTTGAGGAAATAACAAGACTAGTGGACATTTGCATAAAACACAACAGATTTACTTTCCGTGGAACGTTTTATGAACAGACGGAAGGTCTAGCCATGGGCAGCCCACTGTCACCTATATTATGTGAAATCTACATGGCCGCCCCGGTGGCGCAGTGGTCTAAGGCGCTGGCCTGTGATCATTCGTCCGTAAGGTGTCCGGGTTCGAATCCCGCTGAGGCATGGATGTTGTGTTTGTCTTACGGCACTGGCTCTCTCCCTTCCCTGGAACCAGTGACCCTAAATTAGGGACGGGCGACTGCTTATAGCCCATTGAGTTGCTCACGGTGGTCGTTAAACCTCCAATCAAAAAAAAAAAAAAAAAAAAAAAAGAAGAAATCTACATGCGTCAATTTGAAGAAAAACTTTTCAAACTCGTGAAATTTGACTTATGGATACGATATGTAGACGATACTTTCGTGCTATGGAAGGGAAAACATTCTGATATTCCGGAATTAGTCAAACTTATAAATTCCATTGATCCTCACATTCAATTCAGCTACGAAACTGAAAATAACGGATGCCTACCATTGCTTGACGTCCTGGTAACTCGTTTAAATCAATCTCTCGCAACCACAATTTATCGGAAGTCTTTCGCTATTTTTTCACCTCCACATGCCAAGTTTAATCACCTTTATCAACAAAAACTCAGTGCCTTTTACAGTTGCGTATATCGCGCCATACATATATGTTCAGATAAGGACAGTTTGGAGAAAGAACTTTATTTCCTTAAACGTGTTACAGTACAGCTAGGATACAACCTTTCCATTATAGAGAAGGCTCTAACAAAATTCCGGAAACCGAAGCCCATCTCCACATTAACTTCTGTGATGCGTCCATTACGAGATAATTTTGCCATTATTCCTTTTTCCCGTGACATTGCCTTCAAAATTACAAAAATTCTCAAAACCTTTAATTTTAAGTTGATTTTTAAACCCATAAACAAAATGAGATTTTTAGGATCAAAGGACTATGTTGAAGACAAAAACTCGTGGGGAATTTATCAGATGTCATGTGAATGTGGCGCTTCGTACATAGGACAGACCCGTAGAGCCTTGCGTTTGTCGATTGAAGGAGCACAAGACCTACATTCTGAATTGTGACCTAAAGAAGTCATCGATGGCTAAGCACTGTTACGAAAAGGACCACAAATTTCTCTTTGAAGAAGCAAAACTTATTGACAAGCCAGAGTCAACCACCAAACTTAATATTTTGGAAGCTTTCATTATATATCAGAAGTCTTCGCAACTTGTTAATGACATGGCATCCACGCCATTTCTATCAAACGCGTGGAAGCATCTAACCAAAACACGTGACTGTAAACACCATTTATGATGTCAAATACAATTTGAATATTTACGTGCCATTTTCCTCATGAAGGTAGGTCAATACCCAGCAAAACCATGGTCGGCTTGAAAAAAAAAGAAAAAAAGAAGCATTTGTGACAACGACGTTGTGTTATCTTAATATATATATAATCGTCACAAGACTGTAGTCTTTGAGATAAAGAATCTATAAAACCTTTAATGGATCTAGATAAAACCTTACGTAAGACCTTTCGGATCGTAAAATACGATCCATCATCAGGTGTTACAAGTGCTGCTATGTATATGTATATGTATATGTGTACACAACAGTAACAGCCATCAACATAATTGAAGTGATCGCTGGGAGGAGTCCGAAATCCGAAATTTGATTGGATATTGTAGTTGTTGGCGTCAAAGAGTTGTTTGTATCGAAATTCCTCCGGGAACAATGGTGGGTAGAATCGGGAAGTACCGATTTCCAAGGAAGCGGTATGAGTACCGGTGTGTTATCGTTACGCACCCTATCCCCGAAATAATGAATGAAAATGCTTTCTGTGAACCTGAGGTGTGATCTGGACATTGGAACGTTCAGTACAGAAACATGATCCCAAACTGGAACGTGGGAGCCCTGGTTGACTTTTTAGATTTATGATTGGTTCGGAATCATCGTTCTAATCAAGTGACTAATTCAGTATTCAGGAAACCGGACTCGTGTACGTCAATTATTCCTTATTTATCAGCTCATCCCTGGTGTCAAAAAACATCGATCATCACCTATCTTTTGGGATGAGCCTCCACCCACCCAGCAACCCAGCTCCTACGCCGTCAAAAAATTGGCAAGATAGTTGGTGTTGCTGAGGAACATGGATACCCTGCATAGATGGTGTAGGGACTGCTTGGTAGACTACAAAGGAATAACCTATCTACATTACAACGAGTCAATAAGCGACCAAAGAAATTAATAGGATCAGTCATATACACTATCTACCAACAAGTAATTGGACATCTGTGATTGCAAAGGAAAACGAAGTTTATTCACCTTCAATAGTTGGTGGAGCCTCCACGAGCGGCGATTACAGCTGTGACCATCCGGGGCATACTCTCAACCAGGCGTTGTAGGACGGCTAGCGGTATTTTCTTCCACTCGGCTTGGAGAAGACAGGTCAGTTCCTTCACCGATTTCGGACGGTGGGGGCACCCCTTAAGTCGACGCTGCAACGCGTCCCAGACGTGCTCGATAGTGTTAAGGTGCGGGCTCTGCGCAGGCCAGTCCATTCGATTAACCCCATTGTCACCATACCAAGCCATAGTGGACCTCGCAACATGACAGGTGGCATTGCCATCCTGAAAGTAACATGGGTCCAACCCGTAAAACTGCCACAACGTAGGAAGCGCATGATCATTCAAAATGGTGCAGTAGGTCTCGACCTTGAGTCTACCAGGAATTGGGACCAAGGGTCCCGTGCCATACCAGGAGAAACACCCCCATAGCATAATTCAACCGCCGCCGAACTTTACAGTTGGCACAATACATTCCGGCAAGAGGCGTTCTCCAAGCAGACGCCAAACCCAGACCCTGCCATCCGAACGGTAGAGGGTGAACAGTGATTCTTCGCTCCAGAGAACCTGTTTCCACTGTTCAACGGTCCACTGTCGACGTTCTTTGCACCACGTTAGCCGAGCAGCGCTATTGGACTTGGTGATCAAAGGCTTGTGGACGGCAGCACGTCCATGATAACCGAGCAGATGGGCTTCCTTACGGATGGTATTCATCAAAAGAACACTCCCGGATGCCTGTTGAAACACCTCGCGGATGTGGCCCATCGATTTGGTGCGGTTCTTCCGAATTTCTCTGGCCAGCACCCGTCGGTCTCTAACTCCCAGTTTTGTCGGTCTGCTAGGTAGGGGAACATTCTGACAGTCATCTCTCATCTTCCACTTGCCAATCACGTAGGCCGCTGTTAATTTTAGGTACTTCAACTCGCTGGATATGTCACATATGGATCGGCCATTTCTGTAATACCCGACGATTACACCTTTCTCTAAATCTGAGAGCTCCGAACTGCGTGGCATCTTGCATGCTACTGGTTGCGTTGTTGTTACCCACACGATATTTAACGGCGGTGGCCGTGATATGTATCAGGACCGCAGATATCGTCGATTTTAGGGGTGTCCAATTACTTGTTGGTAGATAGTGTATGATTCTAGGATAACTTTTGCCCCGCTTAAAAGGATCTGTAAAAGATATCTCATTGATTTTGAGCAAAGAAGTATTAACTTGCTCTCTTCCATCAAGAGCGATCGTGATTCAGTGGACTTAATACATAAGCATGAAGTGTGCATGATACCTTTGGAGCCTGTGCTGCCCACGGAAACAGACAATTTTGTTAAATCCCTTTGGTATACTATATGACAATTAGAATGATTTGTTGTTTTCATCATTGAATGATTTGTTGTTTTCATCATTGAATGATTTGTTGTTTTCATCATTGAATAATTTGTTGTTTTCATCATTGAATGATTTGTTGTTTTCATCATTGAATGATTTGTTCTTTTAGACAATTTAGAATGATTCGTTGTTTTCATCAGGTAGTATTTTTATAAAAGTTTTATTACTAATTACTTTTATCAACTTTCCTTAAAATTGATTAATAGGAGTAATTTTTAGTAAAAGACAAAAGTTGAGTGGGGGTCAGATGCTAAGAATGTTAAGTGTATTTATTTCCCTTTAGATACTATTCTGTCATTCTGTACGGTTCCAAATATTCAGTGTGATAATGTGTGTCACTTACAATGAATACTTATAACTTATATGCCACTCTTGTTAAGATTATGGGATGGAAGTGGCAAATATCTTTTGCGTTGCTTTTTGTTTCTTTCCGTGTATAATGACCACCGCAATCATCTAGGGCTATAGTCTCCGAGCGATTGGCCAGGAGCCAGTGCCTCTGACCACTCGGAAACCTAAGCGCCTTTTGCGTTACTCATAAGGAGTCACAGAATGAGCTCAGATGATTACTTTTGTTGGAGCCGACGGCGAATTTAGCTGAAATGCCCTTCTCAACTGTAAAACACTTTTCACTTTCGTGTGGGGGTTGTTATCGACCACTGTGAATAATTCTAAGGGATATAAGTAGCCATTTGTCCCTAAATTAGGGTCATTAGTTTCAGAGAAGGGAAAAAACAGTAATATAAGTCTAGCACACACCCTATACTTCGACTGAGAATCGAACTCAGGCCCACCCAGACTAGTGGTGGGTAGCCTACGCCACTGTCTATTCATGCATGTTTAAATCGTATGTGTTGCTGTCCTCCTAGCAGTCACCCGACAGTTTCGTCTCGTCCTTGAAAATACGAACTTTCTGTGAAGGCACGAGAATGCTTTCATATAAATCAAGGTACCTTTTACATGATCATCTAAAAAATTTCTTTGCCCTGTTTTTCTTCCCAAATAGCCACGAAAAGTGCCTTAACGCCGCTAAGCCTAGTGAAAGGATGACATAGAGTTGCTAAGCCTAGAGAAAAAGTGCCTTAGCGTCGCTTAGCCTAGAGAAAATGTGCCTTAGCGTCACTGATCCTAAAGAAAAAGTGCCTTAACGTCGATAAGCCTAGTGAAAAAGTGCCTTAGCATCGCCAATTCTAGAGGGAAAGTGTCTTAGCTTCGCTATGCCTAAAGAAAAGTACCTTAGCGGAGCTAAGCCTTGAGAAAAGTACCGTAGCGGAGCTAAGCCTAGAGAAAAAGTGCTTTAGCGTCGCTAAGCCTAGAAAAAAGTGCCTTAGTGTCGCTAAGCATAGAGAAAAAGTGTCTTAGCGTCGCTAAGTATAGAGAAAAAGTGCCTTAGCGTCGCGAAGCCCCGCTGAGGCTTTTCTACACCACTGTCCGAAACAAACAACGTATGTTTATGTTCTCATAGAGCCGCTCAAACCACCAGAAAAGGAAGAGACGAGTGTACGCCAAGCGGTGGACACCCGTTGTTCACACCAGCCAATGCGACTCGCAATTTCTGAATTCTGACCCGATCGCTTCCTGCTGGTGACACGACAGAGCAACGAGATGACTTGACTAGTTGATGGCTATTGGATCCGCAGTGCAGACAGAAACTACTGACAGACGCTAGTTCGAGGATAGTCTTTACTCCATGAGCCCATGTGTTGTGTATCCGTAACCGTAATGCCAATTGAAGTCAGGCAAGATCCAAACCCGTATGTGCGTTAGACAATTGATACCCTGTTCAATTCACGAACAATGCCTATCAGCTTGCTACGTAATAAACAGTACGTAATATGTGGGGAAACAGCTAGAACCAATTGCATGCCTACCGTGTAAATTTTGAGGCAAGATCGTTCATGTGCGTCGCATTATTCTCTTCCTTGCCTACCGGAATCTCATCGGTTTGCAGAGTCCAGAACATGCAGGGTTATAGAAAACGATTCCTCTTATTTCAAATGGCTATGTTTTATATGTTTGCAGATACAGAGTGCTTAATCATACACCAACCAAAAGGAAAACTGTCCGAGTTTTGTCTCCTACCTTATAAGTGTTCTATGTAACTTCCCTTAGTTAACACTTTCACTGCCGCGTGACGCCGAACAGCGTCATACAATACATAGCACAGGTGCCTACGACGCCAAATGGCGGTGTCGTAATTGTGGCTTCATATTTCCCTTCCTAAAACCTTCGGCACTTGAAGAGAGGTATGAGTTTTGTTACTGGCATTGAGAATGAGTATCCAACTGTTTAAAAATTACCGCGGTTTTAGGATAGCGGATTTTTTCCCACATGGTTTAGGGAAGGGAAAGTAAGTTGACTCCCCATAGACTTACACAGCGTGCGCTTTTCGCTGCAATGCTTATTTTCCTTTGGACGTCTGTGGTTTTCCGCTGAAGGGAACTATCAGTAAATAAACGCCTGGGTGGCAATAAAAAATAATTTGCTGCTTAGAGTTAATACCTAACAGGGCGGTCTATTGAGGATGCTAAAGGGATTTCAAGGAAACCCATATCGACTTCAATGCTTAGTTTTGTGGAAACAACGGATGTATTCAGACAGCCTGTCTCTGGTCCCTCTCAATCGAAAATTCATCGGCGGGCACATCCTGCAGTGGATTAGGTGATCCCGATAATTTGTCATCATATGCAGAAACGTATTCTTTTAGTAGCTGTAGTGCAACCAGTAGTGAAAGTAAAAATGTAGAATGCGACGCTCTCTCTCATACTCCGCCTCAACAGATTTTAGGTACACATCGGTATGATGTTCCCGACATCACGAGAATAATTCTGTCCACTAGTGTACTAGGACTGAAAATTAATATGACAGGTATTGAACCAATCGAATTTTTCAATATTTTTGCGACTGAAGAATTTCACAATTTATGAGTTACCGTCTAAAGGATATGAACGTCTATAACATATACATTGCAAAGCAATGCAATGTTGCAGTAGGCATGTTTATATGCCTGGAGTTACTGAAGGTTATAATTAAAAATATCAATTATGGATACATTTTCTCGTATGTTAGAATAGCGGAATCATGCAAATCTATGAGATCTGAACATGGCTAGGTTGATCGAAATACATGAAGCTCATCCGAAGTGATGCCTTGTGGCGTCTCGGGAAATTTTCCCGGGTTTCTTAATGGCACAGCGTGCTTGCAGTTGCGTTGAAATAGCACAGCGGCAGCGAACATATTAAACGAGCAACGTCGAGACGATAGTCTATTTTCTCCCATACTCGCTCCAGCATGTCCAGTTGTCACTGACTCCACCGCAATAACAATGCGTTTTTTTGAGCTCATCCAGGTTTGTGGAATGATGACACGCACGCAGTATCCTTAACTTGCCCCCAAAGAAGAAGTTGCATGCCGTATGGTCAGATGTCTTTTGCGGCCAAATGTAGATCACCAAGTCATGGGGTGCACATCGACCAATCCAACACCGAGGGAGCACTTCGGTGAGGAAACGACGAACAGCACAATACTAATGAGGTGGTGCCCCATATTGCTGGGAAATGTAGTCGCCCGAATCTTCATGTCGTAGAACACAGCAAGTTCCTGCCACGTCACTAGGTTACCGAATTCCGTCACAGGAGGACGTTCCACGTCAAACGCTTGCAAAATGGCGACTTTCGAAGCTGCAGAGCGAGCACGTTGTGTGTTTTGGTTCGATGTAACAAAGTCTGCGACACAAGTTCAGAGGAATTTTCGCACGCAGTGCTGCAAAGAACCTCCGAGTAGGAGCACGATCTACGGTGGCACAACAATTTTGTGAAAACGGGCTGTTCTATTCGTCATCCTAAGTCAAAAAGTTGGGCGCGTGCCTCCGACGACACATGATCCAACGGCATATACATGGACAAAGCAAAGTGCGTGAGAGCTTCGTTAGAAGCCCTTGAAAGTCAACGAGACGTGCGTCTCAGGAAAATGGCCTTCCCCCTGTGATTGTGTTGCGCGTTCTGCGACATCGTCTGCATTTCAACCTTACAAATTCACCATCGTACACATGAAGACAGACGATGCTAATATACGCAAAGATTTCTGCAAGGAAATGATCAGTCATATAGAAGAAAACGAGGACTTTTTGGAGACGATCATTTTCAGTGACGAGTGCTCTTTTCACATAAATTGTCAAATCAACACCCATAACTGCAGAATTTAGGGAAGCGAACATCCACACGCCACCACAAATCATGTTAGTGACAGCCCAAAAGTTAACGTTTATTGCGCTATGAGCATGAAGAAAAAGTACGGACTTGGCAGCAACAGGACCTTAATCCTGCAATTAGACGACGATTTTGACATGCAGCAACATGATCTTAATCCCGCAATTAGACGACGATGACCACGACGGATACTTACACTTCCGGAAAGATGGAGCACTTCCGCATTGCTTAAATGGCATAAGGTAATACCTAAACACCTGTTTTCTAGGTTGGTAGATTGTTAGAGGTGCGCCTATAGCATTCCCACATTCTTTCCCCGATCTTACACCGCTAGATGTTTTCTTATAGGGCTTTGTTAAAGATCGTGTCTATGTACTCCCACTATCAACCAATACCGATGAGCTGCGTCCAAGATTTACTGCTGCTGTTGCTACTGTTACGCCCTGATATGCTATGCCGCGTGTAGCAGGAAATTGACTACAGGTGCAGCGTTTGGGGAAGTAATGGAGGCAATCACATTAAAATTTGACTCTGGCGAAACTTCCAAGTGTTACTCAAAATTTGCATAGTATGACTGATTGCTCATCTGTTACTATTTCATTTCTATTGTTTTGCAAAGTTGTATAACCCCTTTTGAAGCACCCTGTACTTTGTAGAATGCGGTGAGTGTGCATGTCGTTCTTGCATCATTTAACCTTTTAGCTGTAAAAGGCGGACTTTTGACTCAGGCTGATATCGTCCTTAAGAGTTATTGATGGTGTTCGTTTTAATCCCCGATACACCCCACCCCCGCCGCCTTCTAAAAAAAAAAAAAAAAATTAAGAAGCACCGTAACATTGCAGCTGCATTGGAGCATACATAAAAAGATCTGATTTATATTCTACAAGACATTGATTGGAGCATACAATTAAATTTCATATATATATAACATATGAAGTCGAGTATTGAAGTTAATATATACTATATCGACAAAAGTCACCGGACACCTAGAAGAGAAACACAACATAGCATTTATTGACCTATAGTAATACGGTGTCGGTCCACCTTTGGCCTTAAGGCTGTCTTTGAATGAATGTTAGGCTTCGTTTTCTGCAATAGATGGCGCAAAATATCACTCCTCAAGCGTGGCTGTTACGTCTTGAGGGATTGTCCCAGAAGTTGGCGTCAGCGAATGACTGAAGACCTTACCATATTCAGAATGGAAGCAGTCTCTCGTTGGCTCCACAATGAAAAAACAAAATACGCGCTGTTACGTTTTAACCAATGACATTGTTTGGGGGTGGAGCTTAGTAGGTAGGCGTAGTTTCTGTCTCAAATTCAAGTGTTTTCTGGTAACGTACACATTTGGTCTTTAAAAAATGAACGTACAGTAGAATTTAAGATAATCTACAGAAGACAAGATTCCAATCTCACTTCAGTGCCCATTCTTGGATTTCTATTTAGCCTAGATAGTTAAAAAAATCAGACAGAAATGAGAGATTTTGTTTCTTCCACACAGAAACACTGCCAAGCTAACTTCTGGCGCCATCTAGCGCCAAATTGGAATACTTTTGGGTCAGATAAATTGAATTTTAAAAACAATTCTAATAAATTTTTCGGAAAAATAACTGCGACACGTCTTAGATATGGGTCGTTTGTATTTGTGCACAAAATTTCAAACTCTACAAAGTAATAGTTTTCGGGAAAATGTGTACAAAAGAATTTGCGTTACAGATATAGGACAGAATTTTTGTTACACTCATTCAAAGACAGCCTTAATGCATGCGCTTACCCTTCGAGACATGCTTTCGACAAGGTTTTGGAACACAGCAATAAGTATGCGCTTCCATTCAGTACATAATGCTGCCGCTAACTGTTGCTTAGTAGTAGGCTTTGGTTCCAAACTTCTTGTGCGGCGCGGTAATTCATCCCATAGGTGCTCTATGGATTAAAACCAGGGCTGTGTGCTGGCCAGTTCACACACGATACGAAATTATCGTCAAACCACGCCGTAAAAGTCCTTGCTTTATGGAGCTCTGGACGTGTGTGCCTTTGCTCCGTATTTTTGTGTCCTTCTACGCTCATATAGTGATTCCTGTCATCAGCGTTGCTGCATATGATGTGCGTGAAGTGCTTGTCTTTCATTTGAGTCATCTCCCAAGTCAGTGAGTGCTCATTCGTTCCCACTATCTTAGTTTTAATTCTCGACCACGATGGTCGTTTACGAACTTTCCTCGCCATTGCAAATGGCGACTTCACTCGGATTGGCTATCAGCCCATGAGAAATGCCTGATGGCCACGCTCTTCTGAGCTTTTACTTCGTGCATGAACGGTAAGGTAACTTTTCCGGTTTGGTAAGTACGGACTTTGCGAATAATCCATCATATTTCTTTATTTTTGGGTATATTTACATAACGCACATCGTGACTTGCCTTGACTATTTGCTCTGTTACTGCCAGCTGCCTGTGTCTGCGTTCGTCTGCTGCGTTAGTGGTAAACCTGTTGTGGGTGGTCTGCAGCGCTGCCTTCCTCGGTGTGCTGTTTGCCTTCTCCGAGCTACGCCTTTCTTCAGCGGTTCACTGCGTCCCTTGTCTCAGCGCTCTATCTTCTGTGCCGGTACCTTGCCTTCCATTATTGGTTCTGTACGCCCTTTCTGCTTCAATGGCCTGTGCAGCTGAGCCTTGCTTTGAATCTTTCATCTCACTACCTTACGTTGCCTCGCCGGACTGTCATCCTACTGCCTCGATGTCTGCCTTTCAGGACTATTCTTTGGCACCTTCCCCACCGGATGTGTTTCTCCGTTCTACGCATTGCTTCCGACTTAAATAGATTCCTTCATCGCCCGTCAAAGTGATACACTTACAACAACTGTGCCCGAATCCGCTGCACTTGGTAAGTCCATGCTTGAAACTCTTAGCATTGGCGTCAAGTTTGACGCGTTTCCTCATACGAAGCTGAATGCCTACTTGGCAGCGTTATCGTTTCTCCCTGTCGGTGCGCTCACGCATATTGCCAGAAAGCCCAAGTAGGTGCTTGTTTATTTTTCCTTAACTGCTTATGTTGCGCAGGCTCTTTCCACTTGCATTTTTATTGGGGACCAGAGTTTGGTTCCGTTGCCCCTTGCACACTGCCCTGTTCTTGTTACTATGTTCCCAGTCCCCCCGAATTGTTCGATGATTTTTAGATGCCTTTCTTTCTCGGCGTGGGCGCGTTGTCGGCGGTATCTGCACGCTCCCATCCGCACCCACCGATCGAGGTGATCGGCCTTATTTGAGCTTTCGTCGTCAAGCCCTTGTTATTTTTCCAGATACTACCTCCATAACTTCCTGCCCTACTGCCTTCCGTGTCGTTCCTGGTCATCGCCCGATTTTCATTACTGTCTACTCTGCGTACCATTGCTTCTCCTGCAAAGCCCCTGGCCATCACCGATCACAGTGCCCGTCTTCAACCACTTGCTCCTCTGCTGTATCCGTTAGTGTCTCCTCGACGTTGCCATTTTCTCCTCCTGCAGCCCCGGCGATGTCTCCTACTTTGCCTACCTCGCCCGCACCTTCAGTTATGCCCACGCCGCCTGCGTCCGTTGGCCTGTTTCCGCCTCCGCAGTTGTCGCCTTTTTCTTCCCTTCCGGCTATTTCGCCCCTAGTTCCTGACTCTGTTCAGCCTCATTTTTCTCTGACTGCTGTCCCGATGGTGTCTTTTCCGTTGCCTGCTCCGTCCGTGCCCGCTGCTGAGCCTACACCGCCTGCCTCCGTTGGGCTCTTTTTGTCTCTGCTGCTGACGTCCTCTTCTTCCCTGCTGGCTCCCTTGTCACCAGTTTCCGGCTCTGTTTAGACTCATGACTTTTCTTCGCCAGTTTCAGCTCTACCAATCGAGGACTTCGTGTGTGATTCACTCAGTGATAGCACCCCGACTTTCTCATCACCTCATACGCCTGTTCAGTGCTTTTCTGATACCTTCAGCGTTGATGCCATTGTAGTTCCTGCTCATCACCCGCCTTCATATTCACCGCTCCGATTGCTGCTCTGATTGCCTCGTACGAGTCTCCTTCACAACCCCTTGCTGCTGCTTCGGTTTACTACGGTAAAGCAACAGTGTCACGTAGAACGTCCCCTGCTCGTCTGCCAGATGAGATTCCTTTCCAGCCTGCCTCTCCAGGTTCTTGCACTGCATCGACTGGCACTATTTCCAAAAAGCGTCGTCGTCTCCCTAATCGTCGGACCAGCTAGAGGCACGCCGTATCTCCTGCACTACCTGCCACTGACCAGTTATCTTTGATGGAGCTCTGGTCTACTCCTCTGCCTCAACCGCATCGCGAGAACTATTCTGACTCGGATGCCTATGTAGAAGCGATGGAGGCCTGGGATCAATCAGACTATGAACACTGAGCCTCGCTGCCTCCTTTTGGACTCCCGTTTTTTTGCTCCATGTAATTTGCCTGGGGTCATTTCTCGTCTACTGAGTGAACATTTTAGCTCTGTGTTTTGCCTCGCCCACCAAGTGAACATTTTTAGCTCTGTAATATTATGCTTGTGTCCTGCTATTGTTTTGCATCTGTCTATGTATTGTATTGTGCTCTTTTCCCTGTTATCTTTGTGTTACGCCTCGCCTATGCGGCTCGGCATGCCCCGCGCTTTGCTATTGTTTTATTGTGTCTCGGTTTTCCCCGTTCGTCTATGTGAAGTTCCCAGAGACCCAATGAAGTGAAGTTGAAACCTTGCTTTATGGCTCGCTGCGTTATCCTGCTGGTACCAACAAGGCTCGGTTCCACAGTAATGTCACAGAGTTGGTAGGGCATAATTGTCCTAAATATCAAGGTATACGTGCTCGTTAACAGGTTTGTCAACGATAACCAATGCGCCGGGACCATACCAGGAAAAACACCCCCACACGAGTACACTGAAAGATCCAACCTTGACTGCAGGAACAGTATGTAACGTACCAGGAGATGTGACGTACCTGCCAGAAGGACGCACACGACATAAAGGCAGATAGGAATCAGAATAAAACGTCCGCGTAGCTTAATTGGTAGAGCAACTTATTCCGGAATGAGTGGACCCGGGTTCGAACCCCGGCGCGGATAAAAATGACGGAGAAATTAACTTCGTTATAAGTACACTGTGGTAAATAGCGTTCCCCTGGCTGCCACCACACTCACACACGGCCACAGGCTGATGGATAGTGCATCTAGATTCATCAGTCCATAGGACCCCTTTCCATTGATCTATGGTCCGAGATAAACATTCTTTACACCATGCTAAACGGCGAGTAGCATTCCGAGTGGAGATGAAAAGGCTTATGAGCAGCCGCACGACCACGGTAACCCATGGAATGAAGACACATACCGAGGTTCCAGCATTTTTACTCACCTGTACACTGAGGTCTTGTGCAGTACTCCATCGATTATCTGTAACGACTCTCTTGAGGCTTTGACATCCTCTATCACTGATTTTTTTGGTATGCCGGCAAGTTTTGCTGCTTCAGGCACGCCATGTGTCTTCCACTTATTCAGAACATCCAAAGCAATTGACTTGGGTATGTTTAAACGCCTCTCGATTTCTCTTATGGACAACCCACTAATATAACACCCAACAATCTTTCCTTTCTCAAAGTCACTTCTCTCCCGCCACGACATTTTCACTGAACCTCACAGTGCGGTATGATCGCAATCAGCTGCAGGCTTGTTTTTATATCGTTTGCAGCAGCTGTACCGCGCATCTTAACAACGCAGCGGATTCGTTCGTTTGCTTTTGAAGGCGTGTTTGGTGACCTTTTTTAATATCGTGTATAATGAGATGTGAAATTGTAAACTGTGAATAATTTCATCAAGATACACTTGAGGTAAACGGATTAAAATGTTCAGATATACGAATATGTATCGAACATTTCAGTTCCCTACACTGTTGTGTAAATTAAGACAGTAAATGCATTCACAAATCTCAGAATGAAGTTTTAAACTAGTTTTCAACGGAAGAAAAATGTTAATGCATTTTTCAAAGAAAAATAGTTATCTGGAACAATACCTCTGTTTGTGTGTGATTTCGCGCTACTTTAAATCATGGACGCATTTTTAAAAATCTTCCGACGCTAACCTTTTTTTTAAGATTAGTTTACGACTGAATTATTTTCACAATGCATATTTCAACAGTTTCTTTCATCCAGGGTGTAATAATTTTTTTCATGAGGAATTCATCAGGTTTTGCTCCTGTAAGCACATTTGTTTTTATAGTGGACGGCGATATGAAAACATCGGCCTAGCTTGGTAATCTCATTCTGCTCCTGTCCCCTTTCAACATGAAGTGGTTTTTTAGAAGCGTTCCTCTGAGAACTCGATTTAAGTTGATACAAAGACAGACGGATACAGGAGAAATTTAGCGGTAACGCGCATGCGCACATTTGTCTCTGTGGAATGAGCGAAGTCTTTCATTTGAGCCTTTCGTCTGCTCGTGTGTTTCGCGATGTGGCTGTTATTGTGTGAAAGTTATTCAAGTAAATCAATTTTTGGTAGTGTAAAGTACATATTTTTGTTGTAATTTAAAGTTACCTGAAACTTAGATGAAGTTTATGCCATTTGTTCCGGTTGAGGTCTTATTTGGGCAACAAAAGGTAAAAGATAATTTCTTAGTTGTTGATTGTTTATGGGAACTGGCTTTCTGAGGATCATAGCTAAAAACATAATGGCGTCGTTTGGGGCAAGTTGACACGATGCATCAACCTTTCCTAATTACTTTTAAAAATAGATTTGGAAAAGAAGCGTAAGAAGATAATGGCCGACGGCGATCAGAATAAGAGAGAGGGCCAGAAAAAAGTTGAAGTTGTGGTTGGAACAAGACATGAGTCAGACCAAAACGGATAGGCCAAATTGGGAAAAGGCTAGAAAAGGTGAAAATAAGACTGAAACGGGATCCAAGGGAAAAATGAACTCCACGAAGACGTTTGGATGTAGAAGAGGTCAAACAAGTTGTTTATTCAAAAGAAAATACAGGGAGACGTGCACATAACGTCAAACATAAGAGAATGGTATTTACAATGATATTTACAAAAGACCGACTTTAATTGGCGGTAAATCACAGTGTAAGCACACAGGCAAGAAAAGCCAATGAGACCCTGAAAACAGGATGAACAGTTCTCGATGTCAGGGACATTAATGGCTGATATGATCATCATCATCATTGTCAACCATTATCAATCCACTGCTGGACGAAGGTCTCCCCAAGTTTCCTCCACAACGGTCTGTCTTGTGCCAGTCTCCTTCATGTCACTCCCGCATACTTTCGAATTTCATCCACCCATCTCCCATGTGGTCTTCTTCTGGGTCTTTTCCTGTCCCTTGGAATCCAATCTAAAATTTCGGCTGTCCATCGATGGTCTGTCCTTCTGGCAGTATGCCCAGCCCATTGCCATTTCAGGGATTTAACTCTGATCATGATGTCTTCCACTCTTGTCATTTTTCGGATCCGCGAGTTCCTCTTCTTATCTCTCCTGGTTACACCAAGCATGCACCTCTCCATGCTGCTTTTAGTTGTCTACAGCCTTTGTATGCCTCTTTTAGTTAAGGTCCACGTCTCTGCACCATACGTAAGCACTGGAAGGATGCATTGATCAAACACTTTTCTTTTAAGACATAATGGCATATTGCTCTTGAAAACTATGCTGTTTCTTCCAAAAGCTCTCCAGGCAAGTTTTGCACGCCGATTAATTTCTTCATTAATGTGACCCTCACTTGATATCTTCTGTCCAAGATAAACGTACGTGTCTGTTATCTCCAGCTTTTCTCCATCAATCGAAATGGCCGATATATAATTAGAAAAATTGAAGTAAAGTTCAAAGGGAAGGCATGAAGGAGTGTTCACTTGACACCAGGAGCGGAGAGATTCTTCAACTGTTGCTATGATGGGAAACATCGAGACAAGGTGTGCTAGTTAATCAGATGAAAATCATGATAAAATATCGGTGATAATAGCAGACCCTCAATTAGGATCCACTGCCTTGAAGCGGGAGATCGGATGACGGTGTGCAAAGGCGAGTAGCAGCGGCGAGGATGTGCCTGATTCGGCGATCGATGTATTTGACATAGGGACTGGTTTGGTCATGGCAAAGGAAGCAAGAAAGTCATGGAGACCGATAATCTGCATTCGAATGCTTGGGAAAGAGGTCTGATGATCGTCAACGAAGTTGGTGTAGAAGTGCGGTTTTTGGGGAGCACACAGAAGATCGAACAATTCCTGGTGTGTGAGAGGTGATTCCGGGACACATGAGCCAGAAACGAACGAGAAATATACCTCAGATGAAATGCAGTGATCAGATCCTGTAGAAGTAAATGTGGCTTCGGAGACTTTATATTTGGCAATCGTCGTGCTAGACCGAGGAGAAGAACGATGTGGAGTAGATGGACGCCCTTGCTTAGAGCAAAGCCGAGGAGGCTTGGGGGCAGTGCGTTTCTCAGAGTGAGAGTTGCATTTCTCATCAGGAAGGATACAATCACTTACGACAGGCTAGCCCGTGCTGGAGGAAGTAGCTTCGGTTGAGGCGTCAGGACTGTCGGAATCAAAGATGTCAAGAAAATCATCGGTGAGACCAAGCAGTTCTGGAACCAAGAAAGGAGAACTAGTTGACGACAGGGGAGGAAAAAATCCCACTGTAGGCGTCAGAAGGTGAAACAGAGTCAGAAGAAAACGAAGGTACCTTCCGTTTAATGTGCCTTAAGCCGTATTCGGCATCCCAACCTGGGCAAATTTGGATTCAGTACATTTCCGGGAGAAAGTGGGTCATTTAGAATACGGAAATGACAGTCATGCTAACATGTGCGTCCACTAGCAAATCAGACGTTGGGATTTTGCTCGATGACAATGAACGTGACAGTCTCAATGACAGTGAACTTATAATTTGAAATAAGCATTTTTGAAGAAAAACTTTAATAACCAGTGCCAACGTATCACATGCTGTTTATGTTTAGCACATCTTTCCTAAAAAAAGATCGTACTTATGTTACCGATTCGTCAGCCGGTCTGTCCGTCTGTTTGTAGATACCATATCTCTGTAAACTACTGCACCGATTTGAAAAATTCTTTTTGCATTTAAGAGCTTGAAATTTGCGAATGATGGTCCATCCCTTTCTTATTCTTTTTTTTTTTTTCACGATGCACAATTTCGCCGTCAGAAGGCGTAAATGCAGATGATATTCAAAATACATTTTATTTCATATATTTGCTTCTGAACATTCGATTGAAAAAATTCTTTTATCTTTCGATTCCATTTTTGTCGACGAGTATTTTAGATATAACCACTTTTCAAGTTACATATAGATTTTCCGCTAGGGGGCGTAAAAGTAAATTGCGTTTCCCCCGATATCTCTGCTTCTAAAACTCCGACTTGAAAAATTCTTTCTGCACTGGATACAGCTCCTGATGGGAAATGTTTTGCATATAATTTCTAATTTTTGGTAAAAAACGGTTTAGAAACCAGGGGACGTAAGTGTTAATTTCTGCTTCGCATGTATTTGCAGCAAAATCTGAGCTTCTAAAATCTCGATTGAAAAAATTCGTTCGTGGACCGATACCACTCACGCCGATAAACCTTTTCGGAATATTTTCTTCTTAAAATAGCGCACGGTTTCACCAGGGGATGTAGATATATTTCTCAGTTTTGTCAATATCTCTGCTTCTAAGAGTCCGATTTGAAAAATTCCTTCTTTGTTGGATAGAGTTACCGGGGCGAAACATTTTCCCTATAATTTCAAAATTTCAAGCAATTCTTGGACTTTCCGCTAGGGGCGTTAATGTAAATTGCGTTTCCCCCGATATCTCTGCTTCTAAAACTCTGACTTGAAAAATGTTTCCTGTGTCGCATACAGCTCCTCATGGGAAATGTTTTTTCATGTAATTTCTAATGTTTGATAAACAATGGTTTGGCCACCAGTGGGCGTAAGCGTTAATTTCTGCTTCTGTTGCATTTGCAGCAAAATCTGAGCTACAATCTCGATTGGAAAAATTCTTCCGTGGACCGATGCCACTCACATCGAAAAACGTTTTGAGAATACTTCCTTCTTAAAATAATTCATGTTTTTTCCGCCAGGGGGTGTAGATGCATATCTTATTTTTGTCGATATCTCTGCTTCTAAGAGTCCAATTTGAAAAAATGCTTACTTTGTTGGAGAGCTTTTCAGCTGCGAAATGTTTCTCATATAATTTAAATTTTTTAACGCACAATTCTGTCACCAGAGGGCGTTAGGTCAAGTTTCCCTTTACAGCAATGATCTGCGGGACTAAAAGTCCGACTGAAAAACTGCTTTCTTCGGTCAGACACTACTAACAATGCAAACTTCGTTCAACCAGCGGCTAAAAAAGCATGTTACGAAGATTAACAAATGGTGTACAAAAAGTTTCTCAAAGCACAAGGAAAGTATCAGAGACAAACAGATTTTCAAATCGAACAGTTACAAGAAGAAGGAAACATGATATAAATCTACGTCTGCTATCGGAAGAATTTTGCCTAATGGAAAGTTGTAAATAAGCAAAAAATATCCTTCATGGAAAAAGCCATGTTAAAAAAAAATGGATACTTCTCCCAAAAGCACAGATAGCAAAAAAAAAAAAAAAAATTGTTTTTAACACACTCAGCGAGAAATCTATACATTGTTTGAACGTGATAATGCTCCACAACTTTATTGTACCGAATGGTATACAGTACAGAAGAGATTTCCCAACAGTGGTTTTAGAAGCGGCGATACAGCAGCAAACTGAAGTACAAAAACACCGCCTGTCGACTGACTGCGAACTACAAAATTTCCTTACATACCAGTCTAAAGTGTTCTACAAAGTAATTACAGAGGGACAGGTATGAGACAGAGACACGTATGAGTGGACAAAGGGAAACGTGGCATCCGGTGTTGAAAGCTTTTTTTTAAATCGCATATGCAGAAGCAGAGATATCGAGCAAAACAGAGTAAGGATTTGAGCCTCCTAGCGGAGAAATTCTGCATTATTTTGGGGGAAAAAATTCAATCGGTGTGCACACTGATTCCACACAAAAATAAAAAATAAAAACTTTTTAAATTTCTTAAAAATTCCACACAAAAATTCCACCCAATTTTCTTTTTTTGCCCCGTACCGCACAGTCCGCGAAATAATTTTACAATAACTGGAAGATATCGTTTTGAACTCTCACGTCGATAGTCCACTATTTTACATGAGGTATGAGGACGACGTGCTGTATTTTTGGCAGCATTCCCACGAAAAGCTACCAATATTTGCTGAACGTTTGTCAAATAAATTTCTTCTTTTAGGTTGACTCGATTGAGCGACCGGAACTGGTGGGCAAGTGGACCCTACACCATGATAACGCCCGACCACATGTCGCTGCTTGTGTTGAAGAGTTTCATGAGAAATGCAATATTGAAATCATGCCACAGCCTGCCTACAGTCCTGACCTCGCTCCGTGCGATTTCTGGTTATTTCCAACAATGAAAGTGAAGTTTCGAGGCGCCACATTCAGCACAGATGCTGACGTTATTCAAGCTGTGCAGGGGTCGCTAAAGCAGCGTCTACAAAACGCCTAAGCCACATGCTTTGAAAAGTGAACTGAACTATGGGACCGTTCCATATCATCAGAGGGAAGATACTTTGAGAAAGAATGACATATATTTTGATATACCTACATGTCTTCATTTTGTGTGATTTTACTCTCAGGTTTTATGGAACGGCCGTTGTAGAATTTGTACTTCTAGGAAATGGAGGGAGTCCTCTGAGCGAATTTCTCAGAGAGTAGTAGAAACACACCATTTTTATAATTGTAGTTTCAAATATGAGAGAGAGAAATACACTTTCGAGTCACATTTTGACTACCAGCTGATAACCAGGTAACTGCCGTGTGCAGCGCGGATAGCAGCTCGAAGGGCTGGAAGTGACTCAATAAGGTGCTGGAGAAGTTTCACAAGTGTGTAAGCCATTGTAACTGCAGTGCATCTGACAGCTGCTGGAGGGTGCATGGTGGAGGATCCATAGAGCGAACAACACGATCGCGGTGGTCCCACAGAGGCCCAATTGGGTTTAAATCTGGAGAATTATGCGGTCAGGGAAGTACTTTGAAGACTCCTCCGTGTTCTTCCAACCACTTTCGGACATTTCTAGCTATGTGACACGTCGTATTGTCGTGCTGGAAGATCCCATCCGCCCCAAGGAAGAAAATCAGCATGTATGGATGCTCGTGGTCTGCAAGGATCTATTCGTAACGAATTCGGTCCATAGTGCCTTCCACAGGTATGAGTGGGCACAGGGAACGCCACGAAAACATTCCCCAGACCATAACACTGACCCCACCAGCTTGTGTTTTTCCAGCAATGGTTGAAGAGTGTTTCTTCTCCGATGTTTCTCGGCTTATGCCCTAACGCCCATCCGTTCGATGAAGAAGAAAAAATGACTCATCGGAGAAGGCAATCTTTGCCAGTCAGCGGAGGTCCAATTCCGATAATGCCGTGCGAACGTAAGACTTTTCTGCCGATGCAACTTTGTTAGCATAGGTGCAGTGATCATCCGTCTGCATCGGAGCCCCATACGCATCAGGGTTCGCTCAACTGTCTCTTTAGACACACTTCCGGCAGCCTCCTGGTTCATTCGGCCAGTGAGTTGCTCCACTGTAGCGTGTCGATCAGCCCTCACTCACCCTCGCTGCCGACGTTCGCCTCTGACATCAGTCATATGGTATTCCGCAGTTTCCACTTTGCTTATTCGCAATGGTGCCATTTCTCCAATCACGATGCACTTTAACCACTGTAGCACAAGAACAGTTCACAAATTACGCTGTTTCAGAAATACAGCCACCCTTGGCCCGAAAGCCGATAATCATCCCTTTTTGCAAATCTGATAAATAGCTCCTTTTATCCATGACAGCAACGAGTAATATGTTTTCAGATCTGATCAGATCATATAGAGGATTTTAGGAAAAAGTGTCTGACACCAGGTCTTAAACAACCCTTGGAAATAGGAAGACAGGAGATTTGGGCTAGAGTGCCCGATATGAAAGTGACACGGATGCGAAGTAGAAAGGGGAAGGAATGCGCCCTTATGTATTACCGGGGGCCAGTACCCGGGGTCAGACGGCTTAACGTGCCCATCCTAAGCACGGCGGATATTTAGTGGATTGAGCGTTCGTACCTGCCACGGGATCGAACATGAGGTCATTTCCATGGCAGTCACGAACGTTGCCCACCAGGCCACCCGCGGCTTGATATATTTTCAGAATGCCTAGAGCACACCTTATACACCCCCAAAGCCAGCTCACGACAGGTGCCTTCTTTCTTAAGCTACGCGCATTTGACGTCAAAGGTAGCAGGTGGTCACAATAATATGACTCAGTTGTGTAAATTCCTGTCAGGTTACAGACTAAAATTCATAAACAGCCTTATGACAGCAAAAGAGGGAAAGAAAAACGACGTAAGAAAGCTAAAATTGCGAAGAAATAGTAACTTGCCAGAGAGATTCGTATCCATGGTTCCCATAATACATACACTGGCGTGCAAAAATTAAGGACAAGACGGCTTTTCGAATGTAACGTCGAGCAAAAGTGCTCCACATCGACTCAAATCATACCATAAGATCCCCAAGATGTAAGAATATGGAACAAGTGAACCAAACCGTTCAAACAAGGAATCCAAAGGATAAAAAGGCACTTTATTGAAAAGGTAGCTCCGAGCACAACTGGACAGAAGACAGAAACTTCCATGTGACAGGCGGCTGCCAAGAAAAATCCAGTCTTTAGTAGGTGATATGATCACCCCTGACTGCGTTGCAGGATTTACAACGTCTGTCCATGCTGAGAACGAGGTTGTCAAGAAGCTGTTGAGGCATCGCGGCCCATACTTCTTGTAGCGCCAATCGCAGCTGCGGAATCGTTGCTGCCAGTTGGTGACGTGCTGCCAAGTGTCTCCCAAGAAGATCCCACACGTGTTCGATTGGATTTAGGTCCGGGGGCGGGCCAATCCATGCGCTGAATATCTTCACTCTCCAACAGCTCTGCGACAGCCACTGTACGATGAGGTGTAGCGTTGTCGTCCCTGAAGAGGAGCTCAGGACCCGCAGCACCTGTAAACAGATGCACGTGAGGTAAGAGAACCTCGGTACAATAGCAGACACCAGTGACTGAACCTCCTTGAAAGATGTGGAGGTCAGTACGGCTACCAAGCATGATACCGCCCCAAACTAGAACGCCGCCACCTCCAAACCGGTCCTATTCGATGATGTTGGAGGTGTGATTGCGCGTTCCCTGCTCTCTCCAGATGTGTATGCGTCCAGAATCGCTCGTCAGACTAAATCGGCTCTCATCCGTAAAGAGAACTCCACCCCATTGCTGATGTGTCCGGTTCTTGTGTTCCTGGCACCACAGAAATCGCCGTCTCCGATGAGCAGGCGTTAATGGCACACACCGTACTGGTCGTAATGCAAATAGACCACCTTTGTGCAGCCTCCTGGCCACGGTAAAACGCGATAACGGACGTCCAGTTGTATGTTGCATGCGCCTTGCGATTTCTCCCGCTGTCAGCCGTCTGTCTCTTCTCACTTGTAGGACAATATACCGGTCGTCCGCCGCCGTGGTTGCTCGTGGACGACCACTGCTAAACTCTCGGACAGCTGTTCCTGTCATTTGAAATGCTCTCCAAGCTCGTGAAACGATGCTGTGAGCGATCCCGAACTCCTCGGCCACACTAGTCACACTTCGACATTCTTCCAACTTCCCAATGACGCGACCTCGGGTAAAGTCATCCAGATGTCGTCTACTGGTTTGCCTGTTGGCCATATCACACGGTGGCAGCAACTCGACGTCTTTCAAACTGATGTACGCCGTGCAATAGCTTTCACCGAATTGGTGAGCGTACACCGACCGTGTGCTTTATACCCTTCCGACATTCCCCCACCCACGTCATGCTGCATATATGCGCATGCCCTACCGTACCGGACCCTAGTCTATCTCCTGAGTGGTCTTTCGGTCCGTTGAGCCTGCTCGTTCTGCTGTTATGCTAATTTCTCCTCTGCGTCCTTAATTTTTGCACACCAGTGTATGTAGAATAAATAGTACATACAGCATACACGTGAAAACTTTTTTCGGCTAGGGATAACATTACCAGAATCGGGTAAAATATGTAGTAACGAGGTGTTTTTGCCAAAATTTGTGTCTAATATTTCAAAATTTATTCCCCCCTCCGCATCATGCTTAGCCCCCCCACTCATAACCCACCCAGTTCTGGGAGGCTGGCGTCGCCACTGGTTGGGGGTGGGGACTGTTTGCTTTACAAGAAGGGTGAAACCTTTGGTTGTTACCTTCATGACCAGGGTCGTAGATAGAAATACACTGCTGGACAATTGCTAAGAACGGATCAAAAACGGCTATATAGCGCATTAAAAAGTAAGCGTGGTTGAATGCCAATTGAAATAAAATAATGTCAGAATGCCAGGACATTACAAGAAAGACAATTTGTTATGCTCTGAAATCCAGAAGGCTTTGGAACGTGTTCAAGGGACAAACAGGCCATTTTGTGCAGAATACGTAAACGTGAACAAAATGCAAGTACCGTCCGCAGGCGTTCCGGAGCAAGATTTCAATACGGGATATGGCCACCATGGAGGGCGATGCAAGATTCCACACGTCGTGTCATGCTTTGCACAACATTATCAAGCAGCTGTTGGGGTAATTTATCCCATTCCTCTGTCAGTGCACGGATGAGGGTGTCCTTGTTTATTGGAGGGCATTGGCGACCAGCAAGACTCCTCCCCAAAGCATCCCACACATTTTCAATGGGATTCAGATCTGGAGAACATGCTGGCCATACGAGGCTTTGAATATCCTCGCTCTCAAGACACTATTGGACAGCGACTGTTCGATGACATGTTGCGTTGTCGTCCATGAAAATGAATCTATCACCGACAGCACCACGGAACATGCGAGCATGAGGTAGCAGAACATCCTTAATGTATCGTTGGCCAGTCATAGTCCCAGTTGGAAGCACAAAGAGGGACGTACGGCCATTGATCATGATGCCAGCCCATACCATGACACTACATGTCGGATATCGGTCCCTTTCCTGCATGTTTGCTGGACAATATGCAGGACCACTATCACGCCAGATCAGTTGTCGTCGACAATCAGACGATAGACTGTATCTACTCTCATCTGAGAAGAGGACAGCAGACCAGTAGTTATCAGTCCAATTGCGATGTTGATGGCACCATTGCAAACGGCGCGGTACGGTGACGTCTGGACAATGGGATGCACACAACAGGACGGCGGGCGTATAGTCCTCCTTCATGCAAACGTCTGGCGACAGTTTTTCGGGTGATCCGCTTGCCAGTAGCAGCCATAAACTGATTTTCTACCTCACTAGCTATGCAGCGCCGGTGTCTTTTTGATGATAGCACTATGTACCGATCTTCTGCAGATGTCGTACTGCAAACACTACCTCTCCCGTCACGTTTGCTACACTCTCCATTTGTTTGAAATGATTTCTAAAGCCTTGAAACAACACTGTGGCTGACGTCGAACTCCCTGGCAACATCTCTTATTTTTCGCCCTTGTTCAATCTTGCCAATAATACGGCCACGCATAAAATAATCTAGGTGATGTCGGGAAGACATACTGAAAATTGCAAGTTCGTCAATTGATTCTTTCCCTTTCAACTTTGCGTTTGAACAACAACGGTCAATACGCGTCAAATCCTTTATATCTCTTATCAGCGCTATGACGTCACGAACAAGTTCGGCAATCCAAAATTTGCATACGCACAAGGCGTCTTACTGTAACCCGCACTTATGCTAATTTCCACATTTACCTGCCTTCCATTTTATGGTTGCTATCGTTGCTATTGTCATCCGTCCTTAGCAATTGTCCGGCAGTGTATATGTATATCATCATCATCATCATTGTCAACCATTATCAATCCACTGCTGGACGAAGGTCTCCCCAAGTTTCCTCCACAACGGTCTGTCTTGTGCCAGTCTCCTCCATATCACCCCTGCATACTTTCGAATTTCATCCACCCATCTCCCATGTGGTCTTCTTCTGGGTCTTTTCCTGTCCCTTGGAATCCAATCTAAAATTTCTGCTGTCCATCGATGATCTGTCCTTCTGGCAGTATGTCCAGCCCATTGCCATTTCAGGGATTTAACTCTGATCATGATGTCTTCCACTCTTGTCATTTTTCGGATCCACGAGTTCCTCTTCTTATCTCTCCTGGTTACACCAAGCATCCACCTCTCCATGCTGCTTTGAGTTGTCTGCAGCCTTTGTATGTCTCTTTTAGTTAAGGTCCACGTCTCTGCACCATACGTAAGCACTGGAAGGATGCATTGATCAAACACTTTTCTTTTAAGACATAATGGCATATTGCTCTTGAAAATTATGCTGTTTCTTCCAAAAGCTCTCCAGGCAAGTTTTGTACGCCGATTAATTTCTTCATCAAATGTGACCCTCACTTGATATCTGCTGTCCAAGATAAACGTACGTGTCCGTTATCTCCAGCTTTTCTCCATCAATCGATAAATCTTCATTTCTTGTAAAAGCATTGAACATCACTTTTGTCTTCTGAAAGTTCATTTTTAATCCCACTTCTTTACTCTTGTCAGCAAGTTCCTGGATCATACTCTGCAGCTCTGATGGGGTAGTTGCAAAAATGACTACGTCATCAGCAAAACGAAGGTGGGTTAGATAATCTCCATTAATCTTTATCCCCTTGTTTTCCCAGCTCAGCGACTGAAAAACACCCTCCAATGTGGCATTAAAGAGCTTCGGAGATATGGTGTCACCTTGTCTCACTCCCTTTCCAATTTTTACGTGTGTTGTATTTTCAAACAGCCGAATCTTTGCACTTGCATTTTCATAGATGTTATTAATAATATTAATGTATGCATCTTCAATACCGCAGGTTTTCAGAGCCATTGTAACTGCTGATGTTTTCACCGAATCAAAGGCTTTTTCATAATCGATAAAAGCCATGCACAATGGAAGTTCATATTCCCTCGCTCTTTCAATTAGTTCTCTCAGCACGTGGATATGATCTATTGTGCTGTAGCCACTCCTGAATCCAGCTTGTTCTCTCGGTTGAGCCATGTCCAGTGTTACCTTCAAGCGGTGTAAAGAACTTTAGTGAAGATTTTATAAACTACTGATAGGAGGCTGATAGGTCTGTAGTTTTCGAGATCCTCAATGTCACCTTTCTTATGTAGCAGGATCATTGTAGTGGTGTTCCAATCCTCAGGAATCTTTCCTTCATTAAGGCATTGAGTGAAAATTTCGGCGAGTACTGTTTCGATTTCTCCACTTGCTTCTTGTATGATGTCTACAGTAATTCCATCTTCTCCTGGAGCTTTACCTCGCTTCATGTTCTTGATTGCATGTGCAACTTCTGCTGGAAGGACTGGAGGAACTCTGGTACTGGTATCTTTCATGATGTCTGGAGTGCATGTATCATCCCTTTCATATAATTTGGAGTAGAAATCTTTCACTCTTGTCAAAATTTCGCCTCTATTTCTTGTTACAGAACCATCTTCTTTTCTCAGTGCCATAATCTGTTTTCTTCCCTTACTGTGTAACGTACCAGGAGATGTGACGTACCTGCCAGAAGGACGCACATGACATAAAGGCAGATAGCAATTAGAATCAATGTCCGCGTAGCTTAATTGGTAGAGCAACTTATTCCGGAATGAGTGGACCCGGGTTCGAACCCCGGCGCGGATAAAAGTGACGGAGAAATTTACTTCGTTATAATGGCGCCCGAACTATCCGGATGACCCGACCGTTCAAAATCTCGCATTGGTGTGATGTTATTTCCACACAGCGAGATAGGAAAAATAAGAGAATCCTTTCTCCAGTACTTCGAAAAAAAAAAAAAAAAAAATAAGGGAGAGATGATGTAACGTACCAGGAGATGTGACGTACCTGCGCGAAGGACGCACATGACATAAAAAGGCAGATAGGAATCAGAATACATGTCCGCGTAGCTTAATTGGTAGAGCAACTTATTCCGGAATGAGTGGACCCGGGTTCGAACCCCGGCGCGGATAAAAATGACGGAGAAATTCACTTCGTTATAACTGAGATGTCCCTTTGCTATCTTTAGGCTTTGGTTGTTTTCAATTGCTTTCCTCACTAGTTCACAGTTGAATTTCCTTACGTCTTCAGTGATACTTTTTCTTACTGTCTTGCATAGCTCTATATATTCCACTTTGGAAGTCACATCTTCTTTAGTTGTCCTCATCTCTCTTCTTTTTTGCATCAACATTTTGGTTTTTCTTGATAATTTGTTCACATTCAACTTGTTCTTAGACCCAGCTAATTTTGTTGCTGTTTCCATAATAGCTTTGGTTACTTTTCTGTTAACTTCAGAGATGTCCACTTCTTCCGATGTTAGGCCTTCTAAAGCAGAGAACCTGTTCTTCAGTTCTAACTTGAAGGTATTATGGTGTTTTTTAAGGTTGGTTATGTCAATAGATTTTGTTTGTCTTATGAGCTTGCCACGTTCAAGTTTAGTGTTGAGGTGCATCTTACATCTCACCAATCTATGGTCACTACCTGTGTTGAACT
Organism: Macrothele yani; assembly: GCA_039090855.1. NCBI lineage: Eukaryota > Metazoa > Arthropoda > Arachnida > Araneae > Macrothelidae > Macrothele > Macrothele yani. Next base: position 124,800,553 of record CM077013.1, read on the forward strand.
TGTTTAGCACACTGCAGTCTTCTATGACGAATTTTTTGTTACACATAATAAAATCAATTTCACTTGTCGTCCCATTTGGATGTCTCCATGTCCATTTCCTGTGTGGCTTTTTCTTGAAGAAGGAGTTCAAGATGAAAAACCCTTCTGCCTCTGCAAACTCAACGAGAGTATTTCCACGCTGGTTTCTGTTGCCATGACCGAATTTACCTACTGAAGTTTCATTCTGTTGCCGTTGCCCTATTTTTGCATTGAAATCTCCCATAATTATTTTCAAGTGCTGCTTACCTTTATTATTTAGATGACAAATTTCCTCATAAAATTCTTCAATTTCTTCTTCAGGATGACTTGTGGTGGGTGCATAAGTTTGAATAATCTGAGCCTGGTATCTTTTCGAGAGTTGGATAACAAGTCGTGCAGCTCTGTCAGAGGAACTTTCAACTTCTACAACTTTATCCTTCAGTTTCTTGTTTATTATAAATCCAACACCACTAGTTCTGCCAGTATCTGTCCCACGATAGTAGAAGAGATGTCCACTTTTCAGTTCGATGAGATCTTCTCCTTTTCTCCTTACCTCACTTAGCCCTACGATGTCCCACTTGATCCTTTGTAGTTCCTCTTCCAATTCAAGAAGCCTTGAATCAGAAGATAAGGAGCGTCCATTGTAAGTAGCCAAGGTCAGCATCAGATGGCAGCCTAGTCCGGTCCTCCGGGGATTCTTAGCACCCTCTGCCTTCATGTCGCACTGGCCGCTGCCTTGGCCAGGTACATTCCAGCTGCCGGAGACTGAGGGCCAAGATTTAAGTTGTGTATATATACAACCAAAGCCTAAAGATAGCAAAGGGACATCTCAGTAAGGGAAGAAAACAGATTATGGCACTGAGAAAAGAAGATGGTTCTGTAACAAGAAATAGAGGCGAAATTTTGACAAGAGTGAAAGATTTCTACTCCAAATTATATGAAAGGGATGATATATGCACTCCAGACATCATGAAAGATACCAGTACCAGAGTTCCTCCAGTCCTTCCAGCAGAAGTTGCACATGCAATCAAGAACATGAAGCGAGGTAAAGCTCCAGGAGAAGATGGAATTACTGTAGACATCATACAAGAAGCAAGTGGAGAAATCGAAACAGTACTCGCCCAAATTTTCACTCGATGCCTTAATGAAGGAAAGATTCCTGAGGATTGGAACACCGCTACAATGATCCTGCTACATAAGAAAGGTGACATTGAGGATCTCGGAAACTACAGACCTATCAGCCTCCTATCAGTAGTTTATAAAATCTTCACTAAAGTTCTTTCACACCGCTTGAAGGTAACACTGGACATGGCTCAACCGAGAGAACAAGCTGGATTCAGGAGTGGCTACAGCACAATAGATCATATCCACGTGCTGAGAGAACTAATTGAAAGAGCGAGGGAATATGAACTTCCATTGTGCATGGCTTTTATCGATTATGAAAAAGCCTTTGATTCGGTGAAACCATCAGCAGTTACAATGGCTCTGAAAACCTGCGGTATTGAAGATGCATACATTAATATTATTAATAACATCTATGAAAATGCAAGTGCAAAGATTAGGCTGTTTGAAAATACAACACACGTAAAAATTGGGAAGGGAGTGAGACAAGGTGACACCATATCTCCGAAGCTCTTTAATGCCACATTGGAGGGTGTTTTTCAGTCACTGAGCTGGGAAAACAAGGGGATAAAGATTAATGGAGATTATCTAACCCACCTTCGTTTTGCTGATGACGTAGTCATTTTTGCAACTACCCCATCAGAGCTGCAGAGTATGATCCAGGAACTTGCTGACAAGAGTAAAGAAGTGGGATTAAAAATGAACTTTCAGAAGACAAAAGTGATGTTCAATGCTTTTACAAGAAATGAAGATTTATCGATTGATGGAGAAAAGCTGGAGATAACAGACACGTACGTTTATCTTGGACAGCAGATATCAAGTGAGGGTCACATTGATGAAGAAATTAATCGGCGTACAAAACTTGCCTGGAGAGCTTTTGGAAGAAACAGCATAATTTTCAAGAGCAATATGCCATTATGTCTTAAAAGAAAAGTGTTTGATCAATGCATCCTTCCAGTACTTACGTATGGTGCGGAGACGTGGACCTTAACTAAAAGAGACATACAAAGGCTGCAGACAACTCAAAGAAGCATGGAGAGGTGCATGCTTGGTGTAACCAGGAGAGATAAGAAGAGGAACTCGTGGATCCGAAAAATGACAAGAGTGGAAGACATCATGATCAGAGTTAAATCCCTGAAATGGCAATGGGCTGGACATACTGCCAGAAGGACAGATCATCGATGGACAGCCGAAATTTTAGATTGGATTCCAAGGGACAGGAAAAGACCCAGAAGAAGACCACATGGGAGATGGGTGGATGAAATTCGAAAGTATGCAGGGGTGACATGGAGGAGACTGGCACAAGACAGACCGTTGTGGAGGAAACTTGGGGAGACCTTCGTCCAGCAGTGGATTGATAATGGTTGACAATGATGATGATGATGATGATATATATATACATATATATATCTTTTTTTTTTATTGGGAGTTTAACGACCACCGTGAACAACTCAATGGGCTGTAAGCAGTCACCCGTCTCTAATTTTGGGCCACTGACTCCAAGGAAATGAGAGAGCCGGTAGCGTACGACAAACAAAACATCCATGCCTCACCGGGATTCGAACCCTGACCCATCTCAGACGAATGATCAGAAGCCATTGCTTAGACCACTGCGGTAGCGGGGCGACGAAATAATTTTCGGGGAAAGTGAATATGAAAGTTAAATTTCACCGTGCGTCATACATATGTTAAATTTTTTCTCTGTCACATTTTTTTACTTGCGCATGAAATTTTTTCAATTTAATACTATCCATTTATCAAATACTTAGTTACATGCTATATTACTTACACAAATATATGGATCTATCTACCCTCTCTTTATTTAAGTGCTGCATTTCGGGAGAGGGTTTAAATCCCCCAAAATCCTCCGTGGGCCTGGTCCTCACTGCAGAGCTCGAAATGGGCCAGCATACCCCGGTATGTCATACCGACACTTATTTTTGTCCTAGTATTTAATACCGGCGCTTTTTTTACTAGGAGTTTACATACCGGCACTGATTGTAGTAGTGGGAGTGAAGAAAAATTGTTTTTATTTGTTAATTATTTTTATTTTGTCCCTGACTTACAAGTACGCATTTTTAAGCGTAAAAACCTTACGTATCTCGTGCCCTTGAGATATAGTTGTGTAGGAACCGTAAAGATTAAGGGGGTGATGTACACATTATCTATAAGTTCAATCCTTCAGAGGATGGAAATGAAGCTACCCATAGTGCATGACCACATCTTGCCCAAGCCCCAGATCATCCAACTAAAGATGTCTATAATTTTCATCATATCATTCATTAATTTAAAATATTCAATTTGAAGAGATTCTTCATGGAACGAAGAATTGGGAGTAATAGATTACACATATTGTTCTTTAATTTTGCAGGAATGAGTATAAATTTTTTCCACTTTGGATTTTTTTTTTCTGGAGGGCGGTGAGATTGCTATTAATTTAAGACTGAATATTCATTTTGATTGCGTTGGTTCTAATTGCCCGACTTTTTACTTCATGGAAGTTCCTATTGGAAAGGGGCTGCGTTCTCGGCTCGGGACCTTAAAGTTCTGGGTTAAAGACCCACTGAATCACCAATGATTAGCCGAGGTTCGGAAGTCTCGTTAATCCGTTGGTCCCGGGGTATAACACTCCTCATTATAAACAAGCCTAACCCCAGTCCTCGGTGTTACATAAGTAGTGCCCAGAGATGGAAACGGGTCACAGGTCAACGGGTCGACAATTTCTTGCGGGTCCAACGGGTTGGGTCAAGATGTTCCTGACCCGAGTTTGACCAGCTTTCATTCCCATTTTATTTTTGAAAAGGGAAAAATATATTCCAAAGAAAAATGCGCGTTGTGGAATTCTGTAGTCTGGTGCGCACGGAGCGAATAATGATTTGCCATGCAAAAATATTGTCGTCTCTTTCTTAAATCAACGAAGATTTCCACCGAACAACGTCAGAAAACACACCGACTCCATATCGTAAAAAGATCCTTCCTTTGCGTTCTTTTACAGTGAGATTGTCCAAGGCAAAGTACAGGCAAACGCCATTCGCCTGCTTCTCAGCTGATTCACTCTCTCCGTGCGAAGTTCACTGTATGACTAAGAGTTTCTTTTCTCATTGCATCTTTTTTATGAGCATTCAAAGGCTTTCGATTGATGTGCTAACATCCCGTTCCCATGACATGCCATGTGGAAATTAACTCCCTGTTTCTTAATATGAATGGATTTAGTATTAAGGAGATTGAGAAAGGCATCGAGACCAACAAATACGTGCTTGTTGAAAACCACAAAGGGAAGAGTGAATGCTGGAAATTGTTTCGTCTCATTAAGGAATCGGTGAATAATTCTGTGTTGTTTGGTGTTGCATCCTGTTCAAAATGTGGAAAGTGTATAATTACAAAGAAAGATATCGACGGTGTAATAAAAGATTATGAAACCAAAAATCTAACGGGCCATATGAAAGTATGCACACCTCCATCAAAGCGTGGAAAGAGCGAACAATCTGAATACCTTTAAAAAATGCATTTGTGTAATCGTAAATAATGATTCCCATTTGTAATATACTCCATGGTCACGGTCAGAGTCAGCCATTACTTCCGGATTACGCAAAATAGTGACACTAAAAATTGCACTAAAATTTAGCAAGTAACCAAATTTTATTATTAAAAAAGGGTTTCAGTTATTGATATGAATACATATATTACGTTTATATGTACATATATATAAATTTAGTTTCGAATTTATAGTTCAAAGCCGATTTTTCCGTGTCAGTTACGGGTCCGAAATTTTTGACCCTTTTCCAACTCTGGTTAGTGCTCGCTGGGGTCCACAGATCAACCAACTGTAAGCGACCCCCATCGCTTCTGACTTATGGTGCCATATAGTATTCCACGGAATTGTCTCTCTTGACTTATGGTGCCATATAGTATTCCACGGAATTGTCTCTCTTGACTTACGGTGCCATATAGTATTCCACGGAATTGCCATATAGTATTCCACGGAATTGCCATATAGTATTCCACGGAATTGCCATATAGTATTCCACGGAATTGCCATATAGTATTCCACGGAATTGCCATATAGTATTCCACGGAATTGTCAATTGCATTTTCAAACCAAAGAGTTTTTCTTACTGGGGTTATTTTTACTTTTTTCAGTTTGGGATACTTTCTGGCAATGGTATTTTTTCCAGAGAATTTTTAGCTAAATATACGCATTCCGGCACTTCACAATTTCCATTTCGAACATGCAGTGCTTCTTTCAGGACTTCTTGGCCGGGGTGGGGGAGGGGATGGAACCTTAGAGGGGGCAAGTTTTCCATTTACTATATATATATATATATATATATATATACAGGGTGCATAGGAAAGTTCCTTTAGCCTGGAATAACTTGCGAACGGAAAAAGGTAAATTATACCTTTTGTATGAACGTTTGAAGGGAACAGGCATAGGTATGAGCAAATACACACAATTTATTGCATAAATGAGTACTTATGTCAATACAGTTTGATGACGTCAGAAAAAACAAAAACAAAAAAGGCAAACTGGCGCACAGTGATAAAAGGTTAATGTCGAGTATGTTCGAAGAGTTCGCCATTGCGCACAATACATATTTGTATTCGTGAATGTAACTCTGCATGCACATTCCTCAGCATGGAAGGGGTCACACTATTGCAAGCATCTCTAGCACGACGACGTAGATCCAGCAGACTTGTAGGTGCTGTTGCATACATCTGATTTTGGGGAGTGAATGAAGCTCGCCATTCTCACACAGCGTACGTAGGCCTAAACTTCTGATCAGGGTACATCCTGCTACAGGTTTTTATATCGTAGGTACGGTACAACGTCACAATCCGCATTTGCATACGGCTACATTTGCGAAATGTGAATATGCAGATTTGAATCGTCGCGCAGCGATTTCGGACATTTTAGGGTATTCAGGCGACAATTTATCATATCCGTGTGAAACAAATGCCGTTTTGTACTAAGTAATGGATGCTCTACAACTTTGTACTTGGAAATTTTGCTCTATCTCTTTCGTTTTCGATTTGCAATGGCTAACTTCTGCATTTCGCCACTAGGGGCGCTGCTATCGGTTGCATTCGATCGGGCGCAGTCGCTTTACTCTCCCGTTATCTCACTTGCATAACTGTACCTCTCTCCGTTCGGAAGTTATTCCAGGCTAAAGGAACTTTCCTATGCACCTTGTATATATATATATATATATATATTTATAGAAGTAATTACTATATATCTAGCACAGGGGCGCATTTATAGCGGGGCTTATCCCCCCGGAAAATATTTCATCTTTTTTTTTGTTTAAAATGCGACTTACATTAGAAAAAAATGTCTTATTTTTATAAAAATGTATCAACTTACATTAGAAAACAATGCTTTAATTTTTCTTCAATTTTTCATTAACTTTAGTTTTGTTCCAGATGGTGGATTTCAAAAACTTTCCTTTTTCGCCCCGCCCCCCTAAAGAAAAATTCTATATACATCCCTGATATATAGTAATCAGAAATTTTTATCTATTAAAATGCATTCAACGCACTCTTGACCCTGAATCACGATTCCTAGACAATTAGGTATGATTAGTCTACTTATTATATTTTGAAGAATATCATGCGTCGTAATACACTTTTTAATAAAATAAACTATAACTAGTAGCATTTGGACAAATATTTAAAAAAATCTAATTAGAGAAATATTTGTAGCATAAAAAGAAATGAAACTTTCTTTTTCATCATAGCTTGAATTTATCAAAATTTATTTCGGTAACCTAAAATGTCTCGGGGGGGGGGGTGTTTCCGGGAGGGCTTCCCCCCTGGATGTATGCCTAAAAGAAACACTGACTGCAAGATGACTGTTAACTTTAAGCGAAATAATAGCGTACGATATGTTTATTCTCATTTGCGAATAGATGAACGGAATTTTTTCCAGTACATGCCGCAGTCACTCTTTTAAATTCCCGCTGCGCTTGTTACAAAGCACAAGATATTCATGGCGAGCGTCAGCGCTGTCTGCCCACACCATCCGAGCATTGGATCCAATCGCAGGCGCCCTTTCTACAACCAGAGCGCCTTCTACAACCAATCGAGTGCTCCGTTTCTTCAAGCAAAGCGCCCTCCTTCCTCTGGCAGTCACACATGTCTTCCGGTCATATACAACAGTGGATGCCCGCGAGGAATACGAACAGTTAGTTCCTTCTGCTCCTCGGAGCAATTTTCTCACGTACTTGCCGACATGTTCGGAGCGTGGTATCTCGCACACGTTCAGATTCCCCCTTACATCATTCCTTACAGCGCTGCCGGCACCATAAAATCAGATCAAGGATACTATGCTTCTGCTTTTCTTTTTTGACTTCTGACGGAAATGCTTTTTCTGTGTTCACTTTTCAAGAGGGATGATATTTGCAAATCAGTGTGCCTACTTCAGGCGTGAGTTTTAAAGCTGCATTATACATTTCCAGTGCGACAAACTTTACATTTTACTGAAAACATCTACGCAACTTGCCCATTTTCTGCCACGAAGCTTCAACATAATGTTTGTCACTTCAGAGCTGAATTTCTCCATCATTTTTCTACAGAAACAAGAAAATCAGAGAAGTACGCGTTCGTGAGTGGAAATGCATAGTAACATTCTGAACTGGGACCATTTCTTTTGAAAATTCACATTTCGAATAATCAGCATTGCCCTGTGAATTCCGTTGCGAGAATAAGTTTAGAAGCACAGACGAATTTTCCTTTCGGATAGTGACACTTTTAAAGTGATTACAATTTATGTCAAATTTCACAACTCAGTGATGTTGCAGCAATTTCCGTGTATTGGGAAATGTGTTGCGTTTTTGATAAATCTCATAACTTCTGCATTTGGTTTGGCAAGATTCTTCAGAAAGTAAGAAATGATTTTAATAGCCTTGATCCGTAATTGAAGTTATTGATGTAAATTATGAAATCAAAATACTCGCTGATTTTCTTTGGATAAATACGATGCAATCCAGGAGAGAAGGGGTTTTATAATTTTTTTGGAATGCTAAGCAAACTTGTAGTCTCCTAATGTTATGCAGTACATAATAGAACGACAAATTTTTACTATCACTTAAATTGCATTATGAAATAGTGTTCCTTTTCTATTAAGGAAGTTCGAATGAGTGTGAGTAGAAACGTGTGCTAAAAAACACTGCTAAGAAATGGATGAAAGAGAAAGCACGCTTTAATGATTTTGATTAAACATTTAAAAAAGTACTGTTTCGAATTAAGAAATAAGCATACGATAATTTGGAGTTAAGCTTTGTACCAAATGAAGACTGGAAATTATATCTCAGAATTCCGAACAGGAAATTTAAGTTTTCACTAAACAGCAATGTGGAGTCAATATTGTTTTATTTATGTACTCAACTAAATAATGATCATATGAAAATATTTAAGTGTTCATTCATATCAAAGAGGTACGTTCGTACATATCGGAGCATTCATATTTGTGTAAAATCATAAACCTTCGTTTACTTACAGTTCATTTCGTGTATTTTTTTGAAGAAACGTATTCCTGTGTTTGTGGATTTTCAAGTACAGCATTAACAGCATAAGAGCAAACGGTTTCTTGCAGGCATTCTTCTGCGTTCTACGACACGAGTTACTATTCTTCAAAAACTAATCCTTACTGGTTTAAGATTCAAACTGCAAGTGCGAATACTCTATCAGTTTTGTCAAAAGATATTCGAAAGACTAACCTATTTGGAATTTTCTTCCTGGTTTTGAGAGGTGATTAATAAAAGCTGTGAGAATAATATCCAATTGTGATACAGAGCCAGATCATTTACGATGACGTAAATATGTTTTATCACGAGGTACATAAGCATCATATTTCTGATTGCTACTACGTACAATTTTACTGTAGTGCATAGAATTACGAAAAAATGCTGTAGCTTGATTTGCAGCATATAGAACTAAGGTCAAAAATAAGTTCGTTTGGAAGATACAGAAAAACATTCTGCATTAAACTTGAATTTTGCGTTGATATACTTCGTTGATTAACCGCAATGGAGTTCAAAGGAACGGCATCCGCTTACAACATTTCGTCGCTTTACGGTAATGAATCCAGTTACGGAAACGCAACAGACTACGTAATTTACCTGGTGCAAAATAGCACTGCTCGCAGCGTAAATGAAAGTGACACCTTTAAGCCTTTTAACTTGGAGCAAATGGTGGGGCCTAAAAGAGAGCCTCTTGGTTCTGCAATTACTATGACACTGGTTTACATAGTCATACTTCTCACAGGAGCGGTGGGAAACATATGCACGTGCATAGTTATCGCCCGAAACAGGTACATGCACACTGCAACCAATTACTATTTATTCAGTCTCGCCGTGAGTGACTTGCTCCTACTAGTTCTTGGTCTTCCGCAAGACCTGTATCACATATGGGATCGCTATCCGTACGTCTTCGGCGAGGTGTTCTGCATATTAAGAGGCTGGACTTCGGAAACGTCGACGAACGCCTCCATTTTAACGATTACGGCGTTCACGATCGAGCGATACTTGGCCATCTGTCATCCGTTAAAAGCACATACAATGTCGAGATTGTCGCGAGCGGTGAAATTGATTATAGTGATTTGGATTTGTGCTGGTCTTTCGTCTATCACAATGGCCTACCAACTTGGTATAGTTTACATGCACGATAGCCAGAACAGGACTGTGTTGGAAACGGCTCAGTGTAATATCAAAAGGGAGCTATTTCATTCTTTCGAAATCAACACTGCCGTGTTTTTCCTGTTCCCGGCATCACTGCTTCTCGTGCTCTATGTGTTGATTGCTATTCAACTGAGAAGATCGACTGAAGTTGATGGAAAACATAATGGAAAAGTCGACACTGCACCTGTCAATGGTGTTAGAGAACAGAGGGAGCGGTTATCTAGCGTGTTTTCCAGGCAAGTGAGTAAAGGTCGTAGAAAATCATCTTGTTCATCAAGGAAAGCTGTTGTAAAGATGTTGGGTGAGTACATTAGATTTTGAAATATCTGCTTTTTTATTTGGTGTTCAATAACTATATGTATTGCTCGGGAAACTTCATCAACAAGTTACCATCGTGCCATCGCAAGTCCAAAAACAATATAAGCCGTCTGAGCACGAGATAAAATATTTGTATCGAGTTCTAAAACCACATGAAAAATAAAAGTGACACTAAAGTACTTCCAGCATCTGAAGAAGGAACTCATGGAGTTCCGAAAGATCTCCTGGGTTTTAGAGTCACTTTTATTTTTCATGTAGTTTTAGAACCCAACAGAAATATTTTATCTCGTACTAAGACGGCTTATGTTGTTTTGGGACTTGGAAAACTTCAACTATAAATGTTGGAACATTTATAACTTCTGAAATGACAACTCTGAACGTGTACAGGTGCACCTCTATAAATTTGGGAAAATTTATTGCTGTCTTATTCCTACATATATAGAACTGCAACATATATGTCTATTTCGCTTAAACAACGTGATGCCTGAAAGTAGATACACTTACACAATTTATGAATGTGGAAATTATAGAATTTGAAATATTCACCTTGATATGAAATTTTAACTTTTAGTACGTATAATTGTTTTAAAAATATATGCATATTTGTTTCATGTATATTAGAAATAAACTATAGCAGATCCGATTGGCTAAATCCAGGAAAATTTGTCGATTGTAAAGGGGTGTTCCTAATTTTAAATTTAGGTTAAAAGTAAAAGTCGTTTCTCGTCCAGTATAATACATAATAAAAAATATACAGACAGAACTGAAAAGACCTGAGAGAAACTAGGATAGAATTAAGTTTTAAGAATTTTATTTTGCCATCAAAATTAACTCTCGTTGCATCTTGTTTGATTTGAAAGTTACTGTTATTTAATAAAGAAAGCTCTTGTCTTCCTGACATATATCCATTAAACTATTACGCTTTAGGCACTGTAAGGCTACAAGATTTTTTCTCACCCGTTGGCATACGTTACTTAAATATTTTATAAAAATTTCCTTGTTTGGAGAAACTATTGATAACACGTAAGCAAGCTTATTTATAGATTTGAGAGATGTTTCTGTTATTTGCACCGTTTAAATGACATTTCATTCAACTATTGATCAAACTCTACTGGATACCCTTCCAGTTCTTTAGATTTGTCTGGTTCCACTGCTGCTACCACTACAGGTGAGCATACTAGAGAACAAAATTTGCGAAGGAGCATTGTCTTTGCTGATAGTTTTCATTTGTAAATATGTAAGGCAACGCGATATGTTATCAAATGAGCATAATTTGAACAAACAGCACTTAGTTTTTAACATTGTTTTGCGTACAATATTTAGAAATCAACCATACTTTTTCTCCCAAGAGTGTTCCTTTTTTCCTCTCTTTTTGAATCTAGTTTTATGATACTGTTTGGTTGTTGTTCTTTAAATCAATCATAATTAGGTTTTATTTAATTTGTAAAAATGTAATGTACAGAATATGGTATGATCCAAGATAATTAATATTTTCCTACTAGAGGGAAATAGAAGAGTATGGGCATCCATGAAATTAAAGATTTGATGCCTATGGGCATCCCATCTGCGTATAATTTAATAAATCAACATATAACAGCGCATATATTATTTCACTTTGTAAACTCACATTCTGGCCAAATCTGGAACTGATTTGTCTTTATGATCTGATTCTATTTGAGAATATGCTCATACAACATTATTTCACAGTACTCGAATATGCTTTCTGAATTATCATGAAAGTCTGTGAGCATCAGAAACATCAAGAAATGCTTCACTTCTTTAGGCTCAAAGAACTGAGGCATTTCTTGATATTCCTGATGCTTGGGCTCCAGACTGAGAAGGACGGGGGGGGTATTCCAAAAAATGCACCCATTCTTACTGTGTGATCTGGCCATACACATCCATGCAATATGTTTCATTCAACTTTAGCCTGTGTATCGGTTCGGAATTATGAATTAAACCCCCAGCGTTAGGCAATTAATCACAAAGGTATTGATCGCCGCTTATGATTGATAAGCACTCGGCTTTGGTATCACTGCCTGCGGTATGAACTCACGTTGCAATTTTTACTAGGTGTCTGATTTTATTATTATTATTGTCATTATTACTATTATTTGCGGACGTTTACCTGAAAGTTGCTCTTTTAAATTTACACCCAGCTGACTGAACCGTAACATTCCTAACCCTGAAATGGAATATTTTCGGTAACGTGCTGTTTTTTCTTGACGCCATTTTTATTGACTAAAAAAACAACTAGTAATTATATCATGTGTACATCATTGTATATTCATTCATTCGAAGAGAGAGAGAGAGAGAGAGAGAGAGTGATGAAATGAAACAACGCACGAATCGTAACATAGCTGCGTCCTGTTGACAGCGGGACTTTGAATTTAACAATCCCTAGGGATACTGGAAAACAAGCAAATTGCACTTTATCTGGTCAAATAAAATGCACAGTGACCTTGATTTTTTATCATTAGCATTTGTAAAACAAAGTACTTTTCGGATAATCCCAGTATTTTCAATTTTCCTTGACTTTATTCGCTTGGATAATTGAGAATATAATGAATTTTCATTTATGAAACACTCATCAACACCTACAGCGCCTTGGATATTTTTTTGCAGTGCATAAAGAAACATGAAAGAAAATATCCCTTTCCTTTTCATTTGAATTACTAAAAGAGAAATCCTGGCTTGAACTCGGGCTTAAGTGGCTCAGTTCAGTTATTTAATAATTTAAAAGGAACGAAGCGGGATTGGGTTTTTTTGTGGGGGAGGAGCGGGGGCTCTGCGCTTAAATACAACAGTCACTTGACAGCTTTGTGTTAAACTGTCGCATTCGCTTTACTCTGTGTTAATAAAATGCTGCATTCACCTAGCGTCTGTTAACTAAACTAAGACATGACTTAGTACCCACTTGCTCAAATTTCGATTTCAAATTTCGAGGTAACGATTTCCCGCATTTAACGCTACATTTTGAAATCCACAATTTTTTCCCTATAAATATATAATAAAAAATCCGGATCTTACGTTTTGATGTTAACGTTTTCTTGCACCTAACTCTCCGATTTGTCAGCTCCAGAGCTTTTACATTCCGAATGCAACGTTGTTTTCTTTGCAGTTTGGACCAAAATGGCGTAAACCATCAAGGTAACTAACTGCACATTTCCGGTTTCCTCCTCTTCTCATCACAGGGGAAGAGGAACAGCACCATGGACTCATACAGCAATATTCAAACGAGCGTCGTGATAAACTTACACAAAAGATGCGATAGCAGATGATGAATACAAGGAAGATGTTAGTAAGGAAAACGAACATGGTTCTTTCAGTGAAGCACTCGACAGTTTAGAAAAGTACAAAAATGTATTTCACTTCATTTGACGTGAGCGAAAGTGTGATACCACATTTGAATAAAACCAAAGAAGAACTAACTTTATCCCTCGGTATATATGCACTATACTGACAAAAGTCACCGGACACCCCTTTAAAAGTAAATGAACCGATGCGCTGCTTTGTTAAGATGCGCAGTACAGCTGCAAACGGTATGAAAACAAGTCTACAGCTGACCGCGATCTTATCGCACTGTGAGGTCGAGTGAAAATGTCGCTGCGGGTGAGAACTGACTTTGAGAAAGGAAAGATTGTTGGAAGTTATATTAGCGGGTTGTCCATAAGAGAAACCCAGAGGCGTTTAAACATACCCAACTCAACTGTTTTCGATGTACTGAATAAGTGGAAGACACATGGCGTGTTTGAAGCAGCAAAACGTACCTGCAGACCAAAGAAAATCAGTGATAGAGGACGTCGATACTGCTAATCGACGGAGTACTACACAAGACCTCGGTGTATAGATGAGAAAAAATGCTGGGACATCGGTATGTACGCGTACCATTCACAGAGAACTTCATTCCATGGGTGACCGTGGTCGTGCGGCTGCTCATAAGCCTTTCATCTCCACTCGGAAAACTACTCGTCGTTAAGCATGGTGTAAAAAACATTTATCGTGGACCGTAGCTCAATAGAAACGGGTGCTATGGACTGATGGATCCAGATACACAATCCATCAGTCTGATGGTCGTGTGTGGGTATGGCGGCTGCCGGGAGAACGCTATTTACCACAATGTACTATTCCTAAGGTCAAGTTTGGAGCTGGCAGTGTACTCGTGTGGGGGTGGCCCATACGAGCCATTTCCATTAATCTACGGTCCACGATAAATGTTCTTTACATAATGCTAAACGACGAGTACCATTCCGAGTGGAGATGAAAGACTTATGAGCCGCCGCACAACCACGGTAACCCATGGAATAAAGTTCTCTGAGAATTGTACGTGTACATACCGAGGTTCCAGCATTTTTACCCACCTGTACACTGAGGTCTTGTGCAGTACTCCGTTGATTAGCTGTAACGACTCTCCTGAGGCTTCGACGTCCCCTATCACCCATTTTCTTTGGTCTGCCGGTACGGTTTGCTGCTTCAGGCACGCCATGTGTCTTCCACTCATTCAGTACACCCAAAACAGTTGACTTGGGTATGTTTAAACGCCTCTTGGCTTCTTTGATGGACAACCCACTAATATAAAACCCAACAATCTTTCCTCTCTTAAAGCCAGTTCTCTCCCACAGCGACATTTTCACTCAACCTCACAGTACGATATGGTTGCGGTCAGTTGCATTCTTGTTTTTATGCAGCTTGCAGCTCTACCGCGCATCTTAACAATGCAGCGGATCCGATCATTTGCATTTGAAGGGGTGCCCGGTGACTCTTGTCAATATAGTATATGTATATACACTGCTGGACAATTGCTAAGGACGGATCATAAACGGCTAAATAGCGCATAAAAAAGTAAGTGTGGTTGGATGCCAAGTGAAATACAATAATGTCAGAATGCCAGGACATTACAAGAAAGACATATTATTGTGCTCTGAAATCCAGAAGGCTATGGAACGTGTTCAAGGGACAAACAGGCCATTTTGTGCAGAATACGGACACGTGAAAAAAATGCAATTACCGTCCGCAGGCGTTCCGCCGTAAGATGTCAATACGGCATATGGCCACCACGGAGGACGATGCAAGATTCCACACGTCGTGTCATGCTTTGCACAACATTATCAAGCAGCTGTTGGGGTAATTTATCCCATTCCTCTGTCAGTGCACGGATGAGGGTATCCTTGTTTATTGGAGGGCATTGGTGACCAGCAAGACTCCTCCCCAAAGCATCCCACACATTTTCAAAGGGATTCATATCTGGAGAACGTGCTGGCCATACGAGGCGTTGAATATCCTCGCTCTCAAGACACTCCTGGACAGCGACTGTTCAATGACATGTTGCGTTGTCGTCCATGAAAATGAATCTATCACCGACAGCACCACGGATCATGCGAACATGAGGTAGCAGAACATCATTAATGTATCGTTGACCAGTCATATTCCCAGTTGGAAGCACATAGAGGGACGTACGGCCATTGATCATGATGCCAGACCATACCATGACACTACATGTCGGATATCGGTCCCTTTCCTGTATGTTTGCTGGACAATATGCAGTACCACTATCACGCCAGATCAGTTGTCGTCGACAATCAGCCGATAGACTGTATCTACTCTCATCTCAGAAGAGGACAGCAGACCAGTCGTTATCAGTCCAATTGCGATGTTGATGGCACCATTGAAAACGGGCGGTGCGGTTACGTCTGGACAATGGGATGCACACAACAGGACGGTGGGCGTATAGTCCTCCTTCATGCAAACGTCTAGCGACAGTTTTTCGGGAGATCCTCTTGCCAGTAGCAGCCATAAACAGATTTGCTACCTCACTAGCTGTGCTGCGCCGGTGTCTTTTTGTTGATAACACTATGTACCGATCTTCTGCAGGTGTCGTACTGCTAACACGACCTCCCCCGTGACGTTTGCTACACTCTCCATTTGTTTGAAATGATTTCCAAGGCCTTGAAACAACACTGTGGCTGACGTCGAACTCCCTGGCAACATCTGTTATTTTTCGCTCTTCTTCAATCTTGCCAATAATACGGCCACGCGTAAAATCATCTAGGTGATGTCGGGAAGACATACTGAAAATTGCAAGTTCGTCAATTGATTCTTTCCCTTTCAACTTTGCGTTTGAACAACAACGGTCAATACGCGACAAATCCTTTATATATCTTATCAGCGCTATGACGTCACAAACAAGTTCGGCAATCCAAAATTTGCATACGCACAACACGTCTTACTGTATCCCGCACTTATACTAATTTCCACATTTTCCTGCCTTCCATTTTATGGTTGCTATCGTTGCTATTGTCATCCGTCCTTAGCAATTGTCCGGCAGTGTATATACATAAATATAAGTCGGGGTTCACATTTCATTTTAAAGAAATTGTTGCAAACGGTTTAAGAACACAGGCTCTTGAAATTTAATAAATACCCGATGCCACGTTTTGTCATTTTAAATCGATTAAAGCAAGTTAAAATTATTGTATCTTTAGTAGATTCCTTCTGAGAAGAAAAAATGTTTTTTTCAATATTACATTTAGCGTTGTTGTTTGTTTCCTATGCGTAATATGAGGAGTAGGCAAAAAGATGATTTTTTATTACCCACCTTTGTACATACACTCATCTTCAAAAAAGTAGTTGCACCCAGAAGCACGGATCGGATTTCAATGTCATTCGGGATGAAGGTAAAAGTACCAGGAACAATAAATGATTAAACATTGAGATTGATATGGACAATATTTATTGAGCTAAAAGCCAATAAGTAGTGTCTCTAAGTATGGCGTCGGGCCGCCATGTTTGCTCGCACAGCATGTCAGACGTCTCGGCATGGAGTTGCACATGTTCGTAATGGTGTCCTGCGATGAGCCATTCCATGTAGCTTGAGTCTTCTTACGTAGTTCCTGCAGATTGTGCGTTAGGGGTGGAGTGTGGATAGCGCGTTCAATACACATTTTCAATGGGCGATACGTCGGGTGATGCGGCTGGCCATGGCAGAGTGTTAGTGCCTTGAAGACAAACTCTCGAGACAAGAGCAGTATGCGGACGAGCGTTGCGCTGTTGGAAACTCGCACCGGAGTGAGCGTTCAGAAAAGGTAAGGCCACTGGTTTCACGACCTCATTAACGTAACGTTCGGCTGTCAAAGTGCCTATAATGAACACCAAAGGTGTTCTGGCATCGTAGGCAATTGCATCACACACCATGACACCAGGCCTTCTGGACGTGTGATGCTCGACAACAAACCGTTCATCTTTGCGCCGACCACGATGCTTCCACATAAGGATTCGGTGGTCTTCTCCTCCAAGGCAAAAGCGGGACTCGTCACTGAAAGTCACCCGCTGCCATTCTGACTGGCTCCATGACAGTCTGGCAAGACACCATTGCACTCTTTGGCAACGATGCAATGGTGTTACCGGCAGTCGTCGTAACTGTCTGCGTGCGTGTGTGGTCGTACGTCGTGCAGCCGTCAGACAATGCATGGAGGGCACCACTGCTCACAGAATATTCACAATCGTAGCTGTTAGGTCACTCCACGCATGTCAGACAACCCGTCGGTTTTCTCTCTGCGTGGTTCGTCTAGGTCTTCCAGAACCTTCCTGTCGCTGCTGCGTGCGTTGTTCTATCCACTGCCGTCAACAGCGTGCTATGGTGATATCCGCACAACCTATATGGCGGGCAATACGACGATATGACCATCCCGCTTTCCGGAGCCCGACGATGCGGCCTCTCTCGAACTCCTCCAACTGGTAGAATTGCTTCCAAACTTTTTTCCGAGGCATACTTCACTTGCTTGCAAAGGATGCAACCAACACAACAGCACGAGTCAGAATGGCAAACACGCGCGACGGGACGACCTTGTACACTGAGGGGCCACTTTATTATAACCACCTCCTTAGTACTTTGTTGGGCTACTTTTGCCTTTAATACTGCGTCGATTTTTCGTGGCATGGACTCCACGAGATGTTGGTAGATGGTTTGTGGAATCTGAAACCATTATTGATGAATAGCACTTTCCAGGAGTGTGAGATTGCAGGGTTGTGGATCCAGCTGTCCGATGGCTCGTTGAACTTCATCCCACAAATTCTCAATGGGGTTGAGATCTGGAGATTATGGGAGCCACCTAAGCAAACCAATCCTGTACAATACGAGCACTATGTCAGGACGCTGTATCTTGTTTAAAGTAGCCATTGCCATTGGGATAAACTATCAACATGACAGGATGCACTTGGTCCGCAACGATGTTTAGATATGATGTGCCTGTCAGACGTTGATCAATACGAATTAAAGAGCCCAAATCATGCCAGCAAAACCTTCCCCTACCATAGCGTTGCCTCCACCAGCTTCAAGGGTTGTAGCAATGCATTTGGGGTCCATACTTTCGTGCTGTTTCCGCCAAATTCTCACTCAACCATCGGCATGGTGCAACTGAAAACGTGATTCATCGGACCACATAATTTGTTTCCAATTATCGACTGTCGAATCCTTGTACTCCTGTGCGAACTGGAGACGTTTTCTCTTGGTAACTGCAGACAGCAAAGGGGTTCGAAACAGGCCTTCGGCTGCCATATCCAATCCGATGCAGTGTACGGCGAGCAGTGCGTGCAGAGATCGTTTCAGGGGATCCTTGATTAAGATAGTCTGCAATTTGCTGCACTGTTGCCCTTCTCTTGTCTGTTTCCAGTCTGGACACTCTCCGTTCCGCCCGAGCAGTCACTAGTCGATGACGATCACACGTTGCACGTAGAGACCCAGTTTTTTGGCTGACAGTCCAGTCTTTAAACACTTTAACAACAGCTGCTCTGGAACATTTCACGAATGCGGCAGTTTCGGTGATACTCGCTCCATGGCTCCGAGCTCCTACAATCATCCCACGTTGAAAGTCCGTCAAATCGCATTTTCTACTTATCTCGTCACGCAAAAATCACTTCTAATTGCTGTCGCAAGCACTAAGCTTTCCCTTTTTATACTAGCCTCGCCCTCTGGCGGCAACAGCGTGCAGCCGTAGCTCATTTGCTTAAAACTGTCAGGTGGTCATAATAAAGTGGCTACTCAGTGTATAGCCGGTCAGGCACAGCGCTACGGCCCCTCCTTGCTTGCGTCATATGCGAGGCCGAGCGTGATACTTGAATCATTTGCGTGTCTCACGATGTCAAACCGATGAGTGTATATTTTGATATCATCCAAAACGAATGAATAAGTGCATAATTCAGTAACATCCGTGTGTGTGGCTCCATGCATCTCTTTACAAATACCATAACCTTTAAAGTTTTCGCACTGATTTCCGACTGAAGTTGTTTATCGTCGGTTATTTTATCTCCGGGTATTTATCAGAATCAGTATCTTGGTATCATACCCCTTTGTGTAATTTCCTTAAATGTGATGTAGCTATCGATGTTCTTGCTTATATTTTTGTTTGCTGTTTAACTCTCTTAGTCCGTGTTGTGTCCACAGGGAATGCTGACTGTCAATAGCAGAATCTCTGGATTATGTGCTTTTTGGAAATGAATACGGTTGAAGTGGGAATCTTTGTTCATGTGAATCCAAACAACTTTGAATGGGTTGTGTATAAGCCTAAATGTCAACAACACGAAAATTCTTTTGAAATCTAAAGCGATTTTTCTCTTGAACGCCATTTCAGGATATGTTCCGTAGTTTTATTATTTCTCGATAGCGCTAAAAGGATATTCTATTCGTTACCTGCGGCACTCTTGATTTCAAACTTCTCAGTGCGATTAAAAAAGATGTGCGTTGCATCACCGCAGCTTTTCACACCACCGCGGATAACTGCCTTTTTTTTTTCTGCTCAGAAAACGCGAATACCAACACCCCGAGCTGTTTCTCCGCATATTTTCTTTCTGTGACATTGAAAAGCTAATTTATCTTTACAAGTTCACGCGAAAAATTTAATGCTTCGAGAGAGTTTGCATTTTAAACACATCGTGTAATGAACAAACACCGGCCACTAAATTAAAAACCTTTACGCTAATGTACGAAGCGTCACTTCGCCTCCCCGGTGGCGCAGTGGTCTAAGCGATGGCCTCTGATAATTTGTCTGTAATGGGCCCGGGTTCGAATCCCGGTGAGGCATGGATATTGTGTTTGTCTTACGGCACTGGCTCTCTCCCTTCCCTGGAACCAGTGACACTAAATTAGGGACGGGCGACTGCTTATAGCCCATTGAGTTGCTCACGGTGGTCGTTAAACCTCCAATAAAAAAAAAAAAAAAAACGTCACTTCATATATGCGAAATACGTAGTCACGTGCCCCACCAAGTGATCTAGGCAGCTCTTTAAGACAGCTGCTTCTCAGTGAACGTCACTTGTAAAAGCGATCTGGGAACGCAAATCCTCCAGGGGTCCCTGAAGCACCCATAACGGAGCCCAGTTCTTCAAGAGCTCCCATCAAAGCGTCGCCGAAAAGGAGAAGAAGAAGATCATCAACATTGTCCTCATCTGAAGAAGGTAAACCTGTAGCTGCTCTTCAAAAATTGATGATCTTCCACAAAAGTAAGCGTTGGCGTTTGTCGTGCTACTTTATTCTCACAGCACGTATGGTTACTGTGTGTTTCTTATTTCTTGCCTCCAGGCTGGCCTTCCGTGCTACTTTTCTTACGGGGGAGAGGGAGGAGAGGAGCGGGGGAGTCATGACACAATCTTAGCTTTTGTTTTTTATGTGTGCCCTTGCTAAATTGATTAGGTCCCTTTTGTTAGGAGTGATAGGCTTCTAGTAATTTTATTTGCGTTTTCAGGCTAGCCCACTTTTATTTATTTCAGACTTTTTTGGATTGAAGATTTAACGACCACCGTGAGCAACTCGATGGGCTATAAGCAGTCGCCCGTTCCCAATTTAGGGCCACTGGTTTCAGCGAAGAGACGAAGCCAGTGACGTAAGACAAACACAACATCCATGACTCACCGGGATTCGAACACGGACCCATCACCGACGAATGGCTTAGACCACTGCGCCACCGGGGACGGCTATGTTTGAGACTTCTACGCTCACAGTCTAATTTTTCTGCTGAGGGGAAGAGAGCAATTCCGCTGGTACCTACTCTTGAGCCCGCTTTTTTAAATTTAATTCTATTTCATTAGGATTTTTTGTTAGCTTTTTTTTTTTTTTTTTGATTGAAGGTTTAAAGACCACCGTGAGCAATTCATTTGGCTATAAGCAGTCGCCCGTCCGTAATTTAGGGTCATTGGTTCCAGGGAAGGGAGAGAGCCAGCACCGTAAAACAAACACAACATCCATGCCTCACTGGGATTCGAACGCGGACCTCTTTCGGACGAACGGTCAGAAGCCATCTCTTAGACCACTGCAACACCGGGGAGGCGCTTTTGTTTTTCTAGGATGGTGGGTCAGTGTAATTTAGTGAATTATGCTCTTTTTATTAAAGCCCGTTTCAATCGCACCCGCAAACGTCACTAGTGTTGATCGCAGTGGAAAAAACATAGAATCTTTTGGAGGTCGGTAAAGAGATTATTTTGTGTGTCCGGCTGACTGGAGCGACGATCATGAAAATAGCAGAGCTGACTAGTTTCTCAAAAGCTGAGATATCTCGGTACCTTAATCAGTGAAAAAATAACTCTTATTGCATCTAAGAGGTATAACTATGGAGTGGCGATAATCTGTCAGGAACGAGACCGCAGTCATTCGAGAAAGCTTGAACGGGGAAACAGGACTTCCTGTTTGTAGCAAAGCATCCAGTGAAGTCTGTTCTCAACACAAGTCTTAGTACACTGTTCACAGGAACTGGAAGAGGGTCGGCATTGGCAGTCACATACGTGTAAGGAAACCACAAATTTCTGCGAA
This sequence comes from Macrothele yani, assembly GCA_039090855.1. Classification (NCBI taxonomy): domain Eukaryota; kingdom Metazoa; phylum Arthropoda; class Arachnida; order Araneae; family Macrothelidae; genus Macrothele; species Macrothele yani. Next base: position 124,822,483 of record CM077013.1, read on the forward strand.
GAACCGGATAGTTCGTCCACATTGGCAACAAGGATACTGTGACTGGACACGAGAAGACTGGAAAACATTCGTGTGGTCCGATGAGTCACTGCTCATTTTCTTCTGCACCGGTAGCAGGTAGAGAGTTTGGTCGAAGCCCCATGAAAAAATGGACTCAGTTCAAGGCTCGAGGTTCTGGAGATGGTGTCCTGGCGTGGTTCTGTCCGCTATTCGAAAGGTTCGCTTTTGAAGGCAAATACACTGAGCCTTACATGTACACTAAGGGACTGGAAATCACACAAGTGTCCGCTAAATTGAGGTGTCCACTCTGCGGGAACGTCCGTAAAGGAGGCTTTACTGTATTGCGTAATATTACTGCATTTAATCAATCGTTTTTTATTAAGTGTACAAATAAGTTTCAATACCGCTAATTTACATATCCAACATTCCCCCGCGTTGTTGTCATGTGACTGTAACTGGTCCAGAGTATAAAATGTAACACACAAGTTTTTCCAACAGTCAAATGCACTTGCACATCGGTAGGTGAAAGACAGCAAGCGATACTCCATTTATTCGACATTGCATTCGTTACGAATTTCATGAAGGAAAAAGGGCGGCAAAAGCATGTGCATCGATCTGTTCTGTTCTTGGGGAGAATATTGTATCGAAAAGCACGTGTGAGGTTTGATTTAGACGGTTTAAAGCAGGTGATTTTTGATGTTAGCGATCGAGAACGTATAAAGGCGTCCCGCAGAAGGTTGCACATGAGGAACTGCAAGCATTGCTGGATGAAGATTCGTCTCAAACGCAGAAAGAACTAGCTGAACAACTGGCGGTAACTCAACTAACCATTTTCAATCGTTTACGCGCAATTGAAAAGATTCAGAAGGTACGAAAATGGGTGCCACATGACCTGAGCCAGAGGAACAAGTTTGAGAGTGTCATGAAGTGTTTGAATCTGTTGAATAAACAACACAGAATAACTTTCTTGCAAAAAATCGTTACGGGTGATGAAAAGTGAATATGGTGTGACAATCCCAACGCAAAAAACATCGGATAGACCCCCGTGAAGCAAAGACTTCGACACCGAAACGCAATATTCACTTTAAGAAAGTTCTGCTGTGCATCTGGTGGGATATGAAGGGTGTGCACTATTATGAACTACTGGAACAGGGGCAAACGGTTACTGCTGATCGCTACAAGTAACAATTGCTGCGATTGAACGAGGAAATCTGTCGGAAACGTCCATTCACTGGCAAAGGAATGCGTCCCGTGAAATTACTGCGCGACAACGCTTCTCGCGAAATCGGTCAAGGAAACGTTATTGACGTTTGGCTGGAAAGTTTTGGAGCACACGGCGTATTGTCCCGACATAGCCCCTTCAGACTATCATTTGTTCTGATCGACGCAACATGGTTTGTCTGCTGTACCGTTCAGGATATGCGACAAAGTGCAAAAATGGGTTGACGACTTCATCGCATAACACGACGAAGTATTCATCATGGCTGGAATCAGTCAGCTGCCCGACCGATGGCGGAAGGTAATAGATAATGACGGCGCATGCTCTGATTCGTAAAGGTATTGTTGTTTTTCCGAAATTACATGTTGCGTTGTGTTAAAACGCTTTAAAACTTATTTATACATCTAATAATAACAAATTTACAGGTACCACAAAGTTTTCTTCAGGTCCCCTGGACTTTGTTAGAAAGGGATGTAACTATATATTTGATATACTAGCAGGGGCACTCGGTTTCCCGGGTAAATATTACTATTCATGGAATCGCCAAGTTCAGCGGGTGAGAGTTAATGAATGAAAAAGATATTCCTCTAATTTTCCTGTAAATTTATTAGGTGTGCAACTTAATTCTCGGCCACAGGCACGACACGTTGACAGCAAATTATAGCAAATTGAATATGTACCTAATCAGGAAAACAATCACCGTCGTGTTGGATACATTTGAGCCATCGATCAGGAGCTGCCGAATGCCACTGCGGAAAAAAGAGGGCTGTTTGGAGTTGATAAAGTCATCAATACTTGTGTGGACCTCCTCGACAGAAGTGAAGTGCGTATCACTCAGGTGATGTTGCAGGGAGCGAAAGAGGTGATAATCCGACGGAGCGAAGTCTGGAGAATACGCCGGGTGGGACAAATTCTCCCTTCCCAGGTTGGTGATCGTGTTTAAAGTCGTTCTCGCGGTGTGAGGACGCGCGTTATCCAGAAGAAACAGGACCGACCTTCTGCCCTTGCCGGTGTATGGCCTTTTCGCCTCCATTGCGTCACTCAGACGAATGAGTTAATGACAATAACATTCAGCATTGACCGTTTCACCAGGTTTGAGCAACTCATAGTGTACGACACCGCGCTGATCCCACCATATGCACAGCGTCAGCTTCCTGGCATGGACATTCGGTTTGGAGGACCTGATGGTATGCTCACCTGGATAAATCCACGATTTGCACCTCTTAGGAATATCGTAGAGGATCCACTTCTCATCACAGGTCAAAATCTTGGGGAGGAAATCCTTCTTCTTGAATCTGGAGAGCAAGGACACAACAACATCGTAGCACCTAGACTTGTTCGCAGCTCTGAGTTGGTGGGACAACCAACGGCCGTCTTTGTGAATCCGTCCAAGCTTGTGCAGGCGCTTTGCTATGGCTTGCGTGCTACCCTGAGTTCCTGGGCGAATTCTGACTGTGTGCGACAGGGATCCGCGTTCAACAGTTGTTCCAGTTCCTCATCGTCCACTTTCTGTGGCTGTCCCAGACGTTCTGCATCATGGATATCAAAATTCCCCTGCTTAAACCGCTGGAACCACTTCTTACACGTACTGTAGGACACAGCAGCCTCACCCAAAGCAGCACGGATCATTTGGTGGGCTTCCGCGGCACTTTTTTCTCAGCTGACATGCGAACGGGAAGCAATGCCTCAAATGTTGCTTCTCGAACGACATTGCTTTCACCGTCAACATTCGTCCCTTCTGTCACTACAGCTGTGAGCGGTTACGGTTGCCTGGAAATCTGTTGGATGGCGCTGCAATCAGCCATTATCACACACAGCTATTTGCATTTTCGGACGTTCTATGATCGCTTGCGGTTAGGAGCCGAGAATTAAGTTGCACACCTAATATTTTAATTCATTTAGGTTACGGCATTTTGGTAAACAATAATTTTGATTTTCCATTGGGAGCAAAAATGTAGAGAATTTTAGGATTGCCAACCCTTGAGCAGGCGACGTAGAGTTGTCCCTATGAAAAGTATGGTTCTTCCAAATTAATCCCGCCACTGCCAGTGACTGGCTGATGCAGTAATATTTCTGCAAAAAAAAAAAAAAAAAAAAGAGGAACCGGGATGGCTGCAAATGTGAAACAAAATTGATTCAATTAATTTACTTTTACGAAACAAAAAAGAAAGGAACAGGAATGGAAATACTTACCTTCGAGGAGACATCTATAGAACTAACGTACATCTGGTGTCCGCTTCTGAGAATCCCGCGACACTGAAATGCAATGTACCTATGTCATATCGCGTGCATGCGACTTGACATTGGCATTAATCATCCTTTTGTTTACCGTTTTGAATTTTGAATATCTGGAACCCTCTATTTACATTACATTGTATTTCTGCCTGATGAAGCCGCCCGTTGGTGGTGAAAGCTAACGTTTATTCATTCGTGTTTTTAATACACCATTAAACGGATGTTTTTGCACTTTACTGTCTCTAACTTAGACCACAGATAGGGTATTGGAGTGCTGAATTGTGTTGCAGTTCTTAAAAGTAGTGTTTCTTTGTAGAGTTGTTTAATTCTTAAAAGTTTTTGCGAAAACCTTCTATGGGGCCCCCTTGACCCCGGTCCCCGACCTACCCTATGCCCCTAACCCCTTCCAAAAGCAGTTTGCCGTCTAACTCTAATTAGAGTACCACGAGAGAGTGTACCAAATTTGGTGGTTTTAAATTGAAAACTGTAGATTTGTATAGCAGACATATTAATACAAACAAACAAACATTTAATTATATATATGTAGATAAAGATGACTGCTCCTTAACAGACAATTTACACTCACGAACAATGACATTTGCGCACCAAGAAGGAAGCATCGGATTGAACTGAAATATTTTGGACATAACGATACAGATGACTGATACTCATGATGGCAAAAACAGAGCTGCAGGACAGTTACAGAGGGATCTGTGGCACGCAGTCAGGTCATCTTTAATAGCGCGTTGCACCACCTCGTGCCGCAATGCGGTCCGGCATGGAGGCAAAGAGACGTCTGATGTTGTCCTGCGGCAGACTGACCCACACGTGTTGGGCGGTGTGCTCCAAATCCCGGATAGTGCGGCACGGCGGAAGCTAACATGCTCGATAGGGGACATGTCCGGAGAGAGGGCAGGCCATGGAAGTGTCTGGACATGACGTAGGAAGTCTTGGGAAACCCGAGCCGTGTGCGGGCGGGCATTATCCTGCTGGTATAGCGCACCTGGAATCCCGGCCAAGAATGGGAGCACATGGGGCCGTAGGATCTCATCCACATACCGTTGGCTCGCCAATGATTCACGTACCACTACCAAAGCTGATCGGCTATCGTAGACAATGTCTCCCCAGACCCTAATGCCTGCAGTGGGTGAGGTGGGGTGCTCGATAGCGAGGTTGGGATTGTGCCGTTGACCCGGAGACCTCTACACCCGGACACGATGATCATCTGTCCCCAAAACGAAGCGGCACTCATCGCTAAACACCACACGTCGCCAGTCTGTGGCGTTCCACGTCGCTTTGGTCTGGCAGCACTGCACACGGAGCCGGCGATGTTCGGGTGTTACTGGCAGCACACGTAAGGGGCGCTGGGATTGCAGATTCGCTTCCGCGAGACGTCGGGAAACGGTTCGTGGGCACACAGGAGCGAGCAGCTACATCTGCCTGTACAGTGAACCGTGTCCCTGCGGGACACGTTCGTGCCTGGCGCACGATCAGCCGATCCTCTCTGCCGGTGGTTTTCCTGGTCCGTCCGGAGTTGCTCCGCTGTGTGGCGGTGCCGTCACGTGTCCAGTGTCCCCAACACAGTCGGACGGTATGGTCAGAATGATCCACGTGGCGGGCTATACGGGGCACAGACCAGCCTGCGATTTTCAGCCCGATGATCAGGCCTGTCTCAGAGTCAGTAAGTTGCGTAAATCGAAGTCTCTGGCGTCTACTCTGCATTCTTGTCACTCTGTACTCTTGCTTGCGTCAGCCGGTGCTCTTCGCTTTCATGGGACATCGACTACACACCGGTTTATAACGCTGCCAGCTCGTGCTTGCAGCGCCACCACAGGATGTGCGGTCATACGCAGTCGCACCAAACGTGGATCATTTGCATACCAGCATGCACTCTAGCTATTTGCAAAGGTTCGCGATTGTAGCATGTTTTCTTCTAGGTGCGCAAATTTCTTTGTCCGTGAGCGTATATTTGAAAGAAAATAATATAAAATCAATATGTTTAACATCAAAAGAAGACGACAGCAGTGGTTCGTTGCGATTAGTTTCTTAGACTTTTTTTATTTACGAAAATGGTTCACGGCTTCCTGTTGTCTTGTCTCACAAATCATCTGATCGAGCGATCATTATGTAAGTGCCAGTTGAAAAAAGGAACTCGTTTCATAATTACATTCTCTGATTTTTTTCAATCGAAAGAAGTTCATAAAAGGATTATTAACTTAGTTGTACTCATGACAAAGGATTATTTCAAAGAAACACTTTCTGCGTTTTATAATGTACATAAATCACAGACAGCTGTTACTATTTATCAGGAACATTGCATGCAAAAGGCCTTGTGTCGCATCGTAATAACACGAATATTTCTGTGAAAGTTCCGTCATTCCAATTTACAGTAACTAAAATACAGGAATGTGTTATTCATAAAACTGAAATAGTTCGACATTTGACGAAATAGAATGAACTGCTTAAAAGGCGAAAATCCAGAATCATTAAGTAAGGTGTAAGTTCTGACTTGTTTAGTCGGCAGATGTTCGTGACATATATCCAATGGCGGGAGCCGCACAGAATCATCTGCATGCAAAATTGCAGTAAGTTTTTTTTCTTTTTTTTCGTCTGGCGTGAAACTAGCGGTATTGAACGGAGTATTGGAAATTCTGTAACAGTAGGTGGGCTGTTACCAACTATTCAAAAAAAATGATCAGTAAATAGTAAAGATTCCTCTTAGAAGTTTCTTTATTCCGAAGTGTTCATAACAATAATGTATGATAAATAAAAAAATGTCGGCAAGTGCATTTCATGATTGGTACTCGAGTGTAAATACTGTATTTGGGATTTGGTGATGCAATTATTTAACGGCGGCACGTACAGTTTAAATAAAAACTAGTCGTTTCTTGTCATGTAACACGAATCGCAATAAAACGCACAACTATAATAAACAGTTGAATTATTAATGCGCAGTGAAGAAGATGGGTCGCCAACAGTAAGATTTTCGTAATATTCCCATTAATTCTTAACTTTCCCAGTTTTTCGTATACGAATTTAACGATGATGTTCCGCATTAATATATAAACATGTGCTTACCCGTCGTTCACGGGCATGCATTGGAGTATTGAGGCATTCTTTTAGCGACCCGAAATGATATCTTGTCTACATAACTACACAATGGGGTTAAAAATGTGTTATATTTTGCCAGTTTGGTTTTAAAAATATTTTTTTTGGTATCATTATATAATATATACTTGTAACGTACCAGGAGATGTGACGTACCTGCCAGAAGGACGCACACGACATAAAGGCAGATAAGAATCAGAATAAAACGTCCGCGTAGCTCAATTGGTAGAGCAACTTATTCCGGAATGAGGGGACCCGAGTTCGAATCCTGGCGTGGACAGAAATGACGGAGAAATTTACTTCTTTATAATGGCGCCCGAACTATCCGGATGACCCGACCGTTCAAAATCTCGCATTGGTGTGATGTTATTTCCACACCGCGAGATAGGACAAATAAGAGAATCCCTTCTCCAGCACTTCGAAAAAAATAAAAAAATAAGGAGGAGATGATGTAACGTACCAGGCGATGTGACGTACCTGCCAGAAGGACGCACACGACATAAAGGCAGATAGGAATCAGAATAAAACGTCCGCGTAGCTCAATTGGTAGAGCAACTTATTCCGGAATGAGAGGACCCGGGTTCGAATCCTGGCGTGGACAGAAATGACGGAGAAATTTACTTCGTTATATACTAATTTACACTATACTGACAAAAATCACCGGACACCCCTTCAAAAGCAAATGAACAGATGCGCTGCGTTGCTAAGATGCGCGGTACAGCTGCAAACGGTATAAAAACAAGCCTGCTGCTGACCGCGAAAATATCGCACTGTGAGGTTGAGTGAAAATGTCACGGCGGGAGAGAACTGACTTTGAGAAAGGAAAGATTGTTGGGTGTTATATTAGGGAGTTGTCCATTACACAAACCGAGAGGCTTTTGAACATATCCAAGTCAACTGTTTTGGGTGTACTGAGTAAGTGGAAGACTCAAGGCGTGCCTGAAGCAGCAAAACATACCGGCAGACCAACGAAAATCAGTGAAAAAGGACGTCGAAGCCTCAGGAGAGTAGTTACAGTTAATCGAAGGAGTACTGCACAACACCTCAGTGCACAGGTGAATAAAAATGCTGGAACCTCGGTATGTATACGTACCATTCGCAGAGAACTTCATTCCATGGGTTACCGTGGACGTGCGGCTGCTCATAACCCTTTCGTCTCCACTCGGAATGCTACTCGTCGTTTAGCATGGTGTAAAAAACATTTATCGTGGACCGTAGATCAATGGAAATGGGTCCTACGGGCTGATGAATTCAGATACACAATCCATTAGTCTGATGGCCGTGTGTTGGGTATGGCGGCTGCCGGGGGAACGCTATTTTCCGCAGTGTACTGCTTCTACGTTGAAGTTTGGAGCTGACAGTTTCCTCGTGTGGGGGTATTTTTTCGTGGTATGGTCTCGACACATTGGTTACCGTGGACAAACCTGTTACCCAGCACGTCTATCTTGATATTCTGGACAATTTTGCCCCACCAACTCTGTGGAAATACTATGGAACCGAACCTTGTTGGTACAGGATAATGCACCGAGCCATGAAGCTAGGTTTCAAAATCGCTTTATTCTAATTTATCATAAGAAAACATAAGAGGGAGACGTACAGTATTGGGCATCTCACTGGGAAATAATACAAAACTGTTAAAAACATGATGGTATATACACTGCAATGACAATGGGGATGAATAACAAATGCTGCAAGCAAAGCTTATTGAATAAAAAATTGCAGAAGTGACAAAGAGAAACACATCGTGTCACATGACATTGGCTGGGCATGATTTACAGGATAACACAGGCGAAACAATAGTACACAATTAAAAAAAGAACAGCACAAACACCGCCGTGAAGGTAAAACATTACATACATGAGATAAAAACACAGCGTGCACAATTGTGCAAGTTATTTAACGAGGGCACCAAAGCAACATAATACAGGCGGGGTGAAAGTAAGTAATGTACACGAGTAAGCATGAAAATACACTGAGATGGCATTAGCATTCACAATTCAACGGTAGTGTGGATTGCACGAGTCGTAGAGTGGAGGAGGGCCACCAGGGTGCCAAGGAACTCAGCAAAGGAGGTGTAGAATGTCCTAGGGTTCTGATAGGTGTAGCAGTCCAGAATCAATCGCAAACCATGGAGCGGCCGGGGCCCAGGTAGCATAGAAGGTGGCTTCTCGACTACTGGAAGAAGCCGACTGGTACTCCAGGCGGAGTCGAGAAAGCAATCGATCTTGAAAATGGCACAAAAGTGCTGCGCTGGCCTGGTGTAAAGAGACCGGCGAGGAAATGCTGCGGAGTTGTTGAAGGTATACGTAAATAACGTGTTTAACCAGCACGAAAAGATAGGCACATACTGAAGGAAGAGTTGTAGGTGGATGAGCCCGCAGAAGAAGATGTCTGTAGGCAGTGAACGGAAGATCTTGAGAACAAGAGCGACTGGCAATCCGGAAAGCCTGGTGGAGGAGAGGCATCAGGATGGGACAGTAGGACTGTTACGGCGTGGTGTGACGACAATTCCACATCGTGTGCGGACTGGCCAGCACAGAGCCCTGATCTTAATCCCATAGAGCACCTATGGGATGAATTAGAGCTCCGCATAAGAAATTTGGAAACGAGGCTTACTACTAAACACCAGTTAGCAGCAGCATTATGTTCAGAATGAAAGCGCATAGCTATCGCTGTGGTTCAAAACTTTGTCGAAAGCATGTCTCGAAGGGTCAGTGCATGCATTAAGACCGAGAGTGGACCGACACCGTACTAATGTATTTCAATAAATGCTATGCTGTGTTTCTCTTCTAGGTGTCTGGTGACTTGTCAATATAGTGTATAAATAAAGATAATTTGTTTGTGTGTTTGAGGTAATCTCGAAAACTACTGAACCGATTTGGATAATTCTTTAACCGTAGGGAAGCTTATTTGTTTCCGGTAGACATAGGCTATTTCGTTTATTTTTTAAAAATGATTGTTTAATATTTTTGGCTGTACTACCGAATCAGATCGCTTTTAAGTAGCTCCCGATTTTCTGTGTATCTTTTCGTTTTGTTTACATACAATCTGATCACACCTAACGTGAAAAAAGTAGCTCCCAATAATATAAGTTTTTTTTTTAATCTCGAAAATTACTGAACCGATTCGGTTAATTACAACTATGTAGTTGATTGCGGAGGGCTTAGTTCCAAGTCCGACCACTACAGAAAGGCAGATGGCGCTGCAAGTACTGAAGTGAAAACAAACGCAAGAATAACGGGCAGAGGATTGCACAAAGAAAATGCTATGGTAGCATAAAAAAATACGTATGACAATAAAAATTAGCAATAACTAATCTGTTGGCCAGTAGCTTTCATTAAAAAAACCCAGTGAAAATCGCTCCAGTGGATGGCGCTGGCGGATTGTAGAAAGAAACGGCCTTGTGTTTTAAATATATAGATATGTACTTTCAACGTCTGAGGTACAGCTGAATTGATAATCAAGTTTCGCTAAGCGATGATCTAACTTCATCGCAACAAAGAATATTATTTCCATGTTCTTCGTTTAGACCAAGGAATTAATACAGACATTTAACGTGGACCAGGAACATCAAACAAAGATCCTCGCTCTTTCCACGATCTTTGTTTGATGTTCCTGGTCCACGTTAAATGTCTGTATTAATTTTTCATTCGCCTTCAATTATTTCTTCAGTTGCTGCTTACCATCTTTGGTGAATCCCCAGCATTGTGCGGGGCTCCAAGAAGCAACCTGCCAACTTGGCTTGGCAGTTAGCGTGTGTGAGTCTGGAGGAATTCGAGGCCGCTGTGGTGTAGCGGAAGCATATCCGGCGCGTAACTGGAAGACTCTGGGTTCGATTCCCGGTGGCGGCCAATGAGAATTTTTCCGTGACTCACTTATCAACGTGGAAAGAGCGAGGATCTTTGTTTGATAGACCAAGGAAGTTATAATACTGAAGACACCACTCCTATCCACGCAGCATTGGCCACCATAAGTCACCGTCCGTGCGGCAAATGACGTCATGAGCAGGCACGACGCAGCCGCAGAAAAAAGCTGCATTGAAACCAATGGAACAAAAGCTTCTAAGCGTATAAGCAGATAAAATGAATAATTCAATAATCTTTACCAATGATACACAAACTTACTGTTTTATCAACGGTATAATTTAGTTCGTTTTTGCCTGCTTGGGACGTCACACCACAGATTAGCTGTGACCTATGGGGGCACAGCCAGTTTTGTCACCAGTAATATAACCTCCTTGGTTTACGCGAAAGAATTTTGGAATACCATAGACTGGCAAACGTAATGCTAGCAGTTCTGAAACGCCGGAGACCAACTGAACGTGAAGCGCCATCTATGAATGAAGGGGAGTTGACAGTAAACAGATATTCCTATTGGAAAGCAAGAAAGTTTAATTCAATTCATAACGTAGTGCAGAAATTACGTTGAAATAATGTTCGCGCACGACCCGAGAACTTTCTAGATCAAACTGTAATCAGGTTGAAATTACGTTGAAATAATGCTCATGTACGACCCGAACTTTCTAGATCAAACTGAAAAAACAAACAAGACTAATGAGCAGGAAAAAATTTAGGCTATATCGCGGCTAAAATCATGCAATGCATTGATTATGATACGCTTTCAACATAGCAGATATCATTACTCGAGTTATTATTCAAGTTATGAGGATAATGCCTGTGGAATAAATCTCGCTCCTGTGCCCTGAACTTTGACCTCATTTCAATGATATTAAACAGAACCGGTTAAGTATACTTCCGGAACAACATGATGACGTTTTCTCTCAATCGAAGCATTTTTACGCAAGTTATGACGCATAAGGGGAATGGAATGATCCCGCTCTTATCTTTTGACCTTTGACCCCATTTCGCCATTTTCAGTAGGGTTCGTTCCCAGGTGGTCTCCTACCACATACTAAAATTTCATCAAAATCGAAACATTTTACGCAAGTTATGACGCAAAAGAACAATGGAATGGATACCCCTGCTATGTCCTGACCTTTAACCCCATTTCGTCCATTTTCAACAGGGTTCGTCCCCAGGTGGTCCCCTACCACATACTAAAATTTCATCGAATTCGAACCCTTTTTTACGTGAGTTATCGTGCGGACAGACGGACAAAGCTGGAGCATATACATACGCTTCTTCAACCTACGGTTGGAAAGCGTAAAAAACGACGGACAAGTTAGTGAAATCATGCAATGCATTGATTATGATACGCTTTCTAACATACCAGAAATCATTACTCAAGTTATGAGGATAATGGCTGTGGAATAAATCTCGGTCCTGTGCCCTGACCTTTGATCCCATTTCGATGATATTCAACAGAACCGGTTCAGTATACCTGCGAAATACCATGATAAAGTTTTGTCGCAATCGAAGCATTTTTATCTAAGTTATGTTGCATAAGGGCTATGGAATAGATCCCGCTCCTGTGTCTAACCTTTGACCCCATTTCGCCCATTTTCAATAGGAGGAGTCCCCTGAAAGGCCCATACAACATACTAACATTTAATCCAAATCGAAGCATTTTTACGTAAGTTCTGACGCATAATGACGATGGAAGTGATTCCGCTCCTATGTCCTGACCTTTGACCCCATGTCACTCATTTTCATTAGGGTTTGTTCACAGGTCCCTATCACATACTAAAATGCCGTCGAAATCGAACCTTTTTTACGTTATTTATGACGCACAAGATCAGTGGAATGGATCCCGCTATGTCTTGACTTTTCACCCCATTTCGTTCACTTTCAATAGGGTTCCTTCCCAGGTGTTCTACTACAACATACTAACATATCATCGAAATCGAACGATTTTTACGCGAGTCATCGTGTGGACGGACATACGCACACAACGCGTGACGTAATGAGGCAGATGGGAATCGCGACCATGTGCTCGCAAGAGTGTGATGTCATAAAACTTTAATAGGATCCACACACAACGCGTGACGTAATGAGACAGATGGCGTGACCGCGTGCCAACATCTCAATCGCGAGAGTGTGACGTCATAAGATTTCTAAGCATGGGTAACATGAATGGGACGACGTCATGACACTAAAAGCGTGGTAATTCGGGGAGGTTATTTAACCCACTCAACAACTTTTCCTAAAGTCGAGATCAAGCTAAATCAATTTCTAGTACCAGAAAACGGTAGGCTAACGACTTTCATCAAAATCCTTAGAGCCGTTTTTAACATAAAATTTACATACATACAATAATTGCTCCTTTAATAATATGGGATAAGGGCAATGGAATGCATCCAGCTGCTATGTAGTGACCTTTGACCCCGTTTGTCCCATTTTAAATAGGGCTTGTCCCCAGGTGGTCCCCTACCACATACTAAAATTTCATCGAAATCGAACCATTTTTACGTGCGTTATCGTGCGGATAGACAGACGGACGGACAGACATACGGACGGACGGACAGGCAGACAGACGGACGGACGGACAAAGCTGGAGTATATACGCTTCTTCAACCTAAGGTTGGAAAGCGTAAAAAAACTACTAAACACGAAAATTTCGCGTGACATACACTGAAATCTTAAAGATATATCCAAAATCTTAAAGATTTAGAACTAAAATACTTGGACAAATACGTCAACACACCAGTTACTCCCTACAATGGAAACTTTCTCTGTATGCCGGAAGTAGCAAGATCTTTGACAGTGTATTCTCCCGCAGTGTCTTTTATTCACACAGAGGTGGAGAATGTTGGAAGTCTGCATTAAGTTTTTTTGTAATCTAACAAAGCCGCATTCAAGAAATTTTAATGCGATATAAATTGAAATAAACATTGTTTTGTAAAAACTTTACTATGCACTAACTAACTTCAAAAAATGAAAAAAATGTTAATTTAAAGTTAACTAACCTTTTAATGGCTTTTCTATGACTGCTTTTTACGCTTTCCAACCGTAGGTTGAAGAAGCGTGTGTGTTCCAATCGTGTCCCTCTGCCTTTCTACACGATAACTCGTCTAAAAATGGTTCGATTTCGATGAAAGTTTAGTATGTGGTAGGGGACAACCTGCGACAAGCCCTATTGAAAATAGGAGAAATAAGGTCAAAGGTCAGTACATAGGAGCGGTATCCAACTATCCATTCCATTGCCCTTATGCGTCATAACTTAAGTAAAAATGCTTCGATTGCGACAAAACTTTATCATGTTCTTCCGGAGGTATACTGAACTGGTTCTGTTGAATATCATCGAAATGGGTCAAAGGTCAGGGTACAGGAGCGAGATTTATTCCATCGCCATTATGCTCATAACTTGAGTAATAATTTGAGCAATGATTTCTGGTATGTTGGAAAGTGTATCATACACTGAAATGCCAGAAAAACTGGTACACCAGTCTAATACTTGGTAGGTCCTCAACGGGAGCCCAGGGCTGCGGAAATACGACGGGGCATGGACTCCACTAGCTACTGGAAATATGCTGTAGGCAATGCACACCATACGTCCTACAGAGCGTTCCGCAATTCGGGTGTATTCCGAGGTCTCGGATTCCTGTGTTCGATAGCGCATTGCATGGCATCCCAAATGTGTTCTATCACGTTTAGATCTGGGGACTTGGGTGAAAATGGCAACACCCCAAACTCAGATGAATGCTCCTCTAATCATAATGTGGCGTCCCGACACTTGTGTGGAGGTGCATTGTGCTGTTGGAAAAGGCTCAACCCACCAGCACGAATGCAGGACATGAACGGGTGTACCTCGTCAGAAATGATGCGCACATAGCGTTGGCCGGTCACACACGTTCGTAGACGTACCAGGGGTCCCAGTGAAGTTCAGCTAAACACACCCATACCATTACGGATCGCCCACCAGCCGGTACAGTTACCTGTTGACAGGCGGGATCCATGGCTTTATGGGGTTTGCGCCACACACGAATCCTTCCATCTGACCGATACAGTTGGAAACGCGACTTGTCAGACCAGGTTACTTGTTTCCAGTCATCAAGTGTCCAGTGGAAGTGTTGCCGCGCCCAAGCGACGCGCACAGCTCTGTGTCGTGCACCTATCAAGGGGACTCGAATTGGGCGTCGGCTCCCAAAGCCCATATAGTGCAGGGTACGTTGCACAGTCCGGACGCTGATGATTGTTGAGGCTCCAGCATTTAATTCCGATGATACCTGCGAGAGGCCGCCCCGGTGGCGCAGTGGTCTAAGGCGTGGCCTCTGATCATTCGTCCGTAAGGGGTCCGGGTTCGAATCCCGGTGAGGCATGGATGTTGTGTTTGTCTTACGGCACTGGCTCTCTCCCTTCCCTGGAACCAGTGACCCTAAATTAGGGACGGGCGACTGCTTATAGCCCATTGAGTTGCTCACGGTGGTCGTTAAACCTCCAATCAAAAAAAAAAAAAAAAAAAAAAAAAAATACCTGCGAGAGTGTAGCGCGTCTATCGCGTGAAACGATTCTTGACAGCCGATGATAGTCACGTTCACCCAATGTATTTTTACGGCCACACTGGTATCGTAGGTTGGAGATTTTGCCGGAATTCTTGTAGTCACGGTACACCCTTGCAATGGTCGTCCGTGAAAATCCGAACTTCGTTTCTACTTCCGAAATACGATGGCCCATCTCACGAGCGCCAACTATGACACCGCGTTGAAAATCGCTTAAATCGTTATTATTTGTCATTCTAATGCCGAAAACAGATCTGAAAGCTGGCAAGGATGTGTATCGCTTTATATTCGCATTGGCGGACGCAACCGAGTACGCGCATAGGTGGCGTTGCTATGTATTTTGCATAAGCTCGTCTGTACCAGTTTTTCTGGCACTTCAGTGTACATAATCAATGCATTGCATGATTTTACTAACTTGTTGTGGAAAGCATTTGAATATTTGGTTGCACATGGAGGTCCGCAATTTAGCCGATCCTCTAAATGTGTATCCATCATTTGTGATCTTTAAGGGCGTCTTGATTTGGGTTAGGTAGGGAGATGTAGATTCGCTGAATTAGTGATTGAAAAGAAAGAAAGCGTTTTTCGTGCATGTGGCCGAAGTCGTGGGTATTCTGTTGAATTTTTTCATATTTAAATTGGATCTTTCTTAGCGTCAAATAAAGACCTTAAAATGTCATCTTCTGAGAGGTACGCCAATTCCATCTGTAGTTCTTTAGGAGTCATAGAACAAAACCATCAGCGTAGCAGGTGTCCAAATAGTCCTTATGACTTACTAAAGTTTTGATTGTGGCCGTCAGTTAGGAAGTTATTTTGTTGATTCTTGTTTTACTCTTTGATATTTTAAGTACGGTCATTCTAAGATTAAAATTAGTAAAATCATGCAATGCATTAACTATGATACGTTTTCAACATACCAGAAATCATTACTCAAGTTATTACTCACTGTGGTCGTTAAACCTTCAATACAAAAAAGTTATTACTCAAGTTATGAGGATAATGGCTGTGGAATAAATCTCGCTCCTGTATCCTGACCTATCATCCCATTTTGATGATATTTTACAAAACCGGTTCTGTATATTTCCGGAAGAACATACTAAAGTTTTGTCGCAATAGAAGCACTTTTAATCAAATTATGAGGATAATGACTGTGGAATAAATCTCATTCCTGTGTCCTGACCTTTGACCCTATTTCGATGATATTAAACAGAACCGATTCAGGGTACCTCCGGGAAAACATGATAAAGTTTTGTCGCAATCGAAGCAATTTTATATAAGTTATGACACATAAGGGCAATGGGATAGATGCCGCTCCTATGTCCTGACCTTTGACCCCATTTCGCCTATTTTCAATAGAGTTTGTCCCCAGGTAGTCCGCTCCCACATACTAATTTTTCATCGCAATTGAACCATTTTTAAGTACGTTATGAGGCATAAGGACAATGGAATGAATCCCGCTCCTTTGTCGTGATCTTTGACTCCATATCGCAATTTTTAATATGGTTCATGCCCAGGTGGTCCCGTACCACATACTAAAATTTCATCGAAATCGAACCATTTTTACGCGAGTTATCGTGCGGACGGGCGGACGGACAGACAGACAAAGCTGGAGAATATACGTTTCTTCAACCTACGGTCGGAAAGCGTAAATAAACATAATAAAAGCCGAACAAAAACATACAAATAAAAATAAAAGGATTTGTTCTGCAAAATTTGGATTCACTCAAAAGGCAGCATGTTCTCCACTTCTGGTTTAGACTATACTAGAGATGTTGGCGGCCACGGTTTGCGAATTGTTTTCATCTACGTGAGAGGAATGGAGAAGTGGTCAAGACATTTCATAAGTTGAAAACAACTTGAGTTGCCTCACCCAACAATATACAAAACGCACTATTAGTTCTGATGAAGGTGAACCACCATAGTAGACAGGTTATCACCTTAATTATGCCTAAAAAAGCTGAAAATACACTTCTGGAGAAAGCAAATCGAAGCACCTCAAAGTAAGCGTCCTATCGTAATGTAACTTATTACGTGTTTTGTGGAGAAAGAGATAAAAAAATACTTACAATGTCACAGCAGTGGAACTCATTATTTCATTACAGACGTAGCATAACTGTTACAGACTAGTAACTTCGTAAAGGCACCTCTGGCTGTGATGACAAGCAGATGTGGTGCGAGGTTGGAGTCAAAGAAAACCCTAATGTTGTTTTGTTATAGATTGTGCCAAATATCTGCAACTGCTGCACAAGATCCCGGATGTTCTGTGAGGACCGCTGACGTCCCAGCATGTTCCAAACATGCACGATAGCAGAAAAATCCTGGCTCTCCTAGAGCTCGCTGCAACACTGTAGAGGCACTTCCGGGAAAGGTGAGCCGTATATGACCGGGCTTTATCTTTCTGGGAAATGGCCTTTGGTACACGTGACATGAAAGACAAACGATAGTCTCAGAATCTTTAGAACGTATCGCTGTGGTGTTAACACAAATAGGGACGACTGGCTATCATAGGAAATGGTTACCCCACGATAGCGCTATTAACTGTGGCTGTGTTCTACTCCACAACAGAGTCCGGACGTGAGAGCTGCCCCATCCTCCTCCATATGCGGAAGCAGTGGTCATGCGCTCCGAGGTAGAAGCTGGATTCGTCGCTAAATACGATGCGACGCCAGTCGGAGAACGGACATGATACCCAGGCACAACAGCAGGAGAAATGAAATCGACGATGTAGGGTGGTTAGCGTACGGCGTCCGAATAGGTGACAAGAATGGTGTCCTGCCGCGGCAAGTCGTCTCAGAATGGTACCCGATGTCTCGTATTTTGATATACTAATGCTGTGTATAGGGACCGCTGCATCTCACTGGATGGTGAACAGAGAAGCTGTTGGGGACAATCCTCTCGCCAGTTGACCGCCTGGGACAACCAACATCTACTTCCCCTGCCCTATTTCTTTATATATTAATCTGACACCCTTCTACCATTCTCCTCAAATGGAATTCTAGACTCTAATTTTAGTGTCTTAAGATTTTTCTTTCTTTCAAGCTTGAGCGTGCTCGTACGCGTGCCCTCACGTACTCACTGCTGCCAACACACCGTCTCACTGCTGCTTTACCACGCATTAGATGGAGGGCGATTCGTTGCTATAACCAGAATATTAGCCTCAGTTCCACGGTGTTACTCCTCTCAAATGCACTGAATTGTTTGTAAGGTGTTCTAGCATGTCATCGATCCATGAGTAGCGGCAACTGAAGTGAACACACCGATAACGTAGCCAGAATGTTTACAACGAGAATCTGACAGTTGTTATCCATCCAAGTAACCTATGCGAACGATCTAGGTGTTCATTGGCAATAAACCTTTTTTTTTTAAAGTTTAACGACCATCGTGAGCAACTCGATGGACTATAAGCAGTCGCCTGTCCCTAATTTAGGGCCACTGTTTCTAGAGAAATGAGATATTAAGTTCAGTAAGACAAATGCAACATCCGTGTTTCACCGGGATTCCAACACAGACCGATCTCGGACGGATGGTCAGAAACCAACGCCTTAAACCACTACGCCACTGCAGCGGCAGTAAAACTTTAGCCATTTGTATGCATGGCTAAGAAGTATTTATATACCGGCTGTCATTCTTCTCGGACAATTAGCTTTATTGGGTGCGCTATTGCTTTTTCGTCTAAGACTGTGTACCTCTATATCTATCTATCTATTTATCTATATGTATGTACGAAGCATATTCGGAAAGTAAGTACCGTTTGCGAATATTTATGCTGCAGCACTGGGGCTGTAAAATTGCACATGCGCGCTGACTTCTTTTTTTTTTTTTTTTTTTTGGAGGTTTAACGACCACCGTGAGCAACTCAATGGGCTATAAGCATTCGCCCGTCCCTAATTTAAGGCCACTGACTCCAGGGAAGGGAAAGAGCCAGTGCCGTAAGACAAACACAACATCCATGCCTCACCGGGATTCAAACCGGGACCCATCTCGGTCGAATGATCAGAAGTCATCGCTTAGACCAATGTGCCACCAGGACGGCACGCGCTGACTTCCCTCATTTGTGAGCAAGCCCCAGAGGCCACTAAACGATCATGAGCTCGCGTTTGTGTGTTGTTCTGTGCGTTTAACATGTCTAAGAAGATCGAGCGTCTAAGAGGATGAGATATGGTCCGTACTTCGATTTTTGAATGCAAGAAATATGAAACCGTCTGGCATTCATTGTTGGATTTCTGTGGTCTACGGTCAAAATGTTTGTCACATTTTTGTTTTCATTTCTTTAACTTATTCATCATTTCTGCACAGACTCAAATACTCTTCACGTCATTTGGTTGAAAACAGATGGATCCTCCAGCCTAGAGCCCAGACCTAGCACCAAGTGACTATCACCTGCTCTTCCACCTGAAGAAGTTCCTTGCTGGTCGGCGTATCTTTGACGGTGATGAAGTCTTGCAGGAGTGACTGCCTCCACAGGCGGCCTCGTTTTCTGACGAGGGGATGCCAAAACTGGAGCCTCGTTGTGATACATGTCTCAATAATGACGGGAATTATGCAGAAAGGTAGTTTGAGGTATGGCGAATCTGATAAAAATAACATTTTTTGCAATTATAGTACATTCTCATTTAATTTTAACAGCCTGACGGTACTTTCCAAAAATGCCTCTTTTGTTTTCTCTCCATCTGGGAAAGCAATGCCACATATCCCTTTGATATTTCCACTTTTGAGAGAATTGTAATTTGAACACTTCTTCCTTCAATCAATGAGTCTTAACCAAATATTGCTGAATGATTTGACTGCGACCTAAAATAGAATTTATTTTATATTATTTATATGTATTTTGGTTGTCCATTCTTCTTTGCTTCTGTACACTGTTGAACATTTGGTTGTACCAAAAAGTGTTGCTATACCAGCTGCACCACTTTCTTAGAAAAGATACAATATTCTGTGGTGCAAAATAATTCCAACAACATGGTGCAACCTTGTATTCTAGCGTGGCAAAAAGTTGTACCAGATTGTTGGATTTTATTTGCAAAACACAATGTTGTATCTTTTCTCAGATAGCGGTACAGCTGGTGTAGCACCACTTTTTGGTGCAACCTTCCCCAAATTTTTAACAGGGTACATAGTTTCTAGTTTTTCACTTTATTTCATTACTGTTTTCTCTCTGCCACCGTGCCGCAGTGGTCTAAGCGATGACTTTTTACCATTCGTCTGAGATGTATCGCGGTTCGAATCACGGTGAGGCATGGATGTTGTTTTTGTCTTACGGCACTGAGTCTCTCTCTTCCCTGGAACCATTGCGCTAAATTAGGGACGGGCGACTACTTATAACTCATCGAGTTGCGCACAGTGGTCGTTAAACCTTCAAAGAAAAGTATATTTTTCCCGTCCATCCCAATTTTCTTTTCAAAGACCACTCATTTAAGTAACAAATTTTACATGAATCTAGAATTTACGTTTCTTCTTTATTTTATCAAACGGGATTTTATTTAGCATTTTTCTGAATTTGCGCACTTGTGCATTATGGAGCGTTCATTGAAATTTAATTTCCTCTGTTATTATTTCGCTTGAATTTAACATGACTTGTCAGACTATTCCCTTGTATATTATATGATTTTCGTTTCGGTTTGTACATGTTTAATACAAATTGAAAGATGTGAATTCGTTTATTGGTGAAAATATGACATGGATGTTAAGTCAGATAATATCCGTGAACTTGAAAATTGCGTCGCCCTGGAGTGCGAATCAAACGAGTGTCTCCCGGATAGCGCCCAAGTATGCTAACAACTACACCACCCACAACAACCAAGTTTCAGATTAATTTGAATATAACCACCACGGGATTCGCTAGTCGAAGCAACCGGCATTCATGTATAGTGAATCTGGAGGTTTAGAATTCATTCCTGTGATTGCCCGGAGGCGCAAAATATAATAAATGAATGAAATACATTGAATTACGGGATTATACCATTAAATTACTGATTACACTATTGAATTACGGGATTACACCAATGTACAATGTATTGTAATGGTATAATCCCGTAATTCAATGTATTTCATTCATTGATTGATATGAATGAAATACATTGAATTACTGTGCTTCTGGGGAATCACGAGAATGAATTCCAAACCTCCAGATTCGTTATATATGAATGCCGGTTGCTTCAACTAGCGAATCCCGTGATGGTTGTATTCAACGTAATCGGAAACTTGAAACTTGGTCGTTCTGGATGGGGTAGTTGTTGGCATACTTGGGCGCTATACGGGAGACGCGGATTTGATTTCCGCTCCAAGACGAGGAAGTTTTCGGATATTATCTGACTTAACATCCATGTCATATTTACACCAATAAACGGTTTCATATCTTCCAAATTTGAATTGTACAATGGTGTAATCCCGTAATTCAATGTTCATTGTACATGAGTGACGGCTTTTCAGGTGAAGTAGGTGAAGTGCCTCTTCACCTATTTTACTCAAAATAAAGTTTTATTCAGTATTTGTTTATAATATATTCTTTTTTGCCTTTAATCAGTTCCAAAATACTCAAAATTTTGAATAGATATTAATTCACATGGCACGCTCAATACGGAAAACAAATCCTTATACGCAAAACAGTGCAAGTGAAGAGCCGAAATGAGAATGCTTGGAAGTCTGCAGTTTTCCGCCGAGTTGCTATGGTAACCGTGACGTCACCCTCCCCAATCTGCTCGCTCAAGTGAAGTGTTTCAGCTTCACGCGCCTTACCTCTGCATCTTTCAGTTTTTTAGCGTAAAGTCGTGAGAGATCACGGTTTAGTGGGCGGACTACCAGGCTACCATGCAATCTGCTAGGGATTTTTCCTTGTAATGCTGTGGTACATTATTTTCCGAAAGGAATTTGTTCTTTCGTGCTTTGTGATTATTTGTTGAAAGCTTTAACTGATATTTTAGGTTTGTGTACAATTTAACTGATAGTGATAGTTTTTAGTATGCATCCTGTGGACGACATTGTTTGTAATTTATTGCAAACTCCATTTACTCTGTGGAAAGATGAAGATGAAAGAGACATTTTGCTTCAAGGACGACCAACGGAATCACTGACAATTGTTGCCAAGAACGAAATCAAGAAGAGCGGTAAATCTAACAATATTAATCTTAAAAATCGTTGGTTTACTAAATATAAATGGATTTGCAGCACTTCTGTGTTAATTTTTTTGGGCCCTGCTTACTTTTTAGTAATAAACATTCGGAGTGGAATAAAGACTGATTCTCAGATTTATTAAGCGTAACACGGTCACTTCGTAAACATCGTGATTCTAGCGAACACCTGAAATGCGGATTAATGTTAAGGAATTTTGAAAAAATTCAAAACACCATTGCCGATGCCCTGAGGAAGAATGCTAGGCTTTTGAAAACGCATTTTAACGAAAACGTTCGTTTAAATAGACTTTTCTTGCAGACATTAATTGATGCAGTATTAGTCTATACTGTATTTGAGCAAACAAGAACTAGCATTCCATGGCCATGACGAAAGCATGGGCTCGATAAATCGTGGAAATTTCATTGAATTACTTTCATTGTTGATATGAATAAGTTCTTTAGAAATTGAAAATCAATACTAAAGGATAAAAAACTATTCAAAATGAATTAATTGAATGTATTTCTGAATATATAAACGATCACGTCAAAAATTAAATAATTTTTGATTGTAGATTCGGGAGGTGTATTGGTTGAGGGATTTTTGGGTTTCCATGATGTGAATGAAGATAGAACGTCAGGAGCTTTATACAAAATGCTAGACAAAATTTTGGAACAGTTTGATTACCAACACAAATAAATAGGACAATGTTACGATGGGGCAAGTATTATGTCTGGACACTTAATTGGGCTACAGAAAAAAAAGTCAAGGATAAAGCTTCTCAAGCTGTTTTTGTTCAATGCTTAGTTCACCGTTTGAACCTTGTATTGCACCAGAGTTTTTCTAAAATTTCTAAGTGTCAAATACTTTTTGCAAGCCTCAGCGGAATTACTTCGTTTGTTCACCATTCTGCGAAGCGGTCTAATACACTTATATCAACAACCGCAAGATGCAGACCAACCATAACAGAAATCGATGTTCCTCCACTTCGAAATTAGTAAGTATAGTTCTTGAAAATTGGGATAAATTGAAGGAAGTGTTCGGATGTCTGACGAATAGCGAATAATCAGACAAAAAATCAATTCATCTTGCCAAGGGGTTTTTGAATGATATGAACACTTTCGAATTTACATTTTTGGCTCCACCGATCTATTATTCGAACTTTTGAAGAAAAAATAACTAAACATAAACTACTGTGTAACTCAAATTAAAAAACAAAAACTCGTGAAATTTTGAGCCATAAAAAGGAAGATGAGTTATTTGAAACACAGTTTGAAAAAGCTAGCAAAATAGCAGAAATAAGCACGGGAATATGCTGCTTTTACACAGGAAACAATTTTTCAAAATTATAAACAATTGTATTTTGAAATTTTGGACCACATTCTTATGGAAATGGATATAAGATTTCAAGACTGTGAGAAATTTCAATTTGTCTGACTTGCTGATACAACCAAATTCGAATAATTTAATGCATGCTTTCCCACTCGCGCTCTTGAAAATCTACATTTTTACGGAAACATATTTACTAAACACCAGCGCCTTAAAAATGAACTGAGTCTTCTATATGCCGATGAAAAATTAAGGAATATATTGACTCAAGAACTCCTTCGAGTGTTTCACGGAGACAACGATATTTTAACAGAAGATTTAAATTGGTTTTCCTCAGTTTAACAATTCCATCTACAAGTGTGCCAGTGGAAAGAAGTTTTCTTAAAAGAATACAAACTTGCTCAAGAAACACTAATTCCCAAGATAGACTGGCTTCTTTGGCAAATATTTCTATTCAGGAAGACATTTTATTGATGCTCACGAAGAAATAACCATCTTATGACGACATAATCGATAAATTTGCAGCTTTAAAAGGAAGAAAAATTGATTTAATATACAAAAAATAAGTAAGTCCTCATTAAGGGATTTTCATTATAGACAGTAGATATCTTTTCATACTGCTCTTGTATCTCTTCACCTATTTTTCCAACCACGAGCCGCCACTGTTGTACATGTTAATTTCTCCGTATTAGATAATATGCATAATCTATAATGATATACGCAGACAAACATCGAAATTCATTTTCCGCACATCACCTCGTTTTTATTTTTTCTTAAAGTCCATTCCGATTCTGCAAAGTTTATATATTTTTATTTTGCCGATGAACTCTCGAACTGCTCTTATTTTCATTTGTTTTCGTTTTCTCGATATCTGTGCATCAAATTCCTTCTGATGCTTCAGAGTGTTTCGGTAACGCTCTTACGTAATACATCTGCTTCGGCTTTAATCTAACAGATAAACTTGTAACTCTGTCAGAGGTACGGTGTCAAGGAACTCAAGATCTATTTTATAAATAGAAATATCCATTAAGAAAGAAAGATTTCACGCGTCAAAACATATGTGTCGGTGGAATTTACTCTCACCATCTAATCGCTTTCACATTTTGGCTTTTGTCCCGTTAAGTTCCTGGCATGAGGTACGTATAATCTACACACCCCCCCCCAAAAAAGGGAAAAAGAAACAAAACATGAAAAACGACAGAGGAACACTTGTTACGGATTCTTTTTTCTCCTTTCTGATTGTGAAACGTAGTTTAGATACATATCTTCGTTTGAGTATTTCAGATGTTTTTAGTTGGTTGGGGTATTCGTGAATCTTTTGTATTTGAAGTCCGAAACACTTTAAGAATGTTAATAATGAGACACAAGCTTTCAAGAGTATAAGCTAATATTTGTATTTGAAGTCGGAAACACTTTAAGAATGTTAACGATGAGACACACGTGAATCTTTTGCATTTGAAGTCGGAAACACTTTAAGAATGTTTACGATGAGACACAAGCTTACAAGAGTATAAGTGAATATTTGCATTTGAAGTCGGAAACACTTTAAGAATATTAATGATGAGACACAAGCTTACAAGAGTATAAGTGAATATTTGCATATGAAGTCGGAAACACTTTAAGAATGTTAACGATGAGACACAAGCTTACAAGAGTATTCGTGAATCTTTTGCGTTTTAAGTCCGAAACACTAAGAATGTTAACGGTGAGACACACGTGAATCTTTTGCATTTGAAGTCGGAAACACTTTAAGAATGTTAACGATGAGGCACAAGCTTACAAGAGTATAAGTGAATATTTGCATTTGAAGTCGGAAACACTTTAAGAATGTTAACGATGAGACACAAGCTTACAAGAGTATAAGTGAATATTTGCATTTGAAGTCCAAAACACTTTAAGAATGTTAACGATGAGACACACGTGAATCTTTTGCATTTGAAGTCGGAAACACTTTAATAATATTAACGATGAGACACAAGCTTACAAGAGTAACGTGAATCTTTTGCATTTAAAGTGAGAAACACTTTAAAAATAGAATAAAAAAATTCCTCGCTCTTTCCACGTTTTTTTTTTTTATTAACACACAGCAACCGAAAAATATTATTTAGACACCGCTGGGATCGAACCCTAGATCTCTCGATAACTAGTTGAGTACGTCCTAGAATAGAGTCCAAGGTCGCATGGTGAGTTACTCCCGTCTCGTGCCTGCATCTGGTTGGCGCTAACAAAAATAAGATCTGATGCTTTTGGATCAGTTTTCGTATTGTTCAGGAAGTATACTAGTAGTCACAACTGTTGTGAAGTCAGATGCTGACAGATAAATACACATAGTGCCGTGGATTGTTGCCATCGTAGCGTAAGGCGAATGCACTTGGCAAGTTATCGAGAGATCTGTGGTTCGATCACAGCTGTTTTGGAAATGCAATTTTTCGGTTGCTGTCTGTTAATTAAAGAAAAAAAACGTGGAGAGTTAGATGACTTCGTCTATTTACATCGTCTTCACCGTATTTAAAAGATTTTCACCACTTTAAGAATGTTAAAGATGAGACCCAAGCTTACAAAAGTATGCGTGAATTTTTGCATTTGAAGTCGGAAACACTTTAAGAACATTAAAGATACGACACGAACTTACAAGAGTCATATTGTAGAGTGTGACGTACAGCACTTATTTTACCTCCCTTTTGAGTTTCTCTGTTCGCATGCAAATTTGGTTTCTCCTTGTTAAATTATTTTCTGACTTAACACCACATAAAATCTCCCGATTAGCTTTAAAAAGTTGGCAGCCTGTCAGTGGGTCAAACTCTTCGGCAACTGAGCCAAAACATTAAATCCACTCCTGCGCTATGCAAATAAGCGCGCGTATAGCCAGTCACCGTCAAGCACCAAGGTCGCGAATGATATACAGGGTGTTTCAAAAAGAAAGACCCGATTTCAAAGTAGTATATTTAATAAGGCAAATGTGGGATAGTTACAAAACAAAGAGCCAAGTATGAAGGAAGGTCTAAAGTTTCACTCACCACAATTACAATTGCTAAATGTGCCCTCCACCTGCTCCACGGACAGCATCAAGCCGATAGCTGAATTCATCCCAAACGTGTCGGAGAGCGTCTTCAGTCACGGAATTTACTGCGGCCGTGATTCTCGTTCGGAGCTCATCCAAGTCAGCGGGTAAAGGGGAAACATAAACACGGTCTTTTACGTATCCCCATAAAAAAAAGTCACATGATGTGATGTCTGTAGATCTCGGAGGCCAAGCGTGTAGTGCCAAGTCATGGGGTCCCCTGCGTCCAATCCAACGCTGAGGCAATGTGTCGTTTATAGAAACCGATGAACTTGGAGGTTCCAATGTGGCGGTGCGCTGTCCTGTTGCAAAATGTAATCTTCAGAGTCGTCCTACAGCTGTGGAAGTAGCCAGTCCTTCAACATTGCAAGATAGGAGTTGCCCGTAACCGTGTTGTCCGCAAAAAAATAAAGGGTCATAAAGCTTTCTAACAGAAACCGCGCAAAAAACATTCAGTTTTGGTGAATCACTTTCATGTTGGAGAGTTTCATGTGGATTCTCCAGTCCCCATATGCGAACATTGTGACGAGAAACTTTCTCGCTTACATGAAAGGTTGCTTCAACGTTAAACATTAACCTTTGCACGACGGTGTCGTCCTCCATGTCCTCTAACAGCGTTGCACAAAAATCCTTTCGTTGTGTTTTGTCACCTCTACGAAGAGTTTGCACCAGTTGCAATATGTACGGCTTCAGCAGCAAACGTCGTCGTAAAACACGCCAAACAGTCACATGAGAGATGGCAAGTTTGCGGCTCGCACGACGAGTATATTTCCGTGGGCTTCGCTGAAACGCCTCGTGAATGCGCTGCACATTCGTCGCTGAGGTGGTTGGTCGTCCAGGACTATTTCCCTTACATAAACATCCTGTTTCTTCGAATTGTCGATACCAACGACGAATGTTTTTACCCACTGGTGGAGCACTGCCGTAACGCCGTTAAGCGCACGCTGCACCGTAATCACGGACTTGGTCTTGCTAAATTCGAGCACACAAAACGCCTTCTGTTGCCTCGACGCCATCTTCTCACTCACTAAGCGTAGCGGCTGTTTGGACGTTCGTGCTGCCATCTAGCGGTACTCATAACAAACTGTGGGCTACGCTCGTAGACACGATACGAGTCGTATTAATCGGTGGTTCGTGGTTGCCGAGATATATCCACTTTTCAAATCGGGACATTCTTTATGAAACACCCTGTATAACATACCTGCGTCGGAGCTCTCTCAGTCAGTATTTCATTTCGCCTGAACATGTAGAAAACAAGGGATTTATCTGATTGCGACACAAGCCAGATCGCCCGCCTCGGAGGCGTAGTGGTCTAAGCGATGGCTTCTGATCATTCGTCCGAAAGGGGTCCGGGTTCGAACCCCCGGTGAGGCATGGATGTTGTGTTTGTCATACGGCACTGGCGTTCTCCCTTCCCTGGAACAAGTGGCCCTAAATTAGGGACGGGTGACTGCTTATAGTCCATTGAGTTGCTAAGAGTGGTCGTTAAACATCCAATTTAAAAAAAAAAAAGATAAGCCAGATCGTTATGGCAAGATGCTTTGGTAAGAGTATCTACGTAACAGCGTCGCTTGTAGGCTACTCACGCTTTGCAGTAGTTAGTAACTATCAAGGATGGTCCGAAACACCTGACACTTCGGGCCGTCGATAAGGCACGGGCAGGCCAGACCTCATTGGTGCCAAAGGACACCGCAGGCTATGTAGTCTTGTACGCAGCAACGGGAGTGCTGCTATGACTGACATCACCCATAATTTCAACTGTGGTGAAGGACCCAATGTGTTCGAACAAGCTTTTGCATATGGGCCTCCGCAGCTGCAGACTAATTTGCGTGCCTATGCTTACAGCCGTTCACAGTCGTCAACGCGTGCAGTGGGCACGTAATCATCGACATTGGACCAAAGAAAAGAAGTTAAGGCTCAGCGAGACGTAACTAGCGTCGCCATATCTTCAGAGAAAAAATGCAGTACACAGAAGCCAACATACAGGCTGATGTCGGAGCAGACAGAGCAGACCGCGCATGCGTATTTCTGTTGACTTCAATCTTTGACTTCAATTCTTTGGACAAAGAACAGTCAGCCGAGCTACTCACAGCACGTGATTGTTACCTTCTCGGTAGCATAATCACTTCGCAAATCGGATATGTTAGTTTTGTTACGCCAATTGGGTTGGTTAAGGCTTTTGTTTGTTCTTCAGGCTTTCAGAAACATTTTCATTAATGCCAAATACTAGGGAATGTCTGCATTTTGTACGGATCCTTAGGCCTAACTGTAATATTTGCTGAAATTTAATTTAAATAGTAATACTAATGTTATTGCATATTTTTCTCACCAAAATAAGGGATGGGCGGGATATCAGAAACCAGCAAGAACAACAACAAAAAACTGCTCTAAGCAAATAGTAATCGGATCGAAGGAAACCATAATGGATCAAAGAAAAGCTTCACTGCCGTAGTCTCCCTAACGTGTTTTGCTCCTGAATGTTAACTTTCCCGCAGAGCATATTACCTCTTAAGATGTGTTGGCGCTGTTGCCGCCTGTTTTACATTATCTCTATGAGAGTTGCCCTTCTTTAAGCGTTAGATATTCTTTGATTGGACCATAGAAGACCAGAAGAGGGTCACGTGGTCAGACGAATCCTGTTTTCTTTTCTGCTATGTGGACAGACGAGCTCGTGTGCGACGTTTTTCAGAATGCCCTGTCGGACAGATCCATGTGGTTGGAGGGAGTGTAATGGTCTGAGCAATATTTTGTTGGGGAACATTTGCACCCATTAACCCTCTAGACAGAACTCTGAGAACTGTCAGGTAACTAAGCATCGTGGCTTGCCAAGTACACTGCTTTATGGTGACTGTATTTCCTGGCAGAGATGGCGTATTTGAACGAGGCAATGCTCCATGCCACACTTTGAAGAAGATTCAGGAATGGTACCAAGTACATGAAGAGGAATTCCATTTTTGTCATGGCTCCCAAATTCGCCTGACATGAATCCTATCGAGCATTTCTAGTTTGAGTTAGAAAGATGGGTACAAGCAGTATCACAGCAATTACGTAATTTACGGGAACTGCAGGGTCTTCTGTTGCAGTCATGGTACCAAATATCAATAGACACCTTCAGACATCTCGCTGAATCTATGCCTCATCAGGTGATAGCTCTATTGGAAGCTAAAGGTGGACAGCCGTCATATTAGATAGGTGGTTTTAATGCTTTGGCAGATCGCTGTATAGTGACAGACCGCGCACTAGTAATGGCTGCCACTGGGCCGCCCTGGTACCAACATGATAGCCGTCAGATCACGTGACATTAGGAAAAAGTGGTTTCGTGCTTTCTACACTGCTGAACACCCAAAATGCAACACCAAGGAAGACACGAGATAGCAAAGCCATATACACATAACAAAAGATGCAAAGATGAAACGATTGAGCTTACAGGCCTGTGCGACTTGCGGAACACGCAGAAATCAGTAGTTCGTGTGGCATCCATGGCTGACAATAAGGGCCGCTACACGCCGCGGCATCGAACGAAAGAGGCTTTGGTTGTGGGCTTGGGGTATGTCGGTCCAGACTGCTTCAAAACATTGCCACAGTTCATCCGGTGTAGCAGCGGGTGGTGCTTGCCGGGCCATTCGCTTGCCGATCAGCGACCATACGTGTTCGATGAGCGACATATCAGGAGAACAGGAGGGCCACGGCGGTAGTGACACCTGGTAGGCCGTGAAGAATTGTTGCACGATGCGTGCCACGTGCGGGCGCGCATTGTACTGTTGAAACGTGGCCGCTGGCAGATCGTGCAGGTCAGGGAGGACTACAGGCTCCAAAACGTCGGAGATGTAGCGGTGGCTGTTGTGTGTACCGGCGATTTGTACCAAAGGGGTGCGGGTGTCATATCCAATTGCGCCCCAAACCATAACGCCAGGTGACAGACCGGTATGTCGGTGTATAATGCAGGCGTCAATCAGTTTTTCGCCGCTGTGCCTCCCCACGCGGATCCGACCATCGTGGTGTTGCAGGCAGAAGCGGGATTCGTCGGAGAAGACAATGTCGTGCCATTCCGTAGTACAAGTGCGGCGTTCAACGGCCCACTGCCGCCGCACTCGCCGGTGGTGTAACGTCAATGGTAATCGGAGCATTGGACGCCGTGCGACAAGTAGCCGCTCCTGCAGACGACGTCGAACGGTACGTGCTGAAACAGGTTGTTGCGCAACACACCCTAATTCCTGCGCTAACGTTCGTGATGGGGCGGTGCGAGCCGTCAATGCCCGCCGCACAACATGCCTATTGTCCGTCCCTCCTGCACCCACCGAATCCATGCTCGCCTCACTGTGGCTGGATGTTGTCCCACACGGGCGCCGATGTCTCAGTACGATAAACCGCTGTCGCGATAAGCCACTATTCGTCCTCTGTCGAACTCCGATACGTGCTGGAATGAATGCCGTATTCTGCGACGAAGCATCAGGAAGCTTCCCACGCACAGGTCCGGCAGCACAACACACTTCCACTACTTACACCCCGCCTTCTGTACACCCTTCTTATAGTGCTTCTCGGTGGCGTGCCGAGCGCACATGATTTGCATATGGCCTGCAATGCTAATCGTTTGCATGTCCTCTTGCGGGCGACGCATGCTGCGAATTTCAGGCCAATCGGATGCTTCCTTCTTGCATTTTGGGTGGTCAGCAGTGTAATTTCAGTGCTTCCTTATGGCCTGACAGGCTACATTTAAATGTTAGTATTTAGCAAATCATGTTAGTTAGAAGTGTAGTTTTTAGGAATAATGCACCTAAGGGTATATTCGTTAGAAAACTGTCATTTATACAAATTTAATTGCAACCGTTTCGAAGTTACAGAATAAGTCATTAGGTCGAAGGAAGTCATAAGTGTCGAGCGTGTTCTTGAGTGATCCGACGGTTGCGTTTGTTTGGGCTTGAAACTTCATGTGTAGTGGTGTTCTCATTAATAAATAATGACACAGAGCAAATGGTATTTTGAGCGCATTATAATGTGCGAATACCCGATATACAAAGTTAAATAAAAATATACGCCAGTAACGCATTTCCGTACTCAGAGTAATTTAACTTAAGATATGTATTGTTTACAGGCTGTGATTACAATATTGTGATGAATTTTCACAAAACATTTAAAACATGTACACTGATTTTTTACCTGGAACCAGTGACCCTAAATTAGAGACGGGCGAATTCCAAAAAAAAAAAAAAAAAAAAAAAGAAAAGGAAATAAAGAAACACAAATTCACGCAAGAAATTATTTAAAATCTATAACTGTCTTTCCCTAGGTGAAAATACTCCAAATACGTGGCGTCAGTTGATAAATAAATACATCGCTCTTTCCACGTTAAAGAAACACACAGCATCCGAAAAATTGTTTTTCAGCCGCCGCTGTGGAATTGAACCAACAGAACTCTCGATGTCTAGCCGAGTGCGTTACATATGCGATATCTAGCCGATATCTAGCCGAGTGCGCACTCGGCTAGATATCGAGAGTTCTGTTGGTTCAATTCTACAGCGGCGGCTGAAAAACAATTTTTCGGATGCTGTGTGTTTCTGGAACGTGGAAACAGCGATGTATTTATTTATTAACTGTCGCCACGTATTTGGAGTATTTTCAACTTGGATCTCGCCCTTTGGATTTAACTGCTATAATATATATATAGCTTGTGTCGTTAATGCCCACCAGATGGAGACGTCTCAGTAGCTGATCCCATGTTTGGGATTCATGATGTCAGAAACTGACTTGAAAGTACACTTAGCACCGTGGATTGTTGGCCACCTTTGCGTATATGTAACGCACTCGGCTAGATATCGAGAGTTCTGTTGGTTCAATTCCACAGCGGCGGCTGAAAAACAATTTTTCGGATGCAGTGTGTTTCTGGAACGTGGAAAGAGCGATGTGTTTATTGTCTTTCCCTATTCAAGTAACTATCATCATAAGAAAAACACGAATGTTGAGGATGATGACATCGAAATGCTTTTATAATGTAAGCATAAAATTAGTTATATAGTACACCAGAAAGAGTTATATGTTCTCGTTATTATACCAAATGATTCGTCCCCTCCTCATCGATATAAACTAGCTGCATTTCAGTCTTTCGTAAGACGAGCTATCTCACATTCCTCAAGCCGTCTTCTTGAATACGAGATGAGATGGGTCATGAATATAGCCAAAGAAATATGAATATAATATTCATCATACATAAAAATGTATTTGAAAAATAGAGAACATACTGGTGCACCCTGTGTTGAACAGTCTGAAAACAATAAGCGCTTCTGTAGACGTGTGCCATATTTGCTTCCTCTGAATAGCATTTTGAAGAAGGAATGTGATAAGTTTAATCTAAAATTTGCTGATATTGTGTTGAATATTGTTGGTTTACCATGATAAAGATATGAATATACACAGAGCAGGTGTATATGGCACTTCTATCCGAAATAACGATATTGGTAACTTAGAACGCATTTATATCGGTAGTACTAAGCGGCGTTTAAAAACTAGACTGGAGGAGCATAAAAAGAATTGGAGATTAGGTGAGAAAAGAACCTCCCTTGTAACTTATTGTCAAGAAAATAACTCAACCTCTTGTTGGAATGACACGAAGATTTTTTCTACACATAACACACATAGAAAAATCTTGTACTCCGAGTCTATAATGACTGAGAAAACTCGTGCCTACAATTTTAATATACAATCACCACTACAACTGCCATTCGCACGGCGATTTGTCATAAATAATTAGAGGGAAAATAAGAGCAGAAATAAAAAGAATATATAACTGAAAGACGGTTGGTGGATCATCACGTGTGTAAGCTTGGCAATCGTCATTTAAGGTTGTAGAAGTGCCATCTTGCGACTGTATAGCATACATCGTCATTTAATGTTGTAGAAGTGCCATCTTGCGGCTGTATAGCATACATCGTCATTTAAGGTTGCAAAAGTGCTATCTTGCGGCTGTATAGCATACATCGTCATTTAATGTTGTAGAAGTGCCATCTTGCGGCTGTATAGCATACATCGTCATTTAAGGTTGTAGAAGTGCCATCTTGCGGCTGTATAGCATACATCGTCATTTAAGGTTGCAAAAGTGCTATCTTGCGGCTGTATAGCATACATCGTCATTTAATGTTGTAGAAGTGCCATCTTGCGGCTGTATAGCATACATCGTCATTTAATGTTGTAGAAGTGCTATCTTGCGGCTGTATAGCATACACAAGTATGATATACAGCCGCAAGATGGCACTTCTGCAACCAACCTTAAATGACGATTGCCAAGCTTACATATGTGATTATCTTGAACCAATTAATGACGAGATGACGGACGGTCCGGACTAGAATAGCCGTGTATAAGAACACACAGATGTTTAATACAATTCACCTCTGATGATGGGCAACGTATTTTTGCCAGAAACATGTCCGGTAAGAAGTGTAGTAGCGGTGGGCTGGAATGGTAAGATGTTTGGTCCATGTATGAAACTATACCTGACCGATATCTACTTTTTAAAGTATTTTGAAATATCACAATATCGACAGTTTGATTTTAATTACATTGTTTTTAGTGTATTATGTCGTAGGTGCTGCAACGAACTTGAAATTCGCAACTTGTATAATTGAACAATCTATGACCGTAAGACGGGACCGACTTCACTTTCAGGATATATAAGCTCTCGTACTGATAAAGATTTTGTGGTAGTTTTTACACATTCATTATGCCTATCAATACATCAGGACTTCCGAACGCTTCTGAAATAATGTTTTACCATAGAAAATTCAGAATTAGTCCACAGCATTGTAGTATTGCAAACATTACCTATTGTTTTTATTTAATATTTACTTTCATCTTCTGTTTGCGAGATGTGCATATAACGTATGGCAGTAATAAATAAGATTCAGGACAGTTTTACACCTACTTTAGCGTATCTTTGTGTGATTATTATATTGATACGTATGTAACAGTATCATCATCATCATCATCATTGTCAACCATTATCAATCCACTGCTGGACGAAGGTCTCCCCAAGTTTCCTCCAAAACGGTCTGTCTTGTGCCAGTCTCCTCCATGTCACCCCTGCATACTTTCGAATTTCATCCACCCATCTCCCATGTGGTCTTCTTCTGGGTCTTTTCCTGTCCCTTGGAATCCAATCTAAAATTTCGGCTGTCCATCGATCATCTGTCCTTCTGGCAGTATGTCCAGCCCATTGCCATTTCAGGGATTTAACTCTGATCATGATGTCTTCCACTCTTGTCATTTTTCGGATCCACGAGTTCCTCTTCTTATCTCTCCTGGTTACACCAAGTATGCACCTCTCCATGTTACTTTGAGTTGTCTGCAGCCTTTGTATGTCCCTTTTAGTTAAGGTCCACGTCTCTGCACCATACGTAAGCACTGGAAGGATGCATTGATCAAACACTTTTCTTTTAAGACATAATGGCATATTGCTCTTGAAAATTATGCTGTTTCTTCCAAAAGCTCTCCAGGCAAGTTTTGTACGCCGATTAATTTCTTCATCAATGTGACCCTCACTTGATATCTGCTGTCCAAGATAAACGTACGTGTCTGTTATCTCCAGCTTTTCTCCATCAATCGATAAATCTTCATTTCTTGTAAAAGCATTGAACATCACTTTTGTCTTCTGAAAGTTCATTTTTAATCCCACTTCTTTACTCTTGTCAGCAAGTTCCTGGATCATACTCTGCAGCTCTGATGGGGTAGTTGCAAAAATGACTACGTCATCAGCAAAACGAAGGTGGGTTAGATAATCTCCATTAATCTTTATCCCCTTGTTTTCCCAGCTCAGCGACTGAAAAACACCCTCCAATGTGGCATTAAAGAGCTTCGGAGACATGGTGTCACCTTGTCTCCCTCCCTTTCCAATTTTTACGTGTGTTGTATTTTCAAACAGCCGAATCTTTGCACTTGCATTTTCATAGATGTTATTAATAATATTAATTTATGCATCTTCAATACCGCAGGTTTTCAGAGCCATTGTAACTGCTGATGGTTTCACCGAATCAAAGGCTTTTTCATAATCGATAAAAGCCATGCACAATGGAAGTTCATATTCCCTCGCTCTTTCAATTAGTTCTCTCAGCACGTGGATATGATCTATTGTGCTGTAGCCACTCCTGAATCCAGCTTGTTCTCTCGGTTGAGCCATGTCCAGTGTTACCTTCAAGCGGTGTGAAAGAACTTTAGTGAAGATTTTATAAACTACTGATAGGAGGCTGATAGGTCTGTAGTTTCCGAGATCCTCAATGTCACCTTTCTTATGTAGCAGGATCATTGTAGCGGTGTTCCAATCCTCAAGAATATTTCCTTCATTAAGGCATCGAGTGAAAATTTGGGCGAGTATTGTTTCGATTTCTCCACTTGCTTCTTGTATGATGTCTACAGTAATTCCATCTTCTCCTGGAGCTTTTCCCCGCTTCATGTTCTTGATTGCATGTGCAACTTCTGCTGGAAGGACTGGAGGAACTCTGGTACTGGTATCTTTCATGATGTCTGGAGTGCATGTATCATCCCTTTCATATAATTTGGAGTAGAAATCTTTCACTCTTGTCAAAATTTCGCCTCTATTTCTTGTTACAGAACCATCTTCTTTTCTCAGTGCCATAATCTGTTTTCTTCCCTTACTGAGATGTCCCTTTGCTTTCTTTAGGCTTTGGTTGTTTTCAATTGCTTTTCTCACTAGTTCACAGTTGAATTTTCTTACGTCTTCAGTGATACTTTTTCTTACTGTCTTGCATAGCTCTATATATTCCACTTTGGAAGTCACATCTTCTTTAGTTGTCCTCATCTCTCTTCTTTTTTGCATCAACATTTTCGTTTTTCCTGATAATTTATTTACATGCAACTTGTTCTTAGACCCAGCTAATTTTGTTGCTGTTTCCATAAGAGCTTTGGTTACTTTTCTGTTAACTTCAGAGATGTCCACTTCTTCCGATGTTAGGCCTTCTAAAGCAGAGAACCTGTTCTTCAGTTTCAACTTGAAGGTATTATGGTGTTTTTTAAGGTTGGTTATGTCAATAGATTTTATTTGTCTTATGAGCTTGCCACGTTCAAGTTTAGTGTTGAGGTGGATCTTACATCTCACCAATCTATGGTCACTACCTGTGTTGAACTTGTTCAGCACACTGCAGTCTTCTATGACGAATTTTTTGTTACACATAATAAAATCAATTTCACTTGTCGTCCCATTTGGATGTCTCCATGTCCATTTCCTGTGTGGCTTTTTCTTGAAGAAGGAGTTCAAGATGAAAAACCCTTCTGCCTCTGCAAACTCAACGAGAGTATTTCCACGCTGGTTTCTGTTGCCGTGACCGAATTTACCTACTGAAGTTTCATTCTGTTGCCGTTGCCCTATTTTTGCATTGAAATCTCCCATAATTATTTTCAAGTGCTGCTTACCTTTATTATTTAGATGACAAATTTCCTCATAAAATTCTTCAATTTCTTCTTCAGGATGACTTGTGGTGGGTGCATAAGTTTGAATAATCCGAGCCTGGTATCTTTTCGAGAGTTGGATAACAAGTCGTGCAGCTCTGTCAGAGGAACTTTCAACTTCTACCACTTTATCCTTCAGTTTCTTGTTTATTATAAATCCAACACCACTAGTTCTGCCAGTATCTGTCCCACGATAGTAGAAGAGATGTCCACTTTTCAGTTCGATGAGATCTTCTCCTTTTCTCCTTACCTCACTTAGCCCCACGATGTCCCACTTGATCCTTTGTAGTTCCTCTTCCAATTCAAGAAGCCTTGAATCAAAAGATAGGGAGCGTCCATTGTACGTAGCCAAGGTCAGCATCAGATGGCAGCCTAGTCCGGTCCTCCGGGGATTCTTAGCACCCTCTGCCTTCATGTCGCACTGGCCGCTGCCTTGGCCAGGTACATTCCAGCTGCCGGAGACTGAGGGCCAAGATTTAAGTTGTGGAATCATTTTGGAGGGGTTTGGCCATAACTCACCACGCTGGCCAAGCGGGTTGGTGAGTGTGGGATAGAATTTCATCTAATCCCGATGGTATAGTTGTACCGCTATTGGCGGTCGTCAGAGCCCCTTTAGTGGGAACAGGATGCACCACGAGAAAGCGGGGTTGACATTTGTCAAGGAGAGGCTGTGATGTTACGCATCCCCTGACCTTACGCATCCCCTGACAGTATATACGACGGCATATCCCCAATTTATTAGATTCACATCCCACGAAGTATATAGTTCAAATTTTTATCTGTGTTGAACCTTATCTTATGCATTCCATGGAGTTTGTCATCCTGACTTGGACCCCTCGCTCGCCATATTTTAACGCCATCGAATACATTTCGGATGCTGTTCAACTTGCCTTCATTACCAGGAATTCTACACCAGCAAATATTACGGAATTGTGAGACGCTCTTCAGGAAGCATGGTGTGCACTGTCTCCACAGTACTACAGAGAGCTCGTGAAGACCGTGCCCCGTTGTTCAACGTGCGGTCAATACCACGAATTCTTTACCGGCGAATATTACGGAATTGTGTTACGCTCTTCAGGAAGCATGGAGTGCACTGTCTCCACGGTACTACAGAGAGCTCGTGGAATCCATGCTCCGTTGTTCAACGTGACGTCAATGCCAGGAATCCTCCACCGGGGATAATATGGAATTGTGGGTAGGTCTTCAGGAAGCATGATGTGCACTGTCTCCACAGTACTACAGAGAGCTCGTGGAGTCCATGCTCCGTTGTTCAAAATGCAGCCAACGCCAGTAATCCTCCACCGACGAATATTACTAAATTGTGAGATGCTCTCCAGGAAGCATGGTGTGCACTGTCTCTATAGTACTAGAGAGAGCTCGTGGAGTCCATGCCCCGTTGTTCAACCTAAAGTCAATGCCAGGGATCCTCCACCGGCAAATATTATGGAATCGGGGGACGCTCTTCAGGAAGCATGGTGTGCACTGTCTCCACTGTACTACAGATAGCTCGTGGAGTCCATGCCTCGTTGTTCAACGTACCGTCAATGCCAGGAATCCTTCACCGGCGAATATTAGGGAATTGGGGGACGCTCTTGAGGAAGTGTGGTGTGCAATGTCTCCACAGTACTACAGAGAGCTAGGGAAGTCCATGCCCCGTTGTTAAACGTACCATCAATGCCAGTAATCCTCCACCGGGGATATTATGGAATTGTGGGTAGGTTTTCAGGAAGCATGCTGTGCACTGTCTCCATTGTACAACTGAGAGCTCGTGGAGTCCATGCTCTGTTGTTCAACGTGCAGCCAACACCAGTAATCCTCCACCGACGAATATTATGAAATTGGGGTACGCTCTTGAGGAAGTATGGTGTGCACTGTCTCCACAGTACTACAGAGAGTTCTTGGAGTTCATGCCCCGTTGTTCAAGGTAAGGTCAATGCCTGGAATCCTCCTCTGGGAAATATTATGGAATTGTGGGTGGGTCATCAGGAAGCATGGTGTGCACTGTCTCCACTGTACTACAGACAGCTCGTGGAGTCCATGCCTCGTTATTCAACGTGCCGTCAATGCCAGGAATCCTTCACCGGCGAATATTATGGAATTGGGGTACGCTCTTGAGGAAGTATGGTGTGCACTGTCTCCACAGTACTACAGAGAGCTAGGGAAGTCCATGCCCCGTTGTTCAACG
This sequence comes from Macrothele yani, assembly GCA_039090855.1. Lineage (NCBI taxonomy): Eukaryota > Metazoa > Arthropoda > Arachnida > Araneae > Macrothelidae > Macrothele > Macrothele yani. Next base: position 124,861,572 of record CM077013.1, read on the forward strand.
TACCGTCAATGCCAGTAATCCTCCACCGGGGATATTATGGAATTGTGGGTAGGTTTTCAGGAAGCATGCTATGCACTGTCTCCATTGTACAACAGAGAGCTCGTAGATTCCATGCTCTGTTGTTCAACGTGCAGCCAACACCAGTAATCCTCCACCGACGAATATTACTAAATTGTGGGATGCTCTTCAGGAAGCATGGTGTGCACTGTCTCAATAGTACTAGAGACCTCGTGGAGTCCATGCCCCGTTGTTCAACGTGCAGCCAGTGCCAGGAATCCTGTACAGACGAATATTACGAAATTGTAGGACGCTCTTCAGGAAGCATGGTGTGCACTGTTTCCACAGTACTAGAGAGAGCTCATGGAGTCCATGCTCCGTTGTTCAACGTTCACCCAATGCCAGAAATCTTCCACCGGCGAATATTACGGAATTGTGGGCCGCTCTTTAGGAAGCACAGTGTGCACTGTCTCCACAGCACTACATAAACCTCGTGGAGTTTATGCCCCGTGGCGTTGCTGCCGTTTTGCGACAGCTAGGAGGCCCAACAAGGTATTTCAGAGGTATCCCATTTTTTTGGCACTTCAGTGTAATAAAGTACACTTATCGATTTGTAAATATTGACTCATCACTTGCCTCGGAACGTTTATTTGAAAGTGTATAATTAGAGATGCATCAGTGTTTGTTTTGGGTTGCAACTTCTAAGAGCAAGGAACGATATAAATTAGAATTGTAATGATTTTTCGGTAGTTACAATCAGCAAATTAAATTTTAGTTTACAAGTCACCAGTTGAGTTGACGTAAAGTAAGCCTTGAACTGAGAGAAGCTTAAGAGATTCTACGGCCGTTGAAAGTCTGATTATTTCATAACTAAGGAAATTCTTTCTGTCATTGAGGAGAATAAACATCACCAAGATATTACCTACATTTCACATGTATATATGTATATATATATATATATATATATATACATCCAGAAGAGGGATGAGAAAATCGCGATTGCGATTTTTCCAGAAAATCTTTTGCCTCTTGAGAATATTTTTTTTATCAATCGTCAGTGCAACAAATAAATTTTCGAAGGTTTATGTAATGCGTTCTTTTCCCTGAAACAAGAATTTACGATGCGTAATTTGAGCTGAATACAGCATTTTTGATTTTACCAAAACTTAAGTGACCCTGTTTAGATTAAAAGCAGAAGATTCAGCAGAATTCTTTAACGGAGGAGAATTGCTAACATTTGCAAAATTTCTGAACATGAGAATCACTACATACTTGCGGTTAAAAAACAAAACAAAAAGAAGACATACACTCACTAAAAAAAAAACATGCTGTAGTCTTTATTGATCTCTGCCATTTTCCAGTCTCTCGAGTCCTTAAAGCGTCACCGTGAGCAATAGCACTTCTAAAAACGCATTACTTGCAGGGTATTTTCAAAGCTGTTCTGCTCAGAGCCATCTTGGCATTCCTGCCAAATTATTTTTTTTTTCGGTTTTCCTTGCGTGTGTGTCAATAGAACAATGCGACATTCAACAAGAATGCAAACGTAGCATTAAAGAAGCTACAATACAGCTTTTATCCCACGCATTCTGGAAACAGTATATTTGTCATGACAAAATAAATTATCCCATGCGGGCGAATCGTTTAGCGACTTCTTTTTCCCTCGAAGAAATAGGAATGTTAACGGAAACATAATATCTCGGACAAACGGACTTTTACAATGTTTCCTATGGGCTTTGCTAAACCAGAAGAACCAACTGAAAAACGGTGTATAAAAATTATATCGCGCATTTATTGAAAATGCCATCCAAACTGTTGCTGAAATAATTCAGCTGGAACTCCGTGCCATGCAGTTCCAGATGAATATAAAGGCAAGGGGAACTACGAGGGAGAATCGAAAAGTAACGCACAGCAATTGTTTCTTTTTGCAGGTTGCAGTTTGGCAGACAACGAGTTTAAATATCACGCTACAGACACGTTTGGCTGGATCAGGTGTCGCCGTGGTGGAAGACAGTGTGAACGACGACACCAAAATGTCGCTTTCGTTAGCGTCGTCTACGAAACAAGAGCAACGCGGTGTAGGCTTTGTGGGATAAATGGAAAACTCCGACGTAAATTCACGAAGAAGTCGTCGAAGTGTATGGTGATGATGGCCTGGACCGCAGCAACATCTCCAGATGGTGCAGTTTCTTTTCAGAGGGACGTAGAAATTTTACCGATTCGCCTCGTACCGGTTGACCTGTAACCGCGTCATCACCTGCCACTGTGAAGACATTAAACAGGCAATTCTGAGAAACCTTACCGATTCGCCTTGTACTGGTCGACCTGTAACCGCGTCATCATCTGCCACTGTGAAGACATTAAACAGGCAATTCAGGCAATTCTGAGAAACCTTACCGATTCGCCTTGTACTGGTCGACCTGTAACCGCGTCATCACCTGCCACTGTGAAGGCATTAAACAGGCAATTCTGAGTGACCGGCGGGTATATCTGCGCTGATCAGCGCAGAAGTTCAACATTTCTTACGGTAGCGTGTACGATATTGTTCATGGCAAATCGTAGTTTTAGAAAGTCAGTGCGCGATGGTTGCACAAAAAATTGACAGACGACCAGAAGGGACGGAGAATGATAAAATCCTTGGACCGCTTGGTGCGTTACGCAGAGGAAGGACATTAATCTCTGGCAGGTGTAGTGATGGGCTGTAATTCTTGGGCGTACAACTGCACTACCGAAACAAAAAAGGCCAGTATGATGTGGAAACGTTCCGACTTCCCGCCACCAAAAATAATTCAGAGTAACCCAATCTGCACAAAAAGTCCTCATGACGGTGTTCTGGGACATGTATGGCGTTCTTCTGGTGGAGTTTCATCCAACGGGTACCACTGTGAATGCCAAAACCTACGCTAACACAAGAAAAGTTATCTTGACGGTGTTCTGGGACATGCATGGCGTTCTCCTGGTGGAGTGTCCTCCAACGGGGACCACTGTGAATGCCAAAACCTACGCTAACACAAGAAAGGTCCTCATGACGGTGTTCTAGGACATGCATGGCATTCTTCTGGTGGAGTTTCATCCAACGGGTACCACTGTGAATGCCAAAACCTACGCTAACACAAGAAAAGTTATCTTGACGGTGTTCTAGGACATGCATGGCGTTCTCCTGGTGGAGTTTCATCCAACGGGGACCGCTGTGAATGCAAAAACCTACGCTAACACAAGAAAAGTTATCTTGACGGTGTTCTGGGACATGCATGGCGTTCTCCTGGTGGAGTGTCCTCCAACGGGGAACACTGGGAATGCCAAAACCTACGCTAACACAAGAAAGGCCCTCATGACGGTGTTCTAGGACATGCATGGCGTTCTTCTGGTGGAGTTTCATCCAACGGGTACCACTGTGAATGCCAAAACCTACGCTAACACAAGAAACGTTATCTTGACGGTGTTCTGGGACATGCATGGCGTTCTCCTGGTGGAGTTTCATCCAACGGGGACCGCTGTGAATGCAAAAACCTACGCTAACACAAGAAAAGTCCTCTTCACGGTGTTCTGGGACATGCATGGCGTTCTCCTGGTGGAGTGTCCTGCAACGGGGACCACTGTGAATGCCAAAACCTACGCTAACACAAGAAAGGTCCTCATGACGGTGTTCTAGGACATGCATGGCGTTCTTCTGGTGGAGTTTCATCCAACGGGGACCACTGTGAATGCCAAAACCTACGCTAACACACTACTGACAAAGTTGCGTCGTGCCCTTTCTGACAAAAGACCCAACACAGACGCTGCAAATGCAGACCGCTTCATGACAACGCCCGAGCACATGTCGCAGCACGCTTATGACAAAATTTCTCAGTTTAGATGAGAGGTCCTCCAGCACCCACCGTACAGTTCGGATCTGGTTTCTTCGGGTTTTCATCTGTTTGGTCTCTTGAAATGATTCCTGGGCGGCCAACACTTCGATTCGGCTGACGACGTCAAATCGGTTGCCCTCAGGTAGCTATACTCCCAGAAAAGTGCCTTTTATGAACAAGGTACACTAAAACTGGTACTACGCTGGAATAAAGGTCTTGAGTGTCTCGGTTCTTATGCTTAAAAATAGTAAAGAAATGTAGTTTTACTTTGCACATTTATTAAACTGTTGCCAAAAAAAAAATTGTGCCTTACTTTTCAATCCATCCTCGTACAAATACGTTTTAAAGTCTTTGTTGCAGTGAAGCACTGGAACTGGTTGGTCAAAAGAAGAAATACACTGCTCTACCATTAATATTCAGAAACATGCATGTCTATAATCATTATTTACAGAACATTTGATATTGCGTGCCGAAACCTTGGACCCCTAAGGTGATTTGTAGTCTTCGGGGAATACTCTTCACCAAACATTTGAAAACGTCCACCGTTATCTTCCGCCTTCTGCCTTTAAAGCAGTGGCCAGTCTGGCTATCTTTGTTGAAAGATCTCTTTTCCCAGGTACCAGACGATCCAAAATGTTCCAGAGATTCTCTATAGGGTTTAGATGAAAAACTTGGGCCGGCCAGTCCGACGTTTTGACGCCCATGTCCTCAGACCAATCTATAACAACGCGAGCAGTATGACATGATTCGTTTGTTTTTTGTTATGTGGCATTAAATATGTACTGTTGTTCCACATTAGCGCTTGTAGACATGTAAAAGGACAACAAATCTTTTTATTTTCATATTTCGCCACCGGACATGTTATAGGTGGCAACACTGGTTCTTTCACAGGTGGAGAATATGCAACAGCAACCGAACCACCATTGCCGTTTTTTACATTGAAGGAGAAACACGTGCTGCATGTTCATGAGCAGAAGTTGGCGAAATGGACAAAAGGAATCGTCGCGGATGTATTAATGTTCAGATAAGTTTTGCTATGTGTGCGGACAGTATGTTTTCAAGTCGCGGGGTCGTCCATTGACAAAGACTGTGAGGAAAGCCTACTATTTGTACTTTGGATTTCATGTTGGAGATCAAAATAAATCGTGAGCTCCACATGTCTGCTACATGCAGACACAACATTCTCAAGAACTATAAAAACCTTGGGTGCCAGATGTCCTTAAAAATACGTTTCTTCCATTCGCCTCTGGACTTCCTTCCTGACAACCTAGGAGCTGTCAGGTATGAACAAGGAGAAAGGTTCCACCAAGATATGCGAACGATGGTGGAGAGGTATCAAGGCAGGTGGGATCCCTCAAGGATGAGTGATTACTGCTGGTTTTTGCAGAAGGAGGACGACAGAACACATAATCGGAAAAATGAACTACTTGTACGGGTATACGAATATGTGTGTAGATATTTACATTTGTGTTAATATTTTTTACTCTACTTCTTTTTTTTTTCTTGCTGTCTCATATGCAGTCATATGAATATGGTATTTATACTTTGTAACACTAATTCTATAGATAACAAGACACATAAATGATGTAATACATTACAATGCGAAGCTGTAATATGTACATCTTGCATTATATATATACATATGTGTGTGTGTGTGTAAATATAGCGATTGTTCATACACAAAAAACTGTACGTCCATAATGGAGAGGTTTTACAGTCATATTTGAATTCAGTACCCCGAAATTAGTTAAAAAGACCTTATTTCCCCCATGTTACGAAAACAAAGTTTGAAAATGTTAACTAGTGTAATTAAGCATTCTGAGTTACAGGGAGAATTAAGAGGGAACAACATAAGCGTAGCTATGTTTTGAAAGAAAAGAGAGCTATGTGTTGAGTATGATATGTAATCTTCTTATTACGTTATCTACGTGTTAGATAAGAGTGATGAGTTCTGTCCACCGTATATTATTAAGAAATAGTAGTATGATGTATACATATATTCATCTTGTTGTTACAAGGAAGCGTGTGATTGTTGTGCTGCATACTTTACATATTTGGAGATAGAATAAAAATACATTGAACTTTTAAGTACATAATTCTGTGGCCCTTGAAACCTGTGCTGTATTGACTTTGAAGTACAATTGCATTGTATAATTAAGTTTTTCAGCTTTGACTCCTATACTAACGAACAAATTAGAGTGCAAGGGTTCAGAAAAATTAAGTCAAAAAATGAAATTTAATTTGAAACAACCTTAAACGGTTGAAATAGCCTTAAACTATTCTACGACCATCAAAATCTTATTCTTCTACAAGCTCATAAGCCCGTGTCCTGCACGGGTGAAAAAGCTGTGACTGAAATTTTTATAACACGAATTGTAAAATATATATATATATATATAACTACACTTTATCCTTCAGTTTCTTGTTTATTATAAATCCAACACCACTAGTTCTGCCAGTATCTGTCCCACGATAGTAGAAGAGATGTCCACTTTTCAATTCGATGAGATCTTCTCCTTTTCTCCTTACCTCACTTAGCCCCACGATGTCCCACTTGATCCTTTGTAGTTCCTCTTCCAATTCAAGAAGCCTTGAATCAGAAGATAGGGAGCGTCCATTGTACGTTGCCAAGGTCAGCATCAGATAGCAGCCTAGTCCTGTCCTCCGGGGATTCTTAGCACCCTGTGCCTTCATGTCACACTGGCCGCTGCCTTGGCCAGGTACATTCCAGCTGCCGGAGACTGAGGGCCAAGATTTATGTTGTGGAGTCATTTTGGAGGGGTTTGGCCATAACTCACCACGCTGGCCAAGCGGGTTGGTGAGTGTGGGATAGAATTTCCTCTGATCCCGATGGTATAGTTATACCGCTATCGGCGGTCGTCAGAGCCCCTTTAGTGGGAACAGGATGCACCACGAGAAGGCGGGGTTGACATTTGTCAAGGAGAGGCTGTGATGTTACGCATCACCTGAACTTACATCCGTGGTAGAAGTTGAAAGTTCCTCTGACAGAGCTGCACGACTCGTTATCCAACTATCGAGAAGATACCAGGCTCAGATTATTCAAACTTATGCACCCACCACAAGTCATCCTGAAGAAGAAATTGAAGAATTTTATGAGGAAATTTGTCATCTAAATAATAAAGGTAAGCAGCACTTGAAAATAATTATGGGAGATTTCAATGCAAAAATAGGGCAACGACAACAGAATGAAACTTCAGTAGGTAAATTCGGTCACGGCAACAGAAACCAGCGTGGAAATACTCTCGTTGAGTTTGCAGAGGCAGAAGGGTTTTTCATCTTGAACTCCTTCTTAAAGAAAAAGCCACACAGGAAATGGACATGGAGACATCCAAATGGGACGACAAGTGAAATTGATTTTATTATGTGTAACAAAAAATTTGTCATAGAAGACTGCAGTGTGCTAAACAAGTTCAACACAGGTAGTGACCATAGATTGGTGAGATGTAAGATGCACCTCAACACTAAACTGGAACGTGGCAAGCTCATAAGACAAACAAAATCTATTGACATAACCAACCTTAAAAAACACCATAATACTTTCAAGTTGGAACTGAAGAACAGGTTCTCTGTTTTAGAAGGCCTAACATCGGAAGAAGTGGACATCTCTGAAGTTAACAGAAAAGTAACCAAAGCTCTTATGGAAACAGCAACAAAATTAGCTGGGTCTAAGAACAAGTTGCATGTAAATAAATTATCAGGAAAAACGAAAATGTTGATGCAAAAAAGAAGAGAGATGAGGACAACTAAAGAAGATGTGACTTCCAAAGTGGAATATATAGAGCTATGCAAGACAGTACGAAAAAGTATCACTGAAGACGTAAGAAAATTCAACTGTGAACTAGTGAGGAAAGCAATTGAAAACAACCAAAGCCTAAAGATAGCAAAGGGACATCTCAGTAAGGGAAGAAAACAGATTATGGCACTGAGAAAAGAAGATGGTTCTGTAACAAGAAATAGAGGCGAAATTTTGACAAGAGTGAAAGATTTCTACTCCAAATTATATGAAAGGGATGATACAATCACTCCAGACATCATGAAAGATACCAGTACCAGAGTTCCTCCAGTCCTTCCAGCAGAAGTTGCACATGCAATCAAGAACATGAAGCGAGGAAAAGCTCCAGGAGAAGATGGAATTACTGTAGACATCATACAAGAAGCAAGTGGAGAAATCGAAACAGTACTCGCCCAAATTTTCACTCGATGCCTTAATGAAGGAAAGATTCCTGAGGATTGGAACAACGCTACAATGATCCTGCTACATAAGAAAGGTGACATTGAGGATCTCGGAAACTACAGACCTATCAGCCTCCTATCAGTGGTTTATAAAATCTTCACTAAAGTTCTTTCACACCGCTTGAATGTGACACTGGACATGGCTCAACCGAGAGAACAAGCTGGATTCAGGAGTGGCTACAGCACAATAGATCATATCCATGTGCTGAGAGAACTAATTGTAAGAGCGAGGGAATATGAACTTCCATTGTGCATGGCTTTTATCGATTATGAAAAAGCCTTTGATTCGGTGAAACCATCAGCAGTTACAATGGCTCTGAAAACCTGCGGTATTGAAGATGCATACACTAATATTATTAATAACATCTATGAAAATGCAAGTGCAAAGATTAGGCTGTTTGAAAATACAACACACATAAAAATTGGAAAGGGAGTGAGACAAGGTGACACCATATCTCCGAAGCTCTTTAATGCCACATTGGAGGGTGTTTTTCAGTCACTGAGCTGGGAAAACAAGGGGATAAAGATTAATGGAGATTATCTAACCCACCTTCGTTTTGCTGATGACGTAGTCATTTTTGCAACTAGCCCATCAGAGCTGCAGAGTATGATCCAGGAACTTTCTGACAAGAGTAAAGAAGTGGGATTAAAAATGAACTTTCAGAAGACAAAAGTGATGTTCAATGCTTTTACAAGAAATGAAGATTTATCGATTGATGGAGAAAAGCTGGAGATAACAGATACGTACGTTTATCTTGGACAGCAGATATCAAGTGAGGGTCACTTTGATGAAGAAATGAATCGGCGTACAAAACTTGCCTGGAGAGCTTTTGGAAGAAACAGCATAATTTTCAAGAGCAATATGCCATTATGTCTTAAAAGAAAAGTGTTTGATCAATGCATCCTTCCAGTGCTTACGTATGGTGCAGAGACGTGGACCTTAGCTAAAAGAGACATACAAAGGCTGCATCATGATCAGAGTTAAATCCCTGAAATGGCAATGGGCTGGACATACTGCCAGAAGGACAGATGATCGATGGACAGCCGAAATTTTAGATTGGATTCCAAGGGACAGGAAAAGACCCAGAAGAAGACCACATGGGAGATGGGTGGATGAAATTCGAAAGTATGCAGGGGTAACATGGAGGAGACTGGCACAAGACAGACCGTTGTGGAGGAAACTTGGGGAGACCTTCGTCCAGCAGTGGATTGATAATGGTTGACAATGACGATGATGATGATGATGATGATATAACTACACTGCTGGCCACCCAAAATGCAACACCAAGAAGGACACGAGATAGCAAAGGCAGATTTACTGGTCACATAACAACAGATACAAAGATGAAACGATTGAGCTTACAGGCCCGTGCGACTTGCGGAACACGCAGACATCAATAGTTCGTATGGCCCCCATGGCTGGCAATAACGGCCCTTACACGCCGCGGCATCGAACGAAAGAGGCCGTGGATGTGGGCTTAGGGTATGTCGGTCCAGACTGCTTCCACACGTTGCCACAGTTCATCAGGCGTAGCCGCGGGTGGTGCTTGCCGGGCCATTCGGTTGCCGATCAGCGACCAGACGCATTCGATGGGCGATATATCGGGAGAACAGGCGGGCCACGGCAGCGGTGACACCTTGTGGGCCGTGAAGAATTGTTGCACGATGCGTGCCACGTGCGGGCGCGCATTGTCCTGTTGAAACGTGGCCGCTGGTAGGTCCTGCAGGTAAGGGAGGACTACAGGCTCCAAAACGTCGGAGATGGTGCGGTTGTTGTTGAGTGTACCGGCGATGCGTACCAGAGATGTGCGGGTGTCATATCCAATTGCACCCCAAACCATAGCGCCAGGTGACGGACCGGTATGGCGATGCATAATGCATGCGTCATACAGTCTCTCGCTGCGGTGCCGCCACACGTGGATCAGACCATCGTGGTGTTGCAGGCAGAAGCGGGATTCATCGGAGAAGACAATGTCGTGCCATTCCGTAGTCCATGTTCGGCGTTCAACGGCCCACTGCCGCCGTTGAACGCCGAACCTGGACTACAATCTTCTAATACTTTAAAGTAGAACCAATCTTCTAAAATATTAGAAGATTGGTTCTACTTTAAAGTATTAGAAGATTGGTTCGACCTTAAAATATTAGAAGATTGGTTCTACCTTAAAGTATTAGAAGATTGGTACTACCTTCGCTCAGGTTGTGCAAAGTATTAGAAAATTGGTTCTACCTTCGCTCAGGTTGTGCAAAGTATTAGAAGATTGGCTTGCACGCCATCGCCGTTGTCGTTTTCTATTTAAGCGACGACTTCTTTCAGCTTTATCTTCTTTCATCTTGTACTACAAAGAAAACATTCCACGGAACCAATATTTTTTTAAATTTCCATCACAGTAAATCAAAATTACGCCTGAAGCTACTTTCTTACAATTTTACTTGTGCATTTTTATGAAATAAAATAACTATGGTTCCTTTTTATGCAATTACTCTGCAATGCGAAGAAAATGAAATAAAACACGACATAACGCCTACGTAGCAGAACAAACGTCAGAGAAAGTTGTTCGAGCACGTGCGTGCTGCCACAGATGAAGTCGTTTGTCTTACTAACTTTATTTTATTTTCCGGTATTTCTCCTTGGTTTTACTTATGGTGCGATAGCGGTGAGCTTAATTCCGATTTCGGCCACAGGATAAAAGCAGATGGCGCTGCATGCACTGAAAGATGTCAGAGCGTTAAGGAAAGACGTAGCCTATTATATAGGTTTTATAATGAGTATGTAAACCTACGTTGCTTTTTCAGCAAGGGAGTGCTTCTCATCATGCATGTGAACGTTCTCATTACGTTTTGATGGCATCTTATATTGATATTTCAATTCACCAATTTATTTATTTAGTAATAATTAGTGCAATACCCACGATAAAACATATATTGGAGTATTTTAAACATTAATGTGTTTTCGGAATACTTGATAAGGCGGTTAATTAAATATAAAAAAATCCGCCTCGCGTCTTAGCAGATTTCCTCGAAATATATTAAATGCAAAATTTGTTTTTTACAGGTAAGGCATAAGAAACATCCACGAAGTTCTGGTGAATGGTTGTATCATATAATTTCTTATTTTGATTTGAATTATTCGTTACTGCATTCAGTTAAAATAAGTATCTCTGTTATACGCTTTGTAGCAAGAAATCTTAATTAATGGTAGGAGAAGAAATCGTTTCAATAAACAGAACTTACGAAAGAGATGAGCTCTCCAGTAAATAAGTTATCAAAACAACTAGTCGGTTTTCTTAGCAACGATCGAGTGCCAGATAATACTGCCAGGAAAACTTGAGTGAGAGACATCAAAGTAAACGAACCGAGCCAAGGGGGAAATAACTTTGCTAAGTTGTAATTAGCGAGGAATGATGGAGAAGGAGTAATTGCATAAAAGACTGAAAGCAGATTTTCTCTAATCGCATATTTCTTTTATTTCATTTTCTTTGATATTCTCTGAGAGCACAGGTTAAGGAACTCATACTAATAGATCGGTGAAATAATTTGTAGAGCAATTTGTCCTGACCTTTGATCCCCGAGCTTCCTTGGAACAGTTAAACAGTATTAGACGAAGCTAAAAATCTAAAAATACAAATTTCTGTTTATTGCACGCACCTACGTACTTGTAAGTAACCTACTTAGGTTGAATATGAAGAGCTATGAGAGTATTAATTCAATAGACAAAGAGTGACGTTATTAATTTTCCAGCACAGTCCCCCCAGCAGAAATGCATGTAAGAAATGTCATACCTTTTACTGAAGCTGAAAGTTGGTGCATTCGCAATACTGCTAAGGAAATTATTAGGCAGTACAAATAAATGTGGCAGCGACATCATAGTGAAGCAAGTTAGTGAAATCATGCAATGCATTGATTATGATACGCTTTCCAACATACCAGAAATCATTATTCAAGTTATGAGGATGATGGCTGTGGAATAAATCTTGCTCATGTGCCCTGACCTTTGACCCCATTTCAATAATATTAAACAGAATTGGTTCAGTATGCCTCCGGAACAATATAAAGTTTTGTTGCAATCGAAACATTTTTACGTAAGTCATGACGCATAAGGCGATAGAATGAATCCCACTCCTATGTCCTGACCTTTGATCCCATTTTGCCCATTCTTTGTCTCCAGGTGGTCCCCTACAACATACTAAAATTTCATCGAAATCGAATCATCTTTACGCAAATTATAACGCATAAGGGCAATGGAATGGATCCCACTCCTATGTCCTGACCTTTGACCCCATTTCGTCCATTTTCAATAGGGTTCGTCTCCAGGTAGTTCCCTACCACATGCTAAAATTTCATCGATATTCAATCATCTTTACGCAAATTATAACGCATAAGGGCAACGGAATGGATCCCACTCCTTCGTCCTGACCTTTGACTCCATTTCATCCATTTTCAACAAGGTTTGTCCACAAGTGGTCCCCTACCACATACTGATATTTCATCGAAATCGAACCATTTTCACGAAAGTTATGATGCATTAGGACAATGGAATGGATTCCGTTCCTATGTCCTGACGTTTGACCCAATTTCTTCCATTTTCAATAGGGTTCATACCCAGAAGGTCCCCTACCACATACTCAAATTTCATCGGAATCGAACCATTTTTACGCGAGTTATCGTGCGGACGGACAGACAGACAGACAGACAAAGCTGCTTCTTCAACCTACGGTTGGAAAGCATAAAAAAAGCGCGTTAGCTTGTAAGGCGAAAGTAGTCGAATACGATCATTTAATAAGCTGATTTCGTTTTGTAGCTGTCATCCTGTTTGAAAGTGTCGTAGTCGTCCCGGTGACGTAGTGGTCTAAGCGATGGTTTATGACCATTCCTTCCAACAAGGGTTCGGGTTCGAATCCCGGTAAGGCATAAATGTTGTGTTTTTCTTACAGCGATGGCTCTATCCCTTCCCTGTACCCAGTTGCCCTAAATTTGAGGCGGGCGACTGCTTATAGCCCATTGAGTCGCTCACGGTGATCGGTATAAGTATTGTAACGTGCAGTACTGTAAGGAAATTAGCGCTGCTGTGGATGATAGATTCGTCCAAACGTGCACAGAGGGAAGTTTAGTTTTCAACAATGGAGGGCACAACTCCTACGGACATTTATTGGCGGATGTCGGCTTTATATGGCGAGGAATTGTTGTCAAAACGTACCGTGTTTCGTTGAGCAGACATGTTTCGACAGGAACTTGTGTCGTTGGCAGATGTCGCGAGAGCAGGAAAACCACATAAAAAAACATTGCAGTGGTTGATGCTCACATTAAGGAGAATGACCGTGCAGTAGGTGTGTTGCGTTGGAACTAAGCACAGGAACTGTGCATACAATAGTGGTGTGGGTTCCCAAATTGTTGTTTACAGAACACAAAGCTGAACTAATTGGCGTGTCTTTGAAGAACTTGCTGCGGTGCGAGAAGGAGGGTGAACAATTCCTTGACGGAATTGTGGCCGGTGCATGGTGAAACGTGGTGTCATCACTTTTAACCAGCCACTCGTCGCACGAGCTTGCAGGGAAAGCACCCGCCATCACCCCCTTATCACAAATCACGCATCATCTCCAGCGCCGTTAAAATGATGCTTACCGTAGATTTGTGATCACCGCACTCGAATACTGCTGGACTGGCTATCACACTGTGCAGCAGTGAATAAGGAAGGGTCCTGCGCAGCGCTTCAAAACCTGCGGCAAGCAGTCAAGCCAAAACGGCATAGAAAGTTAACGCAATATTCGCTTCTCTTGCATGATGACGCAACGCCGCATATTTCCAACGTTACACGCGCTAAACTTGCCAAACTGCAATGGTATGTCTTGCCACATCCGACCTACAGCCCGGACAAGTCGCTCTGCTACTGCCACATTTTTGGCCGCCCTTAAAGAACACTCAAACGGACGCCGCTTTACAAACGACGGCGTGGTCAAACAAGTGGTCATGAATTGGTTCGCCCAGGAGGCCATTCACCAGGTGAAACGCATTACCTGTGTTTGTAGTTCACAGATCGGGCGCTAGGTGGTGTTAGTGGGCATTTCTCTTTGCAACTGTATCTCCGCTTCTAAAAATCCTATTGAAATATTTTTTTCTACTACACGCCATTCTCTATAGTAAAGATGGGAAACATCTGCTTTAAAAAATGAGAAGTTTTCCCGCTGGAACGGGTAAATGTCAAAACGACATTTGTGCTTCCAGGAGACGTATTTTAAAAATTCGTTTTCCTTAGTATAGCTTTTGCCGTAAAGATTACTTTTCGCATATTTTCTAATTTTCCATTCAAAATTCTTCTGTTAGGCGGCGTAAAGCATTATTATGTTTTCCACTATATCTCTTCAATTTGAAAATCGCTTTGTCTCTTAAATCTTACTTCAGCTATGAGAAACTTTCTGTGCAGAATTTGTTACTATTCGTGGTATACACCGCTGAGCCATTACAATATGACCACCTATCTAGTAAGCTGTAGAACCCCATTTAGCTCGCAAAACAGTGGCCAATCGGCGAGACATTGATTCGATAAGGTGGCGATAGCTATCCTGGAGTATCTGGTACCATAATGTCAACAGCAGGAACTCCAGTTCCGGTACATTTCGGGGTTGTGGAGATTTAGCGCGAACCCGCTTTTCCAAATCGAACCACAAATGTTCGAGTGGGTTCATGTCAGGTGAATTTGGAGGCCAGATCATTAACAGAAAATCACCAGCATGTTCCTCGAACCACTCCTTGACGATTCTGGCAGTGTGGCATGGCGCATTATCCTGTTGGTAATGGCCATCACCGGCAGGGAACACATTTGCCATGAATGGGTGAACTTGGCTTGCAACGATGTTCAGATACCTGACAGCTCTCAGGGATTCTGCTATTGGGATAACGGGGCCTAAAGTGTACCAAGGAAACATTGCCCACAGTATAACACCGCTGCTGCCGCCTGCCTGTTTGCGTGTATCCAGGTGTATAGACACATTTGGTAATCGGCATATCCGCGCTCGACCGATTACGAGATGCACCAGGAATTTTGATTCGTCAGGTCAGGCCACTTTCTTCCAATCCTCCATGATCCAATCTCAACGATCTCGGGCCCATTTCATGCGTTGTTGATGATGACGTGCAGAGAGCATGGGTACCCGGTTGGGTCTTCGGCTACGCAGGCCCATGCGCAGCAGGCTACAATGAACTGTGTGCTGTGATTTATTGCCCTGATCACCACTGTTGTAACTGTTGGTGATTTGTCGCCCTGCGGTCGCTGTGAACAATGCGCGACAGTCTCCGCTCCCCTATGGCATCAGTGAGTTGCAGACGACGCACGGCTCGACGACGTTCCGTCGTTTGGCCACATGTGGACCACTTTTGATACGTACTCACTACAGCGGCACGTGAACAACCCACGATCCGCGCCGTTTCCGTGATGGAGGTTCCGAGGCGCCGTGTCACCACCGTTTGCCATTTATCAAACTCCGATAAATCGACAGCTTTGCCGATTCTGACTCCGAACACTCTACTAACCGAAAGCCGATCCTCGGGTTGAATATATGTGAGGTATTGTCCCCACTATACTGTTCCATCGAATCACGAAAGTTAAATAATGTACGGGCTGGAAGACCTCTGAAACACACACACACATTTAATCTGATGTACACTTACAATTGATATAGAATACACTTACAACGGGACCTACTCGCTCCGCTAAGAAATACAAACATGGCGAACACATCGAACACCAATCGAACACCCTTCGGCACACAGCACTGTTTCGGTGTTTACGCTTCAGAACTCTTCGCAGCTTTACTTCTTGTCTCTGGAAGCATGTTTGAATGACGCGCCGACGTCCGATGTTCACGCCATTTAGCGGTCGTTCTTCTGTGTAGTGATCTCGGCATTTCACCATCATGACGTCACATACCGAAAACCCACATATATACTGCTCTGTATAATGTATCGCTGAGCGTTTCCGTCGCTAGTGGGTGTAAGTAGCTATTCCTATTTCTGGATGCTTTTTATCTATTGTAGAAATCTGCTTGATTTTTTATTTTTTTTTATTTTTTGTAACGGATTCCTTTGACTATGAACAGCTGTGAAATACAGCAGATAATGGTAATTGGTGCCATCGGTTAATCGAGGGAGCCATTTATTTGCGACCATTCTTGAAGAACAACCCAAGTTTTCTCTTTGGGATAAAGCTTCGCATAATGGGGGGTAACTGCTCAATTGCGCCAAAGTGTTCTAGCCCCGTTGTGTCCAGATTGACTAGAATCTACTGTATTTTATTCGTGTTGGAAACGATTCAAAAGACGAAAATTTTGAGTGTTCTGATATGCGTTTGAATATATTTTTATTCACTTGCGTTTGAATATATTTTTAGTGTTCTGATATATATATTTATATATATATATATATTATAATTTGTCAGACATATATATATATATATATATTTACATATTTTAGTATACATTTTATATATATATATATATTTTTACATATTTTAGTGTTCTGATATATATATATATATTTATATATATATATATATTATAATTTGTCAGACATATATATATATATATATATATATATATATATATATTTTTTATACATTTTATATATATATTTTTATATATTTTTAGTGTTCTGATATATATATTTTTATTCACTTGCGTTTGAATATAATTTTTAGTGTTCTGATATATACATATACATATATATATATATATATATATCATCATCATCATTGTCAACAACCATTATCAATCCACTGCTGGACGAAGGTCTCCCCAAGTTTCCTCCACAACGGTCTGTCTTGTGCCAGTCTCCTCCAAGTCACTCCCGCATACTTTCGAATTTCATATATATATATATATATATATATATAGGATGTAAGGTCAGGTGATG
The DNA here is from genome assembly GCA_039090855.1 of Macrothele yani. NCBI lineage: Eukaryota > Metazoa > Arthropoda > Arachnida > Araneae > Macrothelidae > Macrothele > Macrothele yani. The sequence continues at coordinate 124,878,569 of CM077013.1, forward strand.
CGTAACATCACAGCCTCTCCTTGACAAATGTCAACCCCGCCTTCTCGTGGTGCATCCTGTTCCCACTACAGGGGCTCTGACGACCGCCCATAGCGGTATAACTATACCATCGGGATCAGAGGAAATGCTATCCCACACTCACCAACCCGCTTGGCCAGCGTGGTGAGTTATGGCCAAACCCCTCCAAAATGATTCCACAACTTAAATCTTGGCCCTCAGTCTCCGGCAGCTGGAATGTACCTGGCCAAGGCAGCGGCCAGTGCGACATGAAGGCAGAGGGTGCTAAGAATCCCCGGAGGACCGGACTAGGCTGCCATCTGATGCTGACCTTGGCTACTTACAATGGACGCTCCCTATCTTCTGATTCAAGGCTTCTTGAATTGGAAGAGGAACTACAAAGGATCAAGTGGGACATCGTGGGGCTAAGTGAGGTAAGGAGAAAAGGAGAAGATCTCATCGAACTGAAAAGTGGACATCTCTTCTACTATCGTGGGACAGATACTGGCAGAACTAGTGGTGTTGGATTTATAATAAACAAGAAACTGAAGGACAAAGTTGTAGAAGTTGAAAGTTCCTCTGACAGAGCTGCACGACTTGTTATCCAACTCTCGAAAAGATACCAGGCTCAGATTATTCAAACTTATGCACCCACCACAAGTCATCCTGAAGAAGAAATTGAAGAATTTTATGAGGAAATTTGTCATCTAAATAATAAAGGTAAGAAGCATTTGAAGATAATTATGGAAGATTTCAATGCAAAAATAGGGCAACGGCAACAGAATGAAACTTCAGTAGGTAAATTCGGTCATGGCAACAGAAACCAGCGTGGAAATACTCTCGTTGAGTTTGCAGAGGCAGAAGGGTTTTTCATCTTGAACTCGTTCTTCAAGAAAAAGCCACACAGGAAATGGACATGGAGACATCCAAATGGGACGACAAGTGAAATTGATTTTATTATGTGTAACAAAAAATTCGTCATAGAAGACTGCAGTGTGCTAAACAAGTTCAACACAGGTAGTGACCATAGATTGGTGAGATGTAAGATGCACCTCAACACTAAACTTGAACGTGGCAAGCTCATAGGACAAACAAAATCTATTGACATAACCAACCTTAACAAACACCATAATACCTTCAAGTTAGAACTGAAGAACAATTTCTCTGCTTTAGAAGGCCTAACATCGGAAGAAGTGGACATCTCTGAAGTTAACAGAAAAGTAACCAAAGCTCTTATGGAAACAGCAACAAAATTAGCTGGGTCTAAGAACAAGTTGCATGTGAACAAATTATCAGGAAAAACCAAAATGTTGATGCAAAAAAGAAGAGAGATGAGGACAACTAAAGAAGATGTGACTTCCAAAGTGGAATATATAGAGCTATGCAAGACAGTAAGAAAAAGTATCACTGAAGACGTAAGGAAATTCAACTGTGAACTAGTGAGGAAAGCAATTGAAAACAACCAAAGCCTAAAGATAGCAAAGGGACATCTCAGTAAGGGAAGAAAACAGATTATGGCACTGAGAAAAGATGATGGTTCTGTAACAAGAAATAGAGGCGAAATTTTGACAAGAGTGAAAGATTTCTACTCCAAATTATATGAAAGGGATGATATATGCACTCCAGACATCATGAAAGATACCAGTACCAGAGTTCCTCCAGTCCTTCCAGCAGAAGTTGCACATGCAATCAAGAACATGAAGCGAGGAAAAGCTCCAGGAGAAGATGGAATTACTGTAGACATCATACAAGAAGCAAGTGGAGAAATCGAAACAGTACTCGCCCAAATTTTCACTCGATGCCTTAATGAAGGAAAGATTCCTGAGGATTGGAACACCGCTACAATGATCCTGCTACATAAGAAAGGTGACATTGAGGATCTCGGAAACTACAGACCTATCAGCCTCCTATCAGTAGTTTATAAAATCTTCACTAAAGTTCTTTCACACCGCTTGAAGGTAACACTGGACATGGCTCAACCGAGAGAACAAGCTGGATTCAGGAGTGGCTACAGCACAATAGATCATATCCACGTGCTGAGAGAACTAATTGAAAGAGCGAGGGAATATGAACTTCCATTGTGCATGGCTTTTATCGATTATGAAAAAGCCTTTGATTCAGTGAAACCATCAGCAGTTACAATGGCTCTGAAAACCTGCGGTATTGAAGATGCATACATTAATATTATTAATAACATCTATGAAAATGCAAGTGCAAAGATTAGGCTGTTTGAAAATACAACACACGTAAAAATTGGAAAGGGAGTGAGACAAGGTGACACCATATCTCCGAAGCTCTTTAATGCCACATTGGAGGGTGTTTTTCAGTCACTGAGCTGGGAAAACAAGGGGATAAAGATTAATGGAGATTATCTAACCCACCTTCGTTTTGCTGATGACGTAGTCATTTTTGCAACTACCCCATCAGAGCTGCAGAGTATGATCCAGGAACTTGCTGACAAGAGTAAAGAAGTGGGATTAAAAATGAACTTTCAGAAGACAAAAGTGATGTTCAATGCTTTTACAAGAAATGAAGATTTATCGATTGATGGAGAAAAGCTGGAGTTAACAGACACGTACGTTTATCTTGGACAGCAGATATCAAATGAGGGTCACATTGATGAAGAAATTAATCGGCGTACAAAACTTGCCTGGAGAGCTTTTGGAAGAAACAGCATAATTTTCAAGAGCAATATGCCATTATGTCTTAAAAGAAAAGTGTTTGATCAATGCATCCTTCCAGTGCTTACGTATGGTGCGGAGACGTGGACCTTAACTAAAAGAGACATACAAAGGCTGCAGACAACTCAAAGAAGCATGGAGAGGTGCATGCTTGGTGTAACCAGGAGAGATAAGAAGAGGAACTCGTGGATCCGAAAAATGACAAGAGTGGAAGACATCATGATCAGAGTTAAATCCCTGAAATGGCAATGGGCTGGACATACTGCCAGAAGGACAGATCATCGATGGACAGCCGAAATTTTAGATTGGATTCCAAGGGACAGGAAAAGACCCAGAAGAAGACCACATGGGAGATGGGTGGATGAAATTCGAAAGTATGCAGGGGTGACATGGAGGAGACTGGCACAAGACAGACCGTTGTGGAGGAAACTTGGGGAGACCTTCGTCCAGCAGTGGATTGATAATGGTTGACAATGATGATGATGATGATGATATATATATATATATATATTATATTTTTAGTGTTCTGATATATATATATTTTTATTCACTTGCGTCTGAATATAATTTTTGGTGTTCTGATATATGCATATATATATATATATATATATATATATATATTATATTTGATATATATGTTTTTATTCACTTGCGTCTGACATATAATTTTTAGTGTTCTGATATATACATATATCATCATCATTGTCAACCATTATCAATCCACTGCTGGACGAAGGTCTCCCCAAGTTTCCTCCACAACGGTCTGTCTTGTGCCAGTCTCCTCCATGTCACCCCTGCATACTTTCGAATTTCATCCACCCATCTCCCATGTGGTCTTCTTCTGGGTCTTTTCCTGTCCCTTGGAATCCAATCTAAAATTTCGGCTGTCCATCGATCATCTGTCCTTCTGGCAGTATGTCCAGCCCATTGCCATTTCAGGGATTTAACTCTGATCATGATGTCTTCCACTCTTGTCATTTTTCGGATCCACGAGTTAATCTTCTTATCTCTCCTGGTTACACCAAGTATGCACCTCTCCATGCTGTTTTGAGTTGCCTGCAGCCTTTGTATGTCTCTTTTAGTTAAGTTCCACGTCTCTGCACCATACGTAAGCACTGGAAGGATGCATTGATCAAACACTTTTCTTTTAAGACATAATGGCATATTGCTCTTGAAAATTATGCTGTTTCTTCCAAAAGCTCTCCAGGCAAGTTTTGTACGCCGATTAATTTCTTCATCAATGTGACCCTCACTTGATACCTGCTGTCCAAGATAAACGTACGTGTCTGTTATCTCCAGCTTTTCTCCATCAATCGATAAATCTTCATTTCTTGTAAAAGCATTGAACATCACTTTTGTCTTCTGAAAGTTCATTTTTAATCCCACTTCTTTACTCTTGTCAGCAAGTTCCTGGATCATACTCTGCAGCTCTGATGGGGTAGTTGCAAAAATGACTACGTAATCGGCAAAACGAAGGTGGGTTAGATAATCTCCATTAATCTTTATTCCCTTGCTTTCCCAGCTCAGCGACTGAAAAACACCCTCCAATGTGGCATTAAAGAGCTTCGGAGATATGGTGTCACCTTGTCTCACTCCCTTTCCAATTTTTATGTGTGTTGTATTTTCAAACAGCCGAATCTTTGCACTTGCATTTTCATAGATGTTATTAATAATATTAATTTATGCATCTTCAATACCGCAGGTTTTCAGAGCCATTGTAACTGCTGATGGTTTAACCGAATCAAAGGCTTTTTCATAATCGATAAAAGCCATGCACAATGGAAGTTCATATTCCCTCGCTCTTTCAATTAGTTCTCTCAGTACGTGGATATGATCTATTGTGCTGTAGCCACTCCTGAATCCAGCTTGTTCTCTCGGTTGAGCCATGTCCAGTGTTACCTTCAAGCGGTGTGAAAGAACTTTAGTGAAGATTTTATAAACTACTGATAGGAGGCTGATAGGTCTGTAGTTTCCGAGATCCTCAATGTCACCTTTCTTATGTAGCAGGATCATTGTAGCGGTGTTCCAATCCTCAGGAATCTTTCCTTCATTAAGGCATCGAGTGAAAATTTGGGCGAGTATTGTTTCGATTTCTCCACTTGCTTCTTGTATGATGTCTACAGTAATTCCATCTTCTCCTGGAGCTTTTCCCCGCTTCATGTTCTTGATTGCATGTGCAACTTCTGCTGGAAGGACTGGAGGAACTCTGGTACTGGTATCTTTCATGATGTCTGGAGTGCATGTATCATCCCTTTCATATAATTTGGAGTAGAAATCTTTCACTCTTGTCAAAATTTCGCCTCTATTTCTTGTTACAGAACCATCTTCTTTTCTCAGTGCCATAATCTGTTTTCTTCCCTTACTGAGATGTCCCTTTGCTATCTTTAGGGTTTGGTTGTTTTCAATTGCTTTCCTCACTAGTTCACAGTTGAATTTTCTTACGTCTTCAGTGATACTTTTTCTTACTGTCTTGCATAACTCTATATATTCCACTTTGGAAGTCACATCTTCTTTAGTTGTCCTCATCTCTCTTCTTTTGCATCAACATTTTCGTTTTTCCTGATAATTTGTCCGGCATGCATTAGAATTTTTTCAATACGTCTCCCAAGTGTTTTCTTCTGGATCTTTTTTGTGTACCTTGGTTCGGAGTCTAGTATTTCAGTTGTTCATCGGTGGTTGATTCTTCTACCAATACGTCCAGCCCGTTGCTATTTGAGAGATTTTACTTTGATCATGATGTCTTCCACGTTTGTTATTTTCCTGATCCTCTTCTTATCTTTCCAAGCTTCTTTCAGTAGTCCGTAGTCTGTGCATGTCTTTTTTACGAAGTTAAAGTTCAGGTCTCTGCTCCATGCGTAAGAATTAGAAGGCTACGTAAACTTTTATTTTAAGACATAATGGTTAATCGCTCTTGGAAATTGTACTGTTTCCTGTATATCATCATTATCATTGTCAACCATTATCAATCCACAGCTGGAGGCCACCCGAAGTTTCTACTACAGTTGTCTGTCTTGAGCCTGTCTCCTCCATGACACTCCTGCATGCTTTCGAATGGCATCCATCCATCTCCCATGGGGTCTTCTTCTGGGTCTTTTTTCTGTCTCTTGGAATGCAGTCTAAAATTTCAGTTGTCCATCGATGGTCTGTTCTTCTGGCAACATGTCCAGCCCATTGGCATTTCAGTGATTTCACTCTGGTCATGATGCTATCCATTCTTGTCGTTTTCCTTATCCACATGTTCCTCTTCTTATCTTTCCTTGCTGCACCAAGCATGCATCTCTCCATACTTTTTTGAGTTGTATACAGTCTTTGTATATCTTTTTTAGTTAAGGTCCATGTCTCTGATCCGTACGTAAGCACTGGCAGGATCCATTGATTAAACATTTTCCGTTTAAGACATAATGGCATATTGCTCCTAAAACTTGTACTGTTTCTTCCAAAAGCTCTCCATCCAAGTTTTATACGCCGATTAATTTCTTCATCAATGTGACCCTCACTTGATATCTGCTGCCCAAGATAAATGTAGGTGTCGGTTGTCACAAGCTTTTCTCCATCAATCAATAAATCTTCTTTTCTTGTAAAATAATTGTACATCACTTTTGTCTTCTGAAAGTTCATTTTTAATCCCACTTCTTTATTCCTGTCAGCAAGTTCTTGGATCATACTCTGCAGCTCAGAAGGGGTGGTTGCAAAAATGACTACGTCATCAGCAAAAACGAAGGTGAGTTAAATAATATCCATTTAACTTTTATCCCGGTTTCCCAGTTCAATGATTGAAAGACATTTTTCAATGTGGCATTAAAGAGTTTGGTAGATATGGTATCACCTTGTTTCACTATCTTTCCAATTTAAATTTGTTTTGTATCCTCTAATATTCGAATATTTGCACTTGGGTTATCATAGATGATATTAATAATGTTAATGTACGCATCTTCAATACCACAGGATTTCAAAGCCATTGTAACTGCTGGTGGTTTCACGGAATCGAAAGCCTTTTCATGATCAAAAAGTCATGCATAATGGGAGTTAATATTCTCTTGTTCTTTCAATTAGTTCTCTTAGTACACGGATATGATCCACAGTGCTGTTGCCACTCCTGAATCCAGCTTGTTCTCTTGGTTGAGCCATGTGTAGTGTTCCGTTCAAGCGATGTGAAAGAACTTTAGTGAAGCCTATACAAATGCTGTTATATACATACAATCACTCCATTTGAGTACATTCTTCTTTTGTTTTTGTGGTAGAGTGTACATCACTTTTTGATCGGCCCTTATACGTAAAGAAAGGGGTCATTTCAAGTCTAACAGATTGCCATGTATAAAGTTTTGGCGTCGCGAAATTTGAGAGATATGGTGGATATGAAGTGCCTCCATGTGTTTTCCTCATAAGAGGAAACAAATGCCCCTCCCAAACCTCCAAGGAATTCATATATGCCCATCTTCCCAACAACACCAATCTTTGCATCTCACAATTTGGTAAAATCTTTTGTTTTTCCTCATGGAGCTGGTGAAACAGCCGATACCTCACTGACCGATTACTGCTGCTTTGCGCTTTCACTAATATACATTCGCATTTGTCACAAGTGCAATTTCTGTTCCGCGAAGTTTACCGTTCGTGGGTGCATTAAGAATGATTGGGGCGTTCACAAGATTCCATTTGCCTTAAAACGTTTCTAAATGATCACTTACATTCCTTTCGTGGCAAATTCAGTTACGAGATGCACGGTGATTATTTAACTTACCATCTTCCTCATACATTACTGATGTAGAAAGCTCGCAATGAAAATAATCCTCTAATCTCTTACTCGGATTGCATACACTTTTGCGAAATATTCCTACGGAAAATTTCCTCTCCTAGAGGACGAGCGAAGACAGTCTTCAATGCAAGCCGCATTTAGTGTTAATTCTTTTCTCCTGCATAAACCTTAACAACTCAGCCTTGAAACGTGGAAATAAAGTCCATGATTAACTTCCAAAAGGGGCAATTAGAGTTCTAATGGTGCACGTACTCATCAGTAGCTCATAGTTTATAGAATTTAACATTCCGTTGGCTCATAGGAATGCGATGACCTTTGAAACTAAATATATCACTGCAATGGATGGGAGAATGGAGAATTTTGCAGATTTTAAAATAACAATCAAGTCGCGCTTTCTAGAAAGAGTTCAACGTTTCATGATTTTAAGCACGTCTTTGAAACAGAAGCACGTACAGTAGCGAACAAAAGTATTTGGCGAAACACTTTTTCGACAGCCATTTTTTCTGCTGAACCAAATCGGGTAATTTTGGGATATGATACGTGTAGATTCGTGGGTTACAATGCCGCGTAGTTTGCATCTCGCTCAGAGCGAATTTGTCGTTCGAAATGGGCCATATTCAAGAGTCGCCAATTATTACCCATTTGTTTGCTGCATGTATTAATATTTTTCTTGTGATTTTTGTGGGTTTTGTGATGTGTAGTGTGATAATAAGTCAATCTTAGGTTTTCAGAAATGGGTAAAAAGGCAGAGATCCCTGTTGGAGCTCGTCAGGCGACCGTGAACATGATGGAATCCGAAATGCACGTCACCGACATTGCGAGGGCCCTGAAGATCCGACACCAATCCATTTCAGCTATCCTACAACGTTATAAGAAGACTGGGACCGTCGAGAACAGTCCGCGATGTGGTAGGCTTCGTCCCACTACCTTGCGTCAGGATAGACGCATCCTCAGTCGATCTCGTGCTGATCCCACCTTGACTGCTGTGGACATCGCCACCGAATTCCGCAACAGTGACGATCTGAATGTTAGCCGATTGACCTTCTTCCGTCGTCTCATTGCTGGTGGATTGAATGGAAGACGTCCCGCCAAGAAACCACTCATCGGAGTCAACAACCGACGAGCCAGAGTCGCGTTCGCGTGCCGTCATCGACAGTGGACCGCGGCGGACTGGGGTAAGGTACTTTCACCGACAAGAGCAAGTTCAACTTGTTTGGAAGTAATGGTATCCGATACGTACGACGTCCGTGTGGCCAGAGATTCAACCCCAGTTCATTCAGCCGACTGTCAAACACGGAGGAGGATCGGTCATGGTTTACGGCGCCTTCTCTCACAATGGAATGGGCCCCATCATCAAGATTGATGGAATAATGACCGGCCAGAGCTACACGAACACGGTCATAAACGATGTCTTCCCATGGGCAAACCAGAACATGCCACCCGGATGGATCATGCAGCAAGACAACGACCCGAAGCACACCTTCAGAGTAGCGAAGGCAGCCTTCCAGCAGCAACAGGTCAAACTTCTAAGCTGGCAAAGCCAATCTCCAGACCTCAACCCCATCGAGCACATGTGGGAGGAGCTGGAGAGACGATGTGAGAAGAAAATCTGCCGGAATAGGGCCCAGAAATTCGACCAGCTGTCTGCAGAATGGGCGCGAATTCCGCAGGCCACCGTCGAGAAGCTAGTGGACTCGATGCCGGCCCGTTGTGCAGCTGTTATTAAGTCTCGTGGTCATCCCACTAAGTATTAGTTATTGTTTTGTCGTTTTCTCGTACTTGTTTTATCTTATCGTTGCATTAAATGAATGTGATACACACCTACTTTGTTGGCCAACAATTTGTATGATCTCTGCGATTAAGCTCGGTACCTGATCTGTGTTAAGGTTTCCGATCCATCTGCATATGGGCCATGTTTACAACTGAATAACACATATCATATCCAAAAATGACCCGATTTGGTCCAATAGAAAAAAATATTATGGTCGAAAAGATGTTTCGCCAAATACTTTTGTTCGCTACTGTATGTGTTTAGAGTACCATTATGTCCGTCCATCCGTCTGTCTGTTGACACTATATCCTTTTATTTACGCTTTACAACCGTAAGTTGAAGAAGCGTATATGCTCCAGCTTTGTCCGTCTGTCTGTCCGTCCGTCAGCACGCATGATAACTCGCGTAAAAATGGTTCGATTTCGATGAAATTTTAGTATGTGGTATGGGACCACCTGGGGACAAACCCTATTCAAAATGAGCGAAATGGGTCAAAGGTCAGGACATAGGATCGGAAAAAATATCTTCCATTCAATCCGACGCCGTGTAGAGGTCGTTATTGTTTTTTCACTCGATACTGAATTTTGAAGCGAAAATATCTTGTATAGCTCTACAAATGTAATCAGTTATCTCCTGTAACATGAGGAATCTGCGATAAAAATTTCGTTTGAATAATCAGATTCTTTCTTCGTGTTGCACTTTTAACAAGCAGTAGTGAAAATGAGGTGGACCAGCTCGTCCAGCATCCATTAATATTCCACTGAAGGTCAGAATGTTTAAAACGAATGATCTGGATGTATGACATGATAGCTGGCACCACCAGGCATGCCATTTCATGCCTCTTCGAAACAACCATCATCCAGGACATTTCACGTGCAGCCGCAGTAAGGGTTTACCGTGAATGATGCGACACGCGAAAAACTTCCAGCTATGGGCGAACCTGTGGAGGAGAACAGCTGGTAGATCAGAGGGGTCAAAGATGACTTGCGATATTTTTTTCTGATTGGAGGTTTAACGACCACTGTGAGCAACTCAATGGACTATAAGCAGTCGCCCATCCCCAATTCGGGGCCACTGGTTCCAGGGAAGGGTGAGAGCCAGCGCCGTAAGACAAACACAACATCCATGCCTCAACGGGATTCGAACCCCGACCCCTTTCAGACAAATGATCGGAGGTTGATCATTTGTCTGAAAGAGGTCGCCGCCCCGGTGGCGCAGTGGTTGACCACTGCGCCACCGGGGAGGCGACTTGCGAGATTGGTGCCGGCTGTTACAGCGTATTCGCTACATAGTCCCGATACGTGGTATAATGTGTTACGTAACTGATCACCTGCAATTTTCTTTAACTATTGTATTAAATTTAACAATTGTGAAATTCACAAATTTCGGCGCGGGTCGAACCATGGCCGTCTAGAAAATTCAAGGCCATGACACTAGAAAAATGAGTTCCCTCCAGAGGAGACATTAGCAGGCGGAAGGCGCAAAATGCGATCGTAATTTTTCGTTCTGAGACAAATATTCTTAGCCAGAGTTAGAAACGGGTCAAAACTTTTAGACCCCGACCCGACCCTCACATGATTTAACCCGACCCGGACAGATATGCTTGGAGCAATGAACTCGAATATATCATCATCATTGCCAATCATTATTAATCCACTGCTGGATGAAGGTTTTCCTACTTTTCTTCCACAACGGACTGTCTTGGTCTAGTTTCCTCCATTCGCCCATCTCCCACCTAGTCTTCTTCCGTGTCTTTTCCTGTTCCTTGAAATCCAGTCTAAAATTTCGGTTGCTCATCGATGGTCCTTTCTCCTGGCAATATGTCTAGCCCAGTGCCATTTCAGGGATTTTACTCTGATCGTGAAGTCTTTCACTCTTGTCATTTATCTTGTCCACACATTCCTCTTTTTATCTTTCTTGGTTACACCAAGCATGCATCTCTCCAGGCTACTTTCAGTTGCCTGCAGTCTTTTTATGCCGTTTTTAGTTATGGTCCACCTCTCTGCTGCTTTTGTAAGCACAGGAAGGATGCACTAATTAAACACTTTTCTTTTAAGACATGATGACATATTGCTCTTAAAACTTATACTGTTTCTTCCAAAAGCTCTATTCCCTCCCCGATGCAAAAAATGTTTTATTCACATAGGTCAAATTTAAAACTTTTAAGATGATTCCCCAAGTACCCCTTATTTAAGTACGAGGGCAGTTCAAAAAGTAACAGCAAACTGAATATTTTGAATACACAATTCAATGAGAGCTCTAGCTTTCTCCGTCTGTCAGTCCGTCCGAACGATAACTAGCTTAACAATGGATCGATTTCGATAAAATTTTAGTATATGATAGTTGATCACCTTGGAACGAGCCCTTTTGAAAATGGGCAAAATGGAGTCAAAGGTCAGGACATAGAAGCGGGATGCATTTCATTGTCCTTATGCGTCATAACTTGAGTAAAAATGGTTCGATCTCGATGAAAGTTTAGTATGTGGCAGTGAACCACATGGGGACGAAACCTATTGAAAATGGTAGAAATAGGGTCAAAGGTCAGGACACAGGAGCGGAATCCATTCCATCGCCCTTATGCGTCATAACTTACGTAAAAATTCTTCTATTACGTCCAAACTTTAGTATGTTGTTCCGGAGCTATACTGAATCGGTTCTGTTGAATATAAGAGAAATCGGGACAATGGGCAGGACACAGGAGCCAGATTTATTCCACAGCCATTATCCTCATAACATGACTAAAAATGCTTCTATTGCGACCAAACTTTAGTATGTTGTTCCGGAGGTATACTGAACCACTTCTGTTTAATATAATGGAAATTGGGTCAAAGGTGAAGGCACAGGAGCGAGGTTTATTCCACACCCATTATCCTCATAACTTGAGTAATACTGTATATTGAGTAATGATTTCTGGTATGTTGGAAAGCGTATCATAATCAATGCATTGCATGAATTTACTAACTTGTTGAGGCTTTCTAATCGTAGGTTGAACAAAAGTATATACTTCAGCTTTGTCCGTCTGTCCGTGCCCACGATAACTCACGTAAAAGTGGTTCGACATCGATGAAATTTTATTATGTGGTAGGAGACCACATGGGGACGAACTCTGTTGAAAATGGACGAAATAGGGTCGAAGATCAGGACATAGGAGCGGGATCCATTCCATTGCCTTTATGCGTCATAACGTACGTTAAATTGCTTCGATTGAGACAAAACTTTATCATGCTGTTCCGGAAGTATACTTAACCGGTTTTGTTAAATATCATCGAAATGGAGTTAAAGGTCAGGGCATAGGAGCAAGATTTATTCCACAGCCATTATCCCTATAACTTGAGTAATAACTTGAGTCCTGATTTCTGGTATGTTGGAAAACTTATCTCAATCAATGCATTGTATGATTTTACTAACTTGTTTTTTAATGAATGTGAGCATACCTGTTATATGATTTTCACTCGAAAAACAGATTCTGCGTACGATACTGTAAGATTTGCGCCTAGAATTTTAGCTACCGGCGCGAGTTTGCACATGTGCCAATTTTTTCTAATTTCCCACCCTGGTTCCCTCTTTTAGTGATGTCACGAGGACACCCAAGACTTCCGATTGGTTTCTAACGCTGTTGTGTGTGACGTCAAGCAAGAAACCCACGTATCAGTCCATGTAACATGAAAGTGACGTCATAAACGGAGGTAACTCGCCTTTCTAATGTCACTGCCTTATGTCTTCTAGACGGCTTCGATTGAAACCTCGCCTCCTTGCTCCGGAGCCAGGTGTTCTAACCGACTACATTACGCCGACGTAATGTATCGTTGGATATATCTCGCCTCTGTAGTACGTCACACTACGCATTAGCTTCACTGCAGACTTAAATCGTAGCTTTATCTAACGCTGTCGTCCTGGATGAGTCTTTGTCAGAGCAGCTGAAAACTATCTAACGCAGTCCCTGACAAATCTCAGTCACGCATGAGTGTCACTCGCTGCAAAGGATATGAAATGAATCAGTAATAACTTATTCAAGATTCAACTTTTTTATACCACAGGAAGAAAGTAGTCACCATCAATAATTCTAAATAATCGAACTTTCAAATATAGATATCCTACCAGCTTGTCAGTTGAGCATGCAACTTTCGCTCGCTCGTGAATTGGTTTTACAAACGTTAACCAAGCATCAAATAAAATCGTAACACACAGAAAATTACTTAAGCATGCAAAAATACTCGAAACATTTCCTCACAAAATTGTGTCTCTCAATTCTGTAATACGTCATTTTTTTTTTTTTTGATTGGAGGTTTAACGACCACCGTGAGCAAACTCAATGGGCTATAAGCAGTCGCCCGTCCCTAATTTAGGGTCACTAGTTCCAGGAAAGGGAGAGAGCCAGCGCCGTAAGGCAATCACAACACCCATGCCTCACCGGGATTCAAACCCGGACCCCGTTCGGACGAATGATCAGAGGTCATCGCTTAGACCACTGCGCCACCGGGGCGGCAATACGTCATTGCACTTTGACGTGATGTCATGTGTTGCCAAAATCAAATTCGACGAGTTGGAAACTTTAGTGTTCAGTTGGCAAAACGTTTAACCAGAAAAAAAAACGAATTTACGTAAGAATACAGGAACTCCAAAGGAAGGTTAAATTTGAGTATACATCAGTGTTGTGTGTCCGGAGATGCTCCTTGGCAGCAGTGTTGAGGGCGGCAGTATTTGAGATGCCCGTACCACCTTCAAAGAAGCTCAGATCACTCGTTTTATCCATTCCGACCCTCAATAGAATAATAACCGATGCTCGACGGGCTGGTCTTGCCTGATTTCTACACCAAACCGCGCTCCCGTGCTGCCCTAGGTGTTGCAGTGGGGCCATTTATGTGACAAGAATAGGTTGTGGCATGACCTGCGTCAGAGGTGACACACATGTCAAGACGGCAAAGCTGCAGTGACAAACTTCGTCGGTGTAACGTAGTTAAGAAAGCATTTGACTGCTGGATGCGGGTTCGATTCGAGGCACCGACAAATGGATTTTGCGCTGTATCGGCGCCTGAACATAAAAAGCAAATCCTAGACGTTGGATACTTCGATGTGTGTCATGTTCAATCCACACATCATCTGGAATTAATGAGAATTCCGTCTTCTGCAGTGACCTCCTTCATGCGTGGTTTGCCGTCTGACCCGGAAATAAACGATTGTGTCCCAGCCCTTTCTCAATGGAGTATAAATGTAGGATAGGTGTTCGTGGGTTCACTGGAGAGGGGAGTGATTCTAACTCAATGCAGGACTACCTTCTTTTGTAACAACTAAAATAACATTTAATATACAAACAGTAACACAGGCGTCGCGTCGTTGAAACGGAACCAAACATCATCTTTCGGCACACTTCCTTTTACTCGCGCACGCTTTACTGGATGACCTGCTCTTCTCCGTAGGGAAAAAGGAAGGGAGCTGCTCTCGCGCGGTATCGTTGCGCCATCTATCGGCAACAGTTCAAAGAAAGTTCCAAAAGCCAAGAGGTTTATAGGGAAAACCCCATATGTATATGACGTATCTACCTCAGAGGTGACACACACATATCATGACGAAAAAGTTGCAGCTACAAACGTCGCCAGTGTGGCTTAATTGGGAAGGCATTCGGCTCCGGAGCAGAAAGATACAGCTTCGAATTCCGCCACCGGCCAAAAATTGTGTTTTCACATTGACGCCTGAACATAAAATGAATGTACTGGCACGTTGGGTTCTTCAAAAAATGTGTGAGCTTCTTCCACTCATCGTCTGGAATTAATGAGAATTCCTTTTTCGGCAGTGACCTCTTTCAAGCTTTGTATGCTGGCTGACCCGGATATCTCCGATTCTGTCAGAACCCTTTCTCAAGGGGAGGAGTTATATGTGATGTACCTACCTCAAAGGTACCGTACATATCAAGACGGCAAATTCGCAGCGACAAACTTCGTCGGTGTAGCTTAATAGGGAAAGTATTCGGCTCCGGAGTGGAATGTTGAGAGGTTCGATACCCTGCCACCGGCGAATATGTGTTTCGATATAAGGTGCACCAAACGAATTGACATCTCTGTGTATTTTACAGTTATGACATAATAACCACTTTCTTTTTACAGCATAAAAATTACGATAATGGAATCATTGTGAAATATTCACGAATATATATAGTAGAATAAATCAGCAATACAAGAGATTCCACAAGTCAGCCAAAATAAGAACAATGACATTAAGTTTTCAAGGTATTAGGGTGTTTAAAACCGGTAATTCAACTTTTACTGAACATTGACATTGTCGTTAGAAATTCTGTGTTACTTTTGATGAATCGAATAAAAACTAAAAGAAAGCTCACTAAACATATAAGAAGAAATAAAACGTTTTAGGGCGTTCGCCGGTGTTTTATGTAGTTCCAAATTGCTCTAATGAGAAAAAAGGATTGCTACTCGGTGCTTTTCTCTTCTAATAATTGCACGAAAGCCCATTGATGCTTACTTGAAATAAACTCGTACACTTTCAAAGGAAATTTAAATGGCCGTAATATGCTTAAATCCCTTGTTCGTGAATGATTGATGATTCAGATAATTAATATTATTATAGGAGAATTAAATATTTCCCTAAAACGCAGATTTTCACGAAATGGACTTCAAATAAATGTATTATTCCCTGGATATATTTCTTTTGTATTTAATTAACTGGAATTTGCCTGTTACCGAAGAACAAATTTGTTTTTGACCGAGAATTCTTTGTTATTTCAGTCGTCCCTTTGGTAGCTGAAAGCTTGCGTAAATTTAAGAAAGTGAAATTATTTGAAAGCTTTGGAGAGCATGATTGTATTACGTTACTGACTGCAGTAAATCTCATTAACATCAGAAATTCTTCGAAGAATTTGAGAATTTGGCTTTTTTACAATGGAGAATGAAACATCCTCATTTGATCTAAGAAGAAATACATTTTCTTGCTCTGTAAAATGCTTTAGGCATTTATTAAAGCTGCTAGAAGCCATGCTGTTCCAAGAACAATCGATCAACAAAGTTATGCATGTAAGAAAATTTTTAGGAAAATTCTTTTCGACCCTACACCAGGTTACTGAACGTCTGCTATAGATCTGGCATTTGTACTGTATCAGCAACTTGTTGTCTTCCTGAGCCAGCGCATTTTCACAGAGACCCAGAAATTGGGCATCATATTAATAATTTGTCTGTGCCGCCCTGAACTGTTCGCCTAAATACACTCACGGACAATAAAATTTGTGCACCTAGAAGAAAACATGCTACAATCGCGAAACTTTTCAAATAGCTAGAGTGCCTTCTGGTATTCAAATGATCCACGTTTGGTGCGATTGCACATAACCGCACACCCTGTAGGGGCTCTGCAAGCTCGAACCGGCAGCCTTATAAACCATCGTGTAGTCGATCCCCCATGAAGGCGAAACGCACCGGCCGACGCAAGCAAGAGCACAGAGTGGCAAGAATACCCAATAGATGCGAGACACGTCGATTTATGTGACTTACGGGCTTTGAGTGAGGCCTGATCATCGGGATGAAAACCGCCCCGTATAGCCCGTCACGTGCACATTGACGGATAGAAAATAGTAACAGTCATGTTAATTACGAAGAATAACAATACCACCCAGTATACCTATCTTTTTCGCAAAAGCTGTATCCGGGAGTGAAGGGCACTATAGGTAAATCGTTAAGAATTTCCATTACTCTTGGGCTGATGTTCCTGACTGGGATGTTTCTCATGTGTCACAGTTACATACACCACAAAATGGGTGTCATTGAGTGCCATGATAACCACAAAATAGGTGCTCTGGTTAAATAATGATTGCTAGTTTATTAAGCTCGGCTTTATGGAGCGCGGGCCAGTCCCTCTCCCTCCGAATAAAACTTGTTTCTACTTTACCTGGAATCTAGTTAATCTAGATGGCGGAAACGAGTTATGTGCAGCCTCTCCCGGTTGCTCAATGGTGCAGACGCTCGCTCCTGACCTTTCGTCCGAGAAAGATCCGGGTTCGAATCCCGGCGAGGCATGAGTGTTGTATTCGTCTTAAGGCACTAGCTCTTACACTTCCCTGGAACCATTGGCCCAAGTTAGGGACGGGGGACTGCTTATAGTCCATCGAGTTTGTAACGTACCAGGAGATGTGACGTACCTGCCAGAAGGACGCACATGACATAAAGGCCGATAGGATTCAGAACAAATGTCCGCGTAGCTCAACTGGTAGAGCAACTTATTCCAGAATGAGTGGACCCGGGTTCGAATCCCGGCGTAGACCAAAAATGACGGAGAAATTCACTTCGTTATAATGGCGCCCGAACTATCCGGATGACCCGACCGTTCACAATCTCGCAATGGTGTGATGTTATTTCCACACCGCGAGAAAGGAAAAATAAGAGCAGCACTTCAAAAAAAAAAAAAAAAAATAAGGGGGAGATGATGTAACGTACCAGGAGATGTGACGTACCTGCCAGAAGGACGCACATGACATAAAGGCAGATAGGATTCAGAACAAATGTCCGCGTAGCTCAACTGGTAGAGCAACTTATTCCGGAATGAGTGGACCCGGGTTCGAATCCTGGCGCGGATAAAAATGACGGAGAAATTCACTTCGTTATAAGTTGTTCACGGTTGTCATTAAATCTCCAAACAAAAAAAAGTTATTCGTAGCAGTGAGAACCATGTATAATCGATGCATAGGTTGTTCGCCTCCCTCACGCTGACATCTACGTGTCAGCGTGAGAGAGACGAACAATCCATACATCGATTATATTGCAATCGTAACAGTTTGAGAATGTTAGTTAAAATGGTAGCAGCCTTGAACAAAAAGTGTCTCATTGCTGAATGATACAGGTGACGAGAGTTTTGAGTGGAATGGTGTATTATTCCACCATACACTTGGTTAGAGCTTTGAGTGAAAACTAGTGCATTACTCCATGATGCACCTGGGGATATCTTTTAGTGAGGAGGAGTGCATTACTCCATCATGCAGCTGGTAAGAGCTTTGAGTAATAAGTGGTGCATTACTACATCATACAGCAGGTGAGAACTTTCAGTGAGGAGGGAGTGCGTTACTTAATCATGTAGCTGATAAGAGCTTTTAGTTAGGAGGGAGTGCGTTACTTAATCATAAAGCTGGTGAGAGCTAGAAAGGGTGCGTTACTTCATCATGCAACTGGTGAAAGATTTTAGTGAGGAGAGGTGCAGTACTCCATCCTGCAGCTGGTAAGAGCTTTGAGTAATGAGTGGTGCATTGCTACATCATACAGCTGGTGAGAGCTTCTAGTGCGCAGGGTTGCGTTGTTTAATCATGCAGCTAGTGAAAGATTTTAGTGAGGAGGGGTGAATTTCTCCACCATACAGCTGGTAAGAGCTTTGAGTAATGAGTGGTGCATCACTACATCATACAGCTAGTGAAAGATTTTAGTGAGGAGGGGTGCATTTCTCCACCATACAGCTGGTAAGAGCTTTGAGTAATGAGTGGTGCATTACTACATCATACAGCTAGTGAAAGATTTCAGTGAGGAGGGGTGCATTTCTCCACCATACAGCTGGTAAGAGCTTTGAGTAATGAGTGGTGCATTACTACATCATTCAGCTAGTGAAAGATTTTAATGAGGAGGGGTGCATTTCTCCACCATACAGCTGGTAAGAGCTTTGAGTAATGAGTGGTGCATTACTACATCATACAGATGGTGAGAGCTCTTAGTGAGAACGGGGTGCGTTACTTCATCATGCAGCTGGTGAAAGATTTTAGTGACGAGGGGGTGCGTTACTTCATCATGCAGCTGGTGAAATAATTTATTAAGGAGAGGTGAAATATTCCATCATGCAGTTGGTTACATCTTTGCATGAAGAATATTGCATTATCCCATCATGCAGCTGGTTACATCTTTGCATGAAGAATGTTGCATTATTTAATCATGTAGGTTACGACAGATTTGAAAGGAGAATGACGAATTATTTCATCATGTTCTGACACCTATGCTTGAAGAGTTTCTCATTACTCATGCTGTGCAGACTGGAGACATTTGCATTATTAGGAAAACCGCCTAACTGCAGAATGAAAATAGCGAAAGATTTGCGTGGGTGGGACATTGCTGCATACTTCAGTGGACGACAGCTTTGCATAGGTGACTCGAAACTACTATAAATCTGTGACTCGAAACTGCTATAGATTTGTGACTTGAAACTGCTATAGATAACTACACAAAGAAGCATCTGACAACTTTGTTTGGAGATGATGCAAAACTGTGATATGCACGAGAGGACAGATCTGTAAGTGGTGTAGGATGATTGCACCATGCAAAAGGTGAGACATTCGTGTGGGATTGTGCATATCTCCACCGTGATCAACTCTGCAGCTTTGCATGAAGAATAGTCCAACGTTATTGTAGTTTGATTTGAAGATCTTACATAAAAAATTAGTATATCCAGAAACGTTGAAGCTTCTACTGAAATGTTTAAGTAACAGTCAAGACTTCAAGGCGGCCCACATTCTTTGGTATTACAGTGTATAACATTATATTAGGTGTTAGCTTAGTTTTAAATCAAGTCCTCCGTCAATCACGCGGACGATGCTTTACCCGAATAAAAACATCATTATTTGTTTCTTTATTCCAGAAGTATGTTTGTTAAAATTGAAGAACCATAGTTATGTTACACCAACAGAAAACACCTTCCTCGTCTAATAATTTTGTGTCAGAAATCTCATTCTTTTACTTCACTTTGGATTTCTTTGCTTGTTTACGCAAATACATATTAAGAAAATATTTGCAAACCATCGTTTGTCAAAAGGGGCTTTGAAAGGAGGAGTGGAAAAAGTATCATTCGAAGCTGCAATTTTTAACGGAATTAACTTTTAAAAAGGAGCCAGAGGTGATGTTTTCTTTTTTCACTGTCAATCAAGATTCTTCACATTTATCATCATGTGTACTTGAAATTAGATTTTGTAATCTACTGGGCTCAGTGTATACATAGTACATCACAATCTCGTTAACATATGCATAGAAAGACGATAACTTTTTCTTTACTTTGTTCTCCGATTTCGACATAGACACCTGCCTTTTAAGTGAGAAAATGCAGTGTTTTGCCCTTCTATATAAAATGTTTTGGGGCAACGTGTGGCATATATGTATCTCTGTATTTAGCTTATTTTTTTAGTTTTTATCTCACGTAATCTCTGTTACTTATAGCGTTATTTTCATTCTGAACGCCTCATCGAATTACCTATTACGTTATTTTCATTTTGAACGCCTCATCGAATTACCTATTACGTTATTTTTATTCTGAACACCTCATCGAATTACCTATTACGTTATTTTCATTCTGAACGCCTCATCGAATTACCTATTACGTTATTTTCATTCTGAACGCCTCATCGAATTACCTATTACGTTATTTTCATTCTGAACGCCTCATCGAATTACCTATTACGTTATTTTCATTTTGAACGCCTCATCGAATTACCTATTACGTTATTTTCATTCTGAACGCCTCGTCGAATTACCTATTACGTTATTTTCATTCTGAACGCCTCATCGAATTACCTATTACGTTATTTTCATTCTGAACGCCTCATCGAATTACCTATTACGTTATTTTCATTCTGAACGCCTCATCGAACTACCTATTACGTTATTTTCATTCTGAACGCCTCATCGAATTACCTATTACGTTATTTTCATTCTGAACGCCTCATCGAATTACCTATTACGTTATTTTCATTCTGAACGCCTCATCGAATTACCTATTACGTTATTTTCATTCTGAACGCCTCATCGAATTACCTATTACGTTATTTTCATTTTGAACGCCTCATCGAATTACCTATTACGTTATTTTCATTCTGAACGCCTCATCGAACTACCTATTACGTTATTTTCATTCTGAACGCCTCATCGAATTGCCTATTACGTTATTTTCATTCTGAACGCCTCATCGAATTACCTATTACGTTATTTTCATTCTGAACGCCTCATCGAACTACCTATTACGTTATTTTCATTCTGAACGCCTCATCGAATTACCTATTACGTTATTTTCATTCTGAACGCCTCATCGAATTACCTATTACGTTATTTTCATTCTGAACGCCTCATCGAATTACCTATTACGTTATTTTCATTTTGAACGCCTCATCGAATTACCTATTACGTTATTTTCATTCTGAACGCCTCATCGAACTACCTATTACGTTATTTTCATTCTGAACGCCTCATCGAATTACCTATTACGTTATTTTCATTCTGAACGCCTCATCGAATTACCTATTACGTTATTTTCATTCTGAACGCCTCATCGAACTACCTATTACGTTATTTTCATTCTGAACGCCTCATCGAATTACCTATTACGTTATTTTCATTCTGAACGCCTCATCGAATTACCTATTACGTTATTTTCATTCTGAACGCCTCATCGAATTACCTATTACGTTATTTTCATTCTGAACGCCTCATCGAATTACCTATTACGTTATTTTCATTCTGAACGCCTCATCGAATTACCTATTACGTTATTTTCATTCTGAACGCCTCATCGAATTACCTATTACGTTATTTTTTCATTCTGAACGCCTCATCGAATTACCTATTACGTTATTTTCATTTTGAACGACTCATCGGAGCAATACGCTTGAAGTTGAGAAAGAGAGAGACAGAGCATATACACTGATTAGACACTTTATTATGACCACCTGACAGTTTTAAGCAAATGAGCTATGTCTTCACGCTGTTGCCACCAGAGGGCGAGGCTAGTATAAAAAGAGAAAGCTTAGTGCTTGCGACAGTAGTAGAAGTGATTTTGGGGTGACGAGATGGGTAAAAAATGCGATTTTACGGACTTTCAACGTGGGATGATTGTAGGAGCTCTGAGCCATGGAGCGAGTATCACCGAAATTGCCACATTCGTGAAATATTCCAGAGCAGCTGTTGTTAAAGTGTTTAAAGACTGGACTGTCAACCCAAAAAAAATGGGTCTCTACGTGCAACGTGTGGTCGTCATCGACTAGTGACTTCTTGGGCGGAACGGAGAGTGTCCCGACTGGTAACAGACAACAGAAGGGCAACATTTCAGAAAATTACAGACCATCTTAATCAAGGATCCCCTCAAATGATCTCTGCACGCACTGTTCGCCGTACACTGCATCGGATTGGATATGGCTGCCGAAGGCCTCTTCAAACACCTTTGCTGTCTCCTGTGAACAAGAGAAAACGTCTCCAGTTCGCACAGGAGCACAAGGATTGGACAGTCGATAATTTAAAACAAATTATGTGGTCCGATGAATCACATTTTCAGTTGAACCATGCCGATGGCCGAGTGAGAATTTAGCAGAAACAGCACGAAAGCATGGACCCCAAATGCACTGCTACAACCCTTCAAGATGATGGAAGCAACTTTATGGTTTGGGGCTTGTTTTTCTGCCATGATTTAGGCTCTTTAATTCGTGTCTGATTAGCACATCATATCTAAACATCGTTGCGGACCAAGTGCATCCTGTCATGTGGATGGTTTATTCCACAATGGGGATGGCTACTTTCAACAAGATAATGCGTCCTCGTATTGTACAGGATTAGTTTCAGGAAAGATGCCGGTGAGTTTACTTTGCTTAGGTGGCCCCCACAATCTCCAGATCTGAACCCCATGGAGAATTTGTGGGATGAAGTTGAAAGAGCCATCAGACAGCTGGATCCACAACACTGCAATCTCACACTCCTGGAAAGTGCTATTCATCAAGCATGGTCTCAGATTCCACAAACCACCTATCAACATCTCGTGGAGTCCATGCCACGAAGAATCGACGCAGTATTAAAGGCCAAAGGTGGCCCAACGAAGTACTGAGGAGGTGGCCATAATAAGGTGGCCACTCAGTGTGTGTATATGTATATATATATATGTATTCCTATATACTCGTGCATAAGCCCTTGGAAGATGCCCTGTTTTCAAAGTTGGGGTGTCGACTTACACACGGGTAACTAAACATAAAAACTGTACTCATGTCAATTCTCCCGCGGAATTTATCGGCCGAGATTTTAGACCGCGTCTTCCACGCGACATTTTTCTGACCTGAAAACAAAATAAGAAATATTTTTCCACGCAGAGTAGAATTACTACGGGAATAAGTGCTGCTAATATGATAAGTGAGAAAACTAATCCCGTTTCAAATTGAAATCCTGAAAAGTTTCGCTTACAAAAGTATGATACTTCATTACCTCGCGTGTGCAATCCCTGAACGACACCGTGTAAACCACTTAGCTGGTAGGGTGGGCCACACAGCCAATCAGGCATTTATCTTCTCTCGAGTTTTCGCAGCAAGCCTGGTTGTGCTTGTTTGCGCACCGAGCCATCCGCGATGTTGAATAAGAAAGACATAGTGTTCAACGAAAGGTGGTAACTTGAAATAAGGCAGACACGGCCGTGTTACTTCTTGGATGAAAGAATTGTGGCATACAATTTCACCAGCAATGGTTACAAATTCTCTCAAAAATGCCGCATTAGTAATACAATGTATGTTACTGCAGTTATTTGGAAACTCTGATAGTGAATCCTACTTTGAACGTTTTTACAGAAGAAAATCTCAGAAATTTGCAGAATTCGTTTCAATAGATATATGTTCAAAAACCTTGAAATTTAAGCTAGGCATATAGGCGGGTCAGGTTTTTTACAAATCTTCAGCTCTTGAAGTAAGAGGTTCGGTTTATACACGCGATCGGCTCATATGCGAGTATGTATATAAATATATGGCCACACATATATATACACACACATATGTGGACATATATATATACTGTATATACAACCCATAGCCCGGCTTTCGGTTAGTAGAGTTTCGGAATCAGAATGGGAAAGACATACTGATTTATCGGAATTTGATAAAGGACAAATTATGATGGAACGGAGTCTCGGAACAAAGATCACGGAAACGGCGCGCGGCTTGTGGTTTTGTTCACGTGCCGCTGTAGAGAGTACGTATCAAAAGTGGTGCACAGATGGCCAAACGACAAACCGTCGTCGAGCCGTATGTCGTCCGCAGCTCATTGATGCCAGAGGGGAGCAATGAGCTCCCTCTGGCATCAATGACCGCAAGGCCACAGTGCAACAAATCTCCCGCAGCTACAACAGTGTCAGGGCAATGTGTCACAGCACACAGTTCATCGCAGCCTTCTGCGCATGAGCCTGCGTAGCCGAAGACCCAGCCTGGTACCCATGCTCACTGCACGTCATCGCTAACAACGCATAAAATGGGCTCAAAATCATCGAGGTTGGTCAGTGGATTATTGGAACAAAGTGACCTGGTCTAACGAATCAAGATTCCTGGTGCATCACGTAAACTTTTGAGGGCGGATAAGCCGGTTAACAACGGAGGCTATGTAAACTGGATGCACTGTTGGGCGGAAACAAGCCGGCGGCGGGAGTGTTATGCTGTGGGCGATCTTTCCTTGGGATCCTTTAGGCCCCATTATCCCAGTAGCACAATCCCTGGTAGTGTCAGGTATCTGAACATCGTTGCGGACCAATTTCACCCATTCATGGCAACTGCGTTCCCTGCTGGTGATGGCCATTACCAACAGCCATGCGCAATGCCACACTGCCAGAATCGTCAAGGAGTGGTTCGAAGAACATGTTGGTGACTTTCTGTTAATGCCCTGGCCTCCAAGTTCACCTGATATGAACCCAATCAAACATTTGTGGTTCGACTTGGAAAAACGGGTTCGCGCTAAATCAACATCACCCGGAAATGTACGGTAACTGGAGAACCGCGTGTTGACATTATTGTACCAGATACCTCAGGATGCCTATCGCCACCTTATGGAATAAATGCCTCGCAGAGTGGCCGTTGTTTTTCGGCTAAAGGGAGTCCTACAGCTTATTAGGTAGGTGGTCATGTATATATTAGTTAAGACTTTCACCTGCTACGACTGAGAAGAAATCCGAGGTTTCACAGTGAAACCAATTTACTACGTCAAGATAAATCTGATATCAGATCAGCTGTGTAGTGTTTTACAGTAAAACTGAAGTTAATGTTAAACTAACAAGCTTATAGCTTTACTGTTCTAAGGAGATGTTAGCTTAACGAAAATGTTTCATTTAGAAAAGTAACATCCAACTATTATTTTACATATTGTTATTAACTATTTCATGTTTTCTACGAAAAAGCAATTTCATTTCTTTAAATATAATCTTGAGGACTTTTCAAAAGAATGCGTCTTTTGATATTTAAGTATTAAATAATACCACTGCTATAAAGGAAACCACGATTTTGTTACTAGAGTAAGCGCTTAAGAGAGTTCTGCCAGCAGTGTTTCACTGATATCTTTCTTTTTTATCGAACCCAATTTCTCGCACAGAAAACTGTTCCTGTCGATCCCAGCTTCGTGATAATTACGGAAAAAGTAATTACGTCCAGAAAATTAAGATTTGTCTTTTGAAGAAAGAAACACTACTTGTGAGTACTTATGAAAGTTTTCGTAGTATGTTGTTCACTACGTTCTATCTTACGTTCCATGTCCAGTTTCTCACAGAAGACGCATTACTTCTTTCTTTATATTTCAACTTGTTTAAACCGATGAATTCTAGCCGAATGAGAGTTAATATCCGTCGAAAAAATCACATTCCTTTTCTTACTGTATAAAGAAAAACGCTCTTATAAATTTTAATGAGAATTTTCTCCCTAAGTGGTTCCCTAACATCTTTTTTTTTTTCCGAAAAGAGGAATTTGTTTTAGATTTAAAATTTGCTTTAAGTGCAACTCTGAAGTTGCTTGTGTGTAAGCAGTTTCAAAAATAATGGGATTAGTGCTGCGTCCACGGTTGTAAAGGGAGTTTTGTACAAACCCCAAATGTTTACTGAGAAAGTAGAAAATAAAAAACATGCTGCTCACTGTTGAACGAAATTAGATTTGGACATCAACATTTTGATGAGACACGATGCAGGGCTTTGGAAACTAGAACACCTTTCTGAATAACTAACAGAAGCTTCACCAGAGAGGAAAGCGACTTCGGAAATAAATAATTTAGTGAAGGGCTCGAAAAGACGAGAAACGTACAACACACACACACACGCACACACACACAAAGAAAAAAAAGAAGAGGTATTAGTTTTAAAGCAAATTCTTACTCTCTCTCTCTCTATCATCCTCTCATATCTCTCTATCCTCTTTCTTTCTTATCTCTCTCTTTCCTCCCTATGTTTTCTCTCTCATCTCTTTTTCTTCTCTCCCTGTCTTCTCTTTTCCCTCTCTCTTTCTTATCTCTCTCTTGCTTCCCTCCGTCTTCTCTTTCTCGTCTCTCTTTTTCTTTTCTATCTCCACTCTCTCTCCTGTCCCTCTTATATATCTCTCTCTCTTATCTCTCTTTGTTCTCTCTTTTTCTTTTCTATCTCCACTCTCTCTCTGTCCCGCTTATATATCTCTCTTATCTCTCTTTGTTCTCTCGTTTTTTTTCTATCTCCACTCTCTCTCTCCCTCTGTCCCTCTTATCTCTTTTTCTTTTCTATCTCCACTCTCTCTCTCTCTCTCTCTTTGTTCTCTCTTTTTCTTTTCTATCTCCACTCACTCTTTCTCTCTGTCCCTCTTATCTCTTTCTCTCCTCCTCTCTCTCTTGTCTCTCTTTCTTTCCTCCCACTTTCTTCTATCCCTCTCTTCTGTCTCTCTTTTCTCTCTCCCCCCTCACCCTCTCTCTCTCTGAAAAGCGTGTCTGAAGAAAAAACATATTTTGCTGAGTTGCATTTCACAAAACTTTTCAGTGCTGAGAAAAATTGTATTTTTCTTTTTATAGTTTATAAAAAATAAAATGGAGGAAAATAGCAATTTCTTGCGTTTGCCGTGCTAACCTGCTTACCATTCGTAAAGAAATTTCTCGAAACACAAATGGGCAGCATTTGGGACATGCGATAGAAAAAGTCATTAAGAGCCATACCGGAAGCACAGTGTTCAGAGACGTGGGAATTTGACTAAACGACCGAGTTGTGCCAAGGCTCGAGAACCGGATGAAGCGTGTGGATGGTGTGCGTATTCTACAGCGATGACTTCCTGCTTTCCTTGAGATAACCGGAACTAAATGAATGACGAGGGGCAGCTTATAGCTCTGAGAAGTGCCGATCGTGGTCGTTAACTTCTCTTGAAAAAATACAGTAACTGATGAGACAAAAGAAGGAATTATGTTGAATTAATCGAAATACGTCCGTGTTTATTCCAACTGAGCGAAAACGTGAAGAGTAGAATTTTTTTTTCAGGATTTTGATTCAGCGATAAGAGCGGACACGGGAACGTGATTGCAGCATTCTCTACCTGTGCGGAAGAAGAACTGTCAGTTCATACGCTGTGACGTACCTGCCAGCAGGACGCACACGACATAAAGGCAGATAGTAGTCAGAACAAACGTTTTCGTAGCTCAATTGGTAGAGTGACTTGTTCCGGAATGAGGGGATCCGGGTTCGAATCCTGGCGTGGACAGAAATGACGGAGAAATTTACTTCGTTATAGTGGCGCCCGAACTATCCGGATGACCCGACCGTTCAAAATCTCGCATTGGTGTGATGTTCTTTCCACACCGCGAGATAGGAAAAATCAGAGAATCTCTTCTCCAGCGCTTCGAAAAATAAAAGTGTGTGACGTCGCATTCCACACACCAGATTGACTGGGAGTTCTCAAGTGCACGTTCTACAGTGGATGGCTGCCTGCAACGATTCATGGTCACGGCTGACCCGTGGGCCATGCCCCCGGCCAGGGGGAGATGTGACGTACCTGCCAGCAGGACGCACACGACATAAAGGCAGATAGTAGTCAGAACAAACGTCCGCGTAGCTCAATTGGTAGTGTGACTTGTTCCGGAATGAGGGGATCCGGGTTCGAATCCTGGCGTGGACAGAAATGACGGAGAAATTTGCTTCGTTATAATGCTGCGTATGTTCGGCGTACTGCTCACGAAGTGTATGTGCGTGTTCTATTATACGACTTCAATTGAGTATGTAGCTACGATTCATTCACGATTAAAGACTGCAGTTCAGATAATCTATATTGATTCATATTCTTACTTGCTTACGTTTAATTCTGAAAAGTGATAGTTTTTCATCCGTTGCGACCGGCGCTCTTCAAAACTTGCAAAACAGATAAGGGGCGAAATATTTTGTGGTTTTTCCCGGGTGCAGAAATGGTGGCACCCAAACAAAGCCACTTCCAATCAAAACAGAAATGTTTATTCTACTCTCCACTAAAAGAAGAAGGAGTATCATGCTCTGGAACAGTTTTTCATGGATTGTGGCCTAGGACCCTAAGTTCTAGTGCCCTGAAATCTTAACACTGCGGCTTATAATGACATTTTCAACAATTCTGTGCTCCCAAAATTATGGCACACTTCGATGAAGACCCTTTCCTTAACCAATAGGACATTTCTTCCGTGTAGAAACAGTTGATGAGATGGTTGGGAAAGAACGTGACTGGTCTGCACAAGGTCTGCATCTCAACCCCATGAAACACCTTTGGGGTGAATTAAAACACCGGTTTCGAACCAGGCCGAATGTTTCTGTCACTAGAGCGACCTGACTCTTCTGTCATAAGAGTCAGATCGCTCTACATTGGTGACCGACCTGACCCTTGTGACAGAATGACAGCAATTCTCGCAGTAACGTACCAAAATCTAGTGGAAAGCCAGGGTGGGGCTGTAATATGCATGCAGTACGGAAGTCATATTATGCCCAAAAGGCGAGAAAAGATCCGAGTTTCATGCAAGGGCGGATCCAGGAGTTTACTTTACGGGAGGGGGCGTTTTTCGAATACAAAAAGTTTTGGGGGAGGTTTTTCGGGTCCAAAACTATTTTTTTGTACCCTATTTTTTTATATAAAAAAACAGGGTTATACATATGCACTGAGTGGCCGCTTTCTTATGACCACCCCCTCAGTACTTCGTTGGGCCACCTTTATGCCTTTAATACTGCGTCGATTCTTCGTGGCATGGACTCCACGAGATGTTGATAGGTGGTTTGTGGAATCTGAGACCATGTTTGATGAATCGCACTTTCCAGGAGTGTGAGATTGCCGGGTTGTGGATCCAGCTGTCTGATGGCTCGTTCAACTTCATCAAACAAATTCTCAATGGTGCTGAGATCTGGAGATTGTGGGGATCACCTAAGCAAAGTAAACTCACCGGCATGTTCCTGAAAACAATCCTGTACAATACGAGCACTATGACAGGACACATTATCTTGTTGAAAGTAGCCATCGCCTTTGGGATAAACCATCCACATGACAGGATGCACTTGGTCCGCAACGATGTTTAGATATGATGTGCCAGTCAGACGTTGATCAACACGAATTAAAGGGCCCAAACCATGCCAGGAAAACATTTCCCAAACCATAACGTTGCCTCAGGAAGCTCGAAGGGTTGTAGCAATGCATTTGGGGTCTATACTTTCGTGCTGTTTCCGCCAAATTCTCACTCGGTCATCGGCATGACGCAACTGAAAACGTGATTCATCGTACCATATAATTTGTTTCCAATTATCAAGTGTCCAATTCTTGTGCTCCTGTGTGAACTAGAGACGTTTTCTCTTGTTAACTGCAGACAGCAAAGGTGTTCGAACAGACCTTCGGCTGCCATATCTCAATCGATGTAATGTACGGCGAACAGTGCGTGCAGAGATCATTTGAGGGAATCCTTGAATAAGATGGTCTGTAATTTGCTGAACTGTTGCCCTTCTGTTGTCTGTTACCAGTCTGGACACTCTCCGTTCTTACCAAGAAGTCACTAGTCGATGACGACCACACGTTGCACGCAGAGACCCAGTTTCTTGGCTGACAGTCCAGTCTTTAAACACTTTAACAACAGCTGCTCTGGAATATTTCACGAATGTGGCGGTTTCGGTGATACTCGCTCCATGGCTCAGAGCTCCTACAATCATCCCACGTTGAAAGTCCGTTAAATCGCATTTTTTACCCATCTCGTCACCCAAATATCACTTCTACTACTGTCGCAAGTACTAAACTTTCCCGTTTTAAACTAGCCTCACCCGATGGCGGAAACAGCGTGCGTCCATAGCTCATTTGCCTAAAACTGTCAGTTGGTCATATATATATATATATATATATATATATATACTTAAGAGCAAAACTGAAGACTAAGGAAAAACTTTAGTATTTAAAACGAAGGTTGCAAAATAACCTGAAAATCAAAACGCGCAACGCAGCAGTTTTGAAAATTCAGAATTCACATTCTATAAAGAAGATACCTAAGCAAAAAAATACAAATATAATTTTGACTCACACCTAGTACAACATAGAAAAGGTTATGTATCTACCTGTGTGAGTAAAAGGAGAAAAGATAAAAAAATAAAATAAAACAACTGAATGTAGAAGGTGTCGAGAATACTGAGCCTTGGCTTTATCAAGGACCAGCAAAAACTCTGCATTTTCTCACTTCCACAAAGACCTAGTTGGAAATGGGTTTCTGCAAGGCCATAGATGCAAGTAACATTCCCACCTAAAATAGTTTAAAAAATATATCTATGTCATGTCCTCCGTAGAGTTGCATGACCTAGCACTGGTTAACAATTTCGCTTGCATCCATTAACCTTCCTGGCCCGACCCATGCTCTTCATCTGTTACTATTAAACAGAGAGAAGAAGATTAAAGAGAACTCAAGCTGTGAGAGTGACATAATAATTAGAAATGATTTTCAGCCATAACGAAATTCCAAGTTCGTTTGAGAGAGAATTTAAACCTGAAAATCAATGCAAAAGAAATCCAAATTTTTACATTGCAATTAAAAAAGGAAATATTAATTTTTAACGAACAGAATTTTGAAAGAAAACTTGAGTCTAAAACCCCCTACTCTACAATTTATGACAGCACGAAAACGAGAATAAGTTAAAGATAATAATTAACTAAAGAAAACTTTGTGAAAGTTATATACCTTAAACAGTTAGTTGCAATATGTACAAAGTATTTCAGCAGTGTTTTAAGTGCATAATTAATTAGTTATTAAGAACTTAACTACTTTGAAAAAACAGCGCATAGACAGCGCATAGAAAAGAAACAAGCTTAGCCATCTTCTGTTCTTAGGTACCCCAAAAGACGCTCAAAGTTACAAAGAAAAGAAAGAGTTAAAACCCGCAAAAATGTTAACAGACAAACCAATGCCTAAAAGCTGAAAAGCTAAAAAACGACAGAGAAAAAGTACATGAAGTACAAACATTGAACTTATAAAACCTAGAACCCAAAAACCAGGAAGAGAGCTTACCTCTTGCGTGACAAAAACTTTTCTCCTCACAAGAGAAGAACATGGCTGACCTCTTCCGCCACTCCCTAGACGCTGGGGGGCAGTGAGGGTGGGGCTGATGGCCTCCTCATACAGCAAGAAACCAACGCGCGGAGATTTTAACCAGAGAAAAAAAATATATATATAAACTTAAGACTGTGGATCTGTATGATCAGAAAGAGCAGAATTAACTCTCCAGAATACATGAGGAATATTATAAAATACACGAGCAGTGTATTTAATAATCTTTGCATGTATTAAATCACCTTAGTGAGCTTCTATAGATTAATCAGAATCTTATTAATTTTAATGTTGGTTTTACTATTTTTAGTATAGCTATCCTAGTGATGAATAACTAGTTTTTTTTTATTTGTTTTTATTTTCTTTTATAAACAGATTTTTAAGCTTTTTTTGTGATTTTGTTTATATTATTTAATTTTTTGTTTTAATAGGACCGTCATATCCATAGCACTAAGGTTCCTTTAGGTAGTTAATAGGCATCCTCTAGCCAACTTCCTTACGGCTTTGATTGGTCAGAATCATATTATTAACTGTGTAGAAAATTAAAGCAGATCTGCCAACCTTACTCTATTATTCAGAATAATTTTTCTTAAAGTTCTTTTGATGAAAGAAGAAGGAATTTCGTTCTCTAGAAAACTTTCTAATAGTATATTAATGTCGTAATTGAAGTCCAAATTGTTGCTGCAAATTCTTGAAATTCTTAGGACCTGAGAAATTAGTATATTCTCAATTACTTTGGTTGAAATGTTATTATTCCAGTGTAGATATTTAATTACTTTGAAAGGAAAATTAACTCTTTTATCAAAGAGGCTAATAGATGGGTTACCTCTGTTGAGCTTAATGCCTCTTACTAAAAATAGTATACTAAAAATAGTAAAACCAACATTAAAATTAATAAGATTCTGATTAATCTATAGAAGCTCACTAAGGTGATTTAATACATGCAAAGATTATTAAATACACTGCTCGTGTATTTTATAATATTCCTCATGTATTCTGGAGAGTTAATTCTGCTCTTTCTGATCATACAGATCCACAGTCTTAAGTTTATATATTTTTTTCTCTGGTTAAAATCTCCGCGCGTTGGTTTCTTGCTGTATGAGGAGGCCATCAGCCCCACCCTCACTGCCCCCCAGCGTCTAGGGAGTGGCGGAAGAGGTCAGCCATGTTCTTCTCTTGTGAGGAGAAAAGTTTTTGTCACGCAAGAGGTAAGCTCTCTTCCTGGTTTTTGGGTTCTAGGTTTTATAAGTTCAATGTTTGTACTTCATGTACTTTTTCTCTGTCGTTTTTTAGCTTTTCAGCTTTTAGGCATTGGTTTGTCTGTTAACATTTTTGCGGGTTTTAACTCTTTCTTTTCTTTGTAACTTTGAGCGTCTTTTGGGGTACCTAGGAACAGAAGATGGCTAAGCTTGTTCCTTTTCTATGCGCTGTCTATGCGCTGTTTTTTCAAAGTAGTTAAGTTCTTAATAACTAATTAATTATGCACTTAAAACACTGCTGAAATACTTTGTACATATTGCAACTAACTGTTTAAGGTATATAACTTTCACAAAGTTTTCTTTAGTTAATTATTATCTTTAACTTATTCTCGTTTTCGTGCTGTCATAAATTGTAGAGTAGGGGGTTTTAGACTCAAGTTTTCTTTCAAAATTCTGTTCGTTAAAAATTAATATTTCCTTTTTTAATTGCAATGTAAAAATTTGGATTTCTTTTGCATTGATTTTCAGGTTTAAATTCTCTCTCAAACGAACTTGGAATTTCGTTATGGCTGAAAATCATTTCTAATTATTATGTCACTCTCACAGCTTGAGTTCTCTTTAATCTTCTTCTCTCTGTTTAATAGTAACAGATGAAGAGCATGGGTCGGGCCAGGAAGGTTAATGGATGCAAGCGAAATTGTTAACCAGTGCTAGGTCATGCAACTCTACGGAGGACATGACATAGATATATTTTTTAAACTATTTTAGGTGGGAATGTTACTTGCATCTATGGCCTTGCAGAAACCCATTTCCAACTAGGTCTTTGTGGAAGTGAGAAAATGCAGAGTTTTTGCTGGTCCTTGATAAAGCCAAGGCTCAGTATTCTCGACACCTTCTACATTCAGTTGTTTTATTTTATTTTTTTATCTTTTCTCCTTTTACTCACACAGGTAGATACATAACCTTTTCTATGTTGTACTAGGTGTGAGTCAAAATTATATTTGTATTTTTTTGCTTAGGTATCTTCTTTATAGAATATATATATATATATATATATATACTTAAGAGCAAAACTGAAGACTAAGGAAAAACTTTAGAATTTAAAACGAAGGTTGCAAAATAACCTTGTGGAAGTGAGAAAATGCAGAGTTTTTGCTGGTCCTTGATAAAGCCAAGGCTCAGTATTCTCGACACCTTCTACATTCAGTAGTTTTATTTTATTTTTTTATCTTTTCTCCTTTTACTCACACAGGTAGATACATAACCTTTTCTATGTTGTACTAGGTGTGAGTCAAAATTATATATGTATTTTTTTGCTTAGGTATCTTCTTTATAGAATATATATATATATATATATACTACACACGAAGGAGAAACAAGAAAAGAAGACCATCTGGGAGGAAGCGGTGAGCACATTTTTACGAATTTTCTTTATGACCCAATTAAGATACGTACGCAGATCAGATTGTTATTCACAATTTCTCCCACCTATTCTGATTTCAGTACCAAACTCTACCTTACCCTGTTTGGAGACGTTATAGATGCTAGAGAATATGACAATAGCAAATAACTAACAAAGGATATCCCCATGTGTTTTACCCCCGCTTTCCCTGTTTTCGCTTTATCTTTTGCGCGCTCTCTCTCTCTCTAAAAAAAATGGTCAAATGATCATATGTAGAGGATTTTAGAAAGGGGGTTTCTGACACCAGGTCTTAAACAGCCCTTAGAAATAGGAAGCTATGAGATTTGGGCTAGAGTGCCCGATAGGAAAGTGACAGGGAAGCGAGGTAGAAAGCGGGAGGAAGACGCCCTTATTTATTATCGGGGAGCCAGTAATCGGGGTCCGACGGTTTAACGTGCCCATTCGACGCACGGCGGATATTTAGTGGATCGAGCGTTCGTACCTGCCTGGGATGAACGTTGCCCACTTAGCCACCGTTGCCCACAGTCACGAACGTTGCCCACAGTCTCGAACGTTGCCCACTTGGCCTCCCGCGTCCCTCTCCCTCTCTCTCTCTCTCTCTCTCTGTCTCTCTCTCTCTCTCTCTCTCTTTTTTTATTCTATTCCCTTGTCTTTCTTTTTTCACTGAACCTAAATCAATGTAAGAAGTATTTTAAAATCCCCCGTACTAAGTTTAATTGTTATTTTTTTTAGAAAAACTGAAAACAAAATATGCAAAGTTAATCATTTAGGATCTTTGCTACTCTAAACGTAAAAACTTCGTTAGGGTTGGGGGGGGATCGCCCCAGTCGCCCCCCGCTGGATCCGTCACTGGTTTCATGCGCTGTAGTCAGTGCGCACCTGCCTTTGCAGCATCGTGGAAAAACTAAAAATGGCAGCGACCGTTCAATAACGCGCAAAATGTGTGTTGGCCTGCAAACTCCGCGGACCTTACTCCTCCCGATTTCTTCGCCTGGCACAAGCACCTCAAAGCCTGGGTGACTTGAAGGTGAATATTTCTGCAGCGTTTGCATTAATCACTCCGCAGACGTTAGGAAACACATGACTGGGATACTATCACCTTTGCAACAACCGAGAAAGAAATATTTATGACGCCACGCTTCGGATTTTGGGGCAGGTATTCGTTGAATGGAAACTGCTTCTCGGATATAATTATGGGACGACATCACTATACCACCAACTGAGAAAGAAATACTTATGACGTTCCGCTTAGCTTTTCGTGTTTTGGGGCTTTTCGTCTTCAGTGAATGAAAACTGCTTTTTGGATTAAATTATGGGATGTCATCACCTTAGCAACAACCGAGAAAGAAATATTTATGATGTCAGGCTTAGCTTTTCGCGTTTTGCGGCAGGTGTTCAGTGAATGGAAGCTGCTTTCCGGATTAAATTATGGGATGTTACCACCTTAGCAACAACCGAGAAAGAAATATTTCTGACGACACACTTAGTTAATGTGTTTTGGGGCAGGTGTTCAGTGAATGGAAACTGCTTCTCGGATATAATTATGGGACGTCATCACTATACCACCAACTGAGAAAGGAATACTTATGACGTTCCGCTTAGCGCTTCGTGTTTTGGGGCAGGTGTTCAGTGAATGGAAACTGCGTTTTAGATTAAATTATGGGATGCCATCACCTTAGCAACAACCGGGAAAGAAATATTTATGATGTCACGCTTAGCTTTTCGTGTTTTGGAGCAGGTGTTCAGTGAATGGAAACTGCTTCTCGGATATAATTATGTGACGTCATCACTATAACACACACTCAGGAAGAAATACTTATTACGTTCCGCTTAGGTTTTCGTGTTTTGGGGCATGTGTTCAGTGAATGGAAAATGCTTTCCGGATTAAATTATGGGATGCCATCACCGTAGCAAAAACCGAGAAAGAAATATTTATGACGCCACGTTTAGCTTTTTTGTGTTTTGGGGCAGGTATACGTTGAATGGAAACTGCTTCTCGGATATAATCATGTGACGTCATCACTATACCACCAATTGAGAAAGAAATGTTCCGCTTCGCTTTTCGTGTTTTCGTGATGTTCCGTGAATGGAAACTGCGAATTATGTCAGCGTGTGATTTAGCAACTAACTGTATGACGTAGTACTTCTTTTTGTTGTTGAAATATTAGTGAAACGTACTTTCACATTTGGATATCACAAACAAATATTAAAAAAAAAACACCTGGGCATTAAAAAATTATTCTACGTATCTTACTTCCCCCTCCTTATTGACGAGCTTTTGCCTAGTCATTTAAACAATCTAACTGCGTCGACGCTAACCCACCAATTTGAACGCACTCTGACGTAATCTCTGGTCTCGTATTGTTTTTTTTTTGTGTGCATCGGAAAATGGACCTCAAAAAACGGTGATATCGTTTGTAAAATAAAAAAAGTCCGAAAATGGGGGAAGATTCATATGGGATGAACGAAAAAAAATCTGCATTGCGCTTTCTTCTGTGGGAAACAATTCTTTTTGTTCCATTGAGACTTCTAGAAATGCCTTTCACACAAAAAGAAAAACAGCCAAAACAGCAATATAAGAAGTTCTTTGCTCTTTATACTACACAACAAAGTTGTTTCATATTATCGACATAATGCATGCTTCCTCTTATCGTTTTCTTTTTTACCATTTCTAAGTGAAGGAAATACAATATTACTTTTCCATAACTTTTCCTAATAATTTTATCTTTGATTATCTAGCTTGTTCCCAGAAGAAATCGATGCTATTGCGACGAATGGACAGCCTAATTGACAATTACCTCTACGAAAGCGTTCACTATAACAAAAAATCGTATTTTTCCTAATTTCATGAGTGCTAATCTCGAGAAATTCTGTAAGTTGAGAACTGGACATTTATTCTTTGTTGCGAACGACAGTTAAGTGCAGCAATTCGGAAAACGGATCTCATCCCCAAAAGAATGAATAAAGCATCTCATGTTGTTGTTATGATCGTTTAACGTGTATAACGAAATCATATATGTGTTTATGCATGAGCCTGGAGATATGTCGGAAGGAAAATGTTCTTAGCATATCTATCTTCAACTTCGTCAGCACATGTAGCTTGATTATGCTGAGTATGTAACTGCCGAAGCAGCATAATTGTTATCAATTTGAAGTTTTATTTGGTAGAGCGCATTTTCTCAACGCTCGGAAAAACTGCTATTTGAGAGAAAACATGAAATGATTTTGTCTCGTTAAATTAATCAAAATGGTCGAGACGAATATCTTCAAGCAAAATTTGTTAGTTTCTGTCATTATTTCTCTCAATCAGCGAACGTCCGATCCACTTCGGCTAAACATACATTTGTTTTATGTAATTCAATCTTTATGTTGCTTCTTTTTTACGCTTTCCAACCGTAGGTTGAAGAAGCGCATGTGCTCCAGCTTTGTCCGTCTGACTGTCTGTCCGCAGGATAACTCGCGTAAAAACTGTTCGATTTCGATGAAATTTTTGTATGTGGTAGGGAACAACCTGAGGACAAAACCTGTTGAAAACGGAAGAAACGGGGTCAAAAGTCAGGACATAGGAGCCGAATCCATTGCATCGCCTTTATGCGTCATAACGTACGTAAAAATGCTTCGATTGCGACAAAATTTTATCGTGTTGTTATGCTGAACCGGTTCTGTTGAATATCATCGAAATGGAGTCAAGCGTCAGGGCACATGAGCGAGATTTATTCCACAGCCATTATCCTCATAACTTGACTAAAAATGCTTCTATTGCGACAAAACGTTTGTATGTTGTTCCGGAGGCATACTGAGCCAATTCTGTTTAACATAATCGAAATGGGGTCAAAGGTCAGGGCACAGGAGCGAGACTTATTGCACAGCTATTATCCTCATAACTAGAGTAATAACTTGAGTAACGATTTCTGGTATGTTGGAAAGCGTATCATAATCAATCCATTGCATGATTTTACTAACTTGTTTGGTCTTATATAACTAACTACGAAAACATTTTGTGTAAATTTCTTTTAATGCAATTGTCTTCAAAATCCCATGCAGCTAGGGATGTGCAAACATTTTATCTGTTTTTTTTTTCAATATATCTGCTTCTAAAAATCCGATTAAAAAATTCTTCTAACAGAAGACACCTTGTGGAATATATACACATTGTGGAATATATTGAACGTAATTGTGCGATTTTTTTTTCGGAGTTCTGGGAATAGGTTGCGTTAGTGCGTGTTTATGTTTGCATCCGTGTCTCCGGATCTAAACATCCTATAGAAAAATATCTTCCTTTATTGCAAGCCATTCACAACAGTAAAAAGATGGGATACATAATCCTCTTTAAACGGTGAGCAGTTTTTCCCGCTAGATGGCGTTGATATCAAAACTTTTTCTAGCTGTCTCTGCAAAATGTATTTGAAAACATGTTTTTCCTTAGCATTGCTTTTGTTATGAAGAATATTTTAAGCATATTTACTGCATTTCCATTGTTCAAAATTCTGCAGCCAGGAGCTGTCAATGTGTATTTTTTATTTGTGTGAAATATTTAATTCGACTCTGAAAATTCCTTAGAAGAATCCTTTTTGGCGTGATACTCTTTATTATGAAGAGTATTTTGAACCCATTCGATTGCAAAACCCCTTTGTCTCTGATATCTTTTTTCCGCTCTGAGAAATATTTGTGCACAACTTGTTAATTTTCGCAACATACAGGGTGATTCACTCGTGACTTAACACTTATTCTTTTAATTAACTCACGATTGCAAGGGCACATTTGAATGAAATTAATGTAAAACATACCTTGATCCATGACAAAAAGGAATGTCTCATAGAAAATGCTGGAAGTGCCCACCGCCTTCGTCCAGGCACATATTCACCCGACGTTCCATATTGGCGAATGTACGATGTGTCATAGCGACGACGATGGCGGACAATTTCACGTGTGATGTTGTCTTTCAGTTCCTCAATCGACCTCGGCTTGTTAGCTTAAACCTTGCTTTTTAAAAGTACCCAGAGAAAGAAATCAGGAGGGTGTCAGGTCGGGAGACTTAGGTGGGCACAGGTCTTTGGAGATAATCCTGTTGTGGAGAAAGCTGCGAATTTCTGCCAGCTTCTTTTTGGAGGTGTGGCACGTTGCACCGTCCTGTTGAAAGTAAGCATCTCGAAGTTCCTGATCATCCAGCTGGTTCACAAACTCATTAAAAATTCCAAGTATCGGTCGGTATTCACCGTGTCTTTAAACAAGTTAGTAAAATGATGCAATGCATTGATTATAATACGCTTTCCAACATACCAGAAATCATTACTCAAGTTATTCCTCAAGTTATAAGGATAATGGATGTAGAATAAATCTCGCTCCTATGACCTGACCTTTGACCCACTTTTCGATGATATTCAACAGAACCGGTAAAGTATTTCTTCCGAAACAACATTATAAAGTTTTATATGAATCGAAGCATTTTTACGTAAGTTATAATGCATAAAGGTGTTGGAATGGATCCCGATCCTATGTCCTGACCTTTGAACCCATTTCGTCCATTTTCAATAGGGTTTGTCCCCAGGTGATCCCCTACCACATACTAAATTTTTATCGAAATCGAACAATATTTACGCAAGTTATGATGCATAAGGACAATGGAATGCATCCTGCTCCCATGTCCTGTCCTTTGATCCTACTTCATCCACTTTCAATACCGTTCGTTCCCAGATGGTCCCATACCACATACTAAAATGTCATCAAAATCGAACCATTTTTACGCAAGTTATGACGCATGAGGGCAATGGAATGCATCCCGCTCCTATGTCGTGACCTTTGAACCCATTTGTCGCATTTTCAATAGGGTTCGTCCGCAGTGGTCCCCTATCATATACTAAAATTTCATCGAAATCGAACCATTTTTACGCCAGTTATCGTGCGAACAGACGGACGGACGGACGGACGGACGGACAGACGGACAAAGCTGGAGAATATACGCTTCTTTAACCTACGTTTGGAAAGCGTAAAAAAGATTGGTCCAATGATGCGGCGTCGGGAGACCGCACATCAGACACCGATTTTCACTGGATGCAATGGCTTTACATGGATGTCGTGGGGATTATCACTGTCCTACACCCGAGTATTTTGCGAGTTTACATTGCCGGATAAATGGAACCATGTTTCGTCCGTAAACCATGTTACGTCCAACAGTGCGGGGTTTTCAGCGAACATTTTGGCAAACCATTGACAATATGCCAATCGCTTTGCAAAATCCTTTGGTTGTAACTCGTTCACAGCCGTGATACGGTACGGCTTAATCTTTGCCTGTTTGGCTGCTCTTTGAAATGTCGAATACGATCGTCCAGTCTCTTGGGATAGCCGCCGAATAGATTTTCGTGGAGATGCCAACAACCGCCGCTTTACATTCTCTATTGTGCCCTCCGCCATCACGGGTCGTCCGCGCGTATGCGAATCCACAAAGCTTCCAGTTCTCTCCAGCTTCTTGACCAATTTAGAAATGGTGGCTGTGGTTGGGTGGTTTACGCCTGCCAAATTTCTTCAGAATCCTCTTCTGACATTGTTTGAAAGAACCGGTTGCCCAGTACTGACGCACAATGAGCACACGCTCTTCAATTGAGTGCACCATCTTCGTTGAACCTCTTTGCTTCTACTATCTGCGGAGACACGCTATTCCCCCACCACTACTAGACTGATGACGCGTCAGTACGGCGCCAACCAGCTCTCGGGGAGACACTTTATTCACGGGTAATGCATGTCGACTACTTCTTCAATTGCTCCGTTCGGGTTTCACGCTCATCGTATATACCCCATCTCATATATTTCACATAATAAATGACCATGTGAATCACCCTGCACTTTTCAGTCGCTAGGGGGTGTAAGTAGTTATTTCTATTTCTGGGCGTTTTTGCGAAGGTAGAAATTTGGATGATTTTTTTTACCAGATCGAATGACTATGAGTATCTTTGCTCTCATTAAGTATTTTAAATTATGCTCAGTTTTTCTTTGGTAAGTGTTGTTTTTTTCCGATGAATTTTTAGATTTTTGAAAAATTTTCTTTGAAACATAGTTTCCGTGTTGAAAAGGATTCAAAAGATATGCTGATAATAACAGAAATTTCCGTAGTTTCTTTCTTGATTAATCTTTACTCTCTGATCTACGATGCTTTTAAGCGGAAAGAACTAATTTAGCTATCCGTAAGTGTTAAAGCTTCCAATAGAAGAGAATACTTCTCATTATATCACTGAAGAAAGTGTCTTACTTCTTGTTCTTTAGCGAAAACGCACGCACACACACACACACACACACACACACGCCATTTTTATCTATTGTGATCTTCATGGAATCTCAACGGTTCCTTTGATTATCCAACTTACTTTTTTTTTTTTTTTTTTGATATTGTGCACTACGAGAATACTTATATTTTCAATGCATCAAGTGGGGAAAAGAGAATGAATCTTGGCCCCAAAAACCTTCTGTTGGATTTCTGTTTGCCTAAGGCACCCGTAAAAACGCATACGAAAATAATATTTTATCGATTTTTCAATTAGCCTAAAATGAAGGTTAACTTCCTCATGCTGACAAACTGGCCTTCCTTCCAATATTCGTTATTTAGTGTGCATTTGTTTCATTCCCTGTAACACCAAAAATTCCTTTTATTTGTCATACGCTGGGGTAATTTGTTATGATAAATAGGTTCTCTGCAAAAACCGATGCTTATCAAAATAAACCCATTTTAATGCAATGAACGGCAAATCTGTTTTCTGGAAGGATTTACTTCTTTATATCTCAATTTGCCGCGGTGTTTGGTAATTACAACACGTGAAGTGCAACAATACGAAGCTTTGGAGATCACACATTGTTTCATTTAATGAATTTTGTGAGGAAAACAAAGGGGGAACTTTACAACTTTGGGAAATCGTTTTTCCACAGTATTTTCTGAAATAACTTCCATTTTTTTTTCAGTAGCTCTAAGTTTAATTTTTAACGTCTGCTTACTCAAATAAAAAAGCCGACAGTTCTTTAATAAAAAAAATGGATTCCACAGAAATATTAGTGTAACGCGCACGACCTAAAGTAAAATTTAATAATAAACATTGATTTATTATTATCACTTTTGCATTACTTTCGGTTGTACCGAAAGTGGTTCTACGTCAATTCGTCGCGTGCGTCAATTCGTCGCGTGCGTCAATTCGTCGACTGCGTCAATTCGTCGACTGCGACGATTCGTCGCCTACGTCAATTCGTCGCGCGTCAATTCGTCGACTGCGTCAATTCGTCGCGCGTTAATTCGTCGCGCGTCAATTCGTCGACTGCGTCAATTCGTCGCGGACAAATTCGTCGACTACGTCAATTCGTCGCGTTTACAGATTTTGGTTACATACAAAACGAATGCAGGAAAACGTACGATTTCGAACGTCTTCCTCCCTGATCAAATTTATAAAGTTTGGACACGCAGACAGGATAGGAATATTACGTTTTTCTTTGGCACTAAAATATTAGACGGTAAACGGTT
This sequence comes from Macrothele yani, assembly GCA_039090855.1. Taxonomy (NCBI): domain Eukaryota; kingdom Metazoa; phylum Arthropoda; class Arachnida; order Araneae; family Macrothelidae; genus Macrothele; species Macrothele yani. The sequence goes on from CM077013.1 coordinate 124,921,146, forward strand.
TTTGGAAAGGGGCAGGGCCCGGTTGGTCACAGCCCCCCATACACAAAATATTCGTAAGATCTACAGTTTTCATCTTAGAACCACCAAATCTGGTATACTATCTCGTGGTATTCTAACTTAGACTGCAGACGGTTTTGGGAAGCGGTTGCAGAGGGGGGTTGAGCCCCCCCCTCCTACAGAATTGCCGTAAGATATAGTTTTCAATTTAGAACTACCAAATTTGGTATATTATCTCATGGTACTCTAACTTAGACGGTTTTTGGAACGGGTCAGGGGCCCGGTTGTTCAGAGCCCCCACACACAGTTTTCAATTCAGAACCACCAAATCTGGTATCCTATCTCATAGTACTCTAACTTAGACGGTTGTCGGTTTTTGGAACGGGTCAAGACCCGGGGAGTCAGAGCTCCCCCCCTACATACAAAATTTTCGTAAAATCTAGTTTTCGTTTCAGAACCATTAAATTTGGTAACATGAAACTCTAACTTAGACGCTAGACGGTTTTTGGAAGGGGTTGGAGGCCCCCCCCTTCCCTCATAAAAAATTTCGTAAAATCGACAGTTTTCATCTTAGAACCACCAAATTTGGTATACTATCTTATGGTACTCTAACTTAGACGGCAGACCGTTTTTGGAACGGGTCAAGGCCCGGGGGTGAAGCCCCCCACATACAAATTTTTCTTAAAAACTACAGTTTTCAATTCAGAACCACCTAATCTGGTATACTATCTCATGGTACTCTAACTTATACGCTAGACGGTTTTTGGAAGGGGTTGGAGCCCGGGGGGTCAGACCCCCCGAATAAACACTTTTTCGAAAAATCTACAGTTTTCAATTTAGAACCACCAAATTTGGTATACTATCTCATGGTACTCTATCTTAGACGCTAGAAGGTTTTTTGAAGGGGTTGGAGCCCGCGGGTCGGGCCCCCCTCATAAAAAATTTCGTAAAATCTATAATTTTTATCTTAGAACCACCAAATTTGGTATACTATCTTATGGTACTCTAACTTAGTCGGCAGATTGTTTTTGGAACGGGTCAAGGCCCGGGGGTCAGAGCCCCCACATACAAATTTTTCTTAAAAACTACAGTTTTCAATTCAGAACCACCTAATCTCGTATACTATCTCATGGTACTCTAACTTAGACGCTAGACGGTTTTTGGAAGGGTTGGAGCCCGGGGGGTCAGACCCCCCGAATAAAAACTTTTTCGTAAATACTGCAGTTTTCAATTTAGAACCACCAAATTTGGTATACTATCTTATGGTACTCTAACTTAGACGGCAGACCGTTTTTGGAACGGGTCAAGCCCCGGGGGTCAAGCCCCGGGGGTCAAGCCCCGGGGTCAAGCCCCGGGGGTCACAGCCCCCCACATACAAAAAGAACAAAAACATAACAAAAACACCCATACAAAGTAAAATGCCCAAAACATAAAAAGAAGTAACCACACAAAATGAAATGCCCAAAACATTAAAAAAACTGCAACCACACGAAACAAAATACCCAAAACATGGTAAGAAATTCTGTTTAAAGCACAATCAAGGTATACGATAGCAGAAATATATGTTTTTAAAACTTAATACAAGTGTCAAAACTGAAATAAAAAGAAAGAAAAAAGAAATATCCCAAATTTCATTGCTACTTTAGATATTTTGACCTGTTGACATTTCGTAAACTGTACTTGCACTCGGTCAAAAAATATTACTTGCAAGGACTCTTTAGTAACTTTTATTCGCTGTGGTCGTATTTATAAGGTTTGCATAACAAATCAAGTTAATAATGTTGCGCTTTCACTTACCGTCTCCCGCTAAGTTAGAGTTTGATGACACAAAATTTGGCGGTTCTGAATTGAAAAATAAAGATTTTAAGAAAATTTTGTATGTGGGTGGGGGGTCTTACCCCCTGGCCTTGATCCGTTCCAAAAACCTTCTACCGTCTAAGTTAGAGTACCATGAGATAATATACAAAATTTGGTGGTTCTAAATTGAAAACTATAGATTTTACGAAAACGTTTTTATTCGGGGGTCTGACCCCCGGGCTCCAACTCCTTCCAAAAACCGTCTAGCATCTAAGTTAGAGTACCATGAGATAGTATACCAGATTAGGTGGTTCTGAATTGAAAACTGTAGTTTTTAAGAAAATTTTGTATGTGGGGGCTCTGACCCCCGGGCCTTCATCCGTCCCAAAAACGGTCTACTGTCTAAGTTAGATTACCATGAGATAGTATACCAAATTTGGTGGTTCTAAATTGAAAACTGTAGATTTTACAAAAAAAATCTATTCGGAGGGGGTCTGACCCCCGGGCTCCAACCCCTTCCAAAAACCGTCTAGCGTCTAAGTTAGAGTACCATGAGATAGTATACCAGATTAGGTGGTTCTGAATTGAAAACTGTAGTTTTTAAGAAAATTTTGTATGTGGGGGCTCTGACCCCCGGGCCTTGACCCGTTCTAAAAACGGTCTGCCGACTAAGTTAGAGTACCATAAGATAGTATACCAAATTTGGTGGTTCTAAGATAAAAACTGTAGATTTTACGAAATTTTTTATGAGGTGGGGCCGACCCCCGGGCTGCAACCCCTTCAAAAAACCTTCTAGCGTCTAAGATAGAGTACCATGAGATAGTATACCAAATTTGGTGGTTCTAAATTGAAAACTGTAGTATTTACGAAAAAGTTTTTATTCGGGGGGGGGGGGTCTGACCCCCGGGCTCCAACCCCTTCCAAAAACCGTCTAGCGTCTAAGTTAGAGTACCATGAGATAGTATACCAGATTAGGTGGTTCTGAATTGAAAACTGTAGTTTTTAAGAAAATTTTGTATGTGGGGGCTCTGACCCCCGGGCCTTGACCCGTTCCAAAAACGGTCTGCCGACTAAGTTAGAGTACCATAAGATAGTATACCAAATTTGGTGGTTCTAAGATAAAAACTGTAGATTTTACGAAATTTTTATGAGGGGGGGGGGGCCGACCCCGCGGGCTCCAACCCCTTCCAAAAACCGTCTAGCGTCAAAGTTAAAGTACCATGAGATAGTATACGAAATTTGGTGGTTCTAAGATGAAAACTGTAGATTTTGCGAAATTTTTTATGAGGGGGGCTCCGAACCCGCGGGCACCAACCCCTACCAAAAACCGTTTAGCTTCTAAGTTAGAGTTTCATGATAGCAAATTTGATGGTTCTGAAATGAAAACGAGATTTTACGAAAATGTTGTATGTAGGGGGCGGGGGCCTGACTCCCCGGGCCTTGACCCGTTCCAAAAACTGACAACCGTGTAAGTTAGAGTACCATGAGATTGTGATGTGATGTGTGTTTTTTGAGCTCTGTCTTTTACGTGCTTTCGAGTAGTTCATCGAGTGGTGTACTTTTTCTTTTCGAGTGCATCTTCAAGTTGAAGATAAGTGCTTTCGTTTCGTTTGTCTCACGAGGTGGTGAGTGAATTACTTTATTCTTTATCGTTAGTTATATTTTTCGAACGAGTTGGTCTTGTTCTTCGGTAAGCCTCGCCGTTGACATGGCGGCATTAGATAAGGGTGAAGCTCACGCCCTTATCTTGGAAGAGAAGCCATCTTCCTCCTCTTCTTCCAACCCAGCTGCTGACACAGCTTCGTTGGTCGCAGAGATCTCTAACTGCCTTACTGACGTCATGAGTTCCTCTGCCTTGCCTGCGCCTACGGCCTGCCTTCCCACTGAGGGTACTGCCGTTACAGGTCTACTCTCTGTCCCTGTCGCGGATGCTATGGAGGTGTCGGGTGACGTCGCTTCTACGGCCACCACTTCATCTCAACTGCCAGATTCCCCTATAACAGCTGGAGTTTCGCCCTCTACATCTAGTAAAAGTACTGTTCCACCATCATATGCGACTGCCATGTCTAGTGGCTCTACGTCACTCCTATCGTCTGATACTCTCCTTCCCGATTCGTATCTTCATGTCGTGGGATCCACAGCAACGATAGATATTCCCGAAGACTCACCAGCCGGCCGTCAACTGCAATCAACGATGGACCTCGGCGTATGTTTTGATGCGCTGCCGGATACAAAGCTTCAGCTCTATAGCCGAGCTCTTAAATCCATTTTACCGGCGGATGCAATAGATTATGTTGCCCGAAAACCACGATCAGTGCTGGTTTACTTCAAGAAAAAGGAACATGCTGACCTTGTCTTGACAGCAGGACTGACCATTAATGATGTACATCTACTACCACAACCAGTCGCGCACCGCCCCGTGCAGGTGACTTTCTACCCTGTCCCGCCAGAGGTATCTGATACAATTCTTTGCACGTTACTCAGTAAGTTCGGCCGAGTAGTCGGTCCCATAACAACCCTCTCGGCGGCACCCAGAGACCCAGAAGACAAAGCCATTCGTGGCTTCCGTCGCACCGCTCGTGTGCTCTTTCCGTCTGATACTCATCTTCAGGCCTGTCCAACTGTCCTTCACGTGCGATGTGGGCAACAGCGACGTCGTATCGAGATCATCACTTCTCAGCATTGCACCCTTTGTCAAAGTGAGAGTCATGTGCGAGCCAATTGCACTCGTGCTGTTTCCATAACCGTGCCAAGTGCTGTGGCACCTTCTGTCCCTCCTGTTACTGCTGTGTCAACGTCTCCACACGAGTGGAAGGTTGCAGGACCCAGATCTTCCCGACGTCGGCCTGCAGACGTTGGTCGACAAACGTCTTTGGCAGACTCACTTTCAGTTACAGATCGGAATTTTCCCACGCTTCCTACGGCACCCCCCGCAGCGTATACTTTCTGCTCCTACAGATTTACCTGCTGATATGTCGTCGGTGTTTACCGTTGGCGCTGCAGATCCAGCAGCCGAAACCCTTTCCAGCACAGAAACTTCTATACCAGCTGGTTCCTCCACGATTTTTGGCAAACGCAGTGTCTCCTCACGGAAGAAGTTGAAGAAGTCTAAAACGTCCTCATCCCCGCACTTGTTCACTAGGCGGTCTAATCGCCCGGTTACTCGCGCAATCTTCTCTCGACGTGGCATTTCGTCTTCTCAAGTACAAGCCTGGACTGAACCAGAGACGGAGGATGTTTCTCCCTCGTTAGAGGACTTCACTAATCTCCTTCAAGAGAATGCTTTTCCGCTGAGCCGCTGCCTTACGTAGATCTTCTTGAATATTTAGTGAGTCCCACCAGCACGGCCACTGCCCGTGCTTTTTTACTAAAGTATGAAGCTGCCCTACCTCGGGTTCTCGGTCAACTTGATTCTCTTTTGCACACTCTTCGGCGGAACGTCGATGACATTCCGTGGGGTCTGGGTTTTATCCAGCGCCTACATGTTCTCGCTACTGCAAGTCAACACATCTTACATCCGCCGACGGACCTAAAAGTTCAAGGTCACGTCACTTAATTGTCGCGGTTTTGCGACACCACTTGCGAACGCCTTAGCCTATGAGGACCTTTCCCCACTGAGTGCGGACGTGCTACTTTTACAAGAGACGAACTGTCACCCTACAACTTTGTTTACTCGCTGGCGATCATGGAATTTTGCTTTCCACCACGCATTCAGCTGTTCATCATATGGTGGTATTGCCGTCGGGGTACGCTCGACTTTTCGCTCTACGATGACTCTCTCTCTTCTCTGTAAAAAATCTCTGTCGTGATCTCTTACAACAAGTCACGTTCACTATTCAAACGGAGAGGTTTCATATCTTTAACATCTACGTGCCAAACACCTCCACTTATGTGTCGGAGCTTTTTCTGTGCTTTCGCGGTGCTCTCTCTGGTATACCTGCCACCGACCGAGTTCTCGTTGGTGGCGACTTTAATTGTACTCTACACCCTCAACTTGATCGTTCCCCGCCTTCACGCGAACATCGTGCAGACCTTGTACAGCAGCTACAGTCCCTCGTTTTTGATTTCTCACTGATAGATGTCCATCGACACTTATATCCGACTACACCCTCCCATACCTGGCGTGCATCTGGTGCAATAAAACCCGGCCACGGCCAGACTTGACAGGTTTTATACCACGCCCATACTTCTTCCAGCGATCTCTGCATCCTGTTGCCAGCCCACTGCGTCGTCCGACCATTGCGCCATCACTCTCACAGTGTTCCACACTCATGCACAGCACAGGACAACCCGGCCGTGGACATTTGATGCCGCTCTTTTGGATGACGCCGGTTTTTGCTCTTCAGTCCGCCATTTCCTCTCCGAATGGCGCACGCAACTGCAGTCTGCGCCGTGTGCCCTGACTTTCTGGCTGGAGGTAAAACATCGCCTCTTGCTTCATGTGCGAAATCAGGCTTTTACGATCACGACGCTACAGAGGATGCGGTTGGATCACATCCGTACGATGCTTTCCCTTATAAATATGGCTGACCCTCTTTTTGCTGTGTATAAGGCTGAACTGAATTCTCTCCTAGTCCCACTCGCGCAACAGGTCATTCGGCGGCTGAGATTACAGCATCTCGCGCCCGATGCCTGCACTTATGAGTTTCTTTCCAATCTTGAATCTAAGCGTCATGCCTCTGCTTCAATTCGCCATCTCCGCCTCTCTACTGGCGAGGTATCCTCTGACCCAGTTACTCTTTGCTCTGTTGCCCGCAGCTATTTTACAACGAAGTTTTGTGAGACTCCTCCTCCTTCCAGCACTGCCTTATCTGGTCTACACTCTGCTTTACCTCAAGTCCCCTCTTATTTTTCTGATTCTCTCCTCCGGCCTCCCACGCTAACAGAGATTTCCGAGACGTTTTCTTCTCTAAACTCCAAGGCTGCACCTGGCCCAGATGGACTTCCTTTCTGTTTCTACAAAGCTTTCCTCCCAGCCCTCCTTCCTTTTCTGCTTAGTGCTTTCTCCGCTGCTTTCCACCTATCCACCCTTCCGAGGAGTTTCACAACTGCCCATATAGTCCTCTTCCCAAAGAGGGGTGATCTCCTAGACTTGGGGAACTGGCGTCCCATCTCACTTCTGAATCTTGATTACAAGCTTTATTCTAAACTACTCTCGCGCCGTATTAATCCAATCCTCCCCCACATCCTGTCCTCTAACCAGACCTACACTGTCCCAGGGCGCTCCATCTCGCATAACATTCAACTTCTCAGTGACCTAATCCATCTCGCTCGATCTCGCTCTGAACCTCTTGCTCTGCTGTCTCTCGATCAACAATCCGCCTTTGATAATATTTCTCACGCTTACCTCTCGTCTACACTTTATAGTTTCGGGTTTCCACCTCCTTTTGTTTCTGTTCTCCTCTCCTCTATCAGGAAGCCACTTTCCACGTCAGGTTGCCCACCCTTCTCACAGCGCCAATTCCTTTCCGTCGCGGCGTCCGGCAAGGCTGCCCCTTGTCCGGACAGCTCTTTGCTCTTGCGATCGAACCTTTTCTCCGCTCCGTTCACAGATCCTTCTATGCTTCTCTGCCTCCAGTGGTCGCCAGCACTCGCCATCATAGTGTCACCTATGTTGCCTATGCTGATGACGTGACTTTTTGTGTTCGACAAGATGCACAATTCTGCAAACTTCGCCACCTCTACGCTCGGTATGCCTCTTGTTCTAGTGCCACGCTAAACGAGTCAAAAAGCACTGGCTTGTGGTGTGGGTCGTGGGCTAGTCGAACCGACTCTCCATGGGGAGCCGAATGGTCCACATCCTCACAGCGTTTTCTAGGAGTGCACCTGGGCAAACCTCCTACAGCCTCGACGATAACGTGGAATGCACTGCACCCCCGCCTGCTGCGTACGGCTGCCAACTGGAGACAAGCACAGTTCTGCACTTCTCTGTACCAGCGTGCCCAGATCACTCGAACATATTTGTTATCCATGTGCACGTTCTCTTGGCTTGCGTCCAAACAACCTGTCTATCGTCTTCTTGCAATCACCCAGTGCCAAACCAATATCGTGTGGGCTGGTCATCATTGGGTTAACGCTTCACTTCTCAGCTTGTCTCCTCAGAATGGCGGTATTGGACTGCTTGACGTGCGGTTATACTATCAGGCATTCCGAGTGTCTGCATTTCTTCGCCTTCTTGCTTCACCTGTTCTGCCTGCGGAGACAACCCGGGACGTCACTGTCTCCCCGCGTAATCCCCACCTTACTTTTCTTTCCTATCTATTAATGGATCACTGCCCCCTCCTTTCCAACTTACCTCCTGTCTATCGGGAGGCTATCACCTTGCTTCGCTCTTTCCCTCTGTCTCGCTCTCCACCAGCTACAACCTCCGAACTACTCTCAGAACCTCTATTTTTCTCCTCCGTCATTCATCCTCCGCACCTCCCCTGTTTTGCTTTCCCCACCTGGCTCCGCGCCGGAGTAGTCACAGTCCGAGACCTTGTCACCCCGGATTTTCTCTGGCGCTCCTTCTCCGACTTTCCTCCTGCTATTCGTGCTCTACCCCATGCTCTTCAGGTTCACACCTCCTTACTCTCATCCCTTGTTTCTCTCTTTCCCGATCTTGCTTCCCCGCCGGTCTCGTTCCCGTTCTATCCGCGTCTCTCCCCTCCCCTTTTTCTTGTCGGCTCACGGCATAGATCTTCCGATTTTCTCCTTCTCCACATCCGCTCTTTACAGATTCTCTCTCTCTCCCGCTCTTCTACGCCTACACCTATCCCTGATATCCCGTCTTCCGCTCTCTCTGCTGTGTGGTCTGCCACCCTCTCTCCTCTATCTACACCCCCAGAGATCAACACACACTGGTTCTTCTTACATAACCGTCTTCCCGTACCCTCAATCTTGCACCGGATGACCCTTCTTTCCTCCCCACTCTGCCCTTTCTGCGGCGGGGAGGCAGATGTGAGTCATGTCTATCAATATTGCACTATACTGCTACCAATGCTGAATCTTGCCTTTTCGATTGCGCAAAGATCCTGTACAACTGATCTTTCCTTCAGTGCTTACCGAACGCTGTTGCTCAACCTTGTGCCTCCAATCAGACTCCCTGTAGTCTGCACCTACATTTTTGTCCTAGTGAAACACGTTATATACGTCTATCATCAACAGTGTCGTGCTCGGGAGGTGCCTCCTACGGTACTTCACGCAAGTGCCGCGTTGCTCAGTTTTTTCGGGAATGTCTCCTTTCTCGATTACGCCTTGAGTACCACACCGCCGTTGCTCGACAAAGTGAACCAAGCTTCTTCTCTACATGGTCCCCAGCGGCCCCATGGTTCGCTGGGACACCGACTGCATTGCATCTTACAGTTGGTGCTTGTATGACTATTTAACAGTTAACTCAATGACTCTTTATCCGAACCTTCGTCACACCTGCTCATCAAGGTATGTCTTATCTCCACGAGATTAATGAACATCTATTTCCATCTAAATGTCATGCAACTATAATGTCTCTTTGTTTCTACAGTCATCTGTACATATCCCATTTCTATGTCACAATTATCGGTCATTCTACTTTTTGCTCGTCTCATGTACATGTACTTATCTTGTTTTCATAACGGTGCCGTTGCGTCTTCAAGTGAACCCAGCTTCTTCCCTCCATGGTCCCCAGAGGCCTTGGGGTTGTTGGGACTCCACCTTCGCTGCACAGTACAGTTTGTGCTCATAAGACTATATTATAACATTTTACTCTGTGCTGCTCTACCTGAACCCTTGCCATATCTACTCAACCTAGTGTGTACGATCTACTCAAGATTTGTTTACATCTCAATGTCATGTATATATTGTAAATAGGTTTCTACTGTCATCTGTAAATAGTGCATTCATGTGTCACTGTTTATTTTTGAGACGTTTTTCTCTTGCTCGTCTCATGTACATTCCTTGAATAAATACTTTGTGAACACCATGAGATAGGATACCTGATTTGGTGGTTCTGAATTGAAAACTGTTCCAAAAACCGTCTACCGTCTAAGTTAGAGTACCATGAGATAATATACCAAATTTGGTAGTTCAAAATTGAAAACTATATTTTACGGCATTTCTGTAGGGTAGGGGCTAACCCCCCCCCCTCTCCAAACGCTTCCCAAAACCGTCTACAGTCTAAGTTAGAATACCACGAGATAGTATACCAGATTTGGTGGTTCTGAATTGAAAACTGTAGATTTTACGAAAATTTTGTATATGGGGGCTCTGTCCAACCGGGCCCAGCCCCGTTCCAAAAACCGTTTACCGTCTAATATTTTTAGTGCCAAAGAAAAACGTAATATTCCTATCCTGTCTGCGTGGCCAAACTTTATAAATTTGATCAGGGAGCAAGACGTTCGAAATCGTACGTTTTCCTGCATTCGTTTTGTATGTAACCAAAATCTGTAAACGCGACGAATTGACGTAGTCGACGAATTGAGGTAGTCGACGAATTTGTCCGCGACGAATTGACGCGCGACGAATCGTCGTGGTCGACGAATTGACGCGAGACGAATTGTCGTAGTCGACGAATTGACGCGCGACGAATTGACGCAGGCGACGAATTGACGTAGTCGACGAATTGACGCACGCGACGAATTGACGTGACACCACCGAAAGTAATGCAAAAGTGGGCATAACGTTTTTATTAACTGACCCCTGAAGGAGAAACTGTGCACTATTTTAAGCAGAAGTTATTCTCAAAATGTTTTCAAGGAACAGCGTCATCGGTCCGCGAAAAAGTTTTTTGAGTTTCAGAAATGTAGCTTTTAATGCCAATACACCAAAACAGAAAAAAGCATTTACGTTGCCAAACCATTCTCTACCAAAAATAAGAAATTTTACGTAGAATATTTCTCTGCTAGAGCTGTATCCGATGTAGAATTTTTTTTTTTTCAAATAGGACTTTTAAAATGAGAGTTATCGTAGAAATCGCAATTTAACATAACGGCCTCTAGCTGGAAATCTATGCATTACCTGAAAAAAAGAACTGAACCAAAAATAGTCTTTGTTATAAGTGGCATCGAAGAAAAAGAAGAATTTTTTTCAATCGAATATTTAGAAGTTAATGTAGGGAATAAAATGTATTTTGAATTAGATAACATCTGCATTTACACTATCTAGCGGCTCATTTGTGCATTGGAAAATAAAGCAGAAAGCAAAGATCATCGTTTTTACTTTTCAAGCAAGATTTACAATGCAAAAAGAATTTTTCAAATCAGACTAATAGTTGCAGAGGCGGAGGTCTAGATACGGACTGATGGACGGACAAAGTGATACAATAAGCATGCATTTTCTTTTACAAAAGACGTGCTGAAAAAGTAGGAGGATCTTTGTGCTAAAGTTTCTGAAAACAGTTTTCAAAAATTAAATTAAGAGAAATAGGCATGAACTAATTTTATAGAATAGTCTGTAGCAAATAAAGCCAGATAAAGTAAAACGTTTTCTATTCCATGTTGTTATAAGAACACCTGTCACACGAATACGTGTAGAAATGTGACACAATTTCGTCTGTGTTAAAATGTGACGAAGCATGAACTGTAATTAACAGCATTTCAGGGTATTAAAAAATTATGTCGACGTAGTCTTCTGAAACAGGAAGTTGTAACAGATGTTACAAGAGTTTTACTTTCAGTATTCAAATGAAGCAGCATTTGTTGTGCGTTTTCAAAGTGACATGTCCTTGATAAACTGATTCAATGAATGAAAACTAAAACAATTCTCTTCCGGTGTAGATGCACGTTTCAATTTCAAATTAATGCCAAGAAGTTTAAAACTGTCTCTTCCTGAAAAGTTAAAGTTATTAAGCTTAGCATTATTGGTGTTTGCCGAAATTTCAGATGCGAAAATAAAAAAAAATAATTCGATCGGAATCTAATCATGATTACGGCATTCTAAAATGGGCAATGAGGTTCAGACAGCCTTAACGTTCAGAAATGTCGGATAAATAATAATAAATGTAGACATTACTAAAATCTTTAATACAAATCACGTTTTTAGATGGAAAATACGAGAATGAATGCAACATAGATTATTAGCAGTTTACTAAATAAATGCTTAACATTTTTTTACGGCTTACAAAAACTGTAATTCGCTGCATCATCTCCTTAATCAGGGTTGCGACATACCTACCTCAGAAGTGACACACACGTCAAAACGGCAATTTTCAGAGATAAGCCTTCGTCAGTTTGGTTAATGCGGTAGAATATCCAACTCCGAAGGAGAAAGATGTGAGTTTGAATTCTATCACCGGCAAAACAGGGCTTGTCTCCCTATATTGGCGCCCGACCGTAAAAGGAATCTACTGGTCATAAGGTCCGAAAAAAATGTGTGATGCTTCTTCCGCACATCGTCTGGAATTAATAAGAATTGCTTTTTCAGCGATTCGAAAAATGTGTGATGCTTCTTTCACACATCGTCTAGAATTAATAGAAGTTCCTTCTTCAGCACTTCGAAAAATATGTGATGCTTCTTCCACATATCATCTAAAATTTATAGGAATTCCTTCTTTAGCGCTTCGAAAAATGTGTGATGCTTCTTCCACACATCGTCTGGAATTAATAACAATTGCTTTTTCAGCGATTCGAAAAATCTGTGATGCTTTTTCCGGACATCGTCTAGAATTAATAGGAGTTCCTTCTTCAGCACTTCGAAAAATATGTGATGCTTCTTCCACATATCATCTAAAATTAATAGGAATTCCTTCTTTAGCGCTTCGAAAAATGTGTAATGCTCCTTTCACACATCGTCTACAATTAATACGAATTCCTTCTTCAGCGATTCGAAAAATGTATGATGCTTCTTCCACACATCGTCCGGAATTAATAAGAATTGCTTTTTCAGCGATTCGAAAAATGTGTGATGCTTTTTCCGGACATCGTCTAGAATTATTACGAATTTCTTCTTCAGCGATTCGAAAAATGTGTGATGCTTCTTTCACACATCGTCTACAATTAAATAGGAGTTCCTTCTTCAGCACTTCGAAAAATGTGTGATGCTTCTTCCTCATATCATCTAAAATTAATAGGAATTCTTTCTTTAGCGCTTCGAAAAATGTGTGATGCTTCTTCCACACATCGTCTGGAATTAATAAGAATTGCTGTTTCTGCGCTTCGAAAAATGTGTGATGCTTTTTCCGGACATCGTCTAGAATTAATAGGAATTTCTTCTTCAGCGATTCGAAAAATGTGTGATGCTTCTTTCACACATCGTCTAGAATTAATAGGAATTCCTTCTTTAGCACTTCGAAAAATGTGTGGTGCTCCTTCCACACATCATCTAGAATTAATACGAATTTCTTCTTCAGCGATTCGAAAAAATGTGTAATGCTTCTTCTACACATCGTCTAGAATTAATAAGAATTCCTTCTTTATCCCTTCGAAAAATGTATAATGCTTCTGCGACACATCGTCTGGAATTAATAAAAAATTCTTCTTCAGCGCTTCGAAAAATGCGTGATGCTTCTTCCACAACTCGTCTAGAATTAAAAGGAATTCTTTCTTGAGCGCTTCGAAAAATGTGTGATGCTTCTTTCACACATCGTTTGGAATGAATAATAATTCCTTCTTTAGCCCTTAGAAAAAGGTATGATGCTTCTGCGACATATCGCCTGGAATTATTAAGAAATTCTTCTTCAGCGCTTCGAAAAATGTGTGATGTTTCCTTCACATATCGTCTAGATATAAAAATAAGTCTTTCTTCAGCGCTTCGAAAAATGTGTGGTGCTTCTTCCGCACATATTTTAGATATAATAAGAATTCATTTTCCAGCGCTCGAAAAATGTGTGATGCTTCTTCCACACAGCGTCTAGAATTAATAGAAATTCCTTCTTGAGCGCTTCGAAAAATGCGTGTTGCTTCTTCCACGCATCCTCTGGAATTAGTAGGAATTCCTTCTTCAGCGCTTCGAAAAATGTGTGATCCACACATCGTCTACACTTAATAGGAATTCCTTCTCAACGCTTCAAAAAATGTGTGATCCACACATCGTCTAGAATTAATAGCAATTCCTTCTTCAGCGCTTCGAAAAATGTGTGACGCGTCTTCCACAAATCGTCTAGAATTAATAGGAATTCCTTCTTGATCACTTCGGAAAATGTGTGATGCTTCTTTCACACATCGTCTGGAAGTAATAAGAATTCCTTCTTTAGCCCTTAGAAAAAGGTATGATGCTTCTGCGACATATCGCCTGTAAAAAATTCTTCTTCAGCGCTTCGAAAAATGTGTGATGTTTCCTTCACATATCGTCTAGATATAATAAGAAGTCTTTCTTCAGCGCTTCGAAAAATGTGTGGTGCTTCTTCCGCACATATTCTAGATATAACAAGAATTCATTTTCCAGCGCTTGAAAAATGTGTGATGCTTCTTCCACACATCGTCTAGAATTAATAGGAATTCCTTCTTGAGCGCTTCGAAAAATGCGTGTTGCTTCTTCCACGCATCCTCTAGAATTAAGAGGAATTCCTTCTTGAGAGCTTCGAAAAATGTGTGATCCACACATCGTCTAGAATTAATAGCAATTCCTTCTTCAGCGCTTTGAGAAATGTGTGAAGATTCCTCCAGACTAGAGATGAGCACGGGCTTCTTTTTTAACAGCTCGGGTCCAGCCCATGCCCGGACCCGTTATATAATTATTTATGACTGCACGGGTCCGTTATATAATTATTTATGACTGCACGGGTCCGGCCCGGATTTGAACATTTGTGCAAATTTTTCCTATGTGATTATGGAAAAAATGAAGCGTTTTGTTTTGCTCCTATTTATGTTTTCATCATCAGATAAGAAAATTGGTTCTTTCCGTTAATGTGAATACCATTAAACCAAATATTGTGAATATTGTTTAATACTCACAATATTAATATTGTGAATTGTCAATATTAATATAATGAATATTATGAATATTAAATTCAATATTAATATTGAATTTGTTAATATTGTGAATATTGTTTAATATTGTTGACATGTGTGTTAACGTTCGCGGCGTTAAAAGCGCTATTTCTTTGAAATCGTGAAATGAGCTTCGCCTGTGACAATACAGCAGAAACAAGGATTATTGAACGGCAATTTCTAACAGTGTACTGCATCTTTAAAAAGGTTTGCACTAACATTGTGCATAAAATGCGAAATGTTCCGTAAATAAGGGAATCTTGAGTGTAGTACCCAAAACATAATAATTTACTGCAGTAAAAATTAGAATCCACAGGAGTAATATCCAGGCAGGTCCAGGTACGATTTTAATTAGAAATCGATAAAATAAAATGAAAAATTCTTGAATGTCAGTATAATAAATCTGTAGATGAACAACCCAGTTCCACAGAAAAAAATAAAAGCTATGGCTAAACATTATGTAGGCAGATTTCACCTAGGGAATTCTTTAGTTACACAAGGTGAAATCTGTGCATTGAGTCGCCGCTGATAGTGCTTAAAAAGAAAGGAAAGTATTTTCCTAGCTTCTTTCTCTTCCGAATAAAAACAAAAATGCTTTTCCTTTAGTAATTTTCATAAACTCGCTCTGCTTAGGTTTTCTACAAAACTGTAATATTTTGTCATCATTACCAAGGAAAAACTCAAGCGAAAATCGTTTTGTTTTCTGTGATGCAGACGCCATTAGGGTTTTCTTTGTTTTTAATATAACACAGAAGAAGCTCTGTTGACGTTGGCATAATGCTAATGAATAGCATTAGAATCTCTTTGTTCTACAAGAATTTACAAGACATCGTTTGTCAGTTTTATGGGCTTCTCCCTTAATATATATATTCAAAATCTACAGAGACTCGTTATTGCGTAATATATTCCACCAGAAAAACAGCCCTGATTTTTGTTTCCCATCTCTTCTTATGATCCTTTCTTGATGTTTTGCTATTAAGTAAACTGATCTCTTTGTCAAATAAGGCAACACCTGCATTCTAGTAATGTCCGTAAAGGTATGGAGTAATAGGGTCAAATGTTTGTTTTTTGAAACGTAAGAGATCTTGTTATCTTGTAATCATTCTCTACGTAAGACTTTTCGGCAGCTCCAAATAAGATATAGGTTTTCACTATCCTGTCTTACAAGACATCCTAACTTTTTCTTTTCACTTAATTCATGTACGACACTATCTTTTCCTACAGCGTTTTGATTGGTCTTTTGACGCTTTAATTAAAAATTTCTCATTCAAACGCTTTAAATATAACTCCTCACTTAAACACTTAAGGAACATTAATGAGCTCTAAGGGTTGTAGTAGTAGTATGTTTAAGCTGTAAGGCTTATGTTAGTTTAAGTGCTTAGCCATGAACTTTGTCTCTGAATTTGTGTGCATTTCCGTATTTTTCGGCTTACAAGTAGATATGGAGTATAAGATGAATGGGTTAAATTTCTCAATTGCCTTATCTTTATGCATAGGCTAGCTCGTAGCACGTGCAATGCACGGGCCAAAAACCCGTGACTGAAATTTTTGTAACACGAATCGTGAAATACATATACATAACTATAATAAACTGTTGAACTATTAATGGGCATTCTATAAGATACAAGGTCTGTCCGGAAAGTAATGAGACTCATTCAATAACAGACATTTAATTCAAGTTATACTTACATAACATTAAAATTCCGCGAAATAACATCTTTGAACAACAAAACACCGCTGAGAGCGGTTCTGCCTCGCCGTGTAGCTTGACTGGAAGTCGGGAACAGGGTTCGCTTTCAAAGCACGCGTAGCGGCAGTTTGTACGTTTGTAACAGTCCCAAAATGGTGTCCTTTCAGGCTGGATTTCAGCCGGGAAAACAAAAACAAATCAGCCGGGGCCATGTCCGGGCAGCAGGCAGGTTGGGGCAGCGTTGCCATGTTGTGTTTCGCCAGAAACTCTCTCATTCTCAGCGACGCATGGCTCAGCGCATTATCGTGGTGAAGAACCCAAGTGTGGTGATCTCCGGGAGGAAGGGCGCAACTCTGTTCTTCAGCCGTTGAAGCACTTCCACGTAAAATGCAGCGTTGACCGTTTCTCCGGGTGCTACGAACTCCTTATGGACAACACCTTTACAGTCAAAGAAAACAATGAGCATCGATTTCATCTTCGATTTGCACATTCGAGCCTTCTTTGGTCGAGGAGACTCGGGAGTGTGCCACTCTGAGCTCAGTCTTTTTCGTCTCCGGATCGTACTCAAAGACCCACGTTTCATCACCTTTTATCATTTTCTCCAAAGAAAAAAACAGTTTCACTACTCACACGGTCCACAATTTCACGAGAAATCGATACACGGGTGTTCCTCTGTTCATCGATCAAAAGCTTAGGAACCAGTTAGGCGCAAACTTTCCGCATCTGTAATTCTTGAGTGATGATTTCATGCACAATGGATTTCACGAGTCCCACGTGCTCCGCTACTAATCTAACCCTCAGACGTCGGTCAGAGTCCAAAACCTCTTTCACCTTTTGCACATTGTCCGAAGTGTGAGACGTTAAAGGACGCCCTGGGCGTACCTCGTCCTCGACACTCTCTCTTCCCTCTGTGAACGTTTTGTGCCACCGAAACACTTTTGCTTTCGATAAAGTATCATTTCCGAAGGCCTTCTGTATCATAGCAAGCCTCTCGCCCGCGGATTTTTCAAGTTTAACACAAAATTTTACCGCGTATCGCTGTTCGACACCTTCTGCATTTTGACCGTTACACGACGCCCACACAGCTGTCCACTTCACAAGCGATCATCACTCTGTAAAAGTTCAGAGCCAACTGACGAGACATCGGGCGTTTACTTGACATATCCCGCCCCCCGTCACGCCCGGAGATTCCGCCTTCCGGCACTTCTGATTGGCCCAGGAAAAGTGGTCTCGTTATTTTCCGGACAAACCTTGTGTGTCAACAACAACAAAATTTTCGTTATATTCCCATGACTGAAGCCTATTATATAGACTAATAGATTTTAACCCATCATATCGCCATTGTCGTTCTCCATTTAAGCGCCGTTTTCTTTCAGCTTTATCTTTTTCCATCTTGTACATAAAAGGAAAACATTCCACGGAACCAATAATTTTTTAAATTCCCATCACAGTGAATCAAAACTACGCCTGCAGCTACTTTCTTACAATTTTTCTTGTTCCTTCATATGAAACAAAATAACGCTGATTCCTTTTTTACGCTTTCAAACCGTAATTTGAAGAAGCGTATATGCACCAGCTTTGTCCGTCTGTCGGCTCCGCCTGTCCACACGATAAGTCGCGTAAAAATGGTTCGATTTCGATGAAAGTTTAGTATGTGGTAGGGGACTACCTGAAGACGAACCCTATTGAAAATGGAAGAATGGGGGTCAAAGGTCAGGACATAGGGGCGGGATCAATTCCATTGCCCTCATGCGTAATAACTTACGTAAAAATGGTTCGATTTCGATGAAATTTTAGTATGTGGAAGGGCACCACCTGGGGACGAACCCTGTTGAAAATGGGCGATATGAGGCCAAAGGTCAGGACATAAGAGCGATATTTATTCAACAGCCATTATCCTCATAACTTAAGTAATAACTTGAGTAATGATTTCTGGTATGTTGTAAAGCGTATCATAATCAATGCATTGCATGATTTTACTCACTTGTTATGAATTCCATTTTATGAAACAAAATAACGCTGATTCCTTTTTATGAATTCCTTTTTATGAAATAAAATAACGCTGATTCCATTCTATGAATTCCTTTTTATGAAATAAAATAACGCTGATTCCTTTTTATGAAATTACTCTGCAATGCGAAGAAAATGAAATAAAACACGACATAACACCTACGTAACAGAACAAACGTCACAGACAGTTGTTCGAGCACGTGCGTGGTGCCACAGATGAAGTCGTTTGTCTTACTAACTTTATTTTAGTTTCCGGTATTTCTCCTTGATTTGCGTATCGTGCGATAGCAAATCAAGGAGAAATACCGATTTCGGCCACCAGATAAAAGCAGATGGCGCTGCATGTACCGAATGACGTCAGAGCGTTAGGGACCGACGTAGCCTGTTATATAGGTTTTATTTTATTTTCCTGTATTTCTCCTTGATATTACGTATCGTGCGATAGCTCTGAGCTTAGTTCCGAATTCCGCCAACGGTTAAAAACAAATGGCGCTGCAGTACTGCTTGATCTCACAGCGTTATGGACAGGCGTAGTTTATTATATAGGTATAAGATGACGCTGAGTATAAGACGACGCTATACTGTTAGTGTTCCGAAATTATCTAGTGTTTCAGTGAGTATTCAGAGGAAGATGAAGGTATTTAACTTCTGCACTTTTCTTTTCGGCAAAAAAAGTTGAGTTTCGTAAATTTATTTTCTTCTTACAAACTGACGCTACCGTATTCCTTCTCTCCGACGAACCCGTCGGAAAAGCTGCAGCGTAAAGGCGAGAAGAAAACCAAGGTCACACAAGTGTGTGAAATCAGTGTGATACATGGAGCGTGAGTTACGATTCGCTACTTTCTCACCGAGTCCCCAATCGAAATCAGAAACCAAAAGTCTTTGATTTTCAGCGGAAACATGAAATAAATTAAAATAAGCATAATAAAGGCAAGCAATATTTGATTTGAGTTCAGTTCAGAGGTACAACTGGGCAATTGACAGAGCAGTAAAAAAAAGACTGACTTCGCTAGCAGCTGGTCAATGCTATTGTCAAAGCACAAGCACCGCCAACGGTAGACACAATTGTAACCAGCCAATCAGCTGCGTGGCAACGACGTGTTTCAGAGGTTTAAACACTGTTACATAAATGAGCTGCACCCATTGTAGTTCTCACGGCTTTGCAATACCAGTAGTGAATGTGAGTTAGCTGGCTTCAGTTTATATAGCATTCCCAATACACGCCTTTCTAAAAGGAAGTTATGGTACATGCACTTCTAACAAGTTGATACATCAAATGCTCTTATCAAAACACATTTCCTTCTACCGATGTGCTCTTACGATGTGCCTCTAACTAGTCGTTTCCACAAATTCACATCTAACTAACAATTCGTCATCGGAAATGCACACCTATGAATAGCATTCTAGTTTTCCTACTACACTGCTGACGTTTTATCGACTTCCTAAGCTTTGAAATCTCTTTGGGAAAAATAATGTGTTAAGACAGAAAACGTTTGACCATAAGAAACTTATTTCGCATAAGAACATACATAGTCGAGTCACATTTTTTTGACCACATCCTACCTTTGACGTCAACAGCGCGTAGTCAATGAAAGAAGGCTTGGAGGGTATACATATAAGGTGTGCTGTATGCATTCTGAAAACGTATCACTCGTTGCGGTCATGGATAAAAGTAGCGATTTATCAGATTTGCAAAAAGGGATGATTATCGGCTTTCGGGCCAAGGATGGCAGCATTTCTGAAACAGCGCAGTTTGTGAACTGTTCGCGTGCTGCTGTGGTTAAAGTGTATCGTGATTGGGGGAATGGCGCCATAGCGAATAAGCGAAGTGGAAACTGCGGAGCACCACGTGCCATTAATGAGAAAGGTGAACATCGGCTTCGAAGGTGCGTGAGGGCCGATCGACACGCTACAGTGGAGCAAATCACTGGCCGAATGAACCAGGGGGCTACCGGAATTGTGTCTAAAACGGCAGTTCAGCGAACCCTGCAGCGTACGGGGCTCCGATGCCGACGGATGGTCACTGCACCTATGCTAGCGAAAGTACATCGGCAGAAAAGGCTTACATTTGCACGGCAGTATCGGAATTGGAACTCCGCTGATTGGCAAAGGATTGCCTTCTCCGATGAATCACGTTTTGTGCTTCATCGAACGGATGGAAGTTAACGTATAAGGCGAGAAATATCCGAAAACAAACATTCTTCAACCACTGCTGGAAGAACACAAGCTGGTAGGGGCAGCGTTATGGTCTGGGGAATGTTTTCGTGGCAATATCTGACTCCACGCATACCTGTGGAATGCACTATACACCGAATTCGTTATGAATCCTTCCTTGAATATTACTTACATACACACATGCTGATTGTCTTCCCTGGGGCGTGTGTGATCTTCCAGCGCGACAATGAGACGTGTCACACAGCTAGAAATGTTCGAGAGTAGTTGGAAGAGCATGACGAGGTCTTCAAAGTACTTCCCTAGCCCCCTAATACCCATACTTAAACCCAATAGAGCATCTGTGTGACCACCTCGATCGTGTTGTTCGCTCTATGGATCCTCCACCACGCACCCTCCAGCATCTGTCAGATGCACTGCAGTCCGCATGGCTCCACCTACCTGTGAATACCTTCCAGCCCCTTATTATTCCCATCCCGTCTAGCAGCTGACCCTGCTGCAAACGGTGGTTACTGTGGATATTAGCTAATGGCCACAGTGACTGGACCGTGTAGAAACTCAAAAAAAAAAAAATTAAATAAGTGGGATATGTCCCACACTTTAAACCTAACGGTACGATAACTCGAGTACGAAATTGAAATACCTACAGCTTCCTTGTAGACAATCCCTTTCTTTATTCTGACTTTCGGCGATCACACATAACATACAGCGATTTTTATTTTTGCCTCTTGCTTGACCTCTGGCGTAGAAGCAGTGCTGCTATATAAGGACAAACTATTGGGAGTTAAGACATTACCTTAAGTCCAGAAAGTCTAACTAAGATATAAAAAAATACGTAAGAAACAGAAACAAAAGAGGAAGGTCGAATAGGTTCTACACCATTTTATCAGAAGTATTTGGTCACTATTTGCATAAGTGAAAAGACCGATTGCGCGGGAAGGTGCGCTGTGAATGGTTAGGTACGTGTGTAAAGCTGAGATATTCTGTCGTGTTATCTGTAACTTTGAAGCGGATATGCCGCGTGCAAGTGAACATTCTGAGTTCCACTGTGGGTTGGTCATAAGTTGTCATTTGAGTAACGTTTCCATATGGAGCATTGCAGCTAAACTAAAATATCGACTGTAAGTGATGTCGTGAAGAGTTGGAAGCAGAACAGTGCAACTACAGAGAAAAAAAAAACCGCCCAGGAAATCGGCAGAAACAGACGGAACGTGACAGAAGAGCCATGGTAAGAAATGTTAAGAAATCCCGTTTGCTTGTAATGGCTCGGTTATAACCGTAACTTTCCGCAGAGAGTTGCACAGTGTGGGTTGTTATCGTAGACCAGCGGCGCACATGCCACACATCAATACCGTGAATGTGAACCGCCGTTTGGAGGGGTATATCTCCCTCCGTTCCCGGACTGTAGACGCCTGGAAAGCTGCTCTTTGGAGTGATTAATCACGCTTTTCACTCTTCTAATCAAATAAACGTGTTTGGATTTGGTGAAAAATGGAACAAAGATACTATCTCTTACACTGGAAAGCTGTTCTTTGGAGTGATGAGTCACGCTTTTCACTCTTCTAATCAAATAAACGTGTTTGGATTTGGTGAAAATGGAGCGAAGCTACTACCTCTTACATTGGAAAGTTGTTCTTTGGAGTGATGAGTCACGCTTTTAACTCTTGCAATCAAATAAACGTGTTCGGAATTGGTGAAAAATGAAACGATACTACCTCATACACTGGAAAGCTGTTCTTTGGAGTGATGAGTCACGCTTTTAACTCTTCCAATCAAATAAACGTGTTTGGATTTGGTGAAAAGTGGAAAAAAGATACTACCTCTTACACGGAAAGCTGTTCTTTGGAGTGACGAGTCACGCTTTCCACTCTTCCAATCTGATGGGCGTTTTTGGATTTGGTAAAAAATGGGACAAAGATACTACCTCTTACACTGGAAAGCTGTTCTTTGGAGTGACGAGTCACGCTTTCCACTCTTCCAATCTGATGGGCGTGTTTGGATTTGGTGAAAAATGGAACAAAGATACTCCCTCTTACACTGGGAAGCTGTTCTTTAGAGTGATGACTCACGCTTTTCACTCTTCCAATCAAATAAACGTGTTTGGATTTGGTGAAAAATGGTACAAAGATGCTATCTCTAACACTGGAAAGCTGTTCTTTGAAGTGATGAGTCACGGTTCTCAATCTTCCAATCAAATAAACGTGTTTGGATTTGGTGAAAAATGTAACAAAGATACTACCTCTTACACTGGAAAGCTGCTCTTTGGTGTGATGAGTCACGCTTTTCACTCTTCCAATCAAATAAACGAGTTTGGATAAAAATCGTCGAAAAACGACAAAATCGTCTGCAGTGATAACGGGCGCACTGAAATTGGACTCTTGATGACTGGAAAAATGTCCATTTCTCGGTTAATGCACGTCAATGGACATACCACAATAAGATGTGAAGAGCATGGATCGAAGGTTACTAGCTATTATACCTACCGTTAACTGTACAAGATGGTGGAGGCAGTAATATACCTCTGGAACAACATTTCGATGCCAAGAGATATCTTAAAATTATTGGATAAGACATACCAGTAAATGCCCATGGTATGTTTTTTGGTGGAGAGTTTTACTTCCAGCAGGACAGTGCGTCTAGGCTCTGATCGTCATACAGTAGTTCCAGGAGCATGATAGTGTCATCAAAGTGTAAAAAAAGGCCTACACACCTCACTGATCTTACCCAATTGAACATCTGTGGAATGAGACTGAAAGAGCCATTCATAACAAAGATCCTCCTCCAGTGAGTATTGGGCAATTGACAGACGCCATCACATTGGCTTGGCTCAACATACCTTTAAAACCGTATTAACACCTCGTTGAACCCGTGCTACATTGAATCTAGCCCATTTTGAAGACCAAGGATTTAGCCAGGTATAAATTTTTTTGCGTCTGTATACTTCCAGCAGAGCAATGCGCCATGACACAGCACTCGAATCGTTACTCAATAGTTCCAGGAATACGACGGTATCTTCAAAGTATCAAAATGACCCCCGCATTTCTCAGATCTTAATCCAATTGAACACGAGCCATTGGTAAGAGAGATCCTTCTCCAGCGAGTATTGGGCAATTGACAGATGTCATCACATGGGCTTGGCTGAAAATATCTATAAAACCGTATTAACACCTAGTTGAATCCATGCCACATTGAATCGAGGCCTTTAAAGACCAAGCTCTTAGCCAGGTAGGAATTTTTTGGTACGAGCGTGCGTCATTTGTACCTCCTGAGAAAATAAGGTAATTTGTTGTGAATAATCTAACAATACATTTCCACTTGCGGACTAAAACTAATCATCATACTAAGAGATCTCGTTAAATTTGGGTCTTCTTCGAATTAAAGATTTCCCAGAGAATATCGTAGAAAGCGACGAAACGTGGGTGCACTTGGCCAGCTTTATATAAAACAGAGAATCCAGAAACATTTGTGCTGAGTCTCCGGTTGTACAAAAAATGTTTGACAAACAAATGTTTTAGGAAACTATTTTTGGCAACGAAAAATTTATTCCACGCTTGCGTCAAAAATTAAAGAACAGAAAGCATTCGTCCGTAAGAAAAAGAAAACAGTTTGTTTGGAATGTAAAGAGGCATAACGAAAAGGGTAATAAACATTTTATAGTGATAGACAAGTATGTAAACATTTTGCGTGCACAGGGTCACATCCGCAAAGGTGAGACACACACCGATGAGATATTACATTACGACCACCTACCTAATAAGCTGTAGGACCCACTTTAGCTCGCAAAACAGTGGCCACTCGGCGAGTTATCGATTCGATGAGGTGGCGATAGGTATTCTGGGATATCTGGCACCATAGAGTCAACAGCAGGTCCTCCAATTCCCGTACATTTCGGGGTGGTGGTGATTTAGCGAGAACCAGCTTTTCCAAGTCGAACCACATATATTCAATTGAGTTCATGCCAGGTGAATTCAAATGAATTAAAAGGACACCAGCATTTTCCACGAAACACTCCTTGAACGATTCTGGCAGTGTGACATAGCGCATTAACCTGTTGGTAATGGCCATCACCAGCAGGGAACACTGTTGCTATTAATGGTGAACTTAGTCCGCAACGATGTTCAGATACCCGACAGCTGTCAGGGATTGTACTATTGGGATAATGGTGCCTAAAGTGTCCCAAGAAAACATCACCTACAGTACAAAACCGCCGCCGGTGGCCTGTTTCCTCCCAAAAGTGCATCCAGGTGCCATAACCTCCGTTGGTAATCAGCGTATCCGCGCTCGGTCGTCTACGTGATGCGGCCAGAAATCTTGTTTCGTCAGACCAGGCCACTTTCTTCCAATCACCAACTGTCCAATCGCAATGATCTTGGGCCCATTTCATGCGTTGTGGCGATGACAAGCAGTGAGCACGGGGACCCGTCCGGAGCTTCGGCTACGCAGGCCCATGCGCAGAAGGCTGCGATGAACTGTGTGCTATGACACATTACACTGAGCACTACTGTTGTAGTTGCGTGTGATTTATCCAACTGTGGCCCTGGGGGTGGCTGTGAACAAAACATTGCGTGACAGTCTCTGCTCCCCTCTGGCATCAATTAGCTGCTGACGACACCAGTCGGGACGACGGTTCGTCGTTTGGATATCTGTGCACCACTTTTGAAACGTACTCACTACAGCTGCATGTGAATAACCCACAAGCAGCGCCGTTTCCGAGATCATTGTTCCAAAGCACCGTGTCATCTCAATTTGTCCTTTATGAAACTCTGATCAATCGGCAGCTGTTCCCATTCTGACTCCGAACACTCTACTAACCTAAAGCCGGTCTTGGGGTTGTATATATACTGCTCTGCGAATTCCATCTACGTTCGGTCTCCAGGCGCGTTCATTTCTCTAGCCTGGGGGTGGTCGTAATGTAATGGCTCATTAGTGTAAGAATGTAATCTAAAAATGGCTTAAGAAATGTTGTCTCCTAATACGGGCACACAACTCTCATAATGTACTCATCACCAGGTTGTTGATGAAATCTGAAGCCAAAGAATTCTATTCCTCGATGAGTGTGGTAAGTAGCTCGAGAAGGGTTATGGGAGGGATGGGCTCACGAATGGCTACGTGTCGTCCCGGAGCATCCCAGGCATGCTCTATAAGGTTCAGGACGGGAGACCTGGCTAGCAAATCCATATGCCAATTATCTTTGCTATGTAGGTAACCATCGACAAGCTGAGCCCTGTGTGGGCTAGCCTAATCATCCATTAAAAGGATCTGAGGACCCAACAGCTTCATGAAAAAGTCTGACATAGGGCTCTCGGACGACATATGGACTCATCTCGGACGCAGGACTCATTTCTGTGACGCAGCATGAACTCATCTCGGTGACGCAGCATGAACTCATCTCGGCGACGCAGCATGGACTCATCTCGGTGACACAGCATGGACTCATATCGGAAACGCAGCATGGACTCATCTCGGTGACGCTGCATGGGCTCATCTCGGTGACGCAGCATGGACTCATATCGGTGACCGAGCATGGACTCATCTCGGTGACGCAGCATGGACTCATCTCGGTGACGCAGCATGGACTCATCTCGGTGACGCAGCATGGACTCATCTCGGTGACGCAGCATGGACTCATCTCGGTGACGCAGCATGGACTCATCTCGGTGACGCAGCATGGACTCATCTCGGTGACGCAGCATGGACTCATCTCGGTGACGCAGCATGGACTCATCTCGGTGACACAGCATGGACTAATCTCGGTGACGCAGTGGTCTAAGCCATCGCTTAGACCACTGCGTCACTCTCCTTAGTCACTCTCCTTTCTTCTGCATAATTTGGACTTTTCCTATCTGGAGTAATTTTTCACGTACTCGTAATTTCATAGTTTTATTACTTTATGGCTGCGAAAGGTCACATGACAGCAGCAACACCACATTCTTGGCTACCCTGCCTTCCAAGGAACGTATTAATAGTAGCATAAAATTTCGAACGTGAAACTATACTTCGTAAATTTAGTAGAACATATGATTCCTGAATGAAGTGATAAAAGAAATGCACTTCTGCTGCGTCACGATAGGTCCCTTTCATTCTTTCAAATACCTGTTAGAATATTTTTAAGCCCACGAGGTGAATTGAATGTCTTGCAATTTTTTTCTGTGTATATTTGTAGGTACAAATCACAGTTCTCTCTCGTAAATTAAGTTTCTCTTGACTTGTTTACAAATTTCATTAGATTTCAAAGTCAGGTTTTAACTCTGTGTGCAAATAGGATTTTCGAGTGTTCCTAGACACGCATGAATAAGTTTGATGGCCCGAGGTATTGGTTGTGAGTCCCAAGTTATTGTAAAAATCGAATTTTGCTCGCATGAGTTCGTGGGAATCTAAAATCATCAAATATCGCTCCGAGCTAAGTTTCGCAAAATGTCAAATGTATTTCTTTTGATCGAAACTTCACATTTACGCAGCCTCTTCTCAAATACACTACCTTATCAAAAGGATATAGACACCTGTATTTCCACGAACTCTCAGAAATGGGAAAGGAAATAATATCGAGCTATTCAATCCTTTGCTGCAACTAAGCCTTCACTCAACTGGTAAGGCTTTACATTGGATTTTCGTACATTGCTGAGGGAAATGCCTTCAACTCAGCCACAAGATTCTGTCCCTATTTCGGGAGTTTCGTCCTGGCCCTCAGTGAACGTTCCAGTTCATCCTAAAGGTGCTCCACTGGGTTGAAATCTGGGCTCTGTGCGAGCCAGTCGAGTTCTTTCACATCCTATTCCTGCATGGACCTCCCTTTGCGTACCGGGCCATTGTGTTGTTTGTATAGGAAAGGCCCTTCATCAAACTGCTGCCATTATGTTGGGAGCACAGAATTCTCGAGAATGTTATTATAGGCAACAGCATTGAGATTTGTGAAATACATATACTTTAAGACGTTATCTGAACTCCCCTTTTTGCTTAGCAAATCGTTTTCTCATACTACTACATTCAATAGTTACGTTATATTTATCCCTGACCTCGTGCCAGTTATGGTGAACTTAGAAAGCTCGTCAGGGAAAGGAAAACTACGTGTTGTTAAGTACAAAACCTTTAACGAGAAGTACCCACATTTAAATAAGACCACATAACTCAAAAGGAAGATAAACTAGAGCTACACGAAACAGGGTTGTGCCTATGAAGATGTGTTCTTCATTCTAAAAATACATGTATGATGTTATTACCTTGCGTCTAGTAGCAGAACACGAAATTGTTTGGCTGGTGGAAAAGATGCATGCTTCCACTTTAGACTTTGCTTTTCAAGCTCTGGAAGAAGATACATGTTTCCACATTAGACTTTGCTTTTTATGCTCTGGGAGAAGATGCATGCTTCCGTATTAGACTTTGCTTTTCAGGCTCTGGGAAGAGACACATGCTTCCATTTTACACTCCGCTTTTCAGACTCTGAGAGAAGATACATGCTTCCACATTTGATTCAGCTGTTCAGAATCTGGGAAAAGATGCATGCTTCGGCATTTGACTTTGCCTTTCAGGTTCTGCAAAACAACGCATCCTTTCACATCAAATTTCGCTTTTTATGCACATTAAAGTTTGTTCCTAAGGGTCTGGGAAAAGATGCATGCTTTCACATTGGACTTTGCTTAAGCTCTGGATGAAGATGAATACTTCCATTTTAGACTTTGCTTCTCAGGCTTTAAAAGAAGATGCATGCTTCGACATCAGATTTTGCTTTTTAGACTCTAGCAAAAGATGCATGCTTGCTCATTTGACTTTGCTTTTTAGACTCTGACAGAAGATGCATGCTTGCTCATTTGACTTTGCTTTTTAAACTCTGGGAAAAGATTATGATTCCACATTAGTCTTTGTTTTTCAGACTCTGCGATCTTCCTCATGGAAGAATCTCTTTCGGTTTTAGTTTCTGATGAACTCATGTTTCATTCATTGCAACAATCCGTGACTAGAAATTTATAGGATGTCGATGAAACATTTTAAGTTGGTGAGGCACATTCATTTGCAGCACGCCTTTTGTTCATCTGTCAATATTCGTGGTATCCATCGCGCACTGATATTTCTCAACTTCAAAAAAATCGTCAGAATTGAATTGACACTGCCGATTGACATGCCTATAGACTCAACTATACACCGAACGACTATTCTTGTCTTGCATCATGCACGCTGTTAATGTTTTTCTCAAAAGTGGATTTGGACCGAGAATTTGCACCATCACACTATTCCCTGCCCTAAAGAAATTCTTTGTATTGCTTCAGAACCGTGGAATAGGCAGGAACCCAATGTCTG
The DNA here is from genome assembly GCA_039090855.1 of Macrothele yani. Lineage (NCBI taxonomy): Eukaryota > Metazoa > Arthropoda > Arachnida > Araneae > Macrothelidae > Macrothele > Macrothele yani. The sequence goes on from CM077013.1 coordinate 124,949,985, forward strand.
TAGCATATTATTACGAGCCTCCTTTCGCGATATGTCTTTCAAAGACACTTACTTTATCACCACCCATAGTACTCTTTCCTCAGCTTCGAAAGTGTCTATGGTCTTGTTAAAAAACGTCACCCCACAAAAGAACAAAAGAGTATCTACATTGAAAATGTTTGCAATTATACGAGTATTTACACTGAGTGGCCACTTTATTATGACCACCCCCTCAGTAGTTCGTTGGGCCACCTTTTGCCTTTAATACTGCATCACTTCTTCGTGGCATGGACTCCATGAGATGTTGATAGGTGATTTGTAGAATCTGAGACCATGCTTGATGAATAGCACTTTCCAGGAGTGTGAGATTGCACGGTTGTTGATTCAGCTGTCTGATGGCTCGTTCAACTTCATCCCACAAATTCTCAATGGGGTTGAGATCTGGAGATTGTGGGGCCACTTAAGCAAAGTAAACTCACCGGCATGTTCCTGAAACCAATCCTGTACAATACGAGCACTATGGCAGGACGCATTATCCTGTTGAAAGTAGCCATCGACTTTGGGATAAACCATCCACATGACAGGATGCACTTGGTCCGCAACAATGTTTAGATATGATGTGCCAGTCAGACGTTGATCAACACGAATTAAAAGGCCCAAAGCATGCCAGGGAAACATTCCCCAAACCATAACGTTGCCTCCACCAGCTTGAAGGGTTGTAGCAATCTATTTGGGTTCCATGCTTTCGTGCTGCTTCCGCCAAATATCACTCGGCCATCGGCATGGTACAGCTGAAAACGTGATCCATCGGACCACATAATTTGTTTCCAGTTATTGACTGTCCAATCCTTGTGCTCCTGTGCAAAGTGGAGACGTTTTCTCTTGTTAACAGGAGACAGCAAAGGTGTTCGAACAAGCCTTCGGCTGCCATATCCCATCCGATGCAGTGTACGGCGAACAGTGCGTGCACAGATCATTTGAGGGGATCCTTGATTAAGGTGGTCTGTAATTTGCTGCACTTTTGCTCTTCTGTTGTCTGTTACCAATCCGGACACTCTCGGTTCCGCGCCCGAGCAGTCACTAGTCGATTACGACCACACGTTGCACGTAGAGACCCAGATTTCTGGTTGACAGTTCAGTCTTTAAACACTTTAACAACAGCTTCTCTGGAACATTTCACGAATGCGGCAGTTTCGGTGATACTCGCTCAATGGCTCCGAGATCCTACAATCATTCCACGTTGAAAGTCCGTGAAATCGCATTTTTTACCCATCTCGTCACCCAAAAATCACTTCTACAACTGTCGCAGGCACTAAGCTTTCCATTTTTATACTAGCCTTCGCCCTCTAGCGGCAACAGCGTGCAGCCATAGCTCATTTGCTTAAAACTGTCAGGTGGTGATAATAAAGTGGCCACTCAGTGTATAAGACAATGAACTATGATCTGAAAGAAAATTACTGAATATTATTCTTTACCAGGTGTTGGCTAGGTTCATGATAAATTTCGGTGCGAATAGGACATGAACTGTCTGAATGCCTCCCGTCCAGCGCGGATTGGGACGACCAAATCGGGCTCGGATTTCCAGTCTTGCGATTGACCATAAAAAAACACACGCACTTATTTCAGCCGCCCCGCCCCGGTTGCCAGTGATATAAGCGCTGGCTTATGACCATTCGTTCGGGTAGGGTCCGGGTTCGAATCCCGGTGAGGCATGGATGTTGTGTTTGTTTTACGACACTGGCTCTCTCTCTTCCCTGGAACTAGTGGCCCAAAATTAGGGTCTGGCGACTGCTTACTCACCGTGATTGCTAAACTTTCAATAAAAAAAAAAAGAACAGCCTCATAAACACCCTCGCGAAAACATTTCTCTTATATCCTGGATGAAGGAAATCTGTTGAACTGTGCATTATGAAAGGAACTCAGTCGGGAACAAATTTAGGCAACAATTTAACGATTATCTTGTCCTCAAATTCCTCTTTGTATCTTTCTTGGTTACACCAAGCATGCATCTCTTCCTGCTTCTTTCAATTGTCTGAAGTCTTTGTATCTCTTTTTTAGTTAAGGTCCACGTCTCTGCTGCGTACGTAAGCACTGGAAGGATGCGTTGATTAAACACTTTTTTTATAAGATATAATGGCATATCGCTCTTAAAAGTGTACTGTTTCTTCCAAAAGCTTTTTAACCAAGTTTTACACTCCAATCAATTTCTTCATCAATGTGACCCTCGCTTGATATCTACTGCCCAAGTTAAATGTAGGAATTGGTTATCTCCAGCTTTTCCCCATCCTAATATATAAAAGGTTAAGTTGCCGACGACCTGGATCAATTTTTAAGTCTTCATAGCAACAACTGAGAAACAAATGCTTGTGACGCCACGATTAGCTTTTCATGTTTTCGTGCAGGTGACGTCATCAGCTACACGCGCGCAGTTCACGCGTATGTAGCTTCGTTTTGTTGTCTTAGCAACAAAGAACACAACTGCTGGTGCGACGTCATCTCACCCAAATCATTCTCACATGACGTCAGAGATGAGTTACGTCACACTGTTAACTCTTTAGAAACAGGAAAACTACGTCAGGAAGTTTGGTTCTACTTTTCATACTCTTAATTGTTTTTTATTACGCTGTTTACCAGAAAAAGACGAACATTTATATTACGGTGCTCACACCGTGTTATCCGTAAACGTTCCTCTTTAACGTTTTGTTTACATCTTTTTTCTTTCGTTTGAAGTTAGAGTTTTTCTTATTTCGAGTGCTGTGGAAGTGGAAGAATACATTTCTAGGCTGTAAGATGTTTATTATTTATATATTTAAACATACAAGATTATTATTTTTTCATGCATTTTCCTCCTAAACTATTTCATAGTCGTTAATGCATATATATTTATTAATTTTAATACGTACTTGCAACGACGTGGATCACTTTTATTTTAGTAAGGAAAGGACGAACGTTAGTTTCCTTCGCGAACTTGACTGTTGTTTTAAACCTCGCCTATGCCGCCACAGAAAAGAAATTTACTTCCTTCATTAGATGAAGGGATTGAATGTAAACGCCGCAAAGCCTATTTGCCGCCCTGGTGGCGCAGTGGTCTAAGCGATTACTTCTGCTCAGTCGTCCGAGCTGGGTACAGGTTCGAATCCCGGTGAGGCATGGATGTTGTGTTTGTCTTACCGCACCGGGTTTCTTCGTTCCCTGGAACCAGTGGCCCCACATTAGGTACGGGCGACTGCTTATAGCCCATTGAGTTGCTCATAGTGGTCGTTAAACCGCCAATATGGAAAAAATCATATTATGATCGAGCAATGCACGAACACCGCACTGCAGTCGAAAGAGAAGATGTCAACTTCCGGAATGCCGAACATGCCAGAAAAAAGGCAAAAACGCAGTGCAGTTTAAAGAAATTCTGAAATTCGACGTTTGCGTGATCGTCGTACTAATAATATGACGCCGGAACATATTGAAGCTGAATCTCAGCGCATGACAAATGTACACATTGCAGAAGCACAAAATACGACCCCAGAACAAAGGAATGATTGCTGCGCTCGAGAGGTTCAGAGAACATTAACGAACCGACACCAACAATCAAATGCTACACCTCATGTGGCTTTAAACCATATAGACGATGAAAATACTGTAGCGAGACACTCATGTGGCATTCTTGAGCAAATTTATGAATTTTGTAAAGCCAAAAACTTTGCCGGAGAAAGACCTTCAGATGGTAAATTTTCTAAATGTTGCTCAAAAGGAGCAGTAAAGTTAGATCCTATTCACACTTCCCCATTAATTGAACAACGTATGAAATCAGCATGAGCATTCAAAAAAAACTTTATGGTTAAGAGAAGATCGATTAACAGTTATAACGAAGTAAATTTCTCCGTCATTTTTGGTCTACGCCGGGATTCGAACCCGAGTACGCTTATTCCGGAACAAGTCGCTCTACCAACTGAGCTACGCAGACATGTATTCTGATTCCTATCTGTCTTTATGTCATGTGCGTCCTGCTGGCAGGTACGTCACATCTCCCCCCCCCGAAAGAGGGCCGGGGGCATGGTCCACGGATCAGCCGTGACCATGAATCGTTGCAGGCAGACAACCACTGTAGAACGTGCACCTGAGAACTCCCCGTCAATCTGGTGTGTGGAACGCAACGTCACACACACTTATTTTTGGAAGCACTGCAGAAGGGATTCTCTGATTTTTCCTATCTCGCAGTGTGGAAATAACATCACACCAATGCGAGATTTTGAACGGTCGGGTCATCCGGGTAGTTCGGGCGCCATTATAACGAAGTAAATTTCTCCGTCATTTTTGGCCTACGCTGGTATTCGAACCCGAGTACGCTTATTCCGGAACAAGTCGCTCTACCAACTGAGCTACGCAGACATGTATTCTGATTCCTATCTGCCTTTATGTCATGTGCGTCCTGCTGGCAGGTACGTCACATCTCCCCCCCCCGAAAGAGGGCCGGGGGCATGGTCCACGGATCAGCCGTGACCATGAATCGTTGCAGGCAGACAACCACTGTAGAACGTGCACTTGAGAACTCCCCGTCAATCTGGTGTGTGGAATGCAACGTCACAGACATTTATTTTTCGAAGCACTGGAGAAGGGATTCTCTGATTTTTCCTATCTCGCGGTGTGGAAATAACATCACACCAATGCGAGATTTTGAACGGTCGGGTCATCCGGGTAGTTCGGGCGCCATTATAACGAAGTAAATTTCTCCGTCATTTTTGGCGTACGCCGGGATTCGAACCCGAGTACGCTTATTCCGGAACAAGTCGCTCTACCAACTGAGCTACGCAGACATGTATTCTGATTCCTATCTGCCTTTATGTCATGTGCGTCCTGCTGGCAGGTACGTCACACAGTTCTCTTGCAATTGCATCGATGTGAGCACAAATGGCTTCTCCACCAGGTTATGGACCTTATTGTTTTGGAATAAATGGATCAATCTATCATCGTGCAGGAGCATTGCATTCTGATAATTGTGAACAGCGGAAATACGCGCAATTGCACATATTTGATCCTGATGAGGCTGCTCCCCAAAGAGTGCAAATGCGAGAACATAGTGGGGGCAATAAAGATCTGTTACAAGCACTGAATACATTCATGACCGGAAATAATCCATTTGTGAAGCATGTAAAATGCTTTATGAAGTCGAGCAAGAGAGTATTCAAGATGCTCAAATGAATAATGCTGTTCCTTCTAATGTATCAATGGCTATTATTCAAGACCGTAGAAGTGATCAAAGGCGTTATAACGCTCCAAGATATAATGAGGTTGATATTATATTATAGACCATACTTAAGCTCTGATTCAATTGATGCCGACGGCGAAGAAAATACTGAACGGTATTATCCTATAGAGTTTTTAAATTTGCAAACTCCATCAGGAATGGCACTTCACAGACTGAAGTTGAAGATTGGAGCTATTATCATGCTCCAGAGAAACCTCAATACACAACGAGGTTTATGCAATGGAACAAGACTGATTATTAGAGAACTAAAACCCAATTTGGTCATTGCAGAAGTTCGCACTGGCTAACTTGTAAAACTGTTTTTATTCCGCGAATTGACCTCGCACCTACTGTTATAGACCTCCCATTCACATTAGGACGAAGACAATTTTCTGTAAAAATCGCCTTTGACATGTCCATTAATAAATCTCATGGTCAAACACAGGAGAAAATAGCTATCTACCTTCCTGAACCAGTGCTTAGCCATGGGCAAGTTTATGTTGCTTTGTCAAGAGTTCGACGGTTTGATGATGCCACAGTTAAAGTAGTCCATGGGCCAGAACAAAGAAAACTACTCCCAGATTCCGAAAAAATATTTACAAAGAGTATCATGTACAAAGATATTTTCTAACGTCGTTAATAAACGCTTGAAAAGCAATAAGTGATTTCTAGAACCCGTTGTATTTTTATCTCAACGTTGTATTTTTTATCTCAACGATAAATCTTCATCACTTGTAAAAGCATTGTACTTCAGTTTTATCTCTTGAAAGTTGATTGTTAATCCCATTTCTTTACGCTTCGCAGGAAGTTCCTGGATCATATTCTGCAGCTCTGAAGTATTGTTGTGAAATACCTCTGAAGAGTTCTTTGAAATACTTTTTTCTTTCCAAAAATAAAACAAAAATAAAACCGGATCTAAATCGTGTCAGCAACACCTTGACACGACCCGTTTGATCCGCAAGAAAATGTCAATCCGGTGACCCGTTGATCCTCTGACACGTGACTCTTTTCTATCTGTGGATTGAATTTTTAAAATTGCATTTATCGAAGGTGTTAATTGCTATCACGATATGTATAATCGCTATAATTATGAGCTAAACTGTTCTGGAAAGCAGACGTGGATTCCCTCCCCCCATTTTTTTTTCTGTTTCTTGTCTCGAATTTATATTCGCATAAGCCGAAGTGACACTTGTATTTGTGTGTTCTCCCGAACAAGCTCGTAGAAGATTCACAAACCCCTCAGGTGATAGTTATCTTCCCTTTTTTGTGCGACAGTGTGAACTTTTCGGCTAAGCGATATTTTCACATATTTAAAGTCAGCTTTTAATCTGTTTTCCTTGCAGCGGAAATTAAACTTTTTACCGAGAAGATAAATCCTGACCAGTTTTGCCCAAGAAAATAGGATATAGCTTAGTCATCGTAAAAAAAAAAAAAAATACCCGGAGAAATCGACTTCCTGACGTAGGACATTTTTCTTTTCTTTTCACGATAGCATCGTTTTGCTATACGCACACTGCTTTAGCATATATTCCGCTTTTACGACAACGTGGTCTTTTTCAGAGAAAACAGGTTTTTCGAAATTTGGATTCTTTATTTAACGTATTTTTATTTTACCTTACCATTATTAATCATCCTCGGCTCTGCGCTATCAGTAATTGGAACCAGTTGAAACGATTTCCTAATATGAGTTAGTCGTCCATTCTTCTTCGTACGCATGCTAAAAAAGAAATATCGGATTCAGAATAATTTAAACTTGTTGGTTGGTCGGAAGGAGAGAGGAACCAAGCAAAATATTATATCTGTCTTGGGCCTTCGTGGCATCAGGTTCTCGTGTGGAATAAGTCAATCATAAAAGTTTAAGGTAACAGTCATAAAAGCAGGATAATTGAAACAGTACACAAGCTTCAAATGAAGTGAGCGACTTATTCATTGTATAAGTTAAAAAGTTAAAAATAAAGCCATAATAACTTTCAGTCTTCCTTTTAAAGATCATCAGATGGAAGTAATGAAATATTTTTTGGGTGCGGAGACATACACTGCCGGACAATTGCTAAGGACGGATGACAATAGCAACGATAGCAACCATAAAATGGAAGGCAGGAAAATGTGGAAATTGGCATAACTGCGGGATACAGTAAGAAGTGTTGTGCGTATGCAAATTTTGGATTGCCGAACTTGTTCGTAACGTCATAGCGCTGATAAGAGATATAAAGGATTTGACGCGTATTGACCGTTGTTGTTCAAACGCAAAGTTGAAAGGGAAAGAATCAATTGACAAACTTGCAATTTTCAGTATGTTTTCCCGACATCACCTAGATGATTTTACGCGTGGCCGTATTATTGGCAAGATTGAAGAAGGGCGAAAAATAACAGATGTTGCCAGGGAGTTCGACGTCAGCCACAGTGTTGTTTCAAGGCTTTGGAAATCATTTCAAACAAATGGAGAGTGTAGCAAACGTCACGGGGGAGGTCGTGTTCGCAGTACGACACCTGCAGAAGATCGGTACATAGTGCTATCAACAAAAAGACACCGGCGCAGCACAGCTAGTGAGGTACCAAATCAGTTTATGGCTGCTACTGGCTAGCGGATCTCCCGAAAAACTGTCGCCAGACGTTTGCATGAAGGAGGACTATAAGCCCGCCGTCCAGTTGTGTGAATCCCATTGTCCAGACGTCACCGTACCGCCCGTTTGCAATGGTGCCATCAACATCGCAATTGGACTGATAACGACTGGTCTGCTGTCCTCTTCTCAGATGAGAGTAGATCCAGTCTATCGTCTGATTGTCGACCACAACTGATCTGGCATGATAGTGGTACTGCATATTGTCCAGCAAACATACAGGAAAGGGACCGATATCCGACATGTAGCGTCATGGTATGGGCTGGCATCATGATCAATGGCCGTACGTCCCTCTATGTGCTTCCAACTGGGACTATGACTAGCCAACGATACATTAATGATGTTCTGCTACCTCATGTTCGCATGTTCCGTGGTGTTGTCGGTGATAGATTCGTTTTCATGGACGACAACGCAACATGTCATCGAACAGTCGCTGTCCAGGAGTGTCTTGAGAGCGAGGATATTAAACGCCTCGTATGGCCAGCACGTTCTCCAGATCTGAATCCCATTGAAAATGTGTGGGATGCTTTGGGGAGGAGTCTTGCTGGTCGCCAATGCCCTCCAATAAACAAGGACACCCTGACCCGTGCACTGACAGAGGAATGGGATAAATTACCCCAACAGCTGCTTGATAATGTTGTGCAAAGCATGACACAACGTGTGGAATCTTGCATCGCCCTCCATGGTGGCCATATCCCGTATTGACATCTTACGCCGGAACGCCTGCGGACGGTAATTTCCTTTTTTCACGTTTACGTATTCTGCACAAAATGGCCTGTCTGTCCCTTGAACACGTTCCAAAGCCTTCTGGATTTCAGAGCACAATAAATTGTCTTTCTTGTAATGTCCTGGCATTCTGACACTATTTTATTTCACTTGGCATCCAACCAGACTTACTTTTTTATGCGCTATATAGCCGTTTATGATCCATCCTTAGCAATTGTCCAGCAGTGTATAAGTAACCTACAGACAGAACGTGCTGTATTGAACAGGTGATCATGTCGTCAAATTCAAATACGTTGGTTTTAAATCGATATATGAATAGAGGCAATCAAGTGGTCAAAGTATCGAATAAATAACATACAAGGTAAGTAATAGAGAGAAAAAAAACACTAAATGAGTGGAGCACTACTATAAAAGAATAAATGAGTATGTTTTACTTGCTTTGTATGTTATTTATTCGGTACTTTGATAACTTGATTGTTTGTATTCATATATCCATTTAAAACCATCATATTTGAATTTGACGACATGATCACCTGTTCAATACGTAATGTTCTGTCTGTAGGTCACTTATATGTCTCCCTACTCAAAAAACTATTTTAATACTTTCATCTGACCGAAAGTTCTTAAGGCTTTATTTTTAACCTCTTAACTTATACATTAAATAAGTCGTTCATTTCATCTGAAGCTTGCGTACTGTTTTAATTATTGTGCTTTTAAGACTGCTACTTTAAACCTTTATGATTGGTCTTATTTCATAATACTGATAATAGGAAAAACACCATGTGTTGTGTTTTTATTTAACAGAGTGCAGAATATTCTCAGCATGGAAAAGAAAAACAGAAAAAAAAATAAGAACACGGATATTATTTACCTGTCTTCCAGTGACAATCGTCAATCAGTCCTGTTTAAACAGAATACCGGACAAAGTCCTCATTAGGGGCAGTGGCGTAGCCATGTTTCAGAATCGGGGGCGGGGGGAGGGGGGGGGTCCGATCATACATACACACATATTATAAACTGAAAAGCAGTTGAATTAGAAATACCTGTCTAGTAACTTGTAGCACCACCTTTCGCCCTGATGACGGCGGCGATTCGTCTCGTCATGGACTAGACAAAACACCGTAAGCGTTGGGAAGCCGTACAAATCCACGATCCCTGAACAAGCTCCCACAGTTCACGAAGATATGATGGAGGGGGGGGGGGTCAGAGCCTCGAACATCTCTCTCGATGGCATCCCAGATGTGTTCGATGGGATTGATATCAGGAGACCTAGCCGGCCAAGTTAGCGGGGTCACATCGGTGGAGTGTTCATCCAACCATTCGGATACAATTCGGGAGAGATGGCACGGTGCATTGTCTTGTTGCCCGATGAGGTCCCCAGTAGGATGTTGAAGACGCACAAATGGGAGCAAACGGTCATCCAGGATATCCCGGTAACGTTGACCTGCGAGGGACGATGTCATACGTACCAGGGGTCCCATTTTAGTCCACGTAAACAGTCCACAGACGAGAATGCAACCCCCACCAGCTTGAAGAGTACCCTGCTGGCAAGAAGGATCCATCGCTTCATGTGGTTTGCGCCGTACTCGTATCCTGCCATCCGCATGTACCAACGTGAATCTCGACTCATCAGTCAAGGCAACATTTTCCCACATGTCTAGGGTCGAGTGGCGATGTTCCCGCGCACATGATAATCTTTGCACCCTGTTATGTGCGGTCAGCAGCGGTACCCTCGTGGACGATGGTTTCTGTACCCCATAGCGAGGAGATGGTTCTGTATGGTGTGTCTGCTTACACGTTTTTGTGCACCAGCGTTAAATTGCCGAGTGATTTCTTGAACTGTGGGCCGTCTATCCGCTGTTACAATGCTAGCTAGCCGACGATGACCCCGCTCATCCACACGCTGTTGTCCACGGCAGTTGGCCCTTACAGGGATGGTTTTACCGGATTCGATGTACTCACGTTGTACCCGTGACACAGTGGCTCGTGAAAATCCCAGTGCCTGCACGACTTCCGAGATGGAGTGACCCATTCGTCGGGCCCCCGACAATTTGCCCGCGATCAAATGCGCTTAGTTCCTTCGTCTTACCCATATTGCGTTCGACTCTTACTGATTCCCGTCGCATTACTCCTTATATTGTACGATCGCTGTATACGTCATGTCGTTTCCGTTTAGAGGGCCGCCCACAGCGCCACATTTGCATAACACCAGATGTCTCTAATTCAATTGCTCTTCAGTGTATGTATACATATATATACAGTATCATATACATACTGTATAAGAGATAGTTTGGGACCCCCCTCCCCCTACACACACACACACGCAAGAGCAAAAGAGTTGCTGAGGCGCGATCTAGCGGGCACGACATAAGCGTCTCTGTTTGCGAATTGTGGAACAAAACTGAAAAACTATGATAGATAGGGCAGGAATGCAAATTACAAAGTTGTAGAACTGACTTTACTTATTAGGAATCGATGTCGCTGTTTTATTCAGTACACATTATACACGTGTTTGCATTCTACGAAAAATTGCATTATTATATTGTTAAATTTAGTTGGTTCACATCATGAAAAAGTCTGCATTATATCATTATATTCCCGAAACATTTGTGTGTGTGTGTGTGTGTGTGGGGGGGGGGGGCTTTACATTGGGGAACCCCGAATCTGAAAATATGGGGCATTGTGATCCCCCGACTTTCCATTGGTGACGCCTATGATTAGGGGAGATGTCCAGCCCGTACCGCAATACATGTTTGGCAACTGTTACTTCTCCTTCCAACCCTTTTTCTAGCCAACTGAAACTATCGATTTCCCTCATCTCTTTCCAAATGTTCCTGTCCTGGGCTTGCCTATTCCCCAGATTTCCTACAGTTTTGTTTATATCACCCATCCATCTTCCCTCCAGTCTTCCTACTCCTCTGCTTCCTTTATATGTCTCCATTCTATTATTATTTTAGTCCATCTATTATTTTCCGTTCTTGCTATATGGCCAGCTCATTTTCATTTTAAATTGAGTATCATTTCACCTATGTCTAAAAATTTGTTTTGGATCTCATATCTATATTTTGTATTTTATTTTGAAGTCTCATATTTAGTAGGGATCTTTCCATTTGTTGTTTTTTGCAATTTGTCTAAGATGTTTTCCTTGATAGGCCAGGTTTCAGCGCCATATATAATAATAGATATTATACACTGAAAAAGATATTATACACTGTTTTTCAGTCGCTGAGCTGGGAAAACAAGGGGATAAAGATTAATGGAGATTATCTAACCCACCTTCGTTTTGCTGATGACGTAGTCATTTTTGCAACTACCCCATCAGAGCTGCAGAGTATGATCCAGGAACTTGCTGACAAGAGTAAAGAAGTGGGATTAAAAATGAACTTTCAGAAGACAAAAGTGATGTTCAATGCTTTTACAAGAAATGAAGATTTATCGATTGATGGAGAAAAGCTGGAGATAACAGACACGTACGTTTATCTTGGACAGCAGATATCAAGTGAGGGTCACATTGGTGAAGAAATTAATCGGCGTACAAAACTTGCCTGGAGAGCTTTTGGAAGAAACAGCATAATTTTCAAGAGCAATATGCCATTATGTCTTAAAAGAAAAGTGTTTGATCAATGCATCCTTCCAGTGCTTACGTATGGTGCAGAGACGTGGACCTTAACTAAAAGAGACATACAAAGGCTGCAGACAACTCAAAGTAGCATGGAGGGGTGCATACTTGGTGTAACCAGGAGAGATAAGAAGAGGAACTCGTGGATCCGAAAAATGACAAGAGTGGAAGACATCATGATCAGAGTTAAATCCCTGAAATAGCAATGGGCTGGACATACTGCCAGAAGGACAGATCATCGATGGACAGCCGAAATTTTAGATTGGATTCCAAGGGACAGGAAAAGACCCAGAAGAAGACCACATGGGAGATGGGTGGATGAAATTCGAAAGTATGCAGGGGTGACATGGAGGAGAATGGCACAAGACAGACCGTTGTGGAGGAAACTTGGGGAGACCTTCGTCCAGCAGTGGATTGATAATGGTTGACAATGATGATGATGATGATTATACACTAACTGAAAAGTTTTGCTATGTTTCCCGGCTTTATTTTACTACATAGGATCTTCTTTACCTTCCCAAAAGCTGTCCATCCCATTTTTATCCTTCTCTCAATTTCTTCCACAATTCCCTGTTTATTTGTGGTAATTAGATTTCACAGCAATGTGTATTCTTCCACTTATTCTATTTCTTTAGCATTTATTGTAATATTATCTTGTGCTCCGCTATTATTAAGTTGGTTTGACATTGGTTTTGTTTTATCAATATTGATTTCAAATCCAATTTCTTTTGATAAATCTGTTAATTCTTTCTTTTCACGAGAGAATTTTCTGGTCTAATTTTCCGCGATGACCAGTCGTCTTGGGAAATGCGTTTTATCACCTCCTGCCAGGTTTTAGCTCAGCCGCCTGTCTGAGGAACAGACGCTGTTTGCAACCACTCCACTGGAGTACAGACGTTGCTTCACCTGTCTGTACTCCAGTGGAGGTGCCGTTACTAGATATTGACAACCTTAGGTAGGTGCCGTTACTAGATATTGACAGCTGGAGTCAGCACGGAACCTGGCACCTGTAAATCATGATTAAAAAAATACTAAGTCGTTTTGAAGCTCTATGGGTAAATTTCACCATTCCTGCTTGAGAGGTCTGATAAATGACAAAATCGTTTCTGGTGGGAGATTTCTTTGAGAAACCCATCTCCTCAGAGCATCTCATGCGTGTTCGATTCTGAGATCAGGTGAGGGCACTGGTCACTCCGTGAGACGGATATCCTCACTAAGTCCTTCGTCCATAATTGCTGTGCTGTGACGACGGGTGTTATTGTCCGTAAAAACGAAATCTTATCCAACAGACGAAGGTTGAGAAAAATCACATCATTGCAGTACCGTTGCACAGTGATCGTCCGTTAATCTATCACCAGCAAATTTTACTATGATACCGGCCCACACCATGAGGCCGCGACTGTCCCGTTCAACGATGTTCCCGACATCATACGCAGTCCCACTTCCTCTCCAGATTAATTGTCGTTTAGAATCCAGCGAAAGAATATAACGGTTTTATATTACTTACATCCATTCATTTGAAGGCCAGTCAAAGTGAGACATACTCCACTTACGGTGGTCTGAACGATGCGCCCTGGATAATGGCAGAAAGCGTAGGAGTTTCCTTGCATACATTTCTACTGCACTTTGACGTCTTGATAAGGATTGGTGTGAAATTCGCACGCTTGTACTTGCTTGAAGACGGTAAACTAACTGGCCAGCAGCACTTTTCCGACTCAGTTTTGCAGTTATGGCCATGTAACGGCCATGCCCTTGGCCTGGATAGCAGGAAACACACCCTGTAAAACATTTGGAAGCGATTCTGGTCTTCTAATCGCTGACCAAAGCCGTGACTCTATGATGAGTCCAAACTTTCTGGCCATATCGGTCGCAGAGTGGCCTTCTTCGAGCTTGTCTATAATTCGACCTAGGGTAAAAACATTCTATGATGTGTGCGATCATAGGCCCTCATAGGTTAATTTTCGGAGGAAAAAAACCGAAATTCTAACTACGAATAACAAATTCAGACACTTATAACGTAAACCGTTTACGTTATGTGCGATTTGTTGTTATGCTAAGTTTAAAACGTCCGATTGAGGAAATGCTAAATAAAATGTAAATATGCACTAATTGCACCAATAGCTGATTTTAAAGTAAGGCTTTTAGGGCCAGACGAAACATGCACATAAAGTCAAATCATTTACGTAAACTTTCTTTTATTGGCCCAGCCACTTTAGACTTCCAGCAACTTTAAACTAAATCACATAACGTTGTCTGTTTAAGAAAGTACAAACATAGCACGGCGAGTTGCACACACACACACACACGACTTCACAACGTAGTTATGCAGACGGTAATAAAAATATAACTTCACATTCGTTATTAGCTGTCGTACAATCAATAAGCTCAGCAAAAATCTAACATCTCCACCCACAAACAACTGCGTCGTAAAATACATATGTTTGGACGTTCTTATCAACATGCATACGTCACTTAAGGTGCTTAACACAGATTCATTTCGGAGAAAGCCTTCTTTCACGGACCGTGACCTCCCATGAACAAAAGGACACCCCCTTTCCCCCAGTCGTCTGACTCTCCCTCAGAGAGAGCCCGCCAGGGACAATCCGAGTAAGCAATTAAGAGTACAACTTCTTACGTCAAAGGAGGACAGATCGTAAAGGGGATTTGGATGTAGCAGTCATAAACGGAGGATCGAGTTCGAGATCTTCGGTCGGTTGGAAGGAGATGAGATTTCACGCGGGCATGTAGCCAAGTAAAGATAGGAACAGATTTGGCGGGAAAAACGCAGAGAAAGCCTTCCATAACATCCATAAGTATATACCATTTATTTCGACTAATCAATATTCCCATTTCTTGCCCAATCTGAAAAATAAAGACAAGTGCAGTCGAGATCATTTGTCATTACATTCAGTTTGTCTAACTACTTAATTATTTGCTTCCCTGCTCCAATGACAGGAACCTGCAAACAATTACTCTTCTGATAAGTTGGCGTCTACCACGATACATGAAATTAAACGAAGCCAACAATATCACGTTAAGTTTGAAAAGTGCAAAAGAGAATAAACTCAAATTTACATAGGAAAAGGAACTAAAAATGAAAGTTAAAATAGAATATACGTCACACATCATATATGCAAATTTCCCTGCGCTTTCCACACTCTCGACACACAAATTTAATTGGAAAGCAGAAGACCCTAAAATTACTAAAAATCGATGGATGAATAAAATTAGACAGCATTTTAGGACAATATGGAAATTTCTTTGTGATTTTTTTATCCCTTTGGCGACTTGTGTCACATGCGCCACTAAAATCCAGAGCTCACTCAAATGGTCGTCAAGTATGAAAAAATTACCTCAGAACAGATTTCTGGGAATATTTTCGATAGATTTTTGTCCAGATAGCTGCCGCACAGAACCCTATATTCTTCATTTCTCCGTCTTCCATACTACTTCATATTGTACATACCAGGTCGTTCGGAAAATCATGGCTTATTTTGAGGGTAAAGATGAAAGAGATATACCTCATATCACGCAACCTTGTTTTATTCGAATTAGGGGCCTTCAGCAGCTGCACACCTCGACCAGCAAGTGACAAGTGCATCAATGCCAGTCCGGAAGAAATCTAGCTCCCTGGATGCAAGAATGTCCCGGAATGCAGTTTGGGCCTCCTCTCTGTTTCTGGAGGTCCTTCCCTTGAGGTTATTACTAGAATGCATGAACGGGTGGTAATTAGTACATGCCAAGTCAGGCGAGTAGGCTGGATGTGAGAGGGTTTTGAATATTAGTTTGTGTAGTTTGTTTTTCGTCATTTGTGACACTTGTAGTCTCGCGTTATCAGGGTGGAGTATAGAACACTTCCTGTTGACCAAAGATGGCTATTTGGAACACAACGTCTGGTGCATTCAGTCAATTTCTTCTCAGTATGCGAACGGAAGTAATGATTTCACCAACATTCAAAAGCCTGTAGTGTATGGCACCGTGAACAGTCCACCACAATGTCAACAATACCTCCTTTGGGGTCAATCTTGGTTTACGATGTTGTTTCGGTGGTTCGCCATGGTTCATCCACTGTCCAGATAGCTTGCGGTTGTCGTATAGATCACATGGTACAATGAGATCAAGTAGGAGCTTCAATTCGTTGCGAAGCAGAAGGTTACTGTACATCTCAAACCGTTGTTGTTCCTGATGCTCCGTCATTTCGTGTGGAACCCATGTACAGAGCTTCTTGACCTTACCAATTTCGTTGAGATGTTCGGAAATGGTTGATACCGACACATGGAACAATTTGGCAAGTTCGTACTGTGACGCAAGGATTTGTTTCAACATTTGCCGTCACAGCGTCGTTATCAATAGCCGAATGCCGTTCTCTGCCCTCCTCATCTTGTAGAATTCGTGTCACCGGAACGAAACTGTTCAAACCACCGGCGGACAGTATGCGTTCAGATGTTGCCCAGTCGTCCCATGCCTCGATCACTTTACGGTGGGTTTGTGCCACATTACGACACAATTTGAACTCATGAAGCAGAATCACCCGCAACTCACTCCTTTCTAACATGTTGTACAGACCACTATCACACGAGTAGCAACAACTGTAGACCAACCTATTACGGCGTGTATATGGCGTCTGAGTCGCCCTTCAACATGTACGAATGGCGTTGCCAGCATATTAGTCTGCAAGCATTCTGGGTGAGTTGAATGTGGCACTTCAGAAATGGGCCATTATTTCCGAACCACGTTATATGTACTTGTTCTCCAACATGCAATGGGAAATTTCATTATCACCTTTCACTGTAACTTTTCGCTTTTTCTAGTAGAACATTTCCATCGTTTCTCCCACTTTTTCTGCATAAAAGCTCATCCAGAAATTCTTCACAAACATGAGGAATCAGAATTAACGACATAGTGAAAATCTCTGTAGTACCTCCTAAGAACAGGAAGGGCACGATTCGATTTTCAGGAGAGGGCAAATGCCCTCTCTTGCTTCCCTTCTATGGGTGCCCATGTGCGCGAGATATCTTTTGGTTACCACAGACACTCAGTTTCTCGCTCCTTCGTTAAAATAAATTAAATATAGAATGAACTCGTATGAGACACGACTCGGCCGTCTGACTATATACACACTCGGCGCCTGCTAACTGTCCACAGAAAATTAGCATACGGGCTGCCCATTATTGAATGTCTTCATATCTCACACGGCACTCGTGTGCACATGTTAGCAAGCTCTTTTATCCAGAAGAAGAAATTTTTCCATACGGGATGTGCATGGGATGTCTTCATACGTCACACCGCACTTGTGTGCACAAGTTAGCAAGCTCTTTTATCTAAAAGAATAAATTTCCATACGGGATGTGCATGGGATGTCTTCATACGTCACACCAAACTCATGTGTACATCTGAGCAAGCTCTTTTATTCAGAAGAATGAATTTCCATACGGGATGTTCATGAGATGTCTTCATACGTCACACCGCACTTGTGTGTACATCTTCACAAGCTCTTTTATCTAGGAGACTAAATTTCCATTCGGGATGTGCATGGGATGTCTTCATAGGTCACACAGCAATCGTGTGCACAAGTTAGCAAGGCTCTTTTATCCAGAAGAATAAATTTCCATACGGGATGTGCATGGGATGTCTTCATACGGCACAGCGCACTCATGTGTGCCCATGTTAGCAAGGCTCTTTTATCCAGAAGAATGAATTTCCATACGGGATGTTCATGAGATGTCATCATACGTCACACCGCCGCCTTGGTGGCGCAGTGGTCTAAGCGATGGCCTCTGATCATTCGTCCGTAAGGGGTCCGGGTTCGAATCCCGGTGAGGCATGGATGTTGTGTTTGTCTTACGGCACTGGCTCTCTCCCTTCCCTGAAACCAGTGACCCAAAATTAGGAACGGGCGACACGGTGGTCGTTAAACCTCCAATAAAAAAAAACAAAAAAAAAACGTCACACCGCACTCGTGTGCACATGATAGCGAGGTATTTTATCCAGAAGAATAAATTTCCATACGGGATGTGAATGGTATGTCTCCATACGTCACACCGTACTCGTGTGCACATGTTAACAAGCGCTTTTATCTAGGAGAATAAATTCCATTTGGGATGTGCATGGGATGTTTTCATACGTCACACCGCAATCGTGTGCACATGTTAGCAAGCTCTTTTATCCAGAAGAACAAATTTCCATACCGGATGTGCATGGGGTATCTTTATACGTCCCACCGCAATAGTGTGCACATGTTAGCAAGCTCTTTTATCCACATGACGCTCTGTAATCATCATAATCCTTGTTTTGGAGAGCAGTGTGCTTTCAGACATGCAATTGTGAACCTGTGCACAGTGTTAAAGCTATATAACGGTTAGGACGCTAATGATTTCCTTTCCTTTGAAAGAAATAAATAATTCATTTTAAAAACAAGTACATTAAATGCATTCGGTAAATGGTAAATTGTAGTTTTTCTTAATAATGCGTAACTGATTGAAGGATTTATTAAGTTTTGAAATTTAAATTCAAGAAATCATCTTCATCATTCCACAGTAGCTTCAGGAATAATGCGCGTGTACCAGTGTGTAACATAGCTGAGGAAATGCAGAGGAAAACTGGAGAAATAAACAGAAATATATATCAAGGGAAGAAAACAACGTCAATGTGAGAAGGGAGACGAAGTGTTGGTGCTAGATGGAATGAAAGCATTAGCGACGTAAATGGTGAGCATTCGAATGTGAAAGCTCATTTCATTTTTCATTCTCTTTTTTTCGAATTTCTCGTTTATTCAGGCTTTATCAGGAAAACTTTTTGTTTACTGCTTCAAGAATTTCCGTACCCTTGTCGATGCAGCGATCGATTTTAAATATTTCAGTGGGTTGCGATTTTCAACAGACCTATTACTTCTGGAACATCGTGCAGGGGAGTAAGCTTGGTATTTTCAAACTTTTCACCCCCCACCCCCACACACACAGCTCCACTGAGCAAAAACCCAATGAGTCAATATGCTTATTTTTCGCAGAGAAATGGCACACGTTACTTTAGTTCTTACGTGTTATCAGTTCAACGGTGAACATATGTCCTTGATACGACCTCAATTCCGGTGAACCGTAATGTAAACATAACGTGCAAATTGATGTTTACGCAAAGACGTTCAAGATGAAATTTTGAATCTACTGATATGTTGAAAGCTTTGTTTCTGAAATATCTTCCTCGGAAACGAATCGGAGACGGTATGTGACTAATTTTTTGTATCGGTGGGGCAGATTGCTCCAAATTCAGTCGCACTTCCAAAGATGTAAAACATGTCATAACACAAAAAACAAAATACACTCATCGTCAAAAAAATAATTGCACTCAAAAGGAAGCAACCGACAGGAATGAAACTTGGTGGGTAGGTTTGACATTGTGAGATATGCAAATGTTTAAAGTATCATGCCAGGCCGCGCATGTGAAGCACGCAAGGAGGGGTCGTAGCACTGTGCCTGACAGGCTATATAAGGTCGTCCCGTGGCGCGCGTTGTCCATTCTGACTCGTGCTGTTGAGTTGGTTGTATCCTTTGCAAGTGAAGTATGCCTCGGAGAAAAGTTCGGAAGCAATTCGAGCAGTTGGAGGAGTTTGAGAGGGGCCGCATCGTCGGGCTCCGGAAAGCGGGACGGTCTTATCGCCGTATTGTGTGCCATACCGGTCGTGCGGATATGATCATAGCGCGTTGCTGGCGGCAGTGGATAGAACAGAACACGCAGTAGAGACAGGAAGGGTCTGGGAGGGCTAGACGAACCACGGAGAGAGAGAGACAGAGAAAGAGAGAGAGAGAGAGAGAGAGAGAGAGAGAGAGAGAGAGAGAGAGGACTGACGACTTGCGCGGAGGGACCCAACATTTTCTACTGCGGATATTCAGCGCGAAGTGGTGCCCTCCATGCATTGTCTGATTAGTGCCAGCACCATTGGCAGACGGCTGCACGACGTAGGACTACACGCATGCAGACAGTCACGACGACTTTCCTTAACACCATTTCATCGTCGCCAAAGACTGTAATGATGTCGTGTTAGACTGACACGATGCCACATCACTGTTGGTGTATATTAAAGGCACTTTGACAGCCCAACGTTACGTTAATCAGGTCCTACGACTAGTGGCCCTACCTTCTCTGAAAGCTCACTCCGCTGCGATTTTCCAACAGGACAACGCTCGTCCGCATACTGCTGCAGTCTCGAGAGCTTGCTTTCAAGACACTGACACTCACCATGGCCAGCCGCATCGCCAGACCTATCGCCGATTGAAAATGTGTGGGATGGTATTGGACGCTCTATCCACACTCCACCTCTACCGTCCAATCTGCAGGAACTGTGTTAGAAGATTCAAGCTGCATGGGATGGCTTATGGTAGGACACCATTAGGAAATTGTACAACTCCATGCCGAGTCGTCTGGCATGCTGTGTGAGCAAACATGGCGGTTCAGCGCCATACTGCGAGACACTGTAGATTGACGTGTAGCACAATAAATATTGCCCATATCAGCCTCCATGTTTAATCATTTATTGTTACTGGTAACCTCACGAGATATTGCCCTGTGCAAATCGTGACCTTCAGGAGATATCTCGCTGGTTTCTTTGTAAAGCTCTTACAATTAATACTAATAAAACAACCTGTGTCTTTTTTTCGGGCAGTGGTCTTCGGCTGTCGTCGCCTACTGGGATTTTCATGAATGGGGATCCTGCTGCATTCGGGTCTTCGGTGAAATTTCTGGGTGTTATACTACATGAGACTTTGCGTTGGGATGTCCATATAAGTTATTTAGCAAATATTCTTAAGTCTCGTATTGGGGCTATTTCTAGCATTTCTGTTTTTTTTTTTTGACAAGCAGACTCAGATTAATACTATATAATTCCTTTATCTATCCCATGTTGTCTTATTGTATTTTGGCCTGGGGTCAGACAACGAATGGTAACGTTAACAGAATTCTTGTTCTTCAGAGAAAATATATTCGACTTCTAAATTCATCTTTAAATACCGGTAGTATTTATTGTCTTTATAACATACTTCCCTTCGATAAAATATTCATTTTCAGATTATTATTACTTATGCATGACAGAGTCTATACGAATAGGTATCTTGAACAATTGCAATTACAGCGTTTCTCCCATTCACATAATACTCGAGCTCATGCAAGTTTTGTAGTTCCTAGGGCGCACACCAGATTGTTGCATAACAGTATTGTTGCAGCTGAACCTCGTGAGTGGAACAGACTGCCATTATACATCAGGGAAATAGTGGACTCTGGGGTATTTAAAAAACAGCTACGAGAGTTTCTGTTGTTTGATTGAGTTCTTGTATTCCTTCTTTCACGGTATGCTCAACACCGGTCGTATTTCTAATGTTGCTATTTTTATTGTTTTGACCTGACTCATCTACCTTTGGAGATCAGGGGCTCGCCAGGCTTAAATTTAAGCCTTTTCCCCTGGCTCCATGCTACAGTTCCATTGTACATTACGCTATCTTTTTTTTTTTTATGAATTACTTTGTATTGATTTTTTGGTCAATTGTAAACGAGTTTTAGTGCTTGTATGCTTATGATTATTATACTAGATATATCTGAGGTGGTTTGAGCTCTTGTTTACTCTTGGAGTAAATAGTTAGTACTAAATGTTATTAATTTATATTGAACTTTGTGATATTACTGTGATTCCATGTTTTCAATCCATTGTGCTAACATTGCGTTGATATTTAATTTTAGTTTAGTACATATGACAGTTTTGATGTTTGTATTTTGTTAAATTTGATGTACTGTATTGTGTGGCAGAATTTTCATTCAATTCAATTCAACCTTTATCTTCCTCCTGAATAGCATTGCAATCCGACTGGTCCTTCTGGGTGCAACTATTTTTTTGACGATGAGTGTATAATTCTCATTATGATAGTGTAAGCTTTAGTAATATTTTAATTTGTTAACAAATGCCACCGGAAACAAGATCATCGTGTGCACTGTAGCTTATTAAATGGTGTGCAAGTACACCCATAGGTAATAAAAAAACATGTCGTGATATCACCTTAACAGAAAGATCACTTCACCCAAGGTCCGAAACGCACGTGATCGAAATAATTGTTTTACCGAAGAATCACTTGACAGAAACGTTTATTTTACCAAACGGTTACATGACAGAAATGTTCACTTCATCGACGGCCATTTGACCATAACGTTCATTTCAGCGAAGTACCGTTTCACAGAAAATAACCTTCATTTTATCAAAAAGTCACTTCATCAAAATGGTTCATTTGATCGAATGGGGCCACTTGATCGAAAGTTTCATTTCACCGAAGCATCACTTAACCGAAAGGTTCATTTCACCAAAGTGGTTCTCCAAAAAAAAAATGTTCATTTTATCGAAGAGTCATTTGACCGAAATGTTATTTCACAGAAGCGTCACTCGGAGCATTATCCTCATATTTGGCTAAGTGCACCCAAAAAAATTCTAAAAGTTCTTGATGCTGTTCAGAAAAAAAAACACTTAGTCTCGTTAGCAATGAGGTACTCACTGTAAATTTGGCTTTGGGGTTTATTTATTTTTTATTCAGGGGTTTAACGACGACCGTGAGCAACTCGACGGGATATAAGCAGTCGCCAGCCCATAATTTAATCACAATTTCCAGGGGGGAGAGAGAGCCAGAGTCATAAGACAAACACAGTATCCATGTCTCACCGCGATTCGAACCAGGATCCATCTCGGATAAATATCAGCAGCTCAGCACGTAGACCATTGCGCCACCGGTGTGGCATTTTTGGGGTTTGACGACCACCAAAATGCTGCCATAAGTAGAAGCAAATTCGTAATTTAGGATCTTTCCCTGTTTCGAATCCCGGATGAAGCGCACCACCCATGCTTCATCCGGGACTCGGGACAGTACCCATATTGGACGACTACCGCTAAGCTAGCGCCTCTGACCATTCGGTGACCGGCGAGGTGCCAATGCTTTCCAATCTCTTTTCAACATGAGGAGAGTAGAAACCCTGTGTACCTTCTTGAAGTAGTGTTATGGACATTACTTTTGAACAGCTGTTGGCGGTTGTGCTGAAGTTTTCTATTTCATTACATGACGCATATTTTATATAACACCAACTAAACTGATGAGCCGTTATTACATTATGACCACTTACAGCCCACAGAAATGAGCACGTCTGGAGACTGAACGGTGACACAGGTGAAGTTCACAGAGCAGTATATATACAACCCGAGGGCCGGCTTTCGGATAGTACAGCGTTTGGAGTCTGAATGGGTAAAGCTGCCGATTTATCGGAGTTTGATAAAGGACAAATTGTGATAGCACTGCGCCTCGGAACTACGATCTCGGAAATGGCGTGGCTTGTGGGTTGTTCACGTGCCGCTGTAGTGAGCACGTATCAAAAGTGGTGCACAGATGGTCACACGACGAACCGTCGTCCAGCCGTTTGCCGTCTGCTGCTCATTGATGCCAGAGGGCAGGGGAGACTGTCGTGCATTGTTCACAGCGAGGCTCCATTATCCCAATAGCACAATCCCTGACAGCTGTCAGGTATCTGAACATAGTTGCGGACCAAGTTCACCCATTCATAGCAACTGTGTTACCTGCTGGTGATGGCCATTACCAACAGGATAATGCACCATACCACACTAATAGAATCGTCAAGGAGGGGTTCGAGGAACATGCTGGTGACTTTGTGTTAATGCGCTGGCCTTCACATTCACCTGAGATGAACCGAATCGTACATTTGTGGTTTGCTTTGGAAAAGCGGGTTCGCGCTAAATTACCAGAACCCTGAAATGTACCTGAACTGGAGGACCTGCTGTTGACATTATGGTACCAGATACCCCAGGATACCTATCACCACCTCATCGAATTGATGCTTAGCCGAGTGCCGCTGTTTTGTAGGCTACAACTTATTAGGTACGTCTTCATAATGTAATGATTCATAGGTGTATGTGCACTCTTGAATGCGTGCTAGACCGAGCACATTCATTCCTACTACATAAATACTTCGGATTAACTTACTTGGTTTCATTTTTCCTGGATGTTACATGTTTCAGTGAAAGAAATCCATTGAAGAAAAACATTCTGTGACCATTACGGAAAAGTGACTAAGCCGAACTTTTTATGATATAGAGATGCCAGAGTTTATTGTGATCCATACAGTATGTTTTCAGACAACTCGACAGAGGCGTAACTAGGGCTGGACAGGCGGGTCGTTTGTCTCGGGCACAGCTCAACAGAGGGCGCAAAAAACCACTGCATACAATCTGATTAAGAACGGAAGTGGAACTTTGCATCAGTTTTGCAACAACATTTATCTCGCCATACTTTGTCGTTTGTCCATTTACAGAATTTACCTAAATTCGCACTTCCTTCTCAAAATGTGCAGGGTATGTAAGTTGCTCATAATCAGAACTGAAGGCGCGGTTATTCTTACGTTACAATATAAGGATGTCTTTCATATTTTTGAAGATTATCTGGGGGTAATTCTATCATTACTGCCAGTACTGCAAGCTGCATTCGGTTCGTTTAATATGGTACCAAACGTCGGAATTCCGAAGCAGCTGGGAATTATACCGCTCTCTTCACTTTTGTGTTTTACAGCTCTAAATTGTGTTCCTCGTTCGGTTTGGGTTCACTATACCCAGAACATCCTTGATGTAAATAAAGATGAGAGAAATGCACGAAACCTTTCTGCTGAATGCTTTCCCCCTTCTTCTAATTTCTTCCTAGGGAATTAAGGAAGGTGAAATGCCGTTCCGATTTGGGATAAGAAATGTGACACCTAGTCCAATAATACCTTATATGTACACAAGGGCGCCCATAACGAGGGGGGCTTGACCCCCTAGCCATTGGTATAGATTTTCGTTGTATTTTAGTATTTTGTACATTTACTAAAATGTTTGACAGCCTTGACGGAGGTAAGGATTTTTTAGCCCTCCTAAAAGTACTTACATGGGCATCACTGGATGCACAGTATCATTCCGCAATAAAAACATGAACGTGTTTTTTTCTGGGAAAACCATACATCTCTTGCTTAACCGTTACTAATTATTAGTTATCAGTTAACTACACGAAAATATGATAAAAAAGAGTGTTTGAAATTCAGTGTGGCGCGATGTCATAAGCAACTCCCAGTGTTAGTTATTTTGAAAACTTTCAGTTGCATATGAGAGTAAATTATCAATGCAACTTCGGCGTATTCAATAAACAAGACCAATTTTACAACCTAAAAACTCAAGTTTTTTGTATTACCGACTTCTTAGAGGGGAGGGGGGGCAATATTTTGTGATTTGCTTTTCCCCGGGCGCAGAAATGACTAGTTACGCCTTTTCAACTCGAAAATTATACGATCCCTGAATACGAACGGCACTACACCCTCCCAACTTCCGTTCGATCTTGATGGTCTTCTGGTGAGACAGGACTTGGACTTAATAATGAAGAACTACGTGCAGAACTGGTAGAGTAATGAAAAAAATGCCGTGTGTGCACGGTATGCTCCGGGGTCCATACTGGAACACCCACATAGGCTTTATTAAAACACAAAAGTAAAAGATTAAAATCGTAAGACCTTTCGGACACCCGCTCCGGGATCCATCATCAGATACACTAAAAAAGAGAAAAATGGGCTAGCCCCAAGCATATACATATACGGTATAATGTTGTATATGACGTAATTACAAAATGCCACCAAGTGTGGAAGAGGAGCAATATGACAAGACACACGTTTAAAATGCCGATTAATGATTAAACTGTACCAGGTTGACCTGTCGAATTATGAAAAGCATTGCCCGAAAACAAGAATGCCCAATGTCTCGGTACAACATGTGGAACATAGTCGTTGCAATATAAATGTTCCCTCCAAATAATGAGTAAACTTTCGGCAAAAGTTAAATGCGATCCCTTACCTGGGATAAGGAGGGTCTGTTGAATATGTCCCACGGATAGGGAACATTTTGAACAATTTGTATAAACCATGTGGACTTGGTTTTAGTGTAAAAACACATAACATCCCTTCTGGAGTTAAAAAGGACCGAGACCTGGTGGAAATGGGTAAGAGACATGGTATTTATCGTATTCCACTGAAAGCGTCCAACCCAGGAGATGTGGATCAAGAATACATAGGGTCTACCTCCCGCACATTGACCACCCGAATCGAGGAACATATATATATACAGGGTTCGTGTTGGAGGTATGACAACTGCACTTGCTAGATTGGTTCACTCGGGAACACACTTTCCCATCTGGAAGGAAGCGACGATCCTCCGTACCCCAGGTAAGAGGTCGCATTTAACTTTTGCCGAAAGTTTATTAATTATTTGGAGGGGACATTTATGCTACAACGACTATGTTCCACATGTTGTACCGAGACCTTGGACATTCTGGTTTTCGGAAATTCCTTTCCATAATTCGACAGGTCAACCTGATGCGGTTTAATCATTAATCGGTATTTTAATCGTGTGTGTTTCTCCGTTTGCTCCTATTCCACACTATGTGGCATTTTGTAATTACTTCATATACAATATTATGTATGTACACTGAAGAGCAATTCAATTAGAGATACCTGTCTAGTAACGTGTAGCACCACCTTTCGCTCTGATGACGGCGACGATTCGTCTCGGCATGGACTCGATAAGACACCAGAAGCGTTAGGAAGCCAAACGGATCCACGACACCTGCACAAGCTCCCACAGTTCACGAAGATTTGATGGAGGGGGGTCAGAGCCTCGAACATCTCTCTCGATGACCTTCCTTGACCTAGCTGGCCAAGGAAGCGAGGTCACATCGGTGAAGTATTCATCCAACCATTCGGGTACAATTCGGGAGCGATGGCACGGTGCATTGTCTTGTCGTAGGATGAGGTCCCCAGTGGGATGTTAAAGACGCACAAACGGGATCAAATGGTCGTTCAGTATATCCCGGTAACGTTGACCTGTGAGAGACGATGTCACACGTACCAGGGGTCCCATTTCAGTCCACTTAAACAGTCCCCAGACGAAAATGCCACCCCCACCAGCTTGAAGAGTACCCTGCTGGCAAGAAGGATCTATCGCTTCATGTGGTTTGTGCCGTACTCGTATCCTGCCATCCGCATGTACCAACGTGAATCTCGACTCATCAGTCCAAACAACATTTTCCCACATGTTTGGGGTTCAGTGGCGATGTTCCCGCGCTCATGTTAACCTTTGTACCCTGTGATGTGCGGTCAGCAGCGGTACCCTTATGGGACGATGGCTTCTGGAGCCCATAGATGGTTCTTGATGGTGTGGCTGCTTAAACGTTTTTGTGCACCAGCGCTAAATTGCCGAGTGATTTGTTGCACTGAGGCTAGTCTATCCGCTGTTATAATGCGAGCTAGCCGACGATGTCCCCGCTCATTCACACGCTGTTGTCCACTGCAGTTGGCCCTTGCAGGAATGGTTTTACCGGATTCGATGTACTTACGGTGCACCCATGACACATTGGCTCGTGAAAATCCCAGTGGCTTCATGACTTCCAAGATGGAGTGACCCATTCGTCGGTCCCCGACAATTTTCCCACGATCAAATGCGGTTAGATCCTTTGTCTTACCCATACGCGTTGCGACTCTTACTGATTCCCGTCGCATCACTCCTTATACTGTCGGATCGCTACATTCGTGATGTCGTTTCTGTTTACAGGGCCGCCCACAGCGCCACATTTGCATAACGCCAGCTGTCTCTAATTCAATTGCGCTTCAGTGTATATGTTTAGGGCTAGCCCATCTCTCTCTTTTTTAGTGTATCTGATGATGGATTCCGGTGCGGGTGTCGGAAAGGTCTTATGCTTTTGACCTTTCACTTTTGTGTTTTAATAAAACCTATTTGGGTGTTTGAGTATGAACCCTGGCGTATACCGTGCACAGACGGTATTTTTTCATTATTGGACTTTGTCTTGTTAAAGGAAGGTGTCCCGGTCTGGGTAACAGGAAGCCATGAATGTGTGTAAATGGTCTGTGTGTACGTCAAGGTAGCCTTGTGTGGTGATGGTGGTATGAATAGGTAAATGGGCTCCCAAGAAGGCTGACGTAAACAAGCTCCAGAACTTAAACTGCATCTATCATTCTTTAATATCCCGAGTTGACAGTCGGAATCCATGGTATCTTTTCTTTTCATCATGCACCAACATTCCAGTCGGCGTGTTATAGTTAGAACTTATCCCTTTTAAGTATTCTACAGTCTAACGGTGATACTCCTTCCCCCACTGCAGCCTCGTACCCCCGTGATGAGCTATTAACAAGGATCCTCAAAGTGGTTGGCTGTCATAGCTCAGTCGTGCCATGGAATGGTCTTTGCACAAATCTTCATGGGTGCCTCCTCGCTGAATGCCGATCTTGCCCTCTTCAATGTGACCCTCTATTTCAGACATCAACGACCCATCCTCACACATCAACGACTCATCCTCACACATCAACGACCCATCCTTTTGCTGAGCTGTTTCTGGTTTTACCGGTTTAGACGTACTTCTCGTACGCACGTACGACGGTCGCACGCTGAACTCCCAAACATTCTGCAGTCGCACAGACGGAGCAGCCCATTTTCCTCAAAGCGACTATCTGCCCACGTTCGAACTCGCTTAGTTCACCGTCTTAAGCAAACATCATAGTCGCGGATACGCTGCACAACATATAAGTATCGAACCTATTAGTAGAACACGTGATTTCTGCTGGTAGCATGCATTGTTTTGCCGGAATACCAAATAGGTGCCGTATGCTGAATAAATTGTAGTTTCAGTGTAAATCATCCTGGTGCTTGGTTCATGGTTTTAAAACAGGAAAGCAATATTAATTATGATGCCAAGAAGTATGAGGTAGATTTTTCATTAATAAAAGCGTGCCGCTTATGTGGCGCAATTGATCATTCGTCCGAGTAGGGTCCGGGTTCTAATCCCGTGAGGCCGCCCCGGTGGCGCAGTGGTGTAAGCGATGGCCTCTGATCATTCGTCCGAACGGGGTCCGGGTTCGAATCCCGGTGAGGCATGGATGTTGTGTTTGCCTTACGGCACTGGCTCTCTCCCTTCCCTGGAACTAGAGTCCCTAAATTAGGTACGGGTGACTGCTTATAGCCCATTGAGCTGCTCACGGTGGTCGTTAAACCTTAAAAAAAAAAGAGCATGCAAAGGTGGATTCCTTATTTTAAAAAATATAAGATGAAGAAGATCAGAAACATCAGAACAGGTCTGACCGAAATATGATGCATTACAAATTTCCACGCGGAAATTTAAGAACATTTTATTTCCATATTAATTCTTGAAAAGGTCAAAGGTTCTTTCTTATATTATGTTTATTGTTAGAATGACTAAAATAAACTTCGTATATTGCAGAACCGCTGCACTGATGAAGCGACGTCTAAACTTGTGTAGTAGATCTCAAATTCTTTTGTGCCTTATTCTGGGGCTTTGAGGAACATGCTGCTGAAAAATTAGGGCAGGAAATGACAAATGACCTGCTCCCGCGGAATGGGTGGGTGAGTGGGGAAGTCGGGAGGAGCATCTCCACGGCCTCAGTTACTTACACTTCAACGAGACCTTCCTCTTATTCCACCTCCTCTTTTCTTCAGGAAAATGGCAGGCCTCAGTCCCTTATTTTTCATTCTATAAATAATGGGGCATTATTGTCGTTAAAGAAACCTTGTTCGGGTGGGGGGGGGAGGAGTGTTATTCACTGAAGCTCTAAAAAGAAACAGCTAAATAACAATAGAGTTCGGTTTTAGCCGAAAATTGAACTTTTTTAAGGAATTCTTGAGGCTTCCGAGCACCAAAATAGGACTGCAGAAACGCGAAGATGAAGGAATATTTCATTGCAGTATCTTCAGCAAAATGACGAAGTTTTGAGAATGGCTGAAAATAGACTATATTGATTCTTGGAAAGCACTAAGATTCCGAAAATGGTATTCCTTTCCATATTGGAAATTTTCCCAACTATGCTTTAAAAAGTGCGCAGGCTGATTAATTTTTTAAACCGCCGATGTACCTGAACCATATGGTTTGCAAAATTTTCTACTCTCCTCAAACACAAGTGATCCTATAGCGGCCGTGTTTTATTGAAGCTATGGCAAAACTATTCCTTTTCCCCTGTTATCTCAGCTGAACCAAACATAAACCTGTCCCTGGTAATAAGAGCTCGCTTCTAGTCATTTAGCCTTTTCTCCATAATCCAAGGCATGATGGGAAGGGCTAGCCCCCTGACACGTACATCATGTCCCACTGGGTAGAAACAAGTGTTTTAAACATCTCTCTCCTTCCTTAGGTTTGACAACATTATTATTATCCCCTTTAATACGTAATCAGTCAGGAAGGATTAGTGTGAATCTTCCCTCTAAATGACCACTTTGTCTAACAGAGGTAAGGCTAAAGCAACGCTTTTTTTTGTAGGTTTAACGACCACTGTGAGCAACTCAATAGGCTATAATCAGTCGCCCGTCCCTAATTTAGGGCCACCGGTTCCAGGGAAGGGAGAGAGCCAGTGCCGTAAGACAAACACAATATCCATGCCTCACCGAGATTTGAACCCGGACTCCTTTCGGACGAATGATCAGAAGCCATCGCTTAGCCCACTGCGCCACCGCGGTGGCAGCAACGCTTTCTGATACGCACGTTCAGTCGTTCCAGCCCCGTCCCGCCCACATCTCAGACGGCGAACATGTTCTTCAAAAGTTGATTTCAGCCCATTTTGCTGACCCCTCGTTAATTTGTTCTAGCCGATTAAAGGGTTCATTATTAACTTCCAGTGACTTCGTTTTCTTCCTGCTGATCCAATGGAATATAACAAACTCCCGTTTTTGCACGATAAGTAAAAAGGTGATATATTAAAACCCATGACACCTTGATAAAAACTTCAATTCACAATAGTCAAAATTAAAATTATACACGTTCGAGTCACATTATTGTGACCAACAACAAATATCCAGAGTAACCACCGTGTGCAGCGCGGACAGCTGCTAAACGGGCTGGGAGTAACTCAATAGGTTGCTGGAAGGTATTCGCAGGTATGTGGAGCCATGCTGACTGCAGTGCATCTGACAGCTGCTGGAGGGTGCTTGGTGGAGGATCCCTAGAGACACGATCGAGGTGGTCCCACAGATGCTCAACTGTGTTTAATTCTAGGGAAATAGAGGGCCAGGGAAGTATTTTGAAGTCCTCATCGTACTTTTGCAACCACTTTCGGACATTTCTAGCTGTGTGACACGTCGCATTGTTGTTCTGAAAGATCCCATCAGCCCCAGGGAAGACAATCAGCATGTGTGCGTGTACGTGGTCTGCAAGGATGGATTCATAACGATTTCGGTCCATTGTGCCTTCCACAGGTATGAGTGGACCCGGAGAATGCCACGAAAACATTCCCTTGACCATAACGTTGCCCCCACTAGCTTGTGTTCTCCCAGCAATGGTTGAAGAGTGTTTGTTCTCCGATGTTTCTCGCCTTATATGCCAACGTTCGTCCGTTTGATGAAGAAGAAAACGTGACTCATCGGAGAAGGCAATCCTTTGCCAATCAGCGGATGTCCAATTCCGATACTGCCATGCAAATGTAAGCCTTTTCTGCTGATGCACCTTCGTTAGCATAAGTGCAGGGACCATCCGTCTGCATCGAAGACCCATACGCAGCAGGGTTCGCTGAACTGTCGGTTTAGACACACTTCCGGTAGCCCGCTGGTTAATTCGGTCTGTGAATTGCTCCACTGTAGCGTGTCGATCGGCCCTCACGCAACTTCAAAGTCGATGTTCACCGCTCTCAATAATGGCACGTGCTGCTCCGCAGTTTGCACGTCGCTGATTCGCAACGGTGCCATTTTTTCAATCACGATACACTTTAACCACAGTAGCACGCGAACAGTTCAGAAACTGCGCTGTTTCGGAAATACTGCCACCCTTGGCCTGGAACCCGATAATCATCCCTTTTTGCAAATCTGATAAATCGCTACTTTTATCCATGACAGCAGCGAGTGATATGTTTTCAGATTTCCTACAGCACCCCTTATATACCCTCCAAGCCAGCTCACGACACGTGCCTCTTTCATTAGCTTACGCGTTGTTGACGTCAAAAGGTATGAGTGGTCACAATAATGTGACTCGGTTGTGAATGTCACTTAAAAAAGACATGATACCTTTCAAGCCTGCAACAGGCTCATCATCAAATGAAGAGTAACAGAAAATTAGCGGGGATATGAGAACATAACTAGGTTAAATTCAATATATGACGACTATAATGCGCAGAGCACATGCGTAGTGAGTTGTTATGGATTTCGATACGGTAAACGATAGTTCTAAGTGATGTTAAAGATTAAGTTCATATAATTTTTTGTGTTAAGTATCTTCTTCCATGGTTGTGGGATTTGATAAGGAGTAACGTCATTGCAGCGTGAATTTGAATATTTATAAATGAATACGCTCTCAGCAAACAATGGATCAAACTTTTATCGAGGGTTGAATAGGGGTGTCATTCCAAAGTGGCTGTATCGTTCCTACGTTTGTTAGTCGTGAAAGTGCTGTAGACTGTGAACCAGTTTTTGCATTATATTTATGTTCTTCATTTCTTGTTTTTATGGAACGCATGGTAGATCCTATATAAACACGATCATCTACTGCCGTGTCCTGAGGTTTTAGAGGAATGCGATATACGTCGTATTTATTGTCATTTCCGGTAGGACCTTTGTCGTTTTTGATTAAGGGTAGTAGTATGTTCTTGATTCCGAATTTAAGGTTATTTCGGCGACAGCAGTTTTTCAAGACATTCACAATATCTGGTTCGAGGTCTATAGAGCGTCTGTTCTGAGTAGACACTCGTTGTAGAGTGGGGAATGTCGATCTCCTTACTCTGTTGACAGCCTTGGTGACAGTGGCTCTAAGATATCCATATGCCGCAGCAATATCATAAATTTTCGACATTTCCAAATGGCGCAAATTCGGAAGTTGAAGAATATGAGAAGCCGCGACGAACAAGAAAATATATGGATGACAGTTTGTAGTTTATTGAGTGAGATGAAGACATGGGGATTAAACAGGAGCTTGAGTTGGTTCGCGGTATACTGAATATGTGATTGTATGTGAGACTGG
This sequence comes from Macrothele yani, assembly GCA_039090855.1. NCBI lineage: Eukaryota > Metazoa > Arthropoda > Arachnida > Araneae > Macrothelidae > Macrothele > Macrothele yani. Next base: position 124,983,234 of record CM077013.1, read on the forward strand.
ATTACAGGTCAAAATGAAGTCGAGGAACGGCAAAGAAAGATCACATTTAGTTTCATGAACTTTAGTGGCGAATATGTAAATGGTGTCTCTCGTCATTTCTTTCGTACGGTTACAGAGCATTGATAGGCATAGGTGTTGGAAGGAAAAGACAACGAGCTGGAGAAGAGGTTCAAATAAAAATGGTGACCAGCCTGGGAACATTACCTCACTTGGAGATAACGCGATAATTACGTTTTCCTGGTCATGTGAAAACGCCAGCAGCGGATTTTTTTTTCTGATTGAAGGTTTATCCACTACCGTGAGCAACTCAATGGGCTATAAGCAGTCTCCCGCCCCTAATTTGGGGTCACCGGTTCCAGGGAAGGGAGAAAGCCAGTGCCATATGATAAATACAACATTTATGCCTCACCGGATTCAAAAGTGGACCCTTCACGGACGAATAGTCGTGAGCCAGAGATTAAACCACTGTTTCCCCTCGGCAGCGCAACCGGGATCCGTCCCCAAATGAAGGAGGATTAACACCCTCAAGGCATAAGGGTCCGATGAGTGGCAGAATTGCGCTCAAAATTCTTACACTGACACAATGCACTGATTTATTAGAAACATAATGGCAGGCATTCAATATCAACAACAGAGAGCGATGTGGAGTGAAAAGGAGGCAGATCTGGTGCAAAAACAGAGAAAGATGAATTTGCGTCAAATTGCTGTGAATGTTTCTTTCGGTACCGCGCCTCACAGCGTGTGCTTCCAAGTAAGTCTACGTTTCCAAGCGGAACGTCGTTTTTACTTTAACCTGTTCTTCAGCACTATGAAAACACAAGTTTGTCCGCGACGGGTGCACCCCTCACTCCGGAGTAAGTCGCTCTCCCAACTGAGCTACGCGGGCAAAATGTCTCGTGCAGATTTGTCGTCTTGACACATGTTTTCAACTCTGTAGTACGTCGCATCGTCTCCCTCTTAATTTTTGTTTTCTTTGAAGTCAAGTAGGAATTTTTTATTAATTCCAAACAATTTGTGGAACAAACATCACACATTTGTCGAAGAACCCAATGGCCAGTGGATCCATTTCCCACAATCGGACGCCAATGTGAAAACTCAAGTTCTTCCGTGTCCCCGCATTCCGGAGTATGTCGGTCTCCCAACTGAGCTATGCGGACAGAATGTCTCGCTGCAGATTTGTCGTCTTGACACATGTTTTCGCTTCTGTAGTACGTCACAGCACGTTGGCTTTTTATTCAAACTCTTGTGCTAAACAACGCCTTCTAGTCATGTAAATGTAATGACGTTGGAACAAGCCGATTTACGTATGCTCAACCAACCGCCAAAAATTATTTGAAATTTGTGAACTATATAACATTTCTTTTGAGTTTCTGTTATATAAATTTCGTTATTTCTTGATTGAGGATTTTCTTACTGAACTGCACGTTACTTCCTCGAACAGCTTGTGCGTTTCGTCAAAGCTGAAGAACAAAGTCTATGTCGAATATAATAGTGGTAGCTGTGACGTACTACAAAAGTGAAACACGTGTCAAGATGGCGAGAAGCAGTGATAAGCCTTTGCCTGCGTAGCTTTACTGGGAAAGCATTCGGCTCCGGAGCAGACAAATTTCGGTTTCTTTCTTTCTTTTTCTTTGATTGAAGGTTTAGCGACCACCGTGAGCAACTCAATGGGCTATAAGCAGTCGCCCGTCCCTAATTTAGGGTCACTGGTTGCAGGGAAAGGAGAGAGCCAGTGCCGTAAGACAAACACAACATCCATGCCTCACCGGGATTCGAACCCGAACCCTTCACGAACGAATGATCATAAGCCAGCGCTTAGACCACTGCGCCACCGGGGCGGCGAATTTTGGTTTCAGTTTCGGCACTGACAAATTTGTGTTTCACACAGTGTAGAGTGGATCAGTGGAGTAACGGATTGATGAAAATCTTGTTGTAGATGAATAAAATGTTATAACTGTCCGGGGGAGATTTACATGCGTATATATGCGATTGACATAAAGAGTCATTTTGGCAAATTACGTGACAAGAATAGTCGACTAAATTGCATGAGGTACTGAAAAGTCACTTCATGCGAAATGAAAAACCAGTAGATACTACCGTACTTTTCTACATATAAGACGAGATATTTTTAATCTTATACGCCACATCGATTTATTTATTATATGATCATTGAAATTTGCCAATGAGAAAATAAATACCAAAGGCCTTTATAATTTGCCAATGAGAAAATATATACCAAAGGCTTTTCCATAAAAACTGAGAGTAATTTTGTTTGAGTTGGCAACTGTGCGAAGGGAAAAAATATCCTCGCAGACGACTAACTGAATTAAGGAAGTATCTATGGCAACAGTTATTAGCCGGGAAAGACGATTCTGGTTTTGTTATTGCGCAGTTGTTTAAGGTACGTCTGCATTTCGCCATACAGCTATCGAGGTCAGTGATTCAGAGTCAAGAAGTGAAATGCGTTGTGCGATAAAATTTCGCTATCGTTTGGGTAAAACGGCTCCAGAAACAGTTGATTTAATGAAAAAAGTTTACAAAGATAAATGTTTTGGGTGAGTCAATGATTTTTAAATGGCACCATGACTTCAAAAATGGGAGCTTGTCGGAAGAACTGTTTTCTAGGCCTGGTCGACCTGAAAGTGTTGTTACGGAGCGTATTGTAAGCACTGTTTGGGCAATCCTGCAAGAAGATCGACGAATGACGAGTGAAGACATAGCGGCGTCAACCAATATTTCAAATACGTCGACATTCTGCATTCTACGCGAAAAATTACTGCTGCATCGCGTGTGTTCCAAATGTGTAGATGTGTACCTCATCACCTAACGGGAAAACAATTGTTAGACATAGTTCAGGTGTGTCATGAGTGGAAACAAATGATTGCAAAGGATCCAAATTTTCTAAACACAGTAATAACTGCCGATGAAACATGGGTCCACTATTTCGACCCCCTTACAAAGCGCGCAACAAGTATATGGAAACACACAGGCTCGCCTCCTCCGAAAAAAGTCCGCCAAACCAAATCAGCTGGGAAGGTAATGAGAAAATTTTCTTTTATCATAAAGGTGTAGTTTACCAGCATGCCGTTCCTCCACAAATTAGTTTCAATGCTGAATATTACATATCAGTCTTGAAGCGTCTGCGACGACACATATCGATTAAGCGACCGGAACTGGCGGGCAACTGGACCCTACACCATGGTAATGCCCGCCCACATGTGGCTGCTTGTGTTCAACAATTTCTTACGAAATGCAGTATTGAAATCATGCCACAGCCTGCCTACAGTCCTGATCTCGCTCCGTGCGATTTCCGGTTGTTTCCAACAATGAAGGAGAAGTTTCGTGGTGCAACATTCAACACAGATGCGGACGTTATGCCGTATAAAGGTCGCTGCAGCTTCTAACAAAGAATTTGTTTTTCACTCTATCAAGCTTCAGTTTCAGTTGTATGACTCATCTAAATTTAAATTAAACTACTGCTTCCATTATTTATTAAGCTTATCTTAATTTATTTCATGTTCCGATTGAAATCAAAAGCTTTTCCGGTTTTTGATTTCAATGGGGGAATCGGAGAAATAGCAAGGAACGATAACTCAATTCTCAAACATTACTGAGACTTGTCACATGTAGACAAACCTTTTTTTTTTTTTTTTCATTATTTTTTCTTCATTTTTTTCATCCTCGTGCTGCGATTTCTTCCTCTGGTCGGTCGGAGGAAAGGAACGCAGTAGCGTCACTTCGTAAGAAAAAAAAACTTACGGAATTCAAGCTTTTGCAGAAAAGAAAAATGCGGAATTTGTCTTACTTTCGATTTCTTTAAATATTTGCTGAAACATTAAAAATATAGTAATAGAATTTCGGAATGCTAACGGTATTTGTTGTAGCCTCGTCTTATATTCAGAATCGAGTTTTCTGTGCATTAAGGCAAAGAAATTGAAAAATTTAAGCCATTCAACTTATACTTCACATCGACTTATAAGACGAAAAGTACGGTACGTAAATTTTCTGAACCTTTTGGTTATAGTTCTTTATTCACTTAGTTTTTTTCTAGTGTGTTTTGTGTTCAACAAGTTTAGCGATGGCAGTAAATTCAACAAAAAATATCACAAGTAATATAAACAAGTTAGTATAATCATGCAATGCATTGATTAAGATACTCTTTCCAACATAACCAGAAATCATTACTTAAGTTATTACTCAAGTTATGAGGATAACGACTGTGGAATAAATCTCGCTCCTGTGTCCTGACCTTTGACCCTATGTCGATGACATTCAATAGAAGCGGTTCAGTGTACCTCCGAAACAACATACTAAAGTTTTGTCGCAATAGAAGTATTTTTAGTCAAGTTATGAGGATAATGGCTGTGGAATAAATCTCGCTCCTGTGTCCTGAGATTTGATCCCATTTCGATGATATTAAACAGAATTGGTTCAGTATACCTTCGGAACAACATACTAAAGTTTTTTCGCCATTAAAGCATTTTGTACCTAAGTTATAACACATAAGTGCAATGGAATGAATCCCGCTCTTATGTCCTGACCTTTGACCCCATTTCGTCCATGTTTAATAGGATTCGTCCCCTGGTGGTCCCCTACCACATACTAAACTTTCATCGAAATCGAACTATTTTACGCGAGTTATCGTGCGGACAGTCGGACGGACGGACGGACGGACAGACAGACTGACAAAGCTGGAGCATGTTCGCTTCTTCAACCTACATTTGAAAAGCGTAAAAAAACACTAAAAGTTACTTATAGATTTTACCTCGTATCGCCCTATAATTCAATGTAGTTAGTACATCTTTGTTGCATTTGGGTTAGTCGTGTGGGTCTACTAAAGTTTGGCTATCATGTCCCACAATAAATAGTCTGCGTCGAATGGGATATGTGTGGATTGTGGAATCGAGGACCCATTGATTTTTTCAGCAGTCAACATTAATAACATTTTTCAATACCTTATAAGTTATAATCGTTTCCCGTTTTCGTTAGTGCTTTCAGGAAAGATATGGAGACGGCCCCCTTTTTCACCACACTGTAAAAACATTTTCTGAAATTCACGAGACTCTTTCCTTGATTTCTTTCGTGAATTAACGAAGCATATTTCTGATACAACTTTTTCCATAAAATGACAGAAAAAACTGAATTTCACGCATTTTCCGTAGGCCAGAAAAATTCTGAATTTTCAGAAACCTTTCCGCAACTGCTTTCTTATACTGACGGTAAATTGCAGTTTTTCAAGATGTGTTAACGGAAAATTTTGAATTTTCAGTCACTTTTCCGTAATTCCTTCTTATATTAACAGAAAAACTCCGTTCTTATTTTTTTGGGACCATACGACGAAAAATTTCCGGTAATGAGAGAGATTCACGGGAATACTTGCGGGTTTGCTTAACCGTTAAATTTCAATAGTCTGTCGAAGCATTTGATTTTGAAGTTCTGTATCGAGATCGGATATTGTGGATACTATGTCGTATGAATTTTGGTTCATGTGGCACAGAACATTTATTCTCCTCTTTCCCACTTTGTGCATCAGCTATTGTATAGTGTGTTACCGTAAGAAAATAGGTACTTAATTTATTGTACAGGTGATTGTATGATGCCTATGTATCAGTCTGTGAATTCCTTAAGACCAAAACTATATAGTTATCTACAGTAAATTTTATATTTAGAAGTTTTGTGTTATAATGTTATGAACAGTACATTGCACCTTCTCTGAGAGATAATGAAAAGTTATTGTCAGTTAAAAAAAAAGATCTCAAACTCCAAAACATTCTGTTGCTTCGAAAAATCACGATGAAAAAAATACGAAATTTGTAATAAAACCTCCTATAGAAAAAATAAAATTATTACAAACGTATTCGAATAACTAATAGCCTCCAATGGAAAATAAAATGACCAAATAACTTGCATTAATGAAAAAAAAATCATCACCGCCCAATTAGTTTTACCATGAACGTGAGTCTGATTCCTGTGACTTTCTGGCTGAGTGGTTAAGAAGCGCTGCCTCAACCCAAACGACCTGGGCTCGATCAAGGATTTTCTCGCGTAAGGATTGAAATATTCAGCGTGTTGGATTTCGCCAAATTTCTGTCTAAATACAAAAAAACTTCAAACGGAGTTTTCTGAAATAAACGGAATTACTAACTACGGAAAATCTGTGAAAATATGGAAGTTAAAAAAACGGGCACTTTTAGATACGGAAATTCCGTTAAAAGGCGAACACTCACCGGCAACTTGCACGCTATTTTCACAAATTGCTTTGTGATGTCACACCACTTATTTGTTGCAGTGCAGTTTTGTAGCAGCCGTGTAATGTGGGAAGTCAAGAGACTTACTTTCGATTCCAAACATTAATGCTTTCAGAGTCTCAGATTTTATTGGACTGTGAAAGAATGATACGTGGCCTTATCACCTTGTAATGTCAGATTCCTTGTGTGGCAGATGGCGTATCATGCATCTTTCGGTTTTAATGAGGGATTTCTCATGATGGGTCGGAGTGTCGTTAACGAGCACTTTTGCAATCGATCTGACGGAACGAGATGGCACAAGGGATGAAAGTGAATTGTAGGACAAAATGCCCGGTTTTTCGGAGCGGAGGAACAAAACGCAGGGAGTCTTGATGTAGCTACTGAGGAGAAGACTTCGAAGATTTCTCCGTCCCGTGAAGGGGAGGGGGAAAAGAGAAGTGGTCAAACCATCTTAGACTTGTGGGAGGTAAATAGTAGAGTTTAGAGAAGGATGCTTCATTCTCCGTAGGACAGAGGAATATTTCTTTGGGTCCCAGACTGAATTAAGAGAAAAGAACAAACTCTAGAATCTCAGGATCTAAATAAAAAAAAAGAGAGTGAATATGAAGTAATGTAACATCGGGACAGGATGAAGTTTCTTATATGCACCGGAGTGCAAAAATTAAGGACGAGATGGTTTTTCGAATGTAACGTCGTGCAGAAGTGCTCCATCCACATCGACTCAAATCATAATATAAGATCCCCAACATGTACGAATATGGTACAAGTGAGCAAAACCGTCTAAACAAGGAATACAAAGGATACAAAGGCACTTATTGAAAAGGTAGCTTCGAGCACAACTGGACAGAAGACAGAAACGTCCATGTGACAGGGGCAACGTCTGTCCATGCTGAGGACGAGTTTGTCAAGGAGCTGTTGAGGCATCGTGGCCCATTCCTCTTGTAGCTCCAATAGCAGCTGCGCAATCGTTGCTGGTGGCTGGTGACATGCTGTCAAGCGTCTCCCGAGAAGGTCCCACACGTGTTAGATTGTATGTAGGTCCGGGGAATCTTGCGGGCCAATACATGCGTTTAATATCTTCACTCTTCAACAGCTCTGCGACAGCCATTGTACGATGAGGTGTAGCGTTGTCGTCCATGAAGAGGAACTCAGGACCCACAGTACCTCTAAACAGACGCACGTGAGGCAGGAGAACCACGGTACAATAGCGGACACCAGTGACTGAACCTCCTTGGAAGATGTGGAGGTCAGTACGGCTACCAAGCATGATACCGCCCCAAACGAGAACTCCGCCACCTCCAAACCAGTCCCTTTTGATGATGTTGGAGGTGTGATTGCGTGTTCTCTGACGATGTCGGAGGTGTGATTGCGTGTTCTCTGACGATGTCGGAGGTGTGATTGCGTGTTCTCTGACGATGTTGGAGGTGTGATTGTGTGTTCTCTGACGATGTTGGAGATGTGATTTCTTTTTGATGATGTTGGAGGTGTAATTGCGTGTTCCCTGCTCTCTCTAGATGTGTATACGTCCATAATCGTTCGTCAGACTAAATCGGCTCTCATCCGTAACGAGAACTCGACCCCATTGCTGATGTGTCCAGTTTTTGTGTTCCTGGCACCACAGAAACCGCCGTCTCCGATGAGCAGGCGTTAATGGCACACGCCGTACTGGTCGTCGAGCAAATAGACCATCTTTGTGCAGCCTCCTGGCCATGGTAAAACGCGATAACGGACGTCCAGTTGTATGTTGCATGTGCCTTGCGATTTCTACCGCTGTCTGCCATCTGTCTCTTCTCGCCTGTAGGACAATATACATGTCGTCCGCCGCCGTGGTTGCTCGTGGACGACCACCGCTAAACTCTCGGACAGCTGTTCCTGTCGTTTAAAATGCTCGCCAAGCTCGCGAAACGATGCTGTGAGCGATTCTGAACTCCTCGGCCACACTAGTCACACCTCGACTTTCTTCCAACTTCCCTATGACGTGACCTCGGGTAAAGTCATCTAGATGTCGTCTACTGGATTGCCTGTTGGCCACATCACACGGTGGCAGCAACTCGACGTCGTTCCAACCGATGTACACCGTGCAATTGTTTTCACCGAATTGCTGAGCGTACACCGCCCGTGTGCTTTATACCCTTCCGACAACCCCCCCCGTCATGCTGCATAAATGCGCATGACCTGCCATACCGGACCCTAGTCTATCTCCTGAGTGGTCTTTCGATCCGTTCTGCTTGCTCGTTCCGCTGATATGATAATATCTCCTCTTCGTCCTTAATTTTTGCACAGCAGTGTAAATATCCCTGAATAAAGCTGTTCCGAACTGCAAAAGAGTCTTTATTTTTGTCTAAAAGTATTTTGTTTCGTCATTGGGGAAAATACAATTAAAACACCAAAACTTCTAAATTTCATACAAGAGGAGGTTTAACGAACCCATGGGACAGGGCACTGAAAGAAACACAGTGAGAGGTTATACACTAGGGTGAATCGCAGACGAATGGAAGGCACTTTGCGCCTCACTTGCTCACGGTGCCGCAAGAAAAACCTTTCCTAGGATAGGGAGGAAACTGTTTTCACGTAATTCATATTTTTTGGTATTTTATCAGAGTTGTTAGAAACATTTGTCAACATACATGATAAAAGAAGGACGGTAGTAGCATTTAGGGACACCAAGCAATTAGAAAACAAATGTATAAGAATACCAAAACTGGTAAATTATGTGCAAGAAACGAAATCATCGGATTTATTGTACAAGTAATTTAACGTATCAATGAAAAACTTCTTTTTACGGCATGAAAATATATGACGAGAGTCCTCGGAAAGAAAATACATATTCCATTTTCTGTCTCCAAAAATATTTCCGGTAATTCGAGCTATTCTTTCATTTTTTAAAAATATCTCACAGTTTCTTGTTGCAGTTTCATTTCTCCCCAGACTCGCGTTCGGTAGTTACTTATGCTTTCCCTTCCTGCTGCTATTTGAAGAATGACGTAAGAAGCCCCCTTCCACCTACAGAGGAAAACTAAAATTCCATCTCAGATATTACGGTCCTCGAGCACAAATACGGATTTTCCTCGGATATCGCACTTGCACTTCGGCAAAAAAAAAAAAAAAAAGAACAAGAAGAAGAAATATTTTTAAGCATCATTCAAGAAACCTCTCTGCTCAATACTTGACATGGTACTAAGTCGGAAGGCGACCCGGTGCTAAAAAATCCCTATTGACCTCATTTTGGCAGGCATCCTGACTTAGTTTTCTGCTCTTGGCCTTGGCGCAATTAAAGCCTAGTGGTAAACAGGAGAGGAAAACAAAAGTGGAAACAATAATCTAAAAATGTCACTCTGAGGAGCGTGAAAATGCTACTTCGTGAGATATAGCGGTAAGTGTGGATCACTCAAAAGCTAAAACTGGAGGACGGGAAGGAAGCATTACGTAAACTAGTCTTCAAACAGGGAGATAAATTAACAAGAATGACGCAGCTGAAGTTCCCAAGAGCAATGAGCTTGAACTCCATTTTTAAGGTATCTTTGTTTCGAGGGAAAAACAAACTTTCTTTCAAGCAGGTTATATTATTATAACTCTTAGTGACAAAATTTTTAATAATCCATATCATTTTTTTAAAAGAAAATATCGATGGTGAAATTATTTTAATATTTGCTTCATTATACGTCGAAGTAGCAAATTACTATGAGAAACACCCAGATCTTTCTGCCTGTCTCACTGGAACGCTTGACGTCACAGCAACGTCTGCATTGTTGCGCCATCACGTATCGATCAAATCGTGTGTGCTCTCAGGATGTCAAAATGCTATATAATAGCACGCGATCACTTTTAGATGTCAAGGTGATCGCGTGCTAATTTAAAACATTGAATTATTAATGACTCGAATTCTGTTTTTTTCCGATCTACAAAATTCGAATTGAATTCTTAATATCACAGCAAGTTGAGTTTCCACGCGATCACATTGAGATGTCAAGGTGATCGCGTGCTAATTTAAAAACACTAGATTATCAATGAGTCGAATTCTATTTATCCGATCTAAAAAAAGTAAATAAAATTAAAATCAATATCACGGGAAGTTGCGTTTGTATATTAATTTAATTTTGAGCAATTAGAATATTAATTTTTACGCTTTAATTATTTTTTTACTTTTTTTATTTAATTAACTTTCCGAGTTTAGTTCTAATTCCATTACCCATTTTGGAAAATATCGATCTATCTAAACGATCTAACCTACAATAAAAACTGAAATCTTGAGATGTCAAAGTGAGCAATATTGCATGTAAAAGAAGATGTCACCCCAACAGCGCATTCTCGATAATTTAGATAGTTACGATTTGCAATGCCAGATGTCGCTTTATTTTGTAGAAAAAGCTTCGGTATGAAGTTTCAAACTAACCATCAAATAGAACAGTTTAAAACGAGCCGTAAACGGAAAAACGAGAGTGCCGGAGAAAAAGTCATTTAACGCGAAAAATCAAAGCAAAAGTTATTAAGGTAAAATTACACGAAAATAACTAGACTGGAAGGAGCATTGTCAAACAACAACAAATATTTTACACAGAATGTTTATTTATCGCGAGGTTTTTTTAAAAAACGGAAATAAATAGCAAATAATTTTCAGTTCTAAGATGAATGAGTTTTTACTATATACGCTCATTGTCATAAAAATCCGTGCACCAAGAAAAAACCTAGCGATTACTGCGAAACACGGCGAATAACTACTGGGAGGAAAGACATGCAAATGATTAAAGTTTCGTGCGATTGCGTGTAACCGCGCGTCCAAGACGGGCGTAGCAATCACAATCCTTGGAGCTGAAAAGTGACTCCACATGGATGTCGAAGTGCACGGTACGAGTCAGGTGAGATCCCTGAGCGATAGACATGCCGTAGAGCCTCCGTAGATGTCCGTACGGGCAACTGACAGAATTTGAACTAGGCCGTATCGTCCGGATTAGAGCGGCAGGGTGGCCGTCGCGTCGAATCGGCCGCCATTTTGGCAGGCCGGACAGTACGGTGCGATCGTGTTGGGAGCAATGGACACGGGAAAGCATCCAGACACGGCGGACTGGTTCTGGATGATTCAAACACACCACCAGCAGAGAGAACCGTGGAATTCGGAAGAGCGGCACGCACAGATGCAACGACGTCCTTGTCCAATAACCAGAGACATGTGGCGCAGCACAAGGGACTCCTGTGCCCGCCAGAACTCTTTCCAGGCGCCTAGCAGAGGCCAATCTTCACTCTCGATGGCCCTTAAGTTTTCTGACATTAACACCTGACCATCCTCGGCGTTGATTGCGATGGTGTTAGGAGCGAGCAGCGTGGAATGCTACTGACTGGCGGCGTATAGTGTTCAGCTATTAATCGTGCTTATGTATGGGAAGGGACGACCTCCGTGCCAGAGCTTGGAGGACCGTAGTTGAGCACTACAATCCTCACCCCACTGAACAGCGGCACATGTCCCTAACTGCAGGCGTGATGGTCTGGGGTGCTATCGAATATGACACGCGGACTGCCCTCGAAGTGATCCGAGGGACGTTGACAGCACAGCGCTACGTACAGGAGATCCCGCGGTCCCGTGAGTTGCCGTTCCTGATGGTGCGTCCCGAAGCCATTTTCCAACAAATTCGCACACTGCTTGGGTTTCCCAGGAGGGTTGACGTCATGCTTTGACACCTCCGTGGCCTTCCAGATCGCCTGATCTCTCGCCCATCAAGCACATGTGGGACCAGATGGAACGCCAGCTTTCTCGGTGTCCCGGTGTTCGTATTTTAGAGCGTCAGTTGCAAGACGTGTGGGCCGATCTGTCCCAGGATGACATACGGCGTCTCTTTGACTCCATGCGGCACCACATCACGGCATGTATCCGAGAACGAGGTGGTCCGACGCGGTACTAACGCTGACCGGTATGTGTACCGTAAGTCCGTGGGAAATCATTCTTCTGCTGCGGTATTGTAATCACTTGTTTTTGGTATGTACTACCTCACTCTATTAAAATGGCATTTCAGACCGACGCCTCCTTCTTGGTGCGGGGATTTTTATGATAATGAGTGTAAGTTTTTACTATATTTCCTTACAAAAATTCGGTGTCTATTTGATTTCTTTTCAATCTGCTTCAATTTAAAATTTCACCCCATTTTAGGACGGAACATGCCCTGTATATTAATATTTAGTTAAAGCTTAAAAACAACCGTCCTAAGACGGACTAAGGGTTAGTTATTGAGAAACCTCAATAGCAATCAGACACATGCTATGATGTTCAGATGGCTTTATGGAAACCTCACTGCAACGGATTTAGACGTTTACGAAACTCAGATATCTGCAATATGGGAAACATTTTTGAGAGAATACTCTGATATTCTTTGTAGATAATTTATGCTATGTATCTTTCGCATGCCAAGATCTTTGTGGGTATGAAATGAAACGAGTGATTCTAGAGTATACATTTATGTACGTACAACACATTTTATTTATTAGCGTTACTCATGACTACTCCAAGCCATACTCCGGTACATACTAATTGGAATTAAATCATAACAACAAACAATAAGGTTTACTAATTCCTGACATTAAATGGTACTTAGATAGGTTGATTAATGAATGTTAGTGTTATAAGACCACTGAAACAAGACATGTGAGTCATATAAGTAAATAGTCAGAAAACTTTAGTGGCGGTAACAGTAAGTGCACTCTTCACAAGAAAAAAAAAACTGAAGCAACCCGAAAATTGTTCGATTCTGATGAAACTCCTCATACAAGTGCCGAACGACTGATTATGCAAATGCCTAAAAATAACGATCAATGACTAAATAGTGGCCCCCCACAGCGCAAGGCATCCGCGCATCGAGGAGGATATACCAAGAGCAAAACTCGTACGCAGGGATAAATGTGGCAGCAGATTGCAGTTGCAATAACCTCCACGTACTGTGAGGATGCCTCGGATCTGTTCACAATACGAGCAGTTGAGTGAGTTTGAGAGAATATGTATAACTGGGCAGAGAGGGGGCCGGTTGGTCAAGTAGACGTATCGCCAAACATTTCGATCGGGCAGTTGGACGATGTTGGCGCCAATGGGTAAAGCAGGGCACAACCTAGCGTCCCTGCTGGACCCTCGCCTCACAGGGATTCGAAACCGGACACAACTCGGCCGAATGAAAAGAAGCCCAAGCTCAGACAACAGTGCCTCCGGACCTCCTCTGCGGTCTTCCAGACGGTTCGGGAGACTTTGGAAATTATTTTAGGAGATCCTTTTTGTTTTCAAATCGAAGCTATAATAGATATTTCAGTTGAAATAAACGTAGATTTCAGACAGAGCCGAGTTCGTTTATTTTGTCGCTCAAAGCAGTTGCATATTTCCGCCTCAAATAGGAGCTGACTTTTTTTTTCCAATGTTTATTAATAGCGGACACTTCTAATTGCACTGGTATTGGAATGATCCTTTCAACAGGAAACGTACTTCTGAATAGAAAAAAAAACAGCTCTGACTTCAGCTAAATGTATTTCATTTTAAAGTTTAATTTCCTTATATGGTTTTATATCTACTACAAATGGATTTGTGCATGTTAAATTTTGAAAGCAATTTCTTGTACATTGGGTTCCGTCAGCGAAACATTCCCATTTCCACCACTGATTTACGGGCACCATTTAGTTCTGGCCGCTTATAGGTTTAAATCCCAAAAACTGTAATTTTTTCTCGTAAGATGAGAATAATTTTATTTAGTAATACTTCCGGAAGAGAATGTGATGTTCAGAACTTTGTTTGCATCCGCGTGACACCCTGCGTAATTTTCGCCGTTTTATTCACATCCAGGCTTCCTGTCTCATCTTCGACCAGTTCCAAACTACGACTTCCAATTTTATCACTTTTTTCGTGGGAATGGGATCATTTTATGATCTTCGATGCAAGGGACATCTTTAATAAGGCTGATTTTGCTTGTGATAAGGAGTTAGAATTTCTACACCTTCCGAAGAAAGGTTTTCGCAAATGGACGTTATAATAGTGTCCTTCAACTGATTTATTTCTCCTTGTTCGTGATATCGGGAATACTTTCTCCATGCTGTATAAAACTGTCCATTTTTTCTCTAAGGGAGGGGTTATGGAAGTGTCTTTATTAGAAATGCTATGTGGGGGAAGGGGGTTGCGAGAGGTCTCGCTTTCCCTGAAAAGAAAGTTCGCTCTAAATTGCGCCTCTTAAGACAGAGGACTCTCTGCTTTTAATACTATGCAACTTACCCGATAGCAGTGAAGTAAATCCCATGCAAACAATTTCGATGTAATGGAAATGGCTAACGGAATCACTAGTGCTTCGTGATAGGCAAGTGATCTGCCTAATTCGTATGTAACTGGAGAACCGCCGCCCGCCGCTGACCAATTGCGTGATCGCTAATGGGGGCTGAAGCATGATCCACGCTCGGCTGATGAAGATATTTATGTTTTGTATCTCCGGAAAGTAGCAGTTTGGACGCTATGCGTCTTTTCCGACAGCAGTAATCCCATGCACAAAATTTCGATGTAACGAAAATGGGTAACGGAAGTACTCAAAACCATCCTTGAAATCTAATTTTTGAGTACTGTCCCATGAAGGGATGCAACAGGGGTTAATTGCATTATTACTCATTAATATATTTTGCTTAACTATCGCCGAACATTATTTCATTACGTTTTGCGTAAACGTAACAATCTCTCATTGCAATCTGCGTAAATTACGAGAACCTGATGCTAGATGTGATAAAAGCCTTTATATAAATGCATCTGCTATGAAAACGAAGCGTAGTACAAAATTTCGTTTTCTCCCGAAACCTCCAGCCAATGAGGGGCGGAGTAACTCTATAGACGAGAGCTTTAAAATGATATACACTAAGTGGCCACTTTATTATGACCACCTCACAGTTTTATGAGCTATGGCTGCACGCTGTTGCCGTCAGAGGGCGAGGCTAGTATAAAAAGGGAAAGCTTAGTGCTTGCAACAGTAGTAGAAGGCGATTTTTGACGGTGACAGAGATGGGTAAAAAATGTGATTTGACGGACTTTCAACGTGGGATGATTGTAGGAGCTCGGAGCCATGGAGCGTGTATCACCAAAACCGCCGCATTCGTGAAATGTTCCAGAGCAGCTGTTGTAAAAGAGTTTAAAGACTTGACTGTCAGCCAAAAAACTGGGTCTCTACGTGCAACGTGTGGTCGTCATCGACTAGTGACTGCTCGGGCGGAACGGAGAGTGTCCATACTGGTAACAGACAACATAAGAGCAACAGTGCAGCAAATTACAGACCATCTTAATCAAGGATCCCCTCAAATGATCTATGCACGCACTGTTCGCCGTACACTGCATCGGATGGGATATGGCAGCCGAAGGCTTGTTCGAACACCTTTGCTGTCTGCAGTTAACAAGAGAAAACGTCTACAGTTTGCACAGGAGCACAAGGATTGGACAGTCGATAATTGAAAACAAATTATGTGGTCCGATGAATCACGTTTTTCGTTGCACCATTCCGATGGCCGTGTGAGAATTTGACGGAAACAGCACAAAAGCATGGACCCCAAATGCATTGCTACAACCCTTCAAGCTGGTGGAGGCAACGTTATAGTTTGGGGAATGTTTTCTGGCATGCTTTGGGCTCTTTAATTCATGTTGATCCACGTCTGACTGGCACATCATATCTAAACATCGTTGTGGACCAAGTGCATCCTGTCATGTTGATGGTTTATCCCAATGGCGATGGCTATTTTCAACAAGACAATGCGTCCTGCCATAGCGCTCGTACTGTACAGAATTGGTTTCAGGAACATGCCGGTGAGTTTACTTTGCTTAGATGGACCCCACAATCACCAGATCTCAATCCCATTGAGAATTTGTGGGATGAAGTTGAACGAGCCATCAGGCAGCTGGAGATCTATATCCCAGCAATCTCACACTTATGGAAAGTGCTATTCATCAAGCATAGTCTCAGATTCCACAAACCACCTATCAATATCTCGTGGAGTCCATGCCACGAAGAATCGACGCAGTATTAAAGGCAAAAGGTGGCCCAACGAAGTACTGAGGGAGTGGTCATAATAAAGTGGCCACTCAGTGTATAACCTGTAGATGCCTTAGACCAAAAGTTACCAATCACCATCGCTAGGACATTGCGATTCAGTATTTCTTTCTGTCTTGAAGTCAAATCATAGCATCAGCGTGGGCAGATGGACTTTCGTAGCAATATCACTATTCATCAGGAACGTTCCGTATATGTGTCAAGATACGTTAGTCCAAATCTGAATAATATGTTGTTACGTTGCTGGTTGCCTTCTGCCCCGAATAAGCTCGAGACGCCACTCACAGGATAAAACCGAATCGCTCGGATTCAACCTCTGGATCAGAGAACAGTAAAGAAGAGAGTGAGCACATAAAAAAAACTTTCTCTAGATAGCATTACATCAACAAAAGAACATCAACATTTAATAACTAAAAATAAATACAAGATTGGAATTAATCGACATAAAATGTCTACATTGCCTTAAGAAATCCTCCCAGTGGTGTGTGAAAGGTTAGCGAACCTTTATGCATATTACACCACGAAAACAAAGGTTTCTTGTGTAGAACAATAACACCACTCGCTCTAGGAGGCAGCAGTAAACCGCCTGCTAGCGAAACGACTCGTTGTTTACTAAACCACCAGCAAAACACTTAAGATAATTTTATCGTACTTGGCCCTACTAGAGGAAAGTAAATATGCACGTAACAATATATACTATATTGACAAAAGTCAGCGGACACCTAGAATAGGAACACATTAGAGCAATTATTGACAGATATTAGTACGGAGTCGGTCCACCTTTGGCCTTAACGCATGCACTGACTCTTCGCCACATGCTTTCGACAAGGTTCTGGGACACAGCGATAGATATGCACTTCGATTTAGTACATAATGATGCCGCTAACTGTTGCTTAGTAGTAGGCCTTGGTTCCAAACTTCTTATGCGGCGCTCTATTTCATCCCATAGGTGCTCTATGGTATTAAGATCAGGGCTCTGTGCTGGCCAGTTCAAACACGATACGGAATAATCGTCAAACCACGCCGTAATAGTCCTTGCTTTATAGCTCGGTGCATCATCCTGCTGGTACCAACAAGGCTCGGTTCCATAGTATTGCCACAGAGTTGGTAATTGTCCAGAATATCGAAGTAGACGTGCTGGTTAACAGGTTTGTCCACAATAACCAATGGGCTGGGACCATACGACGAAAAACACCCCCACACAAGTACACCGCCAGCTCCAAACTTGACCGTAAGAACAGTACACTGTGGTAAATAGCGTTACCCCGGCTACCGCCATACCCACACACGGCCATCAGACTGATGGATCGTGTATCTGGATTTATCAGTCCATAGGACCCGTTTCCATTGATCTACGGTACACCATAAATGTTCTTTACACCTTCCGAGTGGAGATGAAAGGTTTATGAGCAGCCGCACGACCACGAGTGGAGATGAAAGGTTTATGAGCTTTCCGAGTGGAGATGAAAGGTTTATGAGCAGCCGCACGACCACGGTAACCCATGGAATGAAGTTCTCTGCGAATGATACGTGTACAAACCGAGGTTCCAACATTTTACTCACCTGTACACGAAAGTCTTGTGCATTACTCCGTCGATTAGCTGTAACGACTCTCCTGAGACTTCGACGTCCTCTATCACTGATTTTCTTCGGTCTGACAGTACGTTTTGTTGCTTGAGGACGCCATGTGTTTTCCACTTATTCAGTGCATCCAAAGCAGTTGATTTATGTATGTTTAAACGCCTCTCAGTTTCTCTTATGGACAACCCACTAATATAACACCCAACAATCTCTCCTTTCTCAAAGTCAGTTCTCTCTCGCCGCGACATTTTCACTCAACCTCACAGTGCGATATGATAGCGGTCAGCTACAGGCTTGTTTTTATACCGTTTGCAGCTGTACCGCGCATCTTGGCAACGCAGGGATCCGTTCATTTGCTTTCGAAGGGGTGACCGGTGACTTTTGCCAATAGAGTGTATTTGTATCAAGATCGTTTCTTACGTTAGCCTAAATCTTAATAATATGAGGTAGCAGAACATCATTAATGTATCGTTGGCCAGTCATAGTCCCAGTTGGAAGAACATGAACGTCGAAATATTTGCTATAGCCGCCGCCGTAGTTTAATAAATACATGGCGGATATCGATCCCTTTCCTGTATGTTTGCTGGACAATATGCAGTACCACTATCACGCCAGATCAATTCTCATAGTTTAATAAATACATGATTCACATATCTATTCTCATCTGAGAAGAGTACAGCAGACCAGTATTTATCAGTCCAATTGCGATGTTGATGGCACCCTTGCAAACGGGTGGTACGGTGACGTCTGGACAATGGGATGTACACAACAGGACGGCGGGCGTATAGTCCTCCTTCATGCAATACATGATTCGACAGTTTTTCGGGAGATCCGCTTGCCAGTAGCAGCCATAAGACTGATTTCACTACCTCACTAGCTGTGCTGCGCCGGTGTTTTTTTGTTGATAGCACTATGTACCGATCTATTCTGCAGGTGTCGTACTGCGACTAAACACGACCTCCCCCGTGACGTTTGCTACACTCTCTATTTGTTTGAAATGATTTAAGCCTTGAAACAACACTGTGGCTGACGTCGAGCTCCCTGGCAACATCTGTTATTTTTCGCCCTTCTTCAATCTTGCCAATAATACGGCCACGCGTAAAATCATCTTAGGTGATGTCGGAATAGATATACTAAAAATTGCAAGTTTGTCAATTGATTCTTTCCCTTTCATACTTTGCGTTTGAACAACAACGGTCAATACGCGTCAAATCCTTTATATTTCTTATCAGCGCTATGACGTCACGAACAAGTTCGGCAATCCAAAATTTGCATACGCACAACACGTCTTACTGTATCTTATGCTAATTTCCACATTTTCCTGCCTTCATTTTATGGTTTTATCGACAGTCATCCGTCATTAATCCAATTGTCCGGCAGTGTACCTTAGTACCGCTCAATGTCAGGAAGCAGTAAATCTTATTTCTTGTTGTTATGATTTAGTTCCACTTAATATGTACCGTACTGTACCTCGGTGTGGTTGTGAGTGACGGGAATAAATGTAATGCGTCGTTGTAAGTAAATATATATATGTACATAGTCGAGTCACTTTTTTGTGACCACCTCCTACATTTGACGGCAACAGATCGTAGCCAACGAAAGAAGGCACGCGTCGTGAGCTGGCTTGGAGGGTATATGAAATGTACTTTAGGCATTCTGAAAACATATCACTCGTTGCTGTCATGGATAAAAGGAGCGATTTATCTCCTTTGCAAAAAGGGGTGATTATCGGCTTTCGAGCCAAGGGTGTTAGTGTTTTCGAAACAGCGCAGTTTGCGACCTGCTAGCGTGCTGCTGTGATTAAAGTGTACTGTGATTGGAGAAATGGCACCATTGCGAATAAGTGACTTCTAAACTGCTGTGCACCCCGTGCCATGGATGTGAGAGGTGAACGTCGGCTTCGAAGGTGCGTGAGAGCCGATCGACATGCTGCAGTGGAGCAACCCACTGGCCGAATGAACCAGGGGGCAACCGGAAGTGTGTCTGAAGCGACAGTTCAGTGAACCCTGGTGCGTATGGGGCTCCGATGCAGACGGATGGTCACTGCACCTATGCTAACAAAGGTGCATCGGCCGAAATGGCTTACATTTGCACGGCAGTATCGGAATTGGACCTCCGCTGATTGGCAAAGGATTGCCTTCTCCGATGAGTCACGTTTTCTGCTTCATCGAACGGATGGACATTGGCGTAACAGGCAAGAAGCATTGGAGAACCAACTATGTTAAACCATTGCTGGTAGAGCACAAGCTGGTGGGGGCAGCGTTATAGTATAGGGAAGGTTTTCGTGGTATTCCCTGCATCCACTCATACCTGTGGAAGGCACTATAGACCGAATTTATCATGAATCCATCCTTGCAGACTATGTACACCCATACATGCTGATTTTCTTCCCTGGGCGGACGGGATCTTCCAGAACGGCAATGTGACGTATCACACAGCTAGAAATATCTGAGCGTGGTTGAAAGAGCGCACGATGAAGACTTCAAAGTACTTCCCTGACCCCCTAATTATCCAGACGTAAACCCAAATGAGCATCTGTGGGTCCACTTCGATCGTGTTTTTCATTCCATGGATTCTCCACCACGCACCCTCCCGCAGCTGTCAGTTGCACTGAAGTCAGCATGTCTCCACATACTTGTGAACAACTTCCAGCAGCTTATTGAGTCACTTACAGCCCGTCTAGCTGCTGTCCGCGCTGCACACGACGGTTACTCTGGATATTAGCTGGTGGTCACAAATGTGATTCGACCGTGTATAATATGACGGGATGTATCCTGTAGATATCTTAGACCAAACGTTACCAATCCCCCATAGCTAACACATTACGATTCAGCTTTTCTTTTTATCTTAAGGTCAGATTTTTGCCTGCGCGCGCGTAGATGGACTTTCGTAGTTACTATATCACATTTCATCAGGATTGCTCCGTACATGTGTCAAGATCGTTCCTTGAGTTAGTCTAAATTTGAATTATATGTTGTTACGTCGCTGGTTGCCTTCTGTCCCGAATAAGCTCGAAACGCCACGCACAGAATAAAACCGAATCGGTCGGATTCAACCTCTGGATCAGAGAACAGTAAAGAAGAGAGTGAGCACATAAAAAAGAAACATTTCCTTAGAGAGTGTTAAATCAGCAAAAGGACAGTAACATATAATATGGTGGCAGTTTAAAAAGTAACAGTGTATTGACTATTTTGAGATACATAGTTGAAAGAGAGAAAGAAATGATATTTAATTTTTGTACATAATCCTCCACCTTTTTAATACATTCCTCACACAGTTGCACTAACTTCTTTAGTCCATGAGAAAAAAATATTTTGGGATGTGCTTTCAACCAGGAATTCTCCTCTTCCTTGACATCCTAATCACTCCTAAATTTTCGTCCTCTCAAAGCGTCCTTCAGGGATCCAAACACGTCGTAATCAGGGGGAGAAAGATCAAGGCTGTATGGAGGATGCTGAAAGATCTGAAATCTCAATCTCCGGATGGTGTCAAGAATTACAGCGGACGTGTGAGGGCAGGCATTATCCTGAAGGACAATGACGCCTTTAGAAAAACGTTCTCTGCTATAGCTCTGTATTGCAGGCTTCAGCTCCTTCTCCAACACTGCGCGGTATCGGACACAATTCACCGTTTTCCCCTTTTATGATAGTTCTCCAAAATTGGTCCATTCATATCCCAGAGGAGAGTGAACAGGACCTTTCCAGGGGATGGTTGAGACTTGAACTTCTTCTTGACTGGAGAAGATGTGTGCTGCCATTCTGAAGACAGTCTCTTGCTTTTCGGGCTCATAGGGATACATCCAGGTTTCGTCCCCTGTGACGATACGTGCCAGGAAGTCGTCTCCTTCTTCCCTATACCGCGTCGAAAAGGCTGTGGAAGTCTGCTCACGAATCATGTTGTGCCCATCGGTCAGCATCCTGGGCACCCACCGAGCACAAAACTTGCGATACTTGAGAACCTCCGTGACAATGGTATGAGTGGATCCGATACTGGCATCCAATTCCCTGGCCAGAACTTCTAAAGAAATGCGCCTGTTTTCACGAATAATTGCGCCAGCGCGACCCACCTTCTCATCAGTGACGGCCGTGCTGGGACGACCGGAGCGTTGCTTATCACGGATGGATGCTCACCCATTTTTAAACTCATCTACCCACTCGCATACTCCTCTTTTGCCAATGCAGGCATTTTCATACTGTTGCAGCATTCTTCTATGAATTTCGCGTGGTTTCACACCATCGGACCTCAAAAACTTGATGATTGCCCTCTGTTCCTCTACAGTGCAAACAGCTAAGGGCGCCGCCATTTTGTTTATGCTGCGCTTCCGCTAAGCACCCTACGCCCTCTATTGGGCAGTGTCAACAACTTCTCTGAGAATGTATCTTCCCTGCACGGGAGCTTGAAATGCCTGGGGTTTTAGTTTCATGAAATACTGTCAATTTGCTGTTAGTTTTTGAACGACCTGCGTAACTAAAAATAAATACAAGATCGAAATTAATAAGCATAACATGTCTACATTTTCTTGAAAAAGCCTCGTAGTGGAGTGTGAAAGCTTGGCGAATCTTTATAAGGGTTACAATAGCAAAAAAAAACGGGTTTACTACGTTATAAGCGTTCTTTGAGTAGAACAGTAACACCTCTCGCGCTCGGAGTAAATCCCTTGGTTGCAAAACGACCCGTTGTTTACTAAACCACAGCAAAACTCTTAAGATCATTTTATAGTATTTGGCCCTAACAGTAAGAATTAACTATGCACGTAATAATACATTTGTATCAGAATCGTTTCTTACGTTAGTCTAAATCTAAATAGCATATAATACGGAATACTAATCAAAATAAATATTGTTTTCGAAAAGTAAAACACTCGAAATACTTACTATTGCTGCCGCCAAAGTTTAATAAATACGTATTTAATTTCATTACTCACATATCTTCTTCCATTGGTTTTACTACAACACTATTCATTAATCCATGTACCTAAGTACAGCTCAATTGCAGAAATTAGTAAATCTTATTGTTTGTTGTCATGATTTAGTGTTACAGGGCTTGGTGTTGAGTTCTATTACAGCACCCTGTATGGAGAGTTCGTTTGATGTTTACTCTGTATACGGGGTTTAACCCGTAATTCTCCCAACTGGAGTAGATAAATAAAATACAAGGTATCAAAAATCGACTCTAGTCGAACTCTTTTCGTGCAGTGAGGAAGACTTTTATTCAGATGTTGCGGGGAATGTCTTCAAGCCTTGTCCCGATTCCTTTTGTCTATTATCATCAACCTCATTGCTTATTCCCTCTCTCCGTCATTTTCACTCTTTCCTTATTATATTAACACCTCGGTGTCCTTCTCGCTCTAATCGTCAGCACGCCGAATTCCGCTTATCTTTTCCCTGCCGGTCTCATTCCTCCTACTTCATCCGTTTCGACGAACCGGCGAGGTCTTATCACCTCGCTAAAAATCCTCCTTCTTCCTCGATTCCTGCCAGCCGAATCCCTTCTTCTCTTTCTTGCTCCGATAACCTACCTCCGAACCAAAACTCTCCCCTCCCGAAGTGTCCGACGGATTCCTAGAAAACCTGGTCACACCTTAGAAATACCTTCTCTCTGAAAACGCAAGATTCTTTAATTGGCTCGCTGCTCCGTCTTCTCCCTTCGTCGTGCTGCTTGGGACGGCGGAAAAGCAATAATGTCCAGTTTCATTCTTCTCTTCACGTCCACGAAACTATAAATCAAACACCCTCTCTGCTGCGACGCTCGGGAAAAGAAGTACATTGACGTTTGCTTTCCAGCTCATCAAAATGGCCGGAAATGAAGGAAAATGATTACAATTCTTTATTTCTAAAAATAGCTACTGAACTTCATTTCTGATAAATATGAAAGCCCCGGTTACATTAGTTTCACTTAGTATGTACCGTACTGTAGGTCGGTGCGGTCGTGTATGACGCAAATAAATGTAATGCGTTGTACGTGAATAAACATATTCACGTACAACGTCCATTCTGATGTAGATCTTGGCATGCGAAACATGCGCAGTAGAAATCATCTACAAAAAGCACCAGTGTGCTCTCTCGATTCAGTTTTTTCGCTTAGCAAGGCATGTAGAAAACCCTAATGATCATGCGTCTGTGGGACGTTCGCCCATCTCTAGTTTAGAGTCATTTGTTCCAGGGAAGGGACGCGGAAATATGAGAAAATTTAAAGACGCGGAAACGAACGTGGAAATCAGCCACGGACTGGTAGGCCACCAGCCCGAGCACTGATGAAAACCAAAGGTGGGTTTACGGCTTGATTCATGTGCACAGGGGTACAACAGTCAGAGATATGGATGATCACGTGATCTCTGGTCACAGTGTGGATACGTGGTCATCTGAACTGGAGCCATACTGCTGTAGACGGATATGAGATAATCTGAACATGGCCCGATTGGTGTAGATTTGATATGTGATAACCTGAACTGTGGTTATTGTGCTGAAGATCAGAGAAATAGTGACCTGAACTGTGGCCCTATACTGTAGACGGGATATATGATCACTTGAACTGTGATCATATTGTAGGAAATAAGTAGTGCGCTTAACTGTAAATTTTCTGCAAGTATTTCTGAAAATAACTTGCAGCAAAGTTGCAGCTAAGTGTCTATCTTTTAATGGAATGTCCGCCTTCAAAAGTTCCCGTTTCTTTTAATATCCGTATTTTCAAAAAAAATTTGTACTCAGCAATTCCGTTTATTTCAGAAAAGTCAGTTTTAAGATTTTCCGTATTTAGACAGAAATTTCGCAAATTCCAACACGTTGAATATTTCAAACCTTACCCAAGGGAATCCTTTTGCGCCGGTAATCGAGTCCAAATCCTTTAGGTTGAAGCTGCGAGTCTTAACCACTGAACCTGAAAGTCACAGGAGTCGCAAAATCCAACAAGCTCAAAATTTCAAACCGTACGCAAGGGAATCCTTTTGCGCCGGTATCCAAGCCCAAATCCTTTAGGTTGAAGCTGCGAGTCTTAATTAGTGAACCTGAAAATCACAGGAGTCGCAAAATCCGACACGCTCAATATTTCAAACCTTACGCAAGGGAATCCTTTTGCGCCCGTAATCGAGCCCAAATCCTTTGGGTTGAAGCTGCGATTCTTAACCAGTGAACTAGAAAGTCACAGGAGTCGCAAAATCCAGCACGCTCAATATTTCAAACCTTACACAAGGGAATCCTTTTGCGCTGGTAATCGAGCCCAAATCCTTTGGGTTGAAGCTGCGAGTCTTAACCACTGAACCAGAAAGTCACAGGAGTCGGACTCACGTTCAAGAAAAACTACTTAGGCGATGACGAGTTTGTTTTTCATTAATGCGAGTGATTTAGTCAATTTATTTTCCATTGGAGCTTATTATTATTTTGAATATGTTTGTATCAATTTGTTTTTGTAGGAGGTCTTATTACAAATTGGGTACAGGTAGATTTCGGTATAGGGGATAGATAAGTTCCACGAAATCGCCATTTATACCGAATTCGCGTAAAACGGGGGGCATTTTATTCGAACAATATAACGTTAGGTTCTCACTTATTCACAAATTCAGTTTAGAATAATCGGGTCATATAGTATTTAGATTACAAACAAAAAATATTATCTTTCTGAAACTTAATTTTAATGCAGAAAATATAGTGTCTACGTACAGTACTTACGAAATGTTAATGCTGAATACGTGTGTGACGTAACAGTCCACTGTAATTTTATAAAGTCCAATTTCATATCTTAAATAGTAGTAAGCTTCTGTCTCATCACATCAAAAGATTCTGATGATGTTGCAGTCAATCCATATTCCTCTGTTGGATTTCCGAAGCGATAAATCAGTTGCAGTTGAAGTGTTCTCGCTGGACGCTTGGCGTTCGTTTGAAGTGTCAAGTTGTTTTGTAAAAAAATGTTTAATTGTCGAGTGTGAAGTTTTCTTCACCATCAGACTGTACAACTCTTTGTAACATTTCGGAACATGTTCGACTTCTCTCTTCACTTTAGCACTTCTTCAAAAATTGTCATTTTTTTTTTTTTAATTGGAGGTTTAACGACCACCGTGAGCAACTCAATGGGCTATAAGCAGTCGCCCGTCCCTAATTTAGGGTCACTGGTTCCAGGGAAGGGAGAGAGCCAGTGCCGTAAGACAAACACAACATCCATGCCTCACCGGGATTCGAACCCGGACCCCTTCGGACGAATGATCAGAGGCCAACGCCTTAGACCACTGCGCCACCGGGGCGGCAAATTGTCATTGCAGCGTCGATCATTCGGAAGTCCTCGGCCATTTTTTTTGTTGTAGGCTTTCTTGCAGGCTGAACTTCCTCGACTTCTGTCGCTTCGTTTTTATTGTTCTCAGTGATTGCCGTCAGATACTAATTGCTTAAATCCTCGGAATGAGAGTTCAGAACCTCACACACACATTCTCTTCATCAACATCAGTGAAACCAATCTGTCGTGCCATGTCCGCTATCTCTCTCGTTGCACCGGTGATGTCACTGTCCATTTCACCTTCTGAAACTGATACAGTATCAGGCCATAATTTCCTCCATACGCACGTTAACATTACAGATGCATCACAGCGATTCATTGGTGCCATCTGTAGTGTTAACAGATGGCACCATTGAATCGCGTAAATCCGTATACCGAGATCTATTTGTATTTTTTCTATCGGGGTTTTTACGAAACAACAGAATGATTTGCAGCTTGAGACCCTATAACGAAGTAAATTTCTCCATCATTTTTATCCACGCCGGAGCTCGAACCCGGGTCCCCTCATTCCGGAATAAGTCACATAAGTCATCCATTCTGACTGCTATCTGCCTTTATGTCGTGTGCGTCCTTCTGGCAAGCACGTCACATCTCCCCCTCCCCCGAAAGAGGTCCGGGGGCATGGCCCACGGGTCAGCCGTTACCATGAATCGTTGCAGGCAGCCATCCGCTGTAGAACATGCACTTGAGAACTCCCTGTCAATCTGGTGTGTGGAATGCAACGTCACACACATTTATTTTTCGAAGCGCTGGAGAAGGGATTCTCTGATTTTTCCTCTCTCGCGGTGTGGAAAGAACATCACACCACTGCGAGATTTTGAACGGCCGGGTCATCCGGAAAGTTCGGGCGCCATTATAACGAAGAAAATTTCTCCGTCATTTTTATCCACGGCGGGGCTCGAACCCGGGTCCCCTCATTCCGGAATAAGTCACTCTACTAATTGAGCTACGCGGACGTTCGTTCTGACTGCTATCTGCCTTTATGTCGTGTGCGTCCTGCTGGTAGGCACGTCACAACCTTTTTTCAACTGACAATAACTTTCAATTATCTTTAGGAGAAGATGCAATTTACTGTTTTAAAATATTATTTCACAAAACTTTTAAATATAGAGTTTATTCTTGATAGCTATATAGCTTTTGTCTTAACGGCATCGTACAATCCCCTGTACAATAAATTAAGTCCCAGCTTTTTTACTGTAACATAATAAAGAATATCTGGCGCACAAAATGGAGAAAAGGAGAAAAATATCCTGTGCCACCAAAGTTCATGCGATGTACTATCCACAATATCCAATCTCGATACAGAACTTTAAAATCAAATACTTCCGCAGTCAATTAACATTCAGCAGCTAATCAGTTTCCCAAGTATTTCCGTGAATTTCTCATTTTTCCTCATACATAGAAAATGTGAGAACAGAGTTTTTCCGTTAATATAAGGAAGGAATTGCCGAAAGGTTTCTGAAAATTCAGAATTTTTTGTTAACACATCTTGAAAACGGTAATTTATTGTCAATGTAAGAAAGAAATTGTGGAAAATTTTCGCCAAATTCAGAACTTTTCTGGCGTACGAGAAATCCGTGAAATTCGGTGTTTTTTCCGTTATTTCACGAAAAAAGTAGTATCAGAAATATGCTTCCTTAATCACGAAAGAAATGACGGAAAGTGGCTCCTGCATTTCAGAAAATGTTTTACAGTACAGAATTCTGTAATTGGGATATATGATCACTTGAACTGTTATCGCAACACTTTAAATGGGTTTATGTGATCATCCGAATTGTGACACCAATGCCGTAGCGGTGATATTGTAACCCTGGGATCATAGATTTAAGCAATGGTAAACTTTAATAACCATTTAGAATAGTGTGAGTTAAATCATCACCATTTTTCTTAGCGCTTATTTGAAGACGGTCCCCTTTCCCCAGTTTTATGACAGCTCGTTAATGAGGCACGATACTTTCTTAACGCTATTACTGTCCAATCCGAGAGAATCATGGAGTTTAAATTTATGACTTCATTACCCAGCAAGGGAATGAGTGGGCAAGGATCTCTTCGTAGGGTAAGTTTCCGCCGCATAGCTATTCAAACATCTACAGGCAGAAAAAAGCGTAAGAGGATTTCTGATCTGGCTCTGGAAGAGAGCGGTTTGAAAAAAATGTTCCTCCAGGTCGTGAAAATGGTTGGAGGAGGATTATTCGTTGTCGTGAAAGCACAATGAAAAGCAAATCGGAAAGAGTAAATTTGGCAGCGGGATAACTGTGGAAAAAGTCCAATATAGTAATAAACAAAAAACGGAAGCTCCAGTCAATAATACAAAGTATGATAAAAAAAAAAAGCGAGGACAAATTTTGAAGACTCTCTCTGTGATTAACTGAATAAACACTGTTCTTGTCTGCAAAAGAACGACTCTTAACTTCAGCATGTATTTTGGGTATTTCATCATCTGGGAATAATACAAGTAAAACCCAGGAACTTCGAACTTCTTTACAATCGAATATTTAACGAATCCTTGAGAGAGGGCACTGAAACAAACTCAGTGAACAGCGTTGTTAACAATATCTGATCACCTGAACTGAGATAGCAATGTTGTGTACGGAATATTAAAAGGTTTAGACTACCAAATAGTATATGGCAAATGAGTTTCTTGTCAGCTGATTCCGATTTGAAAGAAAAGAGGACGGATATTTCTTTTTTTTTTTTTGATTGGAGGTTTAACGACCAGCGTGAGCAACTCAATGGGCTATAAGCAGTCGCCCGTCCCTAATTCAGGGTCACTGGTTCCAGGGAAGGGAGAGAGCCAGTGCCGTAAGACAAACACAACATCCATGCCTGACCGGGATTCGAACCCAGACCCCTTACGGACGAATGATCAGAGGCCAGCGGCCTTAGACCACTGCGCCACCGGGACGGCACGGATATTTGCATGAAACTGATACAGATGTTCGTTGAACATAGCAGCTAGTATTCTTTTCAAATATTGTGGCAGAAGAAGAGACGTGGGTGTTCGTTTAGACGTTTGCTTTTTTTTTTTTTTTTTTGATTGGAGGTTTAACGACCACCGTGAGCAACTCAATGGGCTATAAGCAGTCGCCCGTCCCTAATTTAGGGTCACTGGTTCCAGGGAAGGGAGAGAGCCAGTGCCGTAAGACAAACACAACATCCATGCCTCACCGGGATTCGAACCCGGACCCCGTTCGGACAAATGATCAGAGGCCATCGCTTAGACCACTGCGCCACCGGGGCGGCAGACGTTTGCTTGTTTGATCCCGATGAAGGACAGTGTAAGATGATAAAAGTTTGGCCCCCACACAGGATACCAGATCTTCTCAAAATAAATTAGTTAGATAGGGCTATTTTCAAACAGGATAGTCCTGGGATCATAACGTAAATGTATTGCCTATCGAGGAGATTATTTTGAACAGTAACTTTGCATAGAGAAAGGTTCGACGTACTCAACATAGGTATGTATTTTAAGCCTTTTTTACTTCACGGTTTAACGTAACTCTACGAGACATTTGCTAGCCCCTAATTTAGAGCCATTACTTCCTGGGGAGGGGGAAGAGCCAGTGTCGTAAGGTAAACACAATACCCATGTCTCCTCGGGGGTTTAAACCCAGCACATCGCAGACAACCGGTCAGATGTCGGCGTTGGGAGCACTGCATCCCCAGGGTTGCAGGGCTGTAGCTTGAGAGCCGCAAGGTGAAACGTTTTGAGCCTCCCCTTCTAAATATTCAATAAAGGTAAGAGTAATTAGCACATGCCATATTTGGAAAGAAAACTAATGAAAAATATTTCAATATCCACTGAAAAAAAAGCCCATAAAAGAGCTGATCAAGTTCATGTGCGTCGATCTATCAGTATGGAAATTGGAAGTTTTAAACACTAAAGTGTTAGCAGATCAATTTGTCGTTCTGACTTCCACGACAAACTATTGCAATCGTACACCGTATGTCCGTTCGTTCCCCGTATTCATTACCATTACGCATTTTTGAAATGCTCTGCATTCAGTGAAGTTCTTCTTTGTTTTTCTTTTTTGGGGTTTTTGATTGGAGGTTTAAATGATTTATTGGACCTGGTTGTATAAAGACATACAGGCAGACATAAACAGGAGACAGTAATTACACTGCAATAAGTACAAATTATACATGGTTGGCAGCATGCCTTATGTATACAGATATGAGACAGTGTTGATCATGTAACATATTGTGAACAAGTATACATCAAACATGGAATTTACGGTATGCTAAATGACCAATGTACACAGATAACCAGTGTTGGACAAGTGACACATTGACAGCCAGTGCCGAAAGACAAATACAAACATCCATGCCTCACCGGGATTCGAACCCGGACCCAACTAGGGCGAATGACCATAAGCCAGCGCCTTAGCCCACTGCGCCACCGGGGCAGCTCAGTGAAGTTCGTCGCAAAAATTTAGGCAAACACACACACACAATATCGGTTCAGAAATGTTGAAATACGAAGGAAAGGAACACAAATTATGAAAGCACAAGTGAAACATTTCACACTGTGACACACTATGCAATGGAAAATACATATGTACATGCAGTAGGTATAGCTGTATTTGTAGTTAGGCGTAAAAGGAAAAGTATCAAAATGTCTCAAAAGTTTAGAAACAGCAGATACTATTGTAAAATAGACAATTATTTTGGTGTTAAGACCAATAATATCAGTAGAATGGTCAAAAAGGGTCGTGACCCAGTGCAACAACAATCCAAATATGGAGTTTACACCATTCCTTTAAAGAGCACTGTAGTTGGTACACCAGATTGCATGTATGTGGGCTCTACAGCTCGTTCTTTGAACATTCGACTTAAAGAACTATAACGAAGTAAATTTTTTCGTCATTTTTATCCGCGCCGGGCTCGAACCCGGATCCCCTCATTCCGGAATAAGTCACTCTACCAATTGAGCTATGCGGACGTTTTATTCTGATTCCTATCTGCCTTTATTTCGTGTGCGTCCTTCTGGCAGGTACGTCACATCTCCTGGTACGTTACAGAACATAAATATGATATTAAGAATGGATTAATGAAGACAGCATTAGCCCGTAGAGTTCATGAAGGTGTACATTATCCAGATTGGAAGAATGCCAATATACTCATAACTCCTCATCCTGGTTCTTCGCTGCTGTTTAATGAAAGTTTGATTATTTTTAACAAAGGTCCCATATGCTGTAATGACAGCTTACCTGCCTTTGTACCAGGACAATAGAAAAGATTGATTAAAAGCATTAATCAGTGAATGATTTTTCGGCCATAATGAAGACAACGAAATAATTCTACTTTATTTTTATTTTTATTAATTTTATCCTTTAAAGATTTTTTAAAAATACTAACATCATTAGTTGGTAAATTACCTTTATGGTTTCTTATGTTTTTTATGTGAAGATACGACAATTTTTGGTTAACATACCCCCCCCCTCCCTTTTGTTTTTGTCACATGGTAGCAATTTGCTTCGTTTAAGTGTTGACATATCATATATGAACACGTAATAATTGTATTAATGTATCATACTGCCTTCCTTTTTTACAAATTAATCTTCCACTTATCATTGGCTAACGTTAATCCACGGAGTGCAATTTTTGCGCACCACTGGTCCCGAGGTCCTTTATGACATCATTCATCACATGTTCACAGTGTATATATTAGCCATCCACATAGTTGTCAAGTTCTTTAATAATCTAAAGATGGACAACTGGGTTGCTCGAAAGGTCTAATGTATGTTTTTGAACTTTTAGTTTTATCAATAAATATCCTTTGATCGTAATGGGAAAGTCTTAATTTTAAGGCTTTGATACCATCATTTTCAAGGATTGTATTACCGTGCAAGATGGTGGCTGCCTCCTTTTGATATCATTTTTATACCATTATTAGACATGCACTGTATTTTCAGTCATCTGTATAAATTTAAGAATACGTTTATGCGTGGAATAAATTAAATTCTGTTGAGTTTCCGTTAATACAATTTTAAATTAACAGTTCATTTAGTATTCATCGTATGAAAATTAAACAACATGTTGTCTTCTGTCTTCAGTGAATGATTTTCGTTTGGAGTTCTCAAAAATATTTCGTCCGAATTTCATTTTAAAATCACCGGAAGCAAACAATGGTATCGCATTATAAAGGTCACTATGGTCCAGTTTCAACCAAATCGACTATAAACATTTTTTTAAACAAAGCTTGAACTTGAAAATATCAAATTTTGTTTCGATCAGTTAATCAGTTTTTGAATCATTTCAGTCAAAAAAAAATTATATATCCTTAAAACAGTATTGCTGTGCTTATTATTTTTTTCAATAAATACTGCCATATTGGGTTAAAATTAATTTACTGAAGTAACCAAACATTTTCTAGCCTCGCTTATAATATACCATTGGTTGCGGCTCTGAGAGGAGGCTATTTTAAGCCCTCTATCTATTCTAATAAAAAAAAGTTAATTACCTAACGGTAATTACTTCCGGAACCACGTCCGTAATTTATGTGCTTATGCCAAATGATATCAATCGGTTTAATCATAAGAGAGATGTAAGGGCGTTGAGAGAATATTGAAAACAACTGTATACGCATTATTGCGGAGACTGTGCTTTCAACTATTTTAATCCACGCTTTTCTTTGAAATAAATCTGTGCTTCCTTTTCAAGGAGCAACATATTTATGTGTTCTTTCAGCGTTCTCGTGCAGCATAGATGACTTCCCATTAAATGTTATTTAGTGAGCATACATATGCCCCGTCACGGCTAAAAAATTCTAATCATTTTATTGTTCTCTCCCAGCATCCCTGGGAGAAAGTTTAACTAAAACATCAACCACGAGTCTTTGTTAAGTAAAGAAGAAAATTAAAATTTCTGAAAGCAGGGAATGCACTAAAAATACGAATTTCTTGTTTCATCATTTATTCCCCTTTAGGTAGAATTAAATTCGCATTTATCATTCTTCTTTCTTTTATAAAAACTTTGTCGGATCATTCTTATCTCAGATTCTTGGCTTTTAGTTTTCATATTATTTTAACGGATGGCCAAGGCATTTTACCGTAACCAGTACCAACAACATTTGCAAAAAATTTAATATTCGACGGAGTGTCCGTAACTTTTGTGAGACGTATAGAGTTCATCTCATCTTTTCACTCGGATTTAGCAGTATTTTCGAAATTTTTTAGTACACTGCACTTATTCTGACTCGGATGGGCGAAAATACAAGGTATGCCATATAAAAGAGGCCCGAGTATAATGAACGACAAACAGTCAGGCAAAGTTACTATATACATGGTAAACAATAGTTGAAATGACAGAAAACAGGAGTAATTTATCTGCGTTTACAACAATTGCTGAAAGTGCTGTCCTCCGACATCAAGACACAGCTGCACACGACGGAACATTTTCGTAACGCGCCACAACTCATCCGCAGTAATCTGGGCTTTGGCATCCGTAATGTTCACTTTTGATTCATCAAAAGTGAGCGGATTAGTTGCGTACACTTTGCGCTTTCAATGCTCCCCGCAGATAAAGGTCACGGGTGGGTGATCTGGGTGGCCATAGTCCCTTTGATACAGTTCTGTCTTCCCCAAACACTTCATACACAGCACGTAGACTGTTCCTCGCAGTATGTGCCGTTGCACCATGCTGCTGAAAAGAAGCTTATGTTCGCTCTTCTTCTGTGTCTTCTTCTGTACAAGCAGAAACCGGTTAGAAGCGGAACAAAGAGGTTTTAACTAGAAACCCGCCAAACAACTTTAACCCGCTTAACAACGTCTGGCCACGGGGCCTCTTTTATATGACACGCCCGGCATAATACTGTTACACGGATGTAGTATTTTAAAGCACTGATGTATCATATCATTTCTCTAAGCAAGTAATTTTCTATAGGTAAACACGAAAGGGGCTATCTACGGTGGCAATGGGTAATTAGACTTGTAAAAGTGAGTTTCAAAGGGAATCGTTTCTTTTGTGAGGAAGGTCGTTTTAGGAAACTTAAAGTGCTAAAGCATTTTATGACATACGCCGTAGTCAGGGGGTATTTTCATCAGCGAAGGAATCCAGTCTGCTTAATGTAGTATATTGCATCAGATACGCCACAGAACTTCAAGCTAGGGACAGGCAGCAGAGGTCAAGCTAAGGAGTCTGGAGCGGTTAGAAATTAGGGGATGATGCTTTTTTTTTTTTTTTTTGAGATAGGAGGTTTTTTGGGAGAGGATTTTGATACAGCGAAACAAATAGTTGCTATAAGGTACAGCATTCGAACCCAGCAACAACTTCATAAAACGAATCAGTTAAAAATACTCTAATATTCCACATAATTTTAGCTCTCTTGGTGTGCAGTTTTGTGGCATACGTGCGACGATATTTAAATCGTGAAAGGAGTATCTTATACATTACATTTGAATTTACAGAAGGTATTTGACCAATCTGTGTTTAGTCAAAAAAATTACAGTTCGGGTGTCTTATAGTTGAAAATGTAAACTTTTTTTTTTTTGGCGTTATAAATCCAGTTCCTATTATGTTTTGTAAGATACAAAATATGCTAAAATTTATACTGTTAGTTAGAAATGTTCGTTCGTGTAACTTCATAAAGCGTATCTCCGCATCTATTAATCGAATTAAAACAAACAAATAAACAGAAGTCTTTTTTTTTTTTTTTACTTTTACTTAAAGTACGAGAGTAATGTTCCATAGTTTTCGTTCTTGGTGCACAATTTTGCCAATAGGAGCGTGAATATGGATAACTACTTAATGCAGTATTTTTTTTTATTTCATACCACTGCTTCCACAAATCGCATTGAAAAATTATTTTTGTCGTCGGAAGATACCTATCAATACCATGAACATTTTCCGTACACTTTCTTCTTTAGATAACGTACAGTTTCCCGCTAAATGGCATAGATGTGTATTTCAATACCTCACTCCATTTGCGTTTGCTATATATATACTCCCTCTGAAATCATTAAGTTCCGCCGCCCATGTATATTTATATAGTACATACACATTAATAGATTTTAGGGCTCCAAGCGGTACTACATTGGAATGATGAACGTTCATTTAGAACTGGAGTCAAAGAACATAAAAGAGACATAAGGAACGGCAAAGTAACCACGGCCTTATCCAGAGAAGTCAAGTTCAAGTCCGCTGCTCCTATGTGGAATGACGTAAAGAACTTAACTTTTTACTCCATCCCAAATATACTTCCATTCGCAAAACTTTGGAGAACATAAGCAACAGAGAGTCATGCAACGCTAGCTTCTCGCTGGAGTTGCCTCGAGTATGGAGCCACTTCTTCAAATAGTGAATGCCTCTTGTTTTCCTTCCACGGTTCCGCGTGCTAAACGAGCATAACGTCTCGTGCTTTGGGATATCTGATTACGTTCGCATCGCTTCTTTTACTGTCAAGTCAAGTCAGTGAACTCAAATTGTTGAAGCGTTCCATTATTCAGTTTGCTGTCTACGTTCCGTAAAAAAGCCATCTGGTTGACATGCGAAAGCTTGAAAACTTTGATTTCCAGTCTACACCGAGAAATTTTGGATTACTAGGATAGTTATATTATTTAAGAACAGTTTGTGTACAGTTCCATGTTATTTAATTCATACACATTCATGTTTTTTTGGTTGGAGATTTAACGACCATCGTGAGGAACTCAGTGGGCTATAAGTAGTCGCCCGTCCCTAATTTAGGGTCACTGCACTGAGAAAAACGTTTTGTTAATTCAACAAAAATTTTGTCGATATACATTTAACAAAAAAATTTATTGAATTTGCAAAATTGTTTTGTTGAAAATTCATATCGATTTAACAAAATTTATTGTTATCACGACAAAACGTTTTGTTCATTTAACAAAATGATTAGGTCGATTTTTTGGGAATTTGTTTGATCCAACAAAGCATATTGTTATCATGACAAAATGTTTTGTTGCTGCAACAAAACATATTGTTATCGTGACACAATAAGTTTTGTTGCTATAACAATATGTTTTGTTGGATCAAACAAATTCCCCAAAATCAACCTAATCATTTTGTTAAATGAACAAAACCTTTTGTCGTGATAACAATAAATTTTGTTAAATCAACAATAATTTTCAACAAAACAATTTTGCAAATTCAACGAAAAAATTCTTTTTAATGTTATCGACAAAGTTTTTTGTTGAATTAACAAAATGTTAATTCAACAAAAACATTCAACAAAAACTCAGTGTGGCTTTAGGGAAGGGAGAGAGATAGCGCCGTAAGACATATACAACATCCATTTCTCACCGGAATTCGAACCCGGACCCATCTTGGATGAAGGATCAGAAGCCATCGCTTTGACCACTACGCCACGGGGCCGGCATAGTCATGTTCAGAAAAAAACAGAGCACCTGAAAGGGCTAGAGCTAGGAACTTAATTTTTACGGGATATGCTAATGAGGCAATATTGCAGAAATGATTAACATTTCGGCGCCATAGGTGCATGCGTACGGCGTCTAGTCAAATCAGATCACGCAACGTCACAGCCCCGAAATAGGCCGTTTATCTATTATAAGCGTCGCGTGGCTCGGTCGGCATATCAGTGTTTGGTCAGCAGTGGGCAACGATGCCTCCACGTCGTGTAAGACAGTCGTATCAGGGAGTTCGACAGAGGTCGCATTATTGGCATTACAGACTGCAATGCTTCCATCCAGGAGTTTTCCAGTCGTGTGGGGCGTAGCGTGTCCGTCGTGGAAAGAGTGTGTAGACTAATGTGCGAATAAGAGTATAGAACACAAGGACAAGGGTCTGGACGTGGTACACAGAAAATACCGAGGAACAACCGTCATGTCATGAGGATGTCTTTGACTGCCCATTCAGCATCATCAACGGCATTGGCGCAGCATTAGCAAACTGTGAAGCATTCTCCTATGTCAGCTGTAACAGTACGTCGCCGGTTATTACAGTTCAGACTGCAGGTTCGCCTGCTCCTTCTCAGGCTATCTTTGACACCGCAGCAACGGACTGACATGCTGCATTCTGCATCGAAAGAACACTGAGAAAAACGTTTTGTTAATTCAGCAAAAAAACTGTTGAATCAACCAAAAATATTTTGTCGAAATACAGTCAACAAAAATGTTTGTTGAACTTACAAATTTATTTTGTTGAAAATTATTGTTCATTCTACAAAATTTATTGTTATCAAGACAAAACGTTTTGTTCATTTAACAAAATAATTTTGTCGATTTTCTTTGATCCAACAATTTGTATTGTTATCGTAATAAAGCGTTTTCTTGCTACAACCAAACATATTGTTATCGTGACACAGTAATTTCTTGATCCCTTATCTTTGTTTCCGATGCTAACACTTTGCCGGTGCAATAATTTTAGGCGGGGTTCTTCTACCCTGGGTGTCCGCCATTTCTTTCTCCCCGCCGTATTTAAATTTTTCCCGACGTCTTTACTTTCTAGTGCTGTTTAAATGAATTTGGACGGTGTTACATCGCGAGAAAAAATTTCAGAGCCAGCGAAATACCTCTCACCAAGCGAACTCACCACTCAGCTATACCTGCCCTTGCAAGCAGATTCTTATCAACGAATTGAGTATTTCAAGGTGGGTTTATTACCTTCTGGAATGTTCACGGACGATTTCTACTTGACATAACGATGCATGGACACTATTTTGGTGCGCGTGTAACATGTTTCTAAATCCGATTTCTTTTTAACTGTTTTCCTTAGTTTTTTGATGAAACAAATTATTGACATTTTTGATTAGACAGAAAACAAATCGTAATTTTTTTTAACGTTCTGTATGTTCCACGGTACTATCACCATGCAATCTTTGGTTGGCGCACGAATTTTGAAACTCCCTGTATATATATAACCTATACGTGAAATTAAGCTCTATACATAAATTACAACTCTTATCATTACCTCATGTGCAAATTTTTATGTGCGATTAGGAACCGCAAGCCGTTGTAAGAAATGCATTATTGCTTTCTCAGGAATCTGGGTTTAAATTTAATACGTGTCCCTGAGCATCTAATAAGATCAGGATTCTATCGTGTTCATTGTAATTATGAGTCTACAAAGCCAGGCCAAATTATCACTAAAATTCACTGAATCCAACAAAATAACACACAATAAACACTAGCATAAAAATACTTCGGAATTATTAAGATCCGACAAACATAATAATACGTCGTAATTGTTAAGATCTGTCTTCTAACAATGCACTCACTTCGTAGTCAGCCATAATTTAAAAATAAATCTTAAGGGCAAAACGAGATTCTTCTGGTCAGTGGTAGTCTGGTAGGGCCCGAATGGAGTAGCTAGTAATCACGTGCGCTTTGGCGTGAGGTCGATGCCACCTCCGTATAGTTGAATTAACAAAATACAGTCAACGAAATAATTTTGTGTTGCCAACAAAACAGTTCCGACGGAGTTTTGCTAAGGCAACAAAACAAATCAACAACACAGCTCAACAAAATTATTTTGTTGTTTCAAACAAACTTTTTTTCTCAGTATATATATGTAATATTCGATTGAAATATATTGTTCATGGGGGAGGGTGTAAGTGTAAGTTTTTATTTATAACCGTGTGTCTTCGCGTGTGAAAATCGAGTTAAAAGAAATTATCGGACGCTTTTTACTACGGAAAAAGATATACTGCGCACATTAGCAACCTTAGTTTCCACGCTTGAAGGTGTAAAAATATATTGCACCTAACTGATTAGCTTTTCTTCGAAAAGTCTGATTTAATTTTTTTATGGTTATTGTGAAAATGTTCTATAGTTTTGTGTAATGTGCAGTTCCACCGCTAGAAGGCGATATGCCAGTAATTACGTTTTCATAATTCGATTGAAAAAATCTTCTTTATGTGAGTCACTAAACGAATAATAACAAATGTTTTGCTTCTAATGATGGAGCGTTTTTACACAAGGAAGTAGAAATATGACACTTGGAAAACGAAACATATATAAAACCAGAGCTCCTGCTGCCATCTGCAGTTCAGTAAACATGAAATGG
This sequence comes from Macrothele yani, assembly GCA_039090855.1. Classification (NCBI taxonomy): domain Eukaryota; kingdom Metazoa; phylum Arthropoda; class Arachnida; order Araneae; family Macrothelidae; genus Macrothele; species Macrothele yani. The sequence continues at coordinate 125,022,340 of CM077013.1, forward strand.
AAGCGGGATTGATCCTCGACAACTATAGTCAAGGCCAGCGGAAATTGCCGAGAACGTAGTCGAAGCACAACTGCGCTTCTTGCATGTGCCTGCTTCGTGAAGAGTGACCATCGAGTTTCTCTTCGAGTGGGCAAATGTGCCACAAAAACGTGCCAAATGGCAAATCAAGTGTATGGAGATAATTTAGTGCCTCTTGTGCGTTTTCACATTGCGTAAACATTTCTGCTATAGAAGACATCCAGTGGAACACGGCGAAGATCAGGTTCCATAAAAACGGGTGACGAGATATGGTGTTTTTAACACGAGCCCCAATTGAATCCATAAAGTGCACAGCAGTGTTACAGGAATAATCACTATGTTTCCCACAGTTTTTGTTAGACCTGTTCTTGTAAGGAAGTTTTGGGATTTAACTGCATTTTCCCTTATGATGAAACAAATACATAAAATACCAGCTGCAGTGAAGCCTCGTTCATTTATAGTTAAGATAAGGTTTACTCAGTGAAGCATGTGTGGAAAGTCACTTTCGAGATTTGTCCTGATTTCTTTGATTTTCTTTATACACCGAAGTACCAAAAGTTGTATGATACGTACCTAGTATCGTGTAGCACCTCCTCTAGCCCGGCGAAGTGCAGGAACTCGACGTGGCATCGATTCCACAAATGGCCAGAGATGATGAGCCATGCCTTCTGAACAGCCGCCCACAATTCCCTGGTATTTGTAAGTGCAGGATCTTGGGTGCGAATGGATCTTTCCACCACGTCCCACAAGTGCTCTATTGGGTTCATGTCGGGCGAACGTGGTGGCCACACCATCCTTCCGGACTGTCTAAAATTTTTCTCGAAGCATTTTTGGACAACTTGGACCCCGATGACATGGTGCATTGTCCGCCTGGAAAATCGCATCGTCGTTGTTGTACATGAAGTCCATGAAGGGATGCAAATTGTCACCCATCATGGCAGCAAAGCGATTACTGGTTAATGACGTGCTTACGAAGACCACAGGACCCAAATCGTGCTACGTAAAGACACCCCAAACATGTATGAAACCACCACAAGCTGGCACAGTGCCTTGGTGACAGTTTGGGCCTATGGCCTCATAGTGTCTGCGCCACCCTCGAACCCTACCATCAACTCGTAACAACTGGTAGCGTGACTCATCGGACCACGCCACATGTTGCCAGTCTTCCAGGGTCCAATTTTTGTGTTCCAAAGTCCACTTGAGGCGCTGTGTCCGTTGCCGTGGTGCAAACAAAAGCTCTCGGGTGGGTCTTCTGCTCCCATACCCCATGGACGCTAAATGCTGCGCTGACCTGATGGATATGTCTCTGGTACCTCCTGCATTGAATGTGGATGTTATTTGAGCCAGTGTCGCTTGTCTGTTAGCATGGGCGATTCTGGTCAGACGCAGCTGGTCACGGTCATTCAGAACCGGTGGTAAGCCACTGCGCTGTCCACGGTGTGTGGTAATGCCTTCCATGAGGTATTCTTGGTACACACGTGACACCGTAGATCGAGGAATGTTGAATGTTCGCACAACTTCTGAAACTGAATATCCCATCCCTCTGGCACCCACTACCATGCCTCGTTCAAACTCCGATAATTCACGTTGGCTTGCCATAATCCTTCTGGCGGTTATTCAATCTAACTCAACTGATGAAAATCGTGGCGTGCGTTCAAGATATTGTACGACGGCAGCGCCAGTTGCGAATTTGCCTACTGCTGTCGCATAACTTTTGACATTTCAGTGTATTAATTACGTATCGAGCGGGCTACTTTTATTGCCTTTTTGTGCACTTGGTCCCTCTACTTTTATTCCCCTTCTATTACCGCCTCTCGCTGGGTGGGCGAACCATCTGCTGCGTCTTATTCGCTGCAGTGGGATGAATAATTGAAAAGTGCCGGAATTTTTTGTTTACTCTTTATTCTCTATTATCTTCCACCTACGGGTGTCTACCGTGAGCTTGGGTTCCCTAATTGAGGGTCTCCAAGCTCAGGGTTGACGGGTGCGTTGCGTTGATGTTTCATATGGGAGAACATGGGAAACCCATATTCCTCCATATTCCGCTTAAAATTCAAGAAACTCACGATGTTAGATGGAGACTTTTATCTGGTGACTGGGTTTGTTAAAATGCGAGCAAATTAACTTGCTAAATTCTGGGAGTTTCTGTTCTATCGAGAACCTTGGAGATTAGTTTAGTTTAGCATTTCCCTTTTACACAATAATTCACTCATTTTGAAGTTATAAAGATTTGAGATACTCTGGAAAATTTCAACACAAAATAAAGAATTTATTTTAGGTAATGATTGCTTAAAATAAGTACATTGATCGGTGGAGATTTCTTTTAACTGAAACCAAGCCATATATTTAGCTAATTAAGCCGTTTGAATTTGAACTCTTATTCTGAAGTTCACATTTCACAAATATAAGAAAGCTTTTACAAATTTAGCACTTGCAAGAGAAATTAACTTTCCTACCAAGGATATATAGGAGACAAGATCATGCATACTCATGCTAATCAGATATTGGGAGTTAGGAAAAATCTCACCAAATCCTTTTCTGTTCATTCCGTCGGTTTTATTCCAGCAGTACTTGCAGTCGACACTTAGGGCTGGATTCTATCGTCTATCCCCGTCCCTGACTAGGACTCTGTCTGGTCCTGAAATATGTTCATTTAGTCTCTGATCCCTAACTTCTGCGTCTGTCTCGACGTTTGGCTCTTTACCAGTCTGAGAAACATCTCCTTTTTAGGACCTTTGTCACTTCTGCTACCCTTACGTCTCCAAAATCATTCCACCTTTTTTATGAGCGTCATAACATCTTGTTCGTTTAGCGTCTGGAGTCCGTGTCCCTTTCTCTGTGTCGTCGCCAAACTTCTCCTTCCTCTCAAACTTGACTTTTCAAGTCTCGACTGCTGCTTGACTACCGCTTGACTACTCGTATTTCATAATAATTTAAAAACTTCTCTCCCGTGTCCGTCTATTCTCGAAGGGGTTGGCCCTTCGTTAACAATTTACTTCACTGTTCATTTTCTGTTACGCCTTAACATGACTTCCTTTCCATTCTGCTGAAAAAGGAGATGAGTCGCGAGGAGTCCGAACAAACATGTAAAATCATTTTCCGTGAAATAAAACTACCCAAAACGGACTTCATGAGAAACAAATGCATGTAGAAATGCTAAAAGTAATGTTCGGAACGAAAGGGAGTGGCCTGCCGCATTAACACCAAACTGGCGAAAAGGGAACCATCTCCAAATTTTCCCTGTAACTCTAAGGGAAAGATAAATGATTTTAACTCACAAAATGTTAAATATGGATATTAATGTTTTCTATTGATGAAATAAATAATTCCAGGATTACGATGTAAGTCAGCAGAATCTCCCAAAGCTAAAACGTGTTCGTGCCCCATGGCCAAAATGTTACTGGTGCCTACAGGGACGAATTTAGAGGGGAAGAGGGTTAAGGGGCCTTGACCGCCGAAAGTGTTTAATTTTTTCTTGCTTTTGATTAAAATGCGACTTATTTAGAAAAAAATGCTTTAATTTAATAAAAATTCATCATCTTACAATAGAAAAAAATGCTTTAATTTTTCCTTTTATTTTTTATTAACTTTTATTATGTTCTAATGGATTTCAGAAACTACACTTTTCCGTCGCACTACCCACCCCCTTCCCGAAAAAAGTCTATATACGCTCTTGGCTGTCTACTATTTGCACGTTTTCAAACATTTCTCGCAGAAAATCCATTATGTGCGACCTCAGTATCGAGAGAACAGGAGTTGGTTTCTTCAGCTTGACAGCACACCGAACTACGAGGCTATCATTGCTCGGGAGTTTCTCGCCTGCAAAAACATCTGCGTACTGTCGCACCCACCGCATTCATCCGACTTCGCTCCGTGTAACTTCTTCTTTTTCCCGAATCTCAAGGCATCCCTAAAAGATTGTTATTTTGAAACTGATCCCAAACAGCTGTGACGAGAGCATTGAAAAGCTTACCAGACACAGCCACGAGGTTAACGACGCAGATCTGGTATAGTGCCGCTTTGCGTTATCAGGTGAGCAGAGGATGGAGGGCAATAAACGTGCTGTTCGGGCGCTCCTACGCCATTATTGAAAAAAAGGGGGCTGAAGCAGCGACAGAAATTTGTGCAGTTGAAGGCTAGAAAGAAGCAGAGAAATACACTGCACGGAAATGGTCCCAATTTTGTGGTCGCAAATCTTGAAGGCAAGCCGAGATCAGGACGCCCAAAGACCAACAACCCTAACATCGTGGTCGAAGCTATGCCAACATATTTAGCGTTCGCTTCGTGATCGTTGCATGCAGAGTGTGGACGCCGGAGAAAGTCAATTTGAATGAACCAACAATAGTTTACCCAGGAGAATATTATTGTTTTCTTCTAGCATCAATCCGTTCCTCAAACTGCCGCAGTGTCTACAATTTTAGCACGTCTTTTGTAAAAAAAGATCGTGCTTCTGTTATCAGTTTGTCCGTCCGTCCGTCCGTCCGTCTGTACCCACGGTATCTCTGCAACTATTAGTCCGATTTGAAAAATTGTTTTTGCATTCGGAATCTTGAGACATACGAATGATGATCCCATATTTCGTTTTTTTTATACGATGCACAATGTTGCCGCTAGGGGGCGTAAATGCAGATGATGTCGAATTCAAAAAATACGTTTTATTCCACATATTTGCTTCTAAACATCCGATTGAAAAAATTCTTTTATCTTTCGATTCTATTTCCGTCGAAGAGTGTTTTAGATATAGTTTCATTTTCAAATTAGGCATAAATTTTCCGCTAGGGGAGCGTAAAAGTAAATTACATTTTTTCCGATAACTCTTCTCCTAAAACTCCGATTTGAAAAACCTTTTTTTCGGCGGATACATCTCCTAATGGAAAATCTTTTGCATATAATTTCGAAATTTTGGTAAAGAATACTTTGGCCACCAGGGGGCGTAAGTGTTAATTTTTGCTTCTGATGTATTCGAGCTCCTAAATTATCGATTGAAAAAATTCTTTCGTGGACTGATGCCATTCACATCGATAAACCTTTGCGGAATATTTTCTTCCCAAAATATCCTACAGTTTCTCCGTCAGGGGGCGTAGATGTATATCTTATTTTTGTCAATATCTCTACTTCTAGGAGTCCGATTTGAAAAATTCCTTCTTTGTTGGATAGTGTTTTCCGTGTGACATGTTTTTCATATAATTTCAAAATTTTCAAGTAATTCATAGACTTTCCGCAAGGGGCGTTAAGATAAATTGCGTTTCGCCCTATATCTCTGCTTCTAAATCTCCGATTTGAAAAATTCTTTCTGCACCGGATACAGCTCCTGATGGGAAATCGTTTCCACATAATTTCTAATTTTTGTAAAAAAAAATGGTTTGCCCACCAGGGGGCGTAAACCTTAATTTCCGCTTCTGATGCATTTTGCAGCAAAATATGAGCTTCTAAACTCTCGATTGAAAAAAAACGTCGCTTGTAGACTGAACTACTCTTGTCGACAAACTTTTTAGAAACATTTTCTTCTTAAACTAGTGCATGGTTTCTGCGCCAGGGGGGTAAATGTATATCTTAATTTTGTCAATTTCTCGACTTCTAAGAGTCCGATTTAAAAAAATCCTTCTTTGTTGGATAGTGTTTCTAGTGTAACATGTTTTTCCTATAAATTCAAAATTTTCAAGTAATTCATAGAGTTTCCGCTAGGGGGCGTAAAGGTAAATTGCGTTTCTCCCTATATCTCTGCTTCTAAATCTCCGATTTAAAAATTCTTTCTGCACCGGATACAGCTCCTGATGGGTAATCGTTTCCACATAATTTCGAATTTATGTAAAAAAAATGGTTTGGCCACCAGGGTGCGTAAACCTTAATTTCTGCTTCTGATGTATTTGCAGCGAAATATGAGCTTCTAAATTCTCGATTGAAATAAACGTCGCTTGTAGACCGAACTACTCTTGTCGACAAACCTTTTAGAAACATTTTCTTCTTAAACTAGTGCATGGTTTCGGCGCCAGGGGGCGTAGATGTATATCTTATTTTTGTCAATATCTCGACTTCTAGGAGTCCGATTTAAAAAAATCCTTCTTTGTTGGATAGTGTTTCTAGTGTGACATGTTTTTCCTAAAATGTCAAATATTTCAGGTAATTCATAGACTTTCCGCTAGGGGGCGTAAAGGTAAACTGCGTTTCTCCCTATATCTCTGCTTCTAAATCTCCGATTTGAAAAATTCTTTCTGCACCGGATACAGCTCCTGATGGGTATTCGTTTCCAAATAATTTCGAATTTTTGTAAAAAAAAATGGTTTGGCCACCAGGGTGCGTAAACCTTAATTTCTGCTTCTGATCTATTTGCAGCGAAACTTGAGCTTCTAAATTCTCGATTGAAAAAAACGTCGCTTGTAGACCGAACTACTCTTGTCGACAAACCTTTTAGAAACATTTTCTTCTTAAACTAGTGCATAGTTTCTGCGCCAGGGGGCGTAGATGTATATCTTATTTTTGTCAATATCTCGACTTCTAGGAGTCCGATTTAAAAAAATCCTTCTTTGTTGATAGTGTTTCTAGTGTGACATGTTTTTCCTAAAAATTCAAAATTTTCATGTAATTCATAGACTTTCCGCTAAGGGGCGTAAAGGTAAATTGCGTTTCCCACTATTTCTGTGCTTCTAAACCTCCGATTTGAAAAAATACTTCTGCACCGGATACAGCTCCTGAGGGGAAATCATTTGCACATAATTTCTAATTTTTGAAAAAAATGGTATGGCCACCAGGTGGCGTGTCTTAATTTCCACTTCTGATGTATTTGCAGCAAAATATGAGCTTCTAAAATCTCGATTGAAAAAAGTCTTTTGTTGACCGATGCTACTCATGTCGACAAACTTTTTAGGAACACATTCTTCTTGAAATAATGCATAGTTTCTACGCCAGGGGGCGTAGGTGTATATCTTACTTTTGTCAATATCTCAACTTCTAAAAGTCCAATTTGAAAAGTTCCTTCGTTGTTGGATAGTGTTTCCGATGCGAAATGTTTTTCCTATATATTCAAAAATTTCACGTAAATCATTTAAGACTTTCCGCTGGGGCGCATAAAGGTAAATTGCGTTTTCTGCTCCTAATACTCCGATTTGAAAAATTCTTCCTGTATCGCATGCAAGACCTCATGGAAAATATTTTTCACATAATTTCTACTGTTTTGTAAAGAATGGTTTGGCTACCAGGAGTCATAGGTGTTAATTTCTGCTTCTGATGTATTTGTAGCAAAATCTGGGCTCCTGAAAACTCGACTAAATTTTTTTTTCTTGGACCGATACCGCTCATATGGATAAACCTTTTGAGAATACTTTCTTCCTAAAATAATGCGTGATTTCCCACCAGGGGACGTAAAGTCACATCTTATTTTTGTCGATAACTCTGTTTCAAAGAGTTTGTAAGCTCAAGATTCCGTTTACACCAATATCTAAGGGATTAAAGACCCGATTGAAAAACTTCTTTCTTCCGTCAGATACTATTGTTTTCCATACCGGTTCCATTGCCTTTGAATAGCTTTGATGAATTTAATTTGCGTCAGAACGGATTCAAAAGACGTGCTTATTACACCCTAAAATTCGGTGTCATCTTTCTTGTTTATAATTGCGACAGTATCTCTCACTTAAAAGTCATTCGAAGAAATTATTTTTGCGTCGGATGATGACGCTTTGGGAGCTTCCAACGGCCCGAAATGCATGTCTTTCTCTCACGGAAATGAAATGGACGTTTGTTTTCGTTATTGCATATCTGCATCTAAAAGAGCGCCCGAAGAAAATTCTTATTGTAGTGGAGTCTATAGCTCACCACGAATACAGTTTTTAGCCATCACAAACATTAAATTCAATATTCCAATAAGCGTTTGATGATTGTTGCATTTTATATTACTTCACTTTATTTTGAGTCACAAACTAGTGCTCATCATATTCAAAAATTCAATGGCGTTCCTCCTATTTGTGCTTACCTTTTCTTACTTTTCAGAAATGTGATTTTTCCATATTATGAACCGTTTTAAAATATGCACTCAATGGACAAAACATTAGAGATACCTAGCTAATTACTCGTTGGTTCTCCTCTAGCTCGAATAACTCCCTGTACACGCCGAGGCATCGAGTTCACCAGATGTCGGAGGGTTTCCGTAGGTATTGCCAGGCATGCCTGTTGCAGCATTGTCCACAACTCTGCCCGTGACGTTGGTGCAAATCCATGGATCTCATGTTCAGCTCTATGGCATACCAGAGAGCTTATACAGGGTTTAAATCAGGGGACCCTGGGAGGATAATCAAGGATGTTACATTACTGGAGACATCACTGGCTCTGCCGCCATAGGTCACAGCCAATCTGTCGTGTGACGTCACAAGCAGGCAAAAATGGCCAATCTGTCGTGTGACGTCACAAGCAGGCAAAAATGAACTAAATTATACCGTTGATGAAACAGTAAGCTTGTGTATCATTGATAAAGATTATTGAATTACTCATTTTATCTGTTTATACGCTTAGAAGCTTTTGTTCCATTGGTTTCCAAGCAGCTTCTCTTCTGCGGCTGCGTCGTGCCTGCTCATGACGTCATTTGCAGCGCAGACGGTGACTTATGGCGGCCAATGCCGCGTGGATAGGAATGATGTCTCCAGTAATACAACCTCCTTGTTCCAAACTCAGATTGGTGTTCCTTGAGCCATCTTTGGATGGTTGCGGTCTAGTGTGGCTGCGCATTGTTCTGTGCAACAGACCACCGGCCGCGGGATACACAAAAGCAACGAAAGCGTACAGGGGATCAGCCAACACATGCTGGTATAGCACAGCGGCTAACGATCTCTCCAGACACACAAAGGCACCTAATGTGTCTTATGAAATGACACCCCAAACCATCATAGAGCCACCGCAACCTTGAGCAGAGCCCGATCTGGCACGACAGGGCCATGGCCTTATGTTGTTGACACCGTCCCGTCAACTTAGTACATCTCAAAACGGGATTAATCTGACCAAAGCGTCGCCACTCTGCAGAGGCGCAATTTCCGATGACGAGAAGTCAACAGTAGCGCACGAGTATGGCGTTGCCTCCGTAGTCCATGTTATGTAGCGTGTGCGTTACCGTTTGCTCGCTGACGCTCATTGAGTCGCTGACATTTAACCTGGATGTTATTTGCGCAGCCATTGCCAAGTGGTCGGTCTGTACGAGCCTGGATAGTCTACGTCAACCCCGGTCATCAATGTCTTGTGGTCGGCCATCGCTTGCTCTCTGGATGCTGATACGTCTATTGTTGGTATATTCGAGAGATACTCTTTATACCGTTCCCCCTCGGGAACTCTGGAGTTCTTACCACTTGAAGTTCCGAGTCTAAGCTGATATACAACGAAGCACTTACGTTACTTAAATCTGGCAATGATCTCCCTCAAAGTAGTCTCTTTGGGCAGCGATACACAGTTACCAGCGTTTTTGCCACTGTCGGAACGCTCCCTGGAAGACCTGTTCGCGAATCGTGTCAAGCGCCGTCTGCGATTTGCACTGGATCTCGTCCAAGTTTTCAAAACGGCGACCTTTGAGCTTCAGCTTCATCTTCGGCAACAGAAAAAAATCGCAGGAGGGGAAATCCGGCGAGTATGGCGGGTGAGGAAGGTTAATCATGCTGTTGCGGCTGAAAAACTTGCGTGTTGCTAACGTTCTGTGAGCTGCTGCATTTTCGGCATGGAGCAGGAAATCCCCCCTGCGCCACATTTCAGGCCGTTTGCGGGGAATGACCTCCCTAAGACACCGCAGAACATCGCAGTAAGGAAAGGGAGGTGACGGTCTGGCCCTGGAGGACGAACTCACTGTGCACAGCCCCACGAACGTCCACATTTTCGAGGATTTGCTCGTGGACGGTCGCCTTGACCTCTCGTCGTCTTTCAGTACCGTTCTGCAACTCTTGAAGCGCGAGTGCCACTCAAAACACCTCGCACGACTCATTGCTTCATTGCCATAAGCCTGCCGCAATATTTCATGCGTCTACGTTCCCGATTTGTCGAGTTCGACGCAGGATTTCAATGTTCGCTCGCTGCTCTAGTTTGCAATACATACCGAACTCGCAGCTGTGTTCTGTACGTGGTAACTAAATATCATGTAGCACAGCTCCCGATGTTCACAGAACGACGCCAGTCGGCACAATGACTCATGAAAGTCACTGCCTTTTACCGCTGCTCGCGCATCCGCGTACTGCGATCTGTTAGCGAGCTACGTACCTAGTCTCGGAAATTTTTGATCGCACTACGTATTTTGCTCCGACAATGCGTCCACGACCAAAGTCGCTTAGATCACCACGTTTACCCATGTTCGTTGATTACGATACCCTGTAAGGAAGCCCTGCTTCTCCGCCTATTTATCACTTGCGTTCGGTTTCAGTTTATTCTACTCTGCTCGAGGTTGCTCATGTCATCGCTCCTGTCGCGAAATTTTTGCCTACTGTGTGTATATCCCCCTCCCTCCCAGAAGTAACACTCTTTTTCATTTTGTGGATTTAACAATCATCGCGAGAAACCCAATGGGCTCTAAGAAGTCACCTGCGTCCTTAATTTGGGGATACTGCTTCCAGGAAAGGAAAAGCGCCATTGGCGTGTAGCAAGCCGGGATTCGGAACCAGACCCATCTCGGACGAACGATTAGAAGGCAGTGCCTCTTTCAACTCGGCGACCGGGCGGCTAGCACTCATTTTCTGAACCGTCGCTTGAATCGAAACTTTCATAACACGGAAGTATGTGCGGCTCATCACGCAGCGATATGTATGTCACGGACATTCTTCTTTTTACTGAAGATTCGGCAGTTTTATCGCAACTTGTGGAGCTGAAAGATTTGTGGCACGCAACTTCGACTGTGCTGTCACGTCCTTAATGAATTTTGTTTAATATCAGTCTCTTTGAGGTGTACAACTAAGTACTTGTTCTTAATTTCGGAAGTGGCAGACAAGAGGAGCAAATAGCAAGCCGTGACCTGCACTTCAAAATAATGTGCCTTCCCATTGTATCTTTATGGCGATAGATCGTCTGCGAACATCCTGTTTTGACAGTAATCTGTTTGCCGCATGTTGTGTTCTTCTATCAGGATTTACCCTAAAGTAGGAACAGACAGCAGCAGTATAAAAACATCTCAGTTTCTGGAGTGGTGTTTGTAAACTTCCGTCAAGGACTTCTAGGAAATACAAACTGCCTCTTCTCGTGAACGGATTCCTTTGTGACAAGATGGCTTATCACTTTTCGTCGTGAGAGCTCTGTCCAGTTAGAAAAAGCAAAAGAGTATGAACATGCTACGTGAAAAAGTAAAAAGCAGAAAAAAAGGAAACCTTAATGATTGGCACTCTGTAAACTTGATGAATAGAAACGAGTATTAGAAATATTTACGGAAGCTCAAAAACGCGAGTGCACATTAATAAACGTGAACATTTACGCATTTACTCATGCTCTACAGGGTGTTCCCAAATTCGTGCGACAAACAAAGAGGGGTGATAGTACACATAAAGACGAATAACTGTTGCAATGGAACGAAGGGTGGCATTCCGCTCCTAGTGCCCGAAAAACGTTAAGTTCGATGTCCACGTTGGTCATCCAACATTGGAAAAAACACAACTTACCTAAATTATGGGTTGCACACTTGTGTCGGTGAACGTAGAGGTAGAGCAGGAATCAAAGGTGGGGCTCAAAGTGACGAACGAGGGCGTTGTTGCACAGCCCACACCGACGGATGGAGACTATCGCACTCTCCCGTAGACTCTCGGTGTGGTGTTGATCTGATTTGTAGCGACAACGATCCTCGTGACGAGATCTTCCGGTAATTTAACCGTAAATCAGTGTTTTCAGGTGTCCCCAGAAGAAGAAGTCTAGTGGATTCAGGTTCGGAGAGCGTGGAGGCCAAGCTACCGGTCCGTCAAGTCTAATCCTCCTGCCGGGATACGTCACATTCAGGAAGTTCCGGAGCGCGGTGGAAAAATGTGCAGGGGCCCCATCATGCATGGACCACATGTCTTTCCGAGAATTATGCGGAACACTCTGCAGCAAATCGTGAAGCACTTGCTCCCGGTTTGTAATCAGCCCGGACACACCGGGAGTCTATAACAGAGTGCGACAGTCCTTCATCCGTCGGTGTATGCTGTGCAATGACGCCCTCGGGCGCTACTTCGAGCACCTCCTTTGAGACCTGTTCTGCCTCTACCTTCACCAAAGCAACTGTGAAACCCATAATTTAGACAGGTTGTGTGTGTCCTGCGGGGCAGGCACGTCACACGGTCTTGCCTGCGTAGTTCAATTTGCAGAGTACTTGACTCCGGAAGACGATGGTATGGAATTCCATCACCGGCGGAAAACGGTAGTTTCGCTAGAATGTATTGTAGGCTTTCCTGCATTCGCGCCCCAAGTCTTGAATAAACTTACAGCTTACTGTACATCTCCAACGTAGCCTTTCTAAACCCTCAAATTTTTCTCTCTGACAGAAATCTTAGTTCCAATGAGGTTCTGATTTCCTTTTTCTGCCGTACTTTCCACAAAGATTAGTTTCTTGGTGTTCGACATGATGAGTCATATGCACACGAACAGCAGCAGAGTTGAACGTAACTATGGAAGCAACCATCACAAACGTCTCTCAAATAACATACTTATGAAAAGTTTCTCTCTTAATATTACTGATAAATTTTTACCGACGTAACTGTTCATAAAAACGTTTCTGATATCTAAAACAAACATAAAAGTGCACAACGATTTTGAAAAAAGCATAGAGCTTTTTCCTTCCTTGCTTTACGAACAAACTTAATGAAAAATCCCTTTTACACCCAGGCGTTATACTCATACCGGCCAGTGAATTAGAAACTTTTGTTCAATACCGAATTGTACTTCCTTTAGCCCGAATTACAATACATATGCGGTCTGGTATGCATTCCACAAAATGTTGGAGTGAAGTTAACTCTACAGCTTACCAGACGTTCAAGAGACCGTTTGTTAGCTTGCTCATATTTAACGGAACAGGACTGTGCTCCCGGATCGATTTTTCTAACATGTCCCATACATTCTCAGTGGGACCCAGATCCGGGCTCTGTGGTTCCCAGGAAAAATCGCGGAAGTCGCCGTTGTGCTCGCTGAACCACTGTTGAATATATCCTGCGCGGTGGACAGTAGCATCGTCATGTATCCATGAAACAGCCATCACATCCTGGATAAGAAATCAACATTGCAGGATCGAATGTTGATTTCTTATCCTGAATGCAAGAGTATCTGCTGGATAAGAAAACAACATTGCAGGATGGACTTGATCGCTAACAATGATCAGATAATCCGACCCTTTCCGGATCAACAGAACGTGCCTCATAATACGACACCACCTTCAGAACGTTGAGTTGTGTTTACAAGGCAAGTTGAGCCCATTGATTCACGAGGCTTCTGCCGAGCGCTCTTCCTATCGACGGTACAGAACAAAGTGTACCGAGACTCGTCGGACCATGTGACCTTTTCTCTAGTTTTCCAGGATCCAGTCGCGGTGTTCCTGACACCGCTGTATGAACAACGTCCCGGATTTTCGCAGAAATCAGTGGTTTATTTATAGGCATACCAGGCCAATACCGATCCTGTTCAATTCCCTGCGCATAGTTCGCTGAGATATTGGTGGCGAACATTGTAACATCGGCATCCATATTTGTCACAAGCGAAGTTAAGTAACCATCTTAGGATAGCGAATTGTAAGCACATTTTCCCGCCATTTTCGATGCGTTGGTGAGTGGGCACCACTTTCACGTTTCTCAGCATCGCAACAGAAGGGAAGTTAGATTTATGGTTTCATGGATGTGAGAAAAGGGGGCAGCAAAGCCAATTAAGGACCTTCTGCGTCTTCAGAGAGAAGGCATTTTTAAGGAGTGTCCGCGCTTTCTCAGAAAGCGTGGATTTTACTCTTCTGCAGGGGACACTTTTGGGAGGGGAGGGGGGAGGTCAGCAAGAGGACGTGGCAGGAAGTTCGGTGGTAAGGTGAGCGGGAGCGAAGTACGAATAGCTTGCTGGTCGGCGCGAACGGAGATAAGTAATAAGCTATGGTGCTGATGATTAGAGAGAGGGAATATTGACCAGGCCAGAAAAGGAGATTCGACGTGTTAATAAGATAAAGAAAGAATGGAAACGATGGACAATGCTTGAAGACATTCCCCGTGACATTTGATTAAACATTTTCCTCACTGCAAGAGCAAAGCGTAACTTTAGTCGATTTTATTTATATTTTATTTATCTGCTCCGGTCTGGAGAAATACGGGTTGAACCCCAGATACAGAACTTGCTGCAAACGAAGCATCAAACAAACCCTTCACACAGGGCGCTGAAATATAACTCAGCACCAAGCCCTGTAATAACAGCCTTCAATGATAGTTGCAGTCTGAGAAGGCATGTACGGAGAAACAGGACAACTGCTGTACACAGTAAGTCCTGTTTCTCCGTACATGCCTTCTCAGACTGCAACTATCTCATTCCTGACAGACTGTCATCGCGCCACAGTTGCACCTCTTGGACGAGCAATGGGTGTCCTATTTTTGTACTAAATAAAACCCAGGATATCTCACCTTCCGAGAAATCAGTCAGTTTTTAAAATCGTTGCTCCAGCCAGACCAGCTCCCACAATAAACCCTTTCTCGAACAAACCGAATTATCTTTTGTGTTTCCCATTGTTTTAATCAACACTTCTGACTATTACTGACAAACAGCAGACCTAAAATGGATACCTAGACAACGTGGTGATGTACGTGACTGCATGTTTTTATGTACATTGCACGAGTGACGTTAACATACATCTGTCTCAAGGTTTCTAATTTAATGGCTGGTGTGTGTAGTTTCAGAGAGGAGTGGAATCAACCTGTCAGCAATTTGCAACAGTCAATTTTGGGATTTTTGAAAAGGTGTGATTAGGAATTAGAAGATAAATTATTCCATTTTCCTGATTTTCTGATACACAATTTTCTCGCCAGCTGAAGCAAAATTCCAGTTTCTGTTAGAAGTTGCTGATGACGCAGTTTAAAACAACAACAACAAAAAAAACCGCCTAGGAATACTTCTTGCCTACTAGATTTGATCCTGTTTTTGAAAAACATGCTCATTAAACCTCATAATTCGGCATCCTCCTTTTGCTTTTGGATTGCGATCAGTAAACCTCATCTTCCGATCTGATATTTCGCCATCTCGATAAAGAAGTGACTATAGCTGTATGGTATCTGTTACTCAGTGAACAGAATTTACCATCAAAACTATTCCGAAAACTGCGGTATTTGTAGTGTGCCGTGAAAATGTTATATACTTTCACTCATCTCTTTTGCATTGCAAAATACTTGATTAGAAAATCTTCTGCTGATTTTTAGACGAGGTGCAATATGCAAGTGAATAGTTTTGAGACAAAATGCGCAGTCTCTCGTTTCTGTATATGGAAATGGGAAACCGAACGCTTTCAAGCATTATTTTATTCCTAAGCAATTTACATATTTAAATCATTGGGAGTTATAAAGTGCCCTTCATTTTGTAAAAGCCTTGGAAATTCTTGTTTTTGAAATGAATTCCTTCCTTTCGATTTTCCAAAGCATTTGCGAGGTCAGTTGTCAAGAATTTGTTGCCTACTTTATATTTGAGCCACGTAGTGGTAGGGTTTGAAGGCCACAAATAAAAGTTACTTTCGGCTACGCTAACTAGTCTGATCTTTCTTTTGTCTCTCCGCTGTCTTTGAAATTTATAAATCCATAACAAAGCATATTCGGCAGTTACATCGTTGAACAATGTTTAGCTTTGCAAAACATTCTTGCTCTTTTTTCGCCGCGAACTTTTGCATGTTTTTTTTGTTTTTTTTTATTGGAGGTTTAACGAACACCGTGAGCAACTCAATGGGCTATAAGCAGTCGCCCGTCCCTAATTTAGGGTCACTGGGTCCAGGGAAGGGAGAGAGCCAGTGCCGTAAGACAAACACAACATCCATGCCTCACCGGGATTCTAACCCGGACCCCGTTCGGACGAATGATCAGAGGCCATCGCTTAGACCACTGCGCCACCGGTGCGGCTTTGCATGTATCTGTGTATTAAAAATCACTCGTTTCTTTTTTTTTTTTTTTTTTTTGATTTGTTTCCCCCAGTGAAACTGTATATCTATAGATACGTCATCACTGCTGGAAGTGAAACACATTCCAGCCACTGAAATGAAAATTTTTAATTTCAGTGGCATGAAAGTATTTACCGGTGGCAATGTTCAGATAATGCTTGAAGGACTCCCGACCTTCCAGAAATACCAAGAAACTTGTTCTGTACCAACCGAACGTGCTCCACATCATGACATCACCGCCAGAACCTTGAATTGTGTTTACAAGGCAAGCTGGATTCATTGATTCATGAGTTTCCCGCCAAACACATCGCCTACCGATGGTACAGAACAAGGTGCACCAGGACTCGTCGTACCCCATGACTTTTTTTTAAGTCTTCCATAGTCCAGTACTGTAGACCAACTTTGCGGTTCGTCGCAGAAATTACAAGTTTCCATTTAAGCACTCAACTATTAATACCGATCTTTTATTTCCCTTCTCATACTTCACTGAGATATAGGCTGGGATCGGCCTTCATTGAATGCTTCGGTCAATTGCTGCACACAGGATGACCTGTTTCTCCGTTCAAGCCTTCTCAGACGACGGAGATCTCGTTCCTGACAGATTGTGGTACCACAGTTACGCCTATGAGTAACTCAATGGGCTACAAGCAGTCGTCCGTTCCTTAATTTAGGGCCACTGGTTCCAGGGTAGGTAGGGAGCCAGCGCCGGAAGACAAACAAACATCTATGCCTCACCGGGATTCGAACCCCGGTACATCTCAGACGAATGGATCATCGCTTATACAACTGCGCCACAGGGGCGGCTTTACGAATGCTAGACAAGAAATGTGGGCTATTTTTGCACTGATTATAGACTCGGGATATATCACCTTTTGAGAAACCAGTCGGTTTTCAAAATCGTTGCTCCAGCCATATGGGCACCCAATATAAGCCATCTCTCGAACTCCGAAAGATCATTTGTTTTCCCCATTATTGTGATCAACACTACTCTCAATTGCTGATGATCTGCAGGCAGATTTAGATAGAACCACCCCGGTGGCGCAGTGGTCTAAGCGCTGGCTTATGCCCACATTTGTCCGAGAAGGGTCCCGGTTTGAATCACGGTGAGGCATGGATGTTGTGTTTATCTTACGGCACTGGTTCTCTCCCTTCCCTGGAACCAGTGACCCTAAATTAGGGACGGACGACTGCTTACAGCACATTGGGTTGCTCACGGTGGTCGTTAATCCTTCTATCAAAAATAAAAAAAAAATTAGATAGATGTCTATATTACGTGGTCACGCACGTAGCCACGTATTTTGCATATACGTTTCTGAGTGTGGTTAACGTACATCTACATACAGTTTTCTTATTCACTGGCCGGTGTATGTACATTGGCATGCAAAAATTAAGGACGAGACGGTTTTTCGAATGTAACGTCGTACAGAAGTGCTCCACATCGACACAAATCATACCATAAGATCCCCAAGATGTAAGAATAAGGGACAAGTGAGCAAAACCGTCCAAACAAGAAATCTAAAGGATACAAAAGCACTTTATTGAAAAGGTAGCTTCGAGCACAACTGGACAGAAGACAGAAACGTCCATGTGACAGGCGGCTGCCAAGGAAAATCCAGTTTTTAGTAGGGGCTATGATCACCTCTGACTGCGTTGCAGGATTTGCAACGTCTGTCCATGCTGAGGACGACGTTGTCAAGGAGCTGTTGAGACATCGCGGCCAATTCCTCTTGTAGCACCAATCGCAGCTGCGGAATCATTGCTGGCGGCTGCTGACGTGCTGCCAAGCGTCTCCCGAGACGGTCCCACACATGTTCGATCGTATTTAAGTCCGGTGACTTTGCGGGCCAATCCATGCGTTGAATATATTCACTCGCCAACAGCTCTGCGACAGCCACTGTACCATGAGGTGTAGCGTTGTCGTCCATGAAGAGGAACTCAGGACCCACAGCACCTCTAAGCAGACGCACGTGAGGCAGGAGAACCTCGGTACAATAGTGGACACCAGTGACTGAACCTCCTTGGAAGATGTGGAGGCCAGTACTGCTACCAAGCATGATACCGCCCCAAACGAGAACTCCGCCACCTCCAAACCGGTCTATTTCGATGATGTTGGAGGTGTAATTGCGCGTTCCCTGCTCGCTCCAGATGTGTATACGTCCAGAATCGCTCGTCAGACTAATTCGGCTCACACCCGTAAAGAGATCTCGACCCCATTGCTGACGTGTCCAGTTCTTGTGTTCCTGGCACCACAGAAACCGCCGTCTCCGATGAGCAGGCGTTAATGGCGCACACCATACTGGTCGATGTGCAAATACACACCACCTTTGGGCAGCCTCTTGGTCACGGTAAAACGCGATAACGGACGTCCAGTTGTCTGTTGCATGTGCCTTGCGATTTCTCCCGCTGTCTGCCGTCTGTCTCTTCTCGCCTGTAGGACAATATACCGGTCATCCGCCGCCGTGGTTGCTCGTGGACGACCACTGCTAAACTCTCAGACAGCTGTTACTGTCGTTTGAAATGCTCTCCAAGCTCGTGAAACGATGCTGTGAGCGATCCCGAACTCCACGGCCACACTAGTCACACTTCGACCTTCTTCCAACTTCCCAATGATGCGATCTCGGGTAAAGTCATCCAGATGTCGTCTATTGGATTGCCTGCTGGCCATATCTCACGGTCGCAGCAACTCGACATCGTTGTTCAAACCGATGTACACCGTGCAATAGCTTTCACCGAATTGCTGAGCGTTCACCGCCCGTGTGCTTTATACCCTTCCGACACCCCCTCCTACGTCATGCTGCATATATGCGCATGCCCTACCGTACCGGACCTTAGTCTATATCCTGAGTGGTATTTCGGTCCGTTCTGCCTGCTCGTTCCGCTGTTATGCTAATTTCCCCTCTTCGTCCTTAATTTTTGCACACCAGTGTAATAGGAATACTGTTTAAATATTTGGAAAATTAAACTTCGACGAAGATTCTGCATATAACTTTCTCCTTTTCGTGATTTACCATTTCAACACCAGATAGCGTAAATCTGCGTTTTAATTTATTACACTGTTTTTTTCCACAGAGGTGAGTAAGGAGAAATCTTTCAAAAAGACACAAGTCTGATTCAGGTTTTCTCCACATTTCGCTGGTTCTCATGGTGCACCGTTTTCTCGCTGGGTGGCGCAAAAATATATTAGCATCTGCCGCTGTATCTATTGTTTTTGAAAACAGAATAAAAAAGTATTTCCTTGCTTCGATTGATGCGCATCTAATATTGATTTCTGCCGCTATTCCACGTGTTCAATTATTATCGGTTACGTTGACGTAAGACGCTTCATACGGCGTGTGTTAGGGGTAAACGCGCTCACGCACGCACGCACAAAGAAATAAATTAGGAGAGCTGCCCCTCCCAGGCATTGCTCAGTTTTATTATAAACTTTTTCTACCGTTTAGAAAACACAAATGGTAACAAAGCAATTAAAGATAAACTGCGTCCGAAAACCTAGTAAATACTGACGAATATTTCGTAAATACTGACGACATAGCAGGAAAATATCAGCAACAAGCCGGTTAGCGCCCCCTCTGGAACCTAGGAAAAGTTTCGATTTGTTAGGTTTTAATGACATATTGAATACTTTTTCGTGAAAGGAAGTATCCTTTTTTTTTCGTGAAAGGAAGTATCCTTTTTTTTTTTTTCGTGAAAGGAAGCATCCTTTTTTCCCCGTGAAAGGAAGTGTCTTTTTTCGTGAAAGGAAGTATCCTTTTAATGGCATATTGAATACTTTTTCGTGAAAGGAAGTATCCTTTTAATAACATATTGAATACTTTTTCGTGAAAGGAAGTATCCTTTTTTTTTTCGTGAAAGGAAGCATCCTTTTTTTCCCCGTGAAAGGAAGTATCTTTTTTCGTGAAAGGAAGTATCCTTTTAATGGCATATTGAATACTTTTTCGTGAAAGGAAGTATCCTTTTTTTTTTCGTGAAAGGAAGCATCCTTTTTTTCCCCGTGAAAGGAAGTATCTTTTTTCGTGAAAGGAAGTATCCTTTTAATGGCATATTGAATATTTTTTCGTGAAAGGAAGTATCCTTTTAATGACATATTGAATACTTTTTCGTGAAAGGAAGTATCCTTTTTTTTCGTGAAAGGAAGTATCTTTATTCGTGAAAGGAAATATCCTTTTAATGGCATATTGAATACTTTTTCGTGAAAGGAAGTATCCTTTTAATGACATATTGAATCCTTTTTCGTGAAAGGAAGTATCCTTTTTTTTTCGTGAAAGGAAGCATCCTTTTTTTCCCCGTGAAAGGAAGTGTCTTTTTTCGTGAAAGGAAGTATCCTTTTAATGACATATTGAATACTTTTTCGTGAAAGGAAGTATACTTTTCCGTGAAAGGAAGTATACTTTTTCGTGAAAGGAAGTATCTTTCAGATCAGGGACGCCCCTGATCTGACCATACTTAAGAGGTTATTATTTTCGTTATTTAATTGGATTATATCAACGAATTTATAGACATACTAAGAACACTTTCTCATTTTGCGGGAAAATATGAGAAAGGTCTCCAGTTATTCCGGACACTTAAGCCCCTCCTCCCCCCCCACCATCACGAAAATCCTGGGGACGCCCCCTGATCTGACCATCGCATTAAGGATTCTGTTTCTTGCAATGATGAATTCGTTTAATGAAATTCGAGTCCCTTGAATTTGAATCAAGTAGAATTTCACCAATGGATTCGGTGTTTGCTTGCGTAAAGTTATGTGTTATAATCACGAAAATGAATCATTAAAATTTATGACGAAAAGTTAAGAGCTCATGTTACAAGAAAGATTTTGATAAATAAACCGTTTAAATATGCCGACGTAGTCAGGCAATCGGAAATGGCAGATGTTAATAAACGTGTAGAGCTGTTTTAATTTAAAACATATTCCATTTAATTTTAAAATATTCTATAAACGATTTATGCTGTGTGATGAAATGAGTTTTCTTTTCTAGTTGCTATAGTAATTTTCGCTCGCTCTATGCTAAAACTAAATTTCTGCAATTGCAGTGAATTCGTAAATACTGACGAAGAAAGTGCATGTGATTTAAGAGGCAAGCATACATCAAGCTGTTTGCAAAACCGGTAACTTCAAGGAGACCGCGAACTTACTCAGCTTGGCGCATTTCCACGTCAGACAAACGACGTACGATGTTAGAGGTTGTGATAGCAGTAGTCTGGTGGCGTTTATAAAAGGCTGCTGAAGAAGGCTTTAAAAAACCATGGCTCTCAATTACTCTTTCGAATCTTTATCGAAAGGCGGTTAAGAGATATGACCTCTATATACCCATGGAAGCATGCATATCTTACAGTGCAGGTTTCCAAAATACAAAAATGAGGTCACCAATTAATTGATTAGATTTCTTTCGAATCAGCGATCCACACAGAAACGCCACCAGTATTTCTATCATGCGCGGAATGAGCCCGTTTCTTAAGCGAAAGAAATGCAAATGTTATTTAAACGGACAGTTGTTTTTAGAAGGAATCCCATTTCGTTTTTTCTCGATCATTCTTGGGTACCTAAAAGATACTGAATTTACACATTAACAAAATAACTACAATCTTAGTGTCCGGTGTAAAAAATTCATCTTTCAATAAAACAGAATCAAACTCTGAACGAACCGCGCCATTTTACACGGTGTAGAATAATAATTAATTAATCATCATCAACCATTATGAATCCACTGCTGGATGAAGGTCTCCCCAAGTTTCTTCCACAACGGTCTATCTTGCGCCAGTCTCCACCAGGTCACTCCTGAATGCTTTCGAATTTCATCCACCCATCTTCCATGTGGTCTTCTTCTGTGTCTTTTCCTGTCCCTTGGAATCCAGTCTAGGATTTTGGTTGTCCATAGGTGGTCCATTCTTCTCGCAACATGTCCGGCCCATTGCCACTTCAGGGATTTTACTCTGATCATGATGTTTTCCACTCTTGCCATTTTTCTTATCCACGAGTCCCTCTTCTTATCTCTCTTAGTTACACCAAGCACGCATCTCTCCATGTTTCTTTCAGTTGACTGAAATTTTTGTATGTCTTTTGTAGATAAGGTCCACGTCTTTGCTCCTAATGTCAGCACTGGAAGGATGCACTGATTAAACACCTTTAAGATATAATGGCATATTGCTCTAAATTGTACTGTTTCTTCCAAAAGCTCTGCAGCCAAGTTTTATACGCCGATTAATTTCCTCATCAATGTGACCTTTATTTGATATCTGCTGTCCAAGGTAAATGTAGGTATCGGTTACTCCAGCTTTTCTCCGTCAATCGATAAATCTTTATTTCTTGTAAAAGCATTGCACACCATTTTCGTCTTCTGAAAATTCATTTTTAATCCCATTTCTTTATTCTTGTCACCCAGTTCCTAGATCATACTCTGCAGCTCTGAAGAGGCGATTGCAAAAATGACTACGTCATCAGCAAAACAAAGGTGAGTTAAGTAATCTACAATAATCTTTATCCCTTTGTTTTACCAGTTCAGTGATCGAAAGACATTTTGCAATGTGGCACTAAAGAGTTCGGGAGATATGGTGTCACCTTGTCTCACTCCCTTTCCAATTTTTATTGGTGCTGTATCCTCAAATAACCGAACTTTTGCACTTGCATTTTCATAGATATTACTAATAATATTAATATATAGATCTTCAATACCACTACTGTAACTTCTGATGGTTTCACGGAGTCAAAGGCTTTTTCATAATCGATAAAAGCCATGCACAATGGAAGCTCGTATTCCCTCGCTCTTTCAATTAGTTCTCTCAGTACGTGGATATGATCTATAGTGCTGTAGCCACTCCTGAATCCAGCTTGTTCCCTCGGTTGAGCCATGTCCAGTGTTACCTGAAGCGATGTGAAAGAACCTTAGTGAAGATTTTATAAAACACTGATGGGAGCCCGATGGGTCTGTAGTTCCTGAGATCCTCAACGTCACCTTTTTTATGTAGCAAGATCATTGTAGCAATGCTCCAAACCTCAGAAATATTTCCTTCATTCAGACATCTAGTGAAAACTTGGGCGAGTTTAGTTTCAATTTCCCCACGGGTATTTCACCTTCTTCTGGAGCTTTCCCCCGTTTCATGTTCTTGATTGCATGTGTAACTTTAAAAAAGAAGAATCATTATTACTACTATATGTAGTAATTATTTTCTTCTGGAACACCTCAGGCTAAGGAAATTGTATTACCTGATATACGTACTTTCCATCTAGTGATGTTTTTTTGTTTTTTTTGCACCGAGGAAAACCTGAAAAAAACAATCATCCATATAACTCAGGCGGCAAAACTACTTTTAAGCGCCTATAAAAACACAGACAGTGGCAACGCCAGCAGCTTAGACTTGGGGTGGGGAGAGGTGATTAGGGGGTAAGTATCGTACGGGGGGGGTACAAATTATATAGTGCTTGGCAGAAATTTCCGTTCATATAGATTTTACCTGAGGCTGATCAGGTAATCCCCAGTACTGAAAAATGTTTTCAGGTATCTATAGTAGATTCCGGTTAATTAGGCCATTGGTTAATCAGGGCGGCCGTTTATTTGAGACTATTCTTGAAGAACATTCCAAGTTAGCTCTTTGGTATATAGATTCGCATAATTGGGGATGTCGCTTAATGGGGCCAAAGTGTTCTAGCCTCGATGTGTCCCAATTAATCGAATATGTATGTAGTAAGTATTTGATGTACGTAGCACTAGCAGCCGCGGATACGAACTTCCATGGCCTTTAACAAGTTCTTATTTCCAATTTTTGCTTACTTACGCTATTTTCTTTCTCCCTTTAATATTTGCTGTCATAAGGCTGTTTATCAATTTTAGGTTGTAACCTGACACGGAATCTGTCTCTCTCTCTCTATCCCTCTATCTCACCATTTTAAACTACAGTACACGCATACATGAGGATCTTCAATGAATTCGCGGAATCCCGTTTTTTGTCATCGTCCTCGAGATCGATGCCAAACGGAAGAGAATTGCGGTAGGGATGGTGTTATCCGTCTGGGGACGGTATTTTGTCTTTTAAAACTTTCAAAAACAGAAGTTAAACAGTGTGAAGATTTTTTTCCGTAATCGTGACTTTTTTCTCGCGATGTTACATCTAGTCAGTATTGCTGTTGAATATCTTTTTATTACATAAGTGTTCGTACTTCAGCTTGAAACTGCGGAAAACAAATTACGAAAACGTAAGTTAGATGGCGCGAAAATGTCTTCGTAATTTTCAGCGTGAGATTCTTCCGACGAATTCCGGCTTTTCCGTTACTATTTGGGTTATTCACGAGATTGCACAACTGAACAGAAATTTCGGGGTGGGGGGGGGGGTGGGGGGCAATGGTGGCAGCAAGGGGGTCACTTTTTATCCGAGGACAAAATTTCTGTTCTTCGAAACTTTTGAAAACAGAAGGTAGACGGAGAGAAATTTTCTCCCGCAGTCGTATATTTTACGCTTTCCAACCGTAGGTTGAAGAAGCGTATATGCCCCAGCTTTGTCCGTCCGTCCGCACGATAACTGGCGTAAATATGGTTCGATTTCGATGAAATTTTAGTATGTGATAGGGGACTACATAGGGACGAACCCTATTGAAAATGGGACAAATGGGGTCAAAGGTCACGACGTAGGAGCGGAATCCTTCCATTGCCCTTATGCGCCATAACTTGCGTAAATATAGTTCGATTTCAATGAAAGTTTACTATGTGGTAGGGGACCACCTAGGGACAAACCTTATTGAAAATGGGACAAATGGGGTCAAAGGTCACGACGTAGGAGCTGGATCATTTCTTTGCCCTTATGCGTCATAACTTGCGTAAATATGGTTCGATTTCAATGAACGTTTACTATGTGGTAGAGGACCACCTAGGGACGAACCCTATTCAAAATGGGTGAAGTGGGGTCAAAGGTCATGACATAAGATCGGGATACATTCCATTGCCCTTATGCGTCATAACTTGCGTAAAAATAGTTCGATTTAGATGAAATTTCAGTATGCAGTAGGGGACCACCTGAGGACGAACCCTATTGAAAATGGACGAAATGTGGTCAAAGGTCAGGACATAGGATTACATAGGATTGCGATCCTTTCCATTGCCCTTATCCCATATTATTAAGGTGGACGTCAAGTAATTTTGCTTCCTATACTTCCAATGGAAAAAGTTTTGTACACATTTCCTTCACAATTAATGTGTTCGTATGGATGAAAATTTGAACATCGATTAAACTAACTTCATATTATAACTTGGAAAACTTAAGATGTTCTAAAACATAACCATAATCATATTAAAAATAAATAACTTTTCCTTTGGTGGTGTTGAAACCAAAGAAAAGATGGCGCGACCTGTACTTTGATGACGTCAGTGGGCAAAAAATAGTTGGATTGCATAATTACGGTTATGGTTTAGAAAATATTAAGTATTCCAAGTTATGAAATGAAGCTATTTTAATCAATGTTCAAATTGTCATCCTTGTGAACGCATTAATTGTCCAGAAAAAAGATGGCGCGACCTGTGTTTTCATGACGTCAGTAGACAAACAAATGTTGAATTGCATAATTATGGTTATGTTTTAGAAAATATTAAGTATTGCAAGTTATAAAATGAAGATATTTTAATCGATGTTCAAATTTTCATCCTTGGGAACGCATTAATTGTGAAGAAAATGTGTACAGAAGTTTTTCCATTGGAAGTATAGGAAGCAAAATTACTTGACGTTCACCTTAAAGTAGCAATTCTTGTATGTGTGTATGAACATTTTATTTTGAAAACAGCTCTAAGAATTTTTATGAAAGTCGTTAACCTACCGTTTTCTGGTACTAGAAATCGATTTAGCTTGATCTCGACTTTAGGAGAATTCGTTCAGTGGGTTAAATAACCACCCCGAATTATAACGTTTTTAGTGATGGCGTTGTTCTATTATTCCATTAATGTTACCAATGCTTAGAAGTCTTATTACGTCACAATCTCGCCGCGTTTGAGAATATTGGCGCGCGGTCACGCCATCTGTCTCATTACGTCACGCGTTTTGAGTGGATCCTATTAAAGTTTTATGACGTCACATCTTGCTAGCAGATGGTCGCGATTCCCATCTGCCTCATTACGTCACGCGTTTTGTGCGTGTGTTCGTCCGTATGATAACTCGCGTAAAAATCGTTCGATTTCGATTAAATTTTAGTATCTGGTAGGGGATCACCTGGGAAGGTACCTTATTTAAAGTGAACGAAATGGGGTCAAAGGTTAGTACATAGGAGCGGAATCCATTCCACTGTTGTTATGCGTCATAACTAACGTAAAAAAGGTTCGATTTCGATGAAATATTAGTATGTGGTGGAGACCACCTGGCGACAAACCTTATTGAAAATAAGCGAAATGGGGTCAAAGGTCAGGACACAGAAGCGGAATCACTTCCATCGCCATTATGCGTCATAACTTACGTAAAAATGCTTCGATTTGGATGAAATGTTAGTATGTTGTAGGGTCTTGCCTGGGGACGAATTCCATTTGAAATGGCCGAACTGGGGTCAAAGGTTGGGACACTGGGGCAGGATCTATTCCATCATAACTTACGTAAAAATGCTTCGATTGCGACAAAACTTTATCATGTTATTTTGGAGGTATACCAAACCGGTTCTGTTGAATATCATCGAAATGGAATCAAAGGTCAGGGCACAGGACCGAGATTTATTCCACAGCCATTATTCTCATAACTTGAGTGATAACTTGAGTAATGATTTCTGGTATGTTGGAAGGCGTATTATAATCAATGCATTGCATGATTTTACTAACTTGTTTTTCTCTAGCGATGTTTCTTCTGCCCATTCTTCTGCCCAGTATTCTTTCAGATATTTTATTCCATGAATATTTGTATTTCAGCTTTAAGATGTTGGAAAGTTTCTGAAAACAGAAGTAGGAAGGAGCGAAGATTTCTCTCGCAATCGTAATTTTCTTTTTATTCTAATGATAGTTCAATTCTCCTGTGTTGTTATTAAATTTTGTTTTCCCCCATAAATATGTAAATTTAAGCTTGATAAGGGAGGGGGAAATTTCCGATAGCGGACGTGACGGAGTTGAAAAATTTGCAAAAAATGATACACCGTGTTCAAAAGTATTCGTGTTCTCAAAGTTGCACCATTTATCTAAAACCTGAGGGGGAAAAAATTAAAAAAAAAAGTCAACAAAGAAAAGGAAAGAGAAAGATATTAACCGAAAGAAACTTTTAAGCAATGGATGTTGTGCAGTTGCAGAATCAATGTAAGAGAAATATGGCTGTGAAACTTGATACAAGGCTTGCTTGAAGGAGAAAACTTGAGCTGATGTTATTGAAACTACAACAACAAAACAAGCAATAAAAACTGTGTCTGAAGCAGTGCCTTGTAAAACCATTTTGTTTTGTTCTGAATTCAATAATTTTATATTGTGAATGCAGTGGTGTACTCCGGTTTAATACTAAATAAATAAATTACAAAGAACAATGTCGTCTTGCTACTTTCTAATCTTTCTGTTTCATATTCATAATTTTTCATGGCGCATTATGGTATTGCACCCGGTAAAAAGTACCGTTTTTTTCTTTTTTACGCTTTCCAACCGTAGGTTGAAGAAGCGTATATGATCCAGCTTTTTCCGTCTGTACGTCCGCTCGATAACTTGCGTAAAAATCGTTCGATTTAGATTAAATTTTAGTATGTGGTAGGGGACCAGCTGGGGACGAACCCTATTGAAATGGACGAAATGGGGTCAAAGGTCACCACATAGAAGCGGGACCCATTTAATTGCCCTTATGCGTCATAAGGTGCATTAAAATGGTTCGATTTCGATGAAATTTTAGTATGTGGTAGGGGACCACCTGGGGGCGAACCCTATTGAAATGGACGAAACGGGGTGAAAGGTCACCACATAGAAGCAGGACCCATTTCATTGCCCTTATGCGTCATAAGGTGCACAAAAATGGTTCGATTTTGATGAAATTTTAGTATGTGGTAGGGGACCAAATGGGAACACACCCTATGGATAATGGACGAAATGGAGTCAAATGTCAGGACATAGGAGCGGGATCCATTACATTGCCCTTATGCATCATAAGGTGCGTACAAATAGTTCGATTTCGATGACATTTTAGTACGTGGTAGGGGACCAACTGGGGACAAACCCTATTGAAAATGGACGAATTGGGGTCAAAAGTCAGATAAAAGAGGGGATCCATTCTATCGCCTATATGCTTACGTAAAAATGCATCTATTGCGACAAAATGTTGTTCCGAAGATATACTGAACTGCTTCTGTTGAATATCATCGAAATGGGGTCAAAGGTCAGGACACAGGAGCCAGATTTATTCCACAGCCATTATCCTCAAAACTTGACTAAAATGTTTCTTTTGCGACAAAACTTTAGTATGTTGTTCCGAAGGTATACTGAACCAATTCTGTTTAATATCATCGAAATGGAGTCAAAGGTCAGGACACAGAAGCGAGATTTATTCCACAGCTATTATCCTCATAACGTGAGTAGTAACTTGAGTAATGATTTCTGGTATGTTGGAAAGCTTATCATAATCAATGATTTGCATGATTTTACTTACTTGTCTTCGTCGATCTCATGGTCTATTCCAAGACGAATAACAATCTATTAGAGTCTAACAGTAATGCAAATTGCGTCCCAGGGACAGACGAAGAAGGTGGGCAATCTAATATTGATGAAATTGTTGAACAGCTGTAGTACTGAATGGTGTACAACATTAAATTTTGATAAGTGTACCGTACGGAAATCAAATGGCTCCTTACAGCAGCCGTTCTTGTGGCTCAGCATTTTTCAACCGGGTCAATCCCCAAGATACAAACACACTGGCCTAGTGCAGTTAACCTAGACTAGGATGTCGAAGGGATTACGGAGGACAAAAGTTTCAGTACGTATTCGGCTCGAAGTTGACAGATAGTGAGTGGTCAGTCAAAACACCAATGGGAACCCTGGAAGCGCCATTATTCTGCCGACTGAAGAATCAACTGTCTAATGACTTCCATTTAGGTTAAAGATTTTTCTATTTCTTTCTTTCTAAGTTTAAGGCCAATGCTAAGCATTTGAAGCTGTTACGAAGTCACCAATCCTTAGCATGGGGCCACAGTTTCCTTGGAAAGGGGAAGAACTAGTGACGTGAGAAAAAAACATATCACCCATTTTTCATTCCACATTCTATTCCGACCCCCAAGCTTCTCAACAACAGGGTGGTAGGGCGGGTGTGGTTAAAGGAATGGCAGTCAGTTGATCAGGAAGTATTTATATAAATAATAATAACTGCTATTCCGATTAAGGTTGTGGCTGAGGTAATTTATTTCCTGAGTATGATGCCTAATCACCGGGACACAAGCACTTAACCGTGAGTGTGAAACAGGAAGAAAAAAGTGGCAAAATTTGAACGGTTTTTACGCTTTCCAACCGTAGGTTGAAGAAGCGCATATGCTCCAGCTTTGTCCGTCTGTCTATCTGTCTGTCCGTCCGCAAGATAACTCGAGTAAAAATGATTCGATTTCGATGAAATTTTAGTATGCGGTATGGAACAGCCTGCGGACGAACCCTATTAAAAATGGACGAAATGGGGTCAAAGGTCAGGACGTAGGAGCGGGATCCATTCCATCGCCCTTGTGCGTCATAACTCACGTAAAATGCTCCTATTGCAACAAAACTTTAATATGTTGTTCCGGAGGTATAATGAACCGGTTCTGTTGAATATCATCAAAATGGGTTCAAAGGTCAGTGCACAGGAGCAAGATTTATCCCACAGTCATTATCCTCATAACTTGACTAAAAATGCTTCTATTGCGACAAAACGTTAGTATGTTGTTCAGGAGGGATACTGAACTAATTCTGTTTAATATAATCGAAATGGAGTCAAAGGTCAAGACGTAGGAGCGGGATCCATTCCGTCACCCTGATGCGTCATAACTAACGTAAAAATGCTCCCATTGCGACAAACGTAAGTATGTTATTCCGGAGGTATACTGAACCAATTCTGTTTAATATAATCGAAATTGGGTCAAAGGTCAGGGCACATGAGCGAGATTTATTCCACAGCCATTATCCTCATAACTTAACTAAAAATGCTTCTATTGCGACAAAACTTAAGTATGTTGTTCCGGAGGTATACTGAACCAATTCTGTTCAATATAATCGAAATTGGGTCAAAGGTCAGGGCACAGTAGCGAGATTTATTCCACAGCCATTATCCTCATAACATGAGTAATGCTTTCTGGTATGTTGGAAAGCGTATCATAATCAATGATTTTACTAATTTGTTGGAAGTACATTTATTCTGAGTGATTTCAAATATTAGCAAGAGAAAATTATCACCAAAATATTGTATTTTGAGTAGCTCCCCGACTAAAGTGCCAAAACGTAAGCGACTGTCATTTCTTACCTTGAGAGTTAGCTTCTTTTAACACCATTTTGTCACCAGGGAGATGAAAAGGACTTCCGGTTCGCGTATCTGTTATGTTTGCGAAAGAAAGTGCTCGATGTGCTAGAAGTCTTCTGTTTTTCTTGGCAACATTCGAAGTCCAAATGGATTCTACGTACTTTCAGTTTTGAAAATGTTTAAGAGAAAACGAATGAGTTCTTTCGGCGTCTTATCGATGTCATTTACTTTCATTAGGTTTCCACTTTAAGAAAAATAATGATACGAGATGAAGACGTATTCCTGTGACAACAGCAAAATACGCGCCATTGCTGAAATGAACTGAATGTCCGCCATTTTTGCTCCTTTTTAAACCTCCTTTACTCTGTAAATAAAAGAATAATATATAACTCAGAATGAAATAAATCAAAGTACAATGCAGTTAAAGAGACAGTCACATTAAGGATGTCATCTAGTTCTGAGGTTCAATAGGAACATTCTTTGACAAAAAATATGAAAGTTTGCATCAACGAGATAGAAGCACGTAGAGTGTTTCTGTTGAAGCCAACAAGACGAGAGCCCGCCATATTTGTTGAGATACAACTTCTGCGTGTGTCAAGGAGTCACCTCAGTTCTTTCAGCTGTTCGTCCTAGTGTTATGTTTAATTACAAATTTAAGGCTGCAGTTTTGTGAATATTCACAATTATCAACACATTTTGGATCAACATTAAAATGCCATTTTATTGCGTAGCTTTTAATTGTAAGAATAAAAGAAACAAAAAGCTGCGAAACTTCATTCTACAAGTAAACTTCATTCTCTAATGATTTTTAAATAAGGTTGAGCTGTAAGTGCCCAGTTAATCAAACACAAGGAGTAAAACATCTGATCTGTTTAGCTGGTGATTAAATCAGGAGACAAGCGATTTTAGCCGCCCCGGTGGCGCAGTGGTCTAAGGCGATGGCCTCTGATCATTCGTCTGAAAGGGGTCTGAGTTCGAATCCCGGTGAGGCATGGATGTTGTGTTTGTCTTACGGCACTGGCTCTCTCCCTTCCCTGGAACCAGTAACCCTAAATTAGGGACGGGCGACTGCATATAGCCCATTGAGTTGCTCACGGTGGCCGTTAAACCTCGAATCCAAAAAAAAAAAAAACGATTTTAATATCTGTGTTATTTTAAGACTTTTTATTCCTTATATATTATTTTATTCGAGTACTAGTTCTCTTCTGATTGTATAAGAAAGGAGCATTTGGTAAAAGTATTTTAATATCGGTGCCTCTTGGGTGTGTAAAGAAAGTATCTACGTAAAAGATTAAAATCCAAAACGCTTTGTTTTTTGTTTCTATTTGAACATTTTCTGTCTGTTTTTTTTTTTTTTTTTCATTTAAAACCCTCACAAAATTTTTGGCGTCTATGTATTTGAAATGATAAGCAGCGGGATGATTCAACATTCTGATGGCGATGACAGTCGAATATATAAAATTTTTACCGAAATTGTGGATTGACTACCAATGCAGTTTTATCCCTCCCCTTCATCCCCCACTTACTCTATTATAGGTGACTTATATTTCACTAAAAACTAGTTCCAAAAAGATTCTGTGAAACACAAAAAATTATGGCTTGAGATTTTATTCAACTGGGAACAATCTGCATCCATTAAAATACCATTTTCTTTTTAAAACACCATTGAGCCTACTAATGACAAAAAAGCGCTATTTGATTCAATAAAATAGCTTATAAAACATTTCTGTGATACGATAAGGGGTTTATAAAACATTTCTGTGTTTTTCCGCGTTTAACATCTATATAATAATTCTGTAGGGCTTTTTACTGTGAGCCTTATCTGGAGAAAACGGCTGAACGTAAAGATACGGTTGAGGTATCAAAATAAAGAGTCTTATCATGTAGATGTGCCAGTCGAAGAGAAAAATGAGATTGGGGCAATGGTTCGGGCGTTGTGGGGGCGGCAAAGTTCCCATGTAAAGTCTATTGGCGAAGCGTGCGGTTGATATTCGATCGCCTGCGGTTGACTCTCGCGCTGTTGAAGACGGTAGCATAGAGAGACTCAAATAGTCCAAAGTCCGAAGTCTTCTCTTTTCTAAGCGAACCGTTGCACAAAGCAATGCCAGCAGGCATTCGTATGAACGTTTTTCTCGTCGGAACAGCGAACACTATCGAAGGCCTCATTGCGTTATGCCGTTGGAATGTGAGATGTATATATACAATTTAATATTCATTCGATCCAGTTTATACACGTAGGTAAGACGTTTCCCATTATGTAAAGATGTAAATAAGCATTTCGTTGACCATTGTTAGTGAAAATATTACGGGCGACTGCTTATATCCCATTGAGTTGCTCACGGTGGTCGTCAAATTTTCAGTCAAATAAAAAAAAATAACGAACCTGGACTATTGTCCTTACTGAAGTGGTTGAATGGATTTGTCAATCAAATAAAGTTTACGTTTGTTGTTTCATATGATTTTATTCTTTTCAAAAAAAAAAAAAAAAAAAAAACCTAACCGTCGATTCCGACGGGTGAAGAGTATTCGCAACGCGAATCTCATTCCAACAATACTTACAAACACAGTTGTGACTGAAGATGAGAGTGAAAGAGTGCGCTATCCAGTTCAATTTTTTGCACACGATCGAGATGAGTGGAATTTCGCCTCACATTTTACGACTGAAAAAGAATGCAGTCGTGATGCAAATCACGAACCAGGCCGCCCTGGTGGCGCAGTGTTCTACGCTCTGGCTTATGATGATTCGTTCGTGAAGGGTCCGGGTTCGGGTCCCGGGGAGGCATGGATGTCGTGTTTGTCTTACGGCACTGGCTCTTTCCCTTACCTGGAACCATTGACCCTAAATTAGGGTCGGGCGACTGCTTATAGCCCATTGAGTTGCTCACGGGGGTCATTAAACCTTCAATGAAAAGAAAAAAGAAAAAATCACGAACTTGGACTATTGTCTTTGCTGAAGTGGTTGAATGAATTTGTCAATCAAATAAAGTTTACATTTGTTGTTTCATATGAGTTTATTATTTAAAAAAGAAAATAAATAAACTAACTGTCGATTCCGACGTGTTTCGTCTAGTCAAAATATATATTGGGAAAAGACCCTTTCGTAAAACGGAACGGAAGTTCGTTCTGTACCTCATCAAACATGGCTGTCACTTGTTTCTGGTGGCTTCACTCATTTGCTGACGCAAGTACTCTACGTACTTCTATCTTATTGGTTTGCATTGTTCATACGTAACCAGTAGTCTAAAAACTTAAGATTTCTCAAATCTCATTTAAATTATTTCGTGTGTGTGTGTGTGTGTGTGTGTGTGTGTGTGTGTGTGTTTTATACACTGGACAGAAAAAGTTAGGGATAATGCATGAAATGAAGTGAGTGGGTATCTGACCCAAGTAGTACGCGTTGAAATAACAGTGAGGCTGCGTAACAAAAACGATAAAGAGTGCGTTTACAAAACAATTTATTGGTGCGTTTACAACAAAGACAATAATCCAGATTTTGTGTGTATGTGTGTTTTATACACTGGACAGAAAAAGTTAGGGATAATGCATGAAATGAAGTGCGTGGGTATTTGACCCAAGTAGCACGCGTTGAAATAACAGTGAGGCTACGTAACAAAAAGGATAAAGAGTGCGTTTACAAAACAAGTTATTGGTGCGTTTACAACAAAGACAATAATCCAGATTTTGTGTGTATGTGTGTTTTATACACTGGACAGAAAACTTTAGGGATAATACATGAAATGAAGTGCGTGGGTATCTGACCCAAGTAGCACGCGTTGAAATAACAGTGAGGCTATACGTAACACAAACGATAAAAAGTGCGCTTACAAAACAATTTATTGGTGCGTTTACAACAAAGCCAATAGTCCAGATTGTGTGTGTGTGTGTGTGTTTTATATACTGGACAGAAAAAGTTAGGGATAATGCATGAAATGAAGTGCGTCGGAATCTGACTCAAGTAGCACGCGTTGAAATAACAGTGAGGCTACGTAACACAAACGATAAAGAGTGCGTTTACAAAGCAATTTATTGGGCAATTTTTACACACATCAAAGTAGCACTGCAATATAGGCAAAATGGTAAATTCGACGATAGTCCATACCTTTGGATTTCAGTTCCCGGGAACACCACGTCTCTGTCGAAGAACGTCTTGACATCTAGGAGGCATACTTGCAGTGACATTATTGACGAGTGTTTGGGGCAGCTCATCCCATATTAAAAGCAACACGTTACGGAGGTCTGCCAGTGTACTATCGAGACGTCGCTGTACCGCATCCCAGACGTTCGAAATGGGGTTAAGGTCAGGAGACCTCGGAGGTAGCTTTAACGAATCAATCCCATGGTTTTCCAGCTCCTGAAGCACAGCGCTCCAGGCTCGATGACTGGTTGCATTGCCAACGATCTTGTCTCTTGGTGGTTATCCTAAGGCAACCACTCGTGGATTGATCTGAAATATTTTCATGACGTAGAATTCTTGTGGGTAGCCGACTTACAACACTTTACAAAACTCCTAAAGCAGCAGCCACATTGATCTGCTGTACACTTTCTTGTCACACGATAGCAACCCCATTTCTATTATCAGTGTCTAAACATCATCTGGGCATCGTCTCAGGTAAATTCCCCACACTGAAGGCAATATTAGAAAACGTCTAGACCAATGCTTAAACATCATCTGGACGTCGTCTCAGGTTAATTCCCCACACTGAAGGCAATACATTCAAGAAACTTCTAGACCAATGCTTAAAAATCATCTGGGCATCGTCTCAGGTTAATTCCCCACATTGAAAGCAATACATTCAAGAAACTTCTAGACCAATGCTTAAAAATCATCTGGGCATCGTCTCAGGTTAATTCCCCACATTGAAAGCAATACATTCAGAAAACTTCTAGACCAGTGCTTAAAAATCATCTGGGCATCGTCTCAGGTTAATTCCCCACACTGAAGGCAATACATTCAGAAAACGTCTAGACCAATGCTTAAACATCATCTGGGCATCGTCTCAGATTAATTCCCCACACTGAAGGCAATACATTCAGGAAATTTCTAGACCAATGCTTAAAAATCATCTGGGCATCGTCTCAGGTTAATTCCCTACACTGAAGGCAATACATTCAGAAAACTTTTAGACCAATGCTTAAAAATCATCTGGGCATCGTCTCAGGTTAATTCCCCACACTGAAGGCAATACATTCAGAAAACTTCTAGACCAATGCTTAAAAATCATCTGGGCATCGTCTCAGGTTAATTTCCCATACTGAACGCAATACATTCAGAAAACTTCTAGACCAATGCTTAAAAATCATCTGGGCATCGTCTCAGGTTAATTCCCCATACTGAAGGCAATACATTCAGGAAATTTCTAGACCAATGCTTAAAAATCATCTGGGCATCGTCTCAGGTTAATTCCCCACACTGAAGGCAATACATTCAGAAAACTTCTAGACCAATGCTTAAGTATCGTCTGGGCATCGTCTCAGGTTAATTCTCCACACCGAAAGCAATACATTCAGAAAACTTCTAGACCAATGCTTAAACATCGTCTGGGCATCGTCTCAGGTTAATTCCCCACACTGAAGGCAATACATTCCGAAAACATTTAGACCAAGCGGTGAAACCACCTGCTTTCCACTTCTCGCAGGTACTTTTATTGAAGGTCGTACACAACATTCTGCGTTGTCATGATAATTTACATATGACGTAGCTACCCACGCTAATGAACGATCTCCAGTACTTGCTAAATTTGCATATCACGTTTTCATTTCGAAACTGTAACATTTATAACTTCCTGTGACTAGTGCATAACGACTTTTTCCGCTGTGCAGAAGTGCATTCTCTTCTTCTATGTTTGTTTGATTTTGCCAAAAAAAAAAATCTTTAAAAAGTTATTTGTTGGCTCGGTTAATATTAATCTCCCTGCCTTGTGTTCAAGCAAATGTCCTTCGTCCTCTCCAACAAGACTTCTCGTTTATGACTCCTCTCCCGTCTCATTCCCTTCCTTTCGATATCTGTCCCCGAGGACGATACTCTTGAAGTAAGAAGTTGACTTTCAATTGCTTACTCAGATTGTCCCTGGAGAGATCTCCCTGAGGGAGAGTGCAGGGACGTCGCCAAAGGGGTGCGAGGGTGGACTTGAGTCCACCCTAATATTTGTCTTTCCGACCGTACCGCCCACCAAGTTCAAAGTATGCCATTGTTCAATATATTTAACTTTAAAATATAATCTGTACTTTGCCACGTAACAAGTCCTGTGTTTTATTTCATGTAACCCTACGTATTTT
The DNA here is from genome assembly GCA_039090855.1 of Macrothele yani. Taxonomy (NCBI): domain Eukaryota; kingdom Metazoa; phylum Arthropoda; class Arachnida; order Araneae; family Macrothelidae; genus Macrothele; species Macrothele yani. Next base: position 125,059,100 of record CM077013.1, read on the forward strand.
GCCCTAGGAAGTACGTTGTTTACGTTTCCAAAAGGTTTTATCAAAATAGCACCGCAGGGACATGAAAATTTAGTTGTTCTCCACTCTTCCAATTCTTTAGTTTCAGCCTCTTTTTTCATATTTGTATTGCCAGGGGGCCAATGAGATGGGTGGATAGGAATTCACTGAGGGAGTCACTACTAATTGTTCTGTTTGTTTTCTTTACAAAGTAGGGGGCTCTAACACGAAAAGTGGACTCTAAAGCTACGCTAGCGTCCTTAAGACTGCCACTGAAAGTGCAGAAAGTGGCTAACGACTGCTTTGTATGAGAGGAGTGCAAGGCCAAGTCGCTGGCTGGAAAGAAGGAAGTTTAGGAAGGTTGAAGTATTGTGTCTGCGGGGCACAACGTTAAGATTTGATTTACATAAACAAAAGCATTTTCTTTTAAATAAATTGTTCAAATACAGTACCATTTTAGGAACCAAAAATGGAAAATTTTGAAAAGAAATTTAAGACAATGCATCCAGAACAAGCAAAAAGTTGAAGGGGACATTCCACCAACACTTGTACCGTGGCGTAACTAGTCAGTTCCACCAATACTTGTACCGTGGCGTAACCAGTCAGTTCCACCAACACTTGTACCGTAGCGTAACTAGCTAGTTCCACCAACACTTGTACCGTGGCGTAACTAGTCAGTTCCACCAACACTTGTACCGTGGCATAACTAGTCAGTTCCACCAATACTTGTATCGTGGCGTAACTAGTCAGTTCCACCAATACTTGTATCGTGGCGTAACTAGTCAGTTCCACCAACACTTGTATCGTTGCGTAACTAGTCAGTTCCACCAACACTTGTTTCGTGGCGTAACTAGTCAGTTCCACCAACACTTGTACCGTGGCGTAACTAGTCAGTTTCACCAACACTTGTTTCGTGGCGTAACTAGTCAGTTCCACCAACACTTGTACCGTGGCGTAACTAGTCAGTTCCACCAACACTTGTACCGTGGCGTAACTAGTCAGTTCCACCAACACTTGTACCGTGGCGTAACTAGTCAGTTCCACCAACATTTGTTTCGTGGCGTAACTAGTCAGTTCCACCAACACTTGTACCGTGGCGTAACTAGTCAGTTCCACCAACACTTGTTTCGTGGCGTAACTAGTCAGTTCCACCAACACTTGTACCGTGGCGTAACTAGTAAGTTTCACCAACACTTGTTTCGTGGCGTAACTAGTCAGTTCCACCAACACCTGTACCGTGGCGTAACTAGTCAGTTCCACCAACATTTGTACCGTGGCGTAACTAGTCAGTTCCACCAACACTTGTACCGTGGCGTAACTAGTCAGTTCCACCAACATTTGTTTCGTGGCGTAACTAGTCAGTTCCACCAACACTTGTACCGTGGCGTAACTAGTCAGTTCCACCAACACTTGTTTCGTGGCGTAACTAGTCAGTTCCACCAACACTTGTACCGTGGCGTAACTAGTCAGTTCCACCAACACTTGTTTCGTGGCGTAACTAGTCAGTTCCACCAGCACTTGTACCGTGGCGTAACTAGTCAGTTCCACCAGCACTTGTACCGTGGCGTAACCAGTCAGTTCCACCAGCACATGTACCGTGGCGTAACTAGTCAGTTCCACCAATACATGTACCGTGGCGTAACTAGTCAGTTCCACCAACACTTGTACCGTGGTGTAACTAGCCAGTTCCACCAACACTTGTACCGTGGCGTAACTAGCCAGTTCCACCAACACTTGTACCGTGGCGTAACTAGTCAGTTCCACCAACACTTGTACCGTGGCGTAACTAGTCAGTTTAACCAATACTTGTATCGTGGCGTAACTAGTCAGTTCCACCAACACCGTGGCGTAACTTTTCAGGTCCATGTATGTATGCGTGTCCAAGTGGATGGGATCGGAATTGCACGAATTCTTTTGTAGCCGGTAGTGAAAAGCATTGAAACCGCCCCGGTGGAGCAGTGGTTTAAGCGCTGGATTATGAACATTCGCCACAGAAGAGTCTGGATTCGAATCCCGGTGAGGCATGGATGTTGTGTTTGTCTTACGGCACGGGCTCTCCCCCTTCCCCGGAACCAGTGACCCTGAATTAGAAACGAGCGATTTCTTATAGCCCAATCGAGTTACTCACGGTGGTCGTTTAACCTTCAATTAGAAGAAAACAAAAAGGATTAACATTTGTTCTTTCAGTGTTTTTTTTTAAAGGTTGCTATCAAGCTTACCTCACCAAAAAATTATACTCACCCACCCGTCGCCCATCCTGATTTTGAAGTCTAGCGACGTCCCTGGGAGAGTGGTGTCCAACAACGGGAGGAAAGGGGATGTCCTTTCGTTTGTGGGAAGTCCCACGGTCGACGAAAGTATGACCTTACAGGATCTTAACTGAGCGTGAATTTCTGTAGCTGCCGTTCGCACATAGAATAACTAAAGTTAGAGTTTAATTATATTTTAAATATTTCTATATAACATATTCTTTGTCAAAAATGAAGCAACTCACGTTTTTCCTGCACCCAAGAATTCAGTGTCATATTTGAAATTCCTCATTTATTTTCAGATCTGCATTTCTCCTTTTTTCTCATCCAGTTTTTTCATTTGATTTATGTTTCTGTAATTAAAGTGGCTGAAACGTCCACATAAAAATCCGAATAACCGCTTGAATCCTATTCCAGTACACTTCTCAACCAGTCTGAGTTTTTCATAATAAAGAAAGTTCTGGAAGTCAACAGTACGCTTTAAACAAAGCTCAGGCTTTTAGCTTTCGGCGTTGCTAGCATGAAAGTTGCAAATTAAAGCAAATATATTTCAGAAGATGCGTCGGACCCAAAAGGAATTTAAGCAAAATCTTTTAATATGGCTAAGTAGGATGCACGCGTGTTGTCGGACAAAGCAATTACGTGTGCAATTCGGAAAAAAATGCATTTTTAAGTGAAAAAAAAACGTTCTTTATGTGCTTAAAAAGATTAAAAAATTAAATTAGCTTCTTCACTTCGTTGCAACCCTTTTCAGAATTGTTGCATCGAATGTCTAGTAATTTTCCGGTTCTGTGATTACTTGGAGTTTTCTGTTGTTTCAAACACGACTCCAAGGAGCGTGAATATTCGCATGGAGATGTCCGAAAGAGCGTACATGTTTGTTATTCTTGTCCGCATAAATAGCATTAAACTAGACTGCTGCTTATATTTATGATGTAATGTCATCATACATGCGGGCTTCAAATTTTTTTGTTCTGCCATTAAAGCAATAGCTTGGGTGCTATTTGTGCGCAAATGCTTCGACTCACAACACTTAGAACAAGAAAGATGACACCGAATTTTCGGGTGTAATAAGCACGTTTTTTGAATCTGTTCTGGCGCAAATTAAATTTATCAAAGCTATTCAAAGTCAATGGAACCGGTATGGAAAACAATAGATCTGACGAAAGAAAGAAGATTTTCAATCGGTTTTTTAATCCCTCAGATATTGCTGCAAACGGAATCGTGAGCTTACGAACTCTTAGAAACAGAGATATCGACAAAAATAAGATGTGACTTTACGTCCCCTGGCGGGAAAACCATGCATTATTTTAGGAAGAAAGTATTCTCAAAAGGTGTATCCATATAAGCGGTATCGGTCGAAGAAAAAAAATTAGTCGAGTTTTCAGGAGCCCAGATTTTGCAACAAATACTTCAGAAGCAGATATTAACACTTATGACCCCTGGTGACCAAACCATTCTTTACCAAACATTAGAAATTATGTGAAAAATATTTTCCATCAGGTCTTGTATGCGATACAGGAAGAAGTTTTCAAATCAGATCTTTAAGAGCAGAAATAACGCAGAAAACGCAATTTACCTTTGTGCCCCGTACCGGAAAGTCTTTGATTTACTTGAAAATTTTGAATTTATAGGAGAGACATTTCGCATCGGAAACACTATCCAACAAAGAAGGAATTTTTCAAATCGGACTTTTAGAAGTAGAGATATTGACAAAAATAAGATATACATCTACTCCCCCTGGCGTAGAAACCATGCACTATTTTATTTAAGAAGAAAATATTTCTAAAAGGTTTGTCGACATGAGTAGTATCGGTCAACAAACGACGTTTTTTTCAATCGAGAATTTAGAACATCATATTTTGCTGCAAATACAACAGAAGCGGAAATTAAGGTTTACGCCACCTGGTGGCCGAACTATTTTTTTTACAAAAATTAGAAATTATGTGCAAACGATTTCCCATCAGGAGCTGTATCCGGTGCAGAAAGAATTTTTCAAATCGGAGATTCAGAAGCAGAGATATAAAGGGAAAAGCAATTTACCGCTACGCCTCCTAGCGGGAAGACTATGAATTTACTTGACAATTTTGAAATCACATGAAAAACATGTCACACGGAAAATACTATCCAACAAAGAAGGAATTTCAAATCGGACTCTTAGAAGTAGAGATATTGACAAAAATAAGATGTACATCTGCGCCCCCTGGCGGAGAAACTGTGTAATATTTTAAGAAGAAAATATTCCTAAAAGGTTTATCGATGTGAGTGGCATCAGTCCACGAAAGAATTTTTCAATCGATATTTTAGAAGCTCCGATTTTATGGCAAATACATCACAAGAAAAAATTAACACTTACGCTCCCTGGTGACCAAAGTATTATTTACCAAAAATTTGAATTTATATTGAAGGAGATGCATCCGCTGAAGAAAAAATTTTTCAAATCGGAGTTTCAGAAGAAGAGTTATGGAGGAAAAGGTAATTTACTTTTACGCCCCCTAGCGGAAAATCTACGCGCAACTTGAAAAGGTAACTATATCTAAAATACTCTTCGACATAAATGGAATCGAAACATAAAAGAATTTTTTCAATCGGATGTTTAGAAGCAAATATGTGGAACAAAACGTATTTTTGAATTCGACATCATCTGCGTTTACGCCTTCTACCGGCCAAATTTAACATAAAAAAAACGAAATAAAGGATCATCGTTTGCATATTTCAAGCTTCCCAATGCAAAAAGAATTTTTCAAATCGGACTAATAGTTGCAGAGATATCGTGGGTACAGACGGACGAACGGGCGGACTGACGGACGGACGGAAAAAACGGATAACAGAAGCACGATCTTTTTTTACAAAAGACATTCTAAAAACAAAGAATGAGAAAGGAAAACCATAATACTTACAGTGCTCCACAGACGTATATAGGTCCACCATATTTTGTCGATATATGAGATTGTACAATAATCGCCTATCAAAGATATTTGCATATGTAAGAACAACACTTATTGCTAGACGCACCAGATTATGCAAATCGACCTGTTGTATGTCATGCATGTTGACTACCATTGAACACCACGCACCCCAGCCACCACATAAATATATGCCCAGATGTCAGGTAGCTGTTAGAACGGCAATGCGTATATTCCAATGTAAGTTTCCTCTGAAACTGAACTATGTCGCGCCATATGTAATTGTCTGAATGCGAAAAAGATTTAATCGAAGGTTATCATCTGGGTGGAAAAGGTGTTAAGGAAATTGCACGAGTGTTTGGGAGATCTCATAATGTTGTTGACAATTTCCTGCGTAATAGGGCAACTAATGGTACGGTTAAACGTCCGCGACGTCCTTCAATCCAATCTGCAGAGAAAAAACGCAACGTTGTCAGAGCAGCATCGAATTCTTCGCTATCTACGACGTAGATACGGCGGAGCCGCTACCTAAAAGTCTCCTCGGAAACCGTTTGTGACGCATACTTTAAATTAACTTTCCTTTTTAGTTTCTCTTCCTATGTAAATTTTGAGTTTGTTCTCAGTTATACTTCACAACTTAACGTGACATCTTCTCTCTCAAACGATTAATGTTGGCAACACATTTGAGGTCAGAGTGAACGTGACGTAGACGGTATGAGATAAGAACGATAGATAAAAACTACGATACAACAGTTGCTCATGTGGATTGTTGGATGTGTGTTGGAGATGTGATATGTGAATTATGCTGAACTGTGATATCTGATCTATTGATATATCAGGTGCTTGAATTAATTCCCGCTGTTGCCCAATGGAGCGCAGCAGTGGTGCGCTGTGACCCGGGCCACACATGACCTCCCTTGCACACGCACGTACCGTCCGTAGTCTGGGCGAAGCAGTGTGTGACACGCGATCGGAGGACACAGAACACGAGTTTGTATCGCATTCACGATGTCGAGTTTCGTACCAAAAAAGCAGCATTTGCAGGAAGCATTACTCTTCTGCTTTCATCTCAAGAAATCTGCTGCGGAAAGTCATCGTTTGCTAGTGCAGACCTATGAGGAACATGTCCTATCGTAAACAACATGCATAGAGTGGTTCCGACGCTTCAAAACCAACGAATATGACGTGAAGGACAAACAGCGCCCTGGGCAGCCGAAACGGTTCAAAGATGGCGCATTGGAGGCCTTATTGGACGAGGATTCATGTCAGACGCTCCACGAGTTATCTGAAACACTACGGGTCGATGAGTCAACGGTTGACAAACGTTTAAAGGCGATGGGAATGATCCAGAAGCTCGGAAACTGGATCCCACATGACAAGGTTATTCTTCTCCACGACAACTCTAGACCTCATGTCGCCGAATCCGTGAAGGAACCCTTGGATGCACTTGGCTGGAACTTCTTACCCCACCCGCCTTATTCCCCGGACATTGCTCCCTCGGACTTCCATTTGTTCCGGTTGCTACAACATGGCCTGTCAGAGCAGCACTTCCTTTCTGTCGCGGATATCCAAAAATGGCTCGATGAATGGTTCGCCTCGAAAGAACCTGCATTCTTCTACCGCGGAATCCATTTGTTACCCCAACGGTGGGAAAGGGTCGTAGCTGCCAACGGACACTACTTTGAATAGACTAACCTGTACCGTTCTGTGGCAACACACAGGTGTTTGTGTGGCAAAAAACAGCGGGAATTAATTCAAGCACCTAATAGTCCTGGAATAAAGCCAATTCTCATAAGTTTGACTTTTTGTTTAAAGGTTTCGTCTGGCCGTAAATATTCATTTAGGACCTATTTCATCGTATGCGTACCTAATGATATAGACAAAACGTAAGAACGACAATATTTCAACACGAAAAGAAAATTACGTTATACGTTCGACGGTTATGAAATCGAACCCTCACATTGTTCGAGCAAAATTGCAGAAAGAATCGCATTTGAAACCCATTCACAAACAGAGAAGACTGGAGTTTTTTCGTTGCCACGTATGGGAGTCCGCAATGATGTTCAGATACCTGACAGCTGTTAGAGGTTGTACTATTGGGATAATGGAGCCTAAAGTGTTCCAAGGAAACAACGCCGACATCATCACACCGCCGCCACCGGCCTGTTTCCGCCCAACAGTGCATCCATATGCCATAGCTTCTGATGGCAATCGGCGTATCCACGCTCGGCCGCCTACGTGATGCACCAGGAATCTTGATTCGTCATACCAGGTCACTTTCTTCCAATCATCCACTGTCCAATCTCGATTATCTTGGGCTCATTTCATGCTTTGTTGGCAATGACGTGTAGTGAGCATGGAAACCCGGCTGAGTCTTTGGTTACATGGCCCATGCGCAGAAGGCTGCGATGAACTGTGTGCTATAACCCATTGCCCTGATCACCACTGTTGTAGCTGCGGGTGATTTGTCGCACGGTGGCCATGCGGTCGCAGTGAACAGTGCGTGGCAGTCTCTCTCCCCCTCTGGCATGAATGAGCTGCGGACGATACAGGACTGGACGACGGTTCGTCATTTGGCCATCTATGCACCACTTTTGAAACGTACTCGCTACAGCGGCACCTGAAGAACCAGCAAGCCGCGCCGTTTCCGAAATCGTAGTTCCGAGGCGCCTCGCCATCACAATTTGTCCTTTATCAAACTACCATAAGTCGGCAGCTTTTCCTATTCTAACTCCAACACTCTACCAACCAAAAACCGGTCCTCGGGTTGTATATATACTGCTCTGCGATCTTCACCTGCGTTCGGTCTGCAGGCGCGTTCATTTCTCTAGGCTGAGGGTGATCATAATGGAATAGCTCATCGGTATTTATTCCTGTTGAGCAGTGAGTTTGTCCACTCGGGATACGGGTGACAGCATCACGCGCTGCCCGGGAACTGGGTATCCCATGCTGTCTATCCTCTTAGTGTATAACTTCTACAAAATCGAATGTGTCCTATCCTTTACAAGCGAGAGCGATAGCTTAAAATGTTAATGCGCTTTTGATGCCTTCCTACCTTTTCTTTATTTGCTTACTTCCTCGTAGATTCCAAATGTCTTGCGAAGGACGTTAAAAGAATAAATTGAAAATGCATATTTCAAGATACGTTTAGCAAAGTTTCTTGGGTTGAGTAATATGCTAATGATCCGTCCCAGTATTCAAGGAAAACTCGACCTTTCCCGAACTATATTTCGAAATAAATGAGGCAATTCCCTTTAGATATCCCAGAAATAATTTATACATTTTCACATTTAATGTATAAGTCATTTCTAGAGAAACGTTTCACACGTGCCTGGTGAATGGGTATATTCAAAAAGGGTCGTGCTGTGAATATTCGATCGGAAGCCAGATAAATTCTTCCTCTGTAGAGAAATGAGCTGCTCTTTCCTTTAGCAATAGAACAGCCTCCAGTCTCGGAGTACTTGCCGTTGCCTCTATTTGCTTTTATTGAGAATAAAAGCAAACAAAACACGTATCGACTTCTACAGCTGCTTTCGCGATGCAGTAGACTAATCGTAACATTTTCATTTGTTTCCTTTCTCACTTGTTTCAGGAATTCTGTGAATAAATGAAGCTTAAGCATTGGAAATTTTCTTGAAGTGAAGGCGCAAATATGCAAAAGAAATGTTCCTGTTCTATTCGACACATGTTTAAGGCTGTCTTTGAATGAGTGTAAAATAAATTCTATCCGGGTGCGCCATATAAAAGAGGCCCCGTGGCCAGACGTTTTTAGGCGGGTTAAAGATATTTGGCGGGATTCCAGTTAAAACAACTTTGTTCCACTTCTAACCTGTTTCTGCGTGTACAGCTGCAAAGGAATTATCCGGAGTAGTTAGTCATAGCCAGGACAGTGTAGGCACGCAGTCATAAGTGTAAGTGAAGAAAGAACAAAGGCAACGGAAATGGTTTTAAGTACGGAACAGCGGATTTCTATTGTGGAACAGTATTTCAGAAATAACTAATACAAGGTTTTAAATGAGTGCTTTACCGAAATATTTTAACATTGTGCAGTACCGGCTAAATCAGTGGTACAGAAGTGTGTGCGGCAATTTCGTACAGCCAGCACGGTGTGCAACAGGAAAAGAAACAAACCCACGACAATTCGTACTGAAGACAATATCAAGGATGTGTGCACAATGATGTTACAAAGCCCTCGGAAGTCGATTCCTCGATTATTGTCTGCAACGGGAATATCTGCCACGTCATGTCGACGCATACTTAAGGTGGATTTGCATTTTTGGCCGTACAACGTTATGACGCTCCAAGAACTTAAAACTCCTGATTATGCAAAATGGATGCAATATTATAAGTGGTTTCAGGAGACCATTGTCAGCGGTGAAATATGCCCAATACTTTATTACATGACAGATGAAATATGGTTTCATCTGTCCGGGTATGGCAATGCGCCACACAGCAGGATCTGGACCGACACGAATCCCAGACGGACAATGAAGACTCCTCTGTACGACCAAATGATAGGCGTTTAGTGTGCTGTGTCTGCGAAGAGGATAGTCGGCCCATTCTTTTTCACTGACAACATCAACTCGGAGCCATATGTTCAGCAACTGTTCACCCATTTGTTGCCGCACTTACAGAAGAAGAGAGGATACATGCTTCCTTTCAGCAGGACGGTGCAAAGCCGCATACTGCGCGGAACAGTCTACGTGCTGTGTAGGAAGTGCTTGAGGTGGACAGAACTGTATCGAAAGGATTATGGCCACCCAGATCACCCGATCTCTCCACTTCTGACTTTTATCTGTGGGGAGTATTGAAAGGGAAAGTGTACGCAACTAATCCGCACACCCTTAGTGAATTAAAAGTGAACATTACGAATGCCATAGCCCAGATTACTGCCGATGAGTTGTGGCGCGTTACGAGTAACATGTTCGGTCGTCAGCAGCTGTGTTTCGATGTCGGAAGACAGAACTTTCAGCATTTGTTGTAAACACAGGAAAATGACTCCTGTTTTCTGTCATTTCAACTATTCTTTACCATGTATAGTAACATTGCCTGACTGTTGTCGTCCATTATATGGCACACCCTGTATTTCTGCGATGTGAATTCTTTTGTACACCTTTTCTGAAAGACTATTAATTTGTAGTGTTTGAAGTTTTGAGCACAAATAAAAACGACCCATAGCTAATATATGCCACAGTTATTATTCCAAAAACAATGTTAGAATTGCTTTAAATTTCAATTTATCTGACTCGAAAGTATTCCACTTTGGCGCTATATGACGCGATAAGTTAGCTTAGCAGTGTTTATGTCTCGAAGAAACGAAATCTTTCATTTATATCTGATTTTTTTAATTATCTGTGCCAAATAGGAATAATTGAATGGGGCCAAAAGTGTGATTGGAATCTTGTCTTCCATAAATTATCTTAGGAAAAAAAAAGCGAAAATTTGTACTTTAGCAGAGAACCTATAACGAAATAAATTTCTCCGTCATTTTGGTTAACGCCGGAGCTCGAACCCGGGTCCCCTCATTCCGGAATAAGTCACTCTATCAATTGAGCTACGCGGACGTTCGTTCTGACTGCTATCTCCTTTTATGTCGTGTGCGTCCTGCTGGCAGGTACGTCATATCCCCCCACCCCGAAAGAGGGCCGGAAGCATGGCCCACGGTTCAGCCGTGACCATGAATCGTTGCAGGCAGCCATCCGCTGTAGAACGTGCACCTGAGAACTCCCAGTCAATCTGGTGTGTGGAATGCAACGCCACACACATTTATTTTTCGAAGCACTGGAGAAGGGATTCTCTTATTTTTCCTATATCGCGGTGTGGAAGGAACATCACACCATTGCGAGATTTTGAACGGCCGGGTCATCCGGAAAGTTCGGGCGCCATTATAACGAACTAAATTTCTCCGTCATTTTTGCCCACGCCGGGGCTCGAACCCGGGTTCCCTCATTCCGGAATAAGTCACTCTACCAATAGAGCTACGCGGACTGTTCGTTCTGACTGCTATCTGCCTTTATGTCGTTTGCGTCCTGCTGGCAGGTACGTCACAAACCCCTGAATTTGAGCTACAGAAACTCCGCCTACAGACTAAGCTCCAGCGCCAAACAACGTCATTGTTTTAAACGTAACAGCGCGTATTTTGTCTTTTCATTGTGGAGCCAACGAGAGACTGCTTCCATTCTGAATATGGCGAGGTCTGAAGTGACTTGCTGACGGCAAATACTGGAACAGTCCCTCAAGACGTAAAAGCCACGCCCAAGGAGCGATTTTTTGCCCCATCTATCGCACAAGATGAACCCTAAGACTCATTCCAAGACAACCTTAAATCATTATTTCTGCTTTGTGTACGAGCTTCGGATTATTACCACTTTTTGTATGCTGCAAACTGTGATAACGTAGGAATACAGCAGAATAAAATAGAATGATGTTAACAGTGCCATAAATCACACACACTTAAATACAGCTAAAGTTTCTCCTAAAACGAAGAGCTGTAATTCCATCAAAGGAAACCTCCTAAGCTGCTCAGAAGTCTCAGAACAGGACTTCTCTAGATAGAATTACTTATTTCTACAAAATCGATTTTCCTGAATCGAGTTTACCTCTTCACGTATTATTAGGTTGACGGTGTTTTCCACTGTTTTTACATCGAGGTAGTCAGGAACTCTAAAAGAATTTCGAAGCAATGTTACGAGAACCGTTTTCTTTCGAAGCCCAAAATTTTCACATAGGTTTTAAGGAGTAAAATGGATATTTCGTATAGGGACTATCATCGTTATGAGAAAAAATATAAACCTTCATATAAATGTTCTTTCATGTACGAAAAGAAAATGTCTCTAGAAACATAAAATAATAGCATTCGAGATGAAGACTTTTTTATTTATTAAAGTGTGTCAAACGCTAGTTCTCCAATCGTGAAGGAAAGGGCCTCCCCAGTTGCGTAGTGATAAAAGCGCTTGCTTATGATCATCTGCCGAGATGAATCCGAGTTCGAATCCCGGTGAGGCATGGATTTGTTTTTTGCCTCACAGCACTGGCTTTCTCCCTTCCCTGGAACCATTGGCCCTAAATTAGGCAAGCAGATGGAGGTTGACAAAATTGGCATTCGGGTGCTGCTACGGCATTGATGGAAAATAAGGATTAAACTCAGCGGGGTGCAGTTGAAGGCACTGGATAGTAGCACTGCGCGTAAGTGATTCCGGATTTTCAACGCTAAGGACACAAGTCACGAAGACAAGCCGAGGTCAGAACGTCTAGCGACCACCGACAACCTGGTCGAAGCTGTGATAGCCAACCCAGTACCAGTACACGACAATTTCCAGCTCACGTGGGGTCCTCACAATCCATCACCATTAGCCAACTGTACCAAACGGTTTTCTTTTCCAGGCGCCACGAATGATTCTCCATGAATTGAGATCCCAGCAGGTCGAATGATGTGTCGCTCTCTGGTGCAGATTGCTCTCAAAACCAGTGGACAATATACACTGACGGAAAAAAAATCCCAACACCAAGAAGGGGTTGTGTTAGATAAACGACAGTTGGTAGGCGGTGAGGGTACATCTGTAAGATGACGTCTATGCAAATTTCGCGCTCGGCGCATACGTGTGGCGCTAGTAGCGCCCCTCGGAACATGCAAAGCAGGTTTGCTGTAAATGCGCGCTGTAACGTTCGTGAGCGTTAGTTATCGTTGAGATTCGACATAGTGTGTGTATGTTAGTCAAGAATGTCTTTAAGAAGGCGAAGAAGCCATTATCAACAGCTCACGGAGTTTGAACGAGGTCGTGTAATAGGGCTACGAGAAGGTGGATTTTCGTTCCGCAATATTGCTAAACGACTTGGCAGGAATGTAGCCACTGTGCATGATTGTTGGCAGCAGTGGTCAAGGGAACGTACTGCCTCAAGAAGACAGGGTTCCGGCCGGCCACGTGGCACTACTGAGAGGGAAGACCGTCGTGTACGGCGTATGGCCGTGGCGCATCGTACCGCGTCTGCGGCAGCAATTCGAGCTGCAGTTGCCACCACAGTGACACAACGAACTGTTACAAATCAGTTACTTGAAGGACAGCTCCGAGCCAGACGCCCTGTAGCGTGCATTCTACTTACTCCAAACCACTGCCGTTTGCGACGTCAGTAGTGTCAAGCTAGAGCTCATTGGAGGACGGAGTGGAGATCTGTTGTGTTTTCTGATGAAAGCCGGTTCTGCCTGAGTGCCAGTGATGGCCATGTGTTGGTTAGAAGGAGACCAGGTGAGCGCCTGCAAACCTTCTATGACAGCAGGAACACTCTCGTGGTTATCCCACGCACCCTGACGGCACAGTTGTACGTCGGTCTGGTGATTCAACCTGTTGTGCTGCCATTCATGAACAGCATTCCAGGGGGTGTTTTTCAACAGGATAACGCTCGCCCGCATACCGCTGTTGTAACCCAACATGCTCTACAGAGTGTCGACATGTTGCCGTGGCCTGCTAAATCACCAGATCTTTCACCAATCGAGCACGTATGGGACATCATTGGACGACAACTCCAACCAGCATTAACCGTCCCTGTATTGACCGACCAAGTGCAACAGGCATGGAACTCCATCCCACAAACTGACATCCAGCACCTGTACGACACAATGCATGAACGTTTGCGTGCTTGCATTCAACATTCTGGCGGTTACACCGGTTATTAATGTACCAGCATTTCTCATTTAAAATGGCTCTTCTCGCGCTTACATTAAGCTGTGATCTTGAAACCTTAATCGATTAAATATGTTACTTATACAAATGTATTGCCGCCATTTCATTCCTCTACAACTATTTTGTCGTGGTGTTGGGATTTTTTTTTTCCGTCAGTGTATTTTGGCTTCGAATCGTCACAGGTGATGAAATACGGTAATTCGTGTGTTATCCTATCTTTAGGAACCAGTAGCTGATGCCATACCAGGAAGCACAGCCTGTGGTGCAAAGAGGGCTGTTCGAGAGGAAGCTCATACTGTGCATTTGGTGGAATTATGAGGGCCGTCTCCCTGAATACGGACTACCCTGGTGACGTCACAATCCGGTGCGCGGGCCTGTAAGCTATAAGGGGTGATGCTTGAACCCGCGTCTTCCGGATAGCGCCTGAGTATGCTAACCACGACACCATCCAATACGACCAAATTTCAAGTTTTCGATTAATTTAAATATAACCATCAGAGGATTGAATAGTCGAAGCAACCGGCATTCATATATAGCGAATCTCGAGGTTTAGAATTCCCGTGATTACCCGGAGGCGTAGAATATCAATGAATATGATATACGGGATTACACCATTGTACAATACAAATTTGGAAGATATGAATCCGTTTATTGGTGTAATATAATATCCAAAAACTTGAAAATTTCGTCGTGCTGATATTATCTGACTTAACATCCGTGTCATATTTACACCAATAAACGGATTCACATCTTCCAAATTTGTATTGTACAATGGTGTAATCCCGTATATCATATTCATTTATATTCTACGCATCCGGGTAATCACGGGAATTCTAAACCTCGAGATTCGCTATATATGAATGCCGGTTGCTTCGACTATTCAATCCTGTGATGGTTATATTCAAATTAATCGGAAACTTGAAACTTGGTCGTTTTGATGGTGTCGTGGTTAGCATGCTCAGGCGCTATTCGGGAGCCGCGGGTTCGAGCATCACCCTCTTATAGCTTACAGGCCCGCGCACCGGATCGTGACGTCACCAGGGTAGTCCGTAGTCAGGAAGAGGGATATGCTGAAAGCCGTACGGCGATGTGCCAAGTGAACACGTCTTTTTTTTTTTTTTTTTTTTTTTTTTTTTTGATTGGAGGTTTAACGACTACCGTGAGCAACTCAATGGGCTATAAGCAGTCGCCCGTCCCTAATTTAGGGTCACTGGTTCCAGGGAATGGTGAGAGCCAGTGCCGTAAGACAAACACAACATCCATGCCTGACCGGGATTCGAACCCGGACCCCTTACGGACGAATGATCAGAGGCCAGCGCCTTAGACCACTGTGCCACCGGGGCGGCGAACACGTCTTTAACGTACACCAACGAAACAAGTCACGCGTTATTTAGAGTTTCACTGCTGTGACGTACCTGCCCAGCAGGACGCACACGACATAAAGGCAGATAGCAGCGATAAAGAACGTTTGCGTAGTTCAGTTGGTAGAGCGACTTCTTCCGGAATAAGTGGACACGAGTTCGATTCCCGTCGTGGACCAAAAATGACGGAGAAATTTACTTCGTTATAATGGCGCCCGAACTTCCCGGATGACCCGGCCGTTAAAATTCTCGCAATGCTGTGATGTTCTTTCCACACCGCGAGGTAGGAAAAAATGAGAGAATCCCTCGTTCAGCGCTTCGAAAAATAAAGGTATGTGACGTTGCATTCCACACACCAGATTAACTGGATGTTCTCAAGTGCACGTTCTACAGCGGATGGCTGCCTGCAACGATTCATGGTCACGGCTGACCCGTGGGCCATGCCCCCGGCCCTCTTTCGGGGTTGGTGGTGGAGATGTAGCGTGCCTGCCCAGCAGGACACACACGACAGAAAGGCAGATAGCAGCGACTACGAACGTCCGCGTAGCTCAGTTGGTAGAGCGACTTCTTCTGGAATAAGTGGACTCGGGTTCGATTCCCAGCGTGGATAAAAAATGACGGAGAAATTTACTTCGTTATACTGCATTTAAATAAGCTGTGATCACAAAATTTTGGGCACCATTTGGTTCAGGTACATCGGCCACTTAAAGGGTTAAGAAAAAATTATTTTGTTTTAGACATTAATAATATTGTTAGAAAATCGTTCTCAATAGAAAGCGGCCGTTGCTGCTAGTGGACAACGCCGCAAGTCATACCTCCATGCAGAATGGTCCGCTGTAAACTGTAGGAATCGAATGGGATTGAAATCTTCGGTGTCACACGATTGGTCGAATAACGATTGGTATGCAGCAGGATTGGTCGACATAACGACTAGTCGACAGTAACGATTGGTAGACACAACGATTGGTCGAGATAACAATTGGTTCAGAGGATTATGGTTTGCATTCGCAGCGGTACCTCTCAGAACGTACTGATCTCTCAAAACATAACGTTCCTTTTTGGAAATAATATCTTTTACAATGTAGTCCTCAGAACGTACAGCATTATAACATATTATTTCCAAATAGGCCCCCGTGTCATCTTTTGTACTGTAAGTGCAATCTATATAGACGGCCTTCTGAACGATGTTATTTCCGAAAGGGCCCGAGGCACTTTGGGTATAGGCACCTTGGGAAACTGCCACACATAATTCGGAAACTCGGAAAATTGCCCCACCGGAAAATTGCCAGACATTCAAAGCATTTCTCGGACGAATAGCGATTTGTGGTCGTCCCCTTAATGAAAACCATGGGGCAATTTTCCGGTGGCAATTTTCCGGGTTGCTGAAAGATGTGTGGCAATCTTCCGGTGGGGAAATTTACCGTCAAACTGTTTGCACTTGTTAAAATTTTGTTTTTGTTTTTGCTTTTCCGAGTTCCATTGACCATTTTATGTCGCCCAGTGTCGACTAATCGTTACTGTCGACTAATCATTACTGTCGACCAATCGTTATGTCGACGAATGGTTTGTCGACCAATAGTTACATACCCGAAATCTTACTTCGTCCTCCATACTGTCCGGAACTTGCCCCGTCCGACTACTGCTAGTTCGGCTCTATGGCCCATTTCACGCAAGGACGTCACTTCGCTTCAGTAGTGGATATGAAATCTGGTATCCGAGAGTTCTGCCCTCGAAACCTGCCGAGCGGTACTGCCGTGGGATCGCAGCTCTCGTGGAACGTTGACAAAGGACTATGGAAAACAGGTATCTGTACTTTGCCGAAGTATGTGAGCGTGTATGGCTTTCTTGCATCATTAAACTACAGTATTTAGCTGTAAACGGGGGAGAACTTCTGAGTCGCCATGGTACAGAAGGAAAACTTAATAATTTGAAAACAAAACGTAGCGGGTGATTGCCCTAAGCCAGGATGGCGAACCTATGACGCACGCATGTCACCGGATGGCACACGAACACCATTTGGGAGACACACCGGTATGAAAACGTTAACATCATATAAAAATTTAGTTTTTGGAAACAGTAATTTTTCAAAAGCATGTCTGTAGTTGGTTTTTGCAAATAACCGACCTCTGTCAAGAAAATTAATCTAGCGAAGAAGTGCCCTACCATGTCCGTCCGTACGTTTTGCGGACACCATGTCTCTGCACCTACCAGTCCAATCTGAAAAAATTCTTTTTGCTTTGGAAAAACTGAAATATGAGAACGGTAATACTTTATTTTTGGTCTCTTTACGCTTTCCAACCGTAGGTTGAAGAAGCGTATATGCTCCAGATTGTCTGTCTCTCTGTCTGTCCGTTCGTCCGTTTGTCTGCCCGTCCACACGATAACTCGATGTAAAAATGGTTCGATTTGCATGAAATTTTAGTATATGGTAGGGACTACTGAGGACGAACCCTATTGAAAATGGACAAAATGGGGTCAAAGGTCAGGACATAGGAGCGGGATCAATTCCATTACCCTCATGCGTCATAACTTGCGTAAAAATGATTCAATTTCGACGAAATTTTAGTATGTGGTAGGGGCCACCTGGAGACGAATCCTATAAAAATGGGCGAAATGGGATCAAAGGTCAGGACATAGGAGCGCGATCCATTCTTTTGACTGTATGCGTAATAACTTATGTAACAATGCTTCGATTGCGACAAAACTTTATCGTGTTATTCTGGAGGTATACTAAACTAGTTCTGTTGAATATCATCAAAATGGGGTCAAAGGTCAGGGCACAGGAGCGAGATTTATTACATAGTTATTATCCCCATAACTTGAGTAAAGATTTCTTCTATGTTAGAAAGCGTATAATAATCAATGCATTGCATGATTTCACTAAATTGTTTTAAATTGCGTGCATAACTTTGCCGGTTGGGTGGTTAAATACGGACACTATCGAATTCAAAATTATATATCAGTTTTTTCCAAATACCGGCTGAGATAATTTTTCAATACTATTTCTAACGAAGACCACTTTGCTTACAGGTTTTTCTACAAATATTGCACATTTTCCCAGCTTGGAGATCAATTTCCTAGCGGGAAGCTCTACATTTAAAAGCTCCGTTTTGCATCTGTTGACGTTCGCAGTGAAAAATGCTTTCAGTGCATTCTCGTTCGTAGTGAGGGTTGCCTTCAATGCTATCTCGTTCGTTGTGCGGAATGCTTTCAGTGCAATCTCGTACTTAGTGAAGAATGCTTTCAATGCATTATCGTTTGTAGTGCAGAATAGTTTCAGTGCATCCTCGTTCGTATAGTGAAGAATGCTTTCAATGCAGTCTCGTAGTGAAGAATGCTTTCAATGCAGTCTCGTAGTGAAGAATGCTTTCAATGCAGTCTCGTAGTGAAGAATGCTTTCAATGCAGTCTCGTAGTAAAGAAAGCTTTCAGAGCAATCTCGTTCGTAGTGAAGGAGGCTTTCAGTGCAATCTCGTTCGTAGTGAAGAATGCTTTCGAAGCAATATCGTTCGTAGTAAAAAAATGCTTTCAATGCAATCTCGTTCGTAGTAAAAAAATGCTTTCAATGCAATCTCGTTCGTAGTGAAGAATGCTTTCAATGCAGTCTCGTTCGTAATGAAAAATGCTTTCAATGCATTATCGTTTGTAGTGAAGAATAGTTTCAGTGCATCCTCGTTCGTATAGTGAAGAATGCTTTCAATGCAGTCTCGTAGTGAAGAATGCTTTCAATGCAGTCTCGTAGTGAAGAATGCTTTCAATGCAATCTCGTTCGTAGTGAAGAAGGCTTTCAGTGCAATCTCGTTCGTAGTGAAGAAGGCTGTCAGTGCAATCTCGTTCGTAGTGAAGAATTGTTTCGAAGCAATATCGTTCGTAATGAAGAATGCTTTCAATGCAATCTCATTTGTATTGAAGAATGCTTTCAATGCAGTCTCGTTCGCAGTGAAGAATGATTTCAATGCAGCCTCGTTCGTAATGTAGAATGCTTTCAATGCAATCTCATACGTAGTGAAGAATGCTTTCAATGCAGTCTCGTTCGCAGTGAGGAATGCTTTCAATGCAGTCTCGGTCGTAGTGAAGAATGCTTTCAATGCAGTCTCGTTCGTAGTGAAGAATGCTTCCAATGCAGTCTCGTTCGTAGTGAAGAATGCTTTCAATTCAATATCGTTCGTAATGAAGAATGCTTTCAATGCAATCTCATTCGTATTGAAGAATGCTTTCAATACCGTCTCATTCGCAGTGAATAATACTTTCAATGCAGTCTCGTTCGTAGTGAAGAATGCTTTCAATGCAGTCTCGTTCGTAATGAAGAATGCTTTCAATGCAATCTCATTCGTAGGGAAGAATGCTTTCAATGCAATCTCATTCGTAGTGAAGAATGCTTTCAATGCAATCTCGTTCGCAGTGAGGAATGCTTTCAATGCAGTCTCCTTCGTAGTAAAGAATGCTTTTAATGCGATATAGTTCGTAAAGATCGCGCTGAAAACATTGTCATGGATTTTGGTGAAAATCTTCGAAATACTTGGAGACAATGTAAATTGGCAAAGTCGACGCTCTTTCCACATTTTTCTTTAACCAACACACAGCAGCCGGAAAATTGTTATTCGGCATAGCTGGGATCAAACTCCCGATTTCTCGATAACTAGCCAAATGCGTTCGCTTTAAGCTACGGTGCCAACAATCGACAGCGCTATGTGTGTTTATATGTCAGCATTTGAATTCACATGAATTTTTCGGCTGCTGTGTGTTGGTTAAAGAAAAACGTGGAAAGAGCGATGAATTTGCCTATTTGCATTGTCTCCATGTATTCGGAAGATTTACACCATTTCTCTCGCCGTTTCGATTTTTTAGCTGTAATTAAATAACTTGTGCCGTTAAGCTCCACTAGATGGAGACGTCTCAGTTGCCGAGCCCATCCTTACGTATTTGTGAAATCAGAAGCTGACAGATAAACACACTTAGTGCCGTGGATTGTTGGCACCGTACGTAGCGTAAAGCGAACGCCCCCGGCTAGTTATCAAGAGATCTGGGGTTCGATCCCAAAGGTGTCGAATAAAAATTTTTTGGCTGTTGTGTGTTGGTTGAAGAAAAACGTGGAAAAAGCGATGACTTTGTCTATCTCATGGATTTTGCATAACACACAATTTGCGCGGTAGGTTGCTTTAGTTTGTATTTCTGTTTGCAATTGTATTTTCACTTCTAAAAACCCTATTCCATACTGTGGTTATAGTACACAGCAGAATTTATAAAATTATTTACGATGAAGACTGTGAACATTTTCCTCTTTAATTAATGGAAAGTTTCCATGCTAAGTGACTTATATCTAAAAATATTTTCCTTCCTGTCTGCGATTCTAGAAATCATATTTGAAACATTCCCTTCCCATTGCTTAGCTTTCACTGTAAAGAACATTCGCGCATATTTAACTATTAACAGTTGTGCTGGCGAATAACGTCTTTGTATGTTTGTATTTGAAAGAGTAAGCCGGATTCTAAAAATCCCTTTCTTAGTAAGATAGATTTCACTGTGAGGAAAGTTTTGCGCCCTTTTTCTTCGCCAAGTAACTAACAACTTTGCCGTTAGGGCATCAAGTTATTACAATTTTCTTCATATCCGTGCTTCTA
Organism: Macrothele yani; assembly: GCA_039090855.1. NCBI lineage: Eukaryota > Metazoa > Arthropoda > Arachnida > Araneae > Macrothelidae > Macrothele > Macrothele yani. The sequence continues at coordinate 125,079,911 of CM077013.1, forward strand.
ATTGTATAATATCAAAACTATATTTCGCCTCGAATATATTCCGCTATTATTAATATTTCCGATACAAGTTGCGGGTTTTCGTAAAATGCATTTCTGTCGCTACTGGGAGTAAGAAGTCATTGCTACTTGTGAATGTTTTACAGATTCTCTATATCCGGTTGGAAACAAAAAAAATGTAACTACAGGAATTGCCGTTCCTTGACTCGTCCGGTTTATTGAACGACTTTTAGTTTAAATGTATGTCTAAATCTACGAAATATACATTAATTTAGTGTTCAGACTTAGTCCCGGCCTTAAGCAATCTTATTATATAAGTATGCAGCATAAAATTACTACCAAACCGAAAAAAAAAAATTCGAGACGCTTCCGGCCCCAAGAATTTTGGAAAAGGGATGCTCAAATGAAGGCCATTATTTGAAATTTTTTCATGTCTAATTTACTACTACCAAGAACATTTGAGGATAGAGGGAATCGATCCACCTAATTTGGGGCCACTGTGAGCATTGGAGGCTAGAGAGACTTGCCCATTTTTTAATAAGTGCCAACAGGTCTTTTTGAGGCAAAAGGCAATTCCTCATAGAGCTATGCAAGACAGTACGAAAAAGTATCACTGCAGACGTAAGGAAATTCAACTGTGAACTAGTAAGGAAAGCAATTGAAAACAACCAAAGCCTAAAGATAGCAAAGGGACATCTAAGTAAGGGGAAAAAACAGATTATGGCACTGAGAAAAGAAGATGGTTCTGTAACAAGAAATAGAGGCGAAATTTTGACAAGAGTGAAAGATTTCTACTCCAAATTATATGAAAGGTATGATACATGTACTCCAGACATCATGAAAGGTACCAGTACCAGAGTTCTTCCAGTCCTTCCAGCAGAAGTTGCACATGCAATCAAGAACATGAAGCCGGGAAAAGCTCCAGGAGAAGATGGAATTACTATAGACATCATACAAGAAGCAAGTGGAGAAATCGAAACAGTACTCGCCCAAATTTTCACTCGATGCCTTAATGAAGGGAAAATTCCTGAGGATTGGAACAACGCTACAATGATCTTGCTACATAAAAAAGGTGACATTGAGGACCTCAGGAACTACAGATCTATCAGCCTCCTATCAGTGGTTTATAAAATCTTCACTAAAGTTCTTTCACACCGCTTGAAGGTGACACTGGACATGGCTCAACCGAGAGAACAAGCTGGATTCAGGAGTGGCTACAGCACAATAGATCATATCCACGTACTGAGAGAACTAATTGAAAGAGCGAGGGAATATGAGCTTCCATTGTGCATGGCTTTTATCGATTATGAAAAGGCCTTTAATTCGGTGAAACCATCAGCAGTTGCAATGGCTCTGAAATCCTGCGGTATTGAAGATGCATACATTAATATTATTAATAACATCTATGAAAATGCAAGTGCAAAGATTCGGCTGTTTGAAAATACAACACACATAAAAATTGGAAAAGGAGTGAGACAAGGTGACACCATATATCCGAAGCTCTTTAATGCCACATTGGAAAATGTCTTTCAATCACTGAACTGGGAAAACAAAGGGATAAAGATTAATGGAGATTATCTAACCCACCTTCGTTTTGCTGATGACATAGTCATTTTTGCAACTACCCCATCAGAGCTACAGAGTATGATCCAGGAACTTGCTGACAAGAGTAAAGAAGTGGGATTAAAAATGAACTTTCAGAAGACAAAAGTGATGTACAATGCTTTTATAAGAAATGAAGATTTATCGATTGATGGAGAAAAGCTGGAGATAACAGACACGTACGTTTATCTTGGACAGCAGATATCAAGTGAGGTCACATTGGTGAAGAAATTAATCAGCGTACAAAACTTGCCTGGAGAGCTTTTGGAAGAAACAGCATAATTTTCAAGAGCAATATGCCATTATGTCTTAAAAGAAAAATGTTTGATCAATGCATCCTTCCAGTGCTTACGTATGGTGCAGAGACGTGGACCTTAGCTAAAACAGACATACAAAGGCTGCAGACAACTCAAAGCAGCATGGAGAGGTGCATGCTTGGTGTAACCAGGAGAGATAAGAAGAGGAACTCGTGGATCCGAAAAATGACAAGAGTGGAAGACATCATGATCAGAGTTAAATCCCTGAAATGGCAATGGACTGGACATACTGCCAGAAGAACAGACCATCGATGGACAGCCGAAATTTTAGATTGGATTCCAAGGGACAGGAAAAGACCCAGAAGAAGACCACATGGAAGATGGGTGGATGAAATTCGAAAGTATGCGGGAGTGACATGGAGGAGACTGGCACAAGACAGAAAGTTGTGGAGGAAACTTGGGGAGACCTTCGTCCAGCAGTGGATTGATAATGGTTGACAATGATGATGCTGATGATATGCACCTAAGAGGAGAAGAAGCCCTCATAATTTAAAGCCATGTTGAATAACTGACGTCAGAGGGAGTTGTCCAAGTTTCATTTAGAGCTCAGATGAATATTTGGGGTTAGGAGAAGCCACCCATCCACAATATAGCGCCAGGAGGGACATTGAAGGATAGACGGAGACGCCCATATTTAGTTTAAGAATACAAAGAATCGGAGGAACCCTTGTTCTAAGAGTGCGCATGAGCGTAAACAGAGCAGGGTGATAACCGCCGTCAAAGAGATGTACAGAGATTGAAAGGTTAATCTGAATGCGGAAATAGATTTGAATTGATGGCTGTAATTGCTATTTACGTTAATAATACAGCACGTTTCGAAATTCTTATTTCAGTTATTAACCATTACACTTGAAAAGGAAACCCTAGTTTTAAAGAGAAAAACAAAAGATGAAATTGTAATAAGTTAACGCTTCTGTTTCCTTTTTAATATTTAACGCAAAATAAAATGTTGATATCGCATTTCAGTAGCATTCTTTCATAGCGAAAGTGACTTACATTATTATTATTTGCAGTAAATGTGCTCTAACGTTTATTGAAAAATTGGAAATTATCTCAGATTCGTGCATTGAAACATATTCTGTACCACGCAGCGTGTGCCGCAGAATTAAGGATTGATATCAATTTCTCGCTTTAGAAATGATTTATTGTGACTTGGTGAAAGAAAAGTGATTCTCGTTCCACCTAGTAGTATTCCAGTTTCTACCACACACAAAAATGCATACTGATCCACTTCGAGTGTGCCGTGGAATAAGACGAAGATATTAAATTGTCGTCTCTTTGCCTTCCTGTATGAGATATTTCAGATGTGTTAGAGGGAAACGGTGTTAATTTCACAGTGAAAAGCCTCAGTTTCAGGTATGGGAAAGACATTTCAGTTTATTTTAAACTCCGCGATTAATCGCGTTTACTCTTAGCGAATTTGAATAGAAATAATTATTCCATTCCATTTAGGAATATACACACATGTTCATAAAATAATAAAAAAACAACAACACCTGAACGGAGTACAGCTCAGAGATGGAAACGGGTCACGGGTCAACGGATCGACAATTTCTTGCTGGTCCAACGGGTCGGGTCAAGGTGTCCCTGAGAAAAATGTATTCCAAAGAAAAATGCGCGTTGTGGAATTCTGTATTCGATACTGGTGTCCACGGAATGAATAATGATTTGCCATGCAAAAGATATTGTTGTCTGTTTCTTAAAGCAGCAAAGATTTCCACCTACAGATGTCAAACACACCGACACAATATCGTAAAAATATACTTCCTTTGCGTTTTTTTACAATGCGATTGTCCAGGGCAAGGTACAGGCAAACGCCATTCTCCTGCTTCTCAGCTGATTCACTCTCTCTGTGCGAAGTTCACTATATGGCTAAGAGTTACTTTTCACATTGCACCATTTTTACATTGAGCATTCAGAGGTTTTCGATTGATGTGCTGATATCCCGTTCCCATGCCATGTCATGTCGAAATTAACTCCTTATTTGTTAATATGGATGGATTTAATATTAATGAGGTGAGAAAGGCGTCGAGGCCAACAAATACATGCTTGTTGAAAACCACAAGCGGAAGAGTGAATGCTGGAAATTGTTTCGTCTCATTAAGGAACCGGTGAATAATTCTGTGTTGTTTGGTCTTGCTTGTTGTTCAAAATGTGGAAAGTGTATAATTTCAAAGAAAGATGTCGACGGTGTAATAAAAGATTATGGAATCAAAAATCTAACGGACCATATGAAAGTATGCGTACCTCCATCAAAGCGTGGAAAGAGTGAACAATCTAAATACATTTTTAAAAAGGCATTTGTGTAATCGTAAATAATGATTCCCATTTGTAATATACTCACGGTCACGGTCATAGTCAGCCATTACTTCTGGATTACGCAAAATAGTGGCATTAAAAATGGCACTAAAATTTAGCAAGTAACCAAGTTTTATTATTAAAAAAGGATTCCAGTTATTAAATATCAGGCAGTTTTTGGGATGAATATATATATTACGTTTTCATGTATATATATATATATATATATATATATATATATATATATATATATATACTAAAGAGCAAAACTGAAGACTAAGGAAAAAATTTTAGAATTTAAAACGAAGGGTGCAAAATAACCTGAAAATCAAAACGCGCAACGCAGCAGTTTTGAAAATTCAGAATTCACATTCTATAAAGAAGATACCTAAGCAAAAAAATACATATATAATTTTGACTCACACCTAGTACAACATAGAAAAGGTTATGTATCTACCTGTGTGATCAAAAGGAAAAAAAGATAAAAAAATAAAATAAAACAACTGAATGTAGAAGGTGTCGAGAATACTGAGCCTTGGCTTTATCAAGGACCAGCAAAAACTCTGCATTTTCTCACTTCCACAAAGACCTAGTTGGAAATGGGTTTCTGCAAGGCCATAGATGCAAGTAACATTCCCACCTAAAATAGTTTAAAAAATATATATATAAGTCATGTCCTCCTTAGAGTTGCATGACCTAGCACTAGTTAACAATTTCGCTTGCATCCATTAACCTTCCTGGCCCGACCCATACTCTTCATCTGTTACTATTAAACAGAGAGAAGAAGATAAAAGAACTCAAGCTGTGAGAGTGACATAATAATTAGAAATGATTTTCAGCCATAACGAAATTCCAAGTTCGTTTGAGAGAGAATTTAAACCTGAAAAACAATGCAAAAGAAATCCAAATTTTACATTGCAATTAAAAAAGGAAATGTTAATTTATAACGAACAGATTTTTGAAAGAAAACTTGAGTCTAAAACCCCTACTCTACAACTTATGACAGCACGAAAACGAGAATAAGTTAAAGATAATAATTAACTAAAGAAAACTTTGTGAAAGTTATATACCTTAAACAGTTAGTTGCAATATGTACAAAGTATTTCAGCAGTGCTTTAAGTGCATAATTAATTAGTTATTAAGAACTTAACTACTTTGAAAAAACAGCGCATAGACAGCGCATAGAAAAGGAACAAGCTGAGCCATCTTCTGTTCCTAGGTACCCCAAAAGACGCTCAAAGTTACAAAGAAAAGAAAGAGTTAAAACCCGCAAAAATGTTA